>OX101826.2:11629516-16429516 GCA_944452925.2 Chrysolina oricalcia
CTACACACATGCGATATTCACCCGTCTTTTTCTTAACCAATGTGAGTGAACTAGCTTATAGAGATGTAGACTAGCACACCACTCGGCGCACCACTGGAACATCACTTACACACCTAATTACCATTTCGACTCTGCATTTTTTGCCTAGCTGTCTCGAAGAACAGGAAATACGGTCTGAAAATGTCTGAAGAGGTCTTTCACTTTTAATTTTGTCACTAGGTTTTATACAATCGAATTTGAGTTCATCGAGAGTTACATCATTGTCGTATATATCGACTATATTAGCGAAGTAATCATGTGATTCTGATAACTGACGGAAAATCACCTTATTATTTCGTTTGATGAACATTAGGTACATGTGGCTGGTTCAAATAATTTCTGCCCACTATTACTTGACAAAAGCCTTCACATTATCTGAAACTCCTTGAATTACCACACAAATATCGCAAGAATAATCGGTTTGCAACGTAATGTTTATAAAACTACACAATTGGTTCGTATTCATAAACCTTGAGCAAATGCTTTTACTTGGATTTCTTGAAACAGACGTATTCCTTTTGTTGAGTTATGAGGGAGACAAACCTATAGTAATAAGCATTTTCTACCTTTCATGGATACTACCCAATGTCACTTTTTCCATGACGCAGAGCTACCTGTATCAATTGAACAATGAACTTTCCTTCCCTCAATTTGCGCGACTTGCAAAAACAAATTGTCAGATAATAAAACTTGGTTAATTTTAATAACCTGAACTTCTTTTTTTTTTGGAAACGGACATCTATTACTTGTATATCCTAACCGTTTACACGTGAAACATTCCAGCTTAGGTTTTCTACAATTTTGAAAAAGGAACAGACTTACGGAATTCTTGCTTCAACGAATTTTGCACTTTATTCCAACTTGCATCATACTTAGTGTTTTCATCAAAACATTGTCTTACATTACGTTGTAATCTGCTACAAACCAAACTCTATTCAGCCACTGTTCAACCACTTAATCATCTCCATCGAGATGGATCTGCTGGTATCAATAATTCGTCACATACTTCTAAAACTGGCTTAACTGGCTGTTGTTTCAATTTTTCTAATTCACTCTTGAATCTTTTCAGCTCCCCTTTTATTGAACCGTCACTAGAACTATCACTACTTGTGGAATTGCGTAATTTTCGCGAAATTTTCGCGAACTTTTCGATTTTTGTTTCCGGTGACCCATAATCGTTTCGAAAACAATACACTTGTTTACAGACAATATGATTGGTAAGATTCAATATCCCACCGCTGTCTTTGTTAGAAAAATCAAAGGAGAAACTATTCACTTTCAACACTTTTATTCACTCATTTCCTTATCTCACCAAGTCAACTCTGATACTACTTAATATATTCCGTCGTTGCCCGATTCGTAGTTCTGTCTCATCAGCTCTGCTATGATTCATGACTATCGTAGTGTACTGGGGGATGCAAAATGCACCTATATCCCAAATCCTACAAAGAGTATCACATGCGAATTTTTGACGATGTAAATATCACGTTCGAAATTTATCGCGCGAACTCAAACATAAGGTCCCAGCTGGGCAGGTACCAGGTGAGAAAGGTAACTAAAAATAAGAGTTACCTAACTTAAATTTGTATGGCTGATTTTTATATGTATTTTGTAGAAAATTACTCTTGAGTGATTTCAAAAGTGTCAGACGCTTTCCATCGACCAGAACTTTTGTCAGACGCTTTAAAGCTCCACAAATTACTTCAGAGTGATATTCTACAAAATATACATAAAAATCAGCGACAAAAATTTAAGTTAAGTAACTCTCTTTTTTAGTTACCTTTCTCACCTGGTACCTGCCCAGGTATCACAGAGCGAACTCCACAAGCACGCAGGTATTGAGAGTACATGAGATACTACTCAGAACGTAAGTCCTCATCTTTTTAAAAATAAGTTATGTCTCAAGGCCCTGGAATCTTATGAGGAAGTCTTAACAAAATCTTTTATTTACCAAAATTCTGTTTTCAAGTCAAATATCTTTTCAAACAAAAATCCTCTCAGAGAATTTCCAACCAAGATAGCTGACTAGTTTGATGCGTTTGGCTGGGTTAAAAAAAAAAAAAAGTTGTCGGAGCCGAGATTTGAACTCAAACTCAAAAATATGTATATTCATATATTTGGCTATTTACATTGCATTCCGGCGAAATCTATGTACAACACAACTCTGCTTGATATTTTCCGCCCACCTCCGTGGGCTGATAGGGATCCCGCAGGTTGTGATGGAGTGTTGGGGTGGGGGGCTCCGTCGACCCCTGTTGCCAGGGGCCGGCGTTGTCCCGAATGTAGTGTCTCCCCGGCTCCTCAAGAGGAACAGGTGAGGCACCCCCGCTGGTGTTAACGGGTGTAACTCAGATTTTACCTTCCTACATCATGGTGTTAGTATACCCTGTCTCCCGCTATGCTAATACAGGGGTTGATTGTCAGATTAATCAGATTTTAGAAGTGTGATTTGTGAGGGGTGTTGTGTGGATTCCCGGAAAAAGTTTTCGGCAAAAAACCGGGTTCTGGTCTTAATCCTCTATAGAGGTGACTTGTTGCTTAGTCTTGGCGTTCATGGAACAAGTCCAGTTTTTGGTAAATGAGTCCGCCGTGTTTGCGGGCTCATTGTGGTGTGCCCTTACTCTTGTTATTTCCCTGGTGAGTGAACTCTTGGGAATGTGATATTTGTAAAATTTATATGAAAGATTCATTATGTGGTCTTGGATAGTGGTGACTTTAGCTAGGTCACAAATCTCGGAGCTCCGGGGTGAGAGCCTGTGACCCTGTCCACTGACCCATCGAACGTTACTAATAAATTCTGTATAATGGCTCTCTAAATAAAGTAAGTGATGTTTAACGACCTTCATTCCTTAATATCTGAAGAATGGTCATCTGGACAACCTAGCAGGTAGGCATACGAACATGGTACATACTAACACTACTCAATCGTACACATTTCGTTCGTTTAAAAATAAGTAATGTCTGACGACCCTGGGATCTTGCTCTATTAGGAAATATACGAGAAAAATATGAAACTCTCTATAATGTTTCATCGGAAACTATATAATTATTGTTCCTGAAATAACTATCAGAGGAATGATTTTTTTGAGTGTCACTACGATTTCCTTCTAAATCCACCAGTAACAAACAACCACGACAATTCCTTTTATCAACAAACCTATTTTTCAACTCATGAAACTTCATCTTGCCTTCTGTAACAGCCACAACTGAAAAGACGTAATCTAATGTACAATAATAAGTGAATTTTCAAATTGTGGCAGAGGAATGATGATAGAAGCTAGGGACATTGGATCTCACTCAATTTACTGAAAATCTAAAAAAGAAAGAGTGAAATAATTTCCAAAGTTTGTCTGCTTTATACAGGGTGTCCGGAAAACCTTGTACAATATTGAAACTGGTGATAGACCAGGTCATGACTGTTCAGAATATCGGAATTTCACCTCAGTCAAAATATCACCGTTTTCGAGATATTGAGCATTTTTTTAATTGCTGGAAAATCAATACCTCACCTTGGATTTTTGAGTGCACTATTTAAAAATTGAGACCAATTCAAATGTCTCTGCTGCTGAAGATTACTGATGAGTGATCCATTCAGATGTCCAAAACAGTTTTTTAGAAAACGATGCAATTTTTCAAGAAATGAGGGTAAAATGCCAGATTTGAGTTTCACCAATTTTTTTAACAACAGTTTGACATTATTGTTTGAAAAAAAACAGAACCAAGTGGAAGTGGATATTCATTACAAAAGAATGCCCACTTTGTCCAGACTCTACCATATGGTATAAAACAAACGATAATTATTTTTGGAAGGAGTAGAATTTCGATTATATTAGAGTGTGATGTTATTCTAAGCTAAAAACAACTCCATTAGAATTTGTCAGTAATGTCTTTTATTTTTATCCTATCAAGATGAAATGATTAAATAATTATGAGTAATAATTAGAAGAATTAGAAGAACTGCTTAGAAGCATTCAATGAGATGTAAAGAAGTAAATACTAATTCAACGTTTTTTTGAATCAACATACACGATAAACCACAATAACGATTATTCTACATCGCACTGAACAATATTACAAAAATGTTATTTTCCATCCACTCGTACGCAGAGACGACATCTCTTCAAGAAGAACCTTTTCAAATGCGTTATAGGTTATAGCCCCCAAATCAGCGATTCTCTGAGCGGCATTGATCAAAATTGTTTTTTCCTTTAACCAGCTGTCGTCTCCTAACAAACGGCAGCCCACAGAAGACGAAACTTGTGCGAGCCATGACGAGGGTCTTACCTTTTACGTGCGATTCCTAGCACTTTGCGCAATCGGATATCGTTCTGCATGAAGCGCTGCTGCAGCAGTAGCACTACCTCCACTTTAACCATAAATGTGGTGCATATGCGCATATTCTCGGGGAGTATAACTTGTGTACGGCATGACAGAGGAATAAATACCACTGAATGAAACAAGCGGAATAATTTCATAAAACTACTACAGAAGCCACAAGTTGTTTAAACAAAGTGTGACAGCCACCTACCATATTTTTTCAATTCTATTCACAGAAGATCCGTTCATGCACAATGATGTGTATTATTTTTTCATTTGGAAACTATTGCTTCTACGGACACAACATAGAAGTTAAAAAAGTTTTTAATTTTTGACAAGGATTTACCTCCAGAAAAATTTTGCACTTATTTGATTACACCCTGTATATCTGTCGGTCTCTGAAACTTCGTTGGAAACTGGATATTAGACAATTGCGACATTCATCACAAGAATTCGTATTAATCGGTGCCATGTCGGATAATCGACATTTCATTTCGATAATTTTATTAGGCATAATTACAAGAAATGTTAATTTTATGGACTTATTGACATACTATTTAATGCTACCAAGCAGGCTATTCTTTATTATTAATAATCATTTCCACATTTTATCTTGATAAAATCGAAATAAAATAATATTTGTGCGGCGTAAGTATAAAAGTTGATGGAAGCCTAGAATAAAACCACGCCTTATTCAATGGAAATCACATCCTCCAAAAATAATTATAGTTTGTTTTATACCACGGTAGAATCTGGACAAAATGAGCATTCTTTTGAAGTGAATGTCCACTTCCAATGGTTGTTTCTTTCAGACAATAATGTCAAATTTTTTTTAAAAAAATTATGAAAATCAAATCTGTCATTTTACCCTCATTTCCTGATTTTTTTTCCATTTTCTGAAAAACTGTTCTGTTCGTCTAAAAGCATCACTCATCAGTAATCTTCAGCAACGATGATATTTGAATTCATCTCAATTTGTATACATGGCACTCAAAAATCCAAGGTGAGGTAGAGATTTTCCAGAAATTCTTAACATGCCCATTATCTCGAAAACGGTGATATTTTTACTGAGGTGAAATTCCGATATTCTGAACAGTCATGACCTGGTCTATCACCAGTTTCAATATTGTACAAGGTTTACCGGACACCCTGTATACAAGTGCTTAATTAGTTATTGACTTCTATGAAAGTTATTAGTGTCTGGACAGTAAACGCCAAATTATACTATAGCTTTAATACAGTGACAGTCCAGAGGAATGATTTTTGATCACTTTGCTTGAACAAATAAAATATTTATAGTCGAAATTTGTCGAAAGTTTTTGATTAGGTAAATCGGGAATGTATGTCTGAGTAGTATAAATATCTCAATTACTCTTGTCTAAAAGTTGCCGATTTTTTTTTAAAGACGCCGGACGTCAAATATCATAGTTTCGGAATTTCGACCCTCATTCACAATATTACATTTGGGGTGCCACAGGGATCTGTTTTGGGCCCTTCTCTATATTCATCATTTACATGAATGATTTGTTCTATTCTATATTCTATATTCTATAATAAATGTGTGGCTTATGCTGATGACACAACTCTACTCAATACTGCTTCCGATGTAGACAGTTTATCGTTACGTATGTGCACAAAATTGGTTCAATGCCAACAATCTCAAATTGAAACATGATAAAACTCAAAATATTGTTCTTTCCACCAAGAACTCAGGTGATGGTAAGAATGTCAAACTTCTTGGGGTTGTTATAGATGAAAAACTGACTTGGTCAGCCCATATAAATCAACTATGTAATAGATTATCGAGTTCACTATATTTGTTACGCAATATGAAGAAACAACTATTAGGCCAAGCTGTAGATAAAAATAAAAGGCTCTTTTCACACAAAATAAAAGACACAAACGGCCTATACTACTTTTTATAGGATAGTTCGTTAATGAAACCCCGGTTTTCGCGCCAGCAAAATCGCTTTGTGGAATTTTTTAAACAAGAAATAGTGAAAAAAAATTACAATTTTTTTGTTTTTGCGAATATCTAACAAAGTATTGGACGAATCGTTTTGTAGAGAATTATAAAACCTACAAAATGGTTTTTTATATTACCGGATCGGTGCCTTTTTCACTGAGAAAATCCGGGAAAACCAGGAAAAAGAGACCATTTTTCAAAAATTCATAATTTTTATAAATCTGAAGCTGGACAAACGATATTGCAGAAACTGATAGATGATAACATGTGGTTCAACTGTGCGCAAGATGTTTTCTATCCGATGTGTAGTATTTGCACAATCGCGTTATAAACAATTTAAGGGCACATCTTGCGAAGCGCCGATTTAAGGGAGATCAAATTCTGTAAACGGCATCTGGGAGTAGAGATCAATATCTACAGTTTGTATATTTTGGATTTTCACCTGAGAGATGGGAAATGTGTTGAAAATATCACAGAATTTTGATCAAAACGCTTCAAAGTGCGTCCGAAGTCACCCGAAGCCGAACTGAAGTTAAAAAGAGTTGAGTTCGGGCGACTTCGGGTGCACTTTGATGCATTTAGAGTAAATTTCAGTGACATTTTCAACACATTTCCCACCTTGCAGGTGAATATCCGAATTATACAAATTGTAGATATTGATCTCTACTTCCATATGCCTTTTACAGAATTTGAATTAGATGATTTCCCTTAAATCGGCGCATTTAGAAAGATTTGCCCTCAAATTGTTTATAACGCGATCGTGTAAAAACTACATATCGGACAAAAACCATCTTGCGCTGAACCACATGTTATTATCCATCAGTTTCCGCAATATTGTTAGTCGAGCTTCAGATTGATAAAAATTATGAATTTTTGAAAAGTGGTCTCTTTTTCGAGGTTTTTCCGGATTTTCTCAGTGAAAAATACACCGATCGGGGCGTATGAAAAACCATTTTGTAGGTTTTATAAAACTCTAAAAAAGTTCTATTGATTATAAAACGATTCCTTGAATAATCTTTGAGATATTTCCAAAAAAAACAAAAAAGATTCAATTTTTTTCAATATTTCTTGTTTGAAAAATTCCGCAAAGCGATTTGGCTAGGGCGAAAACTGGGGTTTTCATTAACGAACTATCTTATAAAAATTAGTATAGGCCATTGGCGTCTTTTATTTTGTGTGGGAAAAAATCTCTATAGCTTGGTCTATCAGGTCTATTCTCTAAAAAGTCGTTATTTAACAAGTCGTTGATTAACGATTGTAGTTCAATTTACGATTACGTTAATCTAAACGACAATTCGGAAATTCGTATTCTGTAAACAATGTCGTTACGGCTTCAATCGTCACCGAACGAATAACGACCAACCTGAATTTTTGAGACGGGTAGTACATATAAATTCATGTTTTGTGTTCGAATGATGGATGAAAACAAAATTTTGGAACTGCATGTATCAGTAATTTGACTATTTGAAGGAAACTTGAATCAATTATGGTAATTGGTGAATATTACGGAATTTTGAAAAAAAAAAGTATTGAAACTATTATAAAGGCAACAATTTTCCTCATATTTGCATAAAACGAAAGACATACTAGCGGTTTCGTACAAATAAGTATGAACCAAGTAAACCAGAAATTCTCAAAGAAACTTGGCACCTCCTATCAGCCTAACTGAACAGCTCTGTAGGGAATTTTATTTGAATAAAGGGTCCAAATAAGCAACCAATATTTCTGATACTTCGTGAATACACCTGCTGCCTACAGGAGACTGGGACACGACACACGATTTATCTTTTGCAATAGACTTCTGGTAATTGCCATGAACAAAAAAATGAAATGCTTAAAGAAAACTGTGCAATTGGTTTTTGAATGAAAATTTACTATTTTTTGTTCACTTGTATAACTGAAGGTATCCTCGTATTCCTGAAGGACATTGCAGAGTGATCGTTCATTTCGTTAAATAACTTTCACGCTAGTTCTCTATTTAATTTAAAATCTTTCCGAAAATTTTCTTCAGGAGTTTCGAAAGGGTTGCTGATATTCCTCAGCTATCTTGAATCTCCGATTCAACTCTCTACGGAACAACAAATACGTGATCCGATGTACCTTCATAAATCATCATAACACCTTCTTCACAGTTCTTCTAGGATTACAACCAATACATCCCGCTCGAACTGATCCATTTCCATTGGATTACTATTTAAATTTTGCAAAGGACGCGTGAGAATAATCTATTTGCTGAACACGTGTATTATCGTTGACAGTTATGACAGCCAGATAGGTGTCCACTGCTCAGCGATGTTTTGGCAACGACATATCGTCAAATAACGATGAAGAAACAGATAGTGAATACCATTCTATGATTTTATCGTTATTCAACGTCTTATCGCTTGGTTACGACTGCTAACGATATCGTTAAAAGATAGTGAATAGACATGTATATCTCTTAACACAGTTTGAACATGTTATTTTTCAATTTTCCATTCTCACATAAATTATAGCATTATCTTATGGCGGAATTCTTGTCACGCCGTTAGGGTTTTCAAAATGCAGAAGACAGCAGTTAGAATTATGGCTGATGCTGGTTACAGGGACCACTGTCAAAAAATCTTCAAAGATCTATCTATCATTATTTATTTATAATACGGTATTAGAGATACATAAAAACAAAAAATCATTTTTGGCCAACGCTGATTTTCATGAATACGAAACTCGCGGTGCGACCAATTTGAGACCTCCTCGCTACAGACTCAATAAAACACAAATGAATTCACTGGATGTCAGAATCTATAACTTTTTGCCTGATGAGTTCAAGATTTTGAATTGGAACTGTCTTAAATCTAAACTGAAACGACACAATCTCAATCACTGTTTTTACTCCATTGACGAATATTTGAGTATGCCTCTGTGTCTCAGCAATATCTAGATCTCCCAAATAATGTGACACTGTTTTTTTTAAGATTATTTTTGTATGTTCTGTCGTTTTTATTATTATTATTTTTTTTACCTATGACTATTTTACCCAAACTCTTTTGATGTCGATTTTAAACATTTTTAAACTTGTACTGCTGACTTGCCAAAAACACAATTAGACCAAGCAACAGATGTTTTTTCCCACACAAAATAAAAGACGCAAATGGCCTATACTAATTTTTATAAGATAGTTCGTTTTCGCCCCAGCAAAATCGCTTTGTGGAATTTTTTAAACAAGAAATAGTGAAAAAAATTTAAACTTTTTAGGTTTTTTGGAAATATCTCAAAGATTATTCAAGGAATCGTTTTACAGTCAATGGAACTTTTGTAGAGTGTAGACCATTTTTAAAAAATTCATAATTTTTATAAATCTGAAAATGGATAAACAATATTGCAGAAACTGATAGTTAAAAACTTTTGGTTCAACTGTGCGCAGGATGGTTTCTGTCCGATATGTAGTTTTTACAAGATCGCGTTATAAACAATTTGAGTGCAAATCTTTCTAAATGCGCCGATTTAAGGGACATCATCTTATTCAAATTCTGTAAACGACATATGGAAGTAGATATCAATATCTACACTTTGTATATTTCGGATTTTCACCTGCAAGGTGGGAAATGTGTTGAAAATGTCACTGAAATTTACTCTAAATGCATCAAATTGCACTCGAAGTCGCCCGAACTCAATCAACTCTTATTAACTTCAGTCCGACTTTGGGTGACTTCGGACGCACTTTGAAGCGTTTTGATCAACTTTCTGTGATATTTTCAACACATTTCCCATCTCTCAGGTGAAAATCCAAAATATACAAATTGTAGATAATGATCTCTACTCCCAGATACCGTTTACAGAATTTGAATACGACGATTTCCCTTAAATCGGCGCATCTTGCCCTTAAATTGTTTATAACGCGATTGTGCAATAACTACACATCGGACAGAAAACATCTTGCGCACAGTTGAACCACATGTTATCATCTATCAGTTTCTGCAATATCGTTTGTCCAGTTTCAGATTTATAAAAATTATGAATTTTTGAAAAATGGTCTCTTTTTCGAGGTTTTCCCAGATTTTCTCAGTGAAAAAGGCACCGATCCGGTCGTATAAAAAACCATTTTGTAGGTTTTATAATTCTCTACAAAAGTGCTCCTGACTGTAAAACGATTCGTCCAATACTTTTTGCGATATTCGCAAGAAAACAAAAAAGTTGTAATTTTTTTCACTATTTATTGTTTAAAAAATTCCACAAAGCGATTTTGCTGGCGTGAAAACCGAGGTTTTCCTTAAAACATAAAAAGTAGTATAGGCCGTTTGCGTCTTTTATTTTGTGTGAAAAGAGCCTCTTATTTTTATCTACAGCTTGGCCTAAATTGTAACTTGGTCAAATAAATCTATTCTATTCTATTCTATTCATTCGCTAGTTCTCTCATTTTACAAAATATCGAAGAATGGAAAATGAAAGTTCTGTTTGATATCACACAAGCAATGAAATAGTGTCAATGAATTTTCAATAAATAGTATATTATGCAATGAGCATAAAATGATGCCCATTTTGCACGAGTATGAAATTTGCAGCACAAGCCGAAGGCAAGTGCTGCAATTCATACGAGTGCAAAATGGCCATTTTGTTGCTAGTTGCATACTATACTTTTTCTATGACAACATATCTTTCACGTTTAATACATACATACATTCCAAAAACTTTGAAAGAAATAGACTGATGATAATTCATTACTCTGAATTCGCCGCTAATGGGCTTTCGAATCAAAATATAAATTGAAGAAATATGTAAATATTTTCTTTATTGCTATTTCTAATAGGTACACAAAAATAGAAGCCTATGAATGTAAGTATGTATCTAATTGAAGTTGAATGTACAATTATTGAATATAGACTGCCGCTTGAGGAATGCTTTCAGTTTAAAATATTTGGCAATATCTATATCATTATAGATACAAAGACTGGTTCTCAGCATTGAGAAGTGTGACCATAAAGTGGCACTATTAAATTTTTTGGCTAAGCCGCCAAAATAAGTCATTAAAACGTTCTCGGAAAACGATTTCGTCTTTTGATCTACCTTCCATTCCAAAAAAAGTTTAAAAGCGCGTTGATACATACTCTTCGACGTTTTCGGTAGTAAATTCGCAGCTTCTATTATGTTCGGAGGTGTCAAATCGATATCACTATCAGTTTCCATTTTAATCAATAGTTTTTATAGAAAACAACTATGAAATTACTCGTTATCTACTAAAACTTTGACAGAAACGATCTGCTGACATTTCATCAATTTGTCGCTGGACGTCATAATTTGACAAGCCATAGTCGTCGTGATTTTTGAGTGAACCTAGACCTTACACGAAATATTCCATTTTGCAATTGTTGCTTAGCAACTTGCCTAGCAACCGATGCAAAAATGAAATTATGTTCAAAATGTGCTTGTTTATGATTGAAGTTACGGTTATAAAATGAATATTTATCGAGGTTGTCGTAGAAAAACGTTATTTTCTGACAATTCCTAAATATTTACGAAAAGTCATAGCGACCTGTATTTTCAGAAAAAAATCATAGTTATTCAATTGAACCAGAAGTAGTGAAGACTAATTCTGAGGTTCGACGTCAGAATATTACTCGACTGGATTCTGGCTAATATAATATCATAATGGGGTGATTTGAAATCCTGTCTATTTACTCAGGCAGTCTTAGAGACTTAATACAATGTCATCACAATGGCTTTGCAACTTAATTCCAAGGAAACTCTGGAAAGCTTGTTTGCCCGAAATATTACGTGAATCTGAAATGTATACTAATTATGTGAAATACGTTCAGGGAAAAGGAGGTCATAATTATTGGTTTCATGAATCCGAAGACCAAGTACGGTTCGCCAAGACATTCAATCAAATTATTACATTGCATTGATGAATATTTATTTCATTTTCAGGGTTACACAAAAAAACTGAAACCAAAAAGACAAGAGAAATAAGAAAGGGACACCTTTGATTTTTAATAATTTATCTTGGTAAACACATACGGGGCCCGGTGACCGAGTAGTTGAAGCGACGTTGTTTCTGTCACTTTGGCTGCCAGTTCAAACCTACGAGCAATAAAAGATATAGATGTGCCATTTCTATACAAACAACACAAGTTGTTATGAAAGCTGCATATCACCATCCTTTGTGATAGTTTGTGGGTGAGGGGTAACCTCCCAGTTCGGAGGGGAAGATTTGTTATTGTTATGATATTCGGATGTAAGCTTAGAACCAGTGGCTGCGTGCTGATAAATTATTTTCACGTTATATTTTTATCTTTTTATAGACGACCATATACCTGGTTGGATAGCACGTGTGTTGTCAAGATGTTAATCAAAAGTACTTCATTGTGCGAAGAATTAGATTCTTGCTGACAAAGCTTAAAATGAGGTCATAAATACTGAAAAAATAAATGAAGGTGCTGAAATCAAAAAGTCAAAATATTCAAATTGTTGAATCACATCATGTTTATATGCTATACATGCATTATAATACACATAAGAATTCACACATGAACTATAAATACACATGAGAGATTACATTCAAATGTATGTTGAAAGTGTATCAAAGTGTAGTAAAAGCCTAAGTACCTCTTGTTTTTTCTGAATTTAGATTATTGGTATAATGAGGCAGATAATTAAGAAGATTTTAGAATTGACAAGAATTTATGTCTTAACTTGTGTAGAGTTCCGCTCAGGGATAGATTGATAATACAAGTCTGTATGGTGGGAAACCGAGAATTTCACATGTAGTTATTATTTTACTTCTGTTTCTTAAACATCAAACAATCTCTAGTATAAATATTGAGGTGAGAGTCATTATAGTTTATGAGTTAGATAGGGGCTGACATGTATCTCTGAAGACATCGCTACATACATACCAAACAACAGATCTATTTTGATATAGTCTTGATTTTGCTCACAGGGTGGAGCGGTGACTTGTTTACTGTAAATCGCCTGTCCAGTTCGAAACAAATTGAAATTTTGGATTGCATTTTTCTATTCCTTTGCTGAAATAGTATATTTTTTGTATCTGACGGATTATAGTTTTCGTTGCTACTTTTAAACCCTTTCTTCTGGTATCATCTGTGTCCACATCATCGGTTTCACAATCACGAATTCCTCTTAAATAGCATACATTTGAAACACACACACACATAACTGCCAAGTTATTATTTTTTCTGAAATCGTTCAAGAATGCCCACTTTCTCGGAGCAACTTCAGGCCTCAAAATACGCTAATCTAGTATTTTAGTCCGTTGCTAAGCAACGAACTTTCCCGGACCGTTTTCGGACCTAAACGGTACGGGAAAGTACTTTTTCTGAAATCGTTCAAGAATGCCCACTTTCTCGGAGCAACTTCAGTCCTCAAAATACGCTAATATAGTATTTTAGTCCGTTGCTAAGCAACGAACTTTCCCGGACCGTTTTCGAACCTAAATGGCACGGGAATAGTAATTTATGTAACATGTCCGGAAAATACTGTTTTTTTTGGACGAGTAGACCAAATTCTAGGACGAGCGTTAGCGAGTCCTGGAAGTCTGCGAGTCCAAAAAAATTGTTTTCGGACGTGTTGCATACACTATTTATTCGGCAACCATGTAGAATAACAAATCAATGAGACGCATTGGGTTGCCTATCAAATGGTGGTCTTGACTATTTATATACAGTGAGATTAAAAAATTTGCACCATATGGAAACTTTTTTATTATCGATTTGTCAGAAAATGTTATTCTTCATAAAAATTGGTGCATTACGGAATACTTGTATTCGAGTTATCAAAATTCTGAATTTCCGAACGGTGTACAGGAAGGAATAAAAAATAGGATTTTGATCAAGAGTAAACTACCCCGGCTGTTATTCCAAATTTGAATATTTGGAACATTTTAGTTCCTCTTTGTATTATATATTGAAATTCGAACAGAAGATAGGCACCAACAGAAACATTCTAATTCTTATTTATATTAATATTTATACTTCCCGGCCTAGTCCGGGAAGTACGTACTTCTCGGACTAGGCCGGGAAGTGCTACTTTCCCAAAGAAAAAGTGTCCGAGAAGTGAACACTTCTCGGATGGTTGCCGAAAAAGTACTTTCCCGTATCGAAAACGATACGGGAATATTTTTGCCGGCTCGTTTACATTTTAGACAGTTATTGAATTCACGCAAACAATATGTAGAATTCCTCAGTTTTTGATAATGCTGATTGCGATTTCAGAAAAAATAGTATGTGTACCTCGTAATAAAAGCACATTCCCAGATTTCAATGCTTGTTGGCCTCGGCTTCGCCTCAGCCAACAATTTACATTGTCGTCCGGGAATCTATTGCTTTTACTACTAGATACACAATATACTATTCCCGTATCGAAAACGACACGGAAAAATTTTTGCCGGCTTGTTTACATTTTAGACAGTTATTGAATTCACGCAAACAATATGTAGAATTCCTTAGTTTTTATGATAATGCTGATTGCGATTTCAGAAAAAATAGTATATGTACCTCGTAGTAAAAGCACATTCCCAGACTTCAATGCTTGCTGGCCTCGGCTTAACGCCTCGGCCAACAATTTACATTGTCGTCCGGGAATGTATTGCTTTTACTACTAAATACACAATATACTATTATTATAGTTGCAGAACAGTGAAGTAAATTCCATGAATTAAGTACTCGAAAGACATTCCAACAAGACTTCACAATCTTTATGAATAACTAGACACAATTTTATAAATAGAATAGCTCGGAAAACATCTCTATGGCTAGCACTTCTCTTTGAGGCTATAAATCCTATACAGTAACCAGCAGGTTTTTTATACAGGTAAGAAAGCCTATACCTATTTGGAATTCCTCAGAAAATGTCATTCTTCAAAAAAATTCCTATATCTTTCCAAACTCGAAGTTCACTACCCAAACTGTACTTATTTCAATTTTTGTAAGAGGCACACGAAAAATTAGAAGTACAATACAGAAAAAAGTCTTTGAAGAAGTGATTTATCTATATATGTATTTGAGAGAAAGTTTTATATAGAGAATCATAGCCTTCTATGATAAAGTTAGTTAAAATTTGGGCATCACTTTTCATTTACGGATTAAAGGAATTCAATGAGGAATCTTCTGGAATTGGTAGTATAGGCTCTCTCAAAAGATTAAAAGTAATACTCAACCCATTGATAAGATTTTAAACTTTAAATGATTTACAGTTTGTGTCCACGTCCGGTTTAACCGGAACGCGCTACGCCACTGAAAACATTGCAGATCGATTATTCATGTTGATATATGTGATATTCCATGTTCACAAAATTTTATTCAATTAGGAACATCAAAACTCCTGATGAACCGAATTCTTACGAGATAATCCCTGTGCTAATCCAATACCCATCAGATTGAGTCTATAATAGCTAGTGGCTTATGATTTGAATTTGGTTATGAATAGTTGATTTTGCTCACTTACATACTTTTTAGTGTGCCAACACTGCAACAAGTATTTCCTAATTATTGACAAGTGATCGTTTTTAAAGTTAACTTACATAGTTATAAAGTTTTTTACAGCTATTTCAATAAATAGTGTATTTTTGTCTAAAAATCGGTATAAAAATGAGCAGATTCATTAAAAATCAACTCATTTAATACCACTAAAAAGGTCGATATGGAATGCCAATTAAATATGGTGTATGCCATGATTACCTTGCTGCGACGCCCATGGTTTGATTCGACAAGGCGATAAATGAGTCGTAAACGGACGTAAACAAACGGGATCGCCAAGTTAATAATAAATATAATACGGAATTCCAACCTGATCAACGAGTACAAACGGAATTACCCAATGCCCTTTTTTAACACGACTCAGGCATTCATGTTTGTAAACAACGTCGGGTATGTTACTTTCAAAAAAGAAATAGAAAAGCTCTCTCTATATCTTTTATTGCTCGAAACTCAGTTTGATATGAGCCAAAAATTATCGAATTCAACTAAGTTCTGTAAAAATAATGAGTGAGACATCGATTTGAAGAAATTCATCTAATGCTGTGGAGTATACAAGGTGATTTATTTAGTATGTTTTTCATTGAAAAATATTAAAATTTCTTTTGAATCACAGCAAATGCTGGACAAACTGCACAAAGTAACGGGGTCCAAAATCTTTCTTGGAATTAGATTATTTTATGGGTAGAATTGCCAGCGGAATCACTTGAAAAAACTACTATTTACCAAAGTTGATGGATCGATACGAGATTGATTTAGTGGCATCTTACATACAAGAAACTGAGATAAGAGCTCCATTTCATTTAAATGGACCTGTGCAATAAAATACCTGATAGATTCAAATCAAGAATGCACCCTAACCCTATGCTGTCTAACAAACGTTGTGGGACGTACACAGCAATAACTTGAAAAACCACTATGAAGGAAAATGCGCAAGAATCTCTATTTTTGTACCTTTGTGTTGGCGTGGAAATAATTTGACCGTTTCAGTTTCATTTTCTGATCATGTATATACTGATATATTCTGTAGGATATTAATGGCGAAAGAAAATAAGATCGCAGCGCCACCTATAGCAAGACTTTCAACTATGAATCACGGACAAAGGTTTTTGACTTTACACGTGTTTATATGGCGTTTTGACGATCTGTACTCCTATTTTCAAACAATTTGTGAAAATTTGTGATTTCTATAACTAAAAAGTGATTGTGTTTCTATTGAAAGACTCTAAAGAACGTTTCAGTAAGGTGATTCAAAGGTATTTTATCTCCGATTAGTTTTGAATGCTTCTTTAATTCAACGTTGCATGGCGTTTTGATGATCTGTTCTCCTATTTTCAAACAATTTTGTGATTTCTTCAACTGAAAAGTTATTGTGTTTCTATTAAAAGACTTGAGCGATAGTTTCAGTGTAGTTTACAAATATTTTACTTGTTTTTGGAGGTTTTGCGATCAATTATTGATATGATTCATTCATCAGTCTGTTTGTCAAACAAACATATACTTCGATATTATTTAGCTTGCCAATTTTCAGTTTCAAAATCCATGCTTTCCGTTGGTCAATTTCTTCAATCTGGTCGAACCAATTGGTGATTTTCTAACCTTGCTTTTATTTTTGGGGGAAATTTGTGATATTCCACATTTTCCTTCTTGCCATATATCCTGCATCCTGGGACTGAACAACTAGGATTGTATTTTCCCATATTTGGCAGTCTATCAACAGTATAAACCAAAAAAATACGAAAAGAAACAGAAATCGAGTATGGAAATATCCTTAATCAACAGAATGAATCATAGTGCGAGATAAAAAATATCAAATTGGATAACAGTTATATCGAGAGCCGGGATAACAACAAATTTTTGGGAATTCTCATCGACAGTAAATTGAAGTTCGAACAACATGTTTGCAACTTAAATAAGAAATTAGCTTCTGGATGTTATGCTGTGAGACGGGTAACAAAAGAGCTAGGACCCACAACAGCAAAAACAACTTACTATGCCTTGATAGAGTCCCATCTAAGATACGGAATCCCCTTTCGGGGAGTGTGCAATAAAACTCATATGCAAAACACACTCATCTTACAGAAACGAGCAATTAGATACTTATCCACAGCAAAGACACGTGATCCCTGTAAACCATCATTTGTAGCCCATAAAATACATACAGTCATCGCCCTCTTCATCCATGAAACAGTATGCTTGATAAAAAAACATTTCAATCAGTTTAATACTACTCCTTCCCATTACTCAATACGCAAGCAAAACACTATTAACCTACCAAGGCCAACCTCATCCCTAGTGAAGGACTCACTTATTTATAATGGTTGCAAGATGTTTAATCATTTACCTGAGCATATAAGAAATATAAGCAATACCAACCTTTTTAAAAAGGCTGTGCATGTTTTATTAAGTGATCGACCTTATTATAGTCTTGAAGAATTTCATTCTGACAAATTTTAATGTCTGACTAGTATTTTTAATTATAATCCTAACTGTACAACCATATACATTTGCTGTTTTGTTTTTTCCTCTCTCTCAATGTTCATGTCCCTGTAATATATTTATAGATATAGTTTTTAGATTAACGTAAACACTTTGTCCATAAGAATGTATTTTTTCTTGGTGACAATAAAGTATATATTGATTGATTGATTGATTGATCAATAACTCACAAATCATGACTTCAAAAACACGTAAACATTTGTAAACTACACTGAAACTATCGTTCAAGTCTTTTAATAGAAGCACAATAACTTTTCAGTTAAAGAAATCACAAATTTTCACAAATTGTTTGAAAATAGGAGAACAGATCATCAAAACGCCATGCAACCTTGAATTGCAGAAGCATTCAAAACTAATCGGAGATGAAATTCCTTTAAATCACCTGACTGAAACGTTCTTAAGAGTCTTTCAATAGAAACACAATCACTTTTTAGTTAGAGAAATCACAAATTTTCACAAATTGTTTTAAAATAGAAGTACAGATCGTCAAAACGCCATATAAACACGTGTAAAGTCAAAAACCTTTGTCCGTGATTCGTAGTTCGAAGTCTTGCTATAGGTGGCGCTGCGATCTTATTTTCTTTCGCCAATAAAACAATTCAATAACCCTGTATATTTCAAAATTTTATGGTAATTTATACCTAATGAAATATACACTTCTTCGCTTCATTTCCCACATTTATTTATCAAGTATTGTTTTATACCGTATTGGATCGGTCTGGGGGATGAATCAACCCCATAGATCTACCCTGACCGCCCTTAACAGAAAAGTCCAATGAAGCATCTACTATGAATCCATTTCATGAAAAGACTTCTTCAAACAATTTCAGATTTCAACTCGGTGTTCTGTGTTTAACTAGTCCTCATTAATATTCCTCAACTTTCGTGAGAAATTTCAGCCGATTCAAAATAACTTACAGATTTGAAAGTTTCAAGTCTAGAAGCAAGGCTTTGATGGATGCACTGAGATGAAAGAGACAAATGACGAACTCTCCATTATTATCAATTAGGATAATGAATTGACAAATTCCAACGTCATTTCCGCCTTTACGTTCATTTGTGTACCCAGTTTGTCTCGCTAATATGAATTCTGTTTCTCTGAATTAGCTGCTTTGCGGAGAGGTATAACTCGAATCTAGCAATCTATTTAGGTTTTGCAACGTGAAGTTTGGTGTTTGGAATTGTATTAGTTGTGTCAGAGGCGTTGGATTCGAGGATTGTTGAGCAAGGAGTTTATAATTGTTTGGAGCCACTTATGATCTCGAAACTCAATTATGAAAACAACGTAATTTTATATAAGAGGAGCCATGAGCGTATATCTGAATAATTCAATATCTGCTCACTTTCGCAAGAAATAATATAAGTTGCTGAGAGATGCAAGGCTTCATAGTAAAACTCATATTTCTCTCAAAATATGGATGGAGACAATATTAAGTTGTGTCAATTGTTGATCAGGTCCTAATGGAATTTTTCAATGTATTAAAAACAACTGATAGTTTTTTATTATTATATTAGTTTGGACTCCCAAGTGGGATTCCGAAAGAATTTTATGAAAATGAATTTTAAGTATTTAGGTTTTTATTGGTTATTGGTTTCAAGTTGTGACTGTATATACAGGGTGGCCGGTAAACCTTGTACATTATTGAAACTGGTGATAGACCAGGTCATGACGGTTCAGAATATTGGATTTTCACCTTAGTAAAAATCTCACCGTTTTCGAGATAATGAGCCTTTTTTAATTTCTGGAAAATCGCTGCCTCACCTTGGATTTTTGAGTACCATGTCTACAAATTGGGACCGATTCAATTATACTTGCTGCTGAAGATTACTGATGAGTGTTGCTTTCAGACGTACGAAACAGTTTTTCAGAAAACGATACAATTTTTCAAGAAATGAGGGTAAAATGCCAGATTTAAGTTTCACAATTTTTTTTAGCAACCGTATGTCATTATTGTTTGAAAAAACATAACCAAGTGGAAGTGGATATTCATTACAAAAGAATGTCCATTTTGTCCAGACTCTACCATGGTATAACACATACGATAATTATTTTTGGGAGGAGTAGAGAATTTCGATTATATCAGAATGTGATGTTATTCTGAGCTAAAATCAACTCCATCAGACTTTGTAAGTAATGTCTTTTATTTTTATCCTATCAGGGTGAAATGATTAAATAATTATGAGTAATAACGAATCTACTGCTTAGAAGCATTCAATGAGATGTAAAGAAGTGAATACTAATTCAACGTTTTTTTTGAATCAACATACATAAACCACAACAACGTTTATTCAACATTGCACTGAATAATATTACAAAAATGTTATTTCTTATCCACTCGAACGCAAATCAGCGATTCTCTGACCGGCATTGTGCAATCGGATATCGTTTTGCATAAAGAACTATTGCAACAGTAGCACTACCTGCATATTCACCATAAATGTAGTGCATATGCGCATATTATCGGGGAGTATAACGTGTGTACGCCATGAAAAAGAAATAAATACCACTGAAAGAAACAAGCGGAATAATTTTAAAAAAATACGACAGAAGTCACAAGTTGTTCAAACAAAATGTGACAGCCACCTACTAAATTTTTTCAATTTTATTTACAGAAGATCTGTTCATGCACAATGCTGTATTATATTTTTAAATCAGAAAACTATTGCTTCTACGTGCTGTATTTTATTTTTTCATCAGGAAACTACTGCTTCTACGGACCCAACACAGGAGTAAGAAAAGTTTTTAATTTTCGACAAGGATTCACCTCCTAAAAAATTTTGCACTTATTTGGTTACACCCTGTATATCTGTCGGTCTCTGAAACTTCCTTAGAATCTAAATGTTGAACAATTGCGACATTTATCACAAGAATTCGTATTAATCGGTGCCATGTCGGATAATCGACATTTTATTTCGATAATTTTATTAGTCTTAATTACGTGAAAAGTTAATTTTATTGACACACCATTTAATGCTACCAAGCAGTCCATTCTTTATTATTAATAGTCATTTCCAAATTTTATCTTGATAAAATCGAAATAAAATAATATTTGAGCAAAAGTATAAAAGTTGGTGGAAGCCTAGAATAAAACCACGCCTAATTCAATGGAAATCACTTCCTCCAAAAATAATTATAGTTTGCTTTATATACCATGGTAGAGTCTTGACAAAATGAGCATTTTTTGAGGATGTCCACTTACAATTGGTTATGTTTCTTTCAGACAATAATCTCAAACTTTTTTTTTTTAATTTATGAAACTCAAATCTGATATTTCACCCTCATATCTTGAATTTTTTTTCACTTTCTGAAAAACTGTTCTGTACGTCTAAAAGCATCACTCATCAGTAATCTTCAACAGCAAAAATATTTGAATTTGTCTCAATTTGTATACATAGCACTCAAAAATCCAAGGCCCATTATCTCGAAAATGGCGATATTTTGACTGAGGTGAAATTCCGATATTCTGAACAGTCATGACCTGGTCAATCACCAGTTTCAATATTGTACAAGGTTTACTGGACACCCTGTATACTAAAGTGTATATGTCCATTTGCACTTTTTTAATTTTTTTATCTATTTGTAAATAATGACTGTTTCATTGATTTCAGAGTATTTGTGATATTTTTTATATTATTTTTCTTCTGTTATACATTTTCATATCTATTTTTAGACGCATTGCTTTGTCAATAAGAATTGTTATTCTTCCGATAATGAAGCACAGTTGACTTGACTGTTTAAACGCTGTACTGGTAATAGTACATAGTCTATAAAAGTTCATGTTCGTCGAATTCCGGCATAAATATTTCCCCCTTCAATGCTTGAGAATGTATTATATTCGATAGACTCAAGATGGATTTTGAGGTTTTCTTAATCACTGAATAATGAGTTGCAACTGCTGCAAATAATTTCAACTGCGTCATGTCAAATTGACATGCTTTTTATCTATGGCGAATGTAGTCAAAATGCCAAACAGGCACAGACGTTATATGGAGAATGATTGACATATCTTGACGCTCTTTCCAAAAATTATTTTCCATTGTTAGTTCAAACCTTGAAAAATTGAAATAATGCAGATGAATATGCCAATGGCTGTATATATAATATGCGAAGAAGTTGAGACAAATGTTTTAGCTTGTGTAGAATGTTTGCAAATTTGTAAATTATGTATTGGAGTTTCTTTATCGTGTGTTGTATATGAATGTCCCATCGCAAGTGTGCATCAATTACAATTCCGAGGTATTTAACACTTTTTGATGGGAGTAATCGATGGACCGACCCTCCTACACGTATATCTATAAAACTGAAGTTCGGTGACGTCGATTTGTTGCAATTGAATGGTAGATACTGAGTATTTTTCAAGTTTAAAGTTAAAATTTTTTGGTCAAACCAGTTTTTAATGTACGAAATATGAGTGTTTACTTCCGCTTCTAATTCGTCCCAGGTAGTCGCTTTGTAGAAGATAGCTGTATCGTCTGCAAATCCTTTAATCTCACCACATCTTTTTATGTTATAGTTATTTAAGTAACAAGGAATGTAAAGACGTGTTAACATTCGAGATGAGCGAGTACGAGCCGAGGCAAAGCCGAGGCTTGTCGCTTGCCGAGGATGATAACAGTCGATACATTCCGTGTTACTTATTACGTTTTTCCCGCTGCTTGTTGACATTTCTCAAAATTTGCCTGAATTGAAGTTTGTTTTCTTTCCCTTCCTTCATGATTATTCGTTCGCTATTTCATTCTAAGTTGCTTGTGCGTGTAACTAAGTTACCGAATAAGCAGACAACAATAATATTCAAAAGGTCTCATAACCTAAAAATTTATATGAATGAAGCTGAAGGTATTACTTGTCAAAGTCAAAGTCATTATTACCCTAGGCATGTAAATGACACTATTAAAAGCGTGTTCCGTTTCATGCATTCATCGCATCACTGTTGCAGACATAATCAAGCGTTCCGTTTCAACTAACTTTGACGTTGGTGGGTTGAATCGGAACGAATTGCATGCGTGGTGCATGCCGTTTCCCGCAGATTTGGACATTTATCACTTTATCAGTTAACCAAATTCTTATGTTACGGAAACAAATCTGTTAATCTAGTAAATAAATTAATATGGGTAGAACGAAAGTGTTAATAGCAAGAGTAGGAAGCGAGCTTTGTGAAACTGAGAGTAGCTCAGATTATGATAGAAGTGATAGTTATGAGGATAATATCGTCTGTCCCAGGCCAAAACCATGAATATGCTAATTCCAGGGTTCTGACTTCGAAATGTAAAATACTAATTTTCTACCAAAATGTTCATTGCTAAACCCACGAAAGTGCTATCAGGTTGTCTACTGTGAACGAGAGTGAATTCGCCAATGTGAAAACTTACCTAGGTTTTCAAAGCAAGAAACACGAATATTCTTGAAACTCTCCTCATTCGAAATGACAAATTGCACATTCGTGGTTTTGGCATGAGACCGACGATATGATGTTGAATGAATTGACTCAACACTTCATCAAATATCAGATTTAAACTTTTAATTCGGTTTCTGACGTTTCTGTTTGAACGTGACTTTTGAGTTTGACAGATCTAATTTGGATCGCATTGATCGCTGCTAGACGAACGGGCAGTAGCTCATGCACTTTCGATGTCTCAAGGCCAAAGAGGGGAATATAAAAGTGGGCGTGTCATTGCGCTCCCAATGTAGGAAACGGAACGGTCATATGCGCATTATGTCCTCAATGCATGAAACGGAACACGCCTTAAGTTCCGTTGTCAAGATGAATTAGTAAACGAATGATATAGGCCATTTACCTGTTTTGTTGCTAAGCATGTATGGACTATTTACAGTGTCGGCAGCTGGAAAAATAAATTATTTATGTAGATCCAGAAAAGTACCGGTCCTAATACAATGTCTTGAGGTACCCCATACTTGTTAGACAGTTTTTCGCTGTATACATTTCCTACTCTGATAAATTGTTTTCTATTCGAAATGGAGTTTTCGAAAAGATTTAGGATTTTTCCTCTTATCCCAATATTTTCTAAGGATTCCAAAAGAAGTGAATGGCTAACGGTGTCAAATGCTTTGGCTAGATCTAGGAACATACATAGACACGGCATACTTTTGTCCAAAGCAGAGTACACATTGTTTGTGAGGTGAAGAATTGCATCTTGTGTTGACACATTTTCTTTGAACCCGAACTGTCTATCAGAAAGAATTTTGTAACGCTTGAGGTAAGATACTAATCTTTTTTTTGAAAACTTTTTCAAAAATTTTTGTGAAATTTGTAATGAGTGATTTCGGTCTGTAGTTACTGAATATTGGAATAATAATAGTGTCCTTGAAATCTGAATGCCAATATCCCAATGCCAATTCATAATGAACATCAATGGTTCGATGAGATATTCTGATATGGAATTTAGGGTTTCTGATTTTAGACCATCAACCAGGTGATTTATTATACATTTTTGTCTATTTTTATGTTATTTGCCAATTTCTTTCCCATGTTGGTGAATGTGTTATTGAATTCATTCGCAATGCTTCTCGATTCAATTATTTGTTCACCCGCTTCATTTTCAACTTAGTTATTTATCTGTTTTTTCTTTGTGTTTTCGTGAGGTCTTGCACAACTGTCCATAGTTTTTATGTATTGTTTCTATTGCTATTCATCAGGTTTCCATAATAGTATTGTTTTGCCTTTTTCATTAAAGCTGTTAGTTTGTTTTTCTGAATCTGATACTGTCGTCGCACTTCGTGATTATTCGGATCTTTCTGGAGTTTTTTGAGTAATTGATTTTTTTTGTTGTCACATGTAAATAAGCCATTTGTTATCCAAGGTGCTTTTCCATGGTTTTCCTTTTGAGTCTTATAGTTTCAGTACATTCGTTAACAGTACTCTAAGGATTTTTTTGTAGCTGATTCTATATTTTTTTCGGAATAACCAGTATTCCAACAAACATTACAGAATTTCATTTCCAAATCATCGAAGTTGATGTTCGTTGTATATACCATATCATTCAATTCAGTTTTGGCATCATTCGAGATGATTTGTACCAATATTGTGTAGTGATCTAAGATACACGTCTCAATTACAATCGGTAATAAATTTTCAATACTGTTATATTTTGACTTGACAAAAATGTGATCAATGCATGATCTGCTATTTCTTTGTACCCTGGTAGGGGTATTTACCATAGGAATAAATCCGGTTTCACTCATTACATTCAAATACTCATTTGTCAAATCATCCATTCCAAATAGATCGATATTTAGTTCACCAATGGATACATTATAATTATTGATTTTAATGTCTAGTGATTCGAAATAAAGTTGCAAATGACGGTTGAATTCATTCAAATCTGTTGATGGAGATCGATCTATAGCACTTCATATTTTCATTTTTATTATTGATGTTGATTGTTACTTCTAAGAGTTTCATATTGTTAGTACTTTTTAATTCGTGTTATAACCTACAAAATAATAATGTGAATGTATTATCAACATCTGAATTTGAAGTGTTTGTTACATATAAGAGAATCGGAAAGTGGAGCGCATTCAAATTCACATGGTAACTTTGAAAGGATCTTCATATGCGATTGAAATCTGGCATCACAGTTTTATGATTCGAACGAACTGACCAACGAGACACCAAATAAACATTTTTGCGATGATGATGAAAGTCACTTTTCGTTTCACCGGTTCGACCTGAAACAGGAAAGTAAAGCCCACTATACCTTCTTTGAGATCATTTTGTGTTGACTAGGTTACTATTTTTCTATTCAATTAAATTTAAAAAATTCTTATTTTTCACAATAATTATCTGCTTTTTCCAGAATCACACTAGACATGGCAATTCAAATATTCAAATTCGACCCCCACCATTGGGATCTCCTAAACTACAGGAGATACGTCGAAGCTTAAATTGAGGCAAAGTTGCGTATTCTGGTACTTAACAAAACCAAAAGTACATTTTCATTGATACTTTTCTTCAGCTACACGTTTTCATGTTCAGATTTACTATCCGACGTTTCGTCTTCTGACATTCATCATCAACATTTTTTTTCTGTTATGGGCACCATATTGATTTTTTATACAGAGAAATAGTGATTCTCATTCTGATTTCATTGATGTATAATTTGTTATGATTTGCACTTCTGAAACCACAGATATTAAAAAAAAACAACTTCATCTGAGATGGTCATGACTTCATCGAAAAATTTTGTTTAAAAAATACTAGTTGTCAGAACTCATTAAACATCATAAGTTTGCACAAATACTTCAGTCGAAATGTCCTCATTCTCAAATGAAGAGAAACGAGATATGTTGAAACTTTATTATAAATTTGATAGGAATAGTACGAAAACAACACAAATTTATTTTGAATTATATCCGGAAAGGCAACAGCGGGATAGAACATTATTCGAAATTTTGGGCAAACACTTGGCTGAGTATGGTGCGTTTCAAAAAACAAGAATGAAATCATGAGCTTGTAAAAAATGCACAAAAAGTATTACAAGTTTGCGAAATGATGGCCTTCCTCTTGAATACATAACCGAGCTCGTCGTCTCAAATCAAGAACAGCCCTAACAATATCCCTTCTTCTGATAGACCTGAATTGCGTGATGATATTGTCTCTAAGTTCACCTACTGAGTCATATTCTTGCTCTCCATAGATTCTGTTCTTTAAAGTGCCCCACAAGAAAGTATCCAAAACTGTAAGGTCAGGTGACCTTGCCAGCCACCTCACTGGTCCAGAATTTCCTAACCACCTATTAGGAAATCTTTGGTGTAAATATTCGCAAACTGCTCTTTTATTGTGTGGAGGAGCCCCGTCATGCTGAAACCAGCAGCTGTTATAATTAACAAGGGCAAACGTATTCTTCGAATTCGTTTCTTAAGAACCAAAGATAGGTTTCCCCGTTCAAAGTATTAGAGAAGAAATGAGGTCCAAGTATTCGGTCGTCATAAATTCCAGCCCACACATTCAAACGAAACCGAACTTGTGGTCTGATTTCTCTGAAGTGTCGTGGATTATTTTCACTCCATATGTGCTCATTATTTCTATTAAAAACACCACAGTTCGAAAAAGTACTTTCGTCTGTCCAAATAATGTTTTTCAAGAGGTTTGTAGGGTTTACCCTATTCGAGAGCCAGCTACAAAATTCCATCCTTCTCTCAGGATCACCTGGATGTCATTTTTGTGAAATATGTATCTTATTAAATTTCAAACCACTTTTTTTGAATTTCCTCCAATCACTCGTCTGTGGCACATCCATTTCTGCCGAGACTTGATGTGTTGATTTGGAAGGATCTGCGTTTATCTAAAAAAGTACCAAAAATAAGTATACTTCTTCGAATATGGAATGAACAATTATTTTACCTCGGCTAATAAGTTACGTCTAATATTTTGTTCCATTCTGCTTCCATATTTCATTCTTGGTTTTTGAAACGCACTGTACTCAGCCAAATGTTTGTCCAAAATTCCGAATAATGTTCTATCCGGCTGTTGTCTTTCCGGATATAATTCAAAATAAATTTGTGCTGTTTTCGTACTATTCCTATCAAATTTATAATAAAGTTTCAACATAATATCTCGTTTTTCTTCATTTGAGAATGAGGACATTTCGACTGAAGTATTTGTGCAAACTTATGATGTTTAATGAGTTCTGACAACTAGTGATTATTAAACAAAATTTTTGAATGGAGTCATGACCATCTCAGATGAAGTTGTTTTTTTAATATCTATGGTTTCAGAAGTGCAAATCATAACTCATTATACATCAATGAAATCAGATTGAGAATCACTATTTTTCTGTACCTATAAAAAAACAATATGGCGCCCATAACAGGAAAAAAAGTTGATTATGAATGTCGGAAGACGAAACGTCCGATAGTAAATCTGAACATGAAAACGTATAGGTGAAAAAAAGTACCAATCAAAATGTACTTTTGGTTGTCAAATAACTATAGAAACAAATAAAAACGAAAATTCCGATTTTCAGTTTTTCCCGATATTTCCGGAAATACTCGGAATTTTCCAAGTTTCAAAACAGCATTTTGTTAAGCACCAGAATACGCAACTTTGCCCCAATTTAAGCTTCGACGTATCTCCTGTAGTTTAGGAGATCCCAATGGTGGGGGTCGAATTTGAATTGCGAATTGCCCTGTATAGATGCAGAAATCTCGAGCGGAGATGAGAGTGATGACGAGGAAAGCGATGCTGATAGCGATCTGTGAACTCTCTATGCTTATATATTATAAAAAAATTCATAGCAAATATTAAAATTTTTCTTTCACTAAAGTATCGTTGCAGAAAATGAATTCATCATTGAATACACAGAAAGGAAATAACAGGTAAATATAAAAAAAATCTTTGAATACTGAAAAAAACTTCTTTCGCTATAGCGCCAATGAAAATTTCTGTTAAAAAAAAAATTGTTAAAATTGTTTTTTCCGTTAACCAGCTGTCATTCCCTTACGAACGGCAGCCCTCAAAAGTCGAAACTTGTGCGAGCCAAGTTAACGAGGTACCTTTTTACGTGCGATTCCTAGCACTTTCCGGGCCATCAGAAAAAATTCTGCAGTCGCCATGGTTTGAACCACCGCCGACCGGCAGCCAGTGACTAAAACACTGTCGCTTTAACCACTCGGCTACCTGGCCCCAATGCTATAAATCATTTCTTTCAATTGCCTAAGTGAGATTCTTTAATTTCAAGAGACATTTGGGTACTTATACAGAATGTTTATTTCATTGTGAAACAATTTGTTTATTATCTCAACAGATAGTTCTCTACACTGGAAAGAATAATTTGATAGAAATATGTAACATCACAGAATATTTTAATTGTGATAAAAGATATTTCTTTGGTTATCACAGGATGTGGTTCTCATAATAAAGAAAAGTTATTCATATGTGAAAGAATAGTTCTGTTAAATTTTGTAACAAAAGGAAGTGTATCATAATTGGAACAGAATATTTCTTTCGATGGACAGACAATATTGATAATCACAAAGGATATTTCTGTACAGGTGGAATGATAGTTCTATTAAAATACCAAAAATGTACAGAATGTACAGAATGTTTTGATTAATAATATAGAAATTGTTTATTGCCATAACAGCTATTTCTGTATAATGAACTGAATTGTTATATTAATTCTATAGATTATTATTATCAACTGACTGCCTGAGTTGTCAGTTGACTGCTTCCCAGGGCATACTATGATTTTTTTTCATGTTAAAAATTGCGAAATATTGATGAGATTTTTTTTCATGAAATTTAGACTCTATCACTGGATTCAGCACTTTTCATTTAGATTAATCACAAAATTTCATTGGAACATTTATTTCATTGGAAAATTTCAATTGGCAACAAAATTATAACAACATTAATTTTGATAAAATACCATTTATACGAATATTTCTGACAAAATCTGAAAATTGGAACATTGTCAACACGGATGTAGAGAATCGTTGAGGTTTCTGGTAGACATGCGAATTCACACATCTAGAATACCATGTTGGAATGAAGTAATGAGTCGAAAAAACTTGGTGAACCAATAAACAATGTTTAACTTTGTTGTCAATGAATATTTTTTAATGAAATTTCGGGAGTAACCTGATTGAAGGATGCTGAATCAAGTGGTGTAGTCGAAATTTCATGGATGAAATCGCTAATGATATTTCGCAATTATTAACATGAAAAAAATTATACTATGTCCTGAAAATTGGAATAAAAGTTTGCAAATTTGTGTAAATGTATAAAGATATTTTGATACTGTTGAAACAAAAAAATATTTATTCAGTTGACTGTAAGATGTAACTGTAGATTTTATAAAAGTGCTCCGATCTGTAGTGGGTCACACTGTATAAAGAAAGGAGGTATTCGTATGACATTTAAATTTTTCTGCCAATAAAAGTGTTGCATTGTCATCGCAACTATATACATCACCAGCCATGTTTCATCTAATTCGGTAAACAGCCCAAAATTGTCCTGTAGGATTTGTAGCATTTAACGAATTGAAAATCTATTCAGGAAAATATCAAATCTTTTATTTCATCAAGTAAGTAGGTATATACAAATGAATAAGTATATGAGTAATATGACAAATAAGTTATAATTCATTTAATAATGAATAATAATTCAATAATAAAACTCATACTGTCAATGAATTGAAATAACATAAAAAACATCGCTAATTTTAAATCAAATTACAATTTGGATAATGGTAACCAATGATTCAACTATCAAGAGTTTTCTGGAATATTCTTTTGGGCAAGAAAAACTTTGTCGTGTTTGGTATTTATGGAATAAAAATGGTTTTGAATGAACTGCCATACAATTGCACTAGCTTCACGATACTCGTGGTTGAATAAAAAAAAATTAAAGCAAATATCTATTGCTATTAGAATGTATTCAATTGTATCCCAATAAACAATTATTTCGCGAGGTTCTTAGATGGTCCCGACTAGCAAAATTAGTGATTGGATTTTCTGACCTATTTGTTTCATTCCATCATCTATGGTTGATAGGTGCCACTAGGAGAAATAAACTTTGTGAGTCCATTATGATGTACTTCTTCTTCCTGTCTTCTTTCCTTGATTTCAGAAATATAAAAGTTTTACACAATAGCACCACACTATACGAACCTAGGTAGGCACACTCAGTACCCAAATCTCATTTGGATATATTATAAAGTAAATGAAGTATATAGGTATTCAAACAAAAATATAGTTTTTCGCTAAACTGATAAGGTTCCACTTACCTACCAAGCAGGAACAAAACTTCACGACACTGGCCACTGATGCATTCACGTCCAAGACAAAATAACGAGTGAAATATGCACGACAGGGTTGCAAATGCAAAGAGTTTCAATTTAAAAATAGATCGCCCTGATTGGTGAATAATAAAGTACAGATTCCTAGATTTCTTTAACTGTAAAAGAAATATCTGTAATGTATACAGAATATTCTTTCGAAATAAATTACTCCACTTATTTATTTTAATGTCACAGAACTATTTGTAGATCTATGAGCTATATTCTTTAATATTTAAAGAACGTTTTTGGTTCAATTCCAAAGAAATATTCCATAAAATATTCCATAAATTTTGGTCTCGGTACAGAAATATCATCAAGAATATCGAATAAAACAAACTTTAATACCAACAGTATTTTCTGTATCATTATACCTTGTGATTTTATTAATATTAAAGGAAACTATGTGAATGGTAAAGAAATTATATTTGATCGGAAATACCTACCTACAGAAATCCATTTTGAAATTAACAGAAATTTGGTAGAAAAATTATGTTATAGTAAAATAATTTTTCGTTAAATTCGTTACAGAACCCGTTCTGTTAGTATAATCAAAATAATTTTTTCTGTGTACCAATTTGTTTTACTTCAGGTATATTCTCATAAGGTAATTTATGCAATATAATTTCATCTTGCTGTCAAGGCTGAAATTCTTCAAGATTCAAGCTTCCTACATAGTACACATCAAAATATCAGCTGGCTAATCTCTTCAGCGATACTGTTGGATCATCAAGAACGTTCGACCCATTTGCTGCTTAACTAGAGATAATTGACCTCAAATGAAGGTCATTTCTCTGACACAAGCAGAGCTGAAGATTGATTTCGTAACAAAAAATCTCAATATACCCAGGGCTCCCTGTCTATAGGAATTCTACAAACTCTGACGGAAAACAGTACGTATGTCACGTTATTTTAACATATTCTATAATCGAGTAAATACTCCGAACGAAAAGTAACTCGGTCACAAACTTTGCTTGGCAATTCATTCACCTTCTTGGAAAATAAACTGAAAGTTGAACGAAACCACCGAATGAATAGGATCTATATTATCACCTATGAAGTGGAGTTTCACTTTTTCTATACAATAAAGTAGATCCGAAGAGGAATCAATTTGTCCGCATGAAAACTTCATCATATTCGAAAACGATTCTTAAAAATTGATACGACTAACTTCCGAAACTCGATTCGTTGAGATATCTCGAACTCAATCATTTTCTGTCGACATTTTATGAAATAATACACGTAGTGAGAGGATGAGAAATATTTCATTGCCATCGCTGGTTAGTATTGTTCACTATATATTATTATACCTACAACATGACATCAGAAACAGGGGTAGATTTCAACATAAAATAAAAATGTTCATGTTTCACCATGCAGGAAATTGCATCTTTTACACTCAGATTTCATGAGTTGTCTAATTATTCTTATTCATCTCCAGAATCACAAAGAATCTGATTTTTGCCATTCTCCAGAGGGACGTCAGAGGAGTTGAAAGACTCAACTCGTCGGTCCATTTCCATAATAAATTCAGGTTGCAAACAATTTCTTTTATTGTAGAATAAACAAAAAATATGTGACACTAAGTTAAAACACGATTAAATGGGTCTTTCTCATCGAATTTTTTTATTACATTTTCTAATACATTTCAAAATATAATGTAATCAAAAAAAAAATGTCTTCTCTTTTCGCCAAAAAATCAATATTTTCATATATTGGGCGTGAAACTGAAATAATTTAAACTTGAAAGTTTTCCTGTTAAATGGCAAATGGCTTTGACATTGAGAGCAAAATTAGACTTTTGAACTACTACAATTTTAGAAGATAAACATAACCTCCGAGCAACATAACATATTACGTTGTTTATTTATAAGCAAAAAAATTGTGTCGGTGTGGTGTGTTGAATTTGTATTGTATTTTGTATGACTTGGAAATTGAATAAAATCGAAATGTCTAATAGATTGACTCTGGGTTATGAGAAAGCAGATTTTAAAAATCTACCTGAAACAACCAGTGAAATGATCCATGACTTTTTTGCTAATAATATGAAATTTGTAATTTCTGAAGTACGTCATGGAAAAACCAAAGAGTTAGTATGGTACTCACTTATTTTAATTCTAACTTAATTTATCTATTTCATATCAGTGCTGCCAGAGAATCGTATGGATATAATACAATTTGTTACGTGGAACTCAAACGTCAAGGAGCGTTTTGTACGGTCCAGGGGAAGATTACTCCTGAGCACAAAATTAAAAAAAACTATTCAATTAAAGTAGTTACTGATGAAAAAGAAGAGACCATAGTTTCGGCAGATTGCTTGGATTGCGTAGCAGCACAAGGTAACTAATATAATATATATAAATTGATTTCAATAATTTTCACTTAAAATTATGACTTATTACAGGAGGATGTAAACATTGCATATCATTTTTATTGTGGATCAACAGGAGAAGTGAAGAGTCCTCTGTTACGTCAACCAAATGTTATTGGCAAGGATCAAAACTTGCTAAGGCTGACATTGTTGATGATGATATAGCTACTATTCTTGGAAAACCGATTGTCCTGAAAGAACCTGATTTGGAATATGTTCAGTCTGTCGTCGATTCCGTTCAAGAGAAAAAAAGGAATTCTTTTTCAATTTCATGAACAACCAAAAAATCAGGGTTCAATGCATAGTTTGTGGACGACATTTCTGAAATCTAATGTGGACAAAACAGATGAAAATTCTTTACAATTTGGCGAAAGTTTACTAGATGACAATTTAATAAACTTTATTGAAAAAACAATCGAGATCATATGGTTTGATATGCGATTTGCAAGAATTACTGCATCAATCATCAGCCAAAACCTTGGAACCTTGAAACCTTGCTGATGATACAAATATTCTGATGTCCCATAAGGATATTGACCAACTAGTAGCAAACAGCATTTCCGCTTCTAATGAATTTCATGAGTATTGCTCGCAGAATGGACTCAAACTGAATGTTATGAAAACATACTTCATGCGATTTATACCAAGAAGTATATCTCCTGACTATGATCTCTATTTACATATTGAAGGAAAATAAATTCAAACTACATATACAATAAAATTCTTGGCTGTAACACTTGACCCGAAACTAACCTGGGAACCTCGCATAAAAATTGTATGCACCAAGTTAAGCACATGCTAATACATGATAAATAATCTGAGAGAAACAGTGTCTTTAGATGTATTGAAATTGTTGTATTTCGGTCTCGTGCAGTCAATCGGCACACTTTGAAAAGGCGTTTATTGCCCAGAAAAAAAAATCCTAAGAACCATGTTCAATGTTCACCTAATAACTACCTGTAAAAATTTGTTTATTAGAGCACAAATAATGACATTACCCAGCTTATACAGGGTGTCAATTTGAAAACTTCCCACCCTTAATATCTTCCTTCCAGTAAACAATATGAGTAATCGAAAAAACAGGTCAATTTTATTGTCAAGGGGGACACTTTCAAGGACTATTTGTAGCCCTCGTGGATCAACCCCCTAGGAGGGGTAGATGTTACCTTCGAATTTTAAATGGGAAGGGGGGTCAAGTGGCACATCATTTTGATGGGCGTTCAATTCTTGTTCCAATGGTACCCTGACTTATTATTTTTTGATGAGCATTTTCCGAAAAATTGCGTTCTAAACTAACAGAAGTAATTATTAGAACGCCTATACTGAGATGCATGGTTTGGCCAGAACTGGTTAGAATATTAGGTACCGTTCCAACCCTTTATTAGGGGTAACATTAGCCATTAGCTCCAAACACTTTTCATAAAAAAGTAGTCTAATAGTAAAACGTAGATGGTAGTAAAGTTGTGTTTATTAAATGCTGAATTTTTAAGAGTCATCGCAGAAATTGTACAGATAGCCTTCCTTTTTTGCTACTTCTGCTGTAAAAAGTTTCTGTTTTCCGGCAAAAAATTGGTTAGCAAATTTGAACTATGTGGTAGTATTGTGAATACCGTTGTACCTGTTGGGCTGTTTAGGAATTACTTTAATAAGTGTATAAAAGTGTAAAAATGGTTTACATTCTTCAAGACAGAATTGAAATGATTGTAATTTATGGAGAAGTTGGAAAGTGCGCACGAAGGGCGGCATGTCTTTTTAACGAAAGACATCCAAATTGTAATGTTAGTCACCGGTATGTGCTTGATTTGGTGAATAAGTTTTACGAAACTGGTTCAGTGACAAATAAAAAAAGAAATAACCCCAGAGTACTAAATGAAGCAGCTCAAATTGAAGTTTTGGGAACATTTGCTGCAGAGCCCACGAGCTCCTTACGATCAGTATCAGAACAGACGGGAATGTCACGCGAGACTATAAGAAAAGCATAGAAAATGCATAAATTTCATCCATATAAAATGCAGATTCTTCAAGAGCTCCACGAGGATGATTACGATAGAATAATAGAGTTTTGTGAAATCATGTCTCATCGAGTCCATACCATCCCTAATCTTCTGTTAAACATCTGTTTCAGCGATGAGTGTTCATTTTTTCTGAATGGCTATGTTAATAGACAAAATTGTCGCTATTGGAGTGACGAAAACCCACAAATTTTTCGGGAAGGGCATACACAACACCCACAAAAAGTTAATGTTTGGGCTGGTATTCTTGGAAATGCCATTCTTGGTCCATTATTTCTGGAAGAAAACTTGACTGGCAATCTGTACCTTGATATGCTTGAAGAGACTATCGATCCTCTTATAACTCACGAGCTAGAAACTCAAATTGATGCAAAAGGTAATGAACTTTTGCAGGAGGATCTGTTACATTACCAGCAGGACGGTGCTCCACCTCATTATTTTCTTCCCGTCCGACAGTGGTTAAACGAGAGATTTCCGGGTAGATGGATTGGCAGAAGGGGAGCAGTTGAATGGCCTCCGAGATCACCGGATTTAACACCCTTAGATTTCTTTCTTTGGGGGCATCTTAAATCCGTTGTTTATAAAACACAACCTTCTGATATTGACGAACTTAAAAGACGAATTACAGCAGCATGCCGGTCAATTCCTAGTGAAGTTTTCCGTAATGTTAGAGGGGAGTTCGAAAACAGACTGTATTACTGTTTAGAGCAAAATGGACAACATTTCGAACAGCTAATAAGATAAGCGTAAGTAGATTTTATGTTGGAAATGTCTTTCTCGCAAATTAAATTTTATTGTGTAGAAGGAAAATAACCACCAAATAAAAAATCCCATGCGTAATAAATTTATTCCTGTCATTCAAGGGTTGGAGCGGTGCCACCTACTCTTCTAACCTTTTTTATTAAAGGGAGTCAATACAATAATGCATCTCAGTATAGGCGTTCTAATAATTACTTCTGTTAGTTTAGAACGCAATTTTTCGGAAAATGCTCATCACAAAATAATAAGTCAGGGTACCATTGGAACAAGAATTGAACGCCCATCAAAATGATGTGCCACTTGACCCCCCTTCCCATTTAAAATTCTAAGGGTAACATCTACTCCTCCTAGGGGGTTGAACCACGAGGGCTACAAATAGTCCGTGAAAGTGTCCCCCTTGACAATAAAATTGACCTATTTTTTCGATTACTCATATTGTTTACTGGAAGGAAGATATTAAGGGTGGGAAGTTTTCAAATTGACACCCTGTATATCTATCGACTAATCCTATATTCAATCCTACGAACATACGTTCGATAAGAACGAGGACGTGCACTTTCACAACACCAGACGAAAAAATGAGATTCATCAACCTTATTCCCAATTAAAAATTTGCCAAAATTCACCTAGCTATATCGGAACCAAATTGTATAATAAAGTCAAACTAATGTACAAGAACGATAGTATACTTAGTATACTTAGTAAATAGTATACTTAGTAAATAGTATACATCGTAAGTATTACAGGTCTGTTTAACCGAAATTAGACGCTTCACCCTGTAATACTTGTCAAGTACAGCTTGGCAACCATAGCTGCAATTGTGAAAATAATCACGCCCATGATGCTCATTTGTCGTACGACGGACTATCCAGTGATATTCACGTGATTGTGCGCGCAAGAAGTGGGAATTTCACAATCTCAGCTATGTTTGCCAAACTGTATACTACTATATTTGTGTAGTACCGATATCAGTTTTTATTGCATTGCTACTAAATTGCAATCCAGACTAGATAGTGTAGTATAGCATACCTCAAAAAATTTCCTCTCTTGATCTTGTATAAGAAGGAAAATCTAGATACAAGTAGTTGCTATCACTTGAACCTGAATAAAGATTTAAAAACATAAATGTTTTGTGTACTCTGTACAGCTAGACGTACATGTTTTCTTGTTATTGAACTTTAGAAATCCACAAAATAATGTCGGAATACATAAGCATGTCCATTATATTCATAACTGTTTTCACCAAAGAGGTGAGACAGCAGTAAAAATGGTCTAAATCTTAATAACCAATACTATAATCTACATAAAATATCAACTGAAACAAAGATAAGAAAGAACAGGCCAAATTCAACATCAACATGAATATGAACTTATTATTTGACTACTGTAAGATTAATTGCAAATACTGGAATAATTGCATGTAAATTAAGGAATTAATTTTTAATTCCAAATCATGATTCACCACTATCTAAAAACAAATTCTGAATAACATTTTTTTAACAATTGGCTAGTCAACAAGGAGATAGACTTATTCACAACAATAATAAAAATATTACGAATCACATTGTACTTATAATTATAATTTTTATAATAATATGTTGCATTTGTGGCTAATGACCATAGCAGTCGATGCCAAGACACCAAAGAAAAAAAAATATGTTGCATTTTTCCAAAAATGTTCACTGAGTTGCTTATCGATATAAAAGGTATCAAATATGACACATTATGGTTTTAATAAAATCCCTAGTCGATAAAGATTTGGGAGAAAAATGGAAGATATTTAAACTACATTCATAGAGATTATGAGAAACTTTTTAGTTGTATCCCATGTCTTATATTTTGTGTATAGTGCATATTTGTATATTATTTTGATGTTAGTTTTGTCTACATTATTTGTATATTGCATTTGTCTTACTGTCCTCCTAGTGTCATGTGAATTCGTTCATGTTTCAATCTGTTTTACTCTGTCCTACGTTTTATATACACCTGTAGCTTTGTAAACAACAGATTACTTATATTGTGCATCTACACCTTTTTCATATGTAATTCAGAAAGTATAACTTGTAATTCAGATTAGTAAAATGTATTTCAGAAAACGTAACTTGTAATTCAGAATTGTTAATTGTATTTCAGATACCGTAAAATGTAATTCAGATTAGTAAATTGTATTTCAGAAACCGTAACATGTAATTCAGATTAGCAAGTTGTATTTTAGAAAGTGTAACTTGAATTTCAGATTAGTGAATTGTTATTCAGAAAGCGTCAATTGTAATTCAGAAACCATCACTTGTAATTCAGAAACCACCAAAGATCTGACCGGTGTGAAAAGAGCGGCCAAAGATAGCAGCCGAAATCTCCGGAGACACCCTGGAGACACCAAAAGGGGGCTATTATGATAAATAATTACAAATATCTACAAAATAGAGTATGCGGACCTTTTGCATAACTTTACTGACGACAGGGTTGAAAGTGGGTGGGTAAGTAATGCGGTTGTAGCGTAATTAAGGTATTGTAATTAAATAATTTCGCTTTTGGACTAGGGTTGGATATTTTGAATATACAATTTTCTTAAAGTACTGAATAATGGGATTCAGGGTTGAAATTTTCAACCCTAAAATTTTGAATATTCTTTTCAAATTAGTTCCAGCATACACAGATTTTGACTGTCCATTTTTTGTTGTAAAAGGACCATTCCGTTAGAGAATTGTTGACCTCCGTTGGGATCCCGGGGTGGATTTTTCAACCCTACTACCCTACTATAGGGGGAGCCAGGTGGTGCATTTAGCACTTATCTTAAAAATTCGACTTATGAGTGAAGTCGTCGTCGGAGCACTAACATATTTTGTCAAAATGTTGCAAATCACTTCTCCTTTACTATTTGATCAGAAAATTCGACTTCCCGAGGGAGCCAGGAGGTGCATTTAGCAACCCTTCTCTTAAAAATTCGAAATATGAATGAAGTCGACGTCGGAGCACCAACAAATTTTGTCAAAATATTGCAAAACACTTCTCCTTTACTGTTTGATCAGAAAATTTGACTTCCCGAGGGAGCCAAGGGGTGTAATTAGCAACCCTTCTCTAAAAAATTCGAAATATCTCGGAAACGCTCAAAATCTTCCAAATTTATCAGGATATCTTTTTTATTGCCTTCAGAAAATCTACAAAAAATGTGAATGAATTTTTTCCATAAAATCAATGTACCGTGAAATATTCCAAAAAACCGGGGAATCGATGGATCTCCCAAACTATTGAAAAAAATCCATTTTTTTTGCAGCAAATACCTTTTGACAAAATCTACCTACTCTTCAAATTTCAGTTTTTAGAATTCGTTAAGAGAGCGGGGAAAAAATAAAATCGAAAAAAAAGACGGGACTTGGAAACTTTTTTTATAAAAGCATCAAAATCTAAAAACTAAACGAAAAGTTTGTACGAACAATTTCATTGTACTAACTCAGTACTACAAAACACTACGTATGCATTTTTTTTATATTAAAAAAAAATTCACCACATCAGCGCCTTCTGGCGGGCCTTTATCTTTCACCTAGTCTTCTGGCAATTTTTTCTCCCCTTATTTGTATAACATCCGATTATTCTGCCAATTTCCAGCCTTGCACCTTATGACTTATTTTACGTAAAAAAATGCATATTTAACCCTCTACCCTCGCGTTATTCTTCCGGGGTGCCTTCTGGCGGCCCGTCTCACGCTACGTTGGTGACAACCGAACCTATAAATGCTAAAATTCACTTTGCACCGAGTCACCCGTATTTCTACGTAGTCAGCTCTCCGTCTAATACGGGTTGTTCTTGGTTTTTGAATTACAGTTGACACTTTCTGAATTAAAACTCACGCTTTCTGAATTACATGTCACACTTTCTGATTAACAATTCACTAATCTGAATTACAAGTTACCAATCTGAAATACAACTTACTAATCTGAATTACATGTTACGGTTTCTGAAATACAATTTACTAATCTGAATGACATGTTACGGTTTCTGAATTACAATTTACTATTCTGAATTACAAATTATACTTTCTGAAATACATGTTATACTTTCTGAATTACAATCGAAAAAGGTGTAGTAGTAAAAGCAATACATTCCCGGACGACAATGTAAATTGTTGGCCGAGGCCAACAAGCATTGAAGTCAGGGAATGTGCTTTCACTACGAGGTACACATACTATTTTTTCTGAAATCGCAATCAGCATTATCAAAAACTAAGGAATTTTACATATTGTTTGCGTGAATTCAATAACTGTCTAAAATGTACAAGCCGGCAAAAATTTTTCTTCCTACCCCTATAGAAAGTACACACTTTCCTCCCTCAAACCAGGGAGGAAACTCATACTTTTCCTCCCCCTCATTTCAAATAAGTTGTAAACGATGAAACTTGTGAATCTATCATAATCAAATTGTTTCCGTAATTTCTAGAACATCTTATATATCCTGCATTCTGGTAAAAACCAAACATGAATGTTACTTTTACTCTAGTTCTTTAATAGCTATTTGTGTATTTAGAGCGCAAAGTGATTGATTGTTGCTCGACAAAGAGATTAATCTTTGGAGAACGACAATGACACTTTGTGCTCAAAATACACACATTATTTTATCTACAAGCGCAGCTCTTAGAAAAAAAATGATCGACACTTCATTCAAATAGGCACATAACATTACTTATGAGAAAATCACTCAATAGAAATCCGAAATGTATAAGCTATCTAAATGTCCAATAATTCAAATCACTAACAAGAAAAAAAAAGTTGTAATTGCCAGGAGATGAACCCGGGACCTTCGGATTACAAGCTCAAGACGCTAGCCATTGCACCACCGCAGATTCTCAGATACACATGACTGTATTGTCTATACTTTCCATCAAGTAATAATAGGTCTATTTGAAAACAAAGTCACAAAAAAGGTTTTATTGAGTGGGTAGGAAGAAAAATCATATGTATTACATGGGAGTAAAGTGCCTTTTCCTGCCTTGGATGTTTACTGCCCTCCGCTTCGCTAAACTACATCCTGCGGGAGGAAAAGTGGCACTTTCCTCCCTAGTAATACAAATAGCTATTCCCGTATCGTTTTCGATACGGGAAAGTACTTTCCCGTACCGTTTGAGTCCCAAAACGGCCCGGGAAAGTTCGTTGCTTAGCAACGGACTAAAATACTAGATTAGCGTATTTTGAGGCCTGAAGTTGCTCCGAGAAAGTGGGTATTCTTGAACGATTTCAGAAAAAGTATTTTTTGAAAATTCAGCATTTTGTCGGTATATTACTAGGTACTGATAATTATCTCGATATGAATTCTAAGGGATGCAATTTTTTTACTCTCTGTTGCATCTTTTGAAGAACTTTGTTCATTTCCACTAACGGATGCTGGTCGAATTAATGTAAAAATTTTCTGTAATAACAAATTTTGTACGTTTTTAAATCCTCTGTCTGCCAGAACGTGGGCATCTATAGGAACTTTTGTCAAATATCCAGATTTTGCCACAAAATTTTTATCACTTATCCTTCCAGGGTGAGTTTGCGATATAAAATTAATCAACCCATTTGGTGTCAAATTTTGTTTACTTCCAAATGTTTTCCATTATATAATCGATAAATAAACCATGACGATATAATTACTTTTCTGGATTTCTTGTAATCTGAAACGAGGTCATTCCAATTTCTGTACTATTTATCGAATCACTTGCCTCGACTTTGATCTACACCATTTCCAGTTAGTTGTATTTTTCAACGCGGTTTATTTATAATTACATTTAAAGCTCTCGAATGCCGAGGAAAAGAAGGAAACAGGAACCATTAAAAGCAAAAATATCAAACGCGTTTTTCCAGAGCGACTCTTAAATTTGAACGACTGTAGAGGCTGTAGAATGAAATAATACGTTTTTCCCCAATATTGAGATTGATAAATCATTTGATATGGATAATAATTTGATGAGAAAGTTATGTTATGTAATAAAAAAGTTTACTTGTTACCATTTTTCAGGTTGTGTCGTATTTGTAAATTGCTTTGATTTCAGTAACAGTTTCAGATTTTTACACTGTGTTAATTTCAAAAGACACATCGTTTATTCTTTACTACAGTACAGTAACTGTCAGTGACATTTTCAACACATTTCCTACCTCTCAGGTGAAAATCCAAAATATACAAATTGTAGATATTGATCTCTATTTCCAAATGCCGTTTACAGAATTTGAATATGATGATTTCCCTGAAATCGGAGCGTTTGAAGATTTGTCCTCAAATTGTTTATAACGCGATTGTGCAAAAATTGCAAATCGGAAAGAAACCATCTTGCGCACGTTGAACCAAATGTAATTATCTCCAGCTCCAGCTGCAGATTTATGAAAATTATGAATTTTTTAAAAAAGGTCTGTTTTTCGAGGTTTGTCCGGATTTTCTCAGTGAAAAATGCACCGATCTGGTCGTATAAAAAAACCATTTTGTAGGTTCTGTAATTCTCTACAAACGTTTCTTTAATTGTAAAACGATTCCTCCATTCGCAAAAAAAAACAAAAAAATTGTTCTTGTTTAAAAAAATCCACTGGGGCGAAAACTGGAGTTTTCTTCGAACTATCTTATAAAAAGTAGTAATCATAAGCCGTTTGCGTTTTTTATTTTGTGTAAAAAGAGTCTTTTATTTTTATATACAGCTTGGCCTCGTAGTATACAGTGCGGCTTTTTTTAGTCCCCCCTAATGTATACTTTTGAACGGTTCGACGTACAAACATGAAAAAAAAATTGTTTGGAGGGTTTCACCGATAATACTTTTAGAAACAAAAAATATGGTGAGTGCTCGACAGGGGGCGAGGGGGGGCACATCCATCCAATATTTTTAAATGGCATGGGGGGAAGTGTCATATCGTTGTATAGATAATTCAATTCTCTTTAAAACCATATGAGTTTTATGAATTTGATTACTTATATTTCGGACGTCCATCATCTTAATGGTTGAAAGATTTCTATCTCTTTCAAATTTTTCACAAAGTTTCAATTGCTTGAAAAATGTGAAAGAGATAGAAATCTTTCAACCATTAAGATGATGGATGTCCGAAATATAAGTAATCAAGTTACTACATCGTCTAAAACATTCAAACAAACGTTTTTTGAATTTAGTTGATTTTTTTTGCAATTCAAATTTGAAATATCAAATATAAATGCGGATCTGAAAACTATATATATATATATATCGAAACCACGAAACGCTCCGTTAAAACAAGAATCAAAGAGCACAAAGCTTACTGTCGGTTAGAGCACACACAGAAATCTGCTGTCGCAGAACATACTCTCAACAACGATAACCATAGAGTGAAATTTGAAGAAACCCAAGTCATCTCTTCAACATCTGCCTATTACCCAAGACTCTTCCGGGAAGCAATTGAAATTCAGAAACACCACAACAACTTCAACAGAACCGAAGAAGGACTACAATTGAACAAGGTTTGGCTTCCAGTTCTCAAAAATTCTCAATTAGCTCCCTACCCACAAAATAACGGTACAGACGATTCTATGATGTCAGCTAACGATATGGACCAAACAGATGTAAGAACGTCAAATCACAGGTATTTATTGAGACAACGTATAACAAATGTCAAGCATTTGACAGCGAATTAAGAAATCAGAAACTTGAAAATATCTCTTGAATATGCTAACCACTCGTGTTGGCGAAACGTCGAAATCTTCTATACACATACGTCGGCCTTACACCATGTAAGTGACGATGGCCGCGAAAGCCTTTCACAATTTATTAGTCATACATTGATAAATTTGAACGTTTTTTTGTGGAATAATGAAACCAAAAACATTTTGAAGGGTATTACTGATACTACTTTTTGAGAGAAGAAACATTGCAATTACACTACAGATGGCGCTGGGGGCACATCAACTAGAAAATTTCATAGGCATACAAATCGAAATTGAGAAAAAATTTCTAAACTAAATTCAAAAATATTTAGATGGTTGTAAATAGAATTGACTTCTCTTTTCAACGATGTGACACTTGACCCCCCATGCAATTTTGAGTTGATGTGTCCCCCCGCGCCCTCTGTACAGCAATCACCATTTTTTTGTTTCAAAAAGTAGTATCAGTGAAACCCTCCAAACGTTTTTTTTTCATGTTTGTACGTCGAACCGTTCAAAAGTTAACAGGGGGGGGGGGGCTAAAAAAGCCGCACTGTAGATATACCCTAAGGGAAACTTAAAAATTGATGCCTCTGTGAATGCTCTGACGACTTTAAAGAAATGTTCAGAAAAATTGATGCCTCTGTGAATGTTATAACAAGTTCACGAACAAAGAGATTGTTAGACAACAATTTTGTTTGGTTGTAGACTGATTTTGATGGATAAAGGACCCCGCAAGAAATCATATGGGAAATTGGCCCTTGTTCAAATTGGCTGATACTTCATCATGTTATAGTGGGTTGAGTCATTTGAAGAATGTGTGAGTTTGAATTATTTTCTATATGTCGTTTCTGAAATATATGTTGCCAAAGTTCGTAAAAACGTCGTAATTGGGTAGGATTTATATAGAAAAAAAACTGTTTTGTTAGTCGAAATAAGATAAATTTAGGATGGAAATGAATTCATCCGAACTCGTTTACATGTCCGATTATAATATTATTAATGATAGTACATTAGAGTGTGTACGGGGCAAAGTATCAAAAGTCGTTATTTGAGAAAAAAAAATTTCTAGCAGTATTCTAGAACAATTAAGTTACATTTTGGTAGGACACAATAGTTCCCGTCTATTCTAGGTGATCAAAACGTGTTTTGAAAGACTCAGACGAAAACTATCATCAGGATGTTTTGCAGTAAGAATCATTTCTTGGGAACTTGGTGAAGATATGGCAAAGAGTGTGTATTATGCATCAGTTGACTCACATCTAAGATATGGAATTTGTTTTTGGGGATCATGTAGTCAATATATTTTTAATAAGCTGTATGTCTCATTCACAGTAACTGTAAAAACTAAATCCATACGATTACCCATTATAACACTAGACAGCCACTAAATATAAAATTACCAATTCCAACATTGACACAGGTTAAAAATTCTATAATTTATAATGGTAAAAAATTATTTAATCATCTACCCAACCAGATTAAAATAATAGAAAATAGAAGAAAATTTAAAAATTCCGTAAAAAATCTTCTTCTGGCAAAGGCTTTCTACTCATTAGATGAATTCTACTGTGAGAAGCTTTAGTACTGTGAAATTCAACTTCGTCATCCCATCTCAGCTATTTCGTATTATGATAATTGTTCTAAGGTTTATTTTGTACTGGCATTTTCCTAAATTTTTTATATATTTTCCTATATTTTTCGTATTCTTATATTTAAACATTTTTGTTGTTGACCATGAAAATTTTCTATACATTTTTATTCTAATTACGTGTGTGCATATTATGATGTATTTTTACTTATTATTCAATTTGTACTGGTATTTTTATATTTTTACTTGTTTGTAGTTGACCAGTACGATGAAAATATCGTACCAATTTAATTTTATTTACTTTTGCGCATATTATGTTGTTTTTAATTCATTATTTATTTTGTACCTGTTTGTTGTATGTGTGCATGTATGGTATGTATGCGTATATGTATGTGTATTTATGTATATACAGTGACCGCCAAAAAGTATGTACCATATGTGAAAAATTTTTATTATTGGAGTATTGGAAAAAATATTCTGGGGAAAAGTTTGTGCATGTCCGATAACCTAAAAATCGATTTTGACACATGTCACGTGATCGCTAGAATGGCGGCAAAATGAAAAAATTGCAATGCAAAGGCAAAAAAAGGGGTAAGATGGCAAGATATCAAAAAAGTTATTTGAAAAAGTCACTTAGAATTTAATTTTATACACATAAACGAAGTTTCAAGAGATAATTCAAAAAAATTGAAAATAGCAATTTTTTTAAAATATTTTCCCATCTATTTAAAAAAATTTTTTTTTCTTATGAATAGCTTGACTATACTGAAACATTTGCATTTTAATGATAATGACAAAACTTTCTCATTTTCTCCACACCAGAGGGCACTAAATTAAAAAAATTGGTTTATGCCAGAACCCTCGCTGTTACATTGGTTCTTATCTAACAGTTATATCAGAATTCCCAGACTATTGTGTTGATATGGTAATCTAGAAACACCATGTTTCCTGATTTTAATCAAGTTTCAATAATAATGCTGTATGAGCGTTTTACTTTGCACATAAACTTTAAGAATCTTTAATTTGACGCACTATTTTCAAGTTTATGTGCGAAGTGAAACGCTCATGCACGATTATCATCGGAACATGATTATAATCTGGAAATGACCATGTTTTTGGAGTGTCATGTCATCACAATGGTCGTGGAATTCGGATATAACTGTTAGATACGAACCGATGTAACAGCAAGGGTTCTGACAAATTCCCATTTTTTCAATTTAGTGCCCTCTGGTGTGGAGAAAATGAGAAAGTTTTGTCATTATCATTAAAATGCAAATGTTTCAGTATAGTCAAGCTATTCATGAAAAAAAAAAAAAATTTAAATAGATGGGAAAATATTTTTAAAAAATTGCTATTTTCAATTTTTTTGAATTATCTCTTGAAACTTCGTTAATGTGTATAAAATTGAATTCTAAGTGACTTTTTCAAATACCTTTTTTGATATCTTGCTATCTTACCCATTTTTTTGCCTTTGCATTACAATTTTTTTCATTTTGCCGCCATTCTAGCGATCACGTGACATGTGCCAAAATCGATTTTTAGGTTATCGGACATGCACAAACTTTTCCCCAGAATATTTTTTCCAATACTCCAATAATAAAATTTTTTCCCATATGGTACATACTTTTTGGCGGTCACTGTATATGTAGGAAAACAATAATTATTGTTATTTTCTTTTATGTATAAATGACTTTGTCAATAAGAATTATGTTCTTCAGACAATAAAGTATATTTGATTTGATTCTTGATAACTCTGTTCCAAATACGATTTGTTTCTATTTTGGATTACACCTCTACACTGAAAACAATTGAGAGGTCGTTTTTGACTACAAAAAATAATGATTTCCTAAGTTCATTGAACAAAAGATGAGATAACTTTCAGATAAATTCAGATGTTCAATATTACCATCTAGGAACGGCTCGAAATTTGTTTTTGATTCAATAGAAAAAATATTGAGCCGTGCAGAAGGTAACAGGAGGGTTATTTTATGGAAACACTGCAATATCATCACGAAATATTCTGATGGAGACAAATTTTTCACCACGTAATTCCTATTCCAGGTTCTATTTTGAACTCTTGGTAGTGTTCAATGTTAGGTTGTGTACTCTACTCTCACTTTAAGAGAGTGGGTCTATGCCTGAGGTTGATGTTACTTTATTCAAAAAAGTAATTTTGGAAAAGAGCACTTGAACGACTCTCATATAATTTTCGAAAAATTATGACTGACTTTTGACCACCTATCTCTGTTAGGTTCATGGAAAAGGAATATACAGGATGAGTCAGGCTGAACGCCTCGGACTCTTGTGGCCATATGGTATTTTTTTCAGTAAACAGCCTGGGGAAGTACATGTATGTCGATCTGAAGCACATTTTAAAAATAATAGTTTTTTATACAAGGTGTTTGAAATGAGCGTGACATATCAAAGTTATGTTTTTTTTAATGAAACACCCTGTATTTTCTTACATTTTTTTATTCTTTGAGAAAAAATATGCTGACTTTGCTAAAGTTTCCCTATACCTAACTCTCTCCATTTATGAGATATTCAACTTTTTCTCAAAATGTAACGTTGTCAAAAAAATTCAATATCATTGCAATTATCCACTTCATGTGTACGAAATTTTTATCGGTCACTCTTATCCCTTTCAGCTAGTTACTGCAACTTCAGACGACGATCAGTATTGTTCAGTGTGTTTTATATTGTCAGGAACACTTACCGCATGTTTGAACTCCAATAACTTTGTTATTTCAAATGGAACACACTATATTTTTCCACAACAATATTCACCTTTCCATTACCTTTCAAATCATATAATATTTCCCTATAGCTAAATGTGGTGCTTCAGAAGTTATCGAAGCATTTTCAAAATCCGATGAACTTTTTGCATCGTTTGTTCAAGTGTTCTCAAATTTGAGGAGTAAAATGAAAAGTTTCACACTTCAAGAAAGAATCAATATGATAATAGCCATTGGAGAGTGTTACGAAAATTGATTATTAGCGTCGAGGGTTTATGCACAAAAATACCCAGATCAAGAGCATCCTGATAAAAATGTATTCGAAAGATTATTAGCCAGATTTCGAGAAACAGGTAGTATCGAGTACACTGTTCGAGAGCTATCGAAACCAGTTACTGGGAATGAGGAACACAATTTGGAAGTTTTAGAACATGTGATTGAAGATCCCAATACCAGTACCAGATCCATTGCAAATGCCACAGGTATAAGTCAATCGAGCGTTAGCAGAATTATTAGAAAACACAAATATCATCCATACCACATTCAGCTGCTTCAACATTTGTATGGAAGGGACTTTGAACGCAGGATAGATTTCTGTTTATGGTATCTTGAACGAGTTGGCGAAGATCTGAACTTTTATGAGAATATTTTAGTCACTGAAGAATCCACATTCCATAACAATGGTCTGGTGATTCGTCATAATTTTCATTATTATGAAACCGAAAAGAAACATTTATTTCGAACCGTCGATCGCCAGAACCGGTGGAGTGTTAACTCATTCGGTGGAATCATAGGAGACACCATAATTGGTCCTTATTTCTTTGACGGGCATCTGGATGGAAGGAAATTTTTAAGATTCATGAAAAGAGATTTTTGGAATCTTCTGGAAAATATTTCTTTGAATTTGAGAGAGAAGATGTGGTTACAATTAGATGGTGCTCCGGCACATTTCAAACGTGTTGTCAGGAACTATCTGGACAGAAAATTTCCAGATCAATGGATAGGGAGAGGTGGTCCTTATAACTGGCCAGCAAGATCCCCCGATCTTACACCTTTGGGCTTTTTTTATGGGGATATATCAAGAATAATGTTTACAGTACACCACCCACTACTCCTGATGATATGAAAGTGAGGATTAGAAATGCCTTCCAAACAGTAACTCCAAATATGTTGAACAATGTCATAAGCTCATTCGAAAAAAGAATTAGATGCTGTATTTAAGTAGATGGTGGTCACGTCGAACATTCCTTATGATTTTTTTAATTTTCACTTAAACTTTAATTGCTAAATATTGTTTTTTTTTAACCAGTAACCCCAAAATTAGTAGATACAGATAGACCGATATAACAAATGCTCCAAAGAAAATCAACTGTAAGTAGAGAGTGTTCAAATTCAATTTACTAAAGATAATGGAGAACTACTTTTTTCAGTATTTGACATCAGCCGGTTGATGGAATTTCATTATTTTGAAACTTATATTGGTTTACAAAAAGGCTTTGAAAACTCCTAAAGCACCATATGTAGGTATAGGGACATATCACATGGTTCGAAAGAAAATGAAATGGTGAATCTTTTCACGTGAAAAAATACAGGGTGTTCCATTTGAAATAACAAAGTTATTGGAGTTCAAATATGCGGTAAGTGTTCCTGACAATATAAAACACACTGTATAATATTGATCGTCGTCTGAAGTTGCAGTAACTAGCTGAAAGGGATAAGAGTGACCGGTAAAAATTTCGTACTCATGCAGTGGATAATTGCAATGATATTGAATTTTTTTGACAACGTTACCTTTTGAGAAAAAGTTGAATATCTCATAAATGGAGAGAGTTAGGTATAGGGAAACTTTAGCAAAGTCAGCTTATTTTTTCTTAAAGAATTAAAAAATGTAAGAAAATACAGGGTGTTTTATTAAAAAGAACATAACTTTGAAATGTCACGCTTATTTCAAACACCTTGTATAAAAATATTATTTTTAAACTGTGCTTCAGATCGACATACATGTACTTCCCCAGTCCGTTTACTGAAAAAAAATACCATATGGCCACGAGAGTCCGAGGCGTTCAGCCTGACTCATCCTGTAAACATATACAAGATATTACTATCAACGAAACTTTAAGTATAGTAAATGAAAAAATTCTGGTATTAATCAACTCAAAATTCCAAACAAGAAATGAATTTGACTAAAAATTACATTCTTGAAGCGCCAACGGTGCTTCCTTTTCTGTTCCATGGTTAACATGGCTGAGACAATCTCACGTTAACATCTCGGTCTCCTTGAAGGTTGTGGAATATTTCTGAAAATTAACGAATGCCATGAAAATAAATCCATAAAGAGAGAATGACACTACGTCACGGAAGATCATGAAATCATTATTGAAAAGTATATAACGTAATCCAGCGTCTTTCAGACATAAGATCGAAATTCTAAAAGGCTGACATTTTTTATTCGTTTACGAATGTGCTCGAGTTAGAGAGATTCACAAATTGACGTGCACATTCGTCTCACATCAACCGAAATGTGATGAGAATTGTGAACATTTATTTTATTTCGAGTACCTTGGCAGTGACAGCGATGTATAATTGTGTTTCACTTTCGTAAAATTTAGTGATATGAATGCGACACCTCATGGATGTTTGTGTTAACTGGGTTGTGACAAAGTTTTAGTGTTTGGGTAGTTTCTTTTTCTTAATTATTTCGAGTCAGACTCCTTTCATCAATGTTCGTTCACTGACGTAGCATTGGGCTGACTTTTTACAACATTCACTTTTTATTTCAGTCCGAAACTTCCAAATGACATATTGATTAGATCATGAAATATTTATCGCATTTGGATAGCAAGATGCGGTCTTTCGAGAACTTCACCTGAAGTAACCCTAATCACGTAAATTTCCGGAGGACGTGTTGAGGAAATAAAATAGTCATTCACTCCAGTAAAGCATAGAAAAATACTGAGATGTGATACATTTTATGAAAATGCCCAAGTGGTTTCAGACCTACAGGAGCAGTATATTGTTCGAATGACGGGAAAAACAAATTGGAGTCGAAAAAATGGAGGAGGGGGAACGGGGTGAACTTTTAGGGGTTAAAAGCGATATTTCACGGTTTTTCGTGATTGACAACGAAAGTTGACATTCATCAAAAAAAGTTAAATGGCAAAGTTATTGAAACTAAAAAGATATACAACTTTTGTACAAAACATTTTCCTACATTACCTCAAATTTTCCGGGAATATCGGAAAAACCAATTTTCTAGGTTTTAATTTTTTTCCAGCGCAAAAATATTTTTTTCCTACGAAATTTGTTGGAAGTATAACTTATTATGTTTCAGTAAGCTGTAATTTTTTTGGAGCAGCATAAAGATTTTTCCTTTTTTTTACGACAAATTCCGAAAAAACGACCTAATTTTCAAGTGAAAAGTTTCACCGGTAAAATTAGTATTTTTCAAGCTCGCTACCAAAGGCCCTCGGGTAAATGTTACCCTCCAGGCGTTAAGATCTATATAACGCACTTGGTACATAAAAAGCTATTATGCACTAGCGGGCGGGTAAAGTACACTTCACCGCCCGGTTTTACAGGCGTAGTGACACTTTAGCGCCCGCGGACCCATTATGGCCCGCGGGTCGTAAAGTTGGTAATGTTCTTAAATTGCCCATATTTACATATCAATTCATGTAAGAACTACCACGAAACAATCAATTCAGTTTAATGAAGAAATATTCATTCAACAACATTTATTCATCATCTACATTATTATAGTTTGGCAAACATAGCTGAGATTGTGAAATTCCCACTTCTTGCGCGAACAATCACGTGCATATCATTAGATACTCCGTCGTACGACTGATGCGCATCATGGGCGTGAATATTTTCACAATTGCAGCTATGTTTGCCAAGCTGTAAGGCCATAAGCCTGAATATTAAAATTTTAAATTACCTATGCAGTTGGTACAGTTACCAATGTTGAGGATGGGTTATTCCCTTTTTTCTTGAATATAATTATTTTTTATGGAAAGCTGCTTCACAAACATCCTCATCGCTAAGAGAATAATTTTTGAATATGAATATGAATTTGGAGACCAATTTGCAGTATATCAATGAAGCACTTGTATTTTACTAGTTTTACTAGCAACTGTATTTCAGAGTATATTTGTTAAGGTACTTGACTTTCGAATATTTGACCCTGTTTGTGTTTGGTTCTGAAATCGAACAAGTATGGCGTTTTCGTCTGGGTTCAGTTGGCAACACTGAAACTCTAGGTGTTCTGTTCGCCTGAGTCATTGTACAATTGTCCCAACGAGTAGTTCCTGGACTGATCTCACAGCCACGAACAAGCAAGAATTGTGACAGTTTTCGACTTTGACGTCTGCTTCATCTGAGTGACATTTTCCGATTCGATATTTGATGAGAGTGACATCTTGGCAACAAACTTATTTGAAATTTTCCTATATTTAATCAAATTGTGATCATCTCTGGTGAATCTTGGAAAAATTCATATATGGAGATTTCCTCATATTGTTTGCGATATTTGACCCTGTATATTTTCGGTATCCAGATTTCTTAGGTTATTTGGTGAGCACATCTGACTGACCTTTGTCTCCTGATGTTTGGGCCTATGTCGCTATTTATTTTTAGGGCCTGCAGTCATTCGTCAACGGTAAAACCGCTGAAACGAGAAACCAACTCAGAGAGAGCAAACAAACAATCAAAGCTGCTACCAAAACCCTTCCACTTAATAGAGAATAGTATTTGCATTTAGGCTCTACTTATGGCTCCATACAAGTGTAATCAGAAGTATTGTACATTCTAGGGTGTTCCGCAAGTGTTTATTGGGGTGCCTTTGTTGTTTGGAGTTCCTTCTCGGTTCTCCCCTTCGTTTGTTTGAACGTCTGCACCACTTGCTGTTATGTTCTTCGTTTGATTGTGCCATACCCGCTCTGCACACCTGTACTCACCGAGGCATTGAAGTGAGAAACTTCAACTGGTGAACTCGCCTTATTGAGAAAATCTATTCACTATCAGATAAGTCTAGCTTGAGATTGTGCCCTTGAGGCATATTAATAATTGTTAGCATAGCCCTCACTGGAATGAACTAAAAGCTACACCAGCATTTATGGCACACTCCATAAAAAACTATTACATAATTTTGTACACATTTATTACAAATTTGCGTCCCAACCAAATTTTTTTTTACAATTTCCGTTTTCCAGGAAATGGGCGTGGGTTAACTTTGAAGTAAAGCTGCACCACACATTTTGTTTTTATTTTAAATAATCAATTATTGATGATCAAATGGCTGCTAACATTTCTTACACATTAATTACAAATCATTGACTTGTTGAAAATTCCAAAATTTTCATCCCCTAGCGGTTTAATAACCCTTACAGATGGAAAATTCCCTAATAAATATGGATCTCAACGTGGTTGGTGCCAGAATTATTCACAAGATTGTCTATAATTTTTGTACAAACTATCGAAGTGATGAAAATAACAGAATGAAGGGCCTCCAAGGGGTTGAACACCCCCAAACTTCTCAAAATTCTTATTGCATTATCTATTGCGGTATTGCGCGTATCGCTAAAATTGTCTACAAAATTATTTAAAAATTATTAGAATCTATCGACGCCGACGTGTTGAAAATTTCACAATGATGATTTCCATGGGGTTGAACACCCCACACAGCGCATAAACTTATTTCACTGCATTGCAAAGTGAGCGATTTCGGATTTACATATTATACCGTTAAAAAATAACCTCTGAGTTGACAGAAAATCCGCAACAAGCCTTATTTCAGTTTCAGGCATTTTTTGAGCGAAGGGATCATCTTCACCATGGAAATTGATATTTTGAAGAGTGGGCTGTGTTAACAAATTTTTGTGTTTGGGTATGATAGGAAATCCGACGTGAACAGCATTTTATCGAGGACTAGAATTATTTACAGTATCCCACACGCTTCTACTGCGTGTCTTCATTTGCTCATGGACAATATCAACCATAAAAATCACTATTTTGAAGAGTGGACTGTGTTAATAAATTTACGTGTTGCGATATGATAGGAAATCCGACGTGAACAGTATTTCATCAAGTATTAGAATTCTTTACAGTATCCCACACGCTTCTACTGCGTGTCTTCATTTGCTCATGGACAATATCAACCATAAAAATCACTATTTTGAAGAGTGGACTGTTGGGTACCTACGTACGTATTTAAATTCAATTGACTATTTGTACAATATTCTTTAATGACAATCATTGAATTGTAACATGACATATCTTGACATTCTGTACCAAGTGTATTTCAAATAGGACAAACACAACATTTCCCCCCTAAAAAAAAATTCAAAGATTCAAACGTTTCGGATTATTTCGAATTCTAGTAGATCTTCTTATTGGTGATTTTTCAGTCGTATCAGGTACTTCAGAAGAACTCGTCACCTGGTTTTATATTCAGATCTTCAGCAGAAGAAGTACTTGGTGAAATATGATCATTGAGCGAATGAGATATTGGAACGCAATATTGATTAGCACATGTTTGTGGACACAACAACATACAAGGCGATGGAGTGCGGCTCCTTGGTTTGAGTTCTGTACATACGGGATCATAAAAAGGTGAAACTTCCATATTTTCAATAACACTCGCTGATCTCAATTGATCTATGTGTCGTTTTGTACATTTTCCGTCCTTAGTTTCGACCAAGTAATGAAGTTTTCCTATTTTATCTCGAATCCTTCCAAATTTCCACTTTTCAGATTTATCGGTATAACTTCTTGATTGAACGGCATCACCTACATTAAACTCTCTGATTTTCAACGTTTTTTCGGATGGAATGCTACTCAAAGATTTATGCCCTTTGATTAGATCCAATCGTGAACGATAGTTGAAGTTCAGGATATATTCTGCTGGACTTCTATTTGTAGTGGAATTTGGTGTTTTCCGGTATTGTATGAGTAGTCTATTCAGGTTCTGGCCATGAATGTACAGGAGCCCTGCTATATTCTTTATGAACTTTACAGCACGACACACATCTCTTTGCTAAGTTTTCTATATCATCATCAATACATTTCCAATAGCAATAATTCCTAGCCAAACTTTTCATTTTGACGATTCCAATATGCGCTGAGTGTAATTCCTTAAGTATGTCTCCACGTAAAATTTTAGGAATCATTACTCGAAATCCGCGTAGAATACATCCATTTGCAATTGAAAATTCACCTTCTTGGCCTTCGTATCCAGTATCAGCAAAATTTCCAGTTTGAATTGCTGAATACAGCTTTTTCATTTCGGGATCCTTTTGCGTTTCTTCTGCTATCATCTCTGCCGTGACCGGTAAGTTCTCTTCACATAGTTGTAATACATTATTTGCTTCATCATAATTTTCTTCCGCTGCTGCTGTGTGGAGTGGATATCTTGAAAAATAGTCAACATTTGAGTTCAATTTTGTATTTCGGTACTCGGTAGTATAATTGAATCCAGAAAGGAACTGTGCATATCTCAATAAACGACTTGACACCATGGATGGCAAATGTTTGTCGGGGCTGAATATTGCTGTCAACGGTTTATTATCTGTGATCAATATAAATTTTCGACCATAACAGTATTGAAAGAATTTATGTAATGCCCAAAAAATTGCTGTCGCCTCTTTATCTAGTTGACTGTACTTTTGTTCTGCTTTGGTTAGAGTACGTGATGCGAAAGCAATTGGTCTCTCTCCACTTTCAATTCTGTGAGATAAAATTGCTGAAACTCCCACAGGTGATGCGTCAGTAGCCAACACTAACGGAAGATTTAGATCATAGTGCACCAAAACATTTTCTCCCATCAAATCTTGTTTGATTTTGTTGAAAGCTATTTCGCATTGGCTTGTCCAAATGAATTTTTCTGCCTTCTGTAGTAACTTATTCAATGGGTTCAATTTAGACGCCAAATCCGGTATGAAATTATTATAAAAATTGACCATTCCCAGAAACTGTCTCAGCTCATGAATATCTTTCGGCCTGCTGAGTTTCAAAATATCTTTTATTTTATCAGTTGTTTTATGAAGGCCATCCTGATCAATAGTATGACCTAAATATTTGACGGAATTTTCGAAAAATCTGGCTTTTCTTGGATTTATATGTAGATCGTGATAACGCAATCTGTCCAGTAGTATTCTCAGTCGGTTGAATGTTTGTTCTAATGTAGCTCCTTGAATGATGATGTCATCAAAGAAACAAGCAGTGCCTTCTAAATCAACTAAAATAGAATCCATGAATTTCTGCCAGATATTTGGGGCCGTTTTAACGCCGAACATCAAGCGTTCTACCCTATAACACCCTTTTAAAGTCGAGACTGTTTGCATTTTACTGCTCTCATCGTCCATAGGTAAATGCAAATATGCTTTATAGACATCAAGAACACAAAAGTATTTTCCACCACGCATCTTCATAAACAAATCCTCGATGCGAGGAATGATATTTGGATTATCATCAAGGATGCATTTATTGAGAGTCACTTTATAGTCCGCACATAAACGTATCGACCCGTCTTTTTTAACAATAGGAACTAACGGCGTTCCCCATTCAGAGTATTCAATTTTCTTGAATACTCCCAAGTCTTCAAGTCTCTTGATTTCCTGATCAACTCTATCTCTGAGTGCGTAGGGAACTTGTCTGGGTTTGATATAGATAGGCTTGGCATCAGCCTTCAATTTAAGAGTTCCTTTAGTAGATTGAATTTTTCCTAACTTCTCTTGGAAAATATCTTGATATTGGGTAAGTACGTATTGTTTGAATTTTTCAACTTCAGATATTTCGTTTATGTTCATGACATCAGGAAGCAGTCCCAATGGTTTCATCCAATTTCGACCGATTATTGTATCGAAATCTCCATCAACGATGTGTAACTTATCGAATAAAACCTTGTTTTCAAATTCTATTTTAACTTCTGCTGTTCCGACGACAAATGGTTCTTTTGTATATGGAAGAAGTTGGGTTTCAGATGGTATTATCTCAGAATTATGAATTTTGTTGGAAAATGTTTTCAGGCTCATAATACTAACAGCTGAGCCTGTATCATATTCCATTTTACAGATAATATCATTAATTTTGACTAAACAAAAATATTTACTGGAAGGTGGTTCAGTGAAGAGTGTCACTGCATTTATTTCATGTGGTTCATCAGATGAGTCATCATCGTTATTACCATCTGAACCATTTACCATATAGTTTTCATCATTTATTTCCACAGCATGCATATGCATTTTCTCTTTGGCAATCTTCTTTTTCTTCATACACACGTTTTCCAGATGGCCGACAATGTTGCAAATTTTACAGCGTAAATTTCTAACGGAACATTGATTTGCTTTATGTGATGATTTCCCGCATCGATAGCAAACAATGTTTGATGATGCAGCATTTTCATATGGCAAATTTCGAGAAGACTCGCCCGAATATTTCGATTTCCTCACTTGCCCAACTTTTTGTAAACTATAACTCTCATTTTTAGAAGCTTCTACTGCTAAAGCTATTTCTAATGCTTTTTCGAATGATAAGCGTTTCTCTTGCAACAGTTTTTCACGGATGCTCGAGTCCTGTAGACCCCTAATGAATTGGGAACGTAAATGCGTGTTCAATGTTGACTTTTTACAATGTTCCCAAAAGAATTCACAATTTGTTGATAGTCTTTTCAATTCTGCTATGTAACTGGCAATATTTTCCCCCTCATGTTGCATTCGTAATACAAATTTATGCTGCTCAGTGATAACGTTCGGAACTGGACTTAACTGTTCTTGAAGTAGTTTAACTAAATCTTCATACGATCTTGAATTAGGCAAATCTGGAGTTGTAAGGTTGGCTAGTAACTGATATGTTCTTGCACCGATACAGTTAATAAGGACTTGTTTCTTCTTAATAGAATCAGTGATATTCTTCAGATCAAAGTAGTTTTCAAGTCTTTGCATGTATGTTGTAAAACTTTCAATATCTTCATTGAATTGGTCTATTTGAACACTTATTGAGGGAGTAGTTGTTGTATTTACGGAAGTTTGAAGTGACTGCAATAGTTGTATCAATGCTGCAACATTCACATTCTCAGAAGAACCAGTCGATTGGCTAGCATTTGCCGTTTGGTTTGAATTATTATTTGGCATCTCGAATTAACACTTAATCTTGAAAATGTATGATACTATGGTGAGTTCGAAGTATACTCGTCGCCACTGTTGGGTACCTACGTACGTATTTAAATTCAATTGACTATTTGTACAATATTCTTTAATGACAATCAATGAATTGTAACATGACATATCTTGACATTCTGTACCAAGTGTATTTCAAATAGGACAAACACAACATGGACTGTGTTAATAAATTTACGTGTTGCGATATGATAGGAAATCCGACGTGAACAGTATTTCATAGAGTATTAGAATTCTTTACAGTATCCCACACGCTTCTATTGCGTGTCGTCATTTGCTCATGGACAAAATCTACCATGGAAATTGATATTTTGAAGAGTGGGCTGTGTTAATAAATTTACGTGTTGCGATATGATAGGAAATCCGACGTGAACAGTATTTCATCGAGTATTAGAATTCTTTACAGTAACCCACACGCTTCTACTGCGTGTCGTCAGTTGCTCATGGACAATATCAACCATGGAAATCAATATTTTGAAGAGTGGGCTGTGTTAATAAATTTTTGTGTTGCGACTTGATAGGAAATCCGACGTGAACAGTATTTCATCCAGTATTAGAATTCTTTACAGTATCCCACATGCTTCTAATGCGTGTCTTCAGTTGCTTATGGACAATATCAACCATGAAAATCAATATTTTGAAGAGTGGGCTGTGTTAATAAATTTTTGTGTTGCGACTTGATAGGAAATCCGACTTGAACTGTATTTCATCGAGTATTAGAATTCTTTACAGTATCCCACATGCTTCTAATGCGTGTCTTCAGTTGCTTATGGACAATATCAACCATGAAAATCAATATTTTGAAGAGTGGGCTGTGTTAATAAATTTTTGTGTTGCGACTTGATAGGAAATCCGACGTGAAATGTATATCATCGGGTATTAGAATTCTTTAAAGTATACCAACTCTCAACACGTCGATAGATTCTAATGATGTTTAAATAGTTTTGTGTAAAATTGAAGCTGTAAGTGCAATGTGATAGATAATGTAATTGATATTTTGAGAAGTTTGGGGGTGTTCAACCCCTTGGGGGCCCTTCATTATGTAATTTTTAACACTTATATATAGTTTATACAAAAATTATAAACAATCTTGTGAACAATTCTGGCACTGACCACTTTGGGATCTATATTTATTATGGAATTTTCAATCTATAAGGGTTATATAACCCCTAGGGGATGAAAATTTTGGAATTTTCAATACGTCAATGATTTGCAATAAATGTGTAAGAAATGTTAGCAGCCATTTTATCATCAATAAATGCGTATTTTTTCATAATACAAGATGTGTGGTGCAGCTTTACACAAAAGTCAGCCCACGCCCATTTCCTGGAAAACAGGGACTGTAAACAAATTATTGGTTGTGACGCAAATTTGTAAGAAATGTGTACAAAATTATGTAATAGTTTTTTTTGGAGTGTGCCATAAATGCTGGTGCAGCTTTTAGTTCATCTCACTGGAGGTTTGATAGGGATTTCCTAAGACGAATTACCACTCTCAATCATAGCATACACTTTAATTCATCTTGGTGATGCCATATTTATACTAATTTCATTTCGTATTGTATTATGTATTTTATTAGTAACGGACATGACTATTTTTTTCATTCTGGTCCAAGTTATCCACGCATAAGGGAAGGCAAAACCTCTACATATTTATTTATCATTTTTATACCATTATAGATATCTATTGTTTAATATTTTAGAAATATTCTAGGCTTTTGTTTATATTCATTCTGGAATACTTGTGATTGAAAATTAAATTGGAACTTACTCTAGTAATACTATTTACTCATTACTAACATTATATGTATTATCTATAAAGGGGTTTTCCCGATTATATATAAATATGTAAATACATTGAATAGTAGTGCGCTTGGTTGTCCTATTCCGTCAGGGTGGTTTTGGATTTTTCACTGGCGATAAATCAGTGGCGCTCCGGAAAATCAAACCTCATATTTCAATCTTATCGAAATCAATTTTTATTTTCGAATCCAAGCCAACTACTGAGCTACTGGGTATGTTAGTGGCGTGAAACATCATTGCACATTCACTGCTCTCCTTTTCTAAATTCCGCACCTGACAAAATGGCGCCCAACGTGGGCAGTTTGTGTAAATGTGTCACATATCAATTACAGTAAATTTACTGTACTCCTTTGTGTATGGCTTGCTGTAAGGTGACAGAAATCCTAACAGACGTACGCAGAAGGCCATCATCCTTGGCTCAGTTATTTTATTCAGGGTGTATGATTCTCGGATACACTGACCACTGACCCCATCCAAATCTCCAAAGCCTCGGACAAGAGGCCTGACTATAATGTTCTTCGAAAAAAAAAATGGGTAAATAGCAATTCAGACATGAAAATGAGAAATGAGAATCTAATTGCAGATGTGGATAAAGGGCCTCACTAAAATATTCCCAAGGGAATAACTGATGATTATAATAACGATCTTAATCCTTTCATATAAATAACGATTGAATACGAGAGATCGACAAACTTGAATATTAGTGACAGTTTTCGACTTTGACGTCTGATTCATCTGAGTGACGTTTTCTTGTTCGATATTTGATGAGAGTGACATCTTGACAACAAACCTATTTGAAATTTTCCTATATTTAATTAAATTTTGATCATCTCTGGGGAATCTTGGAAAAATTTATATATGGAGATAACATCATATAAGTTATTACCATAAACAGACATGAAATTCATAAAGATCAAAAGTGGTATGTACAGTATCTGACCCTCAGCTGAACCAACATAATTTCAAAGTCTGTAGATAACCTCAATTAAACTCATATTTTTCGAAAAATAGCTTGGAGGCACCGCGAGAATGAATTTCATGTATTATTATGTATATACCTTTCTATTATATTTTTAGAAGGAATCGCTACAGAAAGTACGCTATTTTTGTCCTTTATGTACATCCAAATCATAACTCATGATTTTGTCACCCTAAACGAAATTCGGAAATACTGTTCTCATCTATATTTTATTCCAGTCAACAGCACTCAATACTTCAAACAATTTTTTTGTATATCATTTTGACATATTATATTATTATGCAGATTATTTATATAGTGCGCCCCCAAATATTATGGTTCATTATTTCTGAATCTAAAGATATTTTAGAAAAATCATCGGATATAAGGTTACGAAGAAGGATGCTTACCCAATTCCATTTATATAAACAATTTTGGATGAGTTGAGAAATGCTAAAATATTCGAGTTCTGTTGACGTCAAATCTGCATTTTTTTCAAGTACCTATATCTGCTGAGTCTCACGAGTATACATCATTCACAGTACGTGGTAGGGGTCTCTATTACTTCGAAAGAATGCCGTTTGGAATGTCTAACTCACCAGCCACTTTTCAGAGGTTGATGGATCGTGTATTATGTCCAGACCTAGAACCGGTATACTTAAACGATGTTGTGGTAGCTACGATTAATTTTGACAAGTATCTGGAAATATTGAAAGAAATATTCAAGAGACTACCGCTGGACTAATCTTGTCGAAAGACAAATGCAAATTTTGTCGACCAGAGCTCCGATATTTGGGTTACGTTGTAGATCGCTAAGGGTTACATGTTGACCCAGATAAAGTCAATGCGATACTGGAAATTCCGACTCCCGAAAATGTGACCGAGGTTCGCAGAATCTTAGGCACCGCGTCATGGTATAGGCGCTTTATACCGAACTTTTCTACGGTTATAGCACCTATGACGAATTTGTTACGTAAGAAACGTAAGTGGGTTTGGAGCAATGATTGCGAACGATCATTTCGTCTGATGAAGGATTCCCTGGTATCGGCGGTATCGTGGTATGAGCGTACCCGATTTTGACTCAGCTTTTCAATTGCATACAGATGCAAGTGCTTATGGCATTGGAGCACTATTTTCCCAACAGCGTGATGATGGAGAACATGTTATAGCCTACATAAGTAGGTATTTCATTCGGGCTTGGAAAAATCATAGTACTGTGGACCAAGAATGTTTAGCCATCGTGTGGGCTACGGAAAAACTTCGAGCATATTTTAGAACGTCACCATTTTACTGTCATAAATGACCAACACAGTCTAACATGGTTACACCTTTTGGCACAGCCTAGTGGACGACTATCAGGATGCCTTCAGCAATTTGACATTGTTATTCATAGATAGAATCGTAATAATGTCGTAACCGATCTCCTGTCTCGAACTGTCCCGGATATTGCAATGGTTTCAGTGGAAGATCATCCACTGGTCAAAGCCTATCATTTCAGACAAACGGTATGATAAAGAAGTTCTGGCAGTTTCCCATTCTCCCAAGGTACCTTCTTTGGCGCGTATCTGAGGGAAAGCTTCTCAAATACGTTTCCAATCCGTATTCTGCTTCATTTGGTCACAGTTATGACTGGAAGGAAATTGTTCCTAAAGAGCGTAGGTCAAAAATCCTCAAACTCTAACCACGATAGCCCCACTTCTGGACATGTTGGCACGTTCAAAACATCACAGGATTTGTGACAAATTTTATTGGCCGAAACTGAAGGCTGATTTGTCTAGCTCATAAGCCAGAACAAAAGGCACCAGCAGGACTAATGTGTGATCGACCACAAGTTGATCATCCTTGGGACCTAGTCTCCATAGATATTGTCGGTCCATTTTCGAAATCAACTGATTGATTCAGATATATTCCGAGCATCCAAGATTATTTCAGTAAGTTTTGCATTTTTCTACAGATGCGGTTGGCCAACGCCAAAACTGTTTGTGAATTATTTGAAGATAATGTTATTCTTCTATTTGGCGCTCCTCGTGAATTACTGACTGATAATGGGAAACGATTTGTCAGCAAGAAGCTGAAAGCTTTGGCAAAGTCTTACGGTATAGAAATTGTCAATTTACCATCCATATGCTATCTTCCCAAATTCGTCAGTCCCTTAACTATTTCTAAGTGCACCAGTCCTTGGACTTATGTATTACGTGATAGTGCAAATAACGGTTGTGGTGTTTGGAACGTTAAGGATATGAAACCTGATTTCATGGGACCAACAGATGATGTAAGACCTAGCGACGGTAATGAAACAATAGACGTAACATCATAATTTTGTATAGTTGTAGTTAAACTTTTTTTGTTTTGTTTTGGTAATATAATTGTCTACCTAAATAGTCAAGTTCACATAGGCTTTACTATTGGTAAGCTAATAATAATATTTCATTTGCAGAAATTATTTTGTGAATTTCCTTTTTTCTGTCGATTTCAGAACAGCTGTTATATTATCACTGGATTTTGGCAATAGACGATATACCTATCAGGACAACCCTTCATTAAACAAATGGAGGTAATACATTCAGTAATAGATTATGAGAAACCGTATCGATTTACTGACCTTTTTCTGTAGTGCTGGGCCGGCTTATTCGTGAAACATATTTTTGCCTGTCACCGAGAGTCTTTGGTTTTTATATGAGACGATGATTAGTAATTGCTTTACTGGAATTCATGCCAACCTTAATAGAGCAAGGTCCTTCATACTTTCATTAATCTATTTTTGTTATTAATTCCACGGTGCTACCAAGTGACATTTTCCCCATACAATCTCAGAGGCCCAGTGAGGTGAACGATATTTTTTTCGATAATTCACGGAATCACTATTATATGAATATAAATTACCCATTACACCACCGAGGTGATTCTTGTGAATTTCATATAGCCATATCTGATATTCGGGTAACTGATTTAATATCGTGATAATGATATATGATAATAATTATATTGTTACTACCGATTTATAACATAACCTTGTCGTGTTTCTCTCTAGAGACTCTTTAAATATTCTAATGTATTCTGATATTTGATTGCTTGTTTTCTTCCAGTTTTGATAGTGGTTTTCTAGCTCACTTGCGGCACAGAGGTTTATTTGAAATGGTGACACCCTTTTATTATTCTGAACCCGCTCCCAATCCACTGAGCAAATCAGCAGCCTCTGGCCGGGAAGCTTAACAACACTTCATGTTCAATATTCATATTTGTTTGGTAACTTCAATCTACTACCGTTGCACCCGTTACAAGCGCAAACTATCATTTTAACTCAAACTTTTTTTCAGTCATATTTGAGAGGTAACCTCACTATGAATCTACCATCTTCAGTGCGCTGAATAATAGAAGAAAAATATTTTCACATATTTCTTATAAAGGAGATGGAGCCAGCCCTTTTTGAAAAAAATTTTTGTAACTGCAAAAATTTGGGTATCTATTCATCAATGTCTCTATGCGTGTACACCAAGATTAGCAACGCATTATTCTAATAATTGATATCTCGTTCCAAAGATCTGACCCTAACGTGATCCAGCTAGAAGGACTAAATTATGTTTTATTTTAATGAATTATACATACATTGAATCTTGCATTGAAGGTTTCAAAGTGGGTATATTACTTGTCCATCTGACAAGTTTCATGCCTTCTATCTTATTTAAATAAGGAAAACAAACGAACAGAATAGTTCGCAGAATTATTCAAAACTGAACAAGACTGGACTCACAAATACATTGTGAAACATTTTATTGGAGCTATTGATTAAGCAAATATGATAGAGGTTGCGTTCATCCGTCAGTTCCTACAATAAAAAAACTATCATCATTATTTAAATCGTACAATTTCGACCGAATATCATGAATAAATTAATTGAAAACATTATTTTTCGAATATAACGAAAAGAACTCACAATAAAAATTACCCTTCGTAATTCACATCAAAACTAGACCGGGATCCCACGCCTATTTTAAAAATTGATTATTAACAGGCTGAATCTTCCTGAGTAGCTTCATTTTGCCGAGACGCCCAACTTTTTCCTTTACGAAAATTCTCGATAGTGGTAGCTATTGAAATGCGCAGGCGTCAATCATGTTGATTTGGTGAGTGAAAAAAATTCATTAATAACAGTTAGTTTTTCAGTTGAACCTCAAGATAATTCGATGAAGTACTCGAAAATAGTTTTGTCCTACAAAATGGATGGTAGGACTGAAGAGTCCCCCACTTCCAACATGTACCAATGACGTGGTCATAAAAAATCATTAATAACCAGCGGATTTTTTTACCGTTGCTTGGTTAATATTTGTATAATTGAATGGTCATATTGTCCTACAAATTGAATGGTAGGTGTTCCCAGTCCTACGTTCCGAATATGTCAATTCCATGGTAAAAAAAAATTATTAATAACTGTAGGACAATGATAACACATGAAAGGTAGGTGCATCCTTCACCTAAATAATGCAGTGTCCTACAAAAAAACGGGTATGTATCGCTAGTCCTACAAAAATTATTCAAAATAACGAATTATTCTGAAATTGCGGTTTAGCTCATTTAATGTACTTTTATTAAGGAAGTAATGTTACTTTCAATGTATAATTGTTTGTTCAATTCAAAAATATCATAATTTACGTGAAAAGTTTATGAAATAAGTGGAAAATTTTGTTTAGCTTTCATAATTTTTATAAACATATTGAAAACAACAATAACAAAGTAGAAACGTTGAAATAATCAATCTGCCCTCCGGGCGGCTTAAATGAAGTCGCATGCGCTTAAATACATGCACGATAACCCGGAAAAACCTTCCACACCACATCGTCATATGAAGAGCAGAAATTTATAATTGAAAACTTTCAAAGAGGTCAGACGAATTGTGAAATTCTGCTCTACGGTAAAATAGGATGTATGGTATATCCAGAGGCCTCAAAAAGTCCAGTTCGAAAGAGATATTATATTTTACGGGGGTCAAGTGGCAAAGTAGTTAAAATACCGATCTTTTATCCACTCTGATAGTCGGTCGTGGGTTCGAAGCCTAGCGACTGCTTATATATCTCTGATGGCCCGAGAAAGTGGAAAATCACGTAAAAAGTGAGAATTCGTTGATCCTTGCCTCTCACAAGTTTCGTCTTTTGAGGGCTGTCCTTCGTAAGGGAACGACATCTGGTTAACGGAAAAATTAATTTTAAACAACAATGTATGCAACTATCATCAAAGGACTCCGCACACCTCTAATGAAAAAAAGTCTTGCTGTGAAAATGGCTAAATTTTTGGTATGTTGTAGCTGAAGCTATTCTGAGTAAAAGTCTCCATTGGCCCTACTCGATCGTATTACCAGATTCGGCGCTAGAGGGCAACACATCATCAATTTTGAGATTTTTGGAATAATTTGAATGTATAAAAAAATATCAATATAACATTCATATCCAATATTGAACTAGTGAGCAACTGGTCATTACTGACATTTGTGAGAAATATGTTTCATAATACAGAAAAAAACAAACTGTTTTTCTACAAGGTAGTCAATAATATAATCAATTCTTCTGTGTATGAATAGAATTTGTAAAATAAAAATGATAATCTAATTAATATTCATCTAATCCTTTGAACAGTGTCTTGTCATGCTATGAAATGCAACACCTTTTGTGAAATATAATTTCTCATTCGAATGGAGGGACTTACGAGCTACAAATTAGATTTAATTTTCTTTATTTCTAAAAAAATCGATTTCGAATTAAAGCAAAAAAATCAAATCGATTCATAATATCATATCAAAAATGAGAATAAATTTGCCTAATTACAAAATATTTTGATTTTTTATTTCAGAATGTATGATCGAAATATCTGTATGCTTGTTAAGCCCGTGGCTTACGGTCAAATAGATTGCTTTTACTGCCTTGAAATGAAGTTAATTCAATTGGTTTGTTTCACCATGAGCCATGAGCTTCAGATTTGGGTAAAACTAATGGTTTACCATACAATTTTTGCGCTCACCAAATCAACATGACTTTCGCCTACGCAGTTCATTAGCTACTTATATCAAGGATTTTCGTGGAATTGACAATTTCGGAGCGTAGGACTGAGAACACCTACCATTCAATTTGTAGGACAATATGACCATTCAATTATACAAATATTAACAAAACAATGGTAAAAAAATCCGCTTGTTATTAATGAATTTTTATGACCACGTCATTGGTACATGTTGGGAGTGGGGGACTCTTCTGTCCTATCATCCATTTTGTAGGACAAAACTATTTTCGAGTACTTTATCGAATTATCTTGAGGTTCAACTGAAAAACTAACTGTTATTAATGATTTTTTTCCACTCACCAATTCGACATGATTGACGTCTGCGCATTTCATTAGCTACCACTATCGAGAATTTTCGTAGAGGAAAAAGTTGGGCGTCCCGGCAAAATGAAGCTACTCAGGAAGATTCAGCCTGTTATTAATCAATTTTGAAAATAGGCGTGGGATCCTGGTCTAAACGGAAAATAGAGAAAAATTATCTCCATGCAAAAGCGATCCAATAACGTGGACTTTCGAATAATAAAATATAGTACGAATCCTTTTAGATATGTATTTATGAAAGAAATATGCGACAACCTACATTCCCTTCCAGATTGCAGTTCTAATTTCAGTCCCAGTGGGAGCCTCGTTCATGCAATTAAACGTAAAATTGTTATTTGTAACTGTCAAACTGGAATTGAAATCAAAATTGCTATTACTAATCCGTTTATTATCAGATAGTGGCAAGTTTATCACTCAGACCTGTCGATGTTCATTAAATGATTGTTGCATGATAAATATTCACAATTATGAATTATGGTCGAACATAATCGGATGAATGAAAATGGAAAAGCTCCAACTCCACAGCAATGGAAATGAGTTAATGAAATCTTTTAATGATGTGATAAAAACCAAATAATTTCCGAAAAAAAAGGAAGTAGAAAGTAGTCATTATTTTCGAGAAAATTCAGAGATGTCATATTCAGATAAGCTTTCAGGATACACATTACGTTTTTTGTTCGAATGAAAAAAAAATGTTTAGGTTCGGTTCTATAGAATAAAATAAGATTATTGTTTCTCATAACCATGTGTTCTAACTTGCTTTGTTTTCAAGATACAGGGTGTCAAAATTCCTTGGCGCCCTCCTGACTTTTGTATAGGGTATAATGAAACCCAAAGTTTATTCTGAGCCCATCAACGACGAAGATATTTTTCTGGAAAGGATTATTCAAGCACTAAGAGAAATCGAAGCAGCAGAGTGCCATGCAGCAGCAGAATCTATCGTTCGTAGGTAGGAACTTGAAAAAAGTGGTGTACATAAGTAGATATTTGTTTCTCCATTTTCTAATAAATTTGTTCTTACGTCATTTTCTTAGGGAGTTTTGTCTTGTTACAAGGAATCGGTTTTTAAATTGTTTTTCAAAAATGAAGCAAGATAATGAAAAATTGAATGAACAAAAAAGTTGTTTTTTAAATGCTTAATCTAGAAAAAAAGTGGAGTACAATGATTCGTCCTACTATTAATTAGAATACCCCTCGGGACGCCACTGAAATTATTAATTCTGCTATACGTATATTGAAATATACTACCTCTTATCACCGCATATACGCATGTCAGTTTCTATTAGAATCAGCAAAAAGGTTGCTAACGAACAGTCGTTACCGACCGATGATGAACCCTTTACTCCCATAAACACCTAACTATGTAGGCTTATTATGGCAAGAACCTGTCAGAAAACAACTACTCCACTGGCTAAGACCACGACGGGTATTGAATTAAATCTAACAGCTACTTGTGCAACGTTCCTCAAAACATCAGAGGACGCAATTGCAAGTGCCCTCTATGACCAACCAGCAGAATTATGTTTTGATTTGGACGGAGTGACCACCTGCAGACTAGTTTCGAGGTTGTTGCCTCTCATCAGTGCAAGGGCAGGTCAACTCAGACAGCACTGAAGCCATCTGTTCCCCGTCCAAACCAATACACACTCCGCTGATTAGTTAATTCTGGTTCACGAGATGAAAGCAGTTTCTAGGCCGCTCCACCTAGCGAGCAGAGGAAGACACTCCGAATCTCCGGGTTGAGAGATTTAATCGAAGAAGACAGAAATCTTTGGGAGATCGTTTGCTAACGAACAGTCGTTACCGACCGATGATGAACCCTTTACTCCCATAAACACCTAACTATGTAGGCTTATTATGGCAAGAACCAGTCAGAAAACAACTACTCCCCTGGCTAAGACCACGACGGGTATTGAATTAAATCTAGCAGCTACTTGTGCAACGTTCCTCAAAACATCAGAGGACGCAATTGCAAGTGCCCTCTATGACCAACCAGCAGAATTATGTTTTGATTTGGACGGGGTGACCACCTGCAGACTAGTTTCGAGGTTGTTGCCTCTCATCAGTGCAAGGGCAGATCAACACAGACAGCACTGAAGCCATCTGTTCCCCGTCCAAACCAATACACACTCCGCTGATTAGTAAATTCTGGTTCATGAGATGAAAGCAGTTTCTAGGCCGCTCCACCTAGCGAGCAGAGGAAGACACTCCGAATCTCCGGGTTGATAGATTTAAACGAAGAAGACAGAAATCGTTGGGAGATCGTTTGCTAACGAACAGTCGTTACCGACCGATGATGAACCCTTTACTCCCATAAACACCTAACTATGTAGGCTTATTATGGCAAGAACCTGTCAGAAAATAACTACTCCCCTGGCTAAGACCACGACGGGTATTGAATTAAATCTAACAGCTACTTGTGCAACGTTCCTCAAACATCAGAGGACGCAATTGCAAGTGCCCTGTAAAAAGGTTTTCGAATAATTGATAAAAAACTGATATTTTCTAAAAACGGTAACCACTCTTTATTTCGAAAACGAAGCAAGTTAGAACACATTCGTATGGTGAAAAAAGTTTCCTCTTCACCTAAAAAACCGATCCTAAACGTTTGGCGGTTCAACTCTGGGTCACCCTGTATATTGATCCAATCCACTACCGGGTGTTTCACAATGAATGTATCATTACATAGGAGTATCTGGAGAACAGAACTACATATCATTTCTAAAATTTCTAAATCTTTTCATCAATGCAGTGCTGCCGCATGTATCAGAAAGTAGTAGCTATTTTGTTATTTCAAGTAGAACACCTCGTATATCATAACTTTTTTTGGTGATTTCCTATACCTATCTGTGACGGTTTTCGAAATGAAAATAATTTTGTCTAATTTTTGTGCAAAACCTGACCATTGAAATAAAACAATTTTTTTATTTATTCACAAAATATTGCAATTTGGGTCATAGCTGCATAATACCATTAAGTATTTTGTCGATGAACTGGATCTCAGTTTCAACATACAGGGATGCTTAGAAGTAAATTCCTTCTGGGGACTCATGAAAATGACCGAAGCTCAGTTCTTTCAAGTGGAATACCCTGTATATTAATACTTATATGTATAAATATGGTTTTGACGGAATTATCTTATATCGTAGGAACTGGATAAATTCTCTAATTCAAACCAAATAAAAATAAGAAGAAGAACCATTCCATGGAATGCTAAGGCAAAATTACTGTGACAGTTGGACATAACCAACTTTGTTTTATAATAACAAACACCTTTTTTTGATTTCATTAGATAATTACAACAAAAACACTATTCTTATCCAGGAACTCATAACTCAGTTAGTGTTTGGTTCATATCGCCGTGCTCTACGTTGAAACTGAAGAAACGTTTGTAAAAATATAACATGAAATCGTCTTTAATAAAATAAATATTGGGTGGTGATTCAGATAGAAGGCTATGAACTCCATTCTGACAGAAAACTGATTGTTATTCCTTCAATGTCATCCTGAATTCAAGTTGCATAGGTTTGAAAGTACTATGGTAGAAAATGTGGTTTTGATGGATTTGTCCATCATTTGTGGTCCATTCAACAATATTGTAAGTAGAACACGCCGGGAGTTCAATGAAAAGTTTTCTTTTTCTCCACGAATTAATTTGAGAAAATTTATTAGATTGAGTAGAAATTTTGAAATGTTTGACATGTGTATCAACAAATTTAGAAAGATGTAGCGGTGCTAAATCATTCAATTGAATGTTCAAAATATTGACCATTCGTTTCCAAACACTTTTTTATACGAGCATTAACGGCATCTATTGTGGCTCTTTGAATTTCATTTGGTTCTAATCCCTGAAACGCTCTAGTCATTCGATGTTCTAATTCTTTCCTCGTGTTGATCGGGTTTCCGTAAACACTTAGCTTGATAGTGCCCCACAAATAAAAGCCTAGGGATGTGAGATCAGGGGTTCTAGGAGGCCAGTTTCATGGATCCAAACGTCTAATCCATCGATCATCAAATATGTGGTCCAATTCCAACCCGTGGTCCAATTCCAACCCGAGTTCTGCAGTGCATTGAGCAGGAGCCATATCAAGTTGATACCAACATGTTCGATATTGTTCTAGTGTCAGTTCTTTAATGAAATCCTCAACCGTTCTCCTCAAGATATTCTAATATTTCCGAGAATCAAAGTTTTCATCATAATTCAAATTGCGCATTTGATTGTCCATAATTGAACAGAAAATGTTGAACCTGAATTTTTCTTCAAATCGTATTTCTCCTGTGACATGCGGATTTTTTGTTGCCTAGTAATGAAAATTTTGATTGATTAGTCCATATTATGATCTTGAGAAAATCTTCGTCTACATCTGTACTCATCAACATTTCACACAGTCTGATCCTTTGTGAAGCATCTTGGGGCTTGAATTTTATGAAATTCATAGTCATGCCTTTCGTGTTCCTTCAGTATCCTATTAATCCAGGACCTGGACTAGGATGCTGTGGGATAATTCGAGTATGGGGAAGTGCTTAGTAGGAGTCCTAGCAAGTGGTTTGGACGTGGGTGGACACCCGCTACCTGGTATGTTTTCGAGCTATGACGTCATTGAAGATGGCAGCCGTTCGATAATTGAACTGCTCATATCTCAGACAAAACTTGACCGAGTTGCATGCAATTTGGATCAATCTGTTGGTATTACTACTGGTAAGATGAATAGCAATGTGGTTCGACTGTCACTATACATAAACATATGAATTTTTTTATTCTGCTGTCGTTTTTATTTCCACATGAATACACTTTAAATATACTTTATCATGGCTAGAAAAACACGATATCATAAATAGAAAAAGTTTCAATGGAAATACGTTCAAACGAGTATTTAACAAGGATTTCTACAGTTTGACCCTTTACTAACACAATTGCAAAAAGAGCAACATTTAACTTCATTTTTCCTACAAAAGCAGGAGAATTTGGCGCATGTTGAACAGTTGCAGGCACCAATTGAATCAGTGGGATATTTTTGTGAGTTTCTGTCAGGCACCTAATCATCTTCATTAGTATAAAACTAAAATCACATGGGTCTAAGCCAACAAGCACATCATCAATACAATGTCGATAAAGATATGTGTAGAAATATGATCTCAACAAATGACCCCTAACACTTTTGCTTGTTGGCGGCAAATCTTCAATGTCCATATTCTTGGCATGGTAATACAGCCACAATCTAAGTTCGTGTAAGGACTTACAAGATGACCCTTTTCGTAATACTAACACTAGGTATTTTTCTACAAATTGGAGGTTTCCCAGTCAGATGATACGCCAAAGTGTTCCAAGTGTACCAAAGATACATTATTGAGAGCTTTGTTGGTGCTGAATTTACTCGTATAATCTGATCCAGATAGTGCGTGGATGGCTGGAAGCCAAGAGCATAACTTTTGTCCAATTTGTTTGTGAATATCAAGTAGCAGAAAAAAACATTTGTGGTTTTTGCAAAACCCAAAGAGCTTTTGCAAAAACAATGATATCTCCAAAATTATCACAAACCATCAGTTTAAGTACTTTGTTACAAACTGCCATGTCTTCATTTTGTGTAATAAACTTGTCTCGAATATAACTGAGGGTGTATCCATAACCAGCATGTAATCCAGATTCAATATCGTTAGCTATAAGAGAAAAAGCTGCAAGCCTTTCAGAAATTCAAACTTGTCACCTGCTACAAGTTTTCCGGTTGTACCTCAGTAGATACCCAGAAATAAAGTTCACATGACACAGCAGATTGGCACAAAAAACACTCACACGTCCTCCAAATCACAGATTCAGGTGAAAACGTCATCTTGTAAATATAACGTGGCTACTCAGCTCTTGGAGACTCATAGATTCCATATTTCTTGTATATTCGATTATGTGATTTCTTGTTACAGATAATACATAAACATTCTCGATTACAAGTGACACGTCCTCGAGGACTGTGGTAACGTGCACGTTTCCTACAAGATTTCCTAAAATTTTTCAGTTCAGAGTATTGAAAAGTGCTGCCTTTATCTTCAGTTTCTATTATTTCCTTCTCACTTTGAACCTTCGAAATGAACTTTTTATGAAAATAATGCTTGTAGTTCATTCATTATTCTTATGATAGTAGAACACTGCTTCCTCACTTATTGAGTTCAAATGCTCAGTAATAATATCATTTCGCACTTTCGCAGCTGCCCTGACTTTTTCTTTGCCATTTTCTGCACTTAACTCACTACCATCAGATTTATTGCATATAAATGCATGCTTTCCCGGCTGTCTCTTGAGACTCTCTTTAATTTTATAATATTCATATGTCCATTTCATTTTAGCAACCTGAAACAAACTTGAAGAACAATTAACACCTTCAATTCACTGATTTCAAGTATTTATATATATTATTTGCAGCGAATGCCTCTTCACTTACATTCATGAATGACAAATACGTATACAAGTTTACAGTTTCATGCAAGACGGTCAAGTATTGCATGAGATATGAGCAGTTCTATGATCGAACGGCCGCCATCTTCGATGACGTCACAGCTTGAAAATGTAACAGGTGGCAGATGTCCACCCAATTCAAAAATACTTACTAGGACACCTACTAAGCATTCCTAAAGAAACATTCTCCATACTTGAATTTTCCCTCAGGACCCTAGTCCAGGTCCAGGACTATATGAACTGATGCATGTTTCACACCCCAATCGTTAACTGCACTACGAATGGAAGCTTGAGGATTCCCGTAACAGTATGCCAAATCATTCTTTGCTTTGTCACAGGTCTAGGCAAGTTTCTTGATGCTTTCAAAGATTATCCAAACATTTCAAAATTTCGAATCAATCTAATGAATTTTCTCAAATTCAATCTAGGTAAATCAGCATACTTTTTATTGAACTCTCTGCATGTTCTCCTGACATTCTTGTTAGATTTACCATAAATAATGAATATATCCATCAAAACCACATTTGAGTAATTATTTTCTGCCATATATAGTACTTTCACACCTATACAACTTGAATTCAGGATGACAATGAAGGAATAACATGTCAGTTCTATGTAAGAATGAAGTTCATAGCCTACTATCTAAATCACTATCCAATATTTATTTTATTGAAGACGATTTCATAACATAAATGATCATTACTAACAAACTGTAAGGAATCCCAAGTAGCACACCTATATTGGTAAAATATTGGTACAATATTGTGAACTTGCGAAATATTTGAAATGCAATATTGGCGAGAAAAAAAATGTGAATATTCGGCGATATTGGTCCAATATTACTTGAATAATATTGGCGAAATATTCTTGAACTAATATTGGCCTCAAAATGTTCGCCGATATTGGTACAATATCGATGATACAATATTCTGACAATATTGGCACAATATTCAAAAGTTATATTGTCGAGAAGTAAAAAAAACTCTACGATAAAATTGAAATTACTTTTTTGTAATATCTAACAGAAAACAACTACTTCCCCGGCAAAAGCAGATGATTCCACAACTGACTTTATGAACATCCTGTTCATATTTTCAATGAAATCAACATTGTTTGAATATTTTAGAAATAGATTTGGTGAAATATTCTTGAAGCAATAATGGCCTCAAAATATTTATCGATATTGGTACAATATTTATCGATATTGGTACAATATCATTTGGATATATTGGTGGATGTCAATATACCATGATAAATTATTAAATGTCTTTCAGTTGATGAAGGTGGCACCAGAGTCTGCCTTTTGATCGCCATATCCACTGAATAAGCTGTCTTGAAAACAAGTTATGGGAAGTATTTAATATAGAGAGAGAGAATATACTTTATTATCATAAGAAATTGAATTCTTGTAGACAAAGTTACCTTATGTTTAAGTACAAGTTTCAAAGTATGTCTAATACCCACTAGTCAATAATTAAAATAAAAAGTACTAAGATATTATAATATGTCAATTTCATCAAAGACAATATATAAAGTTAATGTATAAATAAGATTATAACAATACAAAATGCTTACACAACCCAACACGCAACAGATTTTGTAGATATAAACAGGTAACAAATAAATAGGATATAATAAAAGTTTTAAAATGCGTCGAAATAAAATTCCTGTAAAATATAATAAGGTTTATCAGCAAGTTTTTGACGAATTTTCTAAAAATTTTCAAATTGGGGGTGTTCTTGATACAATTAGGTAGGTGATTGTACATCTTGCAGCCGTTGTAAATAACATAATCTTCAATTAGTGATGATTTAGGAAGTGGCAGACTTACGTTTATAGCTTGTCGAGTGACATAATGCGATGGAAGTTTGTTAAACGTGTTCAAATGCTTCCTAATCAAATAAACGGTTTCCAATATAAACATTGCTATTATCGTGAGTATTTTATATTTAACGAATAATGGTTTACAGGAATCACGAAATTTAGCTTTGCACATATATCTCAGCCCTCTTTTTTGAAGAACAAGAATACTGTTCAGGCAGTTATCATTATTTGCACCCCAGAATGGGAAGCCGTATCTGAGATGAGACTCAATTAGGGAATAGTAAACGACTCTAGCCGCACTTGATCCCAACTCATTTGCGACAATCTTGACAGCGAAACACCCAGAAGATATTTTTTTCCTCAAGGCCAGAATGTGCTCCTCGAATCTCAACCTGGTATCAATATACAACCCTAGGAATTTTGTGTTGTATTTATTTTCAATAATATTTGACCCAAGGGGTATGTCTTCAAGTGAACATCGGAAGGTTACTAAGTTGGTTTTTGATGTATTGAAGACAAGTCGATTGGAGTCACACCAAAGTTTGATACTGCTGACATCATTATACAGGGTGTTTCTTAAGTACGTGTAGAAACTTCAAGAGCATGTTGCTGACGTCGAAATAAGAAAAAAAGTTCCCATAAACACATGTCCGCAAGTTATTTGTTTCTAAGATACAGAGTGTCAAAGTTTTATTATTATATTTTTTTTTGTGAATAAATGCCAAAATATTTTTGATATTCGAGTAAAGTTTGGTATCTGGGATGATTTTTCAATGACAAAATCAAATTTTGTGTTAATTGTGAAAAAACTAATTTCTAATTGAATTTATTTTGAATTAAAAAATCTTGTCATTCAAAATCACTTGCATCGATTATTTCAAATCTCAATAACTCGAAAACAGTTGCTCGCAGTGACCTCTATCAAGAATATATGTTTTACACAAACTAAATAATAAATATTCCAAGATACCAAACTTTACCCAAATATCAAAATTATTTTGAAATTATTCACAAAAAATTTAAATAAGAATTCAAAGTTGACACTCTGTATCTCAGAAACGAATAACTTGTGGACATATGTTTATAGGAACTTTTCTTCTTATTTTGATGTCAGAAATACGCTCCTAAATTTTCTACACGTACTTAAGAAACACCCTGTATATCGTCTCTTTGAGTTCACTGCTGTTCTTGGCATGCCAAAATATTGTGGTGTCATCAGCAAATAGTGTAAACTTTCCAGATACGTTGATATTCGACAAATCATCAATATACAACAAAAACAGAACTGGGCCCAGCACTGATCCCTGAGGCACTCCACATTTTATAGTAGATCTGGATGACCTTGACAAGGTTTCTACTATCTGGCTGCGATTTGATAAGTATGATTTTACCCAATTCATTGCTACTTCTCTGAAGCCATAACACTATAGCTTTTGCAGCAGTATTTCATGATTTACGCAGTCGAAAGCTTTAGACAAATCACAAAATACTGCTGCCGCAACATCACCATTGTTGGGTTCAGTACAAACTTTATAAAGGAAAGAAAAGATAGCATCATTTGTATTTTTACCGGATTGAAAGCCAAATTGTTGTTTGCTGAGAATTTCACGCAACTGTCAAAAAACCAATGAAATTGTTCCTAATGACAAAACACATGCAATGAGGTTGAAGCTTTGTTGATTATTTTCTCCTGCAGCGAATTAATATACGATTATACCACTATCTGGATTTCCATGGTAACGGAAATTCTGACGCATAACTGACGTTTGAATATCGTTTCGCTTTCGGAATATTATTCGGTAATTCGAAAAAGAAATGGAATCCAATAGATGGGGAACTGCTACAAATATTAAAATTAATTTGGCAATTGCACAGAATACGCCAAAAAATACAAGGAAATCTAAAGATTATGCTTGGAAACAATTTATGGACTTTTGCCGAAATAGGAATTATGTTGTCGAAAAGGAAACTACCCCAGTAGAAATTGCGAATATATTGAAAGATTATGCCTTCAATATGAAGAAGCAGGATGACAGTGAAAATAAAGAAACTGTTATAAAATTCAATTGGAATGTTGTCGCAAAACTGCTCCAAGACAAGTTTTATAATGATTATAATGTGAAAATGAATCCATTTGCTGACCTAGAATTTAGATCAGCCCGTGATGCAAGAGATGCGAAGAGAAAATTACTTCAAGGGGATGTCGAAAAGAGGAAAACGAGTTCAACTGCTTTTACAATTGAGGAAAATATGAGATTACTGAGATATTGGAAAGAAAACAATCCGGAGAGACTCATAAAGAAATTTTTTTTCATTGCAGCCAAAGAACTTGCTTGGAGGGGCAATGAAGGATGTTACTCGAAGGTTAGTTTTTTTATAGTGGAAAAGGATAATGGCCGACTGGACGTATTGAATATAATCCCATATTTAACAAAATCAATCAAGGTGGGTCAAAATCATGTACTTCAAGCAAATGGTTAATGAAAAATACTGAGGACCCCGATATTTGCCCTGTTCGCATATTCCACAAAGTGATGGAAAAACGCCCTGGACATATCACGTCCGACCGCTTTTTCCTAACTCCGAATCCTAGATGGAAAGATCCTGACAGTATTGGTTGGTACAAAAATTGTCCTATTGGAATAAACTCTATGTCAAAATGGACTAAAGAAACTTGTCAGAAAATGGGTTTGGATATTCAGAACAAAAAATTCAGCAATCACAGCCATAGGTCTACCGCTGTTACTCACCTTGCCCAAGCTGAAGTGTCTGAACAAGAAATGATGAAGATCACAGGACACAGCAGTTCCAGTTCTTTACAATCCTATATGAACATGCAGCCAAATAGTCACTCTGAAATCGTCACTAAAATGAGAGCGAGTTCATCATGTTCTTCATTCAGCGATGCCAACAAAAACGTCTACTCTTGTAGCAGCTCTAATGAGACGAAAAATGAGCAAACAAATTCAAAAATAGTGTTCCAGAATTGTACTTTCAATGTTCAAAATTTCAATTGTAATGAATTGTAATTATCTATGTATCTGAATGAGTTGAAATAAATAATTCTAGTTCCAATTATTATTACTAAAAAAAAGCAAATTTTGTGAAATTCTCATATAAAATAAAACTCGTGTCGATAAAATTTTCCTGGTTATTCTCCTCCTTCACAATTACTCGTTATCATAAAATTTTAGGTAATACAACTCGTGCTACGCACTCGTATTTCCAAATTTTATGATAACTCGTCAAGTAAAGTCGAAGAATAATCGGCAATTTTATCGGCACTTGTTGTATTATACATGATAATACCATTCTTCATCAAGAATTCTACTACTCGTCTTTTCACTAATGAACTAGATTATCATCTTATTCAAATTACTTAAATTTTCATGTTAAGAAAAATTTTTAAAAATTCTGGTAACGTTACAAATATCACTGAAAATCTTAGTTTCAACTCACCAACTTTTTTCATAGTGCATGTGAAATCCGAAGAATCTGTTATGTTATCGAAAGTTGCACTCACCTGAAAAAATAACCAATGGTTAATAGACCACAAAATCATTTCACGAAATTGGACGAATTGGATAAAGCTGATAATTGAGTCGTGTTGGGGCGATTTTGAGAAAGAAACACATTGTTCTTTAAAGTAAGTTTACTACTTCTGTTGAGGGGAGGGTAAAGCATGATTGATTTTAGGTGCACTTCAGCTCTTAGCTCAGCTACATGTGGGCCCCAGATGGAACCACGGTCAATTGTCAGGCCGAGGTACCCTACCCGCGCTTACCATTCAATCCCTATTTCCAGCCACCATGACGTTTTAATGCAGTGATATCACCACCGGCATCAACTAATAGGGCAAGATCCCAGGGCCGTCAGACGTTACTTATTTTTAAACGAACGAAATGTGTACTATTGAGTAGTGTTAGTATGTACTATATTCGCATGCCTACCTGCTAGCTTGACCAGATGACCATTCTTCAGATATTAGGGAATCAAGGTAAGTAAAAACACTACTCACTTAGTTGAATTGCCAGTCTACAAATATTTTTCTGAAACCCATGGTGGGTTAGTGGACAGAGTAACTTGCTACCACCCCGGAGCTCCGAGTTCAAATCTCGTCTCCAACAACTTTTTTTTTAACCCAGTAGACGCATCACACTAGGGTCAGTCATCTCGGTTGGAAACGGCTTCGACTCTGGGAGAATTTTTGTTCAAAAAGAGATTTAAAAGAATACAGAATTTTTGTAAATGAAAGATTTTGTTAAGATTTCCTTATAAGTAAAATCCCAGTGCCTTCAGACATGACTTATTTTTGAAAAAATGAAGACTTAGGTTCTGAGTGGTGTCTCATGTACTTTTAATACCTTTTACCTTTTAATAAGAGTTACTTAACTTTAATTTGTATGGCTGATTTTTATATGTATTTTGTAGAATATCACTCTGAAGTAATTTCAAGTGTCAGACGCTTTCCATGGACCAGAACTTTTGTCAGACGCTTTAAAACTCCAAAAATTACTCCAGAGTGATATTCTACAAAATATACAGAAAAATCAGCCACACAAATTTAAGTATTTTTAGTTACGTTTCTCACCTGGTACCTGCCCAGGTGTCACAGAGCGAACTCCACAAGCACGCAGGTATCAAAAGTATAAGACACCACTCAGAACTCAGTCTTCTTCTTTTCAAAAATAAGTTATGGCCGAAGGCCCTGGGATTTTACTTATAAGGAAATATTAACAAAATCTTTTATTTATCAAAATTCTGTTTTCTTTTCAATTTCTTATTGAACAAAAATCCTCCCAGCGTCGAAGCCGTTTCTAACCGAGATGGCTGACCCGAGTGTGATGCGTCTGATGGGTTAAAAAAAATTGTCGGAGACGAGATTTGAACTCGGAGCACCGGGGTGGTAGCTAGTTACTCTGTCCACTAACCCACCATGGGTTAAAGAAAAATATTTGTAGACTGGCAATTAAACTAAGTGAGTAGTGTTTTTACGTACCTTGATTCCCTAATATCTGAAGAATGGTCATCTGGTCAAGCTAGCAGGCAGGCATGCGAACATATTTCATACTAACACTACTCAATCGTACACATTTCGTTCGTTTAAAAATAAGTAACGTCTGACGGCCCTGGGATCTTGGACTATAATACGGTTGCAGATATGTCCTTCGAGAACAATGCCCTGAATATAAATTCCAATCAGGCAGATTTAAATATTTTGCTATTTGTTTCCCTAAATTATCAAATTCATTAATACCAATGAAAACTAATGGATTATGAAAGCTGTACGCATTATTTATAAACAGTGGTAGCATCGATAAAGGCGTTTTATTTTGCTTTGTTATTTGAACTGTTCGTTCGTTTCGTTCGTTCGTTTTTGAACTGTTCGTTCGGTGAGACGACGTCAGTCACGGCAGTACTTTCTTGTTCATTAAACCGTTTTTTAGAATGTAAGGAATACTGATAACTTACTGCTTTATCCCTGATTGTGCAAAATTCCAACAGAACAGAACAGAGAGCCAATCAAAATGATAAAAAGTAAAATGTACTCACAGTCAGGCAGCAACCAAATTAGTTTTTCTAAGTTCATGCAAAAAACAAAATTTTATTGAACTGTATTTGGTGGAAAAACTGGTCTTTTATTGCACTGAGTGCAGTAAACTAAAGTCTTTATTGCACTCATCTGTCGTTTTGCTACAGCGTTCTGTCATCATACCAAACACAAAAGTCAAATCTACGACATATTTATTGCCCATTTTCGAGAGTGGTTACACAAGTGCATCAAAATCACCGATAATTATCCATGAAAGCAAGTTATCTAAAAACTGTATGAGTTTATTTTCATATTTTGTCGAAAGAGCCCGACTCCGAATGGAAAATCATCAGGCTTATTTTGATGCACGAGTGTAATTCGGTAGAATATTTTCGAATTTGAAAGAAAAATGTATGTGCTGCTGTTTCACTTTCAACTACATTTTCCTCGATTTATTTTATAGACCGGACCACTCACCAAAACGCGACATTTTTTCACTTTTTGAAGCATATCTGACATTTATCAATATTGTCAGTAAGTGTTGTTGTTATTGGTGTCACGCCGACGGGATGTTTTCGCAGTGCAATTATCGCTCCGCAGTGCAATAACCGGGGGTAATACCACAAGTGCATTGAAAATTACCGATAATTCTGAAAAAAACGTGTTTTTTTTAAAATTGCACGAGTTTATTTTTTTCGTTGTTTCAAAGCATAAATTTTTTGAAACATCGAACAAAATAACCGAGTGCGGTTTTTTATAAAAAAAACACTTTTTTTTCAGAATTATCTGGTTAATTTTCAATGCACGAGTGGTATTCGGTAGGAAATTTCACACCTCACTCTTATATGAACACTTGTAGGTAGATGACACATTTGAAGTCTCACTTCTGACATTAAAATCGCGCGACTTCACTTGAATTGACATCTAATGCGATAATTGCACTGCCGTGACGCGAAACGCGTCACTACAGTGCAATTATCGCTGTGAGCCAGCGGTAATTGCATTCCTCTTATGGACGTTTTTACACGTGAGGGAAATTTCCGCTGTCATTATTCGATAATTGCATTCCTCTTATGACAAATTTTATATAGGAGGGAAATATTCTATGAGATTGTATGACCTTTTAAACAGTTGCATATTTTATATTATTGTCAATCATATTTATTACAACTGGGATTACAACATTACTAGAACTTTGAATATTATTATATTACTTTTAGCAGCTAGATTTGAACAAAGAATGTCTTCCTTCTTCTTTAAACTTTAGTACCACCTCAATGAAACAGTTTTTGGTATTTGCACAAACCTTGAAAAAATATGGTATGCAACTCGTGCAAAAATTGCTTATTGCACTCGACGTATTGTCCAACTCGGCCTGGCGGCCTCGTCGAACTATTTCACGTCGAGTGCAATGAAAACTTACTTTTTGCACTTGTTGCATAAATAACTATTAACAATTCTCAGATGTCTGCTTATTCGTTAAGAATTTCAACGCAAATGATCTAGGTTACAAATCGAAGTTTAGAAAGTTCAGAAGATACACCAGTTAAGTTTATTTTTACAAGCCAATGTTCCTGTTGTTTCCTATTCGAATGAAACTCAAACTTTTACTGTTCTCTCACGAGATGGAGCGCCACTTTAAAGGGCTATTAAAGAGTTATGGGTTAATTCAGAAAACACTGGCGGAAAATTATTTGAGATTAAACTGAAACCATTTATATTGGGTTGAGTGCCAATCAACAGGGCTATCAACCTCAACTTAAATTGCTCCACCGATAATTTTTTTTTAAATTGTAGAACACAGTGTGCACATTACTTCTGAGAAAAATTATCACCTCCAGGGGGGTGGAACCCTCCCAAAAAACGCGTTGAAATTAATTTTTGGGGTAATTTAGAAATATCTCAAAAAATTTACTTTAAATAAAAAAAATAACTTGATATTCAGAAAGAGCACAAATTTTTACAAAAAAACTGTCCCTACCAGAATTTTGAGAAATCGCACGGTATTCTTGAAAAAAGTTGTTAAGTTATATGCTTTCACAATGGGGCAGGTGTTGCGCCGGCTCCCGCCAATGTGCATTTTTTCAAACAGCGCAGTGAAGTAAAGTTCTATAACTTCTCACATAAATGTTCAATTCGAATAAATCTAAAGTCATTTTGAAGATAATGATCGCAGATTTCTATTATGATATTATTTATATTTATACGCGCAGTTGTCAGCTGCAAAATTGCAATTGAAAATCTTATAATAATAAAGTTCCTGACTTCGTGAAATAATGCTTGTGATTACTGAAATAATGACTTATCACTTGTAGTGAAGTGAAACTAAGAGTTAAGGAATACTTCATTGTCAGATTGCATAACGTTTAACCGGTCCAAATGATGTTGGTTTTAAATACGAGTGTTTTCAATTCTTCGCATATTTTAGGTTACAAAATCTTGAGGGGGTTTATAAATTCAAATGCTAATAACTCAGAGATAAAAGCACGTATCAACATGAATGAAAATCCAGTTTGCAGAAAAAACCCAGCTCTTATTGAAAATATTCATACATATTTGGATACTTGTACAAATTTTAAATGCAATCCAGTCAATCTTTTAAGCACTTAAAATAGAGGTTACTCGGAATTTGATCGCATTATTGTTCTATGGAAAAAAAAATAAAATCAGTCCTTGATGGAATATGGGGATTCGGGACCGAGGAAGACAGTGCACTAAAGGAAACTGTCCCGAAGTGTACCTGCTTCAAACTCATTGAGATTCTAAAACCTGAAAAGTATCGGCTTGGGACCTTGTCAATGCGGCAGCTAGCGCGCCGCTGTGTAGTATACAGCGGAGCGGTTCTGTCGATGCGCAGTGGACAGCAGTCAACGTTGCTCTATGTAAACTTCAGATAATTATAAAAGTTCCTGTGCAGAAAACACTGGGATAACATCGATAGTCGGAGACGAGGAAACATCTCTTAGTGCTTTGTCACTGTTATTAATTGAAAATGGTGAGTTTATTTTTGAAATATTTGTTTCATGTTCAACTCAGTTCTGTTTCAAAATATCGCAATGTCAGATATGACTTACATTTCCAAAATTCTGAAGGTCCACCTAGGAATTCAGGAGAAAATACATGTTTGTTATTAACATTTTATTGATTGGAACATGCTTAGGAATTCATACGCTCATTCAAAAATTCACCTGCAGAATATAAATGTTTGCCTGGTTGACCAAGTTTTTTCTATTCAATGGGTTAATCAAACTTGCTCAACACTCCCACAAGTGTACCCACTTTGATTTTTATGTGCTATATTACAAAATTTTACTTCGAGAATATGAAGCTTTTGTCTGAATTGCGTAGTAAATGGCTAACTTTCTACACCAACATTCCACAATTTCTCTATTGACGATATATGTATTCCTTAAAGGATGCCAGTTAGCACAGTACCAGTAGCACCTCTGCTGGAGAGGGACCCTTGACAATGGATGACAATCATCAGGAACCCCCTGCCTCTATGACCACCTGCATCATATGCAATCAAGATTTATATGTAGAAGATATACTGTGTATGTAGAACGAGGCTTGGGCATAATTAGAAAATTTAGTACTGAAAGAAAAGATTACAAAGAGAAATCTTTTCGGGGGCTTCCTTCAGTCACTATACATAAATCATGCCGGGTCAAGTACACCACAAAAAGGAAAGGGCAGTTCATTTACCAAAATTTTGGTAGGTTCGAGCCGGAACGGGTATATTTGTACAGCCCAGCGAAATCGGAGACACGCAAGAGCAAAGAGAATTTTAATTTTGCCATGTTATGTTTTGTATGTGTATTGGAAGCAAGTAATTTTAAGCTAGCTAAGAAGGGGTCAGCTACCTATGACACTATAGTTAGAACTGTTACATATCTCAATAACGACAGTTCTCAACGATTATTTACCCACATTCATATCTAAGAGTAGTGGTTTGAGAGTTTTTTCAAGTATTCTCCCCCTTCCCTCTCGCCACAATGTTTCCGCGATGCGGGGGATATACCCCGAATGCGGGGGCGGAAAAATCGTTTCTAATAATTTAAACCTATTATTTTTACAAATTTTCGCTCAGTTTCATTACCCAGGACTAACAAGTCATAGAAAATACCCCAAAAAAACACGATTTCGGAAGGAGTTGATGCCCCGGGAGGTGGTTCAATTGTTGAAAATAATTCGCCCCCATTATTAATACCGATTTTCACTCATATTTATTGCCCAGAGCTGAAATGTCAATAAAATACCTCCCAGAGAAAAGTTTTAACGATTTTGGGGGGGTTGCACCGCCCCAGGGGGTGATAACTTTATTGCTAATTATTCAACCCTCCGTGACGACCGAATTGCAAAAAAGAAATCGGCTTTTATGAGAAAAATTGCTCTGTTTTGTTGTAGCTGGAGTCATTCTGTGTAAAAGTTTCCATTGGCCCAACTCAATCGTATGACTAGATTCGGCGCTAGAGGGCGCCAAATCATAAATTTTCAGCTGAATAAAAAACATCAATATCTCATTTAGGTTCAATATTGTATGCGACTGAGCATTCCTAAAATTCGCGAGAAATACTTTTCCATGATACGGAATAATAGAACGCCACTGTTTTTCTACAGGGCAGTCAACAATATACTCAATTCTTCAGTGGATGAATTTGACTACGAGGTTATAAGATAAGTTGATTGAGTTTATCATTGAGAATCAATCAGAATGGTTTGTTGATCTTCCGAAATATAATGAAGATATGAGAATTCTCTTTTCAACCAATTTTTTTTTTCTTCAATACGTATTTTCACAATTTTAATCTTTTTGCCTTTCGAAATTTTCAAGTTGATGTGCCCCCAGTGATATCTGTCGAGTTATTGCAATGTATCTCCTTTCAAAAAGTAGTAAGTATCGGTAATATCATTCAAATAATTGTTGTCCCATTGCTCCAGATCAAACCGTTCAAAATTCTCGAGATGGCGTTCGAATCCGCAGATATACTTGATTTTTCGAGAGAATTTGAATAAAAAAAAATTCAACGAAATTCAAAATAATGCAGATGGTTGAAAAGAGAATTGAATTCTTTTTTTAACGATGTACATATCTCTTGACCCCCCATGCCATTTAAAATTTGTAGTTTGGTGTGCCCTCCCCCCTATGGATCAATCTCAATGTGTTTCATTTCAAAATACCATTCAAAATGGTTTTTGTTTCATGTTTGTACTTCAAAGTTGAAAGTTCAAAAGTTAACAGGGGGGAAGGTATTAAAAAAACTCGCACTATATATACATGTCATTATTCCAAATTACGAATTTTATCATTTTTGAGTGAATTCAGATAAATGAAAAACATTCACATATTATTTGTAATCGATAGTCAACTGTTGTTCAACTGAGCGTTATTAAGTTCGTGAATGATTTTTCTATAAAACAAAAAAAAATTTTCTACAGCATAGTTTTCAATATAATCAATTTTTAGTTGAAAGAATTCCCCTTCGAGACTATGAGTTGAGTAAGTTACAGTTCAATTATTTTATCTTTTCCCGTGCGTCATCATTGTAATGCATATGAAATAAGTCGAGAAATTTTAGTCAAAACAAAGTCTAAATGTAAAACGACGTGGCTGATATCCCGATAAAAATCAAAACGTGTAGATAATGAGATAAGATAATGAATTATTAAATTAACTAAATTAACATTTTCAAATTCATGGAAATGGCGAACCTCCAGACAATGAGATTTTCAGAATTAGGTAAGGTTTTTTTCTCAATAGGGTTTCCACCCTCTGAATTACTGTTGTGTGAATATCCCGGTAATACGGAATTACAGTCACATATATCAATTGTGGGGTTAGAAATTTCAAAGATTATTTGTGAAAAAAAAACACATTGTATTGCACTTACTTTGAAATTAATGATTGTAAGAGACGTTTAGTTTTGAAAAAAACTGTTTTTATAATGTGTCTGACTGCAAAACGAAGTAAAAGTGGTGACAAACAATCCGCAATGACAGAAAATAATGACGTGATTGATGGTACTGCTCTAGTCAATACACTATTAGGCAAGTTTAGTTGAAATGTAAAAACACTGTCAGCTTTATGGCTATCTCTTTTCACTGTTTTGAGTTTCAATGGATCATCACAATACCATAATTCTTTGCTTAGAAGACAAATGTCAACGAATTTTGATTCGCTCATAGCGGTTGATAGACAGTGATGTTACATAGAGGGTGTGTTATTTCTTAGATCATAAATTGATGACGCATGGGTAAAGATAAAATAATTCAACTGTAATTATTACTGATAATCACAACTTCAGTCATGACTTCGTCCTCAACTGGGAGCTGAAGTCATGTCCTATTAACGATACTACGTCGTAATACCTAAAGGTTCGAAGATAGAGGGTGTCAAATAATTATGTATTTTTTTGTTTTTGTAGGATTTAGCAAGCTAGAAATATATCTGATGTCCTGAGGATATTCAGTATATTTCCGTTGACTACTATATTTGAACTGAATGAACTGAGTTTTATCAACTGATTTCAAGGAGATTTCAATCATTGGGGCAAAGTTATTAAACTAGCTCTTGATTTAAAAACTTAGAGAAACGTTTATCATTCCTAATTTCTGCATGAAACAAATAATTCTATTCATAAAGTATTTATGATAGTATTTTTGATGGTCTATTGTTCCGAAAATTTTCTTTCTTTCAGCAATAACTTTTGGCCCAGTACAATGGTGAGAAAATTTACAGGAATCTCCATTTAAAAAAATTGATGCTTTGTGTTGCCCCGCTTTGAAGAAACACTCTGTATATTTCGAAATATTTTTATAACAAGCAACTAAGTAAACCGTACAACGTTTATCAAAAACATTTTTTCATACTCCTCATGATAGGCGAGCTACTGCAGTTCCACACATTAATGGGCCACCCTGTATATAATATGCACCCTTCCTTATTCCAAACAATCTGTATTCATAGCTGCATTATATTTTGGTCGATCAACAAACCATTCTGATTGATCCTCAATGATAAACTCAATCTACTTATAACCTCGTAGACGAATTCATTCACTGAAGAGTTTTTGAATATACCCTGTAGAAAAACAGTGCCGTTTTTTTCTCTGTATTAAATGAAATTATTTGCCACCAGTTTTAGGATTGTCCAGTCGCACACAATATTGAATATGAATGAGATATTGATATTTTTTTATTCAGCTGAATTTCCCCTAAAAAATCACAAAATCAATGATTTGGCGCCCTCCAGCGCCGAATCTGTTGGGCCAATGGAGACATTCACTCAGGATGACTCCAGCTATGACATATCAAAAATCCAGCCATTTTCACCAAAAGACTTTTTCCCATAAGATGTGTGCGTGGTGCAAAATTTATTCAAATTGGTTAGTTTGAATAAGGAGTAGGATAATTCCCTCCCAAGGAAAAGGGGGGCAAATTTGGTTTCAAATTTTGTATTGTACTAGAAACTGTATACAGGGTGGCCCTCCACATTCGCCTAGGTATTTCTACGAGAAATGAAGAGATTTAGGGAAAAACTTTCAGCACAATTATATGTGGGTCTATCAGGATCATATTCCAAAATTATTTTGAAATATATAGGGTGGTCCCCAAAAAAATTGTATACCAAAGTTATATTTCTTCTTATGGAACACCCTATATTTTTTATATATTTAGATACTATAAACAAAATAAAGGTGAGTTACTATTATATTTCCCATACTTGAAACTGTCCGTTCCTGAGAAATTTTGAGAAATTTAAAAATACAGACCATAATTTGAAAATTGTTTTCACCCTGTAACGTGTAACAAGCTGCTCGTGATTGAATGTACTGCTCAGCTGAAAGGTTGAAGTCAACTACTACATGAAATTTTTAATGCAATATTATACAGAGTGGCGAAGAAAATTGCCTCAAAATTTGGAAACACATTTAATTAAATAACTTCTCAAAGTTGAATGAAACACCCGGTATTTAGTGGCACAGAATTAGATTCCCTTCAAAACTATATTAGGGTTCCCTATACCTATCTCTTCTGCTTTTTACGCAAAAGGCGTTTTTATATTTTACTTATTTATTAATTTTTTTATCTTAAAAATTAAACACACTGTATTGTAATGAAAAGCAAAAAAGCATTTTTGAAGTCATTTTATCAAAAAATTGAGAAACTTAAATAGTTTATTACTTTAATAAATGCTCAAAATGGTGTCCATTATTCTCGATGCATAGGCGAATTCTTTCTTGAAATCAGTGCTGAACTCTGGATAACATATTTTGCGGTATGGAACGAAACGCATTTCATATTCGTACTCTCATATCCTGAGGTGTCGATGGCGGTGTATCGTGAACAATACTTTTGATATATCCCCATAAAAAATAGTCGGGACTTGTAAGGTCCGGAGACCTGGCTGGCCAGTTTTGTGGACCTCCTCGTCCTATCCATCTATTTGGATATTGTTGATCTAACTTGTTTCTAACACGTCTATCATAGTATGCAGGAGCACCATCTAGCTGCATCCACATCCGTTGACGAATATTAATAAGTATAATTTCCAACAGCACAGGCAAATTATCCCTAATAAATCCGAGAGACATGACGCCGTTTAAGTGACCATCAAAAATGTAAGGACGTACTATTTGCGTTCCAATTATTCCACCTCACACATTAACAGACCATCTGTGCTAGTGATCAAGGGTTCTAAAAATATTAGGGTTTTCGTCATTGTAATAGTGAAAGTTATGTCTGTTAACTAATCAGTTGTTATGAAAAGTTGACTCTTCGGAACAAAGCACATAATCAAAAAAATTTCTTCATCACCAAACTTTTCTAACACCCATAAACAAAAATTCAGTCGTCGATCATAATCTTCTTCAAATAGCTGTTGATGTTGAAAGCGATACGGGTGTAATTTGTTAATTATTCTTTGGATACTCTGTCTGCTTATTCCAGTTGTTACACATATTTTTCGCTGACTTGTGTGAGGATGTTCAACTAGAGATAACATCACTGATTATTCATCTCCCTCATTTCCAGTAACCGGTTTTTGCCGTTTTTGCATATTATAAGATACACTGCCTATTCTTCGGAAAAGCTGCAACAACTTTTCCAATGAACGCTTGTTAGGATGACTCCTATTAGGATACCTTTGGGCATATACTCTTGACGCTAATAAACAGTTTTCTTCACACTGACCGATTATCATAATCATATTAATTCGTTCTTCCTGGGGTTAAGTTCTCATTTTACAATATTTCAAAAAGACAATAATTTTAAAATAGTTAAAACAATGATAATGGTTTGATAATAATAATTAACGTCATCTATGCCAGAGCCTACTATTATTGAAAAAATAGTATAATAGGTTTTATAGGAAATCGTAAATGAATGTTTTTATTGGCCCCATATTGTAATTTTGGTATTTATTTCAATATGAAGTCTAATTTGCTAAGAAACAAGCGAATATAACATATTTCGCCTCAATAATTAAGCATCTTCTTATTTTGAAGAGTGCTTCAATATTTCAGAAATGGCAATAAATTTAAACTGGTGCTTCTAGCGAATCTAGTATTCCTTAATTAAAATATTTTTAAAACGCTTTTCAAGCTTTTCATTACAATACAGTGTGTTTCATTTTTAAGATAAACAAATTACTCATAAGTAAAATATAAAAACGCCTTTTGTGTAAAAAGCAGAAGAGATAGGTATAGGGAACCCTAACGCCAATAAATACGGGGTGTTCCACTCAATTTTAAGAAGTTATTTAATTAAATGTGTGTCCAAATTTTGAGGCAATTTTTTTCACCACTCTGTATAATATTGCATTGAAAATTTCATGTTGTAGTTAACTTTAACCAAGCTAAGCAGTAAATTTAATCACGAGCAGCTCGTTACACGTTTTAGGGTGAAAACAACTTTTAAATTATGGTCTGTATTTTTAAATTTCTCAAAATTTCTAAGAAACGGTCAGTTTCAAGTATTGGAAATATAATAGTAACTCACCTTTATTTTGTCTATAGTATCTAAAAATATAAAAAAATATAGGGTGTTCAGTAGGAAAAAATATAACTTTGGTATGAAGTTTTTTGGGGATCACCCTATATATTTCAAAATAGTTTTCATGGACCCACATATGACTGTGCTAAATGTTCTTCCCTAACTCTCCTCATTTCTCGTAAAAATACCGAGGCGAATTTGGTGGGCCACCCTGTATAGGTCCTGTGCAAAATATTTGACTAGTGATTTTTTAGACTATTCCAACCCACGAACTATATCAAACAATACAAATGTGCTACTTGAAAGCTGATGTAATTTCGTGTAATCCCGTAACTGGGGAAAGATATTTTGTATTATCATAGGGATATTTAGGGTGGACTCAAAGAAAATGTTGTCCTTTCAAAATACCTATTACCTACTGGAATGTGAGAAAAGATGAATTGCTACCTGTGCCAAGCCAATGCCAATATAATCAAAATATCTTCTGCATGAATCCTCGATTTGTTGATGCATTTTTTCAACGAAAATTCATATCTATGATTTTCAACAAATACCTATTAGGGAATATGATCACACTTATTCGCAATAAAATAAAACGGTCTCTTATTAAATATGTGAGATAGGAAAATATTAATAATTCCCGAGTTCGGTCCTGTTGCAAAACTAAGGTAAAGAATGTTTCAATGTTCTATAGAAATTGCATGGTAGTTAAATCATCATATACTACTAGTAAATGATGCAAAATTGTTTTATAGGAAGGCGCCATTAAAAAATGACAACATTCCGCACGATAAAGATGACAAAAGATGTAAATACCGAAACAGTGCATTTGTGTTGATATTTCAACCATTTAATTCACAAAAATAAATTTTTAATGACGCTTAGAACAAATCGGTACATGTATCTGCACGAAAAATTTTCAACTCGATAATGCTCAACTTCCTATATTTTGTTCTTTTTATGAAAAAACGGCCGCATACTGGAGGGGCTTTAAAAATGTACCAATATTATGCTATATACGATGTATTGATATTAGTTAGCCTAGACCAGTTCCCTGCATAAACAAAATATTGCGTTACCATAGCAACGAACAATAACTTATTAGAAGTGTCAGTGTAAAGTTTGACGTCAAAAAAGTAAACCAGAGTTACGTAATAAATTAAAAGAAAAAAAATTTCCATCGAAATTGTGAAAATCGAAAAATTGGAGTATCGAGCCATAATCAAGGACCTGTATTTAAAACGGTTAAGAGGTAAGCAGATTTACGAAGATATGCTTAATACCCTTAGTGATCAATGTCTTTCGTATGCGACCGTGAAAAATTGGACTGCAAGCTTCCAAAGAGGTAAATTTTCCATTGAAGATGATGACCGATCGGGATGGCCAGTTTCTGTGTCAGTCCCCGAAAATATCGATGCAGTTCATGACATGATTTTAACAGACCGTCGAATTGAGCTAAAACGGATATCTGAAGCACTGAATATTTCATACAAACGCATTCATCATATAGTCCACGTCAATTAGGACATTAGAAAAATTGCTGCAAAATGGATCCCCAAAATTGAAGTTACTTTTTTGTAATATCTAACAGAAAACAACTAATTCCCAGGCAAAAGCCACGCTGGACATTGAACTACATCTGATAGATATTGAGAAAGACCCTATATAACTTGAGAGAAAAAATCTGAAAGTGAAAATTTGCATTTTCATTCACATAGTTGATTATTTATTAAATGTCCATTTTCCATTGGAGATTCTTATCTATGAATGAGATAAGGGAGAATGTTATTCAGAAGTATCACTCACAGAAAATCGCTCATTTCATTGACGCGTGGATTGCATCACTTTCGCTAGGCCTCCAATACATTTTGGTCGACAAAAATCTATTTCACTCTTCTAAGATCATCAGGGAGGTCGGAAGAATTGGAAAACATACTCTTCAGAAGCAATTTCACACTGTAATGAGGAATTGTTGGGCTATTTCTTGTGCGGTGAAACTTTAAAAATATTTTTCTGACATAAAACCTGTCATGGGTATGGCATTTTGATTTCATTGAAAATATGAACAGGATGTTCATAAAGTCAGTTGTGGAATCATCTGTGACTGAAAGTTGGAATTTAGTCGCTGTTTTCCATCGTACAAGATAACCTCTTTTGGAAGGGATTCATGTTTTAAAGAGAGTCAGTTGTCATGAATCCCTTCCAAGAGAGGTTATTTTGTACGATGAAAAACAGCGACTAAATTCCAACTTTTAGTCGCAGATGATTCCACAACTGACTTTATGAACATCCTGTTCATATTTTCAACGGATCCCCAAATGTTTTAATGTTGACCAAAAACTTGCTTGATTTGAAAACGATGTAGACTTCTTAAACCGAATTGTTACTATGGATGAGACTTGGGTACATTTCTACGATCCAGAATCAAAGCAACAATCGATGGAATGGCGACACTCCGGTTTTCCAAGACCTAAGAAGTTTCGTGTCCAAAAATCTGCTGGAAATGTTCTTGCTTCAGTTTTTTGGGATTGCCATGGAGTAATCATGATTGATTTTTTGGATAAGGGTAGAACAATAACTGGAGATTACTATTCGACATTACTGACCACTCTACGGGAAAAAATTAAAGAGAAAAGACGCGGAAAGCTATCCAAAGATGTTTTGTTTTTGCAAGACAACGTCCCTGCACACAAATCTCATGTTGCCATGCAAAAAATTCGTGATTTAGGGTTTGAATTACTAGAACACCCCCCTTATTCACCAGATTTGGCTCCGTCCGACTATCATGTCTTTTCTCAACTGAAAAAAAGTTCAAAAGGTCGTAAATTTTCTTCCAACGAGGAGGTAATGAAAGCTGTGGAGGTTTGGTTTGCACAGCAAGGAGAAACATTTTTTTTGAAAGGTCTAGAGACGTTACAGGTTCGCTGTAATAAATGTATCCAATTAAGGGGAGAACATGTTGAGTAATACAATATTTTGACATTGAAATTTTGTTTGGTTCTATGATAGGCTAAGAATTTTTCAATGTATCCTCGTATTCAACAGTTAATTTTCATTCCCATCAGAATTTCCATCTTGGGCATCGCAAAATATGTCTCAAAATACAAATTCTGTAATTTCTTAGCTTATGCAGATGATATCAGAAATTTTTCCCAGATTTCAAGTATAAGCGACTGTTCATATTTCCAACAGGATCTAGATAGATTCTCAAAATACTGTGAAGATAACAAACTTTTTTTAAATTTGGACAAATGCTGTTCCATCTCATTTAGCCGTAATAAAACAACCTTCGCGTATGCGTATAACTTTAATAATAAGAATCTTGAACAAGTCAAAGAGGTTAAGGATCTTGGTGTCATCTCCGAAATTAGTATGTCGTTCACATCCCATATTGAATCAGTTGTTTCAAAAAGTAACCATATGTTAGGATTCACATCACATTCAACAACAAGCTCTGAAATCTTTATATTATGCCTATGTTTACAGTAGGGTGGCTTGTGCATATGTGATATGGTGTCCTCAATATGAGGTATACAAACATAATCTGGAAGTGATCCAGAACAAATTTTTGAGATTTCTCGATTACAAGGCTACAAATGTCTACAATCATATGGCTAGTTCAGACCTTCTCAGACAGAAATAAAATTTACATTCATTAGAAAAATGCCGAGAACACTCTGATGATATGTATTTGTACAAATTATTGAATGAATATATTGATTCAACCACCATTTTATCTAACATGAGCATTCACGTTACAAATAGACTCTTAAGGAATAACGCCATCTTTGAGATAACATTTCACAGAAGTAACCTAAAAAAAATCCCCCATTAGCAGAATGGTATCATTATATGATAGTAACTATCTCGAAATAGACATTTTCAATATTTCAATAAGTTCTTTCAAAAAAAATGTAAAACAAGCCATTTATTATGAATTTAGATGTATAGGTTATTATTTGTTATAATCCTTAGTAAATATTTAAGTTAGGCTAAATCGCAATCTGTATCATTTTTGTATTTGTGGATGTCAATTTAGGCATGTGCCTGATGATATCCTATGTGACCATTAAATAAATGAATAAAAAATAAATAAATATTCTCTTTGTCTCTCTTGATATCATTTAAAAATTGCTTTTTGTGAAATTAAAATAAAATCAAATAAAAACGTTTGTATTTTATTGATGGCGTTCCTGGTTGTTTTTTCACTTCAGATCTATCTCCTTGAAATAAGCTTTTACAAAACTGTTGTTTAGTTGATTTTTAACAAATTGTCAAGTATATTTTGAGGTATGGTGGAAAATCATTGATAAAACTATTTTATAAGTACAATAATTTAATTATTTTCAAGCCGCTGGAATGTTTATGAAATAGTGTTGAAGTGTTTGCGAAAGGCTTTATGAAATATCAATGGAGACGTAAGTATTTTATAAAATGGTGCCAATTTCATAGTTATAACTACCGTATGAACGTATTTAAAACATTTCATGGAGTAAGATTACTTTATAAAACATTCTCGCAACTGTAATGAAATAACAAATTGCTAGCTGGGAGGTTATTAACAACTTTGGATGAATAGTGGTTAAATCGCTAACAATTCTGAATGGTTATACTGTCTACGTAAGGTTGGTCAGGTTGGGTTAGGTTGGCTAGTAATTCACGCATTCTCTACTCAGTTTGCCTTCTTTTTGTCGGTCATTCAAACTTACCACCATTACAGTGACCAATCATAGAACGTGCCGTGCCGTGCATTTCATTGTCGTCTGCGATTCTGGGCCCTCGCCAATTGTAATGGTAACTAATTTGTTTAGCGGAAATGCCCTGTTGCCAAGTTAGTCATTTCGGATTATTGGAAATCTGATATGATATTAACAATGAACGTCTCGATTATGGACTCTCTACCTATTCTAATGGTACTATTTTTATTCTGCAGAAATGCATCATTGCCAAGTTACGGTCACTTTGGATTTACTGGAAATCTGACATGGAAAAAACGATTGATTAATAATAATAATAATAATAATAATATTAATGATAAAAGTCTTTATTATTTTCAAATTATATACATATATGTATCTTTAGTAACTAAATAAACATTTCCGGAAACAAAGGGCGAAGTTCATTTTCTGCAGAGAGACGATAATGACTTCCCTACGAAAATGTTCTTATGCGATTATGGACTCTCAGCCAATTGTCATGATACTATTTTTGTTTTGTGAAAATGCGCCTTTGCCAAGTTTTGGTCTCTTTTTATAGCTGGAAATCTGATGCGGGGATAGTTCTAAGTGGATACCATACTATTCAATCAGATGAATTGCACTATGAAATTTGAATTTTGCAGAAATTTGCCAATGTTGTCATATAAATATTACTTTCATTAATTTGTATAAATCATTTTCTGAAAATAGTTTTGGTAATCTGATAGTCCAAAATAATATTTTCATTTCATTTAGTTGATCTCACTTTAAGTTCAAATTATATACGTTAGAAATTCTTGAAATAACTAAATGATGCGAAACAACGTTGAAATGATTAAGTTCTGGAATCTCAGTAACAAATTATCATACTACAACTCACGGACTATAAATGATTAAGAGTTTAACATCAACTTCATCTATATGAAAACAAAAGTTATAGCGTGGCTCTTTTTTCTGGTAATTTATAAAATGCGAGCACAGATTTCACCTTTTCATACCAATTAGTTATCGAATTACCAGCAACTTGGATAGCTAGGATGGTTAGGTTAGGTTGTGTCCCCTTGTACGTAGCCAAAGGCGTGTCTCTTTCTTCTGGAAATTTATAAAATGCGAGCGAGCGAGCGCAACGAGCATATGCTGTTATATCACATTTCCATACTAGTGATCGAATAATCTGCTACTTGGATAGCTAGGTTAGTTAGGTTAGGTTAGGTTGAGTCCAAAATATCAATACTCCGTATTGAACATATCTATAAAGCTTCTCTGAATGATTTCCCACATCCATAATTTGGCAATAGCGCATTTCCGCAAACTCAAATGTCATAGTAAAAACCACCTGGATGAAAAGAATAATGTCTACTTCAAACCAGGTTCATATCAGATTTCCAGTAATCCGAAGTGATCAACTTGGCAACCACGCATTTCCGAAAAACAATAATTGTAGATACTATTAGAATTGGCTGAAGATTTGTAATTATGTTCGATGAAAATTTGTATAAAGCTCTTTTTAATGATTTCCTGCTTCCCTAACTTGGCAACAGCGCATATCCGCAAAGTCAAAAGGTCATAGCAGGAACCACCAGATTGAATACAATAATGTCCACTTCGATCCATCTCCATATCAGATTTCCAGTAATCCGAAGTGACCAACTTGGCAACAGAGCATTTCCGCAAAGCAGAAATGGTACCATTAGAATCGCCTGATAGCACAAAACCGCGAAGTTGTTTTTTATTTCATAACAGATTTACAGTATGATAAATTTTCACCTCCTTTTTATATATCAAATCAAAAAATTTATTCGGAATAGTCAGGATAGGATCCAGGATTGATCTGTTATACATTTGAATTTCTCAGGGATGCTTGTTAAAAAAAGAATGAACCGACATTTCACCACGAATTCTATAGTTTCTCAGAAGACCATTCATCCTCGAAACAGCAATTTCCTACTATGAGATTTAGTATTTGGAAACGAAAATTTGTCAGAGCTAGCATCAGAAAAAAAAGGAAAATTGTATTGCACATGTTCACACCCAACAGAAACGGATATTTGGGATTTTCTCGTCCGCTTTGAGAGAATGAGAATTGCATAAAACGCCGCAATATATCAAACTCCTTCTTCTGTGTGTACAAACGCTTGTATCCTCCCACTCACCTCTTCCTGGAGAGCAAAGCTTTACGTAACCTTCCGGAACATATTTCTTTCCAATTTATATCTTTGTTGTAAACCTGAAATGTAACATGCGATTTACCCTTGGCTTTTCACGAGTATTTTCACCTGCACACAAAATTACCACATTGTCAAGATACACCCATACTGAAACTGGAATATCTGAAAGTTAATAATAAAAATAATAATTATAATAATAAGTTTATTTATCCAATATAAAATTTCGATACATAATACAAGGACGCTTATATGTTTGGAATAAATAAACATTTGCCCCTCCCAAGGAAATTAATCCGCGCGGGTTATCGGCTGATGATTATTTAATAGCAGCACTTCAAACTACCCACGTATAGTATTAATAAATCGAAGTTAAATGTTAAATGTTAAAAAAGTTAACATACTTTAATAATTTACATAATAAACTTGCAAAGAACATATATTTTGATTAAGACTAAATTTAATAAAAGATAGACAATAATGTTTCTATACACCTATCCTAGCCATCAACATATGAACGCACACACATTCGTAAAATGTTAAAAGAGTTTATCATTTTCATTTCAATAGGTAGTAAGTTGAATATTCTAGAACCCAGAAAGTAATGACTTCTCTGTCCGATAGTTTTTTCAGCCTCAGAAACAATAACCGATTCTTGTCTATATCTTGTCGGATAGTTGTGAGAAATCTTCATGGTATTTCTATCCCGGAATTGGTGCGACAGCACGGCCTGGCAATATAATTGCCTGATATTGAAAACGACAATTTCTTGGTACAGCATATCAGAAGAGTATCTGAACTCTTTTTTGAACATTTTTGAGATACTTCTCAGGCGATTATTCCGTATGATAGGTGAGACTGTACTAATGCATAATAAGTATTTTCAGTTGCTTTGTATCACAGAATTTCCGACAGAGTTTGAACTTGGGAGTGAGACTTCTCAACCTATTTGTTATAACTGAAGCTTGCTTATTCCATTTTAGATGGCTGTCAATGTAAATGCCTAGATACCAGATGATTTCATTTTTTGAAGAGATTTCCATGGATTTGTTGTTAGTTACGGGTATGCTGAGATTTTTAAATGCAGGCAAGCCTCTGCTATAACTTGCAAGGAAATCTATAATTGTCTAACGCTTTTGCTAGATCAACAAATATACAAATCGCAGGATGTTTTCGGTCTATAGCTTTACATATTTTTGATGTTAGATATGCAATCGCATCTTGTGTTGATCTGCCTTCTCTAAATCCATATTGCTTATCTGACATTATATCGTAACTGTTGTTTTAATGATTTTTTCAATGATTTTAGACAAAACAGATAACAGCGATATAGGTCTATAATTACTTGGGTCTAATTTATCTCCAGATTTATGCACAGGTTTTATGACTGCCTCTTTCAGTGCGGTTGGGAAATATCCATTTTCTATATAGGTACTTATAATATGTGATGAAGTCCACAGTCTCCTTCAGTAGTTCTGCTGTGAGATGGTCAATTCCAGGTGCTTTATTATTTTTTAATTTCTTCATTACATCTTTCACTTCAAGTTCCGTTGTTGGAAGCATGATGATTGAATTGGGTAATCTTGTATTTGGAAATTTACGGTTGGACTTTTAGATTTTTTTGCCAAATTTTCTCCTATATTAGAGAAGTGATCTGCTAAGACTTCAGATATTTCCGATGAGTCAGTCAAAATATCATTGTTTAGTTGCTCATTCTGTTATTGTTCAATTTCTTTTTTGCGGTTCCAAGTTCTTTAATGGTTTTCTATAGGTGGGTAGAGCTATTGCGGTATTTTCTGTTTTTATAGTAGTTATTTTTAGCAGTATCTTTCAGATAATTCAATCGCTTATTGTAATCTTTGAATTCTTGTTTCATAAATTGATAATCTGGAAATTTTTATAATTTTTTATAGTTAATTTTTCTTTCCTGTTGATTTTACCAGCCCACTAGTTATCCAGTCTTCCCTTTTAATTAGATTCCTCTTTATTTTCACTACTTTTGTAGAATATGTCACTAACTTTTGTAAAGTATTTTTGAAAATAATAATTGCGTTGTCCATATCCAGAGTGTTATACACGTCGATCCACGTTTCTGTTTGTAACAGTTCTTTGAGTTGGGAATAATTGATGTTTTTTATTGTATTATTAGGTAACTTTTCCCTTCTTTCATCTGAGTCAGGAAGAACTGTTTGAAGGATAACTGGACTGTGATCGGTTAATAAAATATCTATGATGGCAGGGTAGAATTTTTCTATTGATAATTCGCTTTTGATCATTATATGATCTAAACAGGCAGATTGTTTTGTAGGTTTATCAATGCCTGGTAAAAATCCATACTCACTCAAAATATTTGAATATTCTGTTGCATAATTAGTGTCATCCATAATATCTATATTGATGTCTCCAACTGAAAGGTTAAGTGTGCTTTTTTATTTATGAGTTTCAAAAAATTTTACTAGATTATTGAATTCTAAGGGACAAAGTGTTGGAGATTTGTAAAGGGCAATAATGCTAATATTAGATTTGGTGAGTTGGGTGAATAAATAAATTGCCGAAATATCTCCTATTTAAATTAGTTCATATGTATAGTTAACACAATTTTTCAAGTAAACTATCACACCATCATTTTTATTGAGTTCACCATGATTCTATATCAAGTTATATCCTTCTATCTGGTATAAGTTCGTATCAGGTTTTTAAATGTTTCTGTCATGATTATACAGTCGATGTTTTCCTGATACAGCGTCAGAAATATTCCAAATTCGTCAAAGTTTTCAAACAGACTTCTGATATTGTTGTGAAATACAATGAAAGTTGAATTCCTTTTGGGCTCTAGAATATCCTTCAGTTGTTTTTTATTGATAACTTTGGTTAAAATATGTACTGATAATAATTTCCGTCATTTTTGTTCGTGGGTGGCTTGGAATCAGAAATTCCTCCAAACAATGGAAGAGGCTGGAATTAAAAGTTTTTAGAACCGCAGCATGTCAAGCCAGTAGCGAATTGTCTTTACAACATTTATGAAATTCAGTCGTTTTTACGAGACTGTCGATATGCTGCATTTCAGTTCATTCGTTTCAATTGATAATGATAATAATACTTTTATTCGGTTTTGATCAAACAATTATGATGTAGAAAGCGTCAAATCCAAGTACTTACATAAAATATAAAATATGCAAAATAAAAAAGAACGCAGTTACATCGTCAAGTAAACAAGCAATTATTATGTGTAATATACAGTGTGTCCCACTTTGAGTAGCACCACCTCCGTATTTTCTTATTCGACGATCAAGTTCAAAACAAATTTTGGCAACATGTAGCACTCAATGAGATATACATTTCTACGAAAGCGTAGAAGGGCCACATTAAATAAAAAAATTATAATTCCGACTTCACAACTCGGAATTATACTAATTCCGACTTTACAACTCGGAATTAGTATAATTCTGACTTCACAACTCGGAATTAGTATAATTCCGACTTCACAACTCGGAATTATACTAATTCCGACTTTATAACTCGGAATTAGTATAATTCTGACTTCACAACTCGAAATTAGTATAATTCCGACTTACTTCACAACTCGGAATTAGTATAATTCCGACTTTAGAACTCGGAATCAGTGTAATCATTGCGATTCCATTGAAATTATAGTGAAAGTTTAAACATTGATCCCTAATGTCCAAACTCGTCAATTCATGTGCATTTGCGTATATAGTTATTACTCAATATTATTAGAACGTATCTTTCCCGCACGCCACCTCGGCAGGAGCGCGCGGGAAAGTATAACTTTCCGCACTTGTTACGCATTTTTAATGGAAAAGAGTATACTCTATTTAGAGATAATTGTAAGAAAAGTACTAGTTTTATGCTTAACAACTTTTCTACTTAGCAACACGTTTATTATTGAAACTATCAAAACCGATTGTGGAAAAATATTGAAAAATAAAAATGATATAGCCAATGAATTCAATGACAAATTCATAGGTTTTGGCAAAAACTTGGCGAGTAAAATAAAAAAAAATCCCAATTACATCCCAACGAATAATAGGCTACCCAATTCCTTAGTTTTAATGCCTACTGATAAAAAAGAAATCAACTCTCTGATAAGTGAATTAAAAAATAATAAATCGGTTGGGATCGACGAAATAAGAGCAGAAGTACTGAAATCCATCTCAACCTACATACTGGACCCCCTAGTATTCATCATAAATAAATTTTTATCGATGGGTGTATGGCCCGACTGTTTCAAGATGACCATAGTTACCCCGATACATAAGAAAGGAGATAAAACAGACACAAATAACTACAGACCCATTTCCCTAATCACTCATCTCTCAAAAATTTTTGAAAAATTATTGAAAAATCGACTAACATCATTTGTTAACAAATATGAGCTCATTTCTCGAAAACAGTTTGGATTTAAAGAAAAAACCTCCACCGAAGATGCTATTTTGGAACTAACAGAACTGATTCACAAATCCCTAGAAAAAGGTAGACCTTCATTATGCCTGTTTATAGATCTGACGAAGGCTTTTGATACTGTTGATCATCAGCTACTCTTGAAAACCCTAGAAAAAAATGGCATCAGAGGAAGTTGCTTGAAAATTTTTGAAAGCTATCTACAGAACAGACAGCAAGTGGTAAGGGTGGCTGATGTCAAAAGTGATCAAAGGCAAATTGAGTGTGGAGTGCCTCAAGGCACAGTATTAGGTCCGATATTATTCAATATGTATATTAATGATCTATTCAAACTGAACAGTACTGGTAACATAATTGGATTTGCAGACGATACTGCAATATTTTATGAAGCGGAAACTTGGACCGCTCTCAAAAACAAAGTAGAGACAGATTTCCAACTAGTCAAGCAGTTGTTCGACTACAGGCTCTTAACAGTTAACTTATCAAAAACACACTTTCTGCCATTTAGCTGTAATATATCCGGTGTCTGCCCGTTCTTAAAACTTGATATCGGTATGCAAGGATATACATTGACTGTCCATTCTGTGAAAGAAATAAAATACCTGGGTATATATTTAGATAGTAATATGAAATGGGACTCCCACATTCGTTACACTATAAAAAAACTCCAAATGGTCCTCTACAGATTCCGTTGTCTGAAAAAGTGCTTACCACTCAGAGAACTCAAACTATTATATTCCGCCCTCGTTGAAAGCCATCTGAGATATGGCATCACTGCATGGGGTGCAGCTTTACGAACACATCTGAACCCTCTAGAAGTAATACAAAGAAGATTTCTTAAATTAATTTTGTCTAAAAGTTCACGGTTTTCATCAGATAGTTTATACAAAGAAAGTCGAATAATGGACCTTAGACAACTATATTATTTTTGTACTAACGTGAAATACCATTTCAGTGAAAATAAAGCAAAATCCAGGAACCATCAATACAACACACGTCACCAAACGCAACTTACATTTCCAACTATATTGAAAAAGTCTATATCTCAAAGATCATACTCCTTCTCCGCAGTTAAGTTTTATAATACATTACCAGACAACATAAAAAACATAACTTCGAGACCAATGTTCAAGAATAAATTGAAACTATTCCTCTTTGAAAAGGAAAGACAATTCGTGATAAATTTACTTGAATGAATCCACTGGTGAACTAAAACTAATTTTATTGTATTTTTTTATATATTGTCTATAAACGTTGTATTTTGATATATCTATATGTTTACACATTTTCTCTCTATATTTTAATAATTTCTTTATCTATATTATTATACATTTGTGTCAATACTTTATACATTTATACATTTTTTATTAACATATCTTGATTTTTTTTATATACATGTCCATACATTTTTCATTAATATTTCTATATGTATATATTTTTTTGCTACATTTTAATATAAATTTTTATCAATATTTGCATACATTTATATCTATATTTTTATACATTTTACACACTATTGTAAATTTGATGCACCTTATGATGCGTATGACAATATTTCATTTCATTTATATTATATACGTTATATGCAATATATGTAAGATTATTTAATTTGATCCTACTCATTCAATTTTTTATTGTATACGTTTCATTGCATTTCATCAAATTTGTTTCTATTCGTCTACTAACATTTAATTGATTTTAGCTTAATTACATTAATATTATTGTATTTGTGTATAGGGTCACAGATAATTTTATTTATTTAATTGGATTAATCATTTACCTCTGTTTTTTCTTTTCTGCGAAACAAGTGCAACAGCACTTATCGCACTTCAGCTTTGTTCATATTGTTTTGTTTTGCATTTGAATTTTATACTTTTCATGAATAAAGATTATTATTATTATTATTATTACATTATTTCATCTTGCTAATCTGACAGATTTTTCTTTTATAAATTGACTCGTTTCCATAGAAGAAAAAAAAACACGTTGGATCCACATCAAACCAAAATAACAGAAACAAAACATCATCTCAATGTTTTTCAACAATTTAACAACAAATCTGAAACTTTTCTTCAACAAAACGTGTTGTGTTTTTGGATGCAACAAACTTTTCGCAGTCCCGTTTCCATTAAAAAAAGGACAAAAATACGTTTTCAACTTTTAAAGAGAAACATTCTCGATTGAAAATTGAATCAATACATGACTCCTCTGGAAATGGAAAAACCCTACGATAAAATTGAAGTTACATTTTTGTAATATCTAACAGAAAACAACTACTTCCCCGGCTGAAGCCACGCTGGACATTGAACTACATCTGATAGATATTGAGAAAGATCCTATATAACTTGAGAAAAAAAATCTTAAAGTGAAAATTTGCATTTTCATTCATATAGTTGATTATTTATTAAATGTCCAGTTTCCATTGGAGATTCTTATCTATGAATGAGATAAGGAGAATGTTATTCAGAAGTATCATTCACAGAAAATCGCTCATTCCATTGATGCGTGAATTGCATCTCTTTCGCTAGGTCTCCAATACAATTTGGTCGACAAACATCTATTTCACTTTTCTAAGATCATCAGGGAGGTCGGAAGAATTGGAAAACATGCTCTTCAGAAGCAATTTCACACTGTAAAGAGGAATTGTTGGACTATTTCTGGTGCGGTGAAATTTTGAAAATATTTTTCTGACATAAAACCTGTCATGGGTAAGGCATGTTGATTTCATTGAAAATATGAACAGGATGTTCATAAAGTCAGTTGTGGAGTCATCTACGACTGAAAGTTGGAATTTAGTCGCTTTTTTCCATCGTACAATTCCTCATTGCAGTGTGAAATTGCTTCTGAAGAGTATGTTTTCCAATTCTTCCGACCTCCCTGATGATCTTAGAAGAGTGAAATAGATTTTTATCGACCAAAATGTATTGGAGGCCTAGCGAAAGAGTTGCAATTCACGCATCAATGTAATGAGTGACTTTCTGTGAGTGATACTTCCGAATAATATTCTACATTATCTCATTCATAGATAAGATTCTCCAATGGAAACTGGTCATTTAATAAATAATCAACTATCTGAATGAAAATGAATTTTTTCATTTTCAGATTTTTTCTCTCAAGTTGTATAGGGTCTTTCTCAATATCTATCATATGTAGTTCAATGTCCAGCGTGGCTTTAGCCGGAGAAGTAGTTGTTTTCTGTTAGATATTACAAAAAAGTAACTTCAATTTTATCGTAGGTATTTTCCCATTTCCAGAGGAGTCATGTATTGATTCAATTTTCAATCGAGTATGTTTCTCTTTGAAACATGAATTCCTTCCAAGAGAGGTTATATTGTACGATGGAAAATAGAGACTAAATTCCAACTTTCAGTCGTAGATGATTCCACAACTGACTGTATGAACATCCTGTTCATATTTTCAATGAAATCAAGGTTTTCAACTCTTATGCCGTGTCCACATCAACCCAAAAAACACAAACAAAACATCAACTCAATCTTTTTCAACAATTTAACAACAAATCTGAAAATTTTCTTCAAAAAAATCGAGTCTGTTGTGTTTCTGGTTGCAACAAACTTTTCGCGTTCCCGTTTTCTAAAAAAAAGGGGAAACACGTTTTCAACCATTATGCAGTGTCCACATCAAACCAACAAAATAGAAACAAAACATGTTTTTAACAATTTAACAACAAATCTGAAACTTTTTATCAACAAAATGTGTTGTGTTGCAGTAACTTTTCGCGGTCCTGTTGGAAGGCGGTAAACATCAAAGGTTTTCTGCTTTGTTGTCATTGCTGGCAACATTTTCAGTGCTGTGTGTACTTAATTGAAAAAAAAAGAAAAACAGGAACCCCTCCAGTAAGTTTTTGCGAACTCCTAGGTGTTGTGGATGATGTCAGAAAATAAATATGCAGTATGTCGAGTGAATTGGTACATCAAGCTATGATTAAAATCTACAATTTCCAAAAATCTTAGTGGTACCGCCAAGCATTCAACCACATAGCATATCTTAAATTGCTATATTCTTTGATAGATCTTAGGGACAACCATCAGCTGTATTAAATCTTCAAAGTTCTCGCTGGACGGTTCAAGTTTACATTTTCACATAACTCCAGCCAACTCGTGGAATCGTAATGATTACACTAATTCCGAGATGTGAAGTCGGAATTGAACTAATTCTAATTTGCGAAGTCATAATTAGACTAATTTCGAGTTGTGAAGTCGGAATTAGGATAATTCCGAGTTGTAAAGTCAGAATTATACTAATTCCGAGTTGTAAAGTCAGAATTATACTAATTCCGAGTTACAAAGTCGGAATTAGGCTAATTCTGAGTTGTGAAGTCGGAATTAGGCTAATTCCGAGTTGTGAAGTCGGAATTATACTAATTTTGACTTGCGAAGTCGGAATTAGACGGAATAATTTTTTTTATTCATTGTGGCCCTTCTAATACGCTTTCGTACATTTCTGATTATTCATTCATCTCATTATTTATCAACACGGCCAACTATGATCAATTGAATTAAATCAGTTTGAATTATGAACACGTTGAGAACTCTCTGAAACACATTTGTTCAAATTTTCACGACGGTGTCGTATATAGGGTGTTTTTTATTGAGAATAATTATCCCATGAACAAAAATAATTTTAAAAAAATAAAATAATATGAATATATTCATATACCCTTTGAACATCTGTTCAGTATTTTTTCTGCACATATCATACACAGGGTGTCGTTTGAATTATTTTTTAAGTTCAATTATTCTGAAATTCATGGACACTTCAATCGAATTTTGATCTTTTCTGCTTTTCCTCTACAATTTGTAAGGTTCTATGATTATATTTCGATTATTGAAAATAAATTATAAAAATAGTGAACCAAATGAAATTTATTCTTCTCTAGCATTATGAATGCTTGCAACATCTAACTGAAAGTATATATCCCGTCGTAGCTCATTCGGAATGTTTTCCATTCCATCCCATAATTGATTATTCAAGAAATTGACAAATATTTGTGAATTTACGCTGCCTTCAAAAAAAATGGTCCAATAATTTTTTCCCTAAAATACCACACCACACGTTGATTTTCTGGGAATATTTCCGCTTACATTCAATCACCCAGAAGGGGTTTTCGGTTCTCCAATAACGGGAATTTTGAGAGGAAACTACACCGTTTGTCGTGAAAGTTGCCTCGTCCGTGAATAAAAGGTTATTCAGAAAATGTTGATTGTACGTAAATTCCCCTTGGCACCAAAGGCAATATTCCAGTCTTCTTATATTGTCTCCATCCTCAAGAGTGCGGAGTAATTTCGGTTTAAATGGAATGACGTTTTCATTTTTCAAATGCCTCCAAATTTTTTATTTTGGTATGCCGATATCGAGAGAGCATTGTCTAAGAATACTTGTGGGATTGTGATTGAAATAATTTGAAATATTTCTATCGTCATTTTCCCGTCTCCCGCGCCCCCTTCTTGTTGAATTGAGCACAGTTCCCGAGATGTTGAATAATCTACTTTTCCGACTCACCGTAGTGTGATAATTGGCATCCCGATCTTGATGCATTCGATTGAATTCAATAGCTGCTTCTCTTGATGACCTGGTTTTATCACCAATGATTTTAATAATCTCTATTCTCTCCGAAAGAGTGAGCTTTCGTTGCATAGGCATTGCTGCACAAATAGTTATAATGAAAACCTACACATTAAACAACAATTGTTATCAGTTAAAATATTTGAAAATGTGAATATCGCGTTACTTCCATAGCCATCTCGAGGGTATTTCCTAAAAGCTATCTTGATCATCAGTTTATGAACTCTCTGGGCATTCTGCAGAAGCGGAAACATAGTTATTAAATCGGTACCTTTCTTTGATACAGTTTCAGTAAAACTTGACATCACGATATTTATTGCTATCCTCTTGTATATTTCTGAAGAGAAAGCAGAAAACATAATTATTCTATTGAAGTATCCATAAATTTTATGATGATTTAACTTGAAAAATAATTAAATCCTAGTAACAGAAGAGGAATTCTCAAATGTATGAAAAATAATTATGACAAATGTATAAGTCATAATTCAGGATTTGATATTTGTTTTTGATTTGAAGAATTATTATTAAAACAAATTCATTTGGTTCCCGATTTTTCATTATTTCCTTTCAATAATCAAAATATAATCATAGAAACTACCAAATTGTATGATATGTGCAGAAAAAATACTTAGCAGATGTTCAAGGGGTATTAGAATATATTCATGATATTATACTATTCTTTTCTTATTATTTTTGTTCATGGGATAATTATTCCCAATAAAAAACACCCTATATACGACAACGTCGTGAAAATTTGATCACGTGTGTTTCAGAGAGTTCTCAACGTGTTTATAATATTAGTTTTCCGCTCAAAAAAACCCTGATATTACTAACTGATTTTTTGCATTTTCAATAGATCATAGTTGGTCGTGTTAAAGTGAAATGAGATGAATGAATAATCAGAAATGTAGATCTCATTGAGTACTACATGTTGAAAAAAATTTGTTTTGAAATTGATCGTCGAATAAGAAAATACGGAGGTTGTGTTGTGGGACACACTGTACATTCAAATAAATTTAAATGAAACACATATTATGTATGGTCACATTTATCAGTCTCCGAATTAATAAATAGTCCGATCAATTAAAAACTTTTGGAGTATCATTTTGAACTTATTGATATTCTGGAGATTTTTAGAGTAAATACGTAGACAATTTAACAGTCTTGATCCGGAAAAAAGGGGGGCATTTGAATTTGAATTCCTCTGAAATCGCATTGTAAGATTTTTGTTTATACGCATTTTCCCTCGTTAAAAGTACCAGCACAGTAGAATATCACATATTAAACGAAATTCGAAACAAGTGAACCAAAATCCATTGAAGACTGTAGAACGATTGAAATATCCAATAAACGTATGTGAATCGTATAAAATGAATTGAATACTATTGGGGAACGTTAAAGATGCTGGAATCCCATCTAATTTCGAATTCTATTCAGCTAAATTGTAAACTCAAAGTCGCCTATTCGGATGGCATTTATTAGATTATAGAAGATCCCAAAATACGAATTTCGAAAGGTAGGATTCTACGAATTCTAAATTCCGGTGTTGGTCCAACGAAGACGATCCATTACATACAGTGGAGATGATAAAACTCAAAGTCTATTTCAACCAAAAATTATCGTTATTGTAAAATTTAACGTAGTCAGATAACTTACATCAGCACATTGTAAATGTAGTTGGAAGACTTACGTCAGCAGGACATGTTTCAAAGGATTGCTCTTTCATCTTCAGCAAGAAGAGTGTGTTACAAGCAACTCTGTAGCAAAGAGAAATGTTACGGAATAGATCATTGGTGAAATTTTTAACCTATCATTTTATGCTAAAAAATAATTTGAAATATGGTAAACTTCAACTCAAAACATGATAATTATAGGTGTGTTTACATCAAGTGCGGGGGGTCCATTGATGTTGAGTACAATGGTTAGTCCTCCAAAATATCATAATTGAAAAATTTGTATTGGATTTGGTTTTGTGACCATGCACGTTTGACATCTGTCAAACTAGTCATCAAAGAATGAAGGTGGCAGAGAAACATGAAACAATATAATGAAATCTAACATAATACAGCACCAACAACAGAAATGAATCTGAGAGCAATGCAGAAATGTTTGATGATATTTAGTACGGAAATTGTAGATCAGAATGGTAAGGAATTAATGAGTTTGAGGCTATCGAAATTAGTCAATAAAATACAATACAATACAATATTCTATTTCCTGAGACTATTACAAGCATGGAAATCGTCAAATACAAAAGGTTGAGAAATAAAATGGCAGTCTAAAATCATTTCAAGAAATTGAATCAAATTAACATATGAGAATACAACACAATAGTAGTGGTAAAACAAATAACAAAACAGTACACAAGCAAAAATTCATAACGTAGTAACCAAATCAGTTTGTAAAAATTCATCAAGAGAATAAAATGTATTTTTGTAGAGAAGATTTTTCACACAATTTTCGAAATTATTGAGATTAGAATTTTTTTTAATATATATAGTAAGTTTATTATAATGTCTTATAGACATGATATGAGGTCCGTTAGATACATATGTTAATTTGTGATTGGGAACAATTAAATTAAAATTTTGTCTTAGAGTGTAGCCTGAGGCACGACGGATGGTGTTCCTTTCCTGAAACATGTGGCAGTGTTGTTTTATATAAGTAACACAATTCAAAATATACATGGATATCACAGTTAGATTTCTGAATTCAATAAATAAGTGCCTATAAGAATCGCCATATTTTTTAAACACATAGTCCTCAATATCTTATTTTGGAAAATCAACAAATCATTCAATCTACCGCAATTACCGTAGCAAAGTAAGCAATAATTGAGACTTGAGTGTACAGAGGCATAGTAATAGCTTAATAAAATGTTAATAGGGACAAAATTCCTGAGATTCCACATAACAAACAATTTTTTTTGAAATAGAGTCATATGGTCATTCCAGGATAATTGTGAGTCTATGATTAACCCTAGGAAATTAACTGATTTTTTCTGTACAAACAATTTTGAATTTGCTCTCACCAATATACTGCAATCCAACTCTCTTAGAGAAAAAACAATGGTATTCGTTTTGTTCCTATTTAATTCAAGGCTATTTCTGGAGTAGTAGTTTAGCATATTAGCAACTGCACTTTCTCCCTGATCAGACAACCCTTTATATGAAGCAGAACTGAATATGAAGGACGTGTCATCCGAAAAGTGCAATTTGGTTGATTAATATTAAAGATGTCATTTACAAATAGAAGGAAGAGGGTAGGACCCAGGACACTACCTTGCGGGACTCCTGTTATGATATTACGATTTTCAGAATAAGTTTCCGACTCGAGCCTAACCTTAACTGATTGTGATCTGCCAGTTAAATAAGTTTAAATCCATTTGAGACTATGACCACGAACACCCAAGTCATAAAGTTTATCAACGAGAAGTTGATGATTGATGGTGTCAAATGCACGTGAGAAATCGAAAAGAATGCTTAAAGTATTTTCACCATTATCAAATTTGGATAGAACATGATTGATCAGAGAGAGAGAGTAGCATCTTCAGTTGATAAACCAGCCTGAAAGACCATATTGACTCTTTGAGAACAACTTATACTTTTTACAAAAGGATACAAGTCTATTTTTCGAAAAATTTAGAGAATGAAGACAGCAATGCAATATCTCTATAATTAGAAATCAGATGTTTATAATTTTTTTTGTGAACGGGAATAACAATGGCATGTTTGAGACATGGGGAAAATGATCCCTCCAGAAATGATAAATTTACTAAATACGTAAGTGGTTCGATGATATGCTCAGTAACAAGCAATAAGACTTTTCCAGGCAATTGATTAGTTCCACTAGATTTCTTAGACGAAATAGACTTTAGAATATCGAAAAGTTCAGTTTCCTCCAGCGAATGGAGAAAAATGAGTTAGTTTTTATGTCGTGATGATCTTCTCCAACAGGCTTAGTATCATCAATTAGTGATTTGACAGAGTCAACAAAAAAATCGTTAAAGACTTTAGGAATTTCATGACCTCCATAAACACTACTTTCCTCTTCAGTTTCAATGTATCTTGGTAAACAATTATTGAATGTCGTATTCTGTTTAATTATATTCCAGGCAACTTTGGATTTGTTCTCAGCGTCAAGAAATTTGTTGCTGAAATATTCTATTTTGGAGTGGTCGATTTTAACTCTATGATTTTTCAAGAGAAATTTATATTGCTCGTTAATGACTTCGTCGAATTATATTTTGCTTATATTGAAAATATCACGGAGTAGTATACCCTCGTTGATGATCTCGTTGGTAATCCATGGTTTACAGTTATGAAATCCACTAACCAGTTTCTTCAATATTTCTAGTTCGTTTCGTATTGTTATAATGTTGTAAAGTTGTTTTGTTTTAAAGCTTTCAGAAGAATAATAATGCTGAGAGTACTTTATATTGCGAAGATAAAAGAAGTCACCAATAATTGATATAATCATCTCACCTATTTGAATAAAAAATGCAATGATGAAGAAAATAAAAATGAAAAATCAATCAGCGTATTACAAAAAAAGCGTCTGGAAATTTCAACAAAGTTTTCACGAAAAGATAATTTGAATAAAATTGTTTCAAAACTAAAATTCATCTAGTAAAATATAGGTAGACATTTGATTGTTATAATTTTTTTATCGATGCATTGTTGAAATGCAAGGAGTCCTCAAAGTATTTTCAGACACATTCGAAATATCTAGTAAATACATATGATTATGGAATATTATATCTTTTCATATGAAAAATAAAATTCCATTCGTACGTGAAAGAAAAATGTCAACTATCACATGTCAAATATTTGACAGAAAAATTTCCACTTATTTATTTCGCCCAAGGTACCCTGGAGGAAAAAAAATTCCGGAAATTTTTTGGGTTGCCATGGCAACTAAACAAAAACCAATTTTTTGATTGGCGAAAAAGCGAGGTGTGAATTTTCATCTCATTATCTTCAGTTGGTTCAACATAAAATTCAAGGAATACTGGACCTAGCTGAACTGTAAATTATTGTATTTTCTATTTGAAAATTATATTCAGTGAGTGCTATTCATCTCTGGATTTTTATGGTACTTGTCTTTTTGACATTTCCTTTATGACTTATATTTTAACATTTGCAGTTCTTGATGAAACACTTCCTCATAGTTAGTTTGGTAATTATGTTAAACAATGGATAATAATGAAGTGAATTATTTTGTGAGTCACTCTTGATTTTCTTATTCAAGAAATAGTCATCCTAATACAGTACATTTGAAATATAGTTTGTCAGTAGAAAAATGTATTCACCTAATTTTATTCGAAATTCATTAGTTCTCATGCAAAACGTACAGGAGCCGTTATCTTGAATTGTTGAATTTTGACAATAACCATAATTACCATCTTCTGATTAAAGAGCACTGCAAAATATTTCTTGTAAAAAACTTTGCCGAGAATCCAAAATATATAGGTAATTCAACGGTCATAGGAGGCAGTAGTTGTTGTAGGTTAAAGCGGAAGAGTGTATTATGTAATCCATTATTGATTATCTGATTAATTGTATTCCGTCAAGAAGTATCGACATTGTGCTCATGAAACTTTGGCTTCGAGAAGTAGCTGCTATTGTCAGAGTGCTCTCTGGAACCTAGAGATGGCGCTGGATACATATTTCAGCGATTATCTCAGGAACTCCCAACAAATGCTGAAGTGGTCTTTCAGTTTAATTGGGCTGATCGCAAGCAAAACTGGTTGATGCCGGATACTCCACACCAATGGTCAAGCTGATAAACTCCTTCCTAAGAGGTCGACATTACCGATGCAAAGTCGGAAATGCTCTCTCTTCACGAAGGAGGCTAGAAGCAGGAGTACCACAGGGAGCAGTACTGTCGCCACACCTGTTTTCGATCTACACTGCAGACATGCCTATGTCGGACAACCCCATGACCAAACTTGCTCTTTATGCAGATGACACGGCAATCTTTGCTGAGTCATCTCATGAGAGAGAAGTAACATCGAAGCTGCAACATCAGATAAACAAGCTGGAACCGTGGTTCAATCGTTGGAAGATCGGAATCAATGCAGACAAAAGCAAGGCCATACTGTTCACGATGCGACGTAGGACACCCGAAGGCCATGTTACTATGAACGATGAGATAATTCCATGGGTAGACGAAGTCGTATACCTAGGAGTAACCCTGGACAAGAAACTCACGTTTCAGAAGCACGTCTCCCGCAGATTGGCTATAGCGAAAGCCGCGAGGCATAAGCTGTATCCACTCATCGGGCGTAGGAGCAACATGGCACTCGAGTTGAAACTACGCCTCATCAGGACAATCCTTCTGCCAATCATGATGTACGCGTCTACTGCTTGGGGGCAATGCGCGAACAGTTACAGGCAGAGGATGCATGCCTTCTTCAATGTCTGCCTGAGAATGGCAACAGACGCACCACGATATATGCCAAACATGTTTATATATAGAGACTTAGACATCCATCCGGACTACATTGACAGACTGATCAGGAATCACGTGGGGACTACTCTAGACAGAGTAGAGACCCACACGAACCCGTTGCTCACGGAGCTCCTCGAGAACAGACGTGACCAAGACGATAGAGACAGAGACAAATACAGACGACCAGTGAACCAGGGAGACAACGACACCCCTGAAGAAGTAAGACGGAAGCGAAACCTTCGGCGACGCCAACGTCTACTTCAACAGGCTTACAATTTCGATAATCATGCTTTTATGTTTCAGATTCCAAGAAGAACCGACCAAGTGGTAAACTCAGTAAATTCAATACACAACACTTGGCCCTCAGCCAAGTGTTTTTCAGGCCTTCAGCCAGTTTCAGGGGGGCACCATGCACATTAAGCAAAGTCATTGTTAAATCAAATTAAACTCATGTCAGATATAAGAGAGTTTCAGGCCGAGAATTGGCCGAGCACTGCATATCAAACGATCAGATTTTATTCTGCTGATCGCAAATCATCAGGATGAGGAACCGCTTTAACGAGCGGGGGTGGTGGATAGGGGGGGTGAGCTTTCGAGTACGTACGAGTGCTGGGGCGTTCATCCTTCCGGGCCTCAACCTTAGGGGGTGCATGGTGGTGGTTTTATTGGAAGAACTAGCCTTCGCAGATGATTGGCAAGAACCATGAAACCGGTACAGAGGTATTGCCCCAATTGAATCAAAAAATAATTTTAGCCATCGTTAAAGAGCACTGCAAAGTGGTTTTTGTAGAAAACTTTGCGAAGAATCTAGCAGATATAATTCAACGGTCGTAGGGGGCAGTAGTTGTTTTCTGTTAGAGACTTGCAGACGAATACACCTATTGTATAGGTTGAAGCGAAAGTGTGGATTATGTAATCCATTATTAATTATTTGATATGAATTTCGACAAAAAATCTCCTACCCCGAAAATCCCCACGAAAAAGAACTTCAAGATAAGGAGCCAAGAGAAAAAGATTCAAGAAAATCCGAATACACTAAAAGAATTTCAGTAAAATTCGAATAGCCTGAAAGAAGAACTTCAAGGGAAGCATCTGGAAATTACAGAACACCTGAAAGAAGAGATCTGTGGTGTGGCGAATCGATAAGGAGAAAGAATAGGAACCATCCAGGCAGATATGGACCAAATAAGGGAAACAATCAGTGATGAAATCAAAGACGAAATCAAGTCAGAAATGGACAAAATGAAGAAAACAATAGGTAAGTTTAAAAAAACCAAATTGATATTGCGCACACCACAGAAACGGTTGAAAAAGTTTCAATGCTGAATCTGAGTTTGAACTTGAATGACAGTATTAACAGTTGTTTCTGATGGTCTATCGTTCCGCATTACACGAGTCAACTGGTCAAATCCTTGCTGGTATTATAATGGGCCCAGAATTGTGACTTCCTTTTCCAAAGTTTGGGACGCCGGTACAGAATTGACGACATCTACGAACGAGTCCGTTTGAACATTCAAAGTGCCAGTGAAAGAATTAAGGAGACCTATAACATCAAGGCCGACGCTATTATAACTATTGATGCCATTGAAGATGCTGGATCTATATTGATTGTCAAGATACCTGATAAGTACGAAGACCTATTGCGAAAGAACGTTTATGGCTATTTCCACCGTTTCAACTCAAGGTTACCTTACGACTTAAGTGGACCTTACGCTAGTTGAGGACAACATAAGCCTTAGTCAAGATAAGCCTCAGATTTTCCAGGCTTAGGTTCAACTTAACGACTCAAGCTCATTTTTTTTACACGAATTATTTTCCTATTCTCTTGATGCTCGAAGTATTTCGAGTATTTTTTCTGAATTTTGCTGTGATTGTATTTTTGTGGGTATCTGTATTAGGTTTGAAACAAAAGTACAATATCAGACGATGACGTAGAATTTGAATTACATTTTTTTATGACGTGCCTAGACAAGTGTACGAGAGGGGACATCATTTGCATGTTTGACGAACTTATATTTTTCCCTCGATTTAGGGTGACCAAACCTACAGCTCTCTATATTGTTCAAAATTTGTTAAAATTGTTATTAACGTCAACCGATTGCACCCCTACGCGCAACCCTCGGAAGTCTTCGAGAGACTCGTGTGAGCTAGGGAAGAAATTGAATATCCCTATGATGTGAAAGTTTAAAATAATTTTTATATTCAACACTGTATCTACCTATATCTTAATACAAAATGTCTACTGGAATATTGTTAATTATTACTAACGAACTCAAAAATATTATGTTGCTCTGTTCGAGGAGTGGAATGGAGAGTCTTTTTAATTGTTCTTATACATTCAAAATTGTTAACGGAATGGAGAGTCTTTTTAATTTTTCATATACATTCAAAATTGTTAATAACATCTTTTTGTAGTAAACATTTTGGATGGATAATATATACTGTTTACCTAATAATGTTTACCTAGTAATAGGTCACGTCAGGTTAGGGTGACTAATGAACTACACATTTTAACTAATGTGCACGCAGCTCTCTGGGTGATATTGTGGCTAGTTTTCCGGTAGAGACAAATTTTCCAAATCACTTACCATCCTCCCGCCAGCCTTTCAAATCAGACAGAACCAGACAAAACTGAAAACTTGCATTGTTTACCGTCTCGTTTAAGTGATAATTTTTGAGCTGTTTTTAATAGTCACCTAAGGATCAGGCTAGGAGTCAACGGTGCAAATCATCTTTAGCTTAAGATGTACCTTAAGCCGATCCTCCTCTCAGCTGAGTTTGTTATTAATGAGAACCAGTGCAAATATCTGTTACTGTTTCAAATTATGATTATATTGAGATATACCGCAAGTATAGAGCACTACGTCCGCCTCATACAAAAAGTAACAGATTATTTATGAAATGTTCGAGAAAAAAATGTATCAACCAACATTTGGGAATAAATGCAATAGGAGAAGTTCGCAGCTCAATTGCAAAATTCTGGCCAATGCTGCCATTACATCCATAAAACATCACGGTGGCTGGAACTCTGCCTCCGAAGCAGAAACATACAGGGCAATTCAAATTCGACCCCCACCATTGGGATCTCCTAAACTACAGGAGATACGTCGAAGCTTAAATTGGGGCAAAGTTGCGTCTTCTGGTGCTTAACAAAATACTGTTTTGAAACTTGGAAAATTCCGAGTATTTCCGGAAATATCGGGAAAAAACTGAAAATCGGAATTTTAGTTTTTATTTTTTCCTACCGTTATTTGACAACATAGCTTAAAACCAAAAGTACATTTCATTGATACTTTTTTAAAGCTACACGTTATCATGTTCAGATTTGCTATCCGACGTTTCGTCCTCTGGCATTCATCATCAACTTTTTTTCTGCTAAGGGTGCCATACTGTTTTTTTATACAGAAAAATAGTGATACTCATTCTGATTTCATTGATGTATAATTTGTTATGAGTTGCACTTCTGAAACCACAGATATTAAAAAAAAAACAACTTCATCTGAGATGGTCACGACTCCATCGAAAAATTTTGTTTAATAAACACTAGTTGTCAGAACTCATTAAACATCATAAGTTTGCACAAATACTTCAGTCGAAATATCCTCATTCGCAAATGAAGAAAAACGAGATATGTTGAAACTGTATTATAAAGATAGGAATAGTACGAAAACAACACAAATTTATTTTGAATTATATCCGGAAAGACAACAGCCGGATAGAACATTATTCGGAATTTTGGACAAACACTTGGCTGAGTACGGTGCGTTTCAAAAACCAAGAATGAAATATGGAAGCAGAATGGAACAAAATATTAGACGTAACTTATTAGCAGAGGTAAAATAATTGTTCATTCCATTTTCGAAGAAGTATAATTATTATTGGTACTTTTTTAGATAAATGCAGATCCTTCCAAATCAACACATCAAGTCTCGGCAGAAATGGATGTGCCACAGACGAGCGTTTGGAGGGAATTTAAAAGAAGTGGTTTGAAATGTTATAAGATACATATTTCACAAAAATTACATCCAGGTGATCCTGAGAGAAGGATGGAATTTTGTAGCTGGCTCTCGAATAGGGTAGACCCTACAAACTTCTTGAAAAACAATATTTGGACCGACAAAAGTACTTTTTGGAACTGTAGTGTATTTAATTGAAATAATAAGCACATTTGGAGTGAAAATAATCCACACTTCAGAGAAGTCAGACTATAAGTTCGGTTTCATTTGAATGTGTGGGCTGGAATTTATAACGACCGAATATTTGGACCTCATTTCTTCTCTAATACTTTGAACGGGGAAACCTATCTTCGGTTCTTAAGAACGAATTCGAAGAATATTTGGACAAGTTTCCCCTTGTTAATTATAACAGCTGCTGGTTTCAGCATGACGGGGCTCCTCCACACAATAAAAGAGCAGTTTGCGAATATTTACACCAAAGATTTCTTAATAGGTGGTTAGGAAACTCTGGACCAGTGAGGTGGCCGGCAAGGTCACCTGACCTTACAGTTTTGGATACTTTCTTGTGGGGCACTTTAAAGAACAGAATCTATGGAGAGCAGGAATATGACACAGTAGATGAACTTAGAGACAATATCATCACGCAATTCAGGTCTGTCAGAAGAAGGGATATTGTTAGGGCTGTTCTTAATTTGAGACGACGAGCTCGGTTATGTATTCAAGAGGAAGGCCATCATTTCGAACACTTCTTGTAATACTTTTTGTGCATTTTTTACAAGCACATGATTTCATTCTTGTTTTTTGAAACGCACCGTACTCAGCCAAGTGTTTGCCCAAAATTCCAAATAATGTTCTATCCGGCTGTTGTCTATCCGGATATAATTCAAAATGAATTTGTGTTGTTTTCGTACTATTCCTATCAAATTTATAATAAAGTTTCAACATATCTCGTTTTTCTTCATTTGAGAATGAGGACATTTCGACTGAAGTATTTGTGCAAACTGATAATGTTTAATGAGTTCTGACAACTAGTGTTTATTAAACAAAATTTTTCGATGGGGTCATGACCATCTCAGATGAAGTTGTTTTTTTTTAATATCCGTGGTTTCAGAAGTGCAAATCATAACAAATTATACATCAATGAAATCAAAATGAGAATCACTATTTTTCTGTATAAACAATATGGCGCCCATAACAGAAAAAGAAGTTGATGATGAATGCCAGAAGATGAAACGTCGGATAGTAAATCTGAACATGAAAACGTGCAGCTGAAAAAAAGTATTAATGAAAATTTACTTTTGGCTTTGAGCTATGTTGTCAAATAACGATAGAAAAAAATAAAAACAAAAATTCCGATTTTCAGTTTTTTCCCGATATTTCCGGAAATACTCGGAATTTTCCAAGTTTCAGAACAGTATTTTGTTAAGCATCAGAATACGCAACTTTGCCCCAATTTAAGCTTCGACGTATCTCCTGTAGTTTAGGAGATCCCAATGGTGGGGGTCGAATTCGAATTGCCCTGTATAGAAGATAGTTGGAATAACAAAATTGAGATTTCTAATAAAATATTGAATTGTCCATCTTCTTCCAAACAAATTAAAAAATATTTGATAGAATTGTGGAATCAACTCTTCAGGAAATATCAAACGTTTCTGATCAGCAGCAACCAGGAACATCTTCGGGAATTTATGTTGGAAGTAATTGTTCAAATTTTACTATCAATTATTATTCCATTAAATGAAATCGTTTTAGGATGGATCATCCAATAATAATTGATTCTGTTAAAAATAAATCCTTCAAAAAGTAATATTTCATGTTCATTTTGTGAATTATTTTGGCAGTGGAAAAATGTCCTTATTTTCATGGCGAAAAAAAGACTTTTTTACGATAGTGCATAAACTAAGCTTTTACGCACTGCTGACAGTGCGTAAAGTAATACTTTTACGCACAAGTGCGTAAAAAAATCACCTTTGCGTAAATAAATCACCTGTGCGTAAAATCATCAACTGTGCGTAAAGTAATTTTCTACTCACTGTTCATACATTCATGCATTTTTGAAAAATACAGTATTTTGCGTCAAATATTAATTAGGAAGTCTTTATTTGACTATTCCATTCTTCTCAAGATATTCACGTAATCTGACCAATCACAAATTTGTAAAATTTTGTAAAATTTGTTTTTACGAAACTCCCAGGTTTTCGGAGAAAACCCTTCAAAAGCAGAGCTTGTGCGAGCAAGGGAGATCCGGGACCTACAGTTTATATAAAAGTGGAATCCGAACCACTTCAGCTCAGTGACACGCTGCCGGGGAACGAACCCGGACCGCCTGGGTGAAAGCCAAACGCTCTAACACCACGACCACTTCGCTTAGGGGCAATCTCAAACTTAAATTTCTATACTTATCTGATAGTATGATACTGACTATACCACTCTTCTTAAGATATTCACGTAAACTGACCAATCACAAATCAATGACAACTTGTATTATCGTGAAAACACCAGCTGTCTCTGAATTCTGATTGGTCTGTCAGCGTTGGTGTTTTCAACGATGTTACCATAGATGACAAAGCAAAGTTTGACATTTTAACAGATCATAATTGTAGGCGAAAACGTCAAAATGAGTCGCATCGTAACTATATAATAAATTATTGATAGTTATAATACATTTTTTGTTATTATAGTTGATTGATTATGGTTATGATGAATTGATTGTTCATGTTTACGAGGATTTATTAAAAAATTATTAGCCTACTATAGAACCAAACAAAATTTCAATGTCAAAGTATTTTATTACTCAACATATTCTCCTCTTAATTGAATACATTTATTACAGCGAACCTGCAACGTTTCTAGACCTTTCAAAAAAAATTTTCTTCTTGCTCTGCAAACCAGACCTCCACAGCTTTTATTACCTCCTCGTTGGAAGAAAATTTACGACCTTTTCAACTTTTTATAGTTGAGGAAAGAGATGATAGTCGGAAGGAGCCAAATCTGGTGAATAAGGGGGGTGTTCTAGTAATTCAAACCCTAAATCACGAAATTTTTGCATGGCAACATGAGATTTGTGTCCAGGGGCGTTGTCCTGCAAAAACAAAACACCTTTGGATAGCTTTCCGCGTCTTTTCTCTTTAATTTTTTTTCCGTAGAGTGGTCAGTAATGTCGAATAGTAATCTCCAGTTATTGTTCTACCCTTATCCAAAAAATCAATCATGATTACTCCATGGCAATCCCAAAAAACTAAAGCAAGTACTTTTCCAGCAGATTTTTGGACACGAAACTTCTTAGGACTTGGAGAACCGGAGTGTCGCCATTCCATCGATTGTTGATTTGTTTCTGGATCGTAGAAATGCACCCAAGTCTCATCCATAGTGACAATTCGGTTTAAGAAGCCTACATCGTTTTCAAATCTAGCACAGATCGAACGCGATGCTACTACTCTTGCACGTTTTTGGTCAACATTCAAACATTTGTCCAATAATTGACATGAACTATATGATGAACGCGTTCGTATGAAATATTCAGTGCTTCAGATATCCGTTTTAGCCCAATTCGACGGTCTGTTAAAATCATGTCATGAACTGCATCGATATTTTCGAGGACTGACACAGAAACTGGCTTTCACGATCGGTCATCATCATCAATGGAAAATTTACCTCTTTTCAAGCTTGCAGTCCAAATTTTCACGGTCGCATACGAAGGACATTGATCACCAACGGTATTAAGCATATCTTCGTAAATCTGCTTACCTCTTAACCCTTTTAAGTACAGGTACTTTGTGATGGCTGGATACTCACAATTTCGGAGGACATATTTTTTTTTTTAATTTGTTGCGTAACTCTGGTTTACTTTTTTGACGTCAAATTTTACACTGACACTTCTAATAAGTTATTGTTCGTTGCTATGGTAAAGCAATATTTCGTTTATGCAGGGAACTGGTCTAGGCTAACTAGATATCAATACATCCTCGTATACTTTTAATGCTTCGTGAAATAGTGTAATAAAATTCCACTCGTGATTGAATTCATCCCATAAGTCTGTCTTGTATTTCTGAACTCAACTGAACTGTATCGAGAAAACACCACTCGTCCTGCGAACTCGTGGTGTTTTCTCGAAGCAATTCAGTTTCGTTCAGAAATAAATCGACAGACTCATTGCGAAAATTCAATCACTTGTGGTATTACTACTGATAATGCGACGACAATTCATATCATCGAACATTCAAATTAATGATAAAAATTGCTACAATTTGGCAATATAATAACTGTCGAAGAAAAAACTTTGCATGAAACACTTTCGTAAAGGGCTTTTTTGTACTCGCGTGTTTGTAGAACACGGCTGCGCCTCATTCGACAAACTTCACGCTCATACAAAAAAGTCCTACTTTACGAACTTCATAAATAGCTATTTTTTCACGGTGAAAGAAAGTAAACATTCAGGCTTCAATAGAGATGCAGAAATGTCAACTTTTTTTGACAAAAAACTACTTGTTGATTATTATCATGAAACCATCATCTTCTCAGAACAGAAACAAATTGATTACTTCATCAAATTTTTTGGTAAAAAAATTAGTCAAAGCGTATTTCTTCCACAGGATATATTTATGAATTATTAGTAATTCAGTTTTTCGTATTCAGGGCAAGTGGTTGATTCAGTGCGAGACATTGTGTAGCTTTAATATTTCCTGACATGATTAAGTTTGTTTGTTGTTCCAAGCGATTAGATGCCGACTGTCGCCGCATAGGGGGTTAATGAGACAAGAAGTGTGCAATAATGGGAGACATTCCAGATTTGAGGATAAGGGATTCGTTCAGTTGCGTTTCATTAGATTTCCAGTGTTAATGGTACTTCATAATAATGGCTCTCAGAAATTAAAGCAGAATGATATTTTCCGTAAGTAAAAAAAGTTTATGGAACTTGCGTTTTATATTGAACAGTACAAAAAAGGCCCACCCAGGGTCAATTTGGAATTGTCGGAAGGTAACTAAATTGAACTCACCTAATTTACGGAACTTGATATACGTAGGTAAATAAAATTTTCTGTAAGGATATGTTTGTAGTTAAACCCTCCGAGCAATAAAAGATATAGAGAGGGCTTCTCTGTCTCTTTCTTGAAAGCAACATACCCGACGTTGTTTACAAACATCTCAGCCCGAATCATGTTAAAAATGGGCATTGTCGGATATATCCGTTTGCACTCGGGGATCAGGTTGGAATTCCATGTTATATTCACTCTTAACTTGGCGATCATGTTTGTTTACGTCCGTTTACAACTTATTTATCGACTTGTCAAATCAAACCATGGGCGTCGCAGCATGGTAATCATGGCATAATCCCGATTTTGATACAATAATACACTATTCGTTGAAATAGCTGTATAAAATATTGTTACTATTTAAGTAGACCTTAAAAACGATTACCTATCAATACTTAGGAAAAAACTTGTTGCAGTGTAGCTACACTAAGAAGTAAATAAGCAAACTCAACTCTTCTGTCTTGTTGGAATGTCTTTCGAGTACTTAAAACATGGCGTCGTTGATACTGCAATACGAGCTATGTCACGAAACATTTATTTCACAAAAGACTGTAAAATGATAATAGGTACTACATAAAAATTTTTACGCGCGATTATTTTATACTTGGAATTCCAAACAATGACCGGTAGGAATTTTTATGCAGTAGTTATTTTTTTCTTTGGTGTTTTGGCATCGACAGCTATGGTCATTAGTATTTTTCTTTCTTTGGTGTCTTGGCATCGACTGCTACGGTCATTAGCCACGTGTTCTGGATAGGCAATGTTACTAACTCCATGCGCCACCTTTGGAGCAGCACTGTTAATTGGAACGCAACAGTGAATCGTGCAGGACTCACCCCAGTCCAGCCACGAGATCCCAGCCGCAACTGGGGCTCGAACTCCGGACCTTTCTACCCAAAGTCGGACGCTTTAACCACTGCGCCACGCCCCGACATCATTAGTAGTTATTATCTACAGTCTTCTGTAAAATGAATGTTTTTGGGCATATTGCTCGTTTTGGTGAAAAATGCTCCACATATATTTTGAGCTCAACCTATCGCAGTTTTGAAAATTCAGTTTCAATTATCGGTTTGGCGTATTTTTGAAACTTTCACTTTTTGGAAAATCGCCCGGAAAAGCCGTAAGCATTTTCCGATCCTTCCCAAAAACTACACACTTCTGTAGGACAAATGAGCGTATGAATTCAAGAAATGTGGAGCAAAAAAATCAATTCCTGTACCGCTATCGAGGAAACTATGGAAAGCCGGAAAAACGCCGTAAAAATTTTCCTGAATTTCATATCGCAAAAAAAAATTGAGAAATATTTTCCTCGAGTTATTGATATGGTTCAAATTTCAAAGCGAAATCTTCAAAGGTATGGAAATGCGAGCGTTTTGAAATGCCACGACAAACAGACGGACAGACAGACCGATAGACAGAATATTCAAAAAAAAATTTTCGACGGGGATCATTTTCCTAGAAGTAACTATGGGTCTAAAACGTCAAATAAAGAAGTTGATGTCCGTCTAGGAAGACGGTAGGAAATACAACTTCCTATAATAAATAATTATGATCATGTTTAGTACAAGTTATTTTCCACTTCTGATTTTCATTCTTCCAGCCACCTACGCCTCTGTGGGCAACTATTTTTTTCTTGTCAAAAGCGTGTTCAATGTTCAACGAAAATCATCGCACAGGAGACGATTTTCATAGTCGTTACTTCAACCGTTACTCCACTGATCCAATATTGCCTATAAAATATTATGAAAGGGAGTTTTCCCGAATGAGTTTATCTCATATTTTCTAACGGTACAACCCCCCGGCGGCTTCACAATCAGCAGTGAAATACGCCTCGAGAGACGTTTCTCGAGTACATTTTCTTCCGCAGCGAGCTATACGCGCAATTGAAGTTTCATTTCTATACTTTCGTGTCGATTTGTAAGTGTTGAAATCCCATTTTCGATACATTTCAGATTGAATGATATTTGTCGACTGATGAAGATGTACGTGGGTCATACCTAATCGCAGAAAGGTCACTGATTTTTGTTTAGTCCATCAACAGTAATCTCGACTTTTTTGTCGAAATTTTTACTTACATGTCGATATTTTGATATTATCTATGAACTTCGAATTTTGACTCGAATTTTTGAGAAAATGTCGAACCTAATTACTTTTTGCAAACTAGAGTTTTTTTTTTTAGGATACTGTTGAAAACATATTGAGCCATATCCTTATTTACTCTAAAGAGTTCTTTAAACTATATATATATATATATAAATATATATATATATATATATATATATATATATATATATATATATATATATATATATATATATATATATATATTCCAGTGACTGTAAAACAGTCGAAAACAATCCTTTAGGAACTCACTATACATTTGTATAGATTGTATGGCATATGTCCGACAGAAAACAACTACTTCTCTGGCTAATACCTCGACAGATATTGAATTATATCTGTCAGACATATGTGCAAAGATCCTTACTTTGAAGGAACAACTTTGCAAGAGCTCTCAGAGACAGACAGCAGGACACCGCCTGATCCAAACAAGGAACCAACTGCAGACCGGTTTCGGGATGAAGTCCCTCATCAGTGCAGTCCTGGTTATCACGGTTGTATACACGCGGGGGCCCGGTGCCCGTCATCGTTCGCCGGGATGAACACTGCAATCGCTTACAGGATCCACCACGGCAACAGATTAGAGAGCGCTCCAGAAGGACATTTCGGATGCGAAATGGTATATGCTGAATACTTGTTTCAAGGAGCAATTGTTTTCTGTCGGACATATGCCATACAATCTATACAAAGGTATAGTGAGTTCCTAAAGGATTGTTTTCGACTGTTTTACAGTCAGTGGAACATTTATTGCTCCTTGAAACAAGTATTCAGCATATACCATTTCGCATCCGAAATGTCCTTCTGGAGCGCTCTCTAATCTGTTGCCGTGGTGGATCCTGTAAGCGATTGCAGTGTTCATCCCGGCGAACGATGACGGGCACCGGGCCCCCGCGTGTATACAACCGTGATAACCAGGACTGCACTGATGAGGGACTTCATCCCGAAACCGGTCTGCAGTTGGTTCCTTGTTTGGATCAGGCGGTGTCCTGCTGTCTGTCTCTGAGAGCTCTTGCAAAGTTGTTCCTTCAGAGTAAGGATCTTTGCACATATGTCTGACAGATATAATTCAATATCTGTCGAGGTATTAGCCAGAGAAGTAGTTGTTTTCTGTCGGACATATGCCATACAATCTATACAAAGGTATAGTGAGTTCCTAAAGGATTGTTTTCGACTGTTTTACAGTCACTGGAACATTTATTGCTCCTTGAAACAAGTATTCAGCATATACCATTTCGCTTCCGAAATGTCCTTCTGGAGCGCTCTCTAATCTGTTGCCGTGGTGGATCCTGTAAGCGATTGTAGTGTTCATCCCGGCGAACGATGACAGGCACCGGGCCCCCGCGTGTATACAACCGTGATAACCAGGACTGCACTGATGAGGGACTTCATCCCGAAACCGGTCTGCAGTTGGTTCCTTGTTTGGATCAGGCGGTGTCCTGCTGTCTGTCTCTGAGAGCTCTTGCAAAGTTGTTCCTTCAAAGTAAGGATCTTTGCACATATGTCTGACAGATATAATTCAATATCTGTCGAGGTATTAGCCAGAGAAGTAGTTGTTTTCTGTCGGACATATGCCATACAATCTATACAAAGGTATAGTGAGTTCCTAAAGGATTGTTTTAGACTGTTTTACAGTCACTGGAACATTTATTGCTCCTTGAAACAAATATATATATATATATATATATATATATATATATATATATATATATATATATTATATATATTCTTCCAAAAATACATAACAAGTGAAATAAATATAAACATAATAAAGATACAATAAATATTAAGTGAATATGAATGAATAAAAACCAGAGATTTTGACATAGTGGTAATGAGAGAAATACGAGTCTGTGTATGGATTTTCACAGATACTCGTGCAATGTCCGCTGTAGGTAGTCCCAGTGTAACTAGACAAAGCATACAGGTTGTAGCAACAGGGGGCTACAGAACCAGATCAGTACTGGTTCAGGGGTGTTGAGATGCCCTGGAGAGTCTTGCGACTGAAAAGGAAATAACGCTGATGTGGGTCCCGGGCCATGCAGGGATTAAAGGCAACGAGCAGGCGGACCAGCTAGCCAAGCAAGGAGCCGGACAACCCTACTACGGCCCGAACCCGTACTCGGCATAACAAGGAGACAAGTAACAACGGCACTGAATGAATGGGCCGTTGATACATTAGGAAAAGAGTGGAGAAGGATAGACGGATGCAGGCAGTCAAAGCAGATGATATCGGGGCCCGACATGGCAAGGACGGCCAAGATACTGAAGCTAAGCCGCAAAGAACTCCGACTAGTGGTGGGAGTTCTAACCGGCCAATGCGGCCTCAGGAGGCACCTGGCTCTCACCAGAGTTGAGGCAGACCCACTATGCACGGAAGGTGGGGAGGAGGAGGACTTCTTCCACTTCCTGTGCGAATGTGGTATTTATGGCAGGCTCAGACAAAACGTCTTCGGAGCTGCCACTATTAAGGAGGAAGAATTGCACTCATTGCGACTTTCATAAGAAGGTCGAAGAGGTTCGAGCAGGTATCCGACATGGGATGAGTGAAGATGCCGGGGATTGCGAAAAGGGTCCACTGGGGCCTAGTCGCTGACGCTTGCCATTACCAACAAGAGGCTACATAGTCAGCGACATAATTGCTCATATCTAAACCATCTAACCTTTATGTTCCTCAATCAAGCAAAAAGAAATCATTTATTTATCGATATATAGCAATAACTAAAGCTTAGTGCTGATATGCATTTTCATACTAGCGCCTCGATTTCTTCGGTAAAAGATTTGAAATTACTGAACTGGTCGCATCTATCAAGTTAGGTGTGGTACTGCTTAGTTAATCATCGCTCGAAAGGAACTCGCAGCGTTTCAATGGGAAATTGGCTTTCGGTAAATTTGCTCGAATTTTTTATACAGTGTGTCTCACTTCTCATGGAAACACCCCCGTATCTTCTGTAATAATTGAGGTTGAATGATGAAACTCTCAGGACTGATGGATTTACTCAAAATGCACCTACCACCTGAATGGGGTTGGCCTACGTGATATACACTGCCCGCCAATCGCGATGGAACAACACATTTTTACGGTAAAACATACTAGGGGGCAAAATAGGATGAAAATTCCTTCAGATTTGTGATCGGGACCACCAACTTACTACAGATACACTTTTTCTCTGAAAAAATTTCAGTCCTAAAAAATCCGAATTTGTCTCACTTCTCATGGAAACACCCCCGTATTTTCCGTAATTTTATAAGTAGAACCCTGAAATTTTCAGGATCGATAGATACACTAAGAATGAACTCACTGCACAAAACGAGTCATCCTACATGATGTGCACTGCACGCCAGCAGCGATGGAAAAATGGGTGGTTTCTTCGCTGCTGGCGTGCAGTGTATATTACGTAGATTGACCATTCCCGTGCAGTGAGTTCATTTCCAGCGTATCTATCGATTCTGGAAATTTCATGATTCTACGTAAAAAATTACGGAAGATACGTGGGTGTTTCCATGAGAAATGAGACAAATTCGGATTTTTCATGACTGAAATTTTTTCAGGGAAAATGTGTCTCTGTAGTAAGTTGGTGGTCCTTATCACGAATCTGTAGGAATTTTGAGCCTATTCTGCCCCCTAGTACGTTTTACCGTAAAAATGGGTTGTTCCATCGCGAGTGGCGGGCAGTGTATATCACTTAGGCCAACTCCATTCAGGTGGTAGGTGCATTTTGAGCATTTCCATCAGTCCTGAGAGTTTCATCATTTTACCTCTATTGTTACGGAATATACGGGGGTGTTTCCTTGAGAAGTGAGACACACTGTATACAGGGTGGCCCAGCGGAAACGAAACAAGGCCGATATTTCATTTTTATCGTTCGCAGAAAAAAAAACGCTCGGACCAGTCGATTTTTATTGCGAGGGGGGCATCTTTTGCGCATATTCTCAACTTTGTCACTTCAAGCCCCTCGGAGGGGTTAGCTCCAACCCTTAAATCTTTAATGGGAGTAGGGTTCATGTGATACCGCATTTTGAAGGTAATCGAATTCTCTTTCCAACGTTTGTTAGATTCTTTAATTTGATGCAGCAGTTCTCGAGAAAACAAGTTTAGAACAATCATCGGCTGAGAATCTAAAGTTACGCTTGTTTCACGTTCAGCAGTATTTCTCATCTAACAATGACTCCTTTTTGTTTGGTAAAATCCTATCTACCAACTATAATGAGGAATAATTTAAGGTTAGTTTTTTCATTTGCATTTTTAAACGACAGGTAGTATACCATTTTAGGCTTGCAAATCATAAAATCATGAAAGTATTTTCAGTCTCTTTTTTACAAATTTATTAGTAAAACCTTGTGGACTAAGAGCCCGCTGTAAAAAAGCTGGACTATCATTGTTTTCAATAAGTACTTACTAGGACCATTGTGAAAGTCATATCCTATCAGACCAGAAATGCTGCACAAGACATGACATGTGGTGTGGCCAGGTTTTTTAAACTAAGAATGAGAATGCCAAGCAAAAAATGTGAAAAAAAAAATTGTTTTCTCTGGAAATACAAAAGTTGGTACCAACCCTGTACAGCTTTAGGTCTGGCAGGATATGACTTTCCCATTACATAAAAAAGTTCCTCATCTGTTAACTCGAAAGGCCAGCTTTTTGTAGCGTGCTCTTGGATTATTAGTAGTTTTTGCTGCTATGGAATTCGGTACTTCTGTCAGAAATACTATAAATAGTGCCGTTTTTCTATTCCTTTGGAAGTAGAATTGATGAATCAGTTTTTATATTCAATTCAACCACCAGTAGTATCTCACAAGAGTTTGTCGTTGACTATTAAGGCTTAAATTTGTTTGTGCCCAAAATGGTTTATTCAACTGCGGACAGAATATCAATAATTGAACTTTATTATAAAAACGGCAGGTGCGCTAATATTACAGAACAGGTATTCAATGAACATAATCCAGATAAGCATGTTCACAGAAAATATGTTATTGAAGTAGTGGCCAAGTTCAGGGAGACAGGATCGGTGGCAAATCGAAAACGAATCGCTCCGAATAGAATAGTGGGAAACGAAGCAATAGAAGTGGCTGTTTTGGGCCACGTCAATATCGATCCTACGTTGAGTACCAGGCAATTACCTACAGTTTCTAGCATAAGCCGTACGAGCATTCAAAGAATTTTAAAAGCCCATAAATTCCACCCGTATAAAATCCATCTGGTACAAAAATTAAATGAGGATGACTTTGATAGACGTTTGGAATTTTGTTTCTCAGATGAGTGTTCCTTTTTCGTCAACGGGACTGTTAATCGTTATAATTGTCGGTACTGGTCTGATGAAAATCCACCCTTGTTTCATGAAAGTCACACTCAACATCCTGAGAAATTGAACGTCTGGGCTGGAATCTATGGCGATTGTGTTGTTGGTCCTGTTTTTCTACCAGGAAATCTAACAGGACAAATGTACTTGGAATTGTTAGAAGATACTGTCGATCCCGCGTTGACAGAAATTCTTGAAAATACTGACCGTTACAGTGCGAATGACTTGACATTTCAGTAAGAGGCACTTCCCCACTATCTCCTTGCGGTTCGTCAGTATCTGAATGAAACCTTTCCTGGGAGATGGATCGGCCGAAGAGGAGCAGTGGAGTGGCCCGCAAGGTCACCAGATTTAAGCCCGTTAGATTTTTTTCTGTGGGGTCACTTGAAGAGTATCATCTATCATCTATCTATCATATATCATGATTTACGTCAACGGATCATTGATGAATGTCGGAACATTACACCTGTAATGCTTCAGAACGTCCGAAATTGAAAAAAAATTTTGTAAAATTTGTTTTTACGAAACTCCCAGGTTTTCGGAGAAAACCCCTCAAAAGCAGAGCTTGTGCGAGCAAGGAAGATCCGGGACCTACAGTTTAAATAAAAGTGGAATCCGAACCACTTCAGCTCAGTGACACACGACCGGGGATCAAACCCGGACCGTCTGGGTGGAAGCCAAACGCTCTAACACCTCGACCACTTCGCTGTCCTTCGTTTTGAACAAAACCTCTATTACTGCATGGAAGCAGGAGGCCAATATTTTGAACACTTGTTGAAATAAAAAGTAAAATAGTAGCCAAATTTTGTATTTTAATGTTTAGAATCACCCTCCTCCCCCCCCTTCTATGTATCAAAAACTTAGAAAAACTTAATATTTTCTCAAACTATTGCCATGAACACAATTCTAACAATTCAAGTTGAAAATTGATATGAATTCATGTCAATGTTGACTTGTTAGTATATCAACAATGATTTCTCGAGAACTACTGCATCAAATTAAAAAAACTAACAAACGTTGGAAAGAGAATTCGATTACCTTCAAAATGCGGTATCACATGAACCCTACTCCCATTAAAGATTTAAGGGTTGGAGCTAACCCCTCCGAGGGTCTTGAAGTGACAACGTTGAGAATATGCGCAAAAGATGTCCCCCTCGCAAGAAAAATCGAGCGTTTTTTTTTCTGCGAACGATAAATATGAAATATCGGTCTTGTTTCGTTTTCGCTGGGCCACCCTGTATTGTAGAACTCGTGATGCTGATCAAATGTCTCCATTGCGCCAAAGCCCTAAATTCAACGGTTTAGATTATACAGGGTGCTGAAGTTTACTTTTCCAAAATTTCAAATGGCCATTGTGAAGACATTTTTACGAATCAATAAACCAAATCAACTACGAATCGACTATTCATACGGACGAAACGATTCCGCTATAAATTATAATAATTCCTGCACATACCCACGATTTAGCAAGTTTATTAGTAGTTCTAAAAAGTTGAGCGGTGTAATTTCATTCATTTCCAGATATTTCGAAGGACACAAATATCGAATCCAATTGATGATGTTGAATAAAACTGACATATTATATACAGGTCGACAAGCATAAGGATGCCTCTGGGATGCGCAAACGATAGAAAGCGTGAGTAGATGTGCGACAAAGATCGACTACTGTTTACGGCTGGTTATCATCGGAATGTACAATCGGGAGAGAAATTTTTCTGCAACACGTAGGAACGTAGGTGCTTATCTGAATTTTCATTAATTCCTAATGAAATGTTCGAATAATATAATTGTCTGTGATCACTGGACCGTTTATGAAAATTGCATAATTTTCCCGAAGCCATAAGTGTAAATAAAGTACGACTAGAAAAATAATGCACACAATATCAGAAATAGGTAAATAAATATAATAAAGAACACGAGGAACATACTTACAGAAGTTGACTAACAATATCACATGACCTCTGACCACTGCCAAATCAGCATTGTCCATGGTAACTTTTGATTTTCTGTTTCTCTTTTTATTTGGAGTTGAGAATTGTTCCATTTCACCTTTTTCAATTTTATTCATTTCTGAATTAGTTTTCCTAATGTTTCTATCGCAAACTCCCGTTGCGGCAGCAACTCGTTCTTGAACCTTCACAAGAGGAATACTGGTTTCACCTATCATTGCTCCTGCCTGCATAAATTTGGTGACATTACTGACAATTTCCCTACTTTGTCCACTCAGAATCTTATTTCTCACTTTACTCTTTGAAGGCATTTTCAAACACAACAAACTACACTATAACCTATCTAATAATATTTCAAAACTATACACAACACAAGGATTTCAAATTCAACACACAATCGCAGAGAGTTGAAGTGATTACAGTACGTGAACCTTCACGTAGACGTTAAGGTACGAAATATAACGTTTACGGGTTGTTATGAAATTGAGTTGAAGTTGAACGTATGTCAACCGCTAACCCTAACATGTTAATTTGTGTTTATTTCGCTTTTATGCTGTTTTCTATGAACAACTGGAAGATGAACTCTACTTTGCGGATCTTAATAGGGATTTTGACCATATACCTCCCTTGCCAAATGCAAATCAAATTCACCCGGAATTGGCTTTTCGAAATGTTCATTGTTTTAAATAAAGTGAAATACCGAGCAAGATCATCAAAAATACATTGAAGAAATGATGATTGATGTAAAATTGTAAATATTGCTTTGTCACTTCTTGATTTTATGGCTTTAAAGTCAAAATTTGCTCATTCGCAACTCATCGGTGTGATTCGTATATTCTTCGGTTAACGTGCGTTGATTTTTAAGGTATCCGTGTGAGACCGTTAGGTTACGTATGCCCGTAAACCTATTTTCAACGTTAACGTGAATAGCTGACGAATGCGCATGCGTAGATGTCAATTTGTACGTTAACGTTTACGTTCATGGCAGCACTTCAACTCTCTAATAACCCCACAATAATTTTATTCCACTGACTGTACACTCACGACGTTAACTGTTTGAATAATGCAGAGCGAGTGAGCTCTTGCCCCACTCCAGGGTTGTGTCTACTGCGCAACCAATTCTCGGAGGCATCCTTATGCTTGTCGACCAGTACAAGACGTTCCATTTCTCAAGAAGCCGCATCTGTCTTGCTTGTTGATAAATCCAAATACATGGAATTCCAGATAACTCGGTGATAAACTGGATATGGAAGTTTACTATGCAGTTACACAAAATATACAGAGTATATCAAAAATAGTAACACTTGCTGATTATTTGTTTGTTGTTGTGCTTGATATGATTAGGGAACCCCTTTCATATTTGATTAATTTATGCATGGAAAAGGGTACTTGGCCAAATGCTTTTAAAGAAGCTATAGTAGTGCCAATCTTCAAAAAGGGGGAGGAGTCAGAGATAACCAATTACCGGCCCATATCGCTGATGACGCATTTAACCAAAATCTTTGAAAAAGCACTCAAAAAACGATTGACCTCTTACATTGCCAAGTACAAATTGATATCTGACAAACAGTATGGTTTCAGAGAAAATCTTTCCACTCAAGATGCTCTACTGGCTCTTACTACAAAAATATCGTCAGCTCAAGATGAAAAAAAACCGTGCCTCTGCGTCTATATGGATTTGTCTAAAGCACTCGACACTGTGAGTCATAGTCTGCTCTTGCAAACACTGGAAGATATTGGTATAAGGAACCAGTGTCTCAAACTTTTTGGAAGTTACCTCACCAATAGATTTCAGTGCGTCAGAGTGGATGATACGATCAGTGAACGAAGGGCAATATAATATGGAGTACCGCAGGGGACCGTACTTCTCTTCAACATTTATATCAATGGGATGTTCTCTGTAGAAAGCAATGGGAAAATACTGGGATTTGCCGATGATACTGCAATATTTTATAAAGCAGACGATTGGGAACAACTGAAAAACATTGTACAGAGCGACTTACCCTCGATCAAAAATTGGCTGGAATACTACTTACTCACCGTGAACCTTGACAAAACGTTTTATCTACCATGTAGCTCCTACCGATCCAACTCTCCATCGTTTAATTGCCTCACATTCACTACAAACGAACAACAAAATACAATTTTACCCCAACAAAAAGTTAAATACCTAGGTGTATATATAGACACTCACCTCAGATGGGACTCTCATATCAACTTTGTTTGCAACAAACTACGTTCGATAATCTACAAATTTAAATATCTGAAAGATATACTTACATTTCATCAGCTGAAAATTCTGTATCATGCTTTGTTTGAAAGTCACTTACGATATGGTATAGTAGGCTGGGGAGGCGCACTGAAGACTCATATGCGCCCTCTAGAAATATTGCAGAAAAGACTACTGAAACTGATTCTCTCTAAAGAATATAAATATCCCTCAGATAGACTCTACAATGAGGCTAATGTTTTCGATCTCCGACAGCTTTATTATTATAATACAATCCTAACATACCACAAAAATAAAAACACATTCATCTTGCCATCTCATTCTTATCCCACTCGAAAAAAGCATCTCCACAAAGTTCCCCAAACACAAAAATTGGTTGGGCAACGGTCTTATCGATACTTAGCTCCCAAAATGTATAACACCATCCCTCCATATATACACAGAATTGGTAGCCTAATGCTGCTGAAAAAAGAACTGAAGTCGTTTATTCGTAGTGAAACACGACAAAAATTGCAGATTATGTAGACAACAGATAAATTGTTATTGTCGCTAATGCGCTAATCACTCAAACCCTGCATGTATGATTTATTACTCGAGATTATGTTAAAAAAATTCCCCCTTTCTCCATTCCAGTAAACTCACAATGACCTTTTTTATGTTCGAATATATTATCAAGAATCTATTGGCCCATAAACAATATTATAACATCTGCATTCGATATTACACAGAAAGAAAATGTTCTTGGAATTAGTTCTTGATAACTGATATATTACTGATGTCTAAATAATGCTCGTAACAGTGTCCGCTCCCTCTCGGAAATACTTATAATAATAATATGTGTCAACCCTAATAACTCACGGGTATTTATTTGTTTATATATGTATATATAGGTGTGTATTGTCTTTTATATGTATGTATTCGAATATTTGTATGTACATGTCTTTAAACTTTGACTTGTTTAGGGACATTTTTAATTATATTATATTTTGAATTTTATTGATATCGTATTTTATCACATTTAACAATCTATAGTTTTAGTTCATAGTTTTGCATATTTTACAATATCATTTTTTTATGTCTATAAATTTTGGGAAACAAGTGCTATGCACTTAACCCTAAATGCTTTATTCACTGCATATTTTAAATTTAGTTCGAATTATTGTATTATTTATCTGAATAAAGTTATATTATTATATTATTCGTTTTATTGAGGCATTTCCGTTAACTTATTCTTTCGACACAAGTATTCTGGAAGATTTTGAACAATTTACTGTGGAATATTTTAAAAATGTATGAATCTATATTTATTACAATTAGGTACCGTAACTTGAGTGACAAAAGTATAATATTGCAAAAAATAAACAAAAACAGCGAACTACAGTATATGATAGCTAACGAAATATACTCGTATTTTATTATAACAAATGTTTCGTACCCATACAGAGTGTAACAAAAGCCAATTTCTTTATTCCTATATGAGAATTTTAAATGCTTCATGTTCAGATTCCAGATAAATGTACGAGTATATGGAATTTCAGAATGAACCCTAACATCTGAGTCCATATACATGAGTTATGCAAGAGCTGGATGGACATAGATTATGTAGTAGAGGTTAGCAGGAACTAAAAAACAGTTTCGCGTGTATGATATTACATATTTATGACGAGGTAGCAAAAAACTGAAACGAATTATGATATGCTCAACATACAGAAAATTATGATAGAGTCAGAGCACCTGATTAAATTGTCCGTCTCTATGTGCAGCATCCTCTCTATGGGCAGTATCCTCTAGGTTTTTGCATGCAGTGTCTACTTCTCAATATGAATAAATTCTTTTCTCGTTTCTTTGTTGGACTTTTCTTATATTTTTTACAGCAATCGATTTACTATCTGGCAGTGCAGATGTGGTTGAATAATTTCGGATTAGTTGTAAAACACCCTGTATATGGGCCTCATATGGTTCACAGCCGGCTACGAAACATACGTTCCTTTCCATATACAGGGACATGAGATTTAACTGTTGAATTTGAAGCGTATGTGCAATAGTTTGATCATCATCATAATTTCTACATTATATCTAAAAAAAAAATTAAAATTCACCCGTTGAGATGCGAATTCAAGTAATGAGTATGTTCTGCCAATTGGCATTTCTGCTAGTCAATGACGGGAAGGGGATCATAGTCCGTTCTGAAATTCCATGTACATTCATCCAGAATCTGAATATGAAGCATCTGAAATACTCTTGTGATCAATTAAATTGGTGGTTGTTACACCAATATCATACACTCGATATACGTACGAATCGTCTATTTTGTAATAAAATATGAGTATATTTCGTTACTTATTATATATTGCAATTCAACGTTTTCATTTAATTTTTTTGCAATATTCCACCTTTATCACTCAAGTTATTCTATTACTTGTAGTAAATATAGATTCATATATATTTGAAACATTCTACAATAAATTGTCCAAAACATTTCAGAAAATTTGTTTCAACGAAATATGTGTTTATGGAAATGCATCAATAAAATGAATCTGAAGCCTAACTACTATAAATAAATCATCAGCATATGCCACTATTTTTGATATACCCTGTATATTTTGTGTAACTGCAGGGTAAACTTTCATCATAAACGACTCAGTTTATCACCGAGTTATCCGGAATTACATGTATTTGGATATATCAACAAGCAAGACGGATTCAGCTTCATGAGCAATAGAACGTCGTCTACGTAATATGTCAGTCTGATTCAGGAGATGCTAACATCATCAATTGGATTCGATATTTGTGTCCTTTGAAACATCTGGAAATGAATGACATTCCACCACAAATTTTTTTGGAAATCACTAATAAACTTGCTAGCTTTGGACTCACCCCGTATATCATGGGTCTGTACAGGAATCATTATACTTTATAGTGGAATTGTTTCGACCATATAAATAATCGATGCGTAGTTGATTTGGTCCATAAATTCGTACAAATGTCTTCACAATGGCCATTTGAAATTTTGGAAAAGTCAACTTCATCACCCTGTATAATCTAAACCGTTGAATTTAGAGCATTGTCGCAATGGAGACATTTGATCAGCATCACGAGTTCTACAATATATAAAAAATTCGAGCAAATTTACCGAAAGCCAGTTTCCCATTTTACAGTTATGAATATCAGGCAGGAAAACAAAAAGTCACTCTGAAATAATTTTCAACAACTGTCACTTTGAAATAATTATCAACAAATACCATTTTATTTCCATAGTTACAGTAATTACTTGATTTGTAAAAACAGTTTAAGCCAGTTAAATACTATTTTTCATATTATGCTAAGCATATTAAAAATTTTAGAACAATATTTTTGACGTATGTAAAAAAATGTGTTTGCACCTCCTGCGCGAAATACTTGGTGATCTCAATAATAAAATCAGTTCTCGATTACCGAAGTAGCATTACTAGATACAAAAATAACTATTTACTGTGGCTATCAGCAATGGAACGAAAAAATGGTCAATATTGTTTGTGACCGTAAGGAGTAAGTTCACATTAATGATTTTATTTATTTACTTATTGAGTTCAAGTGTTGATAGTTATCAAGTCATGCTGAGTACAATAAAAGAAAGAAGGTTTTCAATCAAATATATCATATGAATGACGTGATGACTTACTTATTCTCTTAAAATTCCTTACCACATTACGATGCGGTTTCCCCCACCTTGCTCACCTAAATATGACACGAGATTCCGATATGATATAAATTTCAGCAAAGCCGCAAGCAAAAGCTAATTGCAACTGTGAATATTGTAAACACCGTAGATACTCGTAATGAGAAATTAACCCTCCAGTTAATTGAGTAATATGCCATCATAACAGAGGCAATCAAATCTGCCTTCTGTCTGAATTCATCAAATGAATATTACTTTTTGAAATATTTTTTACCGGTTTTTCCAGAATCAACGAATAATTGAGATTGAATGCTCACCATATTAAGTCTAAAACATATACGGTGATTGAATGTAGGTAAGTGAAGCGTATACAGTGTGAAATACGACCAATTACGGAAAATTTTCCACTGAAAAAAATTGAGATATGATATTTTCTTTTTAAAACTCATTAATGCCTAAGGGGTCGATAACGACCCAGTCACATCAATATTGTCTATCTTCGTGCCCACGTGGCAACATTGTACACAAGTGCATAGGGTACTGAGAGAGATGTGTGAAATATTAGTTTAGAGTCAACCATTGAATTGTTTGTATTAGTTAACGTTATTACGGTGATTTAGATTTTGTGTCATATTTTAATTTCGACATGAGCTCGCAAAACTACTGGTAAGTTGATCTATATCAAATTTGTTCTGAAAATTTTAGCTGATATTCACTAAAAGGGTTTGAAAGCTACGTGTGATATACATATTTAAAAATTATTTGTGTGAATGATGTTGTCATATAACCTCAAAGTCGGATGGGTCGTTATCGACCCCACGGGCTTATGATAAGCATATTCATGTTATTTTGGTAATTTTGAATTTTCATTTCAGGAAAAGGCCTTTGACTGCTGCCGAACTTCTAGACGAGATAAAAAACTTTGAAGATTTGCAAAATATACCTGATGGAATAGTAATTACTCCCCGGATGATTTTTCCGATAATATACAGACTGTGATTCAGGTGACGAGGAATCCAATAATCCAGACCGTCTGAATCATAATCAGCTGGCTGCCGAAGCTGAATTTTACTTTGAAAATGATGAAAGACGAGAAGAAATCGAAGACTTTCGGTTGCATGACAATGGTGATGACAGCGATGACAATATTCCTCTTGTGCAACTCATCCAACAGTTGAAGAAATATAAACACACCAAAACTAAATGGACCAAAGGAGATCTACGTAATAAAAACAGTATGGGAAATTTTATCCGTTTGCAACCTCCAATCACACTAACTTCTGAATCTTCCTCTTTGCAGTTTTTTGAGCTTATGTTGTCACCTAGTATTGTGAGTGATCTCGTGAAATACTCAACCATGTATGCCGCAAAACAAAACAAAACAAAATTTCAGATTTCTAGTGATGAAATGTATGTATTCATAGGAATTTTGCTGCTGTCTGGATATGTTCCAATGCCAAGAAGATGGATGTATTGGGAAGAAAGCGAAGATGTGCATAATAAGTTGGTGTCCGAATCAATGCGCCGAAGCAAATTCGAGAGATTTGTAGTGTCTTACATGCCGTGGACAACAATAATCTTCCCGAAGGGGACAAGATAGGAAAAATAAGACCTTAGATAGACGCTGTGAATAAGAACTTTTTGAAGTTCACACCAGTCGAATCCAATGATTCAATAGATGAATCAATGATTCCTTATTATGGCAGACATGGATGTAAGCAGTACATTCGAGGCAAGCCAATAAGATTTGGCTATAGCATGGGTTGCAGCACTCAAATCCGGTTATTGCTTGCAATTCGAAATTTCCCAAGTGCAAAAGAGAGTCGGGAAGAAGCCCACTGTGGGTCTTGGTGAATCAGTCGTGAAACACTTTTGGAATGCGGCTACCCAAATCTGAAATTCTCTTTGTTTTTCGTCAACTTTTTCACGTCTGCAAAACTTATCTGCTATTTGGCTAGCAAGGGCTTTGGAGCTACCGGTACAATGAGGAAGGGAAGAACGGATAAGTGTCCACTGAAAAGCAACCTAGTTATGAAAAAAATGGAAAGGGGAGAAATGGATAGTGCAGTTGATGAGAATAATACAATTTTGGCAGTTCGATGGAAAGACAACAGTATAGTAACTTGATTTCATTGAAAATATGAACAGGATGTTCATAAAGTCAGTTGTGGAATCATCTGCGACTGAAAGTTGGAATTTAGTCGCTGTTTTCCATCGTACAAGATAACCTCTCTTGGAAGGGATTCCACAACTGACTTTATGAACATCCTGTTCATATTTTCAATGAAATCAACATGCCATACCCATGACCATTTTTATGTCAAAAAAATATTTTCAGTTTCACCCCACAAGAAATAGTCCACCAATTCCTCATTACAGTGTGAAAATGCTTCTGAAGAGTATGTTTTCCAATTCTTCCGACCTCCCTGATGATCTTAGAAGAGTGAAATAGATTTTTGTCGACCAAAATGTATTGGAGGCCTAGTGAAAGAGATGCAATTATTCACGCATCAATGGAATGAGCGATTTTCTGTGAGTGATACTTCTGAATAACATTTTCCTTTATCTCATTCATAGATAAGAGTCTCCAATGGAAACTGGACATTCAATAAATAATCAACTATCTGAATGAAAATGCAAATTTTCACTTTCAGATTTTTTCTCTCTAGTTATATAGGGTCTATCTCAATATCTATCAGATGTAGTTCAATGTCCAGCGTGGCTTTTGCCAGGGAAGTAATTGTTTTCTGTTAGTTACCTATTACAAAAAGTAACTTCAATTTTATCGTAGGGTTTTTCCGTTTCCAGAGGAGTCATGTATTGATTCAATTTTCAATTGAGAATGTTTCTCTTTAAAAAAGTATAGTAACTATTTTGTCAAACGAGTATGGGATGAATCCCGTCCAGAAGTGTTCCAGATATTCAGCAAAGCACCAAAAAAAAAGTGGATATTGCCCAACCATTTGTTATAAAACAATACAATAGGTATATGGGGGGGGAGTTGATCTGCTTGATAATCATGTTTCAAACTACTGTATAGCGATGAGAGGCAAAACATGGTATATACCTCTTATATACTGGATAATAGACGTATGCAGTACAAACGCATAGAATTTAGCACGAAAATATGGCTGTACCAAAGACAACTTGGAATTTAGGAGAGATGTGGTGAAAGAGCTCTTATCAAAATATGGTACAGAATCTTCAGTTCCTGGGAAAAAACGGACATCTATCAGGGCCCAAGGGGTCGCTAATGACCTATATCAAATCTCAATAAAAAGATATGCTGGAATTTTTTTCTGACGATTTTGGTATCACTTTCAACTCATTTCCAATATAATATCTCAATTATTCTAATATGCCCAATTAATTAATGGGTTAATGTTATGTAGTGCTTTTATTCTACATTGGTATTCATGTTACTTCACGGATTATCATAGAATTCACAATTTATTCATTAAATATTCCGAGAAAAGTCAAAAATTAGTCAAATAATTGAAAAATTACTATTGTTGTTAATTCCGTCAACCGAATGCACCCCTACGTGCAACTCTTAGAAGTCTTCGAGAGACTTGTGTGAGCTAGGGAAGACGCAGCTCTTACCTTTTAACGTGTGATGCCATGCACGAGACCGGCGAATCGGTGGATCGAACCCACGACCCCACGCATGCGAGGCGAACGCACTACCAGCCGACCACCACGGCCCATGTATTCTTCATTGAAGTATGTGAAATACCAGATAACAGTTTAAAATTCCGGCAAACATTTCAATTTTGATAGGTAATATCTGAAATTTTGCACTATTAAATTAAAACTTCTCCGCAGGACAACACGTGATTACCAACCACCAACCGTCATTAATGCAGGCCAGTCATCATTCATCATTGCTGTCACCTAGCCGTTTCGTTTAGCTACAGTGGCCACGTTTGTACTGTGCGGAATTTAATATTCTGACCAAGTTGACCATACCAAGTTCAGACCAAGGGTATACGCAAAGAGTAGGGGTCATAGACAAGATACATCATATGACTTATTAATGAATGAAATAGTAAAATCTTTTCGGAATCCTTGAAACAACTGTCATTTCAATTTCATTCATAAAATTCAAAATCTGGTTGAATTCTGGTGTCACAAATCATGAGCCGGGAACAAGGTCATGTGACATCTTCATCAGCGTCACAACTGTCACAAAACCTTACGCACCGATAACGAAGAAGAAGATTAGAAAGAACGAGTTCGGAGGTTAGGTTATGAACGTAACCGCTATTATTTGAGAGAAATTTTTAATAAAAAATAATTATTATGCATTAATTGATACTTAGAGCATCTTTAGTTATTTCCTTATTTATTTATATGTGCTATCCACTGCATTCGTACCTAGTTTGTGTTTCCTCCTCGAATATAATTGTATAAATTTTTGTTAATACATTAACATTATATGTAGAGAAGACTTATTTCAAAGGGTTGCTTGTACCCTTCGAAATTGAACAGAGGGTTACAAGACCTGGAACATGTTTGAAATTACATAAGTACGTGCTGATATCAATAGGGAAGATTTTTAGTAGTGTTGTCATTTACTGTCAATGTTGAATTATGTATAACATAGTTTTTTACAAGCCGAGTTTGCTTGAACCTAAACACTGAGAAACAAGTTGAAATTATTTAATTTAAATCAATCAGTGACGTATTCCAGAATAAGATATGTTCCTGACGAAATTGCAGAGAAAAGTGATTGTGTACAACCCTCAAATTGTTGTGCAACCGTAGACACGAATTTCGAGCTTAAGCTCTCATTAGTACGGTAATATCAAGAGCGAAGATGGATGCAAAAATGGAAACAAAAAAAGTCAACAACAGGAAGCCAACCACACATTTGTGGCTTCGGTTAGAAGACGTTGTGCCTATAAGGCACCAACTAACGTCGCCACGGAGGCAGCTGTTCACGCTGGTAGCTATAACCAGCGTGACAATCCTACCCAGGAAAATACAAATCAGAAAGGATTTATCGAGAGGCCACAAATATGTGGTTGGCTTCCTGTTGTTGACTTCCTTTGTTTCTATTTTATCATCCAAGTGTTGTACATCTTCGCACTTGATTTTATTGATTTTACCTTACTGATGAGAGCTTAAGCTTGCCACAAGTTTAACTTAGCTTTCGGCTTTTATACTGACAACAAAGCTGTCAGAGTGACAGGGTGGCTCGCGAATAACTCAAGTGGAGACGGGAGTGGGTCATACAAAATAAATTGTGATGAGATGTATGAATGTGTTCCCCAGATATATGATGCAGGCTCACCCTATAGATTATTCATACTGATTCCAGTGATTCCCATATAACACGAATAGTATTGAATATTAACGTTACCACACTCTAAATGATAAACAGCTTACTATTTGAAGAAGTATAATTATTAAACATCAAAATTATAGTGAACCGACTGTACGGGTACGTTCTTACACAAAAACTAAATAGCTATATAAATAACTGATTTTCAAAATTCACCTTACAATCTTACAATCTCTTAGGTCAGATTATACAAGCACTAGTAAGTAGACAAGGTTAAACGTACCCATTTATTACACACAAAATATGTCTACCACTGTAGGGTAGGAGAAAAGAATATGTCTTAACCAATCCGCAATAGTATGGTGCACCTTACCTTGTAGCGTTTACACATTAGCATAGGGTTGAAGACTATGAAAAAGGATATCAGTAGGATACTTAGTGCTATTATCTGGTACTTGGAGTGCAACGTCGGGTCAACTAGACTGGTACCACCAAGCTGATGTTAACTGCAATGCTGCTTCTTCGACAGTTACGCTACCAGTACCTGAATGCCCTACTCAATGGCTATAGTAGGTGGAAGATGGTCACAAGGAAGACATACCATACATCTACGGAGTCATGAAACTTCCTCCAGGAAGGAAAGAAATATAGTGGGACAGAACTATACATAAACCTTGAAATGCAACAAGAACTTGACATTTTGTTCAACAACTTGGATGACCTAATATATACCTCTTTCCAGAACAGGCCTAGGTGCTCCCACAGTGGAAGATGCTTACGGTAGGCTCTTTCAGATATCAGATGAAAATGTCCTGGTCAAAGGGTTAACAGCGGCACATAGCGTCAAGTACCCAAAAGGCCTAACAAATCAGATCCTAAAATACGTGAAGAATTGCCAAATGATAGAAGAATACCATGTGCGAGACTTTCCAGAAATATTTGGTTTATATAATCCCCCGAGAGGTAAGGTTCAGAAATATGCATACACAGCAATTCAATCGACTAAACGAAAGCTGAAACCTTTTGGCAGTTGCAAGATATAATCCCTTTACGGACGATTCAAATGGAAATAAAATTCTTACAACTCATTCCCCAATCATATCAAAAGTGAAAAAGACCAGCACACTGGTGATAGACGACAGTCAAAACCAATTAATCTTCTTCTTCTCAAACTTTAGGTACTCTCAATTTATTATTCTTTTTCCACAAGCTAGAAAGATATTATGAAGCCCTATTCTCAAATGAAACACTCCTAAGTAATACTGTATGGCATAACCCATTTCGCATTTCCACTGAATGCAGAAGTCACAACAACCACAAGTCTATGGCGTACACCCCAGACGTGGAATGAAAAGTGTTAACATAGTTCCAAAAGTAAACAACTGAATCACAAATGACAATTAATAACCTTGGGATAACTTGAAATATGACGTTACCCAAACACAATGACGTAAATGTAAAATGGATATACCTGGTAGTATAATGCAATGGGGCCGCCTATTTCCGTGTTCAATTGAGAAATAGTGGGATGGATTACCAGTGAATACACTCTCGAAAAAGCAACAATTTGATATAAATATAGGTATTGTTAGTGTTTGAATATTATGAAATAAACGCAGAAGGCAAATAGTGGTAAAATACTTGTAAAATACAATTAAATATTTCGATATATCCTGAATAGTTAGTAATTATAAAAATAACGTTACAAGCTCGAAACACGTATCTACGGTTGCACAACAATTTGAGGGTTATACCTAATAACTTTTCACTTTATATTTTCATATATAGCCCCTCGATAAATCCTTTCTGATTTATATGTTTATATATACATTTTTCCAAAACAACAGTCTTCTGAATGCAGTAAATTATCAGAGCATATTGATTCATTGTGCAGCTTTCCTAGAATCGGAATATATTTTTTTATTTTATTTTCAGACTGTGGAAGGTGGAAATTCCCAAAAACTGTATCATGAAACGAAAGGCCTGCACAAAACCTGACTTTCAATCAATACCCTGTTTTACGTTATACTTAGTTCATAATTAAATATTAGAATTGAAGTTTACATCAACAATTGTTGTATATATTATTAGAACAAAACTGAAAATATCATAGAGTTACCCAAATTTGAATTATTTGTCTGAATTACCTGAGGATTTTCAATCAAATACCGGGTGTCTGCTGAAGGTGGCCTCTAGAACTTTTTTGTTTTGAAGATAATTGAATGAAATTTGTAAGACATATACCTACGATATCAAATTGCATATTTTGAACTTCCGTTTTCATCAGAAATTACAAAAACTTTCGAATCTCAAATAGGGAGCTGGTATATTTTCACTTATTTTGTCTCCTTATGACATTTTGAGTACAACCATGTGTCACTTGTTACTTTTTGTTACCAACCTTTTTTCTTTATTTTGAAATTTATTCTTTAATCTTTAGGGCTAACTTCAGTTCTAAAATTTTGGGGAAAATACAACTTCACTGTTCTCTGTCAAAATGTAACTGATATATTTAAATATGTATGTATGTTTATTGACATAATATAGTATAGTACAGATCAAAATTGAAATGAAAAAACTTCAATAAACACGTATAAAACCACACAGACTATCTGAACTATAGTTTGTTCGTGGCGAGACAATTAAAACATGAATAAAATATATAAAAAGAATTCAGTACTTAAACCTTAATGCATCTAATGATTATCTATAGATGAAATTCAGTATTGAAACATGTAGCGGATGAAAATAATATAGAGATTTTACATAACATGGAAATCATCATTGCGTAACTATAGCACAATCAAACTATGTAATCAGTTGATTGTCAATCACAGATTGTCAAGTAATTCATGTATCTCCCTTTTTGGCCTGACCATTATAATTTTTTTTACTTCAGTCCTAGATCTCTTATGTGTACTTTTATTTTTTATTATCTGGCAAGGTGTTATACAGTGCGACGCTAAATTATGGAACAAATTCATCATTTCTGAATATAAAGATATTTCGGAAAAATCCTCGGACAGGTCGATTTTCTTTTCCAATGGGCCAATTTTTGAACCTCACCCAAAATATATAGGTTTATCCGCAATTGAGTAAAAATGACTTTGGTGATATTTTTAAATTGGACACCCAGTATATGTTTCCATATTTGGTTAGGGATCGTCATTACAAATCCAGTGATACCAAGTTTGATGGGATTATCAAACGGCTGCGGAGATATGGCCAAAAAACTTCCTCGTATGTCTAATGAGTATGACTGCGAGACTCTACACGATTCAGAAGGTTAAAAGTCTCTGTCGCACTCATTGGGTGTATGGAGAAGTTTTTTGGCCATATCTCCGCAGCCGTTTGACATAATCTCATCAAACTTGGTATCATTGGATTTGTAATGACGATCCCTAACCAAATATGGACAAATATACTGGGTGTCCATTTTAAAAATATCACCAAAGTCGCTTTTCCTCAAATGCGGATAACTATATATATTTTGGGTGAGGTTCAAAAATTGGCCCATCGGAAAAGAAAATCGACCTGTCCGAGGATTTTTCCGATATATCTTTATATTCAGAAATAATGAATTATTTCCATAATTCAGCGTCGCACTGTATAATTTGGTTCCTAAGTACAAATAACTTCTCTGTTCAAAGTATTTGTATGTAAAATTTAATTTTTAAATAGGTATTACTATTTTTTTTCAAATGGCATCATGGTGGCTCCTCGAGTTAGGAGAAAGGGTTATTTTCTTTTATCGTGTTGGTCACGGGTTTCTAGTTGCATTCAACTATTATTTTAATCTCAAAAGAAGCCAACGTATTCATCTACATTATAGCTTTCGAGATCCAAATGATAGCACTCGAATTTGAATTACCCGGTATTAGAACGTAAAAGACTATTTATTTGGATTTCCAATAACACTACACCAGCGCTTCTGTGCATGCTCAATTAAATAACGAACATCCCACTTCTGAAGAAACATGTTTGTTTATCTTGTTATTCTGAGTGTAATTTTCCGCTCGTTTTCAGACTTGTGATCGCGTTTATCAGCTTTCGCATGATTCCACAAAAAACTTTCGCACACGCGGTCCACAGCCCTGAATTTGTCTCTGTTAATAACAGTAATAAACAATCCAAATCAAGGCACGCTTTGCCCGATAGAGCTCGAAATGCTGAATTGCCGGCGTTCTGTGGTTATTTACGCGTAAAATTTGAATTGACAATAGCAATGCGGTTTGTGGCCAAACAGGGTTTTGACTTCTGAGCTAATATATTGCGTTTAATCATGTTTTCGCCAATTAAGGATTTCTGGATGACGTGTTCGAAATAGGCTTTCGTTGCTTCATATCTGGCCACTCAGTAAATATATTCGTGGTTGGATGAAACGCGGTTATGGCTACGTAACCCTTTCTCAATCCGCTGTAAACTTAAATTTTTTGATGTTGTATATACAAGAAGAGCACTTCATGTATTATTAATTAATCCAAACCAATGCATTCTTACATTGAATCAGGATTGCAACTGAATGCTTGTCTTCTGAATCCGGTCTCTGAACAGGATTAATCAAATTATGAGATTTGTGTGCAGGGGCGTTGTCCTACAAAAACAAAACAGCTTTGGATAGCTTTCCGCGTCTTTTCTCTTTAATTTTTTCCCGTAGAGTGGTCAGTAATGTCGAATAGTAATCACCAGTTATTGTTCTACCCTTATCCAAAATATTAATTATGATTACTCCATGGCAATCCCAAAAAACTGAAGCAAGAACTTTTCCAGCAGATCTATGGACAAGAAACCTTAGATCTTGGAGTGTCGTCATTCCATCTATTGTTGCTTTGTTTCTGGATCGTAGAAACGTACGTAAGTCTCATCCATAGTAACAATTCGGTTTAAGAAGTCTGCATCATTTTCAAATCGAGCACAGATCGAACGCAATGCTACTACCCTTGCACGCTTTTGGTCAACATTCAAACATTTGGGGATCCATTTTGCAGCAACTTTTCTCATGTCCAAATTTATGTGTATTATATGATGAACGCGTTCGTATAAAATATTCAGTGCTTCAGATATCCGTTTTAGCCCGATTCGACGGTCTGTTAAAATCATGTCATGAACTGCATCGATATTTTCGGGGACTGACACAGAAAGAAACTGGCCTTCCCGATCGGACATCATCTTCAATGGAAAATTTACCTCTTTTGAAGCTTGCAGTCCAATTTTTCACGGTCGCATACGAAGGACATTGATCACCAAGGGTATCAAGCATATCTTCGTAAATCTGCTTACCTCTCAACCCTTTTAAATACAGGTACTTGATGATGGCTTGATACTTCAATTTTTCGATTTTCACAATTTCGGTGGACATAGTTTTTCTTTTAGTTTATTGCGTAACTCTGGATTACTTTTTTGACGTCAAACTTCACACTGACACTTCTAATAAGTTATTGTTCATTGCTATGGTAACGCAATATTTTGTTTATGCAGGGAACTGGTCTAGGCTAACTAGATATCAATACATCCTCGTATGTCTCCGTATGTATTATATATGAAACTAATGTTTACAAATACATTTATTTAATATATTCATGTTATTATCAGAAACTCTTATTCCATTTTTTATTTATGAGTTTGTTAATTAACTTAATTAGGAAAATCAGAAATATCCACATTCAAGGATCTCCTTTTGTGGTAAACCGTATTTATTCCCTTTTATGTCATTATGTAAATTCATTGTTGAATATTTCCTTTTGGTGAATAAATTGTTATTATTATTATTATACAGAAAGGAACTTAAGGAAGTGATTCTGCATGAAAAAATAATGGCAGTTTGCTATATTACTTTTGTCCGCAAAATTTCTGTTTTCCGAGATACAGATTGTTAATGTATTTCTTCAAAACTGACTATTTATTCATTAGGAGATCATTACACGTATGCGCGCCAATGATGAACATGCATGTCAGAAAATGCACAATAACTACCTCTCTAAACCCACCAAATTTCATTTGCATATTTTAACTGGTTTCAGAACAATGAATAAATAGTCAGCTTTAAGAAAAACTCTAACGAATAACGAAGCATTTGCTGATAAAAATTATAAAGCAAACTTTCATTATTTTTTCATGCAGAATCATTTCCTGAAGTTTGTCGTACTGATTAACACCCTGTATAGTTTCCAGTAGAAAAAAATTATGAGAAATATACCGCGAGGCTCCATCAGTCAAATGATGGAACTCAACGGAATCAGAATTGGTATAACTAGGTCTAAAATTATTTCAAAAAAAGTAATTCCCGAAACTTCAGGGACCATTCATCGACTTGGTATTGACCAGTTAATTCGCAACTTGATTGCTGATTGAAAATTAATGACGATTCATCAATTGAGATGTAATCATGTCAGCCACAGTCACTTATTTCTACACACATGTCAACCGTGTAACCAAATAGAAGCAACGGAAACCCGATTCCAGTCCTGATAACGAGAGTTCCTTGATTAGTGAAAACATGATTGAACAGAATAATATATTACCTACCTCAAAAGACAAAGCGATGTTGAGCCACAAACCGCATTCCAATTTGTCAATTTGAATTTAACGCGTAAATAACCGCAAAACAAATGCTCGCAATTCGACGTTTCCGTTGAGAAGAGCTTGCTCCGATTTTAATTGTTCATTAAAGTTGTTACTGCAGACGAGTGTGGAATCGTAGAAATTGAAAGGATCTATCGATATTTGCAAAGATAGTGTGAAAATGGATCTGCAACAATTTCTCTGATATTACCGGCTTTCCGCAGATAAGTATGTTACAACCCTACTAGCACCATGCAGTCCGATGGTAACCCATAGGACATCCTCTCAGGACGTTCGGGACATCCTTAGGACGTGCAGAATTGGTACCGCGGACGTCCATTGGACAACCGTGGGAAGACCAATGTCTCGACTTCTCACCAAAATTGGACGTTCTATAAGGATATCCAGTGGAGATCCACCTGGGATGTTCATTGGACGTCCCCGAATTACATCAATCGAAAGTACATCTGGGACGTCCTTAGGATGTGCAGAATTATCAGATGTGTTTGTTCGTTGATCTCTTTCAGGACTGAGATTATGATATTGTTGTGGATTACTGGAGATACCAATTTGGATGAAATTTACTTACTATAGGTAAGCTCAGCACTCTCTCAGAGTAATTCAGTTCGGTTTTGGAAACATCAGATACATCTGAATCAGTCGGTACTTCTCTATTCAATGTTTCTGACAATCGTTTAGCGATTCTCTATTGCGCTGGCGTTTTGATATATTTCGTTTTCGTTTATACATGTTTAAAGGATACACACAACTCTACTTACGGAAACACCTTTTTCAAAACAGTGTTGAATGGGTTAGTAATAACTATTGAATAGTAGAACAAAACTTTTATTTTCATTTATAGATATAACTATATTGAATGAACACAAAATAACTTCCACAACAGTCACTAAACTAGCTAATCACAAAAGATGATAGAAAAGCAGCCCAAGCTGGTAAATACTCAACAATTGTCTGTCGATTCGTCAACGCTTCACTTGAACTCTTGAACACAGAACACAAAACACAGAACACAACTTTATGCAGGGAATCCAAACATAGAGGAATTGTTCGGTTTCAATTCGTATACGAACAAGAGAGACAAACATCCATTGATAGTGAAAAGTGTTTTATTCCAGATGGGTTGTTTTCGCTATAATGTTTAGCCCTATTGTAAATATGCGATCTATTTTATACCTCTTCTGTAAAACCACTAGCTGGGATGTATACACGGGTACTGGGTACATATGGAGGCCTGATTATTGTAACTATTTTCGAATTTTGTTTCATTTTTATGATCATCCATCCTTCATCTTTGGACATCCCAAGGGATTTTGCGCAGAGACATTTTCTAAAATTCGCTGATTGGGACATCCGATGTACATCCATCAAGGATGTTCCAGAATGTCCCCATACCAGGACAACCATAGGAAGTCCTTTCGAAGACATGCCGAATACATGCCAACCAGGACATCCAATGAATATCCCAGAAAATTCTACAAAGTATATCTGAACCACTACATCCCAAGGAAGTCCTCGCAGGGAGATATTCTAAGATTAACCAATATTCATTCATGCGGGATGTTCCTGAATTTCCCGTACCTGGACAACCATGGGACGTCCTTTCAAAGACATGCCAGAATACTTACTAACAAGGACGTCCGATGGATGTCCTAGGAAACATTACAAAATATATCCGATCCAGGACATCCCAAAGAAGTCCTTGCAGAAACGTTTAATACGATGTACCGATTGGGATTTCATTGGGACATCCATAGGAATTCCTTTGGGGAAATTCATGAAAATGCACTGAATCGGATGTCACAAGGACAATGATTTTAAGTCCCGGACATTCGGACATGATTTGTACCAAATAGGGACGTCCCTGGGACATGGTGTGCTATAAAAGTAATTAATGTACCAATATGCTATTTTTCTCTCTCAACAATTATACTTCAACAATGATTTCAGGGTCCTTAACCCTTCTTAAGAGAAAATATGAAAGATATTATGAAACTAATAGCAAATCAAACGGATATGGTTTTATGTAGATACACGGACTCTATATTTCCAATAGAATCACGAATTCGAACCTTGAGCAAAGATCTGGAACAGGAATCTCTCTGACTTGGAACTCACAGCTTCTTGAAGAATCTCTGTAGGCCTCCCAATGAAATCTTCAACTAGAACTAGCCTGAAAAAAAATATGACTCCCAAAATAATACTTCAACTTGTACTAAAACATTCTGGAATTTTTTGGATGAACGAACGTTTTACGTCTGGGAGAGAAGGATACTCCTACTCATCGACAGGTGGAGTTTCCAGGTCGTTTAGGTCTCAGATTTTTTCAGGAACAATTCGAGCGGCCGGAGAGTGTTAAGTTGGTTCTGCGAATCGTCTCTTAATAGTTTCGTACAACTGCTGGTCTATTTGCTTTGTCAGATTTTCCATTTTCTGGAGAATCTCGAAACGTCGATTTGGAGACTTGGTTAGCTTTCTGATCGCTCAAGTTACCAGGTCGATTTCTCTGGATTTTGTAGTGCAGTGTGTGAGAAAACGTAGTTTTGGAATTTGTTTTGAATAGTGATCAAAATGCACGGAAATTTAGGGCACATCTGGAAGCCATTGAATTCAGCATTTAGTTCACAATACAGAGAATGTTCCGAAAACTTCATATAAGTATGCTATTCGCAATCACCACGGAGTGGGCGACAAGTTTTCCAATTTAATGCATGAAGCAAAGATTTATTATGACTAGTAAGTAAAGAAAAAGTTCAGTGCCGCTGTGCAAGAATTATTCATCTGCAAATGTGTCCTTGCACTATTTACCCAAAAAAACGGAAGTAAGTTAAAACATGGGGAATTAGACTGAAAATCGAAAAGCCAATGGGTGACCCAGGGGTGTGTGCATGGTCCATAACTTTTTTTCTATGCAAGCAATCGACTTGATTTTTTTTTCAATCGATAGGTTCAACAATGAGCACATTCTGAAAATATGTTCATCGATATACAAGATGTTTCAAAATGAAATACACGACTGCGTTCAATTTTTTTTAAATGGCAACCCTCCTTTTTTATTCCATTTTTGGATTCGCCACTAAATTGTCAACATAACGCACCCTGGTTTCATATACCTATCTGCAATAGTAACTCAACTTACTTTTTCCCAGACTATTCCTCAAGCTTCAGAGCATCTTTTGAAATGCTGGCGAACTTGAAGTCAATGTTCCATCGCATACTACGATTTTTTTCAAATGACGGTTTACAAATGGCAATAACTCGATTTTTTCAAATGCAACGCCCTGTATTTTATTACACCATTACATGGCATTTTCTAAGAGCTTTTCGTCAATATAGCATTTGTGGGGTCTTCTTTGTGTAGTTTGCGAAATATGTTGAAAATAAGAAATGTGGATGATTTTTGAGGAATCTAGTAGGCTACTTTCGTAAAATTTAACACATTCTTAAAATTATGGAGAGAATTTGTTTTTGAAATTGTAATATAAACAGGAGTACATTACAAAGAAAATAATTCTAGTAATAGTTACAATAACAGTAAAGAGTGATTAACAATAAACCATGTAAAAATTTTGGGGAAAGGCCACTTATAAATGCTCAAATAGGTCCCCATCATGTTCCACACAAGCTGCTAGTCTTCTTGTGAATAAGTCCCGAACTCTAGCAAGCATTGCTCCATTAGTTGAAGGAAGGCTTCCGTGATCCCATTTTTCATATCATCTGCAGTTGTCGGACGATCTCTGAAAACCCATTCTTTCACGTACCCCCAAAGAAAGAAATCTAAAGGCGTAAGGTCTGGGGATCGCGCGGGCCAAGGAATAGTACCTCCTCGGCCTATCCAACGATTAGGATAGGACTGATCTAAAAATTCTCGAACTATACTATGGTTATGCACCGGCGCACCATCGTGCTGCAACCACATGGTTCTTCGGGTATTCAAATCCATTTCTTCTAACATTCTCGGAAGATGTTCGCGAAGGAAAGTAAATATCTTTCACCATTTTGTACATTGTCGAAGAAGTAGGGACCAATAATTCCTCCCCAAACATTAAGCGACCGTCGCTGTTGGTGGTCAAGGGTCCTCAACCATTGAGGAATTTCGACTGCATAATAATGCATGTTGTGTTTGTTGACCAAACCGTTGTTCTTGAAAGTTGCTTCATCAGAAACCAGAATTTTGTTTAAAGTATTATAATCATCATCAATCATGCCATTCATTTGAATACAGAACGCAACTCTATTGGCAAAATCATCACCATACAATTCTTGATGTAGGTTCAGATGAAAAGGGTGGAACTTATGTTTCAATATTATTCTGTTCACACTACTTTGTGAAATATCCGTTTCCGCTGCTATTTCCCTAGTGCTTACGTGAGGATTTTCCTGTAGCATCAATAAAACTTGCCACTTTTTTTCCTCATCAATTCGACCACCAACAATTTTCTTTTGAGTATAAGACACACTACCACTGAGTTCAAACCGATCTCTTAACTTTTGGAATGAAGGCACCCGTGGAGTTCTTGCTTCCGGATATTTTTCATGGTAGATTCTGCTTGCTAAGAAAGGATTTCTGTCAGCTTCGCCAATACAGTAGACCATATTCACTAATTCTTCGAGAGTGAAATTAATTTTCAACAATTTTACGTGTACAATTATTGACAGTACAAGGATGTCAAATAAAAAAGGAGGGTTGCCATTTAAAAAAATTGAACCTAGTCGTGTATTTTATTTTGAAACATCTTGTATATCGATGAACATATTTTCCTGAACCTATCGATTGAACTCCTCTGGAAATGGAAAAACATACGATAAATTGAAGTAACTTTTTTGTAATATCTAACAGAAAACTACTACTTTCCCGGCTGAAGCCACGCTGGACATTGAACTACATCTGATAGATATTGTGAAAGACCCTATACAACTTGAAGAAAAATCTTAAAGTGAAAATTTGCATTTTCATTCAGATAGTTGATTATTTCTCCGTTATCTTATTTATAGTTGAGAATCTCCAATAGAAACTGGACATTTTAGAAATAATCAACTATCTGAATGAAAATGCAAATTGTCACTTCCAGATTTTTCTTCAAGTCATATAGGGTCTTTCACAATATCTATCAGATGTAGTTCAATGTCCAGCGTGGCTTTAGCCGGGGAAGTAGTTGTTTTCTGTTAGATATTACAAAAAAGTGACTTCAATTTATCGTAGGTTTTTCCACTTTCCATAAAATGAGATTCATAACTGGAGAAACATTATGTAATTGTGTGGACATGAAAATATCGCCAGTTCCATTCAGAGGACGGTTGATTATAAAGCAATATTTTCCGGAAAAGCCTATCAAGTATGGAATAAAACTATTCGAACTGTGCTGTGGAAATTAACGTACCTCTACCTACATGAGATTTGAGAATACATTTTATGAAAGAACGTTTTTCTGATACATCAGTCGCATCAAACATTGTGTTGTTTTTGTCTGATAACCTTTTATATTCCAGAAGAAGACCCATTGCTGATAATTTTGATAGTAGTGTATCGCTGGATACTAAACTTGTTGGTAAAAGAACTCACTATATCATAATATTTCAGGAACTTAGAAAGAGTACTTGTTGCTGACGAAATCAAAAACAAAATTTTGCGAAAAGATGATATCAAAAACGGTATCAATGAGTCAGAAATTCCCAACTTGATGAAAGCGATATGAAAATCAAATAGATTTGAAAATTCAGATGTGCAATTGATGAACCAGGAGCAATATTACACAGCATAATAAATGAAAAGCTTCTGTAGATGTTTCTAATGAATCTGGCTATTATTAGCTACTCAGAAATTCACTGGATTAAAAAAAAATAGCAATAGAACTACTCATTTCCGATATAACGCTAGTTCACCACAATAGAGTAACCCTGAAATGAAAAAGCCCATGCATCAAAAAATCACAACACCTACGTGTACCCCAAGAACAAGATACACCTTAATCGGTTATAAAAAATTTTTGAATAAAGTCCATCGTCTCTTCTAACAGAACGAAATGTCGTAAGAGTCAAAAAACATTTTGACCCAATTTTTAACTAGTATATTTTTCTGATAAATTCAGTTAATTTTGAACATTATCCATAGTAATAGACTGTAGGCCTACCTCACAATCCTTACATTAATAGTCTTTTCCTAGTCTGCTTTCGGTGTGGTAAAATATTCTTATATGTTTTGAGGTGAATCAATATCATTACCTCTCCATCTCCACTATTGATTGTGTCGTGAAGTTCACAATCATTTATACAGTGTTCGACAGAACCCTCCCGTTTTTGTAATATTCAAACCAGAAAGATAGAGAATTGAATCAAAATGGAGTTGAAATGGAAATGGATTTTCACAATAACTTGAAATTTTAAAAGTGGACAAATTTGCCTGCAATGTAACCAACTTCCAATTTGAGCTTTCTAAGTGGATGATGGTCTATTCCGTGCATATAAAAGATCGATACCGTTCTCTTTTCAACCATATTCACAAACGATTCATGTGTTGATTCATCACTACTTACAAACAAATTACGAGTTCAATATGAGCTATATTCTGTATCACCCAGTACAATGACAAAATTTTGAGAAATACCAATTTAAGATTGAATGTTTTCATATAGATTACCAAGACTCCTTTGTAGAAAAAGTGTTTGAAGCAGCCGTAGTAGATGTGCAAAATCGGCGGTCATTATGACCGCTATATGGCACCACAGGAAAGTATCGTAGCGGTCATAATGACCGCTATGGCACTCAATGTGTTGAAAAATATTTTATAAATAGTAATTCTTCATATCCAAGTCTTCTTAAAAGGTGACGAAATCCTAAATCTTAAAATTAGTTACTTACCAACAAATTATTGAGGAACAATCTTTTTATATAGAATTTGACATCGGGAATTGACATGTATCTAATTTCAGAGGGAACTAGATTGAGAACTTTGCAAACAACATACAAAAATGATCTTTGATATAAGTTTGTGTTATATTTTGGTATTGTAAGGGTTTCCTTTCTCCATATATTTATGTTGTGTACTTCAGTTCTGAATCTGCTTTTCTTGTATAAATATATAGTTGATTTATTTTTCATGACTTTTAAAAACAATATACTACTAAATCCTCTAGTATGTAAGTGCAAGCTAAGGACAGTGAATTTTATTTTCAGATACGAATCCATTTAATAAGTCATCTGTTTGTATATATACTGAGCTTTCCTTATTTAAAATTGTCAGATTAGATCAAATCTGTTTGCTATTCACTTGGATTATTTAATATAAAGTTATTCAGAAGAATTGAGTATCTACTGTCCATAAATAACATTAGAATGGTCTTGTGTTATACTTGCGAATTTCTGAAAGGTAAAATGTAATTTTTGGTTTTCGCTTAGAAAATCATGTCAGTTTTAACATATGGTGCATTTGTTTCAATACAAGTTTTATTCAATCGCTATCAAACAATTAAGTTTGTAGATATGATTTATTTTTGAATCTGGCTTCACTAAACAAGCTAATTCGGAAAAATGAAAGATAACTAAGAGTGAGAAATCTGATCAAAAATGAATAATAAAATCGTTTATTAACATTGCAAGCTAATAATTCAAGAAATAGAAACTACTCAAACCCCAAAACGACTTCAAAATCGGTTGTTTTGGATGCTTTTAGCTCCTAAAGATGCTAAATTTTTTGGCGAACCGCGCGTCGAGTGTAACTTTGACGTAGTTTTGGTGTTTGGGTAGTTTCCAATTCTTGAATTGTTTTCTCATTCTCACCAATGATTCCGAATATCCACTTATTCGAGCATGATGATAAATTTACAATTTTCCTGTACATTATATGCAATGTTGCAGTAACCTAGCTGGAATAATTGATAATGACATATGCCATTTGTAATATTGCTGAACGTCCGTTTCAATAGTTGCTGAACCTTTGCAGTAAGGTAGCAGAAAACTCTGATGTAACATAACACATTACCATGAAAGTTTACTGAAATATTGAAGGAATGTTACTTTGCTTAGTGGGAAGTTTTTTCGGTTTTTCCTTCACCTATAATGAGAATACACAACCAAACATCGGGAAGTTGCCCCGGAGCGCTATGACAAATAAAGCCGTCCTTTACTCGCACAGGTTATGCCTTACGGACCCCCGTAAAGCTAGGAGAACCACTTTGATATTTTAAATTTTTTTTTAGGCCATGTTTTTCGGCTAATTTTAGGCTAATGTATTACCCTAGTTCTGAAAGCTTGACGTTAATTGACCATAATTTTAGGCTCATTTTAGGCTCACGTTTGAACCCATTGCCAATTTTTTTGGAATGCGGTTTTTTAATCTTGGGTTCTGCTAGCTTCAGCGTTAAGCTTACAGAATTTAATCATAAAAACCAACTCAGAACAAATCCAGTTGGACACATTTTTAGGGTCCATTCGGGCTAATTTATTACCAAATAATTTTTTTTTGCCTTTTAGTTGAAGGAGAAATCAGAGGTTTTGTTAGCTCAATACTGAGCTGGCTGTACCGAAAGGCTAACCGAATCGTTATGGAAAATCTGATCACACCATAATTTTAGGTTCAGGTTTGATAATACCTATTTTCCATCATTAAAGATAACCTCTTGGAAGGTATTCATGTTGAAAATGGAAACATTCTCAATTGGAAATTGAAAGAAACATGACTCCTCTGGAAATGGAACAAACCTACGATGAAATTGAGATATTTTTTGTGATATCTAACAGAAAACAACTAGAAAACAACTACTTCCCCGGCTAAAGCCACGCTGAACATTGAACTATCCTGATTTGTAAAAAGACCCTATATATCTTGAAAGAAAAATTCCGAAAGTGAAAATTTGCATTTTCATTCAGATAGTTGATTATTTATTAAATGTCCAGTTTCCATTGGATATTCTTATCTATGAATGAGATAAGGGAGAATATTATTCGGAAGTATTACTCACAGAAATCGCTCATTTCTCGTAGGTCTCCAAAACATTTTGGTCTACTAAAAGATAGATAGATAGATAGATATTGATCTCTTTGAATCATATACATGACATGAGATGAGTCATACAGAAGTGGTTTAATAGTTATTTATGCAACAAGTGCAAAAAGTGAATGTTTATTGCACTCGACGTGAAATTGTCCGACGAGGCCGTTTGGCCGAGTTGGACAAGACGTCGAGTGCAATAAACAATTTTTGCACGAGTTGCATACAGTATTTTTTCTACGTTCATGCAAAAAACAAAAAATGATTTATTGAGGTGCGGCACTAGGTGTAGGAAAATGAAATGCGCAACTTGAATACTTTATTATTAATATCGATTTGCATTGAAACAGGAACTAATACGTTACGAACAATTTAACTCAAACTTTATTTTTACCCACAATGTTGAAAGTGAATGAACAATTGGTGCAATTTTCAATATGAATATTTCGTAGTGAAGTACCTATTGCCAATCTCACAGAATATCTGCTAAATATGTAGTAGGTTTAAACGTTTATGTTTGTCATGATGACAGCACGTTGAAGTAGAATGACAGATGAGTGCAATAAAAACTTTATTGCACTAGTGCAATAAAGAACTTCTTTTTCCACTGAATATAGTTCAATAAAGTTTTGCTTTTTGCATGAATGTAGAAAAATTAAATTTAAGTGCCATTGGCCTTTAAATAGTATTATTTTAATAAAACCTGATCTAACACTTTTATATTTATCAAATAAATTCTTGTTGTAATGGTGCACCCTAGTGTTTACATATATTAGGCATATGAGATTCATCAAGTTGCTGATGTGAGAAGAGAAAATGTTGTTGGTGTCCTGAAGTGTTCCTCAAGAGATTCAAGTAAATTATGACTCCAACATATTTAATACTTTCATGACAAGAAAGTTCACAATGCATGCGGGACTATTTCCATCAAAATTATTCTGCAAAACCTATTCTGCAGTTGTGCATATGGTGATCACATCTTCTGAGGGGAATACCAACTCTTGGTTGATGAACGACAACAAGAAGTCTGCTATACGAGGATGTATTGATATCTAGTTAGCCTAGACCAGTTCCCTGCATAAACAAAATATTGCATTGCCATAGCAACGAACAATAACTTATTAGAAGTGTCAGTGTAAAGTTTGACGTCAAAAAGGTGAACCAGAGTTAAGCAATAAATCGAAAGAAAAAATATTTCAACTGAAATTGTGAAAATCGAAAAATTGGAGTATTGAGCCATCATCAAGTACCTGTATTTAAAAGGATTAAGAGGTAAGAAGATTTACGAAGATATGCTTGATACTCTTGGTGATCAATGTCCTAGGTATGCGACCGTGAAAAATTGGACTGCAAGCTTCAAAAGGGGAAATTTTCCATTGAAGATGATGACTGATCGGGAAGGCCAGTTTCTGTGTCAGTCCCCGAAAATATCGATGCAGTTCATGACATGATTTTAACAGACCGCCAAATTGGGCTAAAACGGATATCTGAAGCACTGAATATTTCATACGAACGTTCACGTCAATTTGGACATGAGAAAAATTGCTGCAAAATGGATCCCCATATGTTTGAATGTTGACCAAAAGCGTGCAAGGGTAGTAGCATCGCGTTTGATCTGTGCTCAATTTGAAAACGATGTAGACTTCTTAAAACGAATTGTTACTGTGGATGAGTACATTTCTACGATCCAGAAACAAAGCATAAATCGATGGAATGGCGACACTCCGGTTCTCCAAGACCTAAGAAGTTTCGTGTCCAAAAATCTGCTGGAAAAGTTCTTGCTTCAGTTTTTTGGGATTGCCATGTAGTAATCATGATTGATTTTTTGGATAAAGATAGAACAATAACTGGAGATTACTATTCGCCATTACTGACCACTCTACGGGAAAAAATTAAAGAGAAAAGACGCGGAAAGCTATCCAAAGGTGTTTTGTTTTTGCATGACAACACCCCTGCACACATCTCATGTTGCCATGCAAGAAATTCATGATTTAAGGTTTGAATTACTAGAACACCCCCCTTATTCACCAGATTTGGCTCCGTCCAACTATCATCTCTTTCCTCAACAAAAAAAAAGTTTGAAAGGTCGTAAAGTTTCTTTCAACAAGGAGGTAATAAAAGCTGTGGAGGTCTGGTTTGCAGAACAAGAAGAAACATTTTTTTGAAAGGTCTAGAGACGTTGCAGGTTCGCTGTAATAAATGTATCCAATTAAGAGGAGAATATGTTGAGTAATAAAATATTTTGACATTGAAATTTTGTTTGGTTCTATAGTAGGCTGAGAATTTTTCAATATATCCTCGTATTGCAGCGTAACTAAAAATAATTCAAGTAGTTTTGTTTTCTTGTGTATGGTGCAAGGTCTTGTGTCAAAAACAACTTATCAATTTTGCGGTATCGAAATCCATGTGGAAATTAAAAAAAAATCATCATATTTTGTTGAAAAAATTTATTTTTGCCAAATATTTTGGTTCTTTTGTGTTTTAGGAAAGATATTCACACATACAAAAATGAAGAAGACAAAATTTTCCATAATTTATGTCCCATCTATTTTTCCTGTAAAATTGATAGTTTCGATGCAGCGGGTCTGTAAATGTATAGTTATTTAATCAACTAGGGTATTAATGAAGGCGATTAATGATCGAGATCATCTATCGCACCTTAATATAGGAGTTGATTACAATACTTTTCCGTCGACCTAATGATAGTATGGAAGAACATTAAAAAAAAAAGTTGAGAAATTTTCGTGAGGATTCGAACCCCCGATCTATACATCCGGATTGTCTTCGTTCACTCGCATTTCACCTCTGCGCTACGGAGCCCATGTATAAAATGTCGCGTTTTTATGAGTTGAGTTTTTGCTACATTTTCCAAAATTACTTGCTTTACATAATAATGAAAATAATTCATTTTTCATAGATTCTTCTGCTTTTATCAGGCAATAAACTTATAGCTGCCACTTTAGCGGTTTCCGCAACATCTGGCGGTGTCAACGTGAAATTATCTTCAATATTCATTATTTAGTTTGGAAAATTATGTGTCAAAATTTTACAGCGCACATAAAATCTGAATCCGTTGATGTCTGGTTGCCATGCAACACGCAAAATCATGCATTTACAGAGAAATTGGTCATTAATGACAAATTGAGCATTAATAGGGATCATTAATGGTCGATTTCGTTTGTATTGAAGCATATTAAACAGACATGTTAATACGAGGTCGGCGGAAAAAGTACTTTTTATCGCAATTGCACAAATTCCTAATTCGTTTGTTTTCTGTGGACATTTAGAGAGTTTGTCATTAATGAGCCTGCAGGTCCTACCCGCAAGCATTTGTGCTATTTGGCACTAATTTCCACACCACCTTGCGGTAGAGTAAACGGCGCGTTTTTTCCTTTTGTGGTTTCCCCATTAGGCCTAATGCACGAAGCGAATTTAATCAAGTTTCCTTCGCTTTGTCTTTTTCGATGGTCCTGGTTTTTCAAGATCTTCTGGTTCTGATTCGTCACTTCTCTCCGCATTAGATTCAAATTGTTAGTCGTCATCCAATTCTTCTATTCTTTTGCCCACGATAGTTATCGGTGCTGCATCTTCTTCATCATCATTTTCAGAAGCAAGCTTTGGGCAGGAGTCACCGTTGATGCATCTACATAATTCGTCGGTTCCTTGCCAAAACCACGAATGTTCAATTTGCCATTACGAATGAGAAGAGTTTTAAGAATATTCGTGCTTCTTGCTTTGAAAACTTTGGTGAGTTTTCACATTCGCGAATTCACTCTTGTTCACAGTAGACAACCTAATATCAAATTCGTGAGTTTGGCATTGAAAACTTTGGTAGAGAATTAATATTTTACATATTTAAGTCAGAACCCTGAAAGGACACCGCACTAATCTTATGGAAAATCAGTTTCGTTGAAAATTGCTGAAATTTCAGTATGATGGAGCCCATGCCATCCTGAACGAAAGTTACCATTGCACCAACTCTCTGAATGTTGTCGTCTGGATTCTACAGGGGGTCAAAGTTTGATATATTGACGATTTTTCAAAAAATCCGGAATTTCATTTTCATCGTATCGATCTGAATTATAATGAAATAGTCTACAATATGTGCATCAAAAAGTTCAAATGACAAAAGTTTCTAGAATCAAAACTGGCGGGTATACAGAAGGTTAAACATTGTTTTCGGTAATTTTTATCGAACATTTTTCAAGAAGATATTCTTTTTCCTACAGATCCATATGCAATTGATGTTACTTACACTACATGAAAGGGTTATCATATTTCGCATTCGAACCAACCATCCAACTTCAAGTATTTGAAAGATACGGGGCGATCAAAAATATATTTTCAATTTCGGAAAAATGTATCCCTTTGTATAGTCAGCTTCTACCAAAATATTCAGCTGATTTTTTGAAACAATGTAGCTAAAATAAATATACAAATGTGTCAACGTCCGTGCTCATTAATCTGAATCCAAATAAAGTTGCGGCGATGGTCCAAACAATATGGAGAAGGGATGTTTCGGAATAATTTCGAAATGATTTCTAAAAATATTCGTGAATTTTTTTTATTTTCTGACATAATGTAGATGAGTCATTCTTGATCAAATAGTTCTACAGTGCTTACCTAGCGAATGACATGGTTTGAATTATACAGGGGTTTGAAGTTGCAAAGGAATTATGGACTATTCGAGAAATCGATGAAATACTATACTTCAGACCCATGTACAGTGCATCCCATTTTGGGTGAGACAGCCAGGTTTATCGCTTGTTATTTAAGATAGAGCCTTGCGGTTTTCACGTTCCTTTCCTTTTTTTTTTTGTGAAACTCAAGTTGGCCTAATCAGATTTTGCATAACTGTTTCCGTTTATGAGATACAGGGCGATTTTGGAAATTGATACTTTTCGGACCCCTTCTTTATCTCCGAAGTTATTAGAAATAATGCTGAGCTAAAAACTACATCTGATACAGAATTCTGCGTAGAATCCAGTGGAGTACTTATTTTTTTTTTCGGGGTATGGTTTTGAAGATACGACGCAAACCTATATTTTTTTCAATGGAACACCCTGTATTTTATTACTTCGTTGAATTCGCTATTTTTTTCCCTTCAAAATTATGTATAACACTATATAGGTAGGATGTTCAGAAATGCTAAAAAACACTAAAACATCACATAATGATAATTTTTCGTTAGTAAGCCATGGATTTTCCAAGTTTCAATAAGAGGATTATTTCTTTTGATTATTAACATTAGTAGATCATGGATGATACGAACATCCTTGTTGTTATTATGGCTACTATGCATTTGGAAGCATTGTTTTATCAAATAGGCATTGAAGAGAAAAAAAAACAAATCTGATCTAGCTGTCATCGCTACGAATTATTATTGTGTTTCATCGTGTTTGGGTTTGAAGGAATATTGAGTATTGTAGAAATAATTGTTTGTGAATTTGTTGATTGAGAACTGATAATGGCTGGAAGAGATATGGTTTTTCAAAACAATGAAAAATATGACATTATACAATGTTTGAATCAATCCAATGAAAACGTTGGCGAAGCTTTGGAACTTTATTTGAACAGGTATGACGTCGAGAATTTTACCACAAGACATTTCCTTACAACGTGATTTAAAAACTTTCAGATATCCTGAGAGGCATCAACCTAGTCGAGCAACTATATTCAGACTAAAGTATAATTTACTGAATTATGGTGCATATTCTAAACCTCAACCCAAGGTATATATTAAAGAGAATAAAGAAGTAGATGAAATAAATGTGTTAGCTAGCGTTCATGCCTATCATCAGACTTCTTGTGCAAAATTAGAGAATGATACTGCTATTTCCAGATCACGGGTACACAGAATTTTTAAAAAGTATAAGTTAAAACCCTACAAAGTCAATATTGTCCAACACTTATATCCTGGTGATGCAGCAAGACGTGTGAATTTCTGCAATTGGTTTTTGAACCGTGCTCGGAGAGACGTTGATTTCGCAAAAAAAGTTATTTGGTCAGACGAATCACATATAAGCAGTGCTGGTATATTTAACAGGCAAAATACAAGGCATTGGTATGATGAAAACCAGCACTTGATTTTTGAACGACAACAACAGGGTAGATTTGGTTTTAATGTGGCATGTTTCATATTGGGGACAAAAATCTATACCGCATTTTTGAAGGATCTCTTACCGCAACTAGGTACTTGACAATTTTAGAAGACGTGTTACCGGAACTACTGGAAGATGTTCCCCTCGCCTTTCTTCATTCCATACATTTCCAACAGGACGGCGCCCCTGCCCATAATTCAAGATTGATCGGGCGGTTTTTAGAAAATAATTTTCAGGGTTGTTGGATTGGAACTCATGGACCCATCAGGTGGCCTCCAAGGTCATCTGATCTGTCTATATTAGACTTTTTCTTGTGGGGCTATTTGAAAAATAAAATATACAGTAACAGACACAACAGTCCCGAAGAACTTCGTGCATCAACAGCGGCAGCTTTCCAAAATTTACAAAACCGCCCTTTTATAATATTAAATGCACTCAGGCGAATTGAAAAAGTTTGTCAATTATGTATTAGGGAAAATGGACAGCAATTTGAACAGTTTAATCAGTAAGATATTATGTAATGTTGAAAATTTTTATTAATGATAAATATTTTATTGGGTATTTCTTTTGTATCTAATTTGTATTATGAATTGTTATATTATTTATTTTTTGCTATTAGGTAGGTACCTACGTTTTGTTTTTCGTGTCAGTGTATTATCTTTATTTGCTTACTCTCCTATAAAAAAAAACACAAATGAAAATTATTCAATTAATTCTTCTTTTATATGGGAAATCCATGGCCCACTAACAAAACATTATCATTAAGTGATGTTTTAGTGTTCTATAGCATTTCTGAACATCCTACCTATATAGTGTTATACATAATTTTGAAGGGAAAAAATAGCGAATTCAACGAAGTAATAAAATACAGGGTGTTCCATTGAAAAAAAATATAGGTTTGCATCGTATCTTCAAAACCATACCCCGAAAAAAAAATGAGTACGCCACTGGATTCTACGCAGAATTCTGTATCAGATGTAGTTTTTAGCTCAGCATTATTTCTAATAACTTCGGAGATAAAGAAGGGGTCCGAAAAGTATCAATTTCCAAAATCGCCCTGTATCTCATAAACGGAAACAGTTATGCAAAATCTGATTAAGCCAACTTGAGTTTCACAAAAAAGTATGAGAAAACCGCAAGGCTCTATCTTAAATAACAAGCGAGAAACCTGGCTGTCTCACCCAAAATGGGATGCACTGTACATGAAATATCCCTTCTCCATATTTTTGGACCACCGCCGCAACTTTATTTCGATTCAGGAAACTAAATTGAAATGCAGTAACATTCGTCGGTTCCAAGCCAAAACTGCGAATGTGCAAAGGACCTCGCACTAATCTTATGGAAAAACGGTTTTGGTGAATATTGCTGAAATTTCAATTTGCCAATAGCCAAAATGCCAAATGCCAATAGTCTATGCCGTCTTGAACAAAAGTTATCATTGCGCCAACTCTCGGAATTTCATTTTAATCCTATTGATCTGAAATTTTATTATGAAATAATCCACAATATGTGCATTAAAAAGTTCAAATGAAAACAGTTTCGTGAATCAAAACTGGCGGGTATTCAGAGGGTTGAACGTTGTTTTTGGCAATTTTCATCGAACTTTTTTCGAGAAAATATTCGTTTTCCTGCAGATCCATATGCAATTCATGTTACACTACATGAGAGGGTGATCATACCATCCAACTTCAACTATTTGGAAGATACGGGGCGATCAAAAATATATTTTCGATTTCGGAAAAATGTATACCTTTGTATATATATATATATATATATATATATATATATATATATATATATATATATATATATATATATATATATATATATATATATATATATATATATATATATATATATATATATATATATATATATATATATATATATATATATATATATATATTTAGTTTCCTTGCAGCCACAGTCCGGTCCACATCCTATTCTGCATTTACATGAAATGCATTTTAGCAATTTTTCTGGCGCGGGGTCGTTCAAAGTCGTAACTGGAACAAGTAGTCCACTGTCATTTATTTTCCATCCCTAGTTTGTAGGTGTTTTTTCCTTACCACGCCAAAGTTGCACTTGGTGGTAAGTTTTCGAAGAATGCTGACGCGTGGTAATATGGCTAGATTGGTTTCGCTTTTAGTTATTGATTGCAAAAAGCAACGGGAAGGGTGAAAGTTCAAGGATGTGTCCGAAGGTTTAGCGCCGTACAATGATAAAAAAAACGCTGCCCTGCTTCAACGACAGCTTCAGGCTCAGCATTTTCGTCATTAAAAACTTGGACGTACTGCTCTAAGCGCATATTTTTCTGAAAGGCAGAGATCAATTTTGCCTTCCCTTGTTCAAAGATGGCGGAAGTTGTGTCGCAGCCGCTGATCACACAAGTGCATCTAAATTTCCGATAATTATCCATGAAAGCATGTTGTCTAAAAATTGCATGAGTTTATTTTCATATTTTGTCAAAAGAGCCCGACTCCGAAGGAGGAGCACAAAATATGAAAATAACGGAATATAGTTTTTTACTGACCACATAATTGAATGGAAAATTATCAGGTTTATTTTGATGGACGAGTGTAATTCTGTAGAATATTTCCGGAGTTGAAAGAAGATTGTATGTGCTGCTGTTTCACTTTCAACTACATTTTCCTCAATAGATTGACATTTTTTTCACTTTTTGAAGTATATCTGACATTTATCGGTATTGTCAGTCAGTGTTGATGTTATTGGTGTCATGCGGACGGGATGTTTTCGCAGTGCAGTTACTGCTGTAGTTTTTCGATAATTGCATTCCTCTTATGACAAATTTTATGTAGGAGGGAAATAATTTGTAAAATTTCAATATCGACGCCGCATCCGCCAAAACTTCAAATATAATTCGCCAAAACTTCAAATATCAGTAGCCAAAATTTCAAATATCATTCGCCAAAACTTCAAATGTGACAACGAAATGGGCTGCCTACAGTAAAACACAGTGAGGGTAATAAAAATCAGTAGATACTTAAACCTTACGGTTTCATAAGTTAATACTGAAAACTATATTAATAAAGTTTAAGGACAAACTAATACTTAAAGTATGTACTGATAGAGTATAAGTTCGTTCTTATGCTGACCAGTTGTTACTTAAATCTATATTAATAAACGATAGGTTATACTGGTTAAATTAAGTATGCTCTTTTCAATTTGTAAGACTGCTTCTTAGCATGCTGATAGTGCTTGCTGAAGGTGAATTTCCATTTGTTTAAAAAATGTTTGTCGTGCAACGAGCTCCAAAAGTTTATAAAAACAGACGAGAAGATCCTCGTGTTAATAATTATGTGAAATTGTTTCGTTTTAACCCCGAAAGTGTGGCGTGGTTAACGCCACATTTTTGGGCACTAATAGCGGGTGGGTCTTTAGTACCCTGGCAAATATTGAAATGAATATGTTGTTTATTCGAGTTTTTGTTACATTTGGCTTCAGGCTACCAGATACGTGTAGCAGAAGATATTGGTGTAAGTCAACCAACGGTATCAAGTGTAGTACATTTTGTGAGCTAAAATATTATTGAAAAATCTCATATTCGGATAAAGTTTCCTCGTGTATGGTTGTACTTTCTTTGTTATCTACCTAATTAATTACCTTTGAAATCGTAGGACTATGAAGCGATACAACAGGAAAAACAAAAATTGCGAGCAAAATTTCGTTTTCTAACTGCTACGCAGGTGCAAGTGAGTGTACATTGACACGAAATAAAAAAGTTTTGTCAGTGCAGAATGGTAAGGTTCTGTACACGATAGCAGGATTTAAAGGAACAGTCATAACTGTGGAGTATTCAGAAAATTTGACAATTCAGTAACAAACTTTTGAAAAATGAACGTGTTATTTTCGGAAGATGCTTCAAACAGTCAAAGCAACGAGTCCCTTTATTACGAAATACAAATAAGAAAAGTGCCATCCATTATGACAGCATGTTGTGTTCTTCATAATATTGGAAATTATATAAAAGATGAAGATGTATTTGATATTGAAAAAGGCTCACATTTAAGCTATGACAATATCGAATATGAAGAACCTGTTGAACTACGTGAACTTTAAGTCATACGCAACCGTTTAGCCACAATTATTTACGCCAATCAACATAACTTACATAATATAGCTTTTTCTTTTTATTCCCAATTATGTTAGTATCAGTATTTTTGTACTACCGCCTTCAGGTAATTGATTTTTTCTAATAATTTTTTGGAATCGGTAGGTTTTCCAAAATTATCTACAACGTTTTCATAGTCAACTTACAACATTTTATAACAAGGCATGATACCTTAAATTCCCAATAGTGTTTAAGAGTGGCTAAGACGTTTTGTTTTTGTTATTTATTGCGGGAGTTTTCCCTTTATTTAGAATAATAGGATTATCCTGCACAAATTTGGATGAAAAACAAATTAGGAGAGGAAGCGGAAATAAACCCAAAGCAGAAAATGCTGATAGAAGGTATGAGGAAGATACAGAAGAAAGCGCATCTAATAAGGCAACAGAAAAACAAATATTTTCGATGGATCTTCAGAAAGTTTTGCTGTTACCTATGATGCCTCAAATTAGAAGCAGCTTTTTTATTAGTAGATTAGTAACCGTTACTATGACTTTTTCATGTAGTTTCTGCACCATGTGGCATGAAGCCATAGCTAGCAGAAACGCAGAATCACTTTCAGAATCTATTCTGAGCGTAATAACAGAAATGCGAGATGTAAAAGAGTTTTTGGCAAACAATTGTTGTGGCCACAATATGAACTGGATACTGTATACTGCTCTGGACAATGAAGTCAATCGACCTTCAGGACTTAATCCGGTTACCATTCGATACTTAACTAAAGGCCACACGCACATGTCTGCTGATGGCATTCATGGAAATATTGAAAGAAAGATGGGCAGAAAACTAAATAATCATGACTATTATGATTACCTTTGATTCAGACAAGTAGACAGAATACAGAAGTACTTTAAGTCTCCAGGAATTCCATTCCTGGAAGAAAAAGAAAAGAGTTTCTTCTGAACATGTTGAAATTGAAGATAAATTAGGAGTATTAAAAAAAGAAGCAATAGTGGAAAATTTGGTGCCTTTGATTCCCAAAGGAAGACAAGGATTTTGGAAAAAGTTGCCAGGCTCTTTAGACTTAAATACCTCTGAACAAATTCTTAAAGAAGATGATTTCTGATTTTAATATTTCTCTTGTGTTTCGAGAAGTTTTTACTTTATTTTTTTATTTTCTGATTATCTCCCAAATCTAAGGATTTCAATTATTTTAGTTGGAAGTTGCGTTTCAGTTTGACATTTAATTATCGAAGTAAGTAAAGATAGAGTCTCATTTTCGTTATCATTTACTAACTTCAACCATATTAGCAAAGAAATTATTAAATTTATTGTATTATCAACTGTAATATTGTTTCAATATTTCAAATCTACACATAAACACATCACTTCACAAATCTTAGTTACCTGAATTTTCCATAAGGAAGTAATTACTGTGCTTTCCCATTTTGCCTCAAATTTAAAAAAAAAACTGTTTCAAAAATATATGTCTATTCAAAAACACAGTAAATTTTGTAAATCGAGTTTACTGAATATACCACACAAAAACAAATTATTGAATCTAAATTCAATTCTACTTATTTGATCGGTGTATACATCATAGATCAGATGTGTTTTGCACTCCTCTAACATCCTCTGAATTTTTTTCAATTCATATTGAACATTTTTGAAAATGGCACGAAAATTTACTAAAACTGGTTTCCTCAATATTTTACTCAAATGTAGTTACTGGGTTTTACCAAACGGCAGCTGAAGGGCAGCATTGTAATAAACTCATATCGAAACTAAGTTATGTTTCGTATCTGATGCGAAATCTTAAGTCGATTTTAACTACTGAACAATAAGTGAACTATTACCATGCACATATAGAATCAAGGATCAGATATGGTGTTTGCCTTTGGGGAAGCTCCACACTGGCTCCAAATGTATTTATTGCTCAAAAAAAGATTGTAAGAATTTTAGTAGGCGTTAATCAGAGAACCTCCTGCAGGGACTTATTCAGACATTTTAAAATACTTACTTTTCCGAATATTTTTATTTTTGAAATGTGTGTATTCATACACACCAATATATCAATATCAAAATATGTTCGCAATTCGTCTTAACATAACCTAAATACGAGAACACGTAATGATTTCCACATAAATCCCTACATATGTAATAAAACGGACAACTCACCTTCTCAGTATATAACAAACTACCAGAAACATTGAAAACTACTGAAAGAATTTCAGTTTTCAAAAGCACCCTCAAAAGGTTTTTTTGAATCATAATTTTTATAATATTGATGAATTTTTTAATCTGTGACGTTACCTACACCATCATTTATTTCCTCATACATATTGTATTACATTTGAGCGTACCTATGACAATTTTACATATTTTGTATGTTTAATAATTTTATTATTATTTTATTTTATTTGTAATAACTTATGCAGACACAAAAACCTGACTTATCCTATAACTTTGTAAGTTCCAGAGGATAAATAAAGTGATTTCATTTGTTTCCAATGATTTTTGAAAAATAGAGTTACTTTATTCCTGATGACTTTTCGGAAAAATATTTTCTTCTACAAAACAAGAACTCGACATTACTTTTTGATCACCTATTATAGGTTTCTCGATAAGCAACACGAATTATTTTTTTCCCCCAATCTATAATGATTTTTTTTCCATTTGTTGCCTATTTTTCGGGACACGCAGTATATCCCGAATTCTAATCTTATAGTATGACGATTCTCGAAGAACGATTACAAAAAATGCATGGTAATGATTCAAAAACAATATTTGATATGTCAAATACTAGTCGTGCCCTTTACTACTTTGCGAACAAAGCAAATATTTGTCAAGTCTTGCGCAATTTCTATTCGACACACTCCAGCATACTTAGTTAGTTGGTCTATTTTTCCGCAATCTCAGAACTTGTCACTCATTCTCGAAATCTTCTATCGACGGAGAAACACATGCAATGTCAGGACGAACATGGATTGTTATTAAATTTCGTGAAAATTATAAGTAGTAAGTAATCATATCAAAAGAACGAACAAAAATAAATTCATAAAAATCTACTGTGTGTACATTTGAATACAAATAGTTGAGAGAAAAAAAGCTTTTAAAAATTTTTTGAAGAAAAGCTTTCATTCAAATGCATTGAAAAGAAGAAAATGAATTTTAAAGTGAGTTAAACCCATCATTTTGTAAAATTATAAAATTTTAAATGATATAAAAGCTTGTCGCGAGAAGTATCTATGCATTTTTTATTCTTAATTAAATTTAAAATTACCTCAAGATTTATTCTCGTGACAAGCTATATCATTAAAAATTTTATAATGTATCAAAATGGTGGGTTCAATTCACTTTAAAATTCATTTTCTTCTTTCGAGTGCATTTCAATAAAAGCTTTTCTCTGAAATGGTTTTTTATTCATTTCTATTTTAGTTTTCTTTGGTTAATTTACTACAGCGTAGTTCTTGAATTAGGAGAACTTTTAGTGACTTGTCCTACTTTCACTATTTTTATTGATTTTTCTGAATTTGTTTTCGCAAGTTTTCGCAACTTTTTTGAAAAGGGGAGGGAGCGAGCCCACCGCCACACATATTTTTTGTCGTAATTTTCCACGTATGAAACCGTTGTACATTGTACATTGTAAACCGTTGAACATTTATTCAATAGTCAGATAAGTTTCACCATTTTTACGGAGTTTTCCTGATTTATTTCGTGACAGGAAAGAGGGGCGAAAACCCTGATCGATTTTTTTTTTCATCATCATTTCCCATGTCCAAAACTGTTGAAATATTTTGCGTTCTCTTTCTACCTTTTGAGGGGGGATAGAGGATGTGAAATATTTTTGAACCACAATATTCGACGGACACATATTTTTCACTATTTTAACGGATTGTTTCGATTTTAATTTCGCGAGTTTTCCAATTTTTTTTCAGAAAAGAGGGGGCAGCCCCCCCACCTAATTTTTTGAATGCTGTAATTTTTGACGTCCAAATCAGTCAAGAAAACTTCTGAAACCCTACGCGTTCTCTATCTAACTTTCGGAGAGCATGGGGAGGCAGAAAATAAATTTTACATTTAACGCTAGGTGGCGACTCTGTTGCCATAAATTGAATAAAAATTTTCACTAAAATAGCCACTTCCCTAAAATTGAGTAATGCTAAAGAATATACAGGACATAACCATCTCAGGAGCAGATATTCTAGCACTAAAAAGGCACTGCAGATGGAAATCTACCAGCGCCAGCGAAACGGAAGACTACGTTGAGGTTGTTGAAATAATAAAAATAAATGTAACTGAAAAACTTTTCAACATCAACGATATGGCCGGATCTTCTACTATGACTATCACACCTAATGAATCTACATGTACTAAAACTACTGAAATGACTCCTTCAATAGAAAATATATTAGCCACAGGAGCATCAACTCCAACTACTTCATTTTCTGATCAAGTACAGTTATCAAATTTATGCAAGTAAGGAATCTCTTTTGTTAACTGTACTATACATCATCCTATTTTTAATATTACTGTCAAAAATAATGACTCGCATATTATAAAATGAAATTTTTGTAGAAAAATATAACCAACAATTATTGTATGGGATAAAAATTATGTGTAACCCACGGCAGTGAAGTGCTTTTTCAGGCCTCAAGAAGTGAGCCTGAAAAATGCCACTTCACCGCCTAGGTATAGGATATACTATTTCCTGAGGATGGATAGAGACCTATAGGATATGATAGATAAATATTTGCTTCATGGTCCAAAAATACATTTTAAATCTTGAATTATCAACTGGTGTTTTCTATTTTAGAACCAAATGAATGCCAGAGACTACTAACTGAACATCTTTCATATCGCACTTGTAAAATATTCGATAACTCACACCAGCTGTGTGAAAATTATTACAAAATAATTTACATATTCAAACGGCAATAACTTAATTAATCAATTCAAATGTAACGACCTATATTTTATGTCAGCCTCGCATGTCAAATTTAATTGTCTATCCAATACTAGTTAACATTCCCTTAGCAAACTCTTCACGTTTTCAAGTGAAATGCACATTTTCAGTTTGCAAATTATGTCGTTTTCACGAATCAGAATTGATTGAAAAAAAACACAGATCAAATAGTAAATGCATTATTTTTCAATATTGTAAATGTTATGTTTTAGTTTCAATTCAGAGCAATAATTGGTGGATATAAAACAAGTAATATTTCATTTCAAATATTCAAAATGGCGACCATTAGACTCTTAAACGCAAATGTATTATTATTATGTCTTTATTTAGCAAAATACTAATTTACAAAATTACAGAATATACACGTACATTCAATATGAAATTGCACAAAATGTTACATAATCAATCAAGTTTAAAAAATAACGAGCACATTCAAAAAAATATTTGTAAATAATATTTCACATATACATTAAACAAATATTGTAAATAACATGTCAAACGTCATTCGTCATTGCATATAAAATAAATAAAATCTGGTAAAAAATATTATTAATAAATAATATTTCACACAGTCATCACTACATATAAAATGAAAGAATCAATAAGAACTCATTTAACCACTTCGTCCATATGGCATTGGTCCAGTAGTCTCTTTTTCAACTTTACTTTGAATAAATTGATAGCAACGCAGGTCTTTAAAGATTCAGGAAGTTTATTATAACAAATAATACCCTTATGCAACAATGATTTTTCTGTGCTTCTTTTATTTTTTTTATGAACATATATGTCACTTTGTGCGCGTGTATTGTGAGTGTGGATATTACTGTTAAATGCCAGTTTAGACTACAAATACGAAGGAGTGAGAGATATTTTCATTTTATGTATAAAAACCAAAGCTTGATACTCTAAATAGTGTTCTACTGATATCCAGTTCAAAGTACGCAACATATTTTTAATTGATGTATCTTTAGGGACACCCAAAATTATACGCATTACTCGATTTTGCAGTTTATGTATCCTATTTCAAAATCCTTCAGCAGTTTTAGCAAACATCAAATGGAAAACTTTTGGGAAATCATATATAGCTATTATGATACAAGTTCGTAGAGTAGGACTTTTTTGTGTGAGCGTGAAGTATGTTGAATGAGGCGCAGCCGAGTTCAACAATCACGCAGGTACAAAAACGTTTTATCTTGGCCAAACAGGTAGAACCTTCAAACAACGCCTAGCCGAGCACAGAAGTAGTTTTGTAAATGGGAAAACAAATTCCACGTATGCTAACCATTTATTAATTGAAAACCATACTTTCGACCATGATTTTGAAATCCTTCATGTCGAAAACAAAGGTAAGAAGCTAAATCTTTTAGAAAGTATGGAGATCAATAAATGGAAAAATTCTCAGTACTTGCTCAATGACCAACTCGAATTAAATTCGTCACCACTAATCAATTTGTTTTCCTGGAAAGGTTAGATTTAAATAATAGAAATGTAAAAGTACCTATCGGGAATTAACTGGGAGTTAGGTATACAACCGAACCCTAATTAATTTTGGATAAGTATTTAAGGTAACATAGCAAATATGTAATTTAGTATATCTTCACCACTTGAAGAAGCGAAACAATTGTCGTTGTTTTGTAAACCCTCTTTATGTGAAAATCATTTGAACCATAGTTTCATTATATCGAGTACAAAAAAGCCCTTTACCAAAGTGTTTCATAGAAAGTTCTTTCTTCGACAGTTATTATATTGCCAAATTGAAGCAATTAAATCATTAATTTGAATGTCTGATGATATGAATTTTCGTCGTATTATCCAATAAAGACTTCCGAGTTATATTTGACGCACAATTGAGGATTTTGCGCACAGTTGATTTTTTTACGCACTTGTGATAAAAAGTATCACTTTACGCACTGTGAACAGTGTGTAAAATCTTGGTTTACCTACTGTCGTAGAAAAATTTATTTTTCTACTCCCGCATGTGAATTACTAACGTCACACATCGATAAAAATGTGTAAAGCTTCATTTCACGAATCGGTGTGTGAAGTGCCATGCTTTTCTTATGGGATTTATTTCACGCACCGGTGCCATAAGAGTCAATACAAATTCACACACCGGTCGCTGGTCTAGGTAGCGGTGGCGAGAGAAATTGACAAATATGACAGTTCCCGCAGAGTGAAGTTGAGTTACATCAGTTAATAGACCGTAAATAGTAATTAATTACCCTCTGAATTAATAAATAGTACGACGAAATTTTGATTTAAACCGATTAGCCGTGTATTACACGCAAATTCCTGATGGACAGCATTGAAGTACTCCCATCAACTCCTCCAAATATAACGTTAGCAGCCAGTGAAGCAAGTTCATCGTCATTGCCACAAAAATCGTTGGGAATTTACGAAAACACTTTGGAAAAGTTTATGCAATGGCACAATACAAACAACGTCCAATCATTCTCCGAAAGGGTAATATTAGCCAACCTATCTGAATTATCAACAAAGGTTAAATCTTCTACCTTATGGAGTCACTACTCAATGTTGAAAAGCACACTTAGTGTTAAGTACAACGTACAAATTGGTGATTATCCGAAAGTTCGCGCTTTCTTGAAACGGAAAAACGAGGGATACATTCCTAAAAAATCACGCGTTTTGGAAAATTTCTCAAAGAGGCACCCGATGAAAATTTCCTTTAATTCAATCTCTAAGTAAAAGGTTTACAGAAAAAGTATAGTGTGCACCACGTGCGTGAAGACTTTTTTACACTCGCGTAAAAAAGTATACTTCACGCACTAGATACACAATATACTATTTTAACATATTAAGTATGAATCTTAAGGAATAAAAAAATTCATGTACCATTGGGATACATCAGTTAACAATAATCCTAGGTTACAAAATGTTGATCACAATTTCTCCATATATTATGCATTTGTTAAATAATAAATTTTTCTAAACTGAACTAAAACCCTAGGATTTTTTTCACTCAGTGAAGTTATTCTTAATAGGCTTACAAAAATAGATAACCAACGCAAAAATAATTGTAAAATTTCCGAATCTGAACGATTCGGAAATTTAGCACCATAGAGATAGAGGTTTTTTCTCCCACAAAATAAAAGAAAAAAAATGAAAGAATTTTTTAAACAAGCAATAGTGAAAAAATTTACAACTTTTTTGGTTTTTTGGAAATTATTCGAGGAAAGGTTTTACAGTCAATGGAACTTTTGTAGATATTTTAAAACGTACAAAATGGATTTTATCTGGGAAAACCTCGAAAAAGAGACCAATTTTAAGAATTTTTCAATTAATTAAGCTGGACAAACGATATTGCGTAACTGATTGATAACATGTGGTTCAACTGTGCGCAAGACGTTTTCTGTCCGATATGTAGTTTTTGCACCATCGCGTTATAAACAATTCAAGGGCACATCTTGCAAGATGCGCCGATGTAATGGAAATCGTCGTATACAAATTCTGTGAACGGAATCTGGAAGTAGAGAACAATATCTTCAATTTGTATATTTTGAATTTTCATTTGAGAGGTGCAAAATGTGTTGAAAATGTCAGTGAAATTTGATCAAAACGCTGCAGAGTGCGTCCGAAGTCACCCGAAGTCGCACTGAAGTTACCTCGAGTTGAGTTAGGGCGACTTCGGGTGCACTTTGAAGTGTTTAGAGTTTTTTCCAGTGACAATTTCTACACATTTCCCACCTCTCAGGTGAAAATCCAAAATATACAAATTGTAGATATTGATCTCTACTTCCAAATGCCGTTTACAGAATTTGAATAAGATGATTTTCCTTAAGAAAGATTGGCCCTTAAATTGTTCATAACGCGACTGTGCCAAAACTTCATTTCGGACAGAAACCATCTTGCGCACAATTAAACCACATGTCAGTTCCCGTTATATTGTTTGTTCAGCTTCAGATTTATAAAAATTTAGAATTTTTGGAAAATGGTCTTTTTTTGAGGTTTTTTCGAATATTCTCAGTGAAAAATGCACCGACTTGGTCGTATTAAAAATCGTTTTGTATATATGCTTCATAATTCTCTACAGAATTTTAATTGACTGTAAAACGATTTCTTCAATACTGTTGGAGATATTCTCAAAAAAAAAGTTTCAATTTATTTCACTATTTCCTGTTTAAAAATTCCATAAAGCGATTTTGCTGGGGCGAAAGCAGGGGTTTTCATTTAGGAACTATCTTATAAAAGGTAGTATAGGCTGTTGGCGTCTCTTATTTTGTATGAAAAGAGCCTTTTATTTTCATCTACAGCTTGGCCTACTATGTAAGCAAGGGTTGGAAACTGAATTATGGAGAATCCTTAGAAATTCGTAAACACAAACATTGCGGATATAACCTACTGAATGATCAACTGGATTTGGTCTATTTACCGGTTTTTTAAGACAGCTCACTCACATTGTCGCAAGTAAATAGGGTTAAGGTAAAAGTCGTTAATTACCGTTAGTTGCTAATGACAGGTCTCGGATAGATTAAAGGGTATTCAAGCCATTCAAGGACAATTATTCATTATCTCAGTTCATAGTATTCGTTTTCGTGGTTATTTTCTGTCAGATATTACAAAAAATAACTTCTTTTCTATCGCAGTTTTTCTCCATTTCCAGAGAAGTCATCTTTGTTTCAATTTTCAATTGTGAATGTTTCCCTTTTCAACACGAATACTTTCCAAGAGGTTATCTTGAACGATGGAAAATAGCGACTTAAGTTTGCATTTCAGTCGCAGATGATTCCACATCTGATTTTATGAACATCCTGTTCAAATTTTCAATAAAATCAACATTGTCGATATAACTATCTTTACCAAAAATTAACATGTTTTCTACGCGGTTCGGAATTTACTATGGTGGTCTCCAAATCATTATCAATTCGTTTATGAAAATGGATGTAATCGATCATTGAAGAGGTGTACTTGTTCTTGTCTTTCGTTTCCTGTTCAGGCCATGGCCATCGTATTGTCATTTAACGAAACTCATGAAGTTACTCCTACCTATCCCCTTAATGCCGCAATATTTCACGAACATTCAAGTTTATCGTTCCGTAACGCAAGAAATGTAGAAAACACTGTTGTCGTTCATGCAACGTTGAATTGCCTGGAAAGTTAAAAAACCAATAACATCACAGAGACATGAAAAATAAAAATTTAGAGATTCTACCAGAAAAAAATTAAGGCATTCGCTATAACGTTTGCATTTCTACATACGTCCATTTTCACCTTTGAGCATAGCAATATAAATGAAAACACAAAGCGAGTTAATTCCAATTATGACATGCAATGTTTTTGTTAATTAATCTTTTATATTCAGCCAAAAGAACTCTTCTGCAACTCCATACCTGGACTACAAACATTACAAGTTAATTGCTTTTGAGTAGATGATTGATTATTTAATAGAATCAAAAGAAATTAAAATTTGGTCTACTGCGGTCAGTGTCAAAGTGACTGTGAATTCTTCTTGTGATATCATGGATAGTTGTTTAGATCTGGTCAATCAAAAGAGCATTTTTTCCTAACAAAAATACTAGTACAAAACCTACTGTACCATCACATGGAAGACATGTTATGTTATGTTTTCGTCTCGCAGCTGGCATTTATTAATTTGTTATAAACATTTAAATAACAAAAAACGTGTTTTTTTTATTGTTTCGCTTATAAAATGGAAACTTATATAGCAATTCTAGGTAATTGGAATACAAACAATATGAAATGTTTCACGACCCGATCGCATCATTAGTAACGGAGGAAAACCGGAAAAACAAGAAAATTTATCGATTTTTTAAACATCCATAATTCCGCCATTTTTCAAGAAATAGGGTTGGCCCTCCTCATGAAAGTATTGAATCATGTGTACTTTGTGTGTGTACAAAACATACTCTGAAGGTTCATTAGTTTTTGTACAATTGCAATTTGAATTTTTTTTTGCACTTGCAGCGTGTCAGGATGCTCTAGTGATAGTCCGTATTCAATTTATAAAACAGGTTTCGAAAGTAGCAGTACAGTATCACAAAACGTATATTCTCATTTCTCATTTTGCGCTAACATTCTGCGAAATGGGTGAAAAATGCTTGCAAACATGACTGAAAACGGTCGGGATGGTGAAAGCGGTCAAATGGTACGAGAGAGCGGGAGATGATTGAAAGCGTATTATCATGTAAAGGCCGGGACGCACTTATCAAACCACCTTCCGACCCGAATCCGATCATACAGTGGGACGGGTGCCTGAGAGGGAAATAAAAGCTGGACTTTGAATTCCTGCACGTGTCCCACCCCACTACGATCCGTCTTCGATTTCTCATCCGACTCCGCTCGGATTGCGCAGTCTATTTGTTTTCAGCGTGCAGGACGGGTGTCGAATGACATCGACATTCAAAAATATTGATGAAACTTGATTTCATCTTCCAAGAGCCGACGAAAAAGTGAGAAGAACTCTCCTTCTGCAGATCTTCTCTTCCTAGCAGCGTGTACCCACAGTCTTTTCCAGTTCCTCCATTTTTTCTCCCTTTCGGATCTCCGAGTTTCCTCATCTTTATCTTCTAGCGCAATAGTCATCACTGCTATATCGCAGTTATTGAAATTTGTATACATTTTGCCGAACACCAGAAAACAACTTTGTGAGAAAGCGTTCGAATCAATACTTGTGTCGAGTGCAAAAGTTGACAAGATTGGAGAGGTGTCGGACATGTGTACCCCCCAGCCGATACCACACCGATACGATAACTTGGGCCACCATCGGATTGGGGTCGGATCGGAATGGTGTGTCTCGGCTTTAACCCGTTCATTGGGAGAATTCCCCTCATCTCCCGGACTCTCCTTTTACTCGGCAACTATCGCGGGCTCGGTCAGTTTCAGTCATGTTTGCATGCATTTTTCACCCATCTCACCCGTAGCGCATAATGAGAATATATTTTTTTTCTACGGCCATGACACAATACTTCTCTTTCCTGTTTTTGATTAAACATTGAGGTACATTGTATGCCTTCAATTTAATTTCCTTACCTGATAACACAATAGAGTCATTGTGTTTTTATTTTACAATTTATCACGTCTCCCATGGAATGTCAAAATTCAAGCAACGAATACTGACAGCTCTGTTTAGTTAGATTTTTGAACTTGAATCAAACGATGAGCAGCGAAAGTGACGTAAAACTGACTCCCCCAAAAATTACTGAAGCCGCAATACTGGCATGTGTCAATTTAATTCCAGAAATAGCAAAATAAAAGTATGTGAAAGCATACAAATCCTTCGCAGATTGGCAAGTTACTCCAGACGTTATTACTAATACCATTGTACAAAAATATCATTGTGAAGATAAGTTAGCTCAGTGGTTAGGTACTCGCTTCACAATACGAAGGTCGATGGGTCGATTCCCACTTCAAGCATTACTTTTTTTAATTTTTTTTTTATTTTTTAGGTTCTATTAATCATGGGGATTATGGGTGCTTCTAGAAGCGACGAACTTTATAGAATGAAAACAACAGATTGTAGAGACTTGGATTCAGCAGCAGTTCTTATACAAATACCCGAATTTGATGAGTATTTAATTAAAATTGTAGAGAAAATTTCGCTACTAGACGTAATTGTCGTATGGTTCTTTTTCCACTAATAACTTAAGTTCTGCTCTGTCAGATGGTGCCCTCTACTCAATTTTCGCAATTTGGCGCTTGGTTCCTTTTCGTTTAACATTATCCATATACCTAATTAAATTCAAAGTTCAAAATTATGTTGTAAAATCATTTCGCTATTATATGTTATTGCCGTAGAAAAAGTAAAGTGTATAACTTGCACGGAATGCTCATTCCCTACTGGTATGATTTGCAGCTTCGCCTACGGCTCATGCTGCAAACTTCATACTCGTGGGAAATGACTATCATTCCGTGCTAGTTATACAATATACTATTGTAGTACTATACTTCTACTTTCATAATCTGTTTGAGAAATTGAAATCGGGCTATCACTAGAGCATCCAGGCACGCTGAAAAACGGTGCAAAAAAATTAAAATTGCACTTGTGCCAAAACTAACCATCCGACAGCGCCTGTTTTGTTCACACAAAAGTACACATGATTCCATACTTCTGTGAAAAAGACCAATTCTACTTCTTGAAAAGTGGCAGAGTTATGAATTTTACAAAAACTCGCAAAATGTTTCGGGTTTTCCAAGTTTTCTCAGTTAAACATTCCAATTTGTTCGTGTTTCAATTCTCTACAATTCTTCTCACAGGAGCAACCAGATTGCTCTATTAGTTTTTATTTTATAAGCGAAACAGTTTAAAAACACATTTATTGTTATTTAAATGTTTGTAACAAATTAATAAATGACAGTTGCAAGTCGAAAATATAACTCAATATAACTACGGACTGTATTTCATGAGATGGCTTAGTCAGTTTCCTACTAGTATTTTTGTTGAAAACTCACTCATTTTATGCTCTATTGCTTGGTGTATATAATAGATGTAATTTGTAACCATCAAATAGAGAGAGAGAAAGAGTATAATTGAAGTTCACAGGCATAGACAAGAAGTTGGCTTCATTTAATTGGTATATTTAAATATGAAGCAGCGTTTCTTCCATAATGCGAATCTTGGTAAAGGGAATTCAAGAAAGAAGTGAATTTAAATTCACTTTTTATCTTCTGTTTCTGGTTTCACTGAATGATGGCTTCATCTGATAATGAAATTTTATTTTGATATAATTATCGAATTAGTGTCGACCGATACAATTTATTAAGATCTTTTCCACACATTTCATCGAAAAGATCAAAGAGATTACCATTGATCCAAATGACGTTCTAGTCAGCTTTGATGTAGTATCCCTGTTCACAAAGGTCCCGTTAGATGAAGCCATGAGGGAAATTGAACTACTTTTCCCAAGTGATATATCCAATATCTTCAAAATATGCTTAACATCATCATATTTCATTTTCAATAACAAAATATATGAGCAATTAGATGGTGTTTCAATGGGAAGCCCACTTAGCCCAGTTATTGCTAATTTCTTCATGGAAAAACTAGAAGAAAAGGCAATTGAAACTGCAAATTTAAAACCCAAAGTATAGTTAAGATATGTAGACGATAAGTTTATAATTTGGAGCCATGGACCAGAAAAACTAAATGAATTCCTTAACCATATCAATGACATCCATCCGAATATTCAATTTACCATGGAAATTGAAGATGAGAAGAAACTGGCATTCTTAGACGTTCTCATTTCTCAAAAGAAAGACGTCTAGGGCATACGGTATATAGAAAACCAACACACACTGATCGATATCTCCACAATTCCTCAAACCATCATCTGTGCCAAAAATAAGGTGTAATCAAGACATTAGTTGATCGAGCTAGAAGAATTTGCGAACCTGAATACCTGGAAGCTGAACTGAAACATCTAAAGAACGCTCTTCTTTCTACTGGGTACAAAGAAAGAGATATTGAGAGGTGTATGAAAAATAGAAGAGAAATAAGAGACGGAAGAATCAATAGTAGACCAAATGACTGTCCATCCAGTGAACCAAGTAGTAGTCAAACCAACACCGAAAAAAGAAAAGCATTCTTACCATATGTTCCCAGAGTTACAGATCATTTTGGCTGTATTCTACGAAAATTTGAGATTAAAACCGTTTATAACCTTCAAAAAAACTGAAAGATCACTTTAGATCAGCGAAGGACAAACGAGACGTACTATGCTCTTCTAGGGTTTTTTAATATCGCATTCCATGTTCCTGTGGCAGCGTTTATATCGGAACCACGAAACGCTCCGTTAAAACAAGAATCAAAGAGCACAAGGCTTGTTGTCGGTTAGGACACACACAGAAATCCGCTGTCGCAGAACATACTCTCAGCAACGATAACCATAGAGTGAAATTTGAAGAAACCCAAGTCATCTCTTCAACATCTGCCTATTACTCAAGACTCTTCCGGGAAGCAATTGAAATTCAGAAACACCACAGCAACTTCAACAGAACCGAAGAAGGACTACAATTGAAAAAGGTTTGGCTTTCAGTTCTCAAAAATTCTCAATTAGCTCCCTACCCACAAAATAACGGTACGAACGATTCTATGATGTCAGCTAACGCTATGGACCAATCAGATGTAAGAACGTCAAATCACAGGTATTTATTGAGGGTGGATTTAGTCAACTTTAGCACAAGCATTATCATAAACATAACGGCAACATCAAAGGTTAATAGCATAAACTTAACATTGTTGTATAAATGGCGCCATTTGATATAACAGGTTCAACTTTCGTTTTTTACATATATTTATATAAGCACAATTTTAAAATGATGTTGACTAAATGCACCTTGAGACAACGTATTACAAATGTCAAGCATTTGACAGCGACTTAAGAAAGCAGAAATTTGTAAAATATCTCTTGAAAATGCTAACCACTCGTGTTGGCGAAACGCCGAGATCTTCTCTGAACATACGTCGGCCTTACAACCCGAAGAACCACCATGTAAGTGACGATGGCCACGAAAGCCTTTCACAATTTATCAACTTTACTGTTTTTGATCAAAATGTATCTGGTGTGCAAAATTTCATTTTAACATTTCTATTAATAATTATTTTCAGAAATGCAACATGGTGGCTCGTCGGAATGGAAAAAAAACGTATTCGATTACGAATAATTTGACACTGCACATAAATAGGTTGCAAACTTTCGCAAAAAAACCTCAGAAGATTACATTAGAAATGAGATTTGAATGCATCGAACAATCAAAACCAATACCAACATAAGTAACGAACAGTCGTTGCCGACCGATGATGAACCCTTTACTCCCATATACACCTACTTAGTAGGCTTATCATGGGTATATGGGTATATCGGTCGGCAACGACTGTTCGTTATTAAACGATCTCCCAATGTATTCTGTTTTCTTCACATAAATCTCTCAACCCGGAGATTCGGAGTGTTCTTCCCCTGCTCGCTAGGTGGAGCGGCCTAGAAACCGCTTTATCGCGTGAACCAGAGTTCACCAAGCAGCGAAGTGTGTAATGGTTTTGACAGGGAACAGATGGCTTCAGTGCTGCCTGTGTTGACCTACCCTCTGCACTGATGAGAGGCAACAACCTCGAAACTAGTCTGCAGTTGGTCACCCTGTCCAAATCAAAACATAATTCTGCTGTTTGGTCACACGTTTCAACTTTGAAAGAGTATTTTTGAAAGAACTCAATTTTACATAATATTTTGGAGCTTACCCATGATCTGAGAACGATGGTGCTTTAGATGTGAACAATTCACACTTACCTGAAAACAAAAAAAATAAAATTATTCTCATATAGTATTTCAAAGCGGAAAGTTTAATGACATGCTCATTTCAACTGAACACGAATCATACCATCATAAAAATGCGCTCGAAAAACATTTGATACATATAATACAAACTGAATTTAAAATTAATCAAAATGCTCCCGACTCCATTGGACCAAAAATCTCCAATCGTTTATCAGAAACAATTAAATCCATTAGGAATTTGCTGAAATTCAGAAAAAGTCTGAAGACTTTTTTGCCATAAATTTGTTTTTATACACTCGACGAGTTTTTTCTTATGCGACCAATCTGCAATTTCTCCGGTTAATGTATTTGTATTTTATATGTATGTACTTTAATCTTACTCTATTATATGTATTGCATTTTTTTTATATATTTGTTGAGTCTTAGGTACTTTTTGACTATTCCTATACAAAATAAAAATTTTTGTTTGTTGAAGGATTTGATTTTGATTTGAAAGTAGTAATAGTATATTGTACAACTAGTACGGAAGATACGATATTTCATACGAGTGCGACGAGATGATAAACCACGAGCCATAGGCGGTGTTTAATATTTCATTTCGCACTAGTGCGAAATACGTAATTTTCTGACCTAGTTCACAGTGCGAAATAATTTTGAGTAGGTCGTCAGAAAAGAAACTTGTTTGTATCGGGGATTTGGTATTTATACTATTTTTTGAGAGCTACAATGTAAATGTATATAAGATGCATAAAGCTAAAATCGAGGGAGGGAATTTGGTTGTACATGCCCTGGGTATTAGTGGTATTAGTTGGGTATTAGTTGGAAATTAGAGGAATTGGTTGAAAATTAGCAGGGGTATTAGTTGTATCAGTTAAAAATAATTGGGTATTAGTCAGAAACTAGGGGTATTAGCCGAAAATTAATGGGTATTAGCAGAAAATTAATGGGCATTAGTCGGGAATTTGGGGTATTACTTGAGTAATACATGAGTATTACAGAAATAACTTCGTTAAAAAGACAAAAAAAAGTCGTCAAAACCCATGGAATCAGGAAGTTCCAAAAATCAGAGAAGACCGGTTGGAAATCACAATTGTTGAAAGAAAAAAAGTCTTCAGAATGGCACTTGCCAAACAAAACCGAAGATTCGGGCAGGGTTCAAAATTTGTATTGCTTTTATTATTCGGGTATTAGAGGAATAAGTGGCATTAGTTCGGGATATTACTCGGGAATTTCATGGGTACTAGAGGAATTAGTTCGGATTTTTAGGAATTAGTGTACACCATTTCACAATTTCCTCAGCGATTTCCCCCTCGACTAAAATTGTCAATCACGTAGGGACATACATGGATACATATTGTGCTATTTGAGCTTATGTTCAAATTCAATCTTTGAAACGGCAAAAATGAAATAATTTTTTTAACAAAAAAAATTTCATTGACAGATCATTTGATATATTAATGTTGAAGAATTGAGGACTGACTGTACGCTGAATCAATTTCAGGCATCACCATATCACGAATTAATTTAGGTAAAATAATAAATATGTAAATCTTGGTTACCAATGTCTGTTGATTTCTTTGTACATGTCAAAATAAAATAATATTGACACTTCTCTAAATATCTCACATTGTTTGTATATTTCCTTGGCAACGGTTTAAATAACGATGGTTTTGTGACAATATTTGGATATTTTTAGCGGAAATATTTAAAAATTATATCACCAGAGAAAGAAATATCACGTGAAGCGGCAAAAGTAAGTAAAGAACTGCTGCCAAAGAAGTCACGTAAGATATATTAAAACCAGTATAGTCTGTTTTGCAAATGGCGCCCACAAAAGAAAGTTATAAATGTATTTGATGATAATCTTCTCGTTCATTTGTCAGAAAAGAAGCAAATCCATGAAAGCTACAACTTCATGGAGTCAATTTTCAATTTTAAAAACTTGTTTCGAAGAAAATGTAAATGTTAATAATTTAAAAAAAAGCTACTGCAGTTCTCAAACGAAGAAGTTTTGGTTACACACCGAGAAAGTACAATGTATCAACTGCTGATCAAGTTGTCAAATTCATACTTGAAGCATCAGACGAGAAGTGGTTATTCATATATCTATTAACTACAAATATTGATAACACGCCATGAGACGCAATGTAATCGAATTGAAGCCAAAATTATCTATCTTACTTTTTCTCAAACGAGCGCTGGGAAACTATTGCGCATGCCGAATTTTGAATCACGAGAAATGTCATACCTTTTTGAGGTTATGCTTCTTTTGACATTTTCAACCATCCCATATTGAAAATGGGCTAACATTTTTCTATAAGGTGGATAAATGAAGAATGAGAATTATGCAATTAAACTTCGTGTCATTAAAAAAAAAAAACGATTCATTGATCCATTTGTAACAAAATGTCTGTTTGTTACCTGCTACCCGGGTTTCATCAATCAAAAGCGGATAAAAACTCATTAAACTTGAAGAAATATGGATTGGGTATGTGACGGACAATTGTTAGAAAAGGTAAATCTTGTTCCAAATCGACCCCATAACCGCCGAGAAAAATAGTTTGCTGGTAGTGATGTACTTTTTGCCTCCTGAACACGAACTCGAAGTAAAACACGGCGATCTAAAATTCTTTCAGGCATGAATCTAGAAATTCATAAAATGTGTCATATTCTCAGGAATAAAACCCATATAGTGCCGCCCTCTTATAATTAGCACAATCTACACTTGCTCTCTGTAAACTTATCCATATTATGAGGTTATTTTGGAATTTGCCAAATTAACACCACAATATAAGATATGCTTCTCATATCTTCGATAATTGTTGCTGCCGAACCATGCACGCTAGAATGAGATAAAAAACAAAATCGTGTCTTTGAATAGGAATGTCTGGCGCAAGCGCAATAATTTAGCAGCGTCCAATTCGAAGTTGATGCTCATTTATTTTGGCATCACATAGGCTGTCTCTATTATCCATATTCGTAGTTAATTGATATATGTGGTTATTAAGTAAAGTAATCAGAGATGACTTGATTCATCTGACTTTGGGAGACGTGAAAAGTAATGGCCGGTTTTTGATATTATTACTTGACATGGGCAAAATCACAAATCAAGAAGTGTCACAATTACAAAGGAAGGATGTCTTATTGATCCATGCACTTTTTATCGTAAATATATTAATCTAAGTTACATGAATAGTAAAAGATTATTTATTGCGTATCGTAATGGTAGATGTTTTGCTCAACATGCAGGGTGTCATACAATCAGTGGTACAACAAAGTAGATTGCTGAATATCTAAACCTAAAAAATCCAGAAGATTATACTAGACACGGCTTAAGACGCTTTTCAGCATCTATGTTGGTCGAAGGCAGAGGAAATTAGCTTACTTCACAAAAAGGTATGGGAGTTGGCGTTCCTCGACTGTGACTGAAGGCTACAGCCAAGAATCAGTGAGTTGAAAGATTGAAGTTTCTCGTAAATTTTTCAGCCATTCCAGAACATTAAAAACAACGCCAACATCACAGTACAATGCAGGGGGAATATCTAAAACTGAATACTTCTACTTGTAAAGTGTAGCACCTTCGACTTTATCAACTACAGTTCTCTTAAATGAAGTAGCTGCCAAAGGATCGGCTACTTACAACAACACAATTTTTACCATGAATATTTCAATAAATTAAAAATACATGTTTTTTTTCGTTCATCTTTAAAAACAAATATTTCTCAACAATGTGAGGTTTTCAGGTAGATATGATAAAAAATATCATTCATTATAAGTCCATAAATGCTTTTTTCTACTACCGCTCATCAAAGTAGCCTTTGACGCTTTCAGATCTCAACGCAAAGTTGACGTTTTCCGAGGAATGTCATTTTGTGACAGCTTTTACGCTCTAGAGCGAGAATATTGAAAAAGCGATCTCCCTAGCTTTTGTTGAAAACACACTCATTCTTGCATGATGGAAACTGAACACACGAACTTCATAGCAATCGAAGGTACTGCGGTAGTGTAATGGCAGAGATTCTTCGTACAAAATTGATTTAACGTTCTCGGCGTGAGTTCGGACTCTGGACTCGCAAATTTTTTTTATGCATGTTGTTTTTTCCTTTTGTTAGAAATGTAAATTAATGGATAGCTTACACATTTGGGAATACTATTGAATGTAAATTTTCTCATAGGTAATATTATGTGCCTATGTTGAATGAAGTATCTTGACTACAATCGGCAGACTTGGGTGAATTAGGAAAGGTTGGAATTCCATCCCTCTTCCGGCTAGCTCGAACAAATTTTTAACACAAGTGCGCAATGTCGCAAAAGTCCAGCAACTCCGGATGCCATCTTCATTCATTTGTGGCAGCAGCAGTAAAACAACATGCACTGCGAGTCTTGAAAAAGACTCAGGCATAAACATTATCTCGAATTCTTTTTGGAAATTTGTTAGGTTTTTAAACAATTTTCCATCAGCTGCAGGCCGTAGATTTCTCACTGAAGAAATGCTCCTTTATTTCCATCTCTATTCTAAAAACTTTATTAAAAGCCATTTAAAGGCAGAACAAGCTATTTGAGGTCTTTGTTCTATTTGAGCCACTCGGGAGAGTGTGCTCCCAAATTAGACGACTACGTCCCTTCGTCGGTGCTCCCGAGCGACTGGCAATGCAGTCGACTTGGGGTATATTTATAGCAAAGCCTCCGACCAATGGCAGGGCGATGCAGTGAAATTCACTAGTTGGCGGAGCCTATTGATATACTCAACTCCGAATTTTATTCGCTTATTCATTATAATTTCAGGAGCATTTCCGGGAGATTATAACAGTCTATCGTTTTTATGTCTGAGGAGCTGCGTTTGTAGAAAAAATCATGTGTGTATTTCGAGCACAAAGTGTCATTGCCGCTCTCCAAAGATTACACCGCGCTTTGCTTCGCGTCGCGCGGTAACTCTCTTTGTCGAGCGGCAATCAATCACTTTGCGCTCTAAATAAACAAATAGCTATTTCCGTGCCTGCACGACTTCCCGTGTTCGATTGCGGCTCACATGGGAACTTGTCGCGCGCGGACAGAAAAAGCCTATTTTCTCGACTCCTAATGAAATATACTATTGTTGATATATCTTTCCACACGGAAAATGTTTCAATTATGACGTTATCCAATACATAGCATCACACGTTAAAAGGTAAGGGCTGCGTCTTCCTTAGCTCACACAAGTCTCTCGAAGACTTCCGAGGGTTGCGCGCAGGGGTGCAATTGATTCACGGAAATAACAACAACAAAAAATGTCTATGCAGAGTTAGTCAAATGTATGGACCCGCCCATTTTTCTCAGTTAATATGAGGGCTATCGAAAAAAAGTTAGGATGAAAGTTGAAGGGTATTTCACTCTGCATCTTCGTGTGGATTCAAATATTTTATAGAATTGCCATTGGTCGAGAAGTGACGTCATCGGCATCTTTTTTAAATGGAACCATACGTCATGTTTGGTATCGCTACAAAGCTTGTTTCTTTCTTATTTGAGTGGTACTGATATTATTTTAACTCTTTCGATAGGTACAGTGTGTTTCATATTTTTGTGACCACCTCTGTAATTCACTTACAAATAGCTTGAGAAAAAAATCTGAATCTAGGAATGTAGCCAGATGGATACTTCAAGCGATATAGCAATTTGATTCAGACAGTGGCGTGCGTATATATAAGTTTCTCCTATTTTTCGAATAACAATACTAGTTATTTTTCTGTTGGAAAATGTCAATAGAAAATTTTGTTACAGAATAATTCAATTGCCCTAATTCTGAATTTTTCCTCAATAAAAGGAAAGAGATAAAAACTGAAATAGTTATTTGTTTCAATAGTTCAAAATATTACTATTCTTTAATGAAAAGGTTTTCGGACACAAATGTCGAGCAGCTATTCCATTCACTTATTCATTAGTCCTGAGACCTAATTTTTTATTTGAACCTTTGATCTGAGGTAAAAAAATGTAACGTCTCGAATGGCTGAGCCATTGAGGTAAATTCTAAAGATAATCTATAATCATTTCTTATTTTATGAGGCGAATGGTAATTGTAAACATCGTAAGTGAAATTTTTCAATATTACAACTGTTAATGTAGCACATAATAGTTATTTATGTATCAAGGGCGTAAAGTAGGCGTTTATGGCCTGCGGCGTGGATGATGGCCCGATGGCGTTAGCCGAGGGCCATCACACGCCGAAGGCCTTAAACTTATTTTACGCACGTGATACATACAAAATTTTTTGCACTAGCGGTTTTATAGCGCGAATCACAAATACTGACTTGAATTGCAATGGTCTACACGTTTCATACGTTATGCATACAATAATTAAGGGTAACATAAAATGGGGAATGTGAAATTATAGTAGCTAGGTGCTATATTGGAGAATCTATTTCAAATAAATAGATCATCACCGAAAAAATTACCAACGATTATGAACAAATATTAGAAAGAGTATTTGCTCTATTGAACTGAAATGATTCTAATTCGTGGTAGGAATTGCATGAAATGATGTGTGAGTATAGACAATTTGAGAATTTTGTCTTCTTTATCGCCCGCCGGGTCATAATGCGCCCACGGGCGGTAAAGTGCCACTTTACGCCCGGCGAACCGGGCGGTAAAGTATACTATACCGCCCGCTAGTGCATAAAAAATATTTTTTCATAAAAATTCACGTACGCCACTTTCTGAATCAAATTGCCATACCCGCTTAAAATATCCACCTGGCTACATTCTCTGATTGAGACAAATTTTTACCAAATTCTGCAATAAGTAAGTGAATTATAGAGGTGGATTCAAAAATACGAACAAGCTGTACCTATCGAGAGAGTTAAAATAATATTTGTACTACTAAAATGAGAAAAGGCCATCTAGCGATATCAAACATAACATATGGTTCCATTTAAGTAAAATGCCGATGACGTCACTCCTCCAACAATGGCACATCTATAAAATATTTGAAATCATAGGTGCAGAGTGAAATACCCTTCAACTTTTATCCGAACTTTTTTTCGATAACCCTCATATTAACTGAGAAAAATTGGCAGTTCCATACATTTTACTAACTCTGTATATTGAAGTCACAAGAATATTCTTTCAGAGTTCTATCATTGCTTTACGACCCTATCGAAACATTAGTAACGGAGAAGAACTGGAATAACCGGAAAATATTTCGATTTTTTTTTAGAAATTCATGACCCCGCTATTTTTAGAGTTGTAGGGATAACTTTCCTCATGAAAGTATTGAATGATGTGAACTATTACAATTTGAATTTTCTTCCAGCGTGCCTGGATGCTCTATATAGTGATAGTCCGATTTCAATTTCTTAAACAAATTTTGAAAGTAGAAGTACAGTACCACGAAACGTATATTCTCATTTTGCGCTAAAATTCTGCGAAATGGGTGAAAAATGCTTGCAAACATGACTGAAATCGGCCGAGCTCGCGTAGTAGGAGAGAGCGGGACATGAAGGGAAGCGTATTACTACGTAATCTGTTCATTAGAAGAAATCCCCTCACCTCCAGGTCTCGTGGGGCCTATGTGGAATATATCAACATAATTAAACTCTAAAATCCAAGAAATGTTAAACCTTGTACAAACACTATTTTCAAACATCCGAAAAGAAATTACCAAAACGTTTTTTTCCCACGTTTCGCGTATCTACCCAGGTAGCAAATCATATTGGCTGAATATTGGTGTCATTAATTTTATTGAAAATTTCACACCTCACTTTTAGAGAGTACCAAAACACTCGTTCTTATTTAGATGCCATGGCAACCCAAAATATTTCCGGAAATTTTTATCCTCCTGGGTACCCTGGCCGAAATTAATAAGTGGAAATTTTTCTGTCAAATATTTGACAGGTGATAGTTTATATTTTGCTTTGATGTACAAATGGAATTGTATTTTTCATTTGAAATGAGATAATATTTCATATTTATGTATTTATTAAATATTTCGAATGTGTCTGAATATTTTCTTCACGATAATCGCAGAATTTGCAAATTCTGAAATCAAATTTCAGAAACACTTCAATACACCAGTTGTCTACATGTAAATCAAAGGCCCCGTGGCGAGTCGGTAAAGTGTCCGCCTCGTGGTCGTGTGGTCACTAGCTCAATTCCCAGTGGAAGCAAGACCATTTTTACTTTTTTTTTGATTAAATTTAAAAAAATCAAATTGAAATTTTGTTAAGTGTGTTTTACATATCAATATTTTCATGCATCTTTTTTGTACTATGCATATAAATAGTTCAGGTGAACCATAGTTAGTTGTTTCTTATGAATTGTTGGATATATTTTGGTGTAAAATTTTCTTACCGAATCCCCCGCGTGCTTGAATTAATTGCAGGAAATTTATCTCGTACATTAATTTTTTAAGAAAATTACCCTCGTCGCTGCGCGACTCGGGTAAATTTCAAAAAATTCATGTACTCGAAAAATTTCCGGCAATAATTCAAGCACTTGGGAGATTACAAGTGAAAATATGAACAGGATTTCATTGAAAATATGAACAGGATGTTCATAAAGTCAGTTGTGGAAACATCTGCGACTGAAAGTTGGAATTTAGTCGCTGTTTTCCATCGTACAAGATAACCTCTCTTGGAAGGGATTCATGTTTTAAAGAGAAATATTCTCAATTGAAAATTGAATCAATACATAACTCCTCTGGAAATAAAAAAAACTACGATAAAATTGAAGTTACTTTTTTGTAATATCTAACAGAAAACAACTACTTCCCCGGCAAAAGCCACGCTGGACATTGAACTACAGGATGTTCATAAAGACAGTTGTGCAATCATCTGCGACTGAAAGTTGGAATTTAGTCGCTATTTTCCATCGTACAAGATAACCTCTCTTGGAAAGGATTCATGTTGTAAAGAGAAACATTCTCAATCGGAAATTGAACCAATACATGACTTCTCTGGAAACAGAAAAAAACTACGATAAAATTGAAGTAACTTTTTTGTAATATCTAACAGAAATCAACTACTTCCCCGGCTAAAGCTAAGCTGGACATTGAACTACATCTGATAGAAGTTGAGAAAGACCCTATATAACTTGAGAGAAACATTCTGAAAGTGAAATTTTGCATTTTCATTCAGATAGTTGATTGTTTATTAAATGTCCAGTTTCCATTGGAGATTCTTATCTATAAATGAGATAAGGGAGAATGTTATTCAGAAGTATATCTCACAGAAAATCGCTCATTCCATTGGTTTCATATTGGACCAATATAGATATATTGTAAATGAAAAAATCATATTGGTCCAATATGAGTGAATAATCAAAAAACAATGATATTGTTGGAATATCGGTTGAACCTATTCTGTATGTAGATTATCACATGTAATATATAATAAATTATATTGTATATCCAAGTGTGAGTGCACAATGGTTGAATATTATTTCGCCAATATTCAACAAATCTTATTAACTTTTATTGGGTCAATATTGGTTCAATAATATTTACAGCTACCGATAAAACAATATTGTCTCCGTATTTTTTCCAACATCTAGGATAAGATGAATTTGGAATATTGGCCGAACATTCAATGAACCGTATTGAAATTATATCATGATCAAACCTACATAAGAATCCGCTAGGTAGCTCTATATAAAGAACGTTTTCTAACACCTACGAAAATATATTAAATACTTCATATAACTTGTTTTCAAGACAGCGTACTCAGTGGTTATGGCGAACAAAAGGCAGACTCTGGTGTCACCTTGATCAACTAAAAGACATTCAATAATTCACCAAGGCATATTCACTTCCACCAATATATCCAAATGGTATTTTACCAATATATATGAACGTTTTGAGGCCATTATTGCTTCAAGAATATTTCACCGATACTATTTTTGAAATGTCTAAACATTGTTTGACAAATATCGCAAAATGTTCACATTTTACTTCTCGACAATATAATGTTTGAATATTTTGCCAATATTTTCAGAATATTGTACCAGGGATATTGTACCAACATCGCTGAATATTTCGAGGCCAGTATTGTTTCGAGAATATTTCGCCAATATTATTCAAATAATATTAAACCAATATCGCCGAATGTTCACATTTTTTTTCTCACCAACATTGCATTTCAAATATTTTGCCAATATGTTCACATCATTTAAGCAACATTCTACCAATGCTACTTGGGTAATGATAATGTTCCTCTGAATATTTTGGATATCTCCCTTCTATGATGTTCTCTTCTAAATTTCATATAGGAGATTCCACTGCCCTTATGTTCAATAATAATTTAATAATGTAGATGCATTTTAATAATACAAAAATTAATTCTTCAAACTTTTGCCTTGGATTTAATTGCCCAGGTAAACTTTCCCCTGAGTTAAAAGTGAAAAATATTTTCGAACCATACTTTATTTCAGTTCTCAAGATGTTTTGTCGTAGGAGCATGAAACTAAACAAATGAGGGCGGGGATCCTTCAACTCAAATGGTAATACCACGACTAAAATTTTAATGTAATAATAATAATAATAATAATATTAATACTTTTATTTCCATATGACAATACAATTAAATTGGAAAAGTCAATAAATGTAAGTGCCTACAGAATACATATGAGTAGAATAAAAGGTAAGTAACATGACAACATAAATGTATATCAGACACAACACAGATTTTTATCACTTATTCGCTAATTAGTAGTAGTAGTGAGATAATCTTTTGTTCAATAAAAACATTTCGATATCAGAAACTCCTTGAGCTTTCTTTTGAAAGTAGGCAATGAAGAACTGTTTCTGAGTTACTGTGGTAGTTTGTTGAAAGTTAGAATGCTAATTTTGTCTGCAGAATGAAATTCAACAATATATTTGCTATATTTGGTGCATATAATTGTTCTAGATTACGAGTGTTCATTTGATGAACATCAGAATTTTTAATAAATGTTGTAATTGCATACTACGACCGGTCAGGGTTCTCGAAGTTTTCGAATTTCATAAAAAATGTAAAAATTTTCAACAAATCAATTGTTCGTTTACACTGTAATATTTCCCGATCCATTTATATCAATAATTTCATTTACAATCCCCGTAGATTTTCAGAAGGCAATCAGAAAAGGTATATTCTGAAATTTTAAAGTCTGTTTTTGAGTGTTTGGTGTTTAAAAAATTTTCCAATTTGGGCATATCTTGACGGATTTTTGAAGCGATACAATCAACGGCCCTGAGTGGAAAGAGGAAAGTGTTTATAAACGTCAAAAAAAAAGGAAAAAAGTCCGAGTTTTTCGGTCGAGTTGCAATTGGAACTAAAATTTTCCTCCGTGGGGCAATGAAGTTTCGAATGGCTGTTGGGAGCGGTTCCGGAGATATAACGATTTTAATTTTTGGTCCGAACAGACGGACATAATGTATATAGAAATGAACTTTTTTATGTTTTCCTATCGAATTAGCTCGACAATCTGAGTTTGTTCAAAGATAACAAATATAACATTTATTCCCAATTCATCTTGGGCATAACTGAATAAAGTTTTTTTGTACCCGTTGCTTTTAAGTTCGCTCATTTTTCATGTCTGATGTCTTTACAATCGACGTAACTATAGCAAAGTGAATAATTTTGAGATAATGTAATTGTGATTTTATTGCCAAGACTCTCTACTTCCACTTACAGAGTATGTATTTTAAAATCTCTGATGACAAAGTTTTCATTCATCATTTTCTATATTTCCTGGATATTTCCCAAAACGTATCAAAATTCTTCTGATAAGTCTCGCAAGTTTATCTTATCGGCTATAGCTTTATAAACGTGAAAATCTGTAATTGAGAATCTGCTCTTTCTCGCGGTGTCTATTATTTTTTTGTTGGCATCTTTTTTGTACTATGCATATAAATAGTTCAGGTGAACCATAGTTAGTTGTTTCTTATGAATTGTTGGATATATTTTGGGGAACCGAGTCGACACAAATGTTCGCGGGGAGCCACGGTCGACTCGATCAGATGACGTCTGCTCCGCATGACATGTTGTAAATATGTCTGTCTGTTTGGTGTTGTTTTCTGAAAAACTTCATCAAAAGTTGTGTCGAAGACTATACATATCTATGTTTTCATGTGTGATTCGGTGAATTGTTACATTAAATTTCAAAAAAACAATGAAAGAGGGTGCAGTAACCACAGTACGTAAAGGTATGGCGACTTTGCGCAGTGTTGCTCTTGAAAGGAATGATGGAAGTTACAGAGCCTTCAAATATTCATCAGAGTTAGAAGCGTACCAGAAATAAAGCACTCCAGCATAATAATGCTGAATTTCCTCCAGTCAGGCCAAATTTTTCATATAGTCCACCAGAAAAGAAACTAAGGAGAAGTGCTGGTGAATTTGATTTCCAATAACGTTGTTTTTTCTGTAGTGTTAACCTGGATGAGCAGAACTCAGCAAAAAGAAATATCCAAATATTTCCAGTTCGTAGTGAGGAAGATGAAAATGACGCATACGATGAAGAGATTGAAGGTGTTTTTTTATTGCGAACAGAATTCACAGTCCGATGCCTTAACCGGTGAACAAGAACTGGAGCATAGCGATCATGATTTCGATGATAATGATGACCATGATGATGATGGTGATGATACATGAATAAATAATGATTCATTACCATGATTTTATAATCAATAGTAATCATTTTCTCTTCCTTCCTATTCCATTTCGAAAATTCCAATTACTTATAAGCTTCATTCGCTTCATATAATTTTATTTTTTCTCCCACAATGTACAAATTGATGCCAGATGCTAGTTAGTAAATAAGAATAAAATTGGTTCTGTTAAATCATTGCAACTCTCGAAGCTGTTCTTGGAATTTGCGAGAGAATTCAGAACTATCAATCGTGTATAACTATCAAATGAACTTTGTAACAAACAATTATCGTGCCTATCTAAATTCAGTCCACTCAAAACACTAAATCACACCCAAAACATTAAATCACTCGGGTTCAGCCCAATTACTTGAGCATGCGCATCGCCCACCTCGCTCCAGGGGCCCATTACCGAGAAACTACAATTCAGTGACACGTTTCACAAAAATGGAACATTTTTAGACAAAACCAGCTGATGCCTTTTTTGTGAAGATTGACACGGCCTACAAGTTTGCTTCTATACATTATATCGAAATTTTGAACCACTACAAAGTTAGTGCTGAAATACCGATTTTCCAAGATTTCCCGAGAATTTTCCCCACTTTCCATAGGTGCTCGTGTGCAGAACATTTTTTTTTAAATACTCTTCAAAAACTGCTCCTGTACCAAAAATTATTCCTAGTGGTTTTAGTGCCAGGTTTTAGTAAAATTTTGGCTATAATGGCTGGATTAATAGTTATTTATACAATCACAACGTGTAATACGAAATGAAATGCGTTTCTGTTCAGATTATCCAATTTAAAATTATCTGAGTTAGGTTATTCTGGACATTCATTGTCTAAAAAAGAACAAAGAAAAATTCAATTATCCGCAATTTTCAATCACAGTGATTAAAAATTGCAGAGAATTGAAGTCCAAAATAACCTTACTCAAAGTGAAACATTGTCAACCACTTTCAAACAAAAGTTAAAATTATCTGTTGATGAGTCAAGTATCAATCAACCGTCCACCGACATTCACATTCTCAGACCCCATCACTTGTGATTTATAATAATTTGCAGGTGCCAAACTCTCCTAACAGAATGATATATATTTGTTTACCCGGATGTCACCCAGAAGAGCAAACAAACAAGATCGATAGGAGGATAAATACTCCAGAGACGAGAGTGTCTAGATGGATGTGACGAGTGAAGAGAGGTTATGCTCAATAAAAATATCTAATCCAGTTACGTCGATGAAATGATAATATATAGTATTTTCTGAAAGATTGGGAGCCACCTGGTCCGTATAGTTCAATTATTTTTGGAAAATTGGATAAGTTCTAGTCATAGAGTTGAATACTTTGAGTGAAAACTTCAAGTGATATCGCCAAAATATTTAAAAATTAATGCAGAATTTAGGAACATTACTTCATTCATGATGAAATAGACCAATCAGACACCACCATTTTTCGAATATATTTTGTTTAAATAAGTGATTATTTCACAAGAGCTGTGTTACCAGAAGCAAATAAATTGTTGCGTTGATAGTTGTTGTCATTGGACAGCATTTCCAGAATTTATTTCACAACTAGGTATTCGAGAATATATTTCTTAACATTCTTCAAGAGAAAGCATTATTGAAACTAATAGTAAGTATATTCTACCGAAATCTTTACGATTTCAAAAGGCCATCGACCAAGGTTTTTCAGCCAGAAGTGTTCTGTCGGCTTTGTTACACGGTGTAAACAATTTTGTTGTTAGGTTAGGTTAGGTTTGAACGTGAGTGGGCCCGTATCAGGCCCTCCACTGCGGCCAATGGCCTATTTTGGCTCACCGTATGGTTATATTTCTCCCAGTATATCCAATCTATTGAATATCTCTTGAATATCGCCAAATATTGAGAATCTGGTTCTGGCCGCTGCAGGGCATGTACATAGAATGTGTTTAGCCGTCTCATCATCCTCCATGCATAGCCGCTGCATCTTGTTCAAGTCCGATTTTATGCATGTGATGTTTGAGTTTGCAGTGGCCAGTAAGCAAACCTACTATAACTCTGAGATGCGCTCTACTGAGTTCTAGCAGTTTGTCAGAGTCCTGTTTTTTTCTTGTGCAAGCAATAAATGCTTTGGAATGGGCTAGGCCCGGTAGACTACTCCAGTACTCGAGTCTTTTATTGTCTGCCCAAGCTGTTATGACATTCTTGGCAGTGCTATATTCTAAACCGATTACCATTTCTGGTCCAGTGAACGTTGTTTCGCCCCCCCCCCTTTTCCTAGGGCGTCCGCTATTTTGTTTCCTTCTAGGCCTGTGTGACCTGGTATCCAGACTAGGGTAACGTTGTTGCGTTGCGCCAGTCGGTTTAAAGTGTCTCTTTAATTCCATACTGCCCTAAATTTAAAACCGTTGGATTCAAGTGCTTTAAGTACTGCTTGACTATCTGAAAATATTTTTATTGTTTTTCGTGTGTGGTGTCGATTTTCCAGCTCCAAGGCACACATTTCAATGGCATATACCTCTGCCTGAAATATCGCTAGTTTACCCATACTGAACGAGCGTTTCACTACTGGGTTCATCCCATATGTTCCGGCTCCGACGCCTTCCTGAGTTTTGGAACCATCGGTGTTGTTACAATCACTTTCTTTTTATAAAAAGTTTATTGTGGAATGAAGAAAAATACTTGCAGCTGCAGCAAATACAAATTTGAATAGACTAGCAGTATTTTTTGAACGAACAAAATATTTGAGTAAAATATAAGAAAATATATACTCTGGTCAAATACTTTTTTGTGTGTCGGTCATGTGTCTCAGAATTAGTTCAACAGTTTGATTGAATCGTTATGACTGCCACAACTTTTACATTGAAAGATAATTTGTTCAACAAACTAACTTGTGTATCACCTCGAAATTTAATAAATTGGTTGAACAAAAAGAATTGTTTCAGTACTATGTGAATTCGATGCGAAGATGCACTGAATAGGTTAATAAAACATTTTGCTGGTTGGAGTCAAACTCGAATCAAAATACTGGAAGTTAATATCGAACCATCAAATGAGATTATGATCGACTGAGAAATCTGATTTTTTCAAGATAATAAGAGATTTTCTATAAACAAAACATATGATCAATGGAAAACAAATGGCATTCAATCTAAAAGGATTGCAGAAATGCAAATCAATGACAATATAATATGTTTCCTTAGGATTAATATTTGATTGTGGGACACTGTCACTTTTATTTATTAGAGTTGAATGATATTTTGTTGATTCAGCCATTTTTTTTCTGCGTATACTGAATCTATTCTACTCCTTAGGAGCAGCCCTCTTAATTTCACCCCAACAGTTAATAGTGGACGACTCATCCTAGTTAGTATAGAGAATTCTAAATCCAATCTAACACCATAATTGAATGAAAAATTCTCGCTCCAGACAGGATTCGATCCATGTGTAATGTTTCACCCTATATAGGTATGTATTTCACTATGTTGATATTGAATGATACCTGTTGGATATTGACCAAGAAACATCATTCAAATTCCTGAAAAATCAGCTAAGTGAAGAATGTCAACTTGCTTATTTTGATATTCACAAATAAATTCACCTGTATGTTGATGCTGGTCCTTGTGGATTATGAGCGGCTATCTTAATACAAGGAGATAATGAAAACCCTGAAATTGTTGCATACACCAGCAGATCACTATCTCAAACTGAAGAATGCTACAGTCAGATTGAGAAGGAAACTGTTGCCAAAACTAGGGCAATCGAACATTTCCATATTTACATATATGGTACAGTATTCAACTTCTATACTAATCATTCACCTCCTGTGAGTATACTTCAGAATCGTCGATCAGTATTCTCTGCCAGAATAGAAAGACTGTTTCTGAGAATTCAACAATACCAGTTCAGAGTAAAACATCAAAAAAGCAGTGGGCCCTTTTCGAAATCCCCGGCATCTTCACTCATCCCATGTCGGATACCTGCTCGAACCTCTCCGACCTTCTTATGAAAGTCGAAATTTCATTCCATTGCAATGAGTGTGATTCTTCCTCCTTAATAGTGGCAGCTCCGAAGACGTTTTGTTTGAGCCTGCCATAAATACCACATTCGCACAGGAAGTAGAAAGAGTCCAGTAGAACATACTTCATCTGATGATGAACCTGCAGAAAATATAAACTTTGTTCTTCAAAACTCACTACCAAATGCGATGACTCTGAGAAAAGTAACAGAAGTTTCAAAAGGACATCAACAATTCCAATATCCATTCAAGGCTCTGAATAACACTGATGAGAATTTGTGGAATACCAAGTTCTACAACCATGCAAGAGAGTAAGATATGAGTTAACTCCTGCAAATGGAGCAATTCTGAGGAATACAAAATTGATTAATCAAGAAACGCTTCGAAAACAAGTTATTCAGCTAGCTCACAGAGGTCATATGAGTTTAGTAAATAAAAACTTTGAAAGAATCTAAAGGTTTCAATTAATTTTCTAACAAGAAGAAGAAGAAATTTATGACTGAACAAAATATAAAACATGAACATTTTTAATGAATTATAGAGTCACTCCACATTCCACAACAGAAAAATCCCCGTTTGAACTACTCTTCAACTGATCCATACACAAGACCATTCCAGAAATTGCTATCCGAGATCTTGATGAAAATTTGGAAATTGTTGACGAAAAAAACAGGGAAATTCAAAAAGTATGCAGAGGAGAGATTGCATAATAAAAAACAAACAGAAACGTGTGAATAAATTTTCCCCTCCCTACGATCCTAATCCATATGTTGTTAAAGAAATTTGTGAAATAAAGATAACAGCTTCGAGGCTAGATAAACAAATAACAAGAAATTCTTTTCACTTCAAGAAAGTTGTAAAATCTGATCTAATGAATCCTGCATCGCATGTCACAAATTAATGTAATGAAGTTATTCATGTAAATAAGAGAGTAGATGAACAGATAATAACAGATGAAGAGATAAGGACAGAAGAAGATAATATGAAGGTAGAAGAAAGTAGACCAATTCAAGAAATTGTTGTTCAAGCTGAAATTCACTAACCTCCTAGAAGACAACTACCTGAGAGGAAAACAAAGTTCAAAAGTAGTTTCAAATAATACTTATATGAACCTTTTATAATTCAAGTTAGGGAGGAATTGTAATGTTTTACTCTATATACAGGATGGGGCACCGAAAACGAAACAGATCGAATATCTTCAAGACGCATGTGTTTTGAAAAAAATGCAAAAACACGTCGATTTTTAATCCAAGGGGAACATCTTCCTATCATAACCTCAACTGTCATACTCCTTCCACCACCCCTTGATCACTATCACCCAAACAATTTGAATAGGGAAAGTAGTGAGTGTGACACATCAGTTAAAAGGTAATTTCAAAGGGAATTCAGCAATGTCAATTTTTGCTACCTAACTTCTTATTTTGGCGCCCTCTTGCGGAAAAAAAACTGTTCCGGATTCCAAATTATGATAGTTCATTTGCAAGATAATTTGATATAAATTCGGTGACAATGCATTATGGAACTGTTCTAAGGGAAAAAACAAAATGGCGGCTCCAAAATGGAGGACAAGATTTGCAATTATCGTCCGATTCGATTAAAAATTGAAATGTGGTGGTTTTCAGGGTCGAAAATTATGATTTGTTTGTCAATGCAAAAAAACAATATGGTGGCTCCAAGATGGCGGATGAAATTTGTAATTATGGCCGGATTTGAATCAAAATTTGTATGTGGGGATTTCCAGGTTCGGAAATTATGATTTTTTTGTCATTGCAAAAACAAGATGGCTGGCGAAATTTGTAGTTATGGTTTGATTCGACCCGGCACCGAAATCGAATTCTTCAAAATACATGTGTTGTGGGAACAAAATGGCAACTCCAGTATGGCAGATGATATTTGTAGTAATGTTCCCATTCGTTCAAAATTGGATTTTGGGGGTTTTAGGTACAGATTTTCAGCAAAACTAAAAATAATTGAGTAAAATTGATAAAAAAGCTTCTATACAAATTCAATGAAAAGAAATAATATATTTTCTCCTTTTTAGCGCATCTGTGTAAAAACTTTTTCTTATCAATTTTATTCATCCATTTTAGTCATACTCGAAACTTTTGAAACACCCATATGCCAAATTTGAATCGATTCAAACCACAATTACAAATTTCATCTGCCATATTGGTTTTTTGTATTAACAAAAGAATCGTAATTTCTGACCCTGAAAATCCCCACATACTAATTTCGAATCGAATCGGACCATAATTGCTAATTTTGTCCGCCATTTTGTTTTTTCTATCAGAAAAATTCAATAATGCATTGTCACCATATATATATATATATATATATATATATATATATATATATATATATATATATATATGGTGACAATGCATTATTGAATTTTTCTGATAGAAAAAACAAAATGGCGGACAAAATTAGCAATTATGGTCCGATTCGATTCGAAATTAGTATGTGGGGATTTTCAGGGTCAGAAATTACGATTCTTTTGTTAATACAAAAAACCAATATGGCAGATGAAATTTGTAATTGTGGTTTGAATCGATTCAAATTTGGCATATGGGTGTTTCAAAAGTTTCGAGTATGACTAAAATGGATGAATAAAAGTGATAAGAAAAAGTTTTTACACAGATGCGCTAAAAAGGAGAAAATATATTATTTCTTTTCATTGAATTTGTATAGAAGCTTTTTTATCAATTTTACTCAATTATTTTTAGTTTTGCTGAAAATCTGTACCTAAAACCCCCAAAATCCAATTTTGAACGAATGGGAACATTATTTCAAATATCATCTGCCATACTGGAGTTGCCATTTTGTTCCCACAACACATGTATTTTGAAGAATTCGATTTCGGTGCCGGGTCGAATCAAACCATAACTACAAATTTCGCCAGCCATCTTGTTTTTGCAATGACAAAAAAATCATAATTTCCGAACCTGGAAATCCCCACATACAAATTTTGATTCAAATCCGGCCATAATTACAAATTTCATCCGCCATCTTGGAGCCACCATATTGTTTTTTTGCATTGACAAACAAATCATAATTTTCGACCCTGAAAACCACCACATTTCAATTTTTAATCGAATCGGACGATAATTGCAAATCTTGTCCTCCATTTTGGAGCCGCCATTTTGTTTTTTCCCTTAGAACAGTTCCATAATGCATTGTCACCGAATTTATATCAAATTATCTTGCAAATGAACTATCATAATTTGGAATCCGGAACAGTTTTTTTTCCGCAAGAGGGCGCCAAAATAAGAAGTTAGGTAGCAAAAATTGACATTGCTGAATTCCCTTTGAAATTACCTTTTAACTGATGTGTCACACTCACTACTTTCCCTATTCAAATTGTTTGGGTGATAGTGATCAAGGGGTGGTGGAAGGAGTATGACAGTTGAGGTTATGATAGGAAGATGTTCCCCTTGGATTAAAAATCGACGTGTTTTTGCATTTTTTTCAAAACACATGCGTCTTGAAGATATTCGATCTGTTTCGTTTTCGGTGCCCCATCCTGTATATAGAGTAAAACATTACAATTCCTCCCTAACTTGAATTATAAAAGGTTCATATAAGTATTATTTGAAACTACTTTTGAACTTTGTTTTCCTCTCAGGTAGTTGTCTTCTAGGAGGTTAGTGAATTTCAGCTTGAACAACAATTTCTTGAATTGGTCTACTTTCTTCTACCTTCATATTATCTTCTTCTGTCCTTATCTCTTCATCTGTTATTATCTGTTCATCTACTCTCTTATTTACATGAATAACTTCATTACATTCATTTGTGACATGCGATGCAGGATTCATTAGATCAGATTTTACAACTTTCTTGAAGTGAAAAGAATTTCTTGTTATTTGTTTATCTAGCCTCGAAGCTGTTATCTTTATTTCACAAATTTCTTTAACAACATATGGATTAGGATCGTAGGGAGGGGAAAATTTATTCACACGTTTCTGTTTGTTTTTTATTATGCAATCTCTCCTCTGCATACTTTTTAAATTTCCCTGTTTTTTTCGTCAACAATTTCCAAATTTTCATCAAGATCTCGGATAGCAATTTCTGGAATGGTCTTGTGTATGGATCAGTTGAAGAGTAGTTCAAACGGGGATTTTTCTGTTGTGGAATGTGGAGTGACTCTATAATTCATTAAAAATGTTCATGTTTTATATTTTGTTCAGTCATAAATTTCTTCTTCTTCTTGTTAGAAAATTAATTGAAACCTTTAGATTCTTTCAAAGTTTTTATTTACTAAACTCATATGACCTCTGTGAGCTAGCTGAATAACTTGTTTTCGAAGCGTTTCTTGATTAATCAATTTTGTATTCCTCAGAATTGCTCCATTTGCAGGAGTTAACTCATATCTTACTCTCTTGCATGGTTGTAGAACTTGGTATTCCACAAATTCTCATCAGTGTTATTCAGAGCCTTGAATGGATATTGGAATTGTTTACACCGTTTAGCGCATCTGTGTAAAAACTTTTTCTTATCAATTTTATTCATCCATTTTAGTCATACTCGAAACTTTTGAAACACCCATATGCCAAATTTGAATCGATTCAAACCACAATTACAAATTTCATCTGCCATATTGGTTTTTTGTATTAACAAAAGAATCGTAATTTCTGACCCTGAAAATCCCCACATACTAATTTCGAATCGAATCGGACCATAATTGCTAATTTTGTCCGCCATTTTGTTTTTTCTATCAGAAAAATTCAATAATGCATTGTCACCATATATATATATATATATATATATATATATATATATATATATATATATATTGAAAAAAAAAGATAGTCGCTGACTAGTTAAGAGTAAAACTGATTGTAGGGCCTGCAGCGATGTAAAAGGAAACTCTTTTTAGTTTGTCCAAGCTTTCGGAAACTTTTATTCCATCATCAGGGAGAATCTTATTTGAGGATGCTTACATATATGTTCATAACAGTTATTTATAAGAAACATTTTTTAAAAAAGATTAAGTTTCTGCTAATTGTACATATCAGAAATGCAGTATTTTCAGTTCTTTTTTTTTAATACAGAACTGGACGAAATGACAAATTAGTTGTACCAACTAATTTGTCATTTCGACCAGTTCTGTATTTTTGGAAGGAGTATGACAGTTGAGGTTATGATAGGAAGATGTCTCACTTGGATTAAAAATCTACGTGCTTTTGTATTTTTTACAACACACATGCGTTCTGAAGATATTCGATCTGTTTCGTTTTCGGTGCCCCACCCTGTATATATTTCACTATGTTTATTCTATGTACAGTGGACTGTGGGATGTCAGTTATGACTTTGACTCGATTTGTTTAGTGAATAATAAACATTGAAAGAATCTAAACATTCATTCTTTCATTCAATATTCTAACAAGAATATCACACCATGGACGTATGGTTCATGAGTCGGATGTTTAACCACTGCACCACAAAGCCGCTTAAATAAAACTATTTACCCTAGTGCATCTATCCTACATAAAATCTCTCTGAACACTCCTACATAGCCATCCCCCACCCCATTGAAAAGTCCATCATAACCTTCGATAGAAAACCCTTATTACGTTCATAATATCGCACCTATGTGTGAAGGTAGCTGAGTGTATTGAAACCTAAATTATTATCGTCAATAAAATCGGTTGATTGGAGCATCAAGGATTTACTGCCTATTTTCCACTTGAGATGAACTTGATAAGGTCGTTATAAAGTTATAGCATTACTAGATAGGAAAATTTCACGCATCATAATACCGCATGTATTATACAAGATATACAGTGATAATACAAGCATACAATGTGTGACATGATGGTGACTTGTGAAGCTTGATTATTCATGAAAGATTAGTAAGAAAATTTCACCTCGTGTGTTGAAATGTCCATAAAAGGTTTCAAATTATCGCTGAATTACAGCGGAAATTTCCCTCACGTGTAAAAACGTCCATAAGAGGAATGCAATTACCGCTGGCTCACAGCGATAATTGCACTGTAGTGACGCGTTTCGCGTCACGGCAGTGCAATTATCGCATTAGATGTCAATTCAAGTGAAGTCGCGCGATTTTAATGTCAGAAGTGAGACTTCAAATGTGTCATCTACCTACAAGTGTTCATATAAGAGTGAGGTGTGAAATTTCCTACCGAATACTACTCGTGCATTGAAAATTAACCAGATAATTCTGAAAAAAACGTGTGTATTTTATAAAAAACACGTTTTTTTCAGAATTATCGGTAATTTTCAATGCACTTGTGGTATTACCCCCGGTAATCCACCTAGTGTGTGGATTATCGGGAGTAATACCACGAGTGATCGCAATACCATTGATAGTAATTCTGTTAGAAATCAACGAGATCAAATTACTTGGTAACACCTCGAGTCCTTTAGTACGAGAGGTGTTACCTCCAAGCAATTTGATCGAGTTTAAGATATCTGACAGGATTATCGATAGTATTGTGAGCACGAGTAGTATTTTTTGAGATAATTCCACGATCCAGCGAAGAAAAAAACAGGTATAACAGGGAATATCATATAATTGCAAAAAACTTTTCTTGATAACATTTTTCGATATTTTGCATATTAATGTCACTTCATTACTCTATGGTGAATTTAGAATATCGGCCGTTTCCCGCTTAGCAGCACGCCACTGGCAATAACCGATATGCGCGTACTCAGTCTAATTAAATGCACCAACTTTTATAAATCATGAAATCCTTTGAGAAACCATTAATAAAAAAGTTTCCTAAATGGTTCCAACTTTTTGGAGGACACTGTACATGAGATAACTGACTGCATCATTACTAACATTCAGAAAGGGACTAAAGGAAATAATACCGAGTGATCAACATTGAACCACTGTTTTTTTTTCTTTATTTTTTATTTTTGTCTCTTTTACTTGTATGTTGTTTGGTTGTTGTAAAGTGTGTCCATAAAGTAACTTGCCCCTCTTAACTTTTGAACGGATCGGAATTTCCGGATGAATAAATTTTTTGGTGAAATGTCAGTCCATAAGCTACTTTTTGAAAATTAAAAAAATGGCGGCCTGACACCATTTTTAAAGAATTTTTAAAATGGCATTCAAAACGTCTTTCAATTCTCCATACGACAGTCTAATTTCAAACTGAAATATTAATCCAAAACAAAATGGCGGTACATAACGTTAGAACTATAAAGTAATTCCACATACCTGTTAACTTTTGAACGGAATGGATTTTTCTTTCAATTTTTTTTTGTTCAAATGGGAGTTCATAGGCTTCTTTTTGAACACAAAAAAGTAATTTTTTTAATATGTCGTCGGTCCGCCATTTTTTTTATTGCTATGGGGGCCGATAGATACATCTTTTGAATTATGTATTGCAATTCTCTTATTGGCAACGAAATATGAAACGAAAATATTTTTCCAAAAAGAAAAGACGGTACATGATGTTAGAGGTCTGCTATGAGGATCATGTAGATACTTTAGTTCTATAAAAATCATCAAATCTTCTAATACAAAAGTTTTCTGTGCTTAAAATTGATTTATTCTCAACAAACAGATAATAAAGCAAAATGAATAATAATAATATCGATCTAGGAAAACTGGGCAATAAGTTTTATTAACATCCTTTGATTATAAGGAATCCCTCGAATTTGAACAATCAATCAGTTAGTCATTATGATATGGTACCTAAATGTATAAGCATGAAATGTCCTTATCAGATCTCATAGTTGTTAACTCAATCTTGCACTTCACCAGTTTTCAATATTGAGGAGAGCGATGCGTACCGTAGCGGAAAAAGTTACTACCAGTTTCAGGCGAATGCTTATGCAGCTGTGCGATTATTCAATGAGATGTATTTATTTATTTATTTATTTATTTATTTATTTATTTATTTATTTATTTATTTATTTATTTATTTATTTATTTATTTACGGATTCACCATTAGAAACAAAATAATAACAATTATAACAGTGAACTAATAAGTTACATATTGTACATTCATAAGACAACAATAATATTAGTCTAACCTTATGTCACTAATAGATTTTTGGAATTCACTCAATGAGTTTACAAGAGGATCGACATTATACTTATCACACCATCTCATGCATCTGGACATCGGTGTGTTGTAACCATAGTTAGTGCTGTGATTTTTTATGCTAAAAAGTGGAAGATTTCTTGTATTGTAAGATTTTACATTAAAATTAATAATTTCTAGAAGAAAAGGACAGTCGACTTCTCCTGACAGTAGTTTGTAAATGAATGTCATATCATTTTGAGAGCGCCGTGTGGTGGGTTAAGTTAAGTCTGACCGCCATTTTGTAAGATAGACATTTTTATGTCGTCAAAAAGTAGCTCATGACCTAACGTTCAACCGAAAAAATTTTCAAAACTAAAATTCCAACCAGTTCAAAAGTTAGCAGGGGCGGGTTACTTTATGGACAGATTGTATATACAGGGTGACCCACGGTTAAACTGCATGGCACTCTAATGGTGTGATCTCTGGTGCTGCTTGAACAATTCCTCCTTGAAGAGAACCTTCGTCGTTGATTGGTTCAGCATGAACTATGATTTTCATTGTACCCTATACAAAATCCATAGGGGTCAAGTCAGGAGAGCGCGAAGCCAAGGAAACTCTGACAACCTGTATTTCGAAAACGAAGCAAGTTAGGACACATGGAAATGGAAACAAAAATGTTATCCTAAACATTTGGCGGTTTAAACCTGGGTCACCCTGTATATTGTATTGTATTCATAGGAATACGTAGGTGAACATTTTTTTGTGCGTTTTTATAGTAATGCTCAATAAATATTTTATTATTATTATTATTATTCCTTTCGCCATTATTGCAATGTAGTAAAATCATGTTGTGTCATCAGGCTATCGATGAAAACAATAGTGAAGCGACTTGATTGGACAAAAGCATCAGGCATAGTCCAGCATCCGTGTAAATCAAAGCTTCACCGGCTTCGTTTCATTGATTATATTATTATTTGATAGAAAACGAGATAGTGGAGTTAGAAGTTACAGAAGGATATCATCAAGTATTAAACATAGCGAATGATCCAAAAGGAGAATGTCTATTTGGCGGACAATATATCCTTATCCCAGAGGTAATTTGAAGAGGTTGGAAGAAACGGACCGTTCAATTATTCAAGAAGCTTCAAGTCGTTTGATTATATATACAGGGTGTTTTATGTTCAATATTGAATTTGATACAAGAGGGGCTATAATGATGTTTGGAGAACATCCTGGGTGGTGAAAAGAAGTTGATAGGAACTGTTAGTATCTATAAACTTTCAGTGGTGATTTCTTGAAAAATTCTTCTCAAATAATGAGTTACAAAGTGGTACCGTTCATTGACAAAAATTGTACTGATAAAGGGATGGTCACAATAGAATATTTATTCATGTTATGGTGTGAGAGCCATACTATGTATCGATCCAAAGCGGTCATTCTTTCTCGTAAGTTTTGCTAAATCGAGTAACCCATTCAAATTTCAAACAAGGCCCATCATCGTAGCATCGATAAATTCATTATCAGGTTGTAACCCCGTTAAAATTTCAATAATTCTCCTGATAAAAATTTTTACCGAACATTTTTTCATTGAACATATGAACATATTTCATTGGATACGAATATTCAAATAAATGTTTCCTGAGGACACCATCAGTCACACATAACTGTACCCACTATTACAAACAGACGTTCCAGGGTATTATTGAACTTTTTAGAAAATTCTGAAAGTTTTTAGAAAAGTCTAGAACATTCTTACCGAACATTCTGCAATATCACACATTTCCAGTACTCAAAGAAGGCAATGAAACAAGTTATCTACTACTAGTACGAAGTAAGAAGCTTTCTACTCGAAAAGTATTCCGACTTCATCTGAACAATGTTGGTTCATATAATATACTGTTTCTTATAACTGAAGATCACTTTGCATCCAGTTTGATAGTCTCAATAATTTGAGCATGTTCGAAAAAAGGAGACCCCAACTGAGTACCTTCATAACATTAATAGCGAAATTTTCTTTGATATCTTCAATAAGAGCTGAAATAATGTACCTACTCTGTTTTTATCTCTGATTACTTTTCAATTCAATTCAAAATATACTTTTGCGTAAAGTACGTACTTTACGCACGCTTTGGAGTGCGTAAAGTTTTACTTTTTTTCACTAGTGCGTAAAGTAAAATATGTCAAAAATTGTGTATAGCAACCAAATAAAAGGTTTTAATTTAAATTGCCACTCATGGTATCTTCTTCTACGATTGAAAATAATTTTTGCTTATGTTTATTATACAACAAATTATCATGTTTTTTATCTTGATCATAATATTCTGCAAATGTCATTGTTTCAATTAAATGTAAACAGACCGTGGATGTCGATTTTGCTCAAAATGTAAGTAGGCTGTGTGGTTACGAGAATTGGAAGAACTGACAATCAATATCTGAAATTGTGTTAGTATCACAGAACACAGCAAAAGTATTCGTTATAGATTGATTTATGAAGTTTAATTAGTACATTATCTAAAATCTAATCATACAAGGTAACAAGTTTTTGTCAATAATGTTTGTATACCTGATAATATTCAAATTTTGTTGCAGTTTATCTGTTTGTACCTCAAATTCATCAAGCGAATTTGACAGTACTCCTCCAAATATACTCAACAGTGCTCAAAAAGCCACTGAAAACCTATTACCAGAAAAATCTGCACACATTTATGAACAGAAATGTAATATATTTATAGACTGGTGCAGGAAGAATAAAGTGACAAAATACTAAGAAAACGTCATTTTGGTCTATTTCGCTGAGGAATTAAAGTCTTGCAAACCTTCTACACTATGGTCGATATATTCTATGTTGAAAAGCACCTTAAAATATAAAAACAACGTTGATATTTCGAACTTCAACAAGTTAATAGCGTTCATCAAACAAAAAAATAAAGGATAAAGCAAGAAAATCTAAAATTTTATTTAATTAATTTTCTCTTGAATGCTCCAGATTCCCAGTTTTTGATGATCAAAGTAAGTAAACGCTTGAGTATGTATAAAATCTAAATATTTTTTATGTTTTGAGTAACGCTATTGCAATGTATGATGTTCGAATGGAGTGTTGCGTAACTACTCCGATCCTCAAAGGCTACCGGCTTAGTTAGGCAACACATCATACGCAAAATGATTCAAAACCATTCCCTTTTGATTACAATTTTACATTCCAAACGTCAGGATATTTTCTCATGTTTTCCTCTTCAATTAAGCTATTTGTACCACTGCCATATGTTATTTTTTATTTTTAGGTTGGTTTCATAATTGGAATTTCGGGAGCTTATTGTCGAAAAGAATTTTGTAAAATGACAATTAACGATGTAGAAGATAAACAAACAGTGTATATTATTAAAATACCAGAAACAAAAAATGGAATGGAACGCATTTTTACGATTTTAAATCCTAATAATTCTCCAGTTGATTATCTATTTTTCACAAAAAAAATATACCTCACTGACTATCAAATATAAATTGTAATAGGTTGTTTTTAAAATACGCAAATGGTAAATGTTCTAAACAGCCTGTGGGGATAAATACATTTGGTAAAATGCCATATGTTATAGCAACCTATCTGAACTTGCCCAATCCATCAGCTTTCACAGGACACTGCTTTAGGAGGTCTTTAGCTACTATGCTAGCAAATTCTGGAGGTGACCTTCTAACTGTAAAAAAACATGGAGGAAGGATGTCATCTGCTGTTGTGGATAGCACAATTACCCAAAAGAATAAAATTTCTAATAAACTGTTGATGGATGACAGTATGCCATCTACTTCCTCTCAGAGCGTTTCTAGCAACTACAGTTTTACTGTTAAAGACGATAATACAGAATTTGGAGAACCAATATTACAGAAATAAGGTCACAAAATGTTTTAAACTCGGTAATGGAAAAGGCCAAATTCATAAATTTTGGAAGCTGTAATAGTTGCACCTTCAATATTAATATTTCCAAAAACTAACAACTGAAAATCTAATTTATTGACCATTGTTTTGTTTGTTAAGGTTATTTTGTTATGTATAAGAATGAAATATATTTTTAATCGTCAAATAAATTTATGTTCGTAAAATGTACATTCATTAACATAGTGTGTTGAGTAAATTTTGTATTTCTAATCTCAGTGAAAAATTATGTACGGTAGAACATTTTTTTATGTTATTCGTGTGTAAAGGCTTCTTTTTGACTCATGACGTGATTGTCGTATGAGCCGAAATGTATTCACTTAATAAATAATAAACATAAAATTGGATAAATACATGTACGAAGTGAATAAAAATTACTGCGATAAGTGCAAAGCACTTGTTTCGCGAAGAAAAATATTACAAGTAGAAAAGTGAACTATAAAATTAAAAGGTACAATTTAAAATATGTGTAAAATCTAAAATTTCAAATGTAAAATGTAGAATGTAAAGACATAAAGTGTAAATAAAGCGTAGAATGTAAATAATAACAATACAATAAAATTATCAATAAACGATGAACAATACAATGAACAATGAACAATAAACATCGTAAACTATAAAACAGTAGGTACATAAAACAATAAAACAGTATATAAGAAAATTTTTTAATAAATATAAAATAGGGTACGCATGGAAATTAAAATTTGAAATTGTGGATCAATAAATTTTTTTTTTCACTCACTCGAATAGCAGTAGCAGCTCAGTTCTTTGGCTTTGAAGGATGTGCTTCTTCAATGCTCCTATGAAGCTGCTGATATTTGAAATAGATTTTATTATTTCAGGAATTTTATTGTACAATTTAGAAGCGAAATAAGTAAAGGAGCGTTGAGCGACGACCTTAACCATTAGAGGTGTAATGAAGTGATTTCGCTGACGAGTTATACTGATGAAAAGGGAGCAATGCTGTATGTTTGCTTGCGTGATATTTAACACTGGAGCATAAAAAATACAACTGTATTATGTCTAAAATTTGTGTTTCCGTGTATAGATCATCAGAAGGATAGGTATCTAATGTTTCTGGAAACTATCAGTTTTAAAAAACGCCTTTGCATAACTCCAATAACATTATTATGAGTATTCAGAGCTCCACCCCACACTGCTATTGCATAGCGAATGTGACTTTCCACAAGAGAATAGTACAAAGTGTATAAGTACTTCAGCGGCAGGGTTTCTTTGAGCTTCCTAAATTTGAATAAAATTGTCCTCAGTTTATTAACAGTATACTTTATATTCGATATGATAGCAGCTGAAGTAATTGATAAATGAAAAAATTGTGGGGTAGCAGCTTTTGGTTGGGTATTGAAGAAAACTCTTTTTACTTGTGAGAAAGCTTTCGGAATAGCTTCATTTCTTCTTCAGTCTCTCTTAAATTGGAATTAACAATAATATTTGTATAAATAAAGTCGTAAAAAAAGTACTTACAGTAAGCGAGATTGTAAAATAAATAGTAAAACAGAACTGTGAAGAGCAAATACATCAAACTGATGGACGTATCAAAAAGTAAATGAATATTTGTCATAATAACGTTATAAAATTCAATAAGTGAATAGTTATATACAGAGGGTTGAAATGAAATAAACCATGAAATCTGAGTAAAAGGTTGATTAGAAACATTATTTCTTATTCGAATATTCTTTTCAATTTCTAGAATGTATGAATATATCACATTTAAATTTAGGAAATCTGTTTTTTTGTTCATGGATAGTTTTTCATTTTTGATATAAACCATTTCAAAAAAACATCTTTTGAAGGAATTATTCTCTGTTGCTAGTATTGATATATTGTTAAAATCCATAGGATGCCCAGTAGCGTTAACATGTTGAGATAAAGCACAAGCATTTGGTCTCAAACGGATATCACTTTTATTTGAAGTTATTCTAGATTTTAAGTTCCTTGATGTTTCGCCAATATACTTTTTAACGCATTCATTACAATTTATCTCATATACTACGCCAGCCTTATCAGGTGTTGAAGTTTCATCTTTCAGTTTTGTGAAATGTTTGCCAACAGTTTTGATGGGTTTATTTGTTATGAAGAGGTCAGTTTCTTGTTTGAGGATATTATTAATTTTGGGAGTGCGTTCTCTAATATAAGGTAATGATCTAAATTTTTTCAAAATATTTGGTAGTTGGTTATCCAAATTGCTATCATTATAAGGAATTTGTCTCATGGTGTCATTAGAAAAGTCTTGTGTTGAAAATAGTAATTTGTTCAAGAGATGATGGGATAAGAATTATCCATCAATGAATTGAATAATTTTTTCAAATTTTTTTTTGCTCATATCAGGATGACATATTTTCATAATTCTATTTTTCATGCCCAAAACTAAGTTGATTTTGGTTTTTTCTGTGTGATAGGAGAAATAATTCATATATCTTCCTGAACTTGTTGGTTTGATATACCAGTCCAATTTTATTTTATTATTTTCTGTTCTGATGATTCTAGTGTCTAAAAATGGTACGCTGTAATTATTTTCTTTTTCTATCCCTAACGATATATGGAATAATTTTAAAGCAAGACAAACCATTTTATATAACAAAAGATTCCATGAAATCAAAATTATTAATTTAAATAAGATACAGAAGTTGAAATTTGCTTTCAAAAATAAAATTAAAATCAAAGAGAATTGGTTCAAAAATTTAACTTCAGTTGTGATACCAACAGAAGTAATTAATATATTATCACTAGGATCCAAAATTAGTATTCAACCAATCATTAATGATATTTCTGTAAAACATCTTTTAGCTGATATTGAATTTTCACTCAGTCATATTAATAATTCTGACCAAACAAAATATTTATGTTTCTCAGATAACTAATATCATCACAAACTTTTTACAAAAAAATCCTTCAGAATACTCTGAATTTAATACATGGTTTAACAAGACTAAAAATTTCTTGAAAGAGCACCCTGAGATATATTTCACTAGGTCAGATAAAGGAAATGTGACTGTAGCAATCAATAGAGATCAATATAATGAATTATTAGAGAATAACGTAGAAACTCTCTAAGGATCCCACGTCAGCCATTCAACAAAGAGCTAATAAACTAGTGAATCAACTCAAGAAAAATAAAGAAATCAGTGAAAATATTGCTAAAACATTAACCATTTACAACTCCATATCTCCAAAATTCTACTGTTTACCAAAAATTCATAAACCACGTTGTCACTCAGATTGATTCTCCTACGAGTAAACTTACAGAATTTATCACTGATATTCTAATGACTTCATATAATTTTGAGAATGAATATTATATTGCAGATTCCTTTAAATTTTCAGAGTTTATTAATAATTTTCAACTTCCTGAAAATTACATTATCATAAGTCTTGATGTGGTTTCACTTTTTACAAACATTTCTGAGGACTTAGTCATTAACAGCATCAATAACAATTGGATGAAAATCAAAGATAATTGTACTTTTAACAAAAATCATCAATGTCATCAAATTCATTTTGAACAATACATCTTTCTCACTCAATGGTACTCCTATGGGTTCAAAAATATCCCCTATCTTAGCCCAATATATTTTGGACGATTTATTGAATTTTTGTATACCAAAACTATCTTTCGAACAACCTTTGTGAAAAAATATGTTGATGATATTATTTGTGCTATTTATTCCTAAAGGAAGAAAAACTGAAATTTTTGATGTATTTAACAATTATAATAGATATTTACAATTCACCATAGAAAAAGAAAATAATAACAGCGTACCATTTTAAGACACTAGACTCATCAGAACAGAAAATAATAAAATAAAATTGGACTGGTATATCAAACCAACAAGTTCAGGAAGATATATGAATTATTTCTCCTATCACACAGAAAAAACCAAAATCAACTTAGTTTTGGGTATGAAAAATAGAATTATGAAAATATGTCATCCTGATCTGAGCAAACAAAATTTGAAAAAAATATTCAATTTATTGATGGATAATTCTTATCCCAAACATCTCTTGAACAAATTACTATTTTCAACACAAGACTTTTCTAATGACACCATGAGACAAATTCCTTATAATGATAGCAATTTGGATAAACAACTACCAAATATTTTGAAAAAATTTAGATCATTACCTTATATTAGAGAACTCACTCCCAAAATTAATAATATCATCAAACAAGAAACTGACCTCTTCATAACAAATAAACCCATCAAAACTGTTGGCAAACTTTTCACAAAACTGAAAGATGAAACTTCAACACTTGATAAGGCTGGCGTAGTATATGAGATAAATTGTAATGAATGCGATAAAAAGTATATTGGCGAAACATCAAGGAACTTAAAATCTAGAATAACTTCACATAAAAGTGATATCCGTTTGAGACCAAATGCTTGTGCTTTATCTCAACATGTTAACGCTACTGGGCATCCTATGGATTTTAACAATATATCAATACTAGCAGCAGAGAATAATCCCTTCAAAAGATGTTTTTTTGAAATTGTTTATATCAAAAATGAAAAACTATCCATGAACAAAAAAACAGATATCCTAAATTTAAATGTGATATATTCATACATTCTAGAAATTGAAAAGAATATTCGAGTAAGAAATAATGTTTCTAATCAACCTTTTACTCAGATTTCATGGTTTATTTCATTTCAACCCTCTATATATAACTATTCACTTAATGAATTTTATAACGTCATTATGACAAATATTCATTTACTTTTTGGTACGTCCATCAGTTTTATGTATTTGCTCTACACAGTTCTGTTTTACTATTTATTTTACAATCTCGCTTACTGTAAGTACTTTTTTTACGTCTTTATTTATACAAATATTATTGTTAATTTCAATTTTAGAGAGACTGAAAAAGGAATAAAGCTATTCCGAAAGCTTTTTCAAAAGTAAAAGAGTTTTCTTCAATACCTAACCAATAGCTGCTACCCCACAATTTTTTCATGTATACTTTATATGTAGATCCCATTTTAGATGAATATCAATAACTACTCCCAAATATTTTACTTTATGCTCTTGATGAATATGGAATGGTGTTTCAGTACTGATCGTTAGGTGATCGAATGGAGGCATTCCAACAGAATTACAACAGAACGGAAGGTAACATGTATTATCTACATTAACAGTTAATAACCTTTTATCCAACCATCGTTTTATGAGAGGAAATTCTGTTTCCGCTTTAATTTTCAAAGAGTTCCAGTCACCAGCTTCATAAAAGATGGCTGTGTCATCCGATTATGTTTCCATTATTGTTCAATGAAAAGATTTCGTTGATATACCGGGTGGCTACGGAAGTATTGCCTACGGAATATCTCAGTTATTGTATGAAGTAGGTTTGTGAAATTTGGAGCGTCGATATAATGACATAAGAGCTAGAATTTGAGCATATTGACATGTCGAAGTTAACTTCCGGTCTGACCGGAAGTATCATCAACTTTCTTAATTCAAATAGAAACCCTATTTTTTTTCTTTTCGCTTTATTCAGCATTCAATTCCCTTTCTAATGACATATCACAAGAATACATCCTATTTTTAAGATGCCCCCATAGAAAAAAGTCGCACGGAGTAAGATCAGGTGACCTTGGTGGCCACCTGACTGGACCAAGTCTCTCTTGAAAGCGATTTTGAAGATAATTTCTCGCTATTTTTGAATTATGCGGAGGGGCGCCTTCTTGCTGGAAGTACATTCTCTCAGTTATTTCCGCTGGTAGGTTGTTAATGAATTCCGAAATTTCATTCGTTAATAAATTAAAGTATCTCTCTCCGGTTAGTTGGCCTTGAAAAAGAATGGGGCCAACAATATGAGTTCCAACTATTCCTGCCCAAACATTCACACCAAATCTCTCCTGGAAGCCGCCTTGTCGAAACCGGTGCTCGTTTGCTATCGCCCAGTACCTGGAACAAAAGACCGTTCACACTTTTAGCACTTTAAACTTCGACTATCGACAATAATCCAAATAAAGTACAGTACCTACCTTGTATTATTCCTGTTAAGTAATCCATTGTTGGTAAATATTGACTCGTCCGTAAACAAGATATAATAGTTAAATAGGTGATTCTCAGCATTTTGTCGAAGAAACCAATTACAATATTCCAGGCGCCTTTCACCGTCATTTTCATACAAATGTTGATGCAACTGATACTTGAAGGATTTCAATCGATGTTTTTTCAAAATTTTTCTAGCAGAGTCCTTACTTATAGCTAATTCGGCGCCAATCTGCCTTGAGGAAATTGTGCTATCATATTGTACTAAAGCTAATACATTAATTTCAGTTTCCTCATTAATAACAAATGCTTCTTGTTCTTCGTGAACATCAGGCTCAGTTCTTAATTTTTCTTCAAGCCACTAGAAATACCTTCTTGACGGTTGCTGCCTCCCTGGATATCGCTCTAAATACAATCGTTCAGCGGCATAAGAATTTTTTAAACATTCACCATAAATGAGAAGCATGTCAATTTGTTCGGTTCGTGAATAACGGGGCATTTTTTGAATATTCCACTAACTGATTTCGATTTCCAAACCCTTTTAAAATGGCAGAATCAAAAACACTACTTCGAACGTCAAAATAATATGGATAGCAGCGTTCGTGACAGCTCTCATTTCTTTTTTGTTTCATTCCAAAATACATCTTAATCAGCCTACTTGTTAATATTATGGTTCGAATGATTATTGCAATGGAATGATTATTCTGAATAGCACAAACATCGTCCATAGGTAGATATTAGAATATCTATGGACGATGGCACAGACCAAGTACGTTTATGTTCCTATTTAACCTAGAACCTACAGGATATAATTTATCATTCCACATTATTTTTAATTTTATTTTTGCGTATGGCGATAATCTGTTTTGTTATTTGAAGAATAATAATTGGATTTTTCGGTATCTCAGTGCAAAAAATTATTTTCTATTATATCATTAGGAAGGAATGGTTATGCTGAATAGTACAGGCAAGAAAAAGTTGTATGTTCCTATTTAAGTTATGGACCTACAGAGTATTGTATTTTTCCCAATGTTTCCAATATTTTTTTTGGCGGCTTTTTATAACGCCGACGAATGAAAATAAAATATCACAGTAGCAGCAACTGTTATCAACTGACGTATGGTTTCCATAGCCAACTTTTCAATTTTTGGCTTTCATTTTGCTTCCACGGCCTACTCGGTGAATTTCAATAATAATTTTTTTCTGATCTAGTTTCTGGTTAGATACCAACTTGTGATATGTCATTAGAAAGGGAATTGAATGCTGAATAAAGCGAAAAGAAAAAAAATAGGGTTTCCATTCAAAATAAGAAAGTTGATGATACTTCCGGTCAGACCGGAAGTTAACTTCGACATGTCAATATGCTCAAATTCTAGCTCTTATGTCATTATATCGACGCTCCAAATTTCACAAACCTACTTCATACAATAACTGAGATATTCCGTAGGCAATACTTCCGTAGCCACCCGGTATATATAATGAATTCACATTCGTCAAAAAAAGCCACTTTACACACTTGTTACATAAATAACTATATTGTCTTAAGTGCGATGATACTTGTGTGAAAAATTATGTACGGTAGTAGAAAAGCTATTGTATGTAATTCGTGTGTAAATGCTTTTTTTTTTATTCATGTGATTGTCGCATTCGCCTTCGGCTCATGCAATAATATTTACATTCGATAAAAAAGCCAGTTTACACATTTGTTACATAAATAACTATATTGTCTTAAGTGCGATGATACTTGTTGACAAAGCGTGTTAAACCTAAAATGACTAACAGTTCTAAATAATTTTCTATGAGCAAACAGTCACTTTCGTGAAAAGTCAAAATCTGTAAGATTTTTCTACTGAAAAGCCAATCTTCGAAAATGGTTTATTTTGTTCTTCAAAATCGAATTGTTGGGCTGAAAACGGTCTCAGAGCGAAATAATAAAATAATTTAGGGGGTGAACTTCAAAACTGTTTTTCAAACGTTTATATCATCGTACGATAACCCATCAACGAGAGCCAAAGTAATTTTTATGATGCATATCTGTGTTATACCGAATTAAGAGATAATAATAGAATTAATAGGTATTTACGATATATAAGTATCGTAAAGTTTCATATTACGATATGAGATGGGAAATGTGTCAAACGAGGCTGTTAGACCAAATTTGATATTCCATCCATTATCGTAATATGAATTTGCGATACGAATATAGTACAATACTTCACCTACTACCAATAACGTTAATTATTTAGTCAAAGTTAGCTGATACCTATTCCTGCAATAAATGATATCAGAATCATGTAACACGCAAGAGTTGCAAAGGATGGAAATGTACCTAGTGTTGATTTATTGTATCTCGGTTGTACTTCATCTGCGAATTGTCAACTTTGACGCTTTCATTTCAATTTAATTTTGGTATATTTATATACATGGTATCCCACGAAGATTAGGACAGGGTATTTCTCCTAACTCGACAGTAGTAGAGAATTAAAATTTTGGGGTTGTGAAAGCAATTGGTGAGGCTTTTTTAAATATTATGTTACCCAATGATCATTTTGTTTGGTCACGTGACTGACATCAGATTCAAAAGCATGAACGGGACAACCCGTACATTTTGGCACTTCTATGTTCCTCCCGACCAAAGGATTTCAAGAAACTATCACACTTGTGGTCTGAAATGATTAGTTCAAGAATTACAGGTACTTCAATATCCTTCGTACCACGACGTTTTATAATAAAATATGGATGATTAATGTAATTTTGCATTGCTTTCATCATCACCAAAAATATGCAGTCCTGTATTATACATATATAATATACAGGGTGACCCTAAACATAAATAATTTGGAAATTACTTGTTTCAGACGTCGTGGGACAAATGATATTGAAGTACCTATATTTCTTGAATTAATCGTATTCGACCACAAGTGTGATAGTTCATTGACACTGTTTTATTGGAAGGAACATAAAAATGCCAAAATTTACAGGTTGTCCCATCAATGAGTTTGAATCTGATGTCACGTGACCGAAAACAAAAAGCTCATTGGGTAACATAATATCAAAAAAAGCTACACCAGTTGCTTCAATTCAGAACTCCAAAATTAAAATTCTCAACTACTTTCGGGTTCCAAGGTATTCCCTGTCCTAATCTTCGTGGGACACCCTGTATAGGGAGATACGCATTTTTTGGTTCAACTCATTGCAATTAAATTATCATTACTATTGCTTCTATATTTATACTAAGTCACTTCATGATTCCTTTCCGATGGAATAAACTGAAATTTGAAAATAGAAAGAAATGGATATTTTTTTACTTTACCGCACTGATACATTGGAAATGGCAATGTATAAGATAAAAATACAATGATCAGACTATATACGTACAGAACATCTTAGACGTTTTCTATATGCGCTTGCCAGGAGAGTAATCTAAATATAGACCTAGGTATTTCATAGTACCGGAATATTCCAATTCATTTGTAAAAATGAAGTTTTTTTAATATGCAATGATAATTTGTGTGTAACAAGCCATTGTTCCATTGTGGTTTGATCACATTGTATCTGTTCCTCTATTGTAACGGAATTATTTACAGAATATATCAAAACCGTATCATCTGCATGAAATTTTATTTTGCCATCTGGAGTTAAGTAAGAGTGGTTTCATTATTAGTAAAAGTAGACTAGGTCCCAAAATGGAACCCTGAGGCACGCCACACGTTTTTTTTCAGAACTGTAAGTATCATTCAAACAGGCAAGCAAAACCAACCAATCAAAACATTGACCACATTTACAGGGTGTTTCCTAAGTACGAGTAGAAAATTCAGGAGCATATTGCTGACGTCAAAACAAGAGAAAAATTCATATAAAGATATGTCCTCACGTTATTCGTTTCTGAGTTCCTTGGTGTCAAAGTTCAATTCTTATTTTCGTGAATCCATTCCAAATTGATTGTGATTTTCGAGTGAAGTTTGATAGTTAGGGGTATTTTTCTATGAAAATGTCGAATTTGTTGTTAGTTTGTCACTTTCGTGGGGGTGGCGCCACCTACCTGTCTTTTCAGTCATTCGCAATGTCATAACTTTTTTGTACGTAGCTCTAGCAGATATTCTTTCATTCAATGGTCTTCTACAATCAAGACTTGAGAGTAGTAAAAAAATTATTCTTGCTAACTGTTTCATTATTGGATTGGTCTTAATTAATGTTATTATTGTTTATATCAAATTCCTCGATTCCTATTTTAAAATGAAATATAAAAATAATGATTTCCTCAACTGCTTAAATTAATTTTGAATCTAAACATCTTGTCCTTCAAAATCACTTTCATCGATTATTTCAAATCCAAATAACTCGAAACCCCTACTAGGAATATCACTTTCATAAAAAAAATTCAAAGAATCGAATTTTCCACTGGAAAACGTAATAAAGGTACGCCCAAAAAATTACATTGCAAATGACTGAAAAGACATCACATTTGATTTTATCATTGAAAATTACTCCGAGATACAAAACTTTACTCAAATATCAAAATTATTTTGGAATTCATTCGCGAAATATGAACAGTGCGTAAATCTTCAATTTATGCACTATTGAAGAACAAACAAGTCTGGGCGTGGGATCCACCTACGCTAGGATCCACCTAACGCTCGGACTTGGCCTCCGGCGATTAACTCTCGCGCAAGCGCTCGCTATACATGACTGTCTTGAATAATTTCCCACAAAAATAAGTCTTTTTAATACATGACTGTATTGACTAATTCCCCACAAAGATACGCGTTTTCAATACATGACTCTTGAAAAATTTTCCACAAAAATACGCGTTTTCAATAAATGACTGTCTTGAATAATTTCCCATATGAATGTCTTGACTATTTTCCCACAAAATACGTGTTTTCAATACATGACTGTCTTGACTAATTTCCCACAAAAATACGCGTTTTCAATACATGACTGTCTTGAATAATTTCCCACAAAATACGTGTTTTCAATACATGACTGTCTTGACTAATTTCCCACAAAAATACGCGTTTTCAATACATGACTGTCTTGAATAATTTCCCACAAAATACGTGTTTTCAATACATGACTGTCTTGACTAATTTCCCACAAAAATACGCGTTTTCAATACATGACTGTCTTGAATAATTTCCCACAAAATACGTGTTTTCAATACATGACTGTCTTGAATAATTTTCCACAAAAATACACGTTTCCAATACATGACTGTCTTATTTTTCAAAAATTAAAGAAAATTCATGAAAACTCCTTGTTTTTATGAAATATTTCCTGGACTATTGATATCATGGAAAAAATGTCTCCACAATTTTTATAGACTTTCATGAGATGATCAAAAAGGGTTCTTTGTGAAACTCGAAAATCTGTTGATATCTTGGAGTTTTTGTTGTTTTTTTTTAAGAAAATCAAATATTTTGTTTATTTTCAAAAATATACAAAAATTGCAATGAAACTTTTTGTAGACATTATTGAGTTCAACAAAAATGTTGGAATACAATTTTTCGATTTTTCTTTTAGTTTTTGAGTTTTTGGTGTTTTTTTGAAAAAATGTGAAATTATTTTTAAGTCCCAAATTTTTCCAAATCTCATTTTTTTTTTTCAAGATATAGAACGGGAACTTTTTGTAGAATATATCACGAACTATAAAACTGATTATGTACAATTTTTCTATATCTCGTATCGTTTTCGAGTTTTTGGTGATTTTAGAGATATGGAAAAACTTCATGAAGTTTTTCATAGAACCTTTTAAGGATAACATAATTGTTACTATACAACTTTTCCATATCTCGTTTGGTTTTCGAGATTTTGGCGATTATATAAAAAAAAGTACAAATGTTCACCTTTTTTTAAAAAAATTTAAATATTTTTCCATTTTTTATTTGAGTTGGGAAAACACGGTGAAGAAATATCGATGTGCCTTGTGACGACCTATCAGAAGAATTTTTAAGATTTTCATTTGTTTCATTGGTAGGTACGGTCAATATCTCGATTTTCAATAATTTGAAATATTGCCTGCACTATTGATTTTACGGAAAACCGCAGGAATATTTCTTGTAGTTTCATAAAGACGGTCAAAAAAGATATCCTGATAAATTGTGATTTTTTTTCAGTTTTCTCAAGTTTTTCCGGTTTTCCGATCATTTTTGTGAAAATTTTAAAGGATAACGGTTTGTTTGCCTAGTTAATTTCTACTCGTCTCATTTTTTGAAATTCAGTTTAAATGAACGTGAAGTCGTAGAAAAAAATGTAATAATTTTCCGATCCTGCTCAAAAACTATACACTCCTGTAGGGATTATTGAAGTATATCTTGGAGAAATATGAAAGGAAAAAAATCACTTCCTGAACCTGTATCGAGTATCGAGTACAAACGACAAAAAAAACGGAAAAACCTCGTAAAATTTTTCCGGATTTTCCGATTGCAAAAAAATTGAAACTGACAAGTACTGTTTTTGAGTTATTAAAATGATTCAAATTTCAGAGCGATATCTCCAAAGGTTCGGAAGATATAACGGTTTGACTGTTCAACAGACACACAGACAGACCGACAGACAGAAAACAATTTTTTTTTGACGGGGATCATTTTCGTAGAAGTAACTATATGGGTCTAACTCTTCAAATAAAAAAGTTGATGTCCGTCTAGGAAACCGTAGGAAATACAACTTCCTAAGAGCTCGTTGTATAATTATTTGTGAACGTTCTTTCAGCTTTAATAAAACACCAAATTGTCAGTAAGGTTGAACAATCGAATCTATCTACTAAAATGCAACGTTGTATACGAATGAGTCCCGATTCATAGACTAAAATTTGGAATCAGAAATTATTGAAAAAATCAACCAAGAAACAAAACTTGACAATATTTCTTAAAAGCTTTCATAATACCCTTGTCATGATCCTATCAATTTCTTTATCCCATAAGGGCATGGATGAAAATTAATCACATCAGACGACGCCGTCATATTATATTCACCGTTGAGGTAAAACTTCAACAGAATTAAATTACTATCATCTTTGATAAGATTTGTTTAGGAAGGTCTTAACATATCAAAATTGAATTAAGTTCACATTCGCTCCCAAGCTTCAATCAATCTGGTCTCCTCCATCCCATCCAGTGTAGAAAGAGATAAAGTGATACATTTGGTTACTAATTCAAAAGTAGGAAGGAAATCGACGACGCGATGAGCATACAGCAAATAAATAGAACAGATTTATTTCGGTTCCAATTGAGAAAATTCACCGAGAGACGATTGGAATTTGGAGCGATCATTATATTATCATTGATTTTTTCAGGATGCCTGGCATCTGAGGAAACATAACGAAAGGTAACGAGTTAGTCCAGTTTCCTTAGAATTGAATTTGAATCAACGAATTTAATTCTGCTGACTCATTCAGTTCCAGAAATGAATTTTTAGTTAGATTACCAAATAAAAAGAATGCAGATTCAGCAAATTTTCCCGGTTCAAGATAGAGCATTCAAAGAAACATAAATCCACCGAATTGGTGGAAAGGACCATGCCCTGTTATAGACTATGCCAATTACATGAAATATGGTTAGTACACAGTGCACGCATGAATATGAAAACATACTAAAACCTTACACGCACTCAATGTTGCCAAGTTTATTGATTCTAATATGCTTTCTCATTTATGTATGTTTTGGTTCTCACGAAGTGGAAAATCATGTAAAGTAGGTAGGAATTAGTGTTCTTGACTTTCTGCAGGCGTATGCCTCAGGGATCTCCTCCCGAGGCAGTGAGTTCCAAAGCTTTGCCATTCGAGCCCTAATAAAGAGATGTTCGGCATGTCCCCTAAGTGACGACAAAGGTATGTGAAGACTGTGTTGGAAGCGAAATTCAGGAAAAAAGAGCAGTGAATGTGCAATGATGTTTCACGCCACTAACATACCCGAGAGCTCAGTTTGCGTGAGTTCTAAAATAAAAAATTGATTTCGATAAGATTGAAATATGGGGTTTAATTTTCAGGAGCGCCACGGATTTATCGCCAGTGGAAAATTCGAAACCACCCTGATGGGAATGGGACACCCCACTACACTAATATTACTAAAATATTAAATAATATATACCCATAATGGTATAAAATAATATATAAATATATAGAGGTTTTGTCTTCCTTTACGCTTGGATAACTTGGACCAGAATAAAAGAAATATTAATGTTCCTCACTTATAAAATATATTAATTGATGTTACACACACTATCACACGTTAAACGGTAAGGGCTGCGTCTTCCCTAGCTCACACAAGTCTCTCGAAGACTTCCGAGGGTTGCGCGTTGGTATGCAATCGGTTGACGGAAATAACAATTTTATTTTGTAACACCGCATGTGCACAGTTCGGCTCACAATACAAAATGAAATGAAATGAATGTGAATATGGCACCACCAAGATGAATTAAAGTGTACGCCATGATTGACAGTAGTGTATCGTTCAAGTATATCAATTTTAAACCTCCAGTGAGGACTATGCCTGTAACATCACGATGATAGCTAACAATTATTAATATGCCTCAATCTCAAGCTCAATCTCAAGCTAAACTTATCTGATATTGTAGATTTTCTCAATAATGTCAGGTCACCAGTTGAAGTTTATGAATACAGTGCCTTACAGGTGTGCATAGTGGGTACGACAGAATCAATCAAAGTACGTGTACAGCCGGGACGAATATCAGCAACGGGGAATACCAATAATAGGGGACAAACAGAGGAGCAATACTGAACAACAGATGAACAGTGGGACCACCACAGTTGAACAGGAACAGTTTAATAATCACAATAGTGGAACAATAAAATACTAGCGGAGTACCCTAGAAAAAACTGTACCAGTCTGACTTCTGATTACACTATGGGGCCATGAGTAGAGCCCAAATGCAAATACTAACCTGTATTAAGGTGGATTTAGTCAACTTTAGCACAAACATTATCATAAACATAACGGTAACATCAAAGGTTTTTAGCATAAACTTAACATTGTTGTATAAACGGTGCCATTTGATAGAACAGATTCAACTTTCGCTTTTAACATATATTTAAGCACAATTCTAAAATGATGTTGACTAAATGCACCTTTAAGTAGGAGGGTTTTGGTAACAGCTATGATGGTCTGTTTGCTTTCTGATAGCTAGTTAACCTCAAAAATTCGCATAGCGAACAAAGATTGTTTCGAAAATATACATCGTTAAATATCGCAAACTATATGAGAAAATTTCCAGGTATGAATTTTTCCATGATCCAATAACGATGATCAAAATTTACTTTGATTTAGGAAAATTCTAAATAGGTTGGTTGTCAAGATGTCACTCTCCTCCAATATCGAACCGGAAAACAAAACTCAAATGACTCGTCAAAGTCGAAAACTGTCCCTATCAGACAAAGGCGCTTCCTTGCTTGTTCGTGGTCTGTGAGATCAGTCCAAAAAGAACCTCGAGCTACTTCTTGGGACAATTGGACAACGACTCAGGTGAACAGAACACCTAAAGATTCAGTATTGCCAACTGAACTAAGACGAACCAAACACAAAAAAGGTCAACTATTCTGAAGTGAATAGCACAGAAGAGATTGAAAGAAATGAGTTTTGTATTCTAAACACAAAACAATAGTCTAACCAAACGTATGTTCACAAAATAACGCTGTCATACCGCAAAACAGAACAACTGATAACTGCCATTAGCTTAAGGTTAGTTCATGTCTGCTCGAACTATAGTACGGCAAAGGTAATTACTAAAATACGAAAAGAGCTGTACATGACAACGATCAAGTTATCATTTTGAATTAGTGGCGTACCGAGTGAAAAGTTTATATCAATGACAGAGAATTTCTGATATTTTATTGAAACAGAAAGGGTTTTCTAGTGCAAAATGAACCTGTAACAAATGATGTCGACGGGTCAATCTCGATGGGACCGCCAACCGTGGAACGATTGATGGTACGTTATAAGAGCATCCATGAAAATATCTGTAAAACAGAGCCCTATCGCCAACCTTTCTGGGGTATTCCAGAAAAATGAGTGAGCTAGTAATCTCAGCATCACCGAAGAGAGGAATGGCTCTTTTTTCGTACAGAATATAAAAGTTTCAATGTGTGTTTAGGGGTTTTACTGCTTATAAGAGAACAGTATTCCAGAACGGGTCGGATCTGTACCTTATAAATAATAATCAACTGACGGGAAGTGAAACAGCTCTTGGCGCAAAACAGAAAACCAAGTTTTTGAGAGGCACTTTTCGGAAAGAATCTCACATGGCTTTCCCATGGGTATTGCTGATGGTAATACCGAACATCGTAATGGAAGATTTCATTGGTATGTAAACTATATTGACCTAATTAAATTGGCCATTGTAATATCAGCCTTTCCAGAACAGACATGCTTGGGTTCCATTCACAATGAATTCTACCAAGTACGTCCATATTTTGAACGTTCACGTTGCTTCCCCATTCTCCCCGTTCTAGTTTCATGGGCTGATATTGGAACTTTGGAAGAGAACACGGTTCGAAGGGTACTATCATCCGCAAAGCTATATGCACTGGTCATATGGTAGCTCCCAACAAATCATCAATATGAAGGAGAAACAGTGTTTGTGCTCAATTGAGTTCCTGCGGAACACCGAGATTAAATCTGAGATTAAAGTCGGACACCCGAGATTGAAGTCGGGGGTCCGAGATTAAAGTCGGGGGTCCGAGATTAAAGTCGGGGGTCTGAGATTACAGTCGGGAGTCCGAGGTTAAAGTCAGGTGTCCGAGATTAAAGTCGGGGAACCGAGATTAGAGTCGAGGGTCCGAGATTAAAGTCGGGGGTTCGAGATTAAAGTCAGACACCCGAGATTAAAGTCGGATCCCCGAGATTAAAGTCGGGGGTTCGAGATTAAAGTCGGACACCCGAGATTAAAGTCGGGGGTCCGAGATTAAAGTCGGGGGTCTGAGATTACAGTCGGGAGTCCGAGATTAAAGTCAGGTGTCCGAGATTAAAGTCGGGGACCTGAGATTAGAGTCGAGGGTCCGAGATTAAAGTCGGGGTCCCGATATTAAAGTCAGAATTCAAAAAAAAATTGTTCGTGACCCTTCTACGGCGTCGTATATGTCTCAAACCTATTCAGATCACTTGGTAGTTTGTCGCAATCAGAAATGTTTCTTATTTCCAGGAATACTTTAAAATTATCTGCATAGGCTAGATATTTGCAGTATTGAAAGCTGACAGATATGTTATTAATGTATATCGTAAATATGAAGAGGTCCATGATGTTCCTTGTGGCACCCCTAATGTTTATGACTTCGGAGATGCTAACTTGAGTTCTCCAAAATAAATATGACACAATTCATTCAAACAACTTTTTATTTTCAAATGGAACACGGTCTATTATAATTAATAGTGATGACGGCCACATACTTTCTTTGTTTATTTTACACAAAAAAATTGAGTTTTGAACCTGAATTGATTATGGAAATGATACAAAAAATTTTGGTTTTGGTCGGGAACGTAAGGAGTAACTTCCCAGAAAACATATCCAATTTGCCACGACCTCAGAATTCGGGAACATTGTCAAATTTGAAAAGAATGAAAAAAATGATAAATTATTTATTATTTATTTGATAAACTTCCCGAATTCAGTGGTGATGGCAAATTTCATATGTTTTTCAGGAAATTACTACCTACGTTTCCGACCAACTCATAAAACTTTTGCAGTATTGCTATTATCAATTCAGGTTGCAAAAAACATTTTTAAGTCTAAAATTAACAAAAAAATATATTGTTCTGAAATAGTGCAAAAGTTTAATGAGATGGTCGGAAACGTAGGTAGTAATTTCCTAGAAAACATAAAATTTGCTACCATTACATATTTCGGGTACTTTGTCAAATAAGAATAAAATCAATTTTGAATTTTTTTAATTCTTTTCAATTCTGACAAATTTAATGATTTAAAATTTTATAATATAACAAAGAGAGAAGGAGTATGACCATTTTCTGAAATGTAAAGATAAGAAAAGAGTGAATACCGTAAATGAAACTGTCTTAATGGCGTACTTCCAGGAACTGTGTTGGAAGGTGGACAAGTATTACTTTTCATGAGAAAAGCTCCAGATGATACTTTTCTGCTACACGAAGTTGTTCTGGTAATGGGCGTAGTTGGAGGCTTAAGACGTGATGAAATGGTCAAGATGACAATTGATGACATTGAAGACAGAGGAGCCGTTTTACTGATCAAGGTACCAGAAACCAAGACCTGCACCTCAAAAAGTTTCACCATTGTTGAAGAAAGCGAAATAGGAGCCTTGAACTCGGTTAAAAAGTACATTGCAGTACGACCAAAAGGATGTAAACAATGTAGTTTTTTTATAACTTAAAGACGGACCAGATCAATGCAGTGAAACGCAAACTCGCATCGCACAACTACGCGCTTTTCCAACTTAGAAAATCGGTACATATCACAATATTAAAGTCCTATTACTTCTCCATGGTACACTCAACACTGAGCTACGGTATATTATGCTGGGGTAACTCCTGTAAACTACAAGAAATATTCATTCAGCAAAAAAAAATTATCAAATGCATCACTTTTTCAAAATCAACACAATCTTGCAAAGAACTTTTCAAAAACTTGGGTATCCCCACTGTATTTTCGATTTTTATTCTCTCGTGCCTCCTATTTGTCCACAAACATTATTCAAAACTTCCAAAATGCCGTGAAGTAAATAAATATGTCACAAGGCAGGCAAATGATCCATTCATACCCACCGTCAGATTAACGCAAACTGCTTGTAGCTCTTATATCCTACCACTTAAATTATATAACCATTTATCATTATCCTTGAGAACCGAGACAAATATCAATAAATTCAAACGAAAAATGAAAACGATCCTAACAGAAAACGTTTTTTATAGTATTGAAGAATTTTTCAATTTTTCTTTTAACTATTATTAAACAATTTTAGTATGTTTGTTGTGCCACTGTTGATTTTAGACCTACACTAAGAAATATTGTATATCTGCGTAGGTATTTTATACTATAGATTTATGTGATACATGTGTATACCTGTAAGATTTTTTTTTGTAAACTGACTTCTTCCATACGAATGTTCATTTGTCACGGAAGTATATATAAATAAAATAAATAAATAAATAAATAATGCATTGAGTTACCTGTAGGTAAAAAGAAAGTGTTCCTTCTATAATAGCAAAATACCTTAATTTGGAAAACCCGAAAGGTTACACCGGACATTGTCAACGCCGAACGTCGTCAACGCTTTTTGTTCAAGTGGTGCTTCCTTTGAAACACTAAAATTACATGGAAAATAAAAGAGTAGTGCGGTAGCGGAGAGCTATATTGAATAAAGTATCTTCTCGAAGAACAAAATTGCTACAATGATTGCCCATTTCGTTTCCGAAAAAGAAGATGTTAACGTTCCGAACGAAACCGAATGCACATTGAGGAGTTCATCATCGGTCAACTCACAGAACTTCAAACTTGGTATTAATTTCTCAGGAACATTTGAAAATTGTAATTTCTATTCGAGAGAAAATAATTAGCCCCTTTTTTATGTACAGTTATAAATAAAACTTTTCTGAGTAATCAATTTATTGAACTACAGAAAAAATATTTAGCGGGCGTTATGATTTATAATGCCCTCCATAACGCCCCGGGCGTTATGGGTCTGTTAATAGCAACCGTTGCCAAGGTATTATAAAGCAGTAATGGACGAGTGAAAAATAAAAGCTTTTAATAAAGAAGAAATGAAATTATAAATGGTCACCTTCAACGCCCCATATTTCGAAAATTAGTCATAGGATCGTATTGGGCCTATTGCTACTTTTGAAAAGGTGATCAACAACAACTTACTGTAATTTCAATAAATTTAACCGAAGGCCATTTTCCATAATAGAAGTGCGGGTTCCTTTATAAGGGAAGCAGACAATGAAACCTGCTAACATAATACCAATACCAATAGCTTGTCTTTACTCTCATGTAATTAGTTTGTCTTTACTTTCATGTAATTAGCTTAGATGGTGCGTGTAGACGGGAAGAACTAACAAAGATGTCAATAATTGAAGAAGAAGAGAAGTTGCTTGTGAAAATGCCGGATTCCGCACACGAGAGAATATTTGTCGTAATGTGGCAAAGAAATTGGGTATCGCAAGCAATTATTGATCTTTACAGAAATCTTATACTCCAAATCACAGATTATTTATAAGTTACAAAAGATTAAAGTATCAACAGTTTTGGAATTATATGACAAAAGATTGCAGAATTTTTAAACCTTCACAATTCTAAAATGTACACAGACCATTTCTTTCGTCGGACTTTGACGACGTTATTTGCTAATAATGGTGATTATTTCATTCATAGTGATTATTTCACAAGAGCTGTTTAATCGCGATTAAATTTTCGTCCTCCATATTGGTCTTCGTTGTGTCGTTTTAAAGTTATTCTTACAATTCTTGGCAACAGTTTTTAAAAAAAACAATAATTTCTTAATCGAATGAATGACCGAATATGGATTTTCAGCAGTGAAAACTCCATTTTCGATAGGATTTCTAGAGAAATATTTCGACATGTTTACATGCAAAATTCGCAGCAAAGGCTTCTTCAATGCATTGTTGAGATGCGTAACCAAAGTAATATATAAACAAACATCATCAACGAAGCGTTTGATTCTGAAACGTCTCGTATTTTAAGCTTAAGCAAAAATTTATTCACGTTTCAGTAATATTTCGTGTGAAAATATCGATTTGGCACTTCATAATAGTACACATAGTCAACACTATGAAGACCCATGCTTCTGTATAGCTACAGTTTTCCGACTTGTGTAAGACAAAAGGTTACTCTTTCAATGAAGAAACCAGAATTGATGAATTAGCTGTAATATTGAAAGACTGGGGGTTTAATATGCGGAAGAGAGACGGAACGGAATATAAAGAAGGTGTGGTAAAGACAATGTGGAATATCGTAGCAAAAAAACTGCAAGAAATGTACCACATTCAATATGATTTAGGTTTTGATCCATTTAAATCTATAGTTTTCAAAACTGCCAGAGATGCAAGAAATGCGAAACGCAGAATTCTTCAACAAAACCCAATTGAAAGAAAGGAAAGCTCTTCTGCTTTAAGCGATAAAGAACATCTGAAAATAGTTGAGTTATAGGACGAGAATACTTCCGAGGTATTGCAAAAAAAACTCTACCATTTATAATAACCGTTGAGTTAGCGTGGAGAGGTGGCGAAGCGACTTTCTGTCTAATAAGTTACTTCAAAGAAGAAGTCGACCTTAAAGAAAATTCTACAGGTAAAATGTTGAAAAGCATTTATGTCTGGGAGTATGATTTTTTCTTGATGTAGGTAGAATAGAATACAACCCCATATTCACTAAAACTACACAAGGAGTCGATAAAAAGCTTACGGACAGCAAATGGTTGGTTCAGAATACTACATAAACAAAATAGTGCCCTGTAAGATCATTCAAAAAGCTTCTCAGCAAAATAGACAATATTATTGAATCGGATAGGTTATTCTTAACCTCGAATTTTTTTTGGAAAAGGCCCGAATCTACTACCTGGTACAAGAATTGCCCGATAGGAATGAATCAAATATCGAAATGGACCCGAGAAGCAGCACAGACAATCGGAATCAAGAAAGCAAAAATAACTATCCATTCTAACCGATCAACAGCAGTTAGTAAGCTAACTAAAAGTGGATTTAAAGAACAGCAACTAATCAAAATCACAGGAAGTAGTTGTTTTCTGTTAGATATTACAAAAAAGTTACTTCAATTTTATCGTAGCTTTTTTTTCCATTTCCAGAGGAGTCATGTATTGATTCAATTTTCAATTGAGAATGTTTCTTTTTACAACATGAATTCCTTCCAAGAGAGGTTATCCTGTACGATGGAAAATAGCGACTAAATTCCAACTTTCAGTCGCATATGATTCCACAACATCAATAAAATCAACAGCGCATCTTCTATTAAACCATATCTTCAAATGGATCCCACTCATCATCTGGATATAATTAACAATATTAATAACATGTATGACATTAGTACAACCGGTCTATCAACAACAGTCAACAATCTGTCAGCCTCTGTTCCAGCTTCATCTGCACAATCGTCTTCATTAAATACCAATGTCTCATCTAATATAAATAGCAATAAAAAACATACGCCATCTTAGGAGCAGCACTGTTAATTGGAACGCAACAGTGAATCGTGCAGGACTCACCCCAGTCCAGCCACGAGATTTGAATGATTAAATCGGTTAAATTAAATTAAAAAATCCCAACCGCAACTGGGGCTCGAACTCCGGACCTTTCGACCCAAAGTCGGACGCTCTAACCACTGCGCTACGCCCCGACATAGTATTATTATTATTTTTTTTCCTTGGTGTTTTGGCATCGACTGCTATGGTCATTAGCCATGTGTTCTGGATAGGCCTTGTTACTAACTCCATGCGCCACCTTAGGAGCAGCACTGTTAATTGGAACGCAACAGTGAATCGTGCAGGAGTCACCCCAGTCGAGCCACGAGATTTTAATAATTTAATCGGTTAAATTAAATTAAAAAATCCCAGCCCAACCAGGGTTCGAACTCCGGACCTTTCGACTCAGAGTCGGACGCTCTAACCACTGCGCCACGTCCCGACATAAACAAATATTCGTGACCTACACAAATTGCAATTTTTATTACAACTGTACGGATACAAAATAAAAATAATAATTTTTTAAATGTAGGTACTTATAATAAAGAAATTGTCAGAAAATGTCGGTGTTCATTATCAATAAAATTCTTTGTTTGTGGTTTTAATCCAAAGAGACTAAACTAACAGGAGGGTTGAATAAACTCTGGCCAATCAGAATCTTATAGCATCAACGCGTCATAGTAACGTACTTGAATATGAGTACAGAGTCTAACTAGAACCAAGCAACAAAACTGTCAGCAGTAAGTCTCATATACCAAGAGCTAGTCCGTCACTGTCTACAGAGAACGGCGGCCATGACATGTCCAACTACGTCACATTTCGTCACAAATGTTCTTTTATCTCTTTCTATTAGTGCCTCCATTGTCTTATGGGGATTAGACTCTCCTAGTCAAATAACGTTTAATCTCATTGGATTTAATCTACTTCATTCAAGAAATAATCTTGTCGTATATCACACGACCTGTACATTTTAGAGGATTAAACTATCAAAATATTTTTTTATGATTGTGCTCTTTGATAAATAATTACATGCAAAATAATTTCAAAATGAAATGTATTAAATTATTGTGCATTCAACTCGAAAAGCATTCAATTCAAAAGCGTAGAAGGGCCACAACAAATTTTATTTTCATTTCGACTTGCAACTCGGAATTCCGACTTGCAACTCGGAATTCTGATTCACAACTCGTATTCATTTATATTATATCGATTCATATACTGGGTGTCCCTGAGCTTTGAGGCCAGCAGATATTTCAGTTATTCACTTAGGAAACAAATTTGAAAATTTATGTGTAATAGGGGACCACAAGCCTTTCCAAGTAGTGTAGCGAAATCCACCCCATAGCAAATTATCTCTGAGGAATCACCCCTAACTTTAGTTTTTTGAATGGCACCCCCATGTTTGTTGTTGTTCAACTCACAATCTTTTTTATTTCTTATTCAACGATAAATCATAATATTAAAATGTATTCATTTGGATGAATCAATTGTTCCACATTGTGGAGACAAGAAAAAGAGGATGGTAAAGAAAAATAGACAACAAAATGTAAACTTATTGTGTGTTTATTTATTCTTAGAGTATCTGGATCACAAATTGTTATCAGTCGTGATACTGTTGTTAAATGTCAAAATGCCTTTCACCTTCACTACAAACGAATACGTTGATATGATTTTAGCTTTTGGTGAATGCCACAACACAAGAATGAAGGTGCGCAGTGAGGATGTATAAGCAGCGCTTTCCTGGTCGTCGACAACCAGGTCGCAATACTTTTTCTCATGTAGAAAACACAATGCGAACGGGATCACTGAGGACTGAGGAAAATTTTATAATTGTTTTAGCCTACGCCAAAGTACATTTGCAAGAATTTGCAAAAAGTACAGGGATAATCTTTTCAAAATCCATTTACACCAAGGACTCAGATCTACATATTTCGAAAGACGAATGGCAGTCATTGCACATATTCAAATTTTATTCCAAGACAATCCCAACTTCCTCAATCAAATCTTGCCATTATAATGGCACTGTTAAACGATATGGTCACAAGACAACTCTCACTGGATGAGAGGAATCAATTTTCTCATCGGTCCCCATCGGTCATATAGATCTGCATTTTTTCGAAAAATTGTATTCCTGTACTGTTAGAGGATACTCCAATCGAAGAAATACAACAAATGTGGCAACAAGATGATGGATGCTCCTGCACATGACCATAATATAGTTACTACTTTCCTCAATAATATCTTTCAAGACCGTTGGATTGGAAATAGTGGGCCTATTCGAAGGGCTGCGTGTTTTCCAGATCTCACGCCACTGGACTTTTTCCTACAGGGATATTTGAAACGAGTAGTACTCGAAACTCCAACAATAAATGTTGAATATTTTATACAGAAAATGTCAGAGGCTTGTGATACCGTTACATCTGAAATGATTAGAGCTTCCTGTACTCCCGCACTGATTCGGCGACTTGTAGCATTTATGACAAGTGCTGGCCAACATTCTGAACAATTTCTGTAGTGTAATGTATTATTCAAAACGCAGATGAGTTTATAAATTAATGTTTCATTTGTGTCTTTTTATTTCCCATAATTTTGTATGCCATTCCAGCTACTATGATATTATATCATTGAATGAGAAGTGAAATGGACTGTATTGAACAAAAACAGGCATAGGGTTGCAATTTGAAGAACAAAAGTAACGTGTGGTTTTTCGGGGGTTGTTTGGCAGGGGGTGGTTTTTGCTTTGCTGCACGAAAGAGATTATGATCTCGTACAACAAAATTTTTTAAATTTTTATTTTCTGTATATAACTGAAATATTTGCTGGTTTGAAAGCTCTGGGACACCCGGTATATTATATTATTCAAATTATCATAATTGAAAACGTCGTGGGACAAAGGATATTGAAGTACCTGTATTTCTTGGAAAAATCGTTTCAGACTACAAGTATGACAATTCGTTGAAATTATTTCATCAGGAGGAACATAAAAATGCCAAAATATACAGGTAGTCGCATTAATAATTTCGAAACTGATTTCACGTGACCGAAAACAAATAGCTCATTGGGTAACATAATATCAAAATAAAACTGCACCTATTGCTTTAATTCAGAACCCCAAAATTACAATTCTCCACTACTTTCGAGATATTCCCTGTCCTAATCTTCGTGGGACACCCTGTATATTATATTATTATTATTATCAACATATTCGAAACAATAGATTCAATTCGAAAGAGAAAGTTGTATATGAATCCAAATTCCGAGATGCAAGTCGGAATTCCGAGATGCAAGTCGGAATTCCGTGTTGCAAGTCGGATTTCCGAGATGCAAGTCGGAATTCCGAGTTGCAAGTCGGAATTCCGAGTTGCAAGTCGGAATTTATTTCGAAATGAAAATAAAATTAGTTGTGGCCCTTCTACACTTTCGTAATTTTCCGATCAAAATCATGCTCAACATATTTTTATAGTTTAATAGAATAAAGGACCCTGCACTTTTTACAGGTAAAATGGTTCTCGGTGAAATTGTCTGAATTTTTAGTATATTGTAGTATTCTATGTACTTATTGAACGCGCAGAATCGCAAAGTTCGTTGATGGATAGATTTTGAAATACAGGGCGTTTAAATAAAAAATCAGTAATTTTTATTTAATCATTTTCTCGGGATTTGAAATTGCCAATTGCATTTATTCTCATTCTCATCATCAAAATACCTTCATAGTACTAAATATCATTCAGATGATGCACATTATATCATAATGTACAGAGTGAAAAATAAAAACATTTTAGTAATGTCTGAAAATTCGATGTAATAATGAAATATCGATAAAATTATTTTGGCATGCAATACACTATTCTTATTCCATCATTGATCACAATTCTATAATTTCCTACAGGGTGATTTGAAAAATTGATGAAATATATGGCCAGTTCTTTCGTACATATCCTGTATATTCAAGTGAATTACCATTCTCCGAAGATAGCTGATACCGTATAAACATGATTTCGTTGGGATCATGAAAATTTTCAATGATAAAAATGACAAAATATCAACGTTTCAGAAATCACCCTGTAATTCACGAAATTCCTTCATTATTATTTAATATATTCATCATTCTCTCCTCAACACTGTCCCAAAAATTCAGTTTCCTACCATGACTGGTTACATAGTTATTAATTGAGAAACTTACTACCATTTGCATGACGAGCTGAAGGAACTTGTTCACGCGTACATTCTACTAGTGGTCAAGAATTTCCACAAATAGTAAAACGTGAGAAAGTGGAGATCAAAATAAATGTAACATCATATGCAGGGTGATGACCAATGACGGTCCATCCAATTCCATCTACCATTTAGGAACTGACTGAATATACGACACATCAGTTACAACTCAGGCATGAGCCAGATACATTTCCTAATGCTTGGATAGTTCTACTCGCCCAATCGTTTATGAGGCCCCGGTACGGGAAATCACTTATCACTGAAGGTGACAAGGAACAGCCTTAACCGAATCCACCTCCCCCGAAGCAGCGCTACGGTCCTCACAACAAGAAAACCCTATCGGCTATCGGGTACATTTTGATTCTGTCGTAGACGGAGAGTGAATGAAAAAGAAAAATCAATTAGTTCCATCAGTGATAATTATATTACTTTAACGTATTGAACTACCTATATTGATGAAATATAATAGATGTATTTGTTTCTATTGGTAGCCAACAAATATAAAAATCATGAAACTTCTATCCGAGTGGAACACGCATTGGAAAAAAACCGTCGCTGCCCAGATTCAAATTCTCTTATTTGAAATGAAAGCGTTCTATCAATCATTTTCACTTTTCCCAGATCGTTTGTTTCTCCCGTTTCATTATTTGTGAAAAATCTTGGCCATAATAGAATGTACGCGTCAACAAGTTCCTTCAATTCATCATGCAAATGGTAATAAGTTTCTCAATTAATAACTATGAAACTAGTCATAGTAGGAAACTGAATTTTTGGGACAGTGTTGAGGAGAGAATGATGAATATATCAAATAATAATAAAGGAACTTCACCGAGTTAATCGTGAATTATAGGGTGATTTCTGCAACGTTGATATTTTGTCATTTTTATCATCGAAAATGTTCATGATCACCCTATATATCCCAACTAAATCATGTTTATACGGTATCAGCTATCTTCGGAGGTGGAAAATTCACTTGAATATACAGGATATGTACGAAAGATCCGGCCATATATTTCACCAGTTTTTCAAATCACCCTGTAGGAAATACATGAATTGTCATTAATAATGGAATAAGAATAGTATATTGCATGCCAAAATAATTTTATCAATATTTTATTATTACATTGAATTTTCAGACATTAATAAAATGTTTTTATTTTTCACTCTGTACATAATGATATAATCTACACTATCTGAATGATATTCAGTAATATGAAGGTACGTTGATGATAAGAACGAAAAAATATGCTGTTGGAACTTTCAAATCCGGAGAAAATAATTAAATAATAATTACTGATTTTTAACTTGAACTCCCTGTCAAAATCTATCCATCAACGAACTTTGCGATTCTGCACGTTCAATCAGTACATCGAATACTACAATATAATAAAAATTCAGAAAGTTTCACCAAGAACCATTTTACCTATAAAAAGTGCAGGGTCCTTTATAGGTATTGTGATAAAACATACGAAAATATCATGAATTTAAGGAAACACGGTGAATTGAAGTCTACCGGAAAGTGGCTCACTCTTACACCTTTTTTGTTCTTGAAGATAATGGAACGAAATTTTGATACGAAAATTGCATATACGAAATGATACTGCATTTTTCGTGATTCATCTTCATGCATCTTCTGGTTTTACCGGAAGTGTCATAAACTTAAATTTTTCAATTGGAAAACCTGTTATAGTTTCACTTATTTTGTCTCTAATGACATTCTGAATACAAACTTGTATCATTTGTCACTTTCTGTAACCAGAATTTATGTTGATATTGTAATCTAGAGGGCTGGGATACGATAAAATCATTAATTTCAGTCCTAACATTTTGGGTGAAATACAACTTTAATATTTTATGTCAAAATGGATGTGCTTTGTGAAATGTCATTTTAAATCGAAATTAATAATATCGAAAAAGAGCATTTTATTACGATTAATTTGATACCGCACTCTATCAGGTTTGAAACAAAAAAATTACGTTATATCTTTCTTCAAATAAAGCATATTTTCAGGTTATGCAACGAGTAATATGTGAACAACAAAACTAATAAAACAAAATCATTGTGATTAAAAAAAAATTTGAAAGTCGACACTTGATTTTACCCCATATTTGCAATTAAATTAGTCAATTATTAGGTACGTTATTGTTTAGAAATCAAGTTGATAATATACAGTGCGTAGACTAATGGCCTAAGGTTTTAAGCTCTGTTCACAGTTATAGTTTTTAGCACTATTGCGAAAAAAATTAACTGTGCGTAAAGTAAAGTTTTACGCACGTTTCATACATTCACTCATTCTTGAAAAATACAGTAATATGGGTAAAATTTAAGTCAGAAGTCACCATTTGATAATACGATCAAAATTGGAAACTTTATATGATAAGACATACAACAATTGCTACAATTTGTCAATACAATAACTTTCGTAGAAACAATGTTGTATGAAACATTTTCGAAAAGTGCTTTTATGTTGAACTCGGCTGTGCCTCATTCAACAAAGTTCACACTGCTTATTTCACTGCTTACTTCACGAATTAGTACCATATATAGTGACCGCCAAAAAGTATATCCAATAACCTAAAACTAGATTTTGACAAATGTCACGTGACCATACTAGTGGTCACGTGCAAATTGGGAAAAAATTCAATGAAGAGCCAAAAAGTGGGGTAATATGGCAAGATATCGAAAAAAGTAATTTGAGAACGTTGCTTGGAATTCAATTTTATACTCACATACAGAATTATTTCAAGCAATAAATCTGAAAATTTCTTCACAAAAAACAAAGTTTTTTTTTTCTGAGTGGCTTGACTGTAGTGGAACATTTGTATTTTGATGATAATGTCAAAACTTCCTCATTTTCTCCGCCCCAGATGAAAATAAATTACACTAAAAAATATGGTTTTTGCCAGAACCCTCGCTGTTACATTGGTTCGTTTCTAACAGTTACATCAGAATTCAAAGACTATTTTTACACGTTTCCTGACACGGCACGTTGAGAAATCTTCAATTTTTTCTTCATATATTTTTTAATGAAATGGAAAAGAATAATAGACGCAATCACTGTGTCTGTAAATATGGGTATACCGGGTGGCTACGGAAGTATTGCCTACGGAATATCTCAGTTATTGTATGGAGTAGGTTTGTGAAATTTGGAGCGTCGATATAATGACATAAGAGCTAGAATTTGAGCATATTGACATGTCGAAGTTAACTTCCGGTCTGACCGGAAGTAACATCAACTTTCTTATTTTAAATGGAAACCCTATTTCTTTTTCTTTTCGCTTTATTCAGCATTCAATTCCCTTTCTAATGACATATCACAAGTTGGTATCTAACCAGAAACTAGATCAGAAAAAAATTATTATTGAAATTCACCGAGTAGGCCGTGGAAGCAAAATGAAAGCCAAAAATTGAAAAGTTGGCTATGGAAACCATACGTCACTTGATAACAGTTGCTACTACTGTGATATTTTATTTTCATTCGTCGGCGTTATAAAAAGCCGCCAAAAAAAATATTGGAAAAATTGGGAAAAAAACAATACTCTGTAGGTCCATAACTTAAATACGAACATACAACTTTTTCTTGCCTGTACTATTCAGCATAACCATTCCTTTCTATTGATATAATAGAAAATAATTGTTTGAACTGAGATACCAAAAAATCCAATTATTATTCTTCAAATAACGAAAAAACAGATTTATCGAAAAAAAAAATTCAAATTGATAGGATTAAAGATAAAATAAATTCAAAACAAATGTTCGAAATGCATTCCCTCAGCGTCAATACATTATGCTGAATAGTACAGCCAAGAAAAAGTTGTATGTTCCTATTTAAGTTATGGACCTACAGAGTATTGTTTTTTTCCCAATTTTTACAATATTTTTTTTGGCGGCTTTTTATAACGCCGACGAATGAAAATAAAATATCACAGTAGTAGCAACTGTTATCAAGTGACGTATGGTTTCCATAGCCAACTTTTCAATTTTTGGCTTTCATTTTGCTTCCACGGCCTACTCGGTGAATTTCAATAATAATTTTTTTCTGATCTAGTTTCTGGTTAGATACCAACTTGTGATATGTCATTAGAAAGGGAATTGAATGCTGAATAAAGCGAAAAGAAAAAAAAAAAGGGTTTCCATTTAAAATAAGAAAGTTGATGTTACTTCCGGTCAGACCGGAAGTTAACTTCGACATGTCAATATGCTCAAGTTCTAGCTCTTATGTCATTATATCGACGCTCCAAATTTCACAAACCTACTTCATACAATAACTGAGATATTCCGTAGGCAATACTTCCGTAGCCACCCGGTAGGTTGATTAATCTCAATTTTTGATGAGCCAATAAATAAAAAATAATTTTTTGAGTTCATCATAAAAGGCTCGCAAACTCATGAAAGATGAGTACAAAATTTCACAAATCACAAGTACACATATTTTTTTGTCTTTCCCTTATCCAATCACACCACATTCTAACAAAAATATTTTCAAACAACGGGAAAGATAAAATCTTGTTGCCTGCAGACATCTGCCATTTCTGGCATAGCATGTGTGCGATTCGTTTTTATTGACTGTGTCAACGCCTCCTCAGATATATACCTCTGATGGCCATGTTTACTACTCGTGTCCCAAAGGATTTGAAAAAACCTATCAAAACTTGGACGAGACGTTGATGTAAAGGTTTTTGGTTAGGAGGAGTATCCAAATATTTGGATACTCCATATTATAATTACATAAGTCTTATTGGCGTGTAGTATTTTAATTACTGAGTAAATTAGTCCTGTGTATAAAATGTTGTGTTTATTTTAATACTTTATTGAATGAATATAATATAAAATATTCAGCCAATAGGCATTCGACATCGTCTAACATAAAAGTTTTTCCAAAAGTAACTATGAATTGTGGGTGGTATTCTAATCCTAATCTATATGAAGTACTAAAAATATTGAGGATTCCGACGGATAGATAGTCACATTATTGATATCAACCTGTATAGGTTGTCTAATTATCTTCAGTTGAAAAATTGAACTAACACCGTTTTATCGGTCTCAACTATGAGTTTGTTTGTGTGACACCATTTCGAAAATTTGTGGCGTATTGTGTTCATCTTCAACTGGACTTCCGCAGGACTATCAGCGACGAGATCTTTCATAATCTTTTATGGAAGGGGAAAAATACTGATCAAAAGTGACGTCATATCTAGTTGCTTTCAATTGTGTCATTATTTGTAAAAAAAAATTGAGATACTCCCAAAAGTTTTAGGCACATTTGTCATGGTATGGAGCAAGAAAAACCCATCAATTATCAAAATATCAATGTGAGAAGGTGGATTGTATTGCACACTTTTTTCCAAAGATTTCATCAATACAGATATTTGAGTCTTACAAATGACACATGGATAATGGCATTGTAGTTATGAAGATTTTGTACACATCCACTTTGTAGTCAATAGATATACTGTGTACATGCAACGATTTCTTGACCAATAGTCAGTGTCGACCGCGGTGTCCGTGGTACACTCAGTTCTAGTTTTTGACAATAAAGGAAGTACTGTTGTGGTCGGTTCATATCTTTTGTTCAGCGATGAAATTGAAAAAATCTCGAAGACCGAACAGAATGTGGAGCCGCTAGTGATTGCTGGACCTATAAAGTATTTACTGGACCAAGCAGTTTACATCCTGGTTTGAAGTCGTGTATGGCCACAATCTGTAGTCGTGATATTGAGTTGGGCGTTGTCACATCGCGTAGGTAATAAGTCTTTATCATAAACAAAATTGTGTCACTATACGTATTCCATTCGATTACAGTCGAAGAATGAAGAATGGTGATGGTGACATTATCACGTAACTCGAACCTGTATTACTTACAAGTTTAAAAATCCAAACTATCGAAAGAATCATTACTTGCGTCTTGAAATGATTGTGTAGAAATAGTTGTGTCTGGACGTTTGTCAACGCAGTTGAAAATCAATTGTTTATGTTTTCCACAAAGTAAACTTCTGACAGTTCAGTCATGTTCTGTCATTGATTTTTTGTGGGATTATTGCTGAAATAGTGGTTTTTGAACTCATTCGTGATATATAGTGGCAGTACAATAGTAAGAGAATCATAATGGTGCAATCTTGTTGGGTTTGCAAACAATCCATGTGTTCGAACACGAATATCAGATTCCATTCGTAAGTACCATAGGCGTTACAGTAGGTATCAATCTGTTTTCGCCGAATAAAATGAAATTAATACGTGAATTCAAACCTTTACATGTGGAGATAATGAAATAGATACCTCACGAAACATTTAACTTCATTAGTTTTTTGGATGATTCATTAAAACAAAAAGGTTGCCAAAAAGTCCAAGAAATGTCTATTAAAATTTTGATTTATCTTTAGGTTTCCAGCTGATGTCACAGTAAAAGCGGCTTGGTTGAAAGAGTTGGGGATGAAATGTTCAACTGAATGTGTTTGAAAGTATGTTAGGATTTGTTCCATTTAATTCAAAGACGCAGCATTCGAGATTAACCCAAGCGGAAGAATATTTTTTCTTCCTTTATTATATGATGAATGTTATATCCCATGAAATTCAGCTGCTTCAACTTCAGGGTAATTATTATCAGCCGTCAGAATTGCTATTTTCTATGAGTTATTTCAAATAATAACAGAGATTTGTATAAAAAAAACAATATATTACATATTTTCAGATTGAACGATTTCAGCAAGAAAAAATCGTCAACTGTTTCCACTGAAGCAGCCCCAGGTACAGATTCTGAAGAAATTGTTGATAACTCAAGTCCCTCACTGAAGAGGTGAGGACAAATTGAGAATAGTAAAAATTGTTAACTCAAATTTCGCAACTCAGTTTTCATCCACTTCAGGTTTTTTGGCTTTGAAATACTGACGATCTGACAGATAATATTATTTAGGTCAACTTCATATTTTCTGGTATAAAAAACAGGACAGAATCCCATGATTTATCGAAAGAAAAGGTGAGTAGTATTAGTTGGTAGCAGTATCAAATCTATCTAATCCACCTAATATCTTTAAAGCAATTCTTGAATATTGATATATTTATTTTGGCTATCTCGGAAACAGCTTTAAAGATTTGGATAAAAACTTTTATTCAGATAATGTTTCAGTTTTTAAGTTTGTTGCGTCCACACGTTCATGTGTTTGTCTTTATATGTTTAATTAATTTATTACCAATCATTCACCCTTCACTTACTTTTATTTTTACACAATTTCAAACAGATTGAGTGTTCACTGGCAACCGAAACCTTTATTTTGCTCCCCGTGTACATTCATTTGTTTCGTTCAATATAAAAAACCTCAAGATCCGATCCTCTCTGCCCGAGAAGAAAAGGACAGACAATGACTGCGATTTTCGATATCGTTCGAAGCGCACACAAGCTTTCTCAGCATCTCCCGCATTTTTCAACAATTAGTAAAACCGCATATTTCATATATTTTACTTCCCGGTGAATAATATCCCCGGTAGTGAAAAGTGAACTAACTAGAGATCTCTAGCCGAAGAAAGAAGGCCAGGCGTTATCTGACAACATTCCAGACTCTCCGAAGAAACTCCAGTTCCGTCGTCTAGAATTGTTCTGGAAGAAACTCCAAGGTAAGATCTTGAGGTCTTCGGGTTAGTTCATCCATTTTTTCATTCTCCTTTCAACACCCGCGAAATTACAGTCCATTAAATCAACGAGCTTTTATCGAGCTTCCAGATCAAATTGTTGATTTTTTTTGAAAGTTTTTTATCACATTCATAACAAAGTTCCTCCATACAGGCAATTTTTCCGAAGAAACTCGATTCCACTAATAATAATAATGATGATGTGAATTTTTAAATTCTATTTTCACCCACTTCCAATTATCATAATATGAAATTTGGCCACATATCAAGAACCGGCGATAATAAAAGAATTTTCTACTATTACTGTAATAAAAATAATGATAATAATAATAATTGGAATTTCAAATTCAACTTTCACCCTTTATTAATCCTCCGAATTATCTAAAATTTTTCAAAAATTTCCAGAACCAACGACAATACAAGAATTTTATGATAATAAAGCACCTAGTAATAATAATAATAATGAGAATTTTCGAATTTGATTTCAATCGTCCGTATGATCTGAAATTGGGCACACATAAACTGATCGCAGTGTAAAGGCTTTTAGCGCGGAAGCCAAAAATGAATCTAAGCTAATCTAATCTAGTAAAGATATCTTCAAGCAAAGTTTAAGGGAACACAACTTGATGCCATGCAGGGCAGCAACAAGGCCTTCATTGACTGCAGAACATTGCAGATCACGGCTTGATTTTGCCCGCCATTATTTCCGGGCGATCTTGCCCGCGAGAAGTCCTGATACGAACCCCATCGAACATATATATGATATTCTTGGGAGATGAATTAGAGCCCTGCAGCAGACCAAAGTTACTTTGAATGAGCTGAGGGACAGTTTAGTGAATTTGGGAGACATAATTGAATAAGTACTCTGATATTTTGAGTATAACAGGCGGTTATCATTGCTCGAGGAGGGAACTCAAGAAATTAGCAAATCATTTCAGAATAGAAAACAAATTCTTCATTTTTATTTTATTGTTGTGTGTGTGAAACTCTGTACATACTTGATTTTTGATATCTTCTTGAAAAAAATGTTAGTTTGATATTTGTATTGTGAATTTTGTTTGCATATTGTCTTAAATACATTAAAATTTCCTATTTCTGAATTTGAATAATATGCGCAGAAAATTTCTTTGGAATATTTATTCTTCACAACATTCATTTATTTTAATATGTATAAGAACATGTATTTATTGAATATATAAATTACCTTTTTTTAGTAAATGCATTTTTATTCTTTTTTTTTCTTCAGTCGACTATCTCCAACTTTCCATTAATTGAAAACAAAAGTCTTAAAAGTTTTTTTTTTTGAAAAATTTGTGAACCTAATTTTCTAAGGATCGATACTATCCGAGTCAATGAAGTTTTTTGTGACATCAGAGGTATGTCAAATGAGTTTTTCTATCTCACGAAGTCCCATCGGATGTATATTCTAACACTTTCCTTGATATTTTCATGATTATTTCAAATTCAGCATTTTTTTCTTGTGATTGTGAACCCTATTTTCAGCAAATGCGTGCGCTCCTGTCTGTTGTGGGAAGGTCACAGTCTATCGCTACCTTATCTCTTCCCCGCAGCCCGCGCGCCTAAAAACAGAACGACTTCAAATCACTCCGTGTCGTAGGTATGGCAATGCTGAATCCATCTGTATTTATACGATATTATACGTCCATGGTATTTTCGCATACAAAATTATTGACAGAATAGGCTGGTTTCCTGATTTTTTTCTGAAAGTGCATGTTTCAATTTTTATGTTTCTATTATGCAATTATTTTTTCGGGTTCGGAAAAGTCTAGAGAGAAGTCGTGAAATGTGCTCTTGACGTCACTTGGTCAATTTTCTCTCACTTCTACGTATGGGTTTATATACCCACCTTTCTCTTTCGTCGTAAATTGTATAAATATGATTTACATTATTTGGAAAAACAACTGATCAAAACATTAGTTTCTGAATATCAGGGAATAATATACAGTGTAAAGGAAATCAATACTCTGATCTAGGAAACGACCCCATTGCGAAATGAACCCAATGACTGGCGAAATTATTCAGGAATAGATGAAATGACCTATGTTGAGTTTTTAGTAGGTTAGATAGTTAAGGTCCTTTTCATTCCAGTCGCAGTTATTTGCTGTTAATGTGCTGCAGAGAAAACTCCGATACATTAAAATTGGGATTAGAGGATGATTGAAATAGTTGTCTGACTGACATAAATAAAAATGGAGCCTAAGAATTTACGTGAGATTAATTAATTATTTTGAGAGCTTAAAGCGCCGACGGAAAGTGTCTAGGAGTATTGATGACTTATTTTTAGAGATATTGTCTAACACATACGTGAAAATCAGCCAGGAGAATTAAGGTGAGGTTAGTAATGTTTTTACGTACCTTGATCACCTGCTAGCAGATAGACATGCGATCATAGTACATACTAAGACTACTACGTACACATTTTGTACGTCAGAAAATGAGTGACGTCTAGTGGCCCTGAGATCTTGCTCTATATGTTCCGTTTCCAATGTTGGTTAACCGGTCGGTTCATCAAATATGAGGGAGTGATAATCGCGGTCAAAACATATACATGCAGAATTCGGTTGATTTACGGTACGCAGTTTGTTTTTCATCTGCCAAAGAACTGTCAAAATTCAAACTGTAATTTCGACTTTTGAATAGGAAATTTTGTGAATATGGAAGATTTTTTTTGAAAACTGTTGTTCACTTCCTCTTCAGATATGTACCTCTGCGGATGATAATTTAGAAGCTCAAGGACCTATAGGTTTGTGTAGAAATATATTTAAAAAAAAATTATTGTGAATTTTCATTTTTGTAGTACTTAGACCAAGAATATGTTTTGTATTTTATACGGTAGTGTTCCCAGAGTTCGGGAATAATATATTCATTCACACAATTTCTCAAAAACTAGAGGCTGTAAATAAATATGGGAAAACCACAGGACGAGCCTGTGCGTGGCTATAAATTGAATATTATCTGAAAGCAAAAGTGTTTTCTGTTTGAAAATTTTCATCTCCCTTAAAGACGCAAATAGTATTTAGTATGATTTTCCACCCATCAGAACGTTCAATTCAGGATAAACTACATGGTATGATAATAATACCTGGTTCATTATAATACGAACTTCTTGATAAACACTTTCACTTCATTAATTGAGAAACATTTTCCTATGAAAAAAGTTTTATCAATAAGAAACCACCAGTTGAATGGTTCAATGATGAACTCAGGACTACGAGGGACACATTATCTGAGGTCAAATCAATTTGTAATTTTACCAGGGATTTCAATAATTACACTATTCTGAAAAAATACTAACAATTGAACTTAGCACAATATAAGAAAGCAGCATATGATAAATTCATCGGAGAATCCGATAACAAAGTCCGAGATAGCTAGAGACTTGTAAATTTTGAAAGAAATCATTCAAAGAAAAATGTAATCGATCCCACCATAACAGCTGAAGAGTTCAATGATTACTTCTCCACAATTGCAGCTGATCTGATTGGGAAAATATCTAACGATTCAAATGACCCGGTCAATTACTTGAAAGGATTGCACACACCATATTCATCTTTTTTTATAGAGCCAGTTACAATATCTGAGGTAGTCGAAGCTGTACGCAGCTTGAAAAACTCTAAATGCACTGATGTATATGGGTTGAATAGTGAACTAAATAAAAAAACCCTAGACTTAATAATAGATCCGTTGGTAACTCTCTTCAATGCTTCCATTGCAGAGGGATAATTTCCAGATATTTTGAAAGTCACGAAAGTAATACCAATTTTCAAGAAAGGGGACATTTCACAGGTGGCAAACCATAGGCCAATATCTATCATTCCGATTTTTTCCAAAGTCTTTGAAATCATATTAAAGCTGAGACTCATGAAATACTTTGAAACGAATACATTTATCAATAGTTGTCAGTTTGGTTTTAGAAGCAAATGTAGTACAACCCAAGCTGTTTTCAAGACTGTTAGCGATATAGTCGAGGGTTTTGAGAATGGCATGGAAGTTGGTATTACTTTATGCGATCTGTCGAAAGCTTTCGACTGTGTCTCTCATAGTATTCTTTTTGAAAAGCTTAACCATTATGGTGTCAGGGGCATACCGCTCGATCTATTCCAGTCTTACCTACATAACAGGAAACAAGCAGTGTATATAAGTGATTCTTGTTCTGATTCTCACAATATTACATTTGGGGTGCCACAGGGATCTGTTTTGGGCCCTTCTCTATTCATCATTTACATGAATGATTTGTTCCATTCTATGTTACCTGATAAATGTGTGGCTTATGCTGATGACACAACTCTACTCAATACTGCTTCCGACGCAGACAGTCTATCGTTACGACGTGCTCTATCGAATCTGCACAAAATTGGTTCAATGCCAACAATCTGAAATTGAACCATGATAAAACTCAAAATCTTGTTCTTTCCACCAAGAACGCAGGTGATGGAAAGAGTGTCAAACTTCTTGGGGTTGTTATAGATGAAAAACTGACTTGGTCAGCCCATATACATAGATCAACTGTGTAATAGATTATCGAGTTACGCAATATGAAAAAACAACTATGTCTTAACACAGTTCGAACATGTTATTTTTCATTTTTCCATGCTCACATAAATTATAGCATTATCTTATGGGGGAATTCTTGTCACGCCGTTAGGGTTTTCAAAATGCAGAAGAAAGCAGTTAGAATTATGGCTGATGCTGGTTACAGGGACCACTGTCAAAAAATCTTCAAAGATCTATCTATCATGCCTGTTCCATCATTATTTATTTATAATACGGTATTAGAGATACATGAAAACAAAAAATCATTTTTGGCCAACGCTGATTTTCATGAATACGAAACTCGCGGTTCGACCAATTTGAGACCTCCTTGCTACAGACTTAATAAAACACAAATAAATTCACTGGATGTCAGACTCTACAACTTTTTGCCTGATGAGTTCAAGATTTTGACTTGGAACTGTCTTAAATCGAAACTGAAACGACACATTCTCAATCACTGATTTTACTCCATTGACGAATATTTGAATATGTCTCTGTGTCTCAGCAATATCTAGATCTTCTAAATAAAGGGATTCTGTTTTTTTTTTTAAATTGTTTTTGTATGTTTTGTCGTTTTTATTATTATTTTTTTTTACCTATGACTATTTTACCCAAACTCTTTTGATGTCGATTTTAAACATGTTTAAACTTGTTTGAATGTTTTAGACGATGTAGTAACTTGATTACTTATATTTCGGACATCCATCATCTTAATGGTTGAAGGATTTCTATCTCTTTCAAATTTTTTCACAACGTTTCAATTGCTTGAATCCGCAATCGTCTTCTGGTGAATAGTGACAAAATCAGATGCTACGTGACCTTTTATAGGTCTATAATTAAGTACGCGCGGTCTTGTGGCGCGCGTGGTTTCGCGCTTTTTCTTCCTCCAAAACGGTCCATGAGCGGTTTCCATACGTTTTTAATTTCCACGCTTGGTTGACTAAAGGCACCATTGGCTTCTATGTAGGTGGTTTCCATAAATTTCCGTTTGAACCAATATTCCTCTCTATGAAGAACACTAACTTCGTCCCAAAGAATTCGGTGGTGTTTTGTCCAGGCGTGGTCAGCAATTCCCGATTTTGATGTTTCCCCTCGTTGAGTCCACTTTTTGTGTTCGGCTATTCTTACCGATAATGGCCTCTTGGTCTCTCCGATATAAGAATCTCCCTAGTTCCATGTGAGTGTAGAGAGTTAATTTGATTAAGACAGTGACAATGATTAGGACAATGATAATGGCAATGATGCATAAATTGGCCCTTATTCTGTAAGAAATCAACGAGATTAAATTGCTTGGTAACACCACGAGTCCGTTAGTAGGCCACTCACAAGTGCTTTTTATCTTTTTTCTCCACCTCCTGAAAATTTGTACGAGATGATGTGAGATGATTATTTTTTAATTCAAGAGCTGCTTGCAAAAACTGCAAAAATCATTAACAAATAACTGAAAAAACAAATGGGGTTTGACTTTTTGCAAATATCTCAAAAACTATTCGATATTTTTCGAATTTGGAATAAGATTCAGTAAAAGGAGGAAATTTCACCAAAAAACTTATACTTTCCGGAACTGTAGGACCAATATTTTCAAAGTGGGAGGGACCTTTAGTCAATAAATATTATTTAAACTAATTAAAATATGAAAATTAGGAATCGAAAAAGTTCAGGCATCTAATGGATAGATGAATAAAATGAATAGTTCGCGGTCAAAAAGTCTTTATGGCGACTTTTCTATTAATTATGCATTAGTTAATTAACTATTTTTTATTTTTTCCGACTTGAGCTTAAATGATAAATCTGATATTTCTTACTATTTCGGAGCTATTTTTTAAAGGTCTCAGAAGAGATTCTCGTTGGAAAAATTTTATTTCCTCCTTTTATTGAATCTTTTTTCAAATTTAAAAATGTCAAATATTTTTTGAGATATTTGCAAAAAACCAAACCTCAATTTTGATTTTTCAGTTGATTGTTGATAACTTTTGCTATTTTTGCAAGCAGCTTTTGAATTCCTTCAAAAATCATTTACACGCTATTCCTAATTCATACTTTACGGATGCGGAGAATAAGATTTGACCCAAAAAGCACTTGTTAACAAATCTAGTTGTGTTATCTAAAAGCAATTTGATCGAGTTCAAGATTTCTTACAGAATGTTCGTTAGTATTGTATTCAAAATTAATTTCAACAATTCGCTTTTTCTTTTCCGCTCCCTTGTCGATCATCTCCTTCTCGGGATTTGTTGTTTTGAACAGTGACGAAGGTCTGGAACTTATTGCATAATGAAATGTGCACAAAGCGTAAAGCCCCTTGATATCCGAAATTTGATTCCCATTGTTTTCTTTCGTTTGGGTCCTACTATGTGAATATCAAAATATTCATTTGAAATTTATATTTTGGTCTTAGAATCCTGGGTAAAAATATTAATTTAACATTTTGGATTATAATATTGTTGTTACACTTGTTTCTTCAAATCAAATCAAATCAAAATAACATTTATTCAAGAAATAAATCAACATAGGCACATTGGATAAAAAAATATGAATATCAATGAATAAATGTGTTTACTCAATAAGTGATTTAACACTTGTTTTGAGGAAAAAATGGTAAATATTAACATAATAAATAAATAAATAAATAAATATAGTGCATGATGAAATTTAGAGATAGTCTCGTTGAAGTGATAATAAATAGGTATAAATAAAAACACAAATGCATAACATAACAAGTATAAAATTACATAAATTTGGAGTAACATCCATAAACTGATTTCAATGTTAGCGTACATTAAAATTTAAAATTCGTAGACAGTAACGATGGAATAAAAAGGTACAAATACGTCGATATTGGGAAACTTGGGAATAAATATATGTTTCCTTCATTAAGATGAAAATAATGTGAATGGGCATGTACTAAGAAACTGTGGCTTATGACCATCCTTTATTGTATTTGAGATGTCACCATCTTTCTAGGATTGCTGGTTATGAACGTTTTCAGTTGATATTTGAAATTTGCCACGGAATTGATATTTTTCATGTATTCAGGCAAAGAGTTATATATCTTTGGACCAATATATGAGTATGCTCGTTGACAAAGTGTTTTGGACATTTGTGGCACAAGGAAGTGATGTCGTTGTCGTGTGTTATAATCATGTGATGGAACTTGTGCTATGTGTTTGTTTTGATGATATTTCAAGTTAGCAGCAAAATAATACAACTGTCGAATATCGAATATTTTGGTTTCCGAATAAAGGTCATCACTTGAATATGTTGGATCTTTTGAGAAGATGATTCTTAGAGGCCTTCTCTGCACTACGTCTAGAGAGTTCAGGTGAGTTTCTGGTGTACCGCCCCAACCTAATAAGCCATAACGCAAGTGGCTCTCAACTAAGGCAAAGTATAGGGTTTTAAGTTGAGTCACAGGTAGGATTTTTTTGAGGTGTTTGAACTTGTATAGCATAGTTTGTAATTTTTTCGTTACGTATGTTGTGTGATAGTCCCATCTCAAGTGTACATCAATATAGATTCCTAAGTATTTCATTTTGATTTCAGGTTTTATGATTATCTGTTCGCCATGTATATTGAATTTCAAACAGTCGAATGAAGGAATCTTGGACTTGTTACAACTGTACAACTGTACAACTGTACAAGTAACTTGTTTTTTCTAGGTTGAGTGTGAGTATCCTATGATCTAGCCAGTTTTTTATTCTAATGAAATCCGTTCAGCTTTTAATTTCAGATCATTCCAGTTGTCTGCTTTGTATAAGATGGCGGTGTCATCAGCAAACCCGATGATTTCTCCACTGCTCCGTTGTGAAAACAGCCCATTAATATATATATATATATATATATATATATATAGATATATATATATATATATTGAATAGAATGGGACCCAGGACAGTTCCCTGTGGGACCCCATAATTTATTTCTCTGGATTCACTCAGTACATCTCCTCTAAAATCCTCCAGAGAAACACATATTTCTCCGCACGAATTTTTTAACCCCATATTCTGCTACTTTCATAACAAGCAATTTGGAAGAATAGTTAAAACTTTTTCGATTTCTTGTCTGTAAACTCTTACAACTATGGTTATGATCAAAATCAAATTGATCTACGGAATTGATAACTCATTTTGAGTCGAGTACAATTTAATATTGATTCAATATGATGAATCCTTGATAAATAAAGCCGCACACATGTTATGGGATGATTAGTGCAAAGATCGTGACTAATTTCCGTGAAAATTTCTGTGAAGTATCTTCGAAGTCGGACTCTTAATGAGTCATCCTGTATACAGTTTTCGACATGAGGTTGCCCCTATAACATCAAAGGCCTAGTTATGATGCTACTGAATTATCCCATAATCCAGTTCGATGTCAAATATCACCTGATTTATATAATCTGGTGGCTTCTATCTATTTATTAACGGAGTAAAACAATATTAGGCGCATTTAAATACTTCCCAATCACCGTTATATAAAGTTTAATATAATCAAAACGGAAACTGACAGCAATTACAACAATAATTTCAGATATATCCATTAGCGTGGAAGTATTTAGCGGGTACATATTCATATCATGTAGTTGAATCAAAATTTATAATTAAATGAAGCTTTGAAAGTATTCGCCTATGGAGGTGTTGCCGTAGTTTATAGTCAAGACTGAATATAGTCCTATAGACCTGTTACTATTCCGAATAGTTTTCCAAAAATTTTTGGGTACATTTTTCTTAACAGGCTCACGCGTTGTTCAGAGCGATTCAATGTTTAAACTTACAAACAACATGGTTTTCGACAAAAAAGATCACCGTCAAATGATCTCATTTTATAAACAAATTTTTGAATATATTGATGCAGGTGAGTGTCCTGCTGCGATATTTTGTGATCTGAATAGTTTGTATCAATACAAACCCATGTAGATAATGAAATTCAACAATTCAACGCGGCTAATACAACTTTGAATATGGGGGTACCACAGTGATCAATTTTAGGAATTGTGCAAAATCGCTTTGTGGAATTTTTTAAGCAAGCAATTCGCTGATTTCTAAATTTCAAAATGTGTGTCATTGAAATCTTCATGTCTCAGATATATCGAATTATGTATTCGTTTAATTTTCACAAATCGTTTTTCGCCTGTATTTAGTTATGAAAATTCGGCTTTCAGAAGTGTTCTCCCACAGACATATTACGTCATTGACACAATCCGACAACGTTAGAATCGTGGAGGCATTTGGATATGTTCCGTAATTCAACTTGGTTACTTTGGTTACTCGTTTTCTGTCCCGTAAATATAAAATGTTCGGTTGGTTCCTGAAACACAGGTTATTTACGGAACTTGGTTGCTCAAAAAGCGGTCACCAGAACCACCGTCGATTTTCTCTGGTAAGTTCGGTTTTTGTTGACGTTGACGTGCTTTAGTTTTCGTTCTCATTTTAATTATTGAGTTAAGTTCCGATGGATTCGTTTACTGAGTAGAATTAATAATATTCGATAAATTTTCAGTTTGATGCCTTTTTTTAATTACAGGAAAATATATCCTTTGCTTGTGCTTATATACTGTGCACAAGAACTTGGCAGAGCATGAATGTTTAAAAAACTTTTAAAATGTCAATGTAAATTATAAAACGAAACGGATTCATAAAGCTGATAACAAAAATTCTAAATATTCAGGACTTTCATTGTCATCAAGCCAGCAGAATGATTATATAACTTCACTAAAGGATTCTAATAATATCTCATTATTCTCAAGCCAACGGAATGTGGCATCATCATTGGCATCCAGTTCCAAGACACGTCATAGGTATGAATAATAAGGATATGTTCCGTTAATCAACCAAAGTTACCAATGTTTTCAGGAGCGGTAACAACACTTTTGACAGTGGTTATCTACTGGTGACTATGGTTGTGGTTTATTTACGGAATGCCAGTCATTTGTCAAATTAGGGTTTTGATCGTTTCCCGTGTGTTTTGTGTTTTTACTTTTTCACTTTGCTTGATTGTTACATTTTTCTCTATTTGCTTTTAATTATTTTTTTTTACATTCATTACATACTTATTATTCATACCTATCATGTGTCTTGGAACTGGATGCCAATGATGATGCCACATTCAGTTGGCTTGAGAATAATGAGATATTATTAGAATCCTTTAGTGAAGTTATATAATCATTCTGCTGGCTTGACGACAATGAAAGTCCTGAATATTTAGAATTTTTGTTATCAGCTTTATGAATCCGTTTCGTTTTATAATTTACATTGACATTTTAAAAGTTTTTTAAACATTCATGCTCTGCCAAGTTCTTGTGCACAAGCAAAGCAAAGCACAAGCAAAGGATATATTTTCCTGTAATTAAAAAAAGTCATCAAACTGAAAATGTATCGAATATTATTAATTTTACTCAGTAAACGAATCCATCGGAACTTAACTCAATAATTGAAATGAGAACGAAAACTGAAGCACGTCAACGTCAACAAAAACCGAACTTACCAGAGAAAATCGACGGTCGTTCTGGTGACAGATAATCTACCGCTTTTTCAGCAACCAAGTTCCGTAAATAACCTGTGTTTCAGGAACCAACCGAACATTTTATATTTACGGGACAGAAAATGAGTAACCAAAGTAACCAAGTTGATTTACGGAACATATCCTAAGTATGTAATGAATGTAAAAAAAGAATTAAAAGCAAATAGAGAAAAATGTAACAATCAAGCAAAGTGAAAAAGTAAAAACACAAAACACACGGGAAACGATCAAAACCTTAATTTGACAAATGACTGGCATTCCGTAAATAAACCACAACCGTAGTCACCAGTAGATAACCACTGTCAAAAGTGTTGTTACCGCTCCTGAAAACATTGGTAACTTCGGTTGATTAACGGAACATATCCTTTGTCGATTGACTATACTGTCAAGTCACTAATGTCATTTAATGTACGATCTGTCAGAGCTTACTGTTGATGAAAAACGCATTGCTGGTATTATATTTACTGTAGATTCTTGAATAACACTTCACCGATGTGGGACTTTTTTCATCGGTTCGACGAAACAACCAGTATAAAAAAGTGACAGCAAAAAATACCAAAATCTATGTTGTATGCTCGAAAACGGCAATAATCCGAAACCTACCTTAGGATGCTACAAAACATTCAAGTCACAATTTTTGATTTCATCATTACTGTCGTCAATAGTAGCTACAGCAAAGTATGGTTTGCTCCGTACTTTGTGCTCAGGAACTATTCGGCACTTGATACAGATATAACCCTACCTTTTCAGCTGTATATAACCCACAGCATCATCTAGCAGCCCTATAAATGAACCTTATAAGTAAAAGATATTCATGCCATCAGAATGAGTTCCAAATAACTAGAACTTTCTTCATCTTTTTCATACCTTCCATCTCCACTCTCAAATAGTTTGCATTGCGGGATAAAAATAATTATATAATTTACGGGTGGCAAATTTCCACTGCTAGTTTCAAAAAGTTTCTCCATTTTCACAAGTTATAAAAGTAATCTTCCAATAAAAATTTCGCGACAAGAACAACATAAGCAATGTCAGCAAATGTCAGCGATTCTACTGTTGTCAGATTCATATCAGTACCATCAACTTAGGTCAACTAAAAATACTAGAATCTAGTGACATTCTACGTCACAAGAGTATACATATTTTAATTTTTCCTATGTTTCGAATGCTCAAATTTTTTTATAACTGAATGTTGAGTTGAATCTTTCACAAGGTGGAGAGCTAATGCAAAATGGTTTTCAAAAATAACGTTCGTTTCGATTTTGGAGTTTTAGGAAAATAGCGAATTGTGTAAAAAATTACAATTTTTTTGGATGTTTTGGAAATATCTCAAAGATCACTCAAGGAATCATTTTAAAGTCCATCGAACTTTTGTAGAGATTTATAAAACCTACAAAATGAATTTTCTCACTACCGGATCGTTGAATTTTCTACTAAAAAAATTCGGGAAAACCTCTAAAAACAGACCATTCTTCAAAAATTTATAAATCTGAAGCTGAAGAAACGATATTGCGGAAACTGATGGATAATAAATAATATGTGGTCCATCAGTGAGCAAGATCTTCGTTTGTTTTGTAATTCCTCACTGAACCAGCGAACAGGCGCCTCAAGACCTCTATTGTTTAAACATTTCTTTAATGAAAAATTCTCTTAGATATAATCCAATCAGCCGGAGTTTGTCAGTGTCACTCTGCCTTACCTGTACTATGTTTTGAATACTATTAACATTATAGTATGTTCGGGAAGTTGACAATCATTCCTATATGTTTTAAGAAAATTGCATTATGTGATTATTGCATACAGAAAATTTTAGGCATATGAAATGTCATTACTTTTAGGATGAGTATTGATGAGCCTAAATGATGTAAAACACTCAATTGTCCATTAACTTGTCTAAAGAAAATATAAAGGAGAGTATGGCCACATACCACCATAACTACGCCAATGGTTAAAGAAAATTATAAATTGTTACTTCAAATTATTACATTGATAAACGTAGATTGAATTGGTTTAAAGTTTTTACCTTGAGTTTTGAAGAAAAAAATAAATCTTCATTATTTTCGTACTTTCGACACTGTATGCGGTCGTATTCTGACTCGCCCTGTACAGTTATCTCAGAGACAAGCTTCTGAACTGACATACATAACTTGAATCTGAGATTTAAAACATAACTCTTCATCCAACACAATATTGCCTTCGACTCTCATTTTAAACGAAATCACTTTCACTCCATAACTTCAAAACAAAATTGTTATCGGATTTGGTCGGATATGAATTTCCTCTACTTCTAAATTGAGTTCCCCTTACAGAAAATCCCAGCTCAATTATAGGCATAAGTTTATATTTGTTTCTTGGTATTTGTTTATGTTTCAAATTGAACAGATAAGTAGCTTGTTGAAAAGAAAATTAGTGGAATGGATGTACAAAGTTTGATTGTGTTACTTAAGTGAAAAAAATGTGGAGGATATTTAAAAAAAAATGCAGGTATTCGCACTGGTATTAGGACAATTACCCACTGGACAAAAACCCCCTGTACTTAAACCGCCCGATAATAACCCCCTCGTATAAAATACCCCCGGTTCCAAAAACCCCCGGTTCCAAAAACCCCCGGTATGTGTCCGATGGGTTTTCGTACAGGGGGAAATTGTCCTGAATTGCTCGTACATTTACTAATGCATAAACGGTGTTTAAGTGATATAACACAACAGGGGCCGTTTTGAATGTACAGGTTGGGCCGAATTGGACAATTTTAAAGGTCAAGTCCTGTTTTCACACTAGATAGTTGAAAACTGATGGCAGTGTCTGGGGACCAAATTTCATGACAAACTTAATGGTGAAAACCGCATATCTATATCTATCATCGTTTATGAGTTACAGCGTGTTTTTCGAAAATGTGCATTCACGAAAAGTTGCTGAAACTTTTTTCCCGTAGGAAATTCCTTGTTTCTATAAAAACATTTCGAAGGCTTTTTTTATGTTAAATTCAATGGTGCAAGTGATTTATTTTTTCAAATAACATTTCGAAGGTTATTGATGGAAAAAAATCAATGAGATACTCTGTATATTCCTGTATATTCCAATTGAGCTTAAAATTACCTTTCCAAAAATATAGCACACTTGATATTTTGCTAGAGTCATCTTTGAAATACAGAGCTTTTACATTTTTTCATCTAGACTTTGAAACACACATTTTGAACAAGTAGGCTTTGGACGACGCAGCGATAAAACAAAAAGCAATTGTTCGCTAGTAGCTATCAAATGTTGAGAAAGCTTTTCACAGCAGTAATTGAAACTCATAGTTTCAATAAAACTGATACAATTTATATTATATTTACACTAATAAATGAAACTCCAAATAATAATAATAATAATAATAATAATAATAATAATAATAATGAAAAAGAACAAACAATGAAATATATTTCTTCACAGGAGGTGTTTGAAATGTCTACCAGCTTCTTCTACACACAGGCGACACCTTTTCTGAACGCTTTTTGCCATATTTATTAGTTCAATAGGAGTGAGAGAAGCAAACCTTTGCATCACTGCTGCTTCCAATTCGTATCTAGAGTTCGTCGGCAATTTAAAAATTAGCTGTCTCAACCTTCCCCAGAGGTAAAGGTCCATAGGCTTTACGTCCGGTGACCTGGCCGGCCAACGGTTGGGTCCTTGGTTGGCTATCCAATTATTACCAAAATTTGCGTCCAAAAATTTTTTGACAATTGCAGTGTTGTGAGGCGTCTTTTTGAAAATATGTTTTCCTGAACTCCATTAGTGGCAATTCATCAACAAGGGGTTCAATATTTTGTCTTAAAATTTCTAAATACCTCTGAGATGTGAAACTGCCATTACAAATGAAGGGGCCGATAATTCTACCCCTGAAAAAACCTGCCCACACACTAAATCCAAATCTTCCTTGACTTCTCTGCTCCACAATTGAATGAGGATCTTGTTTTGACCGAGTATGAGAATTTTAGCGGTTGAAAATGCCGACACTGCTTGTATGAGCTTCGTATGTTTAACGAAAAATCACGTTCTTGGTAACAATTTTCCAGGAACCACTGGCAAAAATCAATGCGCCGTTCAAAATCACCCGGTCTGAATTTATGAACTTTTCTGGTCCTGTATGGCTTGAATTTCTGCTTTCTCAAAATCCGCCTAATATTAGTTCTTGGTAGACCTGTTGATTTTTTCAAATTTTGCGTTGACATTTTGGAATAATTTCCTAAAACGACCATTTCTTCCAACTCCGTATCCCTATTTGATGCATATAATTATGGTCTTTTCTTTTCAAATTGATCACCATTAATTAAGTTGTGTCGCTATCTTCCGAAAATGTCTCTAGAAGGTTGTCTTCTCTCTGGATACCTCTCGTGGTACAAATTGCTTGCTGCTTTTGCATTTTCCCCGGTTTGTATAAAACAGACTATCATATCCCATTTTTCATAATTCTCATACTTCATTGCGAATGTGCTTGGAAATTGTACAAGAACCAGGACTTGAGGAGGGTCTTTACTGCTCAAATCAAAATTTGGCAGCTACCAGTAAACAATTGCTTTTTGTTTTATCGCCGCGTCTTCCAAAGCCTACTTGTTCAAAATGTGTGTTTCAAAGTCTAGATAAAAAAATCTAAAAGCTCTGTATTTCAAAGATGATTCTAGCAAAATTTCATGTGTGCTATATTTTTGGAAAGGTAATTTTAAGCTCTATTGAAATATACAGGAAAATACAAAGTGTCTCATTAAACATATTTTTTTCATCAATAACTATCGAAATGTTATTTGAAAAAATAAATCACTAACACCACTGAATTCTACGTAAGAAAGTGCTTTGGAAATTATTTTATAGAAACAAGGAATTTTCGACAGGAAAAAAGTTACAGCAACTTTTCGTAAATGCACATTTTCGAAAAACACTCTGTAACTCATAAACGTTGATAGATATCGATATGCGGTTTTCACTATTGAGTTTGCCATAAAATTAGATCCTCAAACACAGCCATCAGTTTTCATCCAGTGTGATGATGATTCTAATATCTTCAGATTGTTACTGTTATTTCTACTCAACTAACGAGTCTTTTTGCCAATAAAATTCCCAGAAAATGTCAGTCAGAAGTAATATTTATTGACAATTCCAATTTCTTTTTTCAACAACTCAAACATAATATCTCATTTATCATCAATTCCATAGAAATGGAACTATAAAATACATAAATCTCCCCCTGCTAAAAGAACTAATCAATCTTCTAGTTCCAATTTGCAAATCTTCGATACTGGGCGGCGATCCTCCGAATTGGCTGTCCTAACATCAACCACTCTGATTTGACCATCTGAACCTGGATGTACAGAAATGATTTTTCCCAGCTTCCAACTGTACCTAGGTGCAGTCGACCACAACTACTAGATCACCCACTTTAACGGGTTTACTGTATTTGGTCCACTTGCTCCGTTTTGTCAAAGAAGGAAGATATTCTTTCACCCATCTCTTCCAGAATGAGTCGACTAATGATCGAGACTTCTTCCATTCACGCCTTAATCCATTTGCCCCAGGGTCCATAGGAAGTAATTCATGTTTTTCGGTGAGAGAGGAGTACCCCAAAAGGAAGTGATTGGGGGTATGGGCTTCTGCATCTGATGGATCGCCGGAAACTTTTGTCAATGGCCTTCGATTCACTATAGATTCCGCCTCTGCAAAAAGTGTCTGAAGGGTTTCTTCCCTAAGCGATTGGTCGTGAAGAATCTTTCCTATGACTCTCTTCACCCTTCCTATTAGTCTTTCCCAGACTCCGGCCATATGAGGAGCTGCTGGTGGTAGAAATTTAAAGTCGATACCTTTAGAAGACATTGAATTCGTTAATGAATTCCTATCAAGGCTTTCCATGGCTTCTTTCAGTTCTCTAGATGTCCCTTTCAAATTTGTTCCATTGTCACAATAGATGGCCTGAGGATATCCTCTTCGAGATGACATTCTGAGTATGGCCATTATTGTGGAGTCGCTATTCAATGTTTGCGCAATGTCAAGGTGGATCGCTCTTACTGCTGGGCAGGTAAATACCACTCCCCAACGTTTCTTCCGTCCTTTGCCGATTTTAACGTAAATGGGGCTGAAATAATCCATTCCAACGTTTACGAATGGCCTGAATCCTCTCATCAGCCTTACTTCTGGAAGCTGACCCATTAACGGTGGTATTGGTTTACTTCGGTTTATCCTGCATCTGGGACATTTTCCAAAAATTGATTTCACTGTGGCTCTTCCATTAATGATCCAAAATATCTGTCTAATTTTATTCAATACGGTATCTAAGCCAGTGTGGTTGAATTTTTCGTGAAAATGGTGAATCAATAAATTGGTATATCGATGTTTGGGACTCAAAATCATTGGTCGTCTGGTTGTTTCTTGCAGACATGTTGCTAAGTCTGTCCTTTCACCGAGAACCAAAAAATCTTTCTTCATTTCTGGAGATAAACCACTCAGCTTGCTTCCTCTACCAACAGGTTTCCCAGCCTTGAGATTTTGAATTTCTTCAGGAAAACTGATTTGTTGAGAATTCTGAATCCAAACTTTTTCTGCTGTTCTCAGTTCGTCCATTGTCAATTCTCCAGATTTTTCATATTTTTTCAGCTTACTGATGAATCTCAAATACCATGCAGTGACTCGAATCAATCTTAGCCATATCCGGAAGAGCATTATCATAATTCACTGTGAGTAAACAATTTCGTGCAAATTTAATTTCCTTCCTTGCGTTATCACCCTCATCCACTTCCTTGCGCGTCAACAGCACATCCTCCACAGGCCAAAAGGATTCAGGTTGTTTTAAAAACATGGGGCCATTAGACCAATTCTCAGGTATAACTGCTGATTTAGATGATCTGGTAGTTTTATCCGCTATATTGAATTGTCCAGGTACCCATCGCCAATCTTCAACTTTACTTTTTTCCTGTATTTCTCGGATACGATGTGAGACAAATTGCTTGAAAGAGCCTCCATCTGCTCTTATCCACCCTAGAACGCACCTGGAGTCAGTACAAAAGTACATCCTGTCGATTGGAATTTCAAGTTCTGCTTTAATCGTTTCTGCCATCCTAGTTCCCATAACCGCTGCTGGTAGTTCAAGCCTCGGGACGGAAAGTTGCTTCAGAGGAGGTACTCTGGTTTTTGCCGCAATTATTGATGTTTTGATGTCTTCATTTTTCAGAATTCGGAGATAGGATACTGTTGCAAATACTTTCTCACTGCTATCACAGAAAGTATGGATCTCAATTCTGTCTGCTTCAGGTATCAGAAAACTGTAACATCTGGGTATTCTGTACTTTGAAATTGTCTCGAGATCTTTCAATCATTTTTTCCAAGTTTCAACTAAATTCTCTGGCAAAATGGTGTCCCAGGGAATTTTAGAGCGCCACATTTCCTGCATCAGTATTTTACCCCTCACAGTAAATGTTGATATCAATCCCAGCGGCTCAAAGACGGACATGATATATTTCTTTTTGTGGGTAATTCCCATTTGATATCTTCAGTGTTCAATTTGAAAGAAAAATAGTCTTCATTTGTATTCCACCAGAGTCCCAAATTACGATAAAAAGAAGTTTCACCAATAATTTTTTATTGAGCTAGGACTGATTCAGATTCAAGTTTTTTCTTACAGCCTGTGAGTTTGTCATCCAGTTGACTACATCAAATCCTCCTTCCTTTTGTACTTTACAAACTTTGTAAATGGTATGTAGTGCTTCATGTTCCGTGTTCTTCGAATCCAAGTAATCATCCACATAAAATTTGTTGATGAATGCATTCTGAATTTCAAGATATGAGCAGAATTTCTGTACATTGTAGTTCTTTACAAATTGCGCACAAACTGGAGAACAAGTGGCGCCAAAGGTCATTACTGTCATCTCATAGACATCAGGTTCCCTATCAGAATCTAAATCTCGCCATAGGAATCTCTGAGATTTTCGATCTTCTTCTTTTATTTGGACTTGATGAAACATTTCCTTCACGTCTCCGCAAAATCCAAATCGTCGTTGTCGAAATTTCTACAAAATCGCGACCAGGGAGACTAAAGGTCTTTATTGGCCCAACTCGATCGTATGACTAGATTCGGCGCCAGAGGGCACCAAATCATGAATTTTGTTATTTTTGGAAAAATTCAGCTGAATACAAAAATATCAATATCTCATTTACATTCATTATTTTGTACGACTGATGTGCATTCCTACAATTCGCGAGAAATATTTTCCCATAATACAGAATAAAAAATCGCCACTGTTTTTCTACAGTGTATCATTGGGGATCAATTAGAATGGTTTGTTGATCGTCCAAAATATAATGAATCTATTCAAACAGAGTGTTTGGAATAAGGAGTGGTCAATATTATACAGGGTGTTTCATAATAAATGCGCAGGACTTCCGAATGTGATAGATCGTTCAAAAATATGAAAAAAGTTTCCATTAACTTACCCTCTAAAATTCAACATTTTCGAGATACAGAGTGTTGAAATTTTAAAAAAATTATAGTTTTTTCCGAATATCTCTGGAACCGTTTATCGCACAAAAAACAGATTTTGAATGCATTTTCTACTCATAGTAAGCTATGTTTTGTGCGGATTTTTTATTTTTTAAAATTCATAATTGGTGAAGATTTTGAAGGGGTAGTGGGTGTTTTTTTCTCCAACCTCTACGTCAATGTTTTCTATACAAAAAAGATACTCTTGGTTATAAGCTCTAAAGTTGACCGTTTTCAAGAAAAATCAACTTGCATGTTGAAAAACATGGTAAATTTTTTTAAATAATTTTTTTCCTAATTATACAAAATTTATTTAAACGTTAAAACAAGTATCAAAACCAAACGTTGACTTCTCAATTGCAAAATAAAAAAAACAATAACAATCATACTCAGTTGAATTGTTGGAAATGTCCGCCGTTAGCTTCAATGCACGCAGCAATTTTTCGAGGAAAAAACAATATTTAAACAACATGAAAGTTGATTTTTCTTGAAAACGGTCAACTTTAGAGCTTATGACCAAGAATACCTTTTTTTGTGTAGAAAACATTGGCGGTTTATATAGGAGGCTCAAAACTGTACTTTTTCCAGTGGCGTAGAAGTTGGAGAAAAAACACCCACTACCCCTGAGGGTACCTGAGGGTAAGTTGATAGAAACTTTTTCTCATATTTTTGGACGAGCTATCACATCCTGAAGTCCTGCGCATTTATTATGAAACACCCTGTATACTCATATAATTACTCTAAATCACGAATTTTATTATTTTTGAGTGCATTCAGATAAATGAAAAATATTTACATATTATTTGTAATCGATAGTCAACTATTATTCAACTGAGCGTTAGTAAGATCATGATTCTTCTATATAACAACAAAAAAAATATTCTACAGGGAAGTTTCCAATATAATCAATTTTCAGGTGAAAGAATTCGCCTTCGAGACTATGAGTTGATTAAGTTAATTATTACTGATGATCGATCAGAATAGAAGTTGATCTCTCAAAACAAAATGCAAATGAAAATACATAGTGTTTCACACAAGGAAGGCTCCATTCAATTCGAATTAATAAGTAATTACCCTTCTCGAGGATTCAATCATGACTACGTCCTCAACAAAGAGCTGAAGTCATCACCTATTAAAATAACTACGTCGCAATACCTGAAGGTACGGCAATAAAGGGCACCAAATAATTAATTTTATCTTTTTGTGGGATTTAGCAAGCTATAAAATATCAATATATTTTGCGAGTCACTCTAAAGAAATATATCTGAAGTTCTGAGTATGTTGAGAATATTTTCGTTGACTATACATTTATTTTGAAATGAATGAAGTGGTTTACCCATCTAATATCAAGGAAAATTCAATCATAGACACGGAGTTGTTAAACTAGCCCTTGATTGAAAATTGAGTATATTGTTCATAATTTGGGCATGACACAATTATTTTTGCTTAAATTCTATTCATAGTGGATTTATGATGGTGTTTGTGATGGTCTGTTTTTCTGAAGATTTTCTTTCTTTCAGCAATAACTTGACAACGCCGAAAAATTTTCGAAAAGAAGAAATACCTCCGTATGTAAAACATTCTGCTCAATGCAATGGTTACAAAATTTACAGGGTGGTCCATTGAAAAATTGATACTTTGTGTTGCCCAGCTTTGAAGAAACATTCAGTATGATTCAGAATATTTTCATAACAAACTAAACTATATAACTTTCAACAGAAACATTTTTTCATACTCCTCATGATAGGCGATATACTGTACTTCCTCACACAAATGGGCCACCCTGTATATAATATGAACCCTTCCCTATTTCGCTGTGTAGTCATAGCTTCGTTTTATTTTGGTCGATCAAAAAATCATTCTGATTGATCAGCGATAGGCAAATTCATTCACTGAATAGTTGAGTTTGTTGTTGACTATACCCTGTATATACCCTGTAGAAAAATAATGGCGTTTTTTCTCACGAATTTTAAGAACGTCCAGTCGCACACAATATTGAATATAAATGAGATATTGATATTTTTGTATTCAGCTGAATTTCTCAAAAAATCACAAAATTCATGATATGGCGCCCTCTAGCGCCGAATCTGGTCATACAATCGATTTCGGCCAATGGAGACTTTCTTTCATGATATAAAATCCAGCCATTTTCACCGAAATACATTTTCCCATAAGATGTGTGAGTGGTCAATTATATTTATCAGTAATTATATTTATCAGTAATAATAATTATTTCGCAGATGTTTGATGGAACTGGTAATGGATCTTTTCTTCCTTCAGGTAATTTATAAAGTATGAGCACAGGGTTGTGTCCTTTTTTTTACGTTAAGAGATTCGGTTCTGGTAATTTATAAAATGCGAGCGTAGCGAGCATCTGCTTTGATTTCACTTTTCATAATAAATAGTCATCTAATTACCGGGAACTTGGAAAGCTAGGTTAGATAAGTTTGTATCCCTTTTTTACGTTAAGAAATTCGAAGGGCAGCCTAGTAAATCATAAAATGCGAGCGCATTGAGAGCATCTGCTTAGTTTTCACTTTTATAAACTAATTATTGGTCCTATTACTAGCAACTTGGATAGCTAGGTTAGGTTGTGACCCTTTTTTCATGTTATTAAATTTGGTCCATGACCGAAAACGTGTTAATTTGAAAAATATGCCGATGGCATGCTTTATTTTTAAATCAGTTCGATAAGTCTAGCGTGTCTTATATTCAAATGTTTTATATCGAGTGGTTTTTTCAGATGTTAATTTTTTTCAGCTTGTTTATTTTTTTTAGAATCAACAATAAAGAATTTCGTATTCAAATTATATTGTGGAATTGTGTTCTGGTTTATCTTGTATCGGTTTTTTTTTTGTTCCGAGGGTTTTTTGTTTCGGTGTGTTTTTCTACCGGGTATTCTCACTAGGGGGTTAATGTCCCGGGGGTTATTGTCGGGGGATTTATGTCAAGTGGGTAATTTTCCTAGAAGCATTAGCACTGAGTCTTGTCAATTAAAATATTTTAACATTACTTTTGAATTTGAGAAAGTACAAAAATCGATATTACTTAAATAATCCCAAATTCTGAGACGTAGGAGTGAAAATCTCATTTTCAATGACTATGAAACTTATACAAATAATATTCTGGAAATGTCTCAGTAGTTGAAAAAATGGGGTGGATATTCCTAACGAAGTCAGATACAACGATACTTTTGCTGAGAACGGTAGAAGTATATGCGACTTATTTGCTACATACAGCGTGTCTCACGGTCGATGGTAGGTTAGACGTTTATGGTAAACGCAAAGCAGGATTTCCCTGAAAATTTCACATCTTACATTTTGTTACCTGATCTATCGATCTAAAATATTCTCAGCTTTGCGGCGTTGCCACGTCTATCAAAAAAAACTAGCAACTTTATTTTTTTAAATAGAACACCCCGTATATTAACTCATTTTTTGAATCGCTCTTTCATTATAATACTTTTTTGTTGATAATGTCCTATACCTATCTCTATCTGTTTTCGAAATAAAAAATAATTTGTGTTAAATATGGTCCAAAACATAGCCATAATTGAACTTTAGTACATCAGTACTCTCAATTCATGAAAAGTTGATATTTTGATTATAGGTTGGACAAATTCGAAGTATTTACTTAACACCAAGAAATCGACTCCATATCATACAGGGCGTGCTAAAATTACTGTTATTTCCATAATGCATAAAAGTGGTCAAAAGTTCATTTTTTCAAATGAAACCCCCTGTATATTACTCGATAAATTGAAAGATGATGAAAAATGCTTCAAGATGATATATCATGTCCCTATACCTAAATCATCAACTTTTCTTAATAAAATTGCTTTTTAAGAATTTGGTTTTAGGTAACAGTGGATTTGTCAAGCTTATAACAGTTTGGAAGTATGTTTAGATTACAAAATAATTTTCTTAACTATGGCTGAAAGTTTCCAGGGAACGACTGTCCAAAAACCAGGCATTTCTAGGTAAAAAGTGCGATTTTCTGGAATATAACATGTGAAAGTACAGAAAAAAACAGAATTAGGTGGATTAAAAATAACAAAATTGTAAACAAAATTGTAAACAAAATTGTAAACAAAATATCACATTTTTACAATAAATGCTGAAAATGTTGTCCATTACATTCTAAACATTTCAAAATATTTTTTTGTACGCGACTTGTCGTTGCTCTTTCAATTTCATGGGGATCTAGATCTTCAATACACCGCACTATTCGCCGTCGCAGTTCTTGTTTGGTAGGCACTGGAGTACTGTACACCCTTTCTTTTAAAACACCTCATAAAAAAAAGTCGAGTGGCGTGAGATCGGGTGATCTCGGTGGCCAATCCCACGGCCCTAAACGCCTAAACCAACGATAGTCAAACATTTGGTGAAGTTTCCTGGAAACTTCCTGAGTGCAATGAGCTAGCGCTCCGTCCAGTTGAAACCACGAATTCCTATATTCCTCTAAAGGCAAGTTTTCAAGGAAATCGGTAACAGTCGTCCTTAAAATATGAAGATATCTCTCTGCATTCAGTGTGTCTTCATAAATAAAAAAGCTAATTTTATTTTTCTTCAAAATACAAAACACATTCAGGGAAAATTTTTCTTGAAAACCCATTTCTTTCGTCACATGAGGATTATGATCAGCCCAAAAATGTTTATTCCTTCTATTAAAAATGCCATCCCTCGTAAATTTTGATTCGTCGCTCCAAATTATTTTTGACAAAAATTCCCGATCTTCCTGTATATGTATTAGAAGGGATTCGCAAAAATGCACTATGCGTTCAAAGTCTTCTACTTTGAGAGCTTGAACTTTGGTAAATTTATACGGATGCATTTCGTGATTTTCCAAAATTCGTTGTACTGAAGCATGTGATACACCCAAATCTTTTTCTGCACTGCGAACGGAAGCTTCTGGATATGCATAAAAATATGCCAAGACGTTAACAGTATTTTCCTCATTTAAAGTAACAGGTTTTGGTAATGTTGAAGGCGCTTTTAACTTTGAGCCATAGTTAAGGAAATTATTTTGTAATCTTACAAACTTCCTCTCGTTAATTGGTGTTAATTCAGGATACATTTGGTTGAATTTTCTGCAAGTTCTGGAAATGATTTGATCACACTGCCCGTGTATAATAAATAATTTCATAAGAACTTCGTTTGAATAGTCAATAGCATTCATTTTTGGCGATTTTTTAAAACACCGTCAATAACCATTAGTTAATTACTTATAAAAGTCACCAAGCTGTCATAAGCTTTATACTTCCACGGCCACCTAAAATCAAATTCTTTAAATATTTTATACAACTGTCCGAACTGTCATTAAAAATCTCTTCAATAGAAACAATCAGAACATCCACTTAGAAAGAATTATTTAGAAAAGTTTACACATGTATTTGGCAGTTTGTGCAATTGGTAATATTTATTCCCTGTGAAGTAACTGACGAAGTACCTACTATTCAATTCAACTGTAGAAAGTCCTTTATGAATAACCAATCATTTAATAAACATGTGCGCTGGTGTATGTAGTTGAAGCATCTGCCTTGTAATCCAAAGATCGTGTGTTCGAATCCCATGGACCTCATTAATTTTTTTGTTTTTTTTTTATTACTAGCTGTAACTGTTGTACACAAAAATGTGTATGATACATGGATTTGCTCCACTCGCTGACGTTCGTTTCGCAATATTCCCCACTCACAAAATAAAATGCTACTTCCATCACTTGTAGGTATCATAAATAACTATTTTTCCACAAAAACGGCTTTATTAAGAAAAGTTGATGATTTAGGTATAGGGACATGATATATCATCTTGAAGCATTTTTCATCATCTTTCAATTTATCGAGTAATATACAGGGTGTTTCATTTGAAAAAATTAACTTTTGACCACTTTTATGCATTATGGAAATAACAGTAATTTTAGCACGCCCTGTATGATATGGAGTCGATTTCTTGGTGTTAAGTAAATACTTCGAATTTGTCCAACCTATAATCAAAATATCAACTTTTCATGAATTGAGAGTACTGATGTACTAAAGTTCAATTAGGGCTATGTTTTGGACCATATTTAACACAAATTATTTTTTATTTCGAAAACAGATAGAGATAGGTATAGGACATGATTAATAAAAAAGTATTATAAAGAAAGAGCGATTCAAAAAATGAGTTAATATACGGGGTGTTCTATTTAAAAAAATAAAGTTGCTAGTTTTTTTGATAGACGTGGCAACGCCGCAAAGCTGAAAATACTTTAGATCGATAGATCAGGTAACAAAATGTAAGATGTGAAATTTTCAGGGAAATCCTGCTTTGCGTTTACCATAAACGTCTAACCTACCATCGACCGTGAGACACGCTGTATTTTCGCAGTGTACACGAGCCACATCAATAAACATATCACATTACAATTAAGTTCAGCAATAATCTGTTTAATTCAGTTAGGTCCTCTCCAGAAATAATATTAGATGAGATGCAGTAACTCGATGTGAATGAGGGTATGAGATTCGATATGGTTACCTTTCATACTTTTTTGAAAACTGTGCCTTTGGCCTGTGCTAGACTCTGAGTATGTTATTCAATAAATCCATACAATCTGGTACTTTCCCAAACGTCTGGAGCACTGCTGTACTAGTTCCGATTTATACAAATTCTGCTAATAGAGACTCGGTACCTAATTAACCATCGCGGTATCAGGAGTTGCGTTCATAAACTTACTCTAAGATTAGAGTAGAAGTACGATCACGTGCTTAGTAGTATACCGGGTGGCTACGGAAGTATTGCCTACGGAATATCTCAGTTATTGTATGAAGTAGGTTTGTGAAATTTGGAGCGTCGATATAATGACATAAGAGCTAGAATTTGAGCATATTGACATGTCGAAGTTACCTTCCGGTCTGACCGGAAGTAACATCAACTTTCTTATTTTAAATGGAAACCCTATTTTTTTTCTTTTCGCTTTATTCAGCATTCAATTCCCTTTCTAATGACATATCACAAGTTGGTATCTAACCAGAAACTAGATCAGAAAAAAATTATTATTGAAATTCACCGAGTAGGCCGTGGAAGCAAAATGAAAGCCAAAAATTGAAAAGTTGGCTATGGAAACCATACGTCACTTGATAACAGTTGCTACTACTGTGATATTTTATTTTCATTCGTCGGCGTTATAAAAAACCGCCAAAAAAAAATTGGAAAAATTGGGAAAAAACAATACTCTGTAAGTCCATAACTTAAATAGGAACATACAACTTTTTCTTGCCTGTACTATTCAGCATAACCATTCTTTCCTAATGATATAATAGAAAATAATTTTTTGAACTGAGATACCGAAAAATCCAATTATTATTCTTCAAATAACAAAACAGATTATCGCCATACGCAAAAATAAAATTAAAAATAATGTGGAATGATAAATTATATCCTGTAGGTTCTAGGTTAAATAGGAACATAAACGTACTTGGTCTGTGCCATCGTCCATAGATATTCTAATATCTACCTATGGACGATGTTTGTGCTATTCAGAATAATCATTCCATTGCAATAATCATTCGTACCAAAATATTAACAAGTAGGCTGATTAAGATGTATTTTGGAAAGAAACAAAAAAGAAATGAGAGCTGTCACGAACGCTGCTATCCATATTATTTTGACGTTCGAAGTAGTGTTTTTGATTCTGCCATTTTAAAAGGGTTTGGAAATCGAAATCAGTTAGTGGAGTATTCAAAAAATGCCCCGTTATTCACGAACCGAACAAATTGACATGCTTCTCATTTATGGTGAATGTTTAAAAAATTCTTATGCCGCTGAACGATTGTATTTAGAGCGATATCCAGGGAGGCAGCAACCGTCAAGAAGGTACTTCCAGTGGTTTGAAGAAAAATTAAGAACTGAGCCTGATGTTCACGAAGACCAAGAAGCATTTGTTATTAATGAGGAAACTGAAATTAATGTATAAGCTTTAGTACAATATGATAGCACAATTTCCTCAAGGCAGATTGGCGCCGAATTAGCTATAAGTAGCTATAAGTAAGCATCGATTGAAATCCTTCAAGTATCAGTTGCATCAACATTTGTATGAAAATGACGGTGAAAGGCGCCTGGAAAATTGTAATTGGTTTCTTCGACAAAATGCTCAGAATCACCTATTTAACTATTATATCTTGTTTACGGACGAGTCAAGATTTACCAGCAATGGATTATTTAAGAGGAATAATACAAGGTAGGTACTGTACTTTATTTGGATTATTGTCGATAGTCGAAGTGTAAAGTGCTAAAAGTGTGAACGGTCTTTTGTTCCAGGTACTGGGCGATAGCAAACGAGCACCGGTTTCGACAAGGCGGCTTCCAGGAGAGATTTGGTGTGAATGTTTGGGCAGGAATAGTTGGAACTCATATTGTTGGCCCCATTCTTTTTCAAGGCCAACTAACCGGAGAGAGATACTTTAATTTTTTAACGAATAAAATTTCGGAATTCATTAACAACCTACCAGCGGAAATAACTGAAAGAATGTACTTCCAGCAAGATGGCGCCCCTCCGCATAATTCAAGAATAGCGAGAAATTATCTTCAAAATCGCTTTCAAGAGAGACTTATAACAACCCATGGTCCAGTCAGGTGGCCACCAAGGTCACCTGATCTTACTCCGTGCGACTTTTTCCTATGGGGGCATCTTAAAGATAGGGTGTATTCCACACAGCCTATAACTCTACATGAGCTAGAAGTAAAAATTCGTAGAGCTTTCCAAGATATCACGCCCCAAATGTTGAGAAACGTTTTACATGAAAATATCACCAGAGTCAATAAATGTATTGACGCTGAGGGAATGCATTTCGAACATTTGTTTTGAATTTATTTTATCTTTAATCCTATCAATTTGAATTTTTTTTTCGATAAATCTGTTTTTTCGTTATTTGAAGAATAATAATTGGATTTTTTGGTATTTCATTTCAAAAAATTACTTTCTATTATATCATTAGAAAGGAATGGTTATGCTGAATAGTACAGGCAAGAAAAAGTTGTATGTTCCTATTTAAGTTATGGACCTACAGAGTATTGTTTTTTCCCAATTTTTCCAATATTTTTTTTTTGAGGCTTTTTATAACGCCGACGAATGAAAATAAAATATCACAGTAGTAGCAACTGTTATCAAGTGACGTATGGTTTCCATAGCCAACTTTTCAATTTTTGGCTTTCATTTTGCTTCCACGGCCTACTCGGTGAATTTCAATAATAATTTTTTTCTGATCTAATTTCTGGTTAGATACCAACTTGTGATATGTCATTAGAAAGGGAATTGGATGCTGAATAAAGCGAAAAGAAAAAAAAATAGGGTTTCCATTCAAAATAAGAAAGTTGATGTTACTTCCGGTCAGACCGGAAGTTAACTTCGACATGTCAATATGCTCAAATTCTAGCTCTTATGTCATTATATCGACGCTCTAAATTTCACAAACCTAATTCATACAATAACTGATATATTCCGTAGCCAATACTTCCGTAGCCACCCGGTATGTTGATCAATACTCTCAAATAGTCGTTCAAAAACTACGAAATGTTAAGTGTCAATGGCAATAGTGATTCATGAAATGGAGGTTTTGTTTGGTTATGTTTTATCTACATCTAAAGTTGATTTTACTTTATTAATTAATTATTATTACATTGAATACCCTTACACAGTTTTGGGAACTCATGAATGTAAAAGTAGTACCTACAGTCTTTCCAATATCAATTGCAGAACATAAAAACTCGTTTCAAAGCCTTACCAACTATTTCGTTTGATATGCCGACACCTGATGTAAATGATGATTCATGACTAACCACCAAAATAATTTGCATTTTGCCGCACGCCAATTAAGGTCACGTGGACCGCGGCGTTTCCTTTGAATCTATACAAGTAGTTGCAATTGATATTGGAAATACTATATTAGTATCACTGCCACTAATTGATATTAAGTAGATTGAAATCCATATCGCGAAAATTAAAAATACGATCAATAAACTGTCGAACCTTCGTTATTATGGTAATTACTATTTCAAAAATTCAATAATTTATAATGGACGTCATATGTTTAATCACCTTCCATCAAATATCAAAAGTATCATATCACTTTTTTGGTTTAGAAAGAATGTTGTCTAAAAGAGTGTATTACAGTTTGCAAGAGTTCTATAACAATGAGTCTAACAAAGTTGAATTCAAATATCTTTTATTGGTTCCATCTGAATCACTTTTTGGGTTGATTTTTCTTGTATGATTTCAAGTGCATTCTCGTCATTGGTGGACTGGAACGTTTTCACCAAGTGCTGCGGCTGGATTGGCAGAAGAATGAAGGGGTCATTGAGTGTTATATTTTTATTCTCATTTAGTTACATGCGCTCATTCTAGCCTCATTGACTCCTCTGGTGGTACTGTAGGTTTTTCCGGGTTTTTCCTGCAGTTGTAGTAGCAAATGCGCCACCTTTTTTTGTTTGTTAAGTCGCCCCAGAGCGCATATGGTGATGGTTATCTTTATCGTCTGAACTTATGTTCAGATCGGGAAGACTATCACCATTATAGTCTATAATACATAACTATTTGAAAATGAGATGAAGAATTTCGAAAGCTCAGGTAATACCAAAGAGAATGATTCAATAGTGGCCATCTCCTGACTGCATCCCCAATAAATAATTCAAATAATATTATCAGTCCAGTCGATATCACTTCAAAAAATGATTAATAACAAGCTGAATCTTCCTGAGTAGCTTCATTTTGCCGAGACGCCCAACTTTTTCCTCTACGAAAATTCTCGATAGTGGTAACTAATAAGTGAGACACATTGTATTCTTCAACGAGCGTATAATGATAGCTATCATTTTCGAGGATAAAAATTCCGAAACGAGCCGAAGGCGAATTCCAGAATTATCCGATAAAATAATAGCTATTATACGCAAGTAGAAGACTATACTTTCTCTACGACTATACGATAGTCAGAGTTTTAATGAGATATAAATATTATTTATGAAAATAAGTTTACAGTATAAAGTAATATTAGGTAGAATAACAATTATACATGAATAAAACATGAATACCACCGCAAGGGGGTAATTTTTTTTTTTGCTAAACGATTTGTACCAGCCTAAAACTTTTTTTAAGAGTTTTCTGTATGCTCATAAAAAGAAGTCTAATCATGCCACACTTGTAAGAGGTGGCGAATATGTACAATAGTTTTTCAAAATTCTAAGATTTTCAAATCAAATCCAAAGAAATTAATCCTCATTGACAAAGTTTGTTAGTCAAATTAAATCTAATAGAAATTGCATGAGTCAGGTCATAAAATACGTACATGCACAGACACATTAAGATAAATTAAATGTAACACAATGACAATCTATGAATTGATAAATAAAATAGTGTATATAAATATGTATTACATTTTAAAATACAGCACATTAAATTCAAAAAAATATGTAATAAATTAACAAATAAATATATACTGGTATCTAAGTCACGAAAGAAAGTGAATACATTAACAATCAACATCAACTGGACTGTCTCTGTTGGGTAAGGTTGCTGAAAAAGTGACTTGAAAGAACTCATGAACATTATAGAGAACCTGCTCAAGAAGAATATTCTTCATAGATGATCTAAACCGATTATACTCTTCAATACTTCTTATGTTCCATGGAATATGATTGTACATTTTATACATTATAATATCAATGATTTTTAATCATATTCGTAGAAGGAATGAGATGTACCAAATTACCTCTTTGGCGAGTGATGCCCTCATTGACCTTATATAAGGATTTATTTTTGAAAACCAAGCAAACTGTTTCAAGGATAAGCAGAGATGGAACATTTAATAATTGATTCTCTTTGAAAAGTGACCTGCATGATACTCGGGATCCTACTCTACATAAATATCGAATGGCACGTTTTTGTAAGACAAAGATTGCATGGAAGTTTTCTTGGTTACATGATCCCCAGAGTTAAATTCCATATCGAATATGCATGGTATACCATTTTAGCAGTTGCTTCACCCAATTCATTGGCTACTATACGCAGGGCATGACATCCTTTTTTCCCAATTGCTTGATGTGATGCTGAAAGTTCAGTTCCTTGTATATGTATATTACAAGGAATATGTTCGTATTGACATTGACTATGGAATCATTTCCTAAAGGAATATCAGGTAGGATACACTGGTATGCAATACAGTTAGATTTATTGATATTAAAGGAGAGTAAATTAGCATTACACCATTCTTTAATTTTTGATGTATTTTTATTCGTAATTCGAAGGATTTGTATCAGTATGGCGCCCCTTTTTCCTCTACTAGAAATATGGCACATATAATAATGGTCACATTGTATCATATAATTTCCAAAAATTCAAATGCCATACTGGTACAAATCGTCAAATGTTTTTAACATCTTGGCTTAAGTCCGACAGACGTCCGCCCCATTGTTACAATCTGGAATATTTTTTTATGTAGAATTACTTCCAAACGAACAGAATACCATGATTCCATGATGTAAAAAATTATTTTACGTATTTTACAGTCGTATTTTTAAAATGTGTCGAATAAATAAGTTTTTCAATGACTTTTTCCCCTGCTAGACATACGGAAAATATAATAACGGTCACATTTTATCAAATACTTTCCAAAAATCCAAATGCAATACTGGTACAAATCGTTTAGCAAAAAAAAAAAGTTTACTCCCTTGCGGTGGTATAGCGGCCATTAGGAGCCGTCGGAAACGTATGGCAAGGTGATTTCCGTGAATAATAATAATAATAATAGTAACTGACTTTATTGTTTTCTCAATTTTGTACAGACTATACATAAATAATATTCATAACTAGATGGACACAAGAAAACAAAGGGCGAAGTTCAATTTGGATTCCGCGAACGTCACCAAATTGCTCTTCCACTTAACCTCAAACAGACCTATCTCCAAAATGCAATATAGTAAAGAAAAACAAAACTGAAAAAAAAGAAGACTGGTATGAATGTACGATTGAATTGAATAGGAGACCGCATGGGAGATCGTAGGATCTCCTCGTCACTGACTGTCAAACAAATAATCTCTGTATTTTTTCCTGAGGTTTAATGATGTTTCATTTTTGATAGTATTTGGAATTGAGTTATAGATTTCACATATTTGATAACTGAATGACCTCTTGAATTGTTCTGTTTTAAATTTAGGTGGTGTTAATGTACCTTTGAACCTTATATTCAAGGTGTGGACATCACTGCGGTGCGTGATTTTTCGATGAAGGTATAGCGGGGTTTTGGTTGATAATATTTTGTGGAATAAATTAGCTGCATGATGAATCCTTCTATTCTTCATGTTTAACCAACCAATTTCACTTAGTTTATGTGAGATTCTTTCATATTTACGAATTCCATATATCAATCGCATGCACGAATTTTGAACCTTCTGTATCTTTTTCACATATTGGCTAGTTAAACATGGGCTATATAGGGAATCTGCGTAATTGAAAAGTGATAGGACCGTTGCGTCACATATAGTAGATTTAAATTTGCTGGAGAGAATATACCTATTGCCATAGATCACTTTTAATGTTGAATATGCCCGTTGAACTGATCTATTGACATGTTTTTCGAATCATAGATTGTTATCCAGTAATACACCGAGACTCCGGGCATCTTGAACCAACTCAAGAGATTCACCATTTATGCGAATATCAATTGATATACTCACTTTATCACGATTATTCTTGGATCCGAATAACATGACATTAGATTTGCTGGCATTGATATTGAGACAATGGTCTGTGCATAGGTTTACAAATGATTGTAGATCTTCATTTATCTGTATACAAGCAATTTCAGTCGTTTGAGGAGAAAAACTGTGATAAATTTGAGTGTCGTCTGCATACAGATGAACACTACAATAGTTAATGCTTCTCAATATATTTGAAGAGTACATGCAGAATAATGAAGGACCCAAAACTGATCCTTGCGGTACCCCAGAATTAAGTGGAAGATACCGAGACTCACGTTTATCCAAGATAACTTTTTGTTGTCTATTCTTCATATACTTATCTAGCATTAAGATGGCAGTTTCAGATAGTCCCATATAGCGTGAGATTGCTAATCGTAAATCGTAATTGATAGTGTCGAATGCACGACTAAAGTCTAATAAAACTAGAACAGTACGTTTTCCTTGATCTATAGATCTCATTAGGTCATCCACAATATGGAGGAGAGCAGTTGTCCAGCTGTAACCTTTCCTAAACCCCGATTGAGTCGATGGTAACAAGGAGAATTTATTTAAATGATTTTTTAGTTGGACTTCCATTGCTCGTTCTAATATTTTGGGAAGGGTCGGCAGTATACTGATGGCGCGTAAATCTTTTAATTCCATATGATTCTTTTTTTTTTGGAAGTACCTTTACAATTGCTTTACTCCGTGCTAGTGGAAAAACATTCTCACTTAAGCAGAAATTCACTATATGGGTAATATATGCAGCACAATTTAATCATTTTTATGTTTAGTTCATCACAGCCAGTTGCATTGGTTTTGATGTCTAATATAGTTTTATAGACGAATAAGTCATCCACTTATTCAAATTTCAACTTTGTATTATTTCTATAGAAGTTTAATAACGTGTCTGGTGGATCTTTCAAGGTTATGGAATTGATAAAAAAAAAATTTATCTCATTCGGTTTTTTCAGGACGTCCGGAATGTCATTTTGTTTTTGAGGTAATATATTATTTGTCTTGAGACTTTTCCACATTTCCTTTGAGCTCTTTTGCTCAAAATGGTTACTCGACGATGATTAGCTGGGCAAAAATTAGCCTGGTACAAATGGTTGAATTGTTTTATTTTTAATTAATGTATTCGTGTCGGTATGGCGGTCTGTAAGTCACACCGGAGAAGTATGGCATTACGCTACCGCCTAGCAAACGGGGGGGCCGAAACAACGTTCACTGGACCAGAACAGGTAATTGGTTTAGCATATAGCACTGCCAAGAATGTCATAACAGCTTCGGCAGACAATATAAGACTCGAGTACTGGCGTAGTCTACCGGGTCTAGCCCATTCCAAAGAATTTATAGCTTGTACAAGAAAAAAACAGGACTCTGACAAACTTCTAGAACTCAGTAGAGCGCATCTCAGAGTTATAATAGGTTTGCTTACTGGCCACTGCAAACTCAAACATCACATACATAAAATCGTACTTGCACAAGACGCCGGCTATGCATGGAGGATAATGAAACGGCTAAACACATTCTGTGTACTTGCCCTGCAGCGGCCAGAACCAGATTCTCAATATTTGGCGATACGACAGTAAGGCCAGAAAACCTGGTAAATTGTTCTCCCAATGCATTCCTCAATTTCGTCAAGAGATTGGATATGCTGGGAGAAATATAACCACAGGGTGAGCCACAATAGGCCATTGGCCGCAGTGGAGGGCCTGATACGGGCCCACTCACGTTCAAACCTAACCTAACCTAACCTAACTTCTTTTATTATCGACTATCGGAAAATACAAGCATTTTTGTGAAACAAATCGTTCGACACTCGTTATTTACCCGACACGTTCGATTAACGCCCACGCGATTGGGCCATCGGTACCAGCGCCATGAATATCATTTTCTTTTCTGTCATTCCGTAATTAGACCCCTGAATTACCGCCACACAGTGGAGTATTTGTGGCCAAATTCTGGTCAAAAATATTTTTCATGTATTATAACATTAAAGCCATTGTTGTGGACTCTGGACCTATTTTATAACACTTAATCAAAATATCAAAATCGATTTTTATCATTTATATACAGTGTGAGCACTCAAGTTGGCGACACATGAAAAAAAAATTGTATTAGGAAAAAAGTTGTTCATCATAAAATGTTCTGTATGTTCTAGAACCTAATTTTGAATGATCAAATCTTAAAATTTTTTCAGCTTCATACAAGTTGTGTCATAAAATATGAATTTGGCACAAGAGTATAATACCTACTTTTATTTATGGCAATATCAAAAATTGTTATTATGAGAACTTGAATTGAAAATAACGTTGAAATATGCAATGATATTCATCGATGCTTAAAGTAAAAATAATAATAATGTCTTTTAAATTTTTGCAAAAGTTTTATCAGTTTTCTAGTGACTAAAGCATATTGATGTTTTCAATCTGATTCTTCTGAACTCTGATCTTCATTGTCTTCTTCAAACTTATCTTCTTCATCACTCTCTGATTGTCTTATTTGAGAAGGACCACCATCAGACCCCTCTGGAAGAAGAAGTTGTTTCACTACTATAAGGCTTGCTCTTTTTCCTTGGCCAGAGTTCAGAGCAGTTCATTTAAGGACTACTGCTTAAAAAAAAGCCGGTTCAATACGTCTCTGTTGCATACTTCATATTTGTTTCTATAGTTTCTGCAGCTTCCTCTGATAATTGGCCAATGGGCACTATTGCTTGCCTTGACGTTATTTTCCAACCAATCACCATTCTTCTTCAGAAATCTATCATCTTTGTAGTTCGCTGAAATCCACTTATTCTTGAAATCACATTTGAAATGCCTGAGGGAACGGAAAAGTGAGATTCTTTCAGCGTCTGGGCATCTTGTATATCCGTAAAACTCGGTTTTCCATGTAGAGGAGCTTTTCTTCAATTGATTTTTGGAGACGTTCCTCAACCAATTCGTACAAAGCCCTTCTTCTAAATTCTCTTTCCATCTCCATAGGTTAAAAAACCAGTAAAAATATAGTTTTTATCTCTACAATTTGGGTACAAAAGAAACCAAATTTTGCGTTGTCTCGATTATTTGATTTTGTGAAAGAAATTCTCGACCTGTTTTTTTGGGTATTTTAATTTTCCACGGGCTGATAAATTAAAATATTTCAACTTTCTTACTGATTCTTTAATTTCATCTTCAGCAGTATAAACTATTTCAAGAACATATTTTTACATTCTTGACTAATAGTAATGAATTTATTAAAACGAATACGGATGTGATTCTTTTTTTCTTGGTTAAGTACAACACTGTATTCCCCAAATTTTTTTTTAGTCAGAAATGCTCAAGAAACTAAGTTTCATTTGTTGAGAATATTTACAAAGATTATACTATCAGATGAGACTTTATAACAAAAAAACTTTTATATAAAAATGGCAGCTGTTGGCGGAACATGTTTTCTTGAAATAGACTCTCACTACTGTACCCTTTACGATTACAATTGAAATTAGGTCCGACAAGCCATGACACACCTTCAAAATGCTTAAAGAAATTTAAATTATATCAAAAATGGCTTTAAAAAATATTTTCCAAACTTCAATTTTTCTTTAAAATGTTAAGAATAAAATTAATCCGACTATCATATATTCTAAAGCAAATTTCTTACCTTTTATCAATATTTATACTCAATTGAATTTAAAAACAATAATTCCTAATGCTACAAAAAATATAACTTTAAATCGACCCAAATGTTGAAACGCTATCAAATGGCACGTTCATTTACGCAAACACCTGTTCTTCAACTGAGTCTTGCAGCTGTTGGAGAGTATATATCTTCCTGAAAATGACGTGATCGATTCACCATTTAGTTAGGAATAATAAAATGTTCCCTTCACGATTGTTGAGTCATTTTTAACTTTTGCACTTTTAGCCAGATTTTTGTCTCAAATACTCCACTGTGCGCCATACTGGTACAAATATTTTGTGTCACCATCTCCCGGTCTAAGAGTTAAATTAATGTTGTTTTTATATTTTTTGAATCTATAAAGAAGATCAGTATCTACCTAGTTAGTAGTGAACAAACCCCAATTCACGACAATATCATCAATTTGTGATGAACAAAACTAATAAATTACCAATACGATTTTCATAATATACCCTCCAAAAATATGGAAATCAAATTTGGTGAGTTAACTGAAATCATATCAACGCAAACGTCTGATGTTAAAAAATAAACATTTCAAGGAGTTGCTAAGTAGAACAGCCCCAATTCAGGAGGAAAGTTATTAGTCGGTATCGCATTTCATCTTCCATTAAGCCAAAGGAGTGTAGATATCAAAGTGAGTTCTCTTGTTTTTTCGTTGATGAATTAGATTTTCCTCAAAACTTCCCAACAACAAATTTGTAAAAGTAATGTATCGCTGACAAAAGTAATTATCGATTCTGTAAGTGGTATTGAAAGGAAACGTGTGAAAATGAAGTTGAAGAGATTAATTTTCAGACGACATAATCCTCGGGAAACAGGGGTGTTGGTTTTCAAGATGAGATTTGATGCAAACTTTGTTCAGAGAGTGTAGTAATATTGAATTGTCATGCATATTAACAATAATATTACATTGCTATGGTTGTGATAAACTTAACTAAAATATTAGTAAATAGATGATCTACAGTTGTATTGAATAATAAAATTAAAAATAACTTTTTAGAGAACAGCTTTTATTTAAATGCACTAAAAATAGAAAATAATTTTTAAAGTGAATTAAACCCATCATTTTGTTACATTATAAAATTTTAAATGATATAAAAGCTAGTCGCGAGAATTATATATGTATTTCGTATTGTAAATTAGATTTAAAAATACCTCAAGAATTATTTCCCACAAAAATACGCGTTTTCAATACGCATGACTGTCTTGAATGATTTCTCAAAAAAATACGCGATTTCAATATATGACCGTCTTGACTCATTTCCTACAAAAATACGTGTTTTCTATACATGACTGTCTTGACTAATTTCCCATAAATATACTCGTTTTCAATTCATGACTGTCTCGACTAATTCCCCACAAAAATACGTGTTTTCAATTCATGACTGTCTTGACTAATTTCCCACAAAAATACACGTTTTCAATACATGACTATCTTGACTGATTTCCTAAAAAAATACGTGTTTTCAATACATGACTGTTTCGACTGATTTCCCTCAAAAATACGTGTTTTCAACACATGACTGTCTTGACTAATTTCCTACAGAAATACGTGTTTTCAATACATGACTGTCTTGATTAATTTTCAACAAAAATACGCGTTTTCAATGTATGACTGTCTTGACTAATTTCCCACAAAAATACGTGTTTTCAATACATGACTGTATTGACTAATTTCCCACAAAAATACGCGTTTTCAATACGCATGACTGTCTTGAATGATTTCTCAAAAAAATACGCGATTTCAATATATGATCGTCTTGACTCATTTCCCACAAAAATACGTGTTTTCAATACATGACTGTCTTGACTAATTTCCCACAAAAATACGTGTATTCAAAAAATGACTGTCTTGAATAATTTCCCTCAAAAAACGCGTTTTCAAAACATGACTGTCTTGAATAATTTTCAACAAAAATACGTGTTTTCAATACATGACTAGCTTGACTAATTTCCTATAAAAATACGCGTTTTCAATACATGACTGTCTTGACTAATTTCCCACCAAAATACTCGTTTTCAATTCATGCCTGTCTCGACTAATTCACCACAAAAATACGTGTTTTCAATTCATGACTGTCTTGACTAATTTCTCACAAAAATACGCGTTTTCAATACATGACTATCTTGAATGATTTCCTAAAAAAATACGTGTTTTCAATACATGACTGTTTCGAGTGATTTCCCCTCAAAAATACGTGTTTTCAACACATGACTGTCTTGACTAATTTCCCACAAAAATACGTGTTTTCAATACATGACTGTCTTGATTAATATTCAACAAACATATGCGTTTCCAATGTATGACTGTCTTGACTAATTTCCCACAAAAAAACGTGTTTTCAATACATGACTGTCTTGACTAATTTCCCACAAAAATAAATGTTTTCAATACATGACTGTCTTGACTAATTTCCCACAAAAATACGCGTTTTCAATACTTGACTGTCTTGACTAATTTCCCACAAAATTACGCGTTTTCAATGCATGACTGTTTTGACTAATTTCCAACAAAAATACGCGTTTTCAATGCATGATTTTTCGTTTTTGTGAGATATCTCCCAGACTGTTGATTTTACGGAAAAAATGTGTCAACACTTTTTGTAGACTATTATGAGATTATCAAAAAAGGTTGATTATAAAACTTTAATTTTATTATTTTATAAAATAGAAGTCAATATTCTGTTTATTTTTCTAAATATGAAAAAAAGTCATGGAAACTTTTGGTAGGCATCTTTGGGTTCAATAAATACATTTCCTTGATATCTCGTTTAGTTTTCGAGTTTTTGGTGTTTAAAAATAATGTGAAATTTTTTCCAAGTACCAAATTTTTCGTTTTTGTGAGATAGTTCCTAGACTATTGATTCTACAGAAAAAATGTAACAACACTTTTTGTAGACTTTTATAATATGATCAAGACAGGTTCACTGTGAAACTTGAGAATCTGTCGCTATCTTTGAGTTTTTGGTGTTTTTATAAAATAAAAGCAATATTCTGTTTATTTTTCAAGACATGAAAAAATGTCATGAAAACTTTTAGTAGACATCTTTGAGGAAAATAGAACTGTGTCGACACATTTTCTCTATATCTCGTTTAGTTTTCGAGTTTTTGGTGTTTTTAGGAAAAAACGTGAAATTTTTTCCATAATTTTTCGTTTTTATGAAATATTTCCCAGAAAATTGATATAACGGAAAAAATGTCAATATTTTTTGTAGACGTTCAGAAGGTGATCAAAACAGATACTTGTAAAATTCGAAAATTTGTCGCTATCTTTAAGTTTTTGGTGTTTTTTTAAAAGAAAATCAAATATTTCTTTTTATTTTCCAAAATTTCTGTAAACATATTTGGGTTCAATAAAAATGTTCGAATTCATTTTTTCGATATCTCGTTTAGTTTTTGGTGTTTTTAGAAAAAAAAAGTCCCAAATTTTTCCAAATTGCATTTTTTTTCAAGATATGAAAAAAATTTATGGGAACTTTTTGTTGAAATTTTTGGGAACTATGAAAGTGTTCATATACATTTTTTCGGTATCTCGTTTATTCTTCGAGTGTTTATTGTTTTTAAGCAAAAACAGTACATTTTTGAAATCTCTGCCAAAATGGTTTTATAAGATGAAAAAAATTTATAGGAACTTTTTGAAGAAATGATCGAAAAAAATTCAAATTTTCCACTTTTTTCCTTTTTTTCAAGATTTTTCCACTTTCAATTCGAGTTGGAGAAAAATGGTATTCAAGCATTTTTTAGACTTTCATTTGTTTCATTACTACAGTCAATATTTCGAGTTTTAATTTTTTTGAAATATTTCCTGGAATACTGATTTTACGAAAAAAAATTTTGGACCATTTTTGTAGATTTTCAAAATACCATCAAAAGAGGTATCCCGATGAATTAAAAAAAAAATCAGCCATTTCCGAGATATTTCCTATTTTCCAAAATGAAATAAATTTTTTCAGACATTCGGAATTTTCACCATTTTCCGATCGGTTTTCCGAAAAATGGTTCTCTCAGGATTTGTTCAGTTTTTGGAGCTCTATCGATTGCAATTCAAAAATTTCAGTTTCTCCTGTCGGTTTTGCTGAAGATAGAGCAGGGAAATTTTGACATTTTTCGGAAAATTCGTAAAACCCATTTAGCATTTTCCGAACCTTCTCAAAAACTTCTGTATGGCATATTGAAGTATGTTCTGAAAAACTATAGAACGAAATAAATCACTTCCTGAATCTGTATCGTTGGAAATAGAAACGAAAAAAAAACGGAAAAACCCCGTAAAAGTTTTCCAGATTTTCCGATAGCAAAAAACTAATTTTTGAGAAATATTGCATTGTACGCAAGTGTCTTCATATAAATTTTTTATGGAAATTTCGATTTCCATTGCATTTTATATTAACTTCTTTTTCAATTTGAAAAAATATACATTTTGAACGCAAAATTGAATATCTCTGAAAGATACTCTCAACAAATACTACTGATGACATAGACAAAACAGCGTTTTCTACCGGACATGGACTGTACCAATTCAAAGTTCTACCTTTCGGAATATGTAATGCTCCTGCCACCTTTGAGAGAATCATGGAACAAGAGGTTTGACATGGAAAATTTGTCTAGTCTACTTAGATGACATCATTAATTTTTTATGTTGATTTCTCTTGTCATCATTACAGTTTCAATTTACATATTAAGACCAAGTCTGTCGAAAGGGTTTTTATACACTCAAATCGAACAGTAACTAGAGTAATGCATTTAAAGAATGGAGCTGCCATGACAATTTTTTGAAAAATCTGATGGAGTCAATACATATTATGAATCTGTGGTTAATCGAAATCAAATCAAAATACGCTCTATTATCGGAAGAATAAAAATTCTTATTGGCAAAGTAAAAGCTTACAAATAGATCAATTTGTATGAATAAAGAATATGAAATATAAAAAATTTAATACTCACAAACACTGTAAATACAATGAAAATAGTCACAATTCACAATATAAAATTTGTATAACAACATATACCTACAGGTAATTATAGTCACAAAATTCTCAACAAATAACATCAATCCATCAAGTCAATCGCTTAAAAATTAAGATAGTAAATAAATAAGGAAAAAAGACATAGGATCATTAGAAGAATGTAATTCTGATTTAATAAACAACATTTATTATTATTATTTGATATATAACCATAAAGAGTGGAATAATCTAAGTCCAAGTGAAATCTAAAATTTAGAATCTTCGAAATAGAATTCGTGCAGAGAATAGAATGCTCTATAAACGTGGTAAAATATTTTTCACGGAATCTTTGAATTTCCTTTTATCAGTAATATTTTTTGTTGCTTTAGGTCGGTGATTAAACATTTTCTTTCCGTCATATAAAAAGGATTTTTTTACTAGTGAGGACCTTGGTAAGGTTCAACTTAGGGCTTGTCTAGTAGTGTATTGCGCTGTAGAATGTACACTATCTCTAAACTTACTGTGGATGAGACACACTGTTTCCAATATTTAGATGGAAGGTAGCAGTCCGGTTTTTTGTTTTACAAATAAGAGCTCACAAGAGTCCCTGGGCTTGGCTTTGTTCAAGTACCTTATTGCCCTTTTCTGCAAAACAAATATCATGTCAAGTAAAAAACCAATACAAGATCCCCAAAAGCAAATTCCGATCTAAAATGTGAATCAATCACATCAAAGTAAACTTTTCTGGCCATGTCCCTACCTAGTTCCCATGAGGTAGTTTTTACTGCAAAACACCCAGAGGCATTTTTTTTCCCAATGTCTGATCCTCAAACTTTCGCTTATCATCAATGTAGCAGAGGAATTTGGTTGATTTCTTACTGCTAATTTCCTGATTACCAAGATAAATTTCTATCAGATGACCCCTGATAGTGATGATACAAGTTTTTGCTATGCTAAAGATAGCATATTTGCATCACACCACGGTTATATAATGACAACATCCATTTTGATTTGTTAATGCAAATCCATTTCAGTTCCATTTTTCATAATATGGTAGTATCAATCATCTGAAACTGCGTTAATTTTCCCATAATATTTATCGAGACTAGGTCATTAATATGGATCAAAAAGAGCAATGGACCGAGCACAGATCCTTGTGGTACTCCCCATTTCAACTCAATTTTTTTTGATAATTTGTTGTGAAGAGATACGCTTTGAGTCCGACCTAATTAATACGCCTCAAACCATTTCAGGACTGTAGTATCTCTAAAGCCATATCTAGCTAATATATTTAGCAAGATTTTATGGTAATCGATCATTTTGCGCGGTAAATATCCGTATCTCAAATGCCATTTTGAGTTATGTTGGTAGAACAAATAATTACATAATGATGGTATTTATTTTCTTTTGCATAACTACACAACGAAATCCACTTCAGGAATAAAATATGTGTGACTACAAAGGAATATTCTACGTTCTGCGTTTGGCTTTCTACAAGACAGCCAGCTCTTTGTTCTACATTCATTTATTCATACATTACTTATTGCGGAAACTGAGGGAATTACAGTAATTTTCTCCAGAAACATTTGATTCAATTTACGAATATCAACTAGAGGCTTCCATTGGTAAACATCATGAAAGGTCAGAAATTCAACATGATTGCAGTGTGAAATGCATTTAACCACGAAGTGATCGAAACTGTATTACCGTAATCATCATTAATCACATTGCTGTGATGTGTAGAGTCTTTCACGATAAGATGTGCATGGAAAACTAGTAGAACCAGTTTTCTGAAAATTTGTATACGTGAGTTGTTCAATAACTTTTTTTATATAAAATTGCTTTCAGTTTTCTGCAACTCTCGGTTATATTGGGAATGAAACTCAATTTTCTTCTTTAATATCATAGTTTTATGGAATTTTTGGAATCAATATGGAATTTCACCATGAAAGGATCACGCACACATCTTATGGAAAAAAGTCTTTCGGTTAAAATTGCTGGAATTTTGATTTGTTGTAGCTGGAGCCCTTCTGAGTAAAATACTCTCTTGGCCCAACTCGATCGTATGAATAGATTCTGCGATAGAGGGCGCCAAATCATGAATTAACACCACAGGAAACCGTCCTAGCTCCACTCAGCTCACTGCCCACTTCAACTTTCTGTCTTCGTTCATTCAGATAACTTCTGAAAGGATCATGGACATTGCCTCTCACTCCCAAGTGTTCTAATTTCTTCAACAAAAGCTCATGACTCACAGTTTAAAGCTTTCGCCAGGTCCAGTAGGACACCATGGCATGTCTTTTTTTCATCAATTGTTTTATATATAGTTGATGCAACTTTTGCGATGGCGTCTTGAGTGGAGCGGTGCTCTTGAAATCCGTACTGCAGTTCAGACAGCATTTTGTTTATTTTCAAGTAGCTTTCTAGACGATTTTTCAATTTTTTTTCAATTACTTTGGACACTGACGAGAGGATTGATATAGGGCGATAGTTGGAAACTTTCTTTCTGTCACCTCCTTTGAATATTGGAACAACCTTTGCTTCTTTCAGGTGACTTGGAAATACTCCACATTTTATAAATGTATTGATGATGTGCGACAATAGTAAAGCGATAAAATCGAGTGTGGTTTTCAGCATTTCATTAGTATTACCGTCTATACCTGGTGCCTTATTATTTTTTATGTCACTCGTAATATAACTTCCCTGACCTCACTTGGATTTGTGTGACTCAGATAAATAGACTTCGGAGAACTAATATTCCGTTCTTCAAGTTCTATAGGTATTATTTCAGATGCTAATTTGAGTCGAACTTCTGAAAATTAATTATTGAATTCTGCACTGATATATTTGGCCCAGAATTTGGGGAGATTTTTATGATTTGGTTTGTATTGGCGTATTAATTAGAGAAGTCTTTGACCACTTTCCAGAGGTTTTTCGAAGAGTTTTTGTTTTTTTCGATTTCATTTTTAAAGTAATTTGTTTTAATTTTTTTTCGAATAGAGTTTAATTTATTCCTATTTGTTATATGTTTTTTTTGTATGCATCATTCAAATGGTTGGTAGACTGAACTGAATAACTGGGAATATCATTCAATTGCAAACAACTTCTTTCGATAACATTTTTCGATATTTTGCATATTACTCTAAGTATAGTGAATTTAGAATATCGGCCGTTTCCCGCTTAGCCGGACGCTACTGGCAATAATCGATACGCTCGAACATAGTCTAATTGAATGCACCAAGTTTTATGAAGAATGAAATTTTCTGAGAAGCTTTCAATAAAAAAGTTTCCCATATGGTTCCAACATTTTGGCGGACACTGTATAACAGTGGACACTGTTATGTATTGTGGCGATACTGCGGGCGAAGCCGGACCTGAACGCTTATGCAAACAGCATGTGAGCGCGAATGATTCATCGATACACTTTCCAGGCGCTGTGTATGTAGAGAAATCTCGTCGCATCTAAGAACGTTCCTGAGGCTTCGGCGAAATCAGGTGTAGATATAAAAAGGCAACTCGACAGTGGACGCGGACAGTTAGTTAGGAAGTGATAGACAGTTCAGATTCAGTTAAAATAGTTACATTCAATTGTCAAATAAACTACCTAGTAATTATAGTTTGTTTGTGAAATAAAAATTTTTTAAACTATTTAGACTTTGAAATATTCTACAGTATTTATGGTGTACCGTGTATACGACGGTCCTCAGGTTAAAAAAATCGTACCTATTTATGTTTTGCCTATTTAATTTTAACGAATTATTGCTGCAGTGCAGACAGAATTGGTATCGTCAGAGTTCATATCTCTCAAATCGTTTATACTGAACAATATCAAAGTTTGATGGTAATGAATGGTTACTTTGTTTGGGCACGGGCAGCAAAACGGTATTTGCTTTTTATGTGGAATTGATTATCTCGATTGATTCATGAGAATGAATTTGAAAGAGGATACAGGAACGAGATTCGAAAGATTGCAGACGGCAGGAACGGACATCGGAGGCTGGTCTCGGTACCACCTCCCCTATGGGGTGCAGTAAAAAAGTGTGATGTTCTGTTGGGCCAATGGTTTTTTTATTCATATCACTGTTTTCAATTTCAATATGTATTTTGAGCATTTTCATATTGAAATAATAATAAAACGGATAATAGTATCATTAGACCGATGACCACATAATTACTGATAAGATCGATGGGAATATAAGAAAACATAATAAGGTAAATAGAGAAGTGAATGTTACATTTATAGTTGATCCCAAAATGAAAAATAGTAAAATATGCATATGTCACAACATTATAAGTGTTATTGAGGACTCAAAAAATGTACATCATGTGCTAAAGACGGTAAAATATTGTGAAATTGACAATAATAACATTGTTTTGAATACTCTCAACAGTAAATTAGGAAGTAATTATAACAATTATAAATTAGGTTGTGTTTTACCAGAACAGAACTCTTCTTTATCGAAAACACAGGGGGACTCCACAATAGACTAGATGATACCACATTATCTATTATATTGTTGAACATTCAGTGTGTCAGAAATAAAGTTGATGATCTTGCACTATTTGTAGAAGCGCAGGGTATGCCAACCTTCATCTTACTAACAGAACATTGACTATTGAATTCTGAAACTTGTTATATTCCAAACTATGTATTAGTTGCTAAGAATCAATTTAAAAATGGTGGTACTATGATTCTAGGGAATGAAAATAAAATTCACAATCTCAGGCTTACTGCTGTAGATAGATTGATAGATATGACTCCTTAATAAACGAAAAAGAGTTCGAGTTTTCTATGGTACACGAGCGCAAAAATAACATACTCATTATTTGCCTCTACAGAGCACCCAATTCTGATGTAAATGCCTTTTTAGAAAAACTCGAAACTCTCTTATCCAGCTTGCCGCCAAATGCCCACATTAGCAGGCGATCTTAATGTAAACTTTGCTGAATACTCATTAGCTAGAGAAAATTTGAGGAACCTGTTGTCCTCCTCTAACATAATGATGCATGTTGAGCAACCAACACGTATCACCAAGCAATCTGCTACCATAATTGACTATATGTGTTCAAATTTAAATAGACATAGTATTAGTTGTTGTACTGTTCCTGCAGGTATCTCGGATCATGGAGCAGTAGTTTTTCAGTCTAATAACTTCACTATTAAACCTCATAAAAAGAGGTATAGGTATGGTAGGATTTTTAGTGCAAAAAATTGGACAAATTTACAGGAGCACTGTCAACAAATACCATGGATCACTCCCAAATATTCTGAGGAACCTATCAATACATTTCATACATTTTTAACAACATTATTTGAGAACTGTTTTCCATTGCAAATGTTCAAAATGAAAGAAAAAAACCATGGATAACAAAAGGCGTCAAAATATCTTCGCGAAACTTGAGGTAGTTACATTCCATAAGTAAACATGTATCAAATGATTTTTTTATAAGTTATTTCAATGCTTACAAACGTACATATAAGCAAGTTATCAATAATACAAAAAAACATATTACAAAAATCGTTTAAAAAATCTAAAAATAAAACAAGAGAGAATTGGAAAATAATAAATGAATTACTAGGAAAAAATAAATCACAAACACTTAATATTGATATTGACCCTGATATTCTGAATAACTTCCATTGCTCAATAGGCCATAAGCTCACATCTAATCTTAATCCACAGGAAGACCCTCTAGACTATCCAGAGTATGTTAGCATTGCCCAAAACTTTCACCTTGAAGACACAAACATAAGTGAGCTAAAAGATGTTATAAATGAAATAAGAAACAAGAGCTCATCAGGTATGGATGGCTTATCTATAAATTTTTCAAAACCTACCGGACCATGTCTTACTCACCCTAGTTGAGACAATCAATAGTTCTTTCAGAATGGGAGAGTTCCCTTCCTGCTTGAAACAAGCGGTTGTAATCCCCTTGTATAAAGGTGGGGAAATAGATGATCCCTCGAATTTTCGCCCAATTTCATTATTATCAACATTATCCAAAATAATAGAAAAACTAGTCAAAAGAAGGATGATGGTACATCTCACCAGTAATGACATATTAAGCCATGACCAATTTGGATTTCAAAACTCAAAAAGCACCAATGATGCTATATTCTCACTTCTAGAAAATACATATATCACTTTGAATAATGGAAAAGCCGTAGCGGCAGTATTCTGTGACTTCTCTAAGGCATTTGATTGTGTTAGCCATGAGATACTACTGCATAAACTACAATTTTACGGTTTCCGAAATCTCACATTAAACTGGTTCCGCACGTATTTATCAGAAAGGAGTCAAGTTGTAAAAATAAAATACACCTACTCTAACAGTGGTAAAGTCGCAATGGGCATTCCACAAGGGTCGGTTCTTGGTCCTATTCTATTTTTATTGTATTTAAATGACCTAGCCACCATTCGCATCCAAGGTAAATTCACTTTTTTTGCAGATGATACCACCATTCTGTGGCACAACAAAGACATAAGTCACTTGAAGAAATCAATTACTCTCGATCTACAAAAAATTAAGCAATGGTGTGACTCCAATCTACTCTGCTTCAATTTAAAAAAAAAGAAACCTAGTCACCTTCAAGTTTGAGTTTGATAATTTGTACTTAGATAACCGGATTATAACAAACAAGCCACAAACTAAGTTTCTAGGCCTAACTATAGACAACAAGCTGAAATTTGATGAGCATGTAACGACCTTGAGCAAAAAGTTAGCCTCTAGCTGCTTCGCGATGAAAATTGTTTCGAGGGAATTAAATTTAGCCTCGGCTAGGATGGTCTACTTTTCCCTAGTCGAGTCACACTTGAGGTATGGCATTGCCTTCTGGGGATTATGCAGTGATCAGTTATTTCGATCTGATTTTGTACTACAAAAAAGGGCCATTCGATTCCTGTGTAAAGCTGAGTATAGCTGTCACTGTAAACCACTTTTTATTAGCCAGCAAATCCTATCACTCTCTTGTTTATTTATTTTGGAGACTGTATGCCTTGTCCACACAAAATATGGGTCAACACCTACTGAATTAAAAAAATATAAAACAAGAAATGAAGACTGTATTCCCTTACCCTTACCTAAATTTAGCCTGACAATGAACTCCATCATGTATGAAATTAAAAAAATATATAACCATCTGCCAGCTAGTTATAGAAACATCACTTCTCCGAAGATTTTTCGGAAGAAGGTGAAAAATGCTCTATTACAGAAAGCTTATTATAACCTGCAGGAGTATTATGATGATATGGTTCCTATGTAAATTAATTTGACAATGTAACTTGATAATGTGATTTGACACTGTGACATTTTACTTACTCGTTTTTAACGTACTCTACTTGACAACGTTTTTATTTAAACATACAATCTTGTTTACTCTTAGTTCTATACGAATATAGCTGTTATACCTAGTATTTAACTAAATTATAATGTGCTTGTGTATTTATTTACAAAATTATTCAGTTAATTATAATCACCTTCTCATTTCTAATTAGGATATCAGTTTTTAAATATTTTTAATTATTCTTCTAAGTGTCTTTTATTCTCATTTATACACCTTGAGACTCTACCCTCTCATTATGTTCATATTGTACTTTGTAACGCTTTGTCAATAAGAATCATTTTCTTCAGACAATAAAGTATACTTTGATTGATTGATTGATTATAAATTTTGTGAAAAAAATTTAGGTAAGAATGCCGGGTATTGAGTTGTATCATTGTTTAAATAGAAGATAGTCAATACCTGTGGAAAAGGCATTGGACCCAAACGCGAGTGTCATCTAGCGTGATTACTTACAAACAGGAATTTTTAATGCTGTCCCATTGTTTCAATCAAGTTATGACATGACTTGGAGGCCAGATCACTGAAGCTACGACATGACTTGGATGCGAGATCACTGTCGCCATCTACATGTCGCATCCATTTGAATCCAATATAAATCCCATAAGGCTGGCTAACTATCTTACTTCTATATAAACAATGGTTGTATTGTGGAAGTGTGTTTCAGAAGTGTATCTAGGGCCAATTTATTTGATGAACTGGGTGATATTTTCGCTTATTTGCATTTACGGAGTGAAATCTAGAGTAGGATTTATTTCTCTTTACGAATCGGGTTATTTCCATATATTACTTATTTTACAAGTTTATGATATTGCTCGTCAGCTATTTCCCACAGTTTTTTTTTATTTTATTCATAAAATCTGTTGATTTGATCCAGTGCATATTATTTTGAAAGTCCAACCAGCTTCTGTGGCTGAGATATATTTCAACCACAAGACCTAGTGCAGAAGGCCGGATCTGAACCTGTCCGGACGTTTGAGTAACAAAAAGATCTAGTTAAGCCTTAAGCAAATAGATAGCTGGTATCTCCTAGCCAGCAACATTCTTTTTGCTCGGTTATAACAAGACCAATAACAGAAATTCGGGGTGGTGACCGCATTTTGCATTTTATTTATTTTTTATACTCTTCAAGTATTATTAAACGAAGTAGTTTCATGGGCTTCACCCTGAGATACCCTGTACAGTCATAATTTTTATTTATAATTTTTTCAAAAAATTTTAAATAAAAATTCATCTACAATACACCCTCTAGTACAAAGTGGTAACCTCCGTTTCATCAATATGAATACGAAGCATACAAAGATCAAAAAGGAAATAATGAGCCTTTGAAATCGTGTTTTTTTGGTGAGATTATCAATTATAGGAAATCTGCTAATGTGTACCTAACAATATTCTATATTTATATTTGCAATTTCAAATTTTATATATCTTATAATGTAATTTTATAATGTAAACAGAGAGTGCTGGGACATAATAAAAGAAAACAGTAACAAACAAAACAAAAGTAAAATATCAGCAATAAAAAACAACAATGGTGAAATTACCAAAAATGAAAAGGATATAAGTAACTATTTTAATTCATTCTTTATCGAAACAACAAAAAACAGCATACCGAAAAATGAAAGACGAACGCGGAATATAACATTCCAACTTCAGTCATTTTACTTGTACCCCACAGACCCCATGGAAATATCTACCATCATCAATAAAATATGCTCAAAAAAATCCTATGGAATAGATAATATACCCGGACACGTTCTGAAGTCAGTCGAGGATATTATATCGCAACCTCTTAGTATTCTAATCAATAAAAGTTTTTGTGTGGGGAAATTTCCAGACGAACTCAAGTATTCAAAAGTTGTTCCAGTTTTCAAAAACAAAGGGAATAAGGAGGAAGTGAAAAATTACTGACCAGTAGTGGTCTAATGTCACATAGGCAAAATATACGAATATTGCTTCAACACTAGACTCAATGATTATCTTGATAAACTGGATATTCTTGATAACTCACAGCACGGCTTCAGAGCAAAGAAATCCACCATGACAGCTCTCGATGGGATGATAACCCATATTCACGATCCCATGAACAAAAAAGGTCACATTATGGGACTATTTTTCGACATGAGCCGCGCATTCGACACAGTTGATCACGGCCTGTTGGAAAATAAACTTTACAAACCGGAGTCAGAGGTCCATGTTCAGAATGGTTACTTCCATACTTATCTGACAGAAATCAACAGGTCGAGATCAATGGTGTTAGATCGGATCCTATGAAAACACACACTGGTACCCCATAGGGATCATGTCTGTCCCCCACTCTGTTCAATATATTCATTACAGACCTTCCAAGACTATTGCAAGTAAGTGGATCCCCGATTATTTATGCGGACGACACAAACTTGATTATCAGCGGAAAATCCGATCAAGAAATACAGGATAAGTCGCACAAATCAATCAAAACCATATCAAAATGGTGTTCGGAAAATATGATAATCCTGAACACCTACCAATCTGTAGCTGTTCAATTTCATACAAAAAATATCGATGTGAACCATAGCTTACTTCTTCATACAGACGGAAAATCATTAGAGAACTTGGCCTGTACGAAATTTTTAGGGTCTACCTAGACCAAAAACTAACTTGGAACAACCACATAGATAAAACAGTAGCGAAATTGAGTTCTTATTGTTTTGTGATAAGAAACCTACATAATACAGGCTGATTCACGGTGGATGGCACATTAGACGTTTCTGGTGAACCAGACAACGGATCACTTTGAAAATTTAATGGAGGGCATATTCGGACATTCTCTAGCCAACTAAAATATTTTTGACAATGCGGTGTTGCCGCTTCTATTAGAAAGCAGTAGCAACTTTGATTTTTCACTCTGTATATAATATTATTTTTGGAATCTCCAACAATTGCCCGACAACTTTTCTTGATATTTCCCTATACCTATCTGTTACCGTTTTCGAAATAAAAATTAATTTCAATTTTTTTCTTCGAAAATCATGACTTCTAAAAATGCCGATATCTTTAAGTTAAGAAGTACTATGATATCGAAATTTGGTTTGGAGTTAGGTGATACTTGGACACTTCCCACACGTCAGCCTAATCTCCGTTACTTCAATACAGGGTGGTAAAAAAATACAGTTTTTTCGTTTGCTTGAAAAAGTTGCTGAAATTTGATTATTTTAAATGGAACACCCTGTATATTATTGAAAATTCGGAAAGCTGCTGAAATTTGCTTTCTTTCTATGTATATCATACCTATACCTAACTGGTCAAGTTTCGGACTTATGAGCATTTATTTGTGAAAATGTCCCTTCAGAATGGTATTTCCATTCGGTATTTGGTAAGCAGGCCATGATTACTATTTGACAGTAGCGTTGTGACATTCTCCTAATAATATCGACATTTTCGTCACTTCAGAAGTTGCAAATACCTTCAAAACGATGGAACAAAACTATTCAAACGAAGTTCTTATGAATTTGTTTATTATTTTTGGACAGTGTGATAAAATTATCAGCAGAACATGTAGAAAGTTCAATGAAATGTATCCGAATCTACCGCCAATGAACCTCAAGAAATTTATACGAATTCAGAACAATTTCAATGCATTTGGATCAACTTTAAAAGCACCAAGAAACTTGCCTCGACCAGTAACTTCTGAAGACAACCAGATTAATGTCTTAGCATATTTTCACGCATTTCCCAAGTCATCGATAAGAAGTGCTGAAGAAGATTTGGGTATAAAATATTCATCGGTTCAAAGAATCTTGCGAAGACATAAAATGCATGATTATAAATTCACCAAAATTCAAGCAATGAAGCCTCAAGACCCTCAACAGAGAGTAGAATTTTGTGAAATGTTGTTGACACGCATTCAAGAAGATCCACTTTTTTTAAATAAAATTATTTGGACTGATGAATCGAAATTTTCGAGAGAAGGGATTTTCAATAGAAAAAATCGTCATTATTGGTCCAGTGAAAATCCTCACGTCACAAAAGAAGCCGGATTTCAAGAAAAATTTAGTTTTAATATCTTCTGCATGTTGGTGGACAACAAATTGAGGTACGTGATATACGAGGAGTCATTAACATCCAGAAGCTACCTGAATATTTTGGAGAATACTGTAGAGAGTTTCGTGGATAATCTGCCACTCGAAGAATATCGAAACTGTTGGTACCAACTAGACGGAGCTCCTGCACATTGCACAAGAGAAGTGAGCGCAGAACTGGAAAGACTTTTTGACGATCGGTGGATAAGGCGCTTGGGACCATGGAATTGGCCAGCGAGATCACCCGATCTTAATCCATTAGATTTTTATTTGTGGGGAATGTTTGAAGAAAAAGTTTACAAAATACTCGTGCGTTCGAGAGATGAATTGTTAGAAAGGATTGCCCAAACATTTGAAGATTTGGATCCCAATGAAATCAGATCTGCCACCACGAAAGCAGTCAACACCCGCATTTTAAAGTGCTTGGAAGTGAACGGCCAGCGATTCGAACATATTTTGAAATATTCCACATGATTGTTTTACTTTTTTATAATTATTCATATCAATATTTCCAATTTCAAGTTTCTTGGTGCTTTTTTAAAGTTTATCCAAACATATTGAAATTGTTCTGAATTCGTATAAATTTCTTGAGGTTCATTGGCGGTAGATTCGGATACATTTCATTGAACTTTCTACATAGTCTGCTGATAATTTTGTCACACTGTCCAAAAATAATAAACAAATTCATAAGAACTTCGTTTGAATAGTTTTGTTCCATCGTTTTGAAGGTATTTGCAACTTCTGAAGTGACGAAAATGTCGATATTATTAGGAGAATGTCACAACGATACTGTCAATTAGTAATCATGGCCTGCTTACCAAATACCGAACGGAAATACCATTCTGAAGGGACATTTTCACAAATAAATGCTCATAAGTCCGAAACTTGACTAGTTAGGTATAGGTATGATATACATAGAAAGAAATCAAATTTCAGCAGCTTTCCGAATTTTCAATAATATACAGGGTGTTCCATTTAAAATAATCAAATTTCAGCAACTTTTTCAAGCAAACGAAAAAACTGTATTTTTTTACCACCCTGTATTGAAGTAACGGAGATTAGGCTGACGTGTGGGAAGTGTCCAAGTATCACCTAACTCCAAACCAAATTTCGATATCATAGTACTTCTTAACTAAAAGATATCGGCATTTTTCGAAGTCATGATTTTCGAAGAAAAAAATTGAAATTAATTTTTATTTCGAAAACGGTAACAGATAGGTATAGGAAAATATCAAGAAAAGTTCTCGGACAATTGTTGGAGATTCCAAAAATAATATTATATACAGAGTGTTCCATTTGAAAAATCAAAGTTGCTACTGCTTTCTAATAGAAGCGGCAACACCGCATTGTCGAAAATATTTTAGTTGGCTAGAGAATGTCCGAATATGCACTCCATTAAATTTTCAAAGTGATCCGATGTCTGGTTCACCAGAAACGTCTAATGTGCCATCCACCGTGAATCAGCCTGTATAGTATCAATTGAAGTCCTCAAATTGCTATACTTTGGACTCATACAGTCTGTACTTTCATATGGTATTGTATTCTGGGGACAAGCTCATAACTCGGGCCAACTCTTTAGCGCTCAAAAAAAATCATACGTTGCATACTGAAATTATCTAGATCAACATCATGTAAAAATCATTTCGTTGTTCTGGGCTTATTGACACTACCATGCCTATATATTTATGCAGTTATTATGTATATAAAAAACAAGAATAAACCATTCTTAGCGAGGAACGATATCCATGATCACCACACTCATAATAAGGAGAAAATTGAACTGCATTGGACAAGAAAATCCCAATTATGTCGGGATTAAATGCTACAACAAAATATGTACCATGAAAGAATATAGTTGCTTGAACACCACCCAACTCAAACATAATCTAAAAGCATTTTTGAAACAGAAAAGTTACTATTCAGTGCAGGAATTCATGGATGAGAACCTGATTGAATAACTCTCAACCCATCACAGCTTTTAATTTATTTTGATATTTTGACACTATGTTATCAAAGAAAGCTGCAACAATTGCTTTAATTCAGAACCCCATAATTACAATTCTCCACTACTTTCGAGTTCCGAGATATTCCCTGTCCTAAACTTCGTGGGCCACCCTGTATATTAGATCAAAGTCACTGGTATATGATTGTCTTTTCAAAAACTAATATTTTTAGGAATATCCGATTCAGAGGTTGATGCTGAACAATTTGTGCAATTATCAAAAAGACCAATGTATCTGTAACTTTCGATTGCCTAAGATGTTGCTTGCACTAGTTCGCCAATTCAATTTCAGTTGCTGAACTTCCACCTACAAGCCAGCCTATCCGATTGGAAATTTAAGAGCGCTTTATATCATATATCAACAAATCAACTTGTTGAATTCAAATTTCTTACACTTAGATCCTTTGATATTTGGATTTCATAGAAGAGAATTGTTTATATCCAGCAAGGAAAAATGTATTATACCAGTCGATCGAGGAATTACCACCTAAATGTAACTGTAAACAATGATCTACAAAACAATGCAGTTATAGATCAACAATCATATAAATCATATAAAAGAAAAATGTTTATTGATTGATTGATTGATGAACTAATTAGTTTCCTGAAATGTATCAACGTATTATATGAAATATAGAATGTATCGAACCTTCCTAATAACCTAAATGGTTGATGGGAGTAAACTTGAAATAAAATAATAATAATATATATTAATGGCGAATGAATATTTATTTTATCTCTGATTTGACGAATAATAGTACATTTCCAGCGCATATTTCAAGTTTAGCTCATTTGTGCGTTTTACGGTCTAAATATCAACTTAATGCGAATTCATTATGGAACAAAAATTCTTTTCAAATAATTTTTCTACAAGAATGATTTCAGTACCAGAGAAGAAAAATTAAATTTTTAGGTAAATAGTCTAAAATTTGCGTTTTGGACTAAAATGGACCATATTTCGTATCAGAGTCACAAAATACGTATTATAACATAAAGCTACTTCGTAGACCTGAAAATGGATGAACGAACCCCCCCCCCCCCCCCCAATAGCGATCGGGCTATCAATTCATAAAGAAAAAACTTACTTGATTTTATTCAGTGTCTGGTTATATTTATGTTGTTTTTATGATTTACTTTTGACGAAGGAGAACCAGAATGTACACAAATAAATGGAAAAAAATCTTTGTCGAGACTTGTAAAGTTCTCTATTTGCTCGTTGGGAAATAGAAATAAAACACTTTATTTAACTGCACACTTTAGTCTCGACTCCACAAACGTCTCGCATCTACTGACTCCCTAGTCATCGATGATAGCTATCGCTTATGTAATCGACCACCAATTCTTTATTAGTAATCAGTATACGGGGCCATACACTACATCTCTTCCTTTTTCTAATGTAACTTATATGTGAAAATAACACGAACATTTATACGTTTTCACAACCTGATATTACCCTGGCTAACTTAATATAAATACAAAGCATATATAAGTATTCTATTCATATAAGTATGTATCAAAGAACAACAATTAAAATAGCAAATAATAATAATCATGAAAGTAATAAGTAATAGTGACCTGAACAATAATGTAACGACAAAGAAGTTATAACAATAACAATTCAAATAAGTATGCATCAAAGACCAATAATAAAAATAGCTTATAATAATAATGAAAGAAATAAATATTAGTGACCTGAACAATAATCTGAAAACAATAAAATGTTAACAATTTGAATCGTCACAAACACTCCATTTTCCTTCTATTTTCTTCAGATGGACGATGTTTCTTCTACATTCCTGACCAGAGTCGTCATTTCGAACCACAACATCCCCACCTGTTTTATCGACCACTGTGTGTGTGCTTGGGTCGAATTCTGGCATTGTTTTATTTTCTCTAATCAATATTTTCTTGTAGACTTTATCGCCCAATTCCAAGTCCGTTTCTCCAGCCCTCCTTTTTCTATCACCATATTCTTTTCCTATTTGTTTTTGTGTTAGGTCTTTTTCTCTGGCATGTTCTTCAAATATGCTATTTTCGGGATCACCAGAACTAGGGATCTTATCCCTGAATTGGCGTCGAAAGAATAACTCACTTGGTGTTTTTCCAGTTGTTGAGTGCGGAGTACTATTGTACATCATTTGGTAATCTACCAGTTCTTGTCGCCAATTTTTCTTGAGTGCTTGACTAATTTTAAGCCTCTTTAAGATATCCCGGTTTTGTCTTTCAACCTCTCCATTCATCTGGGGCCAGTATGGAATGGAGTTGAATATTTTTATGCCGTTTTCTTCAAAATACGTTTTTATTTCCTCACTTATAAATTGTTTGCCGTTGTCGCATGTGATAGTCATGGGAAACCCCAATCTTGAAAATATATCTTTCAAGATGTTTATTGTGCTCATAGAGGTGATGCTCCTCATTATTTTTATTTCTTTGTAGCGACTAAAATAGTCAACTATTACAAACAAATGTTCTCCTGTAGGCAAAAGGCCCATGAAGTCCATGGCTACGTCTATCCAAGGTCCTGTTGGCAGTTGCCTCCTTTTCATTGGTTGAGGGATAGTGGGTGTTGAAACTAACAGGCACCCTTTACATGTTTTCACGATCTTTTCAGCATGTTCATCTATCTTTGGCCACCACACTTTCGTTCTGAGCCTACCCTTCATAGCCACTATTCCCGGATGACCTGCATGCGCTGCGTCTAATACACGCTGTCGCAAGTTCTTTGGAATCACTATTCTTGTACCCCTCAGGAGAATATCACCACACAGACAAAATTCCTCCTGGAAGATTTGGCACCGCTTCACAGACTCAGACCAGTTGTTGTTTTGAATGCCATCTTTGAGTTCTAATATCTCTTCACCAGTTTGTGACGATTCTTGTATTTCCTGCATCGTTACTGCTACGGGGCGAGCCAGTTCGACAATTTGGCTAACCTGATCGTATGCCTCGAAGGATGTGCTAGGATTTGTTTGGCACAATCGAGATAAAGGATCAGCGATGTTTGTTTTACCTGGCTTATAAATGATTTTGAAGTTGAAAGATTGTAATCGTAAAACCCATCGTTCTATTCTTGCGCACGGACGAGATCTAGGTGATAATATAACTTCAAGTGGTTTGCGGTCTGTGACCAGTTCAAATTCATCTTTTCCATATAAATAGATACCAAAATGCTCTACTGCCCATACCAAAGCTAGAGCTTCTTTTTCAGTCTGGCAATACCTTTTTTCGCAATCTGTGAGGCTTTTATTGCCGTACGCGATGATTCTGGGGCCTTCCTTATCAAACTGTATGAGAACTGCTCCAAGACCCACTGGACTTGCATCTGCTACCTTTTGGGTTCTATCGCTAGGGTCATAGTAACCCAAGGTTTTGATATGTGACAGTGATTCTTTGAGTTTTTTGAAGTTATTGTTTTGGTCTTCCCCCCAGTATTTTATAATGTTTGCGTGCTTACTCAATTTCATCCGCAATAATTTCCTCAATGAGTCTGTTAGAGTAGCGAGATTTGGTATCCATTTACCGACGAAATTGACTAAACCCAAAAAACTATGTACTTCTTCTATTGTTTTTGGAGCCCGAAAAGATTGTATTACGCTTACGTAATCTTCTAATGGTCAGACCCCCTCCGGCGACAACCTATGTCCAAGAAATCGAACTTCCGTAATTTTGAAAATGCATTTACTTTTATTCAGAAGTACATGGTTCTCGCGCAAAATATTCAATGTATTACGAACCCTATGATCATGTTCTTCTTCACTTGTTCCATAAATTAGGATGTCATCAATGAAATTAACTGTACCTTGACAAGGTAGTAGCATTTTTTCCAGAGTCTTTTGAAAGATTTCTGGGGCAGATGTTATTCCAAACATAAGCCTTTTGTACCTGAAGAGACCTTTACTACTAATAAAGGTGGTTATGTACCGTGATCTCGGAGAAATTTCGATTTGATGAAACGCATTCTTGATATCGAGTCTGGAAAAATATTTAGCTTTTCGAAAATTTGGTAAAAGGCTGTTCATTGTGGGTAGAGGATAATTTTCCCTCAAGATAGCGGTATTAGCCTTGCGCATGTCGATGCATATTCTGACGTCACCGTTCTCTTTGAGAACAGGAACCATGGGTGATACCCATTCAGATGGACCTTTTACCTCTTCTATTATGTCAGCTTGCATAAGCTCCTCAAGTTTCAGGTTGATTTTTTGTTCCAGAGGTATGGGTATCCTCCTATAAGGTTGGCTCACAGGTTTAACGGTTTTATCGATGGGAATGTGAATGAGAACATCTTTGAATTTTGGGAAAATTTCAGAATTCAAGTTATTAATGTTCAGGCCTATCTTGAGGACTCCTAAAGAAATTGCTGTTTGTTTGCCTAACAAATTCCTCTTTCCATCCTTTATGACATAGAAAGAAGCCACTTCTTTTTGAGGTCCAATTTCGATTATTGCTTCAAATGAACCCAAAATTTCTAGGGGATCTTTAGATCCATAACCGAAACATACTTTGTTAGGCTTTTTTATTTGATTTTGAACTACTATTCCGCATTTCTTTAGGGATCTCCAAGTGTAATCATTTATGATATTGGATTTACATCCAGAATCTATCAACATCTTAATTACAATACCTCCTACCTTACAATCTACCACATCGTCATCGTCAATGTGAAATACATACTCCACATCTTCTTGGTTTTCTACGTAGTCCACTTCTTCATTTCTTGGCTGTCTTTGCTTGAATTTCTTTGGTGGCGGTCCCCTCTGGTTCTTATTAATTTTTTTTTGAGCGGCAACACTTTTCATAATGGCCTCTAAAGTTACATTTCCGACATACTTTATTGACTGCTGGACAATCGTGTACTTGGCCCTTTTCTATTCCAGATCCGCATCTCATACATTTTGCTGTTGAGAGTATGTTCTTCTGACGAAGTAGATTGACGGTTGTAGCTGAACTACAACCCGGCTTATCGGTGAACTCCGATATTTGCCTATCAACAGTTTCTGACGAGATTGCTTCGGCGATAATTTTTTCCAAAGTAATTGAATCCCCAGTAGCCAAGATTTTCTCTTTAAGTTCAACGGAGAGGCACTTCTCGGTAATTTGGTCAATTATTTGTTCTTCTACATTCATGAACTGGCACTTTTCGGCTTGGTTTCTCAGTCTTACTAAAAATTTCTCAAATTTTTCTCCTGTTTCTTGTTTCAAAAGTCGAAATTGGTGTCTCTCGTAAATTCGAATTTGCTTCGGGGAAAAATATTGATCAAGTTTTTCAATGGCGATAGTATATGAATCACCATCCTCACAATCAGTATCTGTGACATTTGCACCAGGTAAGTTGTAAAAGATTTCTTGAATTCCTAGTCCTCCGAGGTGTAAAAGATTCGCTCTCTTTTTCTTCGGATCAGTTATAGAGGCAGCTTCCAAGTATATTTCGAGGGCTCTTATCCACTTTCTCCATCGGAGTCCAACAGAACTGACATCTCCATCACAATCGAATGCTTCGAGAGATGGAATGTTCGACATCGTTTCTGAAATACAACAGCTTCATTTTATTCAGTTGTTCGGAAGCTTGCACATTTTGGTGTACTTTTACTTTTACATAGTATGTAAAAACGTATTAGAATTCAAATTTTTTCTGTGTGTAACCAGTACGTTTTCACACAGTCATGTGTTTTTGTTCGATGTTTGACACCTACGCCCTTACGGCTTTGAATGGATGTGTAATGCATTCGGTGTTTCACACCTACGCCCTTACAGCTTTGATCAAATCTGTAACGCATCCGGTGTTTAACACCTATGCCATTACGGCTTTGAATGAATCTGTAATGCATCCGGTGTTTAACACCCATGCCATTACGGCTTTGAATAAATCTGTAATGCACCCGGTGTTTAACACCGATGCCCTTACTCTTTATACAGTCATGTTTTTATTTGGTGTTTGACACCTTTGCCATTACGGCTTTGAATAAAGTAATGCATCCGGAGTTTAACACCGATGCCATTACGGCTCCATGCCATTTTATCATTTATCCGGTGTTTAACACCTTCAATGTCCATTTAAGTTATATTTTGGTACTTACTTAGTTTTATCCTCGTCGCCAATGTAAAGTTCTCTATTTGCTCGTTGGGAAATAGAAATAAAACACTTTATTTAACTGCACACTTCAGTCTCGACTCCACAAACGTCTCGCATCTACTGACTCCCTAGTCATCGATGATAGCTATCGCTTATGTAATCGACCACCAATTCTTTATTAGTAATCAGTATACGGGGCCATACACTACAAGACTGATTTCGGAATTTGAGCTGGTATCTAAATTAAAATATTCCAAAATTATAATTTTAACTATAAACGTTTACACGTTTTCGTATTTTACTTATATAAATATTGTTTTTTCTGTGCAAATTTTCTTTGTAATTGTCCACAATTTTCTATTTTAGAGCCACGAGAATGACAAGATACGAGGATGTATTGATATCTAGTTAGCCTAGACCAGTTCCCTGCATAAACAAAATATTGCGCTACCATAGCAACGAACAATAACTTATTAGAAGTGTCAGTGTAAAAACCAGAGTTACGCAATAAATTAAAAGAAAAAATATGACCACCGAAATTGTGAATATCGAAAAATTGGAGTATCGGGCCATCATCAAGTACCTGTATTTAAAAGGGTTAAGAGGTAAGCAGATTTACGAAGATATGCTTAATACCCTTGATGATCAATGTTCTTCCGTGAAAAATTGGACTGCAACCTTCAAAAGAGCTTCAAAAGAGGTAAATTTTCCATTGAAGATGATGACCGATCGGGAAGGCCAGTTTCTGTGTCAGTCCCCGAAAATATCGATGCAGTCTAGATCATTGTTTCATAAAAGATCAAAAAAATGTATTCAATTATACACCGATAATTTTCTAAACCGACGTTACAGATCATTTTCCCATCATAATTTCAGTATCCTCGACAGGAAAAAAAGAAGTTAGTTCACCTTTCACAAAACACAAATATTGTGTTGTAGAAAAAAATTAATACACTACGCTAAGATGGAAACATGGCTGGATATGTACACGAATAAAGATATTTATAAAAACTGTTTTAAACCTGATTGAAAAAAGTACGAACAAAGTTAAAATAAAACATAGTGAAGCGTGGAAAAATATCTGGATGACCAAAAGCCCTTTGAAATCTGTCAGGAAGAAGGAAAAACTCTATAAATGCATAAAAAGAAGCCCTACACCCGAGAACATATCCATATACAATCAATATAAAAATAAATTCGGAAAACTTGTTGACCAAGCAAAAAAAGATTATTATGCGAAAGGTTTACTGCGAAATAGAACCAATGCGTCAGCACTATGGAAATCTGTTAAAGAAATAACTAGTACCAGCAATTATTATAAGAACATTAAATATATAAAAAATGAAAATGGCGAATTGATTGAGAATGAGGGGGAAATTGCATATATATTAAATAAATTAAAAAAAATAATAAATTAGCAACAGAAATAGAAAAAAAGGCAACAAGAAATTATTCCCAAAAAAAAAGATTTTCCAAATCGTTTTTCCTGGAAAATATCACAAAAGAAGAGGTTGAAACGTGCATACTGACCTTGAAAAATAAAAAAGCACCAGGACCAGATGGTATAAAATCAGAATACCTCAAAATAATAGCTCCCCACATAGCGGAACCGCTACCCCACATCATAAATAAATGCTTTGCCACCGGTGTGTGTCCTGTAGCCTTCAAAAGCGCAACAATAAAGCCTATTTTCAAAGGTGGGGAAGCGCTGAATGTGACAAACTACAGACCTATTTCACTAATTTCGAACCTTGCCAAAAGTATTCGAGAAACTTCTGAAAAAACGCAAGCTGAACTTCCTAGACAGAAACGAAATTCTCAGTAAAAATCAGTTTGGCTTCACCATCGGAAAGTCCACAAATGATGCTATTTTGTCAGTAATGAACGAAATCAACTCAAATACGGACAGTAATGAGAAAACTCTTTGCATATTTGTGGATCTGGCGAAGGCATTCGATACAGTTAGCCACAATAGGCCATTGGCCGCAGTGGAGGGCCTGATACGGGCCCACTCACGTTCAAACCTAACCTAGTCACGTTCAGCTCTTGGACACGCTGGAGGAAATGGGCTTCAGAGGTATGCCCTACATGCTTCTGAACAATTACCTGAAAGGCAGAATACAGAGTGTCAAAATATCTGACTCACAAAGTGAATCTAAAACAATGAAATATGGCGTCCCTCAGGGAACAGTGCTTGGACCGCTTCTGTTTAATATATACCTGAATGGACTATTCAATCTGAAGTGCGCTGGTAAGATAGTTAGTTTTGCGGATGACACTGCAGTTATATACAAGGAAAACAACTGGCAGCTTGTGAAAAAAGTTGCCGAAAAAGATTTTGAAAATATAATGGAGTGGTTTGATAGCAGAACACTGACAGTTCGCTCCAAATATGAGGTACTTACCTCAGTACGATTCTCTTTCGTTGTCCCTGGGAATTGATGTACACATTCGCTCAGTTCCAAGCGTTAAATACCTAGGAATTTACCTGGACCAGCACCTAAGGTGGGATGCACATATTAACAATGTGATGAAAAAACTAAGATTCGTATTATATAAACTCAAATACCTGTCAAAAATTTTCACAATACAGTATTTAAAAATCTTATACCACGCATTGGCAGAAAGTCACCTTACATATGGTATCCTAGCGTGGGGAGCTGCCTATGAAAACCACCTGTCAGACTTGGAAATCTTGCAAAAATACATACTAAAAACAATGTACCATAAACCCCGCTCATATTCCACTGAAAAATTGTACATGGAAACAGAAATTTATGACATACGACAACTTTTCATCAAAAATATTCTTCTCAGAGTTCAGAAAAACAAACACGATCTAGTCGAGATAAGTCACAATTACGATACAAGACGTAAAACTTCATCAGTTCATGTCCCTACACCTGGAAACAATTACATGATGAAGTCCTACCTGTACCTTGCACCCAAAATTTAACATGCCATTCCAATAAACATGAAAACAACTCACTCGCCAACTCAATTTAGGAAATATCTTAAAAACTGGTTGCTCTGTACTCCTCGTGATCAAATACGTAAAATATTCGACACCCAACCATTGTGAAAAAAAGTAATTATACAAAAATATATTTGATAATCAAATTATTATTATTAATCAAAACCACTTAATTCCTCCTTTCTGCCAATAAATCATTTGTGGCTCACTACGCCACTTACTTATTTTCGATCTTGTTATGAATGTTACCAATATTTAATAATCATGTGTAAAATAATGTACCTACATCATACTACACCATACTTGTCTTTGTCCCTGTTTTTGTTAGTTTTGTATGTTTATCATTTTAGTATTCGTTAGTTAAAAGCCACGCACAGGCTCGTCCTTCTGTGGTCTTTCCATATTTATTTACAGTATTATTATGTAATTGTGCGAATAAATATATTATTATTATTATTATTATTATTTTTATAGTTCATGACATGATTTAAACAGACCGTCGAATTGGGCTAAAACGGATATCTGAAGCACTGAAAATTTCATACGAACGCGTTCATCATATAGTTCAAGTCAATTTGGACCTGAGAAAATTTGGTGCAAAATGGATCCCTAAATGTTTGAATGTTGACCAAAAACGTGCAAGGGTAGTAGCATCGCGTTCGATCTGTGCTCGATTTGAAAACGATGTAGACTTCTTAAACCGAACTGTTGCTATGGATGAGACTTGGGTACATTTCTACAATCCAGAAACAAAGCAACAATCGATGGAATGGCGACACTCCGGTTCTCCAAAACCTAAGAAGTTTCGTGTCCAAAAATCTGCTGGAAAAGTTCTTGTTTCATTTTTTTGGGATTGCCATGGAGTAATGATGATTGATGTTTTGAATAAGGGTAGAACAATAACTGGAGATTACTATTCGATATTACTGACCACTCTATGGGAAAAAATTAAAGAGAAAAGACGCGGAAAGCTATCCAAAGGTATTTTGTTTTTGCAGGACAACGCCCCTGCACACAAATCTCATGTTGCTATGCAAAAAATTCGTGATTTAGGGTTTGAATTACTAGATTCGGCTCCGTCCGAATATCATCTCTTTCTTCAACTAAAAAAAGTTTAAAAGGTCGTAATTTTTTTTCCTACGAAGGGGTAATGAAAGCTGTGGAGGTCTGGTTTGCAGAGCAAGAAGAAACATTTTTTTTGAAAGGTCTAGAGAAGTTGCAGGTTCGCTGTAATAAATGTATCCAATTAAAAGGAGAAAATGTTGAATAATAAAATATTTTGATATTGAAATTTTGTTTGGTTCTTTAGTAGGCTAAGAATTTTTCAATATATCCTCGTATATTGCCGAAACGGTGGCTATCTAAGAAAAGCTGGTTTCAATATAAATATTAACATTATTTCAAAATCATCCGACTGAATCGAACATGCGGTGCACAGTTAATGTGGGTTTGAATATGTATACGAGTTGATAGACTAATATACTAGTTATTAAGCCGCCAGGGAGCGAGTTGCCGGCTAGTCTAGCAAATTCCCACATCATAAGATAAACTTCCGGCTTTCCAATGTTTTCATCGCATAGCTTAAGACCGCGCCAAGTTCCATTCATAAGGGAATGCTGAGTTTATACAGGAAATTCGATGAGAGTGTAGCAGTCACAATTTCAATAAAGCAATCTCATTACTTCGGTTCCATGTTCGACCCTATTTCCTATTTTCGAATATCATACCAAAGCTGTTATAATAATCGACAATTACTCCAGTAACCGTGTCGCCTGAAAGGGTGGAGACCTTCCGTCACATCTGGTAGTTTATATTTTTAGCTGAGTTGTTTATGATGTTGGTTGAATTGTTAATTTGAAATTTCAACCTCGTGCGTTAAATGCAACATTGGAGGTATCTATCTGACAAAAGCAAAAAGCGCTTTGCTGGATAAAGCATAATAGCGATTCACAAGTTTACTAGACGGTCCGAATTACAAACCGCTGAACCGCTTCAAACAAATCCAGCGGAAAATAAAGCGCTTTATTCATCTGCAACGGCTGGAAGACCTATCAACCGTCAATCACGTGAAGCGTAAAGGCGCCTGCAGCCACTGCATGCTGTTTGACGGACCCATTGTTTCATTTCAGTTTTTGGGGATTCAATCCTGAAAGGCCAATTGTACGATTATAACTATACCATGAGATATCAAAGTAGACTGAACTTTCCACAATTTGAGCCCAGAACTTTCTCTGTCCAATAGTTTCCAAAATACTCCTTTTCACAATTTATCAATTTTTTCGAGCTGGGAAATTTTAGCAATAATTTTTCTGTGGGAGGTTCCCACCCTTCCATATTCCAAAGGACGCAAAAATGGTTTTATGGGATAAACAAAATAAAAATTTCCTCTTCATTGTGAGATGGTATTAGTAGGAGAGCTGAGGGACCAAACATGCAACAGTTTTATAATGGCTGATATTTCAATATTAGATCATAAATAGGTTGAATATCAATAGCCTGCCGTCAGTCCGACAGTTTTTGGAACAACTGGCGCGGGGGTGGTTCCGAACTTGTAAAAAAAAACACGTACGTCGCAACTGTTTCATAAAATCTGAAAATTAGTTTGTGGACAGTAAGACAACTAACAAATTATGCGGACATAGTCTATCTACAGAATATTGGAACAGTACGCGTCAGTAGCCCGCTAAACACGTCAGAAATTTAGTCGGTGAAAATGTTTTTAAAAACCTGAAAATTTGCGTGCAAGTAGTTCATAGTAATTTAAACAAGACTAACATAATCAGCCCGAAGTTTCATTGAACAAACGCCGTCAGCAGTCAATAAAAGGGCGCACCGCGCGCTTAATTCATACAGCGTGTTTCCTAACTGCAGGGGGTGATTTGTTAGGTCATTTTAGGAAGAAAAGTTGCAATGAATATATGTCCGGAGTAGCCTAGTTTCTGAGATACAGTGCGTTGAAATTTAAAAATAACGGTACTTATAAAATATCATGAATATCCTATAACCAATTTTGTTGAAATCTAGTACATTTGTTTGAACTCATAGGCCCCTCATTGAGCCCTAACTAGATTGAAATTATTAGGGCCAGTGGCGTCTCAATGGGCACCATAGCCAACATTATTCTAGAAAAAAAATATGCCAATGACTTTTTTTTTCTTAGATATATTTTTAGATTGAGTAACCGAAGATAGAACTTTTTGGCTTCTTGTATATTCTTCATATCTAGTTATGTTTTCGAGAAAAAACAAAAAACATAAAATAAAAATCAAAAATAAATATATTAACAATGGCGGTATTACAGTAAATGAGCAAATTTCCACCGTCTGATAAAATACACGACCGCATTCGATTTGCCATTGATTGCCTGACACGTTAAAAAATTCCTGAAGTAGTCCTTATTACATTGCAATTGTCAATTATTCGATCCCTCAAGTCTTTCACATCTAGTACAGGAGTTTTATAAACAAGAGCCTTCGGATGACCCTATAAATAGAAATCTAGAGGATTCATATCAGAACTGCGAGCTGGCCAATGTTGAGGTACTGCACGTCCAATTCAGCGACGAGCATGAACACTAAAATGAGCTGGAACCTTGTCGTGCATAAACCACATGTTGCCTCTTACAAGTATGGCTACTTCTTTTAACAAAATGGGTAAATAATCTCGCAAAAAGTCCATTTAGGATCCACCTGTTAATCTTTCCGTTAAAATAATGAGCCAATTAGGAATTGATCCTGAAAATGAGTTTGTCTAATAGCGCGAGGATTTTCGTAGGCCCAAAAATGGTTATTTTGAAAGTTCATAATAGCATTTCGTGAAAAATTTGCCTCGTCCGTAAATAAAATATTTGGAGAAAAATTATTATTGTTAAAATTGTTATTTCCTTCAACCGATTTCACCCCTACGCGCAACCCTCAGAAGTCTTCGAGAGACTTGTGTGAGCTAGGGAAAAAGATTGTGTGCCATCATACGAATCAACCACCTGCAAAACATCAATCTTGGATGAAAATTCCGAGGCAGTAGAGCTTGGACTCGCAGTATGTGATATGGGTATAGGAGGTTTCTTTTTAGGAAACGTAGTTAGGATACACGCTGTATGAATTAAGCACGTGGTGCGCCCTTTTAGTGACTGCTGACGGCATTTGGTCCATGACACTTCGGGCTGAATATGTTAGTCTTGTTTTAGTTACTATGAACTACTTGCCCGCAAATCTTTAAATTTATTTTATTATTATTTTATTTATTATTGTTGTTAAGATGATGGAAGGTTGCTAAGATATTCTGAACCAGACAGTCTGAGGAATAGGTGTCAGAAATAGCCTGCAGAGAGCTAGGTGAATCTGAACATATCAAAGAGTTGTGACCTCTTCTTTCGTTATTAAAATTATTATATTATTGTGATAAGAAAATTCTAGAGAAGAGTCATTGCGAACGGCAGCTTTACGTCGTAGAACACTATGGGTACATAAAATTCAATATTCTTTATAAGATGGAAATTTAACAGTTTGGTTGGGCACCACACAGCTTGAAAATATACTTCAGATAATTTACTCAGTAAGCTGTGATACCAAATATTTACAATATCTAGATAAAAATAAGAAAGTCAGAAGAAAATTGGCTGATTATGTGGTGGTAGGTTGAGGAAATAAAATACATGTATCCCAAATACCCTATAATAATAAAAAATTGTTGGTTGTGGAACATGAAAAGTTTAAACCGTATGTGAAAAGTTCAAACAGCGAGTGAAAAGTTCAAACGGTATGTGAAAAGTTCAAACAGTATGTGAAAAGTTCAAACAGTATGTGAAAAGTTCAAACAGTATGTGAAAAGTTCAAACAGTATGTGAAAAGTTCGAACAGTATGTGAAAAACTTAGATTAGGTTTAGAATAACTATATTAGACCCATAAGAACTCCTGCTGTGCATTTAAAATGTAAAAATTTTGAGATTCTTGATTTCTAAAAATAATTTCCAGTAATTACTGACCTTTCAATTGAAATTTCATAAAAGAAGCAAGCGAACTACCTACTAGTAGCGCTTCTTCATAGCATGCTATGCATCAACGTACCTACATAAGACCAAACGTGTGAAAATTTGTATAAACTTAACAAGAAACAATAAAGTGGCTTGATTACTCCTATGCGGCTGTAGGCTTCATCAGTTCTCTACTTGTCGACAAGGTAGGGTCAAAAATGTACTGGAACAGTATTTATTTTATATCTATCCTGTTGAAATGGTATCAAAACAGGACTGGAGCAGTAGTTATATCTATCCTGTTGAAATGGTAGGTATCACAAATGCACTGGAACATTTTGAAAACTATCGCTGGAGAGTAGATCGAAGAAAGTTCTGGGTTAACCAGCCAGGACCCATATCAAAGGATGGCAGTCAGAAAAACTTCCCAAATTCCACTTCCATGAAAAGAATAAGTGGTAGGAGCTAACAACGGCTCGCCATTACATAAACCCCATCAAAAAACCCTAAAATAAATCAGTACTGCTGTACTATTTTTTATACAACATTAAATGTGAGATTCACTTTAAATGAAATCTCCCAACACGGAAAGGAACACTGTCAACAGTAAAAATAGCCTTTCTTGAAAGCTTACCTTATAATGAAGGGTTCTCCATAATATATTTCCCAAAATTTAAATGTGCCACAACCAACGCCAAAACGTCAGATTTAGAAATCCACAATCATCCTTGGAAATGATGATGACTCTCTCAATCTCTCAGAGGGGGTGGTCAAAAAAACCTAGTAGGTCACTTCAAATCTTAATTTTCACAATTCAATAGTGATTTGACCTATAACATGGTCGAAAAAGTTGACTACACAACTGCCTCTTCGATGGGTGACCGGAGAGTGAGCATAAAATGGCTTCCTCCCTTATCCTGTCCTTCCTGTCACGTGATCTGTCAGACCGAGTAATCTGGGGCTGTTCACGAGTCACAGAACAAGAATTAAAGATGCGTCAGAATGATTTCGTAACTAAAGGCAACTTCACATGAAATAACAGGTTATGTGTTGGTTGACTATCATAGTATGTGATCTTTAAAACCAAAAAAATTAAACTCTACAAAGATTACCAGAACCCACTTAGTGTGAACCAATCCTTCCGGAACTAGAACCAACTATTCATCTACAACAGAGGTATTCGACATGTTCAGACCGAAACTTCCACGAAGTTGACGGTTCACTAGGAACTTACGAAGTGAATTTGTTCCAAAGGAACGCATCGACACAAAGGCGTCATTATCGTGCAAGTGAGAACGGTCCCAGAACTTGGAAACCTGCTTCAACAAAATGTTATCCCTGTTCAAGTGGTCAGTCGCACACACAAGTATAGGTGGTTGCCTACATCGCTGGGGCAATTCGGTCCGGGACGGAAAGAATGCCAAACGAGGACAGACTCTAGTTAATCTCATTATCAAAATGGAAAATTACAGTAGGAAAAAAATAAACGCTACAGAGTGTTGATGGACATATCTATATATCTTAGTGCTTGTATATGGCATAAAGTTCAGCTGTCAATATAGAAGCACTCACCGGAAGTAATGTCATAGCACTATTCTTTCTGTTACATTATCGAATATGTGTCTAAATGTTTTATGATTATAAACCCCTTCCATCCATGTAAATAATTCCGAAAACAACCATATTCATCAGTTATCATGGTGGTTCTTATTATAGGAGTCCTTGGTGGAATAACGGACACACTGCTCTCAAATTTGAAAATATTACCGGCTTGCCGTAATATGGCAGAAATCTCAGCCGCACGGATGCAGAAGGCCATCACCCTTGGTCCACTTCGTCTGCTCAGAGCACATGACTCTCGGATCCAATAGTCACTCACCCTACGGACGTGGGGAGTTGTTATTGGGGTGAACGACAACAGCGCGCACTACGGATGTGTCGGGGATAAAACAAGGCCTGACTGGGATATTTCTAAGGGAAAAATATAATAATTATAACAGTTTGGGAAGTTTATTGTGGTTATCGATTTTAAAATGTTCTAATTTTGCAGAAGCGTGCTCTGCGATATTTATGCAACGCAAAGTATAGGGATATATCAACCTCTGTTTTCAAAATATAAAATTGAAATTGCCAATTCCTTAAGTAGTTCAGTTGGCGAAGGTCACGAGAACAAGTAAAAACAGCGAGATTGCTAATCTCGCTGTTTTTTCATAAATAGTTTAGAGTATATTGGTTGATACAAGAAAGAGTTTATCGGACAATCGATTTCCTAAAGTAAAAAAAAAATTCAAAAATTTTTTTTATTTTCAAAATCCTATAATATATTGGGCTGGGATGAATAAAATTATTAAAATTAAGCTTATTTGGATGATTCCTTTTTTCAAAATGTAGGTTAAAAAATACATCTCAAGAATCTTTGAGCATAAATTCATTCAGAACGGAAAATTTTTCAATTATAACATTTTTTGTTCTAATTGTTATCTCTTCGTATTGTTGAAAGTAAATTTCGATACTGTTTTACTGAACGATCTGAATGATCTTTAGATTTCGAAAAATTTTAAAATCATCAGAAGAGCCATATTTCATGACGAGACAAAAGGAAACAATTGAAAGTTGTCGGACCTACCCTTGCACTGATGAGAGGCAAGAACATCGAAACTTGTCTGCAGGTGGTCGTCCCCAGCCGAATGAAGGATAATCTTTTGTTTGTCTTCTTGGAAAAACGTTGCACAAATGTTTGTCAGACGTAGTTCAATATCCGTCGTGGCATCAGCCACGGAAGTAGTTGTTTTCTCTCAAATTTTTGCCTCATATTCTTCACTTGGTGGAATATTCGGAGAGAAGGAAACCTACTTCGACTTTGTCGTTTTTATTCAAATCAATAATTATTTGTTAAGAAGTAGTAAGACTATATCATGGGTATTAATTATCAAGCTCTGATTGATTTTTACGCACAAATCACTTCAATCCGATAGATTTTTCAAAATCATTTTAAGAGTTTTCATGAAAAAAGAAATGGGTGTTATAATATTTAGAGAAACGTTTTGTGAATTTTCGAGGAAATTACGTTTTATCTACTACGCCGACTGCAAAGCATTCGTTTCACAAACAAGTTTTGGAGTGTGTTGATGCAGATATATATTGCTGCAATATTCTGTAACTTGAATAAAGCATTCGAATGTGCGATCAATCGAAAGTTAACGGAATCTGATGTGGTGTTGTATCACCGAATTAGATTCCATTGTTTACGGTAAATGAAAAATCACAATTTCACTGCCTGCTAGAAAATTTTGAGTAATGCCATCCAACAGGTTTTTTCTTTCATCAAAAATTCCAACCCAACCAAAATTCTTAGCTTGATCGGATTCTCAAATCTCTAAAGGTAAATCAACCCTTTATATTGAAGCTGATTTGCAACAATTTTGATTAGGAATAGTTTTTGAATTGAAGTCAAATGGTTTTGGTGTCTGTATATTAATAGAAATGGAATATATTGGCGGCAATTCAGACACGATATTTCAATTGATCCTGTTTTTGATTTTTTTTTTAGTTTGTGGCTTGTGACCTTGCATCTATCACTGATAATTAATAAAAATTATTGCACCAGAAAACGAGAGAGGAAGAAACGTGCTTCTAAAAAAATATATTTATATGCGCTGTCCAACATGATAGAAACTTCGAACAAACCATTTTCTGTTATGCATGACACCCCATGCCTAAAGTAAGGTTTTTTGTCAAGGCAATTATCAGTTGATTACTGCTATTGTTCAATAATATTCATGGTGAGGAAGATTAGACGAAACTTTGTAGGCGGGTTGATAATAATTGAGTCTTCATATGAAAATATAAAACTGTAGTTATGAAGAAAATTTATCTGGTTGTCACAATATACAGTTTGTCTCACTAAGTCTCTTTTTCTCAGATTCTCAGATTGAATAAATAATTGATGTTTTGAATTCTTAATACAGTTGATTCGTCGAAAAAAATTCTGTTTTTTTTTTAATAATTTTTGATAATAAAATTTGTGCAATTTGCATTGAGCCGAGATGTGTTTTTACAAATCCAAGTTGTTGTTTTGTTAGACATTGTGTCTGGTAAAGAAATCAACGAGTCGTATTGCTCGAAAATGTTATCAAGATTATTTATAACAAATATAGGTCTGTAGTTATTTAATTGATATACATTTCTCATTTTAAAAATGGGAGTATCATTCGAAATTTTCCATTGTTGAGGCAGCTGATCAGTGGCAAAACAGATATTAATGATATGTAATAGTAGTATGTTGCTATGCATATATTTTAGCGTTTTTTAAGCCATTTTATCGGATCCGGGTGAAGTGTCATTGTTTAAATTTGAAATTATTACTATAAATTCATTTTCAATTACAGATTCTGAAAAAAATTGATCGATCTTTTTTGTTATCACAGAGAAAGTTTTCAGGTAGGGTTATTCTATCAATGTTTTCACACAAACGTTCACCAATATATACAGAATATAATAAATTGAATTCATTTGCTTTTGTTCCTTCGCATATATATTTTATAATGTTACAAATTTATAGTTTATACCCGTATCAATAATTTATTGTTTGTAGTAATTATTTTCAACAAGTCTTAGTCAAAAGTATTGAGCTCATTCCTGTATATTTTATATTTCGATTCTGATTCTAGAGAGTAATTTTTTTATTTTATTTTTTTTTTCGTTCGTTGATTGATTTTATTAGGCCCGCGGTATTCCAAGGTTTGATTTTAAACATATTTTCATTCTTCACCAGATTCGCCTTCTTTGCCCTCAACGATGCGAGTGCTTAAGGCCCTTCTACACGTGTATCACACGTGTTATAACTGTGAAGTTGGCGTTGTTACCTAGCAACAACATCTCTAACACGGCGTCAGTCATTATATTGACAAATTGTTGCAGCTTTTTAGGGCCAGTTTCACAGGTTCTAGTTAGGGATTAGATTAACTAGCTGGTGGTTAGAATGTGAACCTTTTAACACAATTCAAAGATGTCTGTCATTCACCGTTTAAACTATTAGTTAGTTTTCTGGAATTTAACTGGAACTTGTAAAAGTGGCCTTGTATGTTTCATCTTATATTTCAATATTCATTAAATGATGACTTCCGACCAAAATTTGAAGCACAATCATGTATTTTTCAAAAATACGTACGCCCGGAGGGTAACATTCACCTGAAGGCCTTTGGCCCGAGGGATGAATGTTGTCCGATGGGCGTTAGGATCTAGTAATGCTAGTGGTGCATTCCAGATTTTATTTTTCACGAAAGAGTTATCTTAAACGACGTTGTTTACTTCATAAGTTTCTTCTCATAGTATTTACTGCGTTCTAGTCGGCAATTGAGCACAAGTGAGCTTCTATGAAATTGCCATGGAAACATTGAAGAGGTTGCTAAGGGTTCTTTATTTCATAAAATGACGCTGCATTTTTGTAAGAATTGACAAGCTTGTCAGTGGAGGAAACTACAAACGGTTGTGTTTATAATAATTATGGAGATCCCACATAATGTGACGCTCAAAGCTGAAAAGGCGTTAGGAAATTTACTCTCTATGATATCCAAACACTTGCGAGAAGGAGTATGACCATTTTTTGAAATAGAAAGATGAAAACAGAGTGAATACCGTAAATGAAAAATGTCTTCCAGAAACTGGTGAGTTTCCCTCATGAAAAATATTAATATTTTTTATTTATTTTACATTATTTCAGTCTGAAAAATATAGTGCAAATAGTCTATGGACCAAATACTCACAGCTGAAATCAACATTGGTTGTTGAAGAAAACATTAATATACCAGCATTCAGTCAACTGATGGCCTTTCTGAAAGTTAAATCAAATGGATACATTCCTAAAAAATCAGAGGTGTTGGATGGTGGAAAAGTACTACTTTTCATAAGAAAAACTCCAGATGATACTTTTCTGCTACATAAAATTGTTCTGGTAATGGGCGTATTTGGAGGCTTGAGACGTGATGCAATGGTCAGTTTGACAATTGATGACATTGAAGACATGGGAGCCGTTTTACTGATCAAGGTACACGAAACCAAGACCTGTGTCATAATCTGCCCGAAATACTACTATTTTTGATGTTTTAAAAAAATACTCAGTGGAGTATATCTGGAGGCGAGAGTTCCAATAGGCTCCGCCTACTAGCGATTTGTTATACCATTGGCCGACTCAAATGTTCGGCCAGTGTATAAATTAGAGCTGTTTTGGCTGCTTTGAGCTGTCATCCAGGAGCCGCCTGAGGGCTCGGGCAATTCCCAGGATAGAAGCCCTCACTTCTGGATGGCTCACTAGTGTAAAGTGTAAATAGTATTTCTGGATTTTAGGGATCTACGGCCTGGCATGCAAATTAATGGAACCTCGTTGGTTGGCAACACCAACCACATTAAGAAAGAATTCGTATGTCAGACACGGTCCTGCTGGTTATTCCAAATAAATGAGGAGCTCCGGAGTTGCTGAGTTTTTGCAACTATGCTGTACTTCGGATAGGTGGTCTGAGCTAGCCGGAAGAGGCGAAAAACCCTACTTCCTACTATCCGAGTGCACGCATTTGATGACACCTGCACCTCAAAAAGTTTCACCATTTTTGAAGAAAGCGAAATAGGAGCCTTGAACTTAGTTAAATGTACATTGCACTACGACCAACAAGATGTAAACAACGTAGTTTTTTTTAACCTACAGAAATAATAAATGTTACTTGTAGGTAAAAATACTATGGGAAGTGTTCCTTCTATCATAGCGAAATACCTTAATTTGGAAAACCCGAAAAGTTACAGCGGACATTGTCTATGCCGAACGTCGTCAACGCTTCTTGTTCAAGGTGGTGCTACCTCTGAAACACTAAAATTACATGGAAAATGGAAGAGTAGTACGGTAGCGGAGAGCTATATTGAAGAAAGTATCTCCTCGAAGAACAAAACTGCTACAATGATAACCCATTCCGTTTCCGAAAAAGAAAATGTTAAGGTTCCGGACGAAACCGAATGCACATTGAGGAGTTCATCATGGGTCAACTCACAGAACTTCGAACTTGGTACTAATTTTACAAGATTATTTGAAAATTGTAATTTCTATTTGAGAGAAAATAATTAGTCCTTTTATCATGTACAGTTATAAATAAAACTTTTCTGAGTAATTAATTTATTGAACTACAGAAAAAACATTTATCGGGCGATATGATAATGCCCTCCATAACGCCCCGGGCGTTATGGGTCTGTTAATAGCAACCGTTGCCAAGGTATCATAAAGCAGTAATGGACAAGTGAAAAATTAAATTATTTACGCTCAGTTGCTGTTTTACGAACAGATGATTATTTTGCGCACTCGTGCTAAAAAATACCATTTTATGCACTAGCGGGCGGTAAAGTACACTTTACCGCCCGGTTCGCCGGGCGTAAAGTGGCACTTTACCGCCCGTGGACGTAAAGTAGACAAAATTCTCAAATTGTCTGTACTCACACATCATTTCATGCAATTCCTAACACGAATTAGAATCATTTCAGTTCAATAGAGCAATACTCTTTCTAACATTTGTTCATAATCGTTGGCAATGTTTTCGGTGATGATCTATTTATTTGAAATAGATTCTCCAATATAGCACTCAGCTACTATAGTTTCACATTCCTCATATTATGTTACCCTTAATTATTGTATGCATAACGTATGAAACGTGTAGACCATTGCAATTCAAGTCAGTATTTGTGATTCGCGCTATAAAACCGATAGTGCATAAAATTTTGTATGTATCACGTGCGTAAAATGCGTTTAAGGCCTTTGGCCATAAACGCCTACTTTACGCCCTTGATACATAAATAACTATTATGCACAGTGACCAGTGCGTTAAAACTTAGTTTACACACTGTCGTAGAGAAAAATACAACTTTTGGTAGCAACTATGACATCCATTGATCTGAAACCTTAAGTGAGTGTGTCTCCAAAACACGGAAACAGTTTCCAATCATTACGGAAAATATAATCCTCCTTCCTCACGTATTTAATTTTCCTTCTACTCCTTCTCAGTTACTTTTCAGTTACATCCGGGGCAAAATCCTATTAAAAATTAATTTCATTATTGTATGTAAGTGGGATAGCTTTTATCCATACTCAGAATTAATTAATACCAACTAACTGAGCAAAAATAGTGTGGTCGTTAGACGCCCCTATACCGCAACCCTAATTAAAACCTTAGCTACTACAAATATTCGTACTGGTAAAAGCGGATTGTCTCTGTTACCTATATAACGAACCGGGGTGTTTTAATAGTTTTCGACAAACAACAACCAGGGTTATGTACTCATCTATAACCGTACCGAGAACGGTGGGTTCTGAACAACCCTGTTGTAACCGATGGAAATGTGGTGAGGCGTTATTTTATGGATCACAACTGACCTAGAAAATCACTTACAGATCTTTAATAATATTATGAAAGTTTTACGACCTTTGCTATGATAACTGATTATGATGTTTGGCTTTCAAAAAAATCTGGAACATTTCGAAGAATCTTTGAAAAGGACCTCGCACCGTTTAAATGGGAAATTGGCATTTTGTAAATTTGCTCGAATTTTTATATATTGTAGAACTCGTGATGCTGATCAAATGTCTCCATTGCGTCAAAGCTCTAAATTCAACGGTTTAGATTATACAGGGTGCTGAAGTTGACTTTCCCAAAATTTCAAATGGCCATTGTGAAGACATTTTCACGAACCAAATCAACTATGCATCGATTATTCATATGGCCGAAACAAATCCACTACTCGTATGAAGTATAATGATTCCTGTGCAGACCCACGATATACGGGGTGAGTCCAAAGCTAGCAAGTTTATTAGTGATCTCTAAAAAATTGAGCGGTGGAATTTTATTCATTTCCAGATATTTCGTAGGGCACGAATATCAAATCCAGTTGATGACGTTAGCATCTCCTGAATCAAACTGACATAATAAACAAGCCGTTCTATTTCTCATGAAGCCGCATCCGTCTTGCTTGTTGGCATATCCAAATATATGGAATTCCAGATAACTCGGTGATGAACTGGATCGTTTATGATGAAAGTTTACTACACAACATATACAGGGTGGGTCACGGTCGATGGTACCTTAGACGTTTCCGGAGAACGGGACATAGGATCATCCTGAAAATTTGGTTTCTCAAGTAGTTGCTCTTGATCTATCGATCTAAAATATTTTCAGCAATGCAGCGTTGCCGCTTATACCAGAAAGTAGCAGCATCTTTGTTATTTCAAATGGGTCACCCTGTATATTACCGCATTTTTGAACTTGACATTCCTTTCTGATTATTTCTGCTTCATACTCCCCTATACCTGTCTCTAACGGTGAGATATTGGTTATTTTCCATATTTTTTATCCAAAACATAGCTCGAATTGAATGTTTATTTCTGCGGTATTTGGATTCTTAGTAATTTCGTGTTCAGTTCATCAAGATCATATACATTGATTCTGTATAGAGAAGTTTGTTGTGCGTTATACAGGGTCGTTCAAAATTCATGATCTTACTGCTAGATACGAAAAGGGTTGAAAGTGCGTTTTTTTAAATAGAACATCCTGTATATTATGAAATATCCTGAAAGATGACTAAATTCCCTTCGAATTGATATATCATAATCCTATACTTAAATAGCCAGAATTCCGAGATAATTGCAATTTTCACTTGTAATCTTCCAAGTGCTTGAATTATTGCCGGAAATTTTTCGAGTACATGAATTTTCTTTGGAAATTCATGTACGAGATTGATTCAAGCACGAGGGGATTTGGTAAGAAAATTTCACACCGAGAAATAAAAATCACCCAACAATTCATAAGAAATAACTAACGATGGTTTCACCTGAACTATTTATAACCACTGAAATATTGATTTGTAATATACTTAACAAAATTTTCATCAATAAATGTGTTTAAATTTGGAACAAAAAAAAAAATGAAAAAGTTATGTTCTTATCGTGGATTGAACCATCGACCTAGCGACTCATAGGCCGCAACACTTCCGCTGAGCTCAAACTCAAACTCAAAAACATGTATATTCAGATATTTAACTATTTACATTGCATTTAGGTGAAATCTATGTACAACACAACTCTGCTTGATCCCGCAGGTTGTGAGGAAGTGCTGGGGTGGGGGGTTCCGTCGACCCCTGTTGCCAGGAGTCGGCGTTGTCTCCTCGGCACCTCAAGAGGAACAGGTGAGGCACCCCCGCTGGTGTTGACGGGTGTAACTCAGAATTTACCTTCCTACATCATAGTATTAATATACCCTGTCTCCCGTTATACTAATACAGGGGGTGATTGTCAGATTGATCAGATTTTAGAAGTGTGATTTGTGAGGGGTGTTATGTGGATTCCCGGAAAAAGTTTTTGGCCAAAAACCGGGTTCTGGTCTTAGCTAGAGGTGACTTTGTGCTTAGTCTTGGCGTTCATGGAACAAGTCCAGTTTTTGGTAAATGAGCCCGCCGAGTTTGCGGGGCTCATTGTGGTGTGCCCTTACTCTTGTTATTTCCCTGGTGAGTGAACTCTTGGGAATGTGATATTTGTAAAATTTATATGAAATATTCGTTATGTGGTCTTGGATAGTGGTGACTTTAGCTAGGTCACGCACGTTTCAAAGAAAATTCATGGACTCGAAAAATTTCCGGCAATAATTCAAGCACTTGGGAGATTACAAGTGAAAATTGCTATTATCTCGGAATTCTAGCTATTTAAGTATAGGAACATGATATATCAATTCGAAGGGAATTTAGTCATATTTCAGGATATTTCATAATATACAAGATGTTCCATTTAAAAAAACGCACTTTCAACCCTTTTCGTATCTAGCAGTAAAATCATGAATTTTGAACGACCCTGTATAACGCAGAACAAACTTCTCTATACAGAATCAATGTACATGATCTTGATGAACTAAACACAAAATTGCAACTTCCTAAGAATCCAAATACCGCAGAAATAAACATTCAATTCGAGCTATGTTTTGGATAAAAAATATGGAAAATAACCAATATCTCAGAAACCGTTAGAGATAGGTATAGGGAAGTATGAGGCAGAAATAATCAGAAAGGAATGACAAGTTCAAAAATGCGATAATATACAGGGTGACCCATTTGAAATAACAAAGATACTGCTACTTTATAAGCTACTTTATAAGCGGCAACGCTGCATTGCTGAAAGTATTTTAGATCGATAGAACAACAGCAACTACTTTATAAACCAAATTTTCAGAATAATCCTATGTCCCGTTCTCCGTAAATGTCTAAGGTACCATCGACCGTGACCCACCCTGTATAGGGTATATCAAAAATAGTGACACTTGCCGATGATTTTTTCGAAATTGTTGGGCTTGATTCGTTTTATTGAGGCATTTCCATAAATTTATTTTTTAGACAAAAATATTCTGAAATGTTTTGAACAATTTTCTGTGGAATACTTCAAATATGTATAAATCTTAATTAACTCTAAGTAGTAGAATAACTTGAGTGACGAAAATAGAATATTGCAGAAAATAAACAAAAACAGTATATAATAGGTAACGAAATATAGTCATATTTCATTATAACAGATGTTTTGTAACTATACAGAGTGTATCACATTGGCGTAATAACAGCCATATGGAATTTCAGAATGAACTATAACATCTGAGTTTACATACATGAGTAGCGGAAGAGTTGGATGGACATAAATTATGTAGGAGAGGTTGGTAGAAACTAAAAAACAGTTCCGCGTGTATGATATTACATATTGAAAGAAATAACAATTTATGACGAGGTAGCAAACAACTGAAACAAATGATGATATGATCAACATATTGAAAACGATGATACAGTCAGAGTACCTGATTAAATTGTCCATCTCTATGTGCAGCATCCTCTCTATGGGCAGCATCCTCTAGGTTTTTTCATGCAGTGTCTACTTCTCAATATTTTAAATTGTTTTCAAGTTTCTTACTTGGACTTTTCTTATATTTTTTCACAGCAATCGACTTAATATTTGGCAGTGCAGATGTGGTTGAATAACTTGGGATACGTTGTAAAACACCCTGTATATGGGCTTCATATGGTTCACAGCCTGTTACGAAGCATACGTTCTTTTCCATTTACAGGGAGATGAGATTGATTAGCATCATAATTTCTACATGAGAAATGAAAAATATAAAAATGAAAATTCACCCATTGAGATGCGAATTCGAGTACTGAGTATATTTTGCCAATTGGCATTTCTGCTAGTCATTGGTGGTTCGATCTGAAATTCCATGTATTCATCCAGAATCTGAAAATGAAGCATCTGAAATACTCTCAAGATTAAATTAAATTGAATTGGTGGTTGTTACGCCAAATCATACACTCGATATACGTATGAATCGTCTATTTTGTAATGAAATATGAGTATATTTTGTTACCTATTATATTTTACAATTCAGTGTTTTCATTAAATTTTTTGCAATATTCCACCTCTATTACTCAAGTTATTCTATTACTTATAGTAAATATACATACATACATATTCAAAATATTCTTCAATGAATTGTTCAAAATATTCCAGGAGATTTGTTTCAACGAAATATGTATTTATGGAAATGCATCAAAATAAAATGAATCTCAAGTCTAACTACTATAAATAAATCATCAGCAGAGGGCAGCATTTTTGATATACCCTGTATATTTTGTGTGACTGCCGAGTAAACTTACATCAAAAACAATCCTAGTTTTAGAGTTTTGTCGCAATGGAGACATTTGATGAGCATCACGAGTTCTACAGTATATGGAAATTTCGAGCAAATTTACCGAAAGCCAATTTCCCATTGAAATAGTGCGAGGTCCTTTTTACGCTTTTCGAATATTCTTAGAATTTAGTGAAATTTCTTATAATTATTTTTGTATTAATAGTTAGGGAGGCAGCGAGCATTTCGGTTGATGATTAGCACAAGTTTCACATCAAAATGGATTGCAGTTTAGATCACTACGAATTGATGTGGTCCCAGTCAATTAAGGTCCTATGTCGCTGAGTTTCCGCGTTACAGTGAGTTGAAATTGCTTAAAATAATGGGGGGTTCATGGTCACAATCATACTGGAAAAGACCAAATCGAAGAGGCAGACATTCAGCGCTCTGCATTTTCACGAGACGGAGTTGTAAAAATGTAAAAAAAGCTCTATTAAGTCATCTGCACACGGTTCTTATTGCGCCCATTTGATTCACTATGACTCCCTGGATACGAAAAAACATTTGGCAGACACTTTGCTCATTGATGTTTAGCTTGACAATTGTTTAAATTTCACGGAATCAAGGGAAATAGGGTATTGTATTGGATTATTGTGATGCTTTATAGTTATAATATCATTATGTTGTCGAAGAAGGGAAAGAATTTTCTAAAAATTATTCGTGTTCGAAAAAAAAATTATGTTTTTAATCGAAGCTAGAGTGGTATTCGGTAAGGAAATTTCACACCAAAATATCATTTAAATACTAGGATAATGAGGGTTTTTGAAGGTTTTGAAACTTAAATAGTCTTGTATGTTGTTTCAAAAGTAATGAAAGGTAGAATACAAGAATAACTAAATGCTAAGAGAGAGAAAAAACTTTAAAAAAGTTCCAGCAGTGGAATTCGAACTCACTCTTCAAATGTCATTTCAACTAAAAACGTCAAAAAATTTCCAGTGTAATTTCATGCTCTTTACCCCAAAGTTAATTTCCGGAAATTTTATTAGTTGCTAAGGTAGTGATAAAAAATACAGGCCTTTATTTGGTCAAAAACGTTGAAAAAGGTGTGGAATTTTCAATAATGTTCAGTAGACGTAGAATTTTGTACTCGTAACTTGGCGCGAGAGTCGGGTTGGACAAAAAATTCAAATGGTCTGTCTTTGTAATATCACAGGACTGGATGTCTGCCTCATCGATTTTAGTGGATTTTTATAAGAAATCTAAACATCAGTTCAAGAGGCAGACCTGTGATAATAATATAGCACACCATTTTTACATTTTTGAAGCGCTGTCAATAGACAATGCAGAGGCAACATGCTGGCAGACTGTTTCTTCATGGCCCTTCTAATTATTCCAATCGAACAATTCAGGTCTGCCAAGTTTGCATTTTATATACAGTTTTTTAAATAATGAAAATAACTTACAAAATTAAATACCATAACAGTCAGAACCCTGGATGTTTGCCTTTTCGATTTTTTGTGTTTATAAACATTTTTGAAACGCTGTTAATTGACAACGCAGCGCTAAAGCAAATATCTCGGAAACTATTCAAGATATGAAATTTGAAAAAAGATCCTGAAAGGAGAGGAAATTTCCTAGGAAATGTCTCAGTCCCAAAACTCAAACACCCATAGTTAAAATTTTAATTCAGAGTCGAAAATAGTGCTAAATGCGAGTGATGCGAGTCCCGCGTCCGCTGACTGATACGGACCCTTGAACGATAAAAATGATTTTAACCCATTATGTATCAAAATTAGGAAATAAAAAAATCACGTACCTTTTAGACACTTGAATAAACGAAAATCCATGGAAAAATTTTTTTCCCGTGATAATTTATTACAAATACTTTTGTTATTTTACTAGTTTTAAAAATTTCAAATTTACCTACAAACCCTGATAATTGTTAAACTAAAAACCTTAAATTTGTTTCATTTCTTGGAGCTATTCTTGAAAGGCTTCAAAATAGATCCCCATTGGAAAAATGTTGATTTTTCACTTTGTTATTAACAATCTAAGAGACTAAAAAATGAAAAATGCAAATAAAGCTATGAAATTCTTTTTTTCAATGTTCCAATTTGTTTGTATTTTAACTATTTAAAGTTGCATAAGAATAATTTTTTTAAATGTTTTACTCTGATTGTTTGAATAATTGTTATGAACAAATGCAATGTTTATAAGATATTTGAATGTTTGTTTTTGGAATTTAAATCAGCCATTATGATTTTTAAGAACAAAATCATTTTTCAAAATGAAAAGTTTATTGCTTAAAACGCATTTGTTAATTAACTATCTTTTTGCTACCATATATTAATATTAAGGAACCATTTTTTTAAAATCATAATTTCTATTGCTCTTCGATATTCTAAAAAAATATCTATTTATATTTTCTTTGTATATTTAATAAACAATCTGTTATAAACATATGAATTTTTATGATATTATTTTTTCAAATACTGCAAAAAATAACAAAAACAACCATGTGTCATTTGTTGTGTAAAAAAAATTTTGTTTTACTTTATGCATAATTTTAAATATTTCACTACTTTTCCGTTTGGCATTTCCTGAAGTGTCTTTGTCCTATCCATTTGTTTATGAGTTATTTCAATAACAATAATTGAGAGCTACACGAGGAAACGCCAAACGTAAAAATAGAAAAATATGTAAAATTATGTAGAAAATAGAACCATTTTTTTTACACAACAAATGACACATGGTTGTTTTTGTTATTTTTTGCAGTATTTAAAAAAATGTAATCATGAAAATTAATTTGTTTATAACAAATTGTTCGTTAAAGAAACGAAAAGAATATAAATAATTTTTTTTGAATGTCGAAGAGCAATGGAAATTATGATTTAAAAAAAATGGTATTTGGTAGCAATTAAAAATAGGTAATCAACAAATGCGTTTTTAAGCAATAATTTTTTTTATATATATTTTGTTAAATTGATGGATGTAGCCGTTACTACGTGGTAGGAAATCATCACGAAAAATGTGAAATAAAACTTTTTATGTTTTTATACCACTTCTATTTGTAACCAACGTTACTGCAGTTTCGTCCTATATGGACATTATCAAACAATCCAATAATCTGAAATAATAAATAACACTTCTTAAATATCCTTAATTCTACCCGAGGCCTTTCTTAATGACTAACGGTCATTAATGACTTTTACCTGGACCTTGTTTATTTGCGACAATGTGACTGCGCTGCCTTAAAAACCGGTGAATAGACCAAATCCAGTTGATCATTCAGTAGGTTACATCCACAATATTTGTGTTTATAAATTTCTAGGGATTCTAAATAATTCAGTTTCCAACCCTTGCTTGCATAGTGCAAAATTTCCGTATTGTTCAGACTCGGAAACTTGTGGTTGCATTCCAAGGAATGGTTTGAAAACGTCGAATCATTTTTCCCCAGTCTGAAGGACCTTTCATGTTCAGCGGATCTTTTTGAAAAATTACGTCCACATTGTCCCACATAAACACCGTTACACTCTGGACACTTAAGCTTATAAACTCCAGATTTTTTAATTTTTGCTATTCTATCTTTGGCATTGAAAAGAAAATTAGACAACCTGGCATGCGGCCTGTATGCTACTTCTACAGGGTGTTTCTTAAGTACGTGTAGAAACTTCAGGAGCATGTTGCTGATGTCGAAATAAGAAAAAAAGTTCCCATAAACATATGTCCGCAAGTTATTCGTTTCTAAGATACAGAGTGTCAAAGTTTAATTCTTATATTTGTTTTTTGTAAATTCCAAAATATCTGTGATATTCGAGTAAAGTAAATCTTGGAAGATTTTTCAATGATAAGATCAAATTTTATGTTAATTGTGAAAAAACTAATTTCTAATTGAATTTATTTTAAATTTGAAAATCTTGTCATTCAAAATCACTTGCATCGATTAATTCAAATCTCAATAACTCGAAAACAGTTGCTTGCAAGAATATATTTTTTTCACAAACTTAATAATAAATATTCCTAGATACCAAACTTTACCCAAATATCAAAATTATTTTGAAATTATTCACATAAAATAAAAATAAGAATTCAACTTTGACACTCTGTATCTCAGAAACGAATAACTTGCGGACATATGTTTATAGGAACTTTTCTTCTTATTTTGATGTCAGCAACACGTACACGTACTTAAGAAATACCCTGTATATTATTCTTTCTAAAGAATCCCGCAATAGCCTCTGTTCTTCTCCCGAAGTACGTTAAAGTTACAAATTTCTTAGTTTCTGATTGTTTGACCTGGGGGTATATTAATTTGTGCGAAAATTTAAGACGATGTTTTCTGACTAACTTTTGAATTGGAAACCATTATTTTGTCCTATCTGTATGATTGTTTTAATTTCTGTATCTAGATTATTAGCAGACAAAGGTAACGAGAACGCTCTATGTAACATTGAATTATATGCTGCTAATTTTTGACTATCGGGATGGAATGAATCACTTGGTATTATAATGTCCGTGTAGCTCGGTTGTCTGAATACATTGAACTCAAATTTATTATGATTATGTGTGATGGTTAGGTATAAGAAATTAATTTGTCTCTCTATCTCTGTCTCAAGTGTGAATTGTATGTTACTATTTAGATTATTTATAAATATCAGAAACTGGTTTAGCTGTCGTGTGGTTCCTTTGAAACAGGCAAGAATATCGTCAACATATCTATACCAAAAGTGAATATGTTTTTTACCAAGTTCGGAATTTAGTATAGTGATCTCCAAGTTGTTCATAAATATATCTGCTAAAAGTGGACTAAGGGGTGAACCCATTGGTAAATCTGAATCCTGTTTATAAAATTTGTTATTGAATTGCAAATAATTCTGATCTAGGCATACATCAAAAGCTGTCGAAATTTCAAAAGAAGCTATATGGTCTACTTTGGCCTGATCTAATATATTTAAAATGAGAGACTTACATTCGTTATAAGGTATGTTGAAGAACATACTTTTCACATCGAATGAAACTAGAATTGAATTATGTGGAATTGTTTCTTTATTTATTCTTTCTACTAGACTTAGTGAATTTTTTACGCGGAACAAAATTGGTAATATTTTTGAACAACTTGTTGATATCTGATTTTTTTTCCATAGATTTTCGTTCATTTTGTCTAAAAGGTGGGTAAATTTTTTATTTCTTAATAATGATAATTAATGGGTTAAAATTATTTTTATTGCTCAAGGGTCCGCATCACCCGCTTTTAGCGCTATTTTTGACTCTAAATTAAAATTCTAAATATTGGTGCTAGAGTTCCCGCAGGTTGTACATTTTTTATGAAATTTCCTCCTCTTTCAGGATCTTTTTTCAACTTTTGGATATCTTTAATAGTTTCTGAGATATTTGCAAAAAATCAAACCCTCACTTTTTTTACTAAATTGTTTATAACTTTTGCAATTTTTGCCGGGACACCTTCAAATTTTTCTAAAACTTTCTAGAGGTCATTCCGAATCGAATGAGCCCTGGATCATAATTTTCGGTTCCCTTGAGGAGGAATTCACCAAAATAGTCCTTGTAGACTAGACTATTAGAGTGTTTATTAAGGACCGCAGCGTGTCTTAACATCTTTGAGAATTTATATTTATATTGTTTAGGGCAGAAAACACTATAAAAATAGCTCTCAGCGAAATCTTATAATTTTTTTATTGGTCGAAACCCTATACAATTTTTACAAGTTATGAGAAAAGTGTATGAGTAGGAGAGCCGCTAGAGGGCGTCAAAGTTGAATAATTGTGTTGTTAGTATTCAATTCGAGGCCTTCAATTTTGCTTTGGTAATTATGAAAACGGATCAATTGGGTTTTTGTTCTTTTGAAAAATAAGTGTTGTTAATTGAAATACCTCAAAGTTGCATTCAAGATATCACATACGAATTTATTCCTCCACGTCTAATTACTTCGAAATCTTGTCAATTTCGAGAAGAAATACATGTAGGTATTTCCAGAATGAACAGTATCACTTGCTTGTACTTTCATCAACGAAGGACTCTCCGATTTTTCAATTATCAGCGATGTATTTCCGAAACTCTGTGAACAAGTCATCCCTCAGTAAACAAGGAAATCGCAATCCTCTCTGATAGTCAAGCAGCTATCGAACCGTTGAGCTCATATAACATCAACTCGAAGATGGTCTGGGAATGCCTAGACAAACTCAATGCTCTAGGCAGGACCAACAAGGTGATCCAACTCTGGGTGCCGGTGCACGTTGGAGTGAAGGGCAATGAACAAGCAGACACCTGGCACCAAAAGGGGCATCAACGCCAATGATCGGGCCAGAACCATTCTGCGGACTTAGAAAATATTACTTCCAAGAAGAATTCAATAAAACCGAAAAAGCAATGAGAGCAACATACTGGCAAAAACTTCCAGGGCTAAGGCAGGCCAAAGATCTCCTCGACAATTTCAACCAAGCAAGATCGAAGACACTGATTAACCTCAGCAAAACTAGTCTAAAGACAATCACAGGATTTCTGACGGAGCATTGCAGACTCAAAGAACACCTGAAAAAGCTAGGCTTAGAGGAGGACGGCACCTGCAGATTCTGTGGGGAAAATCCAGAAACACCTCACCATATATCGATGGAGTGTTATTCTGTACATAACAAGAGAATGAATTCACTGGGATCACACCAGCTGACGGTGGGAGAAATGTCACGAATAGACCCCGTCAAAATCCTTAAATTCCTCAAGGAATTGAGGCTTGAGAGGCTGCTGTAAACGAGATCACCTAGAGATAGCATAAGAAGATGGGGCACAATAGATCTAATCAGGTCGCAGCGCATCAGTTACCATCCACACTTACCATTACCATTTATCTATCCTCCGGTATATCTTTTCATTTACGTTAGTTATCAGATTACGCATCGGGATGTACGCCAAAATTTTTGAAAGCGCCTTCGACAATATTTTGAATTCATCCGTTGGCAATCTGTCACTAAGCAAACATGTATGTAAATAGTTATAATCTACGTTCGATTGTTATCTAAATTCATTATCATAATGAATGTCAGTACAACTCATTTCAATATATATTGCTTTTTATTTGTAGCATAGGTACAATCAAGGTTTTACTATAATAATAGATATTCGAAATTGGCGAATCTCAAAAAGATAAAATATGGCGAAGTCTACTAATAATCAACTTGAAAAGTTGTACCTTGTAACGTTTTCTTCGCACTAAGAAAGAAAACGCCACAACCCGGCAGCATTGGTCAAGAAAGCATGGAGGTCATGTTCATTTGATCAAGAATCTACTATTAAATTTATTGGTATGAGGTCTAGGCGCAACTCGACTTTATCTTTAAATCAAAACAAATAATCAAAATTCTTGTGAAAAATCAAGAAAAGAATAATTGAAAGATATCGGTCTTATTGATATGTGTATGAAGGATGAAATGCAAGGGTTGGGTATTTCTCAAGAGAAAAACTAAACACTCCCTACTACCTGTATATTTATCTGAACGAAATAGGTACTGCTCAATGGTGCGACTGAAAAAAAATTGATACAAAAGGGGGTAGCTTGTGACCCCAAAAATGTGAAACAATTTGTCTTATGTTATCCCCAATTTGTTTATAGTCTACTGTCATTTTAGTTATAGTGCAAGTCAAGAGTACCTATTCAGGAACTAGTTAATCTTAACAATATGTTATTTATACAGGTTTATTTCGAAACCTACCCTCACACCTCTAAGGGAAGGAAGTTGAATTTCCAATATCTTAAATTCCTAATTACATTTTATGAAAACTATTAATACCTATTATATACATTTTAAAAAAATGTTGACGAAAAGTAATAGATGGTTTATATTGCAATTCATACTTATTTTCATAATATTTAAGTACGTAGCATTTGAAACGCTACATACACCAAGCAATAGAACATAAAATGATTGAGTTTTCAACAAAAATACTAGTAGAAAACCGACTATGCAATCACATAAAAGACAATCCGTAGATATATTGTGTTATTTTTTCGACTCGCAACTGTCATTTATTAATTTGTCATAAACATTACAGAAAATACAAAAAAAATTTACTAGTTTGTACTAAAAAATATTTGAAAAGTTAAAAAAAATAAAACTTGAGAAATTCTCACACATATGAAATGATAAAAATTTTAATTTGATAAACACTTTAACTTTTACTGTACTGCGTTTTACCAGATCGTATATCTAAAATATTTCTTTTCAGTCTTCTGGTTTTGATGAAAGGTTGGCTACTTCATTCTAAACCAGATTTCGTAGTATGTTGAGGACCACTCAATTCAGTTACAGTTTCATCATTTCCAGATAATTCTGCGTCAGACTCCTGCTCGCTATGTCAACAGTATCTTCCGCTTCGGAAGTAGTTTCCAGGAAAAAATTATCATATTCTTTATCTTGCAAATTTTGATCCTCATATTCATTCTCTGAGTCTGAACTGATATGTTGTAATACTGAAGTTCTTTTGCTGTCAAAAGCTTCATTTTATTTTTGCGGGTCATTTTCAACATGAAATACGGGAAAAATTAAAAAAATTGCACTTAATCAAACGGTACCTCTAACTGCCTAAACGGGGTCGTTGAGAGACCCCAAACAACTAATGACGTAATATTTCGACTCACACACATCAAAGAGCCACAGCCAACTGACTGAACGTGAAGGAGGTATCGACGAATGCATAGCTGACGCCAATGTTTCCAGATGTTTATAAAAAGTGAGATTTTGCAAAAATTGTGACAATGGGGTCCCTTAAAGACCCCGCTTGGGTATCTAAAGGTTAAATAACCGTATTTTTTAAATCGTTTTGTTTATAAAATAAAAACTAATAGAGCAATCTGGTTGCTCCAATGAGAAATATTGTAGATAATTGAAATACGAACAAAATGGAATGTTTTACGACTCTGTCATATTGTTAGTAAAAATGGAAAATCCGGAAAGTTTAGCGATTTTTTAAAAAATTCCTATCTCCGCCATTTTTCGAATAGTAGGATTAGCCGTCCTCACGAAAGTATTGAATCATGTGTAATTTACGTGCACCAAACAGGCGCTGTCAGATCTTTAGTTTTGGCAAAATTGCAATTTAATTTTTTTTGCACTATCTTGCAGCGTGCCTGGAAGCTCTAGTGATAGCCCGATATCAATTTTTCTAACGGATTATGAAAGTAGTCCTACAAAATGTAAATTCTCATTTTCGATACAATGCTGCGAAATGGGTGAAAAATGCATGCAAACATGACTAAAACGGCGGAGACCGCGTTAGCTGCAGAGTAGAAGGAGAGTCCGGGAGATGAGGGGAATTCTTCTAATGAACGGGTTACGCCAGCTCGGCTGTTTTCAGTCATGTTTGCAAGCATTTTTCACCCATTTCGCAGCAATTTAGCGCAAAATCAGAATGAACATTTTGTGGTACTGTACTTTCAAAATCTTTCAAAGAAATTGAAATCGGACTATCACTAGAGCATCCAGGCACGCTGCAAGATGGTGCAAAAAAATTTCCGGTTTTCCTCCGTTACTAATGATCTGATCGGGCCGTAAGATATTCCATTTCGTTCATATTTCAATTATCTACAATGTTTTGCATTGGAGCAACTAGATTGCTTTATTATTTTTCATTTTATAAGCAAAATTATTGGAAAAAAAACAGTTTTTGTTATTTAAATGATTATTACAAATCAATAAATGACAGTTGCTTGTCGAAAACATAACAGAATATAACTACGGACTGTCTTAAATGTGATGGTACAGTCGGTTTTCTACTTGTATTTTTGTTAGGAAAAAATTCTCTATTGATTGGCCTAACAATCTTTACTTGTAAGAGATGCTCAAATCAAATCAGCTTTACATGGTTCTATTCAGAAAGTCATATGGATCGGTGTTCCATTTAAAAATCGAAAGTTCTTTAGTTCTTCAATTATATGTAAAAAACGCAGTTTCAAGCTTATGCAAATCCACCAAATTTCATTACATTTCTATCATAAACAAAAAGTTATAGAAGCGAGCCACTTAACGCAGACCCCCGGTATATGATACAAATCTGTCCTGACATTTCTGATACTGGATATATGAAAATATCTATCATAACTATCTATCATTTTCAGTTCACTCTTACGTACAAGTAACTCTTTCTTGCTTTAAATGTGTTTTTTTGCATATTTCTTTTTCGTGTTCATAATTATTTCAAGAGCAACTGTGATAATTGCATGGTTATTTATCACCGTACTTTCATTTTTGTACTTCAACTATAAAGTTGCCTCCTTCTCAAAGTTGCCAGTTTTGCAACAACATGCTTGTTTATTTTGCAAAACCACACAGACATTTGTTCAAAAATTGAGAAAACAACGTGATGTTTATTCGTATGCTATATCACAAGACATATAAATTCAATCGATTGAACTATCAAAATATTTTGATAATGATTTTGCTTGGAAAATAGTTGAATGCACAATAATTTAATAAAATCCCGAGACCGCATGAAATTATTTATCAAAAAGCATCCCAACAACAACAATGCATTGAAGAAGCCTTTGCTCCGAATTTTGCAAATGAACATTTCAAATTCTGACGTATTTCGTTAACTTGTGTCAAAATATTTGACTAGAAATCCTATCGTAAATGGAGTTTTCACTGATGAAAATGAATATTCAAACGATTAAGAAAGTATTGTTTTTTTTTATAAACTCAACGAAAACCAATATGGAGGACGAAAATTTAATCGCGATTAAACAGCTCTTGTGAAATAATCACTTATTTAAACAAAATTTATTCGAAAAATGGTGTTGTCTGATTGGTCTATTTCATCATGAATGAAATAATCGACATTATTCACTCCAAGCAAGCATTGGAAAGATAGTCAGTTCAGATATTGGCGAATTCACCAAAATATAGATCAGCGACTTCACCAATATTTTCATTGCAATTGCTGTTTATATTTTTTTTTTGAAATCGTTCAAGAATGCCCACTTTCTCGGAGCAAATTCAGGCCTCAAAATACGCTAATCTAGTATTTTAGTCCGTTGCTAAGCAACGAACTTTCTCGGACCGTTTTCGGACCTAAACGGTACGGAAATAGTAATTTACGTAACAAGTCCGGAAAATACTGTTTTTTTGGACGAGTGGAACAAATTCTAGGACGAGCGTTAGCGAGTCTTGGAAGTCTGCGAGTCCAAAAAAACTGTTTTCGGGCGTGTTGCGTACACAATTTTTTCGGCAACCATGTAGAATAACAAATCAATGAGACGCATTTAGTCTAAGAGACGAAGGAAAGTCGACCTTCACCCATCGGATAACCGGATGAAACATACTTTATATGAAATTACATAAATAGACGAAGACGCCTAAAAGGGTTGCCTATCAGAAGGTGGTCATGACTATATACAGTATTGAAAACGATACGGGAATATTTTTGCCGGCTTGTTTACATTTTAGACAGTTATTGAATTCACGCAAACAATATGTAGAATTCCTTAGTTTTTGATTATGCTGATTGCGATTTCAGAAAAAATAGTATGTGTACCTCGTAGTAAAAGCACATTCCCAGACTTCAATGCTTGTTGGCCTCGGCTTCGCCTCGGCCGCCGTCCGGGAATGTATTGCTTTTACTACTAGATACACAATATACTATATTCTGATCCTTACTCATCACCATAATAGACGGTAACGACACATTTCCTGAAACGTTTTTTAACGTATGCTTTTTTAAAGTTATGATTATGATAGGTTTATAAATGTTCCCACCAAATATCTAAGACTGCTCGCATGCAGCGGCGGCACCAACCATTTTTGAATTTCCAAATCAAATTGATATCTCTAAACGATTTTTTAATATATGCAAAGTGGTTGTTCCGACAGTTTGAACTGAAAAACCCACGAAAACTGAAAAGCATACTCTTCTCTCGTGTAGGAGGCCCTGAAATTATCAACTGAACACTTTTGGTGTTATATGGATCACGAATTTCAACAAGCATACAATCGCGGCGTGCACATGCGTTGCAATTGTTTTGTTAATATGCAAAATTTTTGTAATTACTCGAAACAATTATTTAATGTATGCTTTTTGAAATAGTGATTAATTACGTGATAATAATGAAGAATATTCATTTGCATACAATTCTAGTATGTACATCAATGAAAAGAATAGTTATAATATTGCAAAAAAATTACAGTAATGTTAAACAATTTTTTAATGTATGCTTTTTCACAGGCTCATTTTTTATGTTAAATGTATCACGAATATTAAAAGGCATACTCTTCTCTCGTGTAGAAGGCCCCGAAATTATCAACTTAACATGTAAAATAAAGGTGTGATCTCAAAACGATTTTTTAAAGTATGCTTTCTCACAGGCTAATTTTTTGTATTATATGGATCACAAGCCAAGCGTTTTGTTCATACTTATTTAGTTTTTTATACAAGAAGCAAGCAATTATCGACACACTATTTCTTAGTCAAATTGTTTACTAAATAACAAATTGGACCCCAAAACAAAATGTTAAATTTATCAAGTTAATTAAGTAGTAGCTATTGGTTAGATTTCCAGGTACAATGCTTTGTCAATTTTTATATCCCTGTATGAAACACTGATTATTTTAATTGATAATAATAGGGTAGGTAATGAGTATTTTTACAATGAAGAATAATTTATTGTACTCAGTACAATCGCTTGATAAAGATAATGTGTATCCTAACATGTCGCGAAGACAATAAAATTGTAGAAATACAATCGTGTTTACCTTAGTGTCATACGCTATAGAAAATAGTCTGCTCCCAAATTATATTCAGTTGTTTTCTCGAGATCATCAAGTGGTCTTTTGATCCAAACTTAATTGTGTCTACAAAATACCCACAACAACACTATGTAAATTTTCGCGAAAATATTTCTATTTCTTGACACCAAAATTTCCAAATATTCATTTATTCGATTAATTTCATATGTTGTATTGACAAGAGCGACTTTATAACTACATGAAAGTATTCATAGTTCAAGTATTCTCGTAATCGTCGATTTCTTGAAATCGTTCATTAATATAGAAAATCATTCGTTGATAGGTGTCATTAATCAAAGATTTTGAGTGCGTTTAAATACATCATGAATCGACGGTCAAGATTAACACGACAGAACACGTTATTGTATAATGTCTGATAAATTCTTTACTATTCAGGTGTTGATGGAGTTGGCTGGCAGGAGTCCACTTGATTGAAACTACATCAAATCAAAATCAGCCTGTGGAAAAGCATACGTTAAAAAATCATTTTGAGATACTAACTTTTTTTACATTTTCAGTAGATAATTTCGGGGCCTTCTACATGAGAGAAGAGTATGCTTTTTAATTTTCGGGATCCATATAACACTAAGAGTCAGCCTGTGAAAATACATACGTTAAAAAAATCATTTTGAGATACTACCTTTTTTACATATTCAGTTGTTAATTTCGAGGCCTTCTACACGATAGCAGAGTATGCTTTTCATGATCTATATAACACCAAAAATGAGCCTGTGAAAAAGCATACGTTAAATATAGGGAATATGCATATTTTTTTTTATTTGTTTAATCAATTTTTTACTTCGTTACAGCATAATAAAAAATTTAAATACGGTTGAAAGTCTTGGAATTATTTTTTAATATAATATATAAAATACCGATTGAATTTGACCTATTTGTACGCCTCCATTTTCGCGCGCTGTGGATGACGTCACATGGCGCGTCAGTGTTGTTCTTCTTCAGTGTCGTTCGTTTTGACGTACTCTGATTGCTCTACTTGCTTGAAGTTGATATTTTATAAAAGAGTAAGTCAAATGCAGTAAGTGTTAGATAGAGATGAACATATGTGAAAGTGATCTCGATCAACCAGAGCAGTCTTCAATGAACAAGCCTTTCTATAGTTATGACCATTGACACTATTGAGAGTCATTAATTAGGTTAGGGATTTGCAGTTTTAATCGCTATTACGATAATGAAAAATGCTAAAAAAATATTTTATAGGTATTGTCTAGTACCGGAATACCAAAACACAATTATAAGTACACCAAATAAAGTATTTTTTTTCTGTTCCAAGAGATGCAAACATACGTAAACAATGGTGTAAGGTTATGAGAATATCACATTTACATGTTGTGAAGATCATTTCAATGTGATTACATTGTATTTCGATAGTTAACATGATGTGAATTGATCAGAAGTAAGTTTTGTATGCATAAATGTTTTGTATATCAAGCGGGATATAACTCTGTTTATACCTACCTCACCTAAATTACAAAAGGAAAACTATCATTTGATAAACTATTACTACTAATCAGTTCAGGTATTGTCGGATTGTGCTTTGACAAAACCACTTTCAGTCATTGCTCTTGATAATTTACAATTGTCTCTAGACCAAAATCGCACTATGTAATGAAAAACACTACAAATATATAAATAAAAACAAATTTTCTATGAAAGACGACTAACAGTATGAATATCAACACAGATAAATTTCGTAACGTGCCATGTGACGTCATTCTTCGTTTCGACCAATGGTGATGCGTTTCGCAAAATTGAATTCCGCGCGCATATTATGCACTTTTTGATTAAAGTTTTATGGAGTTAAATACAAACTAAATGATAAACTAATGATTTAGGTGTAATGTCAAGACAATAAAGTATCGGAGGTAAAAAAATCAAGTAAATTTAAATCACTTGCATATTCCCTATTGTTCAAAGATAGCCGAAATTTTTGCAACTTTTGAATTGTCTTTTGAATAGTTCTACACGCCAGAACAGGATGCAAATGAATATACTGTCAATGGGCCATATGAACTTTATATTCAACCCGGTTATAAGTATTAAATAATTGTTTGGAGTTATTACAAAAAGTTTGCATATTAACAAAACAATTGCAACGCATGTGCACGCCGCGATTGTATGCTTTTTGAAATTCGTGATCCATATAACACCAAAAGTCTTCCTGTGAAAAAGCATACGTTAAAAAATCGTTTTGAGATACCACCTCTTTTTTTAAAAGTCAAGTTGATAATTTGAGAGAAGAGTATGCTTTTTAACTTTCGTGGGTTTTTCAGTTCAAACTGTCGGAAAAACCACTTTGCATACATTAAAAAATCGTTTTTTTGCAAATTCAAAATTGGTTGGTGCCACCGCTGCATGCGACCAGTCTCAGATTTTGGTGAGAACATTTATAAACCTATAATAATCATAATTTTAAAAAAGCATACGAAAATTAATACATCTTCATCAGTTATAGAAAGTAACACGTTTGGATTATCATTTAACTTTTCTAATTATTGTTCTTTTGTTAATTGCACCTTTAAATGAATTGTTTTTGCTCTGTATTTTTTTCTATAATTAGCAAGAAAATGTTTATCCGAATAACTCTCGAACATTTTTAACTACTGTCTGAAGCATGTTGCTCATAAACAATAGACCTCCGCCTGCGGCGTCGGTCTATTTCCATGCAACAAGCTTTCGAAATCTGTTATAAAATTTTTTCGAACAATTATCAATGTCCTTGGATTATTACTACTGATAATGACTTCTTGCACTAAGCCAACGATATCAAGCCATGAAAAATTCAAGTGATATTGTTCATTTATCACGACAGCTGGTTAATGGAATAATTTTAAACAACAATTGTTATTATTATATTTCAAATTGTGAAAGGGGTGCGATACACTACTATGAAAACATAAGTAGTTAATTATTTCTTTATTATATGAAGGGAATCGTAAAAAGTAATTTGTGACATCAAACTCATTTACAAAATTTCTGTTAGTTGATATCTTCTTGCACTAGGCTGATAATACATAACATTGTCCTGGAGGAAATAGTTCCGTTTTTGAAAATAATATCGAATTAGCCTGAAAATATGCAATATTCTCTCGAAAGATAGATTTGTAAGTTTTGTAAGTGTCAAAATGAAAATTCTGAAATAGTGAATAGTGAAATTATAATGATTATAGAGATTGAGTTGACCCAGGTCAGGATGATTTTCTTTTGCTAATAAGTAGAGGATTTTAGTTCTCAGCAATTTAATAGATTTCTTGTTCCTTTTTATTTTACTAATATGTGTTCTTTGTTTCTTCTTGCTAGTGAAAATTATTTATTTTATTTTTTACTTCATGAAAAATATAATCTTTCTGGAGGAAATGAAAAGCAGAATCCATTTTGAGGAAATTTTAAAATTAGCTAAAGTTTCCGCATTGTACTGCGGAATACATGGGTATTGTTTTCCTTCTTTTTCCATTAAACTTGAGTGTCATTGAGAAAATTGGCTTGTTGCAATGTTTAAATTCAAAACGTAAAAAAATTGAATGAAATGGTAAGACTTGAACCATTGCAAGAGTCATGGTGAAAATTAGGGTTTTCAAATTCTGCTTCAGCATTTGGAAATAAACCTAAAAAGTTCTAATTTATTGATAAGTTTATAATGATTCCTAAAACTTTGCGTCATATTGGTAGTCACGTGACTTGTGTCAGAACAGATTTTTTGTTTTCCGATTTGAAGTTTTTTGTTACTCTGACAATAAAATTATTTCCCATCCGTTGCGATAATTATGGACCTCACTTCATAACGATAGTATTTATTTTCCATTAGACACATATTATATCATGTATAGAAATCATCAAAATCCTGTAATATCGATATGAATCTCAACCTGCTGGGGACTCCAGCTGTTATACGAATGTATCATTTTTGTACAATGAACACATCTGGGTCTGACGTTATTAGCCTACAGACAAAAGCCATACCTCAATCTCGGTGCAACTTGAGAATGATATAATGAAAGAAATTGTTAAATGCTTATGAAATTTCTGTTACGATAACACAGTACATTATCAAATTAGAAAAAAAATCTCCAGCACGGTATCTTTATTGATAAATACTTTTCCCATAGAACTCAACAAGTAAAAGTTGATGACCAGGTGAGTAACTCAATATATCGGAGTTCCACAAGGTATTTCAATAGGTCCCACACTATTTCTCATATATCTCAGCAGTATTTTTAAATGAATCAAATCCCTATGCTGATGATATTGTCATATTACTATTCAGTGATTTATAGAAAGATTTGTATACCGTCGCCGAAGAGAATCTTAAAAAACTCCAGAAGAAAAAAACGAAATGTATTTCTTTTACTCTCTAATCCACAGACCAACCAAGGAATGAGCTACTGAAAATAAACAAATTCACATGTGAAAACAAATTAATATAACTATCATCTTGGAATTTTTTGCACATGCGATGGGATGATCAAGTTGAACACGTTACAAAATGAATCGGAAGTCTATACCAGAAATTCTATAGTTTAATAGATATACTCAATAAAAATAATCTAATAAAGCTGTATAACTACTCACTAGTGGAATATGTGGTTACATATTGTATCATTATCTGGGCTGGCCTCCATGATAATATTCTAAAAAATATCCAGCTTTCACAAAACTCAATTCCAAAAATTATGCTGAAGAAAAACAGACGTTATTCAACGCAGTCTTTGTGAATCAAATCGTCTTATGATCAGAAACATTTACGCTTACCAGTACTTGACCTGGGTATTCAAACAAAAAACCAATTTTTGTAAAATCACTTACCATCTTCCAGATTCACTAAAAATCTATCAGTTCAGGTACCCTTCCTGATAAAAAAATTACTATCAAAAAAAATATATTTTTCTACGGGCTCAAGTTGCTTCCAATACAACTCAAGAAAATAAATACATTGAATAATACAAACGTGGTATCAAGGAGATGATGGGACGAAATAAAAATATGTATGATACAATATTCGAATAGTAATTATGGGAAATCTATATCTGGTCTTCCTCGTAAACTTTAACAATAGGTATTTTCGACGGCAAGTCTGCAATAGAAAACGACTGCTGCTACTATGACCGTTGAATTATATCTGTAAAATTCTTGGCAAGGCTGTCTACAAAAACTACTTTGCATTATTCTGTTAATGTCATAGCCAAAATTATGCTTCGATTCAACACCTATAACGATAAAAGTGAAAATAGAGTATTTTACGATTTGATTCCCAAGAGTTCCAACCTTTGACAGCTGTTTCGTGGTCACCCACTCATCAGAAAAGATTTATGGATCTCTCGAAATCAAAGCAAATCCACTCAAAGTTAATACCATGAAGGCAAGACAAAATATTACAGAAAGTTACTTATGACATCTACAGTCACTAGTTGAAACTTAATTTGACACGAACCAAGGAATCCAAAGCTAGCTCTAACTTTGGATTCCTTGGTTTGTATCAAATTAAGTTTCAACTAGTGATTGCAGATGTCATTTATAACGATATACGTATATGTAGTTTATTACAGATTTGAAAGAAGAACTTGGTATGTTGAATTTCTGAGAAGATAAGCTGTTCATCAGCAAATTTTGAGAGCTCAATATCCAAATAAGGAAAAAATTGTAACCGGTCTGTAGAGTTTTTCTAGGTCTTTATCGTAAACTGAGATGGCCAATGCTGCTCTAACTATGGAAGGAAGCCAGGACTTCACAACAAATATATTCCATGTTATAGCAAATTCTTTGTGTGCAGACTGAGGCACGTTTATAAAGAAGTAAGTGAAACATCATTTGTGCTCGACCATAGGTCAATAGAGACTGAATTCTTTTGTACTTTTATCTGGAGAGAATGAAATTGCAAAAAGCATTGATTTTAATAATGAAAATGTTTGCCAAAATCAAATCAAGAAAATACCGTATTTACGTTATTTTAAGATTTGTATCTTACTGAGTAGGTAGGTAAAAACATAAGCTAGAAAAAATATTTATTTTGCCTTAGAATATACGTTATTAAATTTTTGATGAATATAAGAATTGTTGTTATTTGAACTCCATAAATTAAAAATGAACTTTTTTGCATCGATTCATTTCAGACAAATATTCTAATTGTTCTAGAAATTCTTATTGTTGCAAGCCATGGAAATTAATAAATCGATTAAAAACCGGAAATATAGAATTTATAATTTTGAAAACCCAGGTAATTTACATAACCTCCAGAGATGAATTTATATCGTTTCACCCCTGTTCATTTAATTTCATTTAATTACCTGTCCATCCCGTTTATATAACTAGGTTTTAGAGTTCAATTGTATTAGTTGTTTTTTCATACTTAATAATGGGATAAAACCCGAAACCCGAAACCGGTCGTGAAAATAAAAAACTAATGATAGTAAGACAAAAGTGAGTTTCTTTCGTTTCATAAAAGTGATCATGAATTTCCAAAAAATCAACAAGTCATCAATTTCACAAATTATATCACTTAACACAACACTTGTCTAACTTTATTGATTTACATCTCAATCCGATTTTGGAATATATCACTACAAAGCTCTGGTCAAGAAGAGTTCAACAGTGTAAGCTACCCATCTGAAGTGACGTTTCTTTTAGAGTAAGTTACATTCGGTGAAAACATTTTTATGCTGTGTCATTGATGAAGTAATGCTCATTCAATTGATAAAAATAAGAGATATGTAGTATATTGAGTCTTACAGTGATGAGCTACTCAAAACAGTATTTTACGATTTCCTAACGTGACATCTAATATTTAATAAGTTAGTATTTTCTTCATACAATGTCGAATATTGCAGATCTACTAAATTACGTCTCTGGGTTTTTACCTTCTCTTTGCTGTTTTTGAATAAACTCATAGTGGTCTGCTATCTAATCAGTTCAGTTCACAAAAAATCTTTTTTGAAAATTTTCATTAACCAAATATGTTGTTTTGCTGAAAAGTAATATTTGATTATTTTCTCCTGTAGGCCAATCAATAGAGCATTTTTTTCTAACAAAAATACTAGTAGAAAACCGACTGTATCATCACATGGAAGACAGTCCGTAGTTATATTCAGGTATGTCTTCGACTCGCAACTGTGATTTATTAATTTATTAAAAACATTCAAATAACCAAAAACTTTTTTTAAAAATTATTTTGATTATAAAATGAAAAGTAATACAACCATCTGGTTGCTCCAATGAAAATAATTGTGGATAATTGAAATACGAACAAAATAATAATAATAATGTTTATTTCAAAAGTTCAAAAATTTACAAATACAGTGCACAAATATAACGTTGATGAAAAATAAAAATGAGAAATCACTGAAGCTCACAAGAATGTCAATAGTTATATTTATATATAGTAATGTAGTACGTATATTATGGTTATGATAAAATGAATTAAAATGTATAAATATAAGATCTTCAAAAGTGTCTGTCGTATAAAAGGATAAAAAAAGAGCAGAACATAGAAGTATGAAGAGGTTCGAGAAGAGTTTTATATAAATATCACATAAAAATCACTTTTAGGTAATATAAAAGAACATCCTATTTCAAATAAAAAACAAATTGCTATAGGTACATTGCATCAAAACTACTACTACTATTTAAAAATATTGTGAATTCATGGACTGCCTAAAGGAAACAATTTCAACAGAAATGATGGAAATATAAATTCTAAAATCATTTCGAATTTATTATAATGTGAATATTTTGTCTTGGAATTTGGAGTTTGGCTTCTTCACCTGTTTTTATTTTAGCTCATCGGGAAGAATGTCATATAATCTAGGGGCTAAGTAGAGATAGTTTTTTTGTCCAAGTATTTTGTTTGACCGTTGCTTTCCAGTATTGAATTGTTTGTTTCTTGTTCCATAGTTATGGTGAGTAACATGATCAATTTTTATCTTTTTTTGGGCAATTTTCAGTAGAATCTTATAAAAAAAAAATTGTAAATTTTTTTTATAAGATTCTACTGAAAATTGCCGAAAAAAAGATAAAAATAGATCATGTTACTCACCATAACTATGGAACAAGAAACAAACAATTCTTATAAGCAAAGAGTTGTCTGATATCTAGTATTTCCGATTGCCTGAAAAGGTCATTGCTTGAAAAGGACTTTTTTTATTGAAGATTACTTTCAGTATCCATTTGTGTAAATATAGTTGGCCCTCCTTATGGAAGCATTGAATCATGGGCACTTTATGTGTGCAAAAAACAGGCTCTGACAGATCATTAGTTTTCGCACAATTTTGATTTGAAAATATTTTTTTGCACAATCATGCAGTGTGTCTGGATGCTCTAGTGATAGGCCGATTTCAATTTCTAAGGAAAGAGCGGGAGATGAAAGGATGCGTATTCTCACGTAACCCGTTCATTAGAAGAATTCCCCTCATCTCCCGGACTCTCCTGCCACTCGGCAGCTAACGCGGGCTCGGCCGTTTCCTGTAATATTTGCATGCATTTTTCACCCATTTCACACCATTGTAGCGCAAAATGAGAATATACGTTCTGTAGTACTATACTTCTAGTTTTATAATCTGAGAAATCGAAATCGGGCTATCACAAGAGCACCCAGGCACGCTGCAAGATGGTGCAAAAAAAATGTCAATTGCAATTGTGCCAAAACTAACAATTCGACAGCGCCTGTTTTGTGCACACATAAAGTACACATGATTCAATACTTTCCTGAGGACGGCCAACCCTACTTCTTGAAAAATGGCGGAGTTATGAATTTTTCAAAAAATCGCAAAATTATTCGGTTCTAGTTTTTCTCCGGTACTAATGATTCGACCGGGTCATAAAACATCTCATTTTGTTCGTATTTCAATTATCTACATTTTTTTTCATTGGAGCAACCAGGTGCCTTCATTATGTTTCATTTTATAAGCAAAACAATTTTAAAAAACATGTTCTTTGTTAATTAAATGTTTATAACAAATTAATAAATGACAGTTGCGAGTCGAAAACATAACAGAAAATAACTACGGACTGTATTTCATGTGATGGCATAGTGTGCTTCATAATAGTATTTTTGGTAAAAACTCACTCATTTTATTCTCTATTGCTTGTTGTACTGCAGAAGGAAACTCCATCAAAGTAACCTATTCCATTTCGATGCTTCTGATCAGAAATCTAACTATAATCTACCTATAAATCTCAGTTTCTACGCAAAAACAATTTTGAATGCGAGAAAAAAAATCACCGGACAATTTTTCCAAAACCGATTATCACTTTTTGCTCACGATTTCCAACTATAAAACACCGTGTGCACAATTTCATTCACCAACAAAACACCAGAAAAAATCACAAAAATCACTCACCTCAAACTCGTGGTCACCTGTTGGTCGATGTCTCGGAAAACGTGAAGTGGGCTCTGTCTGCAGTCGTTGCCGATGCGGAATTGTTAACAGTGAGAGCCGCGAAATGAGCGAGTACATCTTTTATAGAGAGCGCCGCGACGCAAAGCCCGCCTCTCGACCAATAGGCGTCGAATCGAACTACACCTACAGTTACAACTATTAAATTCCATATTATAATAATCGAACTCATGTACAATTTCAGGGTGATTAGGATTGGACGTAACTGCGTACTTAATTGATTTATCATCAAAATGAAATTTTTATTTCAGCGAGCTTTGTCGAAGTGTCTTCATTTCAGTTTCATGAATATTTCAGTCATACATTTTTTAGAATATGGAGGACTCGAGGAACACTCATTTCCAAATATTTTTTTCAGTAGTTGAAACACCTTGACTGTTGAAATATTCATACTCACTTTAATTCTGGAACGACTGTTTTAAAATTGGTTGCAGACAGACTTCTGTGCGCACTTTTTTTTATTCGAGAGCTGTATTCGGAGTTGTTTCAGACAGATATACCAAAAATCCTGGGGTCTACTAACTACAGGGTATAGCGAAAGGTATCACCTTTTGTATTTTTCTCTTATTAGTCTGGTCTACAAGAACTATTTTGGTGAATTTTTCTTCAAGGGCACCGAAAATTATGATCTATGGCTCATTCGATTCGGAATGACCTCTAGAAACTTTTTGAAAAATTTGAAGGTGCACCGGCAAAAATTGCAAAAGTTACAAACATTTCAGTAAAAAAAAAGGAGGGGGTTTGGTTTTTTGCAAATATCTCGGAAACTATTGAAGATATCCAAAATTTGAAAAAAGATCCTGAAAGAAGAGAAAAATTTCTGAAAATTTTTTTCCACAAATATTTAGAATTTTAATTTGGAGGCGAAAGTAGCGCTAAAAGCGGGTGATGCCAGTCCCGCGTGCGCTGACTGATAATGACCCCTGAACAATAAAAATTATTTCAACCCATTAAATATCAATATTAACCCAGATAAGCCCACTGTCCTTTCAAAAGAACGTTTCACAGGTCTCTGCGTAATAACTTTTACTACAAGTTTGAAGTAATCTCTATAGATGGCAGTACACTGCTCATTTAGTAGAAGTATACACCACCATATTAGCGTGAGATAATTTGATTGTGGTGTATTCCTGCTATTCATTTGGTTATATAGGAGTGATATGGATATTCACTACGACTTCAATATGGTGGGGTGAGTTTTTTTGTTGGTATATTCAACAAAATGGCTTCAGACATTAGTTAACGCAAATAAATGATACGAAAAGAGATTTCTAGAGAGGTTAGATTAGCTTCTAATGTATGATATGAGTTCCACTGAAATGTAAATTCAGGTGTCCGTCTAGAAGGACAATGGGCTGATAGGGGTTATTTTTCAGGGGCGCGACGCTTGCTGATCTTCTCCGTATTATACTTATTTATAATTGAAATTGCAATATTGCTACTAACGCCTGTAATATATTGACAGATGAAGATTCTGGCGATGAAAATGATGTCAACATAAACAATTTGCGTGCCTCTCAATTACGAGCGCAGGCTATATTGTTTGGCCAGAGTCCTGAAGAATATGATTCCGATGATGATGTTCCGTTATCTGAGCTTCGTTAGATCATCCAGTCCAACAAATCAATCGTTGATATGAAGAAAAAAACTTATAAATGGGAAAAAATGATATAAAGAATACTCGACTTGATATTGAGTGGTCCCAATTTCATTCAGCTGCAAACAATCTTTCACCATTGCAGCTATTTGAGAGTTATTTGGACGAAGATATAGTACAAATGTTTGTCACTTGCCCCAACAACTATGCTGCAAGTAAGAACAGGCGGTCAGAGATCACAGCTAAAGACATAAAAGTGTTTTTTGGGATTCTACTCCTCAGTGGATATATTTCAATCCCAAGGAGACGAATGTTATGGGAGAATTCTCCAGATACTCACAACAATATTGTATCTCAGTCCATGTCAAGAAATCGCTTTGAACACATTTTATCGAATATACATTGCTGTGATAATAATGATCTGGATCAAAATGACAAATTTGCCAAAGTCCGTCCGTTCTTCGACAAACTGAACAGTCGTTTTTTGGAATTCGCACCTAATGAGCAGTGCCACTACGTTGACGAAGCCATGGTGCCTTATTTCGGACGCCATGGCTGCAAACAGTTCATTCGTGGCAAGCCGTTGAGATATGGATATAAACTTTGGGTTGGAGCTCTAGCCAGTGGTTAGATAGTGTGGTATGAACCATGCCAAGGTGCAAAATCCGAAATAAAAGATTGTTACAAAACGCTTGGCTTAGGACCCTCTGTGGTGTTGGGGTACACAGATATTTTACTTTCACAATATAAATTGCCATATATCATTTTTTGTGATAATTTCTTCACAACTTTGCCTCTGATAGGTATCCTGACAGTAAGAGGAATTAAGTGTACTGGTACTATAAGAAAGAACCGGCTTAGTAACTGTCCGTTAGCTTCTGATGCTGATATGAAGAAGAATCGGAGATCTACTGATTTCAAAGTTTGCAATGAAAAATCTCTCATCGTCGTGAAATGGTCGGATAATAATTCAGTCCACATGGCCTCTAATTATCATGTTGTTCATCCATTGCATCAGGTTACTCGTTATTCTCAGGAGGAGAAGAAAAGAATACCAGTGCAGCAGCCACAGAATGTCAAACACTATAATACTAAAATGAGAGGTGTTGATAGAAGTGACCAGAATATAAGTCTTTATTGAATAAGCATAAGGGGAAAGAAATGGTATTTTTCTCTTATCTCACATTTTCTAGACGCCGCTGAGCAAAATGCTTGGCAACTTCATCGAAAACAAGGTGGTAAACTTGATCATCTGGCTTTCAGGAGGAATATTGCTCTGTCTTTGATTCATATCAACAAAAAAGATAGGAGCTGCAATTTAGCTGGAAGGTACAATAAACCTTCATCCTACGAAAATTTAAAGTCAAGATATGACAGAATGGATCATCTGATTGAAGAACAGAATAGACAAACGCGATGTAGAGTCTGCCACAAACTGTTTCTACCAAATGCCGCAAATGCAACGTTACTCTCCATATTAGATGTTTCATTAATTACCATACAAGGTCGTAATTCAATAATTATACTTTTGTTATGTTTATTCAGCCCAATATATATTTTTCTGTTCTAGATTTCATAACAAAATGTATTTCTATGAAGACTAAAAGTTTTTGTTATTGTATTTTCTTTATACATTTGACTGTCTAAATGCCCACTGACCTTTTAAAAGGACACTCATTTTCTGTATATCCAAAACCCTAAAAAAATTTTACGATTTTTATAGCTCACTGTGTACTGATAAGTCTCTAACATTCACAAAATTAACACAAATTTCGAAAAAAAATCACTGGGCATATCTGGGTTAAGAAATAAAAAAATTGTTATCATTCCTATTTTTCTGCGTAAGCCTATAATCAAGTAAAAATTAATTGAATTTTATCAAGTTATTCGAATTGAATTGATTTGAATTGAGCACGATGCTCGTTGCAAATCATAAGCAAAAATCGATAACCGACTCATTTCCAAAATTTCGTGGTGCATGTAATAACAAAACCTCCCAGCGTTCTTTTTTCTTTCGATATTTCCATATTTATTATGAACACTCTGTATACGATATATTAATGATATTGTGTGCTTCAATACACTAGTTGACTCTTAATCTATTGGAAATATTAAATTTGCCATACACTCAGTAGCCTTTACACAGGGCACTCTCAAAAAGTAGAATTTTTCATTTTTTGCATTCAAGTTGTGAACACTCGGTATCAGTTACGATATTGAAACATGGAATTTGCAGATTACAGATATGCCTCAATCGAAGAATGTATTTCGTTATTTTTGGGGTCTCATTTGTTATCGTAGTAGGTTGTGGTAAAGTGAAATATTAAAACAATTTATACCAGGATGTAGAGCTCTTGCAGTATGTACTATATTTCTACAAAAAGTTTACGCACTGTAGTAAAAAATTGTTTTTATGAAACAAGTTCGAAAAGTTGGATTTTTTTTAATGAGCGAAATTTTTTGAAAGAGGCGAAGCAGAGATTAACACAACACGCGAGTACAAAAAATCTCTTTAAGAAAATTGCAGCAAGGAAGGATTTCTCAACACCCAGGTAATGCTCTCTTAAGAACAAAATGAGAGGATAAAAATAAAGTGGAATGTGTCTAACAGAGATATAATATATGTTGAATGCCAAAGATTGGAGGAATAAATAGTCTATAATGCAACGATCATGTAATGATGGTACATACATACATATATGTTCATAGTTGGTTGTCTAACGCCATTCATTGAAATCTTATCAGCATTCCCATGGTAATTTCCATTCAAAAACCACATCGAATGATCAATTCACATTTTACAAGTTGTCACTGCAAGGAAAATAATTAAGTTCTAGATGCACCATCAGAATAAATCAAAACTTTTCTATTTTCGAATTGTTCTCATTGAAACTGCATACGAGTACGTTGTGGTCCTGTTTGGTTTTCCGAGTAGTACTCGTATTTCTGCTTACTAGAAAGTATGATATGTTTTACGCTTTGCAAGTGTCGATCTAAAAATTATTAAAGCTAAATAAGATATTTCTTCGAAGGAAAATATATCCTACTCACTTCAGCATCCAATGTTGTCTTCAAACGAATTTTCGTGAGTGCTTCATATGTATGTCTGAGTTCTGGTTATTGAGAAGGTTCTTGAAGAGTGTCTTCGAATTATTGTCTCTGTTTCAATTTTTAGGATTTAATGTGATTATAAACCAAATGTTTTGATTGCTTTCGTGTTTACGTTTATTTTTATTTGTCAGCAATCCGATAATATTTCAACTGTCAGCTGTCAACTGTTTCATATTTCAAAATATCAGTGTAGCCATCTTAGCTTTTGGGGTGTCTGATCAGAGACAACCAAACACATCATAATTTTTATGCTGGTCAGATTGGTCGGTTATGCATGGAACATGCAAATAAATATTGAAATATCTGAATGTTGGTACCCTAATTTCCTAGATGAAAAAAATCTTCAAGGTGGATTTCGTTTCCGGCTGAGAGACGAGGAATTAGATGGTAGAATTGGTGAAAGCTGCAGGTGTCTAGCCATACAGGGGTTCCTGGTTTTGTTCGGCTGACGAATCCTGAATTTGTAAAGTGGATATTCCGTTCTACTCATCTCACCATCAACTCGAAAGTCCTGGCTTTCGATAGATGCCTATCTTGGATAGTTACGACAATTTGGCAGTTGAAAACTTTGTATAACGTCGACACCTTTTTTCTTCAAGATAAAACCCTTCACGGAAGGTGAGTCTTCCAACTTTTCTTTTCATGGTTTCCATGCTAGGGACTGTTTAGAACAGTTATTTACTAAAAAACATTTATACGGTTGTTGTACCCGAAGGAATTTAATCCAGGGATTTGTCACGTTTCCTTGCCTGGTTGGGTATCTCCCAAGCTTTGGTTGAACCCCACGTCTTCCTGTTGAAGATATTTATGGTATCATGACTCCGGTATAGCTCAATTGCCTGAAGTGTAGAATGCCTGGATTCGCCAGATGAAATGCTGATTGCTGTCAGATAAGATTAAGCCTTCTTCATTGATAGTCTTCCTGGACTCCCTTCCATCATCACTCCAGTCCTGGTTGGCCTAGGATCAATTTCGAAATCTTCACCTAGTGCCACCAGAGGAACAGGTTTCACTTACCATTTCAATTTTAATTATTTATTATTATTCAATTTTGATATTATCTCCGGTTGAACTTTATATCTTTCAAAGACGATCTGTAAACCACCATATAGTATGTTTGAATGTTTTAGACGATGTAGTAACTTGATTACTTATATTTCGGACGTCCATCATCTTAATGGTTGAAAGATTTCTATCTCTTTCAAATTTTTTCACAACGTTTCAATTGCTTCTTCGTCTTCTGGTGAATATTCACCAGAAGGCGAATATCTTGAAAATAAATAAAAATTTGAAATCCACAATTTGAATTTGAGGTGGTGCCTGAATAATTTTTTTTTCGTGTTCTGAAATAGGGGTTTGGTAAGGGGGAAGTTTTAGATTTTCAATTTATAAAAATTTACACAATTGTTCGGCATGAAATAAAACGTAGAGAAATTGTTACCGCCTATAATAATGAATAGTCTATTCTGAGCAAGGTATGATTTCGACGCCCCCTAGCATCAAAACTATTCATTTTTGGGGTTTGTCAACCGATTTATTTCTATTCAAAATAACTTGAACTGCATATAAAAAAATCAGAAAAATCCAACGAAATTTTTTCGTTTTTTGTCATTTGGGGGGTGGGGGATAATCATAAAAACCTCTTATTTCCCTCATTTAGGCATATTTAAACATTCGACGATACATTTGAAGGCACTCGAGAAATATTTTTTTTTGCGTTTCGAAATAGGAGTTGGGGGGTAAAGGGGAGGGGGTAAGAATTTTTTTTATAAAACAGCACATTGCAACATTAGCAACAATGAAACAAGTGAAAATATTGTTACCGGTTTCAAAAATAAATAGTCTAATCTGCGCTAGGGGTGATTTCAACGCCCCCTAGCAGCAAAACTGTTCATTTTTTTGGGTTGGCGCAATGGTAACATTGGTTGAGAATTACATGGACTACATCATACCAAAAATTCAAAAAATCCACCGGGACCCAAATTCCATAATATCATTATCAATACCAATGAAAAATTATAGTTTTCTATTGATCAAAAATCTGTATCGTCATGAAAAGTCTGTATCCTAATGGATGTCATTATGGAACGGATTATGGATTATTATAGAACGGGTGTAAAAAAAAAAATATTGACACTGAAGTATAAATGTAACCGATACCAGATTGACCAGAGTAATATAATAAGTAATGATAGGAGAGAATAATATACCTACCGTTATTTTAAAAAATACATTCTGTGATTCATTTTTATTTTTTTATTTTTGTGAAGCCAGTTAAACTACCGTTTCTGTTTCCGTGACGATACAGACCACACGACAACATGACTCAATTTTCTACCAACTGAATATTTCTTTTTAAGAATTTCAAGAACCGGAGCTTCTTTTTCTATACTAAATATTGGTGGATTCTGACATGTCTTTTATTAGCCAATGATTGAACTAGAATGACAACCCGGTTCAACAAACCCTCAAGTATTCAAGTATACTACAGTATAGTATACTATAGAAACAGTATTCTGCATTCTGTTAAAACTAAGGATGTTCAATGGCACTGTCAAGAGTGACGTTACAGTAGAAAATTAAAAAGTTTCAGGGTAATTATCCAACAGTCTTTATGAATAATTCTATGTTTCTCTCATTTTTTGGGATTTTATATAAAAAAAATCAGTATTGGTATTGATGATTTGAAGTATTTTGTGAGTAATAGTAAGTAAATCGATGGGTAATTCGATGGGGAACCCTGCAATAGGGAATATGCAAGTGGTTTCAATTTACTTGATTTTTTTACCTCCGATACTTTATTGTCTTGATATCACACCTAAACCATTAGTTTATCATTTAGTCTGTATTTAACTCCATAAAACTTTAATCAAAAAGTGCATAATAAGCGCGCGGAATTCAAATTTGCGAAACGCATCACCATTGGTCGAAACGAAGAATGACGTCACATGGCCGGTTATGAAATTTATCTGTGCTAGTCGTCTTTCATAGAAAATTTGTTTTTATTTATACAGGGTGGGTCACGGTCGATGGTACTTTAGACATTTACGGAGAACGGGACAGGATCATTCTGAAAATTTGGTTTCTCAAGTAGTTGCTCTTGGTCTATCGATCTAAAATATTTTCTGCAATGCAGCGTTGCCGCTTATACCAGAAACTAGCAGCATCTTTGTTATTTCAAACGGTTCACCCTGTATATTACCGCATTTTTGAACGTGTCATTCTTTTCTGATTATTTCTGCATCATACTTCCCTATACCTATCTCTAACGGTTTTTGAGATATTGGTTATTTTCCATATTTTTTATCCAAAACATAGCTCGAATTGAATGTTTATTTCTGCGGTATTTGGATTCTTAGGAAGTTGCAATTTTGTGTTTAGTTCTCAAGATCATGTACATTGATTCTGTATAGAGAAGTTTGTTCTGCGTTATACAGGGTCGTTCAAAATTCATGATCTTACTGCTAGATACGAAAAGGGTTGAAAGTGCGTTTTTTTAAATGGAACGTCCTGTATATTATGAAATATCCTGAAAGATGACTAAATTCCCTTCGAATTGATATATCATGTTCTTATACCTAAATAGCCAGAATTCCGAGATAATAGCAATTTTCACTTGTAATCTCCCAAGTGCTTGAATTATTGCCGGAAATTTTTCGAGTACATACGGCAATTCATTCAAGCACGAGGGGGATTCGGTAAGAAAATTTCACACCGAGAAATGAAAATCATCCAACAGTTCATAAGAAATAACTAACGATGATTTCACCTGAACTATTTATGACCACTGAAATATTGATATGTAAAATACTTAACAAAATTTTCTTCAATAAATGTTATTGAATTTGGAACAAAAAAAAATAAAAAAAGTTATGTTCTTATCGTGGATTGAACCATCGACCTAGCGACTCATAGGCCGCAACACTACCGATGAACTCAAACTCAAAAACATGTATATTCAGATATTTAACTATTCACATTGCATTTCGGTGAAATCTATGTACAACACAACTCTGCTTGATATTTTCCGCCCACCTCCGTGGGCTGATAGGGATCCCGCAGGTTGTGAGGGAGTGCTGGGGCGGGGGGGCTCCGTCGACCCCTGTTGCCAGGGGTCGGCGTTGTCCCGAATGTAGTGTCTCCTCGGCTCCTCAAGAGGAACAGGTGAGGCACCCCCGCTGGTGTTGACGGGTGTAACTCAGATTTTACCTTCCTACATCATGGTATTAGTATACCCTGACTCCCGCTATGCTAATACAGGGGTTGATTGTCAGATTGATCAGATTTTAGAAGTGTGATTTGTGAGGGGTGTTATGTGGATTCCCGGAAAAAGTTTTCGGCAAAAAACTGGGTTCTGGTCTTAGTCCTCTATAGAGGTGACTTGGTGCTTAGTCTTGGCGTTCATGGAACGAGTCCAGTTTTTGGTAAATGAGCCCGCCGTGTTTGCGGGTCTCATTGTGGTGTGCCCTTACTCTTGTTATTTCCCTGTTGAGTGAACTCTTGGGATTGTGATATTTGTAAAATTTACATGAAAGATTCATTATGTGGTCTTGGATAGTGGTGACTTTAGCTAGGTCACGCACGTTTCAATGAAAATTCATGGACTCGAAAAATTTCCTGCAATAATTCAAGCACTTGGGAGATTACAAGTGAAAATTGCTATTATCTCGGAATTCTGGCTATTTAGGTATAGGAACATGATTTATCAATTCGAAGAGAATTTAGTCATCTTTCAGGATATTTCATAATATACAGGATGTTACATTTAAAAAAACGCACTTTCAACCCTTTTCGTATCTAGCAGTAATATCATGAATTTTGAACGACCCTGTATAACGCAGAACAAACTTCTCTATACAGAATCAATGTACATGATCTTGATGAACTAAACACAAAATTGCAACTTCCTAAGAATCCAAATACCGCAGAAATAAACATTCAATTCGAGCTATGTTTTGGATAAAAAATATGGAAAATAACCAATATCTCAAAAACCGATAGGGATAGGTATAGGGGAGTATGAGGCAAAAATAATCAGAAAGGAATGACAAGTTCAAAAATGCGGTAATATATAGGGTGACCCATTTGAAATAACAAAGATGATGCTTTTTTCTGGTATAAGCGGCAACGCTGCATTTCTGAAAATATTTTAAATCGATATATCAAGAGCAATTACTTGAGAAACCATAATTTCAGAATGATCCTATGTCCCGTTCTCCGTAAACGTCTAAGGTACCATCGACCGTGACCCACCCTGTATATTTGTAGTGTTTTCCATTACATAGTTCGATTTTAGTCTTGTGACAATTGTAAATTATCAAGAGAAATGACTGAAAGCGGTTTTGTCAAAGCACAATCCGACAATACCGGAACTGATAAGTAGTAATAGTTTATCAAATGATAGTTTTCCTTTTGTAATTCAGGTGAGGCAGGTATATACAAAACATTTATGCATACAAAACTTACTTCTGATCAATTCACTTCATGTTAACTATCGAAATACAATGTACTCACATTGATATGATCTTCACAACAATGTAAATGTGATATTGGAGATACTTCGCCTCTTCTCATAACCTTACACCATTGTTTACGTATTTTCGCATCTCTTGGAACAGAAAAAGTACTTTATTTGGTGTACTTATAATTGTGTTTTGGCATTCCGGTACTAAACAGTACCTATAAAATGGTTTTTTAGCATTTTCCATTATCGTAATAGCGATTAAAACTGCAAATTCCTAAACTAATTAATACCTGTCAATAGTGTCAATGGCCATAACTATAGAAAGGCTTGTTCATTGAAGACTGCTCTGGTTGATCGAGATCACTTTCACATCTCTATCTAACACTTGTACTGCATTTGTCTTACTCTTTTATAAAATATCAACTTCAAGCAAGTAGAGCAATCAGTGTACGTCAAAACGAACGACACTGAAGAAGAACAACGCTGATAGCGCTATGTGACGTCATCCACAGCGCGCGAAAATGGAGGCCTTCAAATAGGTCAAATTCAATCGGTATTTTATATATTATTTTAAAAATTAATTCCAAGACTTTCAACCGTATTTATATTTTTTACTATGTTGTAACGAAGTAAACAATTGATTAAACAAATAAAAATAAATTATGCATATTCCCTATTGTAAATTATCAAGAACAATGACTAAAAGTGGTTTTGTCAAAGCATAATCCGACAATCTACCAAAAATAGATGATTTTCTGATGACAGCATATTTTGTATCCAATCCAGATTTCACGTCTGCTGAGGTCAAAGAAGTGAAAGCTGCAAGGTAATTGTTGTGATACATGATATTTTGTAATTTACTAAATAAGTTTTCATGCCTAACATACCCTCAAATGTTGTATTCATACAATATACTCACATTAAAGTCATCTTCACAACAATGTAAATGTGATATTGGAGGTACTTCGTCTCTTCTCATAACCTTACACCATTGTTCACGTATTTTCGCATCTCTTGGAACAGAAAAAATACCTTATTTGGTGTACTTATAATTGTGTTTTGGCATTCCGGTACTGGACTATACCTATATAACATGGTTTTTTAGCATTCTCCATTATCGTAAGCGCGATTAAAACTGCAAATCCCGTACCTAATTAATAACTGTCAATAGTGTCAATGCTTATTGTAAACAACACTGTAAAAGGCCATAACTATAGAAGAAGAAGAACAATACTGATCGCGCCATGTGACGTCATCCACAGCGCGCGGAAAATGGAGGCATTCAAACAGGTCAAATTCAGTCGGTATTTTATATTTTATTTTAAAAATTAGTTCCAAGACATTCAACAGTATTTATATTTTTCACTATGTTGTTACGAAGTGCAAAATTAATAAAACAAATAAAAACAGTTATGCATATTCCCTATTGACATCGTTCGTGACAAACGCTGCCAATAGTGTCAATCAACGTTGATCAGCCGTATGCCCTCTGCGTTAAACTATACCCGACAAGCGATCATGGTTTATATTTTTTTGATCAAACTTCAACCAAATCCTTCTCATATCGCAAGTTATGAGCTGTCCTATGGTAGGTGGCGAAAAAAATACAGGGTGAGTACTGAGTAGATACTTTGGCTAAATATAAATAGTAACATGTTTACAGATGTGAGACCTACATAAAATGTATTAATTCGGAAAACTGTTCAATATCTGACTACCAATTTATTTTACAGAACTGGCCCTCGTCAGAGAACAAGTTCCCCCAACAACGGTGGAGTTGATCTACGAGACATATACCAACTAAGATAATTCACATGGAAACGCAATATCAACAATATAAGAGGTAGGGAAACTTATTTTTCATAAGAGGAATAACTACTTACATATTTCTTTTGTTTCAGGAATTACGAGAGAAGAAACGAGAACGTGCTCAGGAACGGAATAGCATTTCATCATGAATTGCAATGAAATTTACGATTATAATTACTTTATAAATAAAGTGGAGTATACAGGGTGACAGATATTAACTAAAGAAATGGTTTAATTTTTTGTTTTGAATCGTTGTAGCGACACTTGATGAAAATCCATGTTAAAGTATAAAATTTTGGTTAACAAAACCGGTTTTGTAAACCAAAATTTTGTGAAAATCCACATTAAAGTTTTAGCTAAATGGTTTGACTTAAAAAGTTGCAAACCTTATTCAATAAATAGCTCAATGGAGTAATGAGTATTTGACTTCTCGAACAATACACCGTAGGTTCAAATTTGAATGTAAGTAACAGCTGGGGCTTTTATAAGCGAAGATATTCACATTTCAGAAATTCGCCATATGTCACCTCGAAAATAACCAATATGTTGATCACTTTTCAGCCATAGTGACAACTGAAACATAACTGACTATGGTTTTTCACTATTTGCCAGTGCCCTGCATATAATAACATCATCAGAAAATATTGTTATGAATTTTGCAAATAGGAATAAGTTTCGAGGTCGTAGGCGATGTATTCTACTTCCAAAATCCATTTTGAAAATAATTTTATGTTCTACAACACTTTTGCTCTAAGTAAAACCGTGCAGAAGATACGAGACTTTGTATTGAAAAATATGGTATAAAATAACTTTAGGAAAAATTACCATTTTCAAGAGATTTGAACTAGAAAAGTGTGGGAGAAAAAAATGGATTAAAACTTTTTTGTGTCAAGTTTTGTCAATTATGATGTATTCGCTGGAACCAACCATTATCGAGATATAAGCGAGAAATCACAGAAAGGTATACATTCTGCCGAAAAATAAACTTCAATCCCTACATTCCATCATTCAAGATAACATCCTAGGATGTTTTCAGTAGTAATATCCTGACAAAATGCTGAATTTTCAAAAAATACTTTCACCCAGGGTTCTTATGATAGGAAGGGGTTATGAAATAAGTGAGGATTTAGACAAGGGGAAATTAAGTTGGCGATCCTGAAATTGGTAACGTTGGTTATATTTACGTCAATTTGCGAATAACTAAAGATACTAAAGCCCGTGGCTCATATAAATCATGATAAAATCATATGCCGAATTATTGTGTTTTGTATTGCTAGTTGTTAATTACTTGTTTAACACCTTGACTGCCGAGAAATTCATACTGACTTTCCCATGGTGCCACAGAGAACGGGTACTGTGTAACGATGATTTATGAGATAAGCCTACCATTCAGTTATCGCTTCTCATCCTGATTTCAAATTTGAAGTAGAGGTATAGGATTGAAATATACGAAGTTTCAGCTTAACAAAAAAGTTTAATATTCGAATCGAATAATTCGAATGTAGTGGAGAAGAAAACTGTAGTTCACAAACAATGAGCTTATGACTTGAGGCATAAGATGTCTGGAGGACTGTTCATTGCTAATATCCTATACAATAGGAAAAGTTGGGTCGAAAATCCATCAGAAAACACCTACTTTCCTGGCTAATGCCACGACGAACATTGAATTACATCTGATGAAATTTCCGTGCAGAGTTCCTACAAGGTTATCTCTGCGATTGCTTGTTGCATGCAAACGTTCATCGAAACATTCGGACCACCTATATATCGATTTCGGGGTGGTGCCCCTCATCAGTATAGGGCAGGTCTAGAAGTCAATAACTAATGACTGCAACGAATGAATCGATAACCAAACCATTTCAAGACCGAAACTGAGATCCAACTTTTCCTATTGTATAGGATATTAGCAATGACTAGTCCTCCGGACATCTTATGCCTCGAATGTAGTGAGTAGGGTGTAGGGAGAATTCGTACACATATTCCTGTCTCTTCAGTCCAAAATAATAATAATAATTACAAAATGTAAAGAACAAATACTTCACAAAAAGAATAAAATTCGAAAAGTAAATAAATTATTAACCGATAGGTAATTCAGAAATGACTTCTAATGATGAAATGATGAAATCTGGTAAATTTTATGGACGAATAGACCAAGCCGCATGAACACCTCCAACATATTGATTGAAAGTTTGATTTTATGGAGGAGATTCGGCTCCTGAAATGAATTTTGTGGGATTGTAACCTTCCACAATCTGAAAATAGGTTAATGTGAGATCAAGATAATATATAAAAGTTTAGAAGGGCAAATGAGTAAATTGTATATTGTGAAACAGAAATATATCGTACTCTGAAGTAAACTTTCCAAACTGACCGTTTATGAAATAGTATATCTAAATTGGCTTTTCACAGTGGCTCTTCATGTGGCGGTAGTGATCAAGTCAGCGGTTACAAATGTTTTTCAGTAGAATGTTGTTATTATTCAAAAAAGTAAATTTTATAGCTTATTCATAATATTGGTAAAACATGTGTAATTCATATTACGAAGAAGTAGTGACTCTACATAATCAGAAGATTTTTGGGGAGACTCAGTTCATTCATCAACTGAAAGGAAGACGTTCTGGTATGCCCAATAAATATCTGAAAACATTCAATAAAGGTAAAAAAAGTCTGAAAAAATTCGTGGGCTTCGACATCTGAATAATCCCAAAGAGATACAAAATGATGTTCAATTTTCAAAATGAAATAACGGACGAATCTGAAGCCATTGCCGATAATGAAAATAATGTAATTTTGTAGTATAAAAGCGAAAAATAATAGCTCAATTTTGTTTTGTTACTGTAAAGAAACACCCTTATAATTTTATCTCTGTATCAATCAAATTTGGTTGAATAACAATGGTGAAGTACCATTGTTATTAACAATATACCATCCATCTAGCATAGTTTTCCTCATGTCGTACAGGGCGATGAGGAGAAAATTGGAAAAAAGGTGGAAAAATTAAATTGATCATAGGTGGCTGTGATTTGAATTTCTGAATCAACACTCGATTCTGAACAACATTTTCCCCATAATTTCAATTCAACCTAGAAAAATAAAGTGATGGGATTATATTTTTTTGAAAACAAGGCATGTTTTTCAATATCGCTCGTATATGGTAGTATAAAATTCAATTTTGGTATTTGCAATTTAAGTTTGGGATGAAGCAGAGGTTTTCATCAACAATAATTTTTTGAGAAATCAATAATAAGAAAGTTTTCCATATGCTGCGAACTTTATGTCGGACACTGTAGAAATGTTTCATTTTTTCTACATAAAAAAATTGTAAATTACCATTTATAAAACAATGTCTAAATGATACCGAAATGGATAAAATAAAGCATTGACTCATATCATAAATACCGTAAACACGGGCTACTTTGGCCAGCTTAGAAAAAAAATTAAGTTCAACTGTCGATGAATTTGCAATTTTTACCACTATCAAGCTTCAGTATTTTTTTATATACAACTGGTCTATTATAAATTTCGTCAGTAAAGATATTTTGCAATTATTTTATGTCGGCTACCAGAGAAATTTTTTTTCTGTTGGGCCAATGTTACCTTTATGACAGGGTAACTTTGGCCCAATATACTTTTACCTACTTTTAAGCGCTGTATAGCGTGCTAGGGCCAAAGAAGAACTTGGGATTGGAAGATAATTTATTTCTGAACAAAAGAAATTATATTTCAATGTGCAAATAGGTTACAACTATTGGAACTTGCAAACTCAAGAAATTGAGCATTACAAACTATTGACAATGAAAAGGCTCTTTTGACTAGTTTTGGGGGTACAATAAGTCTTTCAATTTCGTTCCATTCATAAAAGAACGAGTCTTTTTCTTTGGGCCACTTCCAAAACTTCATAGTGCTCCATGCATTCGACAACTGCACCATCTTCTGTCACAGTTATCACCATCCCTGGTTACAACCGACCATTCCAATGGTCCAATTGTAAGAAAATTTCCTTCTTGCAGTTTCTTCTTCCAGTTTCTTCTTCCAGTTTTCGTCTGGACTGCTTACAAAAGGATTAATGTTGCTTGAACTGGATTAAACCGGAACATCGTTTTTATCAACAACCATATCCAGTTCCTGTTCCTCATCAATTGTAATAACCATGTCGCTGTGACCTGATGTCGCTGTGACCTGATGAGAGATCCTTGCATACATTACCTTTTTTCTTCAGGGATTGGCCCAAAAACTTGCTGGGCCAAAGAAGGTCGTAATGTTTACGTCGATGGACCAAAATTATAAATATTTTTTTTAGTAAAACCCAATATGTCAACTAAAGTGGCAATCACTCCACAGCCTCAAGCATTATAATGTGCTTTTAAATAGGTACTCACCAAACTTGCAGACGATGTAGCACAGTGTCCTCAGTTGGAAGTTTGAGAGGAGAAAAAAACACGTGTTTGCGCATGGAATGATACAACAGGTGATGCTTCCTAGGAGACAGTCTGTGAACCTCTCGATACATTACGTTTGCAGCCTGATGCTGCAACCAAGCTCAAAGTACCGCAACTAATTTAAAAACTAGTTCCAATACATAATTACAGAACGCATTGATATTTTATTATTTTGGGCCAAAGAAGGACCCCAGGGCCAAAGTAGCCCATGTTGACGGTAACAGTATTCGGCTACTCATGAATTATTTCAGAAAGTAAATAAATGTTTTCGATGAAATGTGAGTTAGTTTTGTGAACGAGGCGAGTGAATGTCAGTTTTTATATGTATTTGAGTAAACTTCAAGGACGAATAAATATTTATGTTTCATTTTGATCATTTATCCCATTTCACATTCATACATTTTAGAATAAGGTTCTGGAATAATGTCAACATCAGAGATTGGTTTTGATTCCTGTCATTAGACTATTGTTTGGGAAGAATTTCTGTTTGAAGGTTGCAATTTATTTAACAAGTGTTACAACAGATATATTGATATTATTATTTGAAATATATTTCATGACTCAGATTATGTAACTTTTCCAACTTTTCCGTTTTTTTTTCAACCGGCTCATTCCTTTGTATAGAATCTACTTTCTTATCAGTATATTCAATTTCATAGTTAGTATAAACTACGACCAACGTTCAGAACCCATGAAAAATATTGAGAATTTGTCAACATCAGAGATTGGTTTTGATTCCTGTCATTAGACTATTGTTTGGGAAGAATTTCTGTTTGAAGGTTGCAATTTATTTAACAAGTGTTACAACAGATATATTGATATTATTATTTGAAATATATTTCATGTCTCAGGTTCTTTAACTTTTCCAACTTTTCCGTTTTTTTTTCAACCGGCTCATTCCTTTGTATAGAATCTACTTTCTTATCAGTATATTCAATTTGATAGTTAGTATAAACTACGACCAACGTTCAGAACCCATGAAAAATATTGAGAATTTGTTAGTGTCGTTAACTTTGAAACTCTCAGAAGTCTTCGAGATACTTGTGAGAACTAGGGAGTATATTAATAACAAATATGTATTACCCTGTGGTAGAAGTCCATTATATCTCGAAGTAGAGTAGTATGGATATACAAATCAGTAAAACGCAAAGTCGTCTCCACAATTTAAATAAATAAATTTAAATTGTGAAGACGACTTTGCGTTTTATTGATTTGTATAAATATGTATTAATCACTCGCTTTCAATTTACCCCACCTATTGGTTCCAAATTAAATCCAACAAAATATGGGATATTTTAGTGTAACTCAAATTTGGCGCCACCCCTACAATTTCAGGATAGCTAATTTCCATCCAATGACGAAACAAGATGCCCGACAAAATCGATGACATTTCGTAACCCCCCCCCCTATCAAGGAACCTTGCTGTCACGAAAACTGAGTTGGTTAGAAACACCACGAGAGCTTGCTCGAGTGGTGTTTTGTACAGCAACACAGTTTGAGCGACTGGCAAGGTGTTTGAAAATTCTGCATTTTGAAGGGATTTTCGATCGGACAATTTCACGAACGCATTATATCATTATGGACTAAATGTGTGTTGCAGGAACTCGCCTACGGCTCGTGGATCATAATCTTGTCAAACTCGTATGAAATATCTATTTTCCGCACTAGTTGTACAATATACTATCATATCTAATAATTTGAATTCTTGATCATTTTCACGAATTTGCCAATTATAGCGTCAATTTATAATCTGGTAAAAGTACTTTCTCCGTTGACCGTCCATTTATGATGTATTTTAACGCACTCATATCATTGATTAATGAACCCTATTAATGAATGATATTCAAATAATCAACGATTTTATTATATGCAGCCCAACGTACATTGCTCTAATACATTTATATTAGCAGTGACAATGGTCGATTTCTCTATGAATGCATGATTGTTGCAAAGGCAACCAAACATAAACGAATTCAGATTTTATGGACGCTAATTATTGTGGCGAAGCTGCGGGCGACGCCGGACCTGAACGCTCACGTAGACAGCGCGTGGCCGCGAATTACTTCCGAGGCGCTTTGCTTCGAGAAGAATCTGGTCAAATCGGAGAACGTTTCTAAGGCTTTCTAGAAATATCAGGAGCGTTCCGCGAAATGAACGGTGTATATAAAAAGAACCACGCAGCAGAGCTGAGGAGTCAGTGAAGAAGTCGAACATAAATAGTCTAGTGATTGTGATATAAAATAGAGTATTGTGTTTAAGTTGTTGAATCATTGTATTTCGTCAAATAAATTATTTTCAATCAATCAATCATCAATATTTACTTTATTGTATTCATGAAGAAATCATGGTTACAAAGCAGTACAATGTAAAGGTAAACTTACAATAAAAATCAGTATATACATATAAGGTACAACAATAAAATATTTTTTCGTCGACCTCTGCAAAAAATTACATTTTACGTACTAATTTCCGGACGAAAAATCGACTATTTTTGAAGGCAAGTACTTTTCGTCCGCAAACACTTTACGTCCGCAAACTCTTTTCGTCCGCTGTGGTCACTATGATACGGCACGGTACGAGAGCGGCGATTGAGTCATTTTCGTAAATCCACGTTTTAATTAATACATAGGCGCCTGTGACAATAACTGTCATTTGCTGTTGTCAAATTAATTATTTACGAAATCCGCTAGATTTTACGTGTGAATTTAGACCGTGGTGTGAATATTAGTGTTCATAATAATCAAGAATTGATCGAGTCTGCAGTTCGAAGAGTTGGACGTAGCTGAGGCCAGCAAACATGCGAGTACTTACTTTCATAAAGGTATGTAGAGGTTGACGAAAAAATGTAATATGCACCTCGGCGAAAAACTGTCTACTGTCTCGCCTGCTTGCTATCCTCGGCTGCGCCTCGGCTATCAATTTGCAGGCTCGACTATAATAGACAGTTTTTCGTCCTTGTTACATAAATAACTATTTTCGTCGACCTCTGCAAAAAATGACATTTTTCGTACTAATTTCCGGACGAAAAATCGACTATTTTTGAAGGCAAGTACTTTTCGTCCGCAAACACTTTTCGTCCGCAAACTCTTTTCGTCCGCTTTGGTCACTATGATACGGCACGGTACGAGAGCGGCGTTTGAGTCATTTTCGTAAATCCACGTTTTAATTAATACATAGGCGCCTGTGACAATAACTGTCATTTGCTGTTGTCAAATTAATTATTTACGAAATCCGCTAGATTTCAGGTAAAGCACTTCAAGAGAGAAGTTTTGGAAATGGTGCTGTTGGAGCACCTGCATCTGAAGTTGCATCAACAGGTACCCAAAATCAAAACTGGTCTCTTGCATCTTCTTCGACAGCAGGAATTAATATCAATAATTGCACAAACTGTACGTTCAATATTCATCTTCGAGATTGATTTAATTTTGTAGTATAATTGAAATAGAGAGTTGTTACACTTCAAATACATTTTGTTTATATTCATTAAAATTATGATCGAGTCTGCAGTTCGAAGAGTTGGACGTAGCTGAGGCCAGCAAACATGCGAGTACTTACTTTCATAAAGGTATGTAGAGGTCGACGAAAAAATGTAATATGCACCTCGGCGAAAAACTGTCTACTGTCTCGCCTGCTTGCTATCCTCGGCTGCGCCTCGGCTATCAATTTGCAGGCTCGACTATAATAGACAGTTTTTCGTCCTTGCTACATAAATAAGTATTAACCGAGTAGAGACAATTAATCTACAAATAACACTCAGGTCAATACATCACTAAAATATTGCGACAATAAATCATGGTCATAAGGATAAATGTACAACAAAATTTAGTATAAAAACATCTAAGGTTAAAAATTCAAACGAGTAGAGACAATTAATTCCAAAAGATTTAAGTGTATATAACTAAATTATTGAGTCAATAAAAAACTCATCCAAACTATAATAGGTTATTTCCATTAATCTATATTTTAGATCTTTTCTGAATATAGTTGGTGGTTCAATTTCTTTCAAATCATTGGGAAGATTATTGTAGATTTTACAGCCATTGTAAATAAATGAGTATTTAATGAGACTTGACGAGGGTAGCAGAAGTCCTACATCTCTGTTTTGTCGAGTATTGTGCGTAGATGAGTGAGAGCCGAACTTAGTTTTATGTTTTTTTATTATCGATGCTGTTTCCAGGATAAACAGGGCAATTACTTTTAATATTTTATTGGATTTGAACAACTCTTTGCAGGAGTCTCGAAGTTTTGCTTTGCACAAGTATCTTAATGCTCGTTTCTGTAGGATGAGTACACTGTTCAATAAGTAGTTGTTGCAACTTCCCCAAAATGCAATGCCGTAACGGATATGAGATTCGACTAGGGAGTGATAAACCATCCTTGCAGCTGAGAAATTTAATTCTTGTGCAGTAAGCTTCACTGCATAACACCCAAATATTTTGTGTTGTTTTTATTTTCAATGATTCCTGATTCTAGGTTTAAGTCATCAAGCTCACATTTAAACGTAATCAAATTTGTTTTATCGATGTTGAATGATAGTTTATTGGAGTCACACCAATTAGTTACCTTCGTTAAATCTTCGTTAACAGCTTCGTTTAATTCGTCAATGTTTTTGTTGTACCATGTAATAGCAGTGTCATCAGCAAATAATGTGAATCTACCTGAGATTTTGATATTAGTTATATCATTAAAATATAGTAAAAACAGAACTGGTCCAAGGACCGAGCCCTGAGGAACCCCGAATGTTATCTGCCCCAGTGAAGAATGAATATTAGTCTTGACAATTTGCTCTCTACCGTGTAAATATGATTCTATCCATTTATAAGACATACCCCTGAAACCATAGTATTGAATCTTTTTAAGCAATATTCCGTGATCAACGCAGTCGAAAGCTTTCGACAGGTCACAGAACACTGTCGCCACAGCCTCACCCTCGTTTATCACAGTATATATATATTAAACAAGAGATCATAGCATCATTTGAGTTTTTATTGGATTGAAATCCAAACTGGTTATCACTTGAAATTTTATGTTTAGAGAGAAAGCTCAATATTCTCATTTTTACCAGTAAATTTGTTTAAATATACTACATTATATATTATATTGATGATAAATTTATGTTGTCAGATGTTGCGGAAACTGCTGAAGTAGCATCTTTTACTTTATTGCCAGAAAAAAAATAGAATTACTTTATTTCAACAAGAGTGAGGTAGACGGAACAATATTGTAATCACCTCTCATATTAAAATGCGATTATCTCGATCATTATTCGCCTTCATTATTAAACTAGTTGATTAAATAACTAATAATCACCGACATTATAAAAACAAAAACACCAATATCCTAGTAGTTTTGACACGTTCCGAGATAACACGCTATTACTGTCAAAGGTTCTTCTACTAGTCTATACAATGAATTTCCAAGATATTCTTATGTGGCCTCAGAATTAAAAAAACAAACATAAGTTCCTTTCAGGAAAACACTTTGTTTTAAGTAATGCGGCACGTAGGTCTACATCTACGTAATATTCCAATATCGAGGGTCGATTCCACGAGTAATCCAAACGCAAACTGAATATAGTTGTCAGAACGTTTCTGAAGAAACGATAAAAAACCGGTCTCTCGATTCGAGTTAAATCATTTGTTTGATAAACCCTAAATAAACACAGAATGGCATGATCTGCATTATACGCGAACGAAAAGTTCTGTGAATATTCCCGAAGACTGGGTCACCTTGGGTATTTGAACCGTTCGTGGACTTCGACAAGCTAATGAGCACTGAATCTGAATAATTATTAATCAACTGAAATAATTCAGATGATATGTGCACCACTGATATTAATAATATTTTCATAGAATATGATCGTGCTGTAACCCACTGAACATGTAATGTTACAAAATATTGCCACAACATTATGTATGGCTTGCCATCGTAAAATGATAATATAATGTTGTATAAGGCTCAATGCTATATTTAATTTTTAACATAACAGAAGAAACTACAGACATGTTGTTTTTAAGTTATAAAGCAAACTATTGATTGAGTTTCAAGTGCAATGTTACATGATCCATGAAGGTTCATTGTAAATGCAACAATACAGAAACTATCTACGAACAATGTGACTGCAAGTTACACATTTTTGGAACTATCGAACAAATTCAAATCGCAATGTTGCACTGAGTTTGAAATTCCATGATATTTACAATCATACATAAGCTAAATACAAACAATATTGACAGTGTTTAGAAAACACAATACAATTTCAGTTTTCGATTGCATCATTGCAGAAATATACAAAATGATACGATAGACCAATTTTAAATAGTAAGTATAAAGAAACTTGAAATAATATTTAATCTTTCAGGAAACCAACCAATTTTGAATTTCCCGGTCTTGATGCCACCTAACGGAGTGACACCCAGTCACCCAGATCCCAGACAAGCACGCGCCTCGCGCCATTTTTCTATTGTAAATTGTATTGTTCTTATGTGTCGTGCTGTCGTGCCTTTGCGTTGGTTTCGTTTTGGATACTTTCATTCGTTCTTAACTTAGGTAGGTACCTAAGTAAGGTACATACCCAGTTAACATAAACATCTAGGACATGTTGCTTTCATGATTATTATGGTAACAAATTGAGTTGCATTTAAACATCACTGTTACCACTTAGTGATGCCAAATGTTATGAATTGTTCACAATTTTCATCTCGTTAGTGTCACTTTGAGCACAAAATGTGAAGAAAATTGCAAAGCACACTTACATGAATTTTGGTTTCATTGCGATTTTGTCGATATAGAAGGAATTAGGTTGGTTACAAAATTAAGCATGATATCACCATCACGACACAAAATGGCCAGAGTTGTTTGTCGAATCGAGAGTCAAGTAGAATCTGTATTTGGTCGACGCCATCCTTTAAATATTCTATAGGTACTTCTGATAGTGTCACAGTGTGTAGTGTTCTGTTTGATTCTTTTTATTTCAATACTTAAATCAAATTTGTTTATTAACATTGCCCAATTATTATTTATACTAAGAGAACTGTATCCCTTCAAGAACTGGAACGGTGAGTAGAAAGGTAGAGAGGCAAATTCAGTGATTTACAGAATTTGGCATTTTCAAGATAGGTACTGATTTCGCCGCAAAGAAAATGCTGTCCAGAGGATTGAAGTTGAATTATAGATTTTTCTACATTTCTGTATATTGTTTTTTTATGATTTAGACAGAGTATGATAATTTTTTTTGTTTGTGGAATGTATATACTACGGAATCAACTCTCCATTCCATATGAACCGTAATTCATTAGTAAGAATAATAACATTGAGGTATGATTTCTATTTATGTTGAAACAAGGTGAGTTTTGTTTTATTCTTGACATACAGGAGAATCAGAAAATGAAGCGCATTTTTGAATAAGTACCAGTCCTTTCAATTTCAAATTGTTACATCGAAAGGGTCTCGATGCGCATTCGATTCCGAAGAATAATTGGAATGTCACATTGGGCTAATTTCGAGTCACATTTTGCATCACATTTTGATGTCTCGACATGACCAACGGGGCACCGAATAGACGTTTATGCAATAATAATGGAAGTCACTTTGCGATTCACTGGTGTGATCTGAAACATAAATGTGAATCCCACTACCATCTCTGAGACCATTCTGTGTTGACTGGGTATTCTTCTGCAATTTTGTTTTTTGAATAAGAGTTCAATGAGTGTTGAAGCAGCATAATGGATAATGCTAATAAATTTAAGGCATCTTCATGTAAGGTGTAACGCGATACATCATGTATTATTTTAGGTTAGGATGATCTGGTATGCTCATTCTGCGTTTAGTAGGAAAATGTTTTTTCTCCTTATATTGCGAATAAATCTGGTAGTTGTGTCAATTTGAAAGGGACTTTTTCATTTGTAAATGATGTGGAATACTTTTAAATTTCGATTTTAGTTGCAATAATAAATTGGTGGCTTGAATGGAAAGTCTTGTGTTGGAAGAAGTCTTGAACGTTTTTTCACAAATCATTGTGCCATGTTTAGCAATTGGACCAGCAAAAAAGGCAATTTCAGAATCAAAGAATTGAAATCTCTACAAATTTTGAAACTTGAGTCAATTCAATTTGAATATAAAGCAAATATGTAAGCACAATAGTGTCATAATCAAGGACAAGTTCAATTGTACATTTATTGAAATAAGACCGTAATTTTTGAGTTGACTAATTATATTTATTTATAATAATTTGGTTTCAGATGCAGTGAGAAATTCATTTCCATGCATCAAAGATGATGCATTTGAAATAAATGTGATGGCTTGGATTGGCAAAAACACGTTACTTGTAGGGTTAGGTAGTATATCAAGTTGTCGATATTGTTGATATATTGTTTCAGGTGCCTGATAAGGCCAAACAGATTTTTTTTTAATTTTGACATTTTAATAAGTATGAGTACTCATTTGTTTTTTTTGTGATATTGTAATTAAAGGTTTCATTATAAAATTTTTGTCTTTTTGACATCCAAGATTCAAATGGGCATATAAATAAACAACTATTCATTGTTTTGAATGAAAATACTGAATCTGTATTTAATAGGTATCATTTCAGAAGATTTTTTGGGTTTCCATTGCTTGTTTCTAAAAACTAGAAAATGATGATGATCAATACTGAATGATATTTTTCCAAGATATCAAAACTGATCTGTCTCCCATGAAGATTGCAATAAATTTTCTATCAATATTAGTAGCAAGTAGTGAAAATCCAAAAATTCTTCAGTAGCGAACAAACCTACTGGAAAGTAATTTATGAAAACTTACTGTTATGTTATGTAAAGGAATAGACAAGATTGGTGGTGAGTTGCTGCTATATAACAATATTGAATATGTTATTTTCTACTAATTTTTATTCTATGTTGCGGTGACCTGGCTGGAATTACTAATTATAAAAGATTACATCCATCAAACCATTTCAGTCATAAGACGTTATTTTTAATATCACATTTGCAATTTTCCTGTACATTATATGCAATGTTGCAGTAACCTAGCTGGAATAATTGATAATGGCATATACCATTTGTAATATTGCTGAACGTCCGTTTCAGTAGTTGCTGAACCTTTGCAGTAAGGTAGCAGAAAACGCTGATGTAACATAACACATTACCATGAAAGTTTACTGAAATATTGAAGGAATGTTACTTTGCTTAGTGGGAAGTTTTTTCGGTTTTTCCATCACCTATAATGAGAATACACAACCAAACATCGGGAAGTTGCCCCGGAGCGCCATGACAAATAATAGTAATAGCCGTCCTTTACTCGCACAGGTTATGCCTTTCGGACCCCCGAAAAGCTAGGAGAACCACCTTTAAATTTTCAAATTTTTTTTAGGCCATATTTTTAGGCTAATTTTAGGCAATGTATTACCCTAGGTCTGAAAGCTTGACGTTAAGCTGGCAGAACCATACCGCTAAATGAATGTTTATAGAAAATTCAATCAGACCATAATTTTAGGCTCATTTTAGGCTCACGTTTGAACCCATTGCCGATTTTTTTGGAATGCGGTATTTTAATCTTGGGTTCTGCTAGCTTTACCGTTGAGCTAACAGAATTTAATCATAAAAAACCAACTCAGAACAAATCCAGTTGGACAACTTTTTAGGGTCCATTCGGGCTAATTTTTTACCCGATTATTTTTTTTTTGCTCTTTAGTTGGAGGAGAAATCAGAGGTTTTGTTAGCTCAATACTGAGCTGGCTGTACCGAAAGGCTAACCGAATCATTATGAAAAATCTGATCACACCATAATTTTAGGTTCAGGTTTGATAATCGCTATTTTCCATCATTCAAGATAACCTCTTGGAAGGTATTTATGTTGAAAATGGATACATTCTCAATTGAAAATTGAAAGAAACATGACTCCTCTGGAAATGGAAAAAACCTACAATGAAATTAAGATATTTTTTGTGATATCTAACAGAAAACAACTCACGCTGAACATTGAACTATCCTGATTTGTAAAAAGACCCTATATATCTTGAAAGAAAAATTCCGAAAGTGAAAATTTGCATTTTCATTCAGATAGGTGAAATGAAATTGAGCTAATTTTTGTAATATCCAAGAAAACACCCTGAATATTGAACTACATCTGATAGATACTGTGAAAAGAAAAAATCTGAGAATAAACATTTTTATTTTCATTCAGAGTTGTGATTATTCCTCAATTATCCAGTTTCTATTGGAGATTCATATGTATGAACGAGATAAGAGAGAATATAATTCGACAGTATTACTCACAGAATTCGCTCATTTCTCCTAGGTCTCAAAAACATTTTGGTAGACTAAAAGATATATAGATAGATAGATTTTAATCTCTTTGAATCATATACATGACATGAGATAAGTCATACACAAGTGGTTTAGAATAAATAAAAGATAAAATAAAATAAAAGATAAAAAATACAATGTAGTAGGACACAATTCCGAACAAAACATTACGAATATGTACACAAACATCAATATATAATTAAGGACATATTGACGTATAAAATAAGGTGCACAAGATTACAAACATTGGTTTATAAATTCATCCACAAGATTACAAACATTGATTTATAAATTCACCCAGGGAATAAAAACAATTGTCGATCAGAAATGCTTTCAGAATGGATTTGAATTTGATTATCATGTGTTTCATTTCGTCTGGTAGCATGTTATAGAAGTATCCCCCTGCATACAGTGGAGATTTTTTTATTTTCATTCGATTGAATTTGGAAAGGTGGACATCGTTTTTTGCTCGAGTGTTACACCCATGGATATCACTGTTCTTTTGAAACCTATGTTTGTTCTGGTGAGTATAACATAGGAGCTTGTAAAGGTAAATACCTGTAAGAGTTAGCAGCTTATTTATTCCACCTAAAGGTATCCCTACATGACTCCCTATAGTCCAAGTTGAATATTAGGCGAATGAATCGCTTTTGCAAGATAAATATCCTCGTGATTTCCGTCGATCTACCCCACACAATTATATTGCAGCTGATTGCGGAGTAGACTAAAGCATAGGATAAATTGGCTAGGTGACTTGGGTAAAAATTAGACTTTAGGCTATTGAAGGCAAAATACAATTCATTCAGTTTTTTACACAAACAGTCTATTTGTTTGTTGAAGTTCAGTTTGGAGTCCAATTCCATTCCAAGCAATTTGGTGCTTTTAGATGTACAAATTACACTACTATTGCTTGTAGTTATAGCTAGATATATTATTTTTTTCCTTTAGCGGTGCGGTAAATTGGACGATTACAGTTTTATTTTCGTTAATGATAAGATGATTTCGTTGACACCAATGTGCGAAGTTGCTCATGACTGTGTTTTGTTATTTAGCTCATCTAGACTATCAGCTGAGACAATAATTGTGGTGTCATCTGCATAGATAAATACTCGTCCATGGTTGATATATGTGGGTAAATCGTTGACGTATAGCAAAAATAATAGTGGGCCTAACACCCCACCTTGGGGAGTCCCAATGGGGGTAGTATATTCGTTAGGTAACTCATCCTCGATCCGAACTCTAAGCCTTCTGCCGGACATATAAGATTCAATCCACGACTGGATTGGTCTTCTGATGCCCATAGTTTCTAATTTTATTATTAGGTATTTGGGATTAATCGTATGAAACTCTATTCATACTCTTCAGAAGCAGTTTCATACTGTAATTATATAATTATTGCACTGTGTGCGGTGAAAATATTTTTTGACATAAAACCTCTCATGGGTATGGCATGTTTTTTATTGAAAATATGAACGGGATGTTCATAAAATCAGATGTGGAATCATCTGCGACTGAGAGACAAACTTCAGTCGCTATTTTCCATTGCTTGAAATGACCTCTTGGAAGGTATTCATGTTAAAAAAGGAGACACTTCCAATCACCTCGAGCGACCCCCGTCGACGAGCTCTAACAGTCGTGTTTTCCGAAATTCAGTTCAAATGGACGGTTCGGCGTACCCACATGGATTTTTTTTAAATCGACATTTTTCGGAAAATCTCCGGAAAATCGCCGGAAAATCCCTGTTAAATCAATAACCATCGAATCAATTGCGCATGACTTTGTTCAAATTGACTCAGATTTTCATTTTTAAGGGAATCACAAAATTTATGATATGCGACAATTAAAAAGCACCTTGGATGCTGTTCATGTAATTGCTTGCTTAACTTAAAATGAGCGAGACTTTCGGGTATATATTACTCTAAAGAAGGATTACAAATACAAAATAAAACAGGAGAAATTAAACGCAAATAGCAAACGACTTTTAACCTCTGATAACATACAAAAAACAGCATGGGAAATACGAGGATATATTGAAAAATTCTTAGCCTACTATAGAACTAAACAAAATTTCAATGTCAAAATATTTTATTACTCAACATATTCTCCTCTTAATTGGATACATTTATTACAACGAACCTGCAACGTCTCTAGACCTTTCAAAAAAAAATTTCTTCATGCTCTGCAAACCAGACCTCCACAGCTTTTATTACCTCCTCGTTGGAAGAAAATTTACTACCTTTTAAACTTTTTTTCAGTTGAGGAAAGAGATGATAGTCGGACGGAGCCAAATCTGGTGAATAAGGGGGGTGTTCTAGTAATTCAAACCCTAAATCACGAATTTTTTGCATGGCAACATGAGATTTGTGTGCAGGGGCGTTGTCCTGCAAAAACAAAGCACCTTTAGATAGCTTTCCGCGTCTTTTCTCTTTAAATTTTTCCCATAGAGTGGTCAGTAATGTTGAATAGTAATCTCCAGTTATTGTTCTACCCTTATCCAAAAAATCAATCATGATTGCTCCGTGGCAATCCCAAAAAACTGAAGCAAGAACTTTTCCAGCAGATTTTTGGACACGAAACTTCTTATGTCTTGGAGAACCAGAGTGTCGCCATTCCATCGACTGTTGCTTTGTTTCTGGATCGTAGAAATCTGGATCCATAGTAACAATTCGGTTTAAGAAGAATTTTTCTCATGTCCAAATTGACGTGAACTATATGATGAACGCGTTCGTATGAAATATTCAGTGCTTCAGATATCCGTTTTAGCCCAATTTGACGGTCTGTTAAATTCATGTCATGAACTGCATCGATATTTTCGGGGACTGACACAGAAACTGGCCTTCCCGATCGGTCATCATCTTCAATGGAAAATTTACCTCTTTTGAAGCTTGCAGTCCAATTTTTCACGGTCGCATACAAAGGACATTGATCGCCAAGGGTATTTAGCATATCTTCGTAAATCTGCTTACCTCTTAACCCTTTTAAATACAGGTACTTGATGATGGCTCGATACTCCAATTTTTCGATTGTCACAATTTCGGTGGTCATATTTTTTCTTTTAATTTATTGCGTAACTGTGGTTTACTTTTTTGACGTCAAACTTTACTTTCTAATAAGTTATTGTTCGTTGCTATGGTAACGCAATATTTTGTTTATGCAGGGAACTGGTCTAGGCTAACTAGATATCAATACATCCTCGTAATCAATGAAAACAGAAATAATTAGAATAAATCACATGTGACATCTGAATTTACAGCAAAGAATTCTCGGACTACTTCTCTGATGTTATAAACAATTCAATGACGAACTTTAATAATGTCGATAAAACAAAGTTACCTGCAATTGTCATTAGTGAAATTTCATGCATGTTATTTTAATATTTAAGAAGGTGATTTTGACGTTTCTTTAGTTGATAACTCGCTCAGATGATGACACCGTGTGTCGAAACAATTGTAAGCACGTTACAAGTATATATTTTTTGTGTAAATTGGAAGATTTTATTTCCTCTTCATTTATCAAAACAAAGTTTACAACATTTTTTAATAATGCACCCAATGAAAATAAATATTTTTTTCTATTTCCAGTTCACGACTTAGAAATTAAAACTATAATATCACAATTAAAAAATAAGAAATCTAAAGATAATTATAACCTCAACAGCGAGGTTCTAAAAATGGTCAACGACTTAATCGCCAAGCCCAATGCACATTTAATAAACATAATATGTATCGAGAGAGGGACTTATCCTCAAATATTTAAAATAGCACTAGTCACTTCCATACATAAGAAATGTGAGTTGAACAGTACAGACAGGCCTATTTCTATCATACCTGTTACCTTAAAAAAAATTGAAATTGACCTAAAAACCAGATTATTAGAATATTTTGAAAAAATGTATTTATTGAACAATGCTCAATTTTGGTACAGACAGAGGAGATCTACTATAAATGCCATCTGCGGAATGTATAAAAATATTATAGAAGCTTTTGAGGAGCGTAATTTGTGCTGTGCCAAATTTTACGACATGTCCAAAGCGTTTGACACGGTGGACCATGATGTATTACTTCAAAAATAACAACATTATGGGATCAGAGGAACAGCCTTGAATCTATTCACATCCTACCTTGCAGGCCGCCAGCAACGTGTTGAATTTAACGGTGATGTATCAAAACCTCTAAAAGTCAATTATATGGTACCACAGGGCTCAGTCCTTGGTCCTATATTATTTATCATATACATTAATGACATGCCTTTTAATCTAACGAATGCGTTTCCGATAATGTATGCTGATAATGCCACTTTTTTGTTAAGTGACTCTAGGCCTTCCAATCTACTTTCAAACGCTAATGAATCTGAAAGCTTTATAACAATGTGGTCTAGAAGCAATTATCTCACCATTAACGACGATAAAACAAAAAATTATGATTTCTCAACTAAAAACAATAAAGAAAATAATGAACCAAATGAGCCGATTAAAATTGGCAAAACCATCGGCCCCACATTCAAATACGTTTGAAAATAATGTATTTTCTGCTGAGATAACTCCGTTGGTCAGCTGAAATCTACACTGAAATGTACTTATTGTGGTCATTGTTCAGTTTCCTTCAATCCATTCTGAGACCTTTCCCTACCAAAACCTCAAAGAACAGGCCAACTAGGACTATCACACTGTTTAGATTCTTTCTCAGAGGAAGAAATTTTGAATGGAGAGGAGAAGCCGATATGTGCGAAAAGTGCGATAAAAGAAGGAAGTGCACGAAATCCCCAGCAATTCATAAATTACCGAAAATGTTAGTAATTCATTTTAATCAATTTTCCCCCATAGAAAGATTCCGAGAAATATTGAATTCCACCATTAATTTTCCTTTAGAAGAATTGGAAATGAGTAAATACGCAGCAAATAACGTGCATCCATGTCGCTACAGTCTGTACGCGTTGTGTAATCATAGTGGGACAACCAATAGCGGACACTACACAGCTAACTAGTAGACATCCGTATGCTGGCTCGTGGCACGAGTATGATGATTCACGAGTGTCCTCAATTTCATCTAAATCGCTTGTGAGCGGAGAGGCCGTTGTTCTCTTTTATGAGGAGGAAGGCACTAAATCGCACATTTAGTTCTATTCTCATTTTGTATCTATAATCTTATTGAATAAATATATTTGTATCTATAGTTTTTTAATAAATATTCAAAATAAAAATGGAAATTTTTCAATATGCCTATTATCGATACCAATATTTTACCTTGTCAAGAATACTGTTTGCAAAAATTTGAAGTTGCGTTCAATACCGTTGCAACAAAAATGAAGTTTGTGATTCCCTGTAAAAATTAAAATCTTAGTTAATCTCACAAATATGCTCAATTTGAACAAAGTTATGCGCAATTGATCCGATGGCGATTGATTGATGGAAATATATAGGGTGAATATATTTAGGCATAACTTTTAGTTGTAAACAACTTTTCCTAATAACAATTCGCTGAATTTTCTAAAATAGGGGTACTCTACTCTTGTACAATTTTTATATTTTTTGACCTACCCTTTATGAAGTTTGAATTGCAATATTGCAATCATTCCAAGTGCATCTTATATGATTATCAAACATGCACCAACTTTCGACAATATTTATATTTTGGTTGTGCAATTAATAAAATAATTCCTATATGTTGCACACTCAAATATCCACACTGTTTAGAAGGGAACGATTGCTAGACACAACATGTTTCCTTTGTTACGGTTCAAAATCAAATTTTCACATCTGTTTATATTGTGTAAAATCCTGAAACCTTGCTATCGATTTTATACAATCAATTTTAATGAATGTATTTTGGGCTGGCTTCTTCAACTCACTAGCGCGGTATAAATTTAAGAAAGAACCCATGGCATCCGAATTGAGTTAGTCGGTGACTGCTATGTTTTCATTTGCTTTCTAATGGTCTTTAATTATTATTATTATTTTTGTTCTTTTTTTATAAGGAAGCGTAGCACCTTCACAAGATTGAACTAGCTTTTCAATTGCTTCCTTAAAGTGGTAACTCTCCTGAGGAAGTGGAATTAGTAGAATTATTATTTGAAAATAACGGAAGAAGCAAGCAAGGGTATTTGATTAATTGTTATTTAATGAAGGCGATTAATGATCGAGATATTTTAACGCGTGAACGAAGCGCGTGCTTGTTTGGTTGCCTATGCAAAAATCATGCATTACTAGAGATTTCGACCACTAATGACAAATACAATCATTCATTCATTCTTTCATTTGCATTGAAGAACATTAATCAGACATGTTAATACGAGGTAGGACGAAAAAACATAAATCTTGAACTACAGCAAGATGTTCAGGCATCAACCGACAATTGAATATCCAAATATAAATTCAGAATACTTTATTTTCCCATTCCCATTTTTCTATCGTGTTCGAATATTCATCAGATTGACGGAATTCATATAACCACATTTATATAAAATTTCCGGTAAGAGGGTTTGAAAGCTCACATCAGTATCCGAATCTGAGTAGCGGGGAAAATACGATTGCCATTACAGGTACGAGGATGGCCATCGTGGCAATTTATCAACGGCACTTGGATCATTTCTGGTGCTGTTGACCATGGGTAAAATCCATTTGTCATGATTCAACAAATTTCGGTACATGAGTTCATCAATCCAGGGTAATTTTTGTACTGACATATTGGAAAATTCTACTGAGTGTTGATATATCCTAGTCATAAAAGAAAAATAAGAAATCATTTTAAAAAGCGAGTCAGGAAAATTAATCATTTTGGATAAGAAGAGAGATATAAATACTTTTTTCGTCAACGTCAAAAAATGACAAGATTCGCACATTGACAACAATATGCGAAGTGACCCTTTTTTTCATTTTCCTTTGTTACCATGACACCGTGCGTTAAGTAGTGTGCGAAATACTTACTTCGCACACTGCATGTAAACTAAACGGGATTTTTATATTTTAACCTTTATGGTCCTCAATCAAACAAAAATTCAAGATATCATTTATTGTCAACAAAAGCCATTTTATTTCCATAGTTACAGTAATTACTTGATTTGGAAAAACCAGTTCAACACCATTTTTTGTATTAAGCTAATCATATTAAGGTGCATTTAGTCAACATCATTTTAAAATTCTGCTTACATATACAGTGTGACCCACTTAAGACCGGAGCACCCTTATAAAATCTTCATTTTTCAACCGATTTGAATGATTATTTTTCATTAGGTAGACATTCTAAAAGTCTACTAGGACACCAAATTTCATGAATAAATCTCCATTTCCAGGGCCAATTAATCTGATTTTTCAAGGTCAAAAATCTAAAAAAAATTACTAGCGATTTTTTTAGAAAAATTCTAACTACACCACTGGATTCGCGATATTTTCAAATGGTTTTTATGTAAATAACGTTGAAATGCGTCAATCAATAAACAAGTTATGAGGAAATTAATATTGAAAAATATGCCGTTTAATCAACCCACCAATTCAATTTCAAAACTTTTATCAGAACTTTGACTACACCACTGGATTCAGGAAGTCTCGAAATATCACTGACTGTAATTTCATCGAAATCTGTTTACAAATAAAAAAAAATTAGGAGATAAAATTGACATTTTCCTGAAATTCCATTAACATATTTTTAGAATTTTCAACCGACTCAATTTTTTTTAGCAGGAAGAGTAATAAAAAGTCTACGTTTGAACAAAACATTTGCAAAATATTCCAAATTTCAGGGTATACGATTTTTTTCTAATTGCTAAATTTCATTAGCGAATTTTTTCGTGAAATTTCGACTCAGCAACTGGATTCAGCATTCTTCATTTAGGTGAATTCTAAAATTTCATTTGAAAATATTCATTGGCAGCAAAGCTATAGCATTATTAATTTTGATAACATGCCATTATTTTTGAATATTTCAGACAAATTCTGAGAATCGGAAACACTGTCAACACAAACGTAGAAGATCGTTGAGATTACTGGTAGAAATTCAAATTCATAACACAAATTGTCCCCGAGTTATAACATCTAGGAACGAGGAACGAGTACACATTCGGAATAAAGTAATGAAGTCGAAAAGACAGCTTATCATAAAAATGTATTTAAAACAATTTTTGAAAGATACTGTCAGAGTTTTTGGGTTCTGGTATTATTTACTCATACAGGCTATCCGATTTCTTCCACAAAGTTATTTTGTTTCCCTCTTCGTTCGCTAGTGTCAAAATACAATTACTGAATTGAAAATTTTAAAATGTGTTGAACTCGAGAAAGCTAGGCTGTGATGACGTTATTAGTTTTAATAGTTATTTGAATAAAACAAAAGTATGCCCTGATAATGACAGATTGAGTCTCAATTCGAATGTGAGAAAGGTATTGATCAATATTCAATTGCAATAGGACTAAATTTCGTTATGGCTTTACAATTGTCTTTGCCAGAAAAAATTGAAATTGTGCGTCTTACTGGATACAATGATAGGAGTGAAAGAGAAGTGTGCAGAATATTCAATGACCGACATCCAGATCGCCCCCCTATCAGTAATAGAACAGTGCACAGAATAAATAAAAGTTTCAATGAAACAGGCGCTGTATCGAAGAATATTTTGAGGAATAATGTGAGAAGAAGGATTGGACACGAACAGGTTGTATTAGATTACTTTAGGAATAATCCCAATGCCAGTTTGAGAGTGGCAAGCCTAGATTTGAATTTACCAAGGGCAAAGATACGGAGATGCCTACGAAAAAACAAAATGAAACCATTCAAACCCAAATTTTTGGATACCCTGGAAAACGGAGATCAAGAAAAACGACTTGAATTTTGTTTGTGGGCACAAGGAGAATACCTGAGTAACAGACGATTTTTGGAATGTATGTTATTCAGCGATGAAGCCACTTTCACGACTAACGGTGTTGTTTCATCTCAAAACACAAGATTTTGGGCAACCGAAAACCCTAATTGGGTTATAAACTGCAAAAGACAATATTCGGAAAAAGTTAGTGTATGGTGCGGAATATTAAATGAACGAATTATTGGCCCATTTTTTTTTCGAAGGAACTATAAATGCCATCAAATTACTGGAATTTCTCAGAACTGAACTATGGAATGCTATTCATGATCTTCCTATTGTTGAGCGAATAAACTTACATTTCCAATTAGACGGATGCTCTGTGCATAATGCTGGAATTATTATACAATGGCTGAATGAACAGTTTCCTCGTCACTGGATTGGTCGAGGAAGTGAATTGATTGGATGGCCACCAAGGTCCCCCGATTTGACCCCACTTGACTTCCTCCTGTGGGGTCTTCTTGTACAAAAAGTCTACAAATCCCGCCCAAGAACTAGACAGGAGTTGTGTGAAAGAATACGTCAAGCTTGTAGAGAAATAACACCAGAAGGACTCAAAAATACTGTAAAACATATTCGAAAGAGATACGAAAAATGTATTGAATTGAATGGTGGTTTGGTGGAAGCAACAAAAATTTGAAATTTATTGATTAGGACCAAAATTACTCAATGTTGTATTATCGATGTCATTTGTTAGCCATCGTAAAATTTGGAAATTAAATCAAAATAAAGTTTTCAGTTCATTCGAAAGTTCTTGGTTGGTACAATAATCGATATCTCGAGGAGCCGGTTTCTCGACGTTATGGATTTTAAATTTTTTCCAAAAATACCATTCTAGATGTTATAACTCGAGAACAATTTGTGTTATGAAAGCGAATTTCTATCAGAAACCTCAATGATCTTCTACGTTTGTGTTGACTGTGTTGCCGATTCTCAGAATTTGTCTGAAATATTCAAAAATAATGGAATGTTATCAAAATTAATAATGTCATAGCTTTGTTGCCAATGAATATTTTCAATTAAAATTTTAGAATTCACCTAAATGAAGAATGCTGAATCCAGTGGCTGAGTCGAAATTTCACGAAAAAATTCGCTAATGAAATTTAGCAATTAGAACATAAAAAAAAATCGTAGTATACCCTGAAATTTGGAATATTTTGCAAATGTTTTGTTCAAATGTAGACTTTTTGTTACTCTTCGTGCTAAAAAAAATTGAGTCGGTTGGAAATTGTGAAAATATGTTAATGGAATTTCAGGAAAATGTCAATTTTATCTCCTAATTTTTTTTTATTTGTCAACAGATTTCGATGAAATTACAGTCAGTGATATTTCGAGACTTCCTGAATCCAGTGGTGTAGTCAAAGTTCTGATAAAAGTTTTGGAATTGAATTGGTGGGTTGATTAAACGGCATATTTTTCAAAATTAATTCCCTCATAACTTTTTTATTGATTGACGCATTTCAACGTTATTCACATAAGAACCATTTGAAAATGTCGCGAATCCAGTGGTGTAGTTATAATTTTTCTAAAAGAATCGCTAGTATTTTTTTTAGATTTTTGACCTTGAAAAATCAGATTAGTTGGCCCTGGAAATGGAGATTTATTCACGAAATTTGGTGTCCTAGTAGACTTTTAGAATGTCTACCTAATGAAAGAAAATCATTCGAATCGGTTGAAAAATGTAGATTTTATAGGGGTGCTCCGGTCTTAAGTGGGTCACACTGTATGTTAAAAACGAAAGTTGAATCTATTATATCAAATGGCGCCATTTATACAACAATTTATGCTAAAAACCTTTTATGTTACCGTTATGATTATGATAATGCTTGTGCTAAAGTTGACTAAATCAACCCTTACTTATTTTAGAACAATATTTTTTGACGCTTGTAGAAAAAAATTTTGTTTGCCATTCGTGCGCGAAATACTTTGGTGATCTCGACTATTTTTTAAAATCAATTCTCGATCACCAAAGTAGCATTTCGCGCACTAGATACAAAAATAACTATTTCCGCCTACCTCGTATTAGCATGTCTGTTTAATGTTCTTCAATGCAAATGAAATGAACGATTTGTTATTATTGCATGATTTCGAGAAATCGTCCATTAATGACCCCTATTAATGAACGATTTGTCATTAATTGTCGATTTCTCTATGAGTGCATGATTATTGCATAGGCAACCAAACATAAAAAAATCAGATGTTATGGACGCTAAAATGGATACTGACGACTATTTCACTCACCAACGAAATGAACCAATCAGAAGCTCTAGTCAAGTTCGGCTTACCGATAATACCAATCTTGACTCTTGACTCTGATTGGCATATCAAGTTCGGTGTTTTCATATTTGTTTACAGTGCATGTGACAGTTAACCGTCAAATATAAGTGATTACGCTGTGCACGCATTCAAAAATGAATAGATTTGGGATGAATTCTATCGAATCAATCAACGAAAAAATCGATGAAAATGTACCGAAAAATACAAGGAAATCGAAGGAGTGGCTATGATGAATTGATTGTTCATGTTTATAATAATACTTTTAATGCTTCGTGAAATAGTCTAATAAAATTCCACTCGTGATTGAATTTATCTCATAAGTCTGTCTTTTATTTCTGAACTCAACTGAATTGTATCGAGAAAACACCACTCGTCCTGCGGACTCGTGGTGTTTTCTCGAAGCAATTCAGTTTCGTTCAGAAATGAATCGACAGACTTTTCGCGAAAATTCAATCACTTGTGGTATTACTACTGATAATTTTATGTTGCCTGATGTTGCGGAAACTGCTAAAGTAGTATCTTTAATTTTATTGCAAGAAACAAATTAGAATTCCTTTATTTCAATAAGAGTGTGATATACGGAAAACTATTGTAATCAACTCTTATATTGAAATGCGAATAATGATATCGAAAATGAGCGCGCTCGCTTCGCTCACGCGTTAAAATATCTCGATTATTTATCACCTTCATCAATACACTAGTTGATTAAATAACTATTCATGCCATTATTGACCGAACTTTACTGCGGATATTATCACTGAATTATTAGTGAGTATTTGATCTACACCATAGTAGATCAAGACTTTTTTTGAGTAACACAAAATGGAAATAATGTCAGAACGAAGCAACAACGTTATAAGTCAAATTGAAGTACAGGGTGGCCCAGCGCAAACGAAACAAGGCCGATATTTCATATTTATCGTTCGCAGAAAAAAAAACGCTCGGACACGTCGATTTTTATTGCGAGGGGGACATCTTCTTATCATAACCTCAACTGTCATACCTCACCCCCCACCTCTTGGGCTCTATCACCCAAACAATTTGAATAGGGAAAGTAGTAAGTGTGACACATCATTGAAAAGGTAATTTCATAAAGAAGTCAGCCATGTCAATTTTTGCCACCTAACTTTTTATTTTGGCGCCCTCTTGCGGGAAAAATAACTGTTCCGTATTCCAAATTATAATACTGCATTTGTAAGCTATTTTGACATAAATTCGGTGACAGTGCATTATGGAATTTTCCTAAGAGAAAAAACAAAATGGCGGCTCCAAAATGGCGGACATGATTTGCAATTTAGGTCCGATTCGATTCAAAATTGATATGAGGTGGTCTTCAAGATCGGAAATTATGATTTGTTCGTCAATGTCAATTGATGTGGGGATTTTCAGGGTAAAAAATTATGATATTTTTGTTAATGCAAAAAACCAATATGGCAGACGAAATTGGTAATCGTGGCTCGATTCGATTCAAAATTGGCATATGAAGGTTTTACAAGTTTCCAGTATGACTACAGTGAATTAATTGAATTGATAAAAAAAAAGATTTTTTACAAATTAGGAAATAATATTTTATTTAGATGTGTGACGTAGGTTATTCTGTGCGTAACAGAATCAGAATTTTACCGCTCCTGAAAATCCCTGAAAATCTTCACATAATAATTTTGATTCAAATCAGACCAGAATTACAAATTTCATCCGCCATCTTGGAGCCACCATCTTGTTTTTTGCATTGACGAACAAATCATAATTTCCGACCTTGAAAACCACCACATATCAATTTTGAATTGAATCGGACAATAATTGCAAATCATGTCCGCCATTTTGGAGCCGCCATTTTGTTTTTTCTCTTAGAAAAATTCCATAATGCAGTGTCACCGAATTTATGTCAAAATAGCTTGCAAATGCAGTATTATAATTTGGAATACGGAACAGTTATTGTTCCCGCAAGAGGGCGCCAAAATAAAAAGTTAGGTGGCAAAAATTGACCTGACTGAATTCCTTATGAAATTACCTTTTCAATGATGTGTCACACTTACTACTTTCCCTATTCAAATTGTTTGGGTGATGGTGCCCAAGGGGTGGGGGAAGAGGTATGACAGTTGAGGTTATGATAGGAAGATGTCCCCCTCGCAATAAAAATCGACGTATCCGAGCTTTTTTTTCTGCGAAGGATAAATATGAAATATCGGCCTTGCTTCGTTTGCTGGGCCACTCTGTATATTCAATAAGATCGGCAGAACCCAAAAAATATGTATTTTTTCACATACAGTGCGGCTTTTTTTGTCCCCCCCCCTGTAAACTTTTAAACGGTTCGACGTACAAACATGAATAAAAAACCATTTGGAGGGTTTCACCGATACAACTTTTTGAAACAAAAAATATTATGATTGCTTGACAGGGGGCGCGGGGGGGCACATCAATTCAAAAATTTTAAATGGCATGGGGGGTCGAGTGTCACATCGTTGAAAAGAAAATTCAATTCTCTTTACAACCATCTAATTTTTTTTGAATTTCGTTAATATTTTTTTTGTAATTCAAATTCGAAACATCAAATATAAATGCGGATCTGAAAACTAGTCATACCTTGATAAATTTGAACGGTTTGTTGTGGAATAATGAAACCAAAAACATTGCGAAGGGTATTATCGATACTACTTTTTGAGAGAAGAAATGAATGATAAATAAAGAGGAAATAAAATCTTCCAATTTACACAAAAAACATATACTTGTAACGTGCTTACAATTGTTTCGACACACGGTGTCATCATCTGAGCCAGTTATCAACTAAAGAAACGTCAAAATCACCTTCTTAAATATTAAAATAACATGCATGAAATTTCACTAATGACAATTGCAGGTATGAAATTTCGTAATGACAAATAGCTTGGATTAGGGAGCATTTGAGTAGTTCCTAGTGAGATAATTAATTATAGGTGAATTGTACAGGTCAATTTGGTCATTAAGAACTAAATTACTATTGTTAAGTAAATGTTTCTTGATTTCTATGGATTCTAATATGTTTAATTTTTGACCTTTAGATGGTTGGCATAGTTTGAGTCCTGTTTATTTAATCTGTAACTTCTCAAATGATCACCGAATCTTTGATTAAAACTACGGCCTATCTGGCCTATATATAATGCATTGCAATCCTCACACTCAAGTTTGTAAACCCCCGACTTCTTGAATTTGTCCCGTACAGACTTTGCGTTGTTAATAAAAGAATATAAGTTATTGTTGGTTTTGAATGAAACATTTATATTCCGTTTCTGAAGGAAACAGGATATTTTGTTCGTATGCTGACCAAGATATGTTAGACATGCAAAACGTTGATCGGTTTTTACTTTGATATGCGGGTATATTAAATTTAGAGTTTTCTTGTTTTGTTTTTGTTTAAGCAGTCTATCTATAATTGATGTTTCATATCCATTATTTACGGCGATTTGTTTAATTCTGTTTAACTCACACTTGAAATCTAAATCGCTGATAGTTTGTGTGATTGTGGGTGCATGGAGTGTTTATGTATTGTAGTGTCTGTATGTGTGGGTTTGTGATATATAGAGAAGCCGTGCGTGTTATTTTTACGGGAGATAGTTAGATCTAAGAAGTTTAGTGAATTGTTATCATCCTCTATTTCTGATGTGAATTCTATGTTAGGATTGAGACCGTTCAAATAATTAAGAAAAATATTTAATTGACGTACCGTTCCAACCCAGCAAACGAAAATATCATCTACATATCGATACCAATATTTGAACAAATGTTTAAATTTAGATTTATGAATTTGCTTTTCCAAGTGGTTCATAAAGATTTCGGCCAGTAAAGGGGATAATGGTGAACCCATGGGGAGGCCGGTTTTCTGCAAATAGTATTTATTATTGAATTCCAGGTAATTTTGGTATATGCACAATTTGGTTAAATTTAGGATTTCTTCTGTGATACTTGGGAGATTGTTGTGCTGTTCCAGCAAGTCTTTGAGAATGTCTAATGTTAATGCGGTTGGAATACTTGGAAAGAGGTTTTTGACATCAAACGATACAAATTTACAGTTACTATTGAGCTTAATGTTTTCTATATTATTTACTAAGGAGCTTGAGTTTTTTATGCCAAATTCTGAATTATTTTGGAATTAGACTGACCAACTTGGTTGCCACTTTCTGGCAAGGGGCATCAATATAGGAGCACACCGGTCTTATCGGGTTGTTTTCTTTATGAATTTTCAATAAACCATAAAGAGAAGGAGGTTTTGGGTTCATAATTGTTGACCTACCTTTTTCCCAATCACTTAGAATACAGTTGGTGTCTCTTAGGGTAGTTCTGACTTGCTTTTGGAAATGATTTGTGGGATCAGATTTTAGTTGTGTGAATTTATCGGGATTTAAAAATTCATTGACCTTGTTATCATAAATCGTCTTTTGTATTGAAATAATTGAATTACCTTTATCCGCCTTTGTGAACACTACGTTATGTTGACTGCATTTTTTCCTGAGTGATTCTGCTGTTTTTAGTTCTGGGTTAATCGATTTTTGTGAGTTTGGGTTGTATGAGTGTTCTAGAACCTCGTATGCTAAATGTTTAGTTTTTGTATCAAAGTTTTTTAAAGCTATTTCGGTTTCTATTGCAAGGTTTTCAAAATTATTAGTTTTCATTTGGAACGGAATGTTATATTTAAAACCTTTGTTCAATAAATTAATTTCTGATTGATTGAATGGTACGTCGGTTAAATTTATAAATCTACTGTGAAATTCAAGTTTTTCGGTTACTGATCTCTTGGTTTTACTGATTTTATCGCGGTTTTTCATGTCTAAGAGTTTCTGGATTTTCTTCTTCTGTTTTACAAATTTCTTATGGACTATTGCGTGAATTTTATCTCTTACTTGGGAGTCGTATAGGTCGAATTCTATAATATGAAGTTTACTTGAGTTGATAATGCAATACCTTGATATAATAATGAAGTATATCCCGTCTGTGGTAGAGGTCCTTCAGTTCTTGAGAGAAGAAATATTGCAATTACACTACAGATGGCGCTGGGGGCACATCAACTAGAAAATTTTGATAGGCATGAAAATCGAAATTGGGAAAAAATTCCTCAACTAAATTCAAAAATATTTAGATGGTTGTAAAGAAAATTGAATTCTCTTTTCAACGATGTGACACTCGATCCCCCATGCCATTTACAAATTTTGAATTGATGTGCCCCCCGCGCCCCCTGTCGAGCAATCACCATATTTTTTGTTTCAAAAAGTATTATCGGTAAAACCCTCCAAATGGTTTTTTATTTATGTTTGTACGTCAAACCGTTCAAAAGTTAACAGGGGGGGGACTAAAAAAAGCCGCACTGTATATAGGGACATTGAAAGTATAACTGTAACCGTTACATTTGCTTCAAATAACGCGATTTGACCAATTCAATGCACCGATTTTATGTGCCATGTGGTCACTTCCAGGAACAGGAATTATGAGTACTAACTACACAGTATGACTCAAGAATATACTAGACCAACATTTTTTTCTTTGCTGAGAATACTCCGATTGTAGATAAACCATGTTTGACAAAAGTAAGAATTGTTTCCAAATACTGGGTCAGTCAGTTCTTGATAAAATACAGCTACCTAATGAAGTTCGCACAATGGCTGTCATCAGCATAAATAATTAACAGAAATACTGAGAGTTTCTGAACACAAATCAATGAAAAACGCGCTTAATCGAAAAAATTTACGATCTGAAGAAACTTCCGTGATAACTCGCATATCAGATTACGCTTTTGATCCTTTCACCTGTTTGAAATCGTGCTGGGTGAGTTACTACATATTCGAATAGAGTTTATTGGTATTCAAAACATAATTTGTGTAGCACTGATTTTAAACATCGATGGTTCCAGAATTTCTTCTATGGGACTCCAATACTTATCACAAATATAATTATGAATGTTCGTTGATGCATATTCAACGGCTCCCAAATGACGAGCATGTCTCAAAGAAGATTTCCAACAGTAACAATATTCCAATATCTGTGGATCTTCATTGTCATCAATTTGCACGAATTTCTGAACCCTGGAAGGAGTCGGAGTTGGAATATATGGGATGAACCCAGTAGTGACATGCTCATTCAGTATGGGTATATGCAGAGGTATATGCCGTTTAAATTTGTGCAAGGGAGCTGGAAAATCGACACCACACACGAAAAACAATAAAAAAATGTCAGGTAGTCAAGCAGCACTGAAAGCGCTTGAATCCAACTGCTTTGAATCTAGAGCAGTATGGAACTGCAGAGACACCTTAAACCGACTAGCGCAACGCAACAACGTTACCCTAGTCTGGATACGAGGTCACACAGGCGTAGAAGGAAACGAAATAGCAGACGCCCTAGCAAAAGGGGGGGCCGAAATAACGGTCACTGGACCAGAACCGGTAATCGGTTTAGCAAATAGCACTGCCAAGAATGTCATGACAGCTTCGGCAGATAATAAAAGACTCGAGTACCGGCGTAGTCTACTGGGCCTAGCCCATTCCAAAGCATTTATTGCTTGTACAAGGAAAAAACAGGATTCTGACAAACTGCTAGAACTGAGTAGAGCGCATCTCAGAGATGCACACTGGCCACTGTAAACTCAAACATCACATGCATAAATTCGGACTTGCACAAGATGCCGAGTGCCGGCTATGCATAAAAGATGATGACACGGCTAAACACATTCTGTGTACATGCCCTGCAGCGGCCAGAACCAGATTCTCAATATTTGGTGATACGACAGTGAGGCCAGACAACCTGGTATGTTGTTCTGCTAATACATTCCTCAATTTCGTTAAGAGATTGGATATACTGGGAGAATAACCATAGGGTGAGCCACAATATTTACCGCAGTGGAAGGCCTGATATGGGCCCACTCACGTTCAAACCTAACCTATAACCTATGGCAAAATTAGACTGTACTAAATGACCATGCAAATGATCATGTAACAATGACGCATTAAATGACATGAAAAGACTTAGAAACGTGTGCAGCAAAAATGAAAAATAAAAAATTTATTAATAGTAAAAAAACATTTTCGAACACAAGCAATTACATGAAAAGAAGAAAGTAAACTTCAAATTATATCAAACCCATCAATTTATTACATTATACAATTCATATAATATAAAATCTTGTCGCGAGATTTACAATAATACAAGTTGTAACTTGATTTTGTCACAAAACTAATTCTAATTCTAAGAGAAAATATGAGTATTTCCTTAAATAAATGTACACAAGTGAATCTCACGACAAGCTTTTTTGTAATAAATTCATCGGATTGATCTGATTTATAGTTTATTTTCTTCTTATCAGGGCATTTAAATGAAAGCTTGTTTTTAAAATGTTTTTTTTTTAACATTAGTTTAATCACGTCTGTGTGCTTCATTTCAGGAGGACTTACCAACCATTGTTTTTTGGATTTCTGTTACCACTTTTTCATGTCTCTCGAAGCTCGATTATAATATTTTTTGTGCATGTAGTTGATATTTCAAAAGTGAATAGAATCATCCAGATTTTCTTCAAGACTCGTTATTGTAAACCCAAACTACCCCAGAACGCAAAACAATAAAGAATGGTCTAGCTTACCATCTCTTTCAGAAGCCTTCTTATACAACATTGTGTTGGAAACGGTGACATAACCTGCATAACCTGTATATGAGACTGCTTTATTGCCTTATGTACCTCCATAGTTCTTTCACAGAAACCTGAAAAAAAAATTCATCCATATAAAATAAAAAGTCTGCATGAGTTGCTTAAAGATGATTCTGTCAGAAAATTGAGTTTTGCGAAAATATTAGTGACAGAATTACTGAATTCCCTAATTTATTCAAGTCAGATTTGCTTCAGTGACGAATGTTCATTTTATCTAAACGGAAATGTAAAGCGACCAGAAATGGGTCAGAATTCACTTGCAAAATTTTATCACAGACAGACAAACACCGGTAAAGGTCAAACTAAATAAACGCTTGTAATAAGAAGTAAGTATTACTTCTTATACATTTGATGCTGTTTTGAATACTTGAAACGTTTCTTTTAGTTATTTTAGTTTTTACGTTTTGTCAAGTAGGCTTCAGAAACATAGCAGGTAATGACATTTTATATCGTGAAGAATTGCAATTCTCATCTACGAAACATGAGTGAATACTTTTTCCAAACATGTCGAGAACAACACAGAACTAGTTATAGTAGTGAAGAAGACCAGATCTAAAAAGCTATGGATTAAATGTGAATCAACAGAATAGAATACATTTATTGTTTCAAAAACAAACAGCTCATGGTTAGGATTCGAAAGTACAGGCGCTACTATAGAACACTATTATTATTGTTATTAAACATTTACCTAGAAAAGAAAGAAATAATGAGATCAAACAGATAAAAATACAAGTCAGCAAGAGAAAGAACAGAATATTGAAGTAAAGTACATACTATTGTAAGAAAACTCATTCATTCATCACGAAAGATCGGTGCCTCAAGACGTTCCAGATATAGTTAGTTATGATCTTGGCAGATTTTGGGGTAATGTTATCGAGAGAATGGATAAGGTTGTTAAGGCTGATTAGCCAGTCGGAATTTTGGGGTTTCATGGCACAATAAATTGGACACTCAAACAAAAAAATATGTTTCATAGTTTCTAGCTCGTTCATGTTACATACAGGGTGATTCAAAAATACTTTGACAAACTTCAAGAGGTGATTCCTCACAAAATTCTAATATGAATTGTCCAAATAAATATATGTCAGGAAACGCTTCGTTTCCAAGATATGGGATGTTGAAGTATTATTTTTATTTTCGTTTGCTTCAAATAACTTTTGAAATACTGAACTTAATTAAACGAAACTTGGTAATAAGAGATGTTATTATTGCTCGTACTCGTAGGGGGCGCCACAACACGTCTTTTTCTTTTTTGAAGATTCATAACTTTTTTGAGTGTTATAGCACATTTTTCAGTAAAAAAATCGATTCCTCTATCATATCTACGTAAAAAAGATATCCTTGTTACAAGTCGCTTTAAGCAACCGTTTTCTAGATATTAGGACTTGAAAATTTCAAGTGGATTATTTGATAATCTATGCATGTAATAATTATTACCATCATTTTGCATTTGCATTTGCATTAATTTGACGTTTAAGTAAGCAGTTTTTTTTTGTAGGGGGCGCCACTTATTCTATTACTTTTTACTCGCTTGAAGAGGTCATTACTGTTGGGTACGTTCCTTTATGACATCCTCAAGCGAAATAGTGATTTAATAATAATAATTCAATAGTAATAATTAGTAGTAATAAAATTTGCAAGAAATGTCAATATTTTATTTCAGGAAATTTTGAATATGTAGAATGAATTAAAATAAACGAAACTAAATTGTATTCAAATAAATTGTTGAATGTGTCCACCTTCAGCGAAGATACAGGCAGTCAGTCGTCTAGTCATTGAATCTCGTACCCGCTCAAAAATTATTTGTGTGTTCCTTATTGTTTCACATGCGTCTACTATTCGGTTTCTAAGATCTTCCTCGTTCGCTACTGGAGTTTTATAAACTAGTGACTTCAAATGTCCCCAAAAATAAAAATCTTTCGGGTTTAGATCTGGGGACCTTGGTGCCCACGGCTGGTTAGGTTCTTCTACACCCCTACCGATCCATCGATTTGGATAGACTGTGTTAAGGAATTCCCTGGCTACAACGCTAAAATGGGCCGGAGCCCCATCATGCATACACCACATGCGGATACGAATTTCTAATGGTACATTCTCAAGTAGTCCTGGCAATTCATTTTCTAAAAAGTGTCTGTAAGTTGCGCCATTCAGTCGGAGCGGAAGAAAGAAAGGACCTATCAAGTAATTATCAATTATTGCCGCCAATACATTTACAGAAAATTGATACTGATAATGCCTTTCACTAACTGCATGCGGATTTTCGAGAGCCCAAACATGGTTGTTATGAAAGTTTGTGATAGCATTTCGGGAGAAGTTTGACTCGTCCGTGAATAGTACATATCTTAAAAATTGAGGATTTCCAGCCAATTTTCTCAAAAACCACTGACACATAGTAATGCGTTGGGGAAAGTCTCGTGGCAAAAGAGCTTGTACCCTTTGAATATGGTATGGATAAAACTGTTGATCGTGGATAATCCTCCAAACTGTGGACCGAGTAGAATTGACAGCTTCAGCAATTATTCTTGTACTTGTTTCTCTATTCTCCTCGAGAGCGTTCAAAGCAGCTTCTTCCAATTCTGGGGTTCAGACTGCTCGCGGTCTTCCAATAATATCAGCTGCCCTCCTAAAGCTACCTGTTTCTGCCAAACGACGGTGGAGACTAGCAAATGTTGGAGCTGAAGGCAGTACTCGATTAGGAAATCGCTCCTGGTAAATACGTCTTGCTTCGCGCGCATTGCCATCCGCAAGGCCATAAACGAAATGCATATCGGCTAAATGAGCATTATTGTTTAAATAATCCATTTTTTAAAAATTAGTGTTTTCTACTTCTACTTACGGAAACTTCAACAAAACGTTTAACTGTCACAAAATATGTAATTACCAAAACTACTTACTTAAACGTCAAATTCTTTTCCAAAGCATTCTTGTGAAAAATGCAAAATATTGGTAATAACTTCAACATGCATCGATTATCAAATTTTCAAGTCTAAATATTTAGAAAACGGTTGCTTACAGTGACTTTCAACAAGGGTAGCTTTTTTACGTAGATATGATAAAGGAATCGATTTTTTTACTGAAAAATGTGCTAGAAGCACGCTCAAAAAAGTTATGAATCTTCATAAAAGAAAAAGACGTGTAGGTGGCGCCCCCTACGAGTAAGAGAAATAATAACATCAGGTTCGAATTCGACACCTCAAAAACCTCTTATTACCAAGTTTCGTTTAGTTAAGTTCAGTATTTCAAGAGTTATTTGAAAAAAACCAAAATAAAAATAAAACTTTAACACCCTGTATCTTGGAAACGAAGCGTTTCCGGGCATATATTTATTTGGGCAATTCATATTAGAATATTGTGAGGAATCACCTCCTGAAGTTTGTCAAAGTACTTTTGAATCTCCCTGTATAGTGCAAATTTGCCTCGGATCTATTATGTGGAGCCATTCAGTGTGAATTTAATAATGCATTTATTACAAAGACAGAGTTGTGCAATGGTTCATTTGACTTGGATAGGTAAATTTAGACTTAAGAAATCTTGGTTTGACCTGCTGACTCTAAAAAAAAATGGAGAGAAAGAAACGTAGCACGGCTTGAAAGTGAAACATCTTGTTGAAATAGCTTTCCCTGGAATTTGAGTAATATAATTTTTTTTATGACTTTCAATTTAGGACCAAATTTCGGGTAAGTTAGCGCCTGTACTTTCGAATCCTTGCTATGAACTGTATGTTTCTGAAGCAATAAATGTATTCTATTCTATTACATTCAATCAAAAACATAAATTATACAAAACGTCACAATTCAATCCACACAATATTATACTCCGAAATGAATATACAACATATAAAAATAAATTTAATAGAATTTTACAGAAATAAAAAAGTATTACTATAGAGGTTTGATAGAAAAAAATAAAAAAAACAGATAAAAACGAAATATCGAATGAATTGAACGATTATTTCTGTGATTTTGGATAAACTATTGCCGAAAATATCGAAATCCCGAAAATTTCGAAGAAAAATAAACAATGTGGAAAACACAATCTATCTCTTTCCAACTAACGAATCTGAAGTAATAGGTAACAATATTTAGATTGACGTGGCCGTTACTTGATGGAAATTCATAGTATATGATACTGAGGTAAACACGTTTAAATTTCCACAGATTTATTTCGATTCACAGTATCTTTCTCAAGTTAATGTTATACATTCGTATAAATTTCGCGGAAATTTAAAAGTGTTTGCCTTAGCATCATGTAATAAAAATAATCAAAACACTAAAAAAATAAAAAATCCCCAGTAGGAGATAATATACAGGCAGAAACATTGAAAGAAATATCGAATCAAATTGCTATTCTAATAACATTCCTAATTAATATCTGTTTCAATACGGATTATTTTCCCAGCTCCTGAAAATATGGGAATTGTAAAACCCTTATTTCAAACAGGCGATAAAATTATCGTCCAATTTCGTTGATTTCAAATATTGCCAAAATAATAGAATGAGACTTGAGAAATTCATAGACAAACACGATGTAATTTCAGAGAATGCGTATGGCTTCAGAGAGAGAAAGTCAACTGAAGATGCAATTTGTGCATTAACATCAAAGATAACAAAGCAATTAATTTAAAAAAAAAACATCATTCTGTGTATTTGTTGAGCTTTCTAAAGCTTTCGACACAGTAAGCCAAAAAAAATTGTTGAGAAATCTACAAAAATATGGGATTCGAGAAAATTGAACAATTTACTGAAGAGTTACCTCTCAAACCTTCAACATCCAGTATGTATAGGTGGTGCCATTAGCGAAATGAGAAATATCACATATGGTATAGGGGAGAGTTGCCCAAATTGGACCAGTTTCGAAAGAATTGCCATAATAATGCTAAAACTTCACTTTTTAATGAATGGAATGAAACAATAAAATCCTCAATGTGTTGCTATGACAATATAACGCAAAAATGTTTCAAAAATTAAAACAGTATTTCACAAAAAAAAACGAAAAAAAAATGCATTTGTTTCAAATTAGGCGACTGGTGTCTTAAATTGGACCTACGGGTTCCTAATTTGGACCATATATAAAAAAGTCAGTTTGGCACACACAAATCGCAAATGAAATCATCCTCGTCCCCAATTCCTGCACATTCTTCATGTGCCCATCGATGGCACTGGTAACGTCGAGCCCAACCCTCTCCTTTTTTAGAACACAGGTAGGTGGCTCCACAGTATAAACACTGTATCACTGTATCATTTTCATCTTCTGCTACCGAACTTTCAGATTCTATGTCTTCGGTTACTTTAGTAGTATTTTTTTGCATGAACAAATTTGTCACTCCTTTCTTCTCTTGTGACTTCACAGTTTTTTTTTGGGATAGAACTCTTAGCAGCTGGCAACTTACGTCTTCCTGGTTTTTCTTCTGCAGCTTTCCTCTTTTCTTCAAGCTTTGTTTCATAAGGGCTGCTTGTTAACTCTACAGCTATCTGTGTTGCTCTTGTCTTTCTCTATACCATTTTAACCAAATGAGCTTCTGGTAGAGGTGAGACTTTATTCAAACTTATTTCGAATACAGACATTGTTTTTGAACAAGATGGTGTTGCGATACTTGACTTAGCAATATTTGACTTAGCAATATTTGACTTAGCAATGCTTGACTCAGCAATTCTTGTTGACACATTTGATAACGATGTACTGGAAGTCCCTTCAATTGTTGAAGTTGTCTGTTCAATTTCAGGAAATTTAACTTCCTTATTGTTATACTCATGTCCTGACTGAGTTTCGATCTGAAGTGTTGAATTGTCTTCAATTTCCGTATCATCATCTATCCCTAACTCATTGTCTTCGTGCAACTGCTCATCATTCGGACGAAGGGCTTCAGATGGTGCAAAGTCATGTTCCTTGAAGTGATTTCTATCCACCGGCCATATTCCTGAACCACGAAAAGCACTTGCAGCGGTTTCCACAGTAGCTGCTCTCCCATAGGCCTCCGAAATCAGAGAAGCCACGTTGTATTGAGAAATTGTTTTTCCAATATTGGATCGCAACCATTTCTCCTGTGCTTGAACATAGTAGCTTTGTAGTGGCTTAAAGAAAGCAACGTCTTAAGGTTGGAGTCTATGGGTGGTGTGGCCGGGAAGTTGGAGAAGATGGATGTTGCGCTCTCTTGCACAGATAAGCGCCTCTAAATTTTTGCTGTGGGTCGAATGCCCGTCCAATAATAACAATACTTCTTTATCTGGTCCTGGTTGTACTACGCTATTGAAATGCTTTAGCCATTTCAAGAATAGTTTAGAGTTCATGTATCCTGTATCAGAAATCTCCACTAATCCACCTAATGGAGCCCCGATTCCTAACTCAGGGGCATAGCGTTTTCTCTTGAAAATCAGCATAGACGGAATATACAGTCCGGCAGCATTCAAACAACATACTGCTGTAGTATGTAGCTCTCCACTAGTGATTCCACCTACTTGTCTCTTGCCTTTCAAGGAGACAACTTTTGGCATCCTTTTTTGAACCGTGCTATATCCAGACTCGTCTACATTGAATATGGTGTTGGCGGTTATCCTATACTTATCTACCAATTGCTCTAGACTATCAAAGAAGTGTTGCACTCGTTCTCTGTTGAATCCTTTTGCCCTTGCAATCGAGGTAGACTCAGGCTGACGAACTGATAGTTGAGGATAGCGCCGTATAAATCCATAAAACCATTTTTTCCCCGCCATACGTTTTTCACTGTTGAAGCGATTAGGAATATGGTTTTTCTCCGTAAGTTCATAAGCTATTCTTCTTATATCGGTAATGGTGGTAATTCTCTCCTCAAATTTCAGAATATGTTCAGTCAGAATACTTTCCATTTGTTGATCAAAATCAGCAGGCCTGCCCAGTACCTTTGTCAACTCATTGGCAATTTTATTTCTATTTTCCAAATGCCGTTTCAGAGTGGCTTTTGGTATGTGATATCTCCTTCGGCATTCGTTCAATCCCACTCCATTATTTTTGTAGGCATTCAAAGCCTGTGCTAAATGTGCCTGAGACCACCTGCCATATTTTCCTCTTTTGGGCTTATGCAAATAATCAAAAATATTCCTGATAAACTGACAATACCGATGTAAGAAAAAATCGTTTCCTAAATTGGACCGGTGCAATTAAGGCAAGTTGTGTTGGTCCAATTGAGGAAACGGTACAATTTGCATTCAATGATAACCTCAAAAATTTACGTTTTGAGATATCATCAAAAAATTGACGCACTATACAATCAAGGTCAACTTTTCTACCACACACTGAGAAAAATCTAGAGAACATACTGATATCTTCAAGAGATAATGATAAAAATAACAATAATATTTGGTAACCCTGAGGACTTGGATAGTAAGTGGTAAAATATTGATAAAATGTTACAATATTTTATGGTTGAAGTTTGTACCAGAAATTATTGTATATATCACCATACATTTTTCTCCGTGCAGGCAACTCTTTAGTCTCAAAATTATTCTCAGCATTAACCAAAATTGAAGCTATTGAACATGTAGCACATAAATCAAACTTTCAGTGCCAATTGTGAAAAAAGTATACGGCAACGTAGTATTGAATTCTTGAGTTCAAAGTTATATAACATCCTACCAGATCACTTGAAATCGATTGAAAATTCCAACTCATTCAAAACTCATGATATATTTTTATTTCCCTTTGAGTTTGAATAGGTTTGTTATTTGTAAATGGTGTATTCGTCCAATTTTTACATTTTTATCTTTAAGGTTTTATCTTTTTATCAAATTTTTATAATTAAGGTTTTGTCTGTTTCTTACATTTTTTTATTTACGTTCAATATTATAACGCCCCATCTACCGTGTTTTAGCTCCTAGTCTACCTCTAAGAATTGGTTCATATGTTGAAAAGAGAAACATTCTCAATTGAAAATTGAACCAATCCTCACTCCTCTGGAAATTAAATAAACCTACTATAAAAATTAAGTTACTTATGTATTATTTCATTTCGCTTTTATTAATAACATAAGTATGGATTAACCAGAAAAACTATCCACACATTTTATGTGTCACGCACAATACAGCTTCAGTGATTACCCTGTTTGTTCATTCAGAAAGAAACACAGTTGAAGAATCATGAATGAACATTATTTTTCTTTGGTGTTGTGGCATTGACTGATATGGTCATTAGCAATGTGTACTGAGTAGTCCTTGTTACTAATTCCATACGCCACCTTAGGAGCAGCACTAACATTAGTATTATTATTATACAGCCTGCAGAAAATCAAGAAGATCACTAATTTCTTCCTACTTTATCTCGGTGCTCTCGATGTTCTCTGAAAATCATACGATTTTTTTATCATGGGAACTAAAACATAAAAAAATTATGCTTTGGTTTTTGTGTAAACTTCCTTGATATCTTAAACTCATCTCTATCTACCCAAAATGAAATCAGTTACCTGTGTGGATATAACAAATTTCGCTTTGAAAGTGTTTTCCCCATTTTCGATTCCGCACATATATCGAAAACAAGGGACGACGAAACAAACTCAATGTCGTTCCTAACCTAATTTGAATTCGATAAAAGCTGCAGACGTCGGAAAGACGATGGTAAATCCCGACGAATCTGTCATCCTTTTGCGGATTACATCCTTCACATGGATTACTTTTATTTCGGATTTGATGCGCGTACAATGCGTGCTGTGCTGTTTTTAGTCGTATTTCGCTGATTTCGCTGATCACACGTCTCATACAAATTTTGGGAGGCTTCGGCAATGGGTTAACCTAGGGAAATGTAACTTTATATTACTTACACAACAGGAAGACAAATGGGTACAGTATCATTTTCAAATAATGATGAATGGACTGTAAACAATTCGGACTTGCACAAAAATCTATAAAATAAAGGCATTTTGGTCAGTAAGTATCTAACAACAAACAACTATTCTCCATTCGACTGTTGAATACCATCTTATTTGAAGAACATATAGTACAGTAAATAAATAAAATTATAAAATGTAATGTAAAAGATTAACTGGTAGAAAAACCGCCTTCTCCACAGCCGGTTGGCAGGGGTTCGTCATCACTATCTTGCCTGGTACCAATTATTTTCAGAGGCCGAAATTCTTCAAAATTTACTGATTTGGAATTGTCTCCACTCAAAAGTATTTGTAATCTTTGGGAAAGAATTGAAGCTGGCAGGTTCTCAACATCCGAAAGGTTTTCCCTACTATAAAAAAGAATATACGGCGTTTCAGTAGGTTTCAAACAACTCAAGTTCTCCTGCGTGGCTTTAGAAACGTTTGAGTCATTGTATTTGTACCAAACCATAAGCTGATCTTTAGCGAGTGTGTAATAGTGACCGGAATCCAAGCTCGAACCGCAATGGACCACAGCCGCATAGAGTTCAGAGCGGGTTTCCAGAATGAGGTGTTCGTCTAAAGTTACTGACTGCAGGAGCTTGGTGAGCTGATGTGATGCTGGATCATATCGAAAATGTTTGAGAGTGAGTATCAATATAGCTGGCGATATCAATATCTTTGCTCTCCTTTCGCCATCCGTCAAAACATTGCATAACTCACAGCGGTACCTGTTATCGCCCGTTAATTGTTCCGGTTGCAGGTAGTTATCCAACAACGTCTGTACAGATAGTTTCTCAGAGAGGTTCGGAATTGAAAGCTGCAGGTCCCTGAAAGTGTCCACCTGCTCGCTCTTGTACCCGCATTTCCCGCAACATGAGATACTCAACGTCTTTCCTTCGAAAGAATGCTGCACTAAGGTTGGTATTTCTGATGCTGCTCCATCTTCAGCGAAGACTGCATTGAAGTCGGTCTGTTGTTCATGCAGCGAATCCAGTAGGTGCCCCAGGAATTCTGAACTGTCTTGTTGATATCCTGGAAGGAAGCTGGAGGGCCTTGAAATGATTAATATTCCATCTGGTGAAAAGGAAGACCTATTGGAGAACTGCTGCATGGCAAAAAGGTCTTGAAGCTTCAAAAACAACTCGGAAAAAAATCCTGTTATGCAACAAAACATCGTTTCGGAAAGTCTTCGTCATAAATAATGCTTGCAGGACGCTATTCATGTAACATGTATTGCCCAAGTTGACCAAACCAAATTTTCCCTCAGTATCTTTGCGCAGAGCCGAAGATGATACATTTTCTTGATTTTCTGCTGATTTTGAAATCAATGCTGGCATGTCGGTTCTATGCACTGGTGTGCTATTGTAGCTGTTATCATTCCTTGACTCATTTGTATCTTTACCAAACTTAACTTGGCGATTCCACTTAGATTTAGGAAGATAAAAAATCTCGGTGGAACTATCTGCAATTGGATTTTCTATCTGGTTGCTGCAAATAGGTTTTGATGGAGGTATGAGAGAGTCATTGACATTTGAAGAAGGTAAACCGGAATATTGGGGAAACATGAATATTTCATCTAGGCGTTTGGAGCTAGGAATAGTACCTAAAACAGATGCAGCATTTCCCCTTTGTAACGCGATACTGATTCTTTGAATCAAAAATTTGGTGGCTCTGGAATCGTCTGATATTCTTGATATTTTTTTCCAATTTCGTTAAACAACTCGGAGGCGTATGAACCAAAAACGCCGTAAGTTTCGATAGCTACTGGATAGAATAAATAGTGGTCTTTCAAAGATGAATATTTTCTGAACTTTGCTTTTTCTGCTGAATCTGCAGCTCCACCTGAATTCTTGGAAGTCGCCATGATGTGTGAAAATGCAACGGTGTCCACGCAGGTAAAATCCCACACTAGAGGTTTTCCATGACTCCAAGGAATGAGAGACATTCCGTCTGGACGTTTTCCATCATCACGGCTGATTCCCAAAGGTTCCAGGGCAGAAGGAATTTCAGCTGTTGATAAAGCTCTTTTTATCAGATCATTTATGGAAGCATGTCTAGAAAATCGTCCAGAACTAAACTTGCAACTCAGACCATGGGTACCTTTTTCGTCCACGATAGAGCCGCATCTACACTCATGAGTGACACATATTCTGCAACCCAGACGAAGCCCAACTGAAATTCTGAATGTTTCATTTAATAATCCAAGAGATGAGACTGGAAGTGCATTGAGCCAAGCACCAGATTCTTTGGTAGTTACTGCCTTGAGACGAGCCATTTCAAATTTAGAATTAACAGCTGAGTCAAAGAGTTTTTTGGATAAAAGATCAATCAAAGGAAGATCCCATGCTTTCTGAATATTTTTATATGTTAAATTATATAATAATAATAAATTGGCGTACTGAATTTTTCCCATGTTAAATTTTTAATTAAAAAATGAATAATTAGACACGGTAGGTGCAGAGAAATTTGTTCTCATATGTAAAGGTATCGATAGACGACCATATGCCTGGTTGGAGAGCACGTGTGTTGTCAAGATGTCAATCCTGGCGTCTAATGCTTAGAGAAAGTGCTGTAGGTTTCTCTAATGTTGAAAAGTAAATGCGTTACTAATAATTACTAAGTTGCCCCAGAGCGCCACGGCAAATAATAGCTATGCCTTTATACGAGTGTTGTCAGTAAAGGGTAACATATTTAGTTAATAATTAATACTGAAAAAATATAAAAAAGTGTTGAAGTAAAAAAGTCAAAATATTCATATTGATTCATATTAGCCGCGTTCCATTGACCACTAGAGTTTACATCTACTAGTAGAAGAATTAGAGTATCATAAAAACGCAATTTCAGGGTTTCCAATAGAAGTCAGATAATTCTAAAATTTCCTAAATATCGGTAAAAAGTTTGAAACTCATAGTTTTCATTATTATAAATGATACATTCAATATGAATAATTTGCTTTCATTAACAACTGCCACAGCCGAAATTCACAATGGAAGAAGTCGCGAGTAATATTATATCTATTCGAGGATTAGATCTAGGCGGGAATATTTCAAGTGCAATAAACTTCCTTGAATAATTTTCACTCAGGAAACTTTTTCAGAATGTAAAAATCATTATGAAGAAGTGATTCCTAAACCTTCACACATTCCACTTTCGAGGCAGCTTTGAGAGAAGTAGCAAATAAGCCGGAATTATCTTTTAAAAATGATAGCACATTTGAAGGTTGGAAACAAATAGGAACTGCAAAATATTTCTTTCATATTTATCTGGACAATTTTCTCAATTCATCATACATAAATCGATTTGACACAATGTTTCTATATCATCCCACTGATGTTTTTGAACTTTCGCTACTTTCAGGGTCATCATGCATCTTCTTTTTTGGAATCCATTTGTATATTTGTTTAGGATATGATTTTAAAAAGAAGGTTTAGCAGAGGTTTTCAATGAATTGAGAATCATTGTGAACCCACCTTTTTTATTATATCAATAAAAGTCGTTGTACAACCTATACGTATTTGAACATTTCCATCTATAACTTTACTCACATTCATAACACTCATATTCATTTTAACTAGAGGCTGTTCAATTCCAAAATCGTTTTAATGTGTGTAAATGAAGTTTTTTGAGCTTCAAAATAAAACCAAACTGAAATGTACAGAAATAAAAGTCCAAACTACTTTCAATGTCAATAGTGTCAATTTCTGCTACGACTTAGGAATTTTAATTTTTCAACCAATTCTCTACTTTTGCTACCCTCAAATTTGATCGTAGCGAAAGTAGAGAAAGTAGATATATTTGGTGTCAAAAAAACAGATGTGTCAAATTCTACTTCTACGTGAAGAGCATTTCTGCCTACAATAAAACGCACCAATTGAATCACATTAAGGTAAATGTATCCTTCACGGACCGTCCACCTATTGCCGACTGATAATGTTTATACCACTTGAAATTCAATTATAAGAAGTAAAAACCAATATAGTGAAGTTATTAATTGACGCGGATGGCGCTGAAGATACTCAATAATGTATTCAGCTTGGTGTTTTTCGATTTTTCGATGTCATGCGCGAACTTTTCGTCAGTTCAAGTTTATCCTCTGTACAGTGCAGATTAGGTCCGTTTTCTAAACAACTAGGCTTAATTTGAAAATTTAAAAATTTTCAAGAAAAAGTATATTTCAGGTAAATAATATCAAAAACACTTCAACGCAGGTTAACTTATATAATTTTCTTTTCATTACATGAAAAATATGGTCATTTGCAAAGGAAAACATTGAAAAATAGCCAAAAGTAATGTGGTCGGTGAAAGGTTCATCACAATTCAATGCATTCTATTCACCGACCGTTTGGTCGGTAATAGGGAAACAACTCAGATTTTTAAATCAATTCGCACCCAGGAACTGAACACACCCTACTAACAAAACTTATTATTTTGGAATCTGTATTATTTGTTTAATGTTGAAATCCATCACCGACCGCCAAATATTATGAAATTATCTCTGAACAATCCGAAAATAGAAAATTCTTATTTCTAATTTTTTTGAATAATATGGAAACAGTGCATGAAATGATATTTATCTTTCCTCAGTTGTGATAATCAACTTTTGTACTGGCTATTTAATAATGAACACTAATCTATACACAAAATAATATAATATCTCTTTAGTTCACATAGATATATCCCGCATTCAATTTATTTATTGCTAAAATGTGGTCGGCATAAAGATCAAACATAATTAGTGTTTTTCCTATTACCGACCGGGTGGTCGGTGATAAGCTATCAACGACCTTTTTCGGCAACCATCCGGGAAGTGCTCACTTCCCGGACACTTTTTCTTTGGGTAAGTAGCACTTCCCGGCCTAGTCCGGGAAGTACGTACTTCCCGGACTAGGCCGGGAAGTGCTCGAATTTTAATACAAATATTCATATAAATAAGAATTAGAATGTTTCTGTTGGTACCTATCTTCTGTTCGAATTTCAATATATAATACAAATAAGAATTGAAATGTTCGAAATATTCATATTTGGAATCGTTTCATCCAGTTAACAGATGGGTGAAAGTCGACCTCTTTTCGTCTTTTAGACTAAATGCGTCTCATTGATTTGTTATTCTACAGGGTTGCCGAAAAAATAGTGTACGCAACACGTCCGAAAACAGTTTTTTTGGACTCGCAGACTTCCAGGACTCGCTAGCGCTCGTCCTAGAATTTGGTCTACTCGTCCAAAAAAACAGTATTTTCCGGACTTGTTACGTAAATTACTATTATTGTTCTTTCAGCATTTATTTATTCCCAATTTTAGTAAACTAAGTACTTAATATATGAAATAATGAAATTTTCCCGATAATACAGAAAGACTATAATATTTTAGATTGGACAGTCGTACTTATTTAATCAATGTCTTCTCATATATACATTGTTTTTATTTGAATGACTTTTTATAATCGCAGAGGTTGAGTGAAGGTTGAGTGAAGGGTTTGGTAGTAAATTATTTAATCTTTTGAATGTTTTAGACGATGTAGTAACTTGATTACTTATATTTCGGACGTCCATCATCTTAATGGTTGAAAGATTTCTATCTCTTTCAAATTTTTTCACAACGTTTCAATTGCTTGAATCCGCAATCGTCTTCTGGTGAATAGTTACAAAATCAGATGCTACGCGACCTTCTATAGGTCTATAATTAAAGTGTAATTACGCGCGGTCTTGTGGCGCGCGTGGTTTCGCGCTTTTTCTCCCTCCAAAACGGTCCATAAGTGGTTTCCATACGTTTTTAATTTCCACGCTTGGTTGACTGAAGGCACAATTGGCTTCTGTGTAGGTGGTTTCCATACATTACCGTTTGAACCAATGTTCCTCTCTATGAAGAACACTAGCTTCGTCCCAGAGAATTCGGTGGTGTTTTGTCCAGGCGTGGTCAGCAATTCCCGATTTTGATGTTTCCCCTCGTTGAGTCCACTTTTTGTGTTCAGCTATTCTTACCGATAATGGCCTCTTGGTCTCTCCGATATAGGAATCTCCACATTCACATGGGACTTTGTAAATACAGTTTTTACTGGATTCTGTTGTGTTCTCTGGTTTCGTCTTGGTGAGGAAGCTACGTAAGGTACTGCCGGATTCAAAGCAACTCTTGATGTTGTATTTATTTCCGATCCTTCTGATCTTCTCGGAGATACCCCTGATATAGGGAAGAATGAGAACGGGGTTTTGTGGTCTTTCTTCGGTTGTCTTGGTCTTTTCGAGTTGTTTCCGAACTTCTCCTATGAGCTTCTCGGAGTATCCGTTTCGGCGTAGGTCCTTTTGGATGTGGTTAATTTCCGCATCCAATGACTCCTGGTTGTTGCAAATAGACATTGCTCTCTCCACCAACGTTCTTACGATTCCCCTCTTTGTGGAGTTTGGGTGATTGGAGCCGTAGTTGAGGTACTGTCCTGTGTGTGTCTTCTTACTGTAAACAGAGGTGAGGATTCCAGTGTCTGTTCTTCCAGCTTTCACATCGAGAAATGATAGGGTACTGTTGGTTTCCTTTTCCATTGTGAATTTGATTGAATCCCTCATGTTATTCATTCTGGCGAAGAATTCCCCAAGGTGTTCACCTCCATGGTTCCAAATGATAAAGGTGTCGTCTACGTATCTTAGCCATAGTTTTGGTTTGTATTTTGCCTCTCTGATAGCCAATTCCTCGAACGACTCCATGTATATGTTGGCGATTACTGGAGAGGGAGAAGATCCCATCGGCAGTCCATCAACTTGGGAGAACAAACGGCTCTTTTCTTGAAAGTATGAGTTGTGTAGGCAGCACTGCAGTAGTTCCAATATCGCTTTCTACGGGGAGGTCAGTCCTTTCAGTCCGTTTGAACATTGGTTCAAACGGAAATGTATGGAAACCACCTACATAGATACCAATAGTGCCTTCAGTCAACCAAGCGAGGAAATTAAAAACGTATGGAAACCGCTCATGGACCGTTTTGGAGGGAGAAAAAGCGCGAAACCACGCGCGCCACAAGACCGCGCGTAATTACACTTTAATTATAGACCTATAAAAGGTCGCGTAGCATCTGATTTTGTCACTATTCACCAGAAGACGATTGCGGATTCAAGCAATTGAAACGTTGTGAAAAAAATTGAAAGAGATAGAAATCTTTCAACCATTAAGATGATGGACGTCCGAAATATAAGTTATTTAATCTTTATTCACCAGATCAGAAAATGAAAAAAAAAAGTATTCCCAAGGTCGACTAAACTGAGCATTAGATGCCATTAGAAACGGTATTGTTATTAGACAGGCTGCAAGAGAATTCAATAATATCCCAAAGACCACCTTGATTGATAAAAAAATAATAAGTATGCAGGAGGAGCAACGAGTCTTGACAAAACCCGAAGAAGAAACTATTGTCAAATGGGTCCTCTTTTTGCAAGATCTAGGTTTTCCAGTTACTTGAAGCCAGTTAATAGACACTTTCGCTAGACGTGTATCCCAACTCAAGAGAAAATCCATTCAACAACGGAATACCACGGAGGCACTGGTATGAAGACTTTTTGAAAAGGGATCCTGAATTATCTCATCGTTTTTCTCAAAATTTAATCCATTCACGTGCTAACATCACAGAAGACAAAATTCGTAGATGGTTAATACGAGTAAACGAATATATAACTGAAAATAACTTGAATGATCCGAATTAATTGTGACAAATCCGACTTTTATTTGTGCCCTAAGGAAAAACAGGTCTTAGTGGGAAAAGGATCAAAGGAAGTACATACTAGAACACAAAACGATGAGAAAGAATATCCAACTATTCCAATAACTGTTGCTGCTATAGGAAATTTGGCACCATCATCAGTTTCATTTCCATATAAGAGAATGCCAGTTATTGATCACTGTAAATGGCCTCAAAGAGAAGATGTCCTACTACACGTTATTCAGATGAAGAAATCGTTGTGATATCAGTAAACCCACCCTAATCAATAAACGTGTTGCATATTCAGTTCCTCAAATAGACAATGTAATAAAAAGTTAAGAAAATGCTTTTTAATTTCAAAATTGTTCTTGAGATATGTAAGGATATTTTATTCAAAACGTAAGTTTATGTAGAATAGATTAGAATAGAATCTTTATTTAACCAAGTTACAAAAAATGTTGTTTTCGGCAAGTCAATACTATACCACAGTATATGTGTACACTCAAGGTTTACAAAATATATTGTGGAGAAATACATAAAATATATAGAGATACTTAAAATATTTAAAATACATAAAATTTGAAATCGTTGGACAAACCAGATTTTTAAATAACATTAATTGTTTCAGAAAAAATATTTTCGTCAACTTTGACAATGAAATCAGCAGGTCACATAAAAAATTTAAAAATATGTAAAAATATAAAAATAATTGAAATATAAAATATACAGCTACAGTATATATGCAAATTCAAAGTTTACAAAATGTAAAATCAGGAAATATATAAAATTTGAAACCGTTGAGCAACCCAGTGTTTTGAAACCTTGAAATTGTTTTCGATTAATGGTCATCGGTGACATAGCAGTTTCCTTGAAAATTTTGTCACTCAACTTCAAAAAATGGTGTTTGAAAATATTCTTCAACTGTATAAAAACAATGAGATAAAATATGTCTTATGTAATATGTACTTATGTTCTTATGTATGTAATATGTACATAAGATGTTTGTTACTTCTAGATAGGTTATGATTCAAATTAATATGTCTTTATGTTTTGTAAGTAAAATATTTTAAATTCATCTCTAGTTTTACTAAAAGTGTTGTAACGAACGAAAGGTTTTTGGCTGGTCGGTAAAATGGACACACGTAGTCGGTAGTAGGAAACGGTGTTGGATTCGGTCGGCGAAGGGTACCTTTTTAAAAAATTTAGGATTCACGGTTTGTTCAAAGTTTTATCAAAGTAAACTCAAACCTATAAATTCATGGATTATTTTAAAATATCGGCCAGAATGTTTAAAATGGAGAAAAAAATTATTAACTCAGTTTTCTTGCAGTCTGTCCTTGTTTCTTATATTTAGCTACAACCAAGTCTTAAGAGGTTGGTGAAAGGTACGTTTACCTTATATGCCAACCTATAGATAAAAATAAGAGGCTCTTTCACACAAAATAAAAGACGCAAACGGCCAATACTACTTTTTATAAGATAGTTCGTAAGATAGTTGGCGAAGATAATGAATAATGAATGAAAAGCTGGTTAAAAATAGTCATCCAGTTTCTAGAGAGGCACAGCATTCTAAGCGAGCAACAGTTCGGGTTTCAGAGAAAAAGAGCACAACTGGTGCCATATTTGACACACTTACTGAAGTATACACAGAAATTAATAGAAGAGAATTTTTTGCAGCAATGTTTTGTGACTTGTCCAATGCATTTGACTGCGTTAATCACAGAATACTCCTGCAAAAACTGGAAGCATATGGCTTCAGGGGTATTACTTTGAAGTGGTTCGAGTCATACCTATCAAATCGTCATCAGATTGTTAAAACAAATCATTACTCACAAATAATTCTATTTGCTGTGGTGTACCCCAAGGTTTGGTACTCGGTCCTATGCTTTTCCTATTATATATTAATGACATGACCCGTTTGAATATATCAGGTAGTTTCACTTTATATGCAGACGATACTACCATTCAAGGGCATGATAAGAATGGGGCTAACCTATTTCAAACCATTTTTAGAGATATTGATCGCATTAAAGAATGGTTTGATTCAAATTTACTATCATTGAATGTACCTAAAATGAATATCCTAAGCCTCCGTTGCAAGCTACCTGTACTATTACTTGGCAATAATATTATAGAAAGTAAAGAAACTACAAAATTTTTTGGACATCAGATTGATGCAACATTGAAGTTCGATACACACATTCCAAATCTTAGCAAAAAGCTCGCTTCGGGATGCTATGCGATGCGAATTATTTCCAACAATTTGGGATGTACTGCTACTAAGTCAGCATATTATGCCCTTATTGATTCGCATCTAAGCTATGGCATTGCTTTCTGGGGAGTCTGTAGCAAAACACTTTTTAAAATAATCTTTACTCTACAGAAAAGAGCCGTTAGAGATTTGTGTAAAGCAAAATTTAGGGAATCTTGTCGGCCTTTGTTTGCACGTCAAGGTATTCTCACTCTCACTTCACTTTTCATTGTCGAATCAGTCAGTCTAATCCACAAAAATAGAATAAATTTAAAAGTAATTCATCAGATCATATAACTCGGCAACAAAATCATATGAAATTACATTTACCATCAACTACCTTAATCAAAGACTTGGTTTTATATAATGAATCATAGATGTATAATCACCTACCCACTTATATCATATGTCAAGGAAATGACTGACAATAAAAAATTCAGAAAGAGTCTTAAATATTTATTTGTTGAAAAAGCCTATTATCAATTGAAGGAATATTTCTGTGATGTGTTTTAGTCTTCATGCTATGAACTTCAATCATTGCTCCACATAGTAGATCTTTTTTATGACAGATTTTATTTTAAACATTATTTTAAAATTGTATTATTATATGATATGCATGTTTTATATTTGTTATATTGTTTGTTACATATTTGTTATATTGCTTGTTGAATTTTTACATATCTTTGTCTATAAGAATAACTTCTCTTCTGGCAATAAAGAATATTCTGATTCTGATAGCTATCCAAACTTGTATAATATTTCAATTAATCCTTCTTCGATTCTGGTTAAAAATCTTCAATGTGAAAAGCCTTCGTAAAAGAGGATGTCATTGTTGAGCAGTCCCATTGAGATTTCTCATTTACATCACTTTCGTTTTTGATAATTTCATTCATAGCAAGATCTAACGTATCGAACATTTTTGGCAAGTTTTCGTTGTGTGAACAAGACACCTGACTGATGTTGTGATTTCTTGTAAAGTAATAGTTTCTCACCACGTTCTTGTCTTAGTTTGTATAGTATATATTGTGTTTTGGATGGTGAAATTTGCTAGATACGGCACCCTTTTTCAATAACGGTATAGCTGTGAAGTGAAAAAAAAATATGTAAACAAAAACTATCTATCTGTATCATCTGATTAATCATGTCAAGACTACTTTAAGACTACTGGATATACTACTATTAAGTAATACCTACGATTTTCAAGAACGAACTCCTTAGGCAGCACATAGTCTGGCTGAACAAAATGCTTTTATTGTAGACATAAACATTTGTTGTTGGTTAAAATTTATTTTATCTAGCTTATGGCAACAATCCACTTCTATAGCAACTGCCTGTCTTTTGGAGACATATGTCCTAACGTTTTTGAGGGACACAAAGGCAGAGCACAACATTTTGACATTTTAATTGCAATAATTAATACAATATAAGAACGAAACGCCAGATTTAAAATAGCTGGAATTGGCAGTTGACAGACAGACCTCCAGCCTAATTAGCGCCATCTACTCCAAGCTTTCCAGATTATCTGCCAATGTTTCCGCACGTTAGTAATTCCATCGAGGTGTATATAATTCACTCTTCACCCTGGATCTTTCTCATTTCTCGATCTTCCAACGAACTGCAGAGCTTTAAAACCCATCGCTTATTTTTCCAAAGCTTAAATCGATCAAATATTGAAGTAAGTAAGTTTATAGCGCATTGAAAATAGCAAATGTATAGTTAGTATGGTTGGTCTCATCGAAGTATATACTAGAGATTTAATCTTTGTGTCGGATTTCACTCACCGCACCCAACTATTTCACGAAATTCTCCCTTATGTTTATTCGAATTTCATTTAATTCGAGTAAACTCATTACAAACTGTGGATTGGATTTCTTTCAGAGGTAACTCAGTTAGTTATCTTGAGCTATGTTACGAACTCGTTTGTAATCCTTCGCGATTAGTAGAAAATTCTTCCCATTAATTTGGTTTGCATTGTCTCCATACTTGAGGGAATGTTTCAAGTGATCAATCTTCCTAATTTGAGGATCGTTATAAATTACTTGCAGTTTATTCCGTCTTTATTTCATTTCCGATGGATTTTTGATTCATCTCTAAGGTCACAATAGTGACATCAGACAAGTCATAAAGTAAAATGACTCGCACGGTATGGTTGACAATTTAGTAACTATACAGGCTGATTCACGGTGGATGGCACATTAGACGTTTCTGGTGAACCAGACAACGGATCACTTTGAAAATTTAATGGAGGGCATATTCGGACATTCTCTAGCCAACTAAAATATTTTCGACAATTCGGTGTTGCCGCTTCTATTAGAAAGCAGTAGCAACTTTGATTTTTCAAATGGAACACTCTGTATATAATATTATTTTTGGAATCTCCAACAATTGCCCGACAACTTTTCTTGATATTTCCCTATACCTATCTGTTACCGTTTTCGAAATAAAAATTAATTTCAATTTTTTTCTTCGAAAATCATGACTTCTAAAAATGCCGATATCTTTTAGTTAAGAAGTACTATGATATCGAAATTTGGTTTGGAGTTAGGTGATACTTGGACACTTCCCACACGTCAGCCTAATCTCCGTTACTTCAATACAGGGTGGTAAAAAAATACAGTTTATTCGTTTGCTTGAAAAAGTTGCTGAAATTTGATTATTTTGAATAGAACACCCTGTATATTATTAAAAATTCGAAAAGCTGCTGAAATTTGCTTTCTTTCCATGTATATCATACCTATACCTAACTAGTCAAGTTTCGGACTTATGAGCATTTATTTGTGAAAATGTCCCTTCAGAATGGTATTTCCATTCGGTATTTGGTAAGCAGGCCATGATTACTATTTGACAGTAGCGTTGTGACATTCTCCTAATAATATCGACATTTTCGTCATTTCAGAAGTTGCAAATACCTTCAAAACGATGGAACAAAACTATTCAAACGAAGTTCTTATGAATTTGTTTATTATTTTTGGACAGTGTGATAAAATTATAAATGAAGCCTCAAGACCCTCAACAGAGAGTAGAATTTTGTGAAATGTTGTTGACACGCATTTTTTAAATAAAATTATTTGGACTGATGAATCGAAATTTTCGAGAGAAGGGATTTTCAATAGAAAAAATCGTCATTATTGGTCCAGTGAAAATCCTCACGTCACAAAAGAAGCCGGATTTCAAGAAAAATTTAGTTTTAATGTCTTTTGCATGTTGATGGACAACAAATTGAGGTACGTGATATACGAGGAGTCATTAACATCCAGAAGCTATACGAATATTTTGGAGAATACTGTAGAGAGTTTTGTGGATAATCTGTCACTCGAAGAATATCGAAACTGTTGGTACCAACTAGACGGAGCTTCTGCACATTGCACAAGAGAAGTGAGCGCAGAACTGGAAAGACTTTTTGACGATCGGTGGATAAGGCGCTTGGGACCATGGAATTGGCCAGCCAGATCACCCGATCTTAATCCATAAGATTTTTATTTTTTGGGGAATGTTTAAAGAAAAAGTTTACAAAATACCCGTGCGTTCGAGAGATGAATTGTTAGAAAGGATTGCCCAAACATTTGAAGATTTGGATCCCAATGAAATCAGATCTGCCACCACGAAAGCAGTCAACACCCGCATTTCAAAGTGCTTGGAAGTGAACGGCCAGCGATTCGAACATATTTTGAAATATTCCACATGATTGTTTTACTTTTTTATAATTATTCATATCAATATTTCCAATTTCAAGTTTCTTGGTGCTTTTTTAAAGTTTATCCAAACATATTGAAATTGTTCTGAATTCGTATAAATTTCTTGAGGTTCATTGGCGGTAGATTCGGATACATTTCATTGAACTTTCTACATGTTCTGCTGATAATTTTGTCACACTGTCCAAAAATAATAAACAAATTCATAAGAACTTCGTTTGAATAGTTTTGTTCCATCGTTTTGAAGGTATTTGCAACTTCTGAAGTGACGAAAATGTCGATATTATTAGGAGAATGTCACAACGCTACTGTCAAATAGTAATCATGGCCTGCTTACCAAATACCGAATGGAAATACCATTCTGAAGGGACATTTTCACAAATAAATGCTCATAAGTCCGAAACTTGACTAGTTAGGTATAGGTATGATATACATAGAAAGAAAGCAAATTTCAGCAGCTTTCTGAATTTTCAATAATATACAGGGTGTTTCATTTAAAATAATCAAATTTCAGCAACTTTTTCAAGCAAACGAAAAAACTGTATTTTTTACCACCCTGTATTGAAGTAACGGAGATTAGGCTAACGTGTGGGAAGTGTCCAAGTATCACCTAACTCCAAACCAAATTTCGATATCATAGTACTTCTTAACTAAAAGATATCGGCATTTTTAGAAGTCATGATTTTCGAAGAAAAAAATTGAAATTAATTTTTATTTCGAAAACGGTAACAGATAGGTATAGGGAAATATCGAGGAAAAGTTGTCGGCCAATTGTTGGAGATTCCAAAAATAATATTATATACAGAGTGTTGTATTTGAAAAATCAAAGTTGCTACTGCTTTCTAATAGAAGCGGCAACACCGCATTGTCGAAAATATTTTAGTTGGCTAGAGAATGTCCGAATATGCCCTCCATTAAATTTTCAAAGTGATCCGTTGTCTGGTTCACCAGAAACGTCTAATGTGCCATCCACCGTGAATCAGCCTGTATACTAAATATGGGCACAACTAGATCTAATGGACAGTTTTTGAGATACAGAGTGTCAAAAATGCAGAGTCAGGGTTGTTACTTACCTTTAGAAAATCAATAATGTGGCAATTATTTTAATGCAAAAATTTAAGGGATAATAATTACAATCTTAATGTCGACTCGAGTTGAAAATATAATTCTAAAAAAATGCAACAGCACTGGTCTACTTCTGCACGCTGAATCTTCGTGAAAAGTATTCTCGTAGCAAGACAACAAAATGGCCCCGAAAATTGCAAAACCGCACCTCCACTTGTACACTTTTTGTATTGCGTAATCTGAAAAATGGCGCCATTCTTAAGGTGGGATTTCCTAGCGACGTCTAGCGTCCGCGGCCCGCAGCGACGTTCAGTAGTAACGGCTGGCCGCGATGATTGTTGGATTTGCTTAAAGCGTCTGGCGTCCGCGTTTTTGTAATGATATTATACCCGCAGTGCGTTTTGTGTTCTGGTTGACTGCAGTTTAAAATAGAAAATTGTTTGTTGTCATAATGAATGGTAATGTTCTCACAGCATTAATGTTACAGTATTGTATACCTTCGCGAATTTCGCAGTTTTTCTGCGAATAAAATGGCTGCCAGTCATGCTGGACCAATCGTTGATGCAGAACCATGTTCATAGCCATTTTATTCGCTAAAAAATTGCGAAATTCACGAGGGCAGGAACGAGACTTACTGAGAGAAGAGAATGATGACGACTATATACTGAACCGACAATAATTATCTGAATGAACTGACAATTATCTAACTTATCGATAAAAATATGGGGGGAAACACAAAGAAACTAATTGACTTCATGACTCCCTACTATTCACAAAACTCAATTCTGTTAATGATCTTTTCTGAACCAAGTAAAAAAAAAACAAAGAATTTTTTATTCAATACTCGCAGCCCATGGGTAAAACTGTGCAAATTTCGTTCCACATATTTTCCCGAATTTGACAATCTTTGAAGTCTTTGTGTGAATGGTCATGAAGGCAGGGATATTCACATACTTGATTAATTAAAATTTCGTCGTCTGTATTGGTAAATTTCTGTGACACGTTGTAGTATTATCGACCACGCTTTTTTCACATTGAAATAATGTTACTGCTGGTGTTGGCGTTCGCGTCTTGACATGTTTTTGAGCAGTCTGGCCCATGACCAAACTTGCTCTCTATGCAGATGACACGGCTATCTTTGCTGAGTCATCTCATGAGAGAGGAGTAACATCGAAGCTGCAACTTCAGATAAACAAGCTGGAACCGTGGTTCAATCGTTGGAAGATCGGAATCAATGCAGACAAAAGCAAGGCCATACTGTTCACGAGGCGACGTAGGACACCCGAGGGCCATGTTACTATGAACGACGAGAGAATTCCATGGGTAGACGAAGCTGTTTACCTAGGAGTAATCCTAGACAAGAAACTCACGTTTCAGAGGCACGTCTCCCACAGATTAGCTATAGCGAAAGCCGCAAGGCATAAGCTGTACCCACTCATCGGACGTAGGAGCAACATGGCACTCGAGTTGAAACTACGCCTCATCAAGACAATTCTTCTGCCTATTATATTGTACGCATCCACTGCTTGGGGGCAGTGCGCGAACAGTTATAGGCAAAGGATACAGGCCTTCTTCAACGTCTGCCTGAGGATGGCAACAGACGCACCACAATATATGCCCAACAGGTTCATATATCGAGACTTAGACATCCACCCAGACTATATCGAAGACTGATCAGACAACATGTGGGGACAACTCTAGACAGAGTAGAGATCCACACGAACCCGCTGCTCACGGAGCTCCACGAGAACAGACGTGAGCAAGACGACAGAGACAGAGACAAATACAGACGTCCAGTAAACCAAGGAGACAACGACACCCCTGAAGAAGTACGGCGGAGGCGAGACCTTCGGCGACGCCAACGTCTACTTCAACAGGCACCAAATCACGATTAATCATGCCCTTATGTTTCAGATACCAAGAAGAACCGACCAAGTAGTAATTTCAATTTCAGTTAACTCAGCACACAGCACTCGGCCCTCAGCCGAGAGTTTTTTCAGGCCTTCAGCCAGTTTCAGGGAGCTTCAAGCCGAGAATTGGCTGGGTACTCCATATCAAACGGTCAGATTTTATTCTGCTGATCGCCAGTCATCAGGATGAGGAACCGCTTTAACGAGCGGGGGTGGTGGATAGGGGGGGTGAGCTTTCGAGTACGTACGAGTGCTGGGGAGTTCATCCTTCCGGGCCTCAACCTTAGGGGGTGCATGGTGGTGGGGCATTGAAAATTCGTTGTATATGTCACTAACGGCCAGACGTCGCGGCGGGCCTCGAACGCTGGACGTCGCTAGGAAATCCCACCTTTACATTGCTAGGTGAGACTATCGTTGCAACTGTAAAAATTGCGCAACAATCATAATTTGACTACATTTTTTCAACTTGCGTACACTTCAAAAATTGCAGTGTTCGAACGGCCAAAAGGAATAGAATTGCGCCACCTATAAATGGACCGACAAGTTGGTTAAATAATGTGTCGCAATGTTATTTCTAGTGCAACTTTGATGTGTTGATGTTTTGTGTTTGAGGTTAATGAAATAATAAGATGTTGCTGAATCAGATAGCTTTATATACGAGTAAACTCTAGTAATAATAATATCTACATAATTATTGAAAATTATGGACAACAAGAAAATTAAGTGGACGCTTTACATTCAATAAGCTCAATAGATGATAATGTGCTTATGGAATGTGAAATTGACTGAATTTCAAGATTGCTTAAAAATAGAGAAAGTATGTAACATTGCTGCTGAGCTAAAGATTTCTACGGAGAAAGTTAAAAGAAAATTCATAGCTTACGAACACAGTACAAGAACGAGCGTTATACTTGCAGACATCAAAAAATTATTCTCAGTATAGAGAGCAACTTTTTAATGGCTAGTTATTATTTTATGGCAAAAAAGTGGGTAACGTGTGAGTAGCACTGCAACTATTAAAAATGTCTTTGCCATTTTTAAGTTGCGCAGTTCATTTATGTCGCAATTTTGCTACTGTGTGAACAGATCGGGCAATTGTGGAATGGCGCCAGAAGAACTTGCACCACAAAAATGTACAAGTGTGCGAGTACCTTAAGCATCATAACAAGTGGCACACAGTCCCCTTAAAAACTAGAAAATAATTCAAATCAAACACAGTGCATTCAGAACTAGGTCAATTAATATCTGAATGACAACGGGCCCCAACATACAATATCACGCAACTCGAATAACAAAAAAAAACTACAAAAGAAATCGGCGCTTCTATCGGTAAAAGGATTAGTAATATTAACAGCTCTAAACAAACAAATACTTTTCAGACAGTCGAACCGAACGGTCGTTTATTAAAACTTGAAACAGGCCGCAATAAATTATTCAATAATCGCTATGCATTTACAGTCCAGTTAGATAGTCTGTGCCATATCATGTTCTCGAGAAAATCAGTGTTTAAAAAACGCTTGGAAATTCAGTGAATCGCAGAGAAATTCATAATATGCATTCAATCTAATTTGAAATAGAACTGATAGAAGCCTTCGTTAAACTGGAAAATTTGTTATATGCCCGTGAAATGAACTATCGAAGTTGGATCATTTGTATTGGTAATGAAAATTGTCTACTCATTTATTTGCAATATACAGTCCTAAAGTACCGATAAATTCATTTTCTACGTAATTATGAACTCAAATGAAAAATCCTGAAACAGGTCAATTTTTATATTTGAAACTATACACTTTCTCAATAAAGGTATTCAAATTCTCCTCACCATCCCCCTAGAGGTAATAGTTACTTCTATAAAAAAAATTAAATGAAAAGGGGTAGCGCGTTTAAAAGGGTTTTCAATTATCTATTCTACGGAAGCGCGTAGAAGGGCCACAAAGAACAAAAAAAATTAATTCGTCTAATTCCGACTTCGCAACTCGAAATTAGTATAATTCCGAATTCACAACTCGAAATCAGTATAATTCCGACTTTACAACTCGGAATTACAACAAATCCGACTTCACAACTCGGAATTAGCCTAATTCTGACTTTGCAACTCGGAATTGGTATAATTCTGACTTTTCAACTCGGAATTAGTATAATTCCGACTTCACAACTCGGAATTAGCCTAATTCCGACTTCGCGTCACTCGGAATTAGTATAATTCCGACTTTACAACTCGGAATTAGTGTAATCATTACGTTCCACCAGTTGGCATTGGAGAGTTATGTGAAAATGTAAACTTGAACTGTCCAGTGAGAACTTTGAAGATTTCCTACAGTTGATGGTTGGCCCTAAGATCTATTAAAAAATATACCAATTTTAGATATTCTATGTGGTTGAATGCTTGGCGGTACCACTAAGATTTTTAGAAAGTGTAGATTTTAATCATAGCTTGATGTACCAGTTCACCCGACATAATGCATATTTATTTTCTGATTTTCTGACATCATCCACAACACCTAGGAGTCCGCAAAGACATACTTTTTTCAATTAAGTAAACAATTAAGTAAACACAGCACCAAAAATGACAACAAAACAGAAAACCTTTGATGTTCAACGCCTTCCAACAAGACCGCTAAAAGTTGCTGCAACACAACACATTTTCTCGATGAAAAGTTCCAGATTTGTTGTTAAATTGTTGAAAAACATGTTCTGTTTCTGTTTTGTTGACACGGCATAAGAGTGAAAACGTGTTTTTTCTTTTTTTTATGGAGTCGGGAACGCGAAAAGTTTGTTGCAACCAAAAACACAACAGGCGCGTATTGTTAAGAAAATTTTGGTTTGATATGGATACGGCATAAGAGTTGAAAACGTGTTTTTGCCCTTTTTTGATGGGATAGGGAACGCGAAAAGTTTGTTGCATCCAAAAACGCAGCACGTTTTGCGGAAGAAAAGTTTCAGATTTGTTGTTGAAATGTTGAAAAACATCGAGTTGATGTTTTGTTTCTGTTTTGTTGGTTTGATGTGAACTCGGTATAAGAGTTGAATACGTGTTTTTCCCCTATTTTTTTAATGGAATCGGGAACGCGAAAAGTTTGTTGCATCCAAAAACATAACACGTTTTGTTGATGAAAAGTTTCAGATTTGTTGTTGAATTGTTGAAACATATTGGGTTTATTTCTTGTTTCTGTATTATTGGTGGACCCGGCATGAGAGTTGAACACGTATTTTTTCTTTTTTTTTAATGGAAACCCATCAATTAGGGAAACAAAAATCTGACAGATTGGCAAGATGAAATAATGTAATGATTAATAATAAACGTGTTGCTAATTAGAAAAGTTGCTAAGCATGAAACTAGTACTTTTTGATGTGGCGTGCGGAAAAGATACGTTCTAATAATATTAAATGGTAATTGTAATAGGAGGGGGACACAAGCGTCAGCGACTATGCCCCAGTGGGCCCTTTTCGCAATCCCCGGCATCTTCACTCATCCCATGGCCGATACCTGCTCGAACCTCTTCGACCTTCTTATGAAAGTCGAAATGTCGTTCCATCCTTGATAGTGGCAGCTCCGAAGACATTTTGCCTGAGTCTGCCATAAATACCACATTAGCACAGTGGAAGGAGTCCTCCTCACCACATTCCATAGTGGGTCTGCCTCAACTCTGATGAGAGCCAGGTACCTCCTGATGCCGCAGTAGCCGGTTAGAACTCCCACCATCAGTCGGAGTTCTTTGCGGCTTAGCTTCAGTATCTTGGCGTCCTTGCCCTGTCGGGCCCCGATATCACCTGCTTTAACTGCCTGCAGCAGTCTATCTCTCTGTTATGCCGAGTGCGGGATCGGTCCCGTAGCAGAGTTGCCCGGCTCCTTGCTTAGCTAGCAGGTCCACCAGCTCGTTGCCTTCAATCCCTGCATGGTCCGGGACCCACATCAGCGTTATTTCCTTTTCAGTCGCAAGACTCTCCAGGGTGTCTCTGCACTCCTGAACCAGTTTTGATCTGGTTCTGGTTGCATTCAGAGCTCTGATGGCGACCTGACTGTCCGAGCAGACATATACATGTCTCTCTGGGCCGGACCTCATCTCTTCCATTCTGGTTGCCTCTGGCACACATCTCTGCTTGGAAAACTGTTGTAAGAGAACCTAGCGCATAGGCTCTTTTCTCTCCGTTTTCCAAGTAAACTCCTGCTTCGGCTTGTCCTTCCTCGAGTTTGGACCCGTCTGTAAGACAGACCAGGCTTTCTGGGGGAAATATCATCCTTTCCTCTTCCCACTCTCTCCTGTCTGGGATCTCTAGCCAGATCGTCCTTATTTTATCCTCTGCCTGAATCACTTTGATAGCGGATAGTGGGATTTCTTTCTCCGCTTCCACTGCGATTTCGGTGTACCCTGAGTCCCGCATTCTCAGATAACACGCCATCGCTTCCTTCTTTATGTTGGAAGCGACGGCATAATATTAAGTTATAACATGAATTGACGAGTTGGACGTTCGGGATCAATGTTCACACTTTTACTATTCCAATGGAATCGCAATGATTACACTAAGTCCTAGTTGTAAAGTCGGAATTATACTAATTCCGAGTTATGGAGTCGGAATTATAATAATTCCGAGTTGTTAAGTCGTAATTGCACTAATTCCGAGTTGTGAAGTCGAAATTATATTAATTCCGAGTTGTGAAGTCGGAATTATAGTAATTCCCAGTTGTAAAGTCGGAATTATACTAATTCCGGGTTGTTAAGTCGGAATTAGGCTAATTTCGAGTTGTGAAGTCGGAATTATACAGGGGGTCCCTCCGGGAACTGCATCGATGAATATATAGAAAACCATAGGTGGGCCGAATTTGAAAATTTGATAGATCACTATTGTTGATAAGTGCTATCCGGCTAAAATATTTTGAAGATTGTGGCACTTCCAGTTGTACCGGAACTGGACAACTTCGTTATTTTAAATGGGGCACCCTGTATATTATCAAGGTTTTAGATTTCACGCATGATTCTGAACATGTTTCACCCAAGTCTAACCGTTTTCGATATATTTCAAATTTTAAGTTGAAAATTGCGTTAGCAGACCGAAAAATATTTTTTTTTATTTCTGGACATGATCATTTGTTCTCGATTGTGTATCGATTTATTCGTAGGAGAGGACCCAGTTCAGTAGAATTTCGATATCAATTCGATTAGAGTTATACAGGGCGTTCACCAGAAAATGATATAGATCCGGTTGAAAAAATTATTGTAAGTCCATTTTTTCAAATGGAAACCCCCCAATTTTATATTCTCATTCGATTTAGCATCGAAAACGAAGCTAACTTTGAAAAAGTTATCTATGCGTACACTCAACAGTTTTCGAAATATTGGCGAATTAACATGTCTCAGCTCCAGAAAATCTAGTATTCTTGAGTTTACTTATTCTTAGTTGGCCATGGCGCCCGCAGTTGCGTTGGAAACAATCAACTGCCACGAAAATGTCATTGTAATCAATCATGCCGGCTCGTTTGAACTATTCGAATGAAGATTACTTAAATGAATTTATTATTTATGGTGAATATAATAGGGTTATCTCAAGAACATGTGATATATTTGCTAATCGGTATCCGCAGAAGCAGAAGCCCTCACAAAACACTGTTAATAGAAATATAAAAAACTTCAAAAACATTCCATCTCTGCCAATACAAAATTGTAGATAAAGAAATTCTAAAACAATTCGAATGAAAGAGAACAATTAACGTTATTGATTGGTTAGTAAATGTTCGAATTGGCGCCCTTCAACTTCCAAACATTTTTCACATGTCACTAATAATTCTTGATGTGTCGCTTTTCGTATTGAATCGGGTCTGAGATTCTCAAATGAATTCCTCACTCGTTGCGTACAATCTTCTATGGTAGTCAATTGAGTTTCATAGACTTGATTTTTAGTTGTACCCCAAATGAAAAAATCGAGCTCTGATAAATCTGGAGAGCGGGACGGCCAAAGAAATGGTCCATTGTTGGCTATCCACTAGTCATGAAACAATTCTTGTAAACGAGTATTGACTAAGTGACCATTATGCGAAAGTGCCCCGTCATGAAGATATAATAGGTTTCTAAAATAAGCAATTGGTAAAGTGTCCAAGTACTCATTTTCGAAATTATGCAAAATATTCAAATATCGTTCAAGTGCATAAAAAAGTACATCTCATCCTATTCTTGTTTCGAAGTTGACAACTGTTTTTGGTAAAGGTAAGCTTATCGGGCTTCTGCGCAAATAAAAAAAAGTGATGTTACTTACGTAGTTTTGTCTCCTGAACACGAATCTGTCCGAGATAAGGCTCTCCAAACATTGAAAATTGACCGTTTTCAAACATAAATGTTTCAGTAAAAATTCACTCAAAGTTTTTCCTTCTTTTGATAGGCCCTTCCTCTAGACACTAATCAACCCATATTCCACAATTACAAGCACTAAAAACATTATTTTTTTAACAAAAAATCCACCCTTCTTTAGGATAGGTAGATAGGTAACTGCGCGCGCTAACTATTCCTTGACATCGATACAACAATTTATCTTTGTCCAGATATATTTCCTTTGCACCCAAAAACACTCCCAATTTAATTAAAAAATTAGCAAGTGCCAATCTATTGTTCACCTAAATTAGAAATTCGTATAATTTTAACATTTTCAGTTTATGATATTTACGTTAAATCAAACACCAAAATGGCGAAATTTAAACAATTGAACATAGTAATGAAGGGGAAGTTATCTGCCCAGAATCAAATTTGAATAGTTAGCGCGCGCAGTAACCAACCCACTACATATAAAATGATAAAAATATCCAGATTTGTTGGTTATGTGTTGTCCTAAAGAAGTGTGGATTTTTGTGAAAAAATAATGTTTTTAGTGCTTGTAATTGTGAAATATGGGTTGATTTGTGTGTAAAGAAAGGGCCTATCAAAAGAAGGAAATACTTTGAGTGATTTTTATCTGAAAAATTCGTGTTTGAAAACGCAGACGCCCGATAAGCTTACCTTTACCCTGGTTTTTACTTACCATTTGAGTTTTCTTGATAAAAATGCAGTGCCACGACACTATCACTTCTCATCGCACAATAAACATTGAACTGCCAAGACTCTTGAAAATTCAGTTCCCTGAATACATGCTGATTTGAGTCACTCCAATAATGGCAATTATGTTGGTTGAAGACACTATTCTTGGTAAATTTAGCTTCCTCTGTCCATATATTATTATACAAAAATTATTCGTTCCCTTGCGACAAAGTTAAAACGAATTCACAAAATCTCACTCTTCGTGGAAAATCTGTTTCTTTCAGGTGCTGAACTATGGAGAACTTATATAGATGAAATTTATGTTTGCTCAGTATTCTGTGTACTGAGTTTTTTGACAATCCTTATTCTCTTGCAACTTGTCTCAAAGATATTGTTGGATATGCAGCAAAATATCCCAAAATGGCAATTTCAATATCTTCATCATCAACAATTGGCTTGTTTCTCTGCACTCTTGCTTTGACGGATCCAAAGAATTGTTTCATGACTAGTGGATAGCCAACAATGGACCATTTCTTTGGCCGTCCCGCTCTCCAGATTTATCAGAGCTCGATTTTTTCATTTGGGGTACAACTAAAAATCAAGTCTATGAAACTCAAATGACTACCATAGAAGATTGTACGCAACGAGTGAGGAATTCATTTGAGAATCTCAGACCCGATTCAATACGAAAAGCGACACATCAAGAATTATTAGTGACATGTGAAAAATGTTTGGAAGTTGAAGGGCGCCAATTCGAACATTTACTAACCAATCAATAACGTTAATTGTTCTCTTTCATTCGAATTGTTTTAGAATTTCTATATCTACAATTTTGTATTGGCAGAGATGGAATGTTTTTGAAGTTTTCTATAATTCGTTTAACAGTATTTTGTGAGGGCTTCTGCTTCTGCGGATACCGAATAGCAAATATATCGCATGTTCTTGAGATAACCCTATTAAATACGCCATAAATAATAAGTATATTTAAGTAATCTTCATTCGAATAATTCAAACGAGCCGGCATGATTGATTACAATGACATTTCCGTGGCAGTTGATAATTTTCAACTTCCAAAAATCAAAAAGTACTAAGTATACTGCTGAATGGAGAAGTCAGAACCCTTTTCAACGTGGTAACACATTTAAATTTTTTAAAGGGTAGCTATTACCACTAGGGGTGGAAAGGGCAGGTGAATAATTTTATTGAGAAAGTTTAATTTCATATATAAAAATTGACCTGTTTCAGGATTTTCCATTTGCTTTGATAATTACGTATAAAATGAATGTATCCGTTACTATAGGAACTCACTATACAGGGTGAGTTAGAATGAAACCGATAAACTCCGCATACAGATTTCTCACCTCATTTCAAGGTGAAAAGTCTCTATCAATGTATGTCCTAAAATGCATTCTCTCTGAGATGCATGGTGTCGGAAGTACGAAAAAAAATTATATTTAATTTTTTTTTTCAAATCCCCCGAAGGAAAAAAATTGAAACCTGGTACACTAACCTAGCTTTATCAATGCGATAATTTGAATTATTGATTTATAATTTTTGTAAACCAGTGGCGTAGTTACAGTAGAATGAAATTGTTTTTTCCGTTAACCAGCTGTGGTCCCCTTACGAACGGCAGCACTCAGAAGTCGAAACTTGTGCGAGCCAAGGATTAACGAGGTCTTACCTTTTTATCTGCGATTCCTAGCACTTTCTTGGGCCATCAGAAAATTTTCTGCAGACGCCATGGTTTGAACCATCGCCGACTGGCAGCCAAAGTGATTGAAACAATGTCGCTTTCACCACTCGGCTACCTGACCTACAGAATGTGGACATAATTTCCTTCATATTTTCTTTAGACATGTGAATGGACAAATGAGTGTTAGACATCAGTTAGGCTCATCAAAACTCATACTAAAAAAACATTTCTTATACCTAAAAGTGGTAGTTTCTGAGATATTTGCGAAAAACTGAAGATATGTCCTGAGTACAGACATTATTTCCTGTGTGCAATAATCGCATAATGCAACTTTTTTACAACATGTAGGAATTAGATCCTCCTGAACATGCTTTGCAGTTGCGAGTATTCACAACATAGTACTGGACAGGACAGGTAAGTGAGAATGAGACCGACAGGCTCCTTTTTTTCCATTTGTCATATTATCTGATCGACTGAATATCGTAAATTCATTGATATATGTGACCATACTTTCCTGCTCAATGATTATTTTGAAAGATCAACTGATGAACAAACCCAGACTCAAATTCGTAATACTCAAATAAGATGAAAACTTTTAACCTCGAAATGAGGTAAAGAATTAGACCTTCTTTATTTCGGATTTTTGATTTTTATTCTCAACTCTCATTTTCGATTCGTGATAACTAATTGCAAATTCAATTCGAACATATCAGAATAGTTTGTGCTTCAGTACACCACTGATCAACGCATAAGACATACACGAATTTTTTAAATCGTTCTTCATCAAAAATATGTTGATTGGATAACATTTACCTAGATGTATCAATCAGAAATGACTCCAACATATTATGCAACAAATTAAGAGTACTCATCTTCAGTTTTCCGCAAAAATTATTCCAGTCCTTAACTCTTATCTGAGTGGAGTATTATGAATTGGAGGATGGGTTTTGTTTGTCAGTTGGTCTGTCAAAACAATCAAATGCAAGGAAGTATATGGTAACATGCCAGTGAATCCACGACATCGATATGATGAATGAAAAAACGGAGTACCCATACTATGTTTTCGATTTTTCCAACATATTGAAATGTTCTGACTCACCCTGTATATGTTATAGTAGATTATATTTTTAGATTTAATCTGCAACCAATGAGATCTTTGAAAAATCAGAAACGATTCTGTTTTTTAAAAAACCTGCGCTAAAGTTGAAGAGAATAATATACATACACCGGTACACCTTGTAACATATTGAAACTGGTGATAGGACCAGATTATGACTGTTCAGAATATCAGAATTTAACCTCAGTAAAAATATCACCGTTTTCGAGATAATGGACATTTTAAGAATTTCTGGAAAATCGCTACCTAACCTTGGATTTTTGAGTGCCATGTATACAAATTGAGACGAATTCAAATATATTTGCTGCTGAAGATTATTGAGTGATGCTTTCAGATGTACAGAACAGTTTTTCAGAAAGTGAAAATAATTTCAAGAAATGAGGGTAAAATGACAGATTTGAGATTCATCAATTTAAAAAAAAAAAAGTTTGACATTATTGTCTGATAGAAACATAACCAATTGGAAGTGTACATTCCTTTCAAAAGAATGCTAATTTTGTCCAGAATCTACCATGGTATAAAACAAACTATAATTATTTTTGGAAAAAGTGATTTCCATTGAATTAGGCGTGGTTTTATTCTAGACTTCCATCAACTTTCAAGATAAAATGTGGAAATGATTATTAATAATAAGAAATAGACTGCTTGATAGCATTAAATAGTATGTCAATAAAATTATCTTTTCTTGTAATTTAGCCTAATAAAATTATCGAAATGAAATGTCGATTATCCGACATGGCACCGATTAATTCAAATTGTTGTGATAAGTCGCAATTGTCCAACATCCAGATTCCAACGAAGTTTCATAGACCGACAGATATACAAGGTGTAACCAAATAAGTGCAAAATTTTTTAGGAGGTGAATCCTTGTCGAAAATTAAAAACTTTCCTAACTCCTGTGTTGTGTCCGTAGAAGCAATAGTTTCCTAATGAAAAAATAAAATACAGCATTGTGTATGAACGGATCTTCTATAAATAGAATTGAAAAAGTCTAGTAGGTAGCTGTCACATTTTGTTTGAACAACTTGTGACTTCTGTCGTAGATTTTTGAAATTATTCCGCTTGTTTCATTCAGTGGTACTTATTTCTTTGTCATGCCGTACACACGTTATACTCACCGAGAATATGCGCATATGCACTACATTTATGGTGAATGTGGAGGTAGTGCTACTGCTGCAGCAGCGCTTTATGCAGAACGATATCCCATTGCACAATGCCGCTCAGAGAATCGTTGATTTGGGGGCTATAACCTATAACGCATTTGAAAAGGTTCTTCTTGAAAAGATGTCGTCTCTGCGTACGAGTGGATGGAAAATAACATTTTTGTAATATTATTCAGTGCGATGTTGAATAATCGTTAATGTAGTTTATAGTGTCTGTTGATTCAAAATAATGTTGAATTAGTATTTACTTCTTTACATCTCATTGAATGCTTCTAAGCAGTTGATTCGTTATTACTCATAATTATTTAATCACTTCACCTTGATAGGATAAAAATAAAAGACATTACTGACAAAGTCTAATGGAGTTGATTTTAGCTCAGAATAACATCACAATCTAATATAATCGAAATTCTACTGCTTTCAAAAATAATTATCGTGTTTTATACCATGGTAGTCTGGACAAAATGGGCATCCTTTTGTAATAAATATCCACTTCCACTTGATTATGTTTTTTTCAAACAATAATGTCAAACTGATGTTAAAAAAATTGGTGAAACTCAAATCTGTCATTTTACCCCCATTTCTTGAAAAATTGTATCGTTTTCTGAAAAACTATTTTGTACATCTGAAAGCATAACTCATTAGTAATCTTCAGCAGCAAAGATATTTGAATTTATTTCAATTTGTAGACATGGCACTCAAAAATCCAAGGTGAGGTAGTGATTTTCCAGAAATTTAAAAATTGCTCATTATCTCGAAAACGGTGAGATTTTTACAAAGGTGAAATTCCGATATTCTGAACAGTCATGACCTGGGGTGCTATTCTCGAATCATTCGAATTCCAATTCGTATACGAATAAGAGAGACAAATATATATTTTTCATGTGTATAAGTGTGAAACAGGAAATAGAATTCGTACACGTACAAACTCGAGAATATGACCCCTGGTCTATCACCAGTTTCAATATTGTACAAGGTTTACCGAACACCCTGTATAAATACCAATATTATAAAAATCAACAATTCCTCCAGCAGAAAGCAGGTCAACCAAGAGTAATAAAAATTATTTATTGGGATCATAAAAGATCATGGAATATTCGACTAACACTACATAATATGCATAATTTCATATAATATTAGTAGATGTTGCATAATTAATTTTAAAAAATCTAATGAATACAAATTGATTCGTTTTGTGATAAAAACTAAAGATTATCTAAAGATTTATTACCATTTAGTTAACTGAAAATGGCGAAGGTACAGAATATAATAAACTGATATAAATTATATTCCGTGATTGTGCGAATTCGCAAAAAGATAAAATATTTGAACTTTATTGCGGCATGTTTAGCAGCCGTTTTGTTCGCAGAAAAATCGCGAAATTCGCACGACTATGTTGTCGCTTTCATAAACAATAAATTTGTGTGATCTAATGTGCTATTAATGCCCCGGCACGTTTGAACCTAAACTGATTATTGTATCCATTGACACTGAATTCTGAAGGCACTAAATATCTTCAAAGTATTGAGTTCGCTCGAACCAAACCGCTATGAAAATTGTGTGAAGTACCATTTTGATATCAAACGATTGATTCGATAGTTTATTACAATGGGAATCCAATGACGTTTCCACCAATGATGTTTCCACAGCATACGTGAAAATTATGAACATCTTTTTTATTATGTTTCGTAGCTATATTATGCCTGATGTTGTTACTCTAGGTTCGAAACATCTTGACCTTAAAACGTTCAGTACACCTATGATCATGTATGCTGGGCTACGACGCCAACGCGCACAACACCACCTGGGGCAGCACGGACACCAATCAGAGAGGTTAGCAATTGCTAGAAATCATTCTCGCGGCTAACCTAAATGTACCTAAGGTGGGATATGTCCCCACCTTTGTAACCAGGGCTAGGCAAGAAGTATTAGATTTACCGCTCGGCAGCCCGAGCATTAGTAGAATGGTAAGGAACTGGAGGGTCTCAGACGAACCCTCTCTTTCTGACCATAGAATCATTATGTTCGACGTGGAAGGGCTTGTGACACAAACAACCTTCACCAGAAATCCTAGAAACACAGATTGGGAAAAATACACCACCAATCTGAAATGCAACTTAGAACAGATCAAGTTCAATGACCACAGACACGTCGAATTTGAGCAGACCCTAGAGGCGGTTAACGGGGCAAATATGGATGCATACGAATCCAGCTGCCCCATAGTACGAATTAAATCTGAGGTCCGAGTTCCTTTGGCTATTCAACAAAGCCAAGCGGAGCGGAGATTGGCAGGGATACACCGAAAGGCTGACAAAATATGATGAAGAAATAAGAAAAGCCAAGAGAAACAGCTTCAGGAGCTTTTGTGAAACAATCACATCAAGCCCCGCAGCAGCCAGATTGCATAAAACTATGGCAAGGGGCAGAGAGCAAGGACCAATGTCACTCAGAAGAACAGATGGTATCTACACAGAGGATGAAGAGCAACGAGCTCTCCTCTTACTGGAGACGCACTTTACAGGTAGCATACCATTTGAACCCGACATATCACTTGAAGAACCAAGCAGAACCAGACGTGAAAACTGGGAGATAGCAAAAACCATATGCACTCCCCAAAGAGTGAAATGGGCAATTGACTCCTTCCAACCATTCAAGTCACCCGGAATTGACGGTATATTTCCGGCCCTTTTACAGAAACAGCAAACGGAACTACTGCAATTCATTATTAAAGCAGCCAGATTCAGTCTAGCGCTCGAGCAACAGAAGGAGAGCACGAGTAACCATCATTCCGAAAGTAAGAAAGAAGGACTCTACCCTCCCGTAGTCATTCAGACCAATATGTCCCTCATCCTTTTTACTGCAGACACTGGGGAAGAAGGTAGATAACTATATGAGAACCGAGATACTGTAGAGGGTGCCATTGCACCGCGGGCAGCATGCATACAGGGCGGGCAGATCTACGGAAATCGCTCTGTGTGTGCTCACCGAGAGCATCCAGAGATCACTCGAGCATAAAGTAATTGCCATAGGCGCCTTCTTAGGCATAGAGGAGGCATTTGAAAACACCTCTCACAAAGCAATAAATAGGGCCCTAACAAACAAGCGAGTGGACAGAACCACATCCAGATGGATGTGCCAAATGCTAGCTACTAGAAGTGCTAAAACGAAAGTGGGCAATATCTGCTTTCGGATCAGCACAAACAGGGGATGCCCACAAGGTGGGGTGCTATCACCTCTGATGTGGAGTCTCGTAGTAGACGAACTACTCGGAACACTTACCGGGAACAGAGTCACTTGCCTTGGATATGCTGACGACCTAGTCATTAGGGCCAAAGGCAAATTCGAAGGAACCCTCTGCGATCTCATAATAGGGAGCTAGAAACTACCAGAAGATGGTGCCTCTCTGTGGGGTTGAGAATTAACTCATCAAAAACCACTAGAAGAACAAAGTTTCAGTACCCAAGGACTGTTCGCCTTGATGGAGCAGACTTGGAATGGCAGCAAGAGGTGAAGTATCTAGGGCTTACCCTGGACTCAAACCTACTCTGGAACAGAAAAGTAGAAAAGATCGTTAACAAGGCAAAATCATGACTGATGGTGTACAGGAACATTGCAGGAAAAACGTGGGGTTGTAACCCATCAATACTGCGATGAATGTACACCATGATAGTGAGACCTATAGAGAAACTGCGAAGACAGCTTGTCTTTGAACAGGAGCAATGAGGTCGACTCCAACAGCAGCTATAGAGGTCATTCTGGACCTCACTCCTCTCCATATCATGGTGATGAGAACTGCTTGGGGAGAAAACCTCAGGTTGGCTAAATTCGGACTCAAAGGGACAGCACACAGTGTAAGGGGCTCAACCTTGTCCCCCTCCCCCGAAATTACCATAACATGGTACACGTACGGGTACAAAACTCCCGACGGAACTGGAGCAGGAGTCTTTGGGCCTCACACCAAATAGTCCGAACCTATGGGCCAGTTCCCGAACATTTTTCAAGCGAAAATTCACGCCATAGAAAGGTACATTCAGTTCAACCTCGACAGGAAATACCAGGACAAGGAAATCGCAATCCTCTCCGATAGTCAAGCAGCCATCAAAGCGTTGAGCTCATATAACATCAACTCGAAGATGATCTGGGAATACCTAGAAAAATGTTATGATTTAGGCTGGAACAACAAGGTGATCCTCCTCTGGGTGCCGGGGCACGATGGAGTGGAGGGCAATGAACCAGCAGATACCCTGGCACGAAAAGGGGCATCAACGCCACTGATCGAGCCAAAACCAATCTGTGGACTTGGAATATCTTACTTCCAAGAATAATTCAATAAAACTGAAGAAGCAATGAGAGCAACAGACTGGCAAATACTTCCAGGGCTAAGGCATCACCATCCACACTCACCATTACTATTACCATCACCATTATCACGTATACGATATTATATATTTTAATCATTCGTTAGTTATATTTTATATCAATATATATTAATTTCAACGTATTGTTTTTCTTTTCGATACCCAGATTATTTGATAGATCACTGTTGACTATCTCAAAAAAGTAATCAGACAGGTTGTCGCCACCCGTAACGTATCTTTAATTGTTGTGAATATTCCAGACGTTTTGAGTCACTCCGACCTGTATCAGGTAAAATTCTGGTGGTGGCTTGAGATGGGCGTCAGATTCATAGAGTGTTTTGGAATAGGGTTCCGGATAATTGGATAATTGGAATTAGTCTGTGAGTTGTTTTCAAAAAACCATTAACGAACATATGAGGAATATTTCAGTTAGTTTCTTCCAAAAAAAGGTAACAGGACTGAGAACAAAACTTTCAGAAATTCATAATTGAACATCAACTTTTGCTAAATTCAAACTCCCATGACTACAAACAACACTCGAAGTGCAGAACAAATTAGACCTGTGAAATACAGACTGAAAAAAAATTGCGAATAACGGTTCCAATATAACTCTTTACAATCACTTACCAATGGAAGTTAAATCTTTGTCTATCAATTGTTTGAAACAAAAAGTGAGACAGTTCCTCATAAACTCAAGTTTCCATACAATTGCAGAGTCTTTAGACACCTCCCTATAAATAATAATAATAATATTTATTCAGATCGTTACAATAACACAAAAAAGTTTGTAAACATAAGACCGATTAGCATATTAACCTATTCTCCTAAGTAACGTCTTTAATGTTTTTAATGTTTTTCATATTGTTATGGTTTCTATCATAGTGGTTTGAATGGCATTGAGATTTTTATTTTTAAGGTGTATTATGTGTGTATATTTGTTCAAACATAAGTTTCATATTGGGCATTGGCTCATTCAAAAGACCTGCTACAAATGTAAATTCACATCAACATAGTTGAATGAAGTATGTCTGTCTACTTGGCCTAAATCATCCGGTATAAAAAATTTGGGGAAATTCACCGAAAGCCAATTTCCATTGATGCGTTCAAGCAAACTGAAGATAAACGATATGGGATCCTGCCATCTACAAGCTAAACATATTGTTTATATCCTTGATGAAATATCATTCAATCAAATATCTGACTGACATATTGCGCTCTTTTGCATTACAAATTCATGCATGCATGCATCTACTGCCCCACCATGCTTGGCAACTTAGATAGAACCAATGACATATTACAGCTCGAGTTGCATTCACATTCTAAACACAATATTTATCTGCGCTTGTTTCGCGGAAAGTAGGTGCCAGTCAACCCAAAAGTCGGCAAAGCTAAGTTTCTGCTGAATAATCTGCTTATATACAATGTGTATAAGCAGATAATTGCCGCGAAACAAGCGGCAGTATAAATTGTGCTTAGAATCTGATTCTGAATGACCGCAGCTCGAAATGTTAATTACGGAATCTAACGGTGATATGTCATTGGATAGAACCCACCCGCTCTATCTCTTTCTCTCAACGCATAAAGTGTATTGTTGTATATGAAAAATATTTTAGTGACATTTTCCTTTCGGTGTTTGGAACTGTCGCTATTGTTGCTAAGTCTCTCAATTATTATCACTAAGAAATTGTAAAAAAAATTGTATTCTACAGATACAACAGACACAAAAGACCTATTTTGGAAGCCGTTCATTTCCTAATGAAACATAGAAGCAAAGGGTAATTTTAGATAATCTCGCCGACCGAAAAATGCCAAATAATTGCGACAATCAGGAAGTATGTGACAAACGATGATTGATTTATAATTAAACGGCTGGTAATCATCCGAAACGGGAACAGCCAAACAAAGTCCATATGGTGTTATTGGAATTATTGGTATCTCGTCTGACATTGTGTTCGTTTGTAACCGAATCATATTCCAGCAATTCAATAAGCAACGTTTATTTTGTAATTACAGCTGAAGTGAATGGAAGCCCAGTTTATGTATACAACAGCGTTGAAATCAGTTTGAAATATATTGATAGTGTGTTTTTTAGAATGACCTCAGCGATGTAATTGGACCATTGGAAACTGTCAAATATTCCTCCAAATTTTCTAGAATTCACTCAAGAGTAAATTTTGTGCAAGAACGTAAGGTATTTGTACCGAGGCATTCAAACGGCTTGTGAAAACTCTTATCGATATGCGCCGATGAATTTATTGACAAATTCCATCCAAACGTTACTTATTTTCAGAAAAACATTATTTTTGAGATTTTGTTAATTTAGGAAAATGCATTTTTTTGAAAACCTGAAATTCACTCAGTATATAGGGGAGGGCGGGGATGGTTTGGACAATTTTCAGAAAATAAAGTTTTCCTTGCTTATACTCAAATGAACAGAATCGAATTTGACGTTAAATCATAGCTACGTTAGTTATTTAAAAACAGCCACAGTAAAAAAATCTTATTAAATACTTGATATGGTCAAGTGTTCAGACTATCCCGTCGAATCAGGTTGGTTTGGACAAAGAGTATTATTAAACAAAAATATGTATATATATATATATATATATATATATATATACTCAGAATACACACTTCCATAACGATTTTAAAAACTATAGGAAATTAAACGTTGCTTCAGACTAGAACTAAATAACAAAATAAGTATACTAGTCCTGCACGATTCACTGCTGCTCCTAAGATGGCGCATGGAGTTAGTAACAAGGCCTATCCAGAACACATGGCTAATGACCATAGCAGTCGATGCCAAGACACCAAAGAAAAAAAATAATACTAAAAAAAATCGTGCCAAGTTCGGTAAAAAATATTTCGAAAAATAAAAGTCACTTCAGACTAGAACGGGGTAATAAAAAAATTCATAACACTAAACAATGCTAAACTCGCCCAAATCAATATTAAAATAAATCTTATTGAAATATCTTGGTCGAGTGTCAATGATAGGGAACGGCAATTTTACGACCACGTCGTCTTTATTGAAGAATGCTGGCTTCTCATCAGACATCGTAAATCTGTATGACATCACATGTCTCTTCAAAAACTGAACTTCGTATCCTTGAAGAATTGTCTCAGATACTTTGGCAACAAAGTTTCTTGTTGTTTTTGCCGTTTTTCCGTGAACTCTACAAACCACATAGTCGTCATTCTGAATATGAGCCATAGTGTTTGATTCGTGATCTTCGTCTCCTGAAGAAGAATCATGATGAAGATGATGATGATGAAGATCATATTTTCTAGGCATTTTCTCTGAAAAAATCATTGCTGATTTATACTATGAATAGAGAATAGAGGTTTGTACACATGCGGGATAGTTTGGACAAATGTCCAAACCATGCCACAGTAGCAAACTTTCAAAAAGTTGACTGAAACTGAAAGAGGATATGTTTGCCAATGATTTCAACTACAGGAAACCAATACACAAAAATCAAGCATTATGATCGATAAATTGGAATTCATAAAAACTGGCTGTTATCCCAGTTATACAGCTCTCCTTATAGATGAAATGTTAGATCAGAAACCACTAAAATACATTTTTCTAACTTACCTACTTAAACCGTAACCAATTCACTTGCTGCTGCGTTCACAATGAGGAGACCACTGAACCTACACGCCGAACGAAGAATTCACGCAAACAAGGAGAATTTGCGGGAAATTTAAAGCTGTCCAAACCAACCCGTTGTCCAAACCGTCCCCGCCCTGCCCTACAGGGTGACCCAGGCTTAAACCGCCAAACGTTGGGGATCGGTTTTTAAGACAAAAATAAAATTTTGTTTCCAATAATCATGTGTCCTAACTTGCTTCGTTTTCGTGATACAGGGTGTCAAAGTTTCTTGACCTGCGAGCTCTCCAGACTTATATAGGTTGCAATGAAAACCAAAGTTTATGCAGAGCCCATCATCAAGGAAGGTACTTTCCGGGAAAGAAATGTTCAAGCAGCACCAGAGATCACACCGTGCAGCTGGAGAATCCGACGTTCGCAGGTGCGAACTTTGCATTGAAAAAAATGGTGGTCATTTTGAGCAGTTTTGAGAAATTTTGTTTTTCCGTTTCCTATGAATAAATTTGTCCTATTATCAATTACTTAGATACTTTTTTCGTGTTACATGCAAGGAAACGGTTTTTAAATTATTTCTCAAAAATGAGGTGAGATACGGAAAATAATAAAAAGACAAAAAAAATGTATTTCTAATTGATCAATCGCAAAAAAATTAATCTCGCAAAAACACAGGGGAGTACAATAATTTGTCCTAATATCAAAAAATATTACCCTTTGGGACGCCATCACCGCAAATAATCGTGGCAGTTTTTATCAAAATCATCAAAAAGGTTTTTGCATAATTGATAAAAAATTAATTTTTTCTAAAAACGTTGAACACTGTATTTCGAAAATGAAGCAAGCTAGAACAAATTCTTATAGGTAGAAGAGTTTCCTTTTCACCTGAAAAACCGACCCTGAACGTTTGGCGGTTTAACCCTGGGTCACCCTGTATAATACTGAGTAGGTTTCAGTAAGACGAGCCCAAGTTGATTACATATTTTTTTCTTTGATGAATCACAAATAAAGATTCATTCCATTTGTTGTGTACTTTTTGAATTTGATTTTATACAAATATTTGCTTTTTTAAATAGTAATTTTTATTTCAAGGTTTTTTCAAATTAAAATAGCTTTGACAAGAAATTTGTTTGATTTGCTGACAGAATAGGTATGTCCGATTATAATGCATTTCGATAGTTATTCCTGTTTAGAAACACATTGCCAACAGAAAAAGTCTCAAAAATGAAAATGTGATTAAATAAACTCAAAACAAAAATGATTAAATCAGAGAGGCTAGAAAAGGAACCCTGCGCGAGGCTAGCAGCGATTGACGTCATAACTTTGGTAGTGTGAGCGGTCTGCTCAGCGGAGTGCATTATAATGCCGAGAGCTTTTATGTGGGTTTCGCTGGGTTTCGCTGGATTTCGTTTGTATTAATATTTCAAAATGAGTTCTAATACGTGGTGTTTCGTTCCTGGATGGGTAAACACATCAAAAAAAATACGGAGAAAATATTTACAGTTCCACGAAATCTTTCAAAAAAAAAGAAATGGTTGACTGCTGTAAGAAGGATGATAAAAGGTTTGAAAGTAAAAACAGTTTTTTTTTGTTGTGAAGATCATTTCAACGTGAGTTAGGGTCTTTGTAAGTATTACTACCGAAATGTTAAATAATTTAATGTTTACAGCTTGCAGAAGATATGGAAACTCAATGTTTAAGATGGATTTTTCTTGCCAGGCTCACGTAATTCACTATCGTAGCAAAGCCATCCAGGTAACATTACCAGAAGCTGTAAAAATTGTTGGAACATCGCCTATTACATTTGCGGTTCCCGTCGTTCCGAGCAGAGACAAACAAAAACGTTTGTGTTTCAAGAGGGACAGACGTACATCCGAGGTCGCAGACGTTACTATATACAGGTAGTTCTTCGTTATCAGAAAGTTTTAATTTGTGTGACGATATCAGTGACAGTACTAATAAGTAGAGTGATGAACAAAATAAGCAGGTTAGGTTCAGAGATAAGTTTATGGACACAGTGAAAAAAAAATTGCGAATGTACACGGTCGTTCCCAAACAAAAAGAAAACTTTCTAGAGCTATTGGAAAAATTTATAAATATTTAATATTAAATAAAATTAAAGCTAACGATTCATTTGCGAAAATTGGTGATTTTAGAATATGACTTATCTCCAACTTTGTGTTCTGGATAAATTCTGGCAAGTACTATGCAGTTGTTCCCTATTCGAAGTAGCCGCAGCTTTCCCGGGCGGAGTTGAAATAATATATTTAAATTATTATTATTATTATTGAATATACTGGAGATTTATCCCAAACCAAACCATTATTTCCAACACCTCGACACGTGTTTCAATCACCAAGTGATCATCCTCAAGAGGAAGAATAAACTAAATGTAATCTCAGATTAATCTCAGTTCAATGTTCCTGTTGATGTATCATTACTATACCAAAGGCTCCAAACAGTGTATCACAATTATTATTATTAGCAAAAATTATGATCTGCGGTTTGAATTATAGAAACACATATTAATATCTACCACTTTTTTAAAATTTCAGCCGACATTATCACGAAATTCAAGCAAACTAAAATTGAAGTAAACTAAACATTGTCATTAGCTACTGATTTTGAAAAACATGTTATTTTAATAAACGCGGAAGTAGGTATTTTTATTCAGAAATTGCCATACTTCACCCAAATTATTTTATTGCCGCTATTTTCACCTGAACTATAGATTTTTACACTCTTGTGACAAATTTTTATAAAAGTTGAACATGATTTTGAATCAAATGTGCATATTAGCATCACTTTCATTGGTGGCAGGATCACTATGTCTCTGTCATGCAATGAATTTTTTATCAGAAAATGCACGTATACACTTCTCACTGTTTTTGATTGATTCAGGTTTTTGTACTCTGTTAAAAAGTCAAACACCATAACAACATCTATACTGTTGGTAGATAATGGGAATCGTCAGACCAATCGGAGAGCGTTTTGTGCATTCAAACGAATGCGGCAATTTCACAGGAAGATTTTGGGCTAACGCCTTTCTGGAATTTCATTAAACTTCACAAATCTAGTTGGTTTTATTTTTTTGTGAACATCCCTATTCTCATACTCAGACAGTTGGTTATACTTCACTACATTAAAAATTTTCACTATACTTTCTTTGCATTGACTTGGCCGTTACTTGATGGAAATCCATAATATAACACTGAGGTAAAGAAAAAAATATTTTCACAGATTCAATTGCACTCGCGACATGTTTAGTTACACTGTAGCTTTATCAAATACAATCATTTTCAGGAAGTAGTTCATTGAACAGACTCTCAATTTTTTTCTTTGTTCAAAAGTAAAACAATGAATATGAGACACAAATATTGTTGATTGAAAGTAGTACTCGAAACGACGGCCATCCTGTGTTGGATACACAGAGCCGCTCTTTAACATATAATAACATTTTAGGCTTCGCTGTTCTATAAGCAGTCCTCACTCTCGCAAAGTTTGACATTTTTGACAGTATACGTAATCAGAACTTTTTTCATACACACGCTATTTGTATTGTTAATAAACATTTGAAAATTTTATCTTGGCCAAAAAATGGAGCTAAATCGTGAACATTTTCGTGCCATGATTTTTTACGATTTTCGACGTGGATTATCCTCAACAGCAGTGTGCCGATCAACTTACTGCGATTTTTGCTGATGAAGCACCATCCGGGGCCACAGTATATCGATGGTTTAGTGAATTCAAACGTAGCCGTACTTCGCTGGCGGACGAAGTTGAAGATGGACGTCCAAAATCGGTTGTTGTGCGAGAAAACATTGATGCTGTGTCCGAACTGATAATGCAGGATCGTCATGTGACATATCGCGAGATCGAGGCATCACTGGGCATTAGTAAGACAAGTATACGTAAGATATTGCTTGAACATTTGGCAGTCAGAAAGATTTGTTCTCGTTGGATTCCGCACAATTTGACAATCGATCAAAAAAAGACTCGTGTAAATTGGTGCAAGGAAATGATTACAAAATATGACCGCGGTGCATCAAATGTAGTTTATAACATTTAGACAGGTGACGAATCTTGTATTTATTGTTATGAGCCCGAAACTAAACAGCAGTCGACTGTATGGGTCTTTCAAAATGAACCAAATCCAACAAAAGTTGTTCGTGCTCGCAGCACTTCGAAGCAAATGGTGGCCTGTTTCTTCGGTATAAACGGTCATGTGGCAACCGTGCCTTTAGAGCAACGTAGAACGGTAAACTCTGAATAGTACACTACTATTTGTTTGCCAAAAGTCATCAATGAAATAAGGAAAACGAACCGTCGACAAGAATAATTCTCCATCATGACAATGCGAGCTCACACACATCGGCTCAAACAACCCGCTATTTTAGTACTCAAAACGTTAAATTGATAGTTCCGTCGTACAGCCCTGATTTAGCACCCAATGATTTCTATTTGTTCCCTCAAGTGAAGAACAAATTACGTGGTCAACGCTTTTCGATGCCACAAGACGCTGTTTATGCATTCAAAAACCGTGTTTTGGAGATACCTACTTCGGAGTGGAAAAACTGCTTTGCCAATTGATTTAATCGAATGCAAAAATGTGTAGATTTGAAAGGAGAGTATTTTGAAAAACAATAATGAAATGTATGTCGGGGCGTGGCGCAGAGGTTAGAGCGTCCTACTCTGAGTCGAAAGGTCTGGAGTTCGAACTCCTGGTTGGGCTTGGCTTTTTTTATTTAATTTAACCGATTAAATTATTAAAATCTCGTGGCTCGAGTAGGGTGAGTCCTGCACGATTCATTGTTGCGTTCCAATTAACAGTGCTGCTCCTAAGGTGGCGTATGGAGTTAGTAACAAGGCCTATAAAGAACACATGGCTAATGACTATAGCAGTCGATGCCAAAACACCAATGAAAAAAAAAATAAAGAAATGTGGTCTTTATTCCGAAACTTAGCTTACGGTTATCTCCGTGTCTTCGTATCAGAACCTCTCCTATTCTCAATTGTAGTTAATTGATTTCATTGGCCCAATTCAACATTTTCAACATTATCATAACACCAAACATTTTCAGCACAGCCATGTTGAGGCACCTAAGCCAAACACTGGCGACTGATACCCTCAACCTGAACCGATCTAAGATACGCACAATAACCGATTTATTTTCTAACCGAACACTGTGCTGTGATCTAGGGAAAAACCTGAACACTATGGAAATAAGTAGAGATTCCGTGGAGTGCAGACTTTGTGGTGACGTGGAAGAAACAGACTCCCACATCATCTCTGAATGCGACGCGCTGCACAAATGGCGCAACAAAACAACCTAAATACAGGCAAGAATTCGAGACACCTAGCAAATAGACTACCTTTCCTCGTGAAAGACATGCCTATTTAATTAGGAACCACTGACGACAGAATAATACAATAGACCCCAGCAGGTCTCAAAGGTAAACCCGGTATCTCGCTCGTCAGCTTTTTTTTGCTGAAGGGGTAAAACATTATCTCACTCGTCAGCTGTTGACCTACCAAACAACCAAACAACCATGCTTTCACTCAGCAATTCACTGAAAATTGTAGGGTTTGCTTTTTTTGTCGTTTCTTGTCCAGAAAATTTGTCGAATACACCTTCATTAAGGGCCAGTCTTTTCAGTTCCAGTTAAACTCCAGATAACTAACTAATAAGTTAGATGGTGAATGACATTCTTTAAATGACGTGAGAAGGATCACATTCCAACCATTAGTTAAATAATCTGGAGTTTAACTGGAACTGAAAAGACTGGCCCTAAGAGTATGATTATTTAACGAATGCCATCTTTGTAACTAATTACCTACAAAAATCATTCAATGAGACTACTGTTATATATTCAACACAATTTGCAATAAAATCAATTATTCACTTCCAATACTGATAATTACGAAAACTAACGCAACCAAAGCGTTTCAAAACCTGAAGAGTTATTGATTATCTCATTCAGAAAGGACATGTGGCTACAGAATGATACCTGATTCGTTCTTTTGGATAATGCCGTGAAAAATGAACTTACCGTTTTACTGTGATATATCAACCGACACACGGCAATCCCTTCTAATGCTGCCATCATTCCATTCTGGAAATAATCTCCTAACAATTGATAACCCAAATTAAATTTTGCGGATGGGTTTCATGAAGCTACGGGCTACGCCAATACTTCCTTTATGTGCGCTGGCGCTTTGTTATTCATTCGTAAGATTCCTCGCCAATTGTTATTGCAGCAAAGTCTGCCTTGTTATTTTCTAACATAACAGAAAACGATATTTTAAGACGGTGAAAAGTCAAGAATTTTTCAGTGACTTTCCTCTCAACTTCATCCCCTTCAAGAAATCTCGTAAAATGAAAAAACAAACGCAGGAAGAAATCGAGCAAATGATGAATTAGGTATTGTGATAGGTGTCCTTATAAGTATACAATGCGGAAAAAAGTTTGGAAAATTCCACTATATAGCATTCCAGCATTTTTTTGATATCACAAAGAGGAAAATGCTGACGAAAAGTAGATAGGAATTGGTGTTTTTCTCAAATTTCTGCAGACTGTGAGCCTCAGGGAATACCTCCCGAGGCAGTGAGTTCCAAAGCTTCGCCGTTCGTTAGAAGAACGAGCCCTGGAAGAGAGATGTTTGGTATGTCTCTAAAGTGACGACAAATGAATGTGAAGACTGAGCTCGACGAGTCAGTCTAGATGGGATATTGCAAGAGAGCATCGTCCATGAAAGAGTCTGTAAAACAGGGACAGATCGCCAACTTTTCTGAGGTGTTCCAGAAAAGGGAATGGGCTTATGAGCTCTAAATCACCGACAAGACGAATGGCTGTTTTCTGGACAGATTCTAACAGTTTCATTGTGTGTCAGGTCGGATATGTGCCTTACAAATCATGATGATATTCCAATCAGACCTGTGGTATCATATTGTATTTCTCCTGCCTCTAAGTTAGCGTCTTGGTTGTGTGTGTGTGTGAAAGAGAGATTTGGCATCGGAGAATCCATTTGCCACAGAATGTTATTAAAATAGTTTCAATTAGATATCGAGATTGTTATCTCTGAGAAAATTAACTAATGTGTCTGAGATATGTTTATCATTCAAACTTAGTAGGGTGGTTAGGTTGGTACCTAGGTAATGGTATATTGTTATCGATAAAAGAATTCAATAGTTTTCGGCTAGCATGTTGATATTTTGCACAAGCAAAAAATATATGGTTTAAGTCAGCAATTGATTCGTTGTCACAATCACAAATATCAGTTTCTACTAAGCCCATTTTGTGGAGATGTGCAGGATATTTAGGCCCTCGAAGCCATTGATAATAAATCGTTTAAAAATCTCTCATCTTCTAAACATTTGTGTAGCATCAAAAAATCTCTTCAGACACTGTTCATACGAAGCAAGAAGTAATATTTATCTGGGTTAAAGGCCATGCTGGAATTTCAGGAAATAATAAAGTTGATGTTTTAGCCAAGGAAGCAACGAAATTTGATAACATCGAAAACAAATATAATTTCAAAGATATGATTACTCTTGGCAAAAAAGACATCTATACAAAGTGGGAGAATAATTGGACAAATTTTATAAAAAAATCAAAAAATCCTTATGCATTAATCCATCGTTCGTTGCCGAGCAGCATTCCACATATAGACGAATATGCGGTTAGCAGGGCCTACTCTGTTACCGTCACTCGTCTAAAATTAAATCAAGCGTCTTGGTTAAATTCGATTATTAAAGATATTACCCATTTCAATAATCCTCTCGCTCTAGAAAATTCTTTCGATCTTACTCAAAAAATTAAAGATGTTGTTGTACCACCTAACTCTATTTTGTTGTCATTTGATGTTGTTAACTTGTTCCCTAGCGTTCCCCCCGAAGACTGTATTAGGCTAGTAAGGGATTTATTGTTCAAGGCAGTTGCCATTTCATGCCATGTCCTTAATTTATGCTCTTTGTTAAATGTTGTTTTGCAACAAAATTTTTTCCAATTCAATAATGAACATTTTTCACAGAACTCTGGCCTAGCCATGGGCAGCAATTTGTCTCCCTTGCTGGCAGAGATTTTCATGTCAGATTTAGAACATAACCTCACTTTGTTCCCCTTATTTAACAAAATTTGTTTTTGGTACAGATATGTAGATGACTGTATTGTTCTTTTTAATGGTGACCTTCATGAAGTTAATCTTCTGTTAAAATTTTTAAACTCCCCACACCCCTCTATACAATTTACTATGGAATTAGCAAAAAACAATTCTCTTCCTTTCTTAGACTTACTGATAAACATCAATGATTCCAAATTAGAATTTTCGATTTATAGAACACATATTCAGTAATTCCTTATTCATCAGGTCATCCCAATTCTCATAAATTCGCAGCTTTCAATTCACTTTGTCATAGATTGTTCAATATACCTTTGTCCCCAGAAAATTTCTACAATGAATTGAATATTATCAAACAAATTGGCCAGAATAATGGTTTTCCCTCTTACACAATCAATAGAATCTATAACAAACACTTAACCAAATCTCTTAATCGTAGTTTAATCCCTATCAAAAATTCAAATAAATATTGTTCTATTCCTTATCTAGGTAAAGTTTCTCTTGACATCTCTAATATTTTCAGACGTTTTAGTATTGATATATATTTCTCGTTTTATACTATGAACCCTATTTCCAAAGTGTTAATTAATACTAAAGACACAGTACCTCTTTTCCATAAGTCAGTTGTCTATAAAATTTCTTGTTCAGAACCGGGATGCCCAGCTCAATATGTTGGACAGAGTGGCAGGAAAATTAAAACTAGAGTTCTGGAACATGTTAAACTAATTGAGAGTTCTAGAAACCCACACATAACTGAATATAATACCAAAAGTTCTTTTGCTAACCACATTCTTAATAATGACCATTATTTTGATATTAACACAGATTTAGATATTTTACTTGTTTGCCAAAAAGGTTATTTACTCAATTTTTTCAAATTTTTTTAAATCAATTCTGTCTTAAACAATCCTAGCGTTGTTTCGCTCATCGAACAAGTACAATTCGATTGCAAAAAGTTTTTTAATTCCATTAATTTTCTTTAATTCTCCTTGCCTTGATCTTCTACTATTAGACCGTCAGATAACGACAGATTTTGCTGACTCATTTTCTCTCTTCTGGGATTTTAACCACTGGAAATTATGTCAGTGTTGAGCCCAAAAAATGAAAATTCTGCTATCGGACGTGTGCTAGGCATATAGAAAATTCATTTTCCTTTTGCAGAAAAAATTTGTTTTTTTTCATTTTCTCGTTTATGGCATTTTAACACATGAATTGGTATAACAATCTAATAGTGAAAAACCAAAGCCATAAGATTTGCACGTGCTTAAAGGGTTGAAATAGGGGCACGAACTTGTAAAAAAATAGTTGGTTGCTGATGCATTTTCTCGCTTATGGCAATCAACAGAATGAAATTTAATATCGTTAGGAACCCGAAAAAAAATTCCCATAAACCTGCTGTCAGCTGTTGAAGTATATTTTCTGGACGGAAAATTTTGTGAAAATTTTTTTCGTTTTCCGGCAAACTTTCTCGTGAATGAAATAATGTGCAATAGAAATTTATTAATGTAAAAGTCTGTCATATAAAAAGCCATAAGTCTAGTTCGTGCTTATCGTACTATATGAAACTGGAAAACTTGCAGAAAAACACAGGAAATTTTGTTCATTTTCTCGTTTATGGGAATTGGCATGTAGGAAGAAAAACTGATTTCAAGACTAGAAAAAAAAAGCCATAAGTCGGAAACATGATTACGATATTTTATGCAGTGAGGTCCTGAAGTAACGGATACATTAATTTTCTACGTTATTATTTTTTAAGAAAAACGTCGAGTTATGTTTTCGAAAAGACACTCCTGCACCCCCCTCAAGGTGACAGTCATTCACCCAATTTTTTTAATCGAAAACCCTTGAGATTTACCAATCCATTGAAGAACAGAATTTTTTGGGGTTTCAAATATTTTCAGAAATTCCAAGGAACCTATGTTATGGGTAGTTTTTAGAGAAACCGAGAATGATAATCTAGAAGATCAGCCCATCTTAGGTTACAACGGTACTTGTAAGTCCAGTGCTAAGACATGAGAAACTTGTGCACATATATCCAGTGTGATATGGTTCCTAGGATACGCAGGAACCAACAAAATATTACATTTCCTTGTGTTCACCATTTGAATTGTACCGAAGACACTGCACATCGATTTCAACCTATGGTCCAGAACTGCTTCTAATCTGGAAATGAGTTCGATTTTTCATTTAGACATAGAAGCAATTTATTATTCTGGAACTTTTACTTCTAAAATGTGAACTAGACCTGAAGGGCAGGCCACTATGAAAAAAAACGAGCCGGAAGCTCTGCCTCTAAGGTGGTGGGAAAACGAACTAGTGTTTATTATATTCCTGCGCACACTGGCTGCTTTACTTTTTTTTGAACTTTGATTCACCACATCGTGTCACATAGTCACAATAAACAGGTAATGGGCATAATCGCATTATTTCAAAAATGTGATGTTCCGGATTCAAATTCGAATGATCATCCGATTATGACACAGCAAGCCAGTAGGCGTGGGGGAATTACGCAGTTAAGATATTTGAACTTATAGGGGTTGATGCAAAATTGCTTGAATTTTCTTTACAACCCTTATCAGTTTGTCACAATAATGCTAATAACTATTTTTTTTTTCACTCTATAAAAAATTATTTAAAACAATAAATTATTTGGTTCGAATATTATTACTATCGTACTTCCGACTTTTTTTATGGCCTAAGAATGAAGTTTGCAATGCATTCGCCAAATCCCATGGAGGAAGAAATGAGCAATTTTATCTTTATTAATTTCTCGCAGCAGAATTTTCAAATAATTGTATTTATTTATGCAGTGTGGCCCATTTAAAATGGAAGCACTCATATCAAACTTTAAATTTTCAACCGATTGTAATGATTTTTTTTCAATAGGTAGACATTCGAAAAGTCCATCAGGATACCAAATTTAATGAGTGATTTTCATTTTCTGGGCCAACTGTTCTCATTTTTCAAGGTTAAAAATCTAAAATAATTTTTTAGAAAAAATCACACCAATCCACTGGATTCGCGACATTTTTAAATAGTTCTTGTTAAAAGTTTGTTGAAACTCGTCCATCAATAAGAAGAAATATGCCGGTTAATCAACCCACCAATTTAATTTCAGAACTCTTATCACAATATGGAATACACCAAGAAGTCTCGAAATATAACTGGTCAGAATTTCATCAACATCTATTCATAAATAAGAAAATTGCAGGATAACAAAATTTGAAAAATATGTTGATGGAATTTCATGAAAATATCATTTTATTTAATGATTTTTCATTATAATAATTATAATAGATTTTGATGAAATTCTGATCAGTGATATTTTGAGACTCCCTGAATCAAGTGGTGTATTCTGAATTTTGGATAAGAGTAGAAATTGAAATGATGGGTTGATTAAACGGCATATTTCTTAAATTTATTTCTCCCATAACTTTTTTATCGATGGTCGAATTTCAACAAAATTCCAAAATTAACCATTTGAAAATGTCACAATTCCAGTGGTGTAGTCTGATTTCTTCTCAAAAAATGTGGACTTTTGATCGATATCATGTTTCCAACTTATGGCTTTTTTTTCTGGTCTTGAAATAATATTTTCTTCTCACATGCCAATTCCCATCAACGAGAAAATGAAAAAATTTCCACAAATTTTCCTACGACTTTACAACTTATGGCTTTTCTTGAGGTACATGCAAAGCTTATGGGAATTTCATTATGATGTTTATCCATCAACAGAATCATATGGTTCAAATGCCATAAAAGAGAAAGTTTGCCGGAAAACGAAAAAAAATTTCACAAAATTTTCCGTCCGGAAAATATACTTCAACAGCTGACCGGCTTATCGGAAATTTTTTTTGGGTTCCTAACGATATTAAATTTCATTCTGTTGATTGCCATGAGCGAGAAAATGCATCAGCAACCAACTATTTTTTCACAAGATCGCGCCCCTATTTCAACTCTGTAAGCACGTGCAAACCTTATGGCTTTGGTTTTTCACTATTAGATTGTTATACCTACTCATGTGTTAAAATGCCATAAACGAGAAAATGAAAAAAAAAACAATTTTTTTCTGCAAAAGGAATATGAATTTTCTATATGCCTAGCACACGTCCGATCGCTGAATTTTCATTTTTTGGGCTCAACACTGACATAATTTCCAGTGGTTAAAATCCCAGAAGAGAGAAAATGAGTCAGCAAAATCTGTCGTTATCTGACGGTCTATATATAGTTTGCTCGATAGGATTTGTAGATTTGTTCCCCTTTCCTACACTTATTAATGAATGTACGAAGAAGTGACCATGGATAGGTAGCGTGCGTGCTCTGTGCTCCGAACATTGGTTACTCAGTGTGAGTTTGTCACACGTTCTTCTCAACAGTGTTCTGTGCTGGGAGTTCGCAGGTTTTTTGTTCCATGTCACACTTACCTTTTGACATTGTAGATGAGTGACATATGAAATATTACAGTTTCCTTCTTTCCTTTCCGTGCATGCCTCTGTACCAGGTGCTGGTGGATTCATTTTCAATTTTGGTTGAAGGCTTTAAGCCTTCACTTTAAATATAAAATCACTTAATAATATGGCTTTATTGTTATTTAGACATGTAGTTTAGTTTATTCACAATTTTTATGAATGGCCTCACCTTATTGACATAACATGTGTTTTTCTTCTCCATGTAGGTATGCTGTACAATGTGTTCTGGTACCTGGAGTTACATTCCCCCTTTCTTTTCTTTTATTGTAGAATTTATTAAGCTGATGACGGACCTATACAGGCCCGAAACATGTACTTTTCCAACATCTAACTGTTTGATGGTTATTGGCCTATCCATTACCATTTAACCAGTCATATATATTAAATAGTGGAGATGACTTCGAGTTTTTATTCTTCGTAAATTCCACACCACTCCACTTCGAGACACCATGGACTTCTACCGCAGGTTAAATCAAAATCAGCTGAAGGGAATTGGACTACCTCATGGCACGAAACAGAAAACCAAGTTTTTGAGAGGTACTTTTCGCAATGGACTGACATGGTTTTCCCGTGACAGGGTACTGCTGATGGTAATACCGAGCATCAATATGGAGGACTCCATTGGTATGGAGACTCCTGACGTGACAACTTATGGTACTGTGAGATCGGCCTTTCTTGAACAAAGACATGCTTGAGTTTTATCCGAATTGATTTCTACCGAGTTGTTGGATTCCAGAATTTTTGCTAAGTTCATTTTTAAATCGTTCCTTCCCCGTTCTCTTTTTGTTTGACGTGCTGATATCGGAATTTTGGAAGAGAATGCAGTATGGAGGGTACTATCACCCGCAAAGCCATACACTAGGCATGAGGTAGCTCCCAACAAATCATTGATGTGAATGAGGAACAGTGTTGATGGTAAAATGGATCCCTGCGGAACACCAGCATGTAAAGGTAGAGTGTCAGATAAAACCCCATCAACCACCACGTGGAGAGATCTGTCTGAGAGAAATCTAGATAGCACAGAACGCAACTGCTGGGGCAAGTCATAAGATGGAAGCTTGGCGAGGAGAACGAGGTGCCACACGCGATCAAATATCTTGGAGATATCTAATGCCACGGCAAGAGTTTCACCATATTTTTCGATGGATAATTGCAATATTCGTGAGACATAAGCAAGAAGGTCACCAGTTGATCACGTAAAGCATATTTTCGATCATTCACAATTCCTGATTGTACTAGATATTTCATCAGCTCCATGTTTATGGCTTTTCCATGATCTTCGAGATAACAGATGGCAGTGTGATAGGACTGTTTTTGCTGGGTGTGGTTTTTTCCCATTTGAGACTGGTTGTACTCTTAGACTATCTATGCAGGGCAAATGAACGTTGGTTTACTGATGGTTCCAAAACTTTGGAAGGCTTCAGAGCCGGAATATATGGGATGAACCCAGTAGTGAAACGCTCGTTCAGTATGGGTAAACTAGCTACGATATTTCATGCAGAGATATATGCCATTGAAATGTGTGAAAGGGAGCTGGAAAATCGACACGAAACTCGAAAAACAATAAAAATATTTTCAGATAGTCAAGCAGCACTGAAAGCACTTGAATCCAACTGCTTCAAATCTAGAGCAGTATGGAACTGCAGAGACACCTGAAACCGACTAGCACGACGGAACAACGTTACCCTTGTCTGGATACCAGGTCACACGGGCCTAGAAGAAAGCGAAATAGCGGACGCCCTGGCGAAACCGGTATTCGGTTCAGCATATAGAACTGCAAATAATGTCATGACAGCCTGGGAAGATAATAAAAGACTCGAGTATTGTTGTTGTTGTTAAAATTCTTATTTCCGTCAACCGATTGCACACCTACGAGCAACCTTCGAGAGACTTCTGTGAGCTAGGGAAGACGCAGCCCTTACCTTTTAACGTATTATGCCATGCACGAGACCGATGACCATGTGGGGATTTGAACCCTTGAGCCTTTGCTAAATAGTCGAACGCTCTACCAGCATGGCCACCACGGTAATGGCGTAGTTTACCGTGCCTAGTCCATTCCCAAGCATTCATCGCTTGTAGAAGAAAAAAACAGGACTCTGACAAACTGCCTGAACTCAGTAGAGCACATCTCAGAGTTATTGTAGGTTGGTTTACTGGTCACTGCAAACTCGAACATCACATGCATAAAGTCGAACATGCACAAGATGCAGAGTGCCGGCTATGCATGGAGGATGATGAAACGATTGAACACATTCTGTGTAGATGTCCTGCAGCGGCCAGAACCAGATTTTCAATATTTGGCAATACGACTGTAAGGCAGAAAACCTGGTAACTTGTTCTCCCAATGCATTCCCCAATTCGTTAAGAGATTATATATTCTGGGAGAAATATAACCATAGGGTGAGCTACAATAGGCCATTGGCCGCAGTGGAGGGCCTGATTCGGGTACACTCACGTTCAAACATAAACCTAATGCTTAGACTGAAGATACGTTATTCTCGCCTTAGTCCTTCGATAGGCTGTGTTTAACAGAAGCAAAATGTGAAATCCGCTTCTTTGATAGTTATGATTTTGTCTTAGTACTGCAGAAGCTGTCTGTGGAATCTGATGCAATATTAAGACTCTGTATTTCAGCAGAGGCCTTGTTTATTTTTCTCTAGTTGCATCTCAACTGAGATATGGAATTTTAATTTTGCCAAAAGGAGCCATGCGATATATGAGCCAATAAAAACTTAGAGACTCTTGTAAACTACTTTTCCCAACTTTTGGAATTCTAACATCTGATATCTTTATAATTTAAACACTGTATTTAATTAAAATGAATTTGAATCAATTTCAATCTTTACCATCCCAACATCCAAGGCAAGGCAATCCAGCAACATCAAGTTGCCAATACCAATTATTTCGGTCATGAAGGATTCCACTGTTTATAATGGTCGTTCAACCATCTGCCAAACGATATGAAAGAAATAAAATCTTTACAGCGCTTCAGGGCGGCTGTGAAATGTTTTTTAAGTGATAGACCTTGCTATAAGATGCATGAATTTTTTAATGATAATTTATAAAAAAATCTGTACTTAATAATGTGATTTATGTGAATTGATCATATAGGTTAAGTCAAACTTGTTTGTACGACTTATATATTTCTATAAGCATGCGAACTAACTTCATAGATTAAATCAAACATCATTATTTTAAATGACTTTTTTTAACAATTTGTATATACAGTGTGTCTCACTTCTCATGGAAACACCCCCGTATCTTCCGTATTAATTGGGGTTGAATTAAGGTTGAATGCACCTACCATCTGAATGGGGTTGGCCTACGTGATATACACTGCCCGCCAATCGCGATGGAACAACACATTTTTACGGTAAAACATACTAGGGGGCAAAATAGGCTAAAAATTCCTTCAGATTTGTGATCAGGACCACCAACTTACTACAGATACAATTTTTCCCTGAAAAAATTTCAGTCCTGAAAAATCCGAATTTGTCTCACTTCTCATGGAAACACCCCCGTATCTTCCGTAATTTTTTACGTAGAACCATGAAATTTCCAGGATCGATAGATACACTGGAAATGAACTCTGCACGGGAATTGTCAATCTACGTAATATACACTGCACGCCAGCAGCGAAGGAACCACCAATTTTTCCATCGCTGCTGGCATGCAGTGCACACCATGTAGGATGACCCATTTTGTACAGTGATTTCATTTCTAGTGTATCTATCGATCCTGCAAATTTCAGGGTTCTACGTATAAAATTACGGAAAATACGGGGGTGTTTCCATGAGAAGTGAGACAAATTCGGATATTTCAGGACTGAAATTTTTTCAGAGAAAAAGTGTATCTGTAATTAGTTGGTGGTCCTGATCACAAATCTGAAGAAATTTTTAGCCTATTTTGTCCTCTAGTATGTTTTACCGTAAAAATGTGTTGTTCCATCGCGATTGGCGGGCATTGTATATCACGTAGGCCAACCCCATTCAGGTGGTAGGTGCATTTTGAGCAAATCCACCAGTCCTGAGAGTTTCATCATTTTACCTCTATTGTTACGGAAGATACGGGGGTGTTTCCATGAGAAGTGAGACACACTGTATTTAGATACCTATATATGTAGTACAGAGTGATTTTTTAGGTTAAGTGAAACTTTGTCAACAATATAATTCTTATGACAATAAAATATATTCTCTCTCTATCTCTCTCTTTCTCTCTTTCTGTCTTTCTCTCTTTCTCTCTTTCTGTCTTTCTCTCTTTCTCTCTTTCTCTCTTTCTCTCTCTCTCTCTCTCTCTCTATGGATATAAAAAGGTCATTCCTCATACTCATATAAAAAAACAACCAAACACCAAAATTACTTTATATCAACTCATATAACGTTGTAACTAAAACATTCAAAGTCTTGGAATCCAATCTCATTTCTATTAGTCTATTTGTGATAACTGCTAATATCATCTGCTCCGACTTGGTCATAAATCAATATTTTTGACACATCTTTCATTCATCAATATGTGCAAACATGTGGCAACAGAAATGTAAATAAAGTGAGTAAACCCAATCTACGATATATGATAGCATTAAACTGTCGATTAGGTACCGTCTCGGCCCATGCACATTGATAATATGCGCCATTAAATCCCATATTAGGGTCATCTCTTAGAAAATTACTCTTGTAATAAATACGAGGATGTATTGTTATCTAGTTAGCCTAGACCAGTTCCCTGCACAAACAGAATATTGCGTTACCATAGCAACGAACAATAACTTATTAGAAGTGTCAGTGTAAAGTTTGACGTCAAAAAAGTAAACCAGAGTTACGCAATAAATCAAAAGAAAAAATGTGTCCACCGAAATTGTGAAAATTGAAAAATTGGAGTATTTAGCCATCATCAAGTACCTGTATTTAAAAGGGCTAAGAGGTGAGCAGATTTACGAAGATAGGCTTAATACCCTTGGTGATCAATGTCCTTCGTATGCGACCGTGAAAAATTGGACTGCAAGCTTCAGAAGAGGTAAATTTTCGATTGGAGATGATGACCGATCGGGAAGGCCAGTTTCTGTGTCAGTCCCCGAAAATATCCATGCAGTTTATGACATGATTTTAACAGACCTTCGAATTGGGCTAAAACAGATATCTGAAGCCCTGAATATTTCATACGAACGCGTTTATCATATAGTTCACGTCAATTTGGACATGAGAAAAATTGCTGCAAAATGAATCCCCAAATGTTTGAATGTTGACCAAAAGCGTGCAAGGGTAGTAGCATCGCGTTCGATCTGTGCTCGATTTGAAAACGATGTAGACTCCTTGAACCGAATTGTTACTATGGATGAGACTTGGGTACATTTCCACGATCCAGAAACAAAGCAACAATCGATGGAATGGCGACACTCCGGTTCTCCAAGACCTAAGAAGTTTCGTGTCCAAAAATCTGCTGGAAAAGTTCTTGCTTCAGTTTTTTGGGATTACCAAGGAATAATCATGATTGATTTTTTGGATAAGCGTAGAACAATAATTGGAGATTACTTTTCGACATTACTGACCACTCTACGGGAAAAAGTTAAAGAGAAAAGACGCGGAAAGCTATCCAAAGGTGTTTTGTTTTTGCAGGACAACGCCCCTGCACACAAATCTCATGTTGCCATGCAAAAAATTCGTGATTTAGGGTTTGAATTACTAGAACACCCACCTTATTCACGAGATTTGGCTCCATCCGACTATCATCTCTTTCCTCAACTGAAAAAAAGTTTAAAAGGTCGTAAATTTTCTTTCAACGAGGAGGTAATAAAAACTGTGGAGGTCTGGTTTGCAGAGCAAGAAGAAACATTTTTTTTGAAAGGTCTAGAGACGTTGCAGGTTCGCTGTAATAAATGTATCCATTAAGAGGAGAATATGTTGAGTAATAAAATATTTTGATATTGAAATTTTGTTTGGTTCTTGAGTAGGCTGAGAATTTTTCAATATATCCTCGTATTTCCCAACGAAATCATGTTTATACGGCTATACGGTTATATCAGCTATCTTCGGAGGATGATAATTCACTTGAATATTCAGGATGTGTACAAAAGAACCGACCATATATTTCACCAATTTTTCAAATCACCCTGTACGAAATGTATGAATTGTGATCAATGATGGAATAAGAATAGTATATTGCATGCGACAATAATTTTATCAATATTTCATAATTTCATCGAATTTTCAGACATTACTAAAACTAAAATGTTTTTATTTTTCACTCTGTACATAATGATATAATCTGCACCATCTGAATGATATTTAGTAATATGAAGGTACGTTGATGATAAGAGCGAAAATAGATGCAGTTGGCACTTTCAAATCCCGAGAATCCCGAACTTTGCGATTCTGCACATTCAATCATTGAATACTACAATATACTCACAATTCAGACAATTTCACCAAGAACCTTTTTACCTATAAAAAGTGCGGGGTCCTTTATAAAACCTACCAGATGGTTTTTTATACGCCCAGATCAGTGCATTTTTCACTAAGAAAATCTGGGAAAACCTTGAAAAAGAGACCTTTTTTTTCAAAAAATCCCAATTTTTAAAAATCTAAAGGTGGACAAACAATATTGCGGAAACTGATAGATAATGAGAGATGGTTTCTGTCCGATGTGTAGTTCTTGTACAATCGCGTTATAAACAATTTAAGGGCAAATCTTCTAACAGCCGTATGCACCGAAGTAGTTTAAACGAGATTAAAATTTGAGCTCGATTAACTCTAATTTTTTGTATGCACCATATTGAAATACGCCTTAATCGCGATTAACATTAATCCAATGATTTTCGAAGTTTAAGCTTAGCAAACGCACGTGTGACTGGTGGGTTGGTGGTTAATGTACAGATCGACAAGCGTAAGGATGCCTCTGAGATGCGCAAACGATAGAAAGCGCGAGTAGATTTAATTTTGGAAGTTCAAACTTCGAAAGGAGACAACTCTTCTGGTTCTTCAGCAAATTCAGAAGGAACTGCAGTGTTACATTACATCGCCTAAAATATGAATGAACGGATTTCTGTTCTCATGAAAATCTAGGAGAGTACGAATCGGAACACATGTTCGAATAATTAGGGGATATACCCAATATATTGTATGGTATGAGCAATCGTAACCCTGATAGCACACCATGTCCCAGGGACGTCCCTATTTGGTACAAATCATGTCCGAATATCCGGGACATAAAATCATTGTCCTTGGGACGTCCGATTCAGTGCATTTCCATAAATTTTCCCAAAGGAATTCCTATGGATGTCCCAGTGATGTCCCAATCGGTACATCGTATAAAACGTCTCTGCGAGGACGTCCTTGGGATATCCTGGATCGGATATTTTTTGTAATGTTAACTAGGACATCCATCGGACGTCCTGGATTGAACATTTTTCGGAATGTTTCCTAGGTGCATCCATCCAAAGATAAAGGATGGATGATCATATGTACATGTCTACCCAGTACCCGTGTATGCATCTCAGCTAGTGGTTTTACAGAAGAGGTATAAAATATATCGCATATTTACAATAGGGCTGAACATTATAGTGAAAACAACCCATCTGAAATAAAACCCTTTTCACTATCAATAAGGTCATCAGGGGCCATATTCTCGAGTTTGTACGGATGCCAATACGATTCACTGTTTCACAAAATGTATGTTTGTCTCTCTTGTTCGTAAACGAATTAAAACCGAACAATTCCTCTGTGTTGGGATTCCGTGCATAAAGTTGATTTCTGTGTTTTGTGTTCTGTGTTCAAGTGAAGTATTGACGAATCGTCTGACAATTGTTGAGTATTTACCAGCTATGGCGGCTTTTCTATCATCTTTTGTGATTAGTTAGTTCAGTGACTGTTGTGGAAGTTATTTTGTATTCAGTATAGTTACATCTATAAATGAAAATAAAAGTTTTGTTCTCCTATTCAATAGTTATTACTAACCTATTCAACACTGTTTTGAAAAAGGTGTTTCCGTAAGTACAGTTGTGTGTATCCTTCAAACTTGTACAAACGAAAACGAAATATATCAAAACGCCAGTGCAATAGAACTGCTAAACGATTGTCAGAAACTTCAAATAGAGAAGTCTCGACTGAGTCAGATGTATTTGATGTTTCTAAAACCGAATTGAATGACTCTGAGAGAGTGCTGAGCTTACCTAGTAAGTACATCTGGTTCCATCCAAATTGGTATCTCCAGTAATCCACAACAATATCATAATCTCAGTCCTGAAAGAGATGTACGAACAAACACATCTGATAATTCTGCAGTCCCCGATGTATTTTCGAATGATGAAATTCTGGGACGTCCAATGAACATCCTAGGTGGATGTCGATTGAATATCCTTATAGAACGTCCAATTTTGGTGAGAAGTCGAAACATTGGTACTTTCCTCGGATATCCAATGGACGTCCGCAGTACCAATACTGCACGCCCTAAGGACGTACCAATATTGCACGTCCTAAGGACGTCCCAGATGTACATTCGATTGATGTAATTCGGGGACGTTCAATTATCATCCCAGGTGGATGTCCACTAGATATCCTTATAGAACGTCCAATTTTGGTGAGAAGTCGAGACATTGGTGCTTCCCACGGATGTCCAATGGACGTCCGCGGTACCAATTCTGCACGTCCTAAGGACGTCCCGAACGTCCTGAGAGGATATCCTATGGATTACCATCGGACTTCATGGTGCTATTAGGAAAGGAAGGCCAAAGGATTTTTTAAAATCGTACAGAGAATTCATTCAATAATTAGTTTGCTTGTTTGTAAATATTCCATAGTTCGATCATACAGTGTGACCCATTTTTAATGGAAACACCCCCCAAAAATTTGAAGTTGTGAACCGATTTTAATAATTTTTTTTTGAATTGTCTAGTACTAAAAGATCTACCTTGGGACAAAATTTGAAATGTTTATTCCAATTTTCAGGGCATACTACGATATTTTTTCTTAGTCGAAAATCGGGATTTTTTATTAGCGATTTTTTATTGAAAAAATCACTACGCCACTGGATTCAGAGTGCCTTTAAACAGGTGTGAACCAAATTTCATGAAAAAATATTCATTAATAAAATAGTTATGACAACTCGAAAACTCACACAGCTAACAGTCACAAAAAACACCCTATATCAACAGATATAGCCATGAGAATATTTTTTTATGATTTCAACAATAAAGTGCCGCCAGATGAAGAAAAAACAAATAGCGTAAATATTTTTAATGAAAACAATGGAATTAATTACATTCAAGTTTTCTCGCAAATTAACTAAAACTAAGACCTAATAGATTTTTCAATTTAAATCTTCGTTGCCATGGAAATCATATTACAGTTTGACACTTGTGAAAGATTTAAGTGTACTATTGTCAACAATATTCACCTTACAGTTCTTTGAATTAACATGTGTCGTGGCTGCAAGATTAAGCGTAAGAGAGAAAATTGAAATTCTATGCCTTTAACACACTGCAAGAAGGCGACGAAGCAAGACGTCTGGAATATTGTTTATGGGCCCAAGGGGAATATTCAAACAATAGACATTTCCTACAAAATATTTTATATACCGACGAAGCCACTTTCACTACAAATGGAGTGGTGTCATCACAGAATTGTCGCTATTGGCAGCGGATAATGCTAACTGGGTGATTAACTATAAAAGCCAGTATTCCCAAAAAATCAACGTCTGGTGTGGGATATTGAACGAACGAATTATTGTCCTTTCTTTTTTGAGGAAAACAATAATGCGCAGAGGTTTCTAAAATTTTTAAACACAGAGTTTTGGGATGCTATTCACGAGCTGCCAATCAATGAACGATCAAATTTAATTGTCCAGTTAGATGGGTGTTCAGTTCATTATGCCAGAGCTGTGAGGCAATGGCTTAACGAACATTTTCCAAACCGATGGATAGGCCGTGGTAGTCCGTTTATAGAGTGACCACCCTGATCTCCAGACCTCACAGTTTTGGGCTTTTTTCTCTGGGGGACTTCTCACACAAAAGGTTTACAAAAACCGCTCAAGAGATAGAAATGAACTTTGTGCAAGAATTCGACAGGTATGTGCAGATATTACCCCTCAAGAACTGAGGAACGTAATCAGAAACATTCGTAAGCGCTACGACAAATGTATCGAAATGCATGGTGTACTAGTAGAAACTACTAGAATATAAGATAGAATTAATTGTTGCACTGAATAGAAACATTTCAATAATTAGTTATCATAGTTACGATTATTAAAATTTTTTGCTTCATTATTAGTTGAATTGTGTGAATGTAATTCCGTTATTTTCATTAAAAAAATTTACGCTTTAATTTTTTTTTTTTCATCTGGTGTCACTTCATTGTTGAAATCATAAAAAAAAATATTCTCGTTGCTATATCTGTTGATATAGGGTGTTTTTTGTGACTGTTAGCTGTGTGAGTTTTCGAATTTTTGAGTTGTCATAACTTTGTTATTAATGAATATTTTTTCATAACATTTTGGTCACACCTGTTTAGAGGCACTCTAAATCCAGTGGCGTTGTGATTTTTTCAATAAAAAAATTGCTAATAAAAAATCCTGATTTTCGACTAAGAAAAAATATCGTAGTATGCCCTGAAAATTGGAATAAACATTTCAAATTTTGTCCCAAGGTAGGCCTTTTAGTAACGGACATTAAAAAAAATTATTAAAATCGGTTTACAACTTCAAATTTTAGGGGGGTGTTTCCATTAAAATTGGGTCACACTGTATATTTGGCTAAATTCTGCTGTGCACTTTTTATGAATACTCGGGAAATATTTTGTACTCGTGGAAGGTTTTGTTGTTACACAAAACCTTTCACTTGTGACAAAAATGTGAGAAGTTGTTCTTCTTCATACTATCTACGAATTTGAAAGTCATATATTTTAACTTTTTAGGAAATAAAAGAGTAATCAATGAATACACGATGAAGTAATAACTGTATTCCACTCTACAATCAGAACTTCAAATCATTTATACATTTTCTTAATGTGATAAAGAAAAACAACGAAAATCTGGCTGATCTGATTTCAGGAATGTTGCCTAATTTTTCAGTTGTATCTGATTTGGATTGCTTGAAGTTTCTTTAAAACATTATTTTTTTGGTTTCACCTTTCCTAATTTTTAGCATCGTTCCTTATCCAGTCAAAAGTGTCTGCTACCTTCAATGGTATAATATAAAGGTAAGTTTATCGGGCTTTTTCTCGAAACAAAACGAAAAGTTCATTTCGGACTTCCATCGTCTTATAATTTGTATAAATCACAACGTTTCCACTGCTTCTATCCGCAGTCGTCTTCCGGTGTTTTATGTCCTGAACACGAAACTGAAAGAATTTCGTGGGGTATCTGATACTTTACGAGTTATGACTTTTTGAATCTTGAAAATCAACCATATCCAAACACGACATTTTCAGTAAAAAATAAAACAAAACGCCTCCTTCTTTTTGCAGACACTTTTTACATACCCAAATCAACTCATATTTTATAATTACAAGCACCAAAACTGAACGTTTTACAAACAAAATTAACCTCATATTACTATCCTCAACTTCACTTTTCATGGTGGTTCATTCTTGAAATAAGTTGGTAGGGTTATGTATGGGTACTTTACAAAAAAATAGTCCTTGAAAATGGTCGATTTTCCAGATTCAAAAGGTCATAACTCGAAAAGTATTAAAGACCCCCACGAAATTCCCTCGGATTCGTGTTCAGGAGATGAAACTATGAAAGTAACAATACTTTTTTTTTGTTTCATGAAAAATCCTGATGAACTTACCTTCAAGCCTTTTTTTTCTCAACACTTCTTCCTTATTTTCAAATAATATTTTGAGTGACTCTGCAGTACGATAGCATAGACCAGGACCACTTGCATTGTATTCGTTCTCGATATTTTTCCATGCATTTTTCTTATCATCCAGCGATGTTCGATTCGTTTTCTCATCTTTTAATACCGTCGCATATTCCTCAATTTTCAAATTAACCCAAATCTGTTTCTCCAATATGGATAAATTTCGAACTCTTTTTATACGTTCATAGCGTTCGCTCATTTTTGTTAGCAGATTGTAGTCGCGTTCGGTATTATGATCTCAGAGTTGAGCAGATTTTAGTCACGTAGCCACAGATTAATCGAATAAATCGGTAATAAAAGAACGAAATGGACGTGGGTTTGACTTTGTCATGCTGTTAACCAATAACCACATTCAAATTTAAATCGATTTTTTCGTAAAGAGTCTTTAAGTTTGAAATTTGATTATTTTGAGGATTTCAATAATGAATATACAAAAAACAATGCTAGTTTTTGTTACGGAAAATCAAAATATTATTTTTTATGAGATAACCATAACGTCACACCTCCAAATTAATCGAACTCGTCTGCCAAAATTCTCCGAGCAAACAAATCAATCTCGGACTGGATAGATTTGAAAAACCGAACGATCAAGATTTACTTTCAAAACTAGGTATCTTGAGTCTGCGCGATTCTCTTGAGATGTCAAAGTTTGATATTGAAAACGTCAAGTTGCGCATATTTTTGTAATGATGCCAAATTGTTGTTTGGATTAAGTAATCCGCACTTTTCATATATCGGAGAATATAACTTAACCCAAGACCACTTAATCCGGTTTATTTAAATGCGCCGATTTGAGGGAAATTATCTTATTCAAATTCTGTAAACGGAATATGGACGTAGAGATCAATATCTACAATTTGTACATTACACCTGAGAGGTGGGAAAAACGAAAAGAAAGTGATTTTATTCAAAAATAGATAAAAATATAAGTAGAAAAGTTATTGGGTATAACCCTCAAAATGTTGTGCAACCATAGACACGTGTTTCGAGTTTAAGCTCTCATAGTACGGTAAAATCAAGTGCGAAGATGTACAACACTTGATGAGAGCTTAAGCTCGAAACAAGTGTCTATGGTTGAACAACATTTCCAGGGTTATAACCAATAACTTTTCTACTTATATTTTCATATATTGCCCCTCGCTAAATCCATCCTTATTTAAAAATATAAATATAAATAGATGAATAAAAATAAAATAAATATAAATAATAACTGAATTCAACAAAAAAAAAATAATAATAAACTTCAAAAATTAAGATTTTCTATGAGTAGGACTCGTAGAATAGAATATATGCCTCTCTGCACACAATAATTTTTGATGAAATTGTTGTCACACAAGAATCATTGTACTCATGCCACGTATTTGCAGAAGGGTGTCTACAGTAAGCCGTGTAGTGACCAAAATCGGAAGTACCGCTGTGATTGGACAATGCATAAAGGTTGTATCGATGAGGGGCTACACTGTCCGCTGCATAGTTGTTCATATCCAGTCCTTCTATAGGAAAATCAATGATCATGTTCAATTTTTCTCTATGAGAAAAACGTTTGAAATTGATAACTAGAATTTTGGGAATTTTACAAATAGATAGGGACTTCGTTCCTTTTCTCTCTGCACTTCGAGCATGTTGGTTGTTCATCATCGTCCAAAGTTTCTTCATTAGTGAAAGAATCCAAACAATGAGCCAGACTTATTTGTCCTGTTATTTGCGGAATCGGTAAGGAAAGGTCCCAGAATGGATCAAACCTAACTGAACAATGACCTCAATACATACACCTTAATTTAGATTTCAGTTGGCCAACAAATAAATCTACAATCCTTGAGTTATCCACCATCAGGAATCTTGACCATAACTCTTCAGCTTTTTCAGTGGCACTTAATTTATCGTCGATTTCTGACAAAACGGGTTTACGCCTATCTGTAATTCTAGTTAGGTCCTCATGCAAACCATCCAGTAAACGTCGTTAGAACTCTTGAGAATCTTGCTGGGCGCAACCGATGAAACGAGGTGCAAACCTTTGAATTTCACTTTTCAATGGGACAGTGTTTACTACACAATCTGATATTTCACGTGACCATAGCTTCTTGATCACTAATGCGAAGGCTTTGATTAAAGCTCCTTTCATACTGGAAATGGTCGTGTTTATATCACTTGTGTAGGCATCACTTCTTAAATACTCCATCAGCCATCTTGTGTTGGATAAGCACTGGATAACACTGTTCATATAGCAAGTATAACCAATATTTTCAAGTCCATTGAAACCGAGAGCTTTGACGTTGCTATGAACTACTGCAACCCTGATGCATTCACCACTCTTATTTTCAACTGAGTGGTCTCGGAAATGGTGGTTGTCTATGTCATTGGAGCGGCGTGATAATGAACTCGACTTGAGACTACTGACTATTGATTTGAAAGGAGAAATGGCAGAACTTGAGAGATTTGGAGAGGTTGATAAATTTTTCTCTTGTGACTTTTTTTCCAGGAAACTATTCTTATTACTCACATCATTTTTGGAACAGATTGAAATTGTATATGATTCGGAAAAAGTAGGATAAACGAATATCTCTTCCAAAGAGTGGGATGATGGTATAGTGCCAAAAACACAAGAAGCATTTCCTCGTTGTATAGCAAGACTAATTCTCTGGATCAAAAAAGAAGTAGACCGTTTCTCATTGGTTGCCTGGTATAATCTCCTTCCTATTTCATTGATAAACAAAAGAGATTTAGGACCAAACACACCAAAAGTTTTAACTGAAACTGGATAGAAATGATAATCCTTTCCGAGATTTTGATATTTTGATTCTTTCAATTTTTCACTGGTTATAGCTGCAGCACCAGCACACTTAGAAGTTCCGGCTGAATGAGAAGCAGCCAATGTATCCGCACAAGTGAAATCCCAAACTACTGGTTAACCGCATTTCCAAGGGATGAAAGTCATACCGTTGGGGCATTTACCGTCATCGCGACTAGTACCTACTGGTTCCAAAATAGCTGGAATACCTGATGTAACCATAGCTCATTTTATAAGATCATTGACTTGGTGATGCCTTGAAAAACGCCCTGAACTTTTTCTGCAGCTCAAACCATGGGTTCCTTTGTTGTCAACTTCACTTCCACAAATACATACATGAGGAGTGCAAATAGCAAGACCCAAACGAAGTCCGATTGCAATCCTGAAGGAATCATTATCCAGTAGTGTTACCAGAGCAGCAACAGGTAAGGCATTCAACCAGGCACCAGATTCTTTTACTGTTACTGCGTTCAGGCGAGCTTTCTCAGTTGAAGTTGTAGCGGATGCAGTAAGATTTTCAGACACAATATCTAGAAGAGGTCGGTCCCAAGCTTTTTGAATGATTTTAGTTTCATCAGATAGAGTAATTTGAGTTTTGGAATACCAAGTTGATTCTCCTTCCTTATATAGATCATCTTCAACGCTGGCAATTTGGAGACACTCTTGAATGAAGATAGAAAAGCTGGTAACGCTAGCGAACTTGCTGAACATAGTCCCAATCCTCCAAGATTAACAGGTAGAGTCGCTTGATGCCAAGAGGTTTCATCGAAGTAGTTGTTTGTAATTTGTTCAGTCACTGCACGCAAAGTGTTATCAAATTCAGCCAGATCTTTTTGACTTTTCCAAGCTGGACTATATCTGAGAGTATACATCAATTTGGGTATTGCCAAACAATTCTTGAGCAGAAAAAAGAAACGTGCATAGGAATGTTATTCAAACGTGATGAGATTAGTCGAAAAGATTCTTTCTTCATTTGTATAAATACAGATAATCCTTCCTCTGACAAAGGTATTCCAAGGAGATTCCATTTTGATTTCTTCACAATTTTAATACCAGGAGCTATTTTTTTGAATTCAGTATCAAAATTTACTTTTTGGTATGATGGAAATATCAACTCACATTTTTTTAAATTTACTTCGAGGCCAATTTGTTTGGAAAGATGGATAATTTTCTCAAAATCCTGCAAAACCACATTTGAGTCATCAGCAATCGAACCATCGTCCAAGTACCAACAGTTCAACAGTTCAATAGTTTTCGTGAGTTCTTTAATAGCCAAACAAAAAAGTGCAGGACCTAATGGATCGCCTTGCTGTACACCTCTCTGAGATTTAATAAGATGTTCACCAAAACTCAAGTAAGAAATCGAACTATAACATTGACTGAGGAAGGGATATAGGCTTGGTAAAGAATTTTGAACTTTTTGTAACACAACAGTTCTGTCAATCATGTTAAATGCATTTTTGAAGTACAGTTTAAGAAAAATTTTGGACGATGAATGTTGATGTTGATTGATGTATCTTCGTGCAGGATGCACAACTGCTTCACAACCACCAGGAGTACCAAATCCGAGTTGAATTGGACGGAGTAGCACACCAAGGTCTTGTTTTATTTCCATACAACCAAGTTTAGCTACCAAACGTCGAAAAAAAATGCCAACAGCAATCGGCCGAACACCTCCATCCTTTTTTTAAGAGCACAAAGAGAAGCACCATAGAGTAGTGGACAAATCTGCGAATTCACTTTTCCGGATAACATAAAGTTGCATAATCTGGTGACAGAGGAAAGAAGCTTGTCTTTGATATTTCCAGAACTGTAGCTCATCAAATCTTGCATATGGCTTGGTCGAAAACTATCTAACCCACCAGCTGAACCAGTGCGAAATGATTTTATTGCATCAATGACATTCCTTTCTGATATTTGAAGCACTGGGATATTCATTGATTCACAGAAAAGTTCAGCAGGATTCTGACTTGAGCATGGACTTGGGTGTTTTAACTGAAGCTCTCCTAAAGTAGCATTATCATAACTAGCTATAGTGTCGCTGGAGTTTAGAATTCTGATAGCGGATGAAATGTCACCATCAGCAATTTTACTCAAAACAAGTTTCGAAATATCATAGTTTTTTGGAATATTCGGTAAGTCAGGTGATCAATGGTCAATAATAATAATAATAATAAATTAATGATGTCGGGGCGTGGCGCAGTGGTTAAAGCGTCCGACTCTGAGTCGAAAGGTCCGGAGTTCGAGCTACAGTTGCGGCTGGGATTTTTTAATTTAATTTGACAGATTAAATTATCTAAATCTCGTGGCTGGACTGGGGTGAGTCATGCACGATTCGCTGTTGCGTTCCAATTAACAGTGCTGCTCCTAAGGTGGCGCATGAAGTTAGTAACAAGGCCTATCCAGAACACGTGGCTAATGACCATAGTAGTCGATGACAAGACACCAAAGAAAAAAAAATTAATGGGGTTTTTCTTGATGATTGAAGTTAGAGATTCTTTCCGACTATCTTTTGTACGTGGAATACAGAATACTTTGTAAGAAAAACTTGAAAGATTCTCCCAACTTAAAAAGGAAGTAGAATTGACGCATTCGTCTATTACTTCACAAAGAGATGCTGCAGTACACATTCTGGCGGATTTGGGTATCCTTTTAATGATACGGAAAGATAGTCTTTTATGAAGTTCTAGAATACCTGGTTCTTCCTTAGTTAGTTCTTCATTTGAATTTGCGGTAAAACTCTGTATCGTAGATTTCTTAGACATTGACGTTTTGTGAATTTTACCAACACGAATTTTGAGGCCATTTTAAGATTGGAACGATCTCTCACATATATTGCAGTATGTGCCAGTTGTAAACGACTGTTTGTTCTTCACAATAAACTCGGAATCCATATTAAAAGATAAATAATGTATTAAATATTTGTGTATAATATTAGAATAATATTTTGACAAGTTCACATAAACTTGAAGTTACTCTATTCAATTCGAAATCGGGTGACTTCGGATGACTTTGGACGCACTTTCAAGCATTAAGATCAACTTTCACTGACATTTTCAACATATTTCGCACCTCTCAGGTGGAAATGCAAAATATGCAAATTGTAGATATTGATCTCTACATCCAGATGCCGTTCTTGGAATTTGAATAAGATGATTTCCCTCAAATCAGCGCATTTAGAAAGATTTGCCCTTAAATTGTTTATAACGCGATTGTTCAAAATCTACATATCGGACAGAAACCATCCTGCGCACAGTTAAACCACATGTTATTATTCATCAGTTTCCGCAATATTGTTTGTGTTGTAGATTAAGGTTGTTCCGTGACGATATTGTTCTATGGTCACGTCATATATGAAAATGATTGTTCCATGTTTTGGCAACAGGGTTGCTCGCGCCTTGTCGTCTGTCAAGTTCCTACTGCAATGTAACATGATGGTGATGCTGATGCAAGTTTTAATAAATAACTAAAGTAAAGTTATAATGTTTTATTAAATCAACAATAAAACAAAACATGGTGGCAGCGGGTGAAAACGAAAATAAAAAGTTATAAAACGACCTAAAAAAGGAAACGATTGACAAAATAAATCAAGAAACAGGTTCGAAATTTGGTATTAACAAGGGCTTAAAAAGCTAGAAGAAAATGGATGCCAAATTGCCGGAGTGCATGAAATTCACTGGAAATGTAAGTGGAAACTTCAAGAAATTCCTACAAAACTTTGAAATATATATGCTGGCAAGTGGAAAAAATGAACAAAGTGGGGAACGAAAAGTTGCCACTCTGTTAAATATAATGGGCCAAGAGGGGATAAACATTTATAACACCTTTGCACTAACAGATGTACAAAAGAAAGATTATAAGCGAGTTATTGAAGAATTCGAGACATACTGCAACCCCAAGAAAAACGTGATCTATGAAAGGTTCATATTTTTCTCGAGAAAACAAGAGGAAGGTGAAACGATAGACAGATTCGTCATAGATTTGAAAAAATTAGCAGAAAGCTGTGACTTTGGAGTACAAAAAGACTCACTGATCAGAGACAGAATTGTCTTGGGCATAACAAATATGAAATTGCAAGAACGTTTGCTAGGTCACGATAAGTTGGATTTAGAAAAAGCTGTGAATGAATGCAGAATTGCAGAGATTTCCAAATTCCAAATTGATGAGGTGCAGCAAGGCAACAAAAATGTTATGGCTGTGAAGAATTATAACAAATATGAAAAGCAGACAGAACCGAAAAATGAGTTCATGTGCAGAAAATGCTTAAGCAGACATGGTCCCAGGGAATGTAAGGCGTTCGGGCAGAAGTGCAACAACTGCGGTAAAATCAATCACTTTTCTAGGGCTTGCAACAAGAAGATAGTCAGAAAGGTGAAAGAGGTTCTCAGTGAAGAAGCAGACAGTGAGGAAAGTAATAGTTTACTAATACATTCTGTTAAAACATGTTCTTTAAATGCAATTTATAGAGAATTTGAAATAAAAGGAAATAAAATCAAATTTAAGATAGACACTGGTAGTGAAGTTGATATACTGCCTTTGAAACTTTATAAAAAATTCTTCCATGAGAAAAAATTAAAGCCTTGTAAGTTAGTATTAGAAGGTTATGGAGGTTTCAGGATCAAAACATTGGGTCAAATAACTGTAAATTGTAGTAATGATGAGATTAACAAAGAAATAAATTTGATTGTTGCAGATGTTGATTCAGATTCAATATTGGGATTAAAATCATCCAGCCTATTGGGTTTTATTAAAGAAGTAAATGTCATAGGTTCTAATAAAGAAAGTTTTATTGAAAATAATCAAATAATTTTCACAGGAACAGGCAAGTACAGCCAACAGTGTAAAATACAGCTCAAACCCAACAATAATCCCATAGCAAGACCTGCGAGGAGGGTACCATTGGCAATTAGAGACCGACTGAAAATTAAATTGGACGAGTTAGAGAGTAAAGGTATTATTTGCAAGGTCAACAATCCAAAGGAGTGGGTAAGCAATCTGGTCATAATAGAAAAAACTGATGGCAGTCTGAGGTTGTGTCATGATATGAATAAAGCAATACAGAGAAACTTTTACACAATTCCTACAATTGAAGATATTAGTACCAAATTATGTAACAAAAGCTGGTTTACAGTATTACATTTCAAGGAAGGATTTTATCAAGTAGAGCTTGATGAATATTCCAGTAACTTATGCACATTCAGTACAGTATTTGGGTGTTACAAATTTCTAAGGTTACCTTTTGGAGTAACAAATGCTCCAGTATATTTTCAAAAAATTAATGATGAAAGTTTAGGGGATATTCCTGGGGTGATAATTTATTTTGATGATCTTCTGATCGCAGCAGATAGTTCAGAAGACCATGATAAAATTTTGCAAAATGTAGTTGATAGAGCTAAGAAATTGAATGTAAAATTCAATCAAAATAAATTACAATTCAAAGTAAATGAAGTAAATTATGTTGGTCATGTCTTCTGCAAAGAAGGCATGAAACCTTGCCCGGATAGGGTAAAAGCGTTAGAAAATCCCACAAACCTGAAAGAATTACAAAGGATTTTGGGAATGGTAAACTATCTAAGGAGATTTATACCGAATTTTGCCACAATAACTAGTCCTCTGAGAGAGCTGCTTAAAAAATACATTCACGTTGAGTGTACAGAAAAGCATAGTGAGGTTTTTCATAAAATCAAAAATATTCTCTCTTCAGAATTAGTTTTAGGCAATTTTAGAAGCAAAAGTGATATTATCATACAAAGTGATGCATCAAAAGATGGGCTGGGTTGTTGTTTAATACAAGAAAAGCCCATTTATCATGCTTCACGAAGTCTAACCATGTCAGAAATGAATTATTCACAATGTGAAAAGGAACTTTTGGCTGTTGTGTATGCTACCCAAAAGTTTCATCAATTTATTTATGGTAGACCTGTCAAAATTATAACGGACAACAAACCATTACTAGGGATAATGAAGAAGGATCTAAATAAAATTTCATCGTCCAGGCTTCAAAGACTAAGGTTGAAATTATTAAAATATGATTTAAATTTTGAATATTGTCCAGGAAAGTATATGTACATTGCTGACTTACTGTCTAGGTCATACATAAAAGAGCCAGTGAATAATGACCCTGAGATAAGTGAAATTGTGCATAGTATTGAAAAACATTTCAATATAACAGAGGAAAAAAGATTAAAATTTCAAACAGAGACCAAAAATGACCCTGACTTATCACAGATAATAGATTATGTTAAAGTTGGTTGGCCAAAAATTTACAGAGCTTTACCTAAACGTTTGAGACTCTATTGGCCATCTAAAAGTGAAATAACTTTTTCTAATGATTTGCTTTTTTTAGGTAATCGCATTATTGTACCAAAATCATTAATAAATTAGATGTTACAAATATTACATGAATCCCACATAGGAATGACGAAAACTAAACAGAGGGCAAAAGAAGTAATGTACTGGGGTAGAATAAATGAAGATATTGAAGATTATATCAGAAAATGTCAAATTTGCCAAAAATATCAAAAGAAAGAGTGCAAAGAACCTATGATTCCACATGGTATCCCTAACAGACCATTTAAAAAACTTGCTAGTGACATTTTAGACTTTGGGGGGAAAAGTTACATAGTAATAATAGACTATTTCTCGAAGTGGTTAGAAATCGTTCCATTGAAAAGTAAAACCTCTGAAAGTGTCATAGAGGTATTGGAAAATATATTTTCTACTCATGGGATTCCAGATGAGTTCATCTCAGATAACATGCCATATAATTCATTTGAATGTAGGCAGTTTGCAAAAAATTGGGGCTTCAAAATAAACACCAGTAGTCCACATTATCCACGATCAAATGGGTTAGCTGAACGGGCTGTTGGCATTGCAAAAAACATGCTCAGAAAGTCAAATGATTTACAATTGAGTTTGTTAAATTATAGGAGTACACCTGTTTTAGGATTGAACTTAAGTCCGTCTCAGTTGCTTATGGGTCGCAGTCTTAAAACTAAATTGCCTATTGTTGAGAGTGAGCTGTGTCCTCGAAAAGTTGATAATGATAAGGTCAAAGAACAAATAGATCACAAACGTTTTCGAGATAAATGCTATTATGATCAAACTTGTAAAGAAAAGAAAATATTTAATGAAGGTGAGTCAGTAGTTTTACAGAATCAAAAGACTAATGTATGGGAACCTGCTGAGATTATTAAAAAGTGTGAAGATTCCCCTAGATCATATTTAGTGAGAGATCAAAATAATACTGTACTCAGGCGACATAGCATTCACTTAAGAAAATCAGTAAATAAATTTGATTCTAACTATGTACCTGATTTTGAGACAAAACATACTGTAGTAAGTAAAACATCTGATAGTGACATTGTTTGTAATCCTGATTTAAGAAATAATACAAGACCAATAAGAAATGTTAAAGCTCCTTCTAAATTTAAAGACTATGAATTGTATTAGTTAAGATTAGGTAGGGACCTTAGTTTAAGAAGGGAGATGTTGTAGATTAAGGTTGTTCCGTGACGCTATTGTTCTATGGTCACGTCATATATGAAAATGATTGTTTCATGTTTTGGCAACAGGGTTGCTCGCGCCATGTCGTCTGTCAAGTTCCTACTGCAATGTAACATGATGGTGATGCCGATGCAAGTTTTAATAAATAACTAAAGTAAAGTTATAATGTTTTATTAAATCAACAATAAAACAAAACAGTTTGTCCACCTTCAGATTTTTCCCGGATTTTCTCAGTGAATACCATTTTGTAGGTTTTATAAAACTCTACAAAAGTTCTATTCACTATAAAACGATTCCTTGAATAGTCTTTGAGATATTTCCAAAAAAACAAAAAAACGAAAAGTTGTAATTTTTTTCTTGTTTAAAAAATTCCACAAAGCGATTTTGAGGGGGGGGAAAACCGAGATTTTCATTTGCGATCTATCTCATAAAAAGTAGTATAGGCCGTTTGTGTCTTTTATTTTGTGTGAAAAGAGCCTCTTATTTTCATCTACAGTTTGGCTTATTGATACTATGTATGCTTACTTGCTTTGAATATGTAATGAATTTAATTTAATAAATGAATTTTAAATGTATTACCACCTGAGGTATTCTGAGAATGCACTTTCAATACACCCTTCCGTTGTGTAATCACTCAAAATATCCATTCATTGAAGGTGAAACTTATACATCATTTTGTGTCAACAGCGTCCTGAGGATGACTGAATATACAATCGAAATGTCGACAAAACAAAATAAAATGAATAATTTTTTTTGAGTGACCTAATTCCCAAGAAAATTACCAGATATAGAATTTATCAAGTCGAAAACATAGTACATCATTATCATTATTATATTTTGATCTACTCAGGGAAAAGAAGACAAAACGCCAGCGTCACAAACTCATTTTAACATTCCCAGTCTCATTATCTGCATTTAACTCTTAAAGACCGATATTTCAATTAATAGACGCCATCTCTTCCATTCCCTTTCATGGATCAATGCAAATTGAGGATTATTTCTATTGATTATAGTTGGGGCACTTTCCGAAGACAAATAGTAGACAGATGGCAATATCACATCCTGTAACCATGGACAGAACTCTGGAGCCGACGTTGGCGTTGAATTACAGATTTTAACGATAAATTCCGACCTAATAGGACCCTTCAGGTTAATTTGTTAATAATAACTGCACCTGGGATCACAGGGTGCACGGCTCTAGATTACGCCGTCCTAGTTAGTTGAAAATACCCCGGTGGATTTGAGTATCACTCATGCGAATACTGTTTTTCCTGCAGGAATGCGCAGTGTGTTCATTCTCTTGGATGTGATTTCCTGGAATGAAAGAATTTTGTCGTCTAATTTCACGGGTGGATGAGAAGTGGGAATTGGAAATTGAAACGTAATTGGTGAGTCATACGCAACGAATACATAAAAATATCAACGAGATGGAAAGGAATTCGAAGCTTTAGTTTAATGGAAGAGGATTTTTTTTTGTCAGTATCTGAACATGTGATAGTACGAGGATGTATTGATATCTAGTTAGCCTAGACCAGTTCCCTGCATAAACAAAATATTGCGTTACCATAGCAACGAACAATAATTAGAAGTGGCAGTGTAAAGTTTGACGTCAAAAAAGTAAACCAGAGTTACGCAATGAATCAAAAGAAAAAATGTGTCCATCGAAATTGTGAAAATTGAAAAATTGGAGTATTGAGCCATCATCAAGTACCTGTATTTAAAAGGGCTAAGAGGTGAGCAGATTTACGAAGATATGCTTAATACCCTTGGTGATCAATGTCCTTCGTATGCGACCGTGAAAAATTGGACTGCAAGCTTCGAAAGAGGTAAATTTTCCATTGAAGATGATGACCGATCGGGAAGGCCAGTTTCTGTGTCAGTCCCCGAAAATATCGATGCAGTTTATGACATGATTTTAACAGACCGTCGAATTGGGCTAAAACGGATATCTGAAGCACTGAATTTTTCATACGAACGCGTTCATCATATAGTTCACGTCAATTTGGACATGAGAAAAATTGCTGCACAATGGATCCCCAAATGTTTGAATGATGACCAAAGGCGTGCAAGGGTAGTAGCATCGCGTTCGATCTGTGCTCGATTTGAAAACGATGTAGATTCTTATACCGAATTGTTACTATGGATGAGACTTGGGTACATTTCTACGATCCAGAAACAAAGCAACAATCGATGGAATGGCGACAATCCGGTTCTCCAAGACCTAAGAAGTATCGTGTCCAAAAATCTGCTGGAAAAGTTCTTGCTTCAGTTTTTTGGGATTGCCATGGAGTAATCATGATTGATTTTTTGGATTAGGGTAGAACAATAACTGGAGTTTACTATTCGACATTACCTCAGATCAATAAGTAAACATAGATCGGCCCGATGCTAGGTAAACATCATATTCACTGAACCGAAGACAACTTTGTTTATTTACGTACACCTCTCATCCCTAATGTTTTCAAACATTGACGCCCTGTTGTCAAATTGGTAAAAAAATATGATTTTGGTAGGAACCTACCAATAAATGCATAATCAATCATATTTTATATTCAGATGTATTATTCTAAAAAGTCTAGAGAAATGTTTATATCCAGAAAGGTGTGAAAAAATTACCAAAAAGGAAGATATATGTCGTTTTGAACTGATGAAATTTTAGGCACTTCGAGCGGTTACTAGAATTATTCTACTCTTGGCAACACCGCTTGTGACACCGGCCGTGGCGGCCATTGTACGTTGTCGTTTTGTGTTGATGAAGTGTTGTTAGAAATTTTCCTGTGTGTTTTCGTGGTTTTTGTCCTGCTTAAACAACTTAAAGTTACAATTGGAATATTTTTCAAAATAGTACAGTGGTTTAGTGAGTCACAATGTCGAAATACTTCTTTGTTTGCAAAACAATGTATAGTAAACAAACATTCCACAGGTGAGGTTCCAGTGGCGTCGAATGCACGATGCAAATCATGCAATTAAACGTATTCGTCGAATATAATATTGGAGGACAAAGAAACTCATTCAAAATTACAGATACGAAAAGCCTATGGCAAAGTGGTGAATTCCTCAATGTTTGTTATAAATATCTGTGAGGCGGGGGAAAAACATTGAGATGAAAGGAAAACTGAATTTTTTTTCCAATAATATTGACATTGTTAAAATTCTAACAGTGAGGACAATTAATGATATACCAAAGAACTTACTTTAAATATTTGGAAATCATTTCTTTGGTGAAGAGCCTTTATCAAACCATAGTTTTGCCTTGGTAAAGGTAATAAGTACTTCAAATTTTTTTCAAAAGCTGATTATACCTTGAATTGTCAATAAGCGGAACTGACAAAGTAGAAAGGGTCAGGTCTCTTTTGACAAAGACAGTTCTATTTAAAAATCAATAAATACCAAGTGTTGAAATCCTCATGTACTGAGCTTTCTTGGGAGTCATTCTTTCACATACACTTTGACACTTTATATTTATATATTTGAAATATTGTATGTTAGGTTTAAAATTAAATAAGTAATAGTGATATTTGCATATTTGTTATAATAACGTGTGGATAAGCATATATTTCATTCAATCTGTTAGAATTTTAACAATATCAATATTATTGGAAAATAAATTCAATATTCCTGTCACAAGCTTCAATGTTTTTTCCCCCTGCTTACAGATATTTATAACAAACATTGAGACATTCACCATTTTGCCATAGGCTTTTCTTATCTGTAATTTTGAATGAGTTTCTTTGTCCTCCAATATTATATTTGACGAATACGTTTGATTGCATGATTTGTATCGTGCATTTGACGCCACTGGAACCTCGCCTGTGGAATGTTTGTTTACTATCATTTGTTTTGAAAACAAAGCAGTATTTCGACATTGTGTCTCACTGAACCACTGCACTATTTTGAAAAATATTCCAAATGTAACTTTAAGTTGTTTAAGCAGGACAAATACCACGAAAACACACAGGAAAATTTAAACAACACTTCATCAACACAAAACACTGGCACGTGCGTTCTCTGATGCTTTGAGGAACGTTGCACAAGTATCTGTTAGATTCAATTCAATCCCCGTCGTGGTCTTAGCCAGGAGAGTAGTTGTTTTCTGACAGGTACTTGCCATATGAATGAAATGGTCCAAAATTTAGGAAGGATAATACTCAACAGAATGAACAATTTATTTATAGATGTTGGAGAGGGTTTCTTAACTCATAGGGCCAGTTGCATAAAGAATTTAACAGACAAATAAATATTTGATTTGATGATTACTATGGCAACGCATGTCTAAGCTCACCAGTTATGTTACCTACGTTAACAGAAAGCTTTATGCAACTGGTCCATATTTATTCAAATATTCGTATTGATTCGTTGAAACTTGATCTACACAACATAAACCCCCAGGCACCAAACTTGAAATGTAGTCAAGGAACTTGTTAAATCTCTCGAATTAATTACTTTAGACCATAAATAATGCTTTATTTTTGATAGCTGAAAACTCCTAGAATCCAACTAAGGAAAGAATATCATCATAAATCACAAAACTAATCCGCTATCTTGAATCCCCAAATTTTGATAAAAAGTTATTTGCTGCCAACCCCCGGCTTTTTATTGACCCTAGGAATTTCAAGACAAAACCGCGACATAACTTGTTGCAGCTCACAGGTACTGCATTTGCATAAGTAATTTTGACCCCCTTAAAAAAGCACGGCACTGTGCTAGAGGTGTTGTGTTTTGGTTAGAATGTCAAAAACCCGAAACAAAATAGTTTCCGCAAGAATTATCTTCGGTTCAGTGAATATGGTGTTTACATAGCATCGGGCCAATCTATGTTTACTTATTGATCTGAGGACATTACTGACCACTCTACGGGAAAAAATCAAAAAGAAAAGACGCGGAAAGCTATCCAAAGGTGTTTTGTTCTTGCAGGACAACGCCCCTGCACACAAATCTCATGTTGCCATGCAAAAAAGTCGTGATTAAGGGTTTGAATTACTAGAACACCCCTTCTTATTCACTAGATTCGGCCCTGTCCGACTATCATCTCTTTCCTCAACTGAAAAAAAGTTTAAAAGGTCGTAAGTTTTATTCCAACGAGGAGGTAATGAAAGCTGTGGAGGTCTGGTTTGCAGAGCAAGAAGAAACATTTTTTTTGAAAGGTCTAGAGACGTTGCTGGTTCGTGTCCAAAAATCTGCTGGAAAAGTTCTTGCTTCAGTTTTTTGGGATTGCCATGGAGTAATCATGATTGATTTTTTGGACAAGGGTAGAACAATAACTGGAGATTACTATTCGACATTACTGACCACTCTACGGGAAAAAATCAAAGAGAAAAGACGTGGAAAGCTATCCAAAGGTGTTTTGTTTGTGCAGGACAACGCCCCTGCACACAAATCTCATGTTGCCATGCAAAAAATTCTTGATTTAGGGTTTGAATTACTAGAACACCCCCCTTATTCACCAGATTTGGCTCCGTCCGACTATCATATCTTTCCTCAACTGAAAAAAAAGTTTAAAAGGTCGTAAATTTTCTTCCAACGAGGAGGTAATAAAAGCTGTGGAGGTCTGGTTTGCAGAGCAAGAAGAAACATTTTTTTTTTAAAGGTCTAGAGACGTTGCAGGTTCGCTGTAATAGATGTATCCAATTAAGAGGAGAATATGTTGAGTAATAAAATATTTTGACATTGAAATTTTGTTTGGTTCTATAGTAGGCTAAGAATTTTTCAATATATCCTCGTACTGCATCTTAATCAACGTATACTGACTTGCAGATAATTTATTGAAAGAAATATAATTTCACTGTAACAACGGAATGAAGAATATTGGTGAAGAAGAAATGAGTCATGAATCAACTGAATAAGAAGACAGAATTATTTAATTCTGTCAGTGAGGTATGTTATTCTGAATTTGCCCATCTGAGAACATAATATCAAAGTAACTGAAAAGTACTTGATACTTTTCAAAAAAGAGTGACATTTCGTAGACTGTACAGTGTGTCTCACTCCTCACGGAATTGTTAAAATTGTTATTTCCGTCATCCGATTGCACCCCTACGCGCAACCCTCGAAAGTCTTCGATAGACTTGTGTGAGCTAGGGAAGACGCAATCACAATCACCCCCTTATCTTCCGCAAAAATTGAGGTAGAATAATGAAACTCTCAGGACTGATGGAAATGCTTATAATGCACCTACCATCTGAATGGGGTTGACCTAAGTGATATACTGTAGCGGTTGATCTCAAGTAATACTTTGTTATCTCAGGGTAGGTTTGTTATTCTAATTTACGGGTGGATAATAACAACTGAGTTCGAAAAGAAAACGAGAACGGGTTATTTATTTGCCCAATTGATTCAACAGCTGCCCAGATGTACAAGTACGAAATATAAAATAAAATAATATCGATATTATGTTCCGATATTCACATTCAGAGTTATAACATTTCTAATAACGCTTTGTACAACAACGAAAACATAATCTTGGAGTATAATGGTCCAGTCACCTAATACCAGCGAGAGATGATGGCTCAAAGGTCAACAACCATTTTACCTCACCAGCCCCAAAAGGCTATCAAATTCGCAATGCACTTTGTTGGGGTCACGCAAAATCAAAAACCTGTGATCAGCTGTCGTCTCATTCCACGATTTCCGTACCTCGGTCCTTCATGGTTTTTATCGTACAGCCAAAAAACAAAAATAACATAAAAAACTCGGTGCTTCGCCTAGCGATAATTTGTCTAAATAACATCTCTTCACAGAGCTTCGGACTATACCGGGTGATTCTGTTACAATACACTGCCTGCCACTCACGATGGAACAACCCATTTTTACGGTAAAACATACTAGGGGGCAAAATAGGCTCAAAACTCACGACAGATACACTTTTTCCCTGAAAAAATGTCAGTCCCGAAAAATTCGAATTTGTCTCATTTCTCATGGAAACACCCCCGTATCTTCCGTAATGATTGAGGTAGATCGATGAAACTCTCAGGACTGACGAAAATACCCAAAATGCACCTACCACCTGAATGGGGTTGGCATAAGTGATATATACCGCCCGCCACTGGCGATGGAACAACCCATTATCTCGGAAAGTTATATTAGGGGGCAAAATTGGTCCAAAATTCCTTTGGATTCGTGTTCAGGATCCCCAAATTACTGATAATACACCTGAACAATTTTCAGTCCTGAAAAAATCGAATTTCTCAGGTAGCACATCATATCGGCTGAATCTTGGTTCCATATTGGGCCAACATAGATATATTGTAAGTAAAAAAATCAATATTGGTCCAATATGGGTGAATATTCAAAAAACAATATTATATTAATAGTATTGGTGGAATATTGGTTGAACTAGTTTTGAATGTGGATTATCACACGAAATATTGGGTCAATATTGGTTGAATAATTTTTACCAATATCGTTAATACAATATTGGTTATATATTGTTTTCCACATCTAGAATAAATATTGCAATCCAAATATTACAGTCATATCGATTATAGGGGAAAAAAACTATATTGTATTTCCAAGTTTGTTAGAATATTGGTTGAATATAATTTCTACTTTATTTGACAAATTGTAATAACTGATATTGAGTCAATATTGGTTGAATGATATTTACCAATATCGATAAAACAATATTGTCTTCACATCATTTTTAACATCTAGAATAAAGATCGCAATCCCAATATTCCCCTCATATCGATTCTAGGAATTATAACAATATTATATCTCCAAGTGTGATTACACATTTCGCCAATATTCAACAAATCTTATTAATTAATATTGGGTCAATATTGGTTTAATAATATTTATCGGTATCGTTAAAACAATATTGTCTTCATATTGTTTCCTACATCTAGATTGAGATGAAATTTGAATGTTGGCCGAATATTCAATGAAAAAATTTGAAACCTGGATAAAAATCCGCTAGATGGCTCTACATATAGAACGTCTTCTTAAACCTACGAAAGTATATTAAATACTTCCCATGACTTGTTTTCAAGACAGCTCACTCAGTGGTTATGGCGATCAAAAGGCAGACTCTGGTATCACCTTCATCATCTAAAAGACATTTAATAATTTACCAAGGTATATTGACATCCACCAATATATCCAAATGATATTGTACCAATATCGATAAATATTTTGAGACCATTATTGCTTCAAGAATACTTCACCAAAACTATTTCTAAAATATTCAAATAATATTCGACCAATATCGCAAAATGTTCACATTTTACTTCTCGACAATATAACCTTTGATTATTGTGCCAATATTGTATCAGCGATATTGTACCAATATCGCCGAACATTTTGAGGCCAATATTAGTTCAAGAATATTTCGCCAATATTATTCAAGTTATATTGGACCAATATCGCCGAATGTTCACATTTTTTTTTCTCGCCAATACTGTATTTCAAATATTTCGCAATATTGTACAAATATTTTACCAATATAGGTGTGCTACTTGGGGTTTCACTTCTCATGTAAGCAACCCCGTATCTTCTGTAATTCTTTACCTAGAACCATGAAATTTCCAGGATCGATAGATACATTAGAAATGAACTCACTGCACGGAAATGCGCATTGTAAGTGATATACACTGCACGCCAGCAGCGAAGGAACAACCCAGTTTTCGATCGCTGCTGGCGTGCAGTGCATAATCATGTAGGATGACTTTTTTTGTGCAGTGAGTTCATTTTTGATGTATCTATCGATCCTGGAAATTTCAGGGTTCTACATAAAAAAGACGGAAGATACAGGGGTATTTCCATGGGAAGTGAAACAAATTCGATTTTTTCAGAACTGAAAATTGTTCAGGAAATAGGTGTATTATGAGTTATTTGAGGTTACCCCAGGGTTCTATTCTGGGGCCAGTCTTGTTTCTTCTGTATGTTAACAATATAGATAAAGAAATATCCCACTCTTTATTTACTGCCTAAGCAGATGACATCACTACTGATTTTCCATGAAAATACAGAAGCTCTCAAATACCAATGTGAAGATCTCTTAAATGCAACTTCCAAGTATTTCTATGAGCATGACTTATTTTTCAATACGACATAAACTCAATTGATACGTTTTCATAATTATCAAAGCAAAATTGAAGGCCTCTAATTGAATAATAATAACACAAGTCTACGCAGTACCAACTGTGGAGTATAATTTTTAGGAATGGGTGTAGACCAGCATCTCAACTGGAATTCACACTGTGAAACAATTATTTCCAAATTGAGCTCACTAAAATATATGTTCAAAAATCTACGATCAGTTTTAGATAAAAATCAACTGAAAAGCATTTACCATGGTCAGGTTGAATCTAGATTACGTTATGGTGTTTGCTTGTGGGGCAACTCAACCACGAGCAAAAAAGTTTTTACTGTACAAAAATCCATTTTACGGTGTTTATTCAATGCTCCAAAGCGATATTCATGCAGAACTCTTTTTACGACTTATAATATTTTAACCCTTGTCAGCCTATACATATATGAGTTAGCTATCTATATTTTCCACAATTAAAGCGATTTCAAACTTAATAAAGATATTCACAATATTGAAAAAGGAATTTATACATACTTCTGCTGCTAAGTTCAAAACAACTCAAAATTCTCCAGATTTCATGGGTCATAGAGTATTCAATAGTTTGCCAAGTTATATAAAATCTGTCAATAATTTGACGGAATTCCTTGAAATTGTTTTTATTAAATAAATGTTTTTATACACTAAATGAATATTTTAGCCTAAACTGAGTAGTAATTTTAAAGTGTTTGTGAATTTCATTGTACTTTTTTGTGTTTTTAGTCTTTACATTGTTTCGTCCTTTGATTTTTTTTTAATGACTATTCCTATACAAAACCTTTTTTTGTCATTTTAAGGAAAATAAAGAATTTGAATTTGAATGAGAAGTGAGACAAATTCGGATTTTTCTGGACTGAAATTTTTCCAGGTAAGAAGTATATCTGTAGTGATTTGATAGTCCTGATCACAAATCTGAAGGAATTTTGTGCCTTTTTTGTCCCCTAGTATGTTTTACAATTAAAATGGGTTGTTCCATCGCGAGTGGTGGGCAGTGTATATCACTTAGGCCAACCCCATTTAGGTGGTGGGTGCACTGCAAGTATATTCATCAGTCCTGAGAGTTTCATTACTCTATTTCAATTATTATGGAAGATACAAGGTGTTTTCATGAGAAGTGAGACAAATTATTCAGGACTGAAATTTTTCCAGGGAAGAAGTATATCTGTAGTGATTTGATAGTCCTGATCACGAATTTGAAGGAATTTTGTGCCTTTTTTGCCCCCTAGCATTGCCTAGAGAAGAATAGTCAAACAATCCCTGTGCTGAACGCATTGGATGACCGTCTCTTGAGCCAGTAAAGTGGCACCGTCATCGGATGGCACGCACAACTATACTTCTGTCTCTTTTTAAAATAGAACGTCAGTTTTCATTCACTTCATTCAGAAATGTGCGGAATATTGTCATTGGTAAGATATTGAGCAGAATAAAAGACGAGCCAAAGTTAGCATTCGGATGTTTCGAATATCAGATGACGATCGGTGGTGATTTAATATTGCTGCAATTAAGCCTAACAAAACACGTAATGTAGCATTATTCTTACTGAAAAATAATGCCTAAATATAGGTACAAAAAAAAGTTCCATCATGATATTCTATCGCAGTTGATATGTTTTGAAAACACATAAAGAATATTCATTAGTGCTAATAAGTAGGTAAATAATAATATACCAGTATTATTTGTACAAGCTTTTGTTTAGTTTCACTCACACGTAACAGCTAGGTATCTACGGTCTATAACGGGATCAAAACTTCAGTGAAAATTTTGAGCCAATTCCGCTGATCCAATCATCTTGAAATTTGGCAGGTGTCTATTAAATTCATTCAGGTTCGTTACGACATTCACAAGGGAAAAATACAAGATAGCGAACAGTTTTTGAGATTTATTTTCCAGTACTATTCATAATTCGAATCTCGAGTAGATTTTGTATTTTTTCAAAATTCAAAATGGCGAATACGATTTTTGATTAGATTCTTTCAAAATTGGTACCTATACAGGGGCTTGTTGTGTTGGAGACCAATTCAACATTCCAGATGGAGGACAAATTTTGTGATTCATGTCCGAATCCGTCCATGATATACAGTGTGTCCCACTTACCATGCTCAGCATGGGTATCTTTTTAATGGTGAGAGATACGAGGTTGGTTAAATGACACCAAATGTAGAGTTTATCAAGGCCAACTATAATGTGAAAAAATATTTTGATAAAATCCATTCGTTTTTGTTTTATACGCAAAAAACAGATTTTGATAATTTTCATTTCTTCTCCGTAACTTCTTTATTTATGAAAATATTCGAATAGGAATTTCACATTCTCATGGCAGTTTTTCAATGAGATTTCGAAAAAAATATGAAATTTATAGCAACTTTTCTAGAATTTGAGATATCAGCACCAACTTTTATTTTTCAAATGTAGGTCATAGCTCACTATGACTTAGTTATGAATAACTTTTTTTTTCTCTTACAGATGATATGTCAAAGTAATAGTTTTTTGTTGATAACAACGAAGTTATCGTCATTTATACAAAACCAAGAACTATTTTGAAGTAGCCATCTTGAATTTATAAATTTTAACAAAAAAATCATGATCTCCAACCTCAAAAACCCACACATACCAATTTTGAATGGATTCGGAGCATAATCACAAATCTCGTCCGCCATATTGGAGGAGCCGCCATTTTTTATTTCAATAAAAGTTCCATAGTGCATCGTCACCGGAATGATGAACATCAGCAAATTTCAAGTTATTAGGACCGCCAGAAGTGGGTCAAAATTCACTTGCAAGAGACATGAAAATGATCCACATTTGGTGTCATTTAACCGACCTCGTACCTTTTACCATTAAAAAGATACCCATGGTGAGCATGGTAAGTGGGACACACTGTATATCCAGAATTATTAGGGTAGGACACTGAAAAATTTGAAAAAAAAAAGTGTACATGTTCTGTAATTGATAAATAGATAAATAGAATTTGAAAAGAGGTTGTCACCAGAATTCCTTCATATGATGCAGAATGGCATATCCTACACAGACCTAAAATACATTTTTGTTGTACAGTATAGTTATTTGTATATTTAGAGCGCGCGGAGCGCGGTTTTCTTTGGAGAGCGACAATGGCACTATGTGCTTATGCCTTTTCAACAGTTATTCACTCGACAAGATTTTATATCATTTAAACTTTTATACTGTAACAAAATTATGTGTTTTTCACCATAAAATGTATTTCCTTCTTTTTAGTGCATTTCAATAAAAAAATTTCTATAAAAGTTTTTTTAAAGTTTATTTATTAATTTCTTTTTTAATTTTCTGTGAATATATTTCTTAGTCTGTTCATTTCAATCAATGCGTCATTGTTGCACGGATGCTTGCCTGTTGATTTACCGTTGGACATTTTTCCGAATTTTTACGTGTTCTCTATCTAGCTTCTGATGGGGGCAAGGAGTGTAAATTTTTTTGAAATCGTTTTATTCAAAGGTCAGATGATTTTCACTATTTTAACGAATTTCTTTGCGTTCTCTATCTAGCTTTTGAGGGGGGACAGGGGTGTGAAATTTTTTTAAACCATGATTTTCGACGGTGAGATATTTTTCGCTATTTTTACAGATTTTTCCGATTTTAATTTCGCGTGTTTTCCAAATTTTTTAGAGGAATGTGGGGGCGAGCCCCCCTATCTAATTTTTCTTTTCGCTGTAATTTTTGACGTGTCCAAATCGGTCGAGAAAACTTCCAAAGACCTACGCGTTCTCTATTATCTAGCTTTCGGGGGGGGGGGGGCAGGAGGTACAATTTTTTTTAAACCATAACATTCTACAGTCAGATATTTTTCACGATATTTCCGATTTTAATTCCGCGAGTTTTTCAACCATTTTTTCGAGAGAAGGGGGGACAAGCCCACTCTTCGTAATTTTTTTTTTTTCGATGAAAATTTTGACGTCCAAATACGTCAATAAAACTTCCTAAACTCCAAGCGTTCTCTATCTAACTTTCGGGAGACAGGGAGGCGAAATTTTTTGGACATTAATATATTGTCATCGGAACTGAACCAACACGTACAATTTCAATTCCATAGGATAAGAGGAAGTGGTTATAATTCAGCTTGGAAGATTTGTACCCATCTAACACACACAGAGCAAGTTAAATGAAATCAGTAAATAATATGGTAACTGTCAAAAATGGCATTATAAACTTCATAACTCGAAAACCAATCATCGGTTGTCATCATGAATGTTGGACATATTCCCACAAACATTATTCAAGAGAAATCACCCTTTGAAATCGAAAACTGACTGAGACCTAACAAGACGAAAACAATGAAATGCCAAACACCACGAAAGTTCGCTACTTTGCTCTCTCGTTTACATGCAAATTGCAACTGGCAGGTGGAACAGACACGGAGCCAATCAAAAACACGAAATAATGAGCATTCAATATTCACTTACGCGGTTACTACGACACTTTCCATCTCATTCGTTTGTCTCCTTTTTAGGCACAATGGTGCTGGCGCCATCTACTAATAATCCCCATCGTCATCCAATAATAAGCCCATAAGATTGACTGACTATACTTCTTTAGACAATGCCTCTAGTATGTTTTACTATAAAAATGGGTTGTTCCATCGCGAGTGGTGGGCAGTGTATATCACTCAGGCCAACCCCATCCTGGTGGTAGGTGTATTTCGAGAATATTCATCAGTCCTGATAGTTTCATCATTCTATCTCAATTATTACGGAAGATACAAGGTGTTTCCAAAGGAAGTGAGACAATTTCGGATTTTTCAGGACTGACATCTTCCAGGGAAGGAGTGTGAGTGTATCTGTTGTGATCTGGTAGTCCTGATTACGAATCTGAAGGAATTTTGTGCCTATTTTGACCCCTAGTATGTTTTACTATAAAATTGGGTTGTTCCATCGCGAGTGGTGGGCAGCATATATCACTTAGGCCAACACCATTCAGGTGGTAATAATAATAATAATAATAAAATCATTTATTTAAAGTTAATTATACAAGTTGCAGAGACAAGTTCGCACAATATGCTTGAAACAGGTCAATAAAATAGTTGAAACATACAACATACAGTACACATTCATAGATAAGATATGATAATAATGGATATAAAAATAATAGATATTAACAATAGATATAAGTGCGTGTTTAGGAAAATAAAAATTCGTTGATTGAGTATGGCTCAATGTCACGGATATATTGGAAACTGGCTTTCTTGAAAGCACTGATGTCTTTTAGGTTTTGAATATATTGAGGGGGTTTATTGAAGAATTGTAAAGCTGAGTACATGCAATTTTTTTCGGTTATTCTTAGATTATGATACGGATAGTTGTATGTTATGTTTCTCCTTGTACCGTGGGCGTGATTTATTTTGTACACTTCGAACTTTTCATGGTTTTTTTTAACAAATTTGACACTTTCAAGAATATATGTACCATAGGCTGTGAGTAAACAGTTTTTTTTAAAGAAAGTTCTACAAGATTGGAAATAATCCAGGTGAAACATGATTCTAATCGCCCTTTTTTGTAGTCTAAAGACTCGATCAAAAGAGCACGAGTTACCCCAAAATATTATACCGTATTTGAGGAAGGGCATGAAATTACAGTGATATACGGTGCGAGTAAGATTGTAATCATGATTTCTTGCAAGAACTCTGAGGGAATAAATACAAGAGGAGAGTTTGGAACATACATATTCAATTTGAGGTTCCCATTTCAAGGTTGAATCCACGTAAATGCCTAATAATTTGCAAGCTTTTGTTACATTCATTGTAAATCCATCGAAGTCAATAGAACTTGGTACTATTTGTTTATTTTGAGCAGTTTTGAAGATTATACTTTGAGTTTTCCCTTTATTCAAAACAAGGCCATTTTCAGTGAACCATTTGTGTATTTGAGTAAATTCGTGACTATTTGCTACTTTGATGTTGTCAATAGTTTTCCCTGACATAATTATGTTTATATCGTCCGCATAGTTGATTAGTTTTATATCTCTTATGGAATTGGGGAGGTCTTTCAGGAAAATTATGAAGATAAGGGGACCGAGAATACTCCCTTGGGGAATCCCCATGTTGTAATATAATTCTTCAGAGAATATGTTTGTATTATTTTCTTTGAGTATAACTTTTTGTTGACTATTTCTTAGAAATGATTCTATCCATGTGTATGCTTTCCCACGGATACCATAACTTTGTAGTTTTGCTAAGACGAGATCATGGTTTAGGCAATCAAAAGCCTTAGACAAATCTAGGAAAATTCCACATGCAATATTCCCTTTTTCTATTGAGTCCAGTATAGTTGTAACAAAATCAAAAATTGCTGTTTCATTACTTTTTTGTTTAATAAAGCCATGTTGAAAATCAGAGAAATCATTCATGTTTGAGAAAAATGTTACAAGACGATTATAATAAATTTTCTCGAAAAATTTAGAAAATGACGTGAGCTGGCTGATAGGACGGTAGTTTTCTAGCAAATCACTGTCGCCTTTTTTGAATATGGGTATTACTAAGGCACTTTTTAGAGAGGCAGGATATTTTCCTTCAGTGAGAGAACAGTTCAAAATATCACAGAGAGGGTCAACAAGGTAGAGTATACATTTTTTCAGAAGAAATAGTGGTACCTCGTCGTTTCCGGAACTTGTTTTGTTTTTCATGTTCCTGGCAATATCAATTATTTCTTGTTGAGTAACTGGCTCTAAAAACATTGAGTTTACATTGCTTGTTTTAACATTGTTTACTAGGTTTTCAGATACACCTTCATTCTCTAGGATAGTTTTAATATTGTTAATGAAGAATTGATTCAGTTCATTTGCTATTATTAGTTTACTATCACCTGTGGGGGATATCATTTTATTTTTATTATTATTATTTTTGGAAGTAAGTTCGCCAACAATGGACCAAATGGTTTTGTTTTTGTTACTAGATGTTAAAATTCGATCTTTCAGCTGTTCACTTTTATGTTTTTTAATCATATCATTGTATAGCGTTTTTTCAGTTTCATAAATTGTTTTGTATTCCGGGTCCAAGTGGGTTAACTGTCTGTAAAAGTCCAAATTTTGTCGTGTTTTTTCAATTTCTTTTGAACAGTTCCAAACTCTCTTTTTGTTATTTTTATAGAATATTTTGTTGGGAAAATGGACATTGAAATAATATTTAAAAATTTCTGAAAAGGCATTCCATTTGGAATCAATTGTAGCCGTTTCATATATAGCACCCCATTCTTCCCTGCTTAGATCATCCAAAAAATTTTGAATGCTTTCATCTGAAAATGATCTTTTGTATGTATCTTGAGTAGTAAAGGAATTTTGGATTGTTATTATTTGAGCATTGTGATCTGAGATATGAAATTCTTTGGTTGTTGCCGAAAAGGCTAAGGAATTATCAACAAATATGTTATCCAAACATGACGTTGAGAGGTTTGTTATTCTGGTTCCTATAGTTATTGCTTGTATCAAATTGAATGATTCAAGTAAATTTAAAATATCATTTCTATGCCTTGAGTTTTCCAAAAAGTTAACATTAAAGTCTCCAATCAGGATTATTTTTTTGTTTTCCTGATGATTTATTTGGCAAATTTTTTCAAGAATTCTAATAGCTGTATCGTAATCCCCATTTGGAGGTCTATAAATACAAACAATATAAAATTTAGCACAATCAATTGTACATTCACAGCATGACACTTCAATTATGGAACTCACTGACAGGTTTTCAATATCTTTTCTTCTTGTACATGATAGATCACTTTTCGCGTATATAGCTGAACCACCGTGTTGACCGGCAGATCTGCAGAAATGCGATATGAGTTCGTATCCTCTCAGACCTGTTTTATTAATTTGATCACTACACATCCAATGCTCAGTAAGACATTGCAATACTTATTTTGTTGTCCTCTAGTAGAATTTCCATTTGGTTTAGGCAATTGTTCTATGAACGTACGTTTTGGTGAATAATGCTCACTGAGTTCTTTTTCATCCTAAAAATGGTTTCCTTTGTTCTGGTTTCTTCTTGTATAGAAGTTATTTTGTTGTGAAATTCCCCGGTTTTGGTATTCGTAGGAGCGGTGTCTGTCATATTGCCTATTTGCATAATTGTATCTTGTGTTTGAGGATCGAAAAAATGTAAACCGTTTCACAATTACATCTTTTGGCCAGGTATGTGGCATGAAGAGGGCAGATTCTAAGGCGGGAGGGGCTCCAACTTTGAATGAAGGTGAATCATTTCTCCTCATTTGTTCTAATATGAATTTGTGACCTGCAAATTTCTCTTCCAGGTAATGTTTTATGTGATTGGCTCGGACATTGATTTCACAATGGTCAATGTATAGCCAAATTATTTCCCCTTTGCCAACAAAATGATTATCCTGGATGTATCCGGTTTCAGGTATAGCAGTTCCAGTTATCCTCGATAACTCATTTTCGTTTGGTGTATTGATATGTGTTGCTTCCATTTGTTTAGAAGATCCACCGATCCACTAGATACTTCTTTTGGTTTCCCCACATCTTTTAGCATTAGTTGAGAGTCATTTTCCAAAAATATTAATTCTTTCATTATGTTGGATTGTACTTTTATCATATCTTCTGCCTTATTTGGGAAATCTTGGTTTCCTTTATGTTTTGAATGAGTTGGCAACGTTGGTAATGTGTAGTTATTGGTGTTAACACTCACAGCTGATGTTTGTATTTGGTATTTTTTGTCATCATGGGTATTTTTGTTTTGAACATTCACAGGTTTTTTGTTGGAATTACTTATCTGTTGCAGTTTTTCTTCCAAGAGATGAATGTTTTGTTTGAGAAGTTGATTGTTTTCTAATATTAGGTTATACTTTTGTTCTTTTTCTGTCAATATCTTCTTGAGCATTTCATTCTCCAATTTCAAAATTTCGGGTTCAGTTGGAGATTCTGGAATGTTCTTGTTTGATATACATACAGTTTCTGGATCACAGCAGATTATTCTGGATTCACATATCTTTTTACACTTCACTTTGTTTTTGACAGCACAGGAAAGGTGGAAAACATTTCCACATTTCACACAAACTAAGTTCTTACTAGTCTTTGTTTGACAGCATTTAAAAACCTTTTCTTTGAAAGTTTCTTCTTTTACTATGCAGACTTCATCTTTCAGTAGCTGGTCAGTGTCCGCCATCTTGAGATATGTAGGTAGGTGCATTTTGAGCATTTCCATCAGTCCTGACAGTTTCATCATCCTACCTCAATTATTAGGGAAGATACGGAGGTGTTTACATGAGAAGTGAGACACACTGTATTTGACTCCGATATCAAAACTTGCTGGAAACTCTATTTTTGTTATATCTGGAACTCCCTTACCAGCACAAATTTTTGTTGAAAATTTCGAAAACAGCATCATCCTCATAAAGGGAGAGACAGCAACGTACCTACCTACCTATTTCAAGTTGTCATTTCCAAAGTTATGGCAAAGAAAATCTAGTCTGGCAGATCACAGCGGCCGGGTTCTTCTCAAAAAGATTATTGAATTGAAAGAAATATCATTAGTTTGGATAACACATGTAACATTTTGTTCATAAATCTCTACTGGTCTAGCGGTCCTACGCGCCAACCCGCAAAGCAAGAGATACCAGATTTGATTCTGCCACATGGCATTATTTTAGGTAGAAATGAAGATTATACTATAATTTGTTACTATATCCCCATTTTTCTCAGTTGACCAGTGAACTTTTATGCTTGAAACTATTATAAAATCATAAGTGGGAGATCAACAAATCTCTAGTATATGATTTATCCTTAATATAATCTAGAGGCTAAGTAAAACTCGAAGTCGTCTCCACAATGTATATTTGACCCCTAAGGTAGGGAGAGGGTGGGCTGTTGTCAATACAGCTTCAGCAAAAAATTGTCAAAAGTGTGGTTGTATCAACATGATACCATCAAAAACATGTTTTCGAGCATAGAAATGCTCATCATCAGTTGAAATTACAGGTTACAGGTCAAACTGAAATAGCAAATATAAAAATTACAATTTTGAAAATGAATTTATGAAAAATTTGAATGGACTTGTAAACCAAAATGGATACTCACATGGCATGGAGGCGTAGTAAAATTTAAATTATTAACAAAACATATTTAAGAAAACTTGAACTAGGCGCAGTAAGGCCACCTATATTAAGGTGGAATGGTGGGTGACCATTCAATTATATGGATAACCCACATTGAAAAGTTTAAAAAATTTGATACAAAATTTGCAACGACAATGTGCTCTAGCAATGGCTGTCGAAGAAAAAGAAAGCTGAACGAGTCTGGGGTGCAATTACGAACACTCGATCCGTAGTAAGTTTGACATATGTCAGATTTTAGCAATTATGAAATCGAATACAATTCAAAATATATTGCAACTTGAGTCGATATCAATGGTCTATATGGTAGATATAATTCCATTCTATCTCTATTCAAAGAAATTTCATGATTTCGACTTCGTTTCGACTCGGGAACAACCAACTTTCTAGCCTACGTATCGTGACAGTTCTCTTATCGAGTGTTCATAATCCCACCCCAGATTGTTGAAAATCAAAATAATCGGTAATAAAGAATTGTTGACATTAGATGCCATCTATCAGTGGAAAACGAAAACAAAAATCAAAATGTAAAGCAATGTTATAGGAATCCAGCTATCAGGAGGTTGAACACTCGGATAACGAAGAAAACACACCAGCCGGGAAGAAAACTGTAATTCCTGGCAAATTTGATAAATTTGTTTATTTTTGAATTTTAGAAATGTAAAGCGTTGAAAAAGGGGATACAATCAAATTTGATCTGTTCATTCAAGGATATTATGTTTTCATCTTTATTAATTCTATTTATCTCAAAAATCTCTAGAATATTCAATTTAGGACCTTTATTACAATATCAAAGCTATGTTTATTATTAACGACATGGTTGGCAAAAGAACTAGAAGAATTAATTTCATCAAGAATCTCTGAGTGGAGATATGTATCAATGACTCTCTTATGTTCATGAATTCGTTGAGAAAATTTACGGCCTGTTTGGCCAATGTATGTAGCATTACAATCATGTTGTGAGCAAGAAATTTTGTATACACATTAATATAATCTGTTTCATATAGTTATTATTATCAAATTGAGATGGATTCACCGAAGGGCTTTATATGAAAATGTAAACGAAAAAGTAATTTGGTATAACCCTCTAATTGTTGTGCAACCGTATACAAGTGTTTCGAGGTGAAGCTCTCATCAGTGGGTACGGTAAAATCAAGTGAGAAGATGTGCAACACTTGCCACCAAAGGAAAGCCAACCGTTGTTGGAAATTTCTGTTTCTGTTTTTTATATCCATATTGAATTTATATGAGTTATTTGAATTGAGTTAATCTTATTTCTCACCATTTTGATATTATTTCTTTTGCATTTAAATGTTTATAACAAATTAATAAATGACAGTTGTGAGTCGAAAACTTGACAGAATATAACTGTATATTAAAAATAACAGTTTATTCGGTAGTCAGCATATAAATAACAAAATAGTTATTTATGTATCAAGGGCGTAAAGTAGGCGTTTATGGCCTGCGGCGTGGATGATGGCCCGATGGCGTTAGCCGAGGACCATCACACGCCGAAGGCCTTAAACTCATTTTACGCACTTGATACATACAAAATTTTATGCACTAGCGGTTTTATAGCGCGAATCACAAATACTGACTTGAATTGCAATGGTCTACACGTTTCATACGTTATGCATACAATAATTAAGGGTAACATAATATGAGGAATGTGAAACTATAGTAGCTGAGTGCTATATTGGAGAATATATTTCAAATAAATAGATCATCACCGAAAAAATTGCCAACGATTATGAACAAATGTTAGAAAGAGTATTGCTCTATTGAACTGAAATGATTCTAATTCGTGTTAGGAATTGCATGAAATGATGTGTGAGTATAGACAATTTGAGAATTTTGTCTACTTTACGGCCCGCTGGGCCATAATGCGCCCACGGGCGGTAAAGTGCCACTTTACACCCGGCGAACCGTGCGGTAAAGTGTACTTTACCGCCCGCTAGTGAATAAAGTAATTATCATATAACATTGGAATAAACGTGAAGAAACAAGAAGTACAAGGTACTTGTATGGTTGGTCTAATTTTCTAATTATACACACACAAAAGAAAAACGTTCTTGACAATGAGCGCATGAGTGATCGGACACCGTCACAATAGTTAGTATTAAACAACCAAAACTTTTACTATCTTATTTTACTATTGTCATTAGTCCTTATAGCATGACGTTTCTTGTAAAAATAGCAATGAATAAACCCATCTATCTATCTATCTATCTAGTACTTATAGCAACTGTGTATAGAGGAATATAACTTAAATCCGCTAAATTATATGAATTTATACTTATAGTAAGGTAATAATTAATGTAAATAGTGTATATAATATGTAAATAAATATGTAAGCAACAATGTTAACTATACTAAATGCAAACTATTTATAAGAAGGAAAATAGGACATAATATAATATTGAGGATAAATTTATAAACATGTCAGGACATGAATGGTACTTAGAATATGAAGTTTAACTTATGCGTGCAAGCATTGAAAATGCCATGAATAATATTTCTAGATGTTTCATGAAGCTATTTTTTTATTTGTTTTTTGAATTCGAATTTGATATTCTGATTTTTGATTTCAAGTGGGAGAATATCAAAAATTTTCAGAGCTGAGTTGGCATGGTTTCTCAGACCAATTGTCTTTTAAACATTTTGTTTGTCATTAAAAAAGGACAAATGAAAATTCCTATTTTTCATACCACTTCATATCTGTAACACTTGCAGTAACACTGCCGTTCGTCCTATATGGACATTATCAATAGTATATTACATTACTAGTGCGGAAAGTGACATTTTTCACAAGAGTGGGAAATATTGTGGCACGAGGCGTAAGCCGAGTGCGGCAATCACACGAGTGTGAAAAATCACTTTCGCACGAGTAATGTACACTATTTTTCCTACGACCACATAATAATTTTACCAAATAATGCATAAAAATATTATAATTAAAGACATGTCTGCAAGAAAATCGAATGAATAGTCCGACTGAGAACTATTCTGACTTCATTTATTTCTAATAATTAATTTAAATACAAAATATTTTCTTTATGATATAATACCGACGAGATCAAAATCATGATTAGTCATCTTTTATTTTTGATAATAATTACCAATCAAGATACACTCTAATACAATATATTTTCTTGTCATAATATGTGTCCAATACCTCAGTTGGTAAGCAGCGGGACTCGACGTGACTTCTGACGAAGAGTATCCGGGTTCGATCCTCGTCCGCGAAAGCTTTTTTTTTAAGAAGATGAAAAAAATTACACTTCTCAAATAGATTGCTTCAAGATTTTGTTGGTAGGATTTTAGAACGTATATATACTGATTTTTGGATAGTATCAGTTGGTAGAGTTTCGGCCTACTGAATGAAAAAAAAATATCTTTTCAAATAGATTTCTTCAAATTTACATATTAAATAAGTAAATCTAAATTGAAATTATATATTTGACAACTTTACTTCGGTAAATCTTAATAGAAATTATACATTTGACAACTTATCCGCAAGCGTGCGAAATACTTTCCGCATGCGTGCGGAAAGTAACTTTCCGCACGCTTGCGGAAAGTATTTCGCACGCTTGCGGATATGAGCCACTTTCCGCGGGACTGTACGGTGCGATATACGCTACTATCCTATGTGGTCGTAGGAAAACTATATTTAGAAACTAGAAGCTATTGTAGCATTTTATAGTATTCTTCCAAATCAGTCGAATTTGATTAATCAAGCTATGAATGAGTGAAAAGTTGAACTAAAGACGAATTCAGCCATTCTATTTCCTTATTGTTCAATTTAAAGCGATTTCAAAAATTCAGAATTAAACAACATTTTTGAAATTGTTACATATGTGGAACACGTCTTATGAATGATGGTCAACATCATCAATATATATCCATTATACGTATTTTCTGAGGCGATAAGTCCCAATTTTCAGCGTTGTATCAACGTCATACTTCAATGATCATATTTTCATTATCAAAATGACATATCATGCTCAATGTCCAAATAGCATATTATAACATATGTCAAGAAACTGATTCAAAACTTATGCTTCCAATACGACGATCTTTTCTGAGGCGATAAGTTCCAATTTTCAGCGTTGTACAAATGTCATATTTGATTGATCTTATTTTGATCATCAAAATGACGTATTATGCACAATGTCCAAAGAACATATCATAATATATGTCAAGTAAGTGATTCAAAATTCATGTTCCCAATACTACGGTCCTTTCTGATGCGATATGTCCTAACTTTCTGCGTTGTATCGACGTCATAATTCATTGATCATATTTTCAATATCAAAATGACGTATTATGCACAATGTCCAAAGACTAAAAAAAATGGCTATCTGGGTATATAAACTAAGCAGCCTATTAGGCCTTTTGTGCATGCTATCATGGTAACCCACGGGGTCCATTAACTAATGGACAATTCACAAAAGCTTTTGATAGTATTCATATACTGTTACTGAGTTTGAGATGATGCTTCGTAACTTCAATAGCAGCGACTCCTATCGTTGGGTAGAATACTTCATATTGATTATATTGATCAGTATCTGAATATATTTTTTAAGGTATTTAATTTACGTCAGGCAAAGTATGCTATAATACATAATTATTTGATCGTGAAATGTATCAATTTGAATAAATCACTTTCATAACTATATTATGAGGAATGAAAGATATGCACATTTCGTCTGATACCAAGAAAACTTCGAAGGGACAATTGTTGTAAACAAATAAAAATGATACGTTTACATTTGATTTTCAAAATAATCATCACCCAGGAGATACATAAACGATATAATAGTTTATATTGATTATTTGGGTCAATGAATGAACATATTTCTTTAGATATTCAACTCACGCCAGACAAAGTATGCAAAAAAGTACCCAAAGTTACATAGTTATTTGGTCATGATATGAATCGATTCAAATATAAAATTTTCATCACTATATTACGAAATATGTAAAATTTTCATATTTTGCCTGATGTCAGGAAAAATTTGGAGAGAAAATGTTAGACAATGTTTGGAAACATATATCAATAATATGTATATATTCGATTGTCAAAATTACCTTCACTCAAGAGATATATTTATGATTTAATAATTTTTATTGCTTATTTACATCAATACGTGAACATATTTTCTTAGGTATTTAACTTACGTGGGAAAAAGTATGCAAAATTACATGGTATTATTTGGTCAGAAAATTTATTAATATGAATGAAACGTTTTTAATACTATATTGTGGAGAACAAAAATACACATATTTTGTCTGATACCAGGACATAGGAGACAAAGATTGAAAACATGTAAATAATAATAATAATAAAATACATAATAATACATTTACATTCGATTCTCAAAATCATCATCACCCAGGAGATATATCCACGATAGAATAGTTTATATCGATTATTTTGAACAATAAATGTATATAATTCTTCAGTCATTCAACTTACGTCAGGCGAAGTATGCAAAAATACATAGATAGGATCGAATTCAATATTATATTTTCATTACTATATTAGGAAATATGTAAAATATTCATATTTTGCCTGATGCCAGGAAAACTATGGAGAGACGATTCTTGGAAACACATATAAATAACGTCTTTTTTCGGTTTTCAAGATTATCATCACTCAAGATATAAGTATATTAATGATATAATAATTTTTTCCCGTTGCCGACACTGTAAATAGTCCATACATGCTTAGCAACAAAACAGGTAAATGGCCTATATCATTCGTTTACTAATTCATCTTGACAACGGAACTTAATAGTGTCATTTACATGCCTAGGGTAATAATGACTTTGACTTTGACAAGTCATAACTTCAGCTTCATTTTTATCGATTTTCAGGTTATGAATATTAATTGTAAGAAAATAATGACAGTAAATCGGAAATTTGACATTTTATTAACGTATAACTGGAACAAACAGCTCAATATTGATTAAATTTTTTTGTCGAAATTGAAAACTAAACTACACTGTGAAAATGTTGAATTTTGAATAACAAAGCCTGCATGTTCTAATACTTCAATCTTTTCGTTCTCAAATGACGCTGTAGTGGTTTGCATTCTGTTCGACTGCGTTGGAGGAGATATTGCAGAAGAAAAACGCATTTCAACTTTCGGAGAGTTGGCTACAATTTGTGAAGTTGACGGTATCAGCTTTCGAACACTTGATGAAGGCATATGATTGTACAATATTTTATTAGCAACATCTAGTTTTTTCTTAATAGACTCCGCCACATAATTTTCAGCCACTGTGGACGATTTCCATCCGCCATGTCTCTTTAGCCCTAAAATGTCTTCTCCAGATTCAACCAGTAAAGTGGCGGAAGAACGTCTGAAGCAGTGTCCAGTGTATAAATTAGCTTCTGGTAAATTCAAAAACCGTGCTATAACCGATGGCATCTTAGCAAAAGTGTGCTTTCCCACAGGTTGATTGAAGCACCTTCCAAACTGATATCGCAAGAAGAAACGAGAATTATTAGCTACCTGTTTTCGAATTTCGTAATAATTTTTGAAAATTTTCAAATAATCTATCTTGCTTTCAAGATTTTCAACAATTGTGAACTTCCGTACAACATCATTTTTGGATTGCGGAATCGTTATAGTTATGTATTTTCCATGGTCAACAACATCAGCCATTTCCATTTTACAGAATTCGTCTATTCTGCATGCTCCTGCGATGCCTACTATCATAACAGTCTAAAACATTATAAAAAGAGAATTTACTCTTAATAACAATAAAATGCCTTACCTTGATCAGGAGATGAGTTTGATCTGAAGCGTTTTCTATGAATTCTTGAATTTCTTCTCTTGTTAATACTTGAGACTTTTTTGGCTGATAACCCTGATGCTTGCGCTTCAAAAAACCTACCAGTTTTGGAAATTTTGATATATCTACATTATCTTTGTAGTTCAGTGTTGTTTTTAACATTGAGTACTCGCGCCATAAACTGGCTGATGATTTTAGCCTCTTCGATCGCTCCAACATATACGCCAGCATGCAGTTTTCAGACATTTTTCTTAGCACACCATTTTTTAAAAACATCGTACGTGAATTCATACCTTGCCCTTGACTTCTTGGGTAACAAACTTTGACAAGCAATACCTGCAGCTTCACATATATCCATTTTCAGATTTGTTATGACTTTGAATGTCACCTATGGTTTTATTTGTAGTCTGTTTATTCGGTAACCTAGTTACGAACGATAACATAGTCACACGCACAAGAAACTCAAAATAAATGAAATAGCGGAACGAGTAATCATGAAGGAAGGGTGAGAAAAAAACTTCAATCCATGCAAATTTTGAAAAATGCCAATAAGCAGCGGGAAAAACGTAATAAGTAACACGGAATGTATCGACTGTTAACATCCTCGGTAAGCGACAAGCCTCGGCTTTGCCTCGGCTCGTACTCGCTCACCTCGAATGTTAACACGTCTTTACATTCCTTGTTACTTAAATAACTATTATTGGTTATTTTGATCAATAATTATATTTTTTTTTGGGGCACATAACTTACGTCTGGCAAAATATGCAATAATATGTAGTTATTTGGTCTTACTATTGATTATATTGACGAAGATGTATATACGATTATATTAAAAAAAGTTAGATATTTTCATATTTATCTTGATGTCTGCAAGTTATTGAAGAGACAATATTCGAAAAAGTACATAAAAAATATGTTTATATGCAATCTTCATTCATATCATCATTCAAATGATATATTCATGATTATGCAGTATTGATCGTTCAATTTGCTCAAAAATGCAACATAATTGAAATGTGTTAAAGCGAACGTTTGACGTAAAATGGTTTAATTTTGGTATTTCATATAGTCATGAGTATGACCGATCCTTGAAGTACGTATCGGTTAAGTTCATTCAACATAACGCATGAGACATCTGATGAAAACCATTTTATGACTTTTAATTGTAATGTTGAATGTTCACCGGGAAGGTATTCCATTTAAAAGTTCATTACGCGTTCATGAAACATCCTTTATGATGAAAAGAACTTCACAAACAACCGTTTCGATACTGTATGACGTTACATGATCATGTAATTTTCTATGTTTATTAATAAACATACTTCGCTCTACAGGAGATAGGTGACTCATCCTGTATGTTCCAAAGGGCTTGCGGCTGGCTTCAACTCTAATTACAGACATGATCTCCAAGCGAGAGTCAAACTCCCTCAACTTAATTTCAGAGCCGTTGAAATAGGGGTCGTAATAGAAATACACTGGAAATATTTTATGGCAACGTTTGAATTTATGAATATTTTCATTTGAATGAAATACATTTTGTACCGAAAAGATCTCTTTGAAGTGAAAATACTTTTATACTAGCGCGGTAATGTTCACAAACGCAATTTGACATTTTCTATCTTCACACGAACAAGAAAACCTTGTACTGTTCCGATAACACCTTGAGAGCCAAGGAGAAGATGCTGGAATTCGCTATTTTCCTAAAACTCTAAAATCGAAGTAAATATTATTTTTAGAAACCAGTTTGCATTAGATCCCCACCTTGTGAAACATTCAACTCAACATGCAGTTATAAAAAAATTAGAGCCTTTGAAACAAAGAAAAAATTAGAACATGTATACTCTTGTGACGTAGAATGTAGAGTTCTAACAGATCGTACAACCGATCTGTAATATAACTGGATGAGCATTCCCATATAAGAAAATTACACCAACTAGTGTATGACATTTTGGAGCAATACACATGCGCCTTGATGATATGTCAAACAGCGGCGTCGCCTAAAGGTTGAGTTAAGGGATTTTTTAATCTCATTGAAAATTATTAATTATAAATTTTGTGAAGTGGGTACTTTAAAAAAAATTTACAACGTGGACTCACAAATTAGACTCGTTTTGAATAAGTTATTATTTCAGTTTTGATGCATTTCATAGGAATTCTGAACAGAAGGATAGACTTTGCTGATGCCAGATGAAAACAAAACTGAAATACCATTAATACTTAGCACAAAACCAAAACTTGTGTAATCATATAATAGATAAGATCAAGTGAATGGCTGATTTTGACGGATGAATATGAAATACCTTATATTCAGTCACTACAACTCTAATTGCCAGACAAGTTTCATTTATAAATGCTGATTAGTAATTTAGTCAAAAGTAGTTGAAAAGTAATGTTTCCACATAATACCAAAAGCATATATACTTTCATCAATCAAGTGAATAACCTGACAGACTAAAATAGGAGTAAAATCAGTATAAAATACCTGCCAAGTAACAGACTTGAAACCAATCAGTCACAGCCTGGATTTGAAATCAATAATAAAGCTTATATAAAAATAATTACTTACAGGTGATTATTAAAAAAAAGGATTTTTTTTTATATATTTATTGATATTTCTTAACAATAAATGTACTCCAAGAATTGGTAAAATTTATATACATTAAAATCAAGTTTTATGTTCCTTCCTGACAGTCGGTCACCACAGAATGGTGCCAATGAGTACATAAATATAGATGAAAGTCTAAATATAAATAAGTATATGAATAAATATAAATAAGTATATGAATAAAAAAAAAATAAGGACATCAATAAAATTCGCTACAATACATATATATAACATTTGGGGGACCTTCGTTCATTGATATGTGAAGTATTCATCAAGTGAATAATAGCAATGTTCAGTGAGGAAGCTGCTTTTAAAAAAGGATTGCATTTTTCGCAGATTTTAAATTATTGTGTAGTAAATTATATATTCTGAGACCTAGTATATTTGTAGCATTCCTGTGTATTTTTGTGTAACTATATGGCATAAGCAGATAATTTTTCGATCTGATTTCATGTTATGAATATCACTATGTATTACATAAAAAGGAAGACTAATTTATAAAGACATATTATACACATAGCTCAAAAATATAAGGAGTCCAGGTAGTGTTAATATTTTCATTTCTTTGAATATACTTTTACAGAATCCCCTTTTTGATGTGCCAGTCTAATTTCTTTTTTTTGTGCTCAAAAAATATCCCCTTCTGTGTGAGTCTACTTCGGCAAAATACTATTGATTCTATTTGATATTATTGATTCTGAAATAATACAAGTCTACTCAACTTCTTGTGTATGACTGAACCTCTTCCCACTTCAGTTTGCTTTTTAGAAATGGCATAAAACCCTAGTTTTGTATAACGTATGATAATTAATTTTATCAATCGTGATACGTGGTTTTCTGAAAAAGTTGTACAGTCAAGGTGGTGATTTTCTAATGATCTGAATACTGGTTTTCCATCAGCTACGAAGTTTAGGTAACATCTCAACACATCAACACAAATATATCGAAAAAAATTTTTTGTCTTGAAAGTTTATTGTCCGTTTTGGAAAGAAATCAAAAATCACTGAAAACACAAAAAAGAAACTGTAAATACTTGAACTACAATAAACACAAACAATCAAACAGTACAAACACTAACAGTAAACGAATAAACACGCCACTGATAAAAATGATGCTCTTACGTAATGACATTGACATTTTGGAGCAATGCACATGCGCACTTGCAATCTGAGAGGGTTCAATTTGGCGTATTTTTTTTCATGGAACGAAACGGGCTCTGCTCATCCAGTTATATTACAGATCGGTGGATCGTACATTGAATGACATTAGTGACTTGACAAAAGTGATAATACAATAGGGTCGTTCGTTAAGACGTACTCTGCTTGCTCTAGTTGCTTGAAGTTGATATTTTCATAAGAGAAAGACAGTGAAGTACAAGTGTTAGAGAGAGATGAACATAATATTTGTGAAAGTGATCTCGATGAACTAGAGCAGTCTTCAAGGAACAAGCCTAATGACAATTGACAAATGCATCCACGATTCCAACGTTGTCGGATTGTGTCAGTGACGTAAAATGTCTGAGGGAGAATACTTCTGAAATCCGAATTTTCATAAATAAATACAGGCGAAAACCAATATGTAAAAATTAAACAAATTTATTTTTCGATATATTTGAGATATGAAGATTTCAATGAATACATTTTAAAATTTAGGAAATCAGCGAATTGATGATATTGAAATCGTTTGAAGGTTCTGATCTTCGGGAAAAAGCTCTCTGACAGTGATGAAAAATGGATCTTTTCAGTGCGATTTACTTTGAAAAAAAAATCTGCAATGTATAAATCAAAAAGTTCAATGTTCTTATATCAAAACTTTAAAAAATTTGTATAGAAAAAATTCGAATTAGTTTTGTTGAACATTTTGTTGTTTCAAGTAAATAAATCTCAATTGAAAGATTTTGAAAGAATAGTTCTCGTTTTCTCTACTGAAAAAGATCATGTTCTTCATCCTAGATATTATTTTTTCTCATGAAAAGGAAATAAAGGATTGAAGTAACTAATTGTTGTCCGAGAGATAACTTTTTCGCTGTCTAAGAAATCACGTTTGCTCTATCCAAGAAATACGTTTACTATATCCAAGAAATTACATTTTTCCTTTCCAAGAAATAAGGTTTCCTCTGTTCAAGAATACACCAAGCAATAGAGTATAAAATTAGTGAGTTTTTAACAAAAGTACTAGTAGGAAACTGCCTGTGCCATCACATCAAAGACCGTAATTATATTCTGTTATGTTTTCGACTCGCAACTGTCATTTATTAATTTGTTATAAACATTTAAATAACAATAATTTTGATTATAAAATGAAAACTAATAGATTCATTAGTAAAGGAAAAAACTGGAAAACCCGTAAAATTTTGGGAATTTTTTAAAAAATCCTAATTCCTCCATTTTTCAAGAAGTACGATTGCTCATTCTCATGAAAGTATTGAGTTGTGTACCTTATGTCTGCACAAAACAGGCGCTGTCGGATCGTTAGTTTTGGCACAATTGCAATTTACATTTTTTTTTGTACTTTCTTGCATTTTGATAGTCAATTCGACAAGGAGAAACAACATATTCGAAACTGGAAAGTGTATAAAGTCAACTTTCCGAATTATAGTTATTTATGGTTTTCAACCCCATTTCCATCTCCTTAGACGGCCGGAAAAACTCAGGCATAGCATTTTTCTAGTCAATTCGACCACTAGTAACAACATATTCAAAAATGGAAGGTGAACAAAGTCAACTTTCCGAAATATAATTTTTTTAAGGTTTTCAACCCCATTTCCATCCCCTTAGACGGCCTGAAAAACTCAAACTTAGCATTTCTCTAGTCTCGACCACGAGAAACAACATATTTGAATATGAATGGTGTCAGTGGCGGATTTACCAGCAGGCTGAGTAGGCTGGAGCCTAGGGCGGCAAATTTTAAGGGGCGGCAAATTTAGTTCATAAATTTATTATATGACACTAAGGTAAACACGATTAAATTTCCACAGATTTATTGTCTTCGCGACATGTTTCGATACACTGTATCTTTTTCAAGCGAATGTAATACATTCGCTTGAAAAAGATACAGTGTATCGAAACATGTCGCGAAGACAATAAATCTGTGGAAATTTAATCGTGTTTACCTTAGTGTCATATACTATGAATTTCCATCAAGTAAAGGCCACGTCAATCCAAAAAAAAAAACGTAAATTTATTATTTTGGTTTACAAATTTTAAAAAAAAATTATTATACACACACATAATACGAATTTCGAAAATTGGAGAAAAATTGAAATATTTAACATAAATCGAAATATTCTCATATACAGTGCTAATTAATAAATATTTCAACATCTCTGCATGAACAATTCCTAAACGCTTTACTAATTATACATTAATGATTATGAACTTTTAGAATATCGCGATTCGATATTATAATCGAAATATTACGGAAGCGTAGAAGGGCCATTATTTTTTTATTTTTATTTTTCTCCTCAATTCCGAGTTGCGACTCGGAAAATTACTAAATTCCGAGTTGCAACTCCGAAAATTATTAAATTCCGAGTTACAACTCGGAAAATTACTAAATTCCGAGTTGCAACTCGGAAAGTTATTAAATTCCGAGTTGCAACTCGGAAAATTATTAAATTCTGAGTTGCAACTCGGAAAATTACTAAATTCCGAGTTGCAACTCGGAAAATTATTAAATTCGCAACTCGGAATTTAATAGTTTTCCGAGTTGCAACTCGGCATTTAGTAATTTTCCGAGTTGCAACTCGGAATTTAGTAATTTTCCGAGTTGCAACTCGGCATTTAGTAATTTTCCGAGTTGCAACTCGGAATTTAGTAATTTTCCGAGTTGCAACTCGGAATTTAGTAATTTTCCGAGTTGCAACTCGGAATTGAGGAGAAAAATAAAAATAAAAAATAATGGCCCTTCTACGCTTCCGTAAAATTTAGTAATTTTTACATATATTCTTCACTGATAACTGCTATAATTTTTTCTCCTTGTACCTAATAATTATGAGATCTGCTTACCCAATTCAATCGATATAATATCGATGGTCTAATAAAAATACTGACTAAAATTGACTAATTTTTATTAAATAAAAAACTAGTTCAATATCTTATAGAGATCATATTAATCAAATAACTGATAGTTAAACGACTGTGACTTGACAATAAAAAAATTCCCTCCACAAAATATGAAGTGAGACAATTTGCTCATTAGAAAATTGATACATTTTATCAGTTAATTATTTTATTTGCAGTAAGAAAAAGTTTGGAAAATCCAAATGAGCAGGCCTTAAGCGCTCATGTCGTACACGAATTATTTAAATTAAATGTTTACATCAGTATATTTGATAACTTTTTCGCAAAGCCAACTTTTTCAGAAAATGCCAATCGGAATGAATTAATTATAATAAGATAAAACAATACTCAGCTGCAATTTTTTATTCAACGGCTTCTCTCCAGTTAAACAAGTATATTAAAAAAAAATTGAAGTGTCAGAGCAGAGAAGAGCAGAGAAGAGTCAGAGCTAATGAACAAGATTTCGTACGACGATATAATAAATGATTTTGCGAATTCAAAGTCTCGCAAAAAAGTATTGTAATGCTTTTATAATTTAACTTAAATCATAATGCTAACAAATAATAAAGAAAAGATATATTTATTGTATTGTTTTTAAACTGTGAGTGTAATAATAAATGTTAATCAACGTTCGCCAAATGTATGTTTTTTACGTAAGCTTAATTCATATTTTGTAAGTATTGTATAGTTTTAAGACATACCTTACCTTACTTTAAAAGTGGTATACGATTGAGATATTTTTTCCTTAAAATAATGTTTTTTGATAATTCTTTGCTGTAAAAATAATCAAGGATCTAACACGGTACCATAGTTCTCAATAATAATAACTATATGGGAAAAGTTGATGTAACGAGGATGATGGAGCACAAATTATAAAGTTGGAATTTTATTGATAGAAAATTGATATGATTGTGGACTAAGATATCAAAATTTAGAGGCGGCAAAAATTGAATAGCCTACGGGCGGCAAATCTATAAATCCGCCACTGAATGGTGTACAAAGATAACTTTCCGAATTGTGGATTTTTAAAGTTTTAACACCATTTCCACCCCCTAGACGGCCTGAAAAACTCAGGCATAGCATTTTTCTGGTCAATTCTACCCCGAGAAAAAGCATATTTGAACATGAAAGGTGGACAAAGTCAACTTTACGAATTATTATTTTATTCAAGTTTTCCACCCCTTGAGACTGTATAGAAAACAGAGGCAACACGTTTTTTTACTGATATGACCGCCGGGAAAAGTATAGTCAATGATTAGAGGTCCACAAAGTGTCCAGTATAGAAATAAATGATAAATAATATTTTTTTCTCCGTGTATCTTGTGGATGTGGATAACTTCACACCTGTGCAATCTGGTTGCTCCAATGGAAATGATTGTAGATAATTGAATTACGAACAAAATGAAATATTTTACTACCCGATCGGATCATTAGTAACGGAGAAAAACCTGAAAAATTACGATTATTTTAAAAATTCATAACTCCGCCATTCTTCAAGAAATAGGGTTCACCCTTCTCATGAAAGTATTGAATCATGTGTACTGTATTTGTGCACAAAACAGGCGCTGTAGGATCGTTAGTTTTGGCACAATTGCAATTTAAATTTTTTTGCACTATCTTGCAGCGTGCCTAGATACTCTAGTGATAGCCCGATTTCAATTTCTCAAACAGATTATGAAAGTAGAAGTATAGTACTACAAAACGTATATTCTCAGTTTGCGCTACAATGGTGCGAAATGGGTGAAAAATGCATGCAAACATGACTGAAAACGGCCACGCCCACGTTAGCTGCCGAGTGGTAGGAGAGTTCGGGAGATGAGGGAAATTTTTCTAATGAACGGGTTATGTGATAATACGCTTCCCCTCATCTCCCGCTCTCTCCTACCACTCGACTGCTTACACCAGCTCGGTCGTTTTCAGTTATGTTTGTAAGCATTTTTCACCCATTTCGTAGCATTCTAGCGGAAAATGAGAATATACGTTTTGTGGTAGGTACTGTACTTCTACTTTCAAAATCTGTTTTAGAAATTGAAATCTGACTATCACTAGAGCATCTATAGGCACGCAAAAAAATCAAATTGCAATTGTGCCAAAACTGATGATACGTCAGAGCCTGTTTTGTGCACACATAAAGTACATATGATTCAATGCTTTCATGAGAAGGTCCAACCCTATTTCTTGAAAAATGGCGGATTTATGAATTTGGGGTTTTCTGGTTTTCCTCCGTTACTAATGATCCGATCGGGTCGTAAAACATATCATTTTGTTTGTATTTCAATTACCTACAATTCTTTCTGTTGGAGCAACCAGATTGCTCTATTAATTTTCATTTTATAAATATTTATAACAAATTAATAAATGCCAGTTGAGATTCGAAAACATAAGAGAATATAACTACGGACTGTCTTTCATGTGATGGCACAGTCGATTTTCTACTAGTATTTTTCTTAGGAAAAAATGCTCTATGCTACTTTTCCTCTTTCCAAGACATTACATTTTCTTGAATGTAGAAAACAAAAAGTTCTTTGGCAAAGTAATCCTGTTTACTCTATTGAAGCGGATATTGTTCTTTTTCTGATAATTTATAATTTCTTGAAGTTGAAAAATCAAAAGTTTTGAAATGGGTAATCATGGTCTCTCACCTGAAAGTAATAATGCACTCCTTATTACTACATTCCCTCATAAAGAAAAAAAATGTTTTACCTGAATTAGAAAAGAAGTTTTCCCAACAGTAACAAATTAATTCAAGAACTAGAAAACTCCCCAAATCACCAAATTCACGACAATTTCACTCAACGTGCGTTTCGCCAACAAAGTTAACATCTTCAGGAGCTGATGCCTTGAGCTCCTGCTGAACGAATGTCGAGTGAAATTGACGTAAACTTGTTGTTTCGGTCATTTTTTTTTCATGAACACATTGTCTCCTGTTGAGATTTTTTTTTGTGTAGAGAAAATAGTTTTTGATTTAAAAAAATGTTGTTTTAGATGGAGTGCATCATTATATTCAAGTAAGGGAATATGATTATCTATTTCTTCCAGAACTTATGAATTTCCAACTCTGAAAGGCGCGTCCAATTAAATTGACATAGTTTGGGCAGTCTCCTATTTATAGGACTGTATTCACACCAAAAGTATCTTATATTCATAAGTTCAGGAAAAAAAATAGATTGAATGGAAAAATCTCCACTAGAAATTGTGTTTTCTCTGAAGAAGAAAATGAGACATAGCACATACATTTTGAACAGTTATTATTTCAAAATGAAAAAGAAAAATGGTGTTACTATTGGTGACTCTCACAATTCTTTCAAGTCGTTTTTTTTTTCGTGAAAAATCACTGGAGCTTGCTTGATCATTTTTTTTTTTTTCATCTGCTCATTCGAGATTTTTTGTGAGAAAACAATAAAATTTTAATGTAATTTGAAATGTATTAATTTATAAAAATATGATCATGAGTATATTTTAGGAAAATTAAAACACAACTACTACAGTTTTTGCAATTTTCTAAAAATTCTCGACCATATCATGCCATTTCAACACGACGTTGAAACTAGATAATAAAGCAGTTGTTGATAAGATATAAATTGTTACATTAGCTCTCCTCCAACGACCCCAACTTGGGAATTCCAAATGGGACACCCTGTGTAAACAAGTTATTTGAACGTATCCATAGCTTGAATAAAAAATAAATTGAAATAAAAAATCAAAAATGGTTACAAAAAGTGACAAATGATACATGGTTGTATTCTTAATGTTATAGGGAGACAAAAAAACTGAAAATATACCGGGTGTCCCATTTAAAAATCGAAAGTTTATGTCACTTCCGGTGAATCCGGAATTTGCGTGAAGTTGATTTAAATGTCAAAAAATGCAGTTTTATGCCTTAACCCGATCCTCCAAATTTCATTCCATTATCTTCGAAAAGTTATAGGGGCGAGCCACATTTCGTAGACACCCGGTATAACGTGATTTTCTGTTGTCTCTAGAAAATTGAAAGTTGACCAAGTGAATATTTCATCACACAGTTAATGATTTGACTACAGAAATTTGCTACAACACACAAAAGCGAAGTGGTCGTGGTGTTAGAGTGTTTGCCTTCTCGGACGCCTGTCACGAAGCTGAAGTGGTTCGAATTCCTGCACTTTTATTCAAACTGTAGGTCCCGGATCTCCCTTGTTCGCGCAAACTCTGCTTTTGAGAGATTTTCTCCGAAAACCTGGGAGTTTCGGAAAAACAAATTATACAAAAAAATTCACTTATTTCCCAGTTAGGTCTCGATAATGAAAAAGTAAGCGAAAACCATAACAGCGATTCTTTTCATGAAATAAAAAAAGACCTATAAAAAATTTTGTTCATTTAACAGAAATGCACAAAATAACAATTCTACAGATGATTGGTTATAGAGATAACACACTGACACAAATGGAAGTTACTTGCTTATTTCATGAAAAAAAAATCCAAATTTGCCGTCTATATCCCAATGAACAATTAGTAAAATAGACAAGCAGTTTCGCGAGCTTAGACATGTAAGGCTAATAAAAAAGCAACTTCCAATGCAATGAGTAATGTTACCAAACTGGGTATTCTGCTGGAGTTTAAGGAAAACCCACTTACGTCTAGTCGACTGGCAGCCCCAATATTCGATGTTATTTGATTTTCTAAAATTAGAAGAAAGTAAAATGCATCCCTATAAAATTATACCAACTCAGGAGCTCATGGAAGACGATTTTGATGGGAGAATTAATTGTTGTGAACAAATGATGGCAATGTTAGATAACAATGTGATCCAATTACGGTCATGATAATCATAACAAAGAGTATTTCTCACGAATCAAAGTTTTTTGACCTACCATGTAGAGAAAATTCAAGAAATTTTATCTGAAAAGTTCAATGTAACTAGCTTTTGTATCTACAGAAATAAAATTAATTCGCACATGATTTTGTTGTAAATATAAGTTTTCGAGAATTTGTCTTTTTGGCCCCCCCCTGTATCGTCACACAAAAGAGTAGACGAAACTTAATCTTCATTCTCTGTGAAATATCAAACTCTGATATTCCAAAACAACTTTTTTTTCACTATTTTAGACACGGTGTAGGGTGTAAAACGTATAGAGAACAGTTCCTTGGCTTCATCTACAGAACATGCGTCGAGAATGTCAACGAGAAGTCAATAAACGGGTTTCAGAAAAAACGCATTTTCTTCCTCATTCTGTTGGTACGTAAACCATAATTATTGATGTATTCAAAGTCATCGATATTTTTCACAGCATATTATCCACAAAAATCAAGATAAATCCACTCGCAGACAGTATTTTCTATGATACTTAATGTCGTTAGACATTCAACCCATTTTTGTAACACCCTGTAGGGCTAAAAAAAATCGAATAGAGAACGTTGCTTCTTTTGACCACTGGAATGATATTATAAAAAAAATTGACGAACCACTGCAATAATGTACCTAACATGTTCTTTCCTGTTTCTTGCAACGAGTTTCATAAAAGGACCCAGCACCAAATACATGGGAAAATGGCTTCAAGCCAATTTTGATAATTTTTTGGGATATTGTAGTACAAGTCACTAGAAGTTACACGTGCAAGTTTGAATTAGTTTCTATGTCCACTTACGGAGATATGAATTTTTGAAAATCATAAAAATTGCTGTTTTACCATGCAAAACATAGTAAGGTTCAAAAATCCAAAAGTATTTCTTTTTAGATGATTAGAAACAAAATAATAGCATTGTTGGTTTGAAAAAAGTCAAATGACATGTCAGTCAGTCGGTCGATAGAACAAGCCACCTATTGTACAGGGTGGGTCAAAAATAGTAGATATTTAGTATATTTTGCCAATCTTTATCATCGGTCCCGTTAGTGAGACTGAACATTTTTCATTAGGAAAATCCCTATTGGGAATATTTTCTTGACAAAAAATGTTTCTCTCAAAATGTCGATGTTTTTACAACACAGTAATTTTTTTTTTAATGTTTTTTATCCTACATGTTTTTAACAATAGCCACACAAAGCAGCCTTTTTGATTCAATTAATTCGCTGTCAAAACTACTTGAGGAAGACTTTATAGTAATTGCTTAATATGATTAGCTTCAAAAACTTACCATCACATTTTATACGGGGGGCGTTTACAAAATTAGTTGAAATCGGTTTTGTACGTAATAGGTATACCGGGTGTCCCACGCAGATTAGGACAGGGAATATTTCGGAAATGGAGAGTAGTAGAGAATTGTAATTTTGGGGTTGTAAATCAAAGCAATTAGTGTAGCTTTTTTTGATATTATGTTACCCAATGAGCTTTTTGTTTACGGTCACGTGACATCAGATTCAAAATTTATTAATGGGACAACCTGTATATTTTGGTATTTTTATGTTCCTCTCAACGAACTATCACCCTTGTAGTCTAAAACGATTAGTTCAAGAACTACAGGTACTTCAATATCCAACAAAGGGTAATAAAGTACCTATATTTCTTAAAATAATCGTTTTAGACCACAAGTGTGATAGTTCGTTGTAATTATTTTATCGGGAGGAACATAAAAATGCCAAAATATACAGGTTGTCCAATCAATAATTTTGAATCTGACCGAAAACAAAAAGCTCATTTGGTAACATAATATCAAAAAGCTACACCAATTGCTTTAATTCGGAACCCCAAAATTAGAATTCTCTACTTTCGAGTTCCGAAATATTCCCTGGGTCACCCTGTATATGTTTGGTAATTATTTTGTGTGGATCTGCCAACTTGAATCATATTTCACAGTTATACTGCAAAGTGAATTTCAATTCACTAGGGTAACTTTCAAACCTATTTCTGGTTTCAGAAATATAAATTAAAATTGATATTCTATTGAAGATAATTATACAGTCTTATTTGTTGATGAAAATTCAGTGTGCAGATCCATATACAGGGTGTCAATTTGAAAACTTCCCACCCTTAATATCTTCCTTCCAGTAAACAATATGAGTAATCGAAAAAACAGGTCAATTTTATTGTCAAGGGGGACACTTTCACGGACTATTTGTAGCCCTCGTGGTTCAACCCCCTAGGAGGGGTAGATGTTACCCTTAGAATTTTAAATGGGAAGGGGGGTCAAGTGGCACATCATTTTGATGGGCGTTCAATTCTTGTTCCAATGGTACCCTGACTTATTATTTTGTGATGAGCATTTTCCGAAAAATTGCGTTCTAAACTAACAGAAGTAATTATTAGAACGCCTATACTGAGATGCATTATTGTATTGACTCCCTTTAATAAAAATGGTTAGAAGAGTAGGTGGCACCGCTCCAACCCTTGAATGACAGGAATAAATTTATTACGCATTGGATTTTTTATTTGGTGGTTATTTTCCTTTTACACAATAAAATTTAATTTGCCAGAAAGACATTTCCAACATAAAATCTACTTACGCTTATCTTATTAGCTGTTCGAAATGTTGTCCATTTTGCTCTAAACAGTAATACAGTCTGTTTTCGAACTCCCCTCTAACATTACGGAAAACTTCATTAGGAATTGACCGGCATGCTGCTGTAATTCGTCTTTTAAGTTCGTCAATATCAGACGGTTGTGTTTTATAAACAACGGATTTAAGATGCCCCCAAAGAAAGAAATCTAAGGGTGTTAAATCCGGTGATCTCGGAGGACATTCAACTGCTCCCCTTCTGCCAATCCATCTACCCGGAAATCTCTCGTTTAACCACTGTCGGACGGGAAGAAAATAATGAGGTGGAGCACCGTCCTGCTGGTAATGTAACAGATCCTCCTGCAAAAGTTCATTACCTTCTGCATCAATTTGAGTTTCTAGCTCGTGAGTTATAAGAGGATCGATAGTCTCTTCAAGCATATCAAGGTACAGATTGCCAGTCAAGTTTTCTTCCAGAAATAATGGACCAAGAATGGCATATCCAAGAATACCAGCCCAAACATTAACTTTTTGTGGGTGTTGTGTATGCCCTTCCCGAAAAATATGTGGGTTTTCGTCACTCCAATAGCGACAATTTTGTCTATTAACATTGCCATTCAGAAAAAATTAACACTCATCGCTGAAACAGATGTTTAACAGAAGATTAGGGATGGTATTGACTCGATGAGACATGATTTCACAAAACTCTATTCTTCTATCATAATCATCCTCGTGGAGCTCTTGAAGAATCTGCATTTTATATGGATGAAATTTATGCATTTTCAATGCTTTTCTTATAGTCTCGCGTGACATTCCCGTCTGTTCTGATACTGATCGTAAGGAGCTGGTGGGCTCTGCAGCAAATGTTCCCAAAACTTCAATTTGAGCTGCTTCATTTAGTACTCTGGGGTTATTTCTTTTTTTATTTGTCACTGAACCAGTTTCGTAAAACTTATTCACCAAATCAAGCACATACTGGTGACTTACATTACAATTTGGATGTCTTTCGTTAAAAAGACATGCCGCCCTTCGTGCGCACTTTCCAACTTCTCCATAAATTACAATCATTTCAATTCTGTCTTGAAGAATGTAAACCATTTTTACACTTTTATACACTTATTAAAGTAATTCCTAAACAGCCCAACAGGTACAACGGTATTCACAATACTACCACATAGTTCAAATTTGCTAACCAATTTTTTGCCGGAAAACAGAAACTTTTTACAGCAGAAGTAGCAAAAAAGTAAGGCTATCTGTACAATTTCTGCGATGACACTTAAAAATTCAGCATTTAATAAACACAACTTTACTACCATCTACGTTTTACTATTAGACTACTTTTTTATGTAAAGTGTTTGGAGCTAATGGCTAATGTTACCCCTAATAAAGGGTTGGAACGGTACCACCTAATATTCTAACCAGTTCTGGCCAAACCATGCATCTCAGTATAGGCGTTCTAATAATTACTTCTGTTAGTTTAGAACGCAATTTTTCGGAAAATGCTCATCAAAAAATAATAAGTCAGGGTACCATTGGAACAAGAATTGAACGCCCATCAAAATGATGTGCCACTTGACCCCCCTTCCCATTTAAAATTCGAAGGGTCACCTCTACCCCTCCTAGGGGGTTGAACCACGAGGTCTACAAATAGTCCTTGAAAGTGTCCCCCTTGACAATAAAATTGACCTGTTTTTTCGATTACTCATATTGTTTACTGGAAGGAAGATATTAAGGGTGGGAAGTTTTCAAATTGACACCCTGTAAATGGTACTCTACACCGTCAAAAACAAATCATTACGAGGTGTATAGTACGATTTATATGGATCTGGATACCAAATGTTCATCAAGAAATAAGATTGTATAATATCTTCTATAGAATATTAATTTTAATTTATATTTCAAAAACCAGACAAAGGATATTAATGAAACTTACCCGGGTGTACGAAAATTTACTTTGCAGTATTTTTTTCTCTTTGGGTTTTGGCATCGACTGCTGTGGTCATTAGCCATGTGTTCTTTATAGGCCTTGTTACCAACTCCATACGCCACTTTAGGAGCAGCACTGTTAACTTTGCAGTATTACTGTAAAATATGATTCAAATTGGCAGATCCATTGAAAAATAATTAATAAACGTATACAGTGTGTCCCACATTGAGAATAAAATAATTTGAAAATTTATTTCTTTCAAATTATAGTACTCAGGAATACCTAACTTTATGTTGAAGAAACATTCGTATATCCATTTTCCACGGCTATGACCAATTGAAAATTGAATAAGTGGGGAAAACATATTAGGAATTTTTTCATCACAAAATTATCATCAAATAATGTTTCAAAGCACCCTTAAACCTCCAGATCTCAATGCTTGAATCAATTGATTATACAGAGTGTCATTTGTTGCTGCCAATATGATTAACTCTTTTTTATCGGCAATATTTGCTTGATTTTCATAATTTCTTCACTTTTCACAAAATTCACAAAAATATTCAATCAATACTGCATAAAATAATCAAATACTACTTTTCCATGGCAAACTGTAACCATTTGAATAGTGAAAAATTGGGAAAAAACATATTAAGGATCTTTTATTAAAAATTAACCTCAACATCTGGTTTTGGAATGTCCCAGTACCCCAGAACTCAATGCTGAATCATTGAAATATACAGGATGTCATATGTAGCTGGCAATATCACCAACTCTTATTCATCTATAATGCTTGGGATAATTCCGAAAATGTCTTCTGTTGTGACAAAGAACACAGAAATATTCCACCAATACTGCAGAATGTAAACAAGCATCACTTTTCTATGGCTAACTATGATAAGTTAAAAAGTGATCAGTTGGAGAAAATACGTCACTGAACTAACATCAGAAATGGGTTCAGAATATGCTAAAACTCTCAGATACTAATCCCCGAGTCATCTGCGAATACCGCTATTATAAATTGATGAATTCGTATCAGCTGCGGAAAAGGAATAAATTGATAAGTGCAATAATTTTCAAAATAAATCAATTTAGGAGTTGAACTGTTGTTATATACAGATAACACCCTATATATTTCTCAGGAATTGAGATCTGAGGGTTTCAGAGTGTTCTGGTCCAGAATCTGATGTTAGTTCAGTGATTAAATAATCCATAATATTGGTCTTCCCAATGTTTCAATTATCAGTCGGTCATACCCTAATAGCACACTATGTCCCAGGGACGTCCCTATTTGGTACAAATCATGTCCGAATGTCCGGGACTTAAAATCATTGTCCATGGGACGTTCGATTCAGTGCATTTTCATGAATTTCCCCAAAGGACTTCCTATGGATGTCCCAATCGGTACATCGTATAAAACGTCTTTGCGAGGACGTCTTTGGGATGTCCTGGGTCGGATATATTTTGTAATGTTTACTAGGACATCCATCGGACGTCCTTGTTAGTAAGTATTCTTTGAAAGGACGTCCCTTGGTTGTCCTGGTACGGGACATTAAGGAACATCCCGCATGAATGAATATTGGACGTCCCAATTGGTTAATCTTAGAATATCTCCCTGCGAGGACTTCCTTGGGATGTCCTGGTTCGGATATATTTGGTAGAATTTTCTAGGAAATCCATTGGATGTCCTGGTTGGCATGTAATTGGCATGTCTTCGAAAGGACTTCCTATGGTGGTCCTGGTACGGGTACATTCTGGAACGTCGTTGATGGATGTACATCGGACGTCATCCCAATTAGTGAATTTCAGAAAATGTCCCAGCGAGGACTTCCTTGGGATGTCCTGGATTGAAAATTTTTCGGAATGTTTCCTAGGTGCATCCATCCAAAGAATACATCCCAGCTAGTGTTTTTACAGAAGAGGTACAAAATGGATCGCATATTTACAATAGTGCTAAACATTACAGCGAAAACAACCCATCTGAAATAAAACCCTTTTCACTATCATTGAGGTAATCAGGGGCCATATTCTCGAGTTTGTGCTTATACCAATAAGATTCACTGTTTCACAGCAATGAAAATAAAAAAATTATGTTTGTCTCTCATCTAGTTCGTATACGGATTGAAACCGAACAATTCCTCTATGTATGGATTCCGTGCATAAAGTTGTTTTCTGTGTTTTGTGTTCTGTGTTCAAGTGAAGTGTTGACGAATTGACAGACAATTGTTGAGTATTTACCAGCTATGGCGGCTTTTCTATCGCCTTTTGTGATTAATTAGTTTAGTGACTGTTCTGTAAGTTATTTTGTGTTCATTCAGTGTAGTTATATCTTTAAATGAAAATAAAAGTTTTGTTATACTATTCAATAGTTATTACTAACCTATTCAACACTGTTTTGAAAAAGATGTTTCCGCAAGACAAGTAGAGTTGTGTGTATCCTTTAAACATGTACAAAACCGAATTGAATGACTCTGGGAGAGTGCTGAGCTTCCCTAGTAAGTAAATCTGGTTCCATCCAAATTGTTATCTCCAGTAATCCACAACAATATCATAATCTTAGTCCTGAAAGAGATGTAGGAACAAACACATCTGATAATTCTGCACCTTCTAAGGACGTCCCAGATGTACTTTCGATTGATGTAATTCGGGGACGTCCGATTAACATCCCAGGTGGATGTCCATTGGATATCCTTATAGAACGTCCAATCTTGGTGAGGAGTCGAGACATTGGTGCTTCCCACGGATGTCCAATGGACGTCCGCGGTACCAATACTGCACGTCCTAAGGACGTACCAATATTGCACGTCCTAAGGACGTCTAAGATGTACTTTCGATTGATGTAATTCGGGGACGTCCGATTAACATCCCAGGTGGATGTCCATTGGATATCCTTATAGAACGTCCAATTTTGGTGAGAAGTCGAGACATTGGTGCTTCCCACGGATGTCCAATGGACGTCCGCGGTACCAATTTTGTACATCCTAAGGACGTCCCGAATGTCCTGAGAGGATGTCCTATGGATTTCCATCGGACTTCATGGTGCTATTAGGGTAGTTAGCCAAGAAAAAGGATTCTTGGTTACTTTCTACAGTATTAATTGAACATGTGTGGGCACGTTGTGACAAAAAAAAAAGACATTTTAAAATCAACAGAGCATCATGGACAAATAAGAGTTGGTGATATTGCCAGCTACATATGACACCCTGTATATTTCAATGATTGATCATTGAGTTCTGGGTTCTGGAATATTCAATGTAATTTCAAAAAGTATTGAATGTATTTCAAAATTATCAATTCAATTCCAAAATGCGTCAATTGTATTTCAAATTAGTCAATTTAATTTCAAAATGTATCAAATGTATTTCAAAATTATCAATTGAATTTCAAATTAATCAATTTAATTTCAAAAAATTCCATTTCAATTTCAAAATCCATCATTTCAATTTCAAATGTAACCATTTTTATTTCAAAATCAGTCATCAACAATGTAATATGTTATATATGCTTATATAATTTATTGTCCAACAGGCATATCTTCCAACGCTAAAGCCGGTCCGTGAAACGTCGACGAGTGTTGTACCGCACGAGCGCAATCACCTCCTGCAATCGTATTTTTGGCTTCGTCTACAATATTTTCCAAGTAAACCAATCTTTGTTCTATTACTCCAGGAGCAGCTACATCTGGAATTCTCATGGTATTCTTCACAAAGGTTTTTATCTTGGACCAAATTGTCTCTATCGGGTTTAACATTGGAGAGTACGGTGCTAATTTCAAGAGAGTAACTGCAGTGCCATTTAAGGCCGTTGCCAACCTAGCATGACATGGAGCATTATCGCAAACTATCACTAAATCAACAAGTTGATTTCCCCCGTTCTCCCATTGTTGCATGAGTTGTAGAATCCACTCATTAGCAGCACCTGCATTAAAAGAGCCACGACGGCGGTGCATTGCAACGACGCCTGCTGCCGAGATGCCTCCAATTAAATGAATATTTGGCCCCCTTGCGGCTGGAAGCAATTGTACTGCTCTATTACCAACCCGAGAGCGACCTCTACAACGACGACAAAATAAATTGAAGTTTGTTTCATCAATCCATACTATTTGTTTGCCCTGTTGGATATAGTCATTGAGAGTACGAACATAATGTGCCCTCAACATTTTATTCTCATTGCTATTCATTGTAACAGGCTGCTTATGTACTTGTTTCAAAGTGAAAAGTCTACCCTCTAAGTAGTTACCCAAAGTGGAAAGGCAGATTCTCACATTGAACTCTCCTGACACTTTTTCTCTCAAACTTTTTAATGTCTGCGAACAATCTTCTTCGACCCATTCAATGATTCTGTCTACCTGCTGTTCCGAAAGAATCCTTGGTTTCTTTCCTCCTTTTTGGAACATGTGGTCCCGACCTGATTTGATCCATTCGTAGGCCGTGTGGAAATTAATATTTAATGTTGATGCCAATCTGACCCAATCCTCACCTTTATTTGCACAAGCAACAATTCTCTTCCTATCTGGATCTAAGTGCTTCTTGTAAATCTTTCTAGCATATGGTTCGTTACCCTCCAGGACGACCCTACATAAAGGGCATCTTGCATCCGCTGTGTTGATAATTACTTCTGAACAAGTTACGTGAAAAAAGTGATTGCAAGGAAGAACTTTCAGCACGTTACCTCTCAACATTGAGATTCGGCAGATAGCACAATTGTCTTTCAAATTCATTCTCTCGAAGTCTCGAATTAAATAATTACAGGTATCAATAAATGAAGTCAAAATGACAGGAACCATAAGCGTTTCGATAACACAGGGTGAATGAAAATATCAACTAACACCCATCTAACATCTGCCCGTGCTTTTTCAGTTTTGAAATTCAAATGATGCATTATGAAATACATTTGATATTTTTTGAAATACAAATGACTATTTTGGAATTTGAAGTGTTAGTTTTTGAAATTGAATTGATAATTTTCAAATACAATTGATGCTTTTTGAAATCCAAATGACTAATTTGAAATACAATTGACGCATTTTGAAATTGAATTGATAATTTTGAAATACATCTGATGCTTTTTGAAATTAAATTGACTAATTTGAAATACAATTGATACTTTTTGAAATTCAAATGACTATTTGGAAATACAATTGACCGTTTTCGAACTAAAATTGGAAAAGGTGTAGTAAATTATTCATAATAAGTTCATTTTGAATTTGAATTTTCAAATTCTGATTTGCGGTTGATCCAGAAATCCGAAAAAAATCATGGGTGTTCTCCGTGCAGTTTACTGCAGTCTCTTTTTTATACCTATGTACCTACTATTAGGTACATAGCGAAGGATGGAGATTCATTCAAACAATCAAAGGACCGTTTCTTCATATCCGTTACTAATGAAAGAAGAAATAGTTTATCCCTTATCGTTTGAACATTTTTGAGTCAATACAGCAGATCTCACAGCCATTGTCTAAAGAAGAATAGTCAGACAATCCCTGTGCAAAATGCATTGGATGGCCGTCACCTGAGACATCTATACTATTTTACTGGAAACATTGAAAATGTATCCAGTAATGTGGCGCCGTTATCGGATGGCACGCAAAACTATACTTCTGTCTCTTTTTAAAATAGAACGCCAGTTTTCATTCACTTCATTCAGTCATTGTCTAAAGAAGTATAGTCAGTCAATCTTATGGGAATATTATTGGATGACGATGGGGTTTATTAGTAGATGGCGCCAGCACGCTTGCCCCCAAAAAGGAGACAAACGAATGACATGGAAAGTGTCGTAGTAATCGCGTAAAGTAAATAATGAATGGTCATTATTTCGTATTTTTGATTGGCTCAGTGTCCGTTCCACCTGCCATTTGCAATTTACATGTAAACGAGAGAGCAAAGAAGCGAACTTTCGAGGTGTTTGGCATTTCATTGTTTTTGTCTTGTTAGGTCTCAGTCAGTTTACGAATTCACATAGATATTTTCAGGTTCAGGGTGATTTCTCTTGACTAATGTTTATGGGAAGATGTCCTATGATGATCCTATAGAATTGAAATTTTACGTGTTGGTTCAGTTCCGATGACAAATCATTAAAGTCGAAGAAATTGTCCCCTCTGCCCCCGAAAGTTAGATAGAGAACGCGTAGGGTTTCGGAAGTTGTATTGATGGATTTGGACGTCAGAAATAACAGCAAAAAAAAACAAGTAGAGAGGGGCTGCCCCCTTCTCTCGAAAAGTTGGAAAACCAACTCTCGTGAAATTAAAATCGGAAAAATCTATAAAAATCGTGAAAAATATCTGACAGTCGAATGTTATGGTTTATAAAAAGGAATCGCCCCCCCCCCCCCCCCCGTCCTCCGAAAGCTAGATAGAGAACGCGTAGGTTTTCGGACGTTTTCATGACGGATTTGGACGTCAAAAATTACAGCAAGAAAAATATAAGTAGGGTGGTACTCGCCTCCCTCTTTTCTCGAAAAAAAAAAATGGAAAACACGCGAAATTATAATCGGAAAAATCTGTAAAAATTATAAAAAATATCTGACTGTCGGAAATTATGGTTTAAAAAATTTCGCCCGTCCTTTCCCCCCCTCAAAAGCTAGGAATTCGAAAAATATTTCAACAGTTTCCCACAGTGGCCTCCTTTCCTTTCACAAAAAAAAATAGGAAAACTCGCGGAAGAGATATCAAAAAAAATTCGTAAAAATAGTGAAAATTATCTGGCCATTGAATAGAACGGTTTAAAAAAAAATACCCCTCTGCCCCCCTCTGAAGCTATTTAGAGAATACGTAGAAAATTGAAAAAAATTCCAACAGTAAATTAACAGGTAAGCGACCGTGCAACAATGGCGCATTGATTGAAATGAACAAACTAAGGAACATATTCACAGAAAACTAAAAACGATATAAATAAACAAACTTAAAAAACCTTTTCAGATAAAATCTTTTATTTAAATGCACTAAAGCGAAAAACACATAATTTTGGTACATTATAAAATTTTAAATGATATAAAAGCTTTTGTCGTGTGAATAAATCTTGAGGTAATTTTAAATTTAATTTACTATAAGAATTACATACAGTGAGTCTGCTTAAGTTAGCTACATATGGGAAACTTTTTTATTATTGATTTTACGAAAAAAGGTTATTCTTCATAAAAACTTCTGCATGGTCTAAAAGACATGATGCAACCATCAGATATTGAATTTTATCAATCTTATACTTGGTACGTCAGAAGATATCAATTTTACCCAAGAGTAAAGTAACTTTATATTTCACAATATCGAAAATTGTTATTATGAAAAGTTGTTCGGAATTAAAAACTTTAGAAAAGAAAACTGTAGGTCACAATGAGCTTATGACAAGGGGCATAAGATGTCCGGAGGACTGCTCACTGCTAAAATCCTATACAATAGGAAAGTTGGGTCGAAAATCCATCAGAAAACAACTACTTTCCTGGCTAATGCCACGACGAACATTGAATTACATCTGATGAAATTTCCGTGCAGAGTTCCTACAAGGTTCTCTCTGCAATTGCTTGGTTGCATGGGAATGTTCATCGAAACATTCGGACCACCTATATATCGATTTCGGAGTGTTGCTCCTCATCAGTATAGGGTAGGTCTAGCAGTCAATAACTAATGACTGCAACGAATGAATCGACGACCAAACCCATTTACAGACCGAAACTGAGATCGCGCCCGCACAGTGGATTAATTCCAAACTGCGAGCGCCATCTCAGTGCCGGAAGCCCAACCAAAGCAATACCCATGACCACGATCGTCAAGACCGTATATAAACAGAAAAGAAAACTGTAGGTCACAATGAGCTTATGACAAGGGGCATAAGATGTCCGGAGGACTGCTCACTGCTAAAATCCTATACAATAGGAAAGTTGGGTCGAAAATCCATCAGAAAACAACTACTTTCCTGGCTAATGCCACGACGAACATTGAATTACATCTGATGAAATTTCCGTGCAGAGTTCCTACAAGGTTCTCTCTGCAATTGCTTGGTTGCATGGGAATGTTCATCGAAACATTCGGACCACCTATATATCGATTTCGGAGTGTTGCTCCTCATCAGTATAGGGTAGGTCTAGCAGTCAATAACTAATGACTGCAACGAATGAATCGACGACCAAACCCATTTACAGACCGAAACTGAGATCGCGCCCGCACAGTGGATTAATTCCAAACTGCGAGCGCCATCTCAGTGCCGGAAGCCCAACCAAAGCAATACCCATGACCACGATCGTCAAGACCGTATATAAACAGAAAAGAAAACTGTAGGTCACAATGAGCTTATGACAAGGGGCATAAGATGTCCGGAGGACTGCTCACTGCTAAAATCCTATACAATAGGAAAGTTGGGTCGAAAATCCATCAGAAAACAACTACTTTCCTGGCTAATGCCACGACGAACATTGAATTACATCTGATGAAATTTCCGTGCAGAGTTCCTACAAGGTTCTCTCTGCAATTGCTTGGTTGCATGGGAATGTTCATCGAAACATTCGGACCACCTATATATCGATTTCGGAGTGTTGCTCCTCATCAGTATAGGGTAGGTCTAGCAGTCAATAACTAATGACTGCAACGAATGAATCGACGACCAAACCCATTTACAGACCGAAACTGAGATCGCGCCCGCACAGTGGATTAATTCCAAACTGCGAGCGCCATCTCAGTGCCGGAAGCCCAACCAAAGCAATACCCATGACCACGATCGTCAAGACCGTATATAAACAGAAAAGAAAACTGTAGGTCACAATGAGCTTATGACAAGGGGCATAAGATGTCCGGAGGACTGCTCACTGCTAAAATCCTATACAATAGGAAAGTTGGGTCGAAAATCCATCAGAAAACAACTACTTTCCTGGCTAATGCCACGACGAACATTGAATTACATCTGATGAAATTTCCGTGCAGAGTTCCTACAAGGTTCTCTCTGCAATTGCTTGGTTGCATGGGAATGTTCATCGAAACATTCGGACCACCTATATATCGATTTCGGAGTGTTGCTCCTCATCAGTATAGGGTAGGTCTAGCAGTCAATAACTAATGACTGCAACGAATGAATCGACGACCAAACCCATTTACAGACCGAAACTGAGATCGCGCCCGCACAGTGGATTAATTCCAAACTGCGAGCGCCATCTCAGTGCCGGAAGCCCAACCAAAGCAATACCCATGACCACGATCGTCAAGACCGTATATAAACAGAAAAGAAAACTGTAGGTCACAATGAGCTTATGACAAGGGGCATAAGATGTCCGGAGGACTGCTCACTGCTAAAATCCTATACAATAGGAAAGTTGGGTCGAAAATCCATCAGAAAACAACTACTTTCCTGGCTAATGCCACGACGAACATTGAATTACATCTGATGAAATTTCCGTGCAACTTTCCTATTGTATAGGATTTTAGCAGTGAGCAGTCCTCCGGACATCTTATGCCCCTTGTCATAAGCTCATTGTGACCTACAGTTTTCTTTTCTGTTTATATACGGTCTTGACGATCGTGGTCATGGGTATTGCTTTGGTTGGGCTTCCGGCACTGAGATGGCGCTCGCAGTTTGGAATTAATCCACTGTGCGGGCGCGATCTCAGTTTCGGTCTGTAAATGGGTTTGGTCGTCGATTCATTCGTTGCAGTCATTAGTTATTGACTGCTAGACCTACCCTATACTGATGAGGAGCAACACTCCGAAATCGATATATAGGTGGTCCGAATGTTTCGATGAACATTCCCATGCAACCAAGCAATTGCAGAGAGAACCTTGTAGGAACTCTGCACGGAAATTTCATCAGATGTAATTCAATGTTCGTCGTGGCATTAGCCAGGAAAGTAGTTGTTTTCTGATGGATTTTCGACCCAACTTTCCTATTGTATAGGATTTTAGCAGTGAGCAGTCCTCCGGACATCTTATGCCCCTTGTCATAAGCTCATTGTGACCTACAGTTTTCTTTTCTGTTTATATACGGTCTTGACGATCGTGGTCATGGGTATTGCTTTGGTTGGGCTTCCGGCACTGAGATGGCGCTCGCAGTTTGGAATTAATCCACTGTGCGGGCGCGATCTCAGTTTCGGTCTGTAAATGGGTTTGGTCGTCGATTCATTCGTTGCAGTCATTAGTTATTGACTGCTAGACCTACCCTATACTGATGAGGAGCAACACTCCGAAATCGATATATAGGTGGTCCGAATGTTTCGATGAACATTCCCATGCAACCAAGCAATTGCAGAGAGAACCTTGTAGGAACTCTGCACGGAAATTTCATCAGATGTAATTCAATGTTCGTCGTGGCATTAGCCAGGAAAGTAGTTGTTTTCTGATGGATTTTCGACCCAACTTTCCTATTGTATAGGATTTTAGCAGTGAGCAGTCCTCCGGACATCTTATGCCCCTTGTCATAAGCTCATTGTGACCTACAGTTTTCTTTTCTGTTTATATACGGTCTTGACGATCGTGGTCATGGGTATTGCTTTGGTTGGGCTTCCGGCACTGAGATGGCGCTCGCAGTTTGGAATTAATCCACTGTGCGGGCGCGATCTCAGTTTCGGTCTGTAAATGGGTTTGGTCGTCGATTCATTCGTTGCAGTCATTAGTTATTGACTGCTAGACCTACCCTATACTGATGAGGAGCAACACTCCGAAATCGATATATAGGTGGTCCGAATGTTTCGATGAACATTCCCATGCAACCAAGCAATTGCAGAGAGAACCTTGTAGGAACTCTGCACGGAAATTTCATCAGATGTAATTCAATGTTCGTCGTGGCATTAGCCAGGAAAGTAGTTGTTTTCTGATGGATTTTCGACCCAACTTTCCTATTGTATAGGATTTTAGCAGTGAGCAGTCCTCCGGACATCTTATGCCCCTTGTCATAAGCTCATTGTGACCTACAGTTTTCTTTTCTGTTTATATACGGTCTTGACGATCGTGGTCATGGGTATTGCTTTGGTTGGGCTTCCGGCACTGAGATGGCGCTCGCAGTTTGGAATTAATCCACTGTGCGGGCGCGATCTCAGTTTCGGTCTGTAAATGGGTTTGGTCGTCGATTCATTCGTTGCAGTCATTAGTTATTGACTGCTAGACCTACCCTATACTGATGAGGAGCAACACTCCGAAATCGATATATAGGTGGTCCGAATGTTTCGATGAACATTCCCATGCAACCAAGCAATTGCAGAGAGAACCTTGTAGGAACTCTGCACGGAAATTTCATCAGATGTAATTCAATGTTCGTCGTGGCATTAGCCAGGAAAGTAGTTGTTTTCTGATGGATTTTCGACCCAACTTTCCTATTGTATAGGATTTTAGCAGTGAGCAGTCCTCCGGACATCTTATGCCCCTTGTCATAAGCTCATTGTGACCTACAGTTTTCTTTTCTGTTTATATACGGTCTTGACGATCGTGGTCATGGGTATTGCTTTGGTTGGGCTTCCGGCACTGAGATGGCGCTCGCAGTTTGGAATTAATCCACTGTGCGGGCGCGATCTCAGTTTCGGTCTGTAAATGGGTTTGGTCGTCGATTCATTCGTTGCAGTCATTAGTTATTGACTGCTAGACCTACCCTATACTGATGAGGAGCAACACTCCGAAATCGATATATAGGTGGTCCGAATGTTTCGATGAACATTCCCATGCAACCAAGCAATTGCAGAGAGAACCTTGTAGGAACTCTGCACGGAAATTTCATCAGATGTAATTCAATGTTCGTCGTGGCATTAGCCAGGAAAGTAGTTGTTTTCTGATGGATTTTCGACCCAACTTTCCTATTGTATAGGATTTTAGCAGTGAGCAGTCCTCCGGACATCTTATGCCCCTTGTCATAAGCTCATTGTGACCTACAGTTTTCTTTTCTGTTTATATACGGTCTTGACGATCGTGTCATGGGTATTGCTTTGGTTGGGCTTCCGGCACTGAGATGGCGCTCGCAGTTTGGAATTAATCCACTGTGCGGGCGCGATCTCAGTTTCGGTCTGTAAATGGGTTTGGTCGTCGATTCATTCGTTGCAGTCATTAGTTATTGACTGCTAGACCTACCCTATACTGATGAGGAGCAACACTCCGAAATCGATATATAGGTGGTCCGAATGTTTCGATGAACATTCCCATGCAACCAAGCAATTGCAGAGAGAACCTTGTAGGAACTCTGCACGGAAATTTCATCAGATGTAATTCAATGTTCGTCGTGGCATTAGCCAGGAAAGTAGTTGTTTTCTGATGGATTTTCGACCCAACTTTCCTATTGTATAGGATTTTAGCAGTGAGCAGTCCTCCGGACATCTTATGCCCCTTGTCATAAGCTCATTGTGACCTACAGTTTTCTTTTCTGTTTATATACGGTCTTGACGATCGTGGTCATGGGTATTGCTTTGGTTGGGCTTCCGGCACTGAGATGGCGCTCGCAGTTTGGAATTAATCCACTGTGCGGGCGCGATCTCAGTTTCGGTCTGTAAATGGGTTTGGTCGTCGATTCATTCGTTGCAGTCATTAGTTATTGACTGCTAGACCTACCCTATACTGATGAGGAGCAACACTCCGAAATCGATATATAGGTGGTCCGAATGTTTCGATGAACATTCCCATGCAACCAAGCAATTGCAGAGAGAACCTTGTAGGAACTCTGCACGGAAATTTCATCAGATGTAATTCAATGTTCGTCGTGGCATTAGCCAGGAAAGTAGTTGTTTTCTGATGGATTTTCGACCCAACTTTCCTATTGTATAGGATTTTAGCAGTGAGCAGTCCTCCGGACATCTTATGCCCCCCATTAAAAACTTTGTTTCAATATGCAATTACGTCCTTCCAATTGGAAGATTAATTTTTTTACATTTTTTTTTTAAATTATCAATATTACTTTTATCATTTTTATTTATTACAAACATGTAAACATTTCCATTCTATTTAGAAATTAATAAGCAAATTTTCGTGAAACAAAATTTTATAAAAGATAAATGTTCGGAATTGATAATTTGAAAAAAATTTGTAAACAAATTATTTTTATAATAAGAAGGATGTTATTGAATATTGGAACATGGTTTTTAATTCCAACTAACTTTTTACAATGAAAATTTTCGATATTGTGAAATATAAAGTTACTTCGTACAAGATTGATGAAATTTGATATCTGATGATTGCATCATGGGTTTTAGACCATGCAGAACTTTTTATGAGGAATAAATATTTTTCGTACAATCAATAATAAAAAAGTTTCCCATATGTAGCCAACTTGAGCAGACTCACTGTATATACTTCTCGCGACAAGCTTTTATATCATTTAGAATTTCATAATGTAACAAAATGATGGGTTTATTCGCTTTAAAATTTATTTTCTTCTTTTTAGTACATTTAAATAGAAGCTTTTCTCTTGAATGATTTTTTCCAAATTTATTTATTTACCATAAAGTCAAAGTTGTAAAACCTAATAAGGGTTTTCTTTCGAAATTAGTTACTGAGATAATGGCATTATCTGCGACTGAATTTGAAGTTTCAGTCGATCGTTCTAAATAACCTCTATAAGTCAAAAATTAAGCTTTATGACTTCATGACCAATATGCACAGAAAACTCATATAAAGAAGATGAAATAGTTATTTATACCGGGTGGCTACGGAAGTATTGCCTACGGAATATCTCAGTTATTGTATGAAGTAGGTTTGTGAAATTTGGAGCGTCGATATAATGACATAAGAGCTAGAATTTGAGCATATTGACATGTCGAAGTTAACTTCCGGTCTGACCGGAAGTAACATCAACTTTCTTATTTTAAATGGAAACCCCATTTTTTTTCTTTTCGCTTTATTCAGCATTCAATTCCCTTTCTAATGACATATCACAAGTTGGTATCTAACCAGAAACTAGATCAGAAAAAAATTATTATTGAAATTCACCGAGTAGGCCGTGGAAGCAAAATGAAAGCCAAAAATTGAAAAGTTGGCTATGGAAACCATACGTCACTTGATAACAGTTGCTACTACTGTGATATTTTATTTTCATTCGTCGGCGTTATAAAAAGCCGCCAAAAAAAATATTGGAAAAATTGGGAAAAAAACAATACTCTGTAGGTCCATAACTTAAATAGGAACATACAACGTTTTCTTGCCTGTACTATTCAGCATAACCATTCCTTTCTAATGATATAATAGAAAGTAATTTTTTGAATTGAAATACAAAAAAATCCAATTATTATTCTTCAAATAACGAAAAAACAGATTTATCGAAAAAAAAATTCAAATTGATAGGATTAAAGATAAAATAAATTCAAAACAAATGTTCGAAATGCATTCCCTCAGCGTCAATACATTTATTGACTCTGGTGATATTTTCATGTAAAACGTTTCTCAACATTTGGGGCGTGATATCTTGGAAAGCTCTACGAATTTTTACTTCTAGCTCATGTAGAGTTGTAGGCTGTGTGGAATACACCCTATTTTTAAGATGCCCCCATAGAAAAAAGTCGCACGGAGTAAGATCAGGTGACCTTGGTGTCCACCTGACTGGACCATGGGTTGTTATAAGTCTCTCTTGAAAGCGATTTTGAAGATAATTTCTCGCTATTCTTGAATTATGCGGAGGGGCGCCATCTTGCTGGAAGTACATTCTCTCAGTTATTTCCGCTGGTAGGTTGTTAATGAATTCCGAAATTTCATTCGTTAAAAAATTTAAGTATCTCTCTCCGGTTAGTTGGCCTTGAAAAAGAATGGGGCCAACAATATGAGTTCGAACTATTCCTGCCCAAACATTCACACCAAATCTCTCCTGGAAGCCGCCTTGTCGAAACCGGTGCTCGTTTGCTATCGCCCAGTACCTGGAACAAAAGACCGTTCACACTTTTAGCACTTTATACTTCGATTATCGACAATAATCCAAATAAAGTACAGTACCTACCTTGTATTATTCTTGTTATAATCCATTGTTGGTAAATCTTGACTCGTCCGTAAACAAGATATAATAGTTAAATAGGTGTTTCTCAGCATTTTGTCGAAGAAACCAATTACAATATTCCAGGCGCCTTTCACCGTCATTTTCATACAAATGTTGATGCAACTGATACTTGAAGGATTTCAATCGATGTTTTTTCAAAATTTTCCTAGCAGAGTCCTTACTTATAGCTAATTCGGCGCCAATCTGCCTTTGAGGAAATTGTGCTATCATATTGTACTAAAGCTAATACATTAATTTCAGTTTCCTCATTAATAACAAATGCTTCTTGGTCTTCGTGAACATCAGGCTCAGTTCTTAATTTTTCTTCAAGCCACTGGAAATACCTTCTTGACGGTTGCTGCCTCCCTGGATATCGCTCTAAATACAATCGTTCAGCGGCATAAGAATTTTTTAAACATTCACCATAAATGAGAAGCATGTCAATTTGTTCGGTTCGTGAACAACGGGGCATTTTTTGAATATTCCATTAAATGATTTCGATTTCCAAACCCTTTTAAAATGGCAGAATCAAAAACACTACTTCGAACGTCAAAATAATATGGATAGCAGCGTTCGTGACAGCTCTCATTTCTTTTTTCTTTCATTCCAAAATACATCTTAATCAGCCTAGTTGTTAATATTCTGGTTCGAATGATTATTGCAATGGAATGATTATTCTGAATAGCACAAACATCGTCCATAGGTAGATATTAGAATATCTATGGACGAAGGCACAGACCAAGTATGTTTATGTTCCTATTCAACCTAGAACCTACAGGATATAATTAATCATTCCACATTATTATTAATTTTATTTTTGCGTATGGCGATAATCTGTTTTGTTATTTGAAGAATAATAATTGGATTTTTTGGTATTTCATTTCAAAAAATTACTTTCTATTATATCATTAGAAAGGAATGGTTATGCTGAATAGTACAGGCAAGAAAAAGTTGTATGTTCCTATTTAAGTTATGGACCTACAGAGTATTGTTTTTTTCCCAATTTTTCCAATATTTTTTTTGGCGGCTTTTTATAACGCCGACGAATGAAAATAAAATATCACAGTAGTAGCAACTGTTATCAAGTGACGTATGGTTTCCATAGCCAACTTTTCAATTTTTGGCTTTCATTTTGCTTCCACGGCCTACTCGGTGAATTTCAATAATAATTTTTTTCTGATCTAGTTTCTGGTTAGATACCAACTTGTGATATGTCATTAGAAAGGGAATTGAGTGCTGAATAAAGCGAAAAGAAAAAAATAGGGTTTCCATTTAAAATAAGAAAGTTGATGTTACTTCCGGTCAGACCGGAAGTTAACTTCGACATGTCAATATGCTCAAATTCTAGCTCTTATGTCATTATATCGACGCTCCAAATTTCACAAACCTACTTCATACAATAACTGAGATATACAGTAGGCAATACTTCCGTAGCCACCCGGTATATGATACAAAAGTTCGTAAATAAGGAATTTTTTATGAACGTGGAAACACGTGGGTACAAAAAAGCTCTTTACGAAAATGTATCTATAATTTTATCTCTACGACTGTTATTATATCGGCAAATTGTAGTATATTTTATTCTATGAAGTTTTCATTTGAAGACTTCCGAGTAAATTCTGACGAAAATACTGTCTTTTGGAATTATATGAACGATGCGTAAAACATAACTTTACGCACGTTTGATTTTTTCACTTACGTGTGCTGAAAAGTATCACTTTAGGCACTGTGGACAGTGCGTAAAACCATAAATATTTCCATCTCTCCGATGATCGTGCATGGTCAGTAAACTATATTTTTTTCTACAACCGCTTACCAAAGTAGGTAGCCTTTGACTCTTTTAGATCTCAAAGCTGATGTTTTCTCAGAAATGTCGTTTTGTGACTGCTTTTTCGCTCTAGAGCAAAAATGTTGAAGGAACGGTCGATTCCTACAGCTTTTGTTGAAAACGAACCTATTCTTGCATGATAGACAATAAAATTCATAACACTCTTAGGAACTGTGGTGGTGTTGAGAGCGTAGCTGCTATCAAGCTGAAGGCCTGTGATTCGATCTCGACATTCGTTTTTTTTTTCAAGCATGTTATCTTGATTTGTTAGAGATGTAAATTTTTGGATATTTGGATAGCTTATTCATTTGGGATTACTATATTGAGTGTTTATTTTCTCATGGGTAATATTAGGTGCCTATGTTGAATGAAGTGTCGATCGTTTCTATGTTTAAAAGCTGCGTTTGAAGAAAAAAAAAATATGTGTTTATTTCGAGAACAAAGTGCCATTGCCTCTCTCCAAAGATTACCGCGCTCCTCGCGCTCTGAATACACAAATAACTATATTGTACAACAAAAAATGTATTTTAGGCCCGTGTATGAGATGAATGATTTCTGGTGACAACCTCCTTTGAAACTCTCCTTATATGTACATAAATTGTTGATAACATATCGAACCATCAATTAAAGAACACATGTCCGCCAACACTTGAATTTTCTAATTTTCCAGTGTTCTACCCAAATAATTCATGGACGGATTCGGACATGAATCACAAAATTTGGCCTCTATCTTAAATGTTCGTATTGGTCTCCAACACAACAAGCCCCTGTATAGGTAACAATTTTGAAAGAATCTAATCAAAAATCGTATTCGCCATTTCGAATTTTGAAAAAATACAAAATCTACTCGAGATTCGAATTATGAATAGTTGGACAATAAATCACAAAAACTGTTCGCTATCTTGTTTTTTCTCTTGTGAATGTCGTAACGAACGAACCTGAATGAATTTAATGGACACCTCTGCCAAATTTACAGATGATTGGATCAGTGGAATTGGCTCAAAATTTCCATTGAAGTTTTGACCCCGTTATAGACAGTAGATACCACACCTGTTACGTGTGAGTGAAACTAAACAAAAGCTTGTACAAATAATACTGATATATTATTTTTTGTAATTTCGTTTCAATATGGCGACTTTTTGTTTACAATTTGAATGTCAAAATGACGGTCATATTTGCACAAGTGCGAATATGAGAGTTCATATTCACACTAGTGTGAATATGGAAATCAGTTTTGATGTTCATTTGGAAGTATGAATGGGATGCTCATAATTTCAGTAAATTCAGTCAACTCAGTAGATTCATTCTTTATTCGATTATCAACAATATAGGTAAATGCCTCCTCCGCGGCAGCTTCAATATTACTTAGCACATTATTTTCTGTATCAGAATCACTCATTTTCGTTTGAATTTAATCAGACAGTCCGTCAACTGTCAACTGACGGCTATATATCCGGCAGTGTCTCCGCTACCGACTTCCCGGCAACCGAATCGCAACCATCATTCTAGACTCGTGCTATGTAAAGTACTAAGCAATATTAAAATAGTTATTGACCGATGCCCGTATTCAGTGTAATCCATGATTGTATATGAATAAATATTCCAACGAAATTACAAAAAGCCATGTATATAACACATTGCAAAATAGCGGGTTTTTTGCACACGACGTGTTGGACCACTCGCTACGCTCGTGTTCCAATGTTCACGTCTGATGCAAAAAACACGCTCATTTTGCAACTTGTTATATAAATAGCTAATTTACCTACTTATTATGTACCTTCAAGCACTATATATTCTTTATGTGTTTTCAAAACATATCAACTGCCATAGAATATCGTAATAGAACATTTTTTTGTACCTATCCTTAGGCATCATTTTTCAGCAAGAATATTGCTACATTACGTGTTTCATTATATTAGGCTTAATTGGCTAATTGTAGCAATATAAAATTACCACTGAACATCATCTGATATTCAAAACATCCGATTACAAACTTTGACTGGTCTTTTATTCTGCTAAACATCTCACATCTCACCAATGACAATATTCTGCACATTTCCGAATGAACGAATGAAGCGAATGAAAACTGGCGTTCTATTTTAATAAGAGACAGAAGTATAGTTTTGCATGCCATCCGATGACGGCGCCACATTACTGGATACAATTTCAATGTTTCCAGTAAAATAGTATAGATGTCTCAGGTGACGGCCATCCAATGTATTTTGCACAGAAATTGTTTGACTATTCTTCTTTAGACAATGGGCTAACTATCTTTTTATTTGAACAATGTCATAATTCATACCTACTAGTTGAATGTATTTTCAGAAGAAAAGCACTAAAGACATTCAAACAACGCAACTGTAACAGTGGCACTCAAATCCATTGGCGCCATCTAACAAGAATCAGTTGATTTAAATTGAATGACGGAATGCCAAGTCGAAGTTAGGTTTCTTCATTTGAGAAAGCCAAATGAATCACCATCAGCAGTGTTAGAGAGAGATGAACAGATGTAGCTGTGACATTGTCTAAGGAAGTATAGTCAGTCAACCTTATGGGATTATTATTGGATGACGATGGGGTTTATTAGTAGATGGCGCCAGCACGATTGCCCCCAAAAAGGAGACAAACGAATGAGATGGAAAGTGTCGTAGTAATCGCGTAAAGTGAATAATGAATGGACATTATTTCGTGTTTTTGATTGGCTCAGTGTCCGTTCCACCTGCCACTTGCAATTTGCATGTAAACGAGAGAGCAAAGTAGCGAACTTTCGTGGTGTTTGGCATTTCATTGTTTTTGTCTTGTTAGGTCACAATCAGTTTTCGAATTCACATAAGTAGATATTTTCAGGGTGATTTCTCTTGACTAATGTTTAGGGGAAGATGTCCAACGATCTTGATGACAACCGATGATTGGTTTCAAGTTATGAAGGTGATAATGCCATTTCCGACAGTTACCATATTATTTTCTGTTTTTATTGAGAGCTTTTATTTAACTTGCTCTGTGTGTGTAGATGGGTACAAATCTTGCAAGCTGAATTAGAACCACTTCCTCTTATTCTATGGAATTGAAATTTTTCGTGTTGGTTCAGTTCCGATGACAAAACATTAATGTCGAAGAAATTGTCCCCCCGAAAGTTAGATAGAGAACCCGTAGGGTTTCGGAAGTTTTATTGACGGATTTGGACGGCAGAAATAACATCGAAAAAAAATAAGGAGGGAGGGGAAAGTTGGAAAACTAACTCGTGAAATTAAAATCGGAAAAATCTCTAAAAATCGTGAAAAATATCTGACAGTCGAATGTTATGGTTTATAAAAAGGAATTGTCCCCCCCGTCGTCCTCCGATAGCTAGATAGAGAACGCGAAGGTTTTCGGACGTTTTTTTGACGGATTTGGACGTCAAAAATTACAGCAACTCGCCTCCCTCTTTTCTCGAAAAAAAAATGGAAAAAACGCGAAATTATAATCGGAAAAATCTGTAAAAATAATGAAAAATATCTGACCGTCGGAAATTATGTTTGAAATAATTTCGCCTCCCCTTACCCCCCTCAAAAGCTAGGTAGAGAACGCAAAGGAATTCGGAAAATGTTTCAACAGTTTCGGACATGGAAAATAATGATGAAAACAAAAATAGATCGGGGATTCGCCCTCCTTTCCTGTCACAAAAAAATAGGAAAACTCGCGGAATAGAAATCAAAAAAACCGTAAAAATAGTGAAAATTATCTGGCCATTGAACAAAACGGTTTTAAAAAAATTCACCCCTCTGCCCCCCTCTAAAGCTATTTAGAGAACACGTGGAAATTAGGAAAAATTTCCAACGGTAAATTAACAGGCAAGCGACCGTGCAACAATGGCGCATTTATTGAAATGAACAGACTAAGAAACATATTCACAGAAAACTAAAATAAGAAATAAATAAACTTAAAAAACCTTTTCAGATAAAAGCTTTCATTTAAATGCACTAAAGCGAAAAACCCATAATTTTGTTACATTATAAAATTTTAAATGATATAAAAGCTTGTCGTGTGAATAAATCTTGAGGTGATTTTTGGATTTTATATACTATAAGAATTACATATATACTTCTCGCGACAAGCTTTTATATCATTTAAATTTTTATAATGTAACAAAATGATGAGTTTATTCACTTTAAAATTTAATTTCTTCTTTTTAGTACATTTAAATAGAAAATTTTCTCTAAAATGTTTTTTTTTTCAATTTTATTTATTTACCATGAAGTCAAAGTTGTAAAACCTAATAAGGGTTTTTTTTCGAAATTAGGTACTGATATAATGGCATTATCTGCGACTGAATTTGAAGTTTCAGTCGTTCCTTCGAAATATAGTACCTCTATAAGTAGATATCCTTATCAAAAATGAAACTTTATGACTTCATGACCAATACGCAAAGAAAACTCATATGAAGAAGATGAAATAGTTATTTATATATGATACAAAAATTCGTAAATTAGGACTTTTTTTATGAGCGTGGAAACACGTGAGTACAAAAAAGCTCTTTACGAAATTGTATCTACAATTTTATTTCTACGCCTGTTATTATATTGGCAAATTGTAGCAATTGTTGAGTATATTTTATTCTATGAAGTTTTCATTTGATGACTTTCGAGTAAAATCTGACGCAAAATACTGTCTTTTGGAATTATATGAACGATGAGTGAAACATAACTTTACGCATATTTGTTTTTTTCACTTACGTGTCCTGAAAAGTATCACTTTAGGCACTGTACGTGGACACTGAGTAAAACCATAAATATTTCCATCTCCCCGATGATCGTGCATGGTCAGTAAACTATATTTTTTTCTACAACCGCTTACTAAAGTAGGTAGCCTTTGACGCTTTTAGATCTCAACGCAAAGCTGATGTTTTTTCAGAAATGTTTTGTGACAGCTTTTTCGCTCTAGTGCGAAAATATTGAAGAAACGGTCGATCTCTCGATCTCTTTCGTTGAAAACGAACCTATTCTTGCATGATGTTTAGTATAGACAATAAATTCATAACACTCTTAGGAACTGAGGTGGTGTTGAGAGCGTAGGTGCTATCAAGCTGAAGGCCTGTGATTCGATCTCGACATACTTTTTTTTTCAAGCAAGTTATCTTGTTTTGTTAGAGATGTGAATTATTGCATGTTTGGATAGCTTATTCATTTGGGATTACTATTGATGAGTGTTTATTTTCTCATGGGTAATGTTAGGTGCCTATGTTGAATGAATTGTCAATCGTTTCTATGTTTAAAAGCTGCGTTTGAAGAAAAAAAACATGTGTTTATTCCGAGAACAAAGTGCCATTGCCGCTCTCCAAAGATTACCGCGCTCCTCGCGCTCTAAATACACAAATAACTATATTGTACAACAAAAAATGTATTTTAGGCCTGTGTAGGAGATGAATGATTTCTGGTGACAACCTCCTTTGAAACTCTCCTTATATGTCCATATACATTGTTGATAACATCGAACCATCAATTAAAGAACACCTGTCCACCAACACTTGAATTTTCCTTGAATTGTCCTTGAACTGTCCTACCCAAATAATTCTAGATCTATCATGGACGGATTCGGACATGAATCACAAAATTTGTCCTCCATCTTGAATGTTCGTATTGGTCTCCAACACAACAAGCCCTTGTATAGGTACCAATTTTGAAAAAATACAAAATCTACTCGAGATTCGCATTATGAATAGTTGGACAATAAATCACAAAAACTGTTCGCTATCTTGTTTTTTTTCTCTTGTGAATGTCGTAACGAACCTGAATGAATTTAATGGACACCTGCCAAATTTTAAAGATGATTGGATCAGTGGAATTGGCTCAAAATTTCCACTGAAGTTTTGACCCCGTTATACCTAGACAGTATAGATACTATACCTGTTACGTGTGAGTGAAACTAAACAAAAGCTTGTACAAATAATACTGATATATTATTATTTACCTACTTATTGGGTGCCTTCAAGCACTAATGAATATTCTTTTATGTGTTTTCAAAACATATCAACTGCGATATAATATCGTAATAGAACATTTTTTTGTACCTATACTTAGGGATCATTGGTCAGTAAGAATATTGCGTGTTTCATTATATTAGGCTTAATTGCAGCAATATAAAATTTTACCACTGATCATCATCTGATATTCGAAACATCCGAATGCAAACTTTGACTCGTCTTTTATTCTGCTAAACATCTCACCAATGACAATATTCTGCACATTACTGAATGAAGCGAATGAAAACTGGCGTTCTATTTTAAAAAGAGACAGAAGTATAGTTTTGCGTGCCATCCGATAACGGCGCCACATTACTGGATACATTTTCAATGTTTCCAGTAAAATAGTATAGATGTCTCAGGTGACGGCCATCCAATGCATTTTGCACAGGGATTGTCTGACTATTCTTCTTTAGACAATGACAATGGTTAGCCTGTGGAATCGGTATTGGACCCAAACGCGAGTGTCATCTAGCGTGATTAGTTACAAACATAAATATTTGACGCCATTTTAATGCAGGGTTCTTCAACTTACTCTGATTTCAATTTTGTCTCATTGTTTCAATCAAGTTACGAAATGCCTTGGAGGCCAGATCACTGAAGTTGCGACATGACTTGGACATTGTCTAAACAATGATAAAGGTTTTCATATCATTTCAAGTAAACTTCCTGATCACTTCAGTTATACCATTATTTATAGAGAAAGAAGATAGTTGTCAGTGCCTGTAGAAATCGCGTTTGATACAATCGCGCGAGACATCTAGCCCGATAACGACGAACTTAGGCAGAAAATACACCAGTACGAATGCGCCACCTACAATAACTTGCATTTTTTGAGGTATAGGTACTTGAGGATTTTTATTTTCGTCAAGGAATCCAAGTAGTGAATCATTCGCCCTGACAGGGACGTACTTGAAATTTTCTAATGATAGTTTTTAACAGAGTAGGTGGCATATTTTATACACAAATTCAATGTCATTCAATAAAAATGAAGTGCATACTTTTTTGTTGATTATTTGATATAAATTGAATGAACTATTCATAAATTTAATAAATGAACTTATCAATTTTGTCATTTTGAATTTAATCATAATGAACAATACTGTGCATGGTTCAATTGAAAAAAAGAGTGTGGAATTTCAGTGAAATATATCTTTTCACCTACATGTGGTGTTCAGTGTATTTTTTAAGCCAAAATCACTGGGACGAAGCTCATAATACACTACCGGTCAACAGCACCTTTGCCTTATTATTTTCGGGGCAAACTGTTTTGTGTTTATTATTGTTTGTTATTTAATTTCAATCACTGGGCGACTCATTTTAACCAGTAGGTGACATTTGTGTCGCCCACTTCACTAGTTATATATGAAAGGTGGTGTCACTCAATGGAACAAATAGTATGTTTGTAATCATCAGTTTAAGTCTCTGGTATTCATCTTGAAGATATCACTTAACTACAGTGTGTACATTTTACACCTAAGCTCATTTATTCAAACTGAATTTATTTCTTCGAAATGGGGCTCCAAATATGTTGTCAGGAATCAGAACAGGTTCGAAGTGTAAAGACAACGATTATTGAATGAAGAGATTGAATGTGTTTACCAACTGAATTGTTGATTACTTATATTTCGGACGTCCATCATCTTAATGGTTGAAAGATTTCTATCTCTTTAAAAATTTTTCACAACGTTTCAATTGCTTGAATCCGCAATCGTCTTCTGGTGAATATTCATTCTAAGGGAAAAACAAAATGGCGGACAAGATTTTCAATTATAGTCCGATTTGATTTAAAATTGATATGTGGTTGTTTCCATAGTCAGAAATTATGATTTTTGTGTCGTTGAAAAGAAACAAGATGGTGGCTCCAAGATGACGGCTCCAAGATGGCGGACGGAATTTGTAATTATGGTCCGATTCGCATAAAAACTAGTTTGTGGCGATTGTCAAGCTCGGAAATTATGATTTTTTTGTCGGTGCAAAAAACAAGATGGTGGGCGAAATTTGTAATTATGGTTCGATTCGACCAGGCATCGAAAATGAATTCTTCAAAACACATGTGTTGTGAAAAAAATGCAAAAATATCGATTTTAAATCCAAGGGGGAAATCTTCCTTTGATAACCTCAACTGTCATACCACTCTCCACACCCCTTGGTCACTCATACAATTTGAATAGGGAAAGTACTAAGTGTGACACTGCATTGAAAAGGTAATTCCATAAGGAATTCAAACATGTGAGTGTTCGCTACCTAACTTTTCATTTTGGCACCCTCTTGCGGGAAAAATAACTGTTTCGTATTCCAACTCATGATATCCAATTTGGAAGCTAATGTGAGCAATTCACGAAAACATAACAAAAATTTAAAAAATTAACATTGTATGAACTTACAAATTGGAAATTTTTTCATACATTACTCAAAAACGTCAGACTAACTTTTACTCATGTATGGCAATCCATGGCGATCTCTTTGAGCATCTACTGTGAATGAATTCAGTTTGGAATGATTGGATTCTTAATTTTATTCAATGTTCAATTTTTTTATTATTCAAAAGCTTTCATTCAACTTGCCCTCTTAGTTAGTAACTATGTATGTATGTGTAGGACGAAACAAACTTGTAAAATCCCTGTATGCCAACTTTGAAACGAATCGAACCACAATTACAAATTCCGTCCACCATCTTGGTTTTTTACATTGACAAAATAATCATAATTTCCGACCCTGATAATCGCCACATACTAATTTTGATTTGAATCGGACCATAATTACAAATTTCGTACGCCATCTTGGAGCCACCATCTTGTTTTTTTGCATTGATAAGCAAATCATAATTTATGACCCTGAAAACCAACACATCAATTTTGAATCGAATCGGACCATAATTGCAAATCTTGTCCGCCATTTTGGAGTCGCCATTTTGTTATCACCTTTAGAAAAATTCCATAATGTATTGTCACCGAATTTATGACAAATTACCTTGCAAATGAAGTATCATAATTTGGAATACGAAACCGTTGATTTTCCCGCAAGAGGGCGCCAAAATAAAAAGTTACGTAGCGAAAATTGACATTGTTGAATTCCTTCAGTCAATCAAATCAATCAAAAATATGCTTTATTGTCCAAGAAAAGTACTTATTGACAAAGCGTTAAACTATACTAATACATATAAAAGAGTTACAAGATCAGTAATTAGAAGTTAAATAGTAGAAATATACATATTGGTTTAAATAGAAGGCAATAAATATAAAGGAATTTATAAAATCACAATACACACACATTAAAAAATAAAAACTTGGTTACAATATATATATATATATATCACCATTTGTCACCGTAATATTCTTGTAGGCAGTAGTAGGCTTTCGTACACAGTACGTCTTTAACTGCCTTCCGAAAATTAGAAAAGTCAGACATTTGCTTCAAATTAATTGGTAAATGATTGAACATTTTTTTACTTTCAAACATCAATGAATTTTTTGTTAAAGAAGATTTTGGAATTGGCAAGGGTATGTTATTGTTTTGTCGTGTCTCGTATGAAGAAGCTACATAAGGTTAATATTTTGTGAAGCTGAAATAGAGGTCTGGAGTGATCGAAGTTTTTAACTCCGCTCAAATAGCGTATTGCTCTTTTTTGCATTACAAAAACGGAATTAAACAGTTATTGGCTACAGAAGCCCCAGAAAGGAATGCCATATCGCAAATGAGACTCAATCAATGCAAAATAAGATGCTTTAGCAATCGAAAACCCAAGTTCCTTCCTAATTATTCGGACAGCGAAACAACCGCTAGCTAGTTTTTTGTTCAAGGACGTTATATGATTATTAAATTTCAATTTATCATCTAGAGTTATTCCCAAGAACTTAGTATTTGACTTATTAACAATTGAACTGTTCTCTAAAGACAAACTATCATAGTTGAATTTCCAAGTCAGAATATTAGTTTTGTTTGCATTGAAACATAGAAAATTGGCATCACACCAATTTTTTTACTTTTTCTAAATCATTCGATACTGTGTTTTTCAGTGCATCTATGTCATGCCCGTGCCACATTTTAGTTGTATCATCAGCAAACATTGTGAACTTGCCTGAGATTTCGATACTTGCTAAGTCATTCAAATACAATAGAAATTACCTCTTCAATGATGTGTCACACTTACAACTTTCCCTATTCAAATTGTTTGGGTGATAGTGACCAATGGGTGGGGGAGAGGTATGACAGTTGAGGTTTTGATAGGAAGATGTCCCCCTTGGATTAAAAGATTAAAACGAATAACTAGTCTTTCACGTGACAATTTCACAAATGATAATGGCACAAATATGTCGGGGCGTGGCGCAGTGGATAGAGCGTCCGACTTTGGGTCGAAAGGTCCGGAGTTCGAGCCCCAGTTGCGGCTGGGATTTTTTAATTTAATTTGACCGATTAAATTATTCAAATCTCGTGGCCCGACTGGGGTGAGTCCTGCACGATTCGCTGTTGCGTTCCAATTAACAGTGCTGTTCCTAAGGTGGCGTATGGAGTTAGTAACAAGGCCTACTCAGAACACATGGCTAATGACCATAGCAGTCGATGCCAAAACACCAAGGAAAAAAGGATAACGGCACAAAACAAATAAACACAAAGTTCACTGGGAATGGTCTTGATAACATCAAGTTCCAGTTAATAGAAACACTGAAACTGAAATGAATGGAATCTCGAGTTTACCAGTAGTACCAGTACAACGCTGGATAGGATGCACGAGTCGAAATTATATATCAGAGCCATTTATCGGATTATTCAATAAATCATATTTTACGAACTGATCAAATATACGTTAAAACATTGTTTATATAGAAGATAGTTAGTCATCCTTATGGGATTATAATTGGATCAAAATGGATGCGACATGTAGATGGCGATAGTGAGCTCGCATCTGGCCTCCAAGTCATGTCGTAACTTGATTGAAACAATGGGACAGCATTAAAATCAGGGTTTTTTTTAAGAAACCTGCATTATAATGACGTCAAATATTCATGTTTGTAACTAATCACGCTAGATGACACTCGCGTTTGCGTCCAACACCAATTACACAGGCATTGACCATCTTACTTCTATATAAACAATGGTTAAAATCAAGAACAGACGTGACTGGAGACTCGTGGACTAGCGACCTCTAGTGATGGTCTCCATTTGAATCCAACTGAAAGTACGTAAGATTGGCTATCTTCTCTCTATAAACACTGGTTATACTCATACTAAATTGTCTGTAAACTCGCAAAAGACAAGTTTTACTTTTGTAAGTTAACGGAGGGGAAGATGCCATCTCTGAGAAAACTTGCTGGCAGTTAACTGTAAAGTTTACACTCGCAAAACAAACTTTGCAGAAAATTTGCAGCAATTTAATATTGTTTAGTGGGAATCAACATTGAAGATTCTCTGTATTCATTGTATATATTTTAAAATTGTTCATTACCAAGAGCCATTATCTGCAAGGTGCTTACCTTTTCTTATTTATTAAGTTATGACATTGTATCACCAGTATTACCATTAATTTATTATGTATATTTATGCATTTTCCATAAAACTGCATCAGCATTGGCGCCATCTAACATTGAAAAATAAAATGCCAACTCAACGACACTGAATATGTCACCAAAACCGTTGCATTGCCTAAAGGAGAACAATGACAGTTGTATGAAGAATATTATCTTCATACAACGACAAAACTATTCTCCATTTTCGAGCCTTATATTAGGTTATAAAGTTGTCTTGTTCAAATAGCAGTTATATTGCAGTATAGGTTTTCAGACTTAATTTTCTCCAAAGTCTTAAATTCGTATTCTGCGCAAGGGGTCTATAATCTATAATTATTTGGTTGAACTGATATAAAGTAAATCAGGTCTTTATTGCCATAAACGGTAGGCATTGTTATATTTTAACTGTTTTCGCATTATAATTTGGACAACAAATTGAGATTAGTGATATTCTCTAGTGTTCATAGTTTCAGAATCAGGTAAAACTTTTTAAATAAAATTTGAACACGCAACAGGATTTGTGTTAATTTTAAAACGGTGTAACAAAAATTACACGGAAAATAATAATAAAAATTATGTTTTTATGAGCTATATGTATACCTACTTACATAACCTCTGACAATGAAACTTACCCAGCTGTAGCTTTTGTAACTACTACAAACTTACGACGATTAGCTGTATCGACATGTATATGGGAAACTCTACTGGGAGTATTTTTCTAAAAATTTGTATTCGGAAGTTTTCCGAGGGGCTCGTTTCAGTTAAAATATTTTCAGTTGTCTACGAAATCCGGTTATACCGGAAGTGGACCCAACTTTGTTTTTTAAAGGGAACACCATGTTTTTATTGCATTTTTAAAATCTCAGATGAATTTCAATATAACTATATAAGAAACATCATATTGTCTAGAGGACTCCAGTTTTCAGTTATTTAATTTTTTTTTGAAAATTTTGACAGATGCAGCTCTTCATAAAAATGTTCATTTTTTGGGAACAAAGAGACATGTCAAAAAAATTAAACGGGGTGCTCAGAAATTGGCGCCGAATTCGGATATCTCGAAGATGGTTTAAAACTCATTTTTATCGATGGCAACTCAATTTTTTCTCTAAGCTAAGAAATACGGGCAGTTCATACTTACTCTATATCTGAATTATTTGGTTTCTGTAAAAGCTAAGAAAAACTAAAACTGCAGTGTGGTTATTAGAGATTTCTGAATAATCAGCAGGCTTTTTTGGAAGAAACAAATGCAGAAGTGTCAACAAATATTTGATAATAATTTGCATTTTAATCATTGTGAATTTTTTATCATATTCCGTTTAGATTTAAAAAATGAATATTACTTTAATTTGTTAATAATTTATGGAGAGTTTGACATGGTTATTGAAAGTCACATATTCTTTCCTACTTCCCTCCGCGATATCCGGATAGACCAAAGCACACTCATGACACCATGACGCAGAACATTCACAAATGTAAAACACCCCGGCAGTTTGTTAAATGCCAGAATTAAACTTGTAGTAGAAAATGATCACGGATCATCCACAATTGTAAAACTCACACAGGAACAAACAAGAAATTGAACAAACTATAGTAAATGTTCTTAAAAATCTGGCATGAGTGGCACTCTAAATTTCTTGCAGGGAAAGAGATTGAAATACATTCCTAACTCTCTCCTGACAATCTTCTTTTGTTGTTAGCGGCGAAGTCAATATTTTTATACGATCCCAAACAAAAAAGTCTAACGGTGTGGACGAGGAGGCCATCGTTATTAAATCCTAAACGGGACATGATAAATGCTTTCGATATAATTATGCTTTAATGTCATTATATCGAAATGCTTCAATTTCAATTTATTAGCAAATATTGTTTGTTGTAAGCATACACCCCCCTATTTTTTAGCGTAGAATCAACTGGCGTTGAGAAAAATGGGGATACCATGTGAAACGTTTTCAAATATTTAGAAAGCTTCAGGTCTTATTCAGGCAAATAATTCTGGCAATTTTGACCTAACTGATTACAAAAATTTTTTTCAAGTGAAGGTCTGCATCTGTCAAAATTTTCAAAAAACTTGAAATAACTGAAAACTAGAGCCTTTTAGACATATGATGTTTCGAATAAAGTTTTATTTAAATTCACTGTAGATTCTAAAACTGCAATAAAAATCAGGATGTTCCATTTAAAAAATAAAGTTGGGGTCCATTTCCGGTATAACCGAAAGTCGTAGAAAACTGAAAATTTTAATTGAAAACTTCCGTATACACATTTTTAGACAAATACTCCCAGAAGGTTTCCATATACGTATCGATTCAGCTCATCGTGGTAACCTCGGTATAAAAGAGATATTTTTTTTATTATTCAATCACCAGGTAAGATATAAATAATTTAATCATCAAAACTCTAAACAATATAATGCCCAGTTTTAATTTGGTAAAAATAAAATACATATCTTTTTGTCTTAAATTATCCCCACATTTAGAACTAAATCAACGATTCTTTTCTCTCTATCACACTTTTGAGTACATTCCTCAAATAAAATACAGCGAGTTATACCAAAAGAAAACATAGATACATTCAATGTACATTTCAACTGAGTTTCCATCTGGTATAAAGTATATATTACTATTCCCCTTTGAGAATATGGCTTCTATCACAATTTAAAATTCAGTGAATTGCCAACGTGAAAAATCTTTTGATAAATCAATCAAATTAGTCTGGGTTCAGCAAGTCGTGCATATTGTGGATGTGAGGATAGAGAGGATGCCACCAATCCAGAATTTTATAATTGATCACAGGATCTAAAATGATTGTGGTGTCACTGCCATCTGGTGAGCAGTAGTTCCGCACACCCAAACTGAATCCCAACAGCATTCTATGGTGTCTGAACCCCTGAGAGAGGGTTAGCACTACGGATGTCAGCAACTGACCTGAAAACAGATTACAGATCAATAAGTGGAGTGATTTGAATTGTTAGAGCAAATTCTTCAAATTCAACTTCATTTATACGTAACAAAAAAGTGTTGTAGGAAAGGATTTATTGATAAAAAAAGAAGCTGATGAGGTTATGAGTTTCATTATATGATTAACAAAAATTGAATATTATTCTGGAAAATCACCATAAGTATACAATTTCACCAGGAAAAAATTGTAATGAGTCATAGTGGGTTTATACAGCAAATAAGACAAATAAGGAATGAGATAACGTTTATACACGTACTGGAATAAAATAAGAAATAAGGAATAAAATAAGAGTGGACTCAGATTTCACTCTTGTCTTATTTTAATTTGAGTACGTATCAACGAATATTTTTCGTCTTATCAAGTAAATAATACAGGAGTACTCCAAGGAAGTGTTCTTGGTTCCCTAATATTTATATCGTATTTAAAAGATTTCAATTAGTACATTGACTGTGAGTTCATCTACCTATGCGCAGATCATACTTTACTAGCCTGCAGTGGAACTAATTTAGAACAAGTAATTGAAAAAATTAATAGAGTATTGCATGAAGTTGAATTATATCTCAAAACTAATAAAATGAAATTGAATGTAACAAAAACTGAAGCTATGATCATTACCAGTCAATTCAAATTTAATGAAATAAATATAGGCAACATGAATTTAATATTAGAAAATGAACCTCTCCTATAATATATAATCCCATAACCTATAATTGCTTGTTATTTGATAATTATTTTGAATATATAAAAAAGAAAATATCAAAAAACTTTATTTCTGCACTGGAATAGCCAATAACTTGTCCACTGATACGAAAATCACAGTTTACAGAACCTTACTTCAACCGCACTTTGAGTACTGTGCTTCCATTTTATTCTCCTTCAATTTAAATAAAATGCAGTCGTTGCAAAAATTGCAGGACCGAGGAATGAGGATAATTTTGAAGTTTAGTAGGTCTACTTCAATTTCTACTATGTTATCCACTCTACATTGGCTTTCAGTATCTCAAAGATATCCATAATTATTCGACTCGAAACAGCAACAATCTTCATAAAATTCGAACAAACTGCAGAAGTTCAACAACTACTATATTTTTTAAAGGCTTTGTCCAATTTAATGATTTGCCCAATTCATTGAAATCCATTTCATTATTTGAAACGTTCAGGATAGAATTACTAAAATATATTCATAAAGGAGCTTGATTTGATTTAATTTAACTTCATTTATATGTACCGTCACTTGTGTTAATTTATATTAACCTTAGTGTATATGTCCACGTATATATTTATATATTATTTTTATTTTTATGTGTACTTAATGTACTTCAATCCTTTATAAGATGTTAGTTAAGTTAATTGTTGTTAGATCTTAAATTATTCACCATGTGTATTAGAATTCCTATTTCAAGTCAATAAATGTTATTTTATTTGGAAATGCACAGGTGCAGACAAAATTGTTTTATGCTGTTCTATCCATCAACCTATTATAATAAACTGTTTTATACCTGTCTGTTGAATTTACTCCTGAATGCTAAAAAGTCAACATCATTGTCAAAAAAAATACAAAAAAATAACATTAATTTGTTGATGTTGATGGAAATAAATAATATTATTTTATTATTATTGTTAATCGAAATATAGTACTGGCTGAAATAATGAGAGGACTTAATGAACCCATCATCCATTATATGAAGTGAAATATAAAGATATCTACCTTTAATCAATAACTTCAAAATGTGCATTCAATATAACATTAATGAAAATACATTTTACTCTAATCATATCACTATTCTTTCTGCAAAGGTTCTATTTTGTAATTTTCATTACGCATACAAATTTCTTTTATGTCAGATGGATTTACTAAACTAAACACAAAAGAAAAAACTGTACACACGAGGAGTACGAGGTACTTTCATATTACTTATTATATTAAACAATTCATGAATTTTAGATAGTGTTACTAAACTTGTTTGATTTGTAATTCAATTTATTTATTTATTTATTTATTCACTTTCAGAAACAGGATGCTAAAATACTGATAAGAAATGTCGTCAATGTAAATAAATCAAAATGTAAAAATAAGAACACACATATGAAGAACTACTAACAAATGAACAGAAATTTAAAGAACTACTAACAAATGAACAGATATTTAAGTACATGCATAAAATTCCCTAACTGTGTAACAAGTTGTTTCTAACAGAAACACTTTCACTTTTATCTTAAAACTATTCAAATTTCTACTACTTTTAATACTATCTGGTATCTTATTGTAAAACACATCCCATGTAAAATAAACCTTTCTGGTACAGAGTAGTATCATGCTTGTTAGGTAAGAGCTGATCTTTTTTTCTTGTATTATATGAGTGCTGAGCTCTTACTTCGTTGAACCTATCCCTATTCTTGAAAACATAACAAACAACTTCATATATATACACAGATACTAAAGTTAAAATTTTAGAGGATTTAAAAATATTTCTGCATGAATCATAGAATCCAAGATTGCCTAAAATTCGTACCGCACGTTTTTGCAATTTGAAAACTCTCTCAGCATCTGAGGCATATCCCCAGTGAACTATAGCATATTTCATACATGAGTGAAAACAGGCGACGTAAAGTTGTCTAACTATATTCTGACTGCAGTGCTTAGACGTTACTGCTAAGGCATAACAAGTTTTAGACAATTTAACACAAAGCTCATGAATATGATCTGACCATTTGAGGTGATAATCTATCCTTAAACCGAGCATTTTAGTTTCTCTTGTATAGACTACAGTAGTTTTGTCCGACAATACTATTTCGTTGCTGTGCTCTACCCGCGACTGCGATCTTTTGAACATGAAACATACATTTTAAACATCAAATAATTAGTAGAAGCATTATCTTAATGTTTCCGAGGAAATATTCAAGTACATAAGCCAGCCCCCCTCACCCCCAGAGGTGGGATTACATGAATTTAAAATTTTCAAATGGCATGGGGATTCCAAGCGACACATAGTTGAAAATATAATTCAATTCTCTCTTCAACCATCTAAATTTTTTAGAGTTTCCTTGATACATATTTTCAGAATTTCGATCTCTTTCAAGGTGGTGTGCCCCCAGAGCCACATGTCGATTAATTGTATTAATTGCAAAGTATCTTCTTTCAAAAAGTAATATCGGTTATGACATTCAAAATATTCTCTTTTCCATTGTTCCACATCAAACCGTTCAAATTTATCGAAGCATTTTTCCAAAGTTGATGTAATGAAGTATCAAAGAGGAGTTCACATAGACTGCAACCTCAAGTGGCATAGATGAATCAATGAGTTGAGAAAAAAACTATGGAATACACTTTATAAACTTAGGTTATTGAGAAACGATGTCAGTCATAAATTAATTAGTTTTTATTGCAGTCTCTTTCAGTCCAGTCTCAGCCCATGACATAATTATTTTTGAAAAACCTTTTGATTATTTTTCTAAAATTATCTTTGAACAAATTTTAACTGTTAAACAATTATTTTATAAAGCATCGACAGCTTATATGAGAAAAAAATTTGAAAACGATAATCATATACAACATAAATACGAAACAAATAATAAAATGGAACACTGAATGAAACAGTTGGTGGGTGCAGAAGACCCAGAAAACAACTCCACCCTGTATATTTTATTTATTTTTTGTTTCCTATCTACATCCTAAAAGCCAACACCTCTCTGCTAGCTAGCTAACTTTTGATTATCAAACGTTTCCGTGACAAAAACCTGATTGTTTTTAGCAATTTTGAATTATGTTTGTTACTTGAACCACCCTGTACTGAGCTCAACTAAATAAAATGAAAATAAAAGGAAACTTAGAAACAAGAGACACTCTGTGAAGAAAACAGAATTCTTTGGGAGATCGTTTAATAACAAACAGTCGTTGCCGACCGATGATGAACCCTTTACTCCCATATACACCTACTAAGTAGGCTTATTGAGGCAAGTACCTGACAGAAAACAACTACTCCCCTGGCTAAGACCGCAACGGGTATTGAATTAAATCTAACAGATACTTGTGGAACGTTCCTCAAAATATCAGACGACGCAATTAAAAAGTATCTGTTAGATTTAATTCAATACCCGTCACGGTCTTAGCCAGGGGAGTAGTTGTTTTCTGTCCGGTACTTGCCTTAATAAGCCTACTTAGTAGGTGTATATGGGAGAAAAGGGTTTATCATCGGTCGGCAACGACTGTTCGTTAAGAGACACACTATTTAAACAAGTAATTCAAGGCTATACTCTATTCATTTGTCAAGTCATTTTATGCAAATTTAAAAAACTACCAATTACCTAATTAGTTTATAAATTTATGACTAAAATGTCTCAAAAGGATGAATAAAATAGCAAGGCTCGAAGATAGTTGGCATGCGCCAGAGTACGTTGATCCAAGAATTTTGAATTTCCTTCCTGATAGTTTGATCTGCAGAACAGCTGTTTGTATTCGAAAATATATTGAAAAAAATATTTATTGGAAAAATGTTTATATAAAAGTTTTAAATTTTATGTGTTTTATTATTTGTGTCTCTCTCTTTTATTTGTATTTTAGGGCATATTTTCTCGTAAGGTAAAGCAATACCAGTTGTCAAATATCATTTTGTAATTAAGAAGGTGAATACATTTTTATCTTATTTACTTATCTTTCAATCTTTACTGTCTAAGGGGAAATTAAGTTTAATTATCATATATTATTATTTTTATTAGTATAACAGTGTGTATGCTGCTGGGTATCAAGAAGGAAATTCACAGTGTGTTAAGCATATACTGCCATAATTTCAACAGATGATTCCTTAAAATAAAAAATTTGGGTACTAAACCAAACTATTTAGGAGAAATATTTTTGCAATCCTACCGTAAAGTACTAAAATCCACATCAGTATACAGTGTCCGATTAAGTTCTTTACTTTACTTGTTTAGTATAAAATTTACGAAAAAAGATATTCTTCATAAAAAGTTCTTTATGATCTAAACCCTAAAATTCGACCATCAGATAACAATTTTTCAAGCCGTATACGAGGGTTTTAAAAAAATATTAAATTTTCTCAAGAGTAAAGTACCTCTGTATTTGACAAAATCGAAAATTGTTATAAAGAAAGGTTGATAAGAGTTTAAAACAACGTTCAGATATTCAATTACACCTAACTAAGGCAGGTTTTGTTATGTTTTGTGATAAAAGCATGTCTAACTGATTTGTACAAAAATTCAAACAAATTGTGAAAAATGTCAAAAGCATTTAGGTATATAACAAAGCACAACATACTACAAACTAAAACATTGTTATATACATATATAAATAAAATTGTGAACTTAATATACTTTTTTTCTCCACAAGAAAATAATCAAGGGGGCTCAAGTCCGGAGACTTAGCGGGTCAAAAAAGATCAGAATATCTATAAGTTTCTTATTGAAAAAGGTATTTAAGGTCTTACATCACTTGTACTGTGACATGGTGCACCATCTTGTTGGTACCACATCCGTAGCCCATCACTTATGAGTAGTACATCCATAAAATTAAACAAATGGTTATTTAAAAATAGTAACGTTCACCATATAGAGTTCATCGAAAAAAAAGGTCCTATTACTCTATCTAGGTAGATTCCGTACCACACATTTGTTTTAAAATAATACTGATCACGTTTCTGGACAATTTAATTTGGATTTACGTCACTCCACCATTGACAATTTTGTGAATTGATAGTACCATTAGAGGTGAACGTTGCTTCGTCTGTAAAAATTATGATTCTTGTTGTGAAAGGGTTATCTTCTATCTCTCCTTGTATAAAAGAACAAAATTCGAACCGTCGCTCATAATCATTTTGTTTCAAAGAATGTTTGAATTTTGGTTCGTAAGGCCGAAATTTTTGTTCTCTTGATATTTTTGCAATAGTTGATTTACCATTATGATTTGGTAATGTTGTTGACCTCTGTCGCAGTGATTTCTAAGGATCTTCTACTACCGATAACATTACTTGGTAATTTTCCGTTAACCGGGCGCACAAGCAATCAAAAAAATTTCAACAAAGTAGAGTCTTTCTTGCTAGATATCTTCACCAAGAAGTAAGAGTTGCATAAGTTACAAAGTAGTAATAGGAATGCGCGTGCTCGCTTCACTTGCGTATTTCTTGCTAAATATCTTCACTAAGAACGGTACACTCTTCGAGTGTTCATAAGGAAGTATTTTCATTATTATTGATAAAAAAATTGCCAGTCTCTAGGGCGCCAATACTCCTGAAAACTATTCACTACAAACATTTCATATTCATGAATATTCGGATTTGCGAAATGTCGGGCGAGTGCGCTCGCTTCGATTACGTCTTTCTTGCTAGATATCTCCGCGAAGAAGTAAGAGATAAATTACAAAGTAGTAATAGGAATGCGCGTGCTTGCTTCGCTTGCGTATTTCTTGCAAAATATCTTCTCTAAGAATGGTACACTCTTCGAGTTTTTATGAGGAAGTATTATCATTATAATTGATAAAAAAATTGCCAGCTTCTAGGGCGCCAATACTTCCGAAAACTATTCACTACAAACATTTCATATTCATGAATATTCAGTATACAGGAATTTTAGGGAATCTGACAACGTCGTATTGTACTCTTATAAAGTTGTTAAGACTCATTGTTGATTCAATATAAGACATTGATATTGGCTACTTTGTCATGAAAGAAGCCATTTCGTTGTGAGAAAACTGAATTAAACAAAAAAATATATTAATATTTTGAATGCATAAAAGATATTTTTAAATAGACAGAGCATGTAGGAGGCATTTTTTGCCAAGAAATGTTTTTTTTTGAAATAAACGTGTGGATCATAAACATTCATTTTTGGTATGTGCACAAACAGATAGAGAAAGACGCAACCTAATCGTATTGTATAGTCGAGTAAGATCGGTTAGGTTTGCATAAAATCGGGTAGGTCGGGTTACGTTATGGTCATTAAAGTAGGTTATTTTATGTAAAAAGTGCTCTTTATTTTTTTGTACGCATGTGTATTCATATTATGTTTGCGCAATTTCCGTGATCTGTCTCGTCCTTTAAATTTTGCTAGTCATTTAGAAACATATAAGTACCATTGTTTCAAATGTGCAGTTAAAGTGTTGATGGGAAAATGTAGTGGTTAAATCAACTCATTTTTTATACTCATTCCTCAAATATTCCATGTGATACGTCAATTAAATATTTCTGGAATCACATTGGCAATATCGCAAAATTAGCTTCGCCCTTCCGTTATTTCCATTGTTTTGAAAAGTGAATTCCAAGTAACCAACCTGACACATGACATGACCGATATTCACTAAACAAAACAGCATATATTTGTTGATTTTGTTATTGCTAAAAGAAGCTAGAATTTGTTGATAAAAAAACTGTTTTCAATTAAAAAAAAAGTGTAAAACTGGTGAATTAGGTTGTTTATATTGTGCTGGTGTTCACCACTGTTGTAAAATGAATATGTTTCTAAAGGTGTCTGTGGTTACAAATTTCTGCAGCTTGTCTAAACGTTTTGTAATTATCGCCAACAATTAAAACGATTTCAAATTTCTCTTGCATATTCAATTTCAACGGCATGTTTAAATAATTACACGACTTGCTGACTGACTAAAAATTACATTTCCTAATATTTCAAGTGACACATGGTTGCTACGTATTAAAAGGCCAAAACAATGTACAGTAAGAGGCAAGTGTATTTGTATTTAAATAATTTTAGCGTAATGTTTTTTATAATTTCCACTGCATTTCACTAAAATAAATAATCATATTTCTAGGAATTGATGTAATGATGACATAAAATAATAGCACAGCAGAGATAAAGAATCAAAAGGTCAGGTATTGAAATAAAAAATAACTGATAAATGTTTGTTGCCGGAAATCCTTAATAAAATGCATTTATCAAAGAGTCTAAACTTCTTTATAATTTTTAATTCCTCCTAGTAACACTTTCTTTACCTATTTTGCTCTAATATCAAACTTAAAAGTACATTTCTCTTAGGTCAATTTCACAATAAAAAAGTTTCTCATATAAAACAAACTGAAAAAAAATGTAAAAAATAACAAAACCTGCCTTTTCATTGGAGATAAGTGTGATTGGATATCTGAACGTAGTTTTCAACTATTATCAGTTTTTATTAATAACAATTTTCAATACTGTCAAAAATAGAAATACTTTACTCTGAAGAAAAACTTTTTATGAATTTTTTTTTTCATAAATTCAGTACTAAAGAAGTTTCCAATATGTATAAAGCGGACACAATGAATTTATAAATCAATTCCGATTATTTGGAGTTATTAGTTTACTGGTGTCAGTTTTAGAAATTATTACAATCCATGAAATCTTCTGGTACTACCCACTGTTCTTCATATTAAATTTTACTTGCAAAGACATTTGTAAAATATTCAATTCGTTTTTTGTGAACTAAATAAAGGAAATAAAAATGATTCAGAAGAATTCAAAAAGGGGAATACTTCTATCAAAAGTGTCTGTTGCTTCGAAGCAATTACTTAGGAAAATGTCTAATAGAATTTTCACAAAGAGCAGATATATTTGACAAAAAAAATAAGATTATTTAATTTTTTTTTAATTTTCGACAAAATACTTTTTTCCAAATACCCTGAAACTCGGCAACATCAAATACATCCAATTTAATCTATTAATTTTGTATACTAACCAATAACAGGAGGCATCCTGATTGGATGATTGCAGGTTACTTGTAACACTCGACAGTGTTCATCTCGATTTGCAGATACATCATCCAAGATCTCCAGTATATCAGGACGCTTAGGACTGTTTCCACTGGAATGTTGCAGATGATTATCAGTTTTCTGTCTCATTTTAAAGTAAAACACCCAATGCCCTTTCTGTTTTTGGTGCCACAACAATTCGCATTGCCTCTTCAGCAACACATCCGGATGTTCTTCGACAGTTGTACATAGTGGCGTTAGTTTTTCGACAAATGGTAGGTACATGTAATGCAAAGCTCTGATCACAGATGTGCGTAAACTATATTTTCTTACCAAGCATTCAGGTTGTAGCTGCTCTGGCATATTTGGGACAGAGCGGTAGTATTTTCTGTACATAGCGAACCAAAATTTAGCAGTGCAAACTACTTCAAAAGATGTCCTACAAATTCCTGCAAACCGACCAACATCTTCAGGGCGAATATATTCGGACAGCAAAAACCAAATATCGATTGGGTATTCGTTTCCATGATCTTTTATATCATCCGAGTTTGAAACAGTCTTTTTTCTTCTTCTTGATTCTGGTTGACGGATTACGTATGATATATTACCATCTTCATCTTCTACTTCAACGAAATCACCTTCGAATTCATCAGTTTTTTCATCCCAATCTTTCTCAACTTCGAGTTTTTTTAGAACTCCAGTAACACTGTTGGTGGATTTTTTCAGTCTTGACTTTGAAACTGATGAATTTGCAAAATCATTTAGGGTTACGTCTGAAAAAAATAAAACATGGGTCAATTTTATATAATATGAAACAAAACAATTGTTCTACGATTCCAAAAATATTTTGAAAGTGGTTGGAATAATTATCTCTAGTAGGTAATCCTAGTTAGTAGGGTATGAATAAAATATTCATGAGTAATATAATAAGTTGTATGATTGATAACGATCATTTTTCGGAATATTAATGAAATGCAATCCCGAAGCTGAAAATCCAACGAGACCGCAGGATCTGTATTTTCTTCCATTCATATTGCAAAAAATTGTAGGTTATTAATCATATCACGAATTATATATCATCCTTCTGATCTTCTATATAAAAAAGAAGAAAATTTTATATTACGAAAATATATTAACCATCTTCGAGACGAGATGAGACTAAAACAACAATCAGAACAATCATTTTATATTATATTCGCTCCTTATGATACACATAATTGTGCACATGATGCGAAAAGATTGATTAACTATGAAATATCGCAATCTTTCGATTCTCCCATTTTCTCCAGCACAACGACCTATAAATGCAAATAGGTGTAAAAATTCAACCCGTGTAATCTCGCATTTCGGAAAATCAGCTGAGGAAATGCTTTCAACAGTTTTCAAAACATGATGAGACCATTATAATTTTACCATTATTGTGCCCTCTGATTTTTTAACTCCAGCACAATCATCTGAAATGGTGATACAGGTATGTATTTAATGTCCACGTAATTCGAAAACATTGATTAACATTCAAATTTCGCAATTTTTCGATTCTACCATTTTCTAACTCCAGCACAATGACCGATAAATGCAAAGAGGTGATGTATTCTTCAATTTTCTACCCATGTGATCTGAGCAGCAAGGACAATCAGCTGAGAAAATATTTTTAAACGGCTTCAAAACGTGATGAGACCGATAGCATTACAACTTTTTCATTATTGTGTCCTCTGATTTTCTAACTCCAGCACTATCATCTAAAATAGTGATACGGGAAAGAATCACATCATGTTCGACTCGTATGAATTGACTGACATGAATATTTAATGTCCACGTAATTCGAAACCATTCAAATTTCACAATTTTTCGATTCTCTCATTTTCTAACTCTAACACAATGACCGATAAATGCCAAGAGGTGATGTATTCTTCAATTTTCTACCCATGTGATCTGAGCAGCAAGGAAAACAAGCTGAGAAAATATTTTTAAACGGTTTCAAAACATGATGAGACCGATAGCATTACAATTTTTTCATTATTGTGTCATTTGATTTTCAAACTCCAGCACAATCATCTAAAATAGTGATACGGGGAAGAATCACATCATATTCGACTCGTATGAATTGACTGGCATTAATATTTCCCTGGTACTAATATTTAATGTCCACGTAATTGGAAAACATTGACTAACATTCAAATTTCGCAATTTTTTTATTCTCCTATTTTCTAACTCCAGCACAATGACCGATATATGCAAAGAGATGATGTATTCTTCAATTTTCTACCCATGTGATCTGAGAAGCAAGAAAAAACAGCTGAGAAAATATTTTTAAACGGCTTCAAAACGTGATGAGACCGATAGCATTACAACTTTTTCATTATTGTGTCCTCTGATTTTCTAACTCCAGCACAATCATCTAAAATTGTGATACTGGGAAGAATCACATCATATTCGACTCGTATGAATTGACTGGCATGAATATTTCCCTGGTACTAATATTTAATGTCCACGTAATTCGAAAACATTGATTAACATTCAAATTTCGCAATTTTTCGATTCTCTCATTTTCTACAATTTTCTATACCCATGTGATCTGAGCAGCGAAGAAAATGCGCTGAGGAAATCATTTTAACCGTCTCCAAAACGTGATGAGACCAAAAGCATAAAAATGTCACCATTATTCTGCACGCTGATTTTCAAACTCCAGCACAATCGTCTGAAATATTGATACAGGGATGTATTACAGTAAATTCGGAAATAACTGACATGAACATTCTTGGTATTTATTTTTAATAATATATACGTAATATGAAAAGATTTATTAACTTTGAAATAAGAAATAACGCAATTTTTCGATTCTCTCATTTACCGAAAAATGCAAAAGGTGATGACACTCAATGAGAAAAAATAGTACTTTTCTCTTTCCCACACAAGTATTTTCACTCCTAGGCTCTGAGCATTTCGATAACCAAGCTGCTTTAGCAAAACTATAGTTCAAAAATCTTTGTGATGAAGATAATTCGCTATCGGAATACGCACCTAGGAGTGTGGTAAAGGGCAGAGTAACTTTTTGTTCTCATTGGTATTGACTGTTTCTCCCCACACAGTAGGTAATTATTTCCGTGATAATTATGCTTTAAAACGGATTAAGTCCATTCTATGAAAGGAATTGATCGTGTTCATTGAACATCATTGCCACTTCGACAGCTTGAAGAATAATGGAAACATTGTTCTGCTTTCGGTCTCATCCCGTATTGAAGTCTTCGAAAATAGTTTCTCAGCTGATTTTTCTTTGCTGCTCAGCCGATTGCACCCCTACGGGCAACCCTCGGAAGTCTTCGAGAGACTTGTGTGAGCTAGGAAAGACGCAGCCCTTACCTTTTAACGTGTGATGCCATGCACGAGACCGATGACCATACGAGGCTTTGAACCCTCGACCCTTCGCTCCAAAGGCGCTCTACCCCCATGGCCCATATAATTATAATGTAATACATCCATGTATCACAATTTCAGATGATTGTGCTGGTGTTAGATAATCACAGCGCACAATAATAGAAACATTGTAATGTTTTCATTCTCATCACGATTTGAAGCCGTTTAAAAATATTTGTTCAGCTGATTTTCCTTGTTGCTCAGATGTCGAGTAGAAAATTGAAGAATATATCAGCTGTTTGCATTAATTGGTCATTGTTCTGGAGTTAAAAAATCAGAGGGTCCAACAACGGAAACATTGTAATGCTTTCGGTCTCATCATGTTTTGAGGCCGTTCAAATATATTTTCTCAGCTGATTTTCCTTCTTGTCCAGATCACATGGGTGAAAAATTGAAGAATACATCACCTCTTGGCATTTATCGGTCATTGTGCTGGAGTCAGAAAATGGGAGAATCGAAAAATTGCGAAATTTGAATGTTATTCAATGTTTTCGATTTACGTGGACATTACATATTAGTACCAGGGAAATATTCATCCCAGTCGATTCATACGAGTCGAATATGATGTGAGTCGTCCCCGTATCACTATTTTAGATGATTGTGATGGAGTTAGAAAATCAGAGGACACAATAATGAAACAGTTGTAATGCCTTCGGTCTCATCACGTTTTGAAGCCGTTTAAAAATATTTTCTCAGCTGTTTTTTCTTGCTTCTCAGATCACATGGGTAGAAAAATGAAAAATACATCTTCTCTTTGCATATATCGGTCATTGTGCTGGAGTTAGAAAATAGGAGAATCGAAAAATTTCGAAACTTGAATGTTAGTCAATGTTTTCCAATTACGTGGACATTAAATATCAGTAGCAGGGAAATATTCATGCCAGTCAATTCATACGAGTCGAATATGATGTGAGTCGTCCCCGTATCACTATTTTAGATGATTGTGCTGGAGTTAGAAAATCAGAGGACACAATAATGAAACAGTTGTAATGCCTTCGGTCTCATCACGTTTTGAAGCCGTTTAAAAATATTTTCTCAGCTGTTTTTCTTGCTTCTCAGATCACATGGGTAGAAAATTGAAGAATACATCATCTCTTTGCATATATCGGTCATTGTGCTGTAGTTAGAAAATGAGAGAATCGGAAAATTGCAAAATTTAAATGGTAATCAATGTTTTCGAATCACTTATATTGACATTATATTGAATTCAAGGAAAATTTTCGTTCCAATCAGTTCATATGGGCCGAATATAAAGTAATACATCCCTATATCACTATTTCCGAATATTGTGCTGGAGTTAGAAAATCAGAGGGCAAAATAATGGTAAAATTGGTATGCTTTCGGTCCCATCAAGTTTTGAACAAGGTTAAAAATGTTTTTGAAGGAAACTTCATTTGCTATTCAGATAACAGGTCTTGAGTATTGATGATTACATTCCATTCGTGCATTTATCGGTCATTGTGCAGTTAGAAAAAGGGAGAATGGAAAAATTGTGACAATCAAAAGTTAATCAATCTTTTGCATTACGTAGTCATCAAAAATGAATACCAGGGAAATTTTCATTCCAATTCGATCATATAGGCCGAATATAATGAAATACACCCCTGTACCACAATTTCTGATGATTGTGCTGGAGTTATAAAATCAGATGGCAAAATAATGGAGAAATGGTAAGTTCATATGGGCCGAATCTATGTAATACATACCTGTATCACCATTTCAGATGATTGTGCTGGAGTTAAAAAATCAGAGGGCACAATAATGGTAAAATTGTGTCTCGTCATGTTTTAAAAACTGTTAAAAGCATTTCCTCGGCTGATATTCCTTTCTGCTCAGATTACACGGGTTGAATTCTTACACCTATTTGCATTTATCGGTCGTTGTGCTGGAGTTAGAAAATGGGAGAATCGAAAGATTGAGATAATTCATAGTTAATCAATCTTTTCGCATCATGTGTACAATTATGTGTACCATAAGGAGCGAATATAATATAAAATGATTGTTCTGATTGTTGTTTTCAGTCTCATCTCGTTTCGAATATGGTTAATATATTTTCGCGGTTAATTTTTCCTCCTATTCATATCATTTGGGTGAAATATTGAAGAGTAAAATTCCTCTTTGCATTCAACGAAGATATTTTTCATCCCAAACAGTTCAGTTGAAGTTGGAAAATTAAAGAGGAGAAAGATGGTGATATGATTAGGATTTCGGTCTCATTGCGTTTCGACACGAGTTTAATACTTTCCACTGCAATTTTTTTCACCACAATCGGACATAATGTATGAGATATCAAGTAATATCACCTCAGTGTTCTATTTTGTGAAAGTTAGAAAATTAAGGAGTCAAATTGTAATATTTATGCAATTTAATTCGAATATTTGTTTGTTTTTTTGCCTTAGGAAGCGAAATTTTGAAACTCCTTGTATAACACCCAGAAGTTATTGAAAAGTTAAAAAATCCAGCATTCCAATCATCTGAATATTTTCAGCAGAGAAAAAGTTACGAACGGCTGTGCCATCATTTCGATGAAGAACGACCGCAAATCATTATGACAGTTCTCATGCAACGAAAGTGATCTCGAGATTTGAGGTTAATGTTTGTTTTTTTTACATTTGACATTCAACTGATATATTCATTTATACTGTAGCGAAGTGTTATAATGACCGAACTGGTGTGAATTTATTTGTGTTTTAAAATATATGGAAAGGCTTCGTGAAGGGAAGTTCAGATAATTTACCGAGGGTAGATTATGAGATGATTGACTCTTTCTATTTAACAAATATGAATTTATTTTTTGCAATGACTAACATTTAAAATCGTTCCTTGAACGCTGCTTGAATAACGTAATATTCAGTTGGAAATGTTCTTCACAAAAACATAATTATATTTCCGCTTTTTACACAAGGTTTATTCATTGCTCCGAACCTCATTTTACAATGCGCTTCATAGGTATTTAGGAGCATAAAAAATTGTCTATTAGAATATTCACTGGTGTTCAGACAACCAGGTACGAAGCACCTTTTCGACATGTTCACAGTTATTGCAGGGATACAGATACAGGAATTAGGAAAAAAATTTAGAGCACAAACAACAAAAACATTTCAAAACTTTGAAAACCGCATTAACCTCAAAAAAGAAATCAAGTAGGGTCTGTTCGTTTGCAGCATACATATTTGAACTGGTGTGAAGTTAGCAGCCACTTTCTAGCAGTCGTTTTTATCTAGCAGCCAATTTACCAGTGGTGCCGGGTGTGATATAAAATTCGGATTTTGATCCGAATTAACTTCTATTTCTGTATATAAACTACTAAAAAGCCCGAGAATGGTATACCGAGAGATAGTTGATTTGCAGGCCGCCTAAGAGGCAGTTTATAGTTTAGAAACATGTTTCAAAAATGTTTAGCCAAGTATATAGACTACTGAGAAGCCCTAAGGGGCAGTTTATACTTGTCGATTTTTGGAAAATCATTCTGACACATCTCTCAGAAATGTTTAGCCAAGTTAATTTTGTGTATTTAGATTACTGAGAAGCCCTAGGATGATATACCGAGAGATGGTTGGTTTGCAGGCCGTCTAAGGGGCAGTTTATTTTATGATTGTCGATTTTCGGAAAATCATTCTGAAACATCGCTCAAAAACGTTTAGCTAAGTTCATTTTCTGTATTTAGACTACTGAGAAGCCCTAGAATGATATACCGAGGGTTGGTTTGCAGGCCGTCTAAGGGGCATTTTCTACTTGTCGATTTTTGGAAAATCATTCTGACACTTCCCTCAGAAATGTGTAGCCAAGTTCTTTTCCTGTATATAGACAACTGAGAAGCCCTAAAAAGATATACCGAGAGATGGTTGATTTGCAGGCCATGTAAGGGGCAGTTTATACTTGTCGATTTTTGGAAAATCATTATGTAACATCGTTCAAAAATGTTTAGCCAAGTTCATTTTCTGTATATAGAATACTGATAAGCCCTAGAATGATATACCGAGAGAAGGTTGATTTGCAGGCCGTCTAAAGGGCAGTTTATACTTGTCGATTTTTGGATTTTTGGTCAAAAGTCGAAACTTATGCGAACTTACCTTTTAACGTGCGATTTCTAGCACTTTCTCGGACCATCAGAAAAATTTCTTCTTTCGCTTTTTTACATTTGAGTAATGACTATATTTGAAATTATTTTCTATTTTTCAGTCAATGTTAGGAGTAAAGCATGTTCTTCAGTTTTACTATAATTTTATTTGTACTTTTTTCAATCTTTTTTTATACATGTTCAAAATTTCAAGCTAAAGCGAAACACCCACTTAACAATTCTGAATAAAATCGGACCATAATCACAAAACGGATACGCCATATTGGATCTTGAATTTTTGAATTTTGACAAAAAAATCATAATCTTTGACGCCAGAAATCTCTAGTTACCAGTTTTGAATATAATCGGACCATAATCACAAAACTCGTCGTCCATTTTGGAGCCGCCATTTTTATCTTATCAATTTTGACAAAAGAATAATAATCTCCGACCCGAAAAACTCTAGAATTTAATTGAGTAAAATAGGACCATAATCACAAAACTAGTCACAAAACATAATCACAAAACTTATATTCTTGTGACATCCAGAGTAAGTTTGTTTTATTTTGTTTGATTATGTTTTATTTTGTTTGATTATGTTTTATTTTGTTTGATTATGTTTTATTTTGTTTTAGTTCGTTTTATTTTGATTTTTACATTTTTTATATTTTATGTAAATGATAAACATTCCAAATCTGTTGTTTTATTTTGATTATTAGAATTTTTTGATACTTAGAAACTTGTTGCAAATCACAACATCATTCTTGGGCTTTTCAGTAGTCTACATACAGCAAATGAACTTGGCCAAACATTTCTGAGGCAGGTTTCAAAAAGGTTCTCCAAAACTCAACAAGTATAAACTGTCCTTTAGACGGCCTGCAAATGAACCAACTCTCTGTTTATCATTCTCGGGCTTCTCAGTAGTCTATTACAGAAAACTAACTCGGCTAAACATTTCCGAGGGACGTTTCAGGGTGAGTTTCCAAAAATCGAAAAGTATAAACTGCCCCTTAGAAGGCCTGCAAATCAACCATCTTCCGGTATATCATTCTTGGGCTTTTCAGTAGTCTACATACAGAAAATGAACTTGGCTAAACATTTCTGAGGCAGGTTTCAAAAAGGTTCTCTAAAACTCAACAAGTATAAACTGCCCCTTAGACGGCCTGCAAATCAACCATCTTCCGGTATATCATTCTTGGGCTTTTCAGTAGTCTACATACAGCAAATGAACTTGGCCAAACATTTCTGAGGCAGGTTTCAAAAAGGTTCTCTAAAACTCAACAAGTATAAACTGTCCTTTAGACGGCCTGCAAATGAACCAACTCTCTGTTTATCATTCTCGGGCTTCTCAGTAGTTTATTACAGAAAACTAACTCGGCTAAACATTTCCGAGGGACGTTTCAGGATGAGTTTCCAAAAATCGAAAAGTATAAACTGCCCCTTAGACGGCCTGCAAATCAACCATCTCTTGGTATATCATTCTTGGGCTTCTCAGTCGTCTATATACACAAAATGAACTTGGCTAAACATTTGTGAGGGATGTAGCAGAAAGATTCTCCAAAAATCGACCTTAGAAGGCCTGCAAATCAACCATATCTCGGTATATCATGCTCGGGCTTCTCAGTAATCTATATACAGAAAATTAACTTGGCTATACAATTCTGAGGGATGTTTCAGGATGAGTTTCCAAAAATCGACAGGTATAAACTGCCCCTTAGACGGCCTGCATATTAACCATCTCTAGGTATATCATTCTCGGGATTCTAAGAAGTCTACATACAGACAATGAAATGGGCTAAACATTTTTGAGGGGTGTTTCTGAATGATTTTCCAAAAATCGACAGGTATAAACTGCCCCTTAGACAGCCTGCAAATCAACCATCTCTCGGTATTTCTTAGACGGCCTGCATAGCAACCATCTCTCGGTTGAAGTTTATTCGGATTAAAATCCGAATTTAATTTCACACCCGGCGCCACTGGCAAATTGGCTGCTAAATAAAAACGGCTGATAGAAAGTGGCTGCTAACTTCACACCGGTCATATTTGATGGAACTGCTCTGCTTGTATTAAATATTAAAGTAGACAAACGATTCTTATTGATGCTCCGTGAGACAGACGAACGAACCCATCTGGTATCAAATGACAACCTTCATTATACTCGAATGATAATTTGAGATTCCACGGTGCACAACTTTTACAACGTTGCCAAGTCTAGTTCTGATGAACGTGACGTCAAGAAACCACTTTTCTTCTGTTTATAGAAAAACTAGCGATCAGAAAAATTAAATAAAAATTCCCGAGTGATATTAGCGTATACACTTTCTAATTACAGTGTTCTCTCATATGTCGTGGAAAGGTCCACGTCTCTAAAGATTATTTTAAAAATTGTCAATGAGAGCAATGAAAAATTTGACATTTTATGTTTGTTTCAGAATACTTTTAATATTTTATGGTTCTCCTAATTCTAACTTCTACCAAGTTCAACTAGACATAAAATTTACTCCTACATAATGAAGACACATTTCCAGAAAATGAGTGAATCCCCTAATACCTACTAACTGCAGTTTTGGTATTCCCCAGCAACATACACACATGTCTGGGGAACACCATACAAACACTAGATACCAGTTCCTTTTCTTCAAAATTAAATTGAAGAGATTTATCATGTAAATAATATGGACTTGAAGTACAAGAAGGCTGCCAGAGTTCCCATTATTTCTATGGAAATATGAATAATGAATTTAAAAAATATCCAGAAAATGAGGGGAATCCCCTAGAAATAAATACAGTTCTAGAATTACCCCATACAAATGTTAGGTACCTTTTCCTTTTCTTTAAAATTAAATTAAAGTGCTTCATAATTCAAATGATATGAACATATGAGAAGTATGAAAGAGAGCTCTCATTATTTCTATGGAAATCTGAACAATGAAATGGATTGGTCAAACCACGAAACTATGATGTAATGAATGACGTCAGGAAAGGAATAGTATATTTCATTATGAGTACTGAACGATATTTGTCATTATATCTACAAGAAAACCACAGATTGTTAAGAAAAATTTATTTTTAATGCTGAAGGAACAAAAATATGTATTATTAATGGTGGATTTATGCAGCAATCATAAGTCATAAGTCTTAAGTCATAAGAGAGAATATTCGTCAATGATTGGTTGGTCCGTATATTCCAACCAATCATTGACGAATATTCTTCCTTATGACTTAAGACTTATGACTTATGATTGCTGCATAAATCCACCATAATTGAAATATTTATAGTACACAAATATCCAGAAATTGCCACAAAACAAGCGTTATTTACCCTGTTGGTAAGGAAATATTCAAACAATTTGCGACTTCTAGAGAACTGTCAACAATATATTATTTAATTTTGACATGTAAATAGGCAGCTATAATGACACGAAAAAAACCCATTTTCGGTATGCTAAATAATCATGTAAATATAGTGTTTTCAGGTAGGTAAAATTAAAAATGTTTTTTTTCTGTTTTTCGTGGAACAACAAACACTACACTACAGTTTCTTGAAATTTTTTTGGGAATTCTTAATTTCCTTAGTCTGAAATTGAAAAAATATAAAAATTAAGGAAAAAACCGAATCAAGAAGATGAATTTCCTCCACTAAATCAAACTTTCAATCTAGAGTATAAGAGAGATGTCTGGTGCTGGTCCAGCAGCTGGACACTAAAATGAGGAGCAGATGACAGATTTTACTTAATTGATTGATTCAGAAATTAGGAAATGTACCTACAACATAAACACATTGACTACCACAAGAGGAACAAAAGATCTGCAACTTTCACCCATATTGTTGCTGTTAACCCATGTCAATCTGATGCACCCCTATGTACAATTCTCTTCGAGAGAGACTTGTGCAAGCTAAGGAAGATGTAGTTCTTACCTTTTAATATGATGCCATGCACGAGACCGATGACCATGCTGGAAATTGAACCAACGACCCTATGCTTGAAAGACAAATGCTCTACCAGCACGACCACCACAGCACATTTTACCAGTATTTTTCTTTTCAATCTGTGTTCTAATATGATTCAATATAGTTTTGGAACTTATGTCGTTAATTCTAAGAAACGTTTCATACTTATTATTGGGATCTTCCTATGAATCCATTTTTCTGGAGCATCTTTTTTTTGTAACACTCAGTTTAAAGCCAAATGCGCCATACTGGAAGCAAATGCCAAGAAATATGAGAGAGAGAGAGCTCTCTGTATAGTGGAGACTATCAAATTGTGGGACTATGATTTCTGAAATTCTCAGGTTAAAAAAAACAATAATTACGATCTCACTTCAAGACATTTTGAGCATTTTGATCTATATGACCGTGAGCCACAGGCTCAATCAACTTTAAAAGCATGCATCTACAAATTATCAATGAAAAAATATTAAAAGTAGAATAATGAGAAGATGCCATTTTCTTTGGTGGCTCTACAGACGAGAAGTATTATTGTGCTCCTTATAATAATTACTAGTAACAGCTACTTGCCTATTCCTGTATACTGTACTTGCTTTAGTTGGTACAGTGCAATGGGAGTCTGGTTTTAGGAATTCAGTTCCAGTATATTTTCTTCCCACTTGAGTTGTGTCTCCCACAAGCCAGTTTCTTGCATTTATACATTTGTGGTGAACTGTGTCTAGCAACCACTCAGAGAGTCAACAGTATACATATTGTACAGGTGTTCAGAGAAGCATGCATGCCCATTGATAAGTCCTTCTGAACTCCTTAAATGACCAAAGCTGAGTTCTGCTGGAAGCTTGCAACCGCTTAAGCATTGCCAGTAGAATCAGATCTAGACCCAGAGATCTGCAAGGTTGATTCTTTCGACTAGGTACATCTGCAATGTGCTGATGTAAGTCTTCCGACTACATTTACTTTCCCAATAAAGATAATTTCTGGTGGATTCAGACTGTAAGTTATCTCACCTACCCATTAATATGATGAGGTGACAATCATATAAATGTAAAAGGACTGAGGTATCAAATCCTTTTTTTGCTAGTAGAATGTATCCTGTTTTATATTCTTCTTTTCTCATGAAAATGGACAGTTACTTAAATCATTTTACATATTTATAGCAGTTTTATAGGCATATAAAAAAGATTGGAATATTCAAGAGGTGACATTAATAATGATGAAAATAGTGAAACAGTGAGGAGCTGTAACTTATATTGACCAGCCACCTGCATTATATTCTCAACTTTCAATAGTTCAGTAATAATTCAGGAGTAGTTTTTAGATCATAAACAAACTGTGAAACTCATTATTAAATCCAAACGGAATAGCAAACATGAGAAAAATTATAAAACTACTGGACGTGTACATACCTCCCAAATTTCTTGCTGATCGATTCTTTCGCGATTTCTGGTGTGGCATTTTTTACCTATTACTAAACTAACTGTCAAAGTAAAATTTTTGTGCATTTTAGAGCTGGAATAAATAAATAATACAAAGCTCTACGAGCTACGAGACCACCGCTTTCAAGAGCCATGATGGACTGTCAGAAAACTGTCACACTCACTTGTCACTAGTGTCAAAAATCATATTGTCACTGTCATTTGTCTTCGTCTTGTCACATTCATAGAAATAAGCTGTTTTTTGTCGCTGAACCGTATTCAATAATGTTTTAAAACTTTTTCGAATCTCGTCATATATTTGACTATGGCTTCAAAATACTGCATTTCGTTTTAAAACATTCTGTCTATGACGTCATTGTTTCAACGCTAAAATGAAAAGTTTCATATACTAAGAGCTAGTCCGTCACTGTCTATAGAGAACGGCGGCCATGACATGTCCAGCCCACTGATGACTGACTGATGACTGATGACTGGAATGCTCGTCAGGCTGCGCGACTGGATCACAGAACTCATACTTATATCTTTATAAGTGTAAATTCTGTGGACTGGATCACCGACATAACCTTTAAGCATTGTTTATATAGAAGTAAGATAGTCAATGCCTGTGTAATAGACGAGGAAAGTGTGTCGTCACAAATGTCATTCTTGTCAAAAACTGATTCCAAACTAAGAATTTTAGGTGACTTTCTCTGTTGATAATTTGCTGCTTTGTTTATTAGTTTGTATTAGGTTGTTTAGATTTTGTTTTCTCAAGCAAAAGAAGTTGAAAAATCTTCATATAAACAATCAGACAAGCTGATTTAAATTTGATGGATGTTTGTTTGGAATCAGTTTTTGACAAGAATGACATTTGTGACGTCATCACTTTCCTCGTCTATTGGTGTTGGACGCAAACGCGAGTGTCATCTAGCGTGATTAGTTACAAACATGAATATTTCACGTCATTTTATTGCAGGTTTCTTCAAAAAACCCTGATTTTAATGCTGTCCCATTGTTTCAATCAAGTTACGACATGACTTGGAGGCCAGATCACTGAAGTTACGATATGACTTGGATGCGAGCTCACTATCGCCATCTACATGTCGCATCCATTTTGATCCAATTATAATCCCATAAGGTTGACTATGTTCTATATAAACAATGCTTTAAGGTTATGCCGGTGGACTGGATTTGTCATGGAGGCCGCCATGTTTGTTTTGTGGTTCCTGGCAGTGGCGGAGGAACCGATATTGATATGATTGTAACATTGTTTATATAGAAGTAAGATAGTCAATGCCTGTGTAAAAGACGAGGAAAGTGTGTCGTCACAAATGTCATTCTTGTCAAAAACTGATTCCAAACAAATAATTTGAGGTGACTTCTCTGTTGATGATTTGCTGTTTCGCTTATTAGTTTGTGTTTGATTGTTTGGATTTTGTTTTCTCAGGCAAAAGAAGTTGAAAATTATTTACGGAAACAATATCGGACAAAAGCGATTTAAATTCGACGGAGGTTTGTTTGGAATCAGTTTTTGACAAGAATGACATTTGTGACGTCATTATTTTCCTCGTCTATTGGTGTTGGACGCAAACGCAACTGTCATCTAGCGTGAACATGAATATTTGACGTCATATTTTAATGCAGGTTCCTTCAAAAAACCCTGATTTTAATGCTGTCCCATTGTTTCAATCAAGTTACGACATGACTTGGAGGCCAGATCACTGAAGTTACAACATGACTTGGATGCGAGCTCACTATCGCCATCTACATGTCGCATCCATTTTGATCCACTTATAATCCTATAAGGTTGACTAACTATCTTCTATATAAACAATGATTGTAACATATAAAACTGATACAAAGACGCGCTGCACTGCACTGGCGTGTTTACAAACCATAAATTGGGAAACTAATAATACGTACGTGCAGATGAATGTCTCTCTCACACCCATACAAGTAAGCAATAAAGTATTTCCTCTGCTAGATTGCATGTGCCTCTTCTTCATCTCCTAGAGTTATCACTTTATACGGGTGCGCAGAGGAACGAAGAGCATTCCAGTCATCGTACTATAATTTCATTTCAGTGGCCCAGCCACGTCACATTTCGTCACAAATGTTCTTTCATCTCTTTCTATTAGTGTCCCCATTGTCTTATGGGGATTAGACCCTCCTGTTGAATAATGTTTAGTCTCCTTGAGTAATTCATGCATTTTCAACTCATTTTGCCTTCTTCTTGTTTGTCATTTAAACTCACCGCTATTACAGTGACCTATCACAGATCGTGCCGTGCCGTGCAATTTATTGTCGTCTATCAAAATCACTGAAATGAAATAGACTACCTAAGTCCTGACTTCACAAGTGAGCGGAGCTTATAAAACCTTTCCAAAAAAACCGGTAATACGTGTTAAAAACCCATAAGAAATTATTGATTTGATGATTTTGCATAATTCCGTCGGGAATAAGCATAATCGATATTATTTTCAATAAAGACTCAGTTAGTTGAAACCTTTTGCCGAAAAAAAGAATTTCAATGTTTGGAAAGGTTTACCAAGTTTCACCCACTTTGACGTCACGCTTAGGTAGTCTATTATAATATGATGACTGGAATGCTCTTAGGATCCTCTGCGCACCCGTATAAGTGATAACTCTAGGAGATGAAGAATAAAGGAGGTACATGGAATCTAGCACAGAAATACTGTATACTTTATTGCTTACTTATATGGGTGCGAGAGAGACATTCATCTGCACGTACGTGTTTTTAGTTTCCCAATCTAAGGCTTGTAAACACGCCAGTGCAGTGCAGCGCGTCTTTGTATCAGTTTTATATGTTACAATCAACTCAATCTCGATTCCTCCGGCACTGCCAGGAACCACAAAACAAACATGGCGGCCTCCATGAGAAATCCAGTCGCGCAGCGTGACGAGCATTCCAGTCATCATAGGTATTATAATTTCATTTCAGTAATCAAAATGCATATCTAGAAAAGAAATAAAATCCTTGTCTGATGATTCAAACAATGATGAAAGATAGATCAGCTGAAAATAGGAGACGGTCTTCTTTAATACCAGTCGCTTAGTAAAATTAAAGTATTTCATTATCGGCTACATTATGTATGAGCAGTTGAGCAGAGTTGAATAATATTTTGTGTTACTGTGAGCTAACTCGTAAACTCAAAAAATGGTTATAAAGCTACATCGAACAAAGCGTTCCGCCGTTTCTTGTTAGACGTATTCATTATATTGCATAACCTGCCGGAGCCACAGCACTCAAATGAAATTATAATATGATGATCATATTATAATTTCATTTCAGTGTTCCACAGGCACAGACCAAAGATTCTTGCACAGACCGCCACAGACCTTCTTTTATGAGGTCTGTGTCCGGTGCATTCCTACCACTGAAATGAAATTATAATTTCATTTCAGTGATTCCTACATAGCAGCCTACTAGTTAGAAATCCACAATCTTTAGAAACTACATTTCGAATTGAGAGAAACAAACTCATATTTTATGTTTATTTTGTATTTTGAATATATTTTCTGATATTCCATCTGAAGCGTTTAAAGAAACTACCTGATTCTGAAATTTTTACTTACTGCGACATCTATTGGCCAGAGTACACACTATTCACACGTCCCCGAGTTCCTGAGTGATTACTATCTTATCGACAGAAATAGGGCTTGTTTAAGTTTGACAAAACTGACAATTGGCTTTAAAATGGCTGGTTGGCGATGAGTTTGAGTATGTATCTTGAACTTTAAGAAGGAATTCGAAGGTGTGTCTTGTGAAAATCGGCAAATTATGCTCTTCATATCGAATGACATTAACGGGAGGATGCGTTCGTTCGAAAATTCGTCTCGGTTCCAGTGTCGCCGCGTCAAATTTAGTTAATGTAAGGTGTCGAATCTTAGGGGGTTAGAAACGATCTATGACATTAATCGGGTTTTCTAGTGACAGTGTGTGAATTGTAAATAATCAAACATGTGGAACATGATGTGCGACGTGATGCCGACAATATCGGAGGACACAATAAGCCAGAGAAGCTCCCAGTTCTCTGGCGAAGATGCCAATTTCGAACAACTCATGGTGTCGATGTTGGACGAAAGGGACAAATTAATGGACAGTCTTAGAGAAACGCAAGAACGTTTAGGGGAAACCGAGATAAAGCTCCAGGAGACCGAGAAAGAGAGGGACTCTCTGCATAGACAAATTGCTGCGAATCTCCCACAGGTAAGCAATGAGTGCAATGACAATTCCGGCTGTCGTTTTCGTCTTCTAGTGCTGCTATCCTCTATTCCCTATGCACCGATTTCGGAGCTTTATTGATTCTTCCAGCAGAGCTTTATTCGCCATTTTCACCCAGAAGTCGTTTCATTCATTTTATCAGGTCATTTGTACGATATTCAGTTGTTTGACAGATGCTCATCTGTGATGTTGCGACCTACGACCTAATGATTGTATCGAAAACTCCGCCTTTATCACTACTGCAAACGCAGCTGTCAATTTTGGTTACCTAGGCAACAGTTATTCTTCGGAAGGGGTTCTTGATAAACCCTATTTTTTTCTCAACTTCCGTATATTTCATCACTTATATGGGAAGAAACTTTTTAATAATGAAGCAAAGTCTGATGTGTTTTTAATTCTGTATGTTTCAAATTGAACTTTAAACCTATAATTACACATCGTTCAATATTATTACTCACGTTGGTACATGAACAGGTAAGGTAGGTATATAATAAAATTCTTTACTGTAGAAAATGTTCATATTCTCAATAATGCACATGCGTCTACTTAGTGTTTTACCGGTTGAATTTCAATATCCAAATCCATTCAAACTGCTATGCTTAATTTAAAATCCATTACTTTCGCTAACGAAAAATTACTTACTTTTTTTTCTATCTAGTAACACGTCAAGGCCATGATTACTTACATCATGATTACTAACATCAAAAACAACACACGGTATACTTAGTGATGAAAATAATTTCGTTGCTCTTTAGTAAACTTGCTGTTGATGAGTTACCAGCATCTCGGATTATTCAAAATGAAATGGTTACTTATCTTATTATTTTTTTATTACTCAAATCACCCAGAAAAATAATAATACAGGGTGATTCAAACTCGGGTGTGTCTAGAGAAATAGGTAGATTAGGGCAAAATTAATCAACTGAGAATCCTCACAGAAACTTTTCAATCTCAAGGAATCATTAAAATTAAAATTCGACTTATCTTATTATATTGTGATTACTCACAACTCTGAGAAAAATTGTAATACAGGGCAATTCAATTAGTTGGAACAGGGCAAAGTTAATCGACTCCTGACATAAACTTTTCATTCACAAGAAATTAGAATTTACCTGTATAAAGTTAGCGAGACAACTTCGAAAAAATTGAAAACGGATTATTCCATAATAAAATAATTACTTAGTTGCGTAGAAAAAAAATGTGTCGCTCTTTTTTTTAAAAAAATCAAGCGTTGTTTCGCTAACTTCATATGAACTTAGCGAAACAACTTCCGTAATTTCTATTTTTCCACAGTTCTGAAATATCCATAATTTGCCGCCTTTTTGTCGCTAATTGAGTAGTTGCGAAGAAAAAAAAAATTGTCGCTCTTTCTTTTAAAAAAATATGCGTTGCTTCGCTAACTTCATGCTAACTTCATTTGAACTTAGCGAAACAACTTCCATAATTTTTATTTTTTCACAGTTCTGAAGTATCCATAATTTGCCGCCTTTTTGCCGCCTTTTTGCCGCCTTTTTGTCGCTAATTAGTTGCGCAGAAAAAAAAATTGTCGCTTTTTTTTTTAATATGCGATGTTTCGCTAACTTCATTTGAAGCGTATATAAGTAATTTCTATCTTTTCTCAGTTCCGAAATATCCAGAATCTGATGCCGCTTTTTTGTAGCTAATCAGTTGCGAAGAGAAACAACTTGCCTATTTTCTCAAATAAAAATATACGCTGTTTTGACAACTTCCGTTATTTTTATCTTCTCTCACTTTATAGGTATTCAAAGAATGTTCCTTTCTTTAAAAAAATAAGCAATGTTTCGCTAACCTTATATGAAGTTAGCGGGACAACTTACGTCATTTTTTTAATATTTTAAACGGTTTTATTCAGCTTTCAGTTTTGTTTGTGTGGGTCAAATCTAGAAATTGAAATTTTAACTCCCTTCCTGTTGAGCGATTGATCTTTAATTCTGATGACAATGCAATTATGTATGTTTCGTATAATTGTAAATTCAACATGACCACCAAAAAATGGCGGACATATTGTTTTTCAACCCCCTCAATATGGGTATCAAATGAAAGGGCTGAACTAGTAGAATACAGTAAGTACACCATGAAACATTCCAAATCCAAGATGACCGCCGCCCCAAAATGACGGACAACATATTTTTTTGTTCAACCCCCTCAATATGGATATCAAATTAAAGGGCTGAACATGCTATAAAGATGAATACTTATTTTTTTTCAAAAGCACATTTGCTACAGAGGAAACCATGTACCCGCCATCGAATTAATGAAAATGGATCGTTTTTGGCCTCAGTTAGATAATGTAATGTAAAAAAATGAATGTTTCCATCACCCTGCAAGTTACGGCAACCCATAGCTCGACACTTGTTCATTTTGATACAAAATTACAACTCACAATGACTCACTCTGTAATAATATTGCATGCCTCAACTGTGCTCACTTGTTATAAGTCTCAGAGTATATCGGCTAAGTGAAATTTAAGGAGGGGTCGTCACAAAAATATGGTTGGAGTGAATTTACTTCTGTACGGTGCTTCAACATATTCGGAAGAAAAAAGAAATAAACTAAATTTAATTTGCTTATGGTACTACTTACCGCACACTTGTGAAATATCATTTTGAAAAGAGTCAATATCAAAATAACTTCACGTTAATTCATTACTAGGGTGCATTTTATCTGTCCACTTTCATTGAAAATACGTCCTCTAGATATTGAATGCGAGCATTTAAATTTGAAGTGCATTCAAAACATATTGGATAGATTTCATGACGTTCCAAAATAACAACCTAATGTCTTTGATCACGTAAATCTGGTAGCCAATAGAATAACTGCATCACACTCTGCCTCGACTTCCATGTTCCGATTCTCTTTGAAATCATTTACGTGTGTATAATATTGCGATGCAATTTGAATCTTGTGTCTGCTGGTTTCTCAATAATTGTGTAGTGTAGAAATTATTTGCATAGTAAATATAATACTTGCAGGTAAGTGTTACGTCCAAGGGTACAGTTCATCTGCTATTTTAAAGATAATCAGGCTCTCTCAGAGTAGTAAACTATGAAATTTTGGCAATCAAACGGGGATTTTTCATGACCTGAATTTTGTTAGTTTTGTTAATTTTTTGGTTTGTATTGGTTTTGGTAAATGCACAATGTGTTTTCTTTAGGTTCTTACATGTTAACCCATCAGAAATTCTCAATCACATTTGAAAAAGTAGAATTTGTGAAATCTAATAGCTCTCAAGCATAGCCGTTGTTTGTAAAATGACTTTGATGTAAAAAGCGGTAGGTACCTATTGATTACACTCAATACTCATAAATTCAGTTACAAAAAACAAAGGTCTGCCACAATTTTATTTAACGGTTACCTGAAATATGTCATGAATATCTTCTGAATCGAGAACAATTCAATTTTATTCCAAAAGAGATCTTATGGCAAATACATCATATCCTCATCATAACCTCACACGAAGGGTCCCCACTTGTTATAGTCAAATTATGGATACTTCAAATTGATAAAAGGTAGAAATTGCGAAAGTTGTTTCGTTAACTTCAAATGAAGTTAGCGAAACATCGCATATTTAAAAAAAGAGCGACAATATTTTTTTCCGCAACTAATTAGCGACAAAAAGGCGGCAAATTATGGATACTTCAGAACTGTGAAACAACAGAAATTATGGAAGTTGTTTCGCTAACTTCATATGAAATTAGCGACACAACGCATATTTTTTTTTAAAGAAAGAGCAACACATTTTTTTCTTCGCTTCTAATTAGCGTCAAATTATGGAATAATCCGTTATCAACTTTTTCGAAGTTGTCTCGCTAACTTTATATAGGTGATTCAAACCTATATAAAGTTAGCGAGATAACTTCGAAAAAGTTGATAACGGATTATTCCATGATTTGCCGCCTTTTTGTCGCTAATTACTTACTTAAGCAGTTGCGGAAGAAAAAGTTGTTGCTCTTATTTTTTGAATATGCATGTTTTGCAACTTCATATAAAGTTAGCAAAACAACTTCCATAATTTAAATTTTTTCACAGTTCTGAAGTACTTCTGCATAATTTGCCGCCTTTTTGTCGCTAATTACTTAGTTGTGGAGAAAGAAAAAATGTCGCTTTTTTTTCAAATAAGTATGGGATGTTTAATAAATACTTACACATGAATGATGAGAAACATCTTTCGTAATGTTTGTCTTCCATCAAATTCAAAATATTCATTAATCTTCGCTATCACGTTGCAAAAGTGTTATTTTTGTGACTACGAAACAAAAGTGATATTATTCATTGGTTTCTGGATACGAAAACAAGAACTCTCTCCACTCCCTATTCATCCTCGCATTCTATATCTACCATTTTCTAAAAAATAACCAACAATGCTATTAAAAATATTTAAGTGTTTCTGAATCTTTCATACTAAGAATACCTACGAACAGAATGGTGAAACCTCAAAAGTAAGTACTTACCTACATTGAAATTAACTTTAATTCAAAATTATGACAACCTAATGATTACTATATACCAGAGTGAAACTAGCAAGACGGCATCGCCAACAAGAGGCAGCGCTACGCTTCGATAAAATCGTGATCGATGTCGCGGCAGCGTGTGGGTATTCATTTCATCAACGTTTGTTTTCGTTTGTGTTGGTGAAATATTTCCAGTAGTACTTAACTACTTAATACCATGAGTGATTGCACCTTCGCGATAGGCCTGTCGATTCATTTCTGAACGAAACTGAATTGCTCCGAGAAAACACCACGAGTCCGCAGGACGAGTGGTATTGATTTTATCACGTTTATTTTCGTTCGTGTTGGTGAAATATTTTTATATAAACATGCTGGAAAGATGAAAATCTATTTTTCATCAAAGCACTAAAGGAAATGAATCAACACGCTTCATATATGAAGTTAGCTAAACTAATTAGCGACAAAAAGGCGGCAAATTATGGATACTTCAGAACTATGAAAAAATTTAAATTTCGGAAGTTATTTCATGAAGTTAGCGAAACATTGCATATTTAAAAAAAAGAGCTACAATTTTTTTTCCGCAACTAATTAGCGACAAAAAAGCGGCAAAATACCTATGGAATTATTCGTTATCATTATCAACTTTTTCGAAGTTGTTTCGCTAACTTTATATTCGTTCTAAATTTCTATTTGTACAATATTTAAAGTAGATGTTTTTCACAGAAGATTCGTCTCTTCAACCCTGAGGAAATCAGTTCTCGAAATAAATAGCGACAAACGTCAGTGGAATTGACATAAGTACACCAAAAGAATGAACCGGAAATCGAAAAACAGCTGTCAGCCATAAAAGCATTTCTGTGTGCAATTGCTTTGTAAACATCAGTAGAACGACATTTCTATGAGAGGAATTGTGCATTCTGACATGAGAAAAGCCTCAAGAGTTTAAAATGCTGTGAGTTTTCTTATGTATAATAAAGTTAGGAAAGTCACTTGCAAGAAAATCGATGAGACCTAATTCCAGTAATTGTCAAATAAATGGCGAGAATTTGTCGTGACCCAAAAAAAATTGTCGCGCGCTCTTAGTTTTTTATATGGGGTGGATGTGCTAACTTTATATTAAGTCAGTAGCCACCAATAACTAGACAAATGAACATCAAATTTCATCAATGTGGTGGACAAAATATAATATAACAAATTGATTTTTGGTTGACCACAACATAATTGGAAACATAATATTAAATTTAATTTGCTGACAATAATTGCCATCTGTTGCTCAGATACCGAAATATCTAGCGAGAGTACTTATCGTTGTGTCGAATTTTAATAAGTTATTTCATTAACAGGGGTGAAGGTGGGAACTCTTCTCCCCCATTTTTTTTTAGTTCCTCCAGTTTTGGAAATACTGAAAGGAAGTTGTAAATATATTATTTTTCATAGTGTCCATAAAGTCATAAATCATAACTTTTCTTTGATTAGCTACCTACTTTTACGTGTAGAAAAAAATTTGTTAGACTTTTCTCTCAAAAGGCCGATTTTCCAATTCAAACTGACAGAGTTACAGATACCTACTTGGAAAACTACCCAAACCAAAACTACGTCAATATCATTCGACGCGCGTAATAATTTTCAAAATAAATTAATAAGTTCGTCAAAGTTTATGTTGATGGGGATTTTTTTTGCAGAAATCCATGAAACCGAAGGTGATCTATAATTTCTATTCGTCAAAATATATTGCCGAGCAGGATTTTTATCCCCACCACCAATAATAATAATTTTCAAAATAGTTCATAAGTCCACTAAAGTTTTCGTGGGGTATTTTTGCATAAATATGGGGACTGTTTTGCACAGATCTATACCATAGAAGGTGCTCTAGAAGACCTATTTGTCAAAATATTTTGTCGGGCAGGATTTTACCTCCACCATCAATAAAAATAACTTTCAAAATAAATTAATAAGTTCGTCAAAGTTTACGTAGATGGGGATTTTTTTCGCAGAAATGGATGAAACCGAAAGTGATCTACAAAATCTATTCGTCAAAATATTTTGTCGGGCAGGATTTTTATCCCCACCACCAGTAATAATAATTTTCTATTAAGTTCGTTCGTAACTCCACTAAAGTTTTCGTGGATGGGGGTATTTTTGCATAAATATGGGGATTTTTTTGCATAAATCTATACTCTATAGAAGGTGCTCTAGAAGACCTATGTGACAAAATATTTTGTCGGGCAGGATTTTACCCCCACCAACAATAATAATAATTTTCAAAATAAATTAATAAGTTTGTCAAAATTTTGTAGGTGGGGATTTTTTTGCAGAAATCGATGAAACCGAGGATGATCTATAATATCTATTCGTCAAAATAATTTATTGGTCAGTATTTTCATCCCTACCACCAATACTTAATAACAATTTTCAAAAAAATGCATACCTAAGTCCTCCAAATTTTTCGTCGATGGGGGTATTTTTGTATAAATATGGGGATTTTTTTTTGCATAAATTTATACCATAGAAGGTGCTTTAGAAGACCTATGTGACAAAATATTTTGTCGGGCAGGATTTTATCCCCACCAACAATAATAATAATTTTCAAAATAAATTAATAAGTTTGTCAAAATTTGCGTAGGGGGGGGGGGATTTTTTTGCAGAAATCGATGAAACCGAAGATGATCTATAATATCTATTCGTCAAAATAATTTGTTGGTCAGGATTTTTATCCCCACCACCAATTTAATAACAATTTTCAAAAAAATTTATAAGTCCTCCAAATTTTTCGTCGATGGGGGTATTTTTGCATAAATATGTGGATTTTTTTTGCATAAATTTATACTATAGAAGACCTATGAAGACCTATGTGTAAAAATATTTTGTCGGGCAGTATTTTTATCCCCACCACCAGTAATAATAATTTTCTATTAAGTTCATAAGTCCACTAAAGTTTTCGTGGATGGGGGTATTTTTGCATAAATCGATACTATAAAAGGTGCTCTAGAAGACCTATGTGACAAAATATTTTGTCGGGCAGGATTTTACCCCCACCAACAATAATAATAATTTTCAAAATAAATTAATAAGTTTGTCAAAATTTTCGTAGGTGGAGATTTTTTTGCAGAAATCGATGAAACCGAGGATGATCTATAATATCTATTCGTCAAAATATTTTGTTGGTCAGGATTTTTATCCCCACGACCAATACTTAATAACAATTTTCAAAAAAATTCATAAGTCCTCCAAATTTTTCATCGATGGGGGTATTTTTGCATAAATATGGGGATTTTTTTGCATAAATTTATACTATAGAAAGTGCTCTAGAAGACCTATGTGTCAAAATATTTTGTCGGGCAGGATTTTACCCCCAATAATAATTTTCAAAATAAATTAATAAGTTTGTCAACGTTTTCGTAGATGGGGATTTTTTTGCAGAAATCGATGAAATATCGATTCGTTAAAATAATTTGTTGGGCAGGATTTTTCTCCCCACCACCAATAAAATGGATCAACCACTTTGGTACAATATGGTAGTTCAGGTAGAAGGTATAGGTACAAATATATAAAAAAAGTTTGAAAAATTATACATAAAATGTACAGATAAAAAACACCAGTCACAGTAATTGTATAAAAATTCAACGTCACAGCTTCACATACAGAGTTATAAAAGAAGTACACAAAATATAATAAACAATTAAGTAGGAAATATCATTCAGATACTCTTGCAGGGTATAGTAGCACCTGTCAATCAAAACATTTAACTCGATTGCAAAAAAATGTTGTGACTTTGAGAATTATTTATCTCATTCGGCAATTTGTTGTAATGAGACAAAGAATTATAAGCAGGGGAGTTTTTGTATCTAGAAGTGTTGTGACTTGGCATCCGCAGCTGTCCTCCGAATCTTGTACTATAAGTATTAAATATGAAATAAATACATGGAAAACATAGGTAGCAGTTATTCTCTTATAAAAACCGATTTGCATCTATCTCGATCGTCCATATCGAAAATGAGTATCAAAATACGCTTTTGGCCCACAAAAACTCTATTTAAATCTGTACCGCACCACCATGCCATTTTGTTGAGTGATATATGTGAAAATGTTATGGCAAAATACCTAAATGCTTAATAAACTTTCTTTTGTTACTCAGGATTTCATTTGTTTGATTGTAAATCATGCTGTTTTGAGTTCATTGCCAACACTATTGATGTGCTGATCAAAATTCAGACGGTCGTTTAACAGAGTTGAATTTTTCAATATACCACGGTCTAAAAAGCATCTTCCATTACCTAACTCAATACGATATAGCATCAATCCGTGTTTCAGATCAAGCGACAAAAAATATAAGGACTTCATGTCCACCCCCGATCTCATCGAGTAGTCTTTGGTCGTGTACGTGAAATTTGCCAAAAACTGGATTATTCATTTTCATTTGATGAAATTATGGCTTTTTGCCTAGCAATGATGCTCAATTCCACATTCATTTATTTCACATGCTGAAAAAAGTATTCTTTGTCTGAGATACAGAAGTCTATGGGCCCAGTCGGAATGGTTGAATAGTGTAATTACCGTCTCGCCTACAAAATTGGTACCTTCAGAATAAACGAAGAATGCGATCGGGTCCTATTCATTCATACTCGCCAAACTGGTCGGGTATTTCCTCATACCGCTATTACATGTCTACCTGTTTTTAAGGCCGTGAAATAAAAACACAAGCGACCTTGCAAGGTCAGAACAGACACAACTTCCTTTCTCAGTTTTGTCGTGTGAACGTATCGAGATTTATATCTGGAATGGTAATGAGATGGAATGCGATGCGTTGCGTAGACAGGTTCGAGAGCTTTTGACGGCTACCACATTCCTCTGGAATGGCATTTTGTTTGATAGTTATCTGGAACATCGCTGATTTTCAGTGTCCCAAACAAGAAGACTCACAGCGGACCGACAGTGGACCAAGTACTCCTTCAAAACTAAAAACTGGTGTCAAATCTAAAAGTGAATTGCTATAGTTTATCCAATCTCAGTTGAATATGACTTCATTCAACTCAACATACAGGGTTAGGTCAAAATAGCGCATGGTGTAATGACGAATGAAGGATGAAAACGGAAAATTAAATAAATATGATTCCCTATATAAAGAAAACAGTAGACCAGATTGAGTATATTTTACGTGTAACCGATCGAAGCGTGGAAAGCAATCAGTAATGCGCTGACCGCCAGTTGCATAAATTACCGTAATATTTATGAAAAGAAGAACAGTAGCGTACTTAATGAACGATCAAACAGAACTCAATATTGTCTCTCTACTTGATTTGTCTTGCTGTTAGACTAGGTATAAATGTAATTAATTATTGACAAACACTATTTGTTACCAAAGAGTTATCCGAAAACAGGTATAAAACTGTTCCCAAATTAATTAACATTTTGGGAATATCAAAGAAGGACATAGTAGTAGTAGTACTTAGTAGTTTTTTTTGTGGAGTGGAAAAATCTTCACAAAGACACCCGGTGGCCCGTCCCGGGTAGTGTCAGATTCTTACTGACTAAAAAACCACTCAGAGGCTATAGTCGGTCTTCTTTGGAACCGCCCACGGAGCATTACTTTCCTATGTTTGTCTTTCTTTCCTTTTTGTGGACATAATTATCATGGCCATTCTGCTTATTGCCTCCCAGTTTTCATCGGATCTCAGCATCTTCCCAATCATGTTATCTGGCGTCAGTTCCCCAATTTGTCTTTCTGTCTCGGTCCTTATTTCGGCCCATCTCACGAAAAAGGTATGTTCCACATTATCTTGTATTCCACAGTATCTGCATTCACTCTCGTTTATAATCCTGAATCTGTTCAGGTAGGCCTGAAAATCTTGTCCTGTGAGAATCTGTGTTAGATAGAAGTTCACCTCCCCCCATTTTCTCTCCACCCATGCTTTCACGTTCCTTATGAGTCTTCTGCTCCACGCTGCCTTGCCGTCATCCATGTCCCATTCTTCTTGCCACAATGTCATTATGCCAGCCCTTGCATCAGCCCGCGTAGTGCCTCTCTTCAACCAGGAGGTTTATAGGTGGTGTTCTAGCTACTAGAAGCAATGCCTTCGTTGAGGTTGTTCTATATGCACTGGCTATTCTGATTGCCGCTTTCCGCTGTACTCCGAGAAGTATGGTTTTATAGATATTCTTCTTCATGGCTCTTTCCCAGACGGTCGCCCCGTATAGCATTATGGACTGAACCACTGTGCATAGTATCCTTCTCGTACCTTCTCGGGGGCCTCCAACATTGGGCACCAGCCTACTGATGTTTCCTAATGCCTTTGTAGCTTTTTCAGCTGTCATTCTGATATGATGACCCATTCTCAGATTCCTTCGAGGTGTACACCAAGGTACTTGATGCTTTCCTGGCTCTCTACGGTTACGTTTTCAACTCTGACCCTGATGGATTTTACCGTTCTTCCGCCTGCTACGCGCAATGCTCAGCTTCTTTGCTTTGAGGCATCTTATAACTTTTGTTATCACTGAATTTGATGTTTCTTCTAAGTCTTCAGCAGTCTTACCTAGCACTATTATTCCTAGGTCATCTGCATACCCGACAAGTGTGACTCCACGAGGTACTGGTATTTTCAGAACCACGTCGTAGTATATATTCCAGAGGGTTGGACCCAGGACAGATCCTTGTGGTTCTCCACATGTAATCTTCATCACACTCTTTGTTCCGACTAAAAGTATTCTTCTTTCTAGGTAGCTAGCTATCATATTGTAGAGATTGGGGGCAATCCTTCTCCTCCTTAGTTCCTGTAGATTCCCTTCCCATGGAGCTGAGTAGTAGTAGTAGTAGCAGTAGTAGTAGTAGTATAACTCAGTATACTTCTGCTTGAAGAATCCATTGTAGTTGCAAAACATATGGAGGTATTACTACGTATAATTAAAAATTAAAATTTTGAAAAAGAATCTATTATTGATGAACTTTGTAAACATTCTGGTCATACGCTTCTGAGGTTACATCCGTATTATTGTGTTTTCAACCCCATCGATTTGGTTTGGGATAAAAAACAAATTGAGAAATTCCAATCAATGTCCACATCTAAGCGGAGAGTAGCAGAAAATGTTAGGAGAATCATAGGAGAGGAATATAAAGATCTTTGGACAGAATGCATTTTAGATTTCAAAAGAACGTGAATATTTCCTTTTGCCGTCCATTCAACCAGTAATCATAAACATGGGTGATTCGTCTGATTCGGAGGATTATGATAATTGAGTCTTGCCACGACTTTGATGTGTATATAAGATAGCCGTACTAGCAAATAAATTATCAATGTTTCCTGATGTTTTCTTATTTTATTTTTTTTGAACGACTTGTTTTCGGTGTGTCAATAAGTTACGAGCAACGTCTCGTACCCATACACGCCCAATCGTTCAATTCTATTCATTATAAGAACAAGACACATTATATTCGCAAATTTCTATACAGCAAGCAATACGCAAAGTTATACCCAAGTAAGAGAAAATATCTCCGCCTATGGTCGGCAAGTACGTTCAAAGAGACGAAGTCATTGACGTGTTAATCCGGTTTTACAGCTTATTCAACTGAGATTGAATAAACTATACCTATCAGTGATATGTGGATGAAGTCAGCTTTAGATTAGGAATTTTACAGTGGACCATGTCAATCGTTCTACCGACGGATTTAGTATCTAGAAAAATGTAAAATATTTTTTATTTTTAAGGTATATCATGATAAAGTTTAGACTTCGTTACAATTAATATTCTGATTTGATTTAGAGTTGTTGTTTCTGCCATAGTCGTTGGCCTAAAATATAAAATAATCAGTGATAATTATAACTACTTACAAGAATATAGAATAATAGTTAAAGAATCCAAAGCAAATTGTGAAAACAAATATGGGCAGCATAAGTTACCTTTCAATAAGTTTTTCCTTGCGTATGAGCTGAATCTTTAGTTCAGCTACTTTTCTCTGTTCGTAATACATTGCAAAACAGTGCAAATACGAATTTTCGGTAAAAAGTTTTACTGGCATAAAATGCTGTACAATTTTACAATTTTTTAGACCAGACGCCTACGTTGCGATATCTGGTGTCAGAAAAATATCGAAAACCCTTATTGAGAATATAATACAACGTATAGAAGCAATTCTATTTAAATACCAAGAATGATGAAAACTATCAGACAACGCTCTCACACCTACCTTTCATCTAAGTTATATAGTATCATACCTAGTCATTACAAACTATTCAACTTCCTTTCCCTCTTCAAATGTAACAGAAAATCATGGATACTAGAGATTCCTAGAATAGAAATACATAGGTTAATTGATTTGAAAAACCACTGACAACTATATCAATTTGAAGGAGATTTTATTCCTATTTGTTTTGTTTGTTATTAATTTTGTTTATTTTTTATCAACTAATTATTGTTTTATCATGTGAAATATCTATAATACATATATCTGTTAATATACCGGGTGTCAACGAATCTATTAGACAAGTCATAACTTCTAGACCATTAGGTGTATCAAAATGAGATTTGTTATGGGTAAATGGTATGTGAAGAGGAGAGTTTTCACATATTTTTCACTTTCCGGTCACTCCGGTTCTAAATTTTTAAATGAAACACCCTGTATATTGTAACATTTTTGGATTTCTGAGACAATTCTAGATCAGAATGTGACTTTTTCGAAAGATTTTATGCCTATTTAATTTTTGCGGAGTCACTTTTGAAATTACATCTAGGTGGCCATGATCGGAAGTAAACTAATCTAAGTACCTCAGGTGAATCGCGAAGTTTTAGTGACTAGTATGATAGATATGAATAAGACAAGTTGGCAAAATTACATTTTCGAGTCTAACTATTATTTTTCAAATGGCGACCATTTTTTGACAAGAACTTTCCGAAAAAATTATATTTTGACGAATCTAACGATACTAATTTATTTGCGATTGGATCAACAAATTTAACAAAATTAACAATAATTTCAGCGATGCACTTACATTTTTTTCAATATCCTAATTTCTTAAAATTTTCGCTATAGTAAATTTTCAAAGTGCATTCCTCCTTGTTGAAGACACATTTCAGCAGTTTTTATGTCTACTTAATTTTTTTGGAGTAACTTTTGAAATTACATCTAAGTGGCCATGATCGGAAGTAAACTAATCTATGGACTTCAGGTGATATCAGAATATTACAATCGCGAAGTTTTAGTGACTAGTATGATAGGTATGAATAAGACAAGTTGGCAAAATTACATTTTCGTATCTAACTATTATTTTTCAAATAGCGACCATTTTTTGACAAACACTTTCCTAAAAAAGGATATTTTGACGAATCTAACGATACTAATTTATTTGCGATTGGATTACAAATAAGAACATAATTTAAGTATTACTGAGGAAAATACTTCATAATAATTTATTTACTTTTGTCAAGTGTGCCATTTACTTTTGTAAGCACTTTCCGAAAAAAGGATATTTTGACGAATCTAACGATACTAATTTATTTGCGATTGGATTACAAATAAGAACATAAATTAAATATCACTGAGGAAAATAATTCATAATAATTTATTTACTTTTTTCAAGTGTGCCGAGGATAGGCATGATGCATAATATTTGGCAGTTATTTCGATCAAGTCTTCTTTGGAGAACAAAACACTCACTTAGGTTATGACAGTGACATAAGCTTTAAGAGCAGAAGGTAAAATTTTCTTGATTTTCGTTAAATTTTAGTTCAATTGTCCGTCAAAATAATGTATACTCAAAGTGAAAAAGTGGATATGTTGTTATTGTTTGGAGAATGTCACAGAAATTCAAGAAATGCTGCCGAGTTGTATGCTCAGAGATATCCCAATCGGCAACATCCATCCCATCAGTATTTTCCGTATGTTGAGAGTCGTTTTAGGCAAGAGGGAAATTGAGAGGCAGAACAGAGGTTTATCATAAATGAGGAGACTGAGATTAACGTTCTTGCTATGGTTGAGGTTGACAAAACGGTTTCTTTAAGAGAAATTAGTCGAGAAATGCAGATAAGTCACGAATCAGCAAGAAAAATATTGAAAAAGCACGGATATCGAGCATTTAAATATCAGGTACAGGCCCGGATTACCCATAAGGCCAACCTAGGCCATGGCTAGAGGCTAGAGGAGGCGCAGATAACTGAGAATTTTTTTTTTAATAATTCAATGGTTAGACCGAAAACAAGACGGAGCAATGAAAAGTCCACGCCGACCCCTCTCTTCTACTGCCGTTAGTATTGTTACGTTTTCTCTCTATAGTCTCACGAGTCATTTAATAGTACATTTTTCAACAAGAGATAAAAATACTGATTTTTTCGTAAGGTAAGAATTTGTCCACGAGCGAAGCGGAGCGGATCGAGTGTGGCAATCTCACGAACGAACGAACGAAAAATTATCACTTTCATGTATGGTATCTGGTTTAAAAATTATCATTTTCACATTTTGTTTCAGAAGTAAATTTTCAAGTAACAATTAACAATAGACAAACGTCTGCCAATTGACATTTCAGTAGAGATCGGTAAAGTGAATAATCAGAATAAGGCAGACATTCCGCACGTGTGTATATTAGTGGCAGATGCGCATGAACACGTGAAAATTGTGGGTTGAGTTTGTACAACTGACTAACGTCTGCCATCGATATTTCTATCAAAATTGTGATAAAAATGAACAAATTCTTTAATAGCAGACATTTTCATAAGTTACCAGTATAAATTATCAATTAATAAAATTGCACTAAATTTTCAAGTAACAATCAACAATAGGCATGTGTCTGCCAATTGTCATTTCAGTAGAGTTCTGTAAAGTAATCAAAATATTCCACAGGCAGACATTCCGCACGTGAGTAAACGAGTGGCATACGCGCATGAGCAAGTAAAAATTGTGGGTTTAGTTTGTATAACTAACTAACGCCTGTCATTCATATTTTTTTATCAAAATTGTTATAAAAATAAATTCTCTAATGGCAGAAGTTTTTATTAGTTGAAAGTATGAATTATCAATTAATAAAATTGCTGTAAATTTTCAAGTAACAAGTGAAGTATGAATTATTTTTGTTTTATTCTGATTAAAGGTCATTCTTCTGTTTGAAAAGGATTAAACAATACTATAGATCAAATATGCATGAAACGAAACTCAACGCTCTTGCTCTTCTGAACATTGAAAGTGATATTACTAGATCTTTGGACTTTGATAATACACACAATTTGCTTGGGCCAAGGCCAGAAGGAAGAAGTTGATAGTGTTTTTTGTACATATTATTACATATTTCAAATGGAATATTTATAAATATATAACTAATTTTATCAAGTAGGCAACAGGCCTTGTCTATTTATGGCTCAACATACTTTCTTTATTATCATCTATTCATCATTATGAAAGACAATTATTGGATATATCCATGTACGTTACATTACAAGTATATGATAGTTGAATAGCCCTACTTTGACAATAGTTGGGAATTACCTTCCACAGTCCCCAGACCTTCTTCTGTAGGGCGTACTTTCGAAGTTTGACCTAGGGCGTAAATAGGTGTTAATCCGGCCCTGATCAGGTACATCAACATTTCAACATTTGTATGCTGACGATGGCGAATAGACGAGTAGTGTTTTGTGATTGGTTGCTTCAAAATCATAGAGTTAACCCAAATTTCATCAACTTTTTTCTATTTTTAAGCAAAATTCTCGGTACTGGGCCCAACAAAATCAACATGCAATGAGAGAGGGCAATTTTCAAGAAAGGTTTGGCGTCAATGTCTGGGCTGGTATCATTGGAAACAGAATAATTGGACCAATATTATTTCAAGGTCAGTTAACAGGGGCTAGGTACTTAGGTTTTCTTCAAAATGAAATCGAGGATCATCTTAATAATCTACCTTTAGCAGTTTCACGGCAAATTTACTTCCAACAAGATACCAGATACGTTCTTGATTACTTAACAGAGTATTTCAATAATCAAGTAATTGCAACCAATCTGACCGGATCTGACCGGATCTGACTGGATCTGACTGTGCTAGATTTCTTCATTTGGGGATATGTTAAAGAAAGGGTCTACTATGCAACAGCCCCAGCCACTCTCGAAATCTTAGAAGAAAGGATTCTACAGGCATTTAGAAGTATAACGCCACAAATGTTACGAAACGTGTTGAGAGAAACAATTGAACGAGCTGAAATGTGTCTTCAAGAAGGAGGAATGCACTTTGTAAATTTTAAGAAATTAAGATATTGAAAAAAATGTAAGTGCATCGTTGAAATTATTGTTAATTTTGTTAAAGTTGATCCAATCGCAAATAAATTAGTATCGTTAGATTCGTCAAAATATCCTTTTTTCGGAAAGTTCTTGTCAAAAAATGGTCGCCATTTGAAAAATAATAGTTAGACTCGAAAATGTAATTTTGCCAACTTGTCTTATTCATATCTATCATACTAGTCAATAAAACTTCGCAATTGTAATATTCTGATATCACCTGAGGTCCTTAGATTAGTTTACTTCCGATCATGGCCACCTAGATGTAATTTCAAAAGTGACTCCGAAAAAATTAAGTAGGCATAAAAACTTTCGAAAAATGACACATTCTGATCTAGAATTGTCTCAGAAATCCAAAAATGTTACAATATACAGAGTGTTCCATTTAAAAATTTTGAACTGGAGCCATTTCCGGTGAAAAATATGTTAAAACTCTCCTCTTCACATACCATTTACCTATTCCAAATCTCATTTTGATACACCTAATGGTCTAGAAGTTATGACTTGTCTAATAGATTCGTTGACACCTGGTTTGTAATTAGGATTGTAAAAATAGAATTGTTCTTTGGGGTTACTTATTCACCTGATTTTTTATCTAAATATTTACAGGAAACTTTTCGTTTTTTATAATCTTTGTATATAATGTACATGAATGATATTCAGTGAATAAATATTATTATTGATGTATTATTATTATTATATTATAGAATGATCGGTAGTATGGGTTTCGACATCTGAGATCAACTTGCTCACATATATGGCAGCTATCTATCTTTCGAAAAAATTATAATTATCGCCGTTTCAGTGCTTGAGAAACATTAAATTCGTCAGCATCGACGACAAGAATAGAAAACAACTAATTCACGTCTTCAATTTTCGATTAACATCCGATCGTGCCAAAATAATAACTTTTCTTTACAACTTTTATTGGTATTTCGGCCAGACGATCGCGGACATGTGTTCTCGCTTCGGAACTTCTCTTTCTGTTTCTGCTGTTCCCATATTTTATTTTTAGTTCCATGCCATCTTACTGTTGGAAATGTTTATTATTTTGTCTCCCATATAGCGCAGTATAGCTTTCAGCGTACCATACAAGACGTAACTCATTACATATTCAAGTTTGATCGCGTTTATTTTCTAGTGGACAAAGTGGTTTTCGCCGGGTTCATTCATTCATTGATCACGGAGGCGGACACCGGTTGACCGATTTGTATTGGAGTTGCACTGTGGTTCAAAATACCATACAGGGTAGCCACTCATGTGAAGTTGACGCCAACTAAAAACACATTTTTTCTGGAGTTCCTGATAAAATTTTTAAATAGTTCCAGCTAACTGTGGATTTTGATAAGAAAAACAAATTAGAGGCGCAAACTTCACGCGGCGCCATCTTTTTCTAAAAAAGAACATTTTGAAAGAAAAACAACAGATATTTCAGTTTTGATGAGAGTTCTGAGTAGCACTCCGCGAGTTCTACAAAACATGTCTATCGAGTTTTACCGAGAAAGCAGCACTTTTCAATGTATTGGCCTTCATAAGGTGCGAAAATCGAAGAACCAACATTTTGAATGAAGACAGAAGGAATCTCATAACAGTTCTGATGGAAGTTCTGGGTAGCACTCTGCGAGTTCTACAAAATATGTTGATCGAGTTTTATCGAAAAAGCAAAATTTTTCAACTATAATATGGTGCGAAAAAAAAACAACAACATTCAAAATGAAGAGAGAAAATAATCGCAGAGTTATTGGTAGCAGTCGGCGAGTTCTACAAAATATATTATTCGAGTTTTATCGAAAAAGCAAAACTTTTCAATTTATTAGCTATCACAAGGTGCGAAATCCGAAGAACCAACATTTCGATTGAGGACAGAAAGGAATCTCAGAACAGTTCTGATGGATGTTTTGAGTAGCGCTCGGCGAGTTCTACAAAATATGTTGATCGAGTTTTATCGAAAAAGCAAAATTTTTCAACTATAATATGGTGCGAAAAAAAAACAACAACATTCAAAATGAAGAGAGAAAATAATCGCAGAGCAGTACTGATGGGAGTTATTGGTAGCAGTCGGCGAGTTCTACAAAATATATTATTCGAGATTTATCGAAAAAGCAAAACTTTTCAATTTATTAGCTATCACAAGGTGCGAAATCCGAAGAACCAACATTTCGATTGAGGACAGAAAGGAATCTCAGAACAGTTCTGATGGATGTTTTGAGTAGCGCTCGGCGAGTTCTACAAAATATGTTGATCGAGTTTTATCGAAAAAGCAAAATTTTTCAATTTATTACCTGTAATCGGGCGAGAAATCAAAGAAAAAACAACATTCAAAATTAAGGGTCTTCATCCCTGAAAAAGGGGGATTGGTGAAGGGTTGTACGATTGTATAAAGATAAAAATAACGAAAAAAAAAATTCTTTGAGTTTTAAATGAATGAAAAGGATATTTTCCCCCATTTTTGGGCATTTTTGTTCAGTTCCACCATCAAAACGAACGAATATTTTGGTATGAAGGTGTTGTTTCATTTCAGCATCGAAGTCTATCATTCACTTAGTTAAACGACTTTCTTATTTTTCTTTCTAAATATTTAATTTTTTTTGGTGAATAATTTCACAAAAATGTGTTATTTTCGCGAAATGGGTTTCCTTGCTTTATTCCATTTGAAATGAGAAATCTCCAGCTTTATCAAAGTCAACTAATAAAGGTTTGGTCCAGGCGTCGACCAGTGAAAACTAGTTATTACTTACAATTCTGGATTCAGAAATAGAACTAAATTTCTTTTAAATGACACGCCCCTCAGGTTGCTCCTCCCACACGACTGGTGAGGAAAAGAGAGAGTATCATATAGCCAGTATGACATCTGGCACAGGGTCGGATCGGGAATGGGAAAAAATTAAACTCATTCGGGTCGATCGAAACTATAGAATATTATAACTTTTACAATTAATAGCTTTTTTCAACAACATGTATTCATCACTTGAGGGACGATACTCATAACATTTTTATATTAGAAAAAATCAAGAGGCGGCTCCAGAATGTTGGACGAGTTTCATGATTTCTGATACAATTCCATTCAAAATTGGTTTATAGAAGCTTTTGGGTTTGGGAAGTCATAATTTTTTTTTTATAATTCAACGTAGCGGCTCCAAAATATCGGACAAAATTTCTGATTCTTGGTCTGATTCTATTTTGAGTTGGTATAGGTATAGGGATTTTTGTCAATGTTTGATAATTCGAAATGACAGCTACAAAACGGTGAACGAATAATTATTGTCCGTTCAAAATTAGAATGTATAAGGGTTCTTTGGATCGGTGATTTTGACTTTTTTTGACAAATTAATAGAGAATATTCTTGCTAAAAAATTACATAGAAAGGCTATCCAAGAAGTGTACTCCACTATGAGGAACCTTGACAATAATTACAGAACTTTAACTTATTCAGGGCCCGTTTCAGAAAAAATTGCGTCAGTTTTGAAAAAACAAAATTTAAGAGTTGCATTCAGAACAGATGACACGTTGGATTTATCAAAAATAATAAAGTTAAAACACAAAAATCTAAAAATTCAGGAGTTTATAAATTGAATTGTGGATCTTGTTTCAAAGTATATGTAGGCCAGACTGGTAGACCATTCAAAAGCCGCGTACGTGAGCACCGTATGAATTATGTAAATAATAACACACATTCAACATATACCAATCATATTTTGGAAGAAGACCATGACTTCTATGAAAACTTTGAAATCCTTCATGTTGAAAATAAGGGTATTAGACTTAATTATTTAGAATTCTTGGAAATTAATAAATTGAAAAATTCGAATTGTTTACTAAATGTAAAATTGGACCCTTTGTTAAACCTTTTCAACTAATTAAGTAGTAGATATGTTTTGAGATTTACAGGTACCTACATTGTATTGTAAATTTTTATTTTTATTATAGGTAAATCCTAATAACCTCAATTGATAAGAAGGGTATTTAAGTAATGTTCAACGTAGAATAATTTAATGTATTGCATTCGCTTGAGAAAGATACTGTGTATCGAAACATGTCGCGTAGACAATAAATCTGTGGAAATTTAATCGTGTTTACCTTAGTGTCATAAAAAATTAGTAGTTGTTTCTCCCTCGAGTAATATAAATTTCCTAAAAATGTTGCTGTTGTCAAAGTGATCATCAAATTTAAGCTTCTGATTGGTTTAAACAAGTGCTATAAAATTGTCACTTATAATATCACAAGAGCTTAAATTATTTCCGGAAATTTTTTTGAGTGCACGAATATTTTGAAAATTATCCCTCGTCGCTTCGCGACTCGGGATAATTTTCAAAATATTCGTGTCCGAAAGAAAATTTCCAGGAATTATTTAAGCTTGCGTGGTATTCGGTAAGAACATTTCACACCATAATTTGGAAAAAAATATTGATCCAATCTGACATTTTAAATCAATTTCACTGCTAGTCAAGTCCACCATGTTTCGTTAAATACAAATTATTACCAACTTTAGTTACACCAAATGCTAATACTCAGATGGGTATTAGATCAGTCTATCGCCCTTTCATAATTTTAGGCTACTAAACGTGGTAGAAATGTATTTTTTGTTAAAGTAATCCATAACACTTCTAATGTAAAAAATATAATATTAACATGGTTTGTTGCAGTAGGTGGCCGTGATATAGGCGGCCATGCTTTTGACAGATGAGGTTTATATTGGTAAATTACATTGAGTTACTGTATAGTAAACCAGCAAACAAAGATATTCTTATTTAAAACATTTCTTGCAAGCATTTGCGTTAAACAATTTGAGAAAAATGAAATGCTTTGAAAAGTACAATTCATGTAAATACTGCAAAGAGTTGAGTGATGTGCAAATATGTCATCCAAAATTAATATATTTAACGAATTTAATGGAAGATTGCGACCAGGAAGCGTTAGAGTCGAATGGTTTGTTTACGAAAATCCAAGAAAGTATGCTGTAGATGTCAAGTTAATATGGCCTTTTGCGTAAAAGAGATTTGAACAAAACTGTTTCAAAATATTACATATATGTCTTAATACACAGAAATCTAATTAAATCGTCACCTTCCTATTCACCATTAAGAAGAGAGGACGGGTTAGAATTCAAGAAACATTTAAATCTTACTATGTTTGTAGATCCTACGTTTTTTGAAATATTAATTGTTAATGCATAATAATTAAACAAATTTGTGTTTTCTGTTTGATGAAACTTTATAGCGAATAATAAATAATAATGTTAATTCTTATAGAAATTTTGCATTATTCACAGGTATATCTACATTATTTAATGGTTGTAGATCATATGTTTACCTTTTCAACTGTCAAAAAATTTCCACTTAAATAACGGCGCCACGAAAAAATTTCCGGACATTTTTTTAGTTGCCATGGTAACTAGTCAAAATTAAGGCATCTTATTGGTTAAAAAGTAGAGGTGTGAAATTTATGGTGATATCTCTGGATTTTCATGATGATGTCAGTTTGGATTGGACCCAGCTTAATGATGCCCTTCTTATAATTTGACATCAGGCTATCTCAACATCGAATGCATTGTGTTGCCCACGACACGTGTCAACGATAAACCTCAATCTAAATCGGACGCCACTTTATTTCCTGCCCGTATTTACGACGGCAGCTTATGGCGGCTTATATAAAATGAAATACACATCAAACCGTGTCTTCGCAGAAATATCCTGATATTTCGAGCTTTATCGATCGTGTACAGCAGTCATTCCAGTTCGAAGTTATCGTTCACTTTGAAAAGAGACATGTGTAGTTGGATTGTTGAACACCTTGTTTTAATGTATTTATTTATTAATTTCACAAATATAACAGTGAAGTTGTCAACTTATATAGCGTGATTTACGTAGGTCGTGCATTAGAAGTTTTTCAACTTGCAGTTATAGATAGCAGAGATCGAAAATCGACGAGTGGATTCATAATAAAATTACTTGGAAGTCTAATATCATGGAGTAGTAGAAAACAAACTACAGTATCTTTAAGTTCATCGGAAGCAGAATATATTTCGTTGAGCGAAGCTTGTCAAGAACTTTAATGGATCAGACATTTGATGATGGATTTCAATGAAAATATCGAAAAATTAACAGTGTTTGAAGATAATCAAAGCACTCTGAAAATGTTAGATCATGAATGTACAACAAATCGTTCAAAACATATAGACGTGAAATTTCATTATATCCGAGATCTAAAAAGGAGTGGGGAAATTGATTTTCAATACTGCCCAACAGAAGAAATGCAAGCAGATATTCTTACCAAACCACTAAGAGCTGTAAAACTTGATCACTTGAGAAAAAAAATTGTCCTGAAGATTACTAATATTTAGATCGAGAAGGGGTGTTGGAATCAACTAAATATTAGGATGATATTTATCATTCTGTATGTTTTTTATTTAATATACTTTTCATTTTGACATAAATAAAAAACAATATAGTTGTTGATTACTTATATTTCGGACGTCCATCATCTTAATGGTTGAAAGATTTCTATCTCTTTAACATTTTTCACAACGTTTCAGTTGCTTGAATCCGCAATCGTCTTCTGGTGAATAATGACAAAATCAGATGCTACGCGACCTTTTATAGGTCTATAATTAAAGTGTAATTACGGTGTAATTACGCGCGGTCTTGTGGCGCGCGTGGTGGCGCGCGTGGTTTCGCGCTTTTTCTCCCTCCAAAACGGTCCATGAGCGGTTTCCATACGTTTTTAATTTCCACGCTTGGTTGACTGAAGGCACTATAGGCTTCTATATAGGTGGTTTCCATAAATTTCCGTTTGAACCAATGTTCCTCTCTATGAAGAACACTAGCTTCGTCCCAAAGAATTCGGTGGTGTTTTGTCCAGGCGTGGTCAGCAATTCCTGATTTTGATCTCTTAACCCAAAAACCGATTTTGATTCGAATCGGACATAATCACAAAACTCGTCTGCCATCTTGGAACCGCCATCTCAAATTCATCAATTTTGACAAGATTCATAATCTCTGAGCTAGAAAAACCCACAGACAAATTTTGAATCGAATCGGACCATAATCACAAATCTCGTCCGCCATTTTGAAATTATTAATTTTAACGAAAGATTTATAATGTACGACCCCGAAAACCTGCACATACTCATTTTGTATCGAATCAGAAACCAAATCACAAATCTCGCTTTTTTGTATTTTCTTTAAAGACATTTATAATGGAGTACCCACCTGCTACTGGATTATGAACAGTGAACACCTAGGTATCAAATATCAAATCATTCGGACGTCTGCAAGTGTAAATTTTGTTCAACGATTCCATTACATACCTACAAATAGCATACATGTCAAATTAGTATGAAACGTGTAAAAAGAAAAACAAGTATCCCATAAAAGTGATTTTGGTCCAATACATTTAAAAAAAAAAAATAATAGAATAGACTGTATACGTCAGCGATGTATATTTATTTTGTGCTGCATGCATGTCATGTTTTATTTGACATTACCTTTTATCTGATATTTCAGACGCATTATCTATTTCTTTTTGCGGTATACTTCATATTAAAATTCACATTCAAAACAATTCCGAGATAGTTCAAACAGATTTTGCTGAAATATTTTTTCAATTCTTGATACATTGTTTGATTGGATTCCATTATATTTATTTATTTGAAATTTTCGTGCAAACTTTCAGATAACTACGAAAACAAACAGGTTTTAATTTAGATATTTAATTTGGAAGAACGAGCACCGAATTATCTAATTCGGACCTGTATCTTACGAGAATCGCCAAGTTAGAAGTGAGGCGGAGTTTGTATTTTTTCGTTGGGAGAACACGCACTGCCATCTGACGATATACGTTTCTTATTTAGGAGGCTAAAGAATCTTAACTAGATCACGCGATAAAAGTAAATTGAAGTTTATTATTTTGTTTATAATCATTATTCAAAGTTGACAAAAAATGAAAAGTCCAAGAAATTTTGTTATTAATTTTTTTTACCAAATATTATGCTATTAAGTACTCTTTTTGTATCTAACAATGGCATTCAGTAACGGCATTGTTTATATAGAAGATAGTTAGTCAACCGTATGGGATTATAATTGGATCAAAATTGATGCGACATGTAGATGGCGATAATGAGCTCGCATCCAAGTCATGTCGTAACTTGATTGAAACAATGGGACAGCATTAAAATCAGGGTTTTTTGAAGAAACCTGCATTAAAATAACGTCAAATATTCATGTCCTGGGAGTCGGAACTTTTTTCTTAGAAATTTCCTCTTTAAGAATCTTTTTTCAAAATCCCTTAAATGTGAATAATTTTTGAGTTATTAACAAAAAACTAAATACTAGTTTTTTTTCATCTTAATTTGTTAATAACAATTGCATTTTTTATGTGCTAATACATACTTTCGATACATTTTTCTAGACGTCATTCCGAATCGAATGATCCATCGCTCATATTTTTAGGAGCTAGATCAAGAATTAACACGTTTTTGAACTTGTTAATCAGACCATATAAGATATAATAAATTCAGCCAATTTGACAGTAATAGTAATAGTAGTAATAGAAATTTATTGTACAAAATATACATTGTTCATAGAAATACATGAGGATGGAGGAATAATGGTATGTCCAGTAAGAATTTGAAAAATTCTTGTGCTGGTTAAAATTAATTATTCACAATAATTTCACATTTAAATACATTTAAAATATTAACATATAAAAAATTAGGGACTAATATAAATTATATTAGAAATACACTAAAATGTGACGGGGGTGTCGACATGGGATAAGATGGCGGGAATTTTGGGAAAATTATTTATAATATACAAATATACAAAACACTTTAAAATTTTAAGTAAAAATGTTAATTAATAATAAAATATTTGTCAGAGGATGAAAGTGACAATTCATTATACGATGAGGGAAATGTTGCGGTAGATATTAACATTAAGAATATAAAATTGAATTTGATGTGAAACGTCAATTAGGACATATTGTAACAAGGCTACATCTGTACAATAGTTATTTAAGTAACAAGGAATGTAAAGACGTGTTAACATTCGAGGTGAGCGAGTACGAGCCGAGGCAAAGCCGAGGCTTGTCGCATGCCGAGGATGATAACAGTCGATACATTCCGTGTTACTTATTACGTTTTTCCCGCTGCTTGTTGACATTTCTCAAAATTTGCCTTAATTGAAGTTTGTTTTCTTACCCTTCCTTCATGATTATTCGTTCGCTATTTCATTCTAAGTTGCTTGTGCGTGTAACTAAGTTACCGAATAAGCAGACAACAATAATATTCAAAAGGTCTCATAACCTAAAAATTGATATGAATGAAGCTGAAGGTATTACTTGTCAAAGTCATTATTACCCTAGGCATGTAAATTACACTATTAAGTTCCGTTGTCAAGATGAATTAATAAACGAATGATATAGGCCATTTACCTGTTTTGTTGCTAAGCATGTATGGACTATTTACAGTGTCGGCAGCGGGAAAAATACTTTTGAATTAAGACAACTGAAAATGCAAACACATTGATTATCAGAGAGTGATGGAACTACGGGAGACACTTTTCAAAAGTCACGTAAATGTGATAAATTGAAACAGACATAGCACGGTGACATAACAGAAACATACTATTGCATACATGGATTATCAATCATATGGTGGATGAACATCGATGAACATTTATGATTTCGCGCATATCTGAGGGTATGAGTCTATAAATTTTAGGACCTAGGAAATAATAGTTTCTTGTCCAATTGCTTTATTGATCGTGGGTGCTAGGAAGTTGGAATTCCTATTTCGAGTATTATGAGCATGTTAATTTATTATCAATTCTGTTCGGAGTTTGTGTTTTTGTACACAGAAAATAAAATTGGACCTAGTATCAAACACCACCTGTGATTAACGAAAAAATCATTGCTACAAGGCAATTTTCATTATCCCAATCAGAGGGTATGGATTTTTCAACAACCACATTCCTTTACAAGATCAATTAGTGATCATCAATTTGATTGTCGGAAACTATATCGTAACAAGGACATTTTCATGGGCACAATCAACAAATTGATTATAAACTCTCATTATTTAATTACTAGTGTCCTTAGTATCATCAACATTAGTATCGTTCTCAATAATTAATTTCATTGTTGATCAATGTTGAAATTTGGTAACACAATCATGCGAAATCTTCAACGTAAACCCAACCTATTCTAAGATCAGTGCACAACTGCATCAATTTACTGATGTAAATCTAATATCCCGTCTACATTGGCACAATATATATGAATACAAATATTAAACATAGTTGTTTTCGCAACTAATCACCAAAACATCAAGCCAATCCCAAAAGTATAACCATAATGCTCAGTTCCTTGATTCGCATTGCAAATTACCACTTCCAGACAAGGTATGCACCGTGCCCTGACGCTGTGTCTTTCTGTTTACCCGCAAATTTTGTCATAAAACCATTGAAAGAAGGAAGAAATCGAAGATTTTTATTATGACTGTGTAGTTTTTGTGTAGTTTTTGTGGCAAATAGGTAAGACATCTAATTTGACGAGTTCTTGTTATATTATTTAAACTGAAATAAGTTTCATCCCAGAAAGCTTGTATTTTGTTAGGTTAAGGGGCGAAACATATCTGAGAATGCGAACAGTTTCACGAAAGAAAATAAATACTACCTACCTATCCATGTAGACATATGTATTTGAAACGTAGATAATTCCCTAAAATGAAGTGATCACACTGAGATATTATTCCAAGAAATATAGGGAATGGAAATTATGAGCTACATTAGGTATCATGAATTACCGATACCTAAGGTGTTGGATTTCAAACTTCCATAATTTCTAAACAGGGTTCAGCGTCAGTGGCGCAGTCTTCCCATAGAACTATAATTAATACACGGTATTTCCTATCTCTCTTAAGAAAACAGAAGTTGATTTTGTTCATCATTTTCTAGGAAGTTGAATGGTTGCGCTGTTTTATGGGCAGATCTCTTTTTTTATCGAATGGCAATCAGTTTTTCAGTTTCAACATACTTACTTAAGTATCTTGAATCTCAAAAATCTTAAGTGTAATCATTATTCATTGCGAATGAAAAACTTTTAAGTACCTATTTGAAAAAGAATACCTTTATAGTAAATTTATTCTTAAAAATGTTTACAATTTTGTAATATTTGTACAATTTTGGGAAGTGCTCTGACGATTACGTCTTGACACAAAAAATTAAATGATTGAGTTTAAAAAATCAATAAATTTTACCACTCATTTTATTTCAGAAACAGAAGAAGGTAATCATCACCAAAAGAAATAAAGTAATTTGTTGTGAGAGACATTCATATCAAAATGTTATGTTTTTTATGCAAAAGGAATTTTATTGGTTTAAGTATTCTGATTTCACATTTCAAACGAAGCCATAATTTAGATGACGCTGAAGCTGGCAGACCAAAAGCCGCAGACAATTTTTGTCAGGGACTGTACCTACCGAAACCGCCGGCAAATATTACCGATAGTTCTCCTGCCTGGGAAATTGATCATTTAGATGAAAACTATTCAATATTATGAATGTGTTCGAATAGAAATGTATCATTCTTATGAATTTAAGGAAGAAATGCAGTAAATGAGATTATTGGTGGGATATACATACGTGTTCAGATCGTCAGGACATTTGCAAGAATTTTTCTCATAATTTCCATAATTAAGAACTTAGACTCGAAAAATTTGCCAAGAATATTTTTGAAACATTACACCATAAGACCTTGATATTTATAACGACTTGCCCCTTATCAATTATTTTTAAAAAAATTGCAAATTCAGAAATGGATTAGAACTGTGGAATTTTTCTTTTATTTTTTACAGTAAAATCGACACGCAATAACTGACATATGCGAAATTTTCCAGGAAGTTAGTTGAAACATTCCTTGATCATTTCTCATTATTGCAGTCGCGGTTCCTTTCCTAATTTTTCTTTAAAAAATTCGCAAAGGCCAGTATAAGCTTGATCTGCGGGATTTTTCGCGGTTTTTTTCTAATAACATCAACACGCAAAAACTGACATAAGCGAAATTTCTCCGGAAGTCAGTTGAACCATTCCTTGATCATATCTCATTATCGAAGTCGCGGTTCCTTTCCAAATTTTTCTTTAAAAAATTCGCAAAGGCCAGTATAAGCTTGGTCAGCAGGATTTTTCTCGGTTTTTTTCTGATAACATCAACACGCAAAAACTGACATATGCGAAATTTCTCAGGAAGTTAGTTGAAACATTCCTTGATCATATCTCATTATCGAAGTCGCGGTTCCTTTCCTAAATTTGCTTTAAAAAAATCGCAAAGACCAGTATAAGCTTGGTCTGCGGGATTTTTCGCGGTTCTTTTCTAATAACATCAACACGCAAAAACTGACATATGCGAAATTTCTCAGGAAGTTAGTTGAAACATTCCTTGATCATTTCTCATTATTGCAGTCGCGGTTCCTTTCCTAATTTTTCTTTAAAAAATTCGCAAAGTCTAATATAAGCTTGGTCTGCGGGATTTTTCGCGGTTTTTTTCTAATAACATCAACACGCAAAAACTGACATATGCGAAATTTCTCCGGAAGTTATTTGAACCATTCCTTGATCATATCTCATTATTGAAGTCGCGGTTCCTTTCCAAATATTTCTTTAAAAAATTCGCAAAGGCTAGTATAAGCTTGGTCTGCGGGATTTTTCGCGGTTTTTTTCTAATAACATCAACACGCAAAAACTGACATATGCGAAATTTCTCAGGAAGTTAGTTGAAACATTCCTTGATCATATCTCATTATCGAAGTCGCAGTTCCTTTCCTAAATTTGCTTTAAAAAAATCGCAAAGACCAGTATAAGCTTGGTCTGCGGGATTTTTCGCGGTTCTTTTCTAATAACATCAACACGCAAAAACTGACATATGCGAAATTTCTCAGGAAGTTAGTTGAAACATTCCTTGATCATTTCTCATTATTGCAGTCGCGGTTCCTTTCCTAACTTTTCTTTAAAAAATTCTCAAATTCTAATATAAGCTTGGTCTGCGGGATTTTTCGCGGTTTTTTTGCTAATAACATCAACACGCAAAAACTGACATATGCGAAATTTTAAAGGAAGTTAGTTAGACCTTTACTTGATCATATCTCATTATTGAAGTCGCGGTTGCTATCCTAGTTTTTTTTGAAAAACATTTTAACTGTCTGAGGAATGTTCCGCGTATCTTTTCCCATAACATCGACACGTAGAAAATTACATAATGTGTCAAATTCAGTCAACAAATTTGTTCACCAGTTCTGAATTATTCAGTTTGAAGATAATCAATTCCCTTGTTCAAATGTTTTTTCCTCGGTTCACTGTAGATAAATTACACCACTACACGTAATTAACGGATGTTCCCTAAATCCCAAATATACGATTTTGTGGAAATGACCTGGTTGTTGAGGATATTACATTGTTATCATTATTTGTAACCCCTTAATGTTATTTACCTGATTATTATTCCGAGTAAAAGGAATTATTGGAATCATCAATAATTTGGTCCTTGTCAAAACAAGGAAGTGTTAAAAAGTAGTATTATAGTGAACTCTATCGATAAATGTTGTATTGGAATTTTTGATGCAGTTTGTGTATATTCTCGCGATATTGTGAAATAGTGCTGTTTTGTGTTTATATACATGGCGGAAATTCCTCCGAGTCTTCATTTCCAAGACTACCTAAAATATGAGGTACCTACTATAGGACGATAGACGATTTTCTTCCTGTTGACAGCGGTCGACGGTGGCCAGTGAGTATTTGTATTTTTTTGGTATGTATTTGAGCAATCCTTAGATCCCTAATGGTACATTTCGATTGGATTCGTATATTTGATAGCTTTTCAAAGGCGGTCGCATAATTTTTGAAAAGCTGTTTTGTATTTCATTTCCTTGGTAATTTTTTACCTCGTATATTTTATCACTTCTGATTATTTTTTCAATTGCTTTATATTTTAATTCTTAAATAAAATGAACCCAAAACAAGAAACAATAGCTAAAATCTTAATTAATTTATATCCTAATTCTAATTTGGATGATTTGAGAAACACCCCCGCTTGGAATTCCAAAACAACTGGTAGTATTGGATGGGAGCAGAGTCTTGCATTATTTCCCAATGCTGATCCACGAACAACAGCAAAATGGGCAAAACGTTGCTACCTTGTCTTATACAAAAAATTTGCCACTATCAAAACCATGTATCATTTTTTAAAGAAAAATTAAGAAAGGAACCGCGACTGCAATAATGAGATATGATCAAGGAATGTTTCAACTAACTTCCTGAGAAATTTCGCATATGTCAGTTTTTGCGTGTTGATGTTATTAGAAAAAAACCGCGAAAAATCCCGCAGACCAAGCTTATACTGGCCTTTGCGAATTTTTTAAAGAAAAATTAGGCAAGGAACCGCGACTTCAATAATGAGAAATGATCAAGGAATGTTTCAACTAACTTCCTGCGAAATTTCGCATTGGTCAGTTTTTGCGTGTTGATGTTATTAGCAAAAAAACCGCGAAAAATCCCGCAGACCAAGCTTATACTGGCCTTTGCGAATTTTTTAAAGAAAAATTTGGAAAGGAACCGCGACTTCGATAATGAGATATGATCAAGGAATGGTTCAACTGACTTCCGGAGAAATTTCGCTTATGTCAGTTTTTGCGTGTTGATGTTATTAGAAAAAAACCGCGAAAAATCCCGCAGATCAAGCTTATACTGGCCTTTGCGAATTTTTTAAGGAAAAATTAAGAAAGGAACCGCGACTGCAATAATGAGAAATGATCAAGGAATGTTTCAACTAACTTCCTGAGAAATTTCGCATGTCAGTTTTTGCGTGTTGATGTTATTAGAAAAAAACCGCGAAAAATCCCGCAGACCAAGCTTATACTGGCCTTTGCGATTTTTTTAAAGAATAATTTGGAAAGGAACCGCGACTGCAATAATGAGAAATGATCAAGGAATGTTTAAACTAACTTCCTGAGAAATTTCGCATATGTCAGTTTTTGCGTGTTGATGTTATTAGAAAAAAACCGCGAAAAATCCCGCAGACCAAGCTTATACTAGCCTTTGCGAATTTTTTAAAGAAATATTTGGAAAGGAACCGTGACTTCAATAATGAGATATGATCAAGGAATGGTTCAAATAACTTCCGGAGAAATTTCGCATATGTCAGTTTTTGCGTGTTGATGTTATTAGAAAAAAACCGCGAAAAATCCCGCAGACCAAGCTTATATTAGACTTTGCGAATTTTTTAAAGAAAAATTAGGAAAGGAACCGCAACTGCAATAATGAGATATGATCAAAGAATGTTTCAACTAACTTCCTGAGAAATTTCGCATAAGTCAGTTTTTGCGTGTTGATGTTATTAGAAAAAAACCGCGAAAATTCCCGCAGACCAAGCTTATACTGGCCTTTGCGATTTTTTTAAAGAAAAATTAGGAAGGGAACCGCGACTGCAATAATGAGAAATGATCAAGGAATGTTTCAACTAACTTCCTGAGAAATTTCGCATAAGTCAGTTTTTGCGTGTTGATGTTATTAGAAAAAAACCGAGAAAAATCCCGCAGACCAAGCTTATACTGGCCTTTGCGAATTTTTTAAAGAAAAATTAGGAAAGGAACCGCGACTGCAATAATGAGAAATGATCAAGGAATGTTTCAACTAACTTCCTGAGAAATTTCGCATAAGTCAGTTTTTGCGTGTTGATGTTATTAGAAAAAAACCGCGAAAAATCCCGCAGACCAAGCTTATACTGGCCTTTGCGAATTTTTTAAAGAAAAATCAGGAAAGGAACCGCGACTGCAATAATGAGAAATGATCAAGGAATGTTTCAACTAACTTCCTGGAAAATTTCGCATATGTCAGTTATTGCGTGTCGATTTTACTGTAAAAAATAAAAGAAAAATTCCACAGTTCTAATCCATTTCTGAATTTGCAATTTTTTTTAAAATAATTGATAAGGGGCAAGTCGTTATAAATATCAAGGTCTTATGGTGTAATGTTTCAAAAATATTCTTTGCAAATTTTTCGAGTCTAAGTTCTTAATTATGGAAATTATGAGAAAAATTCTTGCAAATGTCCTGACGATCTGAACACGTATGTATATCCCACCAATAATCTCATTTACTGCATTTCTTCCTTAAATTCATAAGAATGATACATTTTTATTCGAACACATTCATAATATTGAATAGTTTTCATCTAAATGATCAATTTCCCAGGCAGGAGAACTATCGGTAATATTTGCCGGCGGTTTCGGTAGGTACAGTCCCTGACAAAAATTGTCTGCGGCTTTTGGTCTGCCAGCTTCAGCGTCATTAATTTAGATAGACACTCTTTAGTGAGATGTTGTGATTGCACTCAAATGTTTCAAAATATTTATAGTTTCAAACGACATGTGAATCGTCACCACCTAAATATTGCCGTGGAAACAATTTTTGATTCAAATGATAATGTAAAGGAATTTGCACCTGTGCCTTCTACTTCTTCAGTTCACTGTAATTCTTTTAATTACTAACCAGATATTTTGAATGTGCAAAATGACAGTGAATTACAGAACAATGCACCCATACCACCCAAATTTGATTTCGAAAAAAGTATGAAACAATTTACAACATCCATGTTGGAATTTGTACTTTCTCTACACAATGCCGATAACTTTTCAAGAAAATATGTTACTGATATTCAGACGTCTGTGAACAAATATTTAATAGAACCTTTACTAGATACATTTTTGTAGTTTGCGCATTATCGTCTTCAGGAACATATTACCATATACAGTGATTTTTGTAATATTCTTTCAAATTTCAGAAATGGATTGAATTTATCATCAATTAGAACTATTGATGATCTATCTATTGAAAAAAAAATCTTCTGAATCGGATAATAAATAACAATTTTATAGAAGTGGTCCGCTTTCAAATGGGTCACTCTGTATATATTTATATATTTTGATTTTTGTTCGAAAATATGAATAGAATATTAAAATCTGTTGTAGAATCATCTGTGGCTAAAAGACAAACTTTAGTCGCTATTTTCCATCGTGTAAGATAACCTCTTGGGAGGTTTTCATGTTGAAAAGGGGAACATTAATTATTCCAGTTCAGGCTTTCAAGAACCTTATTTCCCCTTCATCAGGAACACTAGTGTGAAAAGAAGAAATGGCAATTAAGGTTATTTGTGTGAAAATAATTTTGTCTACTAGCGTGCGGAAAAATCCACTTTTCCGCACTCATTTTAGTTTTGAAATAGTCACTTTTCCGCACTAGTGCGGAAAAGTGCACTCTTTTTAGTGCGGAAAAACATTTTAGTGCGGAAAAGTAGATTTATTTAGTTTTTGCGGATTATACTGACATTTAAATATTGCGTCGCAGAAGGTTAAAATAGAAAGACTACCAAGTATGGTTGTATCTGCAATCGCGTGCGGAAAAGTATTACTTTCCGCACTTTTTTTTTTTCCTTGGTGTTTTGGCATCGACTGCTATGGTCATTAGCCATGTGTTCTGGATAGGCCTTGTTACTAACTCCATACGCCACTTTAGGAGCAGCACTGTTAATTTTTAACGCAACAGTGAATCGTGGAGGATTATTCCCAGCCGACACGAGCCTCAATCATTCAGACTTTCACATCTGAAAATGAAAAAAGATCGCACCGTCTGGGAATCGAACCTGCAATCTCTCGATTACCAGGCGAGCGCTCAACCACTGCGCTAATCCCCGCCCTCTTTCCGCACTTGTTAGGTAAACTACTATTCTACTTACGAAAAGTGAGGTTATAAAACATAAACATTATTCCTTATAAAATTTGACATATTAAAATTATTGTAAGTGGGGATAGGAACCACATTATAAAATTAAGTCATCAAATGAATTTGAAAATTTATTCCCAATCATAAACATAAATATCCAAGAAAGCACGGAAGGCAATGTGACAAGCACTTGATGCTAAACCTTCACATTTGTTTACATTTAATACCCAAGTGAGATGAAAAAAATTATTGAATAAATTATTTTTTCTTCCGAAAGTATTCTACATAATTGTATTTATATATTGGAAGAACCATTTTTTCAGATGGCCGTGATGCTGCAATATTATGGTGCCTTCATGGCTATTTTGTTCCAACAAACAAAATAGTGAAGAAAGATTGTACTGGAAGAAACCAAACTATAAAATTCACCATAAGAGATTCTCAAGAATCTTTTTTGTGGCTAGGAAAAACAGCCAAAGACAAAGAAGAAAAGATATTGGCTTTAAAACAGAACAAAACTGCAATTCAATCACTCATTTTTGCCATAGGCGAAGCCATTTTTAGAGTAACAGATATTGGGTTGTATTTTGATGAAATAAAATTCAAATTTTTTAACATAATTAGGGCAGTTGTTTCAAGCTGTTTTATCTATTCAATTAAGATTACCTGGCAGAGAGTAGAATGTTTTGGAACTTCATTGAAAGTCACTTTTTTAAAATTGAACCTTCCTCAAACTTTTCAAAAGTGCATGTTCTATGTCAAGAACTGATTGAAAAATAAAGCAGAAAAATCATCATTTGTGTTTTACTCATTTTCTCCCCAATCAATTAACTATCAGGTATTTTTGTGACTGTTATAGTCATTGAAATATATTCACCTGAAGACGATTGCAGATTCAAGCAATTATTGAAACGTAGTGAAAAATTGAAAAAAGTAGAAATCTTTCAACCATTAAGGCGATGGAAGTCCGAAGTACAAGTAATGAAGTTACTACATAGTCTACAACCTTCAAAAAAAATCATTGAAATATATCTTTGACAAAACAACATTTCAATAGTTGAAAAATATTATAGAAATAAAATGCCCTATGATGTTTTCAAAACGGCTGGTATGTTGGTTTGAAATCCAGTTTATATTTATCATCATATTTATTTTTACTATCAATGATGGATTTGAGAAAATATAAACCCTCTGGAGGGAATGAGGTAGACACCAGGTGTTATTCAAGAAGAATGGAAGAAGAGGTGTGGTATCATGATACATTTACCTATCTTGCTCTATAATACCTATGTTTCGATAACTGAGTTATCATATCATCAGTGAACACCTTATAGTTTAGATACTGATGATGAACTTGGTAATTGGAATTCGTTTATATTAGATGTTGAAGTGTGGTTAGGGTAATACTCGTGCACGTTATCGAAGTATATTCAATAATAATTTAATAATATCATCATCATTATGATGTAACAATTCATCGTGGTGATGTCTACATTCAATGAACCCATGGTTCATATCAATGTCTGAATGATAGAACTGATGTTTAGAAGAGATTGGACACAAAATATTTTTCATTGTAATGATTTAACAATTCATCTTAATGATGGCTACATTCAATGAACCCATGGTTGATATTAATATCAGCATGATAGAATTGATGTACAGAAGAGATTGGGGCAAAAAACAGCTATAATCATTTCAATATCAAAAACCTTGTATTGATCATCACATTTGTTCGATATTCCAGGATATTCAATGTTATACTATTGAAAATCAATGGTTCGATGGATTAATTCGATCATTAGCGTTGATTGGCTCCAACATATGATTTATTGTAGCAATCTAGAGTAAAAGAGTAAATATATCATCCAGTTTCATTAAAACAATGTCCCTCTAAGCTCTCCACGACTCAATCACTAGTGCTACATTGAACCGAGCAGAAGAAGCATCGGTTGAAAATGAATCATAGAAAACGTTGAATCAATCACTTTTTTCCTTATCTACAGGCCAATTTTTCTTTCTGTGTATATATTACTATTAAGTAGAAATAATGGTCGGGGGTCGAATAATCCAGTTTGCCTGTAGAGGTTGTTTGAGGAGTAGGTTCTGTCTTTACTGAACAATATTTTTATGAGTTTCATTTGAATTATTGTGAGACTGTTGATTAAAGTTTTACCAGCAGCGCCCCAGATGATAATTACGTAAGAAATGTGAGATTGGAGTAGTGCAAAATATATCATCTTCATTTCTTTGTTGTTCAGTATATTCCTCAGATTGTAAAATTTGTACAGTGATTCAATATCTCTAGTAAAGCGTGCGGTATTCTTTTTCACTTAGTTAAAAGACACCAAAAAAAATTATCCGATGTCAGCGGTCAATTATTCCGCGATCTCGCTTCTTGAAAAATTATATTTCCTGTCTCTAATACTTAACTTCGTTTTCGCCACCGACTATCCGAAATGGAATCGAGGCAATTCGATCAGAATCGCCTTTGTCCTCGAATATGACAATCGAATGATGTCGGATGGGAATAAAAATGGGTCGCGAAACGCTTTACTAAGAGGGCGGGGAACGGCGAAAGTGCGGTAGATCGCAGAAGATTTACAGACAATCCGATGCGATGCGGAGGCACTGCCCCCGCAAACACCGCCGGGTCGGAAGTAAACAAACAACGACGATGTCGCCAATTAGGACCAAAAGGGATTTGGAGATAGAGAACAACGATCATCTTTTGTTTAGCTAACGAAATAATGAGACAAGACATTCATAAAATACCACCAATTTGCCGTTTTTCAGGCATTGGTTTTTTCGATACAGACATTATTGATAAACTGAGTTGTTTTCAAAAGCTCTTGATGATATACCGGGTGACAATGAGACTAGGGCAGTGCATATAAAATATCTCCTTTACGTTAGCAAAAAAGTTCAGCAATATTTGCAATTTTTTTGTTTCAGCGGAAACTGAAAAACGGAACATGAGCATAGTCTTATTTCGGAATGAGAGAGTTCACTAATGGTTGCCAACTTCGATTTTTTCGTATGAAAACTAGGAAACTTTTATTGGACTCTTAATACCTTTATTAGTAAGCAATGGAGTTGTTTCACTTAGATATTTAATAAAAATGTCCCTGGATGAGGAATAACTGAGATATTCCATTCTGAAAAATGTAAATTTTCAGTAAGGACTTTATTATTTTATAGTTGGTACCATTGTAAATTTGACACATAGTTGCAGGGAAGTTTTTCATAATGGCACTAATGCGTAGAATTTTACTATAAAGTTTCAAATCTCCTTTGAACATCTCACTTTGTGATATTATACTATTATTAGTGGATCTATTGAGTTATTTGTTTTTTTCTTATATGTGGTGATCAGTGAGCATTGTTATTTTTTCGAGAACTTTGGTTTTACCATTTATAAGCAGTTGGTTTTTACTTCTACTGAGTTGTTGAAGAGGTAAGTTATAGTCTGATTTTTGGACTATTCAGAACACCTGCCAGACAATTTATTCTATTTGTTCAATAAATTCTAGGGATATCAGAATGACTACTCTTCTTCCTGAGGATGTTCCGGGAGCTTTGTTGCAAGTGGGAAAATCACTGGAAGACCACTCGGTTCTTGAACTGAAAAGGTGGTTAGAATGCAGAGGCCTGAAGAAAATAGGAACAAAAACCGAACTCATCACAAGGTACAATTTTTGTCATTTATATTAATATTGAACGATAGTAAACACATGTACTTTTTTAGGATAACCCACTGTATTAATGCTGGGAATGCCAACAAAATATTTCTTGGGATAGATGGAGGAAAGTGGTATGATGCCAAAAATACTATCATTCAGCAACCACAAAGGAGCATTTGCAATACTTCATATTTATTAGCAGAATTGACGTGGGGAAAGTTTCCTAGCTGTGAAATTCCTAGATACTTCAATAAGGGCCACATTTTTACTTTTATTGTTAACGAACATTTTGAAAATGAGGATACAGAAGTTGAAGAATTGGAAACTAAAACAACAGTGAAACCATTCAAACGAGGCCATCAATATGTTGACAGTAATCATATTACTGAAATACAAGATACCCAAGTAGCTAATCATTACATTTGCCAGTGTAACTGTCTTGCATCGTTCCAGATCCATATCAAGTATAAGGTCACTACCATAATAAACAAAACCTCAGGTGCAATAGTCAAAGGTATATGTGAATGTAAGCAGTCTGCTTTGGGAAAATGCAGTCATGTTACAGCATTGTTAATTTTCATTGATGAATATTCTGAAGAATATAGGAATACTGTATCATCTACCAGTTTACCACGAGAATGGGGTTGTGGTTCCAAAAGACGTAATCCTTCAGAAATTAAGAAAGCAGAGTATCCAATAAAGCGATACAGATCCATTCTGAGAGGAAATTTTGATCCAAGACCCAGAGATTATGTTAGGACAATTGATACAAACAATTTCATTTCACAACTGCAAGCAACTGGAGAGGATTCAATGTTTTTGACAATTTTGCATCTGAGCTATGAAGATTTTTCCTATTCTGAAGAGGAAACCAACATACTCAGATTGCGAAGCCAGCAGTACTTGAAGAATATCAGGGAGTTTGCACAGAAGCAAGAGTCAATACTATTTGTTGTCCCTGGAACAGAACAAGGATCTGAAGAGTGGTTGAGATGGAGAACATTCTACATAACATCAACGAGTGCAAAGATTGTAGCAACCCAGTTGATTTCAAATGATGCGAAAAAGAATTTTATTTTGAAGAATCTCTGGAGGATGAATAAACCAGTCACAACAAAAGCTATGTACTATGGAAAAAAAAATGAACCCAAAGCCAGAGAACAGTATCGTTCTAATTTGGAAAAAGATCTAAGTCTGCATGAAACTGGGCTGGTGGTTAATTCTAATTACCCTTACTTTGCTACAAGCGTTGATGGAATTGTGATGGATGGAGATAGAATTCATCATCTGATTGAAATTAAATGCCCAAAGGTATTGGAAGAATGTCTGGATATTAGGGATTTCAAAAGCTTTCTATCTAAATCCCAATTGCAGAATTTTTTCTTGGCAGAAGAAGATGATAATATCCAGTTGAAAAAAAATCATCCATATTTATACCAAATTTTGATGTCTCTTATTATTTTTAATGTTGATGTTTGTAAACTTATTGTGTGGAATCCAAGTAGTACATTAGAACTTATTATAAATAAACAAAATTATTTGGATGTTGTTGAAAATATCAAGAAAAATGTACCAAAATTCTATTGTAATATATATGTCCCAGAAATGTTTACAATGCGAACTGTCAGAGATTTGTGTCCAATAAACCTTGAAATTGTTTGATCAATTTTTGTTTCACTTATTCTAGAAGAGAAAATTCAATTCAGATTCAATGAATGAAGAAAACTACAACTTTTGATGTTTAGGATTAGCCACTAGTTGCTTGATAATGGTGTCAAAGCAGATACCGGTTGTAACAAATTTACAAAGACTCGATAGAAATTACACTAAAGTTTTCTTTATTCAATCGTTCAAAATGAATTTCCTGAAAATTAGTAAGTCATAAGATTGTAACCATGGGCAGAAGGACTTTGGTTAATGGCCCTTTGGATCAAATTGATTCAATAAAATACATTTATTATTAGTAAGTTATCGGACAAGTATTCAAATTCAATGTCTTGAAGGAAATATTTCACTCATTTTTTTAATTATCAGATTTTCACATGACGTGTCTTTGGTAAGAAAAAGAAAAATAATGAAATAATATATAGAGTCTAGACTCTTGGTAACGTATGGGAGACTTTTCAATTCTTCATAAAAAATGAATGTTCTGGAACCTAAATTTGAGTAATAAAATTTTTCAGTCACATTTGAGTAGTGTCAAAAAATACTAATTTAGTTCAAGAATGAAGTACCTTTATTTGTGATATGGTAAATTGTGAAAAGTTATTCAGAATTAAAAGTCTTGTTCTAATACGAATCATCTTAAAAAAAACAATATTTTACAGTAACATTAAGTTTACTCATTTCTACAGAAATATTTATTAAAAACTAGCTGAGACTGTTGCTTCCCCGCGAATATTGTCCAACACTTCATTGCCAGAGTCATTATTTTAATGGCAACCTGTTGTAGAAAAATATATAAAAACTCGTTTTTTTTTTATTTTCAAGTAGATGGAATAAAAGTACAACTTCATACAAATTCATATTTATTGACACTTCTCCTATACAACTGACAAATTTTAAAAATAGGTTCTAGGATAAACACAACTTTTTTTTCCTACAACGAAAAGTTTTCCATGTGTTGTCAACTTAAGTGGACACACTTAATGTTTATGATAAATTGCACCAAAACTTTTTCTTGCACTAAATGTTAGATAACAAATAATAGTATCTGATTTATATAGCCATTATCACTTGGTATATTTAATTCATGTTATTCATTTAGTTTTTTTTATTCTAAAGCTTGAAAAAAAAATAAAATTATATAATTATATTAATATCAGGATGTGTCTATCCTACCAATGAAGATTTCATTAATAAACATTTAATGTTTAAACTTCACACCGAATGTTCCTTATAAAACTTGGTGAATTTCAAAAAGCTACAACTTGGCATGCAGGTTGCTAAAAATAGTCTTTTACTTTGCTCAAAAAAATTTAAGACAATTTGTAATACTGGGATAAACGAATAGAAAATAAATGCAGTGAGTGATTTCAACTGGACAAATGTATTTTGTCATTTAAAATAAGTTTCTAAAAATATGGTTTTTGACTCTGGAACAAATTCAAATTGTTTTATCTCCTAAATAGGTAAATTTTTGTCATATATAAAACACGAAATAAAGAATAAAATATTTATTTCACTAGGCACAGTTCAAAATCAACTAAAAAACAAACTACAGTGAAGATATTTGATAATATTGGTAATACTAAAAGTGGACATTTTTTAGAGAGAAATCTATATGATTTAACTCTACTAATAGCTCTCTCTACGTGGACCCTTGATCTGGCAATTTTTCTTGTCACTAGTTCTTCTTCTGCAGAGAGGCGCTGTCTTTTCCCAAGAAGAGGTGGTGTAAATAATTTAATATTCATTCTATTCAATATATCCTGAATTAAGAAGCCTTTATCAGCCATTATTACATCATTCTCTTCCAAGAAGTGTTTAATATCGCTTCGTTCAAAAAGGTCCCGATCTGATATATCTCCTTCAAAGCCTTCACTAACATACACTATTGCCCCACTTGCACAGATACCAATCAAAAATTTCACGGTATTGGAATGCTTGTAATTGGAAAAAGTATTTCCTTGTTGCCGAAAATTGGATGGCATCTGTATGGCTACTTCTGTGGCGTCAATGATTATTGTTACAGTGTGCCCTTCAAAGTTTTTGAAACATAGGGGTGTGTTTTTCATTTTTCGACTACCTCTGAATAGTTCCCCTCTCATTCCAATTATTTGGTGATAGGCAAATTGAATCCATGTACAAAATATAATAGACACATTGCTTTTGCTACTATTTGAAAGAGCTGCTAATTCATACAACGTAAATCCTCTTCGAAGTCTTACTAAAGTTAGACATAACCTGTCCCTATTTGACCAACTAGAGTTCCTCCCACTTCTTGGATTAGTTTCTTCCCTTTGATAATTTAACCGAGGATATGTCAACCTGTCCATAACAGCCTCGTCTAAGAAGGAATAAAATAATTCGAAACGCTGTATGGTTAATCCAGTAAAATACTTGAAATGGATTGGATTCTTTTTCATGTTACAGTATGAAAAAGCGTTCTGATCAAGTGGTATGGTCTGAATTGATTTGTCCACGGAAATATTTAAATTTGATTCCGTTTCCATAAGATTGTCTTGTTCACAGGTTTCCTCTTCAATTGTAGTAGCGACAAGGTCAATTACAGTTGCTGGTACTGTAGGATGCGGAATTGGTGCAGAATCTTCGGTGAATTTTCCTGTGAAATGCTTGCTACATATGAATACTTCTTTGGTCAAATTGTCCAAAGAAAGCTTTTCATTGCCACATAGCTTCAACCATTTCAAACATTTCTCAAGATTTCTCCTAGGTTTCGGGAATGGATAAAATTTTAGATTTTTGTTCTTTCCACATTTCGAGTAATATTTGCACCCTTTATAAAAACATTTCTTCGTCATTGACTCTTCAAGTCTTCACTTGCACTTCAAGCACGGAAATCAAAGCGAAAATGCTGATCACGATCTGACTCTTATCTATTCTATACTGCTAATCCAATAACTGATCACACAAGAAAAAAACTAATAGCTGAACAGGTCCAATAACATAACAAGAACACAATGAACAATATTATGGTGTCTATACTGTCTATGACAATTGAATCACAAAATGGAGATTTGAAAAAATACTGAACTGGGTTGACAAATGACAGTTGGTGCGTGGGTGGAGTACCAAAATTTCCAGTTTTCTTCAAGAATATGTCAAATTTACGATGATACCAACTATAAAATAATAAAGTCCTTAACGAAAATTAACAGTTTTCAGAATGGAATATCTCAGTTATTCCTTATCCAGGGAAATTTTCATTAAATATCTGAGTGAAACAACTCAATTGCTTACTTATAAAGGTATAAAGAGTTCAATAAAAGTTTCCTAGTTTTCATACGAAAAAATCGAAGTTGGCAACCATTAGTGAACTCTCTCATTATAGCGCTGGTAATAATTTTCCAGGGCCGGTATGGCCCAAGGCAAATTTTACAACTTCCTATTTATGGACTCTGCCATTTACATATTTCAGTACGGCAATCAGAAAAGGCTCAGGATAATGACAAAATGGTCGAAATGATTTTTCCGGTCGACCAGGGCCGGTGGGCCGGTTTCACTCAAGCACTATTCCTCAACTTCTTTATTATGGACTCTGCCATCATTATATTCCTGCACGGTTATCAGAATAGGGTCAGGAAAAATACCATATGATCTGTTCTTGTTATTTTTATTATACTCACCGTGTATGAATGATTTTCTTTTGTTATTTTTATTGACTAAAAAATTGAATTTTGACAAAACCTTGTATTTTGAAGTTGAATTAAAAAAGTCTTTAAAAAGGTAATTTTTCTCAGTTTATTCGACTTTAAACTAGAGAAAACAATCCCATTAGGACTGACTAGTCCGTACATTGGTCCTTCGAGCAAAAACGTTGGTAAAAGCATGTCCATCCCAAGAAGGAGTGAACGAAAAACCAAAGGAATTCCCCCCTCAGACGAAAACATGAAACAGAGCATAGGATCACAAGGATCCGCTGATTCATCTAAGCTGGAAAAAGCCAACACGAGAATTGAATCCAAATTGACAAAATCGTCGAATTCAAGAAGAAAACTTTTAGAAATAGAATTGAACGAAGCAAGAGAACTGGCTGAATTAGAAAGAAGAAAGGTTGAAATAGAAGCTGAAATGATAAGAAAGGAAGCCCAATTGCAACGTGAATTGGTTCAGGAAGGTTCATCTAAAATGTCCACACTCTCGGACGCAGCCAGTATCTTCAACTTGAAAGAAATGACCATTCAAGAAAAAGTGGATAACTGGAAAACCGAAGATACAGAAAATATCTTTGTACCGCCAACAACAAATAATTTTCTGACAATGACTGCTGAAAATCTAAATCAGATTTGTGAAGCTTTGAAAGTGAACTCTGAGAACGTGAAACATACTGACAAAACTGATAGTTTCAAATATAAACTACCACTGATAGTTTCAAATATAAACTACCAATTTTTGATGGAAATCCAGAAGACTGGCCAATATTTCAAAGTCAATTTGAACGTTCTACAAACACGTTCAATATCTGTGAAGAAGAGATTATAATACGTCTTCAAAAGTGTTTGAAAGGAAGAGCAAGGGATACAGTACAACCGCTTCTTGTTGCACCAGAGAACGTGAAAAACATCATGAAAACCCTGAAAATCACAGTTGGACGACATTTATTCTTAATTTCGAATTTAGTAGATAAAGTTCGTCGAGCCCCTCCTCCAAAAGAAGGAAGATTTGAAACATATCTACCTTTTTCTAATGTAATCGAAAATTTGGTGACGACTATGGAAATTTTCAATAATACGGGACATATGACTAACCCAACAATATTGAATGAAATTTTGATTAAGTTACCACCTTTTTTACGTCTGAAATGGGCCGAAGAAGTTCCCCTTGGAGAAATCGTTACCTTGAAAACTTTTTCCATTTGGATGAGGAAAGTCGCCTTAGCTGCCTCAAGTTGCGCGGACTTCACGAAATACAAATTTCCTGAGAAGAGAGTGTATGAAACCTATAAACTCCAAGCCAGAAAGAATGTGCATGTTTTTTCCACTAGGAAATTTGATAAATGTCCATGCTGAGAAATCATCTTTTGATAGATTGTCAAAATTTCAAGAAAATTGATATAAATGAAAAGTGGAAAATAGTAACTTCCAAGAAGCTGTGTTTCCACTGTTTAAAGCCATCTCATAATGTATACTCATGTCGAGTAAAGCAGAAGTGTGGAATAGATAACTGCCAGAAATTCCACAACATTTTGCACAACCTGGATTTCAGAAACCAAGATGATGATCAAATGGAAAATGCTCAAAACGCCGATTGTAAACACGAAGATCAAGTAGAGAGAGTCAATTTGTTCCAAGAAGAAAACCCAACTATCCTACTTAGAATAATCCCAGTCAGACTGAGAGGAAAAATTAAAGAAATCTCCATTTTTGCCCTGCTGGATGAAGCTGCAACAACTTCAATGATTGATAGCAAAATCGCTCAAGAAATAGGTCTTGATGGTCCTGTGGAACCTCTTTGTTACCAAGGAAAATTCTAAAATGTATACAATGAATAGTGTCAGGACTGTAACCGGCCTATCACTACCCCGACAAAGTTTAGATGTGGAAAAAATGATTAAAACTTACCCATACATAAAAGAAACACCTGTATATTCTTTTTATGCTGCTCAACCAACAATTCTCATCGGCCAAGATCAATGTGCTTTGACTATTGCAAGAAACATTTTTCAAAGTTTTTGGAATGCACCTTTCGTATCCAAAACTTGTTGTTGAGTTGTGCATGGAAGATATCCTCAAGGAAGGGAAGTTTCTGAAAATTCTTTGATATTTCACGTTTGTTGTAAATCCCAAGATGAAATTCATGAAGATATCAACAAACTAGTGAAAGATTCTTTCAAAATTGAAAATTTCGGAATAAAATGTTTGGAAGAAAATGGCAGGTCAAAAGAAGACAATAAAGCAATTGAAATCATGGAAAATACCATCAAACGAGTAGGAAATTATTTTGAAATAAGCCTCTTATGGAAAGACGAAAATGTTACATTGCCGGATAGTAAAGCTGTTGCACTAACTCGTCTCAAATGTATGGAAAGGAAAATGGACAAGAATAAGGATTTTGCAGCAGATTATTGCAAAAAAATCGAAGAATATCTGACTAAAGGATATATGAGAAAGCTAAGTTCAAGTGAAGCAGAACAAAAAGGTCCAAAAACTTGGTTTTTACCTCATTTTGGTGTGGTTAATCCAGATAAACCAGGCAAGCTTAGATTGGTGTTCGATGCAGCAGCCAAGTCGAACGGAATTAGCCTAAATGGAAAAAAAATGTTATTTTTATAAGTGTGATGATTTGTATTCATCACCATATGAGGTTGAGTGGAAGAGCAGTCTTTTTAGAGGTCACTTCGTGTGACCTCTAACTAGACTGAATTCTGCCTTTTGACCAGTCTCTATGAATTTATATATAATATATAAGTATTTGTAAATTTGGATGACTGTCAATAAAAACGATTATTATTATTATCATTATTAAGGTGTGAAGCAAATAAAGCCAGAAAAATATCTCTCACAATTTGAAAGCCTTAATTATTGTTCTACATTAATAAATAAACGATTTCTTGTTTTTTGCTTGATTGAGGAGTTGAGGACCATATATGTTAGAATATGAAAATCCCATATAGTTTACATGCAGTGTGCGAAATATATTTCGCACATTACTTCGCGCACGGTGTCATGGTAACGAATGAAAATGAAAAAAAGTGCCACTTCGCATACTGTTGTCAATGCGCGAACCTTGTCATTTTCTGACGTTTGTAGAAAAAGGATATTTGAAATATATCTTGAGAAGCGAATCTAAGGTAGACAATTGCTGAAAATGCTCTTTCGCTACTGTCGCAGAAACCATGAAGTTCAACTATTCTGCTCTTATATAGTTGTGAACCATAACATCTGGGTATGTGTATTTTGTCAATTTTCTTCAGTTCTTCTAATAGTTGTGTCCATTTCGTGTTCATATCTTCAGATATCTGATCATCCCAATCGATTCCATGTTTCCATAAATGTTGCATACAAATTTTGAATTTCACAATCAGTGGAGACAAGAAGCATAGAGGGTCAAAGACAGACATGACGACTCTAAGAATTTCCCTTTTTGTTGGTATTTTCGTTCTTCTTACTATATTTGAATCAATTTTCTGATGATTGAGTGAAAAAGTGAAACAAATTTTTCTGATTTTGCGATATGAGATGTTCAGGAATTTTGTCGATAACGTTTCGTGAATTGCTTATCCAGTTACGGATTTCAAAACCTGCCCTCCTGTGGATTTCTATTACATCCAAAATGAGTTGAATAGCTTGCATTTCTGTCTCTGTGCTATCCAGATAGTCATCAACATAATGCTTTTCAATGATTGCCCTGGCTGCTTCGGGGAATTCTCGATAGTTTTCTTCGGCGTTTCTATTCTTGACAAATTGGGCCATTGAAGGTGAAGATGTTGCCCCAAAAGTCATAGCTTTCATCTCGAATACATCTGGTTCTTTAGATCTATGTATACCTTGCCAAAAGAAACGTTGTGCTGATCAATCTTCGTCCCGAATCAAGACCTGATGGAACATTTCCCGAACGTCTGAGCAAAATGTTACTTCCTTCTGGCGAAATTTCCATAATATTGATGTTAAATTTTGTAACGAGTCTGGACCTTGTAAGAGTTGATCGTTTAATAATAATAATAATGATAATAATAATAATCGTTTTTATTGACAGTCATCCAAATTTACAAATACTTATATATTATATATAAATTCATAGAGACTGGTCAAAAGGCAGAATTCAGTCTAGTTAGAGGTCACACGAAGTGACCTCTAAAAAGACTGCTCTTCCACTCAACCTCATATGGTGATGAATACAAATCATCACACTTATAAAAATAACATTTTTTTTCCATTTAGGCTAATTCCGTTCGACTTGGCTGCTGCATCGAACACCAATCTAAGCTTGCCTGGTTTATCTGGATTAACCACACCAAAATGAGGTAAAAACCAAGTTTTTGGACCTTTTTGTTCTGCTTCACTTGAACTTAGCTTTCTCATATATCCTTTAGTCAGATATTCTTCGATTTTTTTGCAATAATCTGCTGCAAAATCCTTATTCTTGTCCATTTTCCTTTCCATACATTTGAGACGAGTTAGTGCAACAGCTTTACTATCCGGCAATGTAACATTTTATGTTATGTTATGTTATGTTATTATGTTCTCTGCCATTATCATATTTCAGTCCAGCAAAAAAGCTTAGGAAAAAAACGAAGTGGTCAAAATAATTTGTCCATGCGTCCATTGCTGGGTTCACTTTAGCAATATTTCCCAACTTCCTTATTATGGACTCTATTATCATAATTCAGAACGGTAATCAGAATAGGGTGTAGAAAAAATTTTATGATCAATATTAATTTTTCCGGGCGTCCACTTTTTTTTATTACCGTACATACACAGATAAAAAAGATTTCTTCGATCAAAAATATACATACTCTTGAATAGAATAATCTTCTGACAGGAATAATTATTTCTAATTAATGAATATACTCCCATTTCAAGCTGATTGAGATGTTTGCTTCTTTACATAAATTCTCTTGAAATGAATTTCCTTGCAGTGAAAACATACTCTTCATCCTAGAAAACACTCACTTAAACTCAATGTGAAATATAATCGTCTTGATACAAAAATATAATTCCTTGGTAGATATCACTACCCGTGCCACGTGACACATTCGACCAATGAGCAATCAAAGCAGGTGGCGGCACCGTGACCTGAGAATACGACTTCCATTTCGACCATTTCATCCAGTTTGACCATTTGGGTTGGAGGTTATGAGGCTATGCGTACCGATATGAATGTTAGTTTTGTGCCTAGTGGAAACTGTTTCTATAAAATAAAAACGCAATATTTAAAATTGGATTATGCTCATTACGGGCCAGTTGTGAAAATGAGTGAAATATATTTTTTTCTCCAAATGACATTAAAAGCGGCCTTTTAATGACACTTGGCAGGCTTAGAATTTGTACTTTTAATGCCTAGGCAGAAAAAGTCCACTTTTACTGCCTAGGCAGAAAAAGTTCGTTGCTAGGCAACCTTCCTAGTAATAATTTAAATCAAACTGGTTATTAAAATTGACAGTGACATTAAGAAAACTCAAAATGATGCTGATGAGAATAAACTGGTTTTATCGCATTAAAACTACAAACTACAACACGAAATTTTTATTTATTAGATATATTTATGGTGAATTGTGAACAATTATTTAATACAATTGAACTCTGTTCACTTCCCTCCTTTCCAGTAAAATTAACAACTTTAGTATCCTCACTTGATACTCCGGAAACGCCAGAAAATATTTAGTTATTTGGATATTGATAATGAAACGCAATTTAAATATGAAAAAGTCGATTTTCCGTGGAATTGGAACAAATTTGAAGAAAAAAGTATATGTTTCACACGGCAGAAAAGCAGATTTAATGCCCTGGCTGGTTTCATGAAACACCAGCCGCGTCATTAAATCTTGTGCTTTTATGCCTAGTAAAACAAATAACTATTGGTCTTCTACAGTTTTGTGTCTTAATGCGAGTGGCGCTGTTTATGTATTCAATCAAACTGCAATATGTCCCAACCTACTCCCATGATTCAACAAAAGAAGTGCTCATTATTGAAGCTAAAATATTCTTGCATCAACCAACTTATGAAGGAAGTGTTCACTTGTTTCAAAATATTTTTCTTGTAAGTAGCCAAGAGGAATCCGTAAAAAAATTAAACTGATATTTGGTTGGACCCATTCAGGAATACAATCTCTTTAAATCAACGCAATTATGCGTTGATGAAAAAAATCCTTTTTATCAGTGTAATATGCAAGTTGAGGAATAGTGCTGGAGTGAAACCAGCCCTGGATGGGCAAAAATTATTTCGACCAGGTTATTTTTTTTCACACCCCATTCTGATTACCGTGCTGAAATATAATAATGGCAGAGTCTATAATAAGGAAGTTGAGGAATATTGCTCGAGTGAAACCGGCCCTGGACGCCTGGAAAAATTATTTCGACCATGTGTTTTTTTACACACACTATTCTGATAACCGTGCTCAAATATGATGATGGCAGTGTCCATAATAAAGAAGTTTAGGACAATTGCTGGAGTGAAACCGGTCCTGGACGCCCGAAAAAAGTATTTCGACCATGCGGTTTTTGTACACACCATATTCTGATTACCGTGCTGAGATATGATAATGGCAGAGTCCGTAATAAGGAAGTTGAGGAATATTGCTGGAGTGAAACCGGCCCTGGAAAAATTATTTCGACCTTGTGGTTTTCTCCCACACCGTATTCTGATAACCGTGCTAAAATATGATGATGGCAGAGTCCATAATAAAGGTGTTGAGAAATATTGCTGGAGTGAAACCAGCCCTGGACGCCCGGAAACATTATTTTGATATTGTAATTTTTTTCCACACCCAATTCTGATTACCGTGCTGGAAAACGATAATGGCAGAATCCATAATAGGGAAGTTGAGATATATTGCTGGAGTGAAACCGGCCCTGGACGCACGGAAAAATTATTTTGGCCACGTTGTTTTCTTCCCGAACTTTTTCTGAAATTTGAAAATGGCAGTGTTCATAATAAGTAAGTTGAAGAATATTGCTGGAGTGGAACCGGCTCTGGATGCCGGGAAAAATTATTAAGACCATGTAATTTTTTTCCACACCCTATTCTTATAGCCGTGCTGTAATATTATAATGTCAGAGTCCATAATAAGGAAGTTGAGGAATACTGGAGGAACTTCGGAAGTTTTTCCGAATTTCTTCGCGTTCTATATCTAGCTCACGGTGAGAGGGGGGGGGGGGCTGGGAGTTTTTTCTTCAAATTATTGTATTGTCATCGGTTCTTGAACACGTGTGCAAAATTTCAGCTCAATTGGATTTCAGAAAGCGCTTGAAATTTTTTAAATATTTCAACCAGAAAGAACAGTCAGATATCCGAACAAAGCAAGTTAAATAAAATATTTTAAAAAATAAGAATTTCCTTGGAAAAAATGTGTGTTTTCTGATGCTTCTATGTCAATAATACACATACTATACACTATAATTGTCACCAAGAAAAATACAAAAATAACACAACCTGTCACTGGAAAAATATCACACAAATGAATATTTTTAAAGCGGTGCAAGTTTTCTCAGATATCAAGTTACTTACGGATCTGTTTCGACTTATCTGATTTCGCATTTATCTGCTAGATGTTAGCAAATATCACCTAATGGGGGAATCATGTTTGTTTATTGGTATAGGAGAAACTTTTAGCATTTTTATCAGAAATTGCTGAGAAATTAGACAAAATGGTGTGTACTACAATACACGCGGTGAGCGATAGGGTTGATTTCGAGTTATAACTAGAAATAAAAAAAAAATTAAAAATGGAATGTCCGTCCTACGTCTTCTTATTCTCCTATATTCTCTCAGGATTGATTAATTATTTTTAATGTTATTGACAAGTGGTTATTAACCATGAATAACTAACCACTTAAACTATTAGAAAACCAGCCATTATATTCAATTATTTCATGATCATTTATCCTATTAGTTACCAAAATTTATGGTGTTTGCTATAAAAATATAGTATACTTACCTAAAATAATTATGAAGTTTATTATGGTTGCGTATCGCATGACTGCTGATCGACTGTTATTACTGAAGCCAATTAATATTGATGTGGTTTCAGTTTGGACATTATTTTAATTAGTAGCTGTCCTTACATCGTCTATTATTATTATGCGCTCGATTCGTTAGTTCAATTCGTTAATGTTTCTTTCATTTGACTTTTTTTGACCTCTTTTGAGTATAAACTGTATCATAACTGAGTTGTTGAGAGCGGAAATGCACAAAAATTGCTATGCTACGCGTAAAGAATACGTGCTATACAGAAGACAATACTTACCACGTCTTAACACGAGCAAGTTCTGAAACTTAGTAAGCTTTGTCTGGATATACGTGGCGAGCATTCAGTCATTCTTTACCGCTATGCAACGACGAGTATGCGTTGCAGCCTTGCAACCTTTATGAACCAAAGAAGACGGGAAATTAATCATTGACATTACCCTAGGCTCCCCCCAAGACCACCGACATATTTACCTGGAGATTGGCAACACCAGTAAACCGTCCAAAATGTATCGGGACCCAAGGCTGATGTATCGGGAGGAGCTTGGGAAAAATCTGAAAATTTTTAGGAATGTAAGTCAACATTACTATGTTGCATGTTAACCCTATGCTCATACGAAAATCCATTCAGAACACAGCTCAAGTGGAAGTAGAATCACCATCATCTGGAAACATAATCTGGTATACAGATAGTTCAATAACAAATGTAGGAACAGGAGCAAAAATGATCGTAATAGTCCCACTTGGCAACATCACCACAGTATTCCAAGCTGAGACACATGCCATAAGGACATGCATACAGATGAATCTAGACAGCGGGTATAAAAGAAAACTCATCTACTTTCTATCTGACAGCCAGAGCGCAATAAAAGCTCTGAATTGAATACAGAAAAAGTCAAAGTAAGTTTGGAATGCCTTCAGAGCATCAATGAACTTTTAAAACTCAACAAGGTTACACTTCTGTCGGTGCCCGGACATTGGGGAATTAAAGGCAATGAAAAAGCAGACCAACTTGCAAAGCAGGCATCTGAATCACCATTCACAGGCCTAGAACCAGCGTTTGGAATTAGAAAAACCCGATGCGGAAACCTAATCAGTGAGTGGAAGAAATTAAAACACCCAAATATATTGGAACCAAATCGAAGGGCATCGACACAGCACAACCATGGTGAGGCACCTAAGTCAAACAGTGACAACCTCAACAGATCTAAAATACGCACAACTGCCGGCTTACTAAACGGACATGCGGCCTTAGAAAACACCTACATACCATGGGAATAAATAGAGAAACCGTGTAGTGTAGACTCTGTGGTGACGAGGAGGAAACAGCCTCTCACATCATTTTCGAATGCGACGTGCTGCTCTACAGGAGCAGCAGAACTTTCGGACAGATCAACATAGAAATAGGCATGAATCCGAAACACCTAAGTAAATAGACCACAAAACCCGGTGAAAAAGACAGGCCTATTTAACTAGGAACCACTGACTACACAACAATATAATAGACCCCAGCTGGTCTCAGTGTTAAGGGAAACCTCAATGGTAAACCAACCATGCGTTGCAGCATGATGAACAATGCTGCTTCCTGCTATCTGTGCCCACATAATTCGGGTATAAGTAGACCAAAGCTTATTCTAGTTATTGTATTATGAAGAAACTAAGTAAAACTCGAAGTTGTCTCCACAATATACAGGGTGTTTCATAATAAATGCGCAGGACTTAGGATGTGCTGGCTCGTCCAAAAATATGAAAAAAGTTTCCATTAACTTACCCTCTAAAATGCACCATTTTCGAGATACAGGGTGTTGAAATTTAAAAAAAATAATCGTTTTTTGCGAATATCTCTGGAACCGTTTATCGCACAGAAAACAGATTTCGTAGTCATTTTCTACTCATAATAAGCTATGTTTTGTGCGGATTTTTTATTTTTTCAAATTCATAATTGGTGAAAATTTTGAAGGGGTAGTGGGTGTTTTTTTCTCCAACTTCTACGCCACTGGAAAAAGTACAGTTTTGAGCCTTCTATATGAACCGCCAATGTTTTCTACACAAAAAAGGTATTCTTGGTCATAAGCTCTAAAGTTGACCGTTTTCAAGAAAAATCAACTTTCATGTTGTTTAAATAATGTGTTTTCCTCTTAAAATTGCTGCGTGCGTTGAAACTAACGGCGGACATTTCCAACAATTCAACTGAGTATGATTGTTATTGTTTTTTTATTTTATTTTGCAATTAAGAAGTCAACGTTTGGTTTTGTTACTTGTTCTAACGTTTAAATAAATTTTGTATAATTAGGAAAACAATTATTTAAAAAAATTTACCATGTTTTTCAACATAAAAGTTGATTTTTCTTGAAAACGGTCAACTTTAGAGCTTATGACCAAAAGTACCTTTTTGTGTAGAAAACATTGGCTGCACAAAATCATACTTTTTCCAGTGGCGTAGAAGTTGGAGAAAAAAACACCCACTACCCCTTCAAAATCTTCACCAATTATGAATTTAAAAAAATAAAAAATCTGCTCAAAACATAGCTTATTATGAGTAGAAGATGCATCCAAAATCTGAAACTTTTTTTCATATTTTTGAACGAGCTATCACATCCGGAAGTCCTGCGCATTTATTATGAAACACCCTGTATATTTGACCCCTAGGGTAGAAGAAGGGGCTTGTCAAAAGTGAGGTTGTATCAACATAACATTATCAAAAACATGTTTTCAAGCTTTGAAATGCTCATCTTCAGCTGAAGTTATACAGGCCAAACTGAAATAAGTAAAGGCAAAAATTACAATTTTGAAAAAAGATTTAATGAAAAATTACTGAACTTTGAACCATAATGGATACTCACATGGCATGGAGACGTAGTAAATTTGAAATTAAATTATTATTGAAACATTTCGCAATGGGCCTACCACGTATATTAAGGTGGAATGGTGGGTAACCATTCATCCACTTGGATAACCAACATTAGGAAAAGTTGCGATGGCTGTCGAATACGAAAAGAATCAAACGACTCAAACGGGTCTGCTAGTTGAAAGTGAAATATCGGTAATAGCGATTGATTGACATGAAGTGCCATCTATCGGTGAAAACATAAACTTGAGAATCGCAAATTAATAAAATGGTGAAGGAAACCAACTGCAGAGGTTCGAACACTCGCACATGAAACAAGGAAATCAAGGTGGGAAAGAAAACTGTAAGTCAGAGAAAATGAAATATTTTTCTTTGAATGTCATAAAAGCGTAAGGCGTTGAAAAAGGGAATGCAATCAAATTTTATTTGTTCATTCAAAGATTCTGTTTCGATCTTTGTTAATTCTATTATTCTCAAAAATCTCTAAAATATTCAGTTTGGAACCTTTATTACAAACATGTAAAATGTCAAGATTAGAAGCAATATCCAAAATATGTTTATTATTATTGAAATGGATATCGAATGAACTAGAAGAATTAATTTCATCAAGAATCTCTGAGTGAAGATAAGTATTTATAACTCTCTTATGTTCATGAACTCTTTGGGAGAATTTACGACATGTCTGGCCAATATATGTGGCATTACAATCATGATGTGAACAAGAAATTAAGTTAGAATCTAGATTATTATTGGTATGGAAAAAAAATTGCAATCAGGGATAAATCTGTGAAAAATATTTTTAATATTGTAGGAAACTTTACCCAGAAAGGTAAGGCTTGATAAATAAAATCCTGTAGGTGGGAGGATCAATTTACCGTTCAAAACTTTCCGAGTTTTACTTTTATATAATTTAGAAACAAATTATTCTGGGTAACCATTGTTGAATGCTATTTGTTTTATAAAACCCAACTCCTTATTCAAATTATCAGGGGATAGCGGTATGGAAAATAACCAACAGATTAAAGAATTAAATGCAGCTGCTTTATGATTGAAAGGGTGGTTTGAATGAAAATATCTGTATGTGTTGGTTTTCTATAGATGGAATATTCTAGAGTATTAATTGATTTGGAAATAAGTAAATCTAAGAAAGGGAGAGAATAATTATTTTCTATTTCCATAGTAAAACGAACAGATTTGTGTAAGGAATTCAAAAATAGTAAAAGGCTGTCAAGTTCATCCAGAGAACCATCAAAAAGAACTATTGTGCCATCAACGTATCTATAATAGAAAATAATTTAATTGAAAAATGGAAAAAATTTTGTTTTTTCTCTAAATCGAATAAGAAAAGTTCTGCCAAAAGAGGAGATAAATTAGAGCCCATAGCTAAACCAGAAACTTGTTTATAGAACTCATTATCGAATTGGAAAGAAATTTGTTTCAAAACTATGTCTAAAAAGGAGCAAATGTTCAAACAATTAAAAAAACAAACGTCATTATCAAACAACTGATCTCTTACAATACGTAAGCAATCTTCGGGGGGAGTAGAAGGGAAAAGATTAACTACATCAAAAGACACCAAAATCGAATTATCTGGAATTTGAGTGTGTTCTTCAGAGCCAGATCCATAGAATTTTTAAGCGAGAAAGGGTTGTTGAAACAAGTAAGATCTCTAATTGTATGGTTCAACCAGGAAGAGAATGAAGGAACTGGAGAATTAACGAAGGAAACCACTGGTCTAATGGGTATGTCTGTCTTATGTATTTTTGAAAGACCATATAATAAAGGAGTAGATGGGTTCATCGTAGTGAGTTTAAATTTCGAACCACCTAGAAAATTTATTGTATCAACTGTGACGTTAATGGTCGACTTAGTTTCAATGAAAAATTCATTTTTGGGAATGTTTTTTAATTTTGAGAAATTATCGGTGTTTAAAAAATTAAGAACTTTATCAATATAATCAGCTCTACTTAGAATAACTAAACAATTACCTTTATCTGCTTTTGTAAAAATTAAATTGTGCATAGTGATCTTACTTTTTCTGTTTTTTAGGATGAAGTTGTTAGATTTGTAGCCCGATTTATGGAAAGATAGGTTACGTATATAGGTTATATTGTATTATAGTTATATTTCTCTTGTTGAAATGAACCTGGGTTCGCATCTCAAAATCACGTCTATTTGAAAATGATGCGATGAAAAGCCATTTCTTGATCACTTTCTGGTACGCACCGTGTAGCGTGTTTCCAGTTTTCTTAAACGGCAATCTTCCATACGAATGCTCGAATTCCGAAGTGTGCTCCATAAAATCCTTGTACAGAAAATCTGATGTACATTTATGCATTCTTTTGAAACTTATAATTTTCGCTTTTCTCTCACTTCCCTTTTCTTCACACACTCGTTTCGAGTTGCATTCATACTTCTTTTGTTATTTAAAATATTCGGAGGCGGTATAGCGGCAGCTTGTTAGGGTACGGCTACAAGGGTGAGAACATTTTCGATAATGGGGTATTATCATTTCTTGTAAATCATGTATTCTATTTTTTATCTTCTTTTTTTCATCTTGCAACTGCTGTGAAAAAAAATCCTTCAGAAAGCCTTGATAAATTAGGTAGGAATTGTGTTTTTTTTTTAAATTCCCAGGCATTTCCCAGGCAGTGAGTTCCAAAGTTTTTCCTCTCGTTGAAAGAGGGATCGAGATGTTTGGTAAACTTTCAGGGTGACGACAAGGGGGTGTGAAAACTGAACTCGTCTGGTCAATCTTGATGATACTGTTGATGTTGAAATAACGGAAGGCATTTCAGAAATGAATTGGCCTTGAAGATATCTATTGTCAACTTAATTGTAGTATTTAGATAAGTGAACGACGTACCAAACAAATTTTTGATTAAAAAAATAGCAATTTTATTGAGAAGAAAGTATTATTGATACCTAGAGCTATAAGAAAATGAAGTTTTATAAGAAAGCTAAGTATATTATGCAGATAACAAGGATTTTTTTAATCAAGTGAATCTATTATCTTGATTTAAGTTTATTCTGGACACTTTTTTTCAAATGGAGTAATTTACACTTATCACAAATCATTTCAGTTTTAGGCAAATGTTTTTATTAGTTTCAGTTTACTAAAATGCTTTGATGAAAACGGGTTATTCTTAGGTTGTCAGTCAGGCTCAGAAAAAACATTCTTGTGAATCTGCCGTAGAGTATACAATAACAAACTGGAAACAGAAAATTAATGAAGTTAATTATATTGTTAGTATATTCTTGGATTTAAAGAGGCTTTTGAAACAATCGATAAAAATAGATAAATCTGAATGCTCATATATTATGATATTGGTGATGTAGTATTGAATTGAGTGAAAAGTTACCTCAGTTTTAGGAGTTAGATAACAAAGGTTAATATGTGCTACTCACAAGTGATAGAAAATGAATTTGGGCATTTTTAAGGATCTTGTGCTCAGTATTCTTGAAGCGGACAACTGTTTTTAAAAATGTTACGTGATGAGTATGTTGTCCCCATACTTGTCAAAAAGTCGTTTCTTTATGGTTCGGTTATCAGGTTTTTCTCCTTGCGTTTTTTCTCTGAGCTCCAATGAATTCTTTTGTTATTTCCTTTCCTCTGTTCTCTGAAGTTGAACTTCTCTGTGGAAGCCCTTGCTGAAGATTTCATTGAAAATATGAACAGGATGTTCATAAAGTCAGTTGTGGAATCATCTGCGACTGAAAGTTGGAATTTAGTCGCTGTTTTCCATCGTACAAGATAACCTCTCTTGGAAGGGATTCATGTTTTAAAGAGAAACATTCTCAACTGAAAATTGAATCAATACATGACTCCTCTGGAAATGGAAAAACCCTACGATAAAATTGAAGTTGCTTTTTTGTAATATCTAACAGAAAACAACTACTTCCCCGGCAAAAGCCACGCTGGACATTGAACTACATCTGATAGATATTGAGAAAGATCCTATATAACTAGAGAGAAAAAATCTGAAAGTGAAAATTTGCATTTTCATTCAGATAATTGATTATTTATTAAATGACCAGTTTCCATTGGAGATTCTTATCTATATGAATGAGATAAGGGCGAATGTTATTCAGAAGTATCACTCACAAAAAATCGCTCATTCCATTAATGCGTGAATAATTGCATCTCTTTCGCTAGGCCTCCAATACATTTTGGTCGACAAAAATCTATTTCACTCTTGGGAATTGGGAAAAACACGCTTCATCGGTAAATAATATACTGGATAAAAATGTCGGAGATGCAACCTGTTGTTGCAAAAGCCACGTAGTATAAACAACTCGCATGGGAAAATCCGCAGGATATAACGCTTGAACACGCTGTATGTGGTAAGGATACAGTTGGTACTCTTTCAAAATCTTCATACAGTAAAGTGAGAAATGTTTAATTGTTGTGCAATTTTGCGTGTGCTTGTATCGGGGCAACGCTCAACTTCATGTAAAACTTCTTCCTCCAGCGCCACTGTTCTTACCGTTGCAGGTCTCCCAATAAGAGCAGCCGACCTTTGAAAGGTGCCTGATTCTCACAGCCTTTCATGTATTCTCACAAATGTTTGCCTATTTGGAACATTTCGATGAGGATATCTTTCTTGATAAATGCGTCTAGCCGCTCTGGAATTGCCTTGGGCCATTCCATAGACAAAATGCATATCGGCCATTTCTGAGTTTGTAAACCGAACCATTTTCAGATATCAGTAACAAATTTTCTATCTCAAAACTCTTGAAAACACTTCAAATAATTACTATCAAATAATTACGTATGTACCGTTTCAATTTGTGACAGTTATGAAGTTAAATTTGTTTGAACATTTGTTGTTCCTTCCATGGCCCTCTTACTTTAGTTTCAAAACACTGCAGTAATACATAACAACATTATTTGTTTCATCGAAAACAGGTAATATGAGCGAAAAAAATTAAAAGATGACTTCCATGTAATATTAATTGTTTAATCATAAATAAAAACGTCTTTCTTGCATGTCCATGGACAACAATGAGCCCATTTTGCAGCACGAGCCGAAGCCAAGAGCCGAAGGCAAGTGCTGCAATTCATACATAATTTTTTTTTTCTTTGCATTAATTTTGATAGAAAATTCTAAGACTAGAATAGAGTATTGATATGAAAAAATATTAGTAAGACCCCAGTTTTTGATGGTTTAGTAGTTGAAATGTTTTATTGTGTTGTCACAGGGATGTGCAATGAAGTGATTTTTATGTTTTTTCTCAAAAACAAAGCAAGATATGAAAAAAATTCTAGATATAAAAAAGTTGTAATTTCAGTTGCTCAATGAAACAAATACAAAAATTGCAAAAAAATCAGTGGCGCACATGTTTTCTGTCAAAAATATTGGTTACAGTGCCTTCCGGGACGCCACCGGACATGATAATTTTGATATAGTTAGGGTTAAATTCGCCCTTTACGACCTTCAATAACACTGCCAAATTTCGATAAAATCGGTTGAAGGGTTATTAAGATATTTACGACAAAAACGATTTCTTTTAAAAATTTTGGCACTCTGTATTTTGAAAACGAAGCATTACCGGACCTATGTTTATATGAACTTTTCGTCTTAGAATCACTCAAAGAATCACCCCTTTAAGTTTGGCCACGTACTTAAATAACACCTTGTATATTGAGAAAGACCCTATATAACTTGAGAGAAAAAATCTGAAAGTGAAAATTTGCATTTTCATTCAGATAATTGATTATTTATTAAATGACCAGTTTCCATTGGAATTCATATCTATGAATGAGATAAGGGCGAATGTTATTCAGAAGTATCACTCACAAAAAATCGCTCATTCCATTAATGCGTGAATAATTGCATCTCTTTCGCTAGGCCTCCAATACATTTTGGTCGACAAAAATCTATTTCACTCTTCTAAGATCATCAGGGAGGTCGGAAGAATTGGAAAACATACTATTCAGAAGCAATTTCACACTGTAATAGGAATTGTTGTACTTTTTCTTGTGGGGTGAAACTTTGAAGATATTTTTCTGACATAAAACCTGTCATGGGTATGGCATGTTGATTTCATTGAAAATATGAACAGGATGTTCATAAAGTCAGTTGTGGAATCATCTGCGACTGAAAGTTGGAATTTAGTCGCTGTTTTCCATCGTACAAAATAACCTCTCTTGAAAGGTATTCATGTTTTAAAGAGAAACATTCTCAATTGAAAATTGAATCAATACATGACTCCTCTGGAAATGGAAAAACCCTACGATAAAATTGAAGTTACTTTTTTGTAATATCTAACAGAAAACAACTACTTCCCCGGCAAAAGCCACGCTGGACATTGAACTACATCTGATATACAGGGTGTTATTTAAGTACGTGGCCAAACTTAAAGGGGTGATTCTTTGAGTGATTCTAAGACGAAAAGTTCATATAAACATAGGTCCGGTAATGCTTCGTTTTCAAGATACAGGGTGTCAAAATTTTTAATGGAAATCGTTTTTGTCGTAAATATCTTAATAACCCTTCAACCGATTTTATTAAAATTTGGCAGTGTTATTGAAGGTCGTAAAGGGCGAATTTAACCCTAACTATATCAAAATTATCATGTCCAGTGGCGTCCCGGAAGGCACTGTAACCAATATTTTTGACAGAAAACATGAGCGCCACTGATTTTTTTGCAATTTTTGTATTTGTTTCACATTGAGAAACTGAAATTACAACTTTTTTATATCTAGAATTTTTTTCGTATCTTGCTTTGTTTTTGAGAAAAACTTAAAAATCACTTCATTGCACGTCCCTGGCACAACACAATAAAAAATTGTTTTTATAGGGTTTTTGATGATTACAGGTGAATCTGTTATGCTTAAAAACTGTTTGTTTCATTTGGCCAGTGCGTGCATAGTGGTAACGCCGGAAATGCCAAAGCAACATCAAACAAGAAACACCCTTTATCAAAACCACACTGAAACAAAAATGGTACCTAGGCAATTTGTTTCTGTAAGAATACATTCAATAATAACTAACACAAAACTTACAATAGTTACTCAAAATGTCCTCCTTCAACTTCAATGCAAGCATTAACTCGTCTTAACATCGATTCCCGAACACGTTGAAATATTTCCGGCGTATGTCTTATCTGATCACATGAATCCCGTATTCGTTGGATTAATTCTTCTTCAGTGTTGACTGGAGTTTTATAAACGAGGAACTTTAAATGTCCCAAAAGGAAAAAATCCAAGGGATTTAAATCCGGTGACCTGGGCGTCCATGACTGTGGACCTGCGCGACCGATCCAGTTTTCTCTATAAGTTTCATCCAGAAATTGACGTGCTACTATGCTGAAGTGAGGTGGAGCCCCATCGTGCATAAACCACATTGCTCCTCTTACTGCCAGTGGGACATTTTCTAGTAGTACAGGTAATACAAATTCCAAAAAATGACGATACTCTTGACCATTTAATCTCGGGGGTAAAAAATGAGGTCCAAAGAGATAATCGCCAACAATACCAACCCAGACATTCACGGAAAACTGCTGTTGATAATTATTTTCTATAACCGCAAGGGGATTTTCTTCTGCCCAGATATGGTTGTTATGAAAGTTCATAATTGAATTGTGGGAAAAACACGCTTCATCGGTAAATAATATACTGGATAAAAATGTCGGAGATGCAACCTGTTGTTGCAAAAGCCACGTAGTATAAACAACTCGCATGGGAAAATCCGCAGGATATAACGCTTGAACACGCTGTATGTGGTAAGGATACAGTTGGTACTCTTTCAAAATCTTCATACAGTAAAGTGAGAAATGTTTAATTGTTGTGCAATTTTGCGTGTGCTTGTATCGGGGCAACACTCAACTTCATGTAAAACTTCTTCCACCAGCGCCACTGTTCTTACCGTTGCAGGTCTCCCAATAAGAGCAGCCGACCTTTGAAAGGTGCCTGATTCGCACAGCCTTTCATGTATTCTCACAAATGTTTGCCTATTTGGAACATTTCGATGAGGATATCTTTCTTGATAAATGCGTCTAGCCGCTCTGGAATTGCCTTGGGCCATTCCATATCGGCCATTTCTGAGTTTGTAAACCGAACCATTTTCAGATATCAGTAACAAATTTTCTATCTCAAAACTCTTGAAAACACTTCAAATAATTACTATCAAATAATTACGTATGTACCGTTTCAATTTGTGACAGTTATGAAGTTAAATTTGTTTGAACATTTGTTGTTCCTTCCATGGCCCTCTTACTTTAGTTTCAAAACACTGCAGTAATACATAACAACATTATTTGTTTAATCGAAAACAGGTAATATGAGCGAAAAAAATTAAAAGATGACTTCCATGTAATATTAATTGTTTAATCATAAATAAAAATGTCTTTATTGCATGTCCATGGACAACAATGAGCCCATTTTGCAGCACGAGCCGAAGCCAAGAGACGAAGGCAAGTGCTGCAATTCATACATATTTTTTTTTTCATTGCATTAATTTTGATAGAAAATTCTAAGACTAGAATAGAGTATTGATATGAAAAAATATTAGTAAGACCCCAGTTTTTCATGGTTTAGTAGTTGAAATGTTTTATTGTGTTGTCACAGGGATGTGCAATGAAGTGATTTTTATGTTTTTTCTCAAAAACAAAGCAAGATATGAAAAAAATTCTAGATATAAAAAAGTTGTAATTTCAGTTGCTCAATGAAACAAATACAAAAATTGCAAAAAAATCATTGGTTACAGTGCTTTCCGGGACGCCACCGGACATGATAATTTTGATATAGTTAGGGTTAAATTCGCCCTTTACGACCTTCAATAACACTGCCAAATTTCAATAAAATCGGTTGAAGGGTTATTAAGATATTTACGACAAAAACGATTTCTTTTAAAAAATTTGACACCCTGTATCTTGAAAACGAAGCATTACCGGACCTATGTTTATATGAACTTTTCGTCTTAGAATCACTCAAAGAATCACCCCTTTAAGTTTGGCCACGTACTTAAATAACACCTTGTATATTGAGAAAGACCCTATATAACTTGAGAGAAAAAATCTGAAAGTGAAAATTTGCATTTTCATTCAGATAGTTGATTATTTATTAAATGTCCAGTTTCCATTGGAGATTCTTATCTATGAATGAGATAAGGGAGAATGTTTTTCAGAAGTATCACTCACAGAAAATCGCTCATTCCATTGATGCGTGAATTGCATCTCTTTCGCTAGGCCTCCAATACATTTTGGTCGACAAAAATCTATTTCACTCTTCTAAGATCATCGGGGAGGTCGGAAGAATTGGAAAACATACTCTTCAGAAGCAATTTCACACTGTAATGAGGAATTGTTGGACTTTTTCTTGTGGGGTGAAACTTTGAAAATATTTTTCTGACATAAAACCTGTCATGGGTCAAAGTCAGTTGTGGAATCATCTGCGACTGAAAGTTGGAATTTAGTCGCTGTTTTCCATCGTACCAGACAACCTCTCTTGGAAGGGATTCATGCTTTAAAGAGAAACATTCTCAATTGAAAATTTAATCAATACATGACTTCTCTGGAAATGGAGGAAAAACCCTACGATAAAATTGAAGTTACTGTTTTGTAATATCTAACAGAAAACAACTACTTTCCCGGCAAAAGCCACATTTAACAGCTGCTTTGATTTGATCTGATTGTTGGACTGAAATGAAGGATTTATATATGAATATGCTTACCTATGGACTGCGTCTGGACAGGAAAAATACCTAGTTTACTATAGAAGCATACAAAATTTCAAAGTCAAATTATTTTATTATTCCACATGCTCTCCTCTTAAGGACTACGCATAATTCTTATGCAAAAAGACTTTCGGTCAAATGGTCCAAAATTTCAATATGTTGGTGAACTCGACAAAGTGAAGAAAAGTTACCATAGATACACAAAAATTCTATGTGTATTACACGAAATACAGAGTGCTGAAGTTTTAAAATGTCACTTTCATACCATTATCGATTGATCCTTATTGCGGGTAATATCAGTGAGCTTTTTTTACCATAGGGTAAATTATGATTTTTTCTGAGTTACACAAAATGAAAATGATTTCAGAATTGAGTATCAAGGTTCTAAGTCGGATCGTATCTGAATTGAAGTTTCTGTGTTGGATATTTTCAATAAGATCGGCTGAACCAAAAAATGTGCACCACTTTCGTATATACAGAGGGGAGCGAAAGTATAAGTGTATTCGTTATTATTTCCTTCGGTTTACGTGATTTGATTAATTTAGTGTTCCGATTTTGTGTGCCATGAGGTCGCTTGAAGGAATGTAAGTAGCAATATACAGTGTTACTGAAGAACATACGAGACCAGCATCTCAGTCTCTCAGTCTAGCATGCTGTGTACGTAAATATCAGTCAAGCGTTTGAATAAAAGTTCATTGTCTCTATTATTCAATACCCTATGCTTATAGGGTTTCAACTCATTTTTCTTTCACCAACACTATTTCACCTTCATTAAAATTTTCACTAGATATAGAACATTTAGAACTCGCTGACCATACCGACTCCGACATAGTGAGAATTTTGGATCACAACGGCACAAATATCTTTTTTTTAATTTTTCCCTCTGGTTAACTACATAGGAGGAAGAGAGAAGGCATCAAAAGTAACACAGCTCAAGGTCATCATACTCACTCATTTTATCAAATCACCTAAGTTCACAGAAATCTTTCATGATGTATCGTCATTCCTATATTTATGTTTCCCCCCTCTTTTCAAAATAGTGAATTCAATGAATGTTTCCTTCACTGACTCTTATAGTACAGGTTATTGAAGATATAAACATGAAAATTAGCTTAAAATTTTCGAATTTGGAAAATTTCATAAAATTTGAAAAGCTGTATTTCGGAAACTATTAGAGCTACTAAGCCCATTATCTCTTATAGCAAATTCAATCTTACTTAAAAATGTATAGAATGGTCTTAGTCGAAAACATGCTGGTTCATAGTCAAAGTGGGGAACATTTATTAGTTTTTGGGGAATTCAAGAGTGATCCGGGGGCTGCCGAGGTGGAAAACTTGGATTTCGCATCTCAGTCACATCCCATACCAAAAAAACGAAACCTACTACCACCATTTGATGCAAATATGGTCCATATTTTCATTAAACTTTTTTATACCTTGAGGTGTGGTACTGCCCCCTATCTAATGTCCACATCTGTCTTGTCACTGATCGATGGTCTGTAATTTCTTGGCAGTGCCTGTGCAAACGTAGCATTATAACTTAAACGAACAAACGACTTCTACCGCAAAAAGGCCGGCTTCGTTTAATTCGTTTTATCATGTTCAAACAACCGCGACGAGTAGCGCAGTCCTCGTTTTACATAATGAACTGGCACGGTCCAGGATGTGTAAACTAATTCTCTTGTTACGCGGTTTTCCGGAGCTTTGATTTTACTCCTGCGATGTTTCTGGTCTCACAGCATTTCGGAAAGGTTTATCTTATCGCTGTCCCATAGAAATTAAAATCCAGAGAAATTAAATTCAGTGTTCGCACAGAAACATAAAGATTGTGTTATAGTTTTATTTTATTATTGGTGTTTATTTCAATGTTATCCGCCCTCAACCCGAAATTTTCTGATACATACATATAAAGGGCGGTAATCTCTCCACCAAAAGAAGTGGAAAACAAAGTGAAATTTGGACAGAAAAATATTACTTTTTTCGGCAACCATCCGGGAAGTGTTCACTTTTTGTAGCTCTTCCCGGCCTACGTACTTCCCGGACTAGGCCGGGAAGTGCTCGAATTTTAATACAAATAATAATATAAATAAGAATTAGAATGTTTTTGTTGGTACCTATCTTCTATTCGAATTTCAATATATAATACAAATAAGAACTGAAATGCTCGAAATATTCAATTTTGGAATCGTTTCATCTGGTTAACAGATGGGTGAAGGTCGACCTCTCTTCGTCTCTTAGACTAAATAATGCGTCTCATTGATTTGTTATTCTACATGATTGCCGAAAAAATAGCGTACGCAACACGTCCGAAAACAGTTTTTTTGGACTCGCAGACTTCCAGGACTCGCTAACGCTCGTCCTAGAATTTGGTCTACTCATCCAAAAAAAAAACAGTATTTTCCGGACTTGTTACGTAAATTACTATTTGTATGTACAGGAATGCGCCACCTCTGGATGGAAAGATATGAACATTCACAATCAGTGTTCTTTGTCCTTCATCAAACGTGGGACTGAAACTTGTTCTTTCCACTGAAGTTTTAGCATAACTCCCAATGGGAAATTGCAATAATAAAAGTTTTTGTAGAGAACACAGCAAAATATACAAGTTTGTTAAAGTAAGTAATGTTGATATAAAATAAGCTTTTTATGTACGCGAACACAATGTTCGTTGTTCGTTTGAGCACAATTAAAGTGTTTATTTAGCAATAGTAGGCCAATCAATATAGGATTTTCCGTAACAAAAATACTAGTTGAAAACCGACTGTGCCATCATATGGAAGAGCCATAGTTATACCTGTTATTTTTTCGACTCGCAACTGTCATTTATCAATTTGTTATGAACATTTAAATGCAAAAACGTGTTTTTTCTATTGTTTTGCTTATAAAATGAAAGGGATGTTCACAAAAATATAAAACTGCGCATAAATGCAGTAAAACCATCCATTATGACCTAATAATTAGATCTGTGAAGTTTAATGAAATTCCAAAAAGGCGTTAGCCCAAAATCTTCATATGAAATGGCCGCATTCGTTTGAATGCACGAAACGCTCTCCGATTGGCCTGACGTCAGCGATTCGGTCGTGAGTCCCGCGCGGAAACGAAAACAGGTGCATTCGCTTCACATTGAACTCTGGCATTTCTGTCGAAGAAAATAAATAAATAAATGAATACCGATACTATTTATTTAGCCAATTTTAGTTTGAAAAGTTTTTTGTACCCGAGACGCGAGGGTGGGAATAATTTCCTTAAAGTCCTTACCAGTTAACGTTTCAAAAATTTCAATTGAGTCCATTTTGTGATCTGATAAATTCAACAAAACTTTACATTTATCCACTGGGTATCATGGGGGTGTTGGACAACCTTCTAATTTTATTTAAGGATTGATTTTCACGAAATTTACGGCAGAAGACTACCCATAGTTGATGAAATTTGATGTGGACAAGTATTTTAAAATTAAACTTTTTACTTGTTTCTGAAAAGTTACTACCAATTTAGATTTTTATATTTTACAAATTCAGTTTCGAAGTAATACCATACTAGCATAATTAACTGGGCATTGGTTTCCTCAATTTCGATTCAAAAGAATTCAAAATAGATACAGATAAAATAGTAAATAATGGTAGGTCATTCTAATCTTTCTAAAATATCACATGGCTTCTATTTTGAAAGTCTCGCATTTGTTTGTTTTTGGTCAGAAGCATATACAGTGCGCGTCAAAATTATGGAACAAATTCATTATTTCTGAATATAAAGATATTTCGGAAAAATCCTCTTTTCCGATGGACCAATTTTTGAACCCCACCCAAAATATATAGGGTCATCTGCAATTGAGTAAAAATGACTTAGGTGATATTTTTAAATTGGACACCCAATATATTTTTCCATATTTGGTTAGGGATCGTCATTACGAATCCAGTGATACCAAGTTTGATGGGATTATGTTAAACGGCTGCGGAGATATGGCCAAAATACTTCCTCGTATGTCTAATGAGTATGACTGCGAGACTCCACACGATTCAGAAGGTTACAAGTCTCTGTCGCATTCATTGGGTATATGGAGAAGTTTTTTGGCCATATCTCCGCAGCTTTTTGACATAATCCCATCAAACTTGGTATCACTGGATTTGTAATGACGATCCCTAAGCAAATATGGACAAATATACTGGGTGTCCCATTTAAAAATATCACCAAAGTCGCTTTTCCTCAAATGCGGATAACCCTTTATATTTTGGTAGAGGTTCAAAAATTGGCCCATCCGAAAAGAAAATCGACCTGTCCGAGGATTTTTCCGATATATCTTTATATTCAGAAATAATGAATTTGTTCCATAATTTAGCGTCGCACTGTATATTATATTCTTCTGGCATGTAACATGTTCGGGATTTCTTAGAAGGACATTTTGATGAGCAGCGTTTCGCGTGTTTAACTTATGACAGATATTCTTCTTATAATAACATAAACCTTGTGACTGCTTTAAGGTAAAGTTGGTTTTGTGTAAGTTGTCCACTTTCCGCGTAAACAAATTGAAAACAACGTTTTCTTTCAAAAAGCATTATTTTTATTATCTGTTTGGAGATACTTACTTCGGCCTTTGATTAATATATATACTACAAAGATTTCCCCATACAATCATGCCATAACTTTTGATAGATTCTACGAGAGAAAAGTATACTCTTTTCAAAGTTTTATAATGCAAAAAGTTACGTAATTCGAAAAATGTATAGCTAAGCTTCCTTATTCTGTATGTAACATAGCATATGACGTGCTCTTTCCAGGGAAAAATCTCATCTACGAACATGCCCAACTATTTACAGACATTTCTCCATTAATTTTTGTGTGCATGTAAATTTTTGTTATTCTAAGGTGAAACGAGGTTCATGCAATTTTATGTTTTCTATATCAGTATATAGGGATCTAATTTTGAGAGCGAAGGTAATACATTTTGTTTTATTTACGTTCAGGGAAAGAGGGCTACTATCAGAAAATCGCATGATCCATAGATTGGTGAATTTGCTCCTTTCGATAGACAATTTTAATGCAGAACTCATCATAATAAAACAAATTGCAAGTATAGTCTTTTCAATATCAATTGCAGAACATAAAACTCATTTGGTTGAGTGGAAGAGCGCTGTTTATCGACTTCGTGTTGATAAAAAGCGAACTCTGCCTTTTGCCGATATTTTATTTTATTTTAAAAAATTCATTGTAATTGATTTATGATTTATATAAATAAAACCAATTATTATTATTATTATTATTATTTAAATGATGATTTATGACCCTCCTCCAGCCAAATATTTTGCATTTTGCCGCACGTCAATTAAGGTCACGTGGACCGCGGCGTTTACTTCGAATCCATACGAGTTGTTGCAATTGATATTGGAAAGACTATAACAACGGGAATAATGGATGAATTAATAGATAAAGCACTTTTCAAAAACTGTACTCAACATCTATTTTTATGTTTTTCCTATCTAAAAAACAGTGAATCAAAATTAAAGTGCTTTGCCCTACTACAGACAAAAACAAAAAACGTAGCTTCATTTTAAAGTGGACAAGATATAAGAATTGATATTGGAAGAGCATTGAAAAGTAGTTCTTGTAGAATACTTTGCCAAGAATCTAACAGATAAAATTAAATCGTCGTAGGGGGCAGTAGTTGTTTTCTATTGGAGAATTGCCGACGATTTTACCTATTGTATAGATTTAGGCAGAAGTCTGGATTGCTCAATCCATTTTATTATTAGTTTAAGTGGCTTCTGCTAAGTAACGTCATAAAATATTTTCTTTGAAAATATAAGAATTGCATATAAAACGGATAATACATTGGGAAGGTATATCAAAATCAATATAGACAGAACTTCCAAATTCCAGAAATCAGGAGAATATAAGTAACGTTGTGGAACTTGTGCATATATTGGCAAAACTGGTAGAACTTTTAAAAATCGCACTCATGAACATCATATGAGTTATGTGAACACAAATTCAACATATTCAAATCATTTTTTAAAAGATAATTACACTTTTGACGAAGAACTTAACGACCTACTTGATTTGATTAACTCACCTTTGTTGAATTAATTTTTTAGGAAGTAGAGAATATTAGAATTTCAATCTTTGTGGTCATTTCATTAATGTTGATATGATAGAGGTTATAATCTCTGTTATTTTTATTGGTACTCACCTGGAAAAGGTAGTTCTTACTAATGATTAAAAAAAAATGTTTTTACAAAACCCCCAGGTTTTCGGAGAAAACCCCTCAAAAGCAGAGCTTGTGCGAGCAAGGGAGATCCGGGACCTACAGTTTAAATAAAAGTGGAATCTGAAGTAGATGCGATTTTCTGATAGTAGCCCTCTTTCCCTGAACGTAAATAAAACAAAATTTATTACCTTCGCTCTCAAAATTAGATCCCTATACCGGGTGGCTACGGAAGTATTGCCTACGGAATATCTCAGTTATTGTATGAAGTAGGTTTGTGAAATTTGGAGCGTCGATATAATGACATAAGAGCTAGAATTTGAGCATATTGACATGTCGAAGTTAACTTCCGGTCTGACCGGAATTAACATCAACTTTCTTATTTTAAATGGAAACCCTATTTTTTTTTCTTTTCGCTTTATTCAGCATTCAATTCCCTTTCTAATGACATATCACAAGTTGGTATCTAACCAGAAACTAGATCAGAAAAAAATTATTATTGAAATTCACCGAGTAGGCCGTGGAAGCAAAATGAAAGCCAAAAATTGAAAAGTTGGCCATGGAAACCATACGTCACTTGATAACAGTTGCTACTACTGTGATATTTTATTTTCATTCGTCGGCGTTATAAAAAGCCGCCAAAAAAATATTGGAAACATTGGGAAAAAAACAATACTCTGAAGGTCCATAACTTAAATAGGAACATACAACTTTTTCTTGCCTGTACTATTCAGCATAACCATTCCTTTCTAATGATATAATAGAAAGTAATTTTTTGAAATGAAATACCAAAAAATCCAATTATTATTCTTCAAATAACGAAAAAACAGATTTATCGAAAAAAAAAATTCAAATTGATAGGATTAAAGATAAAATAAATTCAAAACAAATGTTCGAAATGCATTCCCTCAGCGTCAATACATTTATTGACTCTGGTGATATTTTCATGTAAAACGTTTCTCAACATTTGGGGCGTGATATCTTGGAAAGCTCTACGAATTTTTACTTCTAGCTCATGTAGAGTTGTAGGCTGTGTGGAATACACCCTATTTTTAAGATGCCCCCATAGAAAAAAGTCGCACGGAGTAAGATCAGGTGACCTTGGTGGCCACCTGACTGGACCATGGGTTGTTATAAGTCTCTCTTGAAAGCGATTTTGAAGATAATTTCTCGCTATTCTTGAATTATGCGGAGGGGCGCCATCTTGCTGGAAGTACATTCTCTCAGTTATTTCCGCTGGTAGGTTGTTAATGAATTCCGAAATTTCATTCGTTAAAAAATTAAAATATCTCTCTCCGGTTAGTTGACCTTGAAAAAGAATGGGGCCAACATTATGAGTTCCAACTATTCCTGCCCAAACATTCACACCAAATCTCTCCTGGAAGCCGCCTTGTCGAAACCGGTGCTCGTTTGCTATCGCCCAGTACCTGGAACAAACGACCGTTCACACTTTTAGCACTTTACACTTCGACTATCGACAATAATCCAAATAAAGTACAGTACCTACCTTGTATTATTCCTGTTAAATAATCCATTGTTGGTAAATCTTGACTCGTCCGTAAACAAGATATAATAGTTAAATAGGTGATTCTCAGCATTTTGTCGAAGAAACCAATTACAATATTCCAGGCGCCTTTCACCGTCATTTTCATACAAATGTTGATGCAACTGATTCTTGAAGGATTTCAATCGATGTTTTTTCAAAATTTTCCTAGCAGAGTCCTTACTTATAGCTAATTCGGCGCCAATCTGCCTTGAGGAAATTGTGCTATCATATTGTACTAAAGCTAATACATTAATTTCAGTTTCCTCATTAATAACAAATGCTTCTTGGTCTTCGTGAACATCAGGCTCAGTTCTTGATTTTTCTTCAAGCCACTGGAAATACCTTCTTGACGGTTGCTGCCTCCCTGGATATCGCTCTAAATACAATCGTTCAGCGGCATAAGATTTTTTTAAACATTCACCATAAATGAGAAGCATGTCAATTTGTTCGGTTCGTGAATAACGGAGCATTTTTTGAATATTCCACTAACTTATTTCGATTTCCAAACCCTTTTAAAATGGCAGAATCAAAATCACTACTTCGAACGTCAAAATAATATGGATAGCAGCGTTCGTGACAGCTCTCATTTCTTTTTTGTTTCATTCCAAAATACATCTCAATCAGCATGCTTGTTAATATTTTGGTTCGAATGATTATTGCAATGGAATGATTATTCTGAATAGCACAAACATCGTCCATAGGTAGATATTAGAATATCTATGGACGATGGCACAGACCAAGTACGTTTATGTTCCTATTTAACCTAGAACCTACAGGATATAATTTATCATTCCACATTATTTTTAATTTTATTTTTGCGTATGGCGATAGTCTGTTTTGTTATTTGAAGAATAATAATTGGAGTATTGTTTTTTTCCCAATTTTTCCAATATTCTTTTTGGCGGCTTTTTATAACGCCGACGAATGAAAATAAAATATCACAGTAGTAGCAACTGTTATCAAGTGACGTATGGTTTCCATAGCCAACTTTTCAATTTTTGGCTTTCATTTTGCTTCCACGGCCTACTCCGTGAATTTCAATAATAATTTTTTTCTGATCTAGTTTCTAGTTAGATACCAACTTGTGATATGTCATTAGAAAGGGAATTGAATGCTGAATAAAGCGAAAAGAAAAAAAAATAGGGTTTCCTTTTAAAATAAGAAAGTTGATGTTACTTCCGGTCAGACCGGAAGTTAACTTCGACATGTCAATATGCTCAAATTCTAGCTCTTATGTCATTATATCGACGCTCCAAATTTCACAAACCTACTTCATACAATAACTGAGATATTCCGTAGGCAATACTTCCGTAGCCACCCGGAATACTGATATACAAAACATAAAATTGTATAAATCTCATCGCACCTTAGAATAACAAAAATTTACATGCACACAAAAATTAATGGAGAAATGTCTGTAAATAGTTGGGCATTTTCGTAGATGAGATTTTTCCCTGGAAAGACCACGTCATATGCTATGTTACATACAGAATAAGAAAGCTTAGCTATACATTTTATGAATTACGTAACTTTTCGCATTATAAAACTTTGAAAAGAGTATACTTTTCTCTCGTAGAATCTATCAAAAGTTATTGCATCATTGTGTGGGGAAATTTTTGTAGTATATATATTTATCAAAGGCCGAAGTAAGTATCTCCAAACAGATAATAAAAATGATGCTTTTTGAAAGAAAACGTTGTTTTCAATTTGTTTACGCGGAAAGTGGACAACTTACACAAAACTAACTTTACCTTAAATCAGTCACAAGGTTTATGTTATTATAAGAAGAATATCTGTCATAAGTTGAACACGCGAAACGCCGCTCATCAAAATGTCCTTCTAAGAAATCCCGAACATGTTACTTGCCAGAAGCATATAATATACAGTGCGACGCTAAATTATGGAACAAATTCATTATTTCTGAATATAAAGATATATCGGAAAAATCCTCGGACAGGTCGATTTTTTTTCCGATGGGCCAATTTTTGAACCTCACCCATAATATATAGGGTTATCCGCATTTGAGGAAAAGTGACTTTGGTGATATTTTTAAATGGAACACCCAGTATATTTGTCCATATTTGGTTAGGGATCGTCATTACAAATACAGTGATACCAAGTTTGATGGGATTATGTCAAACGGCTGCGGAGATATGGCCAAAAAACTTCTCCATATGTCCAATGAGTGCGACAGAGACTTTTAACCTTCTGAATCGTGTGGAGTCTCGCAGGCATACTCATTAGACATACGAGGAAGTATTTTGGCCATATCTCCGCAGCCGTTTGACATAATCCCATCTAACTTGGTATCACTGGATTCGTAATGACGATCCCTAACCAAATATGGAAAAATATACTGAGTGTCCAATTTAAAAATATCACCAAAGTCATTTGACTCAATTGCGGATGACCCTATATATTTTGGGTGGTGTTCAAAAATTGGCCCATCGGAAAAGAAAATCGACCTGTCCGAGGATTTTTCCGAAATATCTTTATATTCATAAATAATGAATTTGTTCCATAATTTTGACGCGCACTGTATATGCTTCTGACCAAAAACAAACAAATGCGAGACTTTCAAAATAGAAGCCCTGTAATATTTTAGAAAGATTAGAATGACCTACCATTATTTACTATTTTCTCTGTATCTATTTTGAATTCTGTTGAATCGAAATGGGGGAAACCAATGCCCAGTTAATTATGCTAGTATGGTATGGTATGACTTACCCCCAGGTTTTCGGAGGAAACCCCTCAAAAGCAGAGCTTGTGCGAGCAAGGGAGATCCGGGACCTACAGTTTAAATAAAAGTGGAATCTGAACCACTTCAGCTCAGTGACACGCGACCGGGGATCGAACCCGGATCGCTACGGTGGAAACCAAACGCTCTAACACCACGACCACTTCGTTTTAAGGTGGTAAATAAATTATTATTTAGATTGTATATTCATTTGAAGAAGTTACTGTGTAAGCGAAACATGCCGTCATTAAATAAAGTTTGTGAATATCGAATCGTTTTTGGTGTAGTTTGTACAATTACTATTTATAGGTCTTCGTCAAGTAACGGCCGAGTCAGTAGAAAAAAAAAGAAATGTATGTCATGTTATGTTACCCCCTAGAAAATTGGAATGAACCATTGAGGCAACATTCTAAACAAAACTATTTTATTCGTATGCACTTTTTTCGTGAATGTATAGAGACTGAAAGGATGTGTTTGTTCAACGTGTTTTATCGCCTAGCTCAAACAAGCGCGACGACGACGAGATTCGTTTTGCATAATACGCTACCGCATTCTATTTCGAGGAATTTACTACGCTAGATTACATCCATCCATTTGCGATTTTATGATGTTTACGTACTTACCACTGAAAAAATTTCAGTAGTGGTGAAATAGTTCTCTACCACATGTCCTGAAATTTGTTGAATAGTATTGTATTTAATTCGAATCATTAGAATATATATTGCGTTAAATAACAACCATTAGGGAGGCGCACTATAGTACCTAAAACACATCATTAGGTGCCGATCAAGAGCCGAACTATAAAAGTAACTTTTTTTCATAATCAAAATCAGTGAGAATATTTTTCTTTATTGAGTAGTTTACAGGTGGAATCCAAATAAAATTGCGACTTTTTCATCTCATTTCCGGCCAAACAAATTAATTTGACTCTGTATATATACTTTCCTGAACATCCTCTATCGAGTGGTTTTTTTCAAATTGTTGGTACTCTTAACATTTCGGGTTGTTTATTGATGGAATCCAAATGAAATTGCGACTTTTTCATCACATTTCTGGCCAAAAAAATTCATTCGACCCTGTATATATACCTTCCTGAACGTCCTCTATTGAATGGTGTTTTCAAATTTTTGGTACTCCGAACATTTCTGGTAGTTTATTGATGGAATCCAAATGAAATTGCGACTTTTTCATTCTATTTCTGGCCAAACAAATTCATTCGACCCTGTTTATATACTTTCCTGAACGTCCTCTATGAATTTGAAAAAGTCTCATTTTGTGACATTCACGATGCATGAGAATATGCAACCAAAAAATATTGAAAAATTGAAAATCCGTACTATTTCATACCTGAAAAATAAAGAACTATGTAACTGTAGCGAACACATTTCCAAAGTTGATGATATAAAGTATCTAGATTGCAACCTCAGGTGGCTCTCTCCCCATCGGTGGTGCTTAATAATGGATGAACTCCTGGTTAAACCCACAGATGAAGGTTTGAGGCGCAGGCATACGCGGACGATGGAGTTGTCCTAATCAGCGGACGATTCATCGGAGTCGTCTGCAGGCTGCTTGCAGAATAATTGAGAGATGGTGCAGTGATGCAGGACTCTCAGTGAATCCGACGAATACAGAGATGATCCTGTTCACCAAACGGAGGAAAAAAGATGGATTCAGGCCACCTATCATGTTTGGGCAAGAGCTGGGCTAGTTCAGCAGGTCAAATACCTGGTGGTGGTCCTGGACTCCAAACTTTCATGGAGGCCGCACGTAGATAGGGTTATTCAAAAGTCGGTAGCAATCCTATGGCAACTGCGGAGAATTGTAGGAAGCAATTGGGGTACTAATCCAGAGATCATGTGCTGGCTGTAAACGGCAGTCGTAAGACCCAAGATCCATTATTGGTCAGCCGTGTGGTGGCCAGGCGCACAGGGCAGCACAATAGGCCGAAAACTCAGCAAGGTTCAGAGGCTGGTCTGTTTGTTAATAACGGGCGCAATGAGAACGACTCCAACCTTAGTGTTGACTGCCACCGCTTCCAGTCTGGATCAAGAAGGAGGCAATGGTAGCCCATTTGAGGATGCGGGACTCGGGAGTCTGGGTGAACGAAAGAGCGATGATAGGTCATGCGGTAATCGCGAAGTGGGCGGAACAGGAGATCCCGATCTCTGCCCTCAGAGTGAAAAGCGCACAAGACAGACTGCGATGGAACAGAGAGTTTACTCTTACTATTCCGAGCAGAGAACAATGGGAAGGAAACACGGTGGAGTTCAGCACAGGAAGCCTAATATGTTATACGGCCGGTTCGCGTCTGACTGACAAACAGGCATCGGGTGTCGGAATCTACCTGGAGGGAAGAGAAGTACGAGAGAGCTACGCTTTGGGCAGATATAAAAAAGTTTTTCAAGCTGAAGTGTTCGCCATCCTATCCGTAGCTACGAGGCAAGAGGTGAAAGAAAGGTCCGAACAGAGAATTAATATCTGTTCGGATAGCCAGGCAGCGCTCAGAGCCATCTGCCATCCTAAACCAAACTCAGCGCTTATACAGGAATGCGGAGATGCGCTCGAGAAGCTAGCTGAAACGAAGGAAGTTCAGCTGGTATGGATCCCGGGTCACAGTGGGGTGCGCGGAAATGAGGTGGCAGACGGACTTGCCAGATCCGGATCCACAAGGTCGTTCTGTTGGCCGGAGCCTGTACTAGGCATCGCAAGAAGCCAAACCTCTTCAGCTCTCGACGAGTGGGTAGAAGAAGAGCTGAATAAACTTTGGAGGGATAACACCGGCTGCAGGCAGTCGAAAGACTTCGTGGCCGGCTCCAATAAGTCAAGGACGACATGGCTCTTAGGCAGAAACCGCCAAGCACTACGCCTCATTATAGGAATACTAACAGGACATAACAAGTTAAGCAGACACCTATCACTTATAGGTGTAGAGGTGTAGAAGACAACACCACTTGCTGCACATGCGAAGAAGATGAAGAAACTTCATCTCACTTTCTCGGCGAGTGTGAGGCATACGGAATGCTAATATTTGGAACCTTCGGAGTTGGGAAACTCCAACAAGAGGAACTAATCGACTTGGAGTGGTCGGACATACTGACCTTCATTAGGAGGTCACAAAGGTTCGAAAAGGAAAACTAAGAGGATGAATGTAGATAAGTGGAGACCAGGGGATGGCAAAAAGGGTCCATGAGGGCCTACTTGCCTGGCCGCGGTTGCGGCCTCCCTAAAGAACTACTACTTCTACTTATAAATTGTTGAGAAAGATTGTAAGACCTGGTTAGATCAGACTAAAAAATTACTTCTCAAAAAATGTATGTGTTTAATTTCCAAGCACTCAAATGTCTTTGCAAGGTTAGATCGTTGTGGTTAGATCAGACTAAAAAATGTCTCCTCACAAAGTTTTTGGGCTCAATTTCCACGCACTTGAATTATCTGAACTGACTCTGAACTGAACTCAGTTTTCGTACACCCTAAAAAACACCCGGTACTCAATTTACGTCCATAGAAAGGCAATTATTAGATGTCTGACTCAATTTATGTCGACCCCTTTGAAATAATGATTCAATGTAATGATATTTATTTTACCATCTTCAGATGGGTCGTTGAACCAGACAATAGTCCCAACAGGTTAAACAATAGTTATTTTTGTATCTAGTGCGCGAAATGCTACTTTGGTAATCTCGACTATTTTTTTTTAACTCGGCTGCGCCTCGTTAAAAAAAAATCAGTTCTCGATCACCAAAGTATTTCGCGCATGAGATGCAAACAAAATTTTTTCTGCAAACGTCAAAAATATTGTTGTAAAATAAGTAATAACTATGAAAAATAGTATTGAACTGGCTTAATTAATTTTTCCAAATCAAGTAATTACTGTAACTATGGAAATAAAATGGCATTTGTTGACAATTATTTCAAAGTGACAGTTCTTGATAATTATTTTGGAGTGACTTTTTATTCGCGTCAATTTCGTGCGTGATATTTATTATTGTAAAAGAATGGAAATTTCGAGCGACGATGAACTAAGCAGTACCCCACCTAACTTGATAGACGCGGCCAATTCCGTAATTTCCAACCTTTTACCGGAGAAATCGAGGCGGCAGTATGAAAATGCATATCAGCAATTTAAAGAGTGGTGTTCTGAAGCAAATAAAGCCAGACAAATATCTCTCACAATTTGAGGACCATATAGGTTAGAATATGAAAATCCCATATAGTTTACATGCAGTGTGCGAAATATATTTCGCACATTACTTCGCGCACGGTGTCATGGTAACGAATGAAAATGAAAAAAGTGCCACTTCGCATACTGTTGTCAATGCGCGAACCTTGTCATTTTTTGACGTTTGTAGAAAAAAGTGTTTCGTTAGTTGAACTTTAATTTATGTATCTCTTTTAACAATATGCTTGAATCAAACAAGTAATTATTATTTGACAAGAACAATTCAATATCTGTCGAAAATAATTCTCAACAGTTTCGAGAAGACACCGCGTAGGAGATAAGTCAATTCACGTTCAAAAGTAGAGTTTCCCCTAGCTCGCACAAGTCCGAGGAATTCTCGCAGAATCTCGTGAATGGCAGTCAGCCAACGGCACAAACTTTTTTTCCCAACTCGGATGAATAACTGTATTCGACCTGTCACAATAAAGTTTAATTTATGCCGACCAATCTATTTCCTTCTGTGGGAAATGAAAATAATTTCCCCGATGACGAGGCGAATAAAACGACCGACTTTGTTTTTTTAACGAGTTTCTTTCTTTGTTTTGTATAGTGATTGTTATTTCTGATGATTTTTCGATTCTTAGGTTGATGTATTTTTTTTTGTTGCAGGTATGGAAAGAATATAAATTCAGTAAAACCGATCTAACAATTCCGTAAGTTATCTAAAAATGTTTATTTTCAAAAAGTATTGTTATGATATCGGGGTTCGTGGTTACAGAGTGACCCATTAAAAGCTGGTCACCACTGTAACTTTTTTATTTGTTGTCCGATTTAAACGATTATTATTTGAATGATTTGTTTGCAAAGCCAAGCATCCAAAAATCAATAAAATAAAATTTGACTACTCTACTGGATTTTTTGTACTTTCAAATCGGTATAATCGAAATTAAACGAAAAAATAATAATACAAATTATATTATATCATAAGCCATACCGATATTGTACTTGTGCAATAAAAGTCATCAATAACTGAAAAAAATTGACTGTTCTCGTCTTTTGTTTTGCTGAATCATATCACCCGTAGCAATATAAGTTTCGAAGTCTAGGTAAAATAAATAACGGGCGACTTGAGTTCAGGAAGTGGGAGGGGGTGAGTTTTTAAGGGTAAAAAATGGTTTATCTCGATTTCCGGCAAAACTACAAATCCTATGAAAAAATGTTAAATGGCAAAGTTGTAGATAATAAAAAGATCTACAACTTTTGTATCAACAATTTTTTTCACATAACCTCAAAACTTCTGTGAAGAACTTAAAAACCCAAGTTTTTGGTTTTTTATGTTTATTTAAAAAAAAAAAAAAATCTTTTGCGAAATTTGGTGAAAACTTTTATGTCCCAAATATACTGTAATTTATTTGATTTGAAATATTTATTTTTTCTCCTTATTTTGACTTAATATCAAAAAAGCACCCTAATCAATCGAAAATTCTCGCGTCGAAATATCAGTTTTTTTCAAAAAGTCGATGTGCTTTTTGTTCCTTGAAATCTCTACTTTCTGATGATGTGATCGAAAAAAAAACTCTAATTCGATTTTTTTTAAATCATTATGTAAGTACTGTTAGGGCTCTGCCCTAGTATTTTGTGTTTATGAACCAACTAATAAGGTACACCAATACCAATCGTACCTTTATTTTAAACGTAACAAAATTTATTCATTTATGAAAAAATTTATTGACATGTGTAGCTTTTTTATGTCACTGTCATCAGTGTTCATTGCACATTATAACGGATGATTGTTCAATCCTAAACATTCCCCCAACCTTGAAAGATACTTTCAATACAATTATACAACTGACAACAAACAGCATACATACCATCTAAACTTATGGTAGTAAAGGTAGAGGACAAAGTTTGGAGATAGAACGTTTGAATTCACCAACTTGAGTTTTAATTTTTGCAACTCGCACTTTGCCATCGGGACCACTATATGTGTCAACAACTCTCCCGAGTCTCCACTGAAGAGGAGGAATTTTATCCTCTTTTATTAACACTAATTGTCCAGTCGTTAAGTTTTTAGTTTCTTTAGTCCACTTGCTTCTCTTCTGAAGTTCCGAAAGGTACTTCTTCGACCATCTTGACCAAAAATGCTGATGTAGCATTTGAAGATGTTGCCAGCGGTATAATTTGTTGACTGGAACGTGGCTGAGATTTGGATCGGGTAGAGAAGTCAGCTTCCGTCCAATAAGGAAGTGAGAAGGGGTTAGGATATCAAAGTCATTGGGATCAGAGGACATTGGGGTATGAGGTCTGCAATTCAGAACTGCCTCGATTTGAGTGAGCAGAGTGACAAAATCTTCGTAAGTGAGAGCTTCATTACCCAAAATGCGTTTCAAATGGTATTTACAAGATTTCACCCCAGCCTCCCATAATCCTCCAAAATTGGGAGAGTTAGGGGGCATAAATTGCCATATTATACCTTCATTGCCAAGAGTGGAGACTAAATTTTTATTTTCTTTTTCTAGAAAAGTTGCCAATTCTTTTAGTTCCCGATTTGCCCCAATATAATGTGTACCATTATCAGATAATATTTTATAAGGTTTGCCTCTTCTAGCAACAAATCGTCTAAAACAAGCTATAAAGGCTTCACTTGTTAGATTCGTTACTACATCTAAATGTACCGCTTTCGTTGAACAACAAACAAATAAACAAATGTAACATTTTGACGTTTGAGAACATCGGCCATATTTAGTTTTTTGTAAAAAAGGTCCAGCATAGTCTGTTCCAGTTACGTAAAAGGGAGGTGTGGGTTGAACCCGTTCTTCTGGAAGAACGCCCATAATTTGCTCTAAAGGAATGGGTTTTGCGCGAAAACATTTGACACACCTTCGAGTGATTTTTCGCACCAAATTACGCCCACCTACAATCCAAAAATGTTCACTAATTGTACTCAACAGAAGTTGAGGCCCACAATGTAATAATCGACGATGCTCCATTTCAACCAGTAATTCGGTAAACCGATGTTTTGCACTCAACAATATTGGATGCTTTTTGGACGTAGGTAAGTCAGCCAATCTCAGCCTACCCCCAACCCTGATGAGACCCATTTCATCCAGAAATGTACTAAGACTCTTAAGATTTGTATTTTTCAAAGGATGTCCTTTTTTCAGCTGTTGGATTTCAACAGAGAAGGATTCTCTTTGAGAAATCTACGTTAGTGCACTCATTGCACGTTCCAAATCAATGGGAGTCAGAGGGCTGTCCTTGTTACCCTGTTTCGTCTTCACTATTTTAACGAACCTAAAACACCATGCGACTGCTCGTTTTAACCCGAGGGGGAAGTAACTCTTTCATTAGGTGTACATCATAACATTTTCATTACTTCATTAATCATTTCATATTCAACTTAAAATCGAAATCTATGTTTCTGGAGATCCGTGATATGATTTTTTTCGGTTCCAAGTTGGCAAATTTATGCCGTCTGACAATCGGTAAGTGATCGCCTCGGTGATCGCTGAGCAGACGCGGATTTTAATCAGTGATTTTCCGATGAATAGTATAACATCATTAATGGTAATTATTTTTCATTAGAGTTAATTACTGCATTATTTTCATTAGGTGTACAAAAAATGGCTAGTTACTTCCCCCTCGTTTTAACCTATTCAAACAACTGAATTTATTCCATTGAAATGTCTCATTATCACAATTAGTTGCCAATGTTGAAGTTACCATCTTTACTTCAGGAAGCTCAAAGGCTTCTTCGAAGCCCAATCTTGGCCAATCTTCTTCTTCCATTTCCAACCAGTCTGGCCCAAACCACCAACTTTCCGCTTCAATCAGCCTAGATGGCAGTACACCTCTAGAGAGAAGGTCTGCTGGATTATATTCGGATCGTACATGTCTCCATTCACACCCTTCAGTCAATGCCCTAATTTGAGATACTCTGTTAGACACAAATACATTCAATTTATTGGCGTCAGTATTCAACCATCCTATCACTACAGTAGAATCAGTCCAATAATGTGTCTTCTGGATTTCCAAAGACAACCCTTTCTTAACCTTCGATACTAAGTTTGCCAAAAGAAGTGCTCCACATAATTCAAGTCTGGGGATTATTTGGGTTTTGAGAGGAGCCACCTTCACCTTCGAACATAATAAGTTGACCAATACAACCCCATCTTGATTTACACTCCTCACGTACACACATGCTCCATAAGCAACCATCGATGCATCTGAGAAGCCATGGATGTCAAGACCTACAGGATTAGAACATATCACATGTCTTTCAATTCTCAAACCATTCAAAAGAGAAAATTCTTTCCTCAGTTTTCTCCACTCACTTTCCAAACTGAACGGTAGAGACTCATCCCAATTGAGCTTTTGTTGCCAAAGCTTCTGCAGCAAGATTTTTGCTACGACCACAGTTGGACCAACCAAACCCAGGGGATCATAAATCCTTGATACTTCTGCCAGTATCGATCTTTTCGTATTTCTCCTTTGCTCACATTCAAAATTTATCGAATACATCAATAAATCATCAGTAAAATGCCAAAATAGACCCAAAGTCTTATTTTCTTCTTTTTCACCAAAATGAATAGGGTCACATTTGGTAGTTGACTCATTCAATATGGCCAGTACTTTAGGGTCATTTGAAACCCACTTTCTCAACTCCATACCAGCTGAGCTAAGAATTTTTGATACCTCTTCACACAATTTTATTGTGTCATTCGTAAACTCCGCACTTGTCAACATGTCACCTACGTAAAAGTCCTTGAGAATGACCTCTGAGGCCCTAGGGTTTGATTCAGCATGCTGAAATCCAAGTTCTTTCAAACAACGTATTGCCAAATATGGTGCGGACTTCGTTCCATACGTTACTGTATTGAGTTCGTATTCTTTCAACTCATCTGATGGAGAAAATCGCCAAAATACCTTTTGGAACCTTCTATGATCAGGGGTCACCCAAATCATTCTATACATTTTTGCCACGTCCCCACAAACCACAATCGAATGTTGCCTAAACCTCAACAAAATAGAAAATAAGTCTTCTTGTAGCTTGGCCCCAATATATTGGAGATCGTTTAAAGATACACCTGTGTCAGTCTTCATTGAACCATTAAACACCACTCTCAATTTCGTAGTCTCACTACTCTCGTTCAACACCCCATGATGAGGAAGGTAGTAAGAAACTTCACTCGTAGGTTTCGACTCAGACATATGACCCATACTCTTATATTCTTCCATCCTATAGAACCTATCCAATGCATACTTTCTGGAATCACCTAGAAGATTTTGTGACTCCTTCATGGGAATGTTCACCACGAATTTACCATCCACACTCCTTGTAGTGCTCTCACAAAATATTTTCTCACATTCCACATCCTCTCCTGATAGACCACATTCATTTTTGGGTACTTCCTCTATACTCCAGAATTTTTCCAATTGTGTATGTATGTCCAACAAACTCAAATTACACTGCACTCTTTCAGATAGAGGACCACCAAAAACTACACCTCCTACCACCACCCAACCTAATTTGGTCTTTTGCAGCGTTGGTAGGCCTGCCCCCAACTTGACCTGCCCTACACACAGAATCTCCCAAAAAACTTCAATACCCAAAAGAAGATCAACCTTCTCAGACTTGAAATATCCAGGGTCTGCCAACTGTATATGTCTAGGAATATCCAGGTGTGACGTAGGCACATTTTTACAAGGAACCATTCCACAAATTTGTGGTACAATCAAACATGAAATACTTTTCTGAAAATTGTTACGGTTCGATGCCATTTTCACCACACATCTAGCATGTATTGATGAACGATCGTTTCCAACACCACATAAAACCATGTTTACTGGTAGTTCGGATAATTTCAATTTCTTCACCAACGCAGAAGTTATCAAATTTGGTTGAGAACCCGTGTCCAATAATGCCCTACAAGTATGGAGTTTTCCCTCACTTGAACCAACGCAGTTGCCAATAAAACCTCTCCAGGTACCTCTTCCCCTTTTTCCAACCGGACGGAGTTTACCTGAACTGAATTTGAAGCACTACCACCACTTGAAAGTGTTTGCCCAGCTGACACATTTCCATTCACCTCTGTAGTACTCACACCAGTATCCACCTCATTCGACACAGTTGAACCCACTTGCTCATTCTCCAAGGTACTATAATGAAGGAGCGTGTGATGTTTTTTGCCACATTTTTTGCATCCTTCAGAAGTACATGTTTTACTAATATGATTAGTCTTGAGGCAGTTCAAGCACAAACCCAACCTTTTTGCTTGTTGGTACCTACCATATGTTCTAAGTTTCAAAAACCCTATACAATTGTAAATCAAATGCTTCCCTTTACAGTTGTTGCAAAACAATTCCCCTTCTGTATTGAGAAAAGATTTTACAGATTTGTTTTGCCAAATTTTATTTTTATTCTCAACTTTATAATCAAATTTCTTATCTGTTCTATTTTTTCCAAGGTTTTTCAGACTATCTATCCTACTACCGAGAAATGTTTTGAATTCATCCAATGAAGCCAACTTCTTTTTCGGTCTCTTCCCACTTAGCAAAAGTTGCATGATCTAACTTTTTTGTCATTAAATGAACAATAATTGGATCCCAACTTTTTATGTCAATTTCAAGTTTTTCCAGCGCAAATAAATTCTCAGTCAATGTATCCAACATATCTCGTAAATCAGACGAAGATTATTTATTAAAGGAACGGAACAATATGATGGCGTCTAAATGTAGCCCAACCAATGAGAGGTTATCATCATACCGATCACATAACAATTTCCACACAATCGCATAATTCTCTCCAGTCATTTTTCTCAATCTCACCATTTTTTAGGGTTCACCCTGTAATGACCTTTTCAAAAAATGAAATTTCTGAACATCTGCCAAAGCCGAGTTATTGTGTGGCACTTTCCTCCCTTGTAATACAAATAGCTATTTCCTTTAATTTTTATTTTATGGTCCCTACTTTTCCAATGATTTTCATCCTACTGTAATTTTTTTTTGGTTTAAAAAATTATCGACCTTGATCTATGATCTCAAGTTATTGGTGCTCTGTCCATTGAAAAAAAAGGACGATTGTATCGCATAATAAGTAACAATTTCAGAGGAGTTCCCCACTTTCAAATGTGTCACTGAACAAGTACTGGACAATTATAAATGAAGACTGCTTCGAAGGTCATGTAATCGAGCTCTAGCCAGCTTCTGTTATTGTTTACATCTACTGAGTTCTTGGAACTGTACTCGTCTTTTTGCAACGGTTCGCCCTGCCATACGCGTAAGGTATTTCGTAACAGTATTCATTAGCGGTTGATATTCTACCCGAATAAACGATTTTAAATGCGTTGAATTAGTTAGTTGAATTAGTTGAATATTCGATTTACATATACAGTGCGGCTTTTAATAGTCCCCCCCTGTTAACTTTTGAACGGTTCGACGTAGAAACATGAAAAAAAAAACCGTTTCGAGGGTTTCACCAATACTACTTTTTGAAATAAAAAAATAGTGATTGCACGATAGGGGGTGCAGGGGGGCCCATCCACTCAAAATTTTTAAATGGCATGTGGGGTCAAGTGTCCCATCGTTGAAAAGAGAATTCAATTCTCTTTACAACCATCTAATTATTTTTGAATTTTGTTTATACCTTTCGAAATTTTTAAATTAATGTGCCCCCAGCACCATCTGTCGAGTAATTGCAATGTTTCTTCTCTCAAAAAGTAGTATCGGTAATACCCTTCAAAAAATTTTTGGTTTCATTGTTCCACATCCAACCGTTCAAATTTATCGAGTTATGAGTAGTATTCAGATCCGCATTTATAATTGATATTTCGATTTTGAATTACAAAAAAATATTACCGAAATTAAAAAATATTTAGATGGTTGTAAAGATAATTGAATTCTCTTTTCAACGATGTGTCACTTGACCCCACATGCCATTTAAAAATTTTGAGTGATGGGCCCTCCTGCGCCCCCTATCGTGCAATCACTATTTTTTTTATTTCAAAAAGTAGTATTGGTGAAACCCTCGAAACTGTTTTTTTTTTTTCATGTTTCTACGTCGAACCGTTCAAAAGTTAACAGGGGGGGGGGGGGCTATTAAAAGCCGCACTGTATCGACTTCTCAGGCAACTTTCCAATGATGATTCCAATGATTCATGATATTAGTAATGGTTGTTTATGTACTTCAGGCGGCGTACGTGCGGGGTATCGCTTGTGGGTCTACTTTATTTGCTCGGCCGTGTTTCCATATGAACTCAGTATTTTGCATTTTTTAGAAATTTTTCAGTTGTTGGTTGGGAACTGGGAAGGAGTAGTTACTGCATTTTTACTTATTAGTCAAAAACTTATTTATTCATTTAAAATCTATGTCAATACTGCATTATATTCTAATTGTCTAATTGATCGATTTTAAACTACTTCAACCATTTTCATCCTAGAAATTTACAAACTTATATTTTTACAGATATTGTTTTATAGATTTTATACATGTTTTATAGAGTTACTCCATTTTAATTCAAATAATAAAAAAAAAAATTCTTTCATATTCATAACTGCGAAACAAGTAGGTACCACGCACTTAAATGTAACATGTATCCTGCACAAGTACCATAGCACTTATTTTGTTGAGTTGAATAAATATTATCTGAGTAGTCACGACCTTGAACTTTCCTGAGAATAAAACGATTTAAAAACACCTAATCAATAATAATCAATAGAACATGGCTTCGGAATACCAAAAGCTTGAGTGTTGCAGATGGCTAAAAACTTAAAATGAGGGCGTAATCTTGTAAGGAAATATAGAGATTTTAAAAGATTTTCCCACACAAGCCCTTCGAAACTATGAAAACCACATCGTCACTAGACCGAAAAACATCATGGCTTGAGTGGCGCGAATGGATAAGTAGATTTTGTCATCGGAAAATTTAATGGAAATTCTCATATTTCCATATGTTCTCCCCAGGAGCCACTCGTAAATTTCCCTCCATTTTACTTATACCGATGTACTTTTCAACACTATCCGAGGATTGTATGCGAAAATGGGGCAGCTAAATCTGTCACTATCTGACGGTCTATCACAAAATGTATTTTCACACGAAAAATGGTGCAAAAAGAGATATTAAAAAAAAACATTTTTTTCTGCAAACGGACAATGAATTTTCCATATGCCTACACGCGTCCGATCGCTGAATTGTCATTTTTTGAGCTCAACACTGACATAATTTTCAGTGGTTGAAATCCCAGAATAGAGAAAGTCAGCAAAATGTCATTATCAGCTGACGGTCTATTGTCCTAAGGCACATTAGTAACGAAACTTGGAATAGAATTATACTATAATAAGCTGATACAAATTAAATTACAGGAATTGATTTAAAGTGACTCATATTGAATTGATTGATCAAACTAGATTGATATAGAATATATGAAATTTGAATTAACAGTATTGAGATGAATTATATAATAATCGTATTAATCAAAATGATCAAAACGACGGATATACAGTTATCTGTCAATTTCAACACTTCGACTGCCAAAAAATTCGTACTGACTTACCCATGGTGCCACAAAAAATAGGTACCGTGTAACAATGATATATGAGATAATCCTAACATTTAGTTAAACGTCCGCATACAAATTTCAAATTTGACGCAGAGATATAGGATTGAAATGAACGAGATTTTATTGAAACAATCCTGACACAATCCTACAGGGCATTGCACCTTATCTATTTTCATCAGTGTCAACAATTTTCTCAGAATACGCATCACAAAAATGTATGGTTTGATAATATTTGTCTGCTAGATAGATGCAGGTGAAATCGAAAAACTTCAATATTCAAATCGAACAATAGACGAGGAAAGTCACTAATGTCATTCTTGTCAAAAACTGATTCCAAACAAACCTCCGTCGAATTTAAATCAGCTTGTCCGATAATCCGATATTGTTTCCGTTAACGTTTTTTCAACTTCTTTTGCATGAGAAAACAAAATCCAAACCACCAAACACAAACTAATAAGCAAAGCAGCAAATCATCAAAAAAGAATGTCACCTTAAATTCTTTGTTTGGAATCAGTTTTTGACAAGTATGACATTTGTGACGACACACTTTCCTTGTCTATTGTATTGAGGTGAGAGAGAAGTCTTATACAAATACCCGTTTTTTTATTTCAACATAATAATAGGAATATTTATTGTGTGCCAAATATAAAAGATAAAATATTTTGGATTAAATCGGTATTCACTTGATGGAAATCCATTGTATATTCATTGTAAAGTAAAATACGATTAAATTTCCACGGAATTTATTATACTCTCGATATGTTTCTCTACACTGTAGCTTTTTCAAGCGATTTTGGTATACTAACATAAAATTTTTCTTGGGGACCTTACTCAAATACTTTTCCCTAATATTTATCTTTAATTAGTTGGTCTAAACAACCTATTGATTGAAAACAGTGTACCTGGGAATTGAATAGTAACTTTCCTAATTATTATCTAAAATCGATAACAAATACCAATATACCTGTAAATCGTTAAATACTAAGAGAATAAATTCAACGAAGGGCAATTTTTAAGGTCTAATTGGTCGTTGAGTGAACAATTGGAATTTGTTAGTTTATTAATTTCTAAAGATTCTAAATAATTAAGCTTAATATCTTTATTTCGATTTTCTCCTGAAATACGATTAGCATATGTTGAACTTTTTTCATTTTTCAAATAATTTGTGTGATGTTCACGTATGCGGTTTTTGAACGACCCACCTGTCTGGCCAACATATAATTCAGGGCAAGATCCACAATTAAATTTGTAAACTCCTGATATTTCAGATTTATTTCTTCTCTTCTCTTTATTATTTTTAATGAACCTTCCTAACGTTTTATCTGTTCCATAGGCTATCCTTGAATTTTTATTCAAAAATTAGGTTAATCTTTCTGTAGCTGTATCTGAAAAGTTTAAGTTCTGTAGTTATTGTCAACGTTTCTAATACTGGGGTAGATTCCTGGATAGCCAGCCTTATTGTGTAGTTTTTAGTCAAAATATTATACAGTGCGTTCATAAAGTGTGGAAACGCTCTATTATCTTACGAGTTAATTATTTTCGGAGGAAAAGCTCGGACAGGTCGATTTTGTTTTTCAGTTTTCCACCTTTTTTTAGAAAAAAATATTTTTTCCCCCACCACCTTTCAAGATATGACGTCATCGATATTTTTTTTAAATTGAAAGGGTATATTTTCATGTCAAAAATTGAAAGCCTGTATTTTTCTGAGTTCAACCATACCACATACGTCATATCTCACAGTTCGATTTACAGTATACCGAGTATAAAGGAAACCAGTGTTCATATTATCAACATTCATTTCATAATTTATTTGCTATCAAAATATCATAGGTTAGTAGTGAAAATAAACAAATAAGAAATCTACAGCAAATGCTCGAATTGAGCTCCTTGGGTCAGTTGACAATATCCAAGACGTCTAATGAATTCTTGGGTTACGTTAGACAGCACCTCTGGTGTAATTAGTTGAATTTCAGTTCGAATTATCTCCTTAAGGTCTTCCAAATTGGTGGATCGGTTTATGTACACTTTACTTTTTAAGTAATCCCCAGAGAAAGAAGTCCATGGGAGTTAAATCTGGGGACCTAGCAGGCCATTCAATTTGTCCGCGTTGTCCAATCCATCGATTGGGGAACGTTTCATTAAGAAAATCTCTAACAACTCGAGCATAATGTGGACCTGCTCCATCCTGATGGAACCAAATAGAAGAAACTATTCGATCTGGTTGGTTGATGTCTGGGAATGTCTCAGTTAAATAAGAAACCACATAAGTTTGTAACATTTCCAAATAATTTCCACTTGTCACATTACCGTCAAAAAAATATGGTCCTACAATGGTATTCCTGAGAATCCCAGCCCACACAGTTACTTTTTGGGTATATTGGGTATGAGCTTCCATTGTCCAATTGGGATTTTCTGTTGCCCAATAACGACAATTTTGTATATTCACAGTACCGTTTGTAAAAAAAGTTGTTTCGTCGGAAAACAAGACATTAAATTCAAACCCATTATTTTGATTGCACACTTCTTGCATAATTTCACAAAACTCCATGCGTCTATCGAAGTCGTCTTCATTAAGTTCATGTATGAGTTTAATTTTATATGGATGTAATTTAGCTTTTCTAAGAATTTTCTGTACAGCACCACGACAGATCTCATTTTTGTCAGATAAAGTTGTAATTGAACAATGAGGAATTTCTTCAATTCCAAGTAATACATTCAATTGAGTTTCTTCGGCAACGGTAGGTCTGCCACTCTTAGGCTTATCCCTAACATTGCTAATTTCATTGAATTTATGTAATATTTTGCTCACCGTCGATTTGTTTATTGGTTCTCGATTGGGATATGTTTCATTGAAGATTTCGCATACTTCTGCCATACTTCTTTTACGATCGCCGTAACCTAAGATCATCAGAACTTCTATTCTCTGTTTTTCTGACAGCACCATCGTTATTTCAAATAATTGCTTTTAGGATAATATTTTTCAGAAAGTTATTGCAGACTTATAAATCGATATGCTACACAACATTTCAATAGAATAATGACATATGTAATGGTAACTAAGAACTTATTGTCTGGTTGCTAAGGGCTTTCAGATGTTTGCTCAGCCTACTATTCAAGTATAGCAATATACTCGTACTAGCTACTGAGTAATTCTCAGGTTTACGTTGCAAAATGAATAATGAAATGAATGTTGAAAATATGAACACTGGTTTCCTTTATACTCGGTATACTGTAAATCTAACTAAGAGATATGACGTATGTGGTATGGTTGAACTCAGAAAAATACAGGCTTTCAATTTTTGACATAAAAATATACCCTTTCAATTAAAAAAAATATCGATGACGTCATATCTTGAAAGGTGGTGGGGGAAAAAATTATTTTTTTTTCTAAAAAAAGGTGGATAATTGGAAAACAAAATCGACCTGTCCGAGCTTTTTTTCCGAAAATAATCAACTCGTAAGATTATAGAGCGTTTCCACACTTTATGAACGCACTGTATATTAAATCAATCCGATATCCATCATTAACTGCAATTTGCTCAATGATATTGAATTCTATGTTAAAATTTTCTGCAAGATAGGGGAACATTTATGAATCTATGAATCAGACTATAGTTTGCTGATATTTTATGTTGGTATGGATGTAAAGAATTATTGTGAATGGTAATAAATGTATGGGAAGATTTATGAAAATTTGCAAAATTGTGTTATTGGATTTTCTTATTGTCAAATCTAAAAAGTTAATTGAATTCTCTACTTCTATTTCTACTGTGAACTTTATGTTTTGATAAATAATATTGATATACTTGTGAAAGGTGTAAAATTGTCTAATGGTACCTTTACAGTTTAAGTAAGGTTTCAAAGAAACATATGTGAGTATACCAAAATCAAAATTGCTTGATGAAGCTACATGTAGAGAAACATGTCGCGAGTATAATAAATTCCTTGGAAATTTTATTGTGTTTTACCTTAGTGCTATAAAGATAAAATAGTTCACAAAAATAATAAAATTCCATATGTGAATAAATTATTGACCTATACGTAAATCAGAACTGAATTTTAATGATAAAATGATGAATTCTGGTGAATTTTATGAATGAATAGAAACCCACATGAATACTTTCGAACGAATATGGATACTCAGATCGATTTTATGCATGATACTATAAAATATAGAGATATGCTCACTAGAAGAACGCAATTGAGACACGGCCGCGCATGACGTCACTAAGTGACAAATATGCGAATTTGGTCCTTATTGCACCGTCTGATTACATTAGCTTTTGTTAGTTTTGTGCAAGTAAATCCGTTTTCTCATTTACTGAGTACTATGAATAGACAAAATGTACCATTTATGTGTACAATATATATACCTGCCCCCTTTACAGCTGGTATTTAGACTTTGAAAGGAGTAATTGAAGTTTGGTTGAGTGATATTCAAAATTTGTTGTGGGTGAAGCAAACACAGAATATTGATTTGTTGGATCAGATGCTCTGAGACTGATAATGGTAATCAGTAAAAGCCACCGTCGGAGACAATGACCCAGCGGATAATTTTGGTGTTGAAAGGAAAGTATGACTTTATCTGCACAGCATTTATTAGTGATGTATCCATGTCACAGAAGATGATATCTCCAAGTCTAGGTGCATAGAAACCCTCCAACTATATTAAATATGAAGATGTGTTCAACAATGCAGACTTTGTGATAAAAGAACTTCCCACAGGAATCTCATAGTAAATGTTCATTACGAATGTGAATTCTGCTGACAAGTTAAGAGAAAGCTAGGAAAACTTGTTGGGTACGCAGCATGCAGGAAGCATACTGCTCTTATAACACTTGTTCCAATATTTCGATTAAGTTTATCGTCATCATCTGGGAAAGAGTAGCAGGTAGCTATGTTGTACGTTTTTTGAATTTTATTATTGTTGTTTCCGACTATAAAAGTTTAATTAATGGTGGTGGCAACCTTTAAAGACTCTTACTAATTGTTTTAATATGTACATTGCAATTGTTAACTTATATTTTATAATATATCTATGCACACAACCGCACGGACACTCATTCCCTGATGATGACAATAAACTTTGTCGAAATATTATAACAAGTGTTATAAGATTATACTTGCTGCATAAATTTACGGAAGGTACAGCATCTGATTTCAATTTAGGTCGCCTTGCAGAAAAATCCATCAGCCTATGTTTCAAACTATAGTCCTCTTTTAGAAAATGCTCCGAGCAAATTCTGGCGTTGGTGACATTGAATTTAAATTGCTGACCATACCTTTGCACCCATATTCCGCATAAAGTCGTATTTTTAGGAAACGAAAAATAGCTGCACTTGGTTTTGACCTTTAAATTGTTATTATTATTACAATTTACAACGGCGCACATAACCATCTTCGTTCAAAATGAGGCAAAATAACTTTGAAAACACCCGTTACCCATAAGACCAGCTGTATGTTGTCACTACTTTTGTCACTTACTGACGTCATCGATAGGAGGGGCGTCGAGGGAAGATGCGCGTGAGCATATCTAATTCGTTTATAGTATCATGGATTTTATGGAGGAAATTCGTCTCTTGACATGGTTTGTGGGTTTGTGACCTTCCAAAGTCTGAAAATTAAAAATGTCAAATTCTGATCAAGTCAGCGGTTACTTTTGTTTTGTATTGGAGTGTTATTATTATTCACAGAAGTAGATTAATAAATTTACAGCTTTTTCATGATATTGTTAAAAAATATGAGTGTCATTCATCTTACCCAGAAGAAGTGATTTGAAAGAATCTGGGAATATTTGGGGAGCCTCGGTTTTTTATACACTGAAAGAGAAGTGTACCTAAAAACAGTCAATAAACCCAAAAAACTTTTAAAAAATGGTGTGAAGGTGCTTCAACATCTGATTATACCAAAACAGAGACGGAAATTGTGGTTGTCATGAACAACAAATCGGAAAATGGAGATATGTTTGTTTAATTTTTGAAATGAAATTATGGACGAATCTGATCTTGAAGAAGCCAAATAATGAAATTTGTCAGTTCCAAAACGGAAAAACTATAATAGCCGAATTCTGTTTGGTTTAACTATTTATGAGGAGCAACTTATCAAAACACATTTTGTCCACTTCGGTACAAAATCGAGTTTGATGTGGTTTCGGAGTCTCTATGATCATTGCTTGAATGTACATATCTGAAACCTATCAGATTGCATTATGTCCCATCATAATTCAACTGCGAAATCGAACCACCACTTCCAAACGCGTTATGTCCAACGAAACGCTTGGTTCAAAATGCATTATGTCACTTGGCCAATCAGCGCATCGAGATGCGCGTAAACTCAACAGGCGATTTCAGTCGATTTCTAACCTGCAAATATATATATTGTGTATTTTCAAACTCCATTTCAGTACACGCCTTCGTAATGGATTTCGAAAATAGTGTGACTGTTGATGGTACTAGTCTAGGGTCAAGAAAAAGACCTAATCGGAAACAGAAAAGAGAACAGGAGTACGAGTTAATTAAAATGCTTTGTTCATCAACCTTATATTTTAAAGAATATTACATAACTTTGTCCCAGGAGTAGTTTTTTTAATGATTTTACCCAATGTCCAGCACCGAACAAGAATTTTTACCATATTTCTGGAAACTCATACTACTTTTGATTTAAATAAGGTTAATATTCAGGTCTAGTTGTGTACACCTTTGAGTTCAACCCAAAAACTGTTCCCTACGTCATAGTTTTTAGCCATAAACAGTTTTTTGTCTCTACTGAAAAAACGGTTTTGTGTGACATAATTCGTTTTGATAAGTTACTCCTCAAATATAAAGAAACGCGATCATACATTTTTCTGTATATTGTGTGATTGCTAGTGCACCGATGAAACTTTATTGGAATCCACTGAGCATGCGCCAAACTCGAATTAAAATATTGTAGTTCAACGTGGCGGGGAAACTGAATTTAAAATTCGTGAATTTGTTTTTTCGCTCGTAATTGCAGACACACAAACCTAACCTGAGCAAGCTAACCTAGCTTGCGAGACTCGAAAATGCGTGAATTACTTGTTCGCCCGCAATTTACACTCAAACCTAACCTGAGCAAGCTAAACTACTTAAACAAACAGCTGCATGCAAACCGAGTTTTAAATGCGTAAATTACTAGCCAACCATACCTGATCTGACTAATCTCACCTAGGCATAATAACAATACAAAATTGTACAATATAACGACTAGGTATTTATCCAAAATTCAGAGAGATCAGCCGTGGAGCAGCTATATTTGGAATCTACTGAGCATACTCGGTGGACTCCAATAAAGGTGCATCGGTTGAACTAGCCGCTAGTTTTCAGGAGACCCCCCACTACCACTTAGTGTTCCATCACTTGAAACTCTCACAGTACGACAGCCAATCAGTACTCTTACTTTGTGGACATGCCTCGTATCAAAGAGTACACCAACTAACAAGAGGCGAAAGCTTTGTCGGAACCTTTGATGTTGAGTACACACGATTTTGAGCGGAAATACGTCACAACATGGAAAGATAAACTACCTGATACACTGAGAAAAGTACCACAAATAGTGATTAAAATTGTAACAAAACCGGACTACACCAAGAAAAACAATTATGTTGATAAACATCGTTGTTGTGACAAAATTTAATATAATTGACGGAATGAGTTGATGACAAACTTTTACTATTTAATTTCGTAAATGTGTAAATGATTTTCCAAATCCACTAATACTTTAACAGAAAACCTGCACTTTGATATAAAATCGTGATTTTGATAGACACAAAAATTGAAGTATCTAAATTATACCAATGAAATTGATACAGGCACGAACTTTTTTTGATGTTGTGAATTTAGTATTTCCATCAGTTTTCCTGAAACCACAACAAAAATACTATAAATTGAAATGGCTACAATTGGTAGGCTATAAGATATAGATTAACAAATAAACTTTAATCAACTCAAAAACAATGCTCGATTTTAGTCTTTCAAGCAACACATGTATTGTAAGAATTTTAATAAAATTTAATATTTTTTTATTTTGGGTAGTAAATCTGAAGCAATTGTCTAGTTTAATTCCTATTGTCAAATAATCTAGAGATGGAATCATCATTAGGTAATTGTTGACTAACACTGAAGAAACAAGAACATTAATAGATAATTGGAAAAAAGCAACAAAATGAATAAATAAACTTTATTTTCCTTTTGATACCTAATTTCATTTCATATTATATACGAATCATCGATATTGACCTACAAACTAAATGGGCATATATTCCTCTAGACAATAAATACAATAAAAACAGTTACATAGTCTTTTATCATTTCATATTCTTCACTTTGTGCTGTATTACCTACAAAACTCAAAAAATCATACATATCACCAAATATATTTTAAATGAGTAATGATGAAACTATAAACACGCACTTTCAAGTATTACCAGTTCCTTGGAAGATTCTTCTCTTAAATCAAACTGGTCCTTGTGTTTCAGATGTAAAAACACAGTAGGATATGCTTGCTGGAATAGTTTTTCTAATTCCACTATTACAAATATACCTACACTTTTCTTCAAAATGAAGCTCGCACAATTTGTAGTTTTTGAGTGAAGCCTCGATGTTTTTCTCAATAAGATCTAGCCTATTGTAGTTTTTGAACCAACTTTAGCTCTAGAAACATAAAAATAAATGAGTTTTCAGTAAATGTCAACGATTTTTCTACATACCTAACACGATCATTGGGTATTGAAAAAATGCTCAAACCTCCGCCTGTTCTTGAGTTACAGCCGCGGCATATACAAAAAAATCCACCTTTGCGAGAATTCATTGATATTTAACAATATTATGCACTAACCACAATCCAAATGATCCAAATACACAAAAGACTGTTTACTAATATAAACTATGAACTTCAATAAACTACAAATTCACCATAAAAACAATGTCAATGAAAATGTAATATTTGACAATGTTATTCTTGGATGAATAGACAGTATTGCCAACAGGTCAAGATGAAATTACTGGACAAACTATGCATAATTTTAGGATAGCATTTCCTGCAATGTCTGAGATTTTGATGAGTTTATTATATTGGTATGTACCTATAACATGTTTGTTTTTTATTTCAAGGATCTTAGCTCATTAAATTTCCTCTAGTATTGCGGTAAATACCAGTAATTATTCTTAAACTGGCAACACTGCGACACAATTATGAAACCGGAAGTGGCTAATTGACACTGACAGTCAAACTACTTAAATCGCGCATGCGCTCTCAAATTTGTGATCACGAAAACCGCTTTAATTCGCCTCTTGTTAGTTGGTGTACTCTTTGCCTCGTATAATGCTAAAATGTCGTTTGTCATTATATTGTCCAAAAAGTTTGTTGAATATTTTGGTGTGATATTTTCTTACCGAATCTCGTTATTGAATTAAAAACTGAAAATTGTAGTGTTCACGATTTTTTAATGTCTTTGAATCATGGTAATTTTAAAACAAATCGTGCACTCAAAACATTTCCGGTAATAATTCAATCACTTGGGAGATTATAAGTAAAAATTCTCCATTATACTCAAGTTATACTAATTTCTGAAGACTTAATATTACTTGCTCTATCCGTGTCAACGCTGTGAAGATGGTAATCAAACACACTTCATTAACCATTCAGAGATGTTTACTTTATCTGACTTTATGAATGTTCATTATATGCGGTATGCGGCTATTATCATTCGGTAAATATTTGCCATTCATGAAGTTCTCCAAACAGCTTCAACTCGTAATTAAACTAATTACCATGGAATTGAAAGATATTATATTTAAGGGAATTTGTTTTGTTTCTGATTCTGAGACTGCTGGGGCCATCTAGTATGGAGAAGAGGAGACTGAAACTAAGCACGGGGAGATTTGTATTCCTTTCATTGATTCAGTTCGAGTACATAGATGGTGCTTGATTCCTAGAAAACTTGGAATGAGGATTGATAGGAGCTATCTACAGGGCGAAATCATAAGCACGAATTTCTTTCTAGAATGCCTTTAATTTAGTCACTTATCGATATAAAGGGTGGGTCACGGTCGATGGTATCTTAGACGTTTACGGAGAACAGGACATAGGATAATTCTGATAATTTGGTTTCTCAAGTAGTTGCTCTTGGTCTATCGATCTAAAATATTTTCAGCAATGCAGCGTTGCCGCTTATACCAGAAAGTAGCAGCATCTTTGTTATTTCAAATGGGTCACCCTGTATATTACCGCATTTTTGAACTTGTCATTCCTTTCTGATTATTTCTGCTCCATACTCCCCTATACCTATCTCTAACGGTTTTGGAGATATTGGTCATTTTCCATATTTTGTATCCAAAACATAGCTCGAATTGAATGTTTATTACTGCGATATTTGGATTCTTAGGAAGTTGCAATTTTGTGTTTAGTTGATCAAGATCATGTACTTTGATTCTGTATGGAGAAGTTTGTTCTGCGTTATACAGGGTCGTTCAAAATTCATGATCTTACTGCTAGATACGAAAAGGGTTGAAAGTGCGTTTTTTTAAATGGAACATCCTGTATATTATGAAATATCCCGAAAGATGACTAAATTCCCTTCGAATTGATATATCATGTTCCTATACCTAAATAGCCAGAATTCCGAGATAATAGCAATTTTCACAGGTAATCTCCCAAGTGCTTGAATTATTGCCGGAAATTTTTCGAGTCCATGAATTTTATTTGAAAATTCATGTACGAGATTAATTTACGGCAATTAATTTCAAGCACGAGGGTGATTCGGTAAGAAAATTTCACACCGAGAAATGAAAATCATCCAACAATTCATAAGAAATAACTAACGATGCTTTCACCTGAACTATTTATAACCACTGAAATATTGATTTGTAAAATACTTAACAAAATTTTCATCAATAAATGTGTTTAAATTTGGAACAAAAAAAAAATAAAAAAGTTATGTTCTTATTGTGGATCAACCTAGCGACTCATAGGCCGCAACACTATCGCTAAGCTACGAGACTTGTGATAAAAACTTGTAACAAATGGTGTATTGAACTTCTTCTAAAATATGATTTCAGAATTGACAATTTCTGCAATAATCGTGGAGAAAATATTTTCAGACACATTCCAAATATCTAGTAAATACATTAACTCCTTTCATATGGAAACTAGACCTCCATTTGTACATTAAAGCAAAATATCAACTTGTCACATGTCAAATGTTTGACAGAAAAATTTCCACTTATTAATTTCGCTCAGGGTACCCAGGAGGATAAAAATTTCCGGAAATTTTTATGGTTGCCATGGTATCTAAACAAGAACGAATTTTTTGAATGGCTACAAAAGTGAGGTGTGAAATTTTCAAAAAAAAATCGATTTATTTTTCTCATATTCATCTAAGGTGGCTATTAAATGTCATGATGGTACATGGCATTATGAAAATTTGAGAATTAGTGCACTATTAATAATACCGTTGTGTGTTTCTTAACGAAAGTGACTCAAAAATAATTGAAATGGAGGGAAATAACTATTCAAACGAAGTTCTGATGAAACTGTTTATTCTTCATAGAAAATGTGAGGGAATTATAGCAAGAACGTGCAGAAAATTCAATGAAACGTACCCTGATTTACAACCAATGAACAAAAGGAAGTTTGTACGATTACAACATAATTTCATTAATTATGGATCAAAATTGCAAACGAAACAACATTAACCGAAGCATATAAATTCAGATGAAGTCAACATAATAAATGTTTTGGCCTATTTCCATGGTAATCCCCAAGCTTCCACTAGAAGTGCTGAATCCACGATAAGAACATAACTTTTTTATTTTTTCTTGTTCCACATTTAAACACATTTATTGATGAGAACATAACTTTTTTATTTTTTTTGTTCCAAATTTAAGCACATTGATTGATGAAAATTTTGTCAAGTATTTTACATATCAATATTTCAGTGGTTATAAATAGTTCAGGTGAAACCATCGTTAGTTATTTCTTATGAATTGTTGGATGATTTTCATTTCTCGGTGTGAAATTTTCTTACCGAATCCCCCTCGTACTTGAATTAATTGCCGTAAATTTATTTCGTACATGAATTTTCAAAGAAAATTACCCTCGTCGCTTCGCGACAAAAAATTCATGTACTCGAAAAATTTCCGGCAATAATTCAAGCATTTGGGAGATTACAAGTGAAAATTGCTATTATCTCGGAATTCTGGCTATTTAGGTATAGGAATATGATATATCAATTCGAAGGGAATTTAGTGATCTTTCAGGATATTTTATAATATACAGGATGTTCCATTTGAAAAAACGCACTTTAAACCCTTTTCGTATCTAGCAGTAAGATCATGAATTTTGGATGACCCTGTATAACGCAAAACAAACTTCTCTATACAGAATCAATGTACATGATTTTGATGAACAAACACAAAATTGCAACTTCCTAAGAATCCAAATACCGCAGAAATAAACATTCAATTCGACTATGTTTTGGATACAAAATATGGAAAATAACCAATATCTCAAAAACCGTTAGAGATAGGTATAGGGGAGTATGGAGCAGAAATAATCAGAAAGGAATGACAAGTTCAAAAATGTGGTAATATACAGGGTGACCCATTTGAAATAACAAAGATGCTGCTTCTTTCTGGTATAAGCGGCAACGCTGCATTGCTGAAAATATTTTAGATCGATAGACCAAGAGCTACTTGAGAAACCAAATTTTCAGAATGATCCTATTTCCCGTTCTTCGTAAACATCTAAGGTACCATCGACCGCGAGCCACCCTGTATACAAATCGTGTAATGAAATCCCAAAAAATATGAAACAAATGGAAAATTTTGTTGTTGTTTATTTCAAAAATGATATTTGTCGCATATAAAATGAAAATAAAAATGCTGTCTGTTGAATGTTGGTAAGCGCATTACTTGATTGAGAACGGCTGGACCGATTTAACAAATTTTATTTTAATGTTCGTAATAATCCGAATACGATATTTACCAAAAAATTGGATGTACGGAAAAGTGGAAAATTCTGAAGAATCTTACGATTCGAACTATAGATATGAATAATTATTTTTTGTTTTGTTCGTTATGACCCTGGAAAAGTTTTCAGGGGAATAATTGATTCGGAAGTTCGGACAAATTGCAAAAATTGACAATAGGGACGATTTATTTGAATGATTTTTTCATTTTGTTCATTATAATTTCGGAATAAAATAATTCAATTGAAAACAAAAATTGGAAGATCTGTAGAAAAATCTGGTAGAACGCATTACAGCCCAAATTAAAATAGAATTACATTTGTTTTTATTTTTCTGTTTTTTTCGCGATCTGTTCGACGAATGTAGGTAGTTATATTATATCTATTCCAATTTATTTCGTCACGTGCGCAAGTGGCGTTTAACAGTTGATTGTCACTTTGTGAACAAAGTAAATCGGTTACATACAGTCTGTATGCAGCATCGGCAATAAAAAACTGTAACAGAAAGTTGTAAAATATACGGGTTGTCCATTTCAAAATAATCATGTTCGTATCTCAGAAACTGTACATTTGGCAACGTCGAAAATATAAAATTTTAAATCACTGGTCCATCTAATAAACATCACCAAAACTTTGTTATTGTATCTCACGGGGTGTCAAATATATCTTCATGTTTTCATACTATACGAGCTCATTGTATATATACAGGGTGTTTTATAATTGAATGCTGACCCTGAAGGGCGATAATCCTTGGATGATTTTAGGAAAAATTCTTCATATGAACATAGGTCCGTAACAGCGTCATTTCTGAGATACAGGATGTTGAAATTTAACAAAAAAAAAATCGGTTCTTCCCCAATATCTCTGAAACCGCTTTGGCTTTTTTCTAAATTTTGATACATGCCAAGTATGCATAAAAATATATTTTTTCCATGATGAAGGATTTCTTAATTTTCATCAGTGGCGTCCTTGTTAACATACCCTGTCATATTTTTCATCAAAATAATGATACGCCACTGTCCAAATAAATGTTATTTTTGCAATTATCCTTAATCTTCTCATGCCTTTGTTTCGTCCGGCGAACGGTTTTTGAGTTAGAAAATAAAATGCATCCATTTGCTTGTCACTAGACGAAATCAGACGTTGAAGGGGATAAGGATTATCTTGTGGGCTAGAAACATCTAGTATGCTAAGAACACCTTTCGTTGTTTTCAACATAAACAATTTTGACACTTCTTTAGATTTAGATTATTCACTTAATTAAAACTTGTTTATTAAAAAAATCATGGTAAATTTTACAAATACCGAATTAGCAGACATGCATTATCTGGCTTGCTGACGGGAACGGATATGAAGCCAGGCGACTGTATCAAGAGTGCTTCCCAAATAGATTGGTTCCTGATGCTCGAACGATTTCAAACACCCACAGAAGGTTATGTGAAACAGGAAGTTTTGAGCCAATGCATCTCTTGAAAGGAGCACATCGGACTGCAAGAACTCCAGCAATTGAGGTAACTGTTTCAAATTCATTTGACGAAAATCCTGAAATAAGTCCGTGGCAAGTTCCCAATAATTTGAATATTACCCATAATCTGGTATGGAGGATTCTTCATGATTATTTATTATATCCCTATCACATTCAACGTGTTCAGGCTCTTCTTCCTCGATACTTTCCATTACGAGTGAATTTCTGCCAATGATTTCTCCATAAAATTACTGAAAATCCTTTATTTGACAGAGAAATTTTATTCCGGACGAAGCTAGTTTTACCAAAAACAGGATCAGAAATTTTCATAATAATAATTTTTGAGCCGAGGAAAATCCGCATGCAATCGTGAAATCTCATCACCAGGAGCAGTTCTCATTGAATGTCTGGGCTGGAATTATTGGAGATTACCTAATTGGACCTTTTTTCACCACGGAGATTAAATGGACATAATTATCGCTGATTTCTGAAGATAATTTGCCAATTCTGTTGGAAGATGTTCCTATTTCAATGCGAAATCGCATGTGGTTTATGCACGATGTTGCACCTGCTCATTTTAGTGCTCTGGCTCGCGAATATTTAAACCGAAACTTCCATAATCGCTGGATAGGTCGTGGGGGGACAGAGTCATGGCCAGCTAGATCCCCAGACTTAATCAGTCTCGATTATTTTCTTCGGGGACATCTTAAAACTTTGGTGTACAGTCAACCAATTCAAACGGAGGAAGAATTGCGAAACCGCGTAATAATTTCCTGTCAAGCCATAAGGAATACTCCAGGGATCTTCCAAAGAATACGCGAGTCCATGAGAAGGAGGGCTGAAACGTGCATACTTGCAGGAGGCAGACATTTTGAACACTTAATGTGATTTTGGTATCTTTTGCTTATAATTAGTTATGTTTTTAAAAATAAAAATGTATTTTTATGTATGCATACTCATTACAAAAACTTAATAATAGTTACCATAAAATTATAAAAATATTGCTTAGATCTTTTGGCTACCACAATTGTGAAATTAAGACTAAGAGAAAAAATCGAATAGGGAGAAGCAAATGAATGTATTTTATTTTCTAAATCGACAACCTTCCTCCAGACGAAAAAAGACAAGAGGCCATTTTTATGAAAAGATAGGTAAAAGACAATTGCAAAAATAACATTTATTTGGAAAAAAGATAGTGGCGTATCATTATTTTGATGAAAAATATGACAGGGTATGTTAACAGGGACGCCACTGATAAAAATTAAGAAATTCTTCATCATGAAAAAAATGTATTTTTATGTATACTTGGCATGTACCAAAATTGAAAAAGAAATCCAAAGCGGTGTCAGAGATATTGGGGAAGAACTGATTTTTGTTAAATTTCAACATCCTGTATCTCAGAAATGACGCTGTTACGGACCTATGTTCATTTGAAGAATATTTCCTAAAATCATCCAAGGATTATTGCCCTTCAGGATCAGCATTCAATTATGAAACACCCTGTAAAGTGACGAAAAATGATTAATTTTTCAGTTGATTTCTGTCTCAATTCAATTGTAAATTTTGGAATACAACCGCAATAACCGCATGGATCCATATACATTCCAGGCTAATGCGTTCGGCTTCCACCCAGGCGGTCCGGGTTCGATCCCCGGTCGTGTATCACTGAGCTGAAGTGGTTCGGATTCCACTTTTATTTAAACTGTAGGTCCCGGATCTCCCTTGCTCGCACAAGCTCTGCTTTTGAGGGGTTTTCTCCGAAAACCTGGGAGTTTCGTAAAAGCAAATTTTACAAAAAAAATTTTGTATATCCTTGTATGCTCTCTAAACCGTGCATTAAATATCTGGGTGTATACATAGATCGCCACTTGAAAAGGGATACGCAAATAAACAATGTAGTGAAGAAACTTCGCTTTACTCTTTATAAATTCAAATATCTTGTAAGAATCCTTGCCATAGATCAATTGAAGATGCTGTACTATGCACTGGCAGAGTCCCATATTAGATATGGGTTGATAGCATGGGGAGCTGCCACTAACAATTACATGTTTCGCCTGGAAAACATTCAGAAGTGGATTCTGAAAATAATCTATAACAAGCCATATACCCACCCTACAAATCAGTTATACTTAGATACGAACATTTTTGATGCACGACAATTATATTTCTTAACGACTGTCACGAGACAACACAAGTTCAAATCGGAACTCTCCTCAAACCACAAATATGAAACAAGAAACAAAAACAATTCCGTCATTCCAAGACCTGAAAAAAATGCGCTTCAGAGATGTTTTGAATACCTAGCACCAAAGTTCCATAACACAATACCTCCAGAATTCAAATCCATAAATTCGATGAACCTATCCAAATCTAAACTGAAAAAATGGATGAGTAGTATACCTCGTCTTATGGTGCACCAGTTTGTTGACGTTAATAACACTTACCATTTTTGAAATATGTTAGCATCATTCGAATATTCCTAAATTGTCTTAGCACCTTAACTTATCTCTACCATATTTATTACCTGTAATCTTGTTAATCTGTTTATGTACATTTAGTGATGTTATTCTATTGTATTTTTTATTTGAGTGATTTATTTTACTATTTTATACTTGACTGTTCTACAATATTTTACAATTTTATGAATTCTACAATATTTTACAATTTTTATGAATTTGATGATGATATCACAGAAGGTATCAAGCTAAGGATGACACTTTCAAGGCCTAGCCTTTAGAGTTCACAGTGTTTATTCCTTCATTTGATTAATGTTTATTAAATTTTTATCTGTATTGTATCTGTATAGTATCTGTATTGTATTGTATCTATATTAATTATTTGAATAAACTATATTATTATTATTATTATTATTATTGTCGCATCGATGTTTAGTTCATGCACTGATCACGATTTGAGTGTTGTTTGAGATAATTGCTATTAAAATTTTATTGCTGCCAAGTTATATTGTTGATTGTTAGCCTACTGAAATCTACATTAAAATGCACATAATGTGATCATTGTTCAGTTATTGTCTTTGGTCAATTATTTAAAACCCGTAATGTATATTCATAGGAGAATGTTTGAAGTTAGGATGCACAATACCTTTTACTTGAACTCTACTGTTATTTTTTTTTAATACAGATAAATATAAATGGAAATAATTACCATCTAATGAACTATTCAGTTTTTGATTACTAGAGAGATCTGCATGAAATTGATTTCCCTCAAAATTACAGGAATACAATCGAAAAGTTAACTCAGTGTACAAAGAATGTTTTGTTAGCGACAAAAGTAAATAACTACCTATTGTTTACTTACCAGATCAAGGGTTCAAAATGTGACTAATTTAATCGATGGTGGGAGAAAAAACTACAACTCTCAAAGTATATCTATTTTTTGGTTCTCACGAAGTGGGAAATCCTGTAATGTTCAAAGAACATCGTGAGAGCCGAGGAAGATTGGTAGGAATTGGTGTTCTTTTTGAATTTGTACAGGTTGTATGCCTCATGGAACACAGTGAGTTCCAAAGCTTTGTCGTTCGTTGGAAAAACGAGCCCTGGGAAAGAGATGTTCGGCATGTCTCCAAAGTGACGACAAAGCGATAAGAAGACTGACCTCTCAACGGGTCAGTCTCGATGGGACTGCTAACGGTGGAACGATTGATGATATTTCAGAAGAGCATCGTCTTTGAAAATATCTGTGAAAAAGAGACTGATCGCCAACATTTCTGCGGTGTTCCAGCGAAGTGAGTGAGATTGTAAGCTCAGCATCACCCACGAGTCGAATGGATTTTTTTAGACCTAATCTAAAAGTTTCAGTGTGTGTTCAGGGACTGCACTCCATATATGGGAACAATATTCCAGGACAAGTCAGATCTGTGCCTTATATATCATAATCAACTGACGTGAAGTGAAATAGCTCTTTTCAAGGAACATAAATGGAGTTTGAGAGGTACTTTCAACAATGTACCTCACATGGCTTTCCCATAATAATACCGAGCATCGAAATAAAGGACTTCATTGGTATGGAGACTCCTGACATAATTAAGTTCACCACTGTGAGATCGGCCTTTCTAGAGAAAAGATATGCTTGGGTTTCATTCATACGGTAATCTCAGGGCGCTTTGGATTTTGTATATGGGTTCTTGAAACTGAATATGAATAATAACCAAGACTCCAGGCAATGCTGTTTTTTTCTACTGTGGCCTACAACTATAATATTGACTTCAATATGAATTCGGAAAGAAATAAAATAAGCCGATAAAAGATTCAGGCTCGTACTACATCAAACTCGCCATAACCAGGCGGCAACAAATAAGGTATTCAACAATTTTCTAAGAAGGTAGTTGAATGAAACTAAAAGGTCCATATTATCATAATGCAGACTTTAACTAAGTACTACATTTTCTTCGAAATAAAAATTTCCTTTCGAATACACGGGTCAAAAGAACCCAGGAGAGCAAAATAATTCTTTTCTTTGCACAAGAACTGTTTTTTGTATTTATCACAAAAAACTCGGACAGAGCACCGAGATTCTAGTCGAGTGAAAGGGAGCCACAAGGTGGGCAACCAACTTTACTGACTTACCGTCACAGCTGATTGGTCGATCAGAGAAAAAATATTAAATATTATTGAAATCAAAAAATGCCAACAACTTGCATGATTGGGATGTTTTGCTACAGTTATTGGATCCCCATTCCAGAATTTTTGCTAGGTCCATTATTTAAATCTTTTCCCACTCTCTTCTAGTTAGTTTCACGAGGATCAAACGCTTTGGAAACATATAGTACCACGGCCAGAGTTTCACTATATTTTTTTCAATGGATAGATGCCATATATGTGAGACAAGCAAGCAGGTCACCAGTTGATTTTTGATGACAGAAAACATATTGTCGATCATTCACAATTCCTGATCTTTCGAGATATTTCTTTAGCTCGAATTGATAGCTATTTCCATGACTTTAGAGATAACAGCTATAGCAGTGCAACAGGTATGCAGTTGCTAGGTAGTTTATTTTTATTTTTTGCCATATGCCTAAGGTTATCTTTCGCCAGCGAACTATCTGACGCATTTTGCTGGAACTTAATTACAAGAATTCCACCTAATCCTAAAAAAATGGAAAAAGACCCTACCTAGCAACTATATCAACTGGATCAAACAGATCAAACAGAAGATCTCGACGTTTCGCCAACACGAGTGGTTAGCATTTTCAAGAGAAAGTTTCTGGTTTCTTATGTCGCTGTCAAATGCATTTGAACCCGAAGAACCACCATGTAAGTGACGATGGCCGCGAAAGCCTTTCGCAATTTATTGGTTCAAACCTATTTTGAAATTGATATTTTTTAAAGCTATTGTGAAATCGGTTCAGCGCTTTTGCTGCGGACCAGTTATTTGGAATATACGACGATCTTCTGTATTATCTCGAAGCAAGTGCTCGTTGTCTTTGATGTAGGAATCGAACATCACCGCGATTTCAAGTGAATTGTGGTTTAAAAAAGCATTCAAGCATTTACATGCGATTTTGCCATATTGATTATGATTTTTTATTATGAGCATTCCATTTTACACTTGGTTTATGATATACTATACATGTATATTTTATACCATTCAACGAATATCAATATCTCGGCTGAAATGCCATACAAAAAAATATTCATATCTTGGCAGTCTTCAAGTGCGCCGGGTGATGCACAGCAAACTTTGAGGGCCGGCAGTCACTAGAAAGCAATGGCCTTGAGGTGGCAGTCACCCGGCAATGATCTTTGAATGTGTTCAATGACGTCATATCTGATTTTCATTCACTTTGCGATCTGTCGGATTTTCAAAATTTTTGTTAGCCCGTTTTTGATTGGCAGTCACGGCTTAACAACCGATTTCGAGTGGCAGTCACCAAAAATCATATTTAAGAATGTTTTTTCTATGTATAAACGGAGCCAGGTAGCCGAGTGGTTAAAGCGACATGGTTTAATCACTTTGGATGCCAGTCAGCGATGGTTCAAACCACAGCGACTGCAGACATTTTTCTGATGGCCCGAGAAAGTGCTAGGAATCGCACGTAAAAAGGTAAGACCTCGTTAATCCTTGGCTCGCACAAGTTTCGACTTTTGAGGGCTGTCGTTCGTAAGGGGACGACAGCTGGTTAACGGAAAAACAATTTTAACAATTTGGACGCACAACGCAATCGGTCGGATTTTGACCAACGAAAAAGTAGTTAATTTTTTTTTAAATTAACGAACGCAAGTTGTACGAACTGACAGTCACTGGTTTTCATATAATACACGTTCGGAACTACATTATATAATTATTCCATCCACTATACGATCAACCGGTGATTTGGACGCTATCTCTTGGACTATGAACATAACAGGATTTTTCTCTTCTTAGAAAGCAAAACATTAAAAAAAATCGAAATTCTTCAATTGCATTCTCTACTCGGCATTCAAATGTGATATCGTTGAACTGAGATTGAATGTTGGAATAACAAATATAATAAACAAGGTATTGCGTTTATAAAACCAAAGTACCAATATTCTCGCAGAAATTGTGAATCTGGCAACGATGCATCGCAAAAACTGTAATCGTCCTTCAACCCTCACATACCGAGATCCCTTTTACGAGACATTTAGCCATTCTTAGGTTTTTCTTCTAGCAATATTCTTGCAGAAACGGTGAATCTGGCAACAATGTATCGAAAAAACCGTAATCGTCCTTCAACCCTCACATACCGAGATCCCTTTTACGAGACATTTAGCCATTCTTAGGTTTTTCTTCTGCTCTGAATCACGTTATCAAACATTATGTCCAAAAACATTTCTGAAGAATAAGAAAATACAAAACGACTCTTCTACAGAGTCGAAAAAAATGCCTTCCTTCCTCTTGCCATAACCTCTTGAGGTAGGAAATGCGGCAAATTCCCGACAGGAGACAATTTATTCCTGGCCTCATCATTCACAATATTCTTGAGAGAAGGCAAGGAAAGTAACACTGACATCCCTTTTCATAGAATTTACTGGACAACAATGAATCGTTCTTGATTGTGATGCAAAAAGCGTGAGAAAATGGTTGTTCCAAATTTTAGGGATTGGATGTACTCTACTGGGTTACGTCTGACTTACAATAACACCGTTTTATCTACAGTGCATTTATAAAGTGTGGAAACGCTCCGTTATCTTATGAGTTAATTATTTTCGGAGGTAAAGCTCGGACAGATCGATTTTGTATTTCAGTTTACCCCACCATCTTACAAGATATGACGTCATCGATATTTTTTTCAAATTGAAAGGGTATATTTTTGTATCAAAAATTGAAAGGCCAAATTTTTCTGAGTTCAACCATACCACATACGTTATATCTTACACTTCAGTTACAGTATACTGACTATAAAGGAAACCATCAGTGATCATATTTCTCAACCGAGGGGTGTCTCACTTCCCTAAAATTTGTACACCAAATTTTCATTTGAGGTATTTCAAATGGATTTCAGAACTTTTGAACGGATTTCTGGATTTCACAAGAAATTTCAAGATTTCCTTTAGGTTTTCTGAATTTCACCAAAGATTTCTGGATTTCATATGGATTTCATGATTTCATTCGGATTTCAAGATTTCATTCGGATTTCAAGATTTCATTCGGATTTCAAGATTTCCTGTCCGATTTCTGAATTTCACCGGAGATTTCTGGATTTCATAAGGGATTTCAGGATTTCATTCGGATTTCAAGATTTCCTTCAGGATTCCAAGGTTAAAAAAATGCTGCACACAGTTGGCAGTAATGTATTCAAGCATACGGGTGCAGGTTCATCGAAATTCCATTGCTTTTGGGGAATTTTAGCGCAATTCTTCATTCGTTGACAACCAAATGTAGATGAGAGGTGTGATTTGTTTCTAACAGTATAATTTGCGATTTTTTTAGATATCAAGTGGATATCGGGGGCGTTTCACTTCTTTAAAAATTGTATACCAAATCAGGATTTCTACGAGGGGTGTTTCACTTTCGTAATATTTGTACCGAGATTTGTACATCAAATCAGGATTTCTATTGGATTTAAGGATTTCATTTACATATAAAAATAGGATGGTTACGTACTAACGTGAGAATTAAAATAAAATTGAAACCAAACGGACAGAAAAACATGACGTTAGATGTTTGACAATGATGATGACAATTTATATTTGATTACTTATCAAGAAGGAAAATTCTGATTTCTGGGTGAAATATTGATATTTTCTTTCAATTTAAATAGGTGGGTATAAATTTGACTGAGCTTGTTTAAATCTGTTTTTTGTTCATTGATTCTTTATTTTCGTTGATGTGTATCATTTCCAGAAAAATTCTTTTTGTTTGATTACTTTCAGTGTCTAAAATAATTGTATCATTATAGTTCATTCGATGGTCATTTTGATTTACATGTTCCGATAATGAGAACTCATGTGCCTCATCGGTTCTTATCCTTATTCCGTGTTCCGAGTGTCCAAGAACATACATTGGCCAAACTAACAGAAGAGTAACTTCCAGAATATATGAACACGAACTAGCAGTCAGACAAGCATCTTCTTCCTCCGCACTTTATAAACATCGTGAAGAAACAGGCCACAAAATAGACTTCAAAAACACTAAAACAATTGGCATGGAGAAAACTGCAAACTAGGATCATCCGTGAAGCCCTCCGTGATTTTTAGGATTTTTGAATCGTTCACGTTCCTTCTCGGTTCTCTTCTGGTTTCACGGGCTAATTTTGGAAGTATGGACGAGAAAGCAGCATACTCAAAGCCATGCACGGGGCATGATGTAGTACCCAACTATTCACTGATGTGGAATATGAAGTAGTGGTGGTTTAGGAAGTAGGTTTTGTCAATAACTTTGGCTACGAAGACCTAATTATTGTCTGGCCTATCCTAGCACTGATAAGAGGTAAGAACCTTGAAAAACTTGTCATGTATGCAGGTGGACAGTCCCAACCAGTTGGGGATAAAATTGAATGCTTGTTTGCAGTAAGTAGTCATTAATATCCTCATGAAGAAACAATGCTCAAAAAGATGTTGGATGTTAGTCAATGCCTGAAGGGAAAGTAGTTATTTTCTAACAGATATTCGCCTCATATTTTCCACCTCGTGTAAACGTTTCATTGATTATCTCTGAATACACATTTTTTTTCTGTCGACAACCGTTTTCATAACATTCGAATCATAGATCAAATATACCAATTTTAAATTATTACAGTAAATCCTAATTTTCGACCACAAAAACCCAGCACTCTTACCAATTTTGAATAATATCCAACTTTGAATTGCAAACAATTATTCCAACCTTAAATCATAAATCTTGGAATCGTATAGTCAATTGGTGAATTTCAACGGAAGACTCATATTCGTCCATACCAAAAACTACAGAATTTGAATATGTAATAGAATCAGACAAATTACAAAACTCCTTAACCATCTTGAAAACGTCATCAAGACATGCTGAAATCTTTATAAATATGAATTTCATAATCACTGACACAAAAAAAAACATCGTTTAATAATTTCAAACCGATTTTGTTAAGAAAATAATAAACACGTCCGACATTTTGGAGCCTTCATAATAAATTTCTGAGTTTTAACCAGAAAATCCTAATTCGCATCTCCAAAAACAACTCGATATTTATTTTAAACAGAATCAAATTGAAATTACTGAAATTCGTTCGCCATATTGGAGACCCCATCTTGAATTTGTATGAAAAAAAACTGTTTGATCGAAGGAAATATTTGCATCGTCCTGCAGAAACTCACCACATGTATCTGTCAGATATAGTTCAATGTTCGTCATAGTCAGTATTAGCCAGAGAAATTGACGTTATTTTCTCAGATATTTGCCTCATTTCACTTTTTGGAAATTATTAGAGATAAGGGTATTTTTTTTGACTTCATTGGCATAATTGATTGCATTGATATAGGTCAGATTTTACATTATAATTTATACAGCTATGTAGAAGTGGATAACTGAGTTACAAGATTTAACTGATAGACATGAGTGGTTTTCTGGATTTCACCAAAGATTTCTGGATTTCATATGGATTTAATGATTTCATTCGGATTTCAAGATTTCATTCGGATTTCAAGATTTCTTGTAGGATTTCTCAATTTCACCTGAGATTTCTGGATTTCATAAGGATTTCATAGGGATTTCAAGATTTCATATTGGATTTCTGAATTTCATCAAAGATTTCGGAATTTCAGGTTGGATTTCTGGAATTCAACATGGATTTCAAGGATTTTTGGTCATGTTGTACACCAAATTTCCGAAGTGAGACACCCCTCGTTCTCAACATTAATTTCATTATTTATTTTGCAATGAAAACCTGAGAATTACTCATAGTGAGGTGGCTTAGAGCTGCATTTTAAGATTACCGTTACCTGGCGGATAAAAGCACCAAATTTGGTATGAAGGTACCTTCGGGTATACTTACTAATTTTATCCTAGGAGCCCACAGAAATTTCGAAAAATTTTAGAAAAATTATGTGTTTTTTGAATTTTTAAAATATTTTGCAACCCACGAAGACATTGCATTGGACCATGAGAGCCCCCAACCCAAATATTCGTCAACGTTGTCCAAGTACCGAAACATACATTTCTATATTTCACGGTACCTTTTAGACAACGCGGTAGTACTTCCAGATTTGTAATGTTGTATTGCATTGGTCTTAGTAGTAGTCTTAGTAGTGTTCTAGCTTGCTATCCCAAGGTACTCGGGTTTTCACCGCTCCGTCACCGACCTCGTGCATTGCATCCACGTTAAAAGGTAAGAGCAGCATCTTCCCTAGCTCGCACAAGTCCCTCGAAGACTTCTGAGGGTTGCTCGTAAGGGGGCAGCCGGTCGATGAAAATAACAATTTTAACAATTATGTTGACCATCTTGGATTAATTTAATTTCTTTTACCTTAATTAACCCTGGATTTTGCAGCTAGAAAATTCCCAAAGATTAGATGTTGTTTGGGACACCTACATTCTAGACAGTACTGTATAGACACAGACAGATGTGATTGTCATCCTTATTGGCACATTCTATAAACTAATCGTGGCTCAACCTTTGACCGATATATGGGTGGCCTTTGGCACAGGTTTTTCCACAGCAACGATCTGTATAAGCCTAGGGGAGTCAAAATCACGAGCACTACCTGTGTTTCACCCATTCTCTGGTTGTGACACTACCTCCGCCTTCAAAGGTAGGAGTAAGAAGTATATTTGGGAAGCATGGCAAGCATTTCAAGACGTCACTGATACATTTGTGTATTTAGCTACTCATCCATTCCAACTGCTGAAAGCTGATTCCAAACACTTTAAGAAGCTGGAGCGACTGACTGCTGTTCTGTATGATAAAACCACTCCTTTCGGCAGTATCAACCAGATAAGAAAGGAGCTCTTCTGTCAGAAGAATCGAGAAATGGACAAACTTCCACCAACTTAGGATGCTCTTCTACAACATATCCGTAGGGCAGTTTATCAAGCCGGTATTTGGACGACTAGCACACAAACACAGCAAGTGATTGCTTCACCGCACGATTTTGCTTGGAATAAGGTTTTAGAGTCATGGATGACAATTCCAGAGGTTTTCCGGTCATGCCGGGAATTGATTAAATGTTCCTTCAAAGGAGACTGCAGCAACTGCAAATGTGGGAAAGCCGATCTGGACTGCTCACCACTATGCAAATGTTATTCACCATGACTGTAGCATACTGAATTCCATGGAATGAATAGCTATAACTTTTTTTTGGATCTCTTATTAGCGTCACATTTATACTTATAAATTACTGTAATTATTTAATATGTAGACTACCCTACGTTGAGTTTGTATTATACTTAGCTGGCTTGACGCTGTAATTCAAAATTTATATTAGACTAGCTTGTGTTAAACGTGGCATTTTGACGTATTTATCGGCCATTTTGGATTTTAGAGCCGTACATAATTTTTTTTAGATATTCCAGAGGGCTCCTAGGCTAACATTCATTAGTATACCCTAAGGTACCTTCATACCAAATTTGGTGCTTTTATCCGCCAGGTAACGGTAGTTTCGTTAAGCCACCTCACTATCAATAGGCTATGAAATCATCTGAAAGCGGCCCTTAGCAACCAGACAATAAGTCCCCATTTCATATGTCATTATTATTATTATTGATTTGTTGTGTAGCATATCGATTCATGAGCCTGCAATGACAACTCTCTGAAAAATAATACCCTAAAAGCAATTATTTGAAATAACGATGGTGCTGTCAGAAAAACAGAGAATATATATATTCTGATGATCTTAGGTTACGGCGATCGTAAAACAAGTATGGCAGAAGTATGCGAAATATTTAATGAAAAATAACCTGATCGAGAACCTATAAGCCAATCGACGGTATGCAAAATATTACATAAATTTAATGAAATTAGCAATGTTGCCGAAGACAATCAATTGAATGTAATATTTGGAATTGAAGATAAACTTCATTGTTCAATGGACGAGTTCAGCTACATATTGCCAACCTTGTAAATGGCCAAAAATACTCTACCAGTGGAAACGCTTTTTTTCGCATTTTATCTATGCCTTTCGGTTCCCTGAATCATTTTACAATCCTAGGAATGTCCCCGCTTTCATAGCCATTTGATAGAAAATAGAGATTAGATTAAGTGATTTTTAGGTTAGTTTAGTTAAAATGTTGGCTTCTGACTCAGTTTTTCATGTTTTTTGAGTTTGTGACAGTAAAATTTCATGTTACTCGCATGAAATACGTTTGTACTGGTTCAATAATAATGACCGAAAAATCAAATCCTACTCCATATTCAGCACCGCCAGATTTGCCTGAAGTAGTAGTTGAAGTACTAATAACAGAAGTAGCCGAGAATGATAATCTATAACCAACTTTTTCAAATGAAGAAGTTACTTTCAGAACATGACTATTTCCAGACTCCAAAGAATCGCTTCGAAGAAGTGTTAAGATTCTTTAACCTCCTAAATAAGAAACGTATATCGTCAGATGGCAGTGCGTGTTCTCCCGACGAAATAAATACAAACTCCGCCTTACTTCTAACTTGGCGATTCTCGTAAGATACAGGTCCGAATTAGATAATTCGGTGCTCGTTCTTCCAAAGTACAAATCTAGATTAAAACCTGTTTGTTATTGTCGTAATCTGAAAGTTTGCACGAAAATTTCAAATGAATAAATATAATGGAATCCAGTCATACAACGTATCAAGAATTGAAAAAATATCTCAGCAAAATCTGTTTGAACTATCTCGGAAATGTTTTTAATGTGAATTTTAATATGAAGTATACCGCAAAAAGAAATAGATAACGCGTCTGAAATATCAGATAAAAGGTAATGTCAAATAAAACATGCAGCAGAAAATAAATATACAACGCTGATGTAAACAGTCTATTCAATTATTTTTTAAAAAATGTATTGGACCAAAATTACTTTTATGGGATACTTGTTTTTCTTTTTACACGTTTCATACTATTTGACATGTATGCTATATGTAGGTATGTAATGGAATCGTTGAACAAAGTTTACACTTGCAGACGTCTGAATGATTTGATATTTGATACCTAGGTGTTCACTGTTCATAATTCCAGTAGCAGGTGGGTACTCCATTATAAATGTCTTTAAAGACAATACAAAAAAGCGAGATATGTGATTTGGTTTCTGTTTCGATACAAAATGAGTAGGTGCAGGTTCTCGGGGCCGTAGATTATGAATCTTTCGTTAAAATTAATAATTTCAAAATGGCGGACGAGATTTGTGATTATGGTCCGATTCGATTCAAAATATGTCTGTGGGTTTTTCTAGCTCAGAGATTATCAATCTTGTCAAAATTGATGAATTTTAGATGGCTGAAGAGTTTTGTGATTATGTCCGATTCGATTCAAAATCGGTTTTTGGGTTAAGAGATCCTGATGATTTCTGTTAAAATTCAAGAATTCAAAATGACGGAAAAGTTTTGTAATTTCTGGGCGGGTTCTAAGATTATAACCTATTTATAGTTGTTTCTGGGTTCGAAGACAATGATTTCTTGTCAAAATTCAGGAAATCAAGATGGCAGACGGGTATTGTGATTTATGATTGAATTCTCTATAAGAATGGTGTTTTGGGGTTGGTGATGATGAATTTTTCATCCAATTTCAATAATTCAAAATGGCAACTCCAAGATGGATTCCGTTTATTTTGTGAGTTATGGTCGTATTCTGTTCAAAATTACTATTTAGGTGTAAATGAATGCATTAATTTGAATTGATTCGAAAATATAAAATCAGACGTGGAATCATGAATAAAAAATTAAAAAATTATCAGTTATCAGATTTTGACTTTCAAGTAAGTTATTGAAAATAGTCATCAATAAGATCTGATCGTAATTTTCTTGAAAACTATTTTCTAGATTTGAATTAATTTTTTGCAGGAAAGGTCCATAGTTTAGGTACATATGTCTTATTCCATATAAAGGGTGAAACAATATAAGACTCATCACCCGTGAAACATTCAATTCAACCGATGTGAATTAATACAACTAGTAAAAATAAATTAAACAGTGTTTTAGCTAGATGTTTTATTCTAATATACCTGAATTTTAAAACAAATTAGCTATTTCTTTATTTTTTTACATTTCTTCCTCTACCTCTAGGAAGATGCCCGTCCGATATTTCAGGTAGAATGCAATTCACATAAAATGCTTCCAGCTGTGGAAGCATTATTGATTCCCAGACACAAACGTCTCGTATTCTTTTTACATTGAAATCATTTCTCGTATATATCTAGAACAATCGCAAGTTGTCCTTGAATTTGATAAAAATAATTGTGACTCTTCTCCAACATAGAAGCATTAATGAAAATAAAAAAAATGCAGTGACCAAATTCGAATAACTCGATATAAATGCCGCTGAAGAAACAAACAATAAAGCCGTAACAATCACCTGGTATCAAATCAATGTTTCATTTGTTTATCTTGCCGCGCAGCCCAATTGAAACGTACAAGAAGAGTCTGCTGTAGCTTTTCAACTTCAAAGGAACATCAAAAACGCCGCACCGCCCAAATAAACCGTTGTATCGGAAACCAATGTAGAACGAAGTTGGCGATATGGGAGTCACATATTTAGGAATATGCGTTAAAATATGCCACTAACTCCGAAATTATCGCTAAATAGCCCTGACGAAGTGGAGAGTGTATTTCCTGATAAATATGTGGAAAAATGTTTTTAAGACAAGATTTTATTCAAATGCACTGAAAACGGTTATTTTCTTTAGATCATTCGTAAAATATGTCATATTGAATTATTTAGTTTTGAAAAACTCATCTCCTATTCCAAAAACTCCTAGATACAAATTTTGAATAGAATCTGATCTCAAATCTCGCCATCTTGAATTTTATGATTTTGACAAAAAAAGTCAGAATCACCGATCCAAAGAACCCCTACATTCTAATTTTGAACGGACTCGGACAATAATTATTCGTTCACCGTTTTGTAGCTGTCATTTCGAATTATCAAACATCGACAAAAAAATCATGTTATCCGACCACGAAAATCCATATACCTATACCAACTCAAAATAGAATCAGACCAAAATCAGAAATTTCGTCCGATATTTTGGAGCCGCTACGTTGAATTATTAAAAAAAAATATGACTTCCCAAACCCAAAAGCTTCTATATACCAATTTTGAATGGAATTGTATCAGAAATCACGAAACTCGTCCAACATTCTGGAGCCGCCTCTTGTTTTTTCCTAATATAAAAATGTTATTGAGTATTGTCCCTCAAGTGATGAACACATGTTGTTGAAAAAAGCTATTCATTGTAACCCGAATGAGTTTATTTTTTTCCCATTCCCGATCCGACCCTGTGCCAGACTGGCTATATGATACTCTCTCTTTTCCTTACCAGTCGTGTGGGAGGAGCAACCTGAGGGGCGTGTCATTTAAAATAAATTCAGTTCTATATCTGAATCCAGAATTGTAAGTAATAATTAGTTTTCACTGGTCGACGGCTGGACCAAACCTTTATTAGTTGACTTTGATAGAGCTGGAGATTTCTCATTTCAAATGGAATAAAGCAAGGTAACCCATTTCGCGAAAACAACACATTTTTGTGAAATCATTCACAAAAAAATTAAATATTTAGGAGAAAAATAAGAAAGTCGTTTAACTAAGTGAATGATAGACTTCGATACTGAAATGAATATATCCTTTTCGTTCATTTAAAACTAAAAAAAAAATGTTTCGTTCTTTTTATTTTTATACAATCATACAACCCTTCCCCAATCAGAAAAAAATATCGTTTCTGAATCCCCTTTCTTCAGGGATGAAGACCCTTAAGTCTGACTGTGAACCGACGTCAACTTTAATAAAAAAATCTTGTTTTGAAAATTTATTAAAAGAAGAATAGTATTTCAAGTTTTTTACAGGAGTGAAAATTCTACATTATAGTTTTTTGAATCCATTGGTGATGAACCACTCGAAATATCAATTTAAAGACTATCAAAGAAGTAAGAAGCAACTGATCAAATATCAAAATACTTTGAACAGAGAAAAGTTATGCTTGACACTAGTTGAAGAACACTCTCATTTCTTGTAATATTAAAAAACTTTGATATCTGTTATATTTTACACATGGGCAATTCATGTATCACCAGACGATTGGTATAAGAGAAGACATGTTCAGTGGCAGCAAAAGTTTTAAAAAAGTACCATTTTGTTTTCGACATGACTTTTACAGTGGTGATTGGTGATGGAACTGAAATATTGTTACAAATGCCTTACATTCAGAAAATCACATTTTTCAGTTAGAAGCATTCCAACACTGTCAAGTTTTTAGTTTGAATTAGCCTGAGTGGTGCTGTCATATATTCTAGTAAAGGGTCCAAAGGAGCAATTTCTGACAGAGAACTGTTTGAACTATGTGATTTGAAGAACCTCTTGCAGGAAAATGATGCAATTACCTATGGCTGATCGTGGATTCACTATTAGAGAATAATTGGATAAAATTATTGTGAAATTTTATACACCCACCCCTTCTGATGAAAAGATATTAACGAAGAGAACTGCAAAGTCAAGAGTACATATGCTGAAAGAGTAATTCGTAAAATCAAATCAAATAAAATTTTATCAAAAAGATGCCCAATCCTGTGTACCAATATTATCCAGCTTTGATTTCAGCGTGTTTAATGTTGTATGTTTTTTATTGAATTTTGATGATTGTATGGTAATGTAGTGTACTCTAGCTCTAGTTTTATTGTCAAATAACCTTTGAAATAATAGTTGTTTGAAACGAAATTAAAATTTGTCTGAAAAATTACAAACACCATCTGAAAAACATGATTTATATTAAAAAATTGATATAAACACGGTTAATAAAACCAGCTTGTTTTTTATTGAAATACCAAAATGTTAACAATTTTTTACAAAAACTGGGTACTTTTTCGTCTTATTCAATAATTTTCATAATGTAGGAAATACAAATGTGGTAAAATAACGAACACAAACTAATTCGATGCCAGATTTATCTGTTCAAAGTAGAAATTATTATATTGTCAGAGTTATAATAACTTATAGATGAATGCGATGAAGCTTCATTAATTTAATTATAATATTTGTTAAAACTTTGCAGCGGCGGGCAATATCTTATCAGAACTAACCTCAAAATCACTTTTTTCAATTTTCTACCAAGTGACTTGGAATTTCAAACCGGGGTCATTTCTGGGATTATAAAATGATTTAGGAAACCGAAAGGCACAAATAAAATGAGAAAAAATGCGTCTCCAGTGGTAGAGTATTTTTGACCGTTTACAATATGTGGCTGAACTCGTCCATTAAAACTTTATCTGACAGCAATGAGAACTGTCGTGGTGCTGTGCAAAAAATTAAAAAAAAAAGCTAAATTACATCCATGTAAAATTAAACTCATACATGAATTTAATGAAGACGACTTCGATAGACGCATGAAGTTTTGTGAAATTATGCAAGAAGATGGACTTCTTTCTCTGGGGTTACTTGAAAAGTAAGTACATAAACCCACCAAATTGGAAGACCCCGAAGAGGTAATTCGAACTGAAATTCAACGAATTATACCAGAGTCGAACGTAACCCAAGAATTCATCAGACGTCTTCACTCTGGGATATTGTCAACTAACCCAAGGAGCTCAGTTCGAGCATTTGCTGTAGATTTCTTATTTGTTTATTTTCATTACTTGATAACTACAATATTTTCATTGCAAATAAAAAATAATGAAATGAACACTGGTTTCCTTTATACTCAGTACACTATAACTTGAAGTGTAAGATATGACGCATGTGGTATGGATGAACTCAGAAAAATATGGGCTCTCAAATTTTGGTATAAAGATATATATAACCTTTCATTAAAAAAAATATCGATGACGTCATACCTTGTAAGGTGGTGGGGAAAACTAAAATACAAAATCGACCTGTCCGAGCTTTACCTCCGAAAATAATTAACTCGTAAGGTAATGGATCGTTTCCACACTTTATGATCACACTGTATATAATAATCACAGGAGAAAGGCCATTCGGAAGTTCTTTATTTCTCTACCTCACATCATCTCTCAGTATACAGAAATTGGTTGGAAATATGCTCAAAATTCAACAAACAAATCAGTTTCATTCGACCTTCAACAAATTAGGCTTATCAAAAGTTGTTAGACAGAGTTGAAAAAGTAATGAGAAAAGTTCAGGTGCAGCAAAAATTAATCTTCTTTGAAAAACTGCCTTGCGGCGATGGATATATTCGACGTCAAAACTTCAAAGCGCTGGTTTTTTTTCTTCTAATAAAATAAGACATTTAATATTCGTGTCGAGGTAACGGACTAAGTGAAATTGAGATAGAAAGAACGTAATTAATTCAATCAATAAATTTGCAGTTTGTAACATGTACAAATGACTGGAGAAAAGACTTACATTTTTAAATCCCAGATCAAGCAAAAGGCAAAAAGGTTTATTAGAATTAAATTTACAATATAAAAATGTATAACACAGCACGACAAAGAAATATATAAAAAGTTTAAAACACACAGTAAAACCCAGATCAAGCGATAGCATTTTTGACAGGTGGAAATTGTGGTTTTAAACATTTTTGTATTTTGTTTTTTCTTTTATTTTTTAAGTTAGATGAAAAATGAGAAATGAAACTTTCCATGTTTTTATACCACTTCTATCTACCAACGTTATTGCGGTTTCGTCCTATATGGATATTATTAAACGAATAATAAACTCTCAACTATCATTAAATGGCTTAAATACCCTTAAATCTATCTTTTACTTTTACAGTTGATCATTCAGTAGGTTTTTGTGTTCATGAATTTCTAAGGAATCCACATAGTTCAGTTCCCAACCCTTGCTTGCAGTGCAAAATTTCCGTATCTTTCAGATTCTGAAACTTGTGGTTGCATTCCAAGAAAAGTATTGAAAACGTCGAATCATTTTGTCCCAGTCTGAAGTACCTTGATCAGCGTATCTTTTTGATGAATTACGTCCACATTGTACCACATAAACACCTTTACACACTGTACACTCAACCTCATAAACCCTAGATTTTTAAATTTTGTCTATTCTGTCTTTGGCATTGGAAAGGAAATTAGACAACCTGGCATGTGGCCTGAATGCTACTTCTATATTGTTATTTCTAAAGAATCCCGCAATAGTCTCTTTTCTTCTCTTGAAGTACGTTAAGGTTACAAATCTCTTAGTTTGTACAAAAATTAAAGACATAGTTATCTGGATTGTGGCTGCGTTAAAACCATGAACCTATAAAGTATTGTAGTACTGGACCAAGCTTTTTACATCCTGGTTTGAAGTCGTGTATGGCCACACTCTGTAGTCGTGATATTGAGTTGGGCGTTGTCACATCGCGTAGGTAATAAGTCTTTATCATAGACAAAATTGTGTCACTATACGTATTCCATTCGATTACAATCGAAGAATGAAGAATGGTGATGGTGACATTATCACGCAACTCAAACCTTTATTACTCACAAGTTTAAAAATCCAAACTATCGTAAAAAATCATTACTTGCGTCTTCAAATGGTTGTGAAGAAATTATTGTATCTGGACGTTTGTCAACGCTGTCGAATATCAATGTTTATGTTTTCCACAAAGTAAACTTCTGACAGTTATGTCATGTTCTGTCATTGATTTTTTGTGGGATTATTGCTGAAATAGTGGTTTTTGAACTCACTCGTGATATATAGTGGCAGTACAATAGTAAGAGAATAATAATGGTGCAATCTTGTTGGGTTTGCAAACAATCCATTCAAAAATTCAAAAATTTCCTGAACCAACGACAATACAAGAATTTTATGATAATACGCACCTAATAATAATAATAATGATGAGAATTTTCGGAATTGATTTCAATCGTCCGTATGATCTGAAATTGGGCACACACAAACCGATGCCAATACCAGGACTTAATTATAAAAGTTTAATGATAATGATAATAATGATAATCACGTGAATATTTTATTCAATATCCACCCACTTCTAATCGTCAGAAAATTTTAAAATTTGGCATACTTTCCAAGGATCGACGATAATATAAGAATTTTATTATATTAATGTTTTATTGATAATAATAATAATGAGAAATTCTGAACTCAATTTCCACCCACTTCCGATCCTCTGAATAATCTTAAATTTAGCACACACATCAAGAACTGACGACAATACAAGAATTCCATAATATCAATGTGATAATAATAATAATGATGAGAATTTTCAAAGCTGCTTTACATCAGTACACATACTTTGTCACTGCAAGGGCTCTAAACGATTTCGAACGGCACACACAATATGTCTGAAATGGTCGCAGTGTAAAGGCTTTTAGCGCAGGAGCCAAAAATGAATCTAAGCTAATCTAATCTAGTAAAGATATCTGCAAGCAAAGCTTAAGGGAACACAACTTATTGCCATGGAGGGCAGCATTTTGCTCGTGCACACCCTCATTGGAAGCTGAATGATGTCGAGTGCTCTTCACTGATGAGTCAATATTCTGTTCCATGACCAATAACATACGAATGCGGGTCTACAGACGTTTAGGAGAATGCTACAATCAATGTAACACTACGTAAATCATTGCTTTTGGCGGAGGATCTGTAATGATTTGGAGTTGTATGAATTTGGAGGCACGTATGAAACTGGTAGTCATTTATGAAGCGAATTTGACAACAGTATGTATCCGAAATTCCTGAACCCCATGTTGTCTTTTCTTTTGCTCCATTCATTGGTGAATAATTCTTATGATTGCATGACCATACGAGACCACACGACCCGCCAGTATTTCCGGGCGATCTTGCCCGCGAGAAGTCCTGATACGAACCCCATCGAAAATATATATGATATTCTTGGGAGAGCCCTGCAGCAGCCCAAAGTTACTTTGAATGACCTGAGGGACAGTTTAGTGAATTTGGGAGACATAATTGAATAAGGACTCTGATATTGAGTATAACAGGCGGTTATAATTGCTCGATGAGGGAACTCAAGAAATTAGAAAATCATTTCAGAATAGAAAACAAATTCTTCATTTTTATTTTATTGTTGTTTTTGTGAAATTCTGTACGTACTTGATTTTTGATATCTTCTAGAAAAAAATGTTAGTTTGGTTATCTGTATTGTGAATTTTGTTTGCATATTGTCGTAAATACATTAAAATTTCGTATTTCTGAATTTGAATAATATGCGCTGAAAATTTCTTTGGAATATTTATTCTTCACAATATTCATTTATTTTAATATGTATAAAAACATGTAGGTATTTATTTTTTTTTATTTTTTTTTATTTAGCTTTATTTATTGTCTCATCAACCCTTAAGGTTATTAAAGACATTCAGTTGACATTGTTATTATTGATATATAACTAAATTTTGTATACACACTAAGTTTTGTTTACATACTAGATTTTGTCCATAAGGTCACTGTTCTTCAGAAAATTTATCACTACATTCTCCTAAGGTATGGATAATATTCTCTGGGATGTTATAGTCCTGTCTTTGTTGGTAGTATACTGGGCATTCTTGAATAATGTGTTTCACAGTGATTTTTGTTTGGCAAATATCACAGTGTGGTTCTTCTGTTTTGCCTATGATGTATCATGGGTAAGTCGAGTATGTCCTATGCGGAGTCTTGCGAGAAGGACCTGATGTCTTCTGGGCATTGGGGTGTATTTCCATGGACTGACTGACATCTTTATTTCACTTAACTTTGATCCACTAGTATTCCATTGTTGTTGCCAGCTATTGATCAATATTTTTCTCACGACTGTTTTGAAATCAGACTGGACAATTGTGTTCCTACATGGGGGTACTTCGCTATTTGCTGCAATTTTTGCGATAAGGTCGGTTTTTTCATTTCCCTCAATGCCGATATGGGATGGAATCCATACAAACATAATGTTCTGCCCGCTCAGTTGCAGATGATGAAGTTCTACTTTTATCTTCTGAAGGATTGTATTTATTGAATATGTAAATTACCATTTTTTAGTAAATCCATTTTTATTCTTTTTTTTTTAGTCGACTGTCTGTAGCTTTGCATTAATTGAAAACGAAAGTCTTGTTTTTTTTTTTTTAAATTTGTGAACATAATTTTCTAAGGATCGACACCATCCGAGTATGTCAAATGAGTTTTTCTATCTCACGAAGTCTCATCGGATATATATTCTAACACTTTCCTTGATATTTTCATCATTATTTCAAATTCAGCATTTTTTTTTCTTGTGAACACTATTTTCAGCAAAAGCGTGCGCTCCTGTCTGTTGTGGGAAGGTCACAGTCTATCGCTACCTTCTCTCTTCCCCGCAGCCCGCGCGCCGAAAAACAGAGACACTTCAAATCACTCCATGTCGTAGGTATGGCAATGCTGAGTACATCTGTATTTATACGATATTATACGTCCATGGTTAAAACGATTGGTTTGTACTATCTGTATAATTATTTTAATTTCTCTATCTTGATTATTAGCAGACAGGTAACGAGGACGCTCTATGTAACTGTTTATGCTTTTTATTGATTTTGTGGACTGTATTTTGATTGATAGGTTTTACTGATTCTTGTTAACTTATATTGTCTAGGATTTTAAATATAGTCATTGAGCAACTCGTTACGTTTAAACTGTGAATATATTTGTCCAGATTACACTTGTTGAACTTAAATAAAACAATACGGAGTTTCGCATAATGCGGTCACAACATGAAGAGTAGGTACTCGAAAAGTTCTTGAGAAGGGAGACACCTTTCTTTATCTCTGGTTTGTCCTCAGATCAATAAGTAAACATAGATTGGCCCGATGCTACGTAAACATCATATTCAGTGAACCGAAGATGATTCTTGCGGAAACTGTTTTGTTTCGGGTTTTTGACATTCGAACCAAAACACAACACCTCTAGCACAGTGCCGTGCAAATGCAGTACCTGTGAGCTGCAACAAGTTATGTTACGGTTTTGTCTTAAAATTCCTAGGGTCAATAAAAAGCCGGGGGTTGGCAGCAAATAACTTTTTATCAAAATTTGGGGATTCAAGATAGCGGATTAGTTTTGTGATTTATGATGATATTCTTTCCTTAGTTGGATTCTAGGGGTTTTCAGCTATCAAAAATAAAGCATTATTCCTTTGACTATATTTCAAGTTCGGTGCCTGGGGGTTTATGTTGTGTAGATCAAGTTTCAACGAATCAATACGAATATTTGAATAAATATGGACCAGTTGCATAAAGCCTTCTGTTAACGTAGGTAACATAACCGGTGAGCTTAGACATGCGTTGCCATAGTAATCATCAAATCAAATATTTATTTGTCTGTTAAATTCTTTATGCAACTGGCCCTATGACTTAAGAAACCTTCTCCAACATCTATAAATAAATTGTTCATTCTGTTGAGTATTATCCTTCCTAAATTTTGGACCAGTTCATTCATATGGCAAGTACCTGTCAGAAAATAACTACTCTCCTGGCTAAGACCACGACGGGGATTGAATTAAATCTAACAGATACTTGTGCAACGTTCCTCAAAGCATCAGAGAACGCCCGTGCAAGTGTTTTGTGTTGATGAAGTGTTGTTAAAATTTTCCTGAGTGTTTTCGTGGTTTTTGTCCTGCTTAATCAACTTAAAGTTACATTTGGGATATTTTTCAAAATAGTGCAGTGGTTTAGTGAGCCACAATGTCGAAATACTGCTTTGTTTGCAAAACAAATGATAGTAAACAAACATTACACAGGTGAGGTTCCAGTGGCGTCGAATGCACGATGCAAATCATGCAATCAAACGTATTCGTCAAATATAATATTGGAGGACAAAGAAACTCATTCAAAATTACAGATACGAAAAGCTTATGGCAAAGTGGTGAATTCCTCAATGTTTGTTATAAATATCTGTGAGCTGTGGGAAAAACATTGAGGCTTATGAAAGGAAAATTGAATTTATTCTTCAATAATATTGACATTGTTAAAATTCTAACAGTGAGGACAATTAATGATATACCAAAGGACTTGCTTTAAATTTTTGGAAATCATTTCTTTGAGGAAGAGCCTTTATCAAACCATAGTTTTGCCTTGGTAAAGGTAATAAGTACTTCAAATTTTTTTCAAAATCTGATATTACCTTGAATTGTCAACAAGCGGAACTGACAAAGTAGAAAGGGTCAGGTCTCTTTTGACAAAGACAGTTCTATTTAAAATTCAATTTTTAGAATAATACATTTGAATATAAAATATGATTGATTATGCATTTATTGGTAGGTTCCTACCAAAATCATATTTTTTACCAATTTGACAACAGGGCGTCAATGTTTGAAAACATTAGGGATGAGAGGTGTACGTAAATAAACAAAGTTGTCTTCGGTTCAGTGAATATGATGTTTACGTAGCATTGGGCCGATCTATGTTTACTTATTGATCTGAGGGTTTGTCCCATTGCAATGTTTATCCAAGCCAGTTGGCGGACATAATAAATTATTGACTAAAAATAAACACTTTTCGAGATAATCTGGTGCACAATTTCCGTAACAGTAACATTGAATCAAATGCTGCTAATTTTTGACTTTCGGGATGGTAAGAATCACTTAGGATTGTAATGTCTGAATACATTGAACTCAAATGTATTATGGTTATGCGTTATGCGTGATAGTTAGGTCTAAGAAATCAATGTGTCTCCCAATCTCTGTCTCGAGTGTGAACTGTATGTTTCTATTATTTATAAATGGCAGAAAACCGTTTCAGCTACCGTGTGCGGTACCTCTGAAACAGGCAAGAATATCGTCAACATATCTATACCAAAAATTAATATATAACCAAATCGGAATTTACTATAGTGGCCTCCAAGTTGTTCATAAATATATCTGCTAAAAGCGGATAAAGTGGGGAACCTTGCATTGGTGAACTTGATAGACTACCATCCCATATAACGATTTTGGGGGGTTATTTTATACAGCATGAAACATATTCAGAACGATGCTGCTATATGAAAAAATAACTTCAGGCACTATGCCGTCAATTCTTGGTGGGACAAATGACTGTAATAATAATAATAGTAATTTTTCACCTGAAGATGTGCTCTACGGACAAAATATTTCTGTAGGGCATTCCTCACGGTGGTGGATTATGAAATAATAATTCTGATCTAGTCATACATTCAAAAGTGGTGACTTACATTCGTTGTAATAGTGAGGTGGCTTAGAGCTGCATTTACCTGGCGGATAAAAGCACCAAATTTGGTATGAAGGTACCTTAGGGTATATTTACTAATTTTAGCCGGAGCCCTCTGAAATTTCGAAAAATTTTAGAAAAATTATGTGTTTTTTGATTTTTTTTTAATATTTCAATATTTCGCAACCCACGAAGACATTGCATTGGACCATGAGAGCCCCCAACCCAAATATACATCAACGTTGTCCAAGTACCGAAACATACATTTCTATATTTCACGGTACCTTTTAGAGAACGCGGTAGTACTTCCAGATTTGTAATGTTGTATTGCATTGATCTTGGATGCGCGCCGTCACCGATCTCGTGCATGGCATCACACGTTAAAATGTAAAGGCAGCATCTTCCCTAGCTCGCACAAGTCTCTCGAAGACTTCTGAGGGTTGCTCGTAAGGGGGCAGCCGGTTGATTATGAAAATTCTCAAAGGTTAGATGTTGTTTGGGACACCTACATTCCAGACAGTTTAAAGGAGTCTACCCGAGAAAAAAAGAGGTGAAGGGATTAGAAGGAAAGTGTCTGGCAACACCCAACTGCCACGAAATTGGATGGACTTTCTCCGTGACTCAATAAACTAGACGGAATTATTCAACTTTTTGACTTTCAAGATTGTAGAGTTCAAATGGCCACCAGGCAAAGAAATATATGTCACATCAGGGAAAGCAGTTGCACACATTGGTTCAAACATACCAATGGAAAACTGCAATCATGAAGAGGCAGATACAAGGATTGTGGTTCATGTACTCCATTCACTACAGCTAGGGGCAACGAGTATTCTTGTGCATACTGTATAGACACAGACAGATGTGATTGTCATCCTTATTGGCACATTCTATAAACTAATCGTGGCTCAACCTTTGACCGATATATGGGTGGCCTTTGGCATGGGCAAGCATTACAGGTTTTTCCACATCAACGCCTGGGGGAGTCAAAATCACGAGCACTTCCTGTGTTTCACTCATTTTCTGGTTGTGACACAACCTCCGCCTTCAAAGGTAAAAGTAAGAAGTGTATTTGGGAAGCATGGCAAGCATTTCAAGACGTCCCTGATACATTTGTGTATGTAGCTACTCATCCATTCCAACTGCTGAAAGCTCACTCCGAACACTTTAAGAAGCTGGAGCGACTGACTGCTGTTATGTATGATAAAACCACTCCTTTCAGCAGTATCAACCAGGTAAGAAAGGAGCTCTTCTGTCAGAAGAATCGAGCAATGGACAAACTTCCACCAACTGAGGATGCTCTTCTGCAACATATCCGTAGGGCAGCTTATCAAGCCGGTATTTCGCCGCACGATTTTGCTTGGAATAAGATTTTAGAGTCATGGGTACCAGTTTGGATGACAATTCCAGAGGTTTTCCGGTCATGCCGGGAATTGATTAAATGTTCCTGCAAAGGAGACTGCAGTAACTGCAAATGTGGGAAAGCCAATCTGGACTGCTCACCACTATGCAAATGCAAACGCAAACGTAATTTACCACGACTGTTGCATACTGAATTCCATGGAATGAATAGCTATAACTTTTTTTTGGATCTCTTATTAGCGATACATTTATACTTATAAATTACTGTAATTAATGAAGGGGATATATTTTATTGTATATTATTTAATATGTAGACTACCTTAAGTTGAGTTTGTATTATACTTAGCTGGCTTGAAGTTGTAATACAAAATTTATTAAACTAGCTTGTGTTAAACGTGATATTGTGTCGTATTTATCGGCCATTTTGGATTTTAGAGCCGTAGATAGAATTGTTTAGAAATTTCAGAGGGCTCCTAGGCTAACATTCATTAGTATACCCTAAGGTACCTTCATACCAAATTTAATGCTTTTATCCGCCAGGTAACGGTAATTTCGTTAAGCCACCTCACTATTTATTTATTTATTTATTTATTTATTGAAATCATATAGGATAACAACAGGCAATGCCCAAAAGGTTATCCACAAAAACAGTAATGTGTACAGAGTGTATGTCTCCTAAAAATATTAAGTACATTATATATGCAAGCAAGTAAATATGAACATTATCTTATCAGTTAGATATAATGAAATATTTAATTTTCGTTTTAAACGAGCTAAGTGAGGTATTGAATATTTCAATATGATTGAATGTTCGGTTATATAAGTTTATCATTCTGTTTAAAGGCGAATTCTTTCCCAAATTAGTTCTGCAGAAATTTTCGAAAAAAAGAAAATTGTTTATCAAATTCCGGGATGGCACATTGAACGTTATCATTGAAAAGATTTCTGCAGAATCAATCAGATTATTCACAATCTTATATAAAATAACTATATCGGATTGTTCTCGACGAGCCCCTAGTGTAGGAAAGTCGTATTTTTTTCTTAAGAGGGATGTACTCATAGTGTTATTGTACGTGCCAACAACTTTGTAATCTAGAAACCTCAGGAAGTTATTCTGTATAGTTTCCAATCTGGTCCTATATACAGCATACTGTGGACACCAAATGACAGTCGCAAAATTCAATTTGCTGTAGACATATGAGTAATATGTTTTCATGGCCACAATAGAAGTGAATTGTTTACATTGTCTTATAGTGAACCCCAGAACTTTATTAGATTTTGAAGCAACATAGTCAATGTGTTTTGAGAATGATAATTTTTTATCAATTACCACTCCTAGGTCTTTTACATCTTCTACTTCATTTAGCACTTTGTTGTTGAAATTGTAATCATAAGAAAATACATTTTGGTTTCGAGCAGCATTTATCTAAATTCAAGAAGAGTTTATTGATTTTACAATATTCATAGAACCTATTCAAGTCACTTTGAATCATAGAGCAATCTGTAATTCTATCCACTTTTGAGAATATTTTCAAATCATCCGCATATAAAATGAATTCACAAAATTCGAAACAGGATTTTATATCATTCAGGTAACTGATAAAAAGTATACTATACTATAATATGGGTTTGAGAACCATACTTTTCACAACGAATTAAACTAAAATTGAATAATGCGGCATGGTTTGGTTTCCCCCTTAGTCTACTTTTAGCAGATACAGTGTGACTCACTTCTCATGGAAACACCCCTGTACCTTCCGTAATAATTGAGGTTGAATGATGAAACTCTTAGGACTGATGAAAATGCTCAAAATGCACCTACCACCTGAATGAGGTTGGCCTACGTGATATACACTGCCCGCCAATCGCGATGGAACAACACATTTTTACGGTAAAACATACTAGGGGGCAAAATAGGCTAAAAATTCCTTCAGATTTGTGATCAGGACCACCAACTTACAACAGATACACTTTTTCTTTGAATAAATTTCAGTCCTGAAAAATTCGAATTTGTCTCACTTCTCATGGAAACACCCCCGTATTTTCCGTAATTTTATACGTAGAACCCTGAAATTTGCAGGATCGATAGATACACTAGAAATGAACTCACTGCACAAAACGGGTCATCCTACATGATGTGCACTGCACGCCAGCAGCGATGGAAAAATGGGTGGTTCCTTCGCTGCTGGCGTGCAGTGTATATTACGTAGATTGACCATTTCCGTGCAGTGAGTATATTTCCAGTGTATCTACAGATCCTGTAAATTTCATGGTTCTACGTAAAAAGTTACGGAAGATACGGGGGTGTTTCCATGAGAAGTGAGACAAATTCGGATTTTTCAGGACTTAAATGTTTTCAGGGAAAATGTGTCTCTGTAGTAAGTTGGTGGTCCTGATCACGAATCTGTAGGAATTTTGAGCCTATTCTGCCCCCTAGTATGTTTTACCGTAAAAATGGGTTGTTCCATCGCGAGTGGCGGGCAGTGTATATCACTTAGGCCAACCTCATTTAGGTGGTAGGTGCATTTTGAGCATTTTCGTCATTCAACCTCAATTATTACGGAAGATACGGGGATGTTTCCATGAGAAGTGAGACACACTGTATATTTATGAACAACTTGGAGAATTCCTAATTTAATTGTTACGGCTCTGCATGTGATTTTGAATTTCCACTTATACTCTCAACGCGAGCATGTCAGCCCCCGGTTTGTGTGTGTTTCTGACGGCCAGATGATCGAAATCCAGAAAACAGGATAACAAGAAAACTTTGCAACCTTCTTTTCCTCGAGCCACTTCTTGATTTCTTTTAAATTTGAAACATTCTGTGTTATGCGAACAGTTTTACGAGTCTTGATCATATCATTTATTTTCTTGTTACCGCTTTTCCACGTTGTCCCACATAAGTGTGTTTCTCTAATATTTCGACCCATCTCGAATACTGTTTGTTCGATCAGGACAGGTAGGTCTACGAGATTCGTATAGAAAGAGCCAGTGTTAGATGAAAGAGGCTGAATGAAGAATACGCCAATAAATTACTACCGACAGAACAATATTGGCACGTGCACCAATCACGCTTCGACCTTTACGCATTATTAATTATTACATGTAAAGAAATTATTGGGGCTTTATTTTACCTATTTCAAGCACGCCTCGTCGTGTTTAAATAGAATTTTCAAAAACTTGCGTTTTTTAAAGTTATCATGGCAACATCAACAACTTGAGAAACGTGAAGTCTGAATGACAATTTTTCGATTATTGATTTGACAGGAGTACTGGACTACAAGCCCAGGCCGATTTTGGAGGGGTCATTTGACCCAGCATGAAATATATTCAGAATTATAGTACAATACGAAACAACTCCTTTCCGCACTGTGCCGTCAGTTGCGAGCGGTGCGGATGAGTACGATGGTCAAAAAAACTTTCCACCGAGGGGTGAGATTTTTCGACAAAAGATTCTTGTACGACATTTCTCAAGATGAGATCACTGAAAAATAAACAAATAGGACCTAATGCTGTACAAAAAGATCGGTACTGAAAGCCAGGAATTTTTTTATTTTTCGCAAATTTTTGTTATGAATTCAGATGATTTATTACTGTACGGCATTTGTATAATTCAATTAGAATAACTACATAGATTCATTTTTCAGAAACGCCGTACATATTTGCCGGTACTGGGGTGGGGAGCCCCGCAAGCAAATTCATACTCAGACCTGTATGTTTCAAGATCATTGGAAAATTTACGGCATCGGTTCCACATTATTATTCAACACATAAAATGATTTTCAGAAATTATGCCGTCTAAAAATTTTGGTGCTTAAAATTATTAAAAAAATAAAATGAAAAATTCCCTCTATTAGGGGGGTTGAATCTTATATTGTTCAAAGAAAAATTGTAAATGCCTGTACGGCAACCGGTTTTCAGACTACATATTTTTGGTTTACGTAATAGCAGGTTATAATTGATGAAACCAAATAGAAATATGAATTTAAAAAAAATTGCACTGTAATTTATTAGAGAAGTAATTTTTAGTATATCATGCTTTTTCAATTTCTCAAGCATCCCTAAACAAAAAAAATTGATGCCGTACTTTTTCAATTTAAGGATTTCTCACAGCTGGTAAGATTTTGCATTAAGTTTTTACGGAATATTAGCAACTTTAAATATTGTACGGCATTCAGAAAATGTTATTGGCAATATAAAATAATAATTGAGAATTACAATACCGTTCATATCAGATGGAACATACAATACCTACTCTGAAACCGTATAACTTGAAAATTCGAGCATTTTTTCTCAGTTCAATGTACATTATTTTACTGTACCTTACAATCTTCATATTTAAGTATTTCACTTTGTCGCTTTTTTGAAACACACAATTTTTTATTCTCAATCTGGACAAGAATGTCCTCACAGATTATATTCATTTATTAACGGGTACTCAATTCAGTCCTGGTCCTCGACATTTGTTGGAGTCTAATTGATATAATTTATTCAATATGGTTTTCAAGCTGAAATTACAGGAACTCATATCTATAGTTCTCTCGCAGTTGAATCCTAATAAATTAGCATTAAATTATACATATTAAGGTATGAGAGAATATTGTGAGTTTACCCAAAACAACTTCAAATAATTTTTCATAATTTTTGTAAATTTCTACAAATATTTACTACTGCAAATGGAACTTACTTTTTATTGATTATAATTATGGTTTTTGAAAACCTGGGAGATTCATAATAGCAAATTTTACAAAACCTTCATAAAAAAATTATCTTGGCCGTCATCCTTGGTTCATTGCGTCTGCTCAGGGCACATGATTCTCGGACCCAGTAATCACTCACCCCACGGACGTGGGGAGTGGTTTTCTATCTTAATGAACCAGCGCGCCCTCCGGAAGTATCGGGGCTCCGGAGGCAGAGCCTGACTGGAAGATCAACAATAATAATAATACTCAGGGCACATAATTCTCAGACCCATTTATCACTCGCCCCACTGACATTTCATCGCAAAAGTTGGTCTTATTTATCATTAGTACTAAATTATCGACTTTTGTTGAAGTTTTACTAGTTTTTTAGTGCAAGTTTGATACCTATTTCTCTCTGTATGTATGTCCATAATAACTATCAGTGTGATATGGAAGGAAATTATTGAAATAATCAATTAATAATTGGTAAACGATTAAATAACGAAAATATTCAACTTTACGATCACTTTAATCATAAAACATGTGATTTTTTAATTTTTTCCGCTTAGGTAGCTATGATTCTGAATTTGAATGTTGGTTGTGATTTTTAACAACTTTTCTTAATAAACTTTTTTGATAATGTTGAAAATAAGGGTAGTTTGTAGCAGATCAAATTTCCTCTTTTTTGTTCTCCCCTGTATACCGTTTAGAACTTTAAAATTCTGATTACTTTTATGAAAGTTTTCTGTAATGCACCAAATTTTATGAATTTTATGAAGAATAAAACACTTGCTCTATTTCGAGCACTCGAAATATCGCTCGTGTTGGAAAGAACTTTTTATCCACCTTTACTTTAATATACTATTTCAATACTTACGTCAAAAATGTACTGTTTTTGATTACTTTTAAATGTCAAAAGTAGGCTATTTTTGAGAACAGTACAAAAAAAATTGTAAGTCGGGCCTGCAAAAAAAGTACAGACCTACGTTGTTTAAATACACAATAAAAAATCCCCTCATTCTCATTTCAATCATTTTTTAGTAAATATATTACACAATCATCCACACTAATTGTTTACAAGATTTATAGTTTTAATAAATGAATCGAAGATTTGTGTTTGTATAGAAGTGTATAAATTTATATTTATTGCAATAAGGGCCAGTTTTTCATGTTCCAGTTAAACTCCAGATAACTTACTAATAGTTTAGAATGTGATCCTTCAAACGTCATTTAAGAATGTCGTTCACGATCTAAACTATTAGTTAGTTCTCTGGAGTTTGACTGGAACCTGAAAAACTGGCCCTAAATCTCGTAAATTGCCTGATATGGAATCAATCCTTTACCACAAGCTAGCTATTCTTAATGCGAACCTGACTTTCATTTAATTCTTTCATACAAGAGAATAATTATATATTTTTGGTATTTCGCAAAATGAATTATTCAACCAACTTCGCGAAGTCAGAGTTTGCGTTAGATAAAAATAGGTGTTTAACTTTCTCGCTCCTATGGTATGGAAATTTCAGGAGATCTAGTGTCACGTCATTTCTTTAATGATTTTTAGAGTTCGCGGACGAGATTTGGTTTCAAATAATGAGCAGTGATTTGCATATTTTCCTAGAAGCCGAGTGTGACAGTCAGAGACTTCATTACGGAATGTCGCAGCAGCCAACTGAAATATAGGTCAGATTTCCATCATTTAATCATATTGTGTCTGGATGCAAACTTCATTGCATTCATTCGTTAAGAGATGAAACCCAAAGTGTCGACGTTGTTGAAGATCTTTAGGTTACATGACAGTCTTTGGTGTGTAGGTATAAGAAAATTACATTTTCGAGTAGAATGAATATTTGGTTGGATGTATTTAAATGAAATTCAAATCATTCATTATTTTGTCATTGAGGTATCACTACTACATTTTTACTATAATAGTATATTCTTCAAGGAGCGTATAATGATAGCTATTATTCTCGAGGATAAAAATAAATAATTTTAAAAAAAACTTCCAATAGTGGGATTCGAACTCAGGGCTATATAACTAACTTCGTTATACATTTACTTCATGTACACGCTTCTACCAACAGGCACTCGAAAATTTGTGAATTAAATACCTACTAGAGAAATTCTGACCAAGAACTAAGAGAGTGTGGAACGTTCAAGTAAAAATTGTTTGACATACCTTTGTTGCAAGATAGATTTCATCAGGAGCTTCATTGATTAATCCGCTCTATTCATTTTTATATCACATCAAAGTTAAAACTAAGAAAGTAGTCAATCTGACATTCGCGGATGCCAAGCTGTGACAAAAGTTCAATCAAGCAAAGCCTTCTTGAGAAATTTGTTTGTAAACCTCTCAGTTCCCGTGGATTCTGAAAATTCTGAACCTGTGATTGGCCGAATGCCGTTGAATAATGAGTTAGGATCCACGGTGTCTTGGAATCTTTATTCTTCAATTAAAAATCAATATGTAATGAACGTAGAATAAAATAGTCGTAGAGAAATAAATATACTGTAAACAATACCAGAGTGGAAACATAATATCAAAATTGACCATGCCCAATCATTTTTTTAACAAAAAAATTCTCAGCAGTATGTGTATAGTCGGAACATTCAGGGTTAATTATAAGTAAGTAAATGTAGAAAAAATCAAGACGATCGAGGAAAAGTTTCAGAAGGGAGTTGAGGTAAACTTTTATCAGGGTTGGATATTGGTTTGTGGTTGAAATATTAATTTTCATGTAATGTAATGTCACTCACATTCACAAGAAAGAATTTAGTTCCTTCAACAGTACATCCAGTCGCACACAACTGATCCATCTTGATGAAAATATCAGCTAAAACTAGCAAGAGAAGTAAATTAATACAATAGTCTTATTTTGATTTTGATGAAAAACTAAAGATTTTTCGTTGCAAAATATGTGGTACTATTATTGTTCAATGTATGTATGTATATATTTTCATAGGACCCCGCACAAATCTAATGGGAAATGGATCCCTGTCGAATTGACAGAAATTTGAATATGAATATGTCTGATCAAAAGTATCCATTGGCCAGAGACCTAAACATGGACAGTTATTTAAGGTGCATTTAGTCAACATCATTTTAAAATTGTGCTTAAATATATATCAAAAGCGAAAGTTGAACCTGTTATATCAAATGGCGCCATTTATACAACAATGTTAAGTTTATGCTAAAAACCTTTGATGTTACCGTTATGTTTATGATAATGCTTATGCTAAAGTTGACTAAATCAACCCTTAGATATCGAAAGTCAAAAGTTGCAACTTGTGCAAATCTCCCAAGCGATCTCATTTGATTTTGACCATGAATAATGGCGATTACTTTGCTCAGTTTTGACAGGAATAATAACAATTTCTGAATCGTCCAAAGCTAATGTTTTGAATATTTTTATACTCACATTATTTTGAATAATATGGCTTTTGGAAGAAAATGCCGACAAATGTGAAATCGCCATACGCAGACGAGAGCGGTTGTATAGGCCACCCAAAGTAAGGATGCAAATTCTTTTTCGATCGCGTGAGAGATCTGCACTAGTCGCAACTTTTGACCTTCGAGAATAATAATAATAATAATAGTTTTTATTGACAGTTTCTTTCAAAATACAGACATACAATATAATCCTGTCAAAAAGCAGAATTCAACATCTGCACATGATATTGCTCATGGCATAGATATTGCTCTTCCATCCAACTTGATACTTAAAAAAAACTGTCCACTTTTAGGTCTCGGGCCCATTGAGACTTTTGATCAGAAAACTAAACTACACTACACATATCCAAATTTCAGGCAATTCGACAGGGATCCATTTCTCATTTGAATAGGGATGTTCACAAAAAAATAAAACCGCCCATAAATACAAGGAAACCATACATTATGACCTTAGAATCAGATCTGTGATGTTTAATGAAATTCCAGAAAGGCGTTAGCCCATAATCTTCATGTGAAATTGCTACATTCGTTTGAATGCACGAAACGCTCTCCGATTGGCGTGACGTCAGCATTGAACGCTGGCATTTCTTTCGAAATAAAGCCGTAATTGTTAATTGTTTCTACTGGCTACTGCATGATGGAAGAGGGTTTTCAAAAGGCTGATACCCATAATTTACCAACAGTAGATGTTGTTATGGTGTCTGACTTTTTAACAGAGTGCAAAAACCCGAATCAACCGCAAACAAGTAAAGGCTAAACAGTAAGTGTATATACGTGCATATTTTGATAATTCAGTGCATGGCAGAGACTGTCATAAGAGTGTAAAAATCTATATTTCTATATTTCAGGTGAAACTAGCGGCAATAAAATAAGTTAGGTGAGGTATGGCAATTTCTGAATAAAAATGTATGACACTTCCGTGTTTATTGAAATAACATATTCTTCAAAATCAGTAGCTAATGACAATGTTTGGTTTACTTCGATTTTAGTTTGCTTGGATATCGTGATAATATTGGCTGAAATTTAAAAAAAGTGGTAAATAATAAAGTAATTTCTATAATTCAAACCGCAGTTCATGATCTTTGCTAATAATAATTGCAATACACAGTTTGGAACCTTTGGTACAGTAATGACACCTCGACAGAAAGATTAAACTGAGGTTAATCGGAGGTTAAACTTAGTTTAATCTTCCTCTTGAGGATGATCACTTGGTGATTTAAACACGTGTCGAGGTGTTAAAAATTTTCAATAATATTCAGTAATAATATGTAATTCAATTCAGTATATTCAATTCAGATTCATTGAAAATTTCAGAAATTTTATTTTTTTTGATCTTATTTCGCTACTCAAACGGAAAGTGGTTGTTTTTTTATCCGCCTGCCAACTGAAAATATGCGGTACTATACTCCCGGCTTCATTCGAGCTTTAACTTTAATAAACTCATAATTCTTAATAGTTTTCCATCATATCTTCTGCAAGCTGTAAACATTAAATTATTTGAAATTTCGGTAGTAATAATTACAAAGACACGTTGAAATAATCGTCATAACAAAAAAAACACTGTTTTCACTGACACATCTTTTATCTTTTTCTTCTTACAGCAGTAAATCATTCCTTTTTTTTAAGATTTCGTGGAACTGTTATGAATATCTTCTCCATACTATTTTTGGATGTGTTTACTCACCCAGGAACAAAACACCTCTTATTATAACTCATTTTGAAACATCACTTCAAATGAAATCCAGCGAAACCCACACCTGTAAATGATCAACACTTATAAGCGCGCTGCGTTATAATGCACTCCGCTTACACTATCAAAGAAATAACGTAAATCGCTGCTAGCCTCGTGCAGGGTACGTTTTCTACCCTTGCTTATTTCATCATTTTTGTTTTGCGTTCATTTAATCACATTTTCATTTTTGAGACTTTTTGTGCTAGTAATGTGTTTTTAGAGAGGAATAACTTTCGAAATACATTATAATTAAAAATTAGTGGACATACCTATTGTGCGGGGTCCTTTAACACATTCACTGCTTACGGCGCACATGTGCGTCCAACAGTGGCTCAAACAGTATATGCTCACGGCGCTCTTGCGCATCGTTGCTTGAATGTTTTCCGCTGTTTAATAAATTGTTTGTGAAATTGTTTGAATTGTTATTTCCGTCTACCGATTGCACGGTGGCCATGCGTGGATTTGAACCATGGACCCTTCGCTTGAGAGGCGAACGCTCTACCAGCACGGCGACCAACACGGTTTAATAAATAGTGTCAGCATATTTGATGCGCCATCTATTATTCCATGAGCAGCGAATGTGTTAAGATGGATTGGTAATTAATTAACAGCTATAGATTGGGAATGGAATCATCATGTTAAAGGTGTCATACCTTCATGCACAGAGATAGAATTAATTTCTGAAAAATTGTTGAAAATTATCTGCTGATGCACTGGTAAAAGATGTGGCTTGAGATGCACAAAGTGCTCTAATTGTCATGGTTCTGAAATCTGTTCCAATGCTGAAAAGAGAGTATTGTCAAATCCAAACTTGGCTTGGTAATCAATTAACAGCTACTGATTGGGGATGGAAACATCTTGTCATGAGGGGGAATGCACGAAAACGCTAATGCAGACCTATTAATTATTGCTGGTATTAATTGTGTGATTTATAACTGAACTTGAAATTGATTGAAGTAGTGCATAGATAAAGGTTGGGAATAGGTAGTGAGATTTGATGAGGATATAGTTCAGTCTAGAAATGAAGCTGCACTTAGTTTTTCACTAGACATCATTGAAATCTTTTCGTTACAGATTTTATTGAAAAGTTCTCAACTCCTGCGTTGAATATATTATGAGAGGTGTGGGAAGTATCAGCTCCTACATATCAGTCGAGAAAAATACCGGAAAAGTAATTTCTGTAGATAATAAATACTTCATTCGAGGTAATGGCAGTCATTTTATTTGGTGATTGTCTACCAGATGGCAGCAGCGAAGTTCGCCGTTGTTACCATGAATTTATCAAATGCTGCACTATTTTACATAGTAGGCCAGATACCAAACCTATACATTATGCAATTCTTTTTGCAACTTTCTTTACAGTTATGTTTGGTATTGGTAATGTTTGTATGTGCAGTCTTGATCGTCATAAACATTTAAATAGATTCAATTAGACTTTTAAGCATGTGAAGAATAATTTACTTTTCTATCACTTTTCTAGAATATCTGTTTGAAAACCATTCGTTACTTACATACAGCTGCAGATACGACTTTTAGTTTGAATATTGGTCTCTTCCATGAAAATTGCAGATTTCTTCTACAATTTGGAATGTTTGTTTTTTTTCAGTTTGTATTTATGAGCTTCTGTTTTCTTGTGAATAATTGTGACTTGTAATCGTTATGATATTCAAACAGTTTTCATGAGAAATGAATATTATTTACTAAATTAGAAAGAATTATATGCATTTGTTAGGGGTGAAATTTAGGAAAGGAGAGCAGTTGAATGGCAATGATGTTTCACGCCACCAACATACCCGGGAGCTCAGTTGGCGTGGGTTCGACAATAAAAATTGATTTCGATAAGATTGAGATATGGGGTTTAATTTTACGGAGCGCCACAGATTTATCGCCAGGAAAAAATCCGAAACCACCCTGATGGAATGAGACCACTGCACTAATATTATTGAAATATTAAACAATATGTACCTGTAATGGTATAAAAATAATATATGAATATGTAGAGGTTTTTTTATGCTTGGATAACTTCCAGAATAAAAAGAAGTCAAGTTCCCTACTAATAAAATGTACTGATTGATGTTACACACACTGTATGTGCACAAATCGGCAGACAATACAAAATAAAGTGAAATTAATGTAAATATGGCACGACACCACCAAGATGTCTGTACGCTTTTTTTTTTCTTGGAGATTTTGGCATCGATTGCTATGGTCATTAGCCATGTGTTCTGGATATGCCTTGTTACTAACTCCATACGCCACCTTAGGAGCAGCACTGTTAATTTTTAACGCAACAGGAAAACGTCACTCAGATCACTCAGACATCAAAGTCAAAAACTGTCACTATCAGACAAAGCGCTTTCTTGCTTGTTCGTGGTCTGTGAGATCAGTCCAGGAATCACCTCTATAGCTATTAGGAGCTACTCCTTGGGACAATTGGACAACGACTCAGGTGAACAGAATACCTAGATTCAGTGTTGCCAACTGAAACAAGACGAAACCACCAGCGTTTTTGTTCAATCTCGGAACCAATTACAAATACGGTCAAGTATTCGAATACACAGAATAGAGATAGAGAAGAAATGTGACGGTTTTTGTGTTCTAAACACAATACAATAGACTAATCAAAAGTATGTTTACAAAATATCGCTGTCATACCGCGGAATGCGGGATGTTATTATTCACTTTTAGCTTAAGGACAGTTCATGTCCGCTCGAACTAGTACGGCAAAGGTTAGTACTAATAACATTCGGAACAAGATGTACATGACAGTGGAAAGTTTATATCGATGACAGATAATTTCTGATGTTATTGTATTTAAACAGAAAGGGTTTTCTAGTGCAAAATAAACCCGTAACACATTCTTAGAGAGTAAGTAAGATTTCACTTTTTCCTTGAATGTTTCTAATGGATAATAATGGATGGGTTGAAAATGATGAAAGTTATGAAAAAACTATAGGAACTAGGGATCGACCGATATCGAAATTTCAGCCGATACCGATAATCGGCCGATACCGATATTTCAAATACCGATATATCGGTCTATCGGCCGTTCATTTTTTTCCATCGTTGTTCGTACAGTTGTACTAACATAGCTGAAACCGTAAAAACATAATTCGACAATGGGATATAAATTCAGAAAAGGCTAAGGAAATTCATAAATTAATTGGTGAAATAAATGATAGCTACCGGCAATCAACTATTTTCCATTTGTTCGGATACTGGTTTTACACGCTTATTAAAAAAAGGATTTCCTTTATATTCGATACCATCAGACAAATCTTTCCGTGAAACTGTAGTGCCAGACATTTTTCTAAAGTGCAAATCTCGTGAACAAAAAATAATAGATGATCGGATGATCGGAAAAATCAGATATATGGACTTGTCAACACAACAATTATATCTTCTTTTATATCTTTGACGGCACATTTTTGGAATAAAAATGTGTCTAGTCACCGAGAGTCATTTGTTCTAGCTTGTAGAGGTTTTCCAGGCACCCATACAGGTGAGACCATATCTGAGATGCTTCAAGATCTATTAGACCAATAGAAATTGAAAAAAAGCCAAATTCACCTCTTGTTGGCAGATAACGCCTCCAATATGAAAAAAGGGATCGTCGGCGCTATAATGAAATATCAGGGTTGTTTTGTTCACACTTTACAATTAACAATAAAAGACTCCATTGATTGCCAAAGGGCAGTAATAGATGTCATTTTTAAAGATGGAAATTATTTTTGAATATATAGTATGAGAGATATTCTGATGAACTAAAAGCTACACCAGCATTTACGGCACACTCCAAATAAACTACAACATAATTTTGTACACATTTATTACAAATTTGCGTCCCATCAATTTTTTTTTACAATTTCCGTTTTCCAGGAAATGGGCGTGGGCTAACTTTTAAGTAAAGCTGCACCGCACATTTTGTTTTTTTTTAATACGCAATTATTGATGTTCACATGGCTGCTAACATTCCTTACACATGTATTACAAATCATTGACATGATGAAAATTCCAGGAGTTTAATAACCCTTACAGATCGAAAATTCCCTAATAAATATAGATCTCAACGTGGTCGATGCCAGAATTGTTCACAAGATAGTTTATAATTTTTGTACAAAATTCTTTTACAGTCCCCGTTTTCCAGGAAATGGGCGTGGGCTAACTTTTGTATTAAGCTGCACCACACATTATGTATTTTGAAAAAATATGCATTTGTTGATGGTCAAATGGCTGCTATAACATTTCTTACACATTTATTACAAATTATTGACGTGTTGAAAATTCTCTAATAAATATAGATCCCAACTTGGTCAGTACCAGAATTGTTCACGAAATTGTTTATAATTTTTGTTTTTGTACAAACTATCACATTGCACTTATAGCTACAATTTTCCACAAAACTATTTAAAAATTCATTAGAATCTATCGACGTGTTGACAGTTTCAGAATTTCCATGAGGTTGTCCATGAGCAACTAAAGACAAGCAGTAGAAGCGTTTGGTATACTGTTAAGTATTCTAATACCCGGAGAAGTAAACTGTAATACCCGATGAAATATATTTCACGTCAGATTTCCTATCATATGGCAACACAGAAATTTATTAACACAGCCCACTCTTCAAAATATCAATTTCCAAGGTAGATATTGTCCTTGAACAACTGAAGACACGCAGTAGAACCGTGTGGGATACTGTAAAGAATTCTCATACTCGATGAAATACAGTTCACGTCGGATTTTCTATAATATCGCAACACAAAAATTCATTAACACAGCCCACTCTGCAAAATGCTAATTTCCATGGTTGATATTGTCCATGAGCAACTAAAGACACACATTAGAAGCGTGTGGGATGTGAAAAATTCTAATACTCGATGAAATACAGTTCAGGTCGGATTTCCTATCAAGTCGCAACACAAAAATTTATCAACAAAGCCCACTTTCCAAAATATTGATTTCCATAGTTGATATTGTCCATGAGCAACTGAAGACAAGCAATAGAAGTAAAGAATTCTAATACTCGATGAAATACAGTTCACGTCGGATTTCCTATCATATCGCAACACAAAAATTTATTAACACAGCCTACTCTGCAAAATGTTGATTTCCATGGTTAATATTGTTCATGAGCAACTAAAGACACATATTAGATGCGCATGGGATACTGTAAAGAATTCTAATACTCGATGAAATACAGTTTACGTCGGATATCCTATCAAGTCGCAACACAAACATTTAATAACAAAGCCCACTCTTCAAAATATCAATTTCCATGGTAGATATTGTCCATGAGCAACTGAAGACACGCAGTAGAACCGTGTGGGATACTGTAAATAATTCTAATACTCGATGAAATATAGTTCACGTTGGATTTCCTATCATGCAACAAAAATTTATTAACTCATCCCACTCCTCAAAATATTGATTTCCGTGGTTGATATTGTCCATGAGCAACTGAAGACAAGCAGTAGAGCCGTGTGGGATACTGTGAAGAATTCTAATACTCGATAAAATGCAGTTCACGTCGGATTTCCCATCATATCCCCACACAAAAATTTGTTAACACAGCCCACTCTTCAAAATATCAATTTCCATGAGGAAATGATCCCTTCGCTTAAAAAAAATGCCTAAAACTGAAATAAGGCTTGTTGCGGATTTTCTGTCAACTCAGAGGTTATTTTTTTAACGGTATAATATGAAAATACGAAATCGCTCACTTTGCAATGCAGTGAAATAAGTTTATGCGCTGTGTGGGGTGTTCAACCCTATGGAAATCATCATTGTGAAATTTTCAACACGTCGGCGTCGATAGATTCTAATCACTTTTAGATAATTTTATGGAAAATTTTTGCGATACGCACAATACCGCAATAGATGATGTAATAGGAATTTTGAGAAGTTTGGGGTGTTCATGATATTAAGATACATATTCGAATCTGAAATAGAATGTTTCACCGGAAATTATATCAACTTTTGTATTCCAACTCATTTGTTTTTATTTATCAAATTTGTTTTCTTTTTCTGCATCGAACCATATGCTATATGAATAAAATTAATTATCTGCTGTCTTCCGGGATCGTCAAATCAATCAAATTTTACAACTACTTCATGAATATATTGACACAAAATTTCATACATTTGCAAAAACACTTTACCTAAACGACGCATCATAAATCATAAAACACGTTCAACTATATTTGGATCCAGAAGATACCTTTGTCAGAAGGATTTAGAAGATTAGGTAACTTGCTCGACTTCCAAGACGAGTGTAATAAAAAAATCGTTTTAAGCATATCATCGTCCGAATAGAAACCGCATCTAACCGCAACTAACGAAAAGTACATCGCTCAAACTTTCCGACGGAGTTTTGATTGCTTTCCACGAGCCGTTCTCACTCCACGATGAGAAACTATTGTTGGCGGAATTATGGGATAATTGCTCTTCTAACAAAACGCGAATGTTTCTGACAGCGGAATATAATAAAAGTGGACAGAAATGAAGATTTGTAGTGCGTTTTAATGACAAAAGGAAGCTGAAAGTGGTATAACGGACATTTTATTTTCAGCGAGATTTAAATATATTGTAGAGGAAGGTTTCAGTGCGGACTTATTTATTAATTTTCCAAGGGAAATTAATATATATGTTGTGGCGTTTTAATCGCCACAGAAATTAATATTCAATAAACACAATTTATTTTTCACTTGTACACTATTGCTTTATAATACCTTGGCAACGGTTGCTATTAACAGACAAATGGAAGGCATTATGAATCATAACGCCCTCTAAATGTTTTTTCTGTAGTTCAATAAATTAATTACTCTGAAAAGTTTTATTTATAACTGTAGGTACATAAAAAAAGGACTAATTATTTTCTCTATAATATAAATTACAATTTTCAAATGTTCCTGAAAAATTAGTTTGAAGTTCTGTGAGTTGACCGATGATGAACTCCTCAATGTGCATTCGGTTTCGTTCGGAACGGCAATTTTTTTTTTTTTTTTTTGAAACGGAATGGGCTATCATTGTAGCAATTTTGTTCTTCGAGGAGATACTTTCTTCAATATAGCTCTCCGCTACCGTACCCTCTTCCATTTTCTATATAATTTTAGTGTTTCAAAGGAAGCACCACCTTGAACAAGAAGCGTTGACGACGTTCGGCGTAGACAATGTCCGGTGTAACCTTTCGGGTTTTCCAAATTAAGGTATTTTGCTATGATAGACACTTCCTATAGTATTTTCACCTACAGGTAATTCAATGCATTCATTATTTCTGTAGGTTAAAAAAAACCTACGTTAATAAGCTCCTATTTCGCTTTCTTCAACAATGGTGAAACTTTTTGAGATGTACGTCTCGGTTTCTGGTACCTTGATCAGTAAAACGGCTCCTCTGTCTTCAATATCATTAATTGTCAAGTTCGAGGCTCCTATTTCGCTTTCTTCAACAATGGTGAAACTGTTTGAGGTGCAGGTCTTGGTTTCTGGTACCTTAATCAATTCTCATCCTGACCATTTCATCACGTCTTAAGCCTCCAAATACGCCCTTTACCAGAACAACTTTATGTAGCAGAAAAGTATCACCTGGAGCTTTTCTTATGAAAAGTAATACTTGTCCACCTTCAAACACCTTTGATTTTTTCAGGAATGTATCCTTTTGATTTAACTTTCAGAAAGGCCATCCGTTGACTGAATGCTGATATATTAATGTTTTCTTTAACAATCAATGTTGATTTCAGCTGTGAGTATTTGACCTATATAAAGTTAGCGAGACAACTTCGAAGAAATTTAAAACGGATTATTCCATAATTTGCCGCCTTTTTGTCGCTAATTAGTTGCGAAGAAAAAAAATTTGCCGCTCTTTTTTTTAAAGTATGCGTTATTTAGCTAACTTCATATGAAGCTAGCGAAACAACATCCCTAATTTCTATTTTTCTACAGTTCTGAAATATCCATAATTTGCCGACTTTTTGTCGCTAATTAGTTGCGAAGAAAAAAATTTTGTCGCTCTTTCTTTTAAAAAAATATGCGTTGTTTCGCTAACTTCATATGAACTTAGCGAAACAACTTCCATAATTTTAATTTTTTCACATTTCGGAAGTATCCATAATTTGCCGCCTTTTTGTCGCTAATTAGTTGCGCAGAAAAAAATATTGTCGATCTTTTTTTTTAATATGCGATGTTTTGCTAACTTCATAATTATGAAGCGTAATTTCTATCTTTTCTCAGTTCTGAAATATCCAGAATCTGCCGCTATTTTGTAGCTAATCAGTTGCGGAGAGAAACAACTTGTCTCTTATCTCGAATAAAAATATACGATGTTTTGACAACTTCCGTTATTTTTGTCTCCTCTCACTTTATAAGATTCCAAAAATTGATACCTTCTTTAAAAAAATATGCAATGTTTCGCTAACCTTATATGAAGTTAGCGGGACAACTTCCGTCATTTTTTAATATTTTAAACGGTTTTATTCAGCTTACAGTTTTGTTTGTGTGGGTCAAATCTAGAAATTGATTGATCTGAAATTTTGTGCACACCTTCAATTCTGATGACAATGCAGTTATGTATATTTAGTATCATTGTAAATCCAAGATGGCCACCACCACAATATGACGGACATATTGTTTTTCAACCCCCTCAATATGGGTATCAAATGAAAGGGCTGAATTAGTAGAATACAGTACACCATGAAAAGATTTCAAATTCAAGATGACCGCTGCCCCAAAATGGCGGACGACATATTTTGTTCAACCCCCTCAATATGGATATCAAATTAAAGGGCTGAACATGCTAAAAAGATGAAAACTTATTTTTTTTCAAAGCAGATTAGCTACAGAGGAAACCATGTACCCTCCATCGAACTAATGAAAATGGATCATTTTTGGCCTCAGTTAGATAACGTAATATAAAAAAATTAATGTTTCTATCACCCTGCAAGTTACAGCAACCCATAGCTCGACACTTGTTTATTTTGATACAAAACTACAACTCACTACTTACTCTGTAATAATATTGCATGCCTCAACTTTGCTCACTTGTTAGTCTCAGAGTATATCGGCTAAGTAAAATTTGAGGAGGTGACGTCACAAAAATATGGTGAGAGTGGATTTACTTCCGTACGGTGCTTCAACATATTCGGAACAAAAAAATCATATTCAATTTGCTTATGGTACTACTTACCGCAACACTTGTAAAATATTTTGAAAGAAATTCAGTTACAAAAACAAAAGTCACAATTTTATTTAACGGTTACCTAAAATATGTAATGAATATCTTTTTTATTTAATTTTATTCTAATGGCAATCTTATGGCAAATAAAATACATCATATTTTTATCATCATAACCTCAAACGAAGGATCCACACTTGTTTTAGACAAATTATGGATACTAGGTATAAGAATTAATAAAAAGTAAAAATTGCTGAAGTTGTTTCGTTAACTTCCAATGAAGTTAGCGAAACATCTCATATTTAAAAAAAGAGTGACAATTTTTTTTCCCGCAACTAATTAGCGACAAAAAGGCGGCAAATTATGGATACTTCAGAACTGTGAAAATATAGAAATTGCGAAAGTTGTTTCGTTATCTTCAAATGAAGTTAGTGAAACATCGCATATTCAAAAAAACGAGCTACAATTTTTTTCCGCAACTAATTAGCGACAAAAAGGCGACAAATTATGGACACTTCAAAACTGTGAAAAAACAGAAATTGCGGAAACACCTCATATTTTTTTGAAAGAAAGAGCGGCAATTTTTTTTTCATATGAAGTTAGCGAAACAACGCATATTTTTGTAAAAAAAAGAGCAACAAATTATTTCTCTTTTCAACTAATTAGCGACAAAAAAAAAAGGCGGCAAATTATGGAATAATCCGTTATCAACTTTTTCTATGTCTATGTCTTGCTAACTTTATATAGATGAGTATTTGGTCCATAGACTATTTGCACTATATTTTTCACACTGAAAAAATGTAAAATAAATAAAAAATATTAATATTTCTCATGACATAAACTCACGAGTTCCTGGAAGTATGCCATCAAGACAGTTTCATTTACGATATTCACTCTGTTTTCATGTTTCCATTTCAAAAAATGGTCATAATCCTTTTCGTATGAGTATTTGGATATCACAGGCAGTAAATGTCCTAAAGCTTTTTCTTTTTCAGCTTTGAGTGTCACATTCTGTGGGATCTCCATAATTATTATGATCACAACCATTTTTAGTTTCCTCCACTAACATGCTTGTCAATTCTTACAAAAATGCAGCGTCATTTTATTAAATTAACAACCCTTGTTTCCATGGCAATTGCATAGATGCTTCGTTGTGTTTAGTTGCCGACCAGAACGCAGTAAATACTATGAGAAGAAATTTATGAAGTAAACAACAGTAGATGTACAACCTGTTTCAAAACACGCATGCGCATTGACGAAGCTCGCTGGGTTCACCGCGTGACGTTGGGTGTTGCCGGATTTAAAATTAAGGAGTAGAGTTACGGAGGGTGGGACGTTGCCGGTTTTTAAATTTAATTATGGAAGAAAAAAGATATACACGGTGTAGCAACGTAACATGACAGAAAAAACAGTTTGTCAAAAATCGAATTATATACAGGGTGTTTCAAAATACATCGGAAAAATTAATCATCACATCATTGGAGCATCGCATCATTGGGGCATGCAGGGATTCAGAAGTTTTCGTTTTACGTATACAGGGTGTGTCAAAATACACCATTTAAGGAAAAAAATAAATACAGGGTGTCTCATAAACGTGCATCGTGATGGGGTTTGGCATTTAAGAAAAAATATATACCAGGTGTACCAACGTGCCAGTTGAGACAAAAAATATATACAGGATGTCTCTACCAACGTGCCAGTTGAGACAAAAAATATATACAGGGTGTCTCATAAATGTGCATCGTGACGGGGTCCGTCATTTTTAAAGTGCGATACCAATTCGTTTTCAAGGAATACATCAGAGCCATCTGTCGTTCAATATATACCTTAATGATATTTTGGATCTTTACGAATCATCAAAAAATAAGCACTTTCGGTTTCAAAAAATTAAGATAGAAGAAAAGTAATAGTAAATTCGGATTACCCACATCGAGGAGAGTCCAAATCTGCAATAAAATGGCTACTTCCGGTCCAAGCCGGAAATTGCACTTCCGGTCGTCCGATTTTGATGATTTTGTCATCAATAGATTCGTTTGGATGTCAAGAAACATTGTTAAGCATTTTCCGAGGTCAAAAGGGCATAGGAGGCTATCTTCGTTATTAGTAAAGTTACAGAAACGTGCGGGTACTCTAAGAAGACAACTTTCATGGGAGATCAAGAAAATAATAGAATTTGCGTACGTCAACTGCCATAAGGGCCGTAAACCGCACATATTATTGTGTTATGTACTTATTGCTTAAATCTTAGAAGCTAATTCGTAAAAGTTTGTCATTTTTCGTTCAGAATGCCACTCAATATATGTGTCTTTGTTTCGTTTTCACTATCCATCATCAGGCGGAGTTAGGCAGCACAATTTTTTTTAAAGTATGAGATTGAATAACATATGTGTGTGTGTGTGGTTGGGGCATGCAGGGATTCAGAAGTTTTCGTTTTACGTATACAAGGTGTATCAAAATTCAAGGAAAAAAAATACAGGGTGTAAACAGGGTGTTTCAAAATACATCATTTAAGAGAAAAAACCGCTGAAACATGTAAAAATGCGACCATAATATGCGTTTTTCGCATTCCAAAATAAACATCTAAAATTTGAAACGTTGAAACAGGCAAAAATGTGACCACAATTTGCGTTTTTCGCATTCCAAAAAACAGTCTAAAATTAAACCATAAAAACTGTGGTGTTTCAAAATACAACATTTAAGAGGAAAAACCAACCGGGTTTCTCAAAATGCATCATTTAAGAGAGAAAAACAACGGAGTGTCTCAAAATACGTCACTTAATAGGAAAAATATGACGACTGCTTGTCAAATGCTATACCAGTAGTGATTATTGCTTTTGCAGTGAAATCCATCCCATTGAATTCAATAAAGGACGCATTGTTATAGAATACGTAAGATTTCCCTGCATACGTTTGAAAGAGAGCATTTATTCTAGCATTTGGAGGTAGAGAGGGAATTTCGATATCTCTATCGATTTGTAAGCTAGGGAATGCACTTGAATAAAATCTATTTCTGCTGGCAACTAATAAATTACCAGTACCAGTTTGGAAAATGTGATCTATACCATTGGTAGCCACTTCATTGGGTAGATAATCTATGAGTTTTTCAGGTTCAGTAATTTTCTTTTTCTTATCGTTAATATCTATTTTCCAAAATAAATCCTTCACAATAATATATAATCGAAAGCTTGGAAAGCCTGGGGAGTACGCCAAAAACATTGAATTTGGTGGAGATGTAACTTCACATAAATTTTTACTAACTTCCGGTGAATGATAAAGGTGGTGTTTACTTATAGTACGAACTTCAGGAGAAGTTTTGAGAGTCGTGGTAGTTATCCGGGTTTCAGGAGAAATTTTACGTGTTGTGGTGGTTGTCCGGGTAGTAGTTGTAGATGGAGGTGTATACTTAGGTATAGGAACAAATCGATTCTTTCTACCATACAGCACCTCAAGTCCAGTTATGTCATCATGATGTATAGGACGAAATTGTTGCTGATACCGTGGAAACATAATGGCTTTCTCTGTATCACAATGAGCCAATCCTAAAGAATGACCAATTTCATGAACAGCAGTCATTAGTAAATTTGTATATCCATACGGCATTTCACCGTCTCCTGTATACCAGTTTTCTTCGTTATCAAAATGAATTTCTCTACAATTGTCAGGTGCTTGAGGAAAGTAAGCGTGAGCAAGAATATCACCAGGCCCATCAAGAGGAAAACCACAATAAGCGGTACCCATACAAGAACTACGAAATTGATGCTCCAGTTTTACAAATGTTATCGTAATATCTGATTCTTTAGGTGTTGCCACCATTTCAAATTCCAAAGTTGATGCATTCTCCCACATTTCGAAAGCTTTTTTGAACACACGGAGATATTCATCATGAGCCTTATAATTGTTAAGTGGATAGCGAGACAAACACCACCTCAAATGAGTTTTATTCCATTTAGTGTGCACTCTATATTCATTTTCACCTTGCCGACATCTGGGTCTCGCAATGAAATTCTTCGTTTCATTATTCAAACTCCCATCTACAGGTAAATTATAACGTTCTTAAAAATCACTAAGAGCTGTCGAAAACTCTGTCTGTGAATTATTACCAACATATCCATACATTTCAAGGTACTTTTGCATAGTACTTGATGAATTGTCAACTATTGTTACTGCTGCAGTGACAGACAGTGTCATTATAAGAAGCAATATGTTGTCCATTCTTAACGCTAGTGTGCAATAGAATGAGCCAACCAAGGAAATAATTATACTTATATGCAAAGTAGAAAATTTCTGAATATTTTCCATAATTCCACTCAGCTACATATTTCATACAATAATTTATTTTCATAATACAACAGATAATCCCTCAAAGCGTTAGCGTAACATATTTGAACCTTTCCAAGATGTTGTATTTTGAAGATGGAACTGTAAAAATAAAACGGGTAGAATTTTTTTCTCATCAAAATTACCAATTTCCAAAAAGTTTACTGATTGCATGGCTGAAGGGTTGATTCCTTCTAACGGAAAAACAAGAATTTACAAATTAAAATGAAAAAATAGAAAATTTTTAAGTGAAATTCTATGAATATGAAAATAATCAATTAAAAAATAAATATCAAAATATTATTTAAGATATGAGAATTCAAGTCAAAATGAACATGCAACAATTTGGCATTCATGGATTCTTATTACAACGAGATATCTAAAAAAATTAAGAGTTTTGGCAAAATATATAAAAAGTTGATAGTAGAATAGTTTTAGAATTGACAAATCAACCAAGAAAAGTTCATTGTGACACTTGTAATTAATATGAGTGAAAAGGAAATGAGCGAGTTAAAATCACTATCAACCAATCGGCTGAAGTTGAAGTGCCAGATCGCATCATGAATCAATATCAAGAAACTCCGTAGAGAAGGAAGGTGTCTGACAAAAAATGCGGAAGGTTGAAAGTATCTAAAAAATTTCTTCAAATAGAATATCTAATTTGATCAGTATTTGGAGCAAAATTCGAGAGTTGTATCATCACCAATGTTACGGCTTCAAGTGTATCAACCGTACAAAGACAAAAATCGAATTTTTGAGTGAAGAAGACTCACGTTGAAAATACAGGAATGACTATTAATTTTTATTTCAAATGCTAAAGTTTGCAAAATAACAAAAACTTAAACAAATAAGTATGTTTGAGGAATTGAAATTATTGGTTGAACAAGATGCTGTGAATAGATGTCTCATTCTGTCATTGGAAGCAAAACAACGGTTGACGAATGAATTCGAAACTAGTATTAAAATGATTAAAAAAGAAAAACAGCCTTGAATACCTTTACCACTCGGGATGTATCATCTTTAAATCCTGCTGAGGTGATACAATTCATTTATAATTATAACAATTTGAGGAATATTTTCACCAATTGGTAGTAATGAGAAAACTGATGCAAAATTGTCAATGGAAAAAATTATTAATTATTTTTATTCAGATTTTGTTCAAATATGATATAACTGGAACTGCACTGAGCAAACACACTCAAAAATATATTTTTTATTTTCTCAGTTCAAGTGTAATCTGGTCGAAATTGCACAGCACAAACTCGGTAACATGGATATGGCAGGATTATTTCAGTACAGATGAAATGTTGCCAAAACTACACTGCGCAAACTAGTTCAAATAAATATCAGTGTACCATACACCGTTAAAAAGGAGGCATGACGATGGGGAAAAAATTATATACAAAATTATTTTATTCACATAAATCGTCATTGTCGTCAAAACCGTTGAAAAGTTTCTATTTTTGAATAATGTCACTTGGTATGAATATTTCATTAGACCACATGTTATAATTTTTTCATAGAATTGAGATATGATCAAAAGTCTTTCAATGAATGTAAACATCATATATATATATAATCATTATGTTCTTTTTTTCTTTTGGTCGTAAATTAGAATGGATCCATTGATGAAAGTCTTGGGCTTTTGGCATCTTGGGAGCATTAATCACCTCAAAAATTCCAGCATGATTGATGAATTTTGATTGTGGGCGAATTCGTTTTGAGAGGTACCCTGAACAGGATAAACATTGGGAGTATGAAGGTTGAAAACGACTTCAAAATTATTTCAAAATTATAAGTTTCTCCATACCCCCAATTAAACGTTTTTTCATTGCCTCATTTTCCACCAGACATTTGACAAGCAGCAGCCATGTTTTTTGTCCTCTTAAATGCTGTGTTTTTTCTCTGTCTCTTGACATTTGACAGGCAGCTATGTTTTTTCTCTTAAATGTTGCGTTCGTTCACCCGGTATACCAAATTTGACCATTCAAAATTATTTTCTCACCTTCTGCAATACGTCTCTTGAAGCGACTGCGATCTATTGCAAAAAACGAAAAATCCCGATGTCTATCTGGTGGAGAAAGTTATCAAAAAAAGGGAAAAAAGTCTATGTGAAATGGCTTGGACTTGACAATTCTCTCAATAGTTGGATTGACGCATCAAATCGTCTATACAATTTAGTTAGTATTGAGCAGTCATGGGTGAATGTTGTGAAAATTTCAACGATGAAAACATGTGTATAAGTTCACCGGACTATGATCATGAACTCAACAACATTTGTTTGAAATATGAAGAAGCTATCAAAAACGAACATTTTTACGTGCTAAATACAGTTTTCGAATTCTCCAACAACACTGACGACAACGTACATTGTGGGCTGAGTCCTGCGAGGAGTTTTGAACCTGTAGTCAAGCTGTTCAACAAGTTAGACGCCACCTCTCAAATTTCCTTCAATAGTCTTGAGTGGCCTGTTTTTATGAAGTTGATGAATGGATTGTTGAGAAACAATTTTACACTTTCAGAGACGTCGTCTCAAATGAAGGTGGACTTTGGCGATCCTATTCAACCAAATATTTCGGAATACAAACTACAAACGTTAAAGTCGACCCAATCCGGACCGACTTCAAAACGACTACATGTTTCCAAAGAAAACCAATGCGAATATGGGGATTTGAAAGGCGCCTGTTCAGGGTACCTCTCAAAACGAATTCGCCCACAATCAAAATTCATCAATCATGCTGGAATTTTTGAGGTGATTAATGCTCCCAAGATGCCAAAAGCCCAAGACTTTCATCAATGGATCCATTCTAATTTACGACCAAAAGAAAAAAATAACATAATGATGGTTATGATGTTTACATTCATTGAAAGACTTTTGATCATATCTCAATTCTATGAAAAAATTATAACATTATTGTGGTCTAATGAAAAATTCATACCAAGTGACATTATTCAAAAATAGAAACTTTTCAACGGTTTTGACGACAATGACGATTTATGTAAATAAAATAATTTTGTATATAATTTTTTCCCCATCGTCCTCAGTTTGATATTTCATGATAATTGTGACGACGACAACGATGACGTGGTGGTGAGAATTAGCAAAGACACTATGAGTTTTCATTTTAACAAAGAACATGTATGTCAACTCATTCAAATGGACCGTCTCCTATAGAAAAAATTGGTTGTATTACATAAAATGAAATTTCTCGATTTTTATCATAATTTTCTGGAAATTGTTGCGAATTTTTCAGAGAGATGTACAGAGGCTGATGAAGATGATGATGAGGAAATTTTTGAAACATTATGTGATTTGTGTCAAAGTATTGAAAGTTATTGCATGGAAGAATGTATGTACTACTTAAAAACTAAGGTGCTTTTTGATATAGAAATGAAAAAACTGTTTGTTTCAAATAAATATATATTGAATTATTTCAGAGACTTTTATTGCGTTGAATTCACGTATATTCTCCGGCAGATCTCAATTCAACCAAATATTTCGGAATACAAACTACAAACGTTAAAGTCGACCCAATCCGGACCGACTTCAAAACGACTACATGTTTCCAAAGAAAACCAATGCGAATATGGGGATTTGAAAGGCGCCTGTTCAGGGTACCTCTCAAAACGAATTCGCCCACTATCAAAATTCATCAATCATGCTGGAATTTTTGAGGTGATTAATGCTCCCAAGATGCCAAAAGCCCAAGACTTTCATCAATGGATCCATTCTAATTTACGACCAAAAGAAAAAAATAACATAATGATGGTTATGATGTTTACATTCATTGAAAGACTTTTGATCATATCTCAATTCTATGAAAAAATTATAACATTATTGTGGTCTAATGAAATATTCATACCAAGTGACATTATTCAAAAATAGAAACTTTTCAACGGTTTTGACGACAATGACGATTTATGTGAATAAAATAATTTTGTATATAATTTTTTCCCCATCGTCCTGCCTCCTTTTTAACGGTGTATGGTACACTGATATTTATTTGAACTAGTTTGCGCAGTGTAGTTTTGGCAACATTTCATCTGTACTGAAATAATCCTGCCATATCCATGTTACCGAGTTTGTGCTGTGCAATTTCGACCAGATTACACTTGAACTGAGAAAATAAAAAATATATTTTTGAGTGTGTTTGCTCAGTGCAGTTCCAGTTATATCATATTTGAACAAAATCTGAATAAAAATAATTAATAATTTTTTCCATTGACAATTTTGCATCAGTTTTCTCATTACTACCAATTGGTGAAAATATTCCTCAAATTGTTATAATTATAAATGAATTGTATCACCTCAGCAGGATTTAAAGATGATACATCCCGAGTGGTAAAGGTATTCAAGGTTGTTTTTCTTTTTTAATCATTTTAATACTAGTTTCGAATTCATTCGTCAACCGTTGTTTTGCTTCCAATGACAGAATGAGACATCTATTCACAGCATCTTGTTCAACCAATAATTTCAATTCCTCAAACATACTTATTTGTTTAAGTTTTTGTTATTTTGCAAACTTTAGCATTTGAAATAAAAATTAATAGTCATTCCTGTATTTTCAACGTGAGTCTTCTTCACTCAAAAATTCGATTTTTGTCTTTGTACGGTTGATACACTTGAAGCCGTAACATTGGTGATGATACAACTCTCGAATTTTGCTCCAAATACTGATCAAATTAGATATTCTATTTGAAGAAATTTTTTAGATACTTTCAACCTTCCGCATTTTTTGTCAGACACCTTCCTTCTCTACGGAGTTTCTTGATATTGATTCATGATGCGATCTGGCACTTCAACTTCAGCCGATTGGTTGATAGTGATTTTAACTCGCTCATTTCCTTTTCACTCATATTAATTACAAGTGTCACAATGAACTTTTCTTGGTTGATTTGTCAATTCTAAAACTATTCTACTATCAACTTTTTATATATTTTGCCAAAACTCTTAATTTTTTTATATATCTCGTTGTAATAAGAATCCATGAATGCCAAATTGTTGCATGTTCATTTTCACTTGAATTCTCATATCTTAAATAATATTTTGATATTTATTTTTTAATTGATTATTTTCATATTCATAGAATTTCACTTAAAAATTTTCTATTTTTTCATTTTAATTTGTAAATTCTTGTTTTTCCGTTAGAAGGAATCAACCCTTCAGCCATGCAATCAGTAAACTTTTTGGAAATTGGTAATTTTGATGAGAAAAAAATTCTACCCGTTTTATTTTTACAGTTCCATCTTCAAAATACAACATCTTGGAAAGGTTCAAATATGTTACGCTAACGCTTTGAGGGATTATCTGTTGTATTATGAAAATAAATTATTGTATGAAATATGTAGCTGAGTGGAATTATGGAAAATATTCAGAAATTTTCTACTTTGCATATAAGTATAATTATTTCCTTGGTTGGCTCATTCTATTGCACACTAGCGTTAAGAATGGACAACATATTGCTTCTTATAATGACACTGTCTGTCACTGCAGCAGTAACAATAGTTGACAATTCATCTAGTACTATGCAAAAGTACCTTGAAATGTATGGATATGTTGGTAATAATTCACAGACAGAGTTTTCGACAGCTCTTAGTGATTTTCAAGAACGTTATAATTTACCTGTAGATGGGAGTTTGAATAATGAAACGAAGAATTTCATTGCGAGACCCAGATGTCGGCAAGGTGAAAATGAATATAGAGTGCACACTGAATGGAATAAAACTCATTTGAGGTGGTGTTTGTCTCGCTATCCACTTAACAATTATAAGGCTCATGATGAATATCTCCGTGTGTTCAAAAAAGCTTTCGAAATGTGGGAGAATGCATCAACTTTGGAATTTGAAATGGTGGCAACACCTAAAGAATCAGATATTACGATAACATTTGTAAAACTGGAACATCAATTTCGTAGTTCTTGTATGGGTACCGCTTATTGTGGTTTTCCTCTTGATGGGCCTGGTGATATTCTTGCCCACGCTTACTTTCCTCAAGCACCTGACAATTGTAGAGAAATTCATTTTGATAGCGAAGAAAACTGGTATACAGGAGACGGTGAAATGCCGTATGGATATACAAATTTACTAATGACTGCTGTTCATGAAATTGGTCATTCTTTAGGATTGGCTCATTGTGATACAGAGAAAGCCATTATGTTTCCATGGTATCAGCAACAATTTCGTCCTATACATCATGATGACATAACTGGACTTGAGGTGCTGTATGGTAGAAAGAATCGATTTGTTCCTATACCTAAGTATACACCTCCATCTACAACTACTACCCGGATAACTGCCACGTCCCGCAAAACACCTCCATCTACAACTACTACCCGGACAACCACCACAACACGTAAAATTTCTCCTGAAACCCGGATAACTACCACGACTCTCAAAACTTCTCCTGCAGTTCGTACTATAAGTAAACACCACCTTTATCATTCACCGGAAGTTAGTAAAAATTTATGTGAAGTTACATCTCCACCAAATTCAATGTTTTTGGCGTACTCCCCAGGCTTTCCAAGCTTTCGATTATATATTATTGTGAAGGATTTATTTTGGAAAATAGATATTAACGATAAGAAAAAGAAAATTACTGAACCTGAAAAACTCATAGATTATCTACCCAATGAAGTGGCTACCAATGGTATAGATCACATTTTCCAAACTGGTACTGGTAATTTATTAGTTGCCAGCAGAAATAGATTTTATTCAAGTGCATTCCCTAGCTTACAAATCGATAGAGATATCGAAATTCCCTCTCTACCTCCAAATGCTAGAATAAATGCTCTCTTTCAAACGTATGCAGGGAAATCTTACGTATTCTATAACAATGCGTCCTTTATTGAATTCAACGGGATGGATTTCACTGCAAAAGCAATAATCACTAGAGGTCGCATTGAAGATGCTTTTCCAGACATCCCTAATGATATCACTACAGCATTTCGCTATATGGACGGTCACATATATTTTTTTAAAGAAAATACTTACTTCAAGTACAATGAGTTCCAGAGAAGACTTATTGAAGTAGGAGACTTCAATTGGAATATGTTCGATATTCCATGTCCGAGTAGTAAATTTTTGGATGACTTAAAAGATATGTTGTCGAAACTGATTTCTTTTTATGAATGAATTATTATTGTAACCACACACACACGTTGATTCGATATGAATAAAAAAATATATTGAAATTTAGCATTTTATTACATCATACATTTTTCAAAAGTAAAATTTTTTCATCTGTATTCAAGTTGCGATTCCCGAAAGGGAGCGTGGGTTCGAATCCCACACCTAACATCCTTTTCGATTTATCTATCTAACTTCACTTTATGAAAATTTACTATACAAACTGATAACTAAATGGTAATTTTTAATATTAAATACAAAGCGCCCAGAACTGAGTGCGAGTAGTTGAAGCCTCATAACCACCAAAATACCCAAAGCTAAGTGCAATTGAGTAAAATTTACTATATAAGTGTGATAACTGGTACTTTTTGATCGGATTTTTCGCCTGATTTTAACGCTTCTAATTTTACTCGTTTTTTGGGACGCGAAAACATCCATTTTCGTTGCATTTTTAACGTGTTTTAACGCTTCTAATTTCACTTGTTTTTTTGGGACGCGGAAACGTTTATTTTCATTGCATTTTCTACGTGTTTTAACGCTTCTAATTTTACTTGTTTTTTGGGGCGCGAAAACATCTATTTTTGTTGGAATTTTACGTGTTTTAACGCTTCTAATTTTACTTGTTTTTTGGTACGCGAAAACGTCTATTTTCGTTGGAATTTTACGTGTTTTAACGCTTCTAATTTTACTTGTTTTTTGGTACGCGAAAACGTCTATTTTCGTTGCATTTTTTACGTGTTTCAGCGTTTCAAATCTTAGTTGTTTTTTTGGGACGCGAAAACAATCATTTTGAGCAATTTTGAAATGCCTATTGTCCATAAGAATTACATGTAAAAGTGTATTTTTGGCGTTCGTAATTTTAGTTGTTTTTTGGAACACGAAAACGCATGTTTTCGTTACATATTTTATGTAATTCGGCGTTCGAAATTTTATATGTTTTTTCGAACATGGAAACACATGTTTTCGTTGTATTTTTTACGTGTTTCAGCGTTTCAAATTTTAGTTGTTTTTTGGGACGCGAAAACGTCTAACCGCCACATACTGCACCATACATAACCATACTGCTAAGCGTGACGTCACATACTACACCAAACATAACCATACTGCGTTGAGCGTAACGTTTTTTTTTTTCATTAACGAACCTTTTTTGAAATGACTGATGACAGTTGACTGACGAGTATAAACACCCTCGTCGAAGAACATCACATAGATGACAGATGTAATTCAATCTCTATGTATGGGTATGTCGTTGTTTCGAATCCCCATATTTCCAATGATACGTTTTTCTTCGACCCAGTTTCCACCTAACAGTTGACAAATGACAGAGGCGACCATGTTTTTTCTCTATATTCATATGTTGGTACACCTGGTATAGCATTTGACAAGCAGTCGTCATGTTTTTCCTCTTAAGTGACGTATTTTGAGACACTCCGTTGTTTTTCTCTCTTAAATGATGCATTTTGAGAAACCCGGTTGTTTTTTCCTCTTAAATGTTGTATTTTGAAACACCACAGTTTTTATGGTTTAATTTTACACTGTTTTTTGGAATGCGAAAAACGCATATTGTGGTCACATTTTTGCCTGTTTCAACGTTTCAAATTTTAAATGTTTATTTTGGAATGCGAAAAACGCATATTATGGTCGCATTTTTACATGTTTCAGCGGTTTTTTCTCTTAAATGATGTATTTTGAAACACCCTGTATACACTTTGACACACCCTGTTCATTTTTTCCTTCAACTGCGCATGTTGGTATACCTGGTATATATTTTTTTCTTAAATGGCAAACCCCACCACGATGCACGTTTATGAGACGTATTTTTTTTTCCTTGAATTTTGATACACCTTGTATACGTAAAACGAAAACTTCTGAATCCCTGCATGCCCCAACCACACACACACACAGATGTTATTCAATCTCATACTTAAAAAAAAAAATTGTGCTGCCTAACTCCGCCTGATGATGGATAGTGAAAACGAAACAAAGACACATATATTGAGTGGCATTCTGAACGAAAAATGACAAACTTTTACGAATTAGCTTCTAAGATTTAAGCAATAAGTACATAACACATTAATATGTGCGGTTTACGGCCCTTATGGCAGTTGACGTACGCAAATTCTATTATTTTCTTGATCTCCCATGAAAGTTGTCTTAGAGTACCCGCACGTTTCTGTAACTTCACTAATAACGAAGATAGCCTCCTATGCCCTTTTGACCTCGGAAAATGCTTAACAATGTTTCTTGACATCCAAACGAATCTATTGATGTCAAAATCATCAAAATCGGACGACCGGAAGTGCAATTTCCGGTTTGGACCGGAAGTAGCCATTTTATTGCAGATTTGGACTCTCCTCGATGTGGGTAATCCGAATTTACTATTACTTTTCTTCTATCTTAATTTTTTTAAACCGGAAGTGCTTATTTTTTGATGATTCGTACAGATCCAAAATATCATTAATGTATATATTGAACGACAGATGGCTATGATGTATTCCTTGAAAACGAATTGGTATCGCACTTTAAAAATGACGGACCCCGTCACGATGCACATTTATGAGACACCCTGTATATATTTTTTGTCTCTACTGGCACGTCGGTAGAGACATCCTGTATATATTTTTTGTCTCAACTGGCACGTTGGTACACCTGGTATATATTTTTTTCTTAAATGCCAAACCCCATCACGATGCACGTTTATGAGACACCCTGTATTTATTTTTTTCCTTAAATGGTGTATTTTGACACACCCTGTATACGTAAAACGAAAACTTCTGAATCCCTGCATTCCCCAATGATGCGATGCTCCAATGATGTGATGATTCATTTTTCCGATGTAATTTGAAACACCCTGTATATAATTCGATTTTTGACAAACTGTTTTTTCTGTCATGTTACGTTGCTACACCGTGTATATCTTTTTTCTTCCATAATTAAATTTAAAAACCGGCAACGTCCCACCCTCCGTAACTCTACTCCTTAATTTTAAATCCGGCAACACCCAATGTCACGCGGTGAACCCAGCGAGCTTCGTCAATGCGCATGCGTGTTTTGAAACATAGGTTGTACATCTACTAACAACGTCGTTTAAGATAATTTTTTGGTGAAAAATAAAATCTTGTATGCACCACGAGCGTTACTAGATCCTAACGCCCATCGGACAACATTCATCCCTCGGGCCAAGGGCCCTCGGGTGAATGTTACCCTCCGGGCGTTAGGATCTATATAACGCACTTGGTACATAAATAGCTATTATAATACCCCAGATACCAGGCTAAAATGACAATAACGTGTTGATTGTATTTTTACATCATCGTTGTCAGTGATACGATAAAGCTTATAACTAGATTATATGCGAGTCACATAAATTTGGGAAGTTGCATCAGGCGACTCGGCGCAAAGCGCCTCGTCGCCTGGCAGAGTCCTCGATTATCATATATCGCTTAATAATCTTGTTTGTTTGTTTGTTTAGGCCATTGTTCGAATTAAATAATATTTGCACAGTAATATCTCTGTTCATTTTAGAAACGAATGTTTGGTGAGGACAAACTTTTCCAAATTTTAAAACGACTCAGTCCAATTATGACACACGCCGCAGTAATAATAGTTTGAAACTACCGATACCCAGTACGTTTTTTGTAAGGGATTCCTTGTACCAATGGTATTAAAATGTATAACATAACCACTTGCCAAACTATGTAAGGGGTGCACAAATAAATACAAAAAATTTCCGGCACACTATCAAGGAACTATTGTTGATTTCTAGACCATATTCCATCAGCATGCAAAAATTCTATACCTCTTTTTGAAAATGTATTTATTGTTCTACAGGTAGCATCATATCGGCTGAATCTTGGTTTCATATTGGGCCAATATAGATATACTGTAAATGAAAAAATTATATTTTTCAATATGGGTGAATATTCAAAAAACCATATTATATTATTAATATTGTTGAAATATTAGCTGAACCTGTTCTGAATGTAAATTGTCACATGTTATATTGGGTCAATATTGGTTGAATCACTTCTACCAATATCGATTATACAATATTGTCTACATATTGTTTTCAACATCTAGATTAAATATTGCAATCGCACTATTCCAGTCATATCGATTCTAAGGATGAAAATCTATATTGTATTGCCAAGTTTGATAGCACATTGGTTGAATATCACTTCAAACTATATTCAACAAATTATAATAACTTATATTGGTTCAATGATATTTACCAATATCGATAAAATAATATTGTCTTCATATTGTTTTCAACATCTAGAATAAATATTGCAATCCCAATCTTCCATTCATATCGATTCAAGAAATAAAAATTATATTGTATATCCAAGTGTGATTGTACATTGGTTGAATATTATTTTCCCAATATTAAAAAATCTTACTAACTTATATTGGGTTAATATTGGTTCAATAATATTATTAACCTATATCGATGAGACAATATTGTCTCCATATTGTTTCCAACATAAAGATTAAGTGAGGATTCATGCAGCACCAATTAACAATTATCAAGTAACAATTATCAATTAATAATTAGCAAGGTTGAACTTCTTGTCTTACAATGAATGCATTCATGCAGACAATCAACAATTATCAATTAACAAGTAAAAAGTGGAAGTTGGCCAACTTTTATCTTTTTACTCTAATTGAACGATATTTTCTTCTAGTGTGCAACTAGTACGCAGGTGACCGCGGATTGGTCAGTATAATGACGAAAATGAATGTCTTTGAAATATTCGTGGGGCAGTTTGTATTATTGTGTTGTGTTTTCAGTTTTCGTTCATATCGAAATGGAAATTGATGATGCTTTTTTGGCTGACTTTGTACTGCAATTTCCCAAATTGTATGATATAATAAAGGCATACGATCTTCAAAGATAAAAATATCACAGATAATTAATACTTGAAACAATAGCAGGGGCCCTCCCAGTGTTGATAGTTTGTATTCACATTTCACATTGCCATGGTCATGCAACCCCACTGATATTATGAGATTGTCAAACATTCCTTTCTCTTTTCTCCGCCTATTTAGTGACCATGAGTGCACAAAACTGGTCATTTATTTTCAAAGAACAAATAGAATCTGAATTTTTAAACAGTATCCACGAAAAAGTAAGGTTAACTTAAATTCTACTGATCAGATTTGTGCGCCTGCTTACTTGTTCCTTGGTAATTGTTAATTTGGGTGCATGAATGCTATATTTTCAATACTTGTTAATTGATAATTGTTAATTGATAATTGCTACTTGATAATTGTTAATTGGTGCTGCATGAATCCACACTAAGATTAGTTTTAAATATTGGCCGAATATTCAATGAACCTAATCAAAATTATATCATAATCAAACCTGGAAATAAAACCGCTTGGTGGCTCTACATACAGAACGTCTTCTAACACCTACGAAAATATTTTAAATACTTCACATAACTTCTTTTCAAGACAGCGTACTCGGTGGTTATGGCGACCAAAAGGCAGAATCTGGTGTCACCTTGATCAACTAAAGTACATTTAATAATTCTCCAAGGCTCATTCACTTTCACCAATATATCCAAATGATATTGTGCCAATATCGATTAATGTTTTGAGATCATTATTGCTTTAAGAATATTTCACCAATACTATTATTAAAATTTCTAAACAGTATTTGACCAATATCGCAAAATGTTTACATTTTACTTCTCGACAATATAACGTTTGAATATTTTACCAATATTTTCAGAATATTGTACCAGCGATATTGTACCAATATTGCTGAATATTTTGAGACCAATATTGCTTCGAGAATATTATTGAAGTAATATTGGACCAATATCGCCGAATGTTCACATTTTTTTCTCGCCAATATTGCATTTCAAATATTTTTCCAATATGTTCACAATATTGTACCATTGTTGTATTGTTTATTGAAAATATGAACATGATGTTCATAAAGTCAGTTGTGAAATCATCTGCGACTGAAAGACGAACATTAGTCGCTATTTTCCATCGTACAAGATAACCTCTCTTTGAAGGGATTCATGTTGTGAAGAGAAACATTCTCTCTAGAGCAATGGTCCAAAGAAACCGGATTCGTATTCTCAACTGAAAAAACGCAGTGTGCTCTCTTCTCCAAAAAAGAACTGAACAGTATACCATCCCTCTCCTTATATGGACAAAATCTGAAATATGTCAAAACTATTAAATTCCTAGGCATGATATTCGATGACAGATTGTACTGGAATTCTCACATCAAAAGCTAAGAAGTGGGGATCGGATTGTCAAACACTAATGCACGTTTACAGAATACTCATCAGATCTAAAATGGACTTTGGATGTATTGCATACGACTCAGCAAACAAGACAACACTCAAGATTCTCGACACTATCCACAACAAAGCATTACGAATATCATTAGGTGCCTTCTGTACAACACCAGTTGAAAGTATCTACAGTGCATCGGGGGAACCATCTCACAACAGACGTATCTACCTCAGTTTGGTGGACGCAGCAACAGTGAGTGCAACCCCAACAAATCCCACTCACAAAAACACATTCTGTGATAAATATAGGAATCTCTTCAGCAATCGAACAAGAATCTACAAACTTTTCTACGAGAGAATCCGTGAATATCTATCTACCCTCGAATTATCCCTACCAAAAACGTTTCCTACCACATTCAACCCACCTTTTCCTTGGTCCATCAAACTGCCGAACTGTGACACAAGCCCAACTCAATTCGACCAACACAGTACCAACAGCCAAGTCATCAAAAATGAACTCAATCAAATCATTTCCAAATACCCTGATTACACAGGAATATAATATACAGCTGCATCAAAAACCAATGAAGGAGTGGGAGCTGCAATAGTAGCAACATCTGGATCTGGATACAAAACTGAGTGTTGAACACATCCTCAGCGACTGTCCAACATACTGGGTGCAGCGAAACAACTGTAATTTCCCTCCAGATATCTCCAACATTATTGGCAGAAACTATAATATTTCAAACATTGTCAATTTTCTGAAAAATGTCAATATTATATCAAAACTATAAACAGTATGTACTACTCGCTAGTAAATAACCATTAGGTTGATGCGATTGTTTAAATAAAAAAAAGAAACATGCTCAATTGAAAATCGAACCTAAACTGACTCATCTGGAAATAAAAAAAACTACGATAAATTGAAGTTACTTTTTTTAATATCTAACAGAAAACAACTAGCTTTAACCGTGGATAAAGCTACGCCGGAAAACTACATCTGATATATCTTGTGAAAACACCCTATTTTACTTGAGAGAAAAAATCTGAAAGTGAAAATTTGCATTTTCATTCAGATAGTTAAAATGAAAATAAGTTGTTTTTTGTTATATCTAGCAGAAAACAACTAAAGCAAAAGCCACACTGGACATTGAACTACATCTGATACATATTGTGAAAAGAACCAACTTGTAGATATGAATCTCCAGTGGAAACTGAACATTTAAGAAATAATTAGCTATTATTATTATTATTATTATTATTAGCAAATTTTCACTTTCAGATTTTTTCTTTCAAGTTAGGTTCTTATCACAATACCTATCAGATGTACTTGTCCAGCGTGGCTTTTAACGGGGAAGTAGTATTTTTCTGTTAGATATTAAAAAAAAATTGCTCCTTTTCATTTCAACTATCTGAATGAAAATGAAAATTTTCACTTTCAGATTTTTTCTCTCAAGTTATATAGGGTCTTTTCACAATATCTATAAGATGTAGTTCAATGTCCAGCGTGGCATTAGCCGGGGAAGTAGTTGTTTTCTGTTAGATATTACAAAAAAGTAACTACAATTTATCGTAGTTTTTTTTCCATTTCCAGAGGAGTTATGTTTTGGTTGTACCAATATTTCACCAATATAGGTGTGCTACTTGGGTTGGTCTGTATTCGTACAAATATTCCACTGATATTGGTTTCGTTTACATATTCATGAGTGTGAATTGTTATATAATATGTGTATTAATCTATTTTTTATGTTTTGACAAAATTATATTTATTGAAGATTTCATCATTGTTAGTTTTAAACTACATTTTCTAGGTTAAGTTTAGTTTACGTGTTCATGTGTATGAATAGTTATATACCTAATATCTCTGTTAATTTTCATGTTTTGACAAAATAACATTTATTGAGCATTCGGTAAATCATTGTTAGTTTTTACTTTCCAATGTTTATTTATTTTGTATATTATTTTGTATAAGTACATTGTTTTTCTACTGAATTCATGCTTTGTTGACAAGAAGACATTTTTTATGACAATAAAGTATATTTATCATTATTATTATTAAAAGAAAGAAAATAGGTTGCTAAACATGTATTTCTCAATACTCGTTTTTTCATCGTAACGGAAATTCTTTGAAAAAATTAGTAACTTGCAGCTCCACCAGCCGAATCATCCTGTCAAATTTGGACCAATTTGTTAAATTTTGATTACAATTTATCGCACCAGGTTTGAATTTGATTACACTTGCTGTTTTTGAGTTATGCTTGGCTACACCACCAACTTGTAACTTTTTAACTAATTGTGAGCGGAATGTGCTTTGTCAGCAGAATTTTTACTAATAAATTACAACTTACTGGTTGAATTCACCCCAGTTCTGTCCCTCCCAAGGGCGAAAAAAAACCGAGATCAAATATTCCGTCGTAATGTTGTGAATTATTGATTGAGGTATCCGGTTTTTCCTGCAGAATCAGGATGTATCTATCACCAATGAATCACAATTCACCGAAGAGAAGTGGGCCCTTTGGGATGTTTACCTTTGAGGGTGGAAAATTTTCCCTTCACGTTATGGAGTGCAGATTGAGGTTATAGTCATCGTGTCTAATACCGGGAAAAAATGATAACCTAAACGTTGATGATTTTAATAAAAATATGAACAGGATGTTCATAAAGTCAGTTGTGGAATCATCTGCGACTGAAAGTTAGAATTTTGTCGCTATTTTCCATCGTACAAGATAACCTCTCTTGGAAGGAATGCATGTTGTAAAGAGAAACATTCTCAATTGAAAATTGAATCAATACATGACTCCTCTGGAAATGGAAAAAAAACTACGATAAAATTGAAGTTACTTTTTTGTAATATCTAACAGAAAACAACTACTTCGCCGGCTAAAGCCACGCTGGACATTGAACTACATGTGATAGATATTGAGAAAGACCCTATTTAACTTGAGAGAAAAAATCTGAAAGTGAAAATTTGCATTTTCATTCAGATAGTTGATTATTTATTAAATGTCCATTTTCCATTGGAGATTCTTGTCTATAAATTGGTTCAATTTTCAATTGAGAATGTTTCTCTTTACAACTAAACGTTGATATTTTGTACATCTGTTCTTCGTGTCGAGTTCATATATCTATTAACTACGAATATTGATAATACGCAATGTATTCAAATTGAAGCCAAAAATATTTATCTTACATTTTCTCAAATGGGCACTGGGAAACTAGTGTGCATGCCGAATTCTGAAACATGGCAAATGTCATGAATTTCTGAGGTTATGCTTCTTTTGATATTTTCAACCATCCCATATTGAAAATGGGGAAAATGGGATAAATGAAGAATGAGAATTATGCAAGACGGCCAATTAAACTTCGTGTAGTTGAAAAAACTTTTCATTGATCCATCTGTAACTCTAATATAATGTCTGTTTGTCACCTGCTACCAGAGTTTCATCAGTCAATTTTCTGCCAAAAGCGGATAAAAACTCATTAAACTTGAGGAAATATGGATTGGGTATGGTATGGGACAGTTTTTTGAAGAGGTAAATCTCGTTCCACATCGACCTCATAACCGCCGAGAAAAATAGTTTGCTGGTAGTGATGTATTTTTGCCTCCTGAACACCAACTCGAAGTAAAATGCGGCGATCTTCAAGCATGAATCTAGAAATTTATAATATGTGTCATATTCTCAGGAATAAAACCCATATAGTGCCGCCCTCTTATAATTAGCACAATCTACACTCGGAAAGAAATGTAACTACTGTAACAACACAGATAAAAAAGATTTCTTCAATCAAGAATATACATACTCTTGAATAGGATAATCTTCTGGAGAGAATAATCATTTCTAATCAATGAATATACTCCTATTTCAAGCTGATTGAGATGTTTGCTTCTTTACATACATTCTCTTGAAATGAATTTCCTTGCAGTGAAAACATTATACTCTTCATCCTAGAAAACATTCACATTAACTCATTGTGAAACATAATCCTCTTAACACAAGAATATAATTCCTTGGTAGATATCACTACGCGTGCCACGTGACACATTCAACCAATGAGCAATCAAAGCAGCTGGCGACACCGCGACCTGTGAATACGACTTTCATTTCGACCATTTCATCCAGTTTGACCATTTGGGTTGGAGGTTATGAGGCTATGCGTACCGATATGAATGTTAGTTTTGTGCCTAGTGGAAACTGTTTCTATACAATAAAAATGCAATATCGAAAATTGAATTATGCCCATTACGGGCCAGTTGTGAAAATGAGTGAAATATATTTTGGTCTTCTACAGTTTTGTGTCTAAAAGCGAGTGGCATTGTTTATGTATTCAATCATACTGCAACATGCGTCACTACTAACTGTAAAGTGCCCATTATTGAAGCTAAAATATTCTTGCCTCAACCAACTTATGAAGCATGTGTTCACTTGATTCAAAATTTGTTTCTGGTAAGTGGCCAAGAGGATTCCGTCAAAAAATCAAACTAATATTTGCTTCGATCTATTCAAGAATACAATCTGTTTGAATCAACGCAATTATGCGTTGATGCAAAAAATCCTTTTTATCGGTGCATGTCCAAATTTTGAGGTTATGTTGGAATTTGCCGCATTAGCACCACATAAGATATGCTTCTCATATCTTCGATAATTGTTGCTACCGAACCATGCACGCTAGAAAGAGATGAAAAAACAAAATCGTTTATTTGAATAGGAATCTCTGGCGCAAGCGTATTAATTCGGCAGCATCCAATTCGAAGTCGATGCTCATTTTTTTGGCATCACATGGCTGTCCTTATTATCCATATTCGTAGTTAATAGATATATAATCAAGTTAGATAATATGCTGATTGCAAAATATCTCGTTAGAGGGCGCTTTTTTAGGTCATCTATATACTTTTGGGACTATCCGACATCTATATATGCATATCTTAACTTTTAGGTCATACTTTTTTTTCCGGTATTGTCCCTGATAACTATTAAATATCGCCTGATTGGTCAAAATATCATTTAGTCAATGGTTTTGAATTGAAACGACCGTGAAATAATGAAAATAAATTCGGTAACGAACATTCCCGTTAACTTAAACAAGACTCACCTTGGTCTACCGAAGTTTTATGGAACAAACGCCGTCAGTTGTCAATAAAAGGGCGCTTAATTCATACAACGTGTTTCCTAACTACATATGTCCGGAGTTGCTTCGTTTCTGAGATACAGGGTGTTGAAATTTAAGAAAAACGGTAATTATAAAATATCATGAATATCCTACAACCGATTTGGTTCAAAGGATACCACACACTTTAGTAGGGAAAGTGCCCCCCCTGTCGATTTGTCTGAATTTTTGATATGTTATAGTCCAATTCATTCCAAAGAAAATATCCAATTGGCATAACATTTTCTTTAGGCTAGTTTTGACGCTAGAGACCGCTGGAAACAAATTTTTTTCTCCATTATTAAACAACTGAAAACGTTATCCTGAATAATTTTCACTATTCTGAGTAATTATTAGTATGATATACTATTGAAAGTATTGTTCATTGGTGTCATTATAGGTGGTCAATTATACAGTGTGTTCCAGCTAGTTTGGTCAAATTAATACTTCAAGTTGATAATGCGACTCAAGGAAGATTAACAAAAAGTGCATGGTCTATTTCATTTCGATTGGGTTGTGTCGAATGAGTATGTAACTATATATGATTATTTCATTGGAGCTCAGGAAGTGTGGCGGAGAAACTCCTCCTGGCGGGTCAACCAAGCCTCCATTCGCACTTTTAGTTTACTTAAGTACAATATGGAGAAACTAATGGGCCAAAATTCAAATTGGGTTGGAAGGTGGAGTGCATTATTTTAAAATGAAATATTAATAATAATAACATATATTAGTAAATTCAAATATCTGCGTAACCTTCACTCAGCCCTAAACTATTATTGATTGTTTCTGAATCGCTGGGATGTTCGTTGGGAATTTCTGGTCGAAATGAGTCCATTTGCAGATGCATTCCGTAAAAATTCCTGACGTTACAAGGATAGACTTAGAAAAAAAAATATTTGTAATGCCATTTCATAGACAGATTCGTGATATTTATCATACTTTCTCATTCCTTGAAATTTTACAGGATGGTCGAAAAATATTTTTCATACGGAACTTTTCGAATATAACTTCAGCTTTCTTTTAAAGAGGAACACTCCATATATTTTTCAAGTATGTACCGTAGAATATGGTGTAGAATAGGACTCATAAACATTTTTTGATTGTAGATCCCTCGAGGCGATTTGTAACCATTTTAGAATTATTGAATTCTGAAAATTGTAAGTAGCTGGAACACATTGTATAAATGACTAAATATAACAAAATACTTTTAATACTTTTAATAGTATCTCATATCAATGACTGTTTACATTTTGATCAATCAGAATAGTGATATTATCCAGGATTACGTTTTGTGTTTAAAAATGAAGAACAAAACTAGTCTTTAGAAAAAGTTGTGCCTACTGAACTTTTGGTTTGGAATGACTTGGACTATAACATATCAGAAATTCAGCCCATTCGACAGGGGGCCGATTTCCCTATTAAAGTGTGCGGTATCCTTTGGTACATTTATTCGAACTGATAAAGCAATCATAGTCCTAACTAGATTGAAATTATTAGGGCCAGTGTGCACCACAGCGAAAAATATTGTAAAAAAAGTACGCCACTGAGTTTTTTTTCGTAAATTTTAATTTTTTATATTAGCAACTAAAAATACAACTTTTTGGTCTCTTGTATTTTCTTCATATCCAGCTTCGTGTTCGAGAAAAAAAAGCATCTCTATTGCAAATCATTAACAGCTGCATTGGAGACCAGCTGACATTGATGGTAGGATTTTTCCTACACATATCTCATTTCTAATTAAAAAAGTTCATTTTTGTTTTCGATTATTGCCTAATCCATGATAGGCGTACCTGTATACGATAATGAATAATGGCCATTAAATATAGGTAAGGTCGCTTTGTCATTAGGCTACTATAAGAGAGAGCAAAACATAGTTCAGACATCATTCAGATATCTATCTATTATTCAGTCTTACCATTGTTTATATAGAAGTAAGATAGTTAGTCAATGCCTGTGTAATTGGTGTTGGACGCAAACGCGAGTGTCATCTAGCGTGATTAGATACAAACATGAATATTTGACGTCATTTTAATGCAGGTTCCTTCAAAAAACCCTGATTTTAATGCTGTCTCATTGTTTCAATCAAGTTACGACATGACTTGGAGACCAGATCACTGAAGTTACGACATGACTTGGACATTGCCTAAAGAAGAATAGTCAAACAAACCCTGTGCAAAATGCATTGGATGGCCGTCAACTGAGACATCTATACTATTGTACTGGAAACATTGAAAATGTATCCAGTCATCTCTTTTAAAATAGAACGCCAGTTTTCATTCACTTCATTCATAAATGTGCAGAATATTGTCATTGGTGAGATGTTTAGCAGAATAAAAGACGAGTCAAGTTTGCATTCGGATGTTTCGAATATAAGATGATGATCAGTGGTAATTTTATATTGCTGCTATTATGCCTAATATATTGAAACACGTAATGTAGCAATATTCTTACTGAAAAATGATGCAAATGAAATGATGAAGGTACAAAAAAAAGTTCTATTACGATATTCTATCGCAGTTGATATTTTGAAAACACATAAAGAATATTCATTAGTGCTTGAAGGTACCTAATAAGTAGGTAAATAATATATCAGTATTATTTGTACAAGCTTTTATTTGGTTTCACTCACACGTAACAGGTGTGGTATCTACTTTCTATAACGAGGTCAAAACTTCAGTGGAAATTTTGAGCCAATTCCACTGATCCAATCATCTTTAAATATGGCAGGTGTCCATTAAATTCATTCAGGTTCGTTACGACATTCACAAGAGAAAAAACAAGATAGCGAACAGTTTTTGTGATTAATTGTCCAACTATTTATGATTCGAATCTCGAATAGATTTTGTATTTTTTCAAAACTCGAAATGGCGAATACGATTTTTGATTAGATTCTTTCAAAATTGGTACCTTTACAGGGGCTTCTTGTGTTGGAGACCAATACGAACATTCAAGATAGAGGACAAATTTTGTTATTCATGTCCGAATCCGTCCATGATAGATATCCAGAATTATTTGGGTACGACTCTGATGGAAAATTTGAAAATTCAAGTGTTGGCGGACATGTGTTCTTTAATTGATGGTTCGATGTTATCAACAATTTATGGATATATAAGGAGAGTTTCAAAGGAGGTTTTCACCAGAAATCATTCATCTCCTACACGGGCCTAAAATACATTTTTTGTTGTACAATATAGTTATTTGTGTATAGAGCGCGAGGAGCGCGGTAATCTTTGGAGAGCGGCAATGGCACTTTGTTCTCGAAATAAACACATGTTTTTTTTCTTCAAACGCAGCTTTTAAACATAGAAACGATCGACCTTCATTCAACATGGGCATCTAATATTACCCATGAGAAAATAAACACTCAATAGTAATCCCAAATGAATAAGCTATCCAAATATCCATTAATTTACATTTCTAAAAAAACAAGATAACTTGCTTAAAAAAAAAACCGATTGTCGAGATCGAATCACAGGCCTTCAGCTTGATAGCAGCTACGCTCTCAACACCACCACAGTTCCTGAGTGTTATGAATTTATTGTCTATCATCATGCAATAATACGTTCGTTTTCAACAAAAGCTGTGGAGATCTACAGTTTCTTCAATATTTTCGCTCTAAATCGAAAAAACTGTCACAAAATGACATTTCTGAGAAAACATCAGCTTTGCGTTGAGATCTAAAAGCGTCAAAAGCTACCTATATATACTTTGGTAAGCGGTTGTAGAAAACAATATAGTTTACTGACCATGCACGATCATCGGGGAGATGGAAATATTTATGGTTTTACGCACTGTCCACAGTGCCTAAAGTGATACTTTTCAGCACACGTAAGTGAAAAGATCAAATGTGCGTAAAGTTATGTTTTACGCATCGTTCATATAATTCCAAAGGACAGTATTTTGCGTCAGATTTTACTCGGAAGTCATCAAATGAAAACTTCATAGAATAAAATGTACTCAACAATTGCTACATTTTGCCAATATAATAACAGTCGTAGAAATAAAATTGTAAATACAATTTCGTAAAGAGCTTTTTTGTACTCACGTGTTTCCACCCACACTCATAAAAAAAGTCCTAATTTACGAACTTTTGTATCATATATAAATAACTATTTCATCATGGTGCATATTGGTCATGAAGTCATAAAGTTTAATTTTTGATAAGGATATCCACTCATAGAGGTTTTTCGAACGATCGACTGATACTTCAAATTCAGTCGCAGATAATGCCATTATCTCAGTACCTAATGTTGAAAGAAAACCCTCATTAGGTTTTACAACTTTGACTTTATGGTGAGTGAATAAACTTGAAAAAAAACATTTCAGAGAAAAGCTTCTATTTAAATGTACTAAAAAGAAAAAAATAAATTTTAAAGTGAATAAACCCATCATTTTGTTACATTATAAAATTCTAATTGATATGAAAGCTTGTCGCGAGAAGTATATACATACATATGTAATTCTTATAGTAAATTAAATTCTAAATTACCTCAAGATTTATTCACACGGCAAGCTTTTATATCATTTAAAATTTTATAATGTAACAAAATTATGGGTTTTTCGTTTTAGTACATTTAAATAAAAGCTTTTATCTGAAAAGGTTTTTTGAGTTTGTTTATTTATTTCTTTTTTAGTTTTCTGTATATGTTTCTCAGTCTGTTCATTTCAGTCAATGCGCCATTGTTGCACGGTCGCTTGCCTGTTAATTTACCGTTGGAAATTTTTCCAAATTTCTACGAATTCTCTAAATAGCTTTAGAGGGGGGCAGAGGGGTAATTTTTTTTAATCCATTTTATTCAATGGCCAGATAATTTTCACTATTTTTACGGATTTTTTTGTTTTCTATTCCGCGAGTTTTCGTATTTTTTTTTGTGACAGGAAAGGAGGGCGAACCCCCCTATCTATTTTTGTTTTCATCATTATTTTGCATGTCCGAAACTGTTGAAACATTTTCCGAATTCCTTTGCGTTCTCTATCTAGCTTTTGAGGGGGAAAAGTAGGGGCGAAATTTTTTAAACCATTATTTCCGACGGTCAGATATTTTGCACTATTTTTACAGATTTTTCCGATTATAATTTCGCGTGTTTTCCATTTTTTATTTTCGAGAAAAGAGGGAGGCGAGTACCCCCCTACTTATTTTTTTCTTGCTGTAATTTTTTACGTCCAAATCCGTCAAGAAAACGTCCGAAAACCTACGCGTTCTCTATCTAGCTTTCGGAGGACGGGGGGGGGGGGGGGGGGCAATTCCTTTTTATAAACCATTACATTCGACTGTCAGATATTTTTCACGATTTTTACAGATTTTTCCGATTTTAATTTCACGAGTTAGTTTTCCAACTTTTCGAGAGAAGGGGGAGCAGCCCATCCCACTTATTTTTCTCGCTGTTATTTATGACTTCCAAATCCGTCAATAAAACTTCCGAAACCCTAGGCATTCTCTATCTAAATTTCGGTGGGTAGGGGGGACAATTTCTTCGATTTCAATGTTTTGTCATCGGAACTGAACCAACACGTCAAGTTTCAATTCTATAGGATAAAGGGAAGTGGTTCTAAGTCAGCTTGCAAGATTTGTACCCATCTAACACACACAGAGCAAGTTAAATAAAAGCTTTCAATAAAAACAGAAAATAAAATGGCAACTGACGGAAATGGCATTATCACCTTCATAACTTGAAATCAATCATCGGTTGTCATCATGAACGTTGGACATCTTCCTCTAAACATTAGTCAAGAGAAATCACCCTGAAAATGTCTATGTGAATTCGAAAACTGACTGAGACCTAACAAGACAAAAACAATAAAATGCCAAACACCACGAAAGTTCGCTACTTTGCTCTCTCGTTTATATGCAAATTGCAACTGGCAGGTGGAACGGACACTGAGCCAATCAAAAACACGAAATAACGACCATTCATCATTCACTTTACGCGATTACTACGACACTTTCCATCTCATTCGTTTGTCTCCTTTTTGGGGGCAACCGTGCTGGCGCCATCTACTAATAAACCCCATCGTCATCCAATAATAATCCCATAAGATTGACTGACTATACTTGTTTAGACACTGACTTGGAGCTCACAATCCGAATTGAGTAGTGTTAGTATGTGCTATGTTCGCATGCCTACCTGCTAGCTTGTCCATATGACCATTCTTCAGATATTAGGGAATCAAGGTACGTAAAAACACTACTCACTTAGTTGAATTGCCAGTCTACAGAATTATTTCTGTAACCCATGGTGGATCAGTGGACAGAGTATTTAGCTACCACCCCGGAGCTCCGAGTTCAAATCTTATATTTTTATATATATTTTGTAGAATATCCCTCTTAAGTAATTTCAAAAGTGTGATGTTCAATAAATTATACATAAAAATCAGCCACACAAATTTAAGTTAAGTAACTCTTATTTTTAGTTACCTTTCTCACCTGGTACCTGCCCAGGTGTCACAGAGCGAACTCCACAAGCACGCAGGTATTAAAAGTACATGAGACACCACTCAGAACCTAAGTCTTCATCTTTTCAAAAATAAGTTATGTCTGAAGGCCCTGGGATTTCACTCAAAAGGAAATCTTAACGAAATCTTTTATTTACCAAAATTCTGGTTTCTTTTAAATTCTTTTTAAACAAAAATCCTCCCAGAGTCGAAGCTGTTTCCAACCGAGATGGCTAACCGTAGTGTGATGAGACTGCTGGGTTAAAAAAAAAGAAAAAAAAATTGTTGCAGACAAGGTTTGAACTCGGGACTCCGGGTGGTAGCTAGATACTCTGTCCACTGATCCACCATTGGTTATAGAAATAATTCTGTAGACTGGCAATTCAACTAAGTGACTAGTGTTTATACGTACCTTGATTCCCTGATATCTGAAGAATGGTCATCTGGACAAGCTAGCAGGTAGGCATGCGAACATTACATACTAACACTACTCAATCGTACACATTTCGTTCGTTTAAAAATAAGTAACGTCTGAGATCTTGCTCTATAACAAAAGTAAATTTTTATGTAAAACAGTAAACTGTTATATCTCTTTGACCAAACGAATTCAGACTAATGACGCCTGATTTATGTGGTATGCTTATAAAAGTACCCAAACTTTTGTGTTGATGTAACTTTTTTGCTTAAAATCAATAAACTCTTGATTTGTTTCAATATTCAAATTTTATCAAGGTGCCTATTCCGTTTTTTTTTATAAATTACTCTACTTATTTCTTTTTATTGATTTTGTGCTTACATACAAAAAGTTTTAATTTGATTTCTAGTAAATTCCTATTCAATTTGACAAATTAGTACTGGGACCCAAACCATTTAGTACAACACTTTTAATTATTGAATTTTTCAAAATACCTATATTGGTATGGTATGGCTCAATTTTATTATAAATTATTGTTCTATCCGAAAAGTAATTGGAAAAAAGTAATCAGTTATTCCTATTTTTATGACTTGTACTTTGTAAGTTGACTTTAATTAGTTCCTTCTTTGAAAAAGTACTTTGTGAATAGTTCCTTTTTTGAAAAAGTACTTTTTAATTGTAATCACTCTTAAAGTACCTACCTATAATTACTCAGTTCAGTGAAATTCCGACTGGAATATGATTCGTTTCTTGTATTTCGTAACCTTATACAGTGTGACAATTTAAAAACTTACAATGGGCTATATCTCACGAACGAAAGATGATATCAAAAAATGCTCAAAATTGTTTCTAGGATATAGGATGGGGGAACTAAAATGACATAAAAAAGAACTCGCCCCCATCAACCCCCTAGACCCCACCTACCCCAACTAAAATGGTTTAAATGGTAGACCCCTACTTGTGATACATCATTGAAAAGCCTATAAAAAATGATATCCAATGGTATACATAATATTTGTACAGGGTGTATCAATAATTACCAAATTATTATCCAACAATTTTAAAAACACGTAGGAACCCTAAGTACTTGTGATACAATGATAAAATTCTTTAAAGGCCAATAAAACCTTATTTTCAATGATAAGTGTCCGAGGGGATTTTTTGTTGTTGAATAAAAACTTTAATTTGCCGTCTTTGCAAAAACAAGTTGTAAACATCTGTTTTATGGTTTCTGTCGCAGTCAATAATTTTTTGTTTATTTGAGACATTTAAATGTCATTAGTGCCATCATTGTGTACGATCAGTACTGTCATTCGCTGTAGTTGTCACGATGGTTTACAGTATACCTGAACGTGTGGAGATAATTTTCATATTTGGCTCCCAGAACCAGTGCTATTTACGAACAGCTCAAATATTTAATGAGAGGCATCCGGACAAACATGTAAGTCACGTGTACATCCGCGATTTAGTTGAAAAATTTAGAGAAACGGGATCAGTGCAAAATAAAAAAAGGGATGCCCCAAGATTACTGAATGAAGCAAGCCAAGTTGAGGTCCTTGGGCAATTTGCAATAGAGCCTACTGCATCAACACGTCAGGTATCTGCAATGACAGGACTATCACATGAGTCGGTCAGGAAGGTGTTGAAATTACATAAGTTTCACCCGTACAAAACGCAAATTCTTCAAGAACTAGGCGATGATGACCCAGACCGACGAATTGAGTTTTGTGAACTAATGTCTGAAATAATTCGCGTTGAACCTAGACTATTGAAAAATATTTGTTTCAGTGATGAATATACTTTTATGTTGAATGGCAATGTGAATAAACAAAACTGTCGGTACTGGAGTGATCGATTTAGAGAAGGTCACACTCAATATCCTGAAAAACTTTATATCTGGGCAGGGATATTAGGGGATTCTTTAATTGGCCCCTTGTTTATACCAGACAATTTAAGTGGCGACATTTATCTGGATATAATAATAATAACATAATATTTATTCACCAAAATGCTGGAAAACACCATCCAACCTTTAATTGTGCATGAATTAGAGAATCAAAGGGATGACCAAGGCAATCTAGCTCTAGAAGAAGATTTGCTGCACTACCAACAAGATGGAGCACCTCCTCACTATGCCGCTGCAGTTAGGCACTGGTTGGATACTAATTATCCGAACAAATGGATTGGAAGGAGAAGTTCTATTGATTGGCCACCGAGGTCACCAGACTTAACGCCACCTGATTTTTTTATGGGGTTACCACGAGTCAGTTGTGTATAAAACTCAACCTGCGTCACTTGGGGACTTGCGGGAAAAAATTACTCAAGCATGTCGCGCTATTATTAGAACAACATTTGTCAAAGTTCGTGCAGAATTTGATAATAGGCTGTACTATTGTTTACAAAACAACGGAACCCACTTTGAACATTTACTTCATTGACTTTTTTAACAAATTTGTAGTTTAACAAAAACTTCATTAAATTTTCCTTTTAAGGCAAGGTTTTGTAATTATTTGTTCACCCTGTACCATTATTATTCATACTGTTGGATAGCATTTTTTGTAGGCTTTTCAGTGATGTATCACAAGTAGGGGTCTGCCATTTAAGCATTTTAAGTTGGGGTAGGTGGGGCCTAGGGGGTTGATGGGGGCGAGTTCTTTTTTATGTCATTTTAGTTCCTCCTTCCTATCCTAGAAACGGTTTTGAGCATTTTTTTTATATCATCTTTCGTTCGTTAGATATAGCTCATTGTAAGGTTTTAAATTGTCACACTGTATTATTATTGATCTATATTTTATCGCACCAGATCGCCTGATGTAACAGGATTGAAACACTCTGTATAATGTTGTTTTAGTGATAATAATTCATCCTGGTTTAAGGAAAATGTGAATTTCCAACTGCAACATGATACGTTTCGTGTATACGAAAAATTTCCATAAACTAGGTACGTTCAATAATTTATTACAGCAGAGACTATAACACAACATACTGTTGTGTGTCAAAGTTCTTCTTCAACTTACGCACTTGATATTGCTCTCGTCCAGTCTGTAATCCAGACAGCGCACCTTTTGTGAAATTCGCCCCTAGGGGGCAATAGCTGCCTTTGTTCCTTCTGAATACATTGCTGGACCTGTGTAAAAGCATACATTTGGGTTGGTACACCCTATTGCTCATTAATATTTCACAAGTTTATTACTGTTTGAGTAGCAGGCGCGTTTTCGTAACCTTTATACTTATTGTTGGGTGTGATGAGCCACCTATTTTATAGACCAGCCGACTTTTTTTATTTTATGAGTAAACAGTAAAACATACATAAGTAATATAAAGTTACGCTGTAGCAACAAGCACCTCGTGAAATTAGTTATGTTGGATAAATTTGAAAGATTGAGGTATTTATCAAAGAATGTTTTTCATTACACATTCAATATACGGTTAATAAGTTGAGGTCAATATTGTTCAAATTCCGAAAACTTAAAAAAAACTCCTTCCAGTGCAATACCTGAAAACATTATATTACTCCCTTGTGGAGAGACATATCCGTTAAGGAATAGCGGTATGGGGAGGAGCCTTGAAAACGCATATTCATAGTCTTGAAATTATTCAAAGGCAATTTCTCAAATTGATATTCTCGAAAAAAAGGCGATATCCTTCAGATAATCCTTATGCAGAGACTCAAATTTTAGATATAAGGCAACTTGTTTCTTTCGACCGTATCCCCGATAGAAACAAGTTTTTTATTTCTTATCGTTATAAATGTTATTAAATGAGATTATTTTGAAAATGTACCTAAGTGAAAAGCACCCCAAGCTTTTTTAACGTAAAAGTTTATTTTAAAAGATTATTTTTTAATCCAAATAGTTTATTTTTCAATTTTTAGTTTCATCGGTATACCATGCCATGGTACAATCTCTCAGTTTGGGGAAGCTTACTTGATACCAAACAAAAAAAATATTATCATTGCAATCAAAATACTCAGAAAATTTACTGCAAAAGAAGATCATGGAACTATGTTTTTAGCGATTTACAAGTACTTGATCTACGTCAAGTACTATACATGTATAACATATTATTCATATGTAAAAATAAAAATGTTTTTCGAAGTTTCGAACATAATTATTATAGAACCAGGAATAAATCAAAAGGTAACGTAAAAGTCAGTACAACAAAAAAAACATTGGGCAACATATATAATTACCTCAGCAGTAAAATATTCAACTAGTTACGTAAAATGTACAAAATTTATATTCAAAATGAACAATACAAACCTTTTGTATGCTTGACCAGAATAGGGATATTGTTCTTAATATACTTACAACTTCGGTTTTATTTGGGACCTTCATGTGTCTGAAAAGTTTTAGATTATTCGGACAACTGAAAGTGGGGGAAAATAAACTTTGAAGATTCACATTTTTATTATTATCAAAACATTATCATTTTGAAATTCTTGTATTGTCGTCGGTCCTTGATATGTGTGTTAAACTTTAGATAATCTGGAGGATTGGATGTGGATGAAAATTCAAATTAAAAATTCTCATCATCATTATTATCATTACATTGATATCATGAAATTCTTAGATTGTCGTCGGTCACATACAGGATGGATAAGTTGTTAAGTGAATGTGATCTGATTGATCTGTAGACAAATAGCTGATTACTTTGATTACTAATCATTACTAATCGCACTAGTGTGAAAAGTTATTTACTTTTCGCGCTTGTGCTTTGAAGTGACGTTTTACACATTGGAATGACAACTGAAAAATAGTACATTCTATAGTTATCAGTGTGAAAATAGTTATTTATGATACAACACATCAGATAAAAAAGATTTCATCAATCAAGAATATACATACTCTTGAATAGAATAATCTTCTGAAATGAATAATAATTTCTAATTGATAAATATACTCCCATTTCAAGCTGATTGAGATGTTTGCTTCTTTACATAAATTCTCTTGAAATGAATTTGCTTGCAGTGAAAACATTATACTCTTCATCCTAGAAAACATTCACATTAACTCATTGTGAAACATAATCCTCTTAACACAATAATATAATTCCTTGGTAGATATCACTACGCGTGCCACGTGACACATTCAACCAATGAGCAATCAAAGCAGCTGGCGACACCGCGACCTGTGAATACGACTTCCATTTCGACAATTTCATCCAGTTTGACCATTTGGGTTGAAGGTTATGAGGCTATGCGTACCTTTATGAATGTTAGTTTTGTGCCTAGTGGAAACTGTTTCTATACAATAAAAATGCAATATCGAAAATTGAATTATGCTCATTACGGTCCAGTTGTGAAAATGAGTGAAATATAATTTGGTCTTCTACAGTTTTGTGTCTAAAAGCGAATGGCGTTGTTTATATATTCAATCAAACTGCAATATGCGTCACTACTAACTGGCTTTATTGAGAATACAGTTACAAAACTATTCTCATATAAAACCATTATTTAAACCTAAATTGTTTGTAGTTGTGAATATATGCTTTGTTTAATCTATTCAATGTTGCCAAAATGAAAATGGCTTCCATTCTGTATTTTATAACCAAGTGCAAAGCGTTGATTTGAACTCAACCTCCAAGTTGATACAAGAATAGTATACATTATTGAAATTGCAATGTTCTTGTCTCCACCTACACCCATGATTCAACAAAAAAAGTGCTCATTATTGAAGTTAAAATATTCTTGCCTCAACCAACTTATGAAGCAAGTGTTCACTTGTTTCAAAATATTTTTCTTGTAAGTGGCCAAGAGGATTCCGTCAAAAAATCAAAATAATATTTGGTTAGACCTATTCAAGAATACAATCTGTTTGAATCAACGCAATTATGCGTTGATGCAATAAATCCTTTTTTCTACTCCCGTATGTGAATTAGTAACGTCACACATCGATAAAAATGTGTAAAGGTTCATTTCACGAATCGGTGTGTGAGGTGCCATGCTTTTCTTATGGCATTTATTTCACGCACCGGTGCCATAAGAGTCAATACAAATTCACACACCGGTCGCTGGTCTAGGTAGCGGTGGCGAGAGAAATTGACAAATATGACAATTCCCGCAGAGTGAAGTTCAGAATTACATCAGTTAATAGACCGTAAATAGTAATTAATTACCCTCTGAATTAATAAATAGTACGACGAAATTTTGATTTAAACCGATTAGCCGTGTATTTCACGCAAATTCCTGATGGACAGCATTGGAGTACTCCCATCAACTCCTCCAAATATAACGTTAGCAGCCAGTGAAGCAAGTTCATCGTTATTGCCACAAAAATCGTTGGGAATATACGAAAACACTTTAGAAAAGTTTATGCAATGGCGCAATACAAACAACGTCCAATCATTCTCCGAAAGGGTAATATTAGCCTACCTATCTAAATTATCAACAAAGGTTAAATCTTCTACCTTATGGAGTCACTACTCAATGTTGAAAAGCACCCTTAGTGTTAAGTACAACGTACAAATTGGTGATTATCCGAAAGTTCGCTCTTTCTTGAAACGGAAAAACGAGGGATACATTCCTAAAAAATCACGCGTTTTGGGAAAGTAACACGTATTAAAATTTCTCAAAGAGGCACCCGATGAAAAATATTTATTAACCAAAGTAGGTCCATTTGTATAAATATCGATAAATACTAATCTTTAAATTTTTAGCTTATTTTGTTGTTTGGGGTAGCTGGAGCCCTGCGCAGAGATGAGCTCTATAAATTAAAAATGGATGACATCCAAAATTTGGGAACAGTTCCTATTGTGTCAGTTAATGATACGAAGACTAAGGTTTCTAGAAAATTTACTGTTACTCAATACTTGGATATATATCACAAATACGTGGCTCTTCGTCCCAAGGATTATGCCGATAATAAATTCTTTATTAATTATGAACGAGAGAAATGTACTCGGCAAGTTATTGGTATAAATAAGATAGAAATGTAACAAATGCTGTCTTTATAATTAAATAGAGCATTATCACAACTGATTCGACCGAGCGGAGTCGTTAAAAACATAATAATAATTTGGAACGTTGGGCTCTAATTTTCTAGCAACTAGGAATCATACCTCACAGCATTTAAGATTTTAACTCACCTTACTTTTTCATCAGATGATCTCGACGTTCTATACTCGATGCTGGATTGAGAACTCGTTGCGGAACTCACTTTAGCACTCAAATTTACTTACTCTTAAAATATTTTTCTCTCAAATCAAAAGGATTTTTGTAAACTGGAATGTGAACTTTTGAGAATAAAAAGCCAGAATGCATAACACTTATATCTATTAACAAAACAATAAAGAATAACAACAAAAGATGTTTGGGACATTTCTCAAATTAAATGATAAAGTAACTTCTGATTTTAACTGAGAATATAATTTAAACAGGAAAAAAGGTGAATGAGGCCAGATGATTTACTAATAATTTAACAAGATAAACTGCAAAGAATTCAAAATAATTCAAATACAATAAATAGTAAGAGTTGATTAGAAGAATCAACATTTTAGATACAGGTAGAGAAAATCAACTTTATATATATTCAAATAATGAAAATTAATGAAATTACCCTGATTGCATTTTCTGTTGAACAGAGTTGAATTATGAAAATTACAATAATTTAAGAAAACTAATAAAACTGCGCAACCACATGTTGACTTGAACGAATAAAACGAAAGACTAACCTATTTTTCGACCCTAATTTCAAAGTTGGCATGTTCCGCCCCCCTTGAGAACTATAGGTGGTCCCTGAAAATATAACAACTGGCCTCTCACAAGAACATAAACATATGCGAACTATTTGACTGTTTGTTTCTCTATTATTCTGAAATGCCCAATTTTGAGATAAATACACACACGGAAACACTTAAAAATAATCAATAACATCGTCTATTTTAAGAGGACCCTTGGTAACCATGTATTTCTGAGAATATTTACAAGAATAACATAAGATGTCGAGGGTTTGAGAAAACATTTCAGATATTTGAATTCGGGTTTGGGTCTGATTTAAATTATTATTTCCGGTCATAAAATCCGTTTGGTTACAGGAAAAATCCTTTCAGAAGTTGCCACATTTTTTAAACTCCCCAATCCCAACGAATTTACCGGGCACAGCCTACGGCGTTCATCTGCATCTTTATTAGTCGAAGGTGGAGGAGATCTCCTAACGCTAAAAAAACACGGCGGCTGGAAATCATCCTCAGTGGCAGAAGCCTACGTGGAAGAATCCCTAACTAAAAAGATAGATGTCTGCAATAAAATCTTAACAACTGAGAATAATCGTAGTTGTGTTGTCAATACCAACAGTACAAGCAGCACGGTTCCATGAAAGAACAGAACAATGGTAAAACAGAACCATGACATAACAGAACCGAGAAAAAAGAGAACACTGAAATAAAAGAACCTTGATAAAACAAAACTCTGTTAAATAAGAACAACGGGAAAAAATAAAAGAATGTAATACAGAACAAATAATTTTAATGAAAAGAATATTATAGGTATATACACGAATAATTCAGATTTGATTACCCTCCTCACCTATAACACAATGTGGGTACCAATAATTTTTATTTATGCTAATTAGCCTATTCAGGTTAGTTGGGTTTTATACCCTCGTCGCCTTAAATAAACCATTGATATATAGTTGATAGGTAGTTAATAGATAGTTAATTACCTATAACACAATGTGAATACCTGACAATAAAATTTATTTATGCTAATTAGCCTATTCAGGTTAGTTCAGTTTAGATATAAATTTGACAAGTGAATTTTTATTCTTCAGTCGACTTTTTGAATTTCATTTGAACTGTTCTACTTTTAAAATTGTTTAAAATTTTATTTTTTTTAATTAGTGTGTAATCCGTATTTGATCCATAAGTTGCAATGGAATATTCAGTCACGCAGAAAGGAAATAGGGTTCTTTTGTACCAAGGGTATGAGTATACCAAGTACAGAGAGAACAAATGTGGAGTCATCATGTGGAGGTGCAGAATCTACTTTTACATGTTTTACCAACTATATACGTGGCATGCTAAGATTGGCAACAGCTATCCACCTTGCATTTACTTTCTGCTGCAAAAAAAGAACTGCGTTACATACCATCGTATGTTCACAATCTTAAAGGATTTAGTGCCCAGCATCGCACCTCAGAAGATTTTAGTTGACTTCGAGAAAGCATTCATTTCTGCTGCTCGCACTGCCTTCCCGGAAGCGGAAATTAAGGGCTGCTACTTCCATCTATCTCAGAGTTTATTGCGGAGAATCAGCAGCAGTTGTAGAAGAATATGCAAATTATGCCGATAAATTGATGTATTTGCGGCGAATGGCAAACTTGCAGTAATTTTTCCTAATATTGGTGTATATACCTATAATGTTCTTTTCATTAAAATTATTTGTTTTGTATCACATTCTTTTATTTTTTCCCGTTGTTCTTATTTAACAGAGTTCTGTTTTATCAAGGTTCTTTTATTTCAGTGTTCTCTTTTTTCTCGGTTCTGTTATGTCATGGTTCTGTTTTACCATTGTTCTGTTTTACCATTGTTCTGTTTTACCATTGTTCTGTTTATTCACTGTTCTGTTTTTTCATGTTCTGTTTTTTCATGTTCTGTTTTTTCATGTTCTGTTATTTCTTGTTCTGTTCTTTCATGTTCTGTTCTGTCCGGTTACCAAGCAGCACTAATTTTGTAGAGAAAGAGAAAGTGAATGTACATTTTGACAATTTACAAAATTGCAATATAACTCTTCATAATAATTATTATTGTAATAATAGTTATTTAAGTAACAAGGAATGTAAAGACGTGTTAACATTCGAGGTGAGCGAGTACGAGCCGAGGCAAAGCCGAGGCTTGTCGCTTGCCGAGGATGATAACAGTCGATACATTCCGTGTTACTTATTACGTTTTTTCCGCTGCTTGTTGACATTTCTCAAAATTTGCCTGAATTGAAGTTTGTTTTCTTACCCTTCCTTCATGATTATTCGTTCGCTATTTCATTCTAAGTTGCTTGTGCGTGTAACTAAGTTACCGAATAAGCAGACAACAATAATATTCAAAAGGTCTCATAACCCAAAAATTGATATGAATGAAGCTGAAGGTATTACTTGTCAAAGTCAAAGTCATTATTACCCTAGGCATGTAAATGACACTATTAAGTTCCGTTGTCAAGATGAATTAGTAAACGAATGATATAGGCCATTTACCTGTTTTGTTGCTAAGCATGTATGGACTATTTACAGTGTCGGCAGCGGGAAAAGAAAATTAGTAAAATTTTCCTTTAATTCAATCTCTAAGTAAAAGGTCGTAGAAGACTTTTTTACGCTCGTGCGGATTGTGAAACTCGCCTGCGGTTCGTTCCACAAACTTCCACACTCGCGTAAAAAAGTATACTTCACGCACTAGATACACAATATACTATTTATCAGTGAAGTTCGTAAAGTAGGAGTTTCCAAAAAACACACGAGTACAAATAAGATCTTTACGAAAATGTATCATACACATTTTTTTCTACGACAGTTATTATTTTGCCCAATTGTAATAATTGTTGAATGTTTTATCCTATGAAGTTTTCAAATTTCGTCAAATTATCAAATGATGAATTCCGAGTAAAATACCGCCTTCTTAAAAATGTATGAACAGTGCTTAAATCATTATTTTATGTACAGTAAATATTATTTTACGCACAGTTGGTTTTTTTACGCACTTGTGCTAAAAAGTATCATTTTACACACTGTGAACAGTGCGTAAAACCTTAGTTTATGCACTGTCTTAAAAAAATAGAATATATATATATATATTTATTCTTCATGCCAATGTAAAAATTGGATAGAATACGTTACTGGTATACAAATACAACAGAAAATACAGTTATTAAATGAAGATTGTACATGTCGCCGCATATTCTATGATATCGGTGTATAAGTGCCTTTATGGCACTTGCAACGTTTAGGAAACTGCTAAGCTTCGTGCCCTGAAACTCTCAGCGCATGCTTTTAATGCTCACTCATACACTTGTAACATATGTTATTATTTCGATCACCTATTGAAATTAACTAATATCAAGATTACAATAAGACCGATTATTTCGCCTCAAGCAGCTATTTTAATAGAACAAGAATTCTTGGAAAAGTGTGGAAAATCCATTAATCTCTCATGTTTGTATTACAAGAGAAAAGTGCGAAAGGAAGCCGGTGAATGGGATCCAACAAAAAATGAACTATTTTGCATTTAGATGAAAGTTGATGGAAAGTTGGATGCCAAACATCCATCAATAAGCGCAAAAGTCGAAAGAATTTGACATCGACTATCGGAATGATTTCAATGAAAAAAGGTGGTATATAGACAAATTTAATGTACCTGGTGACTTATCGTACGAGGTCACATCTGCAATAATACAGTGGGTTTTTTCTGAAACTTCGATTAATTCTTTTCCTGAGATATTTGGTAATATTGCTTTGAAAAACGATGAACACAAATCTACCAATAATCTAGTCTACTGGACTGAATTGCATTTAGTTATTAAAAATACTTGTCATAGTTATTGTAACTTTTAATTGGATTGTGTCAATTAATCATAAATAATTATGGGATAGTGTACATGGTAGTAACAGTTTCAGAAAAGGGCAATTGGAAATATTAATCACTTATCCATTTCAAGCAAAATTCTATTTGGCTGTTTTATAACACAGTGAAAGACTCTTGAATGTTATGAATGAGCCAAATTCTTATACAGTGCGGCTTTTAATAGCCCCCCCCCCCCTGTTAACGAACATGAAAAAAAAACGCTTCTAGGGTTTCACCAATACTACTTTTTGAAATAAAAAAAATAGTGATTGCACGATAGGGGGCGCAGGGGGGGCCCATCAACTCAAAATTTTTAAATGGCATGTGGGGTCAAATGTCACATCGTTGAAAACAGAATTCAATTCTCTTTACAACCATCTAAATATTTTTGAATTTCGGTAATACTTTTTTGTAATTCAAAATCGAAATATCGAATATAAATGCGGATCTGAATACTACTCATACCTCGATAAATTTGAACTGTTAGATGTAATTTTTTGAAGGGTATTACCAATACTACTTTTTGAGAGAAGAAACATTGCAATTACTCGACAGATGGTGCCGGAGGCACATTAATTTAAAAATTTCGATAGGTATAAAAATCGAAATTGGGAAAAAAATTATAAACAAAATTCAAAAATATTTAGATGGCTGTAAAGAGAATTGAATTCTCTTTTCGTAAAAAGTACGGAAGTTACCAATAATCAACTTCATTACCCCAAGAAACATGTTTATAGAAGGGATAATAATAATGTTTATTTGTTAAACCATCAATAATTTGTACATGAAAACAGAACTGTGAAATAGCTCAATCAAATAAACAGGTTAATCACTGAAGCAGTAAGGAGATTACCGCTTGTTAGTGATGGGCTAGATGCTATTAATAATAGGATGTAGATTATGAGTGAATTTGTGAATGGCACATTAAAAAACACTCAATAAAACAATGATAAAACACTTATAATCAATCAGATATTAATATTAACTTCTCAGGAACAATTTTATTATTATTGATTGTTATTTAAATCTTGATAATTAGTTGAGAACATTCTTAGTAATAAAGTCCCGAAAAAGCAACCTTCCTGTGTCCGAAACCCATTTTTTTATTTTGTTTTTAAACGTATTTTGGTTTCTGGATTCTGGATTGAATAGTATATTAAAGTTAAAGTGGATAAAATTGTCTTTCAAACACGTGTGATTTTTCAAGCACGACAGCGCAGCCAGAGTGCTCGAAATAGAGCAAGTGTTTGAAAGACCTTAGCTATCCACGAATATTTTAAGCATTTTTTTTTTATTGGTGCACTTTGAAATGATAAATACTGGTATTATTATTACATCAAATGAAAATGATAACTAATGACGTAAAATGGTTGAATTCGTGATCAGTATACCTTTCGTTGTCATGGAAATGAGAAAAACAGAAATAAAGGACCAAGCACACACCTTATGGGAAAAAGTCTTTCGGTGAAAATGGCTGAATTTTTTATATGTTGTAGCTGGAACCATTCTGAGTAAAAGTCTCCATTGGCCCAACTCGATCGTATGACTAGATTCGGCGCTAGAGGGCGCCAAATCATGAATTTTGTGATTTTTGGAGAAATTCAGCTGAATGAAAAAATATCAATATCTCATTTATATTCAATATTGTGTGCGACTGTGAATTCCTAATGTTCGCGAGAAATATTTTTCCATAAAACAGAGAAAAAAACGCCGTTATTTTTATACAGGGTAGTCAACAATATACTCAATTCTTCAGTGATTGAATTCGCCTACGAGGTTAAAAGTTGATTGAGTTTATCATTGAGGATCAATCAGAATGGTTTGTTGATCGACCAAAATATAATGAAGCTATGAATACAGAGTGTTTGGAATAAGATAGGTTTCATGTTATATACAGGGTGGGTCACGGTCGATGATACCTTAGACGTTTATGAAGAACGGGAAATAGGATCATTCTAAAAATTTGGTTTCTCAAGTAGTTGCTCTTGGTCTATCGATCTAAAATATTTTCAGCAATGCAGCGTTGCCGCTTATACCAGAAAGTAGCAGCATCTTTGTTATTTCAAATGGGTCACCCTGTATATTACCGCATTTTTGAAATTGTCATTCTTTTCTGATTATTTCTGCTTCATACTCCTTTATACCTATCTCTAACGGTTTTTGAGATATTGGTTATTTTCCATATTTTTTATCCAAAACATAGCTCGAATTGAATGTTTATTTCTGCGGTATTTGGATTCTTAGGAAGTTGTAATTTTGTGTTTAGTTCATCAAAATCATGTACATTGATTCTGTATAGAGAAGTTTGTTCTGCGTTATACAGGGTCGTTCAAAATTCATGATCTTACTGCTAGATACGAAAAGGGTCGAAAGTGCGTTTTTTTAAATGGAACATCCTGTATATTATGGAATATCCTGAAAGATGACAAAATTCCCTTCGAATTGATATATCATGTTCCTATACCTGAATAGCCAGAGTTCCGAGATAATAGCAATTTTCACTTGTAATCTCCTAAGTGCTTGAAATTTTTCATGTACATTTTGTTTGAAAATTCATGTACGAGATAAATTTACGGCAATTAATTCAAGCACGAGGGGGATTCGGTAAGAAAATTTCACACCGAGAAATGAAAATCATTCAACAATTTATAAGAAATAACTAACGATGGTTTCACCTGAGCTATTTATAACCACTGAAATATGTAATAGTTATTTTCCTAACAAGTGCGGAAAGTGATACTTTCCCGCACGTGACTGCCGTTGACCCGAACGACGCGAAGCGGAGTTCGGGCAAGCAGTCAAAGGCGGGAAAGACACTTTACGCATGAATTAGGAACATCATTTTTTCTACGACCGCATAAAGATTCAAAAAGCACATTGAAAATATATAATTTATTTCAACATTCAAAACATTCAATGAAAATCCACTAATTATTATTAATATTAATGTTGAAAACACAATTTGTTGTATTCTGCAAATGCGTCAGAATAGCCGGTCCAGAGTAGTTAGTTGGTGGTAACTGGCTGTTAAGAGTAACACTCGTAGATTGCAAAGTGCATGAAGATGACGGGGACGGCATCGGTTGCAAGTTGCCAGTACATGAAAGAATTTTATTCGAGATGGTTTTCTTCTGTTCTACGGAGTCCTCCAAATAACTCTCAGCAACAATGAAATGTACATTTAATAACGATAAATTGACATATTTTACTTTCCCGCACTAGTGCGGGAAAGCGAGTTTTCCCGCACTAGTGCGGGAAAGTGACACTTTCTAAACTAAAATGAGTGCGGGAAAGTGGGCAAAAACGCACGGTCGTAGAAAATAGTTATTTTCCTAACAAGTGCGGAAAGTGATACTTTCCCGCACGCGACTGCCGTTGACCCGAAAGACGCGAAGCTGAGTTCGGGCAAGCAGTCAAGGGCGGGAAAGACAGTTTACGCATGAATTAGGAACATCATTTTTTCTACGACCGCATAAAGATTCAAAAAGCACATTGAAAATATATATTTTATTTCAACATACAAAACATTCCATGAAAATTCACTAATTATTATTAATATTAATATTGAAAATACAATTTGTTGCATTCTGCAAATGCGTCAGAATAGCCGGTCCTGAGTAGTTAGTTGGTGGTAACTGGCTGTTAAGAGTAACACTCGTAGATTGCAAACTGCATGAAGATGACGGAGACGGCATCGCTTGCAAGTTGCCAGTACATGAAATTTAATTCGAGATGGTTTTCTTCTGTTCTACGGAGTCCTCCAAATAACTCTCAGCAACAATGAAATGTACATTTAATAACGATAAATTGACATATTTTACTTTCCCGCACTAGTGCGGGAAAGCGAGTTTTCCCGCACTAGTGCGGGAAAGTGACACTTTCTAAACTAAAATGAGTGCGGGAAAGTGGGTAAAAACGCACGGTCGTAGAAAAAATACTTAACAAAATTTTCATCAATAAATGTGTTTGAATTTGCAATTGAATTGAATTTTCTGCACGTTCTTACTATAACTGCCTCACATTTTCCATGAAGAATAAATAATTTCATCAGAACTTCGTTTGAATAGTTATTTCCCTCCATTTCAATTATTTTACCATCATGACATTTAATAGCCACCTTAGATGAATATGAGAAAAATAAATCAATTTTTTTTTGAAAATTTCACACCTCACTTTTGTAGCCAATCAAAAAATTCGTTCTTGTTTAGCTATCATTGCAACCCTAAAAATTTCCGTAATTTTTTTATCCTCCTGAGTACCCTGTGCGAAATTAATGAGTGGAAATTTTTCTGTCAAACATTTGACATGTGACCAGTTGATATTTTGCTTTGATGTACAAATGGAGGTTTAGTTTTCATATGAAAGGAGATAATTATGTATTTACTAGATATTTGGAATGCGTCTGAAAATATTTTCTCCACGATTATTGCAGAAATTGTCAATTCTGAAATCATATTTCACAATAAGTTCAATACATCATTTGTCACACGTTTTTATCACAAGTCCCGTAGCTCAGCGGAAGTGTTGCGGCCTGAGTCGCTAGGTCGATGGTTCAATCCACGATAACAACATAACTTTTTTATTTTTTTTGTTCCAAATTTAAACACATTTATTGATGAAAATTTTGTTAAATATTTTACATATCAATATTTCAGTGGTTATAAATAGTTCAGGTGAAACCATCGTTAGTTATTTCTTATGAATTGTTGGATGATTTTCATTTCTCGTGTGAAATTTTCTTACCGAATCCCCCACGTGCTTGAATTTATCTCGTACATGAATTTTCAAAGAAAATTGCACTCGTCGCTTCGCGACTCGGGTACTCATGTACATGTACATGAATAATTTCCGGCAATAATTCAAGCACTTGGGAGATTACAAGTGAAAATTGCTATTATCTCGGAATTCTAGCTATTTAGGTATAGGAACATGATATATCAATTCGAAGGGAATTTAGTCATCTTTCAGGATATTTCATAATATACAGGATGTTCCATTTAAAAAAAAGCACTTTCAACCCGTTTCGTATCTAGCAGTAAGATCATGAATTTTGAACGACCGTGTATAACGCAGAACAAACTTCTCTATACGGAATCAATGTACATGATCTTGATGAACTAAACACAAAATTGCAACTTCCTAAGAATCCAAATACCGCAGAAATAAACATTCAATTCGAGCTATGTTTTGGATAAATGATATGGAAAATAATCAATATCTCAAAAACCGTTAGAGATAGGTATAGGGGAGTATGAGGCAGAAATAATCATAAAGGAATGACAAGTTCAAAAATGCGGTAATATACAGGGTAACCCATTTGAAATATCAAAGATGCTGCTACTTTCTGGTATAAGCGGCAACGCTGCATTGCTGAAAATATTTTAGATCGACAGACCAAGAGAAACTACTTGAAAAACCAAATTTTCAGAATGATCCTATTTCCCGTTCATCGTAAACGTCTAAGGTACCATCGACCGTGACCCACCCTGTATATTTAATTACTCCAAATCACGAATTTTATTAATTTTGAGTTTATTCAGATAATCGAAAAACACTTTCATATTATTTGTAATCGATATAAAAAAATTTTCAACTGAGATTTACTAAGATCGTGAATGATATCTCTATAAAACAAAAAAAAGTATTTTCTTCAGGTAGTTTCCAATATTATCAGTTTTTAGGTGACTAAATCCACCTTCGAGATTATGAGATGATTAAGTTAATTATTATTGATGATCGATTAGAATAGAAGTTGATCTCTCAAAACAAAATGCAAGTGAAGTACATAGTGTTTCACACGAGGAAGGCTCTATTCAATTTGAATAAGTAATTACTCTTTTCGAGGATTCAATCATGACATCGTCCTTAACCTAACTATGTCGTAATACCTAAGGGTTCGGAGATAGAGGGCACCAACTGATCAATTTTGTGTTTTTGTAGGATTTAGCAAGCTATAAAATACGAATATATTTTGTGAGTCACTCAAAGAAATACATCTGATATAGCGAGGATAATGAGTATATTTCCGTCGAATTTATTGATTTAACAATCCTTCGATTATAAAACCTAGAGGAAAGTATATTGTTCATAATTTGTTGGATATCTTATAATTCGGTGACATTATGGGAGTATTTTTTTTCTGGTACAGATGGTGACTCCAAACTTTTTCCGTCATTATACTATTTCCACTCTAAGGAAGTCGTCATTGTGAGAATTGAGATATGCTGTTTTGAAAAAAGTTATTTGGGATTATCATATTTACCTTTGCTTGGTCCACAAACGGGCACATGTAAATTCGACCGCTTGAGGATTTTTAATCTTCTCAATCAAAGGATACCCCAAAATACAGTAAGTAATCTTGGCCGATAGCAAACCTGGGCTCATCTTCATTATTTAGAATAATCGTACCAGAACAAAATAACCTTACGTAGGTATTTGAATGCTTGAAAATTTAATACACACATTTTGTAAGAAAGTAATTATTTGGTATAATCGAACCAGAACGAACTAACCTTACTTAGACATTTGAATGCGTGGCTAGTTGGCTGTTTGCGACTCCACTTCATTTCGCCCATTTTCAACTCTTCAAAACATGTTAATTATTGTTATATAGTTATTATAAGCGGCCGAGTTTTCATATCCGAAATCAGGTAAAAAAATTTGGACGGCCGAGATTACTTACTCGTTAGTGATAATCGGCCAAGTTTACAGTCGCCCATAAAAACAGGCGAATTCTTTCACCTAAAAATTGAGTATGTTGTAAAGTACCCTATAGAAAGACAGTTTCGTTTTCTTTTGTATTATAGACAAATCATGCACGGATCTTGGTAATGCTCAGTTGAACAACAGTTTTATATCGATTACAAATAATATGTAAATGTTTTTCATTTGTCTGACTGAACTCACTCAAAAATAATAAAATTTGTGATCTGGAGTAATTACATATTTATATAACATGGACCCTTTCTTATTCCAAACACTCTGTATTCATAGCTTCATATATTTTGGTCGATCAATAAACTATTCTTATTGATCCTCAATGATGAACTCAAAAAACTTTTAACTTCTAAGGGAATTCCATCACTGAAGAATTGAGTATATTGTTGACTACCCTGTATAAAAATAACGGCGTATTTTTTCTCTGTATTATGGAAAACTATTTCTCGCGAACATTCGGAATGCCCAGTCGCACACAATATTGACTATAAATGAGATATTAATATTTTTTCATTCAGCTGAATTTCTCAAAAAATCACAAAATTCATGATTTGGCGCCCTCTAGCGCCGAATCTAGTCATACGATCGAGTTGGGCAAATGGAGACTTTTACTCAGAATGGTTTCAGCTACAACATATCAAAAATCCAGCCATTTCCACCGAAAGACTTTTTCCCATAAGGTGTGTGAAGGTGTGTAGGTATTACAGATGTGAATGAGAAAAAGATATTTTTAAAAAATTTCAAAGGATCATAGTTACTTATTTTGACTATTTCTCGCACTTGTCAAATGAACCAATCAAGAGCTCTGGTAAGTTCGAATTATCGATAATAACAAACTTGACTCTTGACTCTGATTAGCCTTTCAAGTTCGGTGTTTTAGATTTGTGTTAAACGTCAAATATAACTAATCACTCGACTACAATGCCTAGCCGATCCCCAACCCCCCTGGCAGGAGACACTTGGAACGGCCCCCACGTTCTAAGTGGGCATGTCCGTATACGAGGATGTATTGAAATCTAGTTAGCCTTGACTAGTTCCCTGCATAAACAAAATATTGCGTTACCATAGCAACGAACAATAACTCATTAGAAGCATCAGTGCAAAGTTTGACGTCAAAAAAGTAAACCAGAGTTACGCAATAAATTAAAAGAAAAATTATGTCTACTGAAATTGTGAAAATCGAAAAATTGGAGTATCAAGCCATCATCAAGTACTTGTATTTAAAATGGTTAAGAGGTAAGCAGATTTACGAAGATATGCTTACCTTTGGTGATCAATTTCATTTGTATGCGACCGTGAAAAATGGGACTGCAAGTTTCAAAAGAGGTAAATTTTCCATTGAAGATGATGACCGATCGGGAAGGCCAGTTTCTGTGTCAGTCCCCGAAAATATCGATGCAGTTCATGACATGATTTTAACAGACCGTCGAATTGGGCTAAAACGGATATCTGAAGCACTGAATATTTCATACGAACGCGTTCATCATATAGTTCACGTCAATTTGGACATGAGAAGAATTGCTGCAAAATGGATTCGGATACATTTCTACGAACCAGAAACAAAGCAACAATCGATGGAATGGCGACACTCCGGTTCTCCAAGACCTAAGAAGTTTCGTGTCCAAAAATCTGCTGGAAAAGTTCTTGCTTCAGTTTTTTGGGATTGCCGTGGAGTAATCATGATTGATTTTTTGGATAAGGGTATAACAATAACTGGATATTACTATTCGACATTACTGACCACTCTGCGGCAAAAAATTAAAGAGAAAAGACGCGGAAAGCTATCCAAAGGTGTTGCTAAGAATTTTTCAATATATCCTCGTATACTCTAAGACTGGTTGGTAATAAGCAGAATGCACGCCACCTGCGATGCTTATTGGTGGGTCGGGGATGTTCTAAACAGATACTGAAGGAGCTAGATCGGTGTGGCCAGTGGTATGTAGGAGAAATCCCGGAAAAAGCTCACAGCAAAAAAACGGGTTTATAAATCCATGAGAAGTGAGACACACTGTATACGTCAACATCGTAATTTTTGTTCACGTCTTCCAGAGTATGCTGGGAAGGGAATTTGCAAATCGTACACAACATAAAAGTTGGAGGCGCCGGGCATCGATCCCGGTACCTCTCGCATGCTAAGCGAGCGCTCTACCATCTGAGCTACGCCCCCCGTTACAATTATTGGAAATAAATACGTGAAACAGGTAAATCAGATCATTCTAAATAAATGTTTTAATAATGAAAGGAGCATTCGTTTCGTGAAATAATACTAATTGTAATACTTCAATGACTTCGTAAGTATGCTGGAACAGTCAAAATAAATGACAGAAAACTCCATTTTCTGACTAGCGCTAGAACACTGAGAAAAGAGTTATTTATGTAATCAAGTGAGTGAATTGATTCATTTTTTTTTTACGAAATTTATTTAAAATGACATACACAAAAAAAATCAATTACAGGAATAGAAAAAGACTCACTTATCTTGTGTTTAGAGATCTTTGAGTTTAGAGATCCAAAATTAAACTATTTTACCTCAACATTTCAATTATGTTGCATTTTTGATCATATTAAACGATAAATACTGCATAATCATGAATATATCATTTGAATAATGATAACTTGGAAGATTGCATATAAACATATTTTTTATGTACTTTTTCAAATATTGTCTCTTCAATAATTTGCAGACATCAAGATAAATATGAAATTATCAATTTTTTTGAAATATAATACAACATAGATCTTCGTCAATATAATCAATAGTAAGACCAAATAATTACTTATTACATATTTTGGCAGACGTAAGATGCGTGCCCCAAAATATATATATAATTATTGATCAAAATAATCATTAATATATCTTGAGTGATGATAATTTTGAAAACCAAAAATAGACGTATTAATTATATGTTTCCAAGAATCGTCTTTCCTAGTTTTCCTGGCATCAGGCCAAATATGATTATTTTACATATTTCCTAATATAGTAATGAAAATATTATATAGAATTCGATCCATCCAACGACCGAATAACTATGTATTTTTGCATACTTGTCCTGATGTAAGTTGAATGACTAAAGAATTATATTCATTTATTGATCAAAATAATCAATTTAAACTATTCCATCGTGGATATATCTCCTGGGTGATGATAATTTTGAAAATCGAATGTAAACATGTTATTTATATATGTTACCAAACTTTGTCTGTCCAAAGTTATCCTGGTGTCAGACAAAATATGTGTACTTTTCGTTTTCCATGATATGGTAATAAAAATGATTCATTCAGATTAATACATTTTCTGACCAAATAACTATGTATTTTTGCATACTTTTCCCAACGTAAGTTGAATACCAGAAGAAATATGTTCACATATTGATGTAAATAATCAATAAAAATTATTATATCATTTATATATCTCTTGAGCGATGGAAATTTTGAAAATCGAATATAAACATATTATTTATATAATGTTTCCAAACATTTTCTCTCCAAAGTTTTCCTGCCAACAGGAAAAATATAAAAAATTTACATATTTCCTAATATAGTATTGAAAATATTATATTAGATTAGATACATTTAACGACCAAATAATTATGTGTTTTGCATACTTTGCCTGACGTAAGTTGAATATCTAAAAAAAATTATTCATTTATTGATCAAAATAATCGATATAAACTGTTCCATCGTGGAAATATCTCCTGGGTGATGATGATTTTGAAAATCGAATGTTGATGTATTATTTACATATGTTTTTAACCTTTGCCTCTCCAAAGTTTTCCTGGGGGTCTATTCTCGAGTTCATGCGAAATCATTTTCAAACGTTTGAAGTAACATAGAGCGATACAAACACCGCGCGTTGGAAAGAGATACAACATTGAATTCGCATACGTTGAAACTCGAGAATAGACCCCCTGGTATCATACAAAATATGTGTATTTTTCGTTTTCCACATTATAGTAATAAAAACGTTTCATTCAGATTAATAAATTTTCTGACCAAATATAACCATGTAATTTTGCATACTTTCTTCAACGTAAGTTGAATACCTGAAAAAGTATGTTCACTTATTGATGTAAATAAGCAATACAAATTATTATATCATAAATATATCTCTTGAGTATATGTACATATTATTGATTTATGTTTCCAAACATTGTCTGAGATTGTCTCTCCAAATTTTTCCTGACATCAGGCAAAATATGAATGTTTTACATATTTCGTAATATAGTAATGAAAATCTATTTTTTCTACTCCTATGTTAGTAAACATTGTTTTACAAACAGTTCACTCTATAAGTAAATCCATTCTTACGCACAACTGTGCGTAAAGAATAAAAACGCACAACTGTGCGTCATGATATGATGGCTAGTATAATAGGTAACAATCAAGTTGCCTCTTGAACCACTCAAATCGTGACATTTATCTGTCTTGCGTTTTAAATATTTGACAGTGACATTGTCACTTTTTGAGATTTGAAGTTCAAATCGATACTTCATAAATTATAATCCGATCTTTAATTTTATATCTACAAATATGAGCAACTCCGATAATGAAATGAGCGCAACGCCACCGGAAATTGTTCTTCAGGCTGCTTCTGCTATGGAGAATATTCTGCCGCAAAAATCAAAGGATAGATATGAAAAAGCCTATCAAAAATTTATGGAATGGAGTATGGATAACCACGTGAGTACGTACTCCGAAAATGTATTGCTCGCCTATTTTAATATATTGACCAAAACATTTAAACCCTCCTCGCTCTGTTCATCATTTCTATGCTATATAGTACAAAATTGTATTTTCTTAGATTTAATTTGTTGTTGTTGGAAATTAAACCATAAACTGCGTTAGTTACCTTCATTTTTTTATTACTTAAAGCTTAATCAAACGCACCATCCAGTATATAAGAGTCGTAGAAAAAGTATAGTACGTATTACGTGTTGTAAAGCAATTACGCACTCATGTAATTACCGCACTCACCGCTACGCGGCTCGTGCGCAATTTTTCCATTCGTGCGTAATATGCTTTTTACAACACTTGATACGTAATATACTATGAATCGATCCATTTAATGACCAAATAACTATGTAACTTTGGATACTTTTTGCATACTTTGCCTGATGTGAGTTGAATATCTAAAGAAATTTGTTCATTTACTAAACAAAATAATCAATTTAAACTTTTACATATTTTATATATCTCCTGGGTGATGATCATTCTGAAAATCAAATGTAAACGTATGATAGATAGATAGATACATTTATTATCCTTTCAAACAATTACATAAATTGTATAGGACTCGAACTAATACTAGGTATCGAAGAATTCGCTAACGCTATAAAAACAATTGTCAGTTAAAAATATTTCCAAGTTTTTCTTAAAAGAATATAAGGTTGCAAAATTTTTTATTTTTGTTGGCAGCTTATTAAAAATTTTGAGTCCAATATTATTGGGCGACTTATAAACTACATTAGTCTTACAAACCGGTAAATGGTAGTCATTTTTTTGGCGAGTATTAAAATTATGTATGCTTTTATTCATCTTGAATTTACACTGGTTCGAATAGATAAGAACACATATTTCATAAATATACAAAGAAGCTACTGTTTTTTGAAAAATGATTTACACGAAACCCTTTTAGAAATCCTGGCAAGTGATCTAATAACTCTCTTTTGTGCTATAAATACATCGGCTGATGAAGTGGAATTACCCCAAAGACAAGTGCCATATCTGATTCTCGAACCAACTTGTGCATGATCCTGACTCAGCAGCTGCGCCTCAGACAAAATGGAAAGCAAGTTTCTGAATAAGTAACATGACGAATGTAATTTTGATATCAATAATTTACAATGTTGTTTCCATGTTAGACTATGGTTATTCCGAGAAATTGAAGTGATTCTTCATTGTTAAGTTCAATATCATTTATCTTCAAATTCAAGTCAGAGCAGCTCTTTTGCCAATTGTGAAACCTCATAAAGTTAGTTTTATCAATGTTAAGGAACAGTTTATTCGAAGAGTACTTATATCATCAAGAACCTTGTTGCACTTCAATTCTAACAAGTCATCATGTACCTCAGACACAATTAAAGATTTATCATCTGAATACATCACAAAGTTGGCATCCTTAGTTACAGTTTCGATATCATTTGTAAATAATATGAAGAGCACCGGACCCAGGACTGATCCTTGAGGAACACCTATGTCTATAGTTGCTCTATCTGATTGTGTTCTACATGATGCATCATTATTTGTTTTTACTATCGACACAAACTGACTCCTCATTACAAGAAAGGAATGAACCCAGTCCCAAGCAATGCCTCTTATACCATATATGGACAGTTTCATGAGAAGTAGGTCAATATCAACACAGTCGAATGCCCTGCTGAGATCACAAAATATTCCAGCAGGGCACTCTCCTGCTTCCACATAAGATACTACTTGTTCATACAATGCATAAATAGCAGATTCAGTTAATTTTCCATTACGATTGATTTTCGGTTAAGATACTCCATTTCTTCAAAAAATCTCGTAAGCCTATCGAGAAAACTATATTCAAATATTTTCGAGAACCCTGAGGGAACCGTGACTGGCCTGTAGTTATTCATATTCTGTGGATCATGTTTTTTGTGTATCGGAGTAACTTTACTCAATTTGAGAGATTGCGGGAATTTTCCCGTTGTAAATGACAAATTGACTAAGTATGTAATTGGTTCAATTATGTATGGTTAACATTTTTTTATTAGAAATGAAGGAATTTCGTCTGGACCGGAGGAAGTTTTATTTTTTAATTTAGCTGCTAGCAGATTGAGTAACTCGTCAACGGTAAATGGAAACTAATACAAGGAATTGGTATTATGAAACATACCTTTTCCTTTTATACTATTACTGGTATAACTGGAATTTTTGAAACTACTTCTCTCGGAGCTTGTATTAAAAAAGTGTTGAAGCTATCTGCTATCGCTTTTGGATCTTCGCAAATAGTACCATCATATTTTTGTATGGTTATATTGGATATTTTTTTCTTTTTATGTGACATTAGGTTGACTATGTTCCATGCTGTTTTTGTTGCATTTTCAGAGTTGTTGATCATATTTTGATAGTACTTTCATTTTGTTTCTTCCACCAATACTGTATGTTCTTTTTGAGCATGTTTATAGCGGGTATTGACTTCTGGAAAGCTATTTTTCAAATTATGTAGTTCTTTCAGTTTCTTACTAGAAATTTGTACATTAGAATTTACCCAGCATTTGGCTCTAACTAGAATTATAAGATTTCCGTAACGGAAAACACACGTTGAAATTATATAAAAATGTCCCATGAAACAAATCGAATGTTTCGTCTAGATCGCTTGACCGGTAAATATCACTCCACTGCTCTACTGACAGAGCCAGTAGAAAATCAGATATGGCATTCTCACCGAAACTCCTTCTCATGTGAGAATTCTGAGAGGGATTTTCAGTGAAAAAATCGAACTCGCTTAGAACAGTTCTATGATCAGATATCTCGTTATCTCGTTATCATTTATATATGTTCACAAAAATTGTCCCTTCAAAATTTTCCTGGTATCAGACGAAATATGCATATTCTTTATTCCTCATAATATAGTTATAAAAATGATTTTTTAAATTGATACATTTTACGATCAAATAACTATGTATTTTTGCATACTTTGCCTGACGTAAATTAAATACCTTAAAAAATATGTTCAGATACTGATCAATATAATCAATATGAAGTATTCTACCCAACGATAGGTGTCGCTGCTATTGAAGTTACGAAGCATCATCTCAAACTCAGTAGCAGTATGTGAATACTATCAAAAGCTTTTGTGAATTGTCCAGTAGTTATTGGACCTCGTGGGTTACCATGATAACATGCAAAAAAAAGGCCTAATAGGCTGCTTAGCTTGTACCTACAATATGCATATATCTATTAACTACAAATATTGATAACACGCCATAAGACGCAATGTAATCAAATTGAAGCCAATAATATCTATCTTACCTTTTCTCAAACGGGGACTGGGAAACTATTGCGCATGCCTCGCATGCCGAATTCTGAATCACGAGAAATGTCATACATTTTTAAGGTTATGCTTCTTTTGACATTTTCAACCGTCCCATATTGAAAATGGGCTAACATTTTTATAATGTGGATAAATGAGGAATGAGAATTATGCAAGACGGTCAGTTAAACTTCTTGTCATTAAAAAAACGATTCACTGATCCATTTGTAACACAATGTCTGTTACCTGCTACTAGAGTTTTATCAATCAATTTTCTGCCAAAAGCGGATAAAAACTCACTAAACTTGAAGAAATATGGATTGTGTATGTGACAGACAGTTGTTTGAAAAGCTAAATCTCGTTCCACATCGGCATAATAACTGCCGAGAAAAACAGTTTGCTGGTAGTGATGTATTTTTTGCCTCCTGAACACGAACTCCAAGTAAAACGCGGCGATCTTAAATTCCTTCAGGCATGAATCTAGAAATTTATAAAATGTGTCATATTCTCAGGAATAAAACCCATTTAGTGCCGTCCTTTCTTATAATTTGCACAATCTACACTTGCTCTCTGTAAACTTATCCATATTATCAGGTTATGTTGGAAAGATATGCTTCTCATATGTTCGATAATTGCTGCTGATGAATCATGCACGCTAGAAAGAGATGAAAAAACAAAATCGTGTCTTTGAATAGTAATTTCTGGCGCAAGCGCATTAATTTAACAGCGTCCAATTAGAAGTCGATGCTCATTTTTTTTGGCATTACATAGGCTATCCTTATTATCCATATTCGTAGTTAATGGATATATGACAATATGTCATGATGACCATTTTTAGTCTTTAGACATTGTGCATAAATAATACGTCAATTTGATAATGAAAATATGATCAATGAAGTATGACATCAATACAACGCTGAAAGTAAGGACATATCGCCGCAGAAAGAACCGTACTATTGGGAACATGACTTTTGAATCACTTACTTGGCATATATTCTGATATGTTCCTCTGACATTCTGCATAATACGTCATTTTGATGATGAAAATATGATCAATGAAATATGACGTATACAACGCGGAATGTTGGGACTTATCGCCTCAGAAAAGACCGTCGTATTGGAAACATAAGTTTTGAATCAGTTACTTGACATATGTTATAAAATACTATTTGGACATTGAGCATGATACGTCATTTTGATAATGAAAATATGATCATTGAAGCATGACGTTGAAAATTGGGACTTATCGCCTCAGAAAATACGTATAATGGATACATATTGATGATGTTGACCATCATTCATAAGACGTTAAGTTTATGTTCTACATATGTAACAATTTCAAAAATGTTCACCGGGTTATTTCAACCTATCAGTGACGACTATTCTTCCTTATGACTTTAAACTTATGACTTAAGACTGTTGCATAAATTCACCATATGTTTTGAATGTTATGCAAATTAATTTCAAGAGAATTTATGTAAATAAGCAAACATCTCCATCAGTTTGGAATGGCAGTATTTTCTTCAATTAGAAATAATTCTTCTTTTCATAAGATTATTTTGTTCAAGAGTATGTATATTTTTCCTTTTAATCTGTGCATTTTTTTAAATTACGGATAATATCAGCAATCGAACAAAAAATGAAACACCATGTATATTTCGGCACCAAGTAACGAATATTGCGACCCCACAATTCAGTGAATTTTCATCTCCCTGTTTGCTTAATTCTATTGTACTAATTAATACGGAGTTTCCGTAGCAAGGGCCCGGTTTTTAATCTCTCCCTAATTTGATGAATCTCTGTTAGGTTCGAGGTGATTCCGACAAGGGAATCTCACAGTGCACGACACACAAAACGAAAAACGGAAACGAATCGGGATCCACGCCACGTTGATTCGATTAAAAAGACATGAACGTCGGCGTCCTGTTGTAGGATAGGCACCTCCATCTATAGTATCCCAGGAAAACTACGGCGGTTGCTTGACTTGGTTTTATTTACCCATTGCAGAGGCGAAAACATATCTGTTGACAAATAATGACAACTTGTTTTTCATTTTTTTTTTACTTTTCATAAACTTATTTTATTCTTGCCCCCCCCCCCCCCCAGAACATAGAGCGGTATAATTAAAAAGAGTATTTACTTGTACTTCAAGTAAGTCCTTTTACTTCCTATTATTTTGTAAAGCATTATATTTTACATGAAGCAAATTCTTCGATGGGAAGTGTTGACTTAGGTTACAAGTATAAACTAGTAGTAAAATATTAGGACGTGTTAAACCTTAAATTGGTTCGATTCTTGAGAGTTCTTAGAAATACCTCAATTTTCTTTACATTCGATAAAGCTGCTCCCCTCATCTCAATATAATTTCCTAAGAACTCTCTAGCTATCCATTCAACATTGTTTGCATTTAAGCTAAATGTAAAGTGCTTACCCAATAGTAGCAAGCTGCCTGAAATAAGTGACTTTCCGAAATAATTTCCTATATTGTTCCTACCCATACGTTCCACGTTCACACATTTTCCTCCTTATCCTACCATAATTCATGGAAAAAGCCGTTACACCTTCTCAATCAAAAATGTGAAATTACTCTACGCGTAGCTTCTCAAAAATTACACCAAACACTCCCAAATGGAGAAAATACTAGACAACATTAGTAATTTCTGCAGTATTAACTTCTACAGGGCAATTCAAATTCGACCCCCACCATTGGGATCTCCTAAACTACAGGAGATAGGTCGAAGCTTAAATTGGATCAAAGTTGAGTATTCTGGTGCTTAACAAAATACTGTTTTGAAACTTGGAAAATTATCATTTTTGCTGCCACGTGTATAAAAAGGTGGTCGATTACTTATATCGGACAAAGATGTATATTTTTGGTAGGTGATTATAACTAAATTACCTTGTATATTTAAAATTCTTACGGTTATGCATACTTGATTTAATGTTATACAGTTACTCAAAATTCACTAAAAAAGTTCTCATTTCAATTATTCCAAAGCATAATTATTTTTGGTGTGGTTGGCTGTATGGCTCACCCTGTATGAAAAGTAATCATTTCAGACTCAAAATTGTAAACGACTAGGTATTAACTTCATGGAATAATTTATCTGTGACGAAACTGTAGAATTTTGAGTATTTGCAAAAACCTATTGTGATTTATTCGTGAATAACCCTGTGACAGTGAATATTTTTAGCTGAACCTTTCCATGTACATCTGACCGAAACTCATATTAAACTCATAGGTGCAACAAAAAATCAATACGGCTTTTCAATTTGAAGAAAAAACTGATAAAATCAGTAATTTTCCACTTTAACGCCCTGTATCTCGAAAACTGGTCATAGTATCGGATTCAGAATTCATACCTCTGGAGATGGTATGAAAATCAATATAAAGTGAGAAAATAGTTACATCTGACCGGGGAAATTTTTGAATACAGGTTGTTCATGTTTTTTGTACTTTTCCCAAAATAGAATACCTTCCTATGAATAAACCACCTTGAATATTTTGGAGATTAGAGACACACATATGTTTGTGGTATTACTTTTCCCAAAAATCAATCCATAAATACAGGATTTCGAATTGATCCTAAAAGAAAATAATTTTGTCTAGTGGTTCTCTCTGTGAAACACCCTGTATAAAAAATATGTACTGTGCAATATTTTCTCGTCAAAATACTTTATCGAAGAGAACGTTCCAAAAATATGCCTTCCTGACGTCACTGTAGAAAAAGTGAATTTTGCCAAAAAACTACCGTCATACATTCGTGAATCACCTTGTAAATATAAATATTTTTAATCAAACGTATCCACTAATTTCATTAGTAGAACATGTAGTAAACATCTGTATGCAACAGAATTTCGATCTAACTTTTAATAAATAAAAAATAAATCCGAAAATTTGGGCAATTTTCAACTTTAACACCCCGTATTTAGAAAACTAGCCATTGGATTGGGTTGGGCCCATTGACACTTTTGGTTACTGAGTTGGGTACAACAACATACCAAACTTTCAGAAAATTTGACCGGTCGCCACTTTACATAAGAAAAGTGCTAGGTCCTTTGCTGCTGTACAGGGTTTGTCATAAGACTTCCGTGGTTCTTTGTTTCGTTGTGAATCACTATCCAATTTCTCATATTTTTTGACAGAGGGATCATCTGAGACCATCTTCCAAAATTATTTTCATTCATACAGGGTGCATCATAAGAATCAGAAATGCTTTATTGTCATAAAAAAATGTTAACAGAGCTACTTAAATCTAAGATAAGAACACATTTTAAGAAACAGCACATTGTATAAGTATGAATAGAACATATTAAAGTGTAGTTACAATAACACAAAATAAAACAGCTTCATAAAATGTATATATTTAAACAAAAAATTATTGTAGTTGAGTTTCTTTCCATTATAAAATATGAAGGATTTGATTCGGGAAGTTGAGGGGATAGAAAGACTGATGTTATACAGTGTGTCCCACTTTGAGCAGCCACACCCTCATATTTCATTAAAAATAAAATAATCTGAAAACACGTTTTTTCAAATTATAGTACTCATGAATACCTACGTATACGTATTCATTTTCCACGACTAACTATGACCAATTGAAAAGTGAAAAAGTGGGGAGGGCATATTAGGGATTTTTTCGTCACAAATTTAACATCAAATTCTGTTTCACAGTGCCCTTAAATCTCTATATCTAAATGCTTGAAACACTTGATTATACAGGGTGTCATTTGTTGCTGGCAATATGATAAACTCTTTTTTATCAGTTGCATTTGCTTCATTTTCGAAATTTCTTCACTTTTCACAAAATTAACAGAAATTTTCAATTAATACTGCAAAAAATGGCCAAATACTACTTTTTCATGGCAAACTGTGACCACTTCAATAGTGAAAAAATCTATTGAGGATATTTCATTGAAAACCTAACCCTAACTCCTGGTTTTGGAATGTCCCAGAACCACAGAACTCAATGCTGAATCATTGAAATATACAGGGTATCATATGTAGCTGGCAATATCACCAACTTCAATAAATTATAATTCATTTGGCAGGGACAAGACAACTCAAAGTTGTCGGACCTACCCTTGCACTGATGAGAGGTAACAACCTCTAAACATGTCTGCAGGAGTGCAGATGGTCATCCCCAGCCAAATTAAGGATAATCTTTTGTTTGTCTACAATAGGCACTTGCAATTGAGTCTTCTTGGAAGAACGTTTCACAAATATCTGTCAGATGTAGTTCAATATCCGTCTTGGCATTAGCCAGGGAAGCAGTTGTTTTCTATCAGATTTTTGCCTCACATTTTCCACTTTGTGGAAATATTTGGAGAGAAGTGTTGTCGATTTTATTCATATCATTTATTTGTACTCTCCGGCAAAACTTTCGAACTTGTTCGAATTTTCAATGCCAAAATAGTTATAAAAGATACACTACTGCTTATGGCAAACAAGGTCTGATACACTTGAAATGATTTGTAGCAGGTGTTGACCTAACAATCCTTTTCGGTAGTGGTTGGTTTGTGCTTCGATATAATTGGACTACTGCGTGTTTCAAATCGAGTACCAGAAATTTGAGAAACTGACAGCCAAGTCGCACATCATAACTTTTAATAAACATTCAATCTGGTTACATCAGCAAAAAGTACCACCAGTCCACAAGACAGGAAGAAAATCAACAAGCAGTGTCGATGACACAAAATGGTGATACGTATTTTTATAAATACCTTACAGGAAAACTCAGCTGTTGCAGGACAATGTACATTCAACTTGTCAAGTTTGAGAACGGAGGATACCAAATTCGGAAAAAGTAAAGAAAACAGTAACCTCTCAAATTTTGATGACATTTTTTCTGCGGGGTACATTAAAAACGATAAAAAACCAAAAAAAAAATGCGGAAATGCCTGGAAGACATTTATTTTCACAATAGATGTTGAATGGTGGTATGTAAAAGTGCACAAACACATGCACTTTAATCAAACATTTTACCTACATTTTAATCTGCAACACATATTGGAAGACAGAAAATAGAATTTTATGCCATACAAAACCGATTGGCACACCCAAAATATTAATCATTGGTGATTTCATTTAAAAAATCATTGAATTCTGACTAAAATGATATTGTCAACTGTCAAATATGGACAAGCAAGAATGTTGCGATGTTATCAAATTTCTCAAATTCCAGCAAATTAAGTACCAAGTACTGATTTGTCGAAAATAAATAGAAAATTCCTTTTCTATGAGTTTTGACGCTATTATAGTTGATAACTATATTGTAGAAAATCAAAATTAGTACCTAAATGAGACTACCAAAAATTTTAATTCTGAAAAGTGAATCTATTCGAATTCTTTGGAAAAAGTGGTGGCCCTGAAAAGGGCCGTTTTTGTGCAATGGAAAAATTATATTCCAGTTTCCAAATCAGAGTATTCTTCTTCATCAGCAACATGTAGGCTATTTTAATTATCGAGGGAATTTTTGGCATCATAAAGTTGACTTGCCAATCTAAAAAATTCTTCGGTTCTGTTGATGTTTTGATGAGCACATCTTTTATAGAACATGTAGCCTGCAAGATTTCCAGGAATATGTCCCTTTTTCCGTCCATTTGAAATTGTAACTGCCTTTGCGTGCCTCCAAGACGATTCAATGGAGTTAGTGTGTAGGCCTGTTTCCGGTTCTTTAAAATTGATGGAGTGGTTCACCGTCAAGTTTTCATATCCTTCCCGAGAAAGGCAATCATATGCTTCCCAGCAATCGGAATAGATCTTTCTCAATCCATTTTTCTATTATTGGTAAGAGCGTATCTGTGTCTCGCTTTTCTACCGCTGCCATAAACACCTTACCACTACCACGCTCAAAACCACCAAAAACCCATTGCCCTTCAACTCTATGGCCTCGATGATATTTGCGTTTGCCAAATTTGCTCTCATCAATTTCGACAATCACACCGGGACCACCTAGTTTTTCTAGGTTTGTGAAGAAGGCTTCTAATACAACTTCTCTACAAAAGCTAGCCCAACCTACAGCTGTAGGTCTTGAAATTTCAAGTTGTTCCGTAATTAATGTCAAACTTGCATTTGACACCCAAAGATTAATAAAACCCAATATTTGAAATATGCTTAATTTGTATTTTTCAAAAAATGTTTCCTGTCGAAATTCTTTTGAGTAAGAACATTTTTTCTTTTTTTGTTTTCTTTCTGATACAATATTTGTACACAACAATCTCCAACCGTCTTGTCTAGAAAAAGAGAAGAAATTGTAGTCTACCTAATCCGTATAGAACGAAATGCACTGTTTTAAGTGGAAAAGAATATGATCGTTGTGAAGTCTAAAAAAGATCTGCTTATAGAATGCAAATATCTCATACCTTGATGAATCATCAACAAGTGTGAAAGGTCCATCACATTTGGAACAAAAATATTCCCCTTCTTTTGGTACAAGTTTCCAGCTTTTCAATTTCGTAATCAAATCCTGTCTATTTTCCCAAATATTATAAAGTTTGATGATATTCATCTAAATCAGTTTGAATGAGACGAACTGTCAAATCTGAATTGCAGTTGTTTTATTCATTTACTTGAGTTTGCAATTTGAGGACTAGGCCAACTGCATGTCCGCGCGCACGGATTTGCGAAATGTCGACCTAGCGCATGCGCATTTCCTCTTTCATGTACATTTTCTTGATCTTGATTACATATAAAAATTGCAAAGGCAGAAAAGCGCATGCGCATTTCCTTTTTCATGTACATTTTCTTGATCGTCATGTAGGAAGACTAAGTCTGTTGCGATTACATATAAGAAACTGCGAAGGCTTTGATCTTGGCAGAGAAGCGTGCGCGTAGTGCGCGCTCGGCCGACATTTTGCAAATCTGCGCGCGCGGATTTGCAAAATGTCGGCCGAGCGCATGCGCATTTCCCGTTTGTCCATTTTTTTGATCTTCATGTAGGAAGCTTAAGTCGGTTGTGGTTTCTTAAAAAATGTGCAAACGCTTTGCACTCGGCCAATAGTTGGTAAATAAGAGCGCGCGTAGCGCGCGCATTTCCTATATTTCGCCAATGTAGGCCAAGATTCCATTGATCGTCATGAAGGAAGCCCAAGTCTGTTGCGAAATGTCACACTCACTCACATTTTCTAAACTAACGTTTGATATATTCGGAATAATCTCAGGTCATTTGGCAACGCTGTAGAAGTACTCAAGCACAGATATCTCAACCTCAACCACCTACGATGTTTCATGATTAAAGTTTGACGTTTGTGTGAATAGAAAAAATTCATAATAAAAATACTTGTGCCATTTTTGAATTTTAAATGTTATTTGAGAGAAAAATAGTGACAATAATAGCTGTAGTTAGTGTGTTGCTGAGAGATAAAGGAAATTTTTAGTCACTTAACTTTCCTAGAGTGAAATTACCAGTCAACTCCTGTTTTGGTACTTGAAAAGGTCATATCTTCCAAAGTTATAATTTCCGCATAAAAATTTCGTTTGCCATCCTGTTTTTATTGTATTTTGACTCATCTGTGAAAGTTTCATCAAAATTGGTGAGGTTACCGTTTTCTTAACTTTTACCCCAAATTCAGATTTACTGCTTTTTGGAGATATATTTGGGTTGATCTTGAAACATTGATTCATAAACTCTATTTATCGATTCAGGAACGTATATTATGCTTTTCTATTGCAATTTATGAACGTTTTCTCATCAAATACAGTGCAGTTTTTAAACGTAAAAAGGAAGCGTCAGATTATTTGCATTCTATCAACAAGACATAATATTGACACACGCACACTCGATTCCGCTATACAAAACCCAGGCATGCAATTGAGCAGGATTGGCTTTAAACAATTTTATAAGACATTTTCCAACTACACTTTATATCAGTTCAACCAAATAATGATAGAAGGCGTACTCCTATGCGCAGAATGAGAATTTGAATGTCCCATTTTTGAAGCGGGCGCTGTCTAGTTGGTATATTTGACAGATTCCACATGTATCCAAGCAACGCCTTGAAATATTTGTTTAATTGGATTTTTTCTGAACACATGACCAGAAAATATTATTTCATTGTACCTATCTGAAAACACTATATTTACATGCTTATTAAGCTTACTGAAAAAGGGGTTTTCCGTGCGCCCGCACGGAAAATTTTTCTGTGCGCTAGTGTCATTATATCTGCCTATTTACATGTCAAAATTAAATAAAATGTTGTTTTCAGTACTCTAGAAATCGCAAATTGTTTGGATATTTCCTTACCAACAGGGTAAATAACACTTGGTTTGTGGCAATTCATGGATATTTTTGTACCATAAAATATTTCAATTAATAATACATGTTTTTGTTCCTTCATCATTAAAAATTAATTTTTCTTAACAATCTGTGGTTTTCAGGTATATATAATGAAAAATATCGTTCATTACTCGTCCATAAAAGCTTTTTCCGTGCTTGCACGACTTCCCGTCCCGTCTTCGGCTTCGCCTCCCACGGGAACATGTCGCGCACGCACGGAAAAAGTCTATTTTCTGAACTCGTAATGAAATTTACTATTAAAAAATTTAAATAATTTTCATTTTATTATATAACTAGTGGCTGATATACGTCCTACAGTAACCTAGTTTTGAAAATGAAAGTAGACAAAAAGGTTATAGAGGGTTCTGAGTTGAATAAACAGGCAATGTTTTGTTTCAATTTCTCAAATACAGATTCAATTGGAATTGAAGTACAATTGGATGTTATTCGGTATACATATGCTCTGTAGTATAATCGGAAACCTTTGAACCATATACAGCATTCCCAAGCGAGATATTGCCAATTTAGCTGTCGGTTGATTAATTTCGTACCTAGGGCAATAAAGCAATTAATATCATCCTCGCCATTTATTACTTACCATTTGTAGACTTGATTGATTGATGTTTGTGGACTTTCACGGCAGGATGGAGATGATTGGCATATTGTGTTTGCAAGTTCACTTACTGGTAGAATTATTGCATTATTTTGAATTAATGATAACTGTTAAGTTTTTGATCACCAGCAGAATATTAATATGAATATGAATCGGTTCTTATCAAATAGGTTATTCGACCTAACACCCTGTATATAGTGCCCGTACACCATTTCTGAGAGTGAGCGCGATAATCTCTCACCCACACTTTATCATTCAAATTAAAAAACATATCTGTTTTATTCAAATGGTAATCTTTTTGGTATTTTTGCTTTGTTTGCACTATATCTTGAGTAGATGGCATTAACAGATCGAATTTAGTCCGCAACTTTCTTCCAAATAAAATTTTAGAGGGTGTCTCATTTGTAGTGGTATGTGGGGCATTTCTATATTGAAAAAGAAATCGATTTATGATGAGATGACAATCCACATTAGGGTTATCATGTTTAGCTTTCAAAATTGCATTTTTCATAATTTTGACGGCACTTTCCGCTTGCCCATTTGTGGCAGGATGATAGGGTGCGCCTGTCAAATGTTTAATACCACTGCATGATAAATATTTCTGAAATTCTTGCCCAGTAAACGTTTTTGCATTGTCTGTACAAATTTCGTGGGGTAACCCAAATCGTGCAAAAAGCTCTCGAAATATTTTGATGGTATTTGAGGCAGTGATATTTGACATTTCAAAACATTCAATCCACTTAGAGGTGGAATCTTCGATTACTAAAAAAAATTTGTTGCAACACGGACCAAAGAAATCAGCATGAATTCTCGTCCACGGTGTGACTGGCCATTCCCACACTGCTAGTGATGCCCGAGGAGGATGCCCCGAATGAATGTTGCAAATTTTACAACCCAAAGCTATTTGTTCAATGTGGCTATTTATTGATGGCCACCACACGTAAGAACGTGCCAACAACTTCATTTTTACAATTCCCATATGGGCGTTATGTAATTCATTTAAAATAAAATTATGGAATTTATTTGGAACAATCAACCGGTAACCCCACATGAGGCAATCTTGTTCGATAGTAATTTCATGTTTCCGCATAAAAAACGGTTTGAATTCATCCGAGGGACACTTAATGGGCCAACCATTTCTTACATAAAAAATGATCTTACTCAAGAGTGGATCAGTGGATGATTCTTTTTTTATTTGCTTGAAATCTATCGGTAATGTTGAATCCTCCACATAATGTAAATATGTTATTTCATTCGGAACTTCTATCACCGAATCCGAAACCTTGGTAGGCAACCTCGTTGAAAAATCGGCAGTATTCATACTTGATTTAACGTAATGAATTTCGTAATCGAAAGCTGACAAAATATGAGCCCAGCGTTGCAACCGATTCGCCGCAAACACAGGTAAGCCCTTTTTATTGCCAAAAATAGTCAACAAAGGTTTGTGATCGGTATATAATAGAAACTTTTGCCCATACAAATATTGGAAAAACTTTTTTACCCCAAATATTATCGCCAGAGCTTCTTTCTCTATTTGTGAATACTTTATCTCAGCAGAATTAAGAAGTCTCGAGGCAAATGCTATCGGTTTCTCATAATTATTTTCAAATATATGATTCAATGACGCTCCCAATGCGAACTGGGACGCATCAACAACTAATTTAATTTTTTGTTTTGGGTCAAAATGAGCCAGAACTGCGGTGGACAGTAATAACTGTTTTCAAAACTTTTTGTACATTCTGAAGACCATATCCATTCAGAATTCTTTTTCAGCAACGTGTACAAAGGATGCAAAACTTTCGAACAATTTGGTAAAAATTTACAATAAAAATTAACTTTGGGGTTTGAACATTATTAATTGCCTCCACCCTCTCCTCTGAAGTATGGAGACCGTGTTTATCTATAACGTGTCCCAGGTATTTAACTGATTCCTGAAAAAATGAACACTTTTGTTTTTTTACTTTTAATCCACATTCATTCAATCTATGGAAAACTTTTTCCAGGCGCTCCCTATGTTCCATATCGTTTTGACCTGTTACCAAAATATCGTCTAAAAAACAGACAACGCCCGGTATCATGAACATTTGTTCCATGATATTTTGAAAAATACTTGGTGCGCTTGTGATCCCATAGGGTAACCTTGTGTACGAAAACAGTCCCCTGTGAGTAGTAATAGTAACTAATTTTTGAGATTCTTTTGACAAAACCACCTGTTGATAGGCGTCGGACAAATCTATTTTCGAAAATTTTTGTCCACCCTGTAACTTTGTGAACAAATATTCAATTCTGGGTAACGGAAAGTGCTGTGCTTGCAATTGTGGATTTAGGGTCACCTTGAAATCCCCACATATCCTTAAGTCACCATTCGGCTTTAAAATTGGAACTATTGGAGTAGCCCACTCTGAAAATTCAACAGCCACTAAAACTCCGTTGCCCAATAACCGTTCTAACTCCGATTCAATTTTAGGTTTCAATGCAAAAGGAACGGGTCTCGGCTTGAAAAACTTTGGAGTGGCATCACTTTTCAAATTTAACGAAACTTCAAATTTGTTAAAAGTACCCAATTTCTCATCAAAAATATCTCTATATTTATCTATCAGGTGCGAAATGTCAGAAGAACCTATTTGATTATATAAATCATGAACAGAGTTAAAGTTAATTTTACATATACCAAGATTCAGCATTTTCAGACCATTTCTACCAATTAGTGGTGGTCCACCATTTTTTATGACATATATTTTCAAAATGTATTTTTTATTTTCAAATAAAATATTTAAATTTAAGAACCCAATTGGTTGAAATGTAATACCCACATAATCTTTTAGAGATAAATCATTAGCATATAAAATTTTATTTTGAAAATGTTTATGATACAATTTCTCAGAAATGGCTGAGTGGGCGAAACCAGAATCAGCTTCAAAACTTATAGGTATCTTCTCTACCAAAACATTTACGAAAGTGGGATTAACATTGCCACTTCCGTCTGAGAAATCATTATTAACAAAAAAATTGTCACCTGAACCATTTAAACTTGAATTATAATTATCATTTGAATCGTGTAAGCAAAATATCGAATGATCTAAAATTTCATTATTACTTTTAGAATCGGCTCTCAAAAAATGTTGAGAAACTTTTTTACACAAGGGTGCCATATGGCCTTTCATGCCACATCGATGGCAAGTGCAGTTTTTAAATGCACACTCGTTCGTTGAGTGATTGTTACGTCCACAAACAGAACACTTACTTGATCGTGATGATTGCGGAGGGTTTCTGTAGCTTACCCCTTGATTTTTGCCATCCACCTTACCAGTGCTACTACTACCGCTACCATAACTGGATGCCGACTTCGCCGAATTGACCGGTTTACCCCGCAACTTCGCGGAATTTGATCTATGGCGGTGAAAATGCATATCTGACTCTGTCTTGATGTTTAACCTTCCAATACCAAAGCTACTTCTTGCGCCGTGTTCTTTCAAAGCTGATTCTTTGGTTAGGGCCGCTTTTACCACCGTTTGAAGAGTAACTGTAGCACTGGAAGCATCCTCTTCGAATAGCTTATCCATAAGCCTCTCATCGTTGATGCCAATAACAAATATGTCTCTCATCAACACACTCAGTTCGTCATTGAACTTGCAGTTTGAGGCTAGACATTTTACTCTAGCCTCCCACTCGGAAACACTTTCATTTAATTCTCGCTTCGCCGTATAAAATTTTAAACGTTCCGCGAAGTGATATTTTACTGGTGAAAAATGATCAGTTAATAATTTGACTAACTCATCATACTTTTTACTTTCCGGCAAAGCTGGTACGCACAAATTTCGCACTAGAATATAACAATTTTCCGATAATGTGTTCAGAAGAATTGCTTTTTTCCTTTCCTCGTCGGATATTTTGTTGGCAACAAAAAACTGCTTTAGTCTTTCTTTGAAGACCGTAAAATCAGACATTTTCGGATCAAAAATGTTCAAGGTTCCCAACAGTCCCATTAACTCCGACATTTTAACACTTTTTATGTTAAAAAAAATAAATTTCACTACTTATTTGAATACTAGTTTCACTTGTACGTAGATTCGTATAAGAAACCTCGTCGCCACTGTTAAGTTTTTGATCACCAGCAGAATATTAATATGAATATTCAATAAAGAAAACTGCATAAAATATGCCGAAATGTATGTTAATTTATTTACGTCGAAATACACACTGGTCAGTCAGCGGTCGCTTAGCCAAACAAAAACAACTACCCTTTTTTATGCAATTCTAAGTATTTACAATGTTGTCAGATTTATTCCATATATAACAATAACAATGATAATCTGATTTTGTCACTATTCACCAGAAGACGATTGCGGATTCAAATTTGAAAAGAGATAGAAATCTTTCAACCATTGAGATGATGGACGTCCGAAATATAAGTAATCAAGTTACTACATCGTCTAAAACATTCAAACAAACGTTGGAAACCCGGTACGGACCCGGCATCAGCGACAAATTCAGAATCTACGAGAAGACAATGATCAAGCTTACCAAAGAAGAAACCCACATCCATTTCCTACGAAGAGCCAGAGACAACAACATCATCCCAAAAGGCTTCAGAATCAAGTCACCCATTCCTGGAGAACGAGCACAGCGCATCATGACACGAGCCAGCCTCGCACTAATTAGGTCGCAAATCAACCACCACCGTTGGAAGAAAGAAATGTTACTCCAAGATGCAACGGCTATATTTCAAGAAATCAGAGAGTATACATTGGAGGAGGACAACCAACCTATATTTGCGAAAATTAACAACAACTGTACGAGATTTCGCCAAAACCAGGAGAAGAGACATCAGAAGAAATGAAACCGACTGGCAAGAGAAACACGGCCACCGCGGACCAACGACGAAGAAATTAAAAGTACCATAATCAACATCTCATAAAACCCCTGACTCAAGTAGAGGAGACCCTGCTAGAAAAAGGATTGAACTTCGCAGTTGTACCAAAAACGATACCTATCCTGAACATCGTGAGCTCGGTAGAGTCAACAAGCAACAGAATAAACCCTGTCCAGGCAGAAGAATTTAGATAGAAAGTGAAAGAGGTTTTGGAGAAGGAGCGAATCCCTCGAAAAAATATCAACACTGGAGAACAGAAGGCCCTGAAAACCCTGCAAATGGACTCCACCATTAAAATTCTCCATGCAGACAAAGGAAATGCCACAGTCATCATGGACACCCAGACGTATGATGACCAGTTAGAAGCAGTACTCGAAACAAGAAACTACAAATTCTTATAAACTCGATAGAAAGGAAAATCTACAGTACTCTGTCAAAGTACAAAACCTTTATTCCAGACAAAGAACGGACACATTTGACGCCACATTACAGTAAACCTCCTCATCTCTACGGTCTTCCGAAAATTCACAAACCCGACATGCCATTAAGACCAATCACCAGCTCCCGTAACTCACCGACCTATAACCTGGCGAAATACCTCCTACCGATACTACAACCCTTACAGGGTACTAGCAGTTCGTTCGTCAAGAATTCTAAACACTTCGTGGACATTATCAAAGATGTTGAACTAGTGCCTGAAGATCGTTTCATCAGCTTGGACGTGGAGAGCCTTTACACCAATGTCCCCATAGAAGAATCCCTTAACATCATCAAGAGGAAACTGGAAGAAGACATCCAGCTTCATGAAAGGACTGACCTCCCCGTACAAGCGATATTGCAACTACTGCAGTGCTGCCTACACAACTCATACTTTCAAGAAAAGAGCCGTTTCTTCTCCCAAGTTGATGGACTGCCGATGGGATCTTCTCTCTCTCCAGTAATCGCCAACAAATACATGGAGTGTTTCGAGGAATTGGCTATCAGAGAGGCAAAATACAAACCAAAACTATGGCTAAGATACGTAGACGACACCTTTATCATTTGGAACCATGGAGATGAACACCTTGGGGAATTCTTCGCCAGAATGAATAACATGAGGGATTCAATCAAATTCACAATGGAAAAGGAAACTAACAGTACCCTATCGTTTCTCGATGTGAAAGCTGAAAAAACAGACACTGGAATCCTCACCTCTGTTTACAGGAAGAAGACACACACATGACCGTACCTCAACTACGGCTCTAATCTCCCAAACTCCACAAAGAGGGGAATCGTAAGAACGTTGCTGGAGAGAGCAATGTCTATTTGCAACAACCAGGAGTCATTGGAGGCTGAAATTAACCACATCAAGAAGGAACGGATACTCCGAGAAGCTCATAGGAGAAGTTCGGAAACAACTCGAAAAGACCAAAACAACCGAAGAAAGACCACAAAACCCCGTTCTCATTCTTCCCTATATCAGGGGTATCTCCGAGAAGATCAGAAGGATCGGAAATAAATACAACATCAAGAGTTGCTTTCAATCCGGCAGTACCTTACGAAGCTTCCTCACCAGGTTGAAACCAGAGAACACAACAGAATCCAGTAAAAACTGTATTTACAAAGTCCCATGTGAATGTGGAGATTCCTATATCGGAGAGACCAAGAGGCCATTATCAGTAAGAATAGCCGAACACAAAAAGTGGACTCAACGAGGAGAAACATCAAAATCGGGAATTGCTGACCACGCCTGGACAAAACACCACCGAATTATCTGGGACGAAGCTAGTGTTCTTCATAGAGAGGAACATTGGTTCAAACGGAAATTTATGGAAACCACCTACATATAAGCCAATGGTGCCTTCAGTCAACCAAGCGTGGAAATTAAAAACGTATGGAAACCGCTCATGGACCGTTTTGGAGGGAGAAAAAGCGCGAAACCACGCGCGCCACAAGACCGCGCGTAATTACACTTTAATTATAGACCTATAAAAGGTCGCGTAGCATCTGATTTTGTCACTATTCACCTGAAGACGATTGCGGATTCAAGCAATTGAAACGTTGTGAAAAAATTTGAAAGAGATAGAAATCTTTCAACCATTAAGATGATGGACGTCCGAAATATAAGTAATCAATGATAATCCAGTCCAATTAAGTTTTGACGCGAGAATCGGTTGTAGCAGCACCAAATTTGGCTTGCTAGGGATGGAACCGTGACAAACAAGAAAAAAATTGTTTACCAAAACTTCTGGAAATGAAAACATATTGGCACACATTTAACACAATTACATTATGCTATCGGTATTGAGCATGCTCATATTCGTAATAATCATGTATAAGAGGTGAGGCTTAACCATAACCTCAAAAAATACTCACTTCTTCTATACCATGGTAAACATTCCTCCTCGCATTTTTAGGACGATTTCTTCAGTTTTTAGAGATCAAAAGACGGATTTAATCGAAATATTAAACTCAGCCTATTCAAAAGATCCTTGGACTATTTCTTCATCGCAGAACAAAAATTTAAATGAAATGCCACATTATAACGTGCGCGAATTTGATATTCTGACCAAGTTGGCCATAATAAATTAAGACCAATGGAATAAGTTTCTGCCTATTTATACCACGTTTAATAAGTAAACAGCGTTGGTTCTTATTTGGTAATCATTTCGACAGCATACTACCTAACTATAAAAAGGTGTGCAACTCTACTAACAGATATTTAGACCACACCACGGGGCTCGATATAAGCGTTCTGTGATTGTTCACTGTAATGGCGGTAATTTTTAATGACAAGACAAGAAGAAGGCAAACTAAGTAGAAAATGCTTGAATTACTAGCCAACCTAACCTAACTAACAGTACTTAGAATAACCATGCAAAATTGTTACAGTCTAAGAGCTAGTGAAAAGCAGACACAACATATTTCAGTAAACCCTCAATTTTTTCCAAAGACTCTCATACTTATTGTTCATGAGTTGGGGACTAGCTAACCCTACGAGCAATAAAAGATATAGAGAGGGCTTTTCTGTCTCTTTCTTGAAAGCAACATACCCGATGTTGTTTACAAACATCTCAGCCCGAATCATGTTAAAAAAGGGCATTGTCGGGTATATCCGTTTGCACTCGATGTTCAGGTTGGAATTCCGTATTATATTCACTCTTACTTTGGCGATCATGTTTGTTTACGTCCGTTCATGACTTATTTGTCGTCTTGTCTTGATCGCAGCATGGTAATCATGGGATTAACCATATTTCACCTCTTCATTGGTATTAAATAAGTTGATTTTTATTGAATTTACTCGATTTCATCCAGATTTTGAGACAAAAATACACTATTTGTTGAAATAGCTATAAAAAAACTATGTTACTATGTAAATTGACCAAACGATTACCTATCAATAATTAGGAAAAGACTTGTTGCAATGTAAGTATACTAAAGAGTAAGTAAGTAAGCAAACTCAACTCTTCATTAACCAAATTCAAATCATAAGCCACTAGCTACATCTAACGGGTATAGGAATGTTTTGTTGACATACAGGGATTATCACGTAGGTAATCCATTCATCATAAGTTGTCGATATTCCCATTTGAATAAAATTTATATACACGGAATATCACATATATCAATATGAATAATCGATCTGGAATGTTGTCAGTGACGTATCGCTTCAGGTAAAATTTCTTTACTGTTAATGGAACACTGTGAATCATCGCAGGTTCAAAGTCTAATCAATGGGTTGAGTAGTATTTTTAATCTCTTGAGGGAGCTCATATTCCTTCTTAATTTCGGGAGATACCTCATTGAATTTCTTGAATCCCTTTGGAAGATGCAAGAAGTTAAATAATAACTACATAAGAAATTATCGATTTTCTACCGACAGACTTGTAATATCGATCGCTCCCTATAAGCCTAACTCCACACTAGTTGAGAAATAACTTTTTGACAACTCTACAAAAAAATCAATTATCTGCCTCAGGATATCAATAACCTGAATTCAGAAAAAGAGTTAGAGAGCTACCAGCTTACTACACCTTGGATGCGTATTTTTCAATGACACACTTTCATCATAAATTTGAATGTAATCTCTTATGTGTATTATAGCTTATGCGTAAATTCTGATGTGTATTATAATTCATGTATATCGTATATAAAGTGTATAGAATAGTTTACTAATGTGCTTAAAAGATTTGGATATTTTGCCTTTTTTTACTTCAGCACTTTCATTTATTTTTTGTACTCAAAGGCATAGCCTGTATGGGTACATTATTTGCCGTGGTGCTCCGGGGTGACTTAGAAATTATCAGTAGCGCATTCACTTTTCAGCTTATGGAAACTTACAGCACTTCCACCAAGCATTAGACGTCAGGATTGACATCTTGATAACACACGTGCTTTCTAACCAAGCATGTGGTCGCCTATCGATACCAATACATGTGAGAACAAATTTCTCTTCACCGACCGTGTCTAATTATACATATTTTTAATTAAAAGTAAAAGATGTGAAAATGTATTAGCACGCCGCTGGTTCTACGCTTACATCCGAATATCATAACAATAACAAATCTCCCCCTCCGAACTCGGAGTTTTACCCCTCACCCATAGAGTTATGGAGCTTATGGAGCTTTCATAACAAATGTGTGCTGTGATTATAGAAATGGCATCTCTATGTCTTTTATTGCTCGTAGAGCTAACCCCGATCGAGGTAGGTTCTCAGGTGTAACAGGTACAAAAATAATTAGAAAACCTTCGAAAGTATTTCAGTAAAGTTACCGTTTATACATTTCGAACTACATCATTTTTGTTACTGGAAAATCACAATGGCAGACAGTTATGGCGGTTGTGACATCAAGGCAGACGACGCTTTTCAAAATGGAAAAAAACTTTAAAAAATATTTCAGTAAATCTGGAATTCAACTATGTTATTCTGAACAGTATTACTAGCTTATAAATCCATCATAGCAGACCTTTTCTCCAGTTATAACAATCTGGCAGACAGAGATACTTAAACAACAGCCCGAGCTTACATATGCGAGGTATAACATAGGACATGGAGGACTGAGATCTCTGTTATTATTTCATTCTCAGTGATGTAGTACTATCGCATTCACTCTACCTGAATGGCTTTTTTTTCAAGATAGCTTCATGATTTGTACTAAGGTCTATACCTGAGGATTGAGTCGCTCATCATAGTCAAACTAGACTGGTGCCTATAATTTTTGTGAAGAAGTAAAAGGTAACACGCAAGGACCAGGAGGAAAATGTTGTAGAGGTTCGAGCGGCGATGAATTAAGCAGTACACCACCTAGCTTCCTTGGATTTTTGCTTGATTGAGGGACATAAAGGTTAAAAAATAGAAATCTCATATAGTTTACATGCAGTGTGCGAAGTAAGCACTACTTTGCGCACGGTGTCATGGTAACGAAAGAAAATTAAAAAAGTGTCACTTCTCATATTGTTGTCAATGCGCGAACCTTGTCATTTTTTGACGTTTGTAGAAAAAATATAATTATTGTCTGACCTCGTATACTCGTCTAATCATTCAATAAATAAAATCTTTTTGAAATGCTTGTTTCATCGGCCTATTATTCTGGTCTTCGTTTTCATGTCATAAATTCAGCCGTCTCTCTTTGGGGCTATTAATGCCCCTTGAACCTCAACATGACATGTAGCGAACTCCCCAGTAATCAATTGGGAGGATATAGAAGGGAGTTGATGTTCTATGACGCTAAGCCGACAGAACTACACCATCATCTCAGGATCCTTTGGAATCCTTATAAATAAGGGTTGTGGCGAACCTTCTATAAAAGACGACCGACGTACAGCGAAGATGGGAGGGATTTTAATGTACAGGGTGGCCGTTTGAGTTGTACGTCTTATTGTGTTCTCGTAAGTTATACAAGTTTGGTTCACTGAAAAGACACCTGAGAGAGTAATTACATTGCACTGAAAGGTCGCTTTAGTTTTCATTATTATGAAATTTCTGCTTTCTTCCGCCTCTACAAAGAAACTGTTATTTCAGGGGAAAATGTTGCCGAACTTTAACCACCTAACTATTTGGTTGGCTGAATTTGATTATTTGCTGAACCAAGTCTTTGTCAAAAATGCTAATTATTTGATCATTCCAGCAAGTCATTGTGTTATACAGTTTGTCCATTTAGTACTTTATCAATCGAGGGTAACCTCTGGGTCAAGCTCTAATAACCCTGGGTCAAGCTCTAATAACCCTGGGTCAAGCTCTAACCCTGGGTCAAAGTAAGAAAAAGTAACCTAACTTCTGCTTCCAGATCAGAGTTAGTGGTTTTTATTTTTTTGACATACTTTTTTCCAGACTTGGTTAATTTTATGTATTATTATGGAAAATAATTATGGAAGATCTTTACGATATTAGCGATGATATGACATTCATATTCAGGATTTTCTGGATCAAAGGCACCCTCAGAAAGTTAAGGCACGGACTAATACATTTGAAAACTATGATGACACCGAACTTTTCGCCCGATATAGAATGAAAAAAGAAACGTTGATTTATGTAGGGGAATTAATAGAGGCCTTGATATAATAAATAGGTGGGTATGAAAAATCTACGTAAATGACTAGATCAGACAGCTAAAAACATTCCTCATATTTGGTTAAGTCCATTCATGCATCACAATTTAAGCTCTTGGACCCTAATATTTTTGGAAACCATTCTAGTCGCCTGTAAACCAACTCCTGCTTACATTAAGATTTCATGGTTTTATAATCAGTGCAAATGATACACTAAATGTTAGCAAATCAACAGCAAGTGCCACTGTGAGGAGGGTTTCCTTTGCATTGGCCTCTTGAGCTCCACAGTATATTAGAATACCCAGTAATGAAAATGAGAGGTTGCAACTTTATAACAAACTTTTCAATATCTCTAGAATGTACCGAACTGTGGAATCATTGGATTACACTCATATATAAAAATAATATCCCCAGGTATAGTTAAAGTGTATCCTAGTTAAGATTTTCTCAAACCGACGAGGGAACGCGGTAGCGGGAGCGGGAACGAGATTAATCCGATACTAAAATCCATAGTGGGACATACCGGTGTGATTATTCGTATTCCGAAATGCATACAAGTAACGAAATATGTATGGTTTGCTACGTGTACTGTTTGTCTAGCATTTTGCACGGTTCCAAAGTTGCGTTCCCGCGTCGGTTTGACGAAACCTTTAAATGTTACTGACTTATATCCATAGCGAATGGTGATATGCATGTTTAATAAGGAAATACAGTGTATGGAGTCAAATTATTTTTTGCCATCATATCCTTCTCTTTGTCGTCATATCAGTTTTTTACAATACATGTTTTATATTTATTGCAGAGCTTGAAATTTCTACTTCAGATTCTGTAAAATTTTGACTTCTTTTTTTCCTGGCTTGTATCCGGCTTAACTAGACATATTGGCCCCGATTCTTCATGGAAAACCCGTTTTATTAAAAATGGATGGGATGGGATGGAACGAGCTTCAATAGCTCTATTATAACGCCATTACTTCATAAATGGCAAGGCCTCCTTTGAATTGTTTCTCAAAAATCTAAAAAATATGTTACAAATTTTTGTAAATGAAATTTGACTGCGTCATTGGATTTTTGATACTTGAATCGTTTAACCGAAATACAAGAAGAAATAATAATAAAAATTATAGTATTATTATAAGCCATACCTCTCCGTTAGAGTACTTGCTGTGCAGAAAATTTCACTAATGGTATTAGTTATTATGAATAACTCATGGTAAGAAATTTTTTTATGAAAAACTCCAGAATAGGAAATACAAAAAATAAATTGAATCCGCTGTTACTTTCTAAGTCTGAAGGATAAATGAAGAGTTGATGAAGACCAGTATTTTCAAAACGATATTTATTTACTTGTATTTTTTAAGCTGATATTTGTACTTATTTAATCTTTTTTTTTTTCAGGTGAGTTCTACTAGTTTTCCACAACGGTCTTCCTTCGAGCCTTTGTCAGTGAAAATAATCTTTTGATAAATACAAATGTGAGTTGGTAAATATAATTTCTATACTAGGACAATTACGAAACAAGGAAATGTTTTTATATGAAATGGAATGAAAGAAAATTGTGCGCTGCTGAATCTTTTTCGAAAATCGCGAAACTACCAACATTTTCGTACCATTTGCTGTCTTATATTTTTGCCATGAGAATCGATTCTTTCTTCATTTCTTACGAACAGTGTACATCATTAATGTAAATCCCCACCAAGTAGTTGTGTTCACATTTTACGGATACTTCCAAAATTGAAGGTTTTGAAATTACAATTCGGATGAATTTGGGTATTGAAGTTTCACGTTTTTCCATTTTCTTGAAATTTCGATGTCTACAAGTAGATTCAGACTTTTGAAGTGACTGTCTTGGGTGTGATGTAAAATCTCACTACTAGATGTAGGAGAAAAATTATGTTAAATCTGAAATGGAAGCAAAAATTAGATTTATCTGGCTTTGACACATGTTCTTGAATGCGAATATTGAGGGGTCTGATGGTTCTTCCTCTGTATGTTGTATGGCACTCTCCACATGAAAGTTGATTTACTTATGATAATTTGTATTGCAAAATAAGGTACTAATGGTTTTATCACAATAAAATGATATTTTCAGATTATTATTTTTTTGCACGCTGATGATATCGCCATAATTACCAAGACCAGAAAAGTTACTAAAGAAACGCTGAAAGAAATTATAGACCAAGTATAAAAAATAGGTCTCAGTCAACCAAGAGGAATCAGAAATATTCACATTAGGAAAGGAGCAAATACAGGGGAAGATGTCAAAGAGTTCAAATATCTAAGTGACGAAAACGAGAGAATGAATGTGGGAAGCTGAATACACTTTTTGTGATAAATGAAGCAAAGGTTTTGTATATAAGTGAATAAATTATATTTAGTGCAAAGCGCTTTCGACTTGCGTTATCTTCAGTGCTTACCTGGAAGTAAATACTCTGATTGAAGATAATTGAATTGAAAAATTGAAAGTGAATCTTGAGGTTAAGAAATTTGGAAAATTTGGATAATTGATAATGAGTACTTACTAGTCAGGCAACAGGAAGTATCTAAATTTGTAGAAACACATAGCTTAATAAGCCTAAAGACTAACAAAAAGACATGAGGCCATGTGTGTATGTCAAATGCTTTTAATTTGAGAGGATATAATCAGCAAAATAAAATAACACTTAATCATACGGTTGGGACATGAGGAGGGCGGTAAAAGGGGCACTAACTCATTCATTGTAACAACGGGACCAAGGTGGGAAAAAGAGACTACACGATAGCAGAGTCCTTTGGACCCATCAGCCTAACACCGCTCCCGCTTAAAACGCTCGAAAAGGTGGTGGACATATTCCTGTTGGAGGGCCCCCTAAGGGTGATCCCTTTTTACAGAAATCAACATGCACACAGAAAGGAAAGGTCGACTGAATCGGCCCTCCACATAAGGAGTGTTCTTCGATGTGGAAGGCGCATTTGACAAGGGAAATACAGCGACAATAGAGGCAGCCCTGATGGCCAGAGGAACGCCTCGCTCGATGGTCAGCTGGGTTGTATCGTCGCTTACGAGGAGAAACGTCGAGGTATCCGAGGTGTGGGGGCTGCCCTCAGTGAAGCTGCCTCTTTCCCCATCTGTGGTGCTTAGTCATGGACGAACTCCTGGGTAAACTCACAGGTGAAAGTTTCGACGCGCAGGCATACGCGGACGATGGAGTTGTCCTAATCAGCGGACGATTCATCGGAATCGTCTGCGACCGTATGCCTGCAGATTAATGGAAAGATGGTGCGGTGAAGCAGGGCTCTCAGTGTATCCGACAAAATAGAGATGTTCCTGTTTATCAAACGAAACATTTATCATGCTGGGGCAAGAGCTGGAGCTAGTCCAGCAGATCAAATACCTGGGGGTGGTCCAGGACATGGTCATGGAGGCCGCACGTAGATAGGATTATTCAAAAGTCGGTAGCAATCTTGTGGCAACTGAGGAGAATTGTAGGAAGCAATTAGGGTACCAACCGTAAGACCAAAGATCCATTATGGGTCAGCCGTGTGGTGGCCAGACGCACAGAGCAACACAATAGGCCGAAGACTTAGTAAGGTCCAGAGGTTGGCCTATTTGGTATCCCCGACATCCCCAAGAACTACTCTACTACTTCTACTGGGACCACGGCGAATGAATAATAGGAAGACTGAGATCAAAAGTGATGCAGGAAGTTGAAGAGGACAAGCAGAGCAGAAGTGACAAACTGACAAGAAAAAAATTAGGACAGAGTTCGATGGAGAAACATAGCCAAACTGGTCTCGGCAGCTTTTGCTGTTTAACCCCATAAGATCTATAGAGCCACTGTATTTATATTGTTTTCCAATGTTGATGAGATCTAAACGTTGTAATTTCAAACTAGTTTTTTTATTCAAAAGTTTCGGCATCGGAGGCGGAGAAAACTCGACAAAGTTATTTTCTAAATAATCTCATTCCACTCTTGAATTCTTCGTCTTGTTGTTCCCATAGGCGAGCATCACTGCGTTTGTTGTGTAATTCGATTGCAATAACTTCGCGACGGAGCAGGACGGAGGGCTCTCGGGTCGTGGTCAAGTTACGGGAAAGTTTTAAGGGTCGTCGGCTCATTGTTTGGATTGGACTTGAATCTTGTTGTGAGAGGGATTTCGAGAGGATTTCGAGAGGATTTCGAGGGTATCACGAAATTTATTTTATATATGGAACTTATTGTTAATAGGACGTTGGGCCTTGTAATGTGATGAATATGTTTGCTGGAACCTATGTTATAAAGTATGTTTAGTTATCAAGCATTGGGATCAGTGTAAAAACTCACGTACGTACTGTCGATTGTTTGGGACTAAATTTTTCCGAACCAAAAACGTCTGCCTGGCAAGTCTTGACTGTGGTAGAGCTGTGTCGCGAAATCTGTTAATCTCTAGTCAGATGTCTGGGACGCAAGCTACAGCTGGGGGCAAGCAAAAACAAACATTTTGGCAACAGCACTCAGAACAGCTCAAAATTGATATGTATAATGAAAAAATATGTTTGGAAAATATTTGCTCCAGAGGCAAAAGCGTATATAAAACATTTATTAATTAAACAACAATTAAGTAGGAAATTTCATTTTCTAATAATATAATCTCGGTATCCAGAACATTAGGAGAGTATACTAACATGTAAAATAAAAACTGCTTCAACACTGTCGAACCAGGGATGTAACTTATTTCGAGAAAATAACGAGAACTTGTCCATAGTTCCACAAACAACTGTGTGGGGAGATTATAAGATATTATAATCTTAAATAATAATTGAAGTAAAAGCATGAAACAAAAACCATTCTGGATTGTACCACCGCTACTACTTTTTGAAATGAAAGACGTTGTGATTGCCCGACAGGGGACGTGGAGGGTATATCAATTTGAAAAATTGAAATGGCATGAGTGGTCAAATTTCACATCGTTGAAAGGGTAATTCAATACTTTTTCCAACCATATACATTTTTTCGAATTTCGATCTCTTTGTCTTTCGAAAATTTCAACTTGATGTGCCCCCAGCGCCATTTGTCGAGTAATTGCAATGTATAATTTTTCAAAAAGTAGTATCATTAGTACCATTAAAAATATTGTTGTCCCTTTGTTCCACATCAAAAACCTTTCAAATTTATCAAGAAAAGGGTAAACCATTCAGATCCGAACTTATTTGATATTTCGAGGACATATGGTCAAAAAAAATTAACGAAACCCAAAAAAATTTAGATGGTTGAAAAGAGATGTGTCACTTGACCCCCAATGCCATTTGAATTTTTTTAATTGTTGTGCCCTCTGCCTCATCTATCAAGCAATTACAGAATGGTTTTTGTTCCATGTTTGTACGTCAAACCGTTCAAAAGTTAACGGGGAGTGGGCTAAAAAATTCGCACTGTATTGTTTTTTGTATTACTTCGCTTAGGTCAATGATCCAAATAACCCCTTCGGGTTTCACCTTTCATTGCATTGTGGGGTGGTGAGCTGACATTATTGAATAGGTATTTGACATTTAAAAAATTCATCATTTTATTTGTTTTTCCGAGGTTTCTTGCGTTTTTTGATCCAAATTGACATCCGAACTCGCGACTGCTCTCCTGCCATATTCACGCACTGAATAGATAATTCTTCATTTTATAACAACTAGCACACTGTAATGTAATCGAGGTAGAAGATTATGAATTTTTTGACAAAATTTTTAAATTCAATAAGGCTGCTCCAAGATGGCGGTATGTGAGTGTTTTTGATGTCGGATATTACACCAATCAATAGACGGGTGTGAAGCTATCCACAACCACAAATGTACTCTGAAAAAAATGTAGCTTAGCTCATAAAATTCCTCTTTCTCGCTTAAATGATGATTTAGAGATTTCTCAATGGTTCCATGGAATCTAGTAGGTTACTTACCATGGGATATGATTATTTAAGTTAGTTTTGTGCGGTGAAAAGGGGGTGAAATTTTCTTAATGAATAAATTTAGTATTTAACAACACTGTGGAGTAGTTTTTGTGACAGAATTGTTTCTTGGAGGATGAAATACATAAGTGTAGCTATATGAATTCATTTGTCGCCACGTCGGAGAGGGTGTGGTAGGGGTGCGTTTGACGAAAAATATTAATATTTATTTCAACCGACCTTGTAGACTTTTTTCGATCGTGGAATCTTTTTCAGGAGGGTGAAATACATAACTACGGATTTATGAAATCATCTGTCGCCCCGTCGGGGAGGGTATGGTGAGGGTGAGTTTGTCGGAAAAAATCAGCTGTCAGTTCAAACGACGATGTAGAGTTTTTTCGATTGAAAAATCCTAATCAGGAGGTTTGAATACATATCTGAGAGTATATAAATTCATTTGTCGCCATGTCGGAAAGGGGGGAGGTGGGGGTGAGTTTGTCGAAAATAATCAATTATATCAATTTTTTTTAAATCCAATTTTAGTTTTGATTCAATTGTAACCTGATTAATCACTTTTCTACAAGCTTTTATTTTATTTGATTAGTTCAGACACTTGCTGGTGGGCATCCTATGAACTGAAATTTTGCACATGTATTAAGATCCGATATACATTAAGTTAATTTTCAAAAAGGAGATGCAGTTTATTGGCAAAGGAAGGAAGATGGTTTTTCAGTGAATTAATTTTGACAAATTAGAGAATAACACACATAAAAAGGATATCTTCCTCTAATGCAATAAGCTTTGCTTCAAGAGTATGGCTTGTTTATATGTACCGGAATAAACGATTTCTCGATCTGAGCATTTTAAATTTCCAATTCAGTACTCTCTGATCAAGCGTGTAGATTGCTTGGATGATAAAAAATATATATTCTTTGTGTGACTAAACCAACTTTACTCCAAATAAGAGACTTATGTTACATAGGTCAAGACAATCATAATCTTCATTGAGAAATTACTTCTCTTGAATCAAATTGCACAAATTCTTAACATTAGCTATGCTCATTTCATACCAAAAGACTGCTATGTTTGGATGAATGAAACCACATTATTGAATTAAGATACAGCTCTTCATTTGAGAACTTCACTGTGTTGGGGTGTTGAAATATTTGCTTCAATTGAAACTACCATATTGCTGACTAAGAAGACTATCAGTGGCTTGATTTGAGATATCAGAATTACTTGGATTCAAAAAAATTTAATCGAAAATGAAATACAGGCACATGGTTCAAATTCAAAGTGGTATTTATACATCTCAAAGTATTTTAGTATTTGGATTTGGATATGGAAGAAAAACTGAGGGGTTGGGGAATCTCTGAAGAGATTATTGATAATTTCAAAGGTAAGTGTAGGGCATAATATCAAGATAAGGTTAGGTCAGGTTGCCATATAGTATATTGTACGCTCGTACTACAAAATTTCATATACCTACTCGTGGGAAATGTATGTCATTTCATGCTCATTGTACAATATATTATATAGAAACCTGACCTAACCTTATCTTGATATTATGTCCTACACTTACCTTTGAAATTATCAATAATCTCTTCAGAGATTCCCCAACCCCTCAGTTTTTCTTCCATATCCAATTCCAAATACTAAAATACTTTGAGATGTCTAAATACCACTTTGAATTTGAACCATGTGCCTGTATTTCATTTTCGATTAATAATAGCTTCGATTATAAACAGAAAACAGCCGGCAAACAGGGGTGCGACTGCGAATAGTGCGTAGTGGCCGGTGTGGAACTCAGAAGTGCGATCAACAATCAACAGGTGCAACTTGGAGGACTTGGAAAACACTGTTGCCGATTTTCGTAGTTGAAATTGCAGATTGCAGGTCGTGATCTCACGTCCTCACGGACTTGAGAAATAGTATAATAATTATGTATTAACGCTTTGAACTATTAAATATAGTGTCTCTTTTGCACCTTTTTTCCGGACCAAACGTACACCTAGTGGTATTGATGTTGGTTGCTACTCATATGTAGGCACTTTAGTTCTTTGGAAACAGGTAGATATACCTACCTACAACTAATGAATGTTGCTACAGCTGGTGTTTGTGTGATAGCTTCCTAGGTAACTATAGAAAGGAATGAGAACAACAAATTTGTTTGAAGCGATAGTTACCTTACCTATGCTAAATAATCATGAATAGGTACGTAATCATACTTTTGGCAACAATACCTTTGAGAGGAGAAAAATGATATTCAAGAATGCATAATTGTTAATTCAAGAAAATTGCATTCGAAATTTACTTCTCATGATACAAATTTTTGGCACATTTCTTCAATGAAGAAATACTTTATATGGTGTCTTGGAACAAGAGATATTGAGTTACCAATATCTGTCAATAATTGTAATTTTGTTTCCTGAATTCTGTTATAATTACTTACTTGATTGAAAAATATTTAGTAAAAGTGAATAAATATTTCAATTAGATAATTTTTTATATTAGAGATTTTGAATAACACTGTATGAAATACTTTACTTTAGAAGATAAAGTAGGTACGCGTTTTCTCAATTTGAGAATTTAGAATTGAAAATGTAATACCTATATCCAATGAAGAAGATTTCTTTAATGAAGAAATACCTGATATATTTTCTTGGAACAAGAAATATTGTGTTATATTTTTCAAGACTTGCAGTTTTCTTTCCTGAATACTCTTAATTACTTGAATAACGAATATTTGGTAACACCAAATAAATATTTCAAATATTTTCTACATTAGAGATATGCAATAATTTTGTATCAAATATATTATTTTACAAGAAGAAAGCATTCTATCAGTTCAAGAATTCAGAATTGAACAAATGTATCATCTCCAATGAAGAAAATGTTTTTATGTGTGCACAAATGCAAATATAGTCACTAATGAAAGTCAAAGTTTTTGAATGGTTATCATTATTTTTTCCACGTAATCACCAGGGATAAAAATAATTGATTTGAAACCGAAATTCAGCATTGTTCAACTTTGTTTTATATTCGCGTAACGCAACATTGACAATTTGATATACCAAACATGATTTTAATGATTCATTCAACAATTTCCCATATAATTTGTCGTGATTTTCGGTATGTTCTGTTGTCATCATTATCCATTGTTCGTGGATACACAATTATCTAACTATTTCTCATTATCTTCAGTTTGTTTTCACACTGGTAATGATGTATTGACCACAACAGCACTGCCGCTGAGTTGTTTTTGTTTTTTTTTTGTTGTTTTGTTATATCCAAAGTATGTTGTATTATCAAGTTATTTCGGAGAGAAAAAACAATACAACATTACTAGACGGCAGACAACTTTATCCTGTTCCCTATAACCCTCTCCTGGGTTGAATAATCGTCAATGAGGTAATAGCTATTTGTGTATTTAGAGCGCAAAGTGATTGATTGCGGCAATTACACTTTGTGCTCGAAATACACAATTATTTTTTCTACAAACGCAGCTCTCAGACACAAAAATTATCGACACTTCATTCAACATAGGCACATAATATTACCTATGACAAAATCAACACTCAATAGTTATCTCAAATGTATAAGCTATCCAAATATCCAATAATATCTCTAACAAGAGGAAATAAGGAAAATAACTTGGTTGAGAAAAAAAAATACCGAATGCCGATATGGAACACCAACTAAGAAGCAACGCTAACCACAGAACCACTACAGTTACTTAGAGTGGTATGAATTTATTATCTGTACTTCCATCATGCAAGAATACTCTGAACAAAGTGTTTTGTGAAATTACAGTTAAAATCATGGGTTATGTGTGTCCCTAGATTTTTACTGTAATTGATTACCCTTCTTGTTGTAAAATTTCACAAGCAAATTGAAATATTCACAAGTTCATTGTGAAATTACAATGTACGCTTCGGCTTGAGCAGACTTCAGAAAATTCGTGGAATTAATATAATTTGTATTTCTACTTTGTGAAATTACTTGATACTTGTGAAATTACAATTTAAAAATCATAGTTCAACTTAAAGAGTTTTGTGATTTCACGAGTAATTTTCACCATATGTATGTGAATGTACCCACTAATTATGCACACGTATTGTGAAATTGAATTGTGAAAATGATCCAACTACAAGGGTAATCAATTACAGTGAAAATCTAGCGCCACAAATAACCTATGATTTTAACTATAATTTCACAAAACACTTTTTACAGTGTATGAATCAATGCCTTATGATATTTTTGCTATCAGTATTAGGAAAAGAACATTCTTTTTTCTAAGACCATTAAGAAAAATGAACATTTCAATTGCGTCTTCGGTTAAGAAACCTACCACGTTGTAGGAACACCGATTTTCATTTCTGCTAGCTGTATCGAAATATTTCATTTCCAACGACTTTCATGAACTACTAGACTGTCATTATAGGTAGGTATTAACAAATTTTATGATTATAAATAATATCGAATCAAGTTTGTTTACGTCTGTCTAATAATTTGACATTTCACATCAGTAGATAATTACATTGAAAAAATTAAGTTATTAAAAATGATTAGCGATAGTGAGGATGACTTAACAATCAAATTAATAAATTTATATCAGAAGCTCCTGATGCCTATCTTCTGACAAAGGTATGATTTTCATTTCATAAAACTAGAATAAATTCAATAAAAAGATTGATTACAATCGGATTCTATATTTTTGAATAGTTGACAGATACTTTCTATATAGCAGGTAATTTGAACAAATTATTATGTGCTCTAGTAACGACGAGTGTTGATTCAGATGACACGTGGACTTTGGATGGTGGGAGCGAGGGTTCAAATCCACGCAGCCACATTTTTTATTTCATTTTATGAAATCGATTAGTGTTTGATTCTTTCTGCATAAAGTTTTTTTATTTCCAAGTTGTCAAAATTTGAAAATTTTGAATGTTATTTGTTTCACGACGTAGGTGGGTACGTGTACAAAAAGAAAAAATAGATGTTTCATTCAACGGGTGAAGAAAGAAAAAAATATCTAAACCATGTAAAAATGACGGCAGGCGAGTTTATGATAAAAAGGATTATTAAAAATATTACAGATTTGTTAATGATTCAGATGGTTGTAGAAAAAGTATAGTGTACAATGAGCATGAAATGACCCATTTCCCACTCGTAGGTATATGAAATTTTGCTCGTAATACAAAATTTCATATACCTACGAGTGGGAAATGTATGTCATTTCATGCTCACTATACAATATACTATTACCAAACAACGATAGGTCACTTTGGAATGAAATGAGATTTTTTCTCCACTAGCCTATGGTAACTGGAGAAGTGTGACTTATAGCTTTGGTAACTTTTTGTTTTAATTTGACACTTCCTTCTCATATATTCAAAAACTGTGGAAAGATCATTCCTATGATAATAGGCATGCAGTTCGTATTTTCTAAGAGTCTGCATACGATACTAACAATAGAACATGTAAACATCGTCAAATGACAGAATTGACACAAAAGATATAATATGAACTCACCTACGTTTTTACACACAATATTCACTAAGACTTCTCAAACACTTTTTGTCTTGCTTGCAGTAGGAGTACAGCAATTATTGAAGTAATAGGCGACGAGCAATTTTGGAAATTCACAATGCAACTGTGAAGAGTTCACAATATTTCTGTCATTTCCAACGGAAGCATGATTAATTCACATATTAGATACATCCAGACTCTAAAATGCAAAGAGTTTAACCTCGTATTATGATACTTGGATGAAGGGCTTGATTAAAATAACTGTTTTTTTTTTCATTTTAATATCGAAATGAGTTATTGCAAAAGGCACAAGCAACATTATCTGCAGAAGAGCCGAAAATATATTGGCATAAAACTATATAAGTACTGAATATTATTTAGGATAGAGTTGTAACCTATATCAGTATTTATATTTCCGAATATGAAAGTGTCTTCATAATAAATGGAAAGTTTTCGAGTTATTCATAATTTTAAGTCGTATTTTCACAACTCGCTGTGATAAATAGCCTAAAAATGCAGATAATTATGGAAGAACAAATTTCTTTTGTAATTCCAGACGAAAACATGTGAAAATCTCAACACTACTGTGATATTACAATGTGACATTCTTGTCAATGAAATATTACAATGTGATATTCTTATCAGGATGGAAATCCACAATACATACATAGGTGAATTAACAATAAACTTGATTTTACTCCTCAGGTCTTGTAATTTCAGAGGAAGGTGGGTAAATTAGTTGTATTTTGAAAATGTGAATTCATAAAGGGGCCTGTAAAAACGCATAAAAATTGAGAAATTTCAATAAGTTTCGAAAAAACAAGTCTCTGTGATTTTTCATTGCGATTTCATATTTTGTCTACCAATTTACAAGAAAAAATGATTTATTACTGACATATATTGTGAATTCTACAGCTTATATGGAATTTCACAATATTTCTGAGAAAACACAACTTTTTTCATAACATGCTTGTAAAAATCACTTGTTAGTGTTGGCAATTTTTTTTTACAATTATTGGACTAAAATTATTACGTCTTCCTGTCTATATGTTAATTTACAAGAAGATCAAAAATAGTTTTGTAGGGTTAAGTACGGCAAGTAATGTGCTTGCTCTTGAACAACTTATGGGGTCATGTAGTTCGATGACAAAAAATTACATACACAAAAAAATTATTGCCAAAGGGGCGCCAAGTAGTTTGCGATGCTCCGGCTGACTATATCTGAAGAGAGAAACCACTAAACAACAACAGACTCGTTTTACAAAACTTTTAATCACTTCAAAGAGAAATTATCAACGACTTTCAATAGTTATGTGTACCCCTTATATCATTAGGAAAAAGTGGGACCCCTAAACCGTTGAACGACATTTATTCAAGGCCAACGTTCGTCCAACGATTTTAGTTGAACTAATCTAAATAACTCTCCAAAAAAAACTTATGAGCATATACAATAAAAAGCTATTTGTTCCCCGTTTAAACCACACAAGTGACACTATACCTAAACAGTACGACCCAATTGCTTTTGTAACAAATAAACCAGGCGGATGAATTTTCCAGAAACAATAAATAATGAAATTTCAAATCCTCTTCGAGGTACTTATCCTTCGTTCCATTGTAGATCAGGAGTAGTCGTCCATAGCGGAAAATCATGAACAGCTCGTAAGTTTTTCCATCCAAGGTTTTACCAAACAAAGAAATCCCACAATCTTACGATTTCTCGAAACACTGGCAAATATAATGGCCAATCGACAACGTCTAGTGTATATGCTTTTCTGGTATGTGATGGAAAGAATTTGAAAATTCGCAATGCCATAACATCTGAAAGTGTATTCGAATTATATACCGCATTACTAAGAATATGCAAGTATAATCTTCAGAATAAAAGGTTGAAAATAATTAAACGCTCATCTCCCAATGACTAACCTAACATCGCGGAGATGTTATATTTCTCAGGGCCTAGATCAATCCGATATCCAATTATCAGATACGAATAGGAGTTGCAACGACTTTTCCGAAAGTCGCAAATCCCGGAAGGATGAAATGGGTTAATCCTAATAAAACGTATTTTCACTTTCGAATAAGAACCCAATATATTTCCCAAATATCTATCATATGGCCGAAATATAACCGACTGCCTATTCGCACGAAAGTTGAAAGATAATCTCGTATTGTTTTTGCGCGCTTGCAAAAACAGAGTACCAGTCAACTTTGGTACGGTACATAAAATAAATTCGAATACTGGGTGTTGCCGCGATATGAGCCTTTGTTTAATTGGAAACGGGTGGTATGGCCCACAAAAATCCTAACAAACTTTCCAGTCAATATCTACGCAAATTCACATTTGCTTTAGCAAGAAATATGAATATATTTTGTGAATCACTCAAAGAAATATTTCCGATGTTTTGAGAATATTGAGTATATTTCCGTCGAATACCTATATATTTGAACTGAATGAACTGAGTTTTCCCATCTGAATTCAAGGAGAATTCAATCATAGGCACGGAGTTATCAAATTAGCCCTCGATTAAAAAACCTTGAGGAACGTATATTGTTCATAAGTTTTGCACGACACAAATATTTTTGTTTAAATTCTGTTCATAAAGAATTTATTATGGTATTTGTGATGGTCTGTTTTTCCGAAGATTTTCTTTCCTTCAGCAGTTACTTTACTACGTCGCAAAATTCTCAAAAAATCGGAAATACCTCCGTATGTAAAACATTTTGCTCTGTTCAATGTTGAGAAAGTTTACAGGGTGGTCTATTCATAAAAATTGTTGCTTTGTGTTGCCCCGCTTTGAAAAAACACTCTGTATATTCAGAAATATTTTTATAGCAAGCAGCAAAGTAAACCGTATAACTTTCATCTCAAAACAATTTTTCATACTCCTCATGATAGGCAAGATACTGTACTTCTTCACACTAATGAGCAACTCAGTATACAATGTACCCTTACTTATTTAAAACACTATGTATTCATAGCTTTAATATGTTTTGGTCGATCAACAAACCATTGTGGTTGATCCTCAATTATAAACTCAATCAACTTATAATCTTGTAGACGAATGTTTTCACTTAAGAGTTGAGTATGTTGTTGGCTATACCCTGTAGAAAAACAGTGGCATTTTTTTCCTGTATTATGGAAAGGTATTCCTCACGAATTTTAGGAATGTCCAGTCGCACACAATATTGAATTTAAAAGAGATATTGATATTCTTTCATGCAGCTGAATTTTTCAAACAATCTCAAAATTAATGATTTAGCGCCATCTAGCGCCGAATCTGGTCATAGAATCGAGTTGGGCCAATGGAGGCACTCAGGGTGGCTCCAGCTACAACATAACAAAAATCCAGCCATTTTCACCGAAAGACTTTTTTCCATAAGATGTGTGCGTGGTCCTTTGAAGTTGTAAACCGATTTTAATAAGTTTTTTTTGAAATGTCAGGTACTAAAAGGTCTGCCTTGGGACAAAATTTGAAATGTTCATTCAAATTTTCAGGGCATACTACGATATTTTTTCTTAGTCGAAAATCGGGATTTTTAATTAGCGATTTTTTTATTGAAAAAATCACTACGCCATTGGATTCAGAGTGCCTCTAAACAGGTGTTACCAAAATTTCATGAAAAAATATTCATTGATAACAAAGTTATGACAACTCAAAAATTCGAAAACTCACACAGCTAACAGTCACAAAAAAACACCCTATATCAACAGATATAGCCATGAGAATATTTTTTTTTTATGATTTCAACAATAAAGTGCCACCATATGAAAAAAAAAATGATGGTGTAAATTTTTTTAATGAAAATAACGGAATTACATTCACACAATTCAACTAATAATGAAGCAAAACATTTTAATAAACTTAACTATGATAACAAATTATTGAAATGTTTCGATTCAGTGCAACAATTCTAACTCATATTCTAGTTGCCTCTACTAATCCACCATGTATTTCGATACATTTATCGTAGCCCTTACGAATGTTTCTGATTACGTTCCTCAGTTCTTGAGGGGTAATATCTGCACATACCTGTCGAATTCTTGCACAAAGTTCATTCCTATCTCTTGAGCGGTTTCTGTAAACATTTTGTGTGAGAAGTCCCCAGAGAAAAAAGTCCAAAACTATGAGGTCTGGAGATCTGGGTGGCCACTCTATAAACGGACTACCACGGCCTATCCATCGGTTTGTGAAATGTTCGTTAAGCCATTGCCTCACAGCTCTGGCATAATGAACTGAACACCCATCCAACTGAGCAATTAAATTTGATCGTTCATTGATTGGCAGCTCGTTAATAGCATCCCAAAACTCTGTGTTTAAAAATCATAGAAACTTCTGCGCATTAATGTTTTCCTCAAAAAAAAAGGACCAATAATTCGTTCGTTCAATATCCCACACCAGACGTTTATTTTTTTGGGAATACTGGCTTTTACAGTTTATTACCCAGTTAGGATTATCCGCTGCCTAATAGCGACAATTCTGTGACGACACTACTCCATTTGTATTGAAAGTGGCTTCGTCGGTATATAAAATATTTTGTAGGAAATTTATATTGTTTAAATATTCCCCTTGGGCCCATAAACAATATTCCAGACGTCTTGCTTCGTCGCCTTTTTGCAGGTGTGTAAAAATGTTGGCTTGAAAGGTTTAATATTCTTCGCCTTGAGACATCTCCGAATAGTTTCTCGTGAAATATTCAAATCTAAAGTGGCATTCCTTATACTGGCATTAGGATTATTTCCGAAATAATCTAAAATGATTTGATCATTCCTGTCATTTCTGTTTCGTCTTTGTACAGGATTACTTTTTAACATCATTTTTGATACTGCACCAGTTTCATTGAATATTTTATTTACCGTACCGCAGCTAATACGAGGACGATCTGAATGTCTCTCATTAAATACTCTACAAACCTCTCTAGCAGTTCTAACGTCATCTACCGAAAGGCGTAGAATTTCAATTTTCTTTCTTACGCTCTTGCAGCCATGACACAAATTAATTCGAAGAACTGTAAGGTGAATATTGTTGACAATAGTACACTTACATCTTTCACAAGTGTCAAACTGTAATATCATTTCCATGGCAACTAAGATTTAAATTGAAAAATCTATTAGGTCTTAGTTTTAGTTAATTTGCGTGAAAACTTGAATGTAATTCCGTTATTTTCATTAAAAATATTTACGCTATTTGTTTTTTTTTTCATCTGGCGGCACTTTATTGTTGAAATTATAAAAAAATATTCTCATGGCTATATCTGTTGATATAGGGTGTTATTTGTGATTGTTAGCTGTGTGAGTTTTCGAATTTTTGAGTTGTCATAACTTTGTTATTAATAAATATTTTTTCATGAAATTTTGGTCACACCTGTTTAGAGGCACTCTGTTCAATAAAAAAATCGCTAATAATAAATCCTGATTTTCGACTAAGAAAAAATAACGTGGTATGCCCTGAAAATTGGAATAAACATTTGAAATTTTGTCCCAAGGTAGACCTTTTCAAAAAAAAAAAATATTAAAATCGATTTACATCTTCAAATTTTAGGAGGGTGTTTCCATTAAAAATGGGTCACACTGTATATGTCTCTATAGGAGGAATATACTGATAATACTGTATATTCTAAAATTGTTAAGGGATTTTGTCCTTATATTTGGATATGCATTCAAGAAATATGTATGTGCTTGATCCAAGATACTTTTTTTCACAATCAAAATGATTAAAAATATTTTTTTGATTGAACTCTTTCTAGTTATATTATTTATCAAACCCCAGGTGGCCTCTCCCTCATTTTCCTCTGTCTTTATTATTTCTAAAGTATCGCTTCTTTTGTGGTCTTTTTCAAAATTTTGCTATATTTTTTATAATATTCCTTGGTCACTAATCCTCTACAAGTTTTTCAAATATATCTTTATGTTTTTTGATCATTGTTTGAATTAGTGTAAACTAAAATCGATGGACGTCCTTTTACATAGAAATGTTTGGGTATCATTTCCTAATTATATTGTTGCGAATGGGCCTGCCAGGGTTGCACCCTATGTCGTATATGAGGTTACTGCTCTTATACGAAATGCGACTAGGGGTTGTAAGTAGATATATAATGCGAAAGCAACGGGAGGAGGGTCTATACAAATGAGAGAGTAGCGGGAGGCACTCGTCAGCAGAAAGTGCTCGAGAGGGCAACGGGTGGAAGGTCTATACAAACAAATGAGAGCGCTACGGGGGTTACTAATCAGCATATTTTACACGTGACAATCGGTCATTGCCTTTATTTTGGTGATTTCATGTTTCCGGTATGATTAATGATGTATGAACAAATCAGAATTCCTACAGATGGCACCTATTAAACGTTTATTGTATAACAACTGGGATACTGGGAGGAAAGTTACACTCAATAAACTTTAATATGGGATAAATAAAACTCTTACCTAAAACCATTACTGAACCTTAACAATACTAAGTCCTTTGTCCTTTTATGGACGACTTCAGCTAAACCCGAAAGTGCCAAGGCTATACGGCCAGCTGACTGCCAGGACTCTCTACCACAGGGCTCAGTTACTATCATCACAGGACTCCATTACTTACTATCCCTTACATTCCAATCTTGTGTTTATAAAATGATAGAACTGTTTATATTTTCATTCGCACGCCACGCGACTTTTCCTATTTCAATGTCGTCAATATCGTGATCGAATCAATAAATAACAAGAGTGAATGTATCAATGCACCAAAGCCGTACAAAAGGCTTTCCTGACATTCTCGACAATATAAGTAGTATACTACTGAGAGTATTTGCTGATTTATCATTACTTTGATTCAAAGTTTTGTAGAACGAGTCTTTTGTTTAGTGGTTTGTCTCTTCAGATTTATCAAGTACTTACCGTACTTGAACCTACAAATATATTGTGGATCTTCTTGTAAATCAATAGACAGATAGGACGACGTAATGAAGTAAGTATGTATAGGTTTCAGAAACTCAGCTGACATAAACAAAAACGAAGGATCGACGAATAATCCTTTGTCAAAATCACCTTACCACGTTGAGATTTACAATCTGCGCTAATCAAACGTTTAATCAGTGTTTTAACATCGGATAAAAATCCCCGCGGCGATATCCTTCAATCTAATCGAATCCGCATCGATCATGGTTGGCTATCTGTTTGCGCCGAAAATTGAAAACTATTCGGTTGCAAGCCAAAGGTATGCCGCCGTTAATTATTCGGCTTGCGCCGTACGTGCGGACCTTTGTCGACGTGCGGCGTCTCGACGCCTCTTCAGTAAGCTGGCGTCGGCGTCGCGTGCATGTCCGAAGCTCGCGAGACGTCGAATTCACAGGGAACGAACGGTTTACGTGTTTACGCACGGATTCCCGCGAACGAAATTGTATTTTTTTTTTTCGTGTAGTGCTGATACATTTTTTTATTTTAGAGAGTACGTAACGTTTTTTTTAATCGAGGTGTTCTTGGTTGGCTGGAGATAATTGGTTTTCGCGAAGGCGGTTGTTCCAGGAGTTGAGAAAAAATAGTTTGGTTTGGTGGAAATTTGATTGATTCGAATGTTTTCATGTTCTTTTAGGTGATCGGGAACTTACTCGTGATATTTATTAAATTTGTTTTCCAAGAGGAATTAAACAACTGTTATAAACTGCTTTTTGCATACTTCTGACAATGATTAAGGGACAGGTTCCAGTTAGAGTCCAGACTAATTAACTGATGGTTAGAATGTGAACCTTCAAATGCCATTTAAAGAATATCATTCACCGTCTGAACTTTCACTTAGTTATTTGAAGGTTAACTGGGACCTGTGAAACTAGCCCTAAATAACAGGGCACAATAACCTAAGAAAATGGCTTTCAGCAAAATTTGATAATTTTTTGATATTTTTTGGTCCAAAACCTTACATTATTTTGACAAGATATAGTAGGAACGTATGATTAGGAGATCTGCCAGAGGGCAGCAAACGTGAGTAATTCAAAATGCATTATTATGGTATTTTCAATAGAAAAATCATGATTCATTTGATTGGGAAACATTTTTATTGCAGACATTTCATTAAATCAATGGTCAGTAATATTCACATTTGCACAGTGAACACCAAAACTCAATAAATTGTCGGATTAGCGCAAGAAGTCATTAACTAACAAAAACTTACCAAATATGTTAGATGTCACTTCTTGCGACACCCTCTATCTAATACAGAAGTCATTAACTCATTGTACTTACGAGGATGGATTGATATCTAGTTAGCCTAGACCAGTTCCCTGCATAAACAAAATATTGCGTTACCATAGCAACGAACAATAACTTATTAGAAGTGTCAGTGTAAAGTTTGACGTCAAAAAAAGTAAACCAGAGTTACGCAATAAATTAAAAGAAAAATTATGTCTACCGAAATTGTGAAAATCGAAAAATTGGAGTATCGAGCCATCATCAAGTACCTGTATTTAAAAGGGTTAAGAGGTAAGCAGATTTACGAAGATATGCTCAATACCCTTGGTGATCAATGTCCTTCATATGCGACCGTGAAAAATTGGACAGCAAGCATCAGAAGAGGTAAATTTTCCATTGAAGATGATGACCGATCGGGAAAGGCCACTTTCTGTCTGTGTCAGTCCCCGAAAATATCGATGCAGTTTATGACATGATTTTTACAGACCGTCGAATTGGGCTAAAACAGATATCTGAAGCACTGAATATTTCATACGAACGCGTTCATCATATAGTTCACGTCAATTTGGACATGAGAAAATTTGCTGCAAAATGGATCCCCAAATGTTTGAATGTTGACCAAAAGCGTGCAAGGGTAGTAGCATCGCGTTCGATCTGTGCTCGATTTGAAAACGATGTAGACTTCTTAAACCGAATTGTTACTATGGATGAGAATTGGGTACATTTCTACGATCCAGAAACAAAGCAACAATCGATGGAATGGCGACACTCCGGTTCTCCAAGACTTAAGAAGTTTCGTGTCCAAAAATCTGCTGGAAAAGTTCTTGCACCAGTTTTTTGGGATTGCCATGGAGTAATCCTGATTGATTTTTTGGATAAGGGTAGAACAATAACTGGAGATTACTATTCGACAGTACTGACCACTCTACGGGAAAAACTTAAACAAAAAAGACGCGGAAAGCTATCCAAAGGTGTTTTGTTTTTGCAGGACAACGCTCCTGCACACAAATCTCATGTTGCCATGCAAAAAATACGTGATTTATGGTTTGAATTACTAGAACACCCCCCTTATTCACCAGATTTGACTCCGTCCGACTATCATCTCTTTCCTCAACTGAAAAAAAGTTTAAAAAGTCGCATATTTTCTTCCAACGAGGAGGTAATAAAAGCTGTGCAGGTCTGGTTTGCAGAGCAAGCAGAAACATTTTTTTTAAAAGGTCTAGAGACGTTGCAGGTTCGCTGTAATAAATGTACCCAATTAAGAGGAGAATATGTTGAGTAATAAAATATTTTGACATTGAAATTTCGTTTGGTTCTTTATACAGTGCGGCTTTTTTTAGTCCCCCCTCTGTTAACTTTTGAACGGTTCGACGTACAAACATGAATAAAAAATCGTTTGGAGGGTTTCACCAATACTACTTTTTGAAACAAAAAAAACAGTGATTGCTCGACAGGGGGCGCGGCAGGGCACAATTCAAAATTTTTAAATGGCATGGGGGGTCGAGTGTCACATCGTTGAAAATAGAATTCAATTCTCTTTACAACCATCTAATTTTTTTTGAATTTCGGTAATATTTTTTTTGCAATTCAAATTCGAAATATCAAATATAAATGCGGATCTGAAAACTAGTCATAGCTTGATAAATTTGAACGGTGTGTTGTGGAATAATGAAACCAAAAACATTGCATCGATACTACCTTTTGATAATAATGAGGGGGGAAATCTGCAAAAAGACATAAAATCAGTATTAACGATACTTTATTCATCATAATATTATATTATAGTGTCATATATTGAAGGAAAATAACTCAAACTCTCAAATCATTTGAATGTTGTTAAAAAAATTATTTAAATTATCTTACTCTATACTTCAATTTGGAAATTAAGTACCTAAATAGTTCAGCTGACATAATAAGATTTCTCACTCTCCGATTTCATGTTCGAATTGAGATTATATCTATCCACTTGAGATTCGAAAGTCGAATAAATTCTCAAAATTATCTCACAGTTGGGTCTGCGACAACGGAAGTTTCGAATCAATTTCCTATGAAAATACTGGTATTATTCATAATATTATGGAGCGAACAATGACTAAATGAACAAATGACTATAATTTCATGATGAATGTTTCATATTTTTTACTCACATGATATATATTCCGATGACATTTTGGCACCCACATACTCACTTACATAAAACACAAAAGTCGGCTTGTTTGTTTTTAAAACCTACCTTCGCCAGATGCCCAACGATGTCAATGAGGATTGGGCGGAATGCCGGTAGGTGCGCATGGCGACAGCGTTATGGAGAATTACTTTTACACAAAGGAGAATTTACACTTAACATGTAATATTCTGTAAATTGGCGTTGTTTTACTGATTATCACATTTATTTACAGTCATCATGTAAACCAGCGGAAATTACATGTGATAAAGCATTGAATTACATGCTCACTGTAAAACACGGTAGAAATGGAGGACATTTACATAATTTTACATTAATATTTTAAATTTCCTGTGCAATCAAGTTATAATACTAACAGGATTATGTATATATTACATTTTGGCATGTATTTTTCCACCCACTTTTTACTGTGCATACCCAAATATAACAGTTAATTTCTTCCTTGTTTCTAGCTAAAGAGCATCTATGAGTATAGTTTATCCAATCTCAGTTGAATGAGCTGTAATACCGGATTAACACGTCAATGACTTCGCCTCTTTGAACGTACTTGCCGACCATAGGTGGAGATATTTTCTCTTACTTGGGTATAACTTTGCGTATTGCTTGCTGTATAGAAATTTGCGAATATAATGTGTCTTGTTCTTATAATGAATAGAATTGAAGGATTGCGCGTGTATGGGTACGGGACGTTGCTCGTAACATATTGACAAGTTATCTGACTCACCGAAAACAAGTCGTTCAATAAAATAGAATAAGAAAACATCAGGAAACATTGATAATTTATTTGCTGGTACGGCTATCTTATATGCACATCAAAGTCGTGGCAAGACTCAATCATCAGAATCCTCCGAATCACCCATGTTTATGTTTGCTGGTTGAATGGATGGCAAAAAGAAATATTCACGTTCTTTTGAAATCACATGTAAAATGCATTCTGTCCAAAGATCTTTATATTCCTCTCCTAAGATTCTCCTAACATTTTCTACTACTTCTCCTCTTAGATTTGGACATTGATTGGATTTTCTCAATTTGTTTTTTATAACTGCCCAAACCAATTCAATGGGGTTGAATACACAATAATATGGCGGTAACCTCAGAAGCGTATGACCAGAATGTTTACAAAGTTCATCAATAATATATTCTTTTTCAAAATTTTCATTTTTAATTATACGTAGTAATTCCTCCTTCGTGGCTTTTTGAGGAATATTCAATTTTTTATAAGTCATAAATTCCAAAATGTCTCCCTTTTGTGTTGCTTTCGTCGGTATTTTTATCTTTTGACGCGAGTGGTATGACGCATTATCCATTACAATAAAAGAAGTTGGTGGTATATTTGGTAATAATTGTTCACTGAACCATTTTTCGAATAAAGTTGCAGTCATATCCTCATGATAATCTGCTGAACATTCTTTTATTTGTTTTGCTGACAACAGCAACGCGTTCGGTATACAAAACCATCTTCACTACCCGCTTGTACAATAATCATATGTTTTTCTCTGGAACGTGGTGCTTGGAGACAACAGTTTTGGGAGTTATCTACCCATCCATACCGAATCACATCATGACTATCGAACCAAGTCTCGTCAAGATATACTATATGTCTCTTCGATTCCCGATGTTCTTTTATTTGTCGCAAGTAATCATGCCTTTGCAGAACGAGCCGGGGTGATTCCATTATTGCCATTCGCTGATTTAGTTTTTTGTGTTTGAAACCACAGTCTAAATGAATTTGGCGTAGTGTTTCCTACGACTCATATGTATACTCAGGACAATCAGATAATTTGTTTTTGATTGATTCCAAGCTAAGTACTTCGTTTCGTTTATAGAAATCATAAACTTGCCTTCAAAGAAAATCTTTTGTGGCCTCATCAATTTTGTTTAATATCTGATCTTCTCGTTTTCTTTTACGATAATGATCTACAACATCCCCTTGTTTAACCACTCTGTGAATAGTTGAATGCCCCAAACTGGTAAGATGCGATATCCTTCCGAAAAGTTCATTGTCACATTTGTCGTTCATTTCCTTTTTAAGATTTTTATATATATATATATATATATATATATATATCTATATATATATATATATATAGATATATATATATATATATATATATATATATATATATATATATATGTTCCAGTGACTGTAAAACAGTCGAAAACAATCCTTTAGGAACTCACTATACCTTTGTATAGATTGTATGGCATATGTCCGACAGAAAACAACTACTTCTCTGGCTAATACCTCGACAGATATTGAATTATATCTGTCAGACATATGTGCAAAGATCCTTACTTTGAAGGAACAACTTTGCAAGAGCTCTCAGAGACTGACAGCAGGACACCGCCTGATCCAAACAAGGAACCAACTGCAGACCGGTTTCGGGATGAAGTCCCTCATCAGTGCAGTCCTGGTTATCACAGTTGTATACACGCGGGGGCCCGGTGCCCGTCATCGTTCGCCGGGATGAACACTGCAATCGCTTACAGGATCCACCACGACAACAGATTAGAGAGCGCTCCAGAAGGACATTTCGGATGCGAAATGGAATATGCTGAATACTTGTTTCAAGGAGCAATAAATGTTCCAGTGACTGTAAAACAGTCGAAAACAATCCTTTAGGAACTCACTATACCTTTGTATAGATTGTATGGCATATGTCCGACAGAAAACAACTACTTCTCTGGCTAATACCTCGACAGATATTGAATTATATCTGTCAGACATATGTGCAAAGATCCTTACTTTGAAGGAACAACTTTGCAAGAGCTCTCAGAGACAGACAGCAGGACACCGCCTGATCCAAACAAGGAACCAACTGCAGACCGGTTTCGGGATGAAGTCCCTCATCAGTGCAGTCCTGGTTATCACGGTTGTATACACGCGGGGGCCCGGTGCCCGTCATCGTTCGCCGGGATGAACACTGCAATCGCTTACAGGATCCACCACGGCAACAGATTAGAGAGCGCTCCAGAAGGACATTTCGGATGCGAAATGGTATATGCTGAATACTTGTTTCAAGGAGCAATAAATGTTCCAGTGACTGTAAAACAGTCGAAAACAATCTAATCTGTTGCCGTGGTGGATCCTGAAGCAAGAACTTTTCCAGCAGATTTTTGGACACGAAACTTCTCAGGTCTTGGAGAACCGGAGTGTCGCCATTCCATCGATTGTTGCTTTGTATCTGGATAGTAGAAATGTACCCAAGTCTCATCCATAGTAACAATTCGGTTTAAGAAGTCTACATCGTTTTCAAATCGAGCACAGATCGAACGCGATGCTACTACTCTTGCACGCTTTTGGTCAACATTCAAACATTTGGGGATCCATTTTGCAGCAATTTTTCTCATGTCGAAATTGACGTGAACTATATGATGAACGCGTTCGTATGAAATATTCAGTGCTTCAGATATCCGTTTTAGCCCAATTCGAAGGTCTGTTAAAATCATGTCATGAACTGCATCGATATTTTCGGGGGCTGACACTGAAACTGGCCTTCCCGATCGGTCATCATCTTCAATGGAAAATGTACCTCTTTTGAAGCTTACAGTCCAATTTTTCACGGTCGCATACGAAGGACATTGATCACCAAGGGTACTAAGCATATCTTCGTAAATCTACTTACTCTTAACCCTTTTAAATACAGGTACTTGATGATGGCTCGATACTCAAATTTTTAGATTTTTACAATTTTGGTGTACATATTTTTTCTTTTAATTTATTGGGTAACTCTGGTTTACTTTTTTGACGTCATACTTTACACTGACACATCTAATAAGTTATTGTTCGTTGCCATGGGAACGCAATATTTTGTTTATGCATGGCTAGGCTAACTAGATATCAATACATCCTCGTTTGTTTTGCAAATAGAATGGATTATTCAAGCAGAAGTATACTTACTGAGTTATACTATTACAATGTCTTTTATATTCACAAAATGTTAATTAATTTGGGAACAGTTTTATACCTGTATTTGGATAACTCTATGATAACAAATAGTGTTTGTCAATAGTTAATTACATTTATACCTATTCTAACGGCAAAACAAATTAAGTAGAGAGAAAATATTGAGTTCTGTTTTTTTTATCTTTTTTTAATTTTTTGTTTTTATTATCATTCATATTCTTTATTGTCAGAAGTAACAAATCTGATCGACAAAGTTATGTGATATTAGAAATTAAACAGAAACAAAACACAAACATACCAAAAGAATAAGATATACAAGCTGAATAAAAATTGTGTAAATAATGTAAATAAGATGTAAGTAATGTTAAAATCATTCATAAAGCTAGGAGGGTGAAAATAAAGTGAAAGGGCAGGCATAATTTAATTAATATCCATACAAGGTTTCACAACTGCCTGACAGACTTTATGTCTTTCAGGCATGATCTATAACTATTGAAGAATTCACTTCAACGGAACTTTTTTTACTTTGTTGGTTCGTGAAATTGTCGGGGGTAATACCACAAGAGCTCAGATTTTGCCGAATATTTTTTGTGGTTGTTTCCGAATACTTACTTTCATTGGCAATTTAACGAGAGCTGTTCTGACAAAATCATGAGAGCGTAGCTCTAGTTAAATTACCTACATGAAAGTAAGTATGAGAAAACCACCGGAAAGAATATCCTGCTAGATCTGAGCTTGCGTGGTATTAGGTAAGACAATCCCATGAATATCAATTCAATTTAACTTTATTTAATAAACTTATAGAACAACAAGTACATATCGACAAGCGTAAGGATGCCTATGAGATGCGCAAACGATAGAAAGCGTGAGTAGATGTGCGACAAAGATCGACTACTGTTTAATACGGCAAAGCGATTGAGCTCCTGCCCCACTCCAGGGTTTTGTCTACTGCGCAACCATTTCTCGGAGGCATCCTTACGCTTATCGATCAGTAGAAAAATAATGTTTAGAAAGAACAATACTTACTGGAATATTATTCGCTGTTTAATTCTGTTTTGACATTTACAATTGTCAAACTGACGCGCAACGCTTGATAATCGAACAGCAAATGCTAGCGTTGCTACGGTAACGTAATTTATCCGAAATTTTTATCCACTTGCATTTCTCTTCCTTCCTATTTAGCCGATAGCAAACTACGACTTTTGTATTCACAAATAGGAATTATTATACATGAGTGGGAGTGTCTCAATAAATACTACTCGTGCTCACAATACTATCGATAATTCTGTCACAAATCTTGAACTCGATCAAATTGCTTTGAGGTAACTCCACTCGTCCTAAAGGACCCGTGGTGTTACCAAGCAATTTGATCTCTGACAGAATTACTTGATATCATATCATGTGATAGTTTTTGTCAGTAATTGTAATTCACAAATTTTATGTATCATGCACTACATTTATTTGTTTTTTGAAAAAAATGATTGGACACGTAATTTTTATTTTTGGCTGTTGGTTTTCTTTTATTAAATTCATGTACACAGGCTGGCCAAAATATAAGTTATGACCATCAACTTAATTTTTTCAAATGGAAACTCCTATTGTTTGTAAAAAAACAAATTGCAATTGTGTCAAAACTAAGTTCTTGATGTAGACTAGACAATAAGTGGTACACAGATAGGGGGGTCGGCTCAGAATAATTATTTATCAGGAAAATAGTAAGCTTTCATCGCTGCAATTGTTTTGAATTCACGTCGAGAGATGTACTCCGAAAACAAAAACAAGTTGGAGCTTCAGATTTGGAGGAAATTAGGCGGCTGTTTCATTATCTGCTTCAATTGATTGAAATGCCCATTTATTCCTTTGCCATACTAAAACTAGAAATAGTATCCCTTTGAAATGTTTAAATCCAACATCATCAAAATTCATGATCACTAAAGCAAACTGCCGAGACATTTAAAACTTTATCTGGATCATAAATTATTCCATAGGATCATTCATCGTTTTGGGAGTAAACTTTTATTCCTCATTTACTTAGTGAAATGGATTTAATATCATCTTCACGATGTCACAGGAGCAATAAGTTCTATTTCAGTTTTTTTAGTTAATTTCAAGTTGACATTTATTGCACCGGTGCTGCTTGTAGACCAAGCTATAGAGGTTTTTTCCCACACAAAATAAAAGACGCAAACGGCCTATACTACTTTTTATTGGATAGTTTGTTAATGAAAACCCCGGCTTTCGCGCCAGCAAAATCGGTTTGTGGAATTTTTTAAACAAGAAATAGTGAAAAAAATTGAAACTTTTTTGGTTTTTTGGAAATATCTCAAAGATTACTCAAGGAATCGTTTTACAGTCAATGGAACTTTTGTAGAGTTTTATAAAACCTACAAAATGGTTTTTCATACGCCCAGATCGGTGCATTTTTCACTGAGAAAATCTGGGAAATCCTTGAGAAATGGACCATTTAACAAAAATTCATAATTTTTATTAATCTGAAGATGGATTAACAATATTGCAGAAACTGATAGATAAAAACTTGTGGTTCAACTGTGCGCAGGATGGTTTCTGTCCGATATGTAGTTATTACACAATCGCGTTATAAACAATTTGAGGGCAAATCTATCTCAATGCGCCGATTTAAGGGAAATCATCTTATTCAAATTCTGTAAACGGCATATGGAAGTAGAGATCAATATCTACAATTTGTATATTTTGGATTTCCACCTGCAAGGTGGGAAATGTGTTGAAAATATCACTGAAATTTACTCTAAATGCATCAAAGTGCACCCGAAGTCGCCCGAACTCAACTCTTATTAACTTCAGTTCGACTTCGGGTGACTTCGGACGCACTTTGAAGCGTTTTGATCAACTTTCTGTGATATTTTCAACACATTTCCCATCTCTCAGGTGAAAATCCAAAATATACAGATATTGATATTGATATTTATATTGATCTCTACTCCCAGATGCCGTTTACAGAATTTGAATACGACGATTTCCCTTAAATCTTGCAAGATGTGCCCTTAAATTGTTTATAACGAGATTGTGCAAAAACTACACATCGGACAGAAAACATCTTGCGCATAGTTGAACCACCATGTTGTCACCTATCAGTTTCTGCAATATCGTTTGTCCAGCTTCAGATTTATAAAAATTATGAATTTTTGAAAAATGGTCTCTTTTTCGAGGGTTTTCCGGATTTTCTCAGTGAAAAAGGCACCGATCCGGTCGTGTAAAAAACCAATTTGTAGGTTTTATAATTCTCTACAAAAGTGCTATCGACTGTAAAACGATTCCTCCAATACGTTTTGAGATATTCGCAAAAAAACAAAAAAGTTGTAATTTTTTTCACTATTTCTTGTTTAAAAAATTCCACAAAGCTATTTTGCTGGCGCGAAAACCGAGGTTTTCATTAACGAACTATCTTATAAAAAGTAGTATAGGCCGTTTGCGTCTTTTATTTTGTGTGAAAAGAGCATCTTATTTTTATCTACAGCTTGGCCTATTGCTGATAAGCGTCGATGTAATTCAAGAGCTTTCAAACGAGGATAAACTTTGGCAACCTTTGACCAAGCCTTATTTCACAATATTGTAAGTAATGTTGCTAACAGTTGCTTATAAGAAAGAGCCTTCCTTACAGGTGCGAAAATAGCAGCTAAAGCTAACAGACCTCTCCGGAGATACCTCATCGACCAGTGGCGTACCGATAAAATTCTCCAAAAATATTAAGGGGTTATATTACGATAATGATTAATAAATATCTGTAAATCTGAGTATATTGACTTTTGAATAACTTCAGGTGAAAAGGTACGCTTCATATTCGAAAAAATGTTCTGAATTGGAATTCTTGATGTTGGCATGTAGACTGGTGCCTATAATTTTTGTGCAAAAAAAGTAACAGACAAGGATCAGGTGGAAAATGTTGTGAAGGTTCCGACTTTGAAGAAAAAAAAATAAACACGATACCACACAAAATGGTGAAATGGGGATGCAGTTTATGGGTTGAAAATAGTTTTTTGCGGTTTTCAGCGAAACGTGAACTCATAGCGAAAAATTTTCAGTTGTAATACCACAAGAGAGTGAGAATAAAGTGAAAATAATTCGACAGATTTTTCGAAAACTTGTTGCCAGGTAATAGACACGAGAGCCCGAAGGGCTCGAGTTGCTATTGCCAAATGGCAACAGGTTTGAGAAAAAATGTGGAGAATTATTTTCTACTTTATCGAAGTCTCGTGTGGCATTCGATAGATACTTTTTTGATGCCCCAATCATAGACACATTCTCTATATAACATTTTTATTCATTACGGTTATCTAAATTCATTTTTCAATTTGCATGCAAACTGATGACAGACGTCAAATCAAAAGTATCAGTTGTTGTCACACAATAAAAACAAAATACCACGAATATTCCCGAGGCAATAATCTAAGTAGAAAATTCCCACTATGTTGTGATTGGTTTGAAAGTACATCATAGCTTTAAATTGATGGTTTATATTGGTTGCAAGATATGTCGAAAAATAATTAATGGTAAAGTTGTAGATAATAAAAGAATCGAAAACTTTTAAATTCAACACTTTTTGACTTAACCTCAAATTAACCGTCAAAATTGCGTAAAACCGATTTTTCAGTATTTAATTTTTATCTTGCGTATCGAATCGAACGACGGATGGGTATTCCTAAATCTACGGCTCATTCCATTCTAAAACATTAGCTATATCATCTATACCATGTGTGGCGAGTCCAAGCATTACTGAAGAGGGACTACCCGGTAAGAGTACGATTCTGCCTTGAAATGTTAAGAAGAAACCGTGAGGATCCGAACTTTTTTAATAAAATTCTGTGGTCAGATGAATCTTCATGCAAAAGAGATGGATATACCAATATGCATAACTTACACTGCTATAGCCTAGAAAATCCGAATATAATGAGAGAGGACAGATCACAACAACAGTTCAAGATAAACTTATGGACGGGAATTTTAAATGACGAACGAATGAATTGCCACAAACCTTAAATTGCAACATTTATTTGAATTTCCTGCACAATGAACTGCCCCTTGTTTTAGAAAATCTACCGTTAGTACTAAGACAAACAACGTGGCTTCAAAATGATGGCTGTTCGGCGCATTATGACGTATGAGTTCGGCGGTATTTGAATCAAATGTACCCACGGCGATGGAGGACGCCTTGGTCCAACCCTGTGGCCGCCCAGATCACCTGATTTGAATACATTGGATTTTTTCTTCTGGGGCAATTTGAAAGAACCAGTTCACGCCACAACTATAACTGACGTGGAGCAATTGAGACGGCGTATTCACACTGCCGCTCAGAGTATCGCTGATTCGGGGGCCATACCTCATTTGAAAAGGTCCTTTTCGAAAAGATGTCGCCTCTGCATACGGGTGAATGGGAAACAATTCGAACATTTATTGTAATATTTTCAGTGCAATGATGAATAATCGTTATTGTTGTTTATTAGTGTACCTATGTTGATTCACAAAAACGTTGAATTAGTATTTTCTTTTTTACATATCATATAACTGTTTCGTTATTACTCATGATTATTTCATCATTTCGTCTTGATACGATAAAAATCAAATATATCATCGAGTTGATTTTATCTCAGAATAACACCACACTCTAATATAATCGAAATTTCACTCCTTCCAACAATAATTATCACAAGTTTTACACCATGGTGAAGTCTGGACAAAATGTGCATTCTTTTGTAATGAATGTCCAACTCCACGTGGTTATGCTTTTTTTAGACAATAATGTCAAACTTTTGTTAAAAAAATTTGGTGAAACTCAAATCTGGCATTTTACCCTCGTTTCTTGAAAAATGGTATCACTTTCTGAAAAAGTGCTCTGTACGTCGGAAAGCATCACTCATCAGTATTCTTCAGCAGCAAGAATATTCGAATTGGTCTTGATTTGTAGACATGGCACTCAAACATCCAAGGGAGGTAGCAATTTTCCAGATTTTCAAAAATGCCCATTATCTCGAAAACATTGAGATTTTTACGGAGGTGAAATTCTGATATTCTAGACAGTCATGACCTGGTGTATCACCAGTTTCATTATTGTACAAGGTTTACGGAACACCCTGTATATTTATTAATAATTGTCGTAATAGCTATTTAATATATATTTTTACGCCAGCGGAAGGAGAAGTTAGTTTCTCCTGTAATAAAAGAGGAGCAGAAGTGTCGTATTATTCTCTAGCAAGTTAATGTGACATATTTTCCACGTAGGGAGTTTATTTTTCCCTCGGTGCTTTGTATCTTTCGGGCTTCGCCCTCGAGCTACAAATCGCACCGTGGGAAAAATCTTGCATTTCTGTCCCTTGGTCGATTGAGTATCTACGGAGATATATTATGGGCCGTGGTGGTCGCGATGGTAGAGCGTACGCCTCCCAATCATAGGGCCGTGGGTTCGATTCCCAGCATGGCCACTGGTCTCGTGCATGGCATCACACGTTAAATGGTGAGGACTACGTATTCACTAGCTCGCACAAGTCTCTCGAAGACTTCTGAGGGTAGTGCGTAGGGATGCAGCCACTAGACGAAAATAACAATGTTTTTAACAATTTGGTCTGCTATATCTTGCAACTGTTTTGTTTAATCTTTAATAATGAGTTCGAAATCTAGGACAGGCTGTAAGTATAATCCTTATACATTTTTTGTATGACGAGAAGAAACACATTTATTACATTTATTTCCATCGCATTCACTCACAATTGGTGCTGTCCAGCAGTGCATTCAAAATGTTGGATGGAATTCAATCATTTTAAGAAAGTAACAGATTTGTGTTTCGATATCAGTCGGCATTTTTAAACACGATTTCGATTTTTAGGAGAAATTTTGTCGATGACATTATTATGGCCAACATAATTTCAGTACATAATAAAAAACGACCGTTTTCTGAAAAATAACTCCGACCGACCTTTTGATATTCACTGGGATACGGTTGAAAAATAATGTTCCTAGAATTTCGGATTCTATTATGTTTGTGTGGAATTGATTCAGTATTATTTTCATGTTGTAAAATCGTTTAATTCCTAACAATTAAACTGAGTTGATCTCTAGAAAATTGTTTGTTATTTTTTCAATTACTTAGCCATTTGAGTGCTATACTTACAATTTTCGCGCTATACTGAGTCTCATTCCGAATAGAAATTGATGCTTGGAGTATAAACATTCTTAATTATCCAGAGGGAATTGAATTTCAATCGGAATATTTAATTTTTATGTCCAGTAATCTGGAAACGAAGTCGTTCGGCGGAGATTGAAGGATATATCTCAGAGTTTTAATTGTTGTTCAAATATTTGCTTTTAGAAGGCGGAGTTCTCTATTGAATATAAATTTCAAACGGCATCGTTTGAATGACTATCAATTTTATAATTATTACCTCCATATAAAAAAATATTGCTCCATTAGGATTTTCGCAATAGGCTAGGTATTCCTGGCCCTTTCACGTTGTTTCAAATTCATGCCTTTCGTAATTTTTGTTATATTCATATCGAGAGTTCTGATTGAATCGTTACTTATGCACTAGCGACTTCGGATGTCTCAGAGAAAAATTTCAACAGGCCTCTTGTCTGGTGAACTAGCTGGCCATTCAATGGCGCCTTTCCGTTTAATTCACTTGTTCGGTAACCCTCCAGTTGAATATTTCTTCACATCGACGATGAAGCCGGGTGGTGCACTAACTAACTTGCTGATGAATTCGTTATATTTTTTCAAAGAATCACGTTTTCTCTGTCATCATATCGATGAAGATGTTCCCTGCTGTTAATTTCTCATGTAAACCGCGTTGATTCTCTTTCTAGTATTGTGTTTTATCCACACTTTCACATTATGTCATATAGAAAATGAGGTTATACTTCTTCTCACTATTCCATTTTCATCGTAAAATATATGTAGAGAAAACACGTTGGATGTATGAAATTCTATATGAAGTTCTGATGATGAAAACATCATATGAGAGCAAGGGAGAATTGTGAGCTAATACATTTTTCACTTTTCACGAAATAGTATTGTTTAAAAAAGCAACTGCTTAGGAAGTTGTATTCGTATATTAGTTTTTGAGTGACATTCTAGAGATAGCTTCAACTTGATAATTTTACTTCTTGAACAAATTTTTCAGAATTTAACTAGCTGGATTTCATAAAACCAAAATGTTTTGCCTTCTACTCAATGTGCGCCTTCACATGTTGCATACATTTAGGTACTTGGTTGTCAAGGAGAACGTAAAAGTAAGAGTACCATCTCAGATAATATTGCTTTTTGAAGAATTTGAGAGATATTTGCAAATATTTCCATAATGCCTAGTGTTTTCATCATCATTCCAGTTCATATTAAATTATAATATTTGTATCGAGTGCGCTTTCATAGCAACAAAGTTTACTAGCATTTTGATTTTGTTGAAAATATGAACATGTTGTTCATAAAATCCATATAAAGGATAAACCAACGAATCCTTTAATGTTTGCATCAAAGGACATTTATCAAGACCAGATAAATCGAATTTTTCTCCTAATTCTAATAGTAAGATTTTACATCACACCCATGGCAATGAAAAGGCTGAACCTACTTGAAAAACAAGCTTATTTCTCCAATACCCAAATTCACCTGAAGTGTAATTTCAAATCCATGTAGGCAATCCCTGTCCGTTGTGTCTAAAACTATTAATCTCCTAATTTGTCAATTCCACTATTTTAAACTTATTTTTATTATTTTAATACAACCTAAGGAGTAGAATTGAGCACACAACAGTCTCATGGTTAGCCACTTCCAGTATAACTTAAGAGTTTAATTATTAATAAAATTCACTCTTAGTCACTCACACTGTTGTTAATGGAGTAGTTCAGCAGACCTGTTAGCACATCGCTTTTTTTCTCTAAATGATAATATGCCAACACCAATCCTTTTTTTTTTTCAAATTAATTTGGATTAGGATAGTAACACAAAATAATGTTTATGGATCAATTGAGAAACGGAAACTGAAATTGTGTTAAGTTCTTATAACGGCAAAATAAAAAAACTCCATAAGTGGTGAATGAATGATACAGTGAGCGCAAAATTTGTGCAAATATGGTCCAGTAAAGTACAAAATATTTTTTTTTTTAGAAAAAAGTTCATTCGAATTGAAAAACTTCATACTTACCACTGTTTAGAGGTTTTGAAGTTCTTTTCAATGATGTGCAACTCTTTTCCCATTCCCTATTCAATTTGTAGGGGTTGCTTACCCCCTGCTCGAAAGTTGTGAATGACGATGATACGAATAAAAGAAAGTAGTCTGCTGCAAAGTAAAATCGACCGGTAGGACCATTTTTCTCTATCTACATTAATATCACCTTAAACTTATCGGTTCTGGAAATTAATTTTCCACTTTATGTTCAGAAGAAGCTGAGAAAGCGTACCTATCCCATTTCAGATTTTGTATCTTGTAACTCATCCTGGAAACTACCACGTATCCGAAAAAATCTGCAAAACAGAGTTAATTCATTGTTACTGGCTTCTCCACTGTACTTATATTCTGAGCTGAGAAAGCATACATATAGCATTTTAGATTTTTTACCGCAATATTCACCCTGAAAAGTACCCCCGTAATAAAAAAATCTACAGAACAGAGTTAAATCGACGTATCTGGACATTTCTTTTCCCCTAAATATTCAGAACAAGTTGAGAAAACATACCTACCCCATTTTAGATTCTGTATCTCAATCTACAAAACAGAGTTAATTCATAGTTTCCAGGGTGAGTATTGAGCATAGAAATATATATGTTCTATGGTGTTGGCATCTAATATGTGTAAATTCATCATGACTGATAAATAGGGAGGAAATAAATAGTTCCAATAATTTACACTTGAAAAAAATATATGTAAATATATATGCTAACAGTCTCATCTTCTGAGCGAGTTATAACTCGCTCAGAAGATGACTTTGTGTGTCGAAACGATAAGGTTGGAAACCTCATTGTACTTATACCTGTTATTTGTATTTAGCCGATTTTAATACATATTTTCACATATTTATGATCCCAAATATTCAGTCAAGGCCATCAGAAAGTGGGGTACGGTTATTATTATTATTTATCGCTCTGAAGCGACTGATTTTTGGTATCACATTCACTTTTCAGCTGTAGTTAACCAACAAAAACCTACGAAACCACCCCAAATCGTCGGTGCGAATTTCAAAGAAGCACTGGATTGGAAAATAAATTGAAAGTACAAAAAACTATAAAAATTTATTTCAGCTAATATCATGAATAATTTCAACTCAAATTGGATTTATAAAATTGGATGCTTGGACGCTCGAAGTTTTTCTCTCGAACGATTCATGTCAAAATATGCAACTGTTGTATTACCTTAGTGTAATTTCCACAAAGGGGGTGTATGAAAAAGTGAGGCCAGAAGAATTTTCCCTACCATCAAAGAAAAGTACTTCCATATTGACATTAATCTTCTGAGACGACTATATATGTTTAGTACTTTTTGTAGGAATCTAGAACTTATAATATAAGCGGTGTGGCAGAAAGTTGTATCACTCGCCATGCATGCTTACGAAGACACAGTATTGGTACTGCACTAGGTTTAAAATTATTCTATTGTCGTTTTCACTTGAATCTTCATGAGGAAAATGTATGCCACAAATTACAATTTTCTCACTCAAATGTTTTGCTGGGGTCTCTTCTTAAGAACAATAACCAAATATCATGCCCTTTTTGTCAAGCTAAAATAATATTTAAGCTATTTTGAGCAAAGCATATAGGTACATAAAAAATTTCATTATCTACCAAAAATGATTTATTTGAGGTATTTTTCCTCTACACAACACCAAACAGTTCATTGTTTATTTGTAGGAAGAAACGGCTTTACTAGAAATTGTCTTTAAAGGAACAAGATTAATGCAAATTCACGAATGATGAAAGAATAACCAACAACAACGACAAGAGAAAATCTGAAATTCTAAAAACCGTCTCTGATCTCTGACAAGAGTGACAGATCTTAGTGACAAGTCTTCCTGTTGATGAAAAAGCACTGTTGCACGGTCATTATAATTACAGTAGCATAGGCTACATTATTGTTTTACATAAGTTTCTTTCGCGCCTAAAATTCGGAGTAATCTATCTCTAAAAGGTTGTTTTCGGTTTTAAAAAGTCGTAAATGCGTTGTCAAATTATTCTTTATCAAATGACGTGTCTTTTATTGCCTCATGACAAACAACTCTGAATTGGAATACCAAATTATTTTCAAACTTGGCAACGATCTACCCAAAATACACTGATGACGCGCATGCGCACATCGTAAACGGGCCGCATACGCGACATGCTTTTCGCCGTGAAAATTGGCGGGATTAGCATTCTAGAGTAAATATATAATATATATTTCTATCGTATTGAGATACATCTGAAAAAGGGAAAGGTACGCTTTCTCAGGTCGTGAATACTGGAAAAGAAATTTCCTGAAACGCCATTTTTATTCCATTATGAATATGATAAATATGATCCTTTGTTTTATCAACAGCACCATTTTTATATTTTTTTATTTTTTTGTGCAAACCTTGTCTTCTTATCTTAGTTAATTGGATTTCTGAGTCCTTGCGGACTCAATTTCTCCAGATCAGGAAACCCCCTCGATCCGACAAATCCGTTGTCATCCGGCCTTTTCTTGAAGTTGAGTGTTTTATTGTGAAGTTATATATTCCCCCTGTGCAAACCTTCATTCATCATAATCGTTATCATCATAATGATGTAGAAAAATTCAATTGCAAAATAAATTCGAAAGATTTCGAATGAGTAACATTTGGCACCCTTGCGCAAATACTAATATTTCGTTTCTGGCGCGACGACCGTTTCTGTTTTCACACTGGTTGATTTCTGTACCATTGACTCTGTTTCATCTATTTCTGGGACATTCAGTTTACTTTTTGTTTCGATTCTTGAAAGGAACGGCGCCTTGTACTCTGCACGGAAATTCATTGGATGTAATTCAACGTTCGTCGTGGCATTAGCCAGGAAAGTAGTTGTTTTCTGATGGATTTTCATCCCAATTTTTCCTATTGTACAGGATTATGGCAATGAGCACCGTCCTGGTAGGGCAGGACACCTTGTTTCTTTATTATTGTTATTGAAATAAATAATTAATTTCATATATATATATATATATATATATATATATATACATATATTCATAAGTGATAAATACAAATATTATAAACTAAAGATTCTGAAAGCAGGGCAACAATTGACAACAAGCACTGGGAAGCAATGCGCACAGCAATCGAACACTATCGTAACAGGCCAACACCTAGGGATTCCAATAACTCCAATTAATTAAGGGGTATGCAAACTACAAGCGCAAAGCAATCAACACCGCATAGCAAACAACACCGCATGTAATGCTAAACTACCCCGCTCATAATTCCTAAACAGGTTGCAATATTCAATATTTCAAGGAGCGCAGAAATCGAAGGGTTCAATACCAAATATGTTCCGAGGGCGTCGCGAGAGCTCAAGCGCAGGCCGCAATATATAAATCGAGAAATCAAGCAAGTGTTAACCGCATTCAATTTCCGCTCAACAATGGTAATCTTCACCAGCAAGTAGACAAGAATGTTCATAAGCTAGTAAAGCAATAAGCTAGCGAAAAATAAATGTGAAGCAATGTAACTAAATTATCTTAAGCTAGTAAACTAAAGCTAGTAAAACCAATAATTACTTACGATGTAATCTCGTAAAGCAAAAATAATATGAGCTAGTGGACTTTCAAGATAATAAAGCAAAAGCTAGCTAAGTTTTAAGCTATTTAAGTAGGAAGCTGATCAAAGACTTGCGTGTAATCCCACGGAGGTCGTAGGCATCGGATTATCTCTAGAAGTTTCCTGGTACCGTCAACTTTCCAGCCAATGGTGAAATATCGCCGCAGGGAAACCAAATCAGGGACCACTGATATCTGGGAACCTCCAAGTCTGAGTGTTGTTGTCAATAAGGCAGTCGAGCCCCCAAGGGAGAAAAACCCTAGGAAAGGAAATTACTATCAGCAAGTAAACCTAACTATATCCCCCTTCCCAGTTTAAATTAAACTTTTCAGACAGCTCCTCGATATAGAAACTCACTCTATCATCGGGAACATTGTTTCTGTTTCAGACTATTCTTTTGGGACAACCTGTATGTCCAAAAGATGCTTTTCTAAATCAACTCTATATTTACAGATATCTATATACATTACTTCTAATTAAATATTTGAATTAACTCGGTAGTTGTCTGATGAAATGTTTTGGGACAACCTGTATGTCTCAAAAATGACTGTCTGAATCAATAATATATTTACAGATATTTATATTCATTACTTCTAATTAACTATTTGAATTAACTCGGTAGTTGTCTGATGAAATGTTTTGGGACAACCTGTATGTATCAAACAATTCTCTAAATTAATAATTAATTTTCAGACCCGTATACATTAGTTATAAATGAATGTTTCAAATAACTCAGTAATTGTTTGATGGCATGTTTTGAGACAACCTGTATAAATGGGTTTCCCATAACTCAGTCGAGATCATCGACTACCTGAATCAAGACAAAAGACACTTGTAAAATAAACAACATTATTATTAGGACACTCTGTAACTGAGACGACCTGTATCAGTTCCTTGAGAAAAACGTAACCATCAGCATTTGCAAAAAAATATAAGCACCAGGGATTTCCGTAGCCTATGATGGCTATGAGACAACCTGATGTGATTTTCCAACAAATGCAAGTTGGGACACTCTGTACCATGCCCAAGAATTGAAATGAAATAATTTATGAATCACAGTAAATAAAAAATCAGAGCAGGAAAAACTCTCTGTACTTGCTTTGGCATGAAAATGTTAAGAAAATCAGGAAAATCAGCAAAATACTCTACTCTTATCTGAAATGAAATACTCGCTAATTTCACTCAAGTAATTTTGTCAAATGTAGGAGTCAACAGACAAAATCGAACCCATAGTGTGATATTTGATATTTATACAGGGATCATCACTGAATGTAAAAGTAATACACTTACCCTCGTCAAGGGGTTTTCTTTAACAAATATATGATGAACGTTCCGTAGCAAATGCCTCAGCCTGCCTCAGCTATCCTATAGGGCGCTTGGAGATATAGGGGCCCACGATTTATATGAACCTAATAAAAATGAAAAATATTTCAACATGGATCGAGGTAATTTGACTAGGCGACAAGGAGATAATGGATTTCATAACTAAATGTCGCTTACCGTGCCTGGGACTCGATTTCGGGTCACTCTGGATGATAACCACAAAAATCCTCTTGAAGAGTCTAATAATGGAATGAGCCAAAAAATATTCCAACAGACCAACTGCTCACCCCAAAATCATCAAACACTGCTTTGCAGAAATATTCCCAAATTACGGATGAATTAAATATTTCATAAAATCCTGCAAAATCAGCAAAGTGGTTCACTGTCCAGAATCTGCCCGATCAAAAAAAGGAGAGACACAGAACAGACCCTGACGACCAAAAGTTTGACGCCAGATGACAGCAGTGTGCTACCCTGTTGCCTTCTCTGGTCGCCAGTTCCAACCTAACCGGTAGATGTCACTTAACCGTCACCCATATATCAACTTGTACGAATAACCAATCTAATATTGAATAACTAACTCCTAACGAATCACTAAATTACATATTTACATACAATTTATACCTAAATAGCACGATTAGTTACAAATTCGCTGAAATGCAACCCTCACCGGACAATAAAACCGTCAAGTACACCAGAACCAACACGGATCGTGAAACGAACGTACCCTTGTGAGGTATCGAAACGAAACACTGAATGACCTTCCCATAACCTAGCGAACAATAGTGTCAGGTTAGCTGCCAAGTTTCTGTTTACATACCTAACTTAAAAGACTCAAGATATCAAAATAAAGCTCTGAACTCAAGGGGACGACTTCCTACCATAAGGTAAGTAATCCAAACAATTGGCACAACAAATCATTCACAGTAACGAATGGACTAAATCATTCTGCGAGCGTGAATGCTACCTGACAGCGTACAGCTTGAAACATTTACCTCTTTTGTAGATATTCCACTTCCTACCCAGAAAGGATTCATACAAGAGCCTCGTATTATGCTCTGCAATAGAAGAAAGAGCCCTCACAAGAATAGCTACAAGCATTCATAACATCAAACCTGTGGGTCAAAATTCCAGCAATAGTTGGCAATCGCTGCGAAAGAATGAACCATTTCTGATATGGATCCCCCACTAAAATTGAAATTAATAACGGTACTGAGAATCATCTTCTACTCACGACAAAGTGCTGATACCTTTTTATGCGTTTTCCAGGTAGAGTTTACGATAAAGTAAGGAGTTCCAACGTATCGCTGTTGTGTGACCAAAATATCCTTTTGTTATCAAGTATACAGTGTGAATAAGCAATGAATAAATGAATATCACGTTTATACCAAGTGTTCGAAATCTACTGGGCTAATTTAGTGCACAGGTGCCCTATCAAAGTATCCTTTATCTGCTATTAGGTAGGTGTTCATTAATTATTGATATAAATACAAAATAAATTCTACGTTTATACGAGGGGCTGGTTAAACTAGTGCATTCGGGTTTAGATTAAATTTACAACGTAACAGCGTGTTTGTTAAACTTGCGGCTGCGCCTCATTCAACAAACTTCACGCTCATACAGAACAGTCATACTTTACGAACTTGTATCATAAATAGCTAGTATACACTCTTGCTCACACCCGTGTTAATAGAATAAGTAGTTCAGCAGCCCTGTTACCACATCGATTTTTCCCATAAATAGACCAATTATCTCAGCCCTCTCTGCAATTATATTCGCCAACACCATCGTTTATTTTTATATTGATTAGGATTAGAATAGTAACACTAGATAATGTTAATCACGTTTACCGATCAATTGAGAAACGGAAACTGAAAATATATTAGGTTGATTGGTGAACGATACAGTGAGTGCAAAAAGTGTGCAAACATGGTCCAGTGACGTACAAAATACCTATTTGTTAATTCTAAATATCAAACATGATCAGTTCCGAAATAGTTTTTTTTTTCGAGAATATTTCATTCGAATGGAAAAAATACCACTGTTTAGAGGCTTTGTAGTCATTTTCAATGATATGTAACTCCCATTCCCTATTCAATTTTTTGAGGTTGCTCACCCCCTGCTCGAGAGTTGAAATGACAGTGATACAAATTAAAAATAAAAGAAAGTATTCTCCTGCAAAGTAAAATCGACCGGTAAGAGTATTTTCTCCATCTACATTAATATCACCTGGAATTTATCGTTTCTGGAAATTAATTTTTCACTGTATATTCAGAACAAGCTGAGAAAGCATACCTACCCCATTTCAGATTTTGTATCTTGTTACTAACCCTGTAAACTAACCCTGTATCCAAATAAATCTACAAAACAGTTAATCCTAAGTTTTTCGAAATTTATTTTTCACTGTATATTCAGACCGATCTGGGAAAGCATACTTATAGACCGTCAGATAGTGACAGATTTAGGTGCCCCATTTTCACATACAAGCCTCGAATAGGGTTGAAAAGTAATTCGATGTTGAGTAAAATGAAGGAAAATTTACGAGTGGCTCGTGGGGAAAACATATGGAAAAATCAAAAAGAATTTCCATTAAATTTTCCGACGACAAAATCTACTTTTCCATTCACGCCACTCAAGCCATTATGTTTTTCGGTCTAGTGACGATGTAGGTTTTCATGGTTTCGATGGGCTTGCGTGGGAAAACCTGTTAAAATCTCGATTTTTCTTTACAAGATTACAGCCTCATTTCAACCCTTTAGCCACCTTCCACACTCAAGCCTTTGATCTTCTGAAGCCAGGTTCTATTAATTAATGATTAGGTGAACACGGCTCGCGTTAAAATATGGAAAATCGAATTTTCCATGAAAAATCGAATTTTCCATATGTTATCCCCAGGAGCCACTCGTAAATTTCCCTCCATTTTACTCAACATCGATGTACTTCTCAACCCTATTCGAGGCTTGTATGTGAAAATGGGGCACCTAAATCTGTCACTATCTGACGGTCTATTCCCCCTTTTAAGATTTTGTATCGCAATACTAACCTTGGAATCTAATCCTGTATTCAAAAAAACCTACAAAACTAGAGTTAATTCACAGTTTCCAGGTTGAGTATGCAGATACAAAATTTGAAATGGGGTAGGTATGCATTCTCAGTTCGTGAATATACACTGAAAAATGAAATTTCCTGCAACGCCATTTTTATTCCATGATGTATGTGATGAACATGATCCTACGTTTTATCAAAATGACCATTTCCATGTTTTTCATTTTTGTGTAAATCTTGATTCATCACAGTCATCATCTCCGAGTAATAAAAGATATATAGAGGGCTCTTCTGTCTCGTTTTCGAAAGCAACATACCCGACGTTGTTTACAAACATCTCAGCCCGAATCATGTTAAAAAAAGGGCGTTGTCGGAAATATTCGTTTGCACTCGGTGATCAGGTTGGAATTCCGTATTATATTCACTCTTAACTTGGCGATCATGTTTGTTCACGCCCGTTTACGACTTATTTGCCATCTTGTCAAATCAAACCATGGGCGTCGCAGCATGGTAATCTTGGCATAAACCGTACTTGGTATTAATAAGTTGATTTTCATTGAATTTGCTAATTTTTATCCCGATTTTGAGACAAAAATACACTATTTGTTGAAATAGCTGTAAAAAAACTATTTTACTATGTAAAGCGACTGAACGATCACCTGTCAATAACTAGGAAAAAACTTGTTGAAATGTAGGTATACTAAATAGTAAGTAAGTGAGTAAGTAAGTAAGTAAGTAAGCAAACTCAACTCTTCATTAACCAAATTCAAATCATAAGCCACTAGCTATATCTAATGGGTATTGGAATGTTTTGTTGACATACAGGGATTATCACGTAGGTAATCCGTTCATCAGAAGTTGTCGATATTCCCATTTGAATAAGATTTTATATACAAGGAATATCACATATATCAATAAGAATAATCGATCTGGAATATCGTCAGTAACGTATCGCTTCTGGATATAAACTACTTTACTGTGAATGAAACACTGTGAATCATCGCAGGTTTGAAATCTAATCAATTGGTTAGTAGTATTTTTAATACTCCTTCCCAATTTCGGGAGATCCCTCATTGAATTTCTTCAATTCTTTTGGAGATGCAAGAAGTTAAATAATAACTACATAAGAAATTATCGATTTTCTACCGACAGACTTGTAATAATCGATCGCTCCCTAAGCCTAACTCCACACAAGTTAAGAAATAACTTTTTGACAACTCTAAAAAAATTTCAATCATCTGCCTCAGATAACCTGAATAAAATCATCAGAAAAAGAGTTAGAGAGCTACTAGCTTACTACACTTTGGATGCGTATTTCAATAATTCACTTTCATCATAAATTTGAATGTAATCTCTTATGTGTATTATAGTTTATGCGTTAACTCTTATGTGTATTATAATTAATATAAAAATAGTGTATGCAATGGTAGTATACATGGCGTTTTAACAATTCTCATGTCATTTACAATTGTCACTTATTTTTGTACCTATTCATCGTAATAACATATGTTACTCTCTACTGACAACACTCGTAGCCTGTGAGAATACATGGCGGCTATTATTTGCCGAAGGTCTCCGGGGTGACTTAGAAATTATTGGTAGCGCATTCACTTTTTACGGAAACCTACAGCACTCCCGCCAAGCACTAGACGTCAAGATTGACATCTTGATAACATACGTGCATTCTAACCCAGCACGTGGTCTCCTATCGATACCAATACATGTGAGAACAAATTTCTCTGCACCGACCTAATTACACATATTTTTAATTAAAAATTAAACATGAGAAAATTTATTAGCACGCCACTGGTTCTACGCTTACGTCCGAATATCATAACAATAACAAACCTCCCCCTCCGAACTCGGAGTTTTACCCCTCACCCACAATCCGTAACAAAGGATAGTGTTATGGAGGTTTCATAACAAATGTGTGTTGTGATTATAGAAATGGCATCTCTGTCTTTTATTGCTCGGAGGTCATTATCATCATAATGAAGTAGAAAATTCTAATTGGAAAATCAATTTGGAAGATTTCGAAGCAATAATATTTGGCACCCTTGCGCATACATTAATATTTCTTTTCTGACGCAACGACCGTTTCTGTCCGGTCTCCGGTCTGACCAATATGATTAGACCAGCGCGGTCATTTGGTTGACTTGACGACCTAATTAGAACTGTATGTATGTGACCAATATTTTCAATCATCTGATCGGTCCGACTCATCGTCATACTTCATAATGAACGCGCGTGCCTTGTCCGACCGGTGACTTGACACAGCCTCTGTTTCATTCATTTCTGGGACATTCAGTTTTCTTTTTATTTCGATTCTTGGAAGGAACTACGGCTCGTTTGATACAGTCTAGACTTATTTTCCAGTTCTCCGACTATTTCCTCTCCGTTTCTCTTCACGCCAATAATCGTTGACGTCGTTAACATTTAATGTCACCTCATGCAGATGTTGTGTCGGGTCGTTTCCATAACAAGAACCCTCATTCAAGTCTGATTTGAATACCAAAGTCGAGGCTCTGGTAGTTCGCCAAAAAAGAAAAGAAAACGCCTTAACGGTTAACTGCAAACTTTGCTTACACAACGCCGGGACAGTTCGCCATAAATTCGAGGAGCGCATAGGCGGTCGAAACTTTGGTAATTTCGTCAAAATGTAGATTGTGTTGTGCTTCTTGTTACATTTGCTAATGTTGCATATTACATATTAACTAAGCGACATATTTTACGCTGGAAATGTGAGCGTATGTTTAAATTGTTTCATTAAGCCTGATTCACATAATGGCAGTAGCAGTGGCGTCACCCCCTTTATTGATAAGATAACCAATGGCAAACATGTTTAGACGACGCTGAAAATTCAAGGTCACGCTGCTGAAAGTTTGATTCATTTAAACTTTTTGCAGTAAAATCTAGCAGTGTTCGCATTTCTAACCTTAAAATTATCATGTAATCGAGATTGCTATTATGATTTCTTTCTACTGCTTTTAACAAACAGACAGTTGAAAATTTCCATCCCAATGTCACTCATTCGGATAACAGCGTCAAAAGGGGCGGAATCACTACCTTTAGTGCCACTGCTACTGCCATTATGTGAATCAGGCTTTACGGTAACCCTCCCCATTTAGGAAAGCTGTGCAATTGCTTAAGCCAGGAATCTCGACCAAAATTTCCAACACGTATATTCTTATCGCACAACTCACTGTGCGACCGTCCACGATCGGTTTGCAAAGACCGTATTTGAAATTCCAACCTGCTGGAAATGTTGGTTATGGAAATGGAAATGTTGGTAGACTATCGTGGTGCAATGCACATACGTTAAATTGTCATTTGGACACATGTTTGTGATAAACTTTCAAAAGTTTTTCACATAAACGAAAATTTTAATATTATTCTTGTGAATTGGTATATTATTTCCTATTGAAAAAATAAAGTATCTGTCAGGAATTCGTGGGTACTATATTCACAATTCATATTACATCCAAATTTTCAATGTTTTCAAAGCAACGGAACAATACAGGAACTATGTGAACTGCCGCATAGATGAATATTTTAATAACAGCGGTGAGGAGCCACATTAAATCAGAGAAATCCTACTTACAGCAATAGAGAACTCATTGATGGAATTTATTAACGCAATAAGATGATTGTTAGGTGCCAGTAATGCTCAACTAATAGTAGCTTACATATTTTTTATAGTTAAAGAATTTACGTGCCAGATATAGAAAAGGGGACATTCCTTGGTGCTCCATCGGGAAGTAATTCGCCCTCTTGTTTCCGATGTAAATAAAGTTCTCTACTCCACATACTTTTTAAATTTTCTTCATTAATCGTTAATAAAAATAATACACTATCATAATCCTTTCTTCTTCAATATCACTCCTACTCATTATTTACAATAATAGCATTAAAATTATAATTTTAACTCTTTTTCATTAAATAAATAGAAAAATCACATAACCTTTTGAATGTCAGATCAATGTCAGATTTACAAAATTATTCTAGTGGTCGGTCGTAGATGGTCGATCAGTGTGAGTTTGAAAGTTTTCATTGATCTACTTTAATTTTTGGTCGTAGATGGACGGTCTCGGACGGTCGGTCCTGGTCGATCAGTGTGATTCCTGGCTAATGGTGTGTTTGTTATGGTGTTGGGGTTTCCCCATAGAAATATATATTATATACTTACTCTAGAATGCTAGTACCCATGTCAAAAGTGTTGTAAAAAGTTCCGGCTAGTCCGCAATGCGCAATCGCGTCATTAGTGATTTCTGTAACAGGCCCGGTTTTAGTAAAATATTATGGTACTTGTGAAGATTAACAAACGTTAGTTCTGAATCTCGGAGAATAAGGATGGAAACCTCATTGTGCTTATACCTGTTATTTGTATTTAGCCGATTTGAATACAAATTTTCACATATTTATGATCCCGAATATTCAGCAAAGGCCATCAGAAAGTAGAGTACGGTTATTATTATTATTTACCGCTCTGAAGCGACTAATTTTTGGTATCACATTCACTCTTTAGCTGTAGTTAACCAACAAAAACCTACGGAACTACCCCAAGTCGTCGGTACGAACTTCAAGGAAGCACTGGACTGGAAAATAAATTGAAAGTTCAAAAAACTATGAATATTTATTTCAGCTAATATCATGAGTAATTTCAACTCAAATTGGATTTATAAATTGGATGCTTGGAAACTCGAGGTTTTTTTCTTGAACGCTTCATGTCAAAATACGCAACTGCATTTAATTTAAATCATTTGAAGAGATTAACATGCTATTTCTACGAGTACTTCTGGTTGTATTACCTTAGTGCAATTTCCACAATGGGGGTGCATGAAAAAGTGAGGCCAGAAGCATTTTCCTTACCATCTAAGAAAAGCATTTCCATATTGACATTAATTTTCTGAGGCGATTCTGTGTATGTTTAGTACTTTTTGTAGGAATGTAGAACTCATAATATAAGCGGTGTGGTAGAAAGTTGTATCACTCGCCATACATGCTTACGCAAACACAGTATTGGTACTGCACTAAGTTTCAAATTATTCTATTGTCGTTTTCACATGAATCTTCATGAGGAAAATGTCTGCCACAAATTACAATTTTCTCACTCAAATGTTCTGCTAGGGTCTCCTCTTAAAAACAGTATCCAAAAATCATGCCGTTTTGTCAAGCTAAAATAATATTTAAGGTATCTACCAAAAATGATTTATTTCAGGTATTTTTCCTTTACACAACACTAAACAGTTAATTGTTTATTTTTAGGAAGAAACGGCTTTATTAGAAATTGTCTTTGAAGGAACAAGATTAATGCAAATTCACGAATGATGAAAAAATAACCAACGACAACAAACATCACACAAAACGACAACAAACATCACACAAAACGACAAGAGAAAATCTGAAATTCTAAAAACCGTCTCCGTCTCTGACAAGAGTGACAGATCTTAGTGACAAGTCTTCCTACTGATGAAAAAGCACTGTTGCACGGTCATTATAATTACAGTAGCATAGGGTACATTATTGTTTTAAATAAATTTCTTTCGCGCCTAAAATTCGGAGTAATCTATCTCTAAAAGGTTCTTTCCGGTTTTAAAAAGTCCTAAATGCGCTGTCAAATTTCTCTCTTTCAAACGACATGTGTTTTATTGCCTGATATCAAAAAACTCTAAATTGGAACATCAAATTATTTTCAAACTTAATTTACAATCTAGACAAACTACACTGATGACGCGCATGCGCAGATCGCAAACGGGTCGCATACGCGGCATGCTTTTCGCCGTGAAATTTGGCGGGATTAGCATTCTAGAGTAAGTATATAATATATATTTCTATGGGTTTCCCCCTATTCGACTTTCCTATCCTTCAATAACGACCTAAAAGCGATTGTTCTATTGGGTACATTCTTATCGAATTTTTCAGAAATACTAAATTAATATTCTTCTGGGACGTTTGCGATTACAAGATGAAATTCCCAACTTCGTTGGTATTTGATTGGTACACGCTGAAAAAAAACATGGTTGAATCAACAAAATTTCACTGAACTCTAATAAATAATTAAAAGTGTTAGTATCCCACAATTGAATAATAATTCAAATGAAACAAATATTGTCATTGACTTGCACATCTGCAATTCTTTTAGATTGAATGCAATTTTTTCCCATCGAGTACGTTTTGTTTATAGAATATCTCGTTTTGTCTTCTTGAAAACATCAGATGCTTCAGTCGATCATAATATGATTTGATATTTCAACATTACCTTTCATTATTTTGATTCCAACCATCAAAATATTTTGTTAACTTATTCTGTGCATCCTCGGATCGAATTCACAAAGTACTGAAACAATTCTTTTTCTTCAACCAATTCGTTGAATTTTGAGGTAATACACAAGTTAGTTCGTTGAACATATATCTTTCAAATGAAATATTTGTGATAGTCATAACAATTCATTTAAAATGTCGCAGTAATTCTGACACACATTTTCTCATAATAACAAAATATTGTATATATATTATATTGAGCAAGATCCCAGGGCCGTCAGACGTTACTTATTTTTAAACGAACGAAATTTGTACGATTGAGTAGTGTTAGTATGTAATGTTCGCATGCCTACCTGCTAGCTTGGCCAGATTACTATTCTTCAGATATTAGGGAATCAAGGTACATAAAAACATAACTTGCTTCAGTTGAATCGCCATTATACAGATATATTTCTGTAACGCCTGATGGGCTTGTATACAGTGCCACAGGCATCCACTCCGGAGTTCCGAATTCAAATGTCGTCTCCACAACTTTTTCTTTTAACCCAGCCAGACGCGTTACACTAGAGTCAGCCATCTCGGTTGGAAACGGCATCGACCCTGGGAGGATTTTTTTTAAAAATCTTGGTGAAAATAAAAACAAAAGTTGTTGGAAACGAGATTTGATATCGGAGCTTTGGGGTGGATGCCTGTGGCACTGTCCACAAACCCATCAGGCGTTACAGAAATGTATCTGTATAATGGCGATTCAACTAAAGTAAGTAATGTTTTTACGTACCTTGATTCCCTCATATCTGATGAATGGTCATCTGGACAAGCTAGCAGGTATGCATGCGAACATAGTACATACTAACACTACTTAAAAATACGTAACGTCTGTCGGTCCTGGGATCTTGGACTATTAGGAGATAAACAAATGATTTGATAGTCATTAATACTAGCATTAATTTCGGCCAGAAATTTGCGTCCTGAGAAGAATCGTTATTGTCACTAACATCATGTTCAAAAATATCAAAATTTTCATGAAAAGTTTTAAATTGAATCAGAAATTAAAATTGGTTGTGATATTGTTAAACATGCGTAAGGTAAAAATTGTAAATAAGATTTTCCTTGAGAAGTTGAAGGTTGCGGTTCTATTGATATTAGCAGAATAAACATAAAGGTGTGTATATTCTGTATCATTCATTTCTTTTTTCTTTCATATTTATCTCTATTATATTATTTGGAACATATATTTGAATTTGAAGGGGAGACGGAGAGAGAAATAAATTAATATAGGACACGTTGTGAAATCATAATCTTAGAATAAGTATAATACAATTGCAGTAAGTACACACATTATACTTATACACAGATATACACATAATATGCACAAATTTAGTCATAAATATATACAAATATATCCATCGCAGTTTTTATATTCAGCACTTCCTAGATTTGGTGATTAATAAGGACCTCTCAATGTTATTCAGCTATTGCTTGATTTCATATTTGAATGGGCCATGGTTATTTGTAGTTCTAAGTTGTACTGGTATGTAGTTATATAATTTTGGAATTAAATAAATAAAACAGCTTTGACCCACAGTTTTTTCACATTTGTTAATTTTTATATTTTGTTTTTTATGTCTGGTGAAAGAAGTGATCTTGTTCCACGGGCCAGAATTTTATTTTGTTTTTGTGGGTGTCAATTAAAATATTCAGGCATTATGAAAAATATAAAATATTTAGCTCTCTTTGTATAAGTCGTCACTTATACGTGAACGTTTGATTTGTAAAATATTAAGTTGTCAGCTACAAAGCTGAGGGTAGTTCCCTTCAGATCCACTGTTGATAAACTATTTATGTTTATTGCAAACAGAACAGGTCCAAGAACTGTTCGTTGTGGTACTCCGTAGGTCATCCGTTTTTTATGAACACACCGGCTCTCTCAATCATCAAAAGTATTTTAGAGCAATTTTCGTTGTTATTCAACGACAAACCCTTATAAAATTTCCTTTTCCCTAGAAGAACATGAAAGCATTTATCGATTCTTGGGCCTTTTGTTGAAAGTATAACTTGACCCTTTTCTGTTGCCCTCAAGTATTCTTTTCGTGTCGCCGCCATAACTCAGTGCGTAATGAAAGTTAATTAAAAGTAATAAAGGCTTCGAGCAGGAATTAACCGTTAATGGGTGCGCGATGAGAAATCAGAAAATATCGCGTCATAAAAATCGTTCTTCATCTGTCGAGTGATAAAACGGCATTATGGAGCGCCCGAAAATGTTCTTCGCCCTCGGCAACAGTAACGTTAATAACAATAACAATAATAATAATAACGCCGGTGGGGGCAATAATAACAACAATGGATATCGGTTGCTGTCAGCACAGGGTATGGAGACCCTTCAGACGTTTCTGAGGGAACATGGCAACGAATGCATCAAACAGTTTGTGAAGGTGAGTATATCTTGAAGTATTTGACGGTAATAATAGTTTTCTACTGCTTCCGTGAAAAATATGATAATCACCCCCTTTTCTCAGTCGGTTGACCAAAATGTACATACATGGATAATTTATTCTGTAAGTGATGGTAAATGCTTCGATTTTGATCGTTTTAGGTGTGGTCAAATTGCGCTATAACGTGAAAAACTTTTGGTCGATTATACCATAGTAAGAATACACTTAATTAACTCTGTTCATCTAATTTATGTTTACTGGTGAAATATAGCTGATTCAACTAATTTATTTTCACAAACTTATTATGGCCACTCTGTATGCAACTTTATATTCAGCGATGCCAAATGTGAATTGTCAACTCTTGCTATGCGTTCTGCTTTTATACCCAGTAGTTCTTTCTGATTGGTTTCAAGTCTACGAGAACTGACGAGAGAGACCGCTCTTGTAGTTCTTTACTGTGCGATCAACTTCTAGAGGAGGCCAATCTTATTCAATTCCTGGTGATAATAATAATAATAATAACGTTTTATTCAAGTAGAAAGAAAAACAAGAAATATAACAAGCATATCAGTAGAAAAATTAATTTTGTATAACAATCATATATACCTGTTTACGTTGAACAATACAAAGAAAAGCCCATTTAGGACCCCAGAGGGTTGCACATGGGCATAAGTGAGTTTAGTTGTAATAGTAAATTGGTATTATAAGGATAGGTAGGTTTATAACCTAAAATAATAATAATATTATTACAATTCTTCATCAATTCTACATCAATATAATATTAATAATTACTGAATTACTCGTGAAAGTAGAGTGCTAAAATATTCGGAGAAGTGAACAATAAACAATCAATTTATAAACAATCAGTGCTGAATGACAATTTATAACTGAAATTAATAGCGAAACTTGGTGTTTTTTCATAACATAAATATCAATCAATTAGATTATGAATATCCTTTCTTGGAGTGTGCTTCAGATAGTTTTTAATTTGCTTCTTCTTCTTTGATGACAGAACATTCCATCTAGCGGCGCGGCGGTGGGGCCAAATGCACACAGATCCGGCTCCAGCTCGTTACATTAAATTCCGCGTCTAATTTCTCATCATGAAGCTTGTGCTCGAACTTCACCCCGAATGGTTTTTGCCTCCTAGGGTACGCTCATTTCTCAGCCAACAGGACACTCATTATTTCTTTACTTCTTTCACGGATAACCTGCTCTTCTGCGTTGACACGTAGGACGCTATCTTTGACATTCACCTCGAAACCTCTGGAATTCATTATATCCATTCCAATGATAGTGCTACTCAAAATCAGTTCAACTGTTAGTTCACCATATACAGTGTTGCAGTACGTAGCTTCTGAATTGATGGTTCATTTCTTGTGGCAAACTATAAACAACATTTAGAAAAAAAGCAACAAACCGAAAGATGTTTCCATTTTTGAGGGAGAACATAAGGTGTCGTGTTTTGATATGGTCAATAATTTCAATGCCCACTTTACTCAAACTGGAAAACAAAAGGACATTGATCTCAGTTTTATGGAAAATATAGTAGCACCTTGCCCAAACTCAATTTTTTTCCATTCAATCACTGAATACGATCTTTTTGAGCTAGTCAGAAAATTGAAAAATTCGAATGCACACGGACATGATCATATCTCAAACAATCTTCTGAAAAAATGCTTAGAGGAATTAGGTTATCCCTTGATCTGATAAATCTCTTTATGGAACAAGGAAAAATTAAAATCTGCACTCGTCACTCCAATCTTCAAAATCTTCTGGTGTATCCAAGTTGTTCGAAATGAATATTAAAATTCAGTTACTAGCATTCTTCCTTAGAATTGAACTCCTTTCGTCAAACCAGCATGGTTTCATGCAAGACAAAAGTACCGAAACAGCTTCATATGATTTCATTGAGCCTGTAGTAACAGCCTTAGATAGCAAATTACAGATTTGTGGTATTTATTGACTTTTTTTATTAACCGATCCAGTCTTACGATGGATAGAGACCTCCTTTTGTTTTAAAACGGGTTATCATTTCAATCGTTTTTAGTGATTCCAAAGGTGGGGACCATTTTCTTTGAAAATGGTTCATTCTTTTTCTTAGATTTTGATTTATTGATGATGCCTGTGCCGTCGGTTTTCCTGTGGGATGAGATCTTGGGATTCTTTGGTATTGCCCCTTTTTTCCGGTTCACCTGTATATTATTTATTGTATTCATTTCGTTTGTTTTTCTGATATTCGGGGTTGCAGTGCCCATGGCTTTGTTATAGATATACTCAGTCCGTCCTTGATCTTGCTTAGATTAGATTGGCTTTCAACACAAACAACAATATTGTCGGTAAATTTCAAAAAGAGCAGCTAATATGAACAACTTACTATATTTTATTTTTATCAATATTTTTCAACTTTGTAAGCTGAACTCCGCTTATTATGCCGTTATTTTTTATGTATATAATAAAATGTTATTTAAAAACAACTGGAATGGACAATAAAGACGCTATTATGTTTATTATTATTATTTTTATTATTTTTCAATTCTGTTTTTCGTCCTGTTTTATTTCCAAAACTGATGTTTTAAATCGCATAACATAAAACATATTACTTACATACTTCTTCAATTGTGTCCAAGGACTCCAATGCTTTATGCGGACCAATCTGATGAACTTGTACAGTGAATATGACAAATAATTCTGTGCAATACCTTGTGGACAGTAGCAGAACTATTTTTGTCTATTCTTTCACGTACTACAGAGGAATCACTGGAGCTATTTACCTTTTTTTGTCCGATGTTTTAAAAATCATTATTAAAAAGATAAATCTTTTGATTTTATGTCAAAATAGTATGAACAGTTCCTCAATGTTCTGTCTTTATCACTTGCAAAAGCGATTCTTCTCAACTGTCTTTGATTTTATAACAAGATTTTCAGAATTTTTTTAAATTGTGACGGAACGTTGAAGTAGAAAATTCTGAAAACAAAATTGTGATTATCTTTCACTTTGACATTGATATTTGAAATGGAATCTGATGAATGGTTTTTGGGAAAACTTAAAAAATACTCTAAAAATTAGGTTTTTATTTTTTTCTCGAAAACTTTTCATCAGATTTTCTTCTACATCTCTCTAATAATTCAATTTGAATGCCAATATAACTCGAATTTTTTGTAGAATTTTTAACCTTGCCGTTAATTTATTTCTTGGGTTTATATGAACCTTAATAATTATTCAACCCAACCTGCTTTCAAGTTATTCTATGGTTCGAGTGCTGAGCTTGCATAAAATTAACGCACTCCTCTCGAGTCTGAAACTTCCCTAATTAGTTGATTTAGGCAATTCACCTGCAGATTAAGACGACAACGCTATTTACTCGAGACTACTGATAGTTTTCGATGAATTTCTGCTGGAAGTTCATCTGCTACAAGAGCATTCGAAGCGGAAGTTTTGTATTCAAATTTTAATTCAATTTTGAAAATGTGTTTTGAACTTTTGAGATTTCCTCATGTAGGGAGCTATTTGGCGCAATCTTCCATAATTCAATTCCGTTGAAATTCTTGTATTTTTTGTAAATGACTGATGTAGTTTCATTGCACCAATAGAATGAGTTACTGCTAATAAACTGCTGAACGTTGAAAACCCCGGAATATTCTAATATCTTGAAACGCTAATTAGCTCAATTGAGGAATTGTTTCTAGACAGACTTCTGTAGGCACTTTTTTTTATTTTATGGCTGTGTTCAGAGGTGTTTGGAGATGAATATACCAAAATATAGGGCACTGCTAGAGGAGGATCTATCAGTACAATGTTAAGCGAAATATGGTTCCTTTTTTTCGCCTATATCTCTTAAAATCCTTATGGAATGTGGGTCTAGGTAGATTTTTTCATATTTTTGGTTTGATGTCCACATAATGTTACCATTGCGCATTGCGCGTAGAAATAAAATAAGCACTAGAACGCCGATTAGTTCAGAATAACGTGGCCCCTCTACGGCAGATACACCAACCTATGAGCGCAAGTGTCGCCAGGGACAGTCTTAGGATTTTTGACGTCCTGTTCCTGAATCTGGTATAAATTGTGGGTAATAGCATTTTCAACATAATATATATCACACTTTATTAGCAATTTGCTCTTACAAACAAACAAACAAACAGTACTTACATACTAAAATATTACAAGGAATAATATTATTAAAATTATTTTCATATACATATTATCGTTCAATATTTCTTTTTCACATACATGGAACATTCTTTTTTTAAATTATTCAATGACGTCTCTCTCAAGGTATTTGGTAAACTATTGAAATGTATCAAACCTTTATTGAATAAGTTATCACACTTTGAATTGATGTAAAAGTTATTTGCCGATCTGCTTCTTGTTTCATGGGAATGGACTTCATTGATATATGTCAGTTCTTGGGTTAGATATGTAGGTAGAATTTTATGATTCAATTGGTAAATAAAAATGAACATATTGTATGCAATTTTCTGTTTTATACTCATTAGCGATAATGTATTAAGCATGAAGTGAATAGGTGTTCTTCTGTTGCACATTAGAATGGCTCGCATAGCATGATTTTGAACTTTTTGCAATACACTGCCTTGTTCATTTGTCATGAAAAATAGCGGGGTTCCACAGTAATCAATGTGAGGAGCAATGATTGATTTATAAATTGTTGATTTTGAAAAAGTGGACACCTTATTGTCCAGTCTATATAAAAAATGGATTTTTCTAGCGATTTTCCTTTTCACAAAATCACAATGTTGAGACATGTCTAAAGTACCGTCTAGAATCACTCCTAAGTACTTGAAATTATTTACTTCATCTACCTTGTTTCCGTCTATTTTTATGTTGAAAGTGACATTTTGTTCTTTGAGGTTTTTCAAATTATGACAACTTGACATTACCACAAATTTAGTGTTCCGGTTTCACCTAAAATCTAATTGTTAATTGTGTATGTCTGAATGCTAATTTGAAGTTAAAAGTAAATTTCCCATATTTTTCTCGCGATATTGCTATTTTTCTATATTTGAGTCCGAATATATTGAGCGTTCCCTATACGCGAAGTCAACACACACTAGCCAGGAGAAGCGAGAAATCAGTACAGGAATTGTCCTCAAGTGTGCTACAACTCACTCCCGTTATTATAACAAATGCTCATCTCTAACACAAAAAATCGCTACACACAAGTGACTGACCTATAGATGGTTATACGGACAATAAGCAAGGTAAGGAAAACACAGCTCGTATTGTTATCTTTGATTATTGTTACGTAATTTGTAACTCGTTTAAATTATTTCAACCGAACAACCAACAATTTTCAAATTCCAAAAAATACCAAAAAACCTATATTTACAGTCCACAAAAAAAAATCGAAACTCCTACATAAATTTATCCATATTCAGCATTAATCCATTATTTTTCAGCCAACTGAATATCCTCTGTATATCTTCTTTAAGAAAATGCTCAATATCCTTCGGTTCACCTGAATAATACAGCATTGTGTCATCTGCGAATAACTCTACCTGACAATGTTTGATATGTTGAATGATATCGTTGATAAATAATATAAAGAGAATTGGACCAAGTACTGAACCCTGAGGTACTCCAAATTCAGTTTCTAGTTCAGTTGAAAAACTGTTGTTATATTTAACAATTTGTTTTCCTTTAATGATATTGAGGCATTAGGTGTCCGGAGGACTGCTAATTGCTAATATCCTATACAATAGGAAAAGTTGGACCGAAAAATCCATCAGAAAACTACTACTTTCCTGGCTAATGCCACGACGAACATTGAATTATATCTGATGAAATTTCCGTGTAGAGTTCCTACAAGGTTATCTCTGCAATTGCTTGTTGCATGGAAATGTTCATCGAAACATTCGTACCACCTATATATCGATTTCGGGGTGTTGCCCCTCATCAGTATAGGGTAGGCCTAGCAGTCAATAACTAATGACTGCAACGAATGAATCGATAACCAAATCCATTTCTAGACCGAAACTGAGATCGCGCCCGCACAGTGGATAACTCCAAAACTGCGAGCGCCATCCCAGCGCCGACCACCCAACTAAGCAATACCCATGAACCACGTATAAAGACCGTATAAAACGGAGAAGAAAACTGTAATTCACAAACAATGAGCTTATGACTTGAGGCAAAAGATGTCCGGGGGACTTCTCATTGCTAATATCCTATACAATAGGAAAAGTTGGGCCGAAAATCCATCAGAAAATAACTACTTTCCTGGCTAATGCCACGACGAATTCCTATTGTATAGGATAGGATTATAATTCCTATTGTATAGGATATTAGCAATGAGCAGTCCTCCGGACATCTTATGCCTCAAGTCATAAGCTCATTGTTTGTGAATTACAGTTTTCTTCTCCGTTTTATATACGGTCTTGACGATCGTGGTTCATGGGTATTGCTTAGTTGGGTGGTCGGCGCTGGGATGGCGCTCGCAGTTTTGGAGTTATCCACTGTGCGGGCGCGATCTCAGTTTCGGTCTTGAAATGGATTTGGTTATCGATTCATTCGTTGCAGTCATTAGTTATTGACTGCTAGGCCTACCCTATACTGATGAGGGGCAACACCCCGAAATCGATATATAGGTGGTCTGAATGTTTCGATGAACATTTCCATGCAACAAGCAATTGCAGAGATAACCTTGTAGGAACTCTGTACGGAAATTTCATCAGATGTAATTCAATGTTCGTCGTGGCATTAGCCAGGAAAGTAGTTGTTTTCTGATGGATTTTCGACCCAACTTTTCCTATTGTATAGGATATTAGCAATGAGCCGTCCTCCGGACATCTTATGCCTCAAGTCATAAGCTCATTGTGAATTACAGTTTTCTTCTCCTTTAATGATATATACAGTAAACAAATGATTGACTTCTTAAAAATTGAAATATTGAGTGTAGGTCTTCTAATTTGATATTTTGATGAGAATTGATTCTATTCCACTCAATCTGTAAATCAGGAAAAAAAAATGTGGGTATCCATCGGCTTCACGCCTAAACCGTTGATCCTATTCTACTCGAAATCCATATCAGAATGAGGAAACACTTTCTTAAGGTAGGCTTATTTTTTATTTTCGAAATGCTTTTGTTATGAATGATGTGAGTTGAATCAATTAAGAACCCAATGTATGTCATTTTGAATCATATGGGATAAAAAAAAATATTTCAACAAATTGATCGATTTATTAATTAGTTCTTAATGCGAAAAGTATGTAATAATAATAATTTTTTTTACATGAGGTCAAACTTATTCTTGACTCTTGTTGTTATCACTCTTCCACCATTTTTGTTGAAGAATATAAATATCCTTGATTGAAGATATAAAATTGGGAAAGAATATGTCAAATATAGTTTCTCGGGTAAAAAAACTACATTTGTGCATTCGGTCAGAGGTACTCATTTATCATTGTAAATGTTGCTGAATTGAATTAAATTCAAATGGCATTTTTTGTATTAAGAAGTAGATTATCGAATGTTGAGCGAAATAAATATAAAAATTCAAAAATGCAAATTGTTACAGGATATTTGTTTCACTTTGTTTTAAATAATGAGAAATGGTAAGATTGGAGGAAAAAGGACTATAATAATTCTCATCAAATTTTATTTTGTAATGTTATGAACTTATTTCTATCAAACGAAAATTGTGGCATTTTGTTTCAAAATCTATTGATGGGAAAATAGAATCAATTTTGTGAGTGTTGTAAGTGTTGAATTCTGGTGTAAATTCTTGTTATTGCCTTTATCATTTTCATTCTGTGACTCACCTCATAGGGAGATATATCGAAAATATGGATTTTCAAAAAATTCGTTTCATTCGGCATAAAATTATCAGTAATTGCAAGAACCTACCGGATTTTTCTCTCAATGAAAATACAAATATCTATAACAGTTTGTGGTGGCCTTATGAGACCACATCTATTTTTTCTATTTAATAATTTAAAGTTTTATGCATCTGCAGAAGATTCTGTACTGTTTTCAAGAGTAGATATACTCTATACATTTGATAATTTTTTTTATAGATTTAATGACAAATCCTGATATATGTGTAACCACATTTTCAGTCAGAGTACTCAAAGAAGGGAGAAATGAAATTAAATGACAAAATTCCCCATCTTCGATTAACATGTCGTTGACATCAAAGTCAAATTTTGCATTTGCATTTGCACGCCGCGATTATGTGCAAATATTCTTTTCGTGATCCATATAACACCAAAAATGAGCGTGTGAAAAGCATACGTTAAATAATTGTTCTTCAATACATTCTTTTTTTTCCACATGTTCAGTTGATACTTCCAGAGCTTTCTAGACGAGAGAAGACTATGCAATTTAGTTTTCGAGGGTTTATCAATTCAAATTGTAAGAAAAACAACTTTGCATACTTCAGAATATCGTTCGAAGATATCAATTTTCAATGCAAATTAAAATTTTATTGGTGACGCTGTTGCATACGAGCAGTCTTAGATATTTGGTAAGGACATTTCAAACCCTATAATAAGGGCCGTAGTGGTCCGCTGGTAGAGCGTTAGTCTCTCAAGCGTAGGTCGTGGGGTCGATCCCCAGCTTGGTCATCGGTCTCGTGCATGGCATCATACGTTGAAAGGTAAGGGCTGCGTTTTTCCTAGCTTGTACAAGTCTCTCGAAGACTTCTGAGGGTTGCCAGTAGAGGTCAAGCTGGTTGACGAAAATAATAACAATTATAACTGAAAAGCATATATTAGTAAAATGTTGCAAAAAATGTGTCATTACCGGACGGTCTATTGGGTGAGGAGGGATCTCTCAGGTGGTGGAGATAGAGAATCATTCCATTATTGAACCATTATCATTACTAAGGGTTATTTTTGTTTCAGGTAAGGATCCCATCTGTACACCTACGTGAAGCAAAGAATGAAATGTGAGTAACTGAATCAGGTTAATACATTCCTTATGTCGGTTATGCGTTACTCAATAATATTTTTGGTATAGAAGACCCCGCAAAATGGGTCTCTATCCATATATCTGAATTTTTTATTATTCCTGAATCATGATCCTTGTCAAATGAACCAAAGAGCATGCCAAATCTCAATATTAAATAACGCCGCGTTTTAATAGCAGTCGCGTTCGGTTTTCACTTACTCTAGAATGCTAATCCCTATGTCAAAAGTGTTGAAAAAAGTTCAGGCTAGTCCGCAATGCGCATGAGCGTCATTAGTGATTTTTGGAACAGGCCCAGTTTTAGTAATATATTATAGTACTTGTGAAGATTAACAAACGTTAATTCTGAATCTCGGAGAATACCTGTTATTTGTATTTAGCCGATTTGAATACATATTTTCACATATTTCTAATCTCAAATATTCAGCAAAGGCAAAGTAGAGTACGGTTATTAGCGAATGAATTTTTGGTATCACATCCACTTTTCAGCTGTAGTTTACCAACAAAAACCTACGGAACCACCCCAAATCGTCGGTGCGAATTTCAAGGAGGCACTGGATTGGAAAATAAATTGAAAGTAGAAAAAACTATGAAAATTTATTTCAATATCATGAATAATTTTAACTCAAATTGCTTGAAGAGATTAACATGCTATTTCTACGAGTATTTCTAGTTGTATTACCTTAGTGCAATTTCCATAATGAGGGTGCATGAAAAAGTGAGGCCAGAAGCATTTTCCTTGCCATCAAAGGAAAGCACTTCCATATTGACATTAATTTTCTGAGACGATTCTGTTTATGTTTAGCACTTTTTGAAGGAATCTAGAACTCATAATATAAGCGGTGTAGCAGAAAGTTGTATCACTCGCCATGCATGCTTACGAAGACACAGTATTGGTACTGCACTGGGTTTCAAATTATTCTATTGTCGTTTTCACATGAATCTTCATGAGGAAAATGGCTGCCACAAATTATAATTTTTCCACTAAAATGTACTGCTTCTTTTTAAAAACAATAACAAAAAATCATGCCTTTTTGTCAAACTAAAATAATATTTGAGCTATTTTGAGCAAAGCATATAGGTACATAAAAAATTTCATTATCTACCAAAAATGATTTATTTCAGGTATTTTTCCTTTACAGAACACTAAACAGTTTATTGTTTATTTGTTGGAAGAAATGGCTTCATTATAAATTGTCTTTAAAGGAACAAGATTAATGCAAATTCACGAATGATGAAAAAATAACCAACGACAACAAACACCATACAAAACGACAAGAGAAAATTTGAAATTCCAAAAACCGTCTCTGATCTCTGACAAGAGTGACAGATCTTAGTGACAAGTTTTCCTGTTGATGAAAACGCACTGTTGCACGGTCATTATAATTACAGTAGCACAGAGTACATTATTGTTTTAAATAAGTTTCTGTCGCGCCTAAAATTCGGAGTAATCTATCTCTAAAAGGTTCTTTTCGGTTTTGAAAAGTCCTAAATGCGCTGTCAAATTTATCTCTTTCAAATGACATGTGTTCTATTGCTCATAACAAAAACTCTGAATTGCAACACCAAATTATTTTCAAACTTGGCAACGATCTACCCAAACTACACTGATGACGAGCATGCGCACATCGTAAACGGGTCGCATACGCGGTATGTTCTCGCCGTGAAAATTGGCGGGATTAGCATTCTAGAGTAAGTATATCATATACAGTGCGGCTTTTTTTAGTCCCCCCCCCCTGTTAACTTTTGAACGGTTCGAGTAGTAACATGAATAAAAAACCGTTTGGAGGGTTTCACCGATATTACTTTTTGAGACAAAAAATATGGTGATTGCTCGAAAGGAGCGCGGGGGGGGGGGCACATCAACTCAAAATTTCTAAATGGTATGGGGAGTCAAATGTCACATCCTTGAAAAGAGAATTCAATTCTCTTCACAACCATCTGAATATTTTCAAATTTTGTTGACAAATTTTTTCTCAATATCGATTTATATGCCTTTCGAAATTTTCAAGTTGATCTGTCCCAAGCGCCATCTGTCTAGTAATGTCAATGTTTCTTCTCTCAAAAAGTAGTATCGGTAATACCCTTCAAAAATATTTTTGGTTTCATTATTCCACAACAAACCGTTCAAATTTATCGAGGTATGACTAGTTTTCAGATCCGCATTTATTTTTGATATTTCGAATTTGGATTGTGAAAAAAAAAATCAAATAAATTAAAAAAAAATTAGATGGTTGAAAAGAGAATTGTATTTTCTTTTCAACGATGTAACACTTGACCCCCCATGCCATTTGAAATTTTTGAGATGATGTGCCCCCCCGCGCCCCCTGTCGAGCAATCACCATATTTTTTATTTCAAAAAGTATCGGTGAAACCTTCCAAACGGTTTTTTATTCATGTTTCTACGTCGAACCGTTCAAATGTTAACATGGGGGGGGGACTAAAAAAAGCCGCACTGTATATTTCTATGGTTTTTACATATTAAACCGTCAGATAGTGACAGATACAGGTGCCCCAGTTTCGCATACAAGCCTCGAACAGGGTTGAAGAGTACATCGGCGTTGAGTAAAATGGAGGGAAATTTACGAGTGGTTCCTGGGGAGAACATATGTTTAATTCGATTTTTCAGAACAGAAATAAAAGTAGTATGTTGCCCGTATTTTCACGCGAGCCGTGTTCACCTAATCATTAATTAATAGAACCTGGCTTCGGAATACCAAAGGCTTGAGTGTTGCAGGTGGCTGAAGGGTTAAAATGAGGGCGTAATCTTGTAAGGAATAATCGAGATATTAACAGATTTTCTCACACAAGCCCATCGAAAGTATGAAAACCTACATCGTCACTAGACCGGAAAAGACAATGGCTTGAGTGGCGCGAATGGCAAAGTAGATTTTGTCGCCAGAAAATTTAATGGATTTTGATTTTTTGGACATTTTTTTTTTGTTGAAACCGCATTTTTCCTACTTCATTACACTTGCCCCAAATACTCTAGCATACGATGCATATAAGCATTACTATTTCGTCCTAAAATATTAGTTTTAAGATATTTTAGTTAAGTCAAAACTTTACCTTTCGATTTACCTCGTATCTTACTGGCAATGATAAAATGAAATATATTTCATTTTATCATTGCCAGTAAGATACGAGGTAAATCGATAGGTAAAGTTTTGACTTAACTAAAATATCTTAAAACTAATATTTTAGGACGAAACAGTAATGCTTATATGATTCGTATGCTAGAGTATTTGGGGCAAACCCTGATTACATTTGCCCCAAATGCTGAGGTGACTGTAATAAGCAAACATAACTTTTTATTTTTGTTTATAAAAAATGCACTGTAGTTGGTAGAAGAAAATAAATTACTTCAGTTATTCAACGATTAGATAAGTAGTACCTCTGTATAAAATCAAAAATTCATCTCTTTCGCGTCTCTTGGATATTATAATTTGAAGTGTAACTATCGTTTCTCTGATAACACTTACCCCACCCTACATTTTTCCGAGAACGAAGGTACGTCAAGTCATGTAATTGCTAGCATGGAGAGTAACAAGACAACTGTAATGAAACTCATAATTTTACCTGAAAATTAATTAATCGTTGAAAAAAATAGTTGTAGGCAACAGTGAACACTAAATTACATACTGAATTGAACTCGGTGATATTTGCCCGGCATTTCGTGGAAGTAAATAATAGGTTACTACGAGAATTTCATAAATAACACTAAGCGCTTTTCCTTTAGCTTCCTGTTCCACTGAAATGCCCATATTTCCGTTATTGAACACGATATTTCGTTTACCAAGACATTAAACTCTGGCTTATTTATTGCTCTTGCTCTTTTCCGAGGAATTTCTCAAATCGAATATGCAGGCACACATTGATTGGTATTGTTATGGACCTAATAATCAATAGAAACACCGTAAATAAATCTGGAAACGTCCCGGAACATTTTGAAACCCTTGTATTTTCTTAATTTGATTTCAATTTTTTTTCACTAGACTTGTAACAAATGCTGTGTCTTTATAATTAAATAGAGCATTATCACAACTGATTCGACCGAGCGGAGTCGTTAAAAACAATAATAATTTGGAACGTTCAGCTCTAATTTTCTAGCAACTAGGAATCATATCTCACAGCATTTAAGATTTCTAACTCACCTTACTTTTTCATCAGATGATCTCGACTTTCTATACTCGATGCTGGATTGAGAACTCGTTGCGAAACTCACTTTAGCACTCAAATTTACTTACTCTGTTCAACTCTAAGTAAAATAATTTTCTCTCAAATCAAAAGGATTTTTGTAAACTGGATAACTTTTGATAATAAAAAACCATAATTCAAATATAATTCCTGATAATATAATTTAAACCGGAAAAAAATTAATGAGGCCAGACAATTTACTAATAATATAACAAGATAAAACGTAAACCACTCGAAATAATTCAAATACAACAAATACTAAGAGTTGATTAGAAGAATCAACTTTTTAGAGACAAGTGGAAAAGATCGACTTTATATATATTCAAAGGATGAAAATTAACGATAGTACCCAGATTGAATATTGTGTTGAACAGAGTTGAAATATGACAATTACAATAACTTGAGTAAACTAATAAAACTGCGCAACCACATGTTGACTTGAACGAATGAAACGAATGACTACCCTATTTTTCGACCCTAATTCCAAAGTTGGCCTGGTTCGCCCTCCTTGAGAACTCTGGGTGGTCTATGAAAATATAAGAACTGGCCTCTCACAAGAACATAAACATATGCGAACTATTTGAATTTTTGTTTCTCTATCATTCTGAAATGCCCCAATTTGAGATATACACACACACGGAAACACTTAAAAATAATCAATAACATCGTCTATTTTAAGAGGACCTTTGGTAACCATGTATTTCTGAGAATATTTACTAGAATAACATGAGTTTTTGAGGGTTTGAAAAAATATTTCAGATATTTGAATTCGGGTTTGGGTCTGATTTAAATTATTATTTCCGGTCATAAAATCCGTTTGGTTACAGACTAAGTGCTTATAGAAATACAGAGTATTTACAAATAAGTGCGAAAGTATTTAGAGATTGATTCCTTGTCGAAAATTTAAGGGGTTCTTTGCAAAAGTCAAAAGTCCAAGGGGTTCAATTCTGGAGATCCGATAGGCTAATGTTGAAGTCTTGCTCGACCTATCAAACGATTCGTATACACGTCTTCAAGTGCTGACGAGCAGTTATGCTAAAATGGACAAGCACGCAATCGTACATAAACCACATTCGTCGTCAAATAGTTAGTGGAATATTTTCAAAAAAAAGGGAAGCTGGTCCTGGAGAAAATTAGTATAGGGTGCACCATTCAGCATCAACGGTAGAAAATATGGTCCAATAACATTTTTGCCAATAATTCCGACCCACAAGTGAACATTCTTATGATGACGACCTCCTGCATTCACCTGGCTAAGATTTCCGCCGTATTTCGGCAAGCCGGTATGATTTTCAAATTCTTGAGCAGTGTGTCGATCATTCCACCTAGGAATACTATAATCAGAACCACCATAACAGAATGGTTTGGGTAAAGCCTTCGGAGTTCAAAGAGTAGATCTCGATATGTAATCTGTTTTTCCTCCTCTTTTCTAACGATATTCGTTTCGCCTGGAGCGAAGAACTCTGTGACGAAAATCGTGTAACTTTGATGGTCGAGGAGGACATTAGGCTTATATCAATATCCCTTGGAGCATAAAATAACATCGGTGTCTCTTCTATACCCTATGGAAGGTAGTACAACACTCTCACAGCCGTATGCATAGTCAATTCCAGCGACTCGCCAGAGTTTCGCCGCTCGCCACACAAGAACTATAATGCACAGTCGAGCTCCAAAAAAGTGGTACATCGCCAGCGTTTCGACAAAATGGGACTTATCGCGTAGTTGTCACTTTTTTGGAGCTCGACTGTGCATTATAATCCTTCTGTAGCGAACGGCGAGTCGCTGGCGATTGACTATGCATACGGCTGTCAGTGTCGCGTTATGTCTGTGATATAGACTTTGGCTCACTTGACCTGAGGAAGGGAAATGTCAGATTTTTAGATAAGCCAAGGTCTTCGATGTTGTTGAAGACCCCTTGCAGTGTACCGGTGTTAGCGGCCACTTTCCAGCAGCCGTTTTTATCTAGCAGCCAAACGACCAGTGGCGTCGGGTAAAATAAAAAATTCGACAATCATTCGAAATTCAACCAAATTGAATGTTTTGATGGACAAGACAAAATATGGATACAATGGGTCATTTGTAATGATGAGTGATAGTGATGAACTGCATTTATGAGTTAGAAGGTTTACCAAAGACAGCAGTTTGTATATTTCAGTACTTATCCTCTAAAATATTCAGTCAACTTGATTTTTCGGTACAGCCACTTTCAGTTGAATGAAGAATGATATACTGAAAGATGACCGACTTGGAAGTAGTTTTGAAAAATTCGTTAAACACCCTCTAAAATATTTTGCCAACTTGATTTTTCGGTACAGACACTTCCAGTTGATTCAAGAATGATATACTGAGAGATGACCGATTTGGAAGCCGTCTAGGGGGTAGTTTATATAAATCAAAATATGGAAAAAATCGTTAAACACCCTCCAAAATATTTAGCCAACTTGATTTTTCTGTACAGACACTTCCAGTTGACTCAAGAATGATATACTGAGAGATGACCAACTTGGAAGCCGTCTAGGGGGTAGTTTATACGGGGCAATTCAAATTCGACCCCCACCATTGGGATCTCCTAAACTACAGGAGATACTTCGAAGCTTAAATTGGGGCATAGTTGCGTATTCTGGTGCTTAACAAAATACTGTTTTGAAACTTGTAAAATTCCGAGTGTTTCCGGAAATATCAGGAAAAAACTGAAAATCGGAATTTTCGTTTTTATTTTATAGCTCAAAACCAAAAATACATTTTCATTGATACTTTTTTTTCAGCTACACGTTTTCATGTTCAGATTTACTATCCGACGTTTCGTCTTCTGGCATTCATCATCAACTTTTTTTCTGTTATGGGCGCCATATTGTTTTTTTATACAGAAAAATAGTGATTCTCATTCTGATTTCATTGATGTATAATTTGTCTCTGTAGAAAGACCTTAACTATGCTGAAAGAAAGATTCAACCCCAACTTCAAACAAAAGACAGATTAAAATATAAATATTTAATAGTTTTCGTGGTTGTCTATTACGATACTAATAGAATTAAATATTCTTGATATGTAACCAAAAGAATTGGTCCTCCAAGACGTAATTTAAGAAATTATAATAGTTATTGTCTTACCTAGTCCGAATGCATTCAAACCTTACACAATTAGACTTTCACTAAGGAATCACTACTCTTTGGCTTCGTTGCTCCTTTTTGGTCTCCATAAATAAATGTTTCCACGGAAATCTCTTGCGTTGAGTCTGCTCCACTATGTTTTTCGGCTTTACAATACCACGACAGGCTTTACAATACCATAACAGGTTTTACGCTACCATAACATGCTTTATAGTACCATCACAGGCTTCACAATATCATCACCGGCTTTACAATACCACGGCAGGCTTTACAATACCATAGCAGGTTTCACGATACCATAACAGGCTTTACAATACCATCACAGGCTTTACAATACCATCACCCGCTTTACAATACCACGACAGGCTTTACAATACCATAACAGGTTCAACGATACCATAACAGGCTTTACAACACCATCACAGGCTTTACAATACCATCACCGGCTTTACAATACCATCACCGGCTTTACCTACATACATATATATATATATATAATATTACTTTGTTCAACTGGCCTTTAATATCTCTATGATCTCTTTCAATTTGCCGATTGGTCCATATACTATCTGTCTTAATTTCTTCTCTTAATTCTCTCCTAAATTCCTGGCACAGCTATGGGAAAAAGAAAAGAAAATTTTAAGGAGTACTTTTATGAAAAAATTCTCGTGAAGCGATAGATCTCTAAATAACTAGAATATTCATCTCTCATTTGTGTGGTTCAGCAATATTAAGTAGGTTGCCAAAATAAACTCAAAATCAACCTACAGCGAGCTTCAGTGTTACCTGGTCAGAAATGGACTAATGTTGTTTCAAAAACTTCCGTCCTCTCCAAAATTAATTTTAATACAAAAAACATTTCCTTTTATTTCATTGTTGCCATAACTACCATACGCATCTCATTGAATTATAACAAAGAGACTAGCATTCCGCGATTTTAAAAACTACATAAAAACAATAACGAACATATTTCTCTCTCTCTCTCTCTCTCTTCTATGAAAGTAGAACTTTGTGTAAACAAATTCAATGCAGTGACCCTACTTTAACAAATTGCAACAAATTTAGCAACTCTCTCCTATTTTCGGGTACATCTTCAAGCGAACTGAGTTTGAGCATGAGGTTGCTCATCTTGAGCTAGTGAGCAGATACCGCGCGTCGTTACGCCACGACAGGTTCAGTGTCGTTATGCAAAATGGTTTGTTTTATTTTCGAAAAGCTTGTGACCTTCATTGCACTGCCCTGTATACGTAGGTATGTCAGGGTTCCGCAATGCTCATTCACGCACTGTTAGTCTCTGATTTTACCGCTCTATCGACGCGGTGGAGTACGTGTTGTGGAGAGTGCTTGTTCCGTGCCAGTATACGAAAATAACGAGCTTTTCGAATACGCTGCGCGTTCCAAATTTCAGCCCGTGCTGATTTTGTTTAATAGATTTGCTGAGTCGCGTTTTTGAAGTATATTGAAATAAATGATATGAGATAGGGTGATTTGCCATATTCTCTTTCACATACTTTCATTTGAAACCCAGTGATATTTGGCACTTTTAATTATTACTCTCTCACATACTTCGAGTAAATCATTGTATAATAATAATAATAATATGTCTTTATTCATACAGTACATTTCAGTTGATATATTAAATATGTATAGTCAGTTGAAATGATGCTGTATGAAGGGCGGAATTCAGTAACCCCTATTGGACATTGGTAACTGCCCTTCCATCCAACCCTTCAACTATTTATATAGTAATGGTATGCCCAGATTGCATATATTATAGGGGAAGTTGGTCTAATATCGACCACTTAACGTAAATATATTATATTACAAATACGTGACATTGAAATAACAATGTATTAATGTGAATATATTGACTGATGTTTAAAGTAGGTAAGTAAGCACAATTGAACTTCAAATAACCCTTTATTTAGAAAAAATATTAAAAATACAAAACGGTTGTAAGGTCGATATTACCCGACCACTAATGGGAAATATCGACCAGGACTGGGGAAATATCGACCAAAATGTTAGATAATGAATAACTAAGTGAAAATTGTTTACTCGCAATTATTACATAATGTAAAGTCGTCTGCCAATTCAGCATGGGTACAAGCAGCATGAAACCATGTAGCACATGATCTACACCGCCACCATTCTTCATTATCTGCTCCGAATTCACCAGAACCAAAACATGTTGAAGGTGTTTCTTCCTCTATTACTTTAACAACTCCTTTCTTATTCCTAATTTTGGTCTCTTGTTTCTGCTTTTGGTTTGGCTTCTTAGTTCCTTTATCTTCACAAAATACGCGTTTTTTCACAATACCAGCTGATTTCTGTTGTTTTTTTCATTTCTTTTTCTTCCAATTCTTCCTTTATCGGTGTCGAGGTCAAAATTTTCGATTTCTGTTTTTTTCTCTTGCTTTGTCTCGGTTTAGGTTTAGGTATTGGATTAATTTCTTCGAATGACTTGTTCTTGATTTGTATTGTTTTGTCTTCATCATCTGTAGCCTCATCGTCATACACTTCTTGTATCTCGTAAGATGATTCGTCATCAGTGTTTGAAGAAATATCTCCAGAATGTTTTTGCTTTCTTGCTTTTTTCGAGTCAGGAATTGTTTTCTTACGCTTGTTAATAGATGTCAAACCACTTGGACCAGCAACGGGACCTGGACCAGCAACGGAACTTGGGCTTGCCAAAGATAAAGTATTAGCATCAAATACTGGAGCTGGTATGCCAATATCTTCTCTAGCAGTTGGCGAGTCAGGTATTGAAGTGAAATCTTCCTCTATAAATACATTTCTATCCATCGGATATAGTCCTGTACTTTTGAAACCATTTATACCTTTTTCAATCGTAGCTACTCTGATATAAGCCTTAGCAAATAACTCTGCAACATCTGTGACAGCGATTGATTCATAGTGATGTGATTTCATAAATTGGTCACATTCATGATTGTATGCAGATTTCAAGCCAGAAAAGAAAGTAACGTCCAATGGCTGAACCTTATGCGATGTGTGTGGAGGCAGAGAAACCATTTTGATTCCATTTGCTCGACAGTAATTGTAGGACTGCAAAGTAGAATGTGAGGTGTGGTTATTTAAAATGAGCATGACAGGATCATCAGGGGTGGCTTTAACAAAATTACAAAAATGTTTTATCCACTCGGGAAATAATTCCTCTGTCATCCAACCGGACTTTGAGCAATGATAGATTGAGCCAATTGGACCATTTTTACTCAATCCTTCCTTCATTCTCATTCTTTTAAAAACAAACATTGTTGGTACATATTGTCCTGCAGCACTCATACAGCAAACTACAGTAGTGGTTTGACCCCGCTCTCCACTACTAATGGACCCAACTTGCTTTCTTCCCTTTGGTGCCAGAATACGAGATGGTTTGTGCACAGTTGTTATCCCAGTCTCGTCCACATTGTATATGCGATCCTGGCGAAAATTGTGCTCTTCCATGAGTGTTGCAACGTTGTCATAAAGGACATCTATATCTGCTTTATTGAAAGCCAATACTCTATTCTTACTAGTCGCTTCTGGCTTTCTTAAGGACAGCTGGGGATGTCTCCTTAGGAAACCATATAGCCATTCTTGTCCACATGTTCCTTTATTGGAGTTGAAGTTGTTTTTGATGTTTGACACAGCACACTCATATGCAACTTTCCGAATACTGTTTGCTGTCAATCCATAATAAAGGTTTGATAATTTAATAACATGATCAGCCAGCAAATTTTCTTGTTCGTAAGAAAAAACAGGTTTTCTTCCTAACACAATTTTTTTGGCTGGAAATCGGTTTCTAAGACGGTCCTGCAGGGTACCATATGGAACCGAGTATCTGCTTTTCTAATTGAACAATGGTTTTGGTTGATCGCATTTAATGCTCGGTTCATCCCTTCTTCTGTCCAGGAACAACGGGCAGTTTTTCTAGTATAATTTCTCGGCATCTATAAATGAGAGAAAAAGTACCATTTAAAAACAAAGCGTACAATATCGACCACTGATACGTGATCGATATTACCCATCATGAACATACAAGTATATTTTTATCAAATTTGTGCCTAACCTCAAAATTGTGAAGATGCAAATACCACGATAGATTGACAATTATACACTAATAACATTAGCTTGATCAACATTTCGATACAAAATTTATCAAAAAATACAAACCTTATTTACTGACCTGAAATAAGTAACAAAATTCGTAAACACACAATTTTATTTTGTGTTTCTATAAACGCACGTCTGACGGGTCACATGTGCTTTCGTTGGTTTCGCAACAACGTCGCCAGTTAGCAGCACCTATAAGAGTTCTGAAATTACGCGCCACTTTCAAAAAAATGTGGTGGTCGATATTGCCGGCTGGTCGATATTAGACCACTTTCCCCTAAGCTTGAATGTAACAATCATATCAGAGCAAAAACAAAAGAGCAATTATTCATAAATACGTTAATATTCACATTTCTCTGATGAAAAAAAAAGATACAACATAAAATACAGATAGTCAATTGCAACCATTTTAGATGAATTAAGGTATATGTCATAATAAAAAATATTTAAAAAATATTAAAAAGAAAATGAAAATAAAAAAGTGGAGGCGACCAGGAAGCCAAAATATTAAGAAACTCATCTGTTACATGCTTTGTAAACATTCATATCCATCCTTTCATCTGGCGCTAAGATTATTAAGAAATTTTGAAACTACCTTCTAATAACATTTTTCTCAGGAACAGCATTGTAAATTTTAGCAATCATATACGAGTACGAGCGTTCGAAAATAGGCGGAGTCAGCCGAAATCTGTATCTGGTATTGATAGAATGCACGTATTCTCAAAATAATAATTTACGGAATAAATATGCGGCTACTTTCGATTTAATAACGTCGTAACAGAAACAACTCATATTCAGTAGCCACCTTTGCTCCATTGTTAACCAATTCATTTCCTTTAATTTGTGAGATATAGAATTGCGTTTTCTTATTCCGTAAATAAACCGTGCACATGCATTCTGTACGTACTGGATACGAATTTTATTATGTTTCTTCAAACAGGGGAAGTATACGATATATGCAAAGTTGAAATAGCTGAGACCCAGCGAGTCGCATAACATTTTCTTCGTCTTGGTATCGAAAATTTTGGAAAAATTGTAAAGGAGTTTCAGGCTGCAATAAGCTTTTCTGATGGACATTGTAACGTGCTAACTGAATCTTTACTCATTAGCTATGATAACTCCTTGTGCCGAGTCGACGATACTTATGGGTTCAGATTCGATGGCAATGTTAATTTGTTCTCGAACACTTTCCCTGTAGTTTTTATTGCCGAATATCAATAGCTTAGATTTCGTAGGATTTATGGTTAAACAGTGATCTTTTGATGCTCTAGATAGCCTTTGAAGATCTTCAGATATAATCGAGCAAGCATTCATTATATTTGTAGGACTGAAGGAGTGGTATACTTGAGTATCATCTGCATAATAATGGGACATGCAGTTGGTTAAAAATGATGCTAAGTTTGATGTATACATCGTGAAAAGCAACGGCCCCAAAATTGATCCCTGGGGCACTCCAGTACTGATTTTCAATGGATTAGAATGATTAGCTCCATATTTCACTATCTGTATACGATTGGCCAAGTAATTCTGAATTATAAAGGATGCACCGTTAGTAAAACCGTTATAGTGTAGTATTGACAATAAAAGTTTATGATTTATACGATCGAATGCCTTTGAATAATCTAGTTAAACAAGAGTTGCCATATTGTTATCATCAAGTGCAGATAACAGGTCGTCGGTAACCTCAATTGCACCTTTTATTCTTGTTCTCAAGCATACTACAAAAGTATTGTCGTCTGCAAGAATCCATTAAAAACATCCTAGCCCTCTGATTTCAATGATTTTTGGGATCTGGACATCTGGATAGTTCTTCGAATGACAGTTATTCGAAAAATCAATTGTTCGAACTGACTATTTTTCGAATAGACAATTCTTCGAAATAAGTTGGTTATATTAATTATATTTTTTAAATAGTTAGCTTAGGTTGTTTAGAGTTTGTGAAGGCGAATAAAACTACTTTCAAAGATTCCTTTTTAGTGGATAAGGAAATAAAAAGTTATTATTGAACTGATTTTTATACGTTAAAGAGAAAGCCGTTGATGGAAAAATATATTGGAAGTGAGTCCTTTTTGTCTAAGAAGTGTGAATCGCGAGCAATTACAGGCCATGATGATGTTTGCAAAGAGACTTCTCACAACCACCCCGCGGATCCAGCAGAAGTAAATGCCATACGTGTTTAGAATAAACTGAAGGAAAAAATATCGTTTCAAAAGCTTACAACCTATTATTTTTTTTTCTTTTGATCTCCTTGATGAACTCTAATTTTTTATTTTGGGTTAATTTCATTCACGACGTTCCTTTGCCTGAGAGAAATTCATTGCTACAAGAAATGTAACAAATAATTTCTCGTCTGACGACAGACAAATTATTTTTTGTTAAAATCATTTTTTCAGTTAACCATGTAACTTCAAAAACACTTTTTGAATATTTACTTGCTCATTTTATACAGCAGTGCCTGTGAGCTGCTCAGATTGGTACGGGAGGTCGTGCATGGGTTTCGTTATCTGCCAGTTTAATAGATAGATCCTTTGACAAAAATTAGATACTCGAAATTAAAGAAAATAAAGATACAAGGTAACTATATGGAAATACCAAAAACACGGATTTTGTCAAAAGATGTACTTTGTGCTTCTCAACAGTAAAACAAAAAAATTCTGAAAACACTATATTCACAATAATTCTTGACAAGTTAGGTTGTTTATTAACGAACAGTCGTTACCGACCGGTGATGAACCCTTTACTCCCATAAACACCTAACTATGTAGGCTTATTAAGGCAAGAACCTGTCAGAAAACAACTACTTCCCTGGCTAAGACCACGACGGGTATTGAATTAAATCTAACAGCTACTTGTGCAACGTTCCTCAAAACATCAGAGGACGCAATTGCAAGTGCCCTCTATGACCAACCAGCAGAATTATGTTTTGATTTGGACGGGGTGACCACCTGCAGACTAGTTTCGAGGTTGTTGCCTCTCATCAGTGCAAGGGCAGGTCAACACAGACAGCACTGAAGCCATCTGTTCCTCGTCCAAACCAATACACACTCCGCTGATTAGTCAATTCTGGTTCACGAGATGAAAGCAGTTTCTAGGCCGCTCCACCTAGCGAGCAGAGGAAGACACTCCGAATCTCCGGGTTGAGAGATTTAATCGAAGAAGACAGAAATCTTTGGGAGATCGTTTGCTAACGAACAGTCGTTACCGACCGGTGATGAACCCTTTACTCCCATAAACACCTAACTATGTAGGCTTATTAAGGCAAGAACCTGTCAGAAAACAACTACTCCCCTGGCTAAGACCACGATGGGTATTGAATTAAATCTAACAGGTTCTTGCCTTAATAAGCCTACATAGTTAGGTGTTTATGGGAGTAAAGGGTTCATCACCGGTCGGTAACGACTGTTCGTTAGCAAACGATCTCCCAAAGATTTCTGTCTTCCTTAGTTGTTTATGTTTATACATTTGATGATACAATAAAAAAATATTTATATAATTGAATTGGTTTGAATTTCTAAGTTTCTAAAAAAATATTACAAATGAGATGGTTTGAGTTAATAAATTTGGAAAGAGAATAATCGCCCACAAATGACTGGTTTGTTTACTTATTATGGTCAGTGTTTGCGATGGTGCAGGAAGACTTACTCCAGAGCTCTACTTCAAAGTTGGATGTAGGAGCATTGTAGGGTGTCTCGAGACAGGGGCTGCTCTACTAGCTGGATAAAGTTTGTAGTAGCTTATCTAGTATATTGGAGTCTTTCCTTGAGCTCAGATGTTTGAATGCTGAGGTTACACTGTGAAAAATGAACACAAACCAGTATCTTTTCTCAGATTTGAGTCATATAACTGAAAATTTTCTTGACAAATTGACAAGTGCGATAAGAATTATCAAGGACCAATCAACTCACAGATTTACTTAAAAGTTTGTTACAGAAATGGTAAAATTTTATATTTTTACAAAGATAACATTTGTCTAAAAAATAACATATTTAAGATTTGCTGAGTTAAACAATGTGTTAAACAAGATTAAAGTTGTGCACATAAATTAAGAGTCTTCTCATACAAAGAGAAGGATCCAATCTCAAGCGAGCATGAGAAAAATAATTATCATGAAAATATTGTTTTCAATAAACTAAAGAATAAAATATTCAAATTTGGGCAGTCATTCAGACTGGCAAAAAGGTAACAAAATTATTGTTATCTATCTTATCGACAAAGATAAATAATTATGGATAATCTCCAGACTGAGGAGAAAGAGTAACGATAAAGTGTAACGAAAAATGTAACGAAAAAGTGTAACGAGAAATTCGCTCGACAAAGATAAATGAAAGATACATCTCCAGACTGAGGAGAAAGAGAGATAATGTACTGAGAAAGTTCCTCGTTAACGATTATGCAAAGCAAGCAGCTGGTTGTTTTGAGTTTATCTCGTGATTGAGGAGGAAGAGAGTACTGAAAGAGTACTTCGAAATCAAATTTCACAAAGCAAATGAGAGGTTGTTAGGGCATTAGATTTTCACTTTGGCTAGGCCTTTCCATCTAAACGTGGCTAGTGAGTGATCCAGAATAGATCGAACCTAGAGTTCGGAGAATCATGATTGAGTCTAGCTTCTACAGATTGTAATTGAATGAAATGAAAGCAATGACTCACCCACTAATTCCTTACCAGTCCGTGGCACAGATCACCAACTAGGTTCAGGAGGACTAGGAGCAGTGCCTTTAGCTCCTATTCACAGTTCACGCTTCTAGCTGGTTGATATTTTCTGAACGTTCCAGGAAAATTTGTGGAAAAACTTGTATCACTGAAAATCATAAACCAGGATCAGAAACAGGTCTAATTGATATTTGATGTCCAAATATAATAGAATTAATCGAAATTATCACAACATGTGAATCATCACTTTTAAAGGTTATGTTAACTAGTTAACTTTTGACACTTTTGGACCGACTCGTCGAAAGACGATACGAATATTCAAATGTTAATAAGATATCAGGATTAAATTAAGTTATTTAAGATTGAAATTTTAAAAATATTTACTCTCATGTGGACATCTTTGTTTCACCTGTACGTGAAGCTGAGCCGCCAAAATGAATATAAAACATTTAAAGAAAAATCTGCAAAAGATAAAGTCGATATGTAGATCGATTCGACCAGAGAATCGAATTCAAATAAATCGACCTTTCATTTCTTCCTTGTGGAAAATCAATACAATTCCCGAAGGGAAACTCAAAACAACCAAACGCCTTGAATGCAGTATTACCAATGCAGTAATGTTACATTTCTCATCACAGAACAATTATGTACATCGGAAGTCGGAACAAACTATATAAATGAGATTGCAGTCCAATTTTTCACGGTCGCATACGAAGGACATTGATCATTAAGGGTATTGAGCATCTCTTCGTAAATCTGCTTACCTCTTAACCCTTTTAAATACAGGTACTTGATGATGGCTCGATACTCCAATTTTTCGATTTTCACAATTTCGGTGGACACATTTTTTCTTTTATTTTATTGCGTAACTCTGGTTTACTTTTTTGACGTCAAACTTTACACTGACACTTCTAATAAGTTATTGTTCGTTGCTATGATAACGCAATATTTTGTTTATGCAGGTAACTGGTCTAGGCTAACTAGATATCAATACATCCTCGTATATGGGAGTAAAGGGTTCATCATCGGTCGGCAACGACTGTTCGTTATTAATCGATCTCCCAAAAAATTCTGTTTTCTTCACAGTAATAGTTTCATTGCATATAAGGAGGAAATATTTCACATTGTTCAGAAATAATAATAATAAGGATAAAAACACCAAGGAAAAAAAATAGTCTCGCTGAAAAAATTAGGGCGTGGTTTATGTGTTTCAAAGCGATGATAGTTCAGTTTAATCACCGAGTGAGTTTAGAAATGTATCTGGTGTTAATAAGAAAGAAGTGGCCAGTCGAAATTCCAATTAGGAAAGAGATCTGATGCATAAAGACAATTGTAGTGAGTTGCCTGCTTTTAGAAACCGTTATTATAACAGTAGAGCAATCTTTTATTTTCTCTATGAGTGGGTGACCATTTTATTTGAACATTCACTTTGAGCCTTTTTTGTTTTTATGTTGTGTACCCTATAAACCGTTTCTATTATTTGAGTACATATAATAAATACAGAATAATTGTCTTTCTTCACCAAAAACATGAGTTTGTCGATCTCATTCTGACTTACCTGTACTATGTTATGAATACTCCCAACATTGAAAAATGTTCAGGAGATTGACAATTATTCCTATAAGTTATAATAAAGTTGCATCATGCGATTATAGCACACAGGATGGTATGTCTCTTCTCAGGACATATCTTCAGTTTTTTGCAAATATTTCAGAAACCTTCACTTTTAGGCAAATGGAATGTTATAACTTTTAGGTTGAGTATGGTGAGCCTAACTGATGTCAAACGCTCATTTGTCAATTCAGTTGTCCCAAGAAAATATGAAGGAAAATATGACCACATACCATCGTAACTACGCCACTGGTTTACGAGAATTGAAAATTATAACTTCAAATTATCACGTTGATAAACCTTGATTAGTGCACCAAGTTTGAAATTTTTTTTCCAGGAGTTTTAGAGAAAAAAAATTAATCTAAATTTTTTTCGCACTTTTGACACCCTGTATCTCAGAGGGGATGCATTTTAGGACATACCTTGATAGAAACTTGTCATCTCAAAATGAGGCAAGGAATCTGTAGTCGGAGTTTGTCGGTCTTATTCTGACTCACCCTGTATATTTTTTATTATTAGAAATAACCGCATCAACCCTTTGGGTCATTAGCGGTGGAGTAGATGAAATACAATTATAATATCTTAGTCATATCCAAAGCATGCAAAAATTGTATAATTTTGTTGGTATTACTATAGTCTAACATTTCTTGTAAATTATGGGATATGTTGAATGAGTCTCTCTCGATTTGTAACATGGGACATTGCACAATAATATGTTTCACTGTTAGCCGAACTTCACAGATATCACAAGTTGGTTCATTTTGTCCAGATATAAGGTATTCGTGGGTGACCCTCGTGTGTCCTAAACGGAGTCTAGACATTAATACCTGTTTTCTCCTGTTGATTTCTTGATTCTTCCACAGTCCAACATTTGATTTCATGTTATATGTTTTACACGTTTACGATATTTCTCGTTTGAATACTTTCCATAAATTTTTTTCATTCATTGAATATGTTCATTTACATGAAAGTTTGGAATGTCGTGAAGTAACTCGTAATGAAATTTCAACCTATTTCACCAAACGCAATTTTTTATAAAACCTGTACCGGTACTTTTCTGGCCGACACTATTTAAAAAGCCATCAATTATTGTTAGCATAAATTCTGGAAAATATTGAAGTCCTATTGGCAAATTTCTGAGAAAACTTTCTCAAATATTTTAAGACATCAACTAACCGAACAAAAAATTGGAATGTCTGATATTTCCATCCAATAATTCAACGACGGATAAAGCTTTCAGACATAATGAATTCGTAAAGAATAGTGCTTTGTCGAATTCGCGGATATTTGACCTCTTTTTCAATCTTCTTTTATCCCATTTCGGTAATAAGTGAACAAACCTCTAAAGAGGGAACCCCAAAAACCCCGATGATTTATGTGCATACATTTCATTTTGTATTGTACCTTCTCTATACGTCAATAGGGCCGATTGGATGTCCGTGCTTTCGAAAAGACAAACATCAAAATGTGATATTGTACACTCGCTGTTGGATCGGCTTCTGTTTGGAACGACCGTTGGATAAACCGATCCAGATGTCCTTCAAATTTATTTCCTGTGAATCTGGAGATGAGAAAGTATTTGAAATCTGAGGCAACTCCTGACACGTTTTTCAGACATCATTGAGATGTTCGAGGAGAGGCAGCTGCTTCTTTCAGCGATGATACAAGGCGGGAGAAGAGTCCGTTTACTCTAGTATACAGGAAGAACGGAGAAAAACCGAGTGTCTTTTTTTGTTGAATGGAATGACATGAATGTCAGAGATTGAAGAATATCAATGGATCTTTCCTCTGGCCTAGACTGTAATTTGATTATTAAATATAGTAGTTGTTCCTTCTGGTATATCTGATCATGAGGCCGTATATAGTTGCATAACTTTAAATAATGCACAAAAAAATGAAAATAAGAGATTTCATTATGGAAGACTGTATAGTACTTAAAAAAATTCTACAACTACTGAACGCTAAACGATTGGAATAATACATTAAATGTGGACTTTCAGTTTGAAGCATTCTATAGTCAATTACTGAAAAACTTCAACTGTGCCTTTCCTATTCAGAAAATAAAACATAAAAGAAAAAATCGTGGATTTCAATGGGTATTAAAGTGAGGTCGTTGCATACCAGAATTGGGTAGTATCCGTCGCCAAATTTGTAAGTATCCGAATACCGAATACTTTTTTCGATCTTCGATACTTTTAAATTATTCGATGAGTGAGAACCAGGCCAAACGCCCCATTTTATGCTGGCGTATCTTGTCGGGCATCATCGAAAACGGTGAAATACAATTTTAGCACTTTGCAACCTCGAAAAATGAGTTATTAGAGTGCCTCATATATCAAAAATGTGAAGTAGACCCCAATTGTTTTCCTCCGTTTACGGGGTTGGAACACCCAAACTCGAAGTTCAGCATCCTCGAAAACGGGGTGAGGTAAGGCAGTACAAGATACCAATTACCAATCAATGTCGTTGAATCAGAATCTATGTCGTATGTGCGTGGCCATTTCATAATTCCCATATCAATTATCCATTCCTTATAAAGAACCCTGATAAAATTCATTTCATTTGTGAAAATTTTTTGTATCCATTTTTTAATAACTCTGTATAATTGAAAATAAAATATTCGTTTCAATTTGTTATTTTTCAGTTTTCCAATATTAATGTATTTATGACCCAATTGCAATAGGTAATTTGTACAATAATTACCCTAAAGTCTTACTATCCTTCTGTATTTTTTCAACAAAGAAATTTAATATTGTTATGTGTGAACTACATATCGAACGATGAAAGCGATGATTCATCCAACCCAGTTTACGGTCGGGATTCAGCATCTAGCGTCTAGCGGCACGTTGTTTACAGGAAAAATCCTGCAAAATCATGTCTGCTGCAAGGATCACGAACTTGTGGTAGTTCCATTTAGCTCAGTTATGATTGATCCTAGATTAAGAGTCGTTTAGGTTGTTACTGTGATTTTTATAATTATTATCGTGTATCGTGCAATATATCTGTTCATAAACATTTTGTATGTGTTAAGTTGTGTGCATTACATTTGAATTTAAGTGATGAACACTTTGAGGTATTGGTACTGACGATGGCAAATTCAAACTCAAAGGTACTTTTATAGATATAAATGTCATATCTAGCGAACAATGTAAAAGTCAAAAATATATAGTTTTAACTTGAAATGTTCTTTGTTTACAAAATAAATATAAACAGTTTATTGAGTTTCTTTTTTTTATTTTCTATCTTTTTTTATCACTTTTTGTTTTTGATATTCATGCCTAGTATTTTTACTTGTATTTTTGTATTTGTATTTTTACTTGTATTCGAAAAAAGTAACCGAGTACTTGTATCCGAGTACATTTTTAGGGGAAAGTATCCGTAATTTTTTTAAAAGTATCCGGATACATTAAAAGTATCCGTATCCGGTATTCGGATCCTTTTTTCCTGTATCCGACCCAACTCTGTTGCATACTATGAAGAAATCTGCAAAAGAAAAGTGGTTCATTGATTACTTCTTTAAATACAGGAATATCTACCGCAAAGTGTTGAGAAAGGCAAAAGAACTCTATTACAAGTCCAGAATGGAAAATGTTGATAACCCAGTAAAAGAAACATGAAGAGTAATGAATGATCTTAGAGGCAAATCTAATGTTTACACAACAACCTCAATGAATCCGGACACTCTTAACTCGCACTACTGTAACCTAGCGGAGCTCATAACTAGCAATATGACAACGACACTTGATCCTCTTAAAAATATGCGTCCTGTAGAAATAAAACATGAATTCCACTTAACAAACACAAACACTCGCGAAATAAAATCTATTATAAACAAAATAAGAAGAATACATCTGGAATTGGTGAAATAACAGCAAAGGTTTTCCAAAATCTCCCTGATTCAGCACTAAAAGCACTAGTAAATCTAATAAATGAATCGTTTAGAATTGAGGTGTTTCCAGCCTTTCTAAAAACCTCATTAATTATACCTATTTATAAAGGAGAAGACTCTGCTGACACAAATAATTATCGTCCTATTGCACTTATACCCTCTCTCGCAAAAATAATTGAAAAACTGGTGAAAATCCGAATGATCGAATACTTAACATTGAATAGCAAACTAGCAAAACAACAATTCGGATTTCAGGAAAAAAAGAGCACAAATGATGCTCTCTTCTCCTTCATGGGCAAGGTGTACTCGGGCATAAATAGGGGAACGGTTGCTGCAGCAGTGTTTTGCGATTTCTCCAAAGCATTTGACTGTGTCAATCATGAAATATTGCTGCAGAAGCTGCACTACCTAGGCTTCACAGACAACAAACTCCGATGGTTTGAGACCTATCTTGCCAATCGTGAGCAAGCGGTAAAAACTAGAATTGTATCAAAGACTGCACATATAAGACACGGAGTGCCACAAGGATCAGTCCTTGGACCTCTATTGTTCCTACTTTATGTGAATGATATGGCTTCCCTTGGTGATGACGCCACCATACTTTGGCAAGAAGAAAATCATAACAGGCAACATGCGAACCTAATGAAAGATATCCAAGTGATCAAAGATTGGTGTGAATCAAACCTACTTTTCCTTAACATTAAGAAAACAAATATCTTGTCTTTCCAATGCAATATCCCCAATTTAGACATTGGTAATGAAGTTATCGAAAATAAAACGACAACAAGATTTCTATGCTTACACATCGATAACAAATTAATGTTCAGCGATCATGTTACAAATATGTGTAAAAAATTAGCATCTGGATGTAATGCTATCAGAAGCATTGCCCGCGAATTAGGGTATGCATCCGCCAGAACAGCAAGTTTTGCAGTGCTCGAATCCCATCTACGATATGGAATAGCTTTTTGGGGAGCATGCAGTAATCTTTTATTCCAGAGAGGTTTTGTTCTATAAAAGAGAGGTGTATATGTGTAAAGCAAAGCCAGGAGACCCTTGTAAGGATTTATTTAAGAAATGTGGCATTCTCACTGTAGTTTGTTTATATATTTTGGAAACAGCTTGTTTAATTCACAAAAATAGACATGCCATGCGAGTTGTATCGTCGCAATATAACACAAGACAGACTGGCCAAATTGAGTTGATAAGACCCCGAACTACTATGGTTAAGGACTCAATTATATATACCGGAATTAAAATATACAACCACCTGCCAAACGAAACTAAAATAACATCATGCAATAAAAAATTTCGGGTAAATGTTGAGGCAATACTTATAGAAATCCCATTTTATAACTTGGAAGAATATTTTTCAAATAGGTTTTGATGAGAATAATCTGAATTTTAATATAAAAATTGTAAATTTTCTATACCTGCCTGCAGTAATTATACTTTTATATATACATTTTCTTTGTGAAATCGAACAAATTTGAATGTTTTTATTTGATTGTTTATGTTTATACTGTTATTTTATATACTGATAACTGTTAGTCATTTTAGGTTTAACAAGCTTTGTCACCAAGTATCATAGCACTTAAGACAATAAAGTATATTTTGAATTGAATTGAATTAATATTTGTTATTAAATCTATTCATAGGTTGTCTCGGAATTTATTGCTGTAGGATACAGTGGCGTTGCCAAAGGGGGGGGGGGGCGCTTCCCCCACCCGAAAACTTCGTGTCGACGATTTGGCAATTTGCTCTTTTGTAAAATAAAATTTACTATTACAACTATCTGTGGCACGTGATAAAGTGGGCGTGTCTACTCGTGTCCAAACTGATTCCATGCATTTTAAATGGGTGAAATGTGTTTCAAAGTATTTTTTCAAGTTTTAATGTGCTATTTTCATTAAAAATTCAAAGGAACTCATGTGAATCAGGATTATACGATCTTGGAGAATGTCCATGATCAAAAGTAATTGGAAATGAAACCAAATAAATTGATAAGGAGATTTGTAATTCAATTACCTACACGTAAAGTAATTGACATTGTTCCTAACTATATTAAAGGATTAATTATGCGTCTTAATAATTATGTTTCAATTATATCATTGAAATTAGATTTATGTATAATTGTGAGATTTCACATAATTATCATTCTAATAACGAAAAGGGATTATATAATCCAGTCTTCACCTATACAATAGGTATATTCATCGGCAAGCCTCTAATAGAAAACAAATACTGCACTCTACGACCGTTGAATTATATCTGTTAAATTATTGTCAAAGTTTTCTACAAGAACTACTCTGCAGTGCTTTTCATAATCATTCATTATAAATTTGTGCTGATTAAGATTAATTGTAATATTTGAGAGTCTGTTTTCCTTGAGTTTTGAGGGTTACATTTTTGTCGTTTCTGAAAGACCAATGGCAAGTGAACATTAAATGAACTTGCACAAAGATATGAAGATATTTTCCATATTTTAGTGTAGTGTCAAATCTGTTCTTATCTTGGCTAGATTATTTTGTTTTTTATGATTGTCATACCCTGACGGAATCCTATATAATCCTACTTCATCTCTCAGTCCATTACTGCCACAATTCACTACCATACAGAGAACTGAGGCATTGTATAACGAAATCAAAAGCTTCAACTACCTCAACTAGAACCAGAACACATGTAAAACTTTCAACTGGAGGATAATCCTTGGGCCTGAAGGGACCAGACATTTCGTTTCTCAAAATAGTTTGGTTGTAACATAAAGCAGTGGATTTATTCAATTAGGAATTAGATTGGTGTGATCGTTATCACGAACGTAGACACGGCGACAGGAAGGGTAGGTATACGAAAATACAAAGGAGATGCAGTTGTTCTTCTAGGAAAATTATAACTTGAAGTTTTGAAGGAAGAGATTGTGACGTCAGCCGCAGATGGTCTATGCTCCCCCCCCCCCCACTCGAAGAAAAATTGTGGCTACGCCAGACACATATTAAGTGTTAATTACGTGGGAAATACTGTCTAACTTCGAAATTAATCAACACAATGGCTCCTACTCTACTCGGAAATTTCTACTCCGACATGTATGTCCGCACATTTCTCCAAGCAATTTAGTGACTTCCATTGGACACGTACCAATCTGATTGACTATTTCCCAACCACTATTTTTGCGAAATAATGGAGACTTCAGATGCATACCGAAAAATTCACTGGAATTTAAGAGGAAATAATAATTCTAATGTCACAGATGGATGTGTGATTTTTCTGTTTTTTTCTCATCCCCTCAAATTATACAGAGTGGTTAAAAATTATTTTCTAATGTGGAACTATTTGATTTGAATTATCTCGAATTTTTCAACTAGACCATATGATATAGGGTTATGACACGAATATTTTATTGTGTGTACATCCACATGGCTATTCCAAGCTGTTCTCGATTCGTTGAAATTTTCACTTGCTCATTTTCACTGACACACATTCCTTTACTCCATAGAAACAACAAGAGTTTTTCTGTGGATGAGTGTTTTGCAAGTATATTATTTTGAATTTCTTCTAGAAAATGTGATACATACATGCACGACAAAGTTGTGACTCCCCAAATTAAGATCAAAGGACCACGCACACATCTTATGGGAAAAAGTCTTTCGGTGAAAATGGCTGAATTTTTGATATGTTGTAGCTAGGTCCATCCTGAGTAAAAGTCTCCATAGGCCCAACTCGATTGTATGACCAGATTCAGCGTTAGAGGGTGCCAAATGAATAATTTTGTGATTTTTGGAGAAATTCAGCTGATTAAAAAAATATAGTTATCTTATTTATATTCAATATTGTGTGTGACAGGACATTCCTAAAATTCGTGAGAATTACTCTTTCATAATACAGAAAAAAAAAGGCACTGTTTTTCTACAGGGTATAATCAATAAAATACTTAACTCTTCAGTTAATGAATTCGCCTAAGAGGTTATTAGTGGATTGAGTTTATCATTACGGATCATTCAGAATAGTTTGTTGATCGACCAAAATATAGTGGAGCTATGAATAGAGTTTTTGTAATGAGGAAGGGTCTGTATTATATAAAGGGTGGCCCATTAGTGTGAAGAAGTATCTCGCCTATCATGAGGAGTATGAAAATTTTTTTCAAAGTTATACAGTTTGATTTGTTGCTTCTTACAGAGATATTTCGAAATATACAGAGTGTTTCTTCAAAGCGGGGCAACAAAAAGTATCAATTTTTTAATTATATCACTTTGTAAGTTTTCCCACCATTGAACTGAGCAAAACGTTTTACACACGAAGATATTTTCTTTTTTCGAAAATTGTCAAGTTATTGCTGAAAGAAAGGAAATTTTCGGAAAAACAGACCAACACAAATACCATCATGAATACTTTTTGAATAGAATGGAATTCTAGCAAAGAAATTTGTGTCATGCTAAAATTATGAACAGTATTCGTTCCACTAGACTTTTTAGACAAGAGCTAGTTCAATAACTCCGTGTCTATGATTCATTCAGTTCAAATATTTAGATGGAAATATATTTCTTTGAGTGACTCACAAAATATATTGATATTTTATAGCTTGTTAAATCCTACAAAAATACAAAATTAATTATTTGGCGCACGAACCTTTAAGTATTACGACGTATAGGTATATAGTCGATAACTTCAGCTCTATGCTGAGGATGAAGTCATGATTGAATCCTCGAGAAGATTAATTACGTATTCAAATTGAATCGAACCCACTTTGTATGAAACACTATGTATTTTCATTTTGTTTCGAGAGATCAACTTCCATTCTGAACGATCATCAATAATAATTAACTAAATCAATTCATAGTCTCGAAGGAAAATTCTTTCACATAAAATTAATTATATTGTAAACTACCATGTAGAATTTTTTATTGTTTTATAGAAGAATCATTCACGATCTTAGTTACGCTCAGTTGAACAGCAGCTGACTATGTATTACAAATAATATGTAAATGTTTTCAATTTATCTGAAGTCACTTAAACATAATAAAATTCGTGATTTGAAGTAATTATTTGTACCTAGATATAATATGGAATATTCTTTATATCAAACACTCTGTATTCATAGATTCATTATATTTTGGTCGGTCAACAAACCATTCTGATTGATCCTCAATGATTAGCTCAATCAACTTATAACCTCGTAGGCGAATACATTCACTGAAGAATTGAGTGTATTGTTGACAACCCTGTAGAAAAACAGGTGCGTTTTTGCGTTTCGGTTGACGGAAAATAACAATAACAACGCGGGAACGCGGGACAGGAGCGGGAGCGGAATGAATGCGAGCCTAAATTCGATAGTGGGATATGTAAAAACATGATTATTCGTATTTTATAATGCAGACAAGCAGATAAATATATATGGTTTGCAACGTTTACTATTTTTCTAGCAATTCGCTTTGGTTTGACGGAACCTTTTTAATTCTGTATAATGGAAAAATATTACTCGCGAGTTTTAGTAATGCTAAGTCGCACAAAATATTGAGTACTGAGTAAAAAACATTTAAATAAATTTTTAACAATAAAAATGAATTTTTAACTCCATGAATCTCAAAAATGAATGCATTGCGGCCCATGCTTATATGAACTTTTCACCTTATAAATAACTGAGGAATAGTCCTATAAAATATCGGACACTTATTACATAACACCCTGTATACTTCAGTAATGCTCCACCCTACATCAGTAACACTACCGTGTGGATATTTGAACTTTAGGTGGCTGCTCCAATATCCTAATATTTGGCGGATGCGACCATTTCATAATTTGGTGAAGGCTTGTAGTTGATCCATAAAAATATATATTATATACTTACTCTAGAATACTAATCCCGCCAATTTTCACGGCGAAAAGCATGCCGCGTATGCGACCCGTTTACGATGTGCGCATGCGCGTCATCAGTGTAGTTTGGGTAGATCGTTGCCAAGTTTGAAAATAATTTGGTGTTCCAATTCAGAGTTTTTTGTTCTGAGGTAATAAAACACATGTCATTTGAAAGAGAGAAATTTGACAGCGCATTTAGGACCTTGTAAAACCGAAAAGAACCTTTTTGAGATAGATTACTCCTAATTTTAGGCTCGAAAGAAACTTATTTAAAACAATAATATATCCTATGCTACTGTAATTATAATGACCGTGCAACAATGCTTTTTCATCAACAGGAAGACTTGTCACTAAGATCTGTCACTTTTGTCAGAGATCAGAGACGGTTTTTAGAATTTCAGATGTCGTTTTGTGTGGTGATTGTTGTCGGTTATTCTTTCATCATTCGTGAATTTGCATTAATCTTGTTCCTTTAAAGACAATTTCCAATAAAGCCGTTTCTTCCTACAAATAAACAATGAACTGTTTAGTGTTGTTTAGTCTGGTAGATAATGAAATTTTTTATGTACCTATATGCTTTGCTCAAAATAGAATATTATTTCAGCTTGACAAAAAAGGCACGATTTTTGGTAGAACATTTGAGTGAGAAAATTGTAATTTGTGGCAGACATTTTCCTCATGAAGATTCATGTAAAACGACGATAGAATAATTTGAAACCTAGTGCAGTACCAATACTGTGTCTGCGTAAGCATGCATGCGAGTGATACAACTTTCTGCCACACCGCTTATATTATGAGTTCTAGATTCCTACAAAAAGTACTAAACATACATAGAATCGCCTCAGAAAATTAATGTTACATGGAAGTGCTTTTCTTTGATGGTAAGGAAAATGCTTCTGGTCTCACTTTTTTATGCACCCCCATTGTGGAACTAAGGTAATACAACCAGAAATACTCGTAGAAATAGCATGTTAATCTCTTCAAATGATGTAAATTAAATGCAGTTGCATATTTTGACATGAATCGTTCTTGAAAAAAACAAACCTTGAGCTTCCAAGCATCCAATTTTATAAATCCAATTCGAGTTGAAATTATTCATGATATTAGCTGAAAAAAATTTTCATAGTTTTTTGTACTTTCAATTTATTTTCCAATCCAGTGCTTCCTTGAAATTCGCACCGACCCGGCGATTTGGGGTGGTTCCGTAGATTTTTGTTGGTTAACTACAGCTGAAAAGTGTATGTGATACCAATAATCAGTCGCTTCAGAGCAGTGATAATAATAACCGTACTGTACTTTCTGATAGTCTTTGCTGAATATTTGGGATCATAAATATGTGAAAATATGTATTCAAATCGGCTAAATACAAATAACAGGTATGAGTATTTGTAATGAGGTTTCCAACCTTATTCTCCGAGATTCAGAATTAACGTTTGTTAATCTTCACAAGTACCATAGTATTTTACTAAACCGGGCCTGTTACAAAAATCACTAATGACGCGCATGCGCAATGCGGACTAGCCTGAACTTTTTATAACAATTTTGACATGGGGATTAGCATTCTAGAGTAAGTATATAATATATATTTCTATGAGTTGATCTCACGATCAAAAAAATGTGCCGGCATCTACCTTTCAAAACTAAAAAGTATTTCGCTTGAACGAGCACGTCAACTTGTCGGCGTCTTTAAAATGCCTCACTCAACTTAATAGCATAATATAACTCTATTCCCGTGAAATAGAGTATCACCACAGCTGATACTATTAAATATAAGGACAAGCGGTGCCTTCGTCAGTTTTTATAACACTTATACTTGGAACACATCAGGAAAAAATTATATACCGGGTGTCCGCGGAAACTGACTCGCCTCTATAACTTTTTTGTTTTTGAAGATAATGGAATGAATGGAAAATGGGTCCCAGTCGAATTGGATAAGGATAATGATTGCAATCTCAATATTGTCGACACGAGTTACAATGAAAAGTTCTAAGACTCCGTATACAGGGTTATTAATAAATACATGTTTATGTAATTCTTTGAACAAAATCAGTTAAACGCAAAAGCTCGTAGACCTGAAAGATAGGTAAATATCATTTGATTTTGATATTGGGTGATCTGAGATTACTAATATACAGGGTCACCCAAAATTTTCCTTTTTAGATGTATTTTTTAAATTATTTTAGGAACATGTGTTTACAAATTATTCATAAAGTAGAAAATTTAATTAAAAATGGTCAATATTTATGTCTATTCGTTGCATATTATACGAATCCTGGTCAACGGCATGATGATGCAGCTTTCGCTTTCACATGGGAGACTACTTCATTAAAAATGTTGATGCATACCACAAAGGGCATACGAAATTATCGTTATCTGGAAGGTATCGACACTTCCGAGCACCAGATCTACAAGTGGAGTAATATCGATCTAGGGCATTTTATTATTCATTAAGCATTTATAATTTATTGGCCAGGTAGCCGAGTGGTTAAAGCGATATTGTTTCAATCACTTTGGCTGCCATTCGGCGCCTGCAGAATTTTTTCTGATGGCCCGAGAAAGTGCTAGGAATCGCACGTAAAAAGGTAAGACCTCGTTAATCCTTTGCTCGCACAAGTTTCGACTTCTGAGGGCTGTCGTTAACGTAGAAAACAATTCTAACAATTTTTTTTAACAATGTATAAACATTCAAATTCATTGTCACTCAAACTACTCTCGTGGTATATTCTCGTCAGATTTATTGCTATATCTTTGTAAAATGACAAGATTACTCATCTTATGATCGGTTAATGTTATGTTATCCTATAATTATTACCTAATGGACGGTTCTAAAATATATCCTTGCCTATCTAATTGATTAGCACATGATTCAATCCTTTCGGAAATATAGCCCCATATTCGAAAGATAATGAAGATCTTCATCGCCGGTACATACCGTGTGAGTCACTGATTATTAGTCATTTTGAGCATTTGTTCCATCTTATACAGCATTTACTCTTGTAGCAATACTCGTCCCAATTCTGTCCTAATCTCTTTGGGTTATTCTTATTTTCACATTGAAAATCCAAAGTATTGGTTATGAATTTGAAGTCATATTTCCATTGGTAGAATTGAGTGTTACAGAGTGAACACTCAATTCTACCAATGAAAATATGACTACAAATTTATAACCAATACTTTGGAATTTCAATATGAAAATGAGAATAACCCAATGAGATTAAACGTTATTTCACTAGGAGAGTGTAATCCCCATAAGATAATGGTGACACTAATAGAAAGAGATGAGGGAACATTTGAGACGAACTGTGACGTAGTTGGACATGTCATGGTCGCCGTTCTCTATAGACAGTGACGGAGAGTTACTGGTGACCGTTTTGTTCCTTGGTTCGAGTTCGACTCTGTACTAATGTCCAAGTACGTCACTATGACGCGTTGATGCTACAAGATTTTGATTGGCTAGAGCTTATTAAACCCTCCTGTTACTTTAGTCTCTTTGAGAATAACCTCCATTATTAAGCTGTATTTATAGATTGAGTCGCAGTTGTTACAGTTGACGTTGCCGTACGAAGATAAATGTGCCGTTGCTCATGCATACGTTTATAGATCAGCTGCCGTTGCAGTTGCTGTTGTCGCTGCCGCCGGTAGTTAACCAACTTTTATCTCGGACGGTAGCGGCAGCGGAAAAAGACATGAAACTCAAAATTTCCGTGTAAAAAATGAACGAAAGGTAACATAATTGAGGTTATGTATTTGTTTATATAGTTTGAAAGCAAGAATTGATTTTATTCAGAAATGTCACAATATGAGGAAAATATAGATGTTGATGTAGGCGTATTCCTAAACCTACTAGAAGGATTTCCTCATCTATATAATCTGAAGGTCAAGAATTATAAAAATAGGTTCATGAAGGAAAACAGTTGACGCTCAATGAACACAAAATAAAACTATGAATTGGTCATAGTTTTGCCTGCGGCTACGGCAACGGCAGCGGAAGCGGCTGCGACACAATCTATGAATCCTGTGTGACGACCATTTCCGGATGTACCGGTATTATTGTTGTAATCATCATTGTATCCAACTCCTGTGCAGTGGGGAAGCACCCTGTATATATCCATTTCATTTAGGATCGAGTACGAGCAGGTACCGGTCTCTGACCACCTTCGTAACCAGATAAGAGAATGACTAAAGTATTATTCATAGCTTGAATCTGCTATGTGAATTGTAAAAGAGTTTAGTTTAGAATAAATCGTTGAACCGTTCGCATGTGCATTATTTTCTAGTCGTAATATTTCAGAAGTGGGATATTTTCGCGCCTCCTTCAGTTAAATTCGAAATAGTGACAGTGATAGTGACAATCACCATGCTTCACGAAAGCAACAAAACCGATGCTCAACATTCCATATGTAACGGAATTAACATACTGAGCTACCCAATTCAAAACCTTCAGTGGATGAGAAGGAAAGCGAAAGTCAAAACCCAAATCAGCAAAAATGCGACGAATTGAGGAGACTATATCAAGAAAGAGATTTTTGGGCCAACTGACCAAGAAGGATTCAGCGAATGAAATAAAAAGTGATCTGGCAGAGCTCTGGGGAAGCACTCTGTATATATCCATTTCATTTAGGATCGAGTACGAGTAGGTACCGGTCTCTGACCCACCTACGTAACGAGATAAGAGAATGACTAAAGTATTATTCATAGCTTGAATCTGCTATGTGAATTGTAAAAGAGTTTAGTTTAGAATAAATCGTTGAACCGTTCGCATCTGCATTATTTTCTAGTCGTAATACCTGCTTTAACGTTTTGAATGCAAATGTTCAATTTGTATTGTTTTGGCAGTGATATTAGGCAAAATTATTTCTGTCAATCGCAATACCTACCTACCAGGAAATATTAGAACAAAAATGTTAGGTTGTCAGGGTTCGTAGTAAGTAACAATTTCAATTATTGAAGACAATTAAAAAACTTCCAGTTTAAAAACCTCTACTTTTGGACTGAATGTTTATAATTAATAATTAATACCGTGTGACACAGACTCATGGTACACGCCCTTTTCTCCTTTGTTTCTGTAGCTATATTTTTGAAATTTGGAACATTGAATATGCTCACTATAGGACACTTGGACATATTTCGAAAAAAATCCAACTTCTGGTTTTTTGGAAATGACACCAACTTTCGATTTTCAAATCGGACACCCTGTATATTATTACATTTTTGAAATCTGCATAATTTTCTGAATCCAATGATACCTCATAGTTGATGTTTCATTCGTTAGAACACCCATTTTATTTTTCGAGCCGTGTACTCCCCAAAATTATTCCAAATAATAAGTTAAAAATGCCACCAATTTCATTTCTATTATTAATCCGATCAATTCAATAATGTATTCTGTACTGACAATTACAGATTATCGAAACTTCAAATTATTATTTGTGTTCCATAGCCACCTTGATAAATTATTGTTATTGAACCGAGAAGTCACTCAAACTTGTCTAAACTACATTATCGTGTTCGTATTGGTTATACAGAAAAAAGTTAATATGGATGGATACCCCATCGATGGTAATTTCGAATGACGTCAGAGTACCATTATGATACCATTTGAAGAAACGGAGTTTTGAATAATAAAAGGTTTTGGTTCACTTTTTGGCACGGTTTTCGAACCACGATACTTTTTAAATCTAAATTACACAGTGTAGCATTATTTTGTTTATTTGGAATAATTTTAGGGAGTTAGGGCTCTCTAGATCGAAAAATAAAATGGGTGTTCTGAGGAATGAAATATCAAGAGGTATCATTGGACTCAGAATATTATGCAGATTTCAAAAATGTAATAATATACAGGGTGTCCCATTTGAAAACGAAAGTTGATATCATTTCCGGAAAAACCAGAAGTTGGATTTTATTTCAAAAAAAGTCAAAAAGTGCCGTATAGTGAGCATTTCAGTGTTCCGAATTTCAGAAATATAGCTACAGAAACAAATGAGAAAAGGGCGTGTACCATGAGTTTGTGTCACACGGTATATAACAATTATGGGAACACGATAGTCTGATTTTTGTATTTATAGAAGGATTGGGGTGATTACATTTGTTTCATTATTCACTGTTCTTTGGATTTGATAAGCATTCCGTTCATTTAATTAAATCAAGATAAAGGTAACAGGGAAGTATAAAAAACTTACTTCGTTTTACCAAAAATTATAGTGCACCTTTCGCCCGTAAAACAATTAACAAAGTTTACAAAATAAAGTTTCTCCTACCCACTTAATATTAAAATTTTCAATTTCATAGGGCTCCTTCTATTGAGACGATTCGTACAAAATGATAACTGATATACGTACAATACGTGAATCTGATGGAAGCTCTCAGTTACCCTTCCCGATTAAGGTATTGAATGTTGTGGATCACTTGTGATTGATGTCGCAATTTCCTGGTGTCTCCGATATATTCACGGGGCATAAAGATCGTTGATATATGTCACTAAAGAGTTTGGAAGGAATTGTTCTATGTGCGGTTGAGCATGTCAAGAGATCTCGACAGAGACGTGGGAGAGGAGAAGGGTAACTATTAGTTTTGTGCAAAGAAACTCGCCAAGATTGCCTTTTTTTGTGCCATCGTATGTATTTGAGTATCAGGATGACAGAGAGTAGATTTCCATAATTTCAATTACATGTTAACAAACAACGATTTTATGCAAAGATTATTTTCGTAATCCATATAACACCAAAAACCACCCTTTGAAAAAGCATACGTTAAATAATCGTTGTTGAATACCTTCTTTTTTTTTCATATGTTCAGTTGATAATTTCAGGTCTTTCTTCACGAGAGAAAAGTATGCAATTTATTTTTTGGGGTTTTATCTGTTCAAGTTCTGAGAAACATCGCTTTACATATAATAAAAAAATCTTTCGAAATTTTTGCAACATTTAAATTATTATTTGAATGGTACTACGAGCCAGAACTGTACGCAACTGAATGTATTGTCGATGTGTCATATCATGAACTCTATATTATAATGATAATAATAGATATTTATTCAAACCACAAAATCACAAAAGGACAGGTACATAATAAACGATGAATAGATATCGGGTGCATCGATAAGTGTGTAACACACTTGTTTCGAGTAAAATGGTAAAAATGATCAAATTCAAACTCTAACAGCTATTTGCACCGGTTCAACTTAAGGTTACATTACGACTTGAGTGGTACGATTTTGGTTTGCACCGCTATTTGCGGACAACATTAGCATCAGTCCAGATAAGCCTCAGATTCTCCAGGCTTAGGTTCCACATGACTATTTAACCCTACTTTTCCCACACGAAATATTTTCCCTATTTTCTTGATATTCAAAGTATTTCGAGCACTCTTTCTGGATTTTGCTGATGTGATTGTATTTTCCCTCTATTTAGGGCGACCAAACCTCTCTATATACTAAATCTGATTGAGGCTGATATTGAATATCCCTATGATGTGAAAGTAGGAAAATAATTTTCAGATTCGATGTATCTATTTCTTAATACAAAATGTCTATTGATATATTGTTGATTCATATTACTTACGAACTTAAATATATTATGTTGCTTTCTACTGGAGAAATGGAATTGCTAGTTTTTTCAATTTTTCTTATTCATACAAAATTGTTAACCACATCTTTATGTCGTGAACATTTTGAATGGATACTTTTCTGTTTACCTAGAGTTAGTCAGGTCAGGTTAGGTTGGCTAATAAACTACACATTTTAACTAATGTGCACGCTGCTCTCTTGGCGATATTGTGGCTAGTTTTCCCGGTAGAGACAAATTTTCCAAATTACATTCCATACTCCCGCCAGCCTTTCAAATTAGACAGAACTGATAGCGCTTGCGCAATGTGCATATTTTTTGAAATTTTGCGTTGTTTAACGTCTCGTCATTGGTTACGTGATCATTTTTGTGCTGTTGCCAAACATTTTCAATGCTCTGGTAAGGTTCAGACCAGGAGTCAACGGTGCACACCATCTTTACCTTAAGGAGTACCTTTTAAGCTGATCCTCCACTAGCTGTGTTTGTTATTAAGGAGAACCGGTGCAAATAGTTGTAAAGCATAGTAGGAATATAAAAACAATCCCCAAATGATATATGATGATATACGAACTACACGAGTTAAAATTTACAGTAGAATCAGATATATAAGAAAAAAGAAAAACAGTCAGTCAGTTCAAATCAAAGAATATAGGTATACAACTTATAATACTATGCTAATCTGTCGATTTTATTTATAATATCTGTAACATTTATGTTTACAATCCATCCGACTGTTTCACTGTCTTCACAGTTTTGACTATTCCTATTCAATCATGTGTTGTCTTAAAGGAAAATAATTGAATTGAATTGAATTTAAAAATATTACCAAAAATCTCGGTAGGTATACCTACAAAGGTTTAAAAATAAAAATCACATTAACAGTTCGGCAACTTTTTCTCTAGGTTGGCTGTGAATGAAGATCTTCACCTCTTTCTTATATAATATCAAATTATTAGTTTTTTGTATATATTTTGACATTTGTGGGGTTTTGTGATGGTGTTTTTTTCGAGTTTGGTAATTAATGTGTTTTTCGCCGTTTGGCGATTATATATTATATTGATAATAAAAAAGCTGACTTATATCGAATACATGTGCTTCACGAAATAGTGCTTCATTCGAATACTTATAGCATTGTTTATATAGAAGATAGTTAGTCAACCTTATGGGATTATAATTGGATCAAAATGTATGCGACATGCAGATTGCGATAGTGAGCTCGCATCCAAGTCATGTCGTAACTTCAGTGATCTGGCCTCCAAGTTTTGTCGTAACTTGATTAAAACAATGGAAAAGCATTAAAATCAGGGTTTTTTGAAGAAACCTGCATTAAAATGACGTCAAATATTCATGTTTGTAACTAATCACGCTAGATGACACTCGCGTTTGTGTCCAATACCTTTTCCACAGGCATTGACTAACTATGTTCTATTTAAACAATGCTTATAGTCTTTGGACATTATCAGTGTGAGGAACCTTTTTTGGAGTATTTCTAGATGATGAATATGTGTTTTCATTGCCCCTCCCCATCCTACTATACTTTGAGTGGTATGATTAAAAAGAGTATTTACTTGTACCTCAGGTAAGAGCTTTTACTTCCTAGTATTTTGTAGAGTATAATATCATTGTTTATATAGAAGTAAGATAGTTAGTCAATGCCTGTGTAATTGGTGTTGGACGCAAACGCGAGTGTCATCTAGCGTGATTAGTTACAAACATGCATATTTAACGTCATTTTCATGCAGGTTTCTTCAAAAAACCCCGATTTTAATGCTGTTCCATTGTTTCAATCAAGTTACGACATGACTTGGATGCGAGCTCACTATCGCCATCTACATGTCGCATCCATTTTGATCCAATTATAATCCCATAAGGTTGACTAACTATGTTCTATAAAAACAATGATAATATTTTACATGAAGTGAATTCTTCGATTGGAAGTATTGACTTAGGTAGAAGTATAAACTAGTAATAAATACTAAGACGTGTTTAACTTCAAATTGGTTAATTGTTGGTAGTTCTTAAAGATACTCTCTCTAACTATCCATTCAACATTGTTTGCATAGAAGCTAAAAGTACAGTGCTTATTAATTGTAGCAAGCTACCTAAAATAATTGATATGCCGAAATAATTTTCTATATTCTTCCTCCCCATCTGTTCTACGTTCACACATTTCCCTCCTTTGCCCACCATAATTCAAAAAAAGCCAAAACACCTTTTCTATCGGAGATATGAAGTTACTCTATTAGCAGTTTTCCAAAAACTACACCAAACACTCGCAAATGGAGGAAATACTATACAACATTTGTAATTTCTGCAGTATTAACTTCTATATTATCAAGTATATAAAATAATCATAAAATAAGTCAAATCTATTTAGGCAAATGTAAAGTTTCAAGATCTCTCAACCTCAACTTCTAAATTTTAAAAACTAAACACTCAGTATTCATAATACCATAGTTTAATTCTTCAAGTTCATAGACATCAAAATTGATACAATCACCGGATACAGAAATATAAACTAGCTCGAAATTCACAAACTTGCACAGAGAATGTAACCAGACGAAAATGCAAGCAAATGGGCAGGTCAAGATTCATTCATGATTTCATTCTTTATCAGTGATTTTAGTCACTCGTCAACTGAGTTGAAAACAGCTCGAAATTAATTGAATTGTTGAAAAAGTCCATATCTCGAAGTGAAGTGGATAGTTTTTATGTAAGAATAAATCTCGAAGTCATCTCCACAAATGTTTATTAAAGTTTATCAAAAAGTTTGGTTTCCCAAACAGGCGAAACATGTTTCGGATTCAGACAAACCCATCTTCAGTCGAAGAAAGAATCTACAATAATTGAAAATTGTTACAAATTGAAGTGAAATAAAATTGTAGAAATTTAACAAAATGATGTATGGTAATACCTTCATTTAAGTTATACGAGTTGGAGATCCATAAAAAAATAAGAAAATTATGTTCGTAAACCAATTAACATTGGCTACGCCAGCAGAATACTAATTAAGGAGGGAATTTCCACTCCTTGAGGCCCAAACGCCAAGAAAATATGAAGTTGACATTGAAAAATCCCACCATCTTTCTTGATTTGTTTTACAGACTCGTGAGAAAGAAATCTGATTTGTTGGGTAAAAATACAATGTGAATGATTGAAGATCTAGCGCCATCTATCGACTAAAAGTTTTACTAGTTATAAAGGTAAGGAGATAACTATTTTACACTTAAACCATTGTTTAAATAGAACATAGTTAGTCAATGCCTGTGGAAAAGGTATTGGACACAAACACGAGTGTCATCTAGCGTGATTAGTTACAAACATGAATATTTGACGTCATTTTAATGCAGGTTTCTTCAAAAAACCCTGATTTTAATGCTTTTCCATTGTTTCAATTAAGTTACGACATGACTTGGAGGCCAGATCACTGAAGTTACGACATGACTTGGATGCGAGCTCACTATCGCCATCTACATGTCGCATCCATTTTGATCCAATTATAATCCCATAAGGTTGACTAACTATCTTCTATATAAACAATGCTTAAACATATTTGTGACAACGACCTCTATGGGACGAAAGCTTAAAGAATATGAAGTATAATGTGTGGTATCTGGTAAGGACAAACACCACTGTCAGTCAAACAAATCTGAATATATTATTGTAAAAGTCTAGAAGGTTAATGAATTGAAAAAAGGGATGCAATTGAAGTTAATTTGTTCATTTAAGGATATAAAAGAATTATTGTTTATTAAAGAATTGATTTCGAAAATTTCTAAAATACTCATTAAGCAGCCTTTCTTTACATGGTGGAGGACCTTTAAATTATCGTCAATATCGAAAAAATGTTGGGAATTAATAATATGGTTAGCAAAAGAACTTTTTGAATTAATTTCTTCAAAGGGGGAGTTTTGAAATTTTTCTGTATATTTATCTATGATTTTTTTGTGTTCTTTAACCCTAGTTATAATTTTTCTCCCGCTTTGTCCAATATATTTGGCATTGCAATGAGGTTGTGAACAAGATATTTCATATACAGTAGAAACCAGGCGAGTGCGAACATAGGCAGAACGTAGCGGAATTGGCTCTTGCCCGTTCTTCTCTAGCTTTGACATTGAAGTGACTTCTGAATAATGCTGGGAACGTGGCTATAATCAAACAAAGTGCGTAGTGAAATGGGCTAACTCTGGGTGCTCCACTTATTTCAATTATTGAAAATCATTAGATTTGTTCGAACCGTATTAGTACCTATCAGTAACTTTGTTTTAGGCATGCGTTCTTTGGAATACGATGCGCAAAGCGACATCATATGCGCATATTTATGCTGCTCGTTGTGGATTGTGTCTAATTTGAAATATATTAGCGGAAGAATATTGTTCAAACATTAAACAAGCATCTACCTATAAAGTTTCAGACATATTTTTGTGTTCTTGCGCAAATCATACACAGTTTTTTTTTTGCAAAAGTACCTATTGTTTTCTACTTGGGCCTCCGTTCGAACTTGGGCTAACTCAATTTTAGGTATGAGAGGTTAAATCCCATACAGTATTCCATCCTATGCACATGCGCAGTATGTTGCGCGTTGCATATAATTTGAAATATTGACGGTAGAAAGGCTCATACATAAAGATTTTTTTGGAAAAAGGTCCTTAGTGCTTTATGTGGTGAACGGTTAGCTTTCTCAGTTTAGGATTGAATGGGGGCCCAAGTTCAAACGGAGGCCCAAGTGAAAAACAATAGGTACTTTTGCATAAAAATCTCTCTGTATAATTTGCGCAAGCACGTGAAAAAATGTTTGAACCTTTATAGGTAGACGCTTGTTTATTGTTTGAACAATATTCTCCAGCCAATTATTTCAACTTAGACAAAATCCACAAAGGCCAGCATATGCGCATATGATGTCACAAATGAAAACATAAAACAAAGTTACTGATATGGCACTAATAAGAACATTTTTGCAGAAAAATTCAAATCAGATGAAACGCACAACATGCTGCGCAGGAGCATGCTCATTGACTTTCGTCTGAAAGTTCCTCCTCGAAAATAGAAAAAATTCTTTTAGAAATACAGGCCGTTTCGATACTCCTTTGGGTTTCATAATGACGCAAAATACAAAAACATTTTTATTCAAAATAAAATAAATATGACAAAACAAACGCAGGTAACTCAATGAAAAATAGTGAACTGTGTATTCTATTCTTTCAACGTAGACGTTCAAATGAATTTCCTCCCTGTGCTAAACAATAACATAAATTATCATAAAATCGACTCCTGACGTTTCTAAGCACATTTGGGGTAATACTTCTGAAAGAATTTTCAATTTTCTTCAACAGATCTTGTAAGTTATCAGCCCTACCCTCTTGAAGAGATTTCACGTGTCCCCAAAGGAAAAAATCATTTGGGGCTAAATCGGGCGATCGAGCTGGCCATAAGATTGTTCCTCTTCCGGTGATTAGCCGATTTGGAAAAATGGTATTTAAATATTGTTGAACCACTTGAGAATTATGAGCTGAACATCCATCTTGCTGAAACCAAATCCTATGGAAATTTTGACCTGCTATTCTTCTTATTTCTGGCACGATTCGCAGTTGCAAAAGATCGAGATATTTGGGTCCATTCAATGCACCTTCTATGACAAATGGGCCAATCATATTTCCACCCAACATGCCACCCAAATATTCAACTTCTGTGGATACTGAGTTCGTAATTCGTAAAACCGTACAAATTTTCTCGGGACCAATATCGCACACGAGAAGGATTATGACGTCCTTGTAAAGGAAAGGTTGACTCATCCATGAAAACAATATTTTCAATGAAATTTTCATCAGCATTTGCCATTTCCATCATCGTTTCACAGAATTGCATCCGCTTGAAATAATCATTCGGATAAAGAGTATGAGTTTTCTTAACTTTGTAAGATTTGTTTCTATGTTTTTTTAGAATTCGTCTCACTGAAGTTGCACTAATGTTCACTTCATTCGCAACAGCTTCAGCTGTTTTATCGGGATTTTCGTTGATTGTTGCCAACACTACTATTTCCCTTATTTCTCTTTCATCGCCATCAACTGGAACTTGATGTTTTCTAGGGAAAACGCAACCAAATTTTTGAAAGTTGTTTATTACACGATGATTTGTCGGAATAGTCGGAGTAGGTCTGTTGTTAAACTCATTGATGAATCGGTTTCTTATTTCACGAATTGAGTTACCTCCATAATACCATTCAACAATCTTAACTTTTTCTGACACATTATAGATATCCATTTCACAATTAATGACCCAAAAACAACAAGCTAATTCGAATGAAATCGTTTGAATATGTCAAAATCTTATGACATTTTGACGTGTGCGTTTTTTTAAATGGGCATGAGTAAATTCGCCCACGTTGGGTCTATGTTCGCACTTGCCTGGTTTCTACTGTAACCTGATTTCACGAAAGGATTAAGTTTGTATTTATTATTAACTAGTTTTTTAGAAAGTGTGTTGGTAGTATAAAAACTTATGTTTAGGTCATCACTATATTGTTGAAAGATATTCTTTATTGAATAGGAAACGTTGCCTAGGTATGGAATTGAAAAATACTTATTCCTGGAAGAGGAATTAGTGAGATTTATATTGAGAGATTTTGTTAAATGTTAAATGTAAATTCTATTCATTAAATGTAAAGGAAGATTATTATTAATGCCAATTTGTCTTATAATGTTGAATTCTTTTTTGAAATTTTCATTAGTATAGTAAATAATCTGTGGAAAAGAGAGTGAAACGATGCTAATCTATGTGAAATAGGGGAGCAAGATAAAATGGTATAATTGAATCAGTGTGAGTAGGTTTTCGGAAGATTGAAAATTCAAATTTAGTATTGTTTTTAGTGATCTGTAAATCAAAGAAAGATAGGCTATTTTTGTATTCTTTTTCCATGGTAAAAGTAATGGAGGGGTGTAAGGAATTTAAGAAGGTTAAAAAATTGTCCAATTCATTTGAATTACCATTGAACAAAACTATGCAATCATCCACATTTCTGTAATAGAATACTATCTGATTATAAGCATTAAAATTAAAAAAACTGTTTTTCTAAATTTTGTAAAAATATTTCTGCTAGTAGTGGAGATAAATTACATCCCATAAATTAATTAAATTAACTCTTATTTCAAATGACGTCTTACATCTCCCTATCTATGGCTCTGCTGGTTGGCAGCACATTGTAAGTTATTTTAGTATTTATATGTTTTCAGAATTCATTTGTTCAGTCTTTTACTTGCTTTTGTAGAAGTTTTGTTCTTTTTATTTTCATTTTGTGTTACAATAAATATTAATTCGTTTAAAATGAGTTCTTTCATTATTTGGATGAATGTGGGTTGAGTGAATACAGCTTAAAAATCCTCTCGAAAAGCCAAGCGAGTTCTGAGTTGCGACAATATATTCTAGTAAATGGAGCAAAGTATAGAGTAATTGATACTAGTACTTACTTAAGTGTTACTTTGAGAATTATGTGAAGTAAATGCTTTAATTTTTTTAAGTGAAAACTACAACATGGAGCATTAACTTGAAGTGCAAGCAAATACTCTTTTTAATTATACCGCCCAATATCGCAAGTGACTCTCAACTAATGCATGGTTCAACACTTTGAGCTGATAGACAGGTAATTTGTCTTTCAGAAACTTGAACTTGTAAAGAATCATGTGTAACTTTATAGCATTTTTCTTTTACTCACCCAGTATATTTAAATAAAATTTCAAAATGCTATTTTATTGCACAAGATTATTTAATTTTCATTGTCGGTGATCAGTATAATTATTTATTCGAGTTTGTGATACTATGGTTTTTATTCATTTTATTTCTGGAAATATTCAATCACATTTTGACGTGTCAAAAATTAAATGATATTCGACAGGACTATTATTCAATTAATGGATATTCTCCAATTCCGTATTTAGTATTCAAGTTTTCATTAAAACTTTGAAAAGGTCCGTCATATCCTGAAATAAAATTAGCTATCAATTTTCACCCACTGTATATTTATTTTACCATCACCTGTTCGTTCAGCGACCAAAGCTTTCCATCAAAACTATACTTCTATACTATTCTGACGAATACGCATATGTGTCAAAATGTATCATAGTCCTGAACTGAACAACAATTACATTGAGGTTGATTCTGTAAACAAATGAAAATCTTTTAGCGTTTATTGACTCATTGTACATTGTTCCAGCGAATATAGCGCCGTTTCTAATTCTAGTTTTGTTTCATTGACTGTCAGGTTACTTGGAGTGGAATCTTGGTTCATTCGACATTTATTGTTGTACCGAACTTGTTCCATACTATCCTCGTGTGAATGAGAGAAACGTTATTTTAATTTTCGACTGTTGGGAACACCGATTGTCACTCCCACCTTTTCATACAAAATGTTTCTGGGGGAAACAGTTCCGATGAGGAAGGTAGACATTTTGATGTGGGTAAGATCAACGAGACGCCGAGGGGATCAGTAGTCCCTCATAGTCTTTTCGTATATTCAAGTTTGGGGATATGCCCCTTTTTAGTGTTTCGAAATAAATAATTTCGTCACTTATTGTTTACCCTCTGGAGTAAAGAGGGTCTTACCGGACGGCTTGTGTTACTCTTACCGGACGATCTGTTTCACTCATACCAGACGGTTTGTTTCACCTTTACCAGATGTCCTAGTCCGTTTCTTGCTGGCCTATTTTGTTCCTGTTGGAGGGCTTCTTCCGTTCATACCGGCGGGCCTATCTCATTCTTAGCTGAGGGCGTATTTCACCCTTACCCTACGTCCCTATGGTTCATCTGGATATTTGCTGAGATACACAAACTGTGATGTGTCGATTCCTGTCCTGATTTCCGTTTCAATCCAGAGGTCAAGGTCGATCTGAGTAGCTGTCTGAATTTCGAATGCCTACCTGTCCATTGCTGTTCATCGTTGGATACCTGTCTGGAACTTACCATCTCCGAAAAATGATCTAAGGAGAGGATATCTGAGAGGACCTCAGATATATAGGTATTATGTATCTATGATTATTTGTTAACATTTTTTCTGTTTAACTGTATATTTTAACATGTCCAACAATAGGTCTTAGTACCTACAGGTATATCATTATATTTGACAATCGTTTGAAACTGATCAGAATCACCACGGTATATAATTGTACATAATTACTATTATTGCTCATTTATGAACAATAAAGTATCATTGGGGATTTTTGACTATCATTTCATAATACTCTGTCTCAAATAATTCAGAGGTATCTGGATTCCATGCCATCAAAAATTTAGTGGCGCTCAAGGCATTTAATGTAACTATCAACGTTTTCAATTTTAATTACTTGAACCACGACCCAGTGCCGCCAGACAAAGAGCTGCCGTTCGCTGTTTGGCAAAAATAAAAATAAGTGCTACAACTTATTACAGAAATAATTAATATGAGAATCCCATTTGAGAGTCGTGTCTATCAGTACTCCCAGATATTTGACATTTTTTTCAGGCAGGATATTATATTGTTGTACCATTGTGGTAATCGCGAGGCTATCGAATGTTGATGAGCTGGACCGATTACAGCTAAATGGTAGGTAGTAGGTTTTTTTGCAGGTTGACAGTGAGTAATTCAGTTTCTAACCATGTTTTTATTAAAGGAAAGTCTGCATCCACTGTGTTTTTCAGTTCTTGCCAGGTGCATGACTCATAGAATATTGCGGTGTCGTCAGCAAACCCTAGTATTTCTCCTCTGCTCCTGACAGAGAACATGCCATTGATGTAAATATTGAAGAGGATTGGGCCAAAACGGTCCCTTGGGGAACTTCATGCTCAATTTGCATTTGATCGCTTTGCACGTCATCTACTCTGACAGACTGGAATCTATTGGCGAGATAGCGTTCGAACAGTTTAAAACAATTATTCCTGGTGCCAATATCTGTAAGAGGAGACGATAGCTCACAGTGTCGAATGCTTTAGACAGATCAATAAATACACATAGGCTTGGTATATTTCCATCCAGAGCAGAAGAAATTTTCGTAGTTAGTGCCAGCAGCGCATCTTGGGTGGAGATATTAATATCTCCGATGAATATGAAGTATATGGCGTTATTTTTGTCATGATTTTGAAAGCATTCCTGCAAGCTTTCATTGAATTGTTTTGGATCTGTAGAAGGTGATCTGTAAGCAACATGGACGTATAATATAGTATAAATACAGATGGACTCAGCATTGCCATATCTACGACACGGAGTGATTTGAAGTCGCTCTGTTTTTAGGCGCGCGGGCTGCGGGGAAGAGAGAAGGTAGCGATAGACTGTGACCTTTCCACAACAGGCAGGAGCGCACGCATTTGCTGAAAATAGGGTTCAATCACAAGAAAAAAATGCTGAATTTGAAATAATGATGAAAATATCAAGGAAAGTGTTAGAATATACATCCGATGGGACTTCGTGAGATAGAAAAACTCATTTGACATACCTGATGTCATAAAAAACTTCATTGACTCGTATAGTATCGATCCTTAGAAAATTAGGTTCACAAATTTTTCAAAAAAAAAGACTTTTAAGACTTTCGTTTTCAATTAATGGAAAGCTGGAGACAGTCGACTGAAAAAAAAAGAATAAAAATGCATTTACCAAAAAATAATAATTTATATATTCAATAAATACATGTTCTTATACATATTAAAATAAATTAATATTGCGAAGAATAAATATTCCAAAGAAATTTTCAGCGCATATTATTCAATTTCAGAAATACGAAATTTTAATGTATTTACAACAATATGCAAACAAAATTCACAATACAGATAATCAAACTAACATTTTTTTCTAAAAGATATCAAAAATCAAGTACGTACAGAGTTTCACGAAAACAACAATAAAATAATGAAGAATTTGTTTTCTATTCTGAAATGATTTGATAATTTTTTGAGTTCAGAGTTCTTATTCAATTATGTCTCCCAAATTCACTAAACTGTCCCTCAGGTCATTCAGAGTAACTTTGGGCTGCTGCAGGGCTCTAATTCAACTCCCAAGAATATCATATATATGTTCGATGGGGTTCGTATCAGGACTTCTCGCGTGCCAGATCGCTCGGAAATACTGGCGGGCCGTGTGGTCTCGTATGGTCGTGCAATCATATGAATTATTCTCCAATGAATGGAGCAAAAGAACAGATAACATGGGGTTCAGGAATTTCGGATACATACTGTTGTCAAATTCGCTTCATAAATGACTACCAGTTTCATACGTGCCTCCAAATTCATACAACTCCAAATCATTACCGATCCTCCGCTAAAAGCAATGATTTACAGAGTGTTACACTGATTGTAGCGTTCTTCTAATTGTCTATAGACCCGCATTCGTATGTTATTGGTCATGGAACAGAATATTGACTCATCAGTGAAGAGCACTCGACATCATTCAGCTTCCCGCCAATGAGGGTGTGCACGAGCAAAATCAAGCCGTGATCTGCAATGTTCTGCAGTCAATGTAGGCCTTGTTGCTGCCCTGCATGGCAATAAGTTGTGTTCCCTTAAACTTTGCTTGCAGATATCTTTACTAGATTAGATTAGCTTAGATTCATTTTTGGCTTCTGCGCTAAGAGCCTTTACACTGCGACCATTTCAGACATATTGTGTGTGCCCTTCGAAATCGTTTAGAGCCCTTGCAGTGACAAAGTACGTGTACTGATGTAAAGCAGCATTTGAAAATTCTCATCATTATTATTATTATCACATTGATATTATGGAATTCTTGTATTGTCGTAAGTTTTTGATGTGTGTGGTAAGTTTAAGATTATTCAGAGGATTGGAAGTGGGTGGAAAGTGAGTTTAGAATTTCTCATTATTATGATTATCAATAAAACATTAATATAATAAAATTCTTATATTATCGTCGGTCCTTGGTAAGTATGCCAAATTTTAAAATTTTCGGATGATTAGAAGTGGGTGGATATTGAATAAAAAATTCACGTCATTATCATTAACATTAATCTTTTATAATTAGGTCCTTGTATTGCCATCGGTTTATGTGTGCCCAATTTCAGATCATACGGACGATTGAAATCAAATTCTGTTTTTTTTGGTGTTTTTGGCATCGACTGCTATGGTCATTAGTCACGTGTTCTGGATAGGCCTTGTTACTAACTCCATGCGCCACCTTAAAAGCAGCACTGTTAATTGGAACGCAACAGTGAATCGTGCAGGACTCACCCCAGTCGAGCCACGAGATTTGAATAATTTAGTCGGTCAAATTAAATAAAAAACTCCCAGCCGTAACTGGGGCTTGAACTCCGGACCTTTCGACTCAGAGTCGGACGCTCTAACCACTGCGCCACGCCCCGACATAAATTCGAAAATTATCATCATTATTATTATTAGGTGCGTTATTATCATAAAATTCTTGTATTGTCATTGGTTCTGGAAATTTTTGAAAAATTTTAGATAATTCAGAGGATTAATAAAGGGTGAAAGTTGAATTTGAAATTCCAATTATTATTATTATCATTATTTTTATTACATTAATAGTAGGAAATTCTTGTATTATCGTCGGTCCTTGATATGTGGCCAAATTTCAAATTATAATTGGAATTGAGAGAAAATAGAATTTAAAAAATTCACATCATTATTATTATTATTAGTGGAATCGAGTTTCTTCAGGAAAATCGCCTGTACGGAGGAACTTAAAAACTTTAACCTTATCAGAATAAAAATTTTGATCCAAATCTTTAAAGCTTTTTCCGAGATAGTCAAAATAAATATATCAATATACAAGAATTGCTTTTAAAGATATTAGATAGATTAGATTTGATACTACTACCAACTAATACTACTCACTTTTTCTTTCGAAAAATCACTGGATTCTGTCCTGTTTTTCAAACAAGAAAATATGAAATTGACCTAAATAATATTATCTGTCAGATCGTCAGTATTTCAAAGCCAAACAACCTGAAGTGGATGAAAACTGAGTTGCGAAATTTGAGTTAACAATTTTTACTATTCTCAATTTGTTCTCACCTCTTCAGTGACTTGAGTTATCAACAATTTCTTCAGAATCTGTACCAGGGGCTGTTTCAGTGGAACCAGTTGACGATTTTTTCTTGCTGAAATCGTTCAATCTGAAAATATGTATTATATTGTTTTTTTTTAATACAAATCTTTGCTATTATTTGAAATAAATCATAGAAAATTACAATTCTGACGGCTGATAATAATTACCATGAAGTTGAAGCAGCTGAATTTCTTGGGATATACCATTCATCATATAATAAAGGAAGAACCCTTTTCTTCAAAAATATTCTTCCACTTGTGTTAATTTCGAATGCTGCGTCTTTGAAATGAATGGAACAAATCCTAACAGACTTTGGAACACATTCAGTTGAACATGCATTCCCAACTATTTCAACCAAGCCACTTTTACTGTGACATCAGCTGGAAACCTAAAGATAAATCAAAATTTTAATATACATTTCTTGGACTTTTTGACAATCTTTTTGTTTTAATGCCTCATCCAATAAACTAATGAAGTTAAATGTTTCGTGAGGTATCTATTTCATTATCTCCACATGTAAAGGTTTGAATTCACGTATTAATTTCATTTTATTCGGCGAAAACAGATTGTTACCCACTGTAATGCCTATGGTACTTAAGAATGAAATCTGATATTCGGGTTCGAACACATGGATTGTTTGCAAACCCAACAAGATTGCACCATTATGATTCTCTTACTATTGTACTGCCACTATATATCACGAATGAGTTCAAAAACCACTATTTCAGAAATAATCCCACAAAAAATCGACGACCGAACATGACAGAACTGTCAGAAGTTTACTTTGTGGAAAACATAAACATTGATATTCGACAGCGTTGACAAACGTCCAGATACAATAATTTCTTCACAACCATTTGAAGACGCAAGTAATGATTTTTTTCGATAGTTTGGATTTTTAAACTTGTAAGTAATACAGGTTTGAGTTGCGTGATAATGTCACCATCACCATTCTTCATTCTTCGAATGGAATACGTACAGTGACACAATTTTGTCTATGATAAAGACTTATTACCTACGCTATGTGACAACGCCCAACTCTCTATCACGACTACAGATTGTGGCCATACACGACTTCAAACCAGGATGTAAACAGCTTGGTCCAGTACAATAATTTATAGGTCCATGGTAAGCAACAGTTATAACTATGTTTCTGTTGTTTTTGAAGTTGATTTCAATTTTAATGGCTTTGGTATTGTTGATTTGAATTATTTAGTAAGTAGGTATAGTTTTTTTTCCCTTTGTGTTTTGGCATCGACTGCTATGGTCATTAGCCAAGTAAGTCTAGGTAAATGTAGATTTGATGTATAATAAGACACCATCTTTTGATTCAATTTCCCTTCATTGTAATGTTATCCAGTAATGTATCCTGTAATGTTATGAAGCTCAGGGTCATGTATAATCCAATCCATATTGAGTAAATCGTTCGAAGATATCAATTTTAATTGCAAATTGAAATTTGATTGACGACGCCGCTGCATGCGAGCAGTCTTAGATATTTGGTGAGGACATTTAAAATACTATAATAATCATAATTTTAAAAAAGCACACATTGAAAAAACGTAACAATAAATGTGCCATTACCGGCCGGTCTATCAAGTGAGGAGGGATCTTTCAGGTGGTGAAGATAGAGAAAGATTCCCATTATTGAACCATTCGCATTACTAAAGGTTTTTTTTTGTTTCAGGTAAGGATCCCATCTGTGTCCGTGAAGCGAAGAATGTAACGTGAGTAACTGAATCAGGCTAATACATTGCTTATGTCGGTTTTCCGTTACACAATAATGTTTCTGGTACAGATGACCTCTCAAAATGATTATCTATCAACGTATGTCAGAATTACTAGCATATACCAAGCAGAGAAGACTTCAGACTTCGTTTGAATGTTAAAAGGTCATTATTTGCTTCCATTTCTTCTGGTAGATTGGCCGGAAAAGTACCAGTTAAAACGGAGAGATTCACTAGGAAAGTAATTGGTTCAATAATTATGTATGAAACTCTCTTCACTATAAAAACAGGTACCGCATCAATTCCCGAAGATTTCTAGGGTAAATCGATACATTCATAGGATGTATGTTCCTTTAAGGCAACAGAAGTGATAGTAATAAACACGAGCGGAATCATTTTGCCAATCGTTTTCAAGTCATAGCTATACGTTTTGTTCACCCACAACAGCGAATAAATGATAAGTTAAGCTGTTTCCGTTGAATAATATGGATAATTGAAACCGTTTCCTTCGATTTTTTACTTGGCAACAAGTCACTCTGAAGCACAGTGCTGACCACAAATCCTCCTCTGTTTATATCTGTCCATTTAATGAAATCGGGCTTGTCGGATTAAATGTGTCTGTAGTCAAAGCAGAATTTCGGATTTCGGTCGGCAAACAGTCTGCAACTTTCTAGCAGTCGCGAAACTGAGGTATAATCTCGTTAGTAAGTTATATCTCGGGCGTTACTCACGTCTCGATGCTCCGAGACTCACGCGCTTCTACGTTCTGAATCCGTAATTATTTTTTCGAAGAACAGACGTAGGCTTAATGAGAAAATGGAACGAATGTTGAGGCGGTACGAAAGAGACGACTTGGAATGTGCAATTGGTCGGGAATGTCGTATATCGTTACAAACTACCACTTGAATCTGTTTCATGTTCAGGATTGCGTAGTGTTACAGTCGGTATATCAATCAATCACGAGAAATACTTTATGATAGTCCAAGTTAAATTCTTATTAGTAGTGCTTTCGTATAATCCAGTCCAATTAGATTTTGAGGCCAAGATTGGTTGTAGCAGCACCAAAGGACCCTGCACCATTCTTATGGGTTTCTGGGTCCCCGTGGAATTGGCTGAAACTGTAGTATGTTATTCTCTTCATTATCTTGATCAGAAGTTCTCATGGGCCCAACTCGATCCCATGACTAGTTTTCGGGATACAGCCCCTCAAAGATATGATTTTGTACCTCATGAGTGTAAGTACGACAAATAATTCCTTTGTGTATCTGTGCCTCAGAATGAATGTTCCATTATAAATTGTACCTTCACAATAATTTCTTTCGATGAATACTTGAACACGGACCACAGGGTGTTGACTAAATTCTGGACAATATCTTCTCATGAATTCAGTCAACGCCATTTTGTTCGTTTTCAAGTCGAAAATGACAAAACTAACTCTGAATGCAATCCTACGTATTCATCTGTACTAAACACCTTTTCAGAACACACATGGATATCAAAACACGTTTCTACACGGCGCACACGTCAGGCGAATTTCCAAGAAATTGTGGTCAAAATCATAAAATATAAAATTCGGGTTTTCTGGAAATTATTATGTGTAAATATTTTATTTGTTACCAGGCTGCAATGACCCATCCGTATCGTAGAGCAGCTAGCATTCTGTTTGATATTCTATCAGTTGAAACTTGATGCTTGTGGAAGGTGGATGTTAGTGATTGTTGTGAGCTTTGTTAATAATTGTTGTTTGTAATTAATTTCTGAACCTGTGTGGTGAAGTATATATGACTGAATTGATATGGAGCCCGTTGCTGGAGGTATGTAGGATATTGTCATGTAAAATATATGAAGATTTTGTTCAATTCATAGTAGCTATTGAAGCTTTTGAAAAGAGGAGCGTTTTCAATCGTAACAAATAAATTTTCCCTTTGTTCTCCTAAGCAAAAAGTTATGCATTAACTTCGATGAAGATGCGATTTGATGATGAACACATACTTAACGGTCAATAAAATTAGATTATGAAAAGAACGGTTGCGATAATTTGCGATATTGCGAGATTTTTTTCATTATACTGTAAACTGCAATTTCAAGTAAGTTCACCTGTTCTTGTTGCAGGTTCGCAGTCTAGTCACATTTCATACACAAGAAATGAACTAGTTGACTTTCTAATAAATTGTCCATCGACGACTTTTGTAGAAAACTGTACTGACCTGCACGAAGAAGTCAGAAGAGCTACTGAAAGTACCGAATTATCAGCGGAAATAAAACAAACATTGGCAAATTTTTCTTCTCAGTACGACAGCAAATGGAATGCGTCATCTAGGATCTACCAGGCATTTTAAAATAAAAATCATTCGTGGCTAGAGATCGGGATCGAATTTATATGTATTCCTGAACTATTTGCAATTCGCAAGGGTAGTGGAAGACCACCAGCAGTTTTTTCAGGAAGTAGTGAAAGATCCAAAAGAAGAAAAACTGAGGTCCAGCGATCAGAATACAGATCAAGAATTGAGCTACGCGGCTCAAATGCAACTTCGAGCAAAAGGAAAAGTAGATTCTGCAGCTGTCATGTAAGACATATTATTCTCTACGCCCCCTCGTGCGACTAAATATAGAGAAGCCTATGTCAAAATTACCCAGACTGATGTTATTCCATATTCTTCAGATAAAGCATTATCGATAGTTGTTGAAGCAAAGTTAACTAAATTCCCGTATAACATCATCAGAAATGCAGCCAAAGATAACAATAGTAATATTTATCCCAACTACGAAAATATTACAGCAGCAAACAAGAAGTGTTATCCTGACAATTTATAATTCTCAATTTTGTAGCATCGATAGATTCCACAAAAATGTACGAATGTTCCTGAAGGGGCCATTTCAAGTGATATACACTGGATTACTAGTAAAATGGTTGTTCTTCTATGATTTTGCGGATATGTCGGTGGTTCCATCGCTGCTGGCGTGCAGTGTTTATTAACAGAAATGTCCCATTTAAGATTATTTTGTACAAGTTTGATGTATTTATCGATTTTATAAAATTCAGAATTCTACATAAAAAATTACGGAAATACACTGTATTTTATCATAGTTTTGACGAAAAAATGGTACTAACATTTAATATGTATGGACTTATATACAAGTACCACCTTTCCGCTATGACAAATGTGAAAATATCCTTCAGAACATAAAAAAATATATTTTGGCCACAATTTCTTGGAAATTCGCCTGTGTGCGGCGGCGAACTAGTGACTTGACTTTAATGACTCGAAATACGAAATTGCATGGTTCGGGATCCGAGGCCCGTACAACAATATGAAAACTACAATTTACTTGAATAATGATAAAAAACGCAACTGATTCGAAAAATGATTGAAATTCAACTTACTGGTTCGGAAACTACATTGCAACTGACGTTTTGTGGATTCTCAAAAATAATCTCTACTTACTTTCTCCCCCTTTAGGGTTGCTTAGTTTTTAGCCACGCCCTTCGACATAGTCGCCGTGAAGGTTTTTTTTGGATACGGATGAATCGTTTTGTGTGACAACTTGTGACGGTTTTAAAAATGATCATAAAAAGTAGAAATATATCTTCAGAGAAAGAAGGACTTTATGACGGCAATACTCGAGAATATTGTTCCTAACATAATTTTCTATTGTGATGGGTTTCGACTCGCAATAAACAATTCGTCACTCTAGACCCAGAAACCCATAATAATGGTGCGGGGTCATTTGGCATGCTAGTAGTTGGAGCCATAACGAGCAAGAAAAAAAATTGTTTACCAAAAATCCAGGGGTGGAACCCAAAAAAATGTTTTTATGAAAAAAATGTTTTTGCTTTTACCTCGGAAAGAATAAAGTTTCTTAAAAAAGGGTTTCCTAAGGACGAAAGATAATTCAGTTCACTACAAGAATAACCAGTAATTTCTTACAAAATTTGCTTTTTTTTCTCAGAAAACGTGATCGAACGCCGACATCAAATTTCATGCTCGCGTTTACTCGCCGCTGGAAGTTCCGGCTGTCCCGAATATTAAATTTACCATAATTTTGCTAAAAGTGATCACACAAGGAAAAGTAAAAGTGCATTTCGTTCCTTCTCATGCATATACAGAGTGTCCGGTAAACCTTGTACAATATTGAAACTGGTGATAGACATGGTCATGACTGTTCAGAATATCGGAGTTTTTCCTCAGTAAAAATCTCACCGTTTTCGAGATAATGAGCATTTCTGGGAAATCACTACCTCACCTAGGATTTTTGAGTGCCATGTCTATAAATTGAGACCAATTCAAATATATTTGCTGCTCAAGATTACTGATGAGTGATGCTTTCAGACGTACTAAACAGTTTTTCAGAAAACGATAAAAAAGTTCAAGAAATTAGGGTAAAATGCCAGATTTGCGTTTCACCAATTTTTTCAACAACAGTTTGACATTATTGTTTAAAAAAAAACATAACCAAGTGGAAGTGGATATTCATTACAAAAGAATGCCCGTTTTTTACAGACCCTAACATAGTATAAAACAAACGATAATTATTTTTGGAAGAAGTAGAATTTCGATTATGTTAGAGTGTGCTAAAATCAACTCCATTAGACTATGTCAGTAATGTCTTTTATTTTCATCCTGTCAAGATGAAATGATTGAGTAATAATGAGTAATAACAAATCAACTGCTTAGAAGCATTCAGTGAGATGTAAAGAAGTAAATACTAATTCAACGTTTTTTCTGAATCAACATACACTATAAACCACAATAACGATTATTCAACATCGCACTGAATAATATTACAAAAATGTTATTTTTTATCCACTCGTACGCAGAGACGACATATTTTCAAGAAGAACATTTTCAAATGCGTTATAGGTTATAGCTCCCAAATCAGCGATTCTCTGAGCGGCATTGTGCAATCGGATATCGTTCTGCATAAAGCGCTGCTGCAGCAGGAGCACTACCTCCACATTCACCATAAATGTAGTGCATATGCGCATATTCTCGTATAATAACGTATAACGTGTGTACGGCATGAGAAAGAAATAAATACCACTGAATGAAGCAAGCGGAATAATTTTTAAAAACTACGACAGAAGTCAAAGGTAGTTCAAACAAAATGTGACAGCCACCTACCAGATTTTTTCAATTCTATTTACAGAAGATCCGTTCATGCAAAATACTGTATTTTATTTTTCCATTAGGAAACGATTGCTTCTACGGACACAACACAAGAGTTAGAAAAGTTTTTAATTTTCGACAAGGATTCATCTCCTAAAAAATTTTGCACTAATTTGGTTACACCCTGTATATCTGTCGGTCTCTGAAACTTCGTTGGAATCTGGATGTTGGACAATTGCGACATTTGCCACAAGAATTCGTATTAATCGGATAATCGACATTTCATTTCGATAATTTTATTAGGCTCAATTACATACATTTAATTAACATACTAGTTAATGCTATATCTTTATTATTAATAATCATTTCCACATTTCATCTTGATAAAATCGAAATGATATTATTTTTGGGAGTAAGTATAAAAGTTGATGCAAGCCTGGGAATAAACCACGCCCAATTCAATAGAAATAATTTCCTCCAAAAATAATTATAGTTTGTTTAATACCATGGTAGAGCCTGAACAAAATGAGCATTATTTTGAAATGAATGCCCACTTCCAATTGGTTATGTTTCTTTCAGACAATAATGTCAAACTTTAAAACAAAACTTGATGAAACTCTAATTTGTCATTTTACCCTCATTTCTTGAATTTTTTTTTCACTTTCTGAAAAACTGTTCGGCACGTCTAAAAGCATTACTCATGAGTGATCTTCAGAAGCAAAAATATTTGAATTTGTCTCAATTTGTATACATGGCACTCAAAAATCCAAGGTGAGGTAGCGATTTTCCGGAATTCTTAATATGCCCATTATCTCGAAAACGGTGATATTTTTACTGACGTGAAATTCCGATATTCTGAACAGTCATGACCTGGTCTATCACCAGTTTCTATATTGTACAAGGTTTACCGGACACCCTGTATAACATCTTGGTATCTGACTACCTGAAATGTATTTTTCTCACTTCACATAACCCTCCTGCGCTGTTTACGGAGTATGCAAAAATCATGGATATTTTAGTTAATATGGAATAATTACACTGAAGCAGGTACCACTACCCTCTTTGAACTACATTCAACAATTTAAGAGTATCGAGATATCTTTCACTTATACATGCCGAAAAAACTGTGGTTTATTCCTGCCTCAGTTTGCAATTCCCTTATAATCCCTTCATTTTCTTTGGTAAATGCATGAAAAACAAAGTATGCAATTTCAAATATGAGTTTTGCACTTCACATTTGTGTCGTTAAACATACAAAAACAACCCATTAATTGTGTCACACTTTAAAAAATTCTCAATTATCTTTTGCGACGAAGAATTTTGACGAACCGCGTGATTTTCAGAAACCCCTGAATATCAGAAACGAAAGAAGATGAATTTATATGTTCCTTCATGTAGGTAATCAACACCATGGACGTATAATAATATCGTATAAATACAGATGGACTCAGCATTGCCATACCTACGACACGGACTGAAGAGAATTTTATCTCACCCCATTCCATCCAAGCCATTTTCCGACAGCCATCTTACTTTCTGATGAAATCCAAAAAAGTATTTTTTTTACTTGAAGTCAGTTTTTTTAGTATGAGTATAATAGTTCATGTGACCACTTTTTGCGATTTACGCATCACAAAAAATGTGAATATTCGTATGAGCGAGCCTTTAGGATACGAAATTGAAATAATAGCAGTGGAATAGGTATAGTAGAACCAGGAATTGCCACAGGTTTAACTTAGCTTTCAGCTTTTATAATGGCAACGAAGCTGTCAGAGTGACAGGGTGGCTCGCGACTACATCAAGTGGAGACGGGAGTGGGTCATACAAAATAAATTGTGATGAGATGTACGAACATGGGCGCCAGATATATGATGCAGGCTCACCCTATAGATTATTTATACTGATTCCCATATAACACGAATAGTATTAAAAATTAAAGTTACCACACTCTAAATGTTTGAAGAAGTATAAGTATTAAACATCAAAATTATAGTGACCTGACTGTACGGGTACGTTCTTACACAAAAACGAAATAGCTATATAAATAACTGATTATCAAAATTGACCTACAGGTGCAGTTCAATGACCAAATATGTGTTCAAACATTAACCAACCTTTAAGGTGAAAGTATAGACACTAGTACGTAGACAAGGTTAAACGTATCCAATATTAAATACAAAATATTTCTACCGCTGTAGGGTAGGAGAAAAGAATAGAATAGAATATTTTATTCACGTTACATGTTATAAAATGTGTGTAGCAAGTCATGTTTGGTTTATGTATGAAAAATATATAAAAATGTAAAAATTTTAAATTGTAAAACAGAATTAAAATTAAAATTAACAAGTAAACAGCGTTACAACACAACTTTACAAACACAAGAACTCTGTAATTATATTTCTTCTTAAATTAAAGAGAAGCAGTGACATGTGTGTTACCACAAAAATGTGTTCTGAATTCATCGACAGAATAGAAGCAATACCTCAACAAATAATTTTTCAATTTCCTCTTGAAAGTTTTCAAACTGAGCTCCTTGAAATCTTGAGGCAGGATATTGTACAGAGAATAATCTAGTGAATTTTTTTGCGATACGTGCAGACGAAATCCATTTATTCTAATGTGATGGGAGTTTCGTGTATTGTGTCCGTGAATATGAGATTGTTTCGTCAAGGATGATTTCTTCTTATGTATCTCGATCAAAACGAAATATAAAAATAAAGTTGGCAGTGGCATAATTCTAAGTTTTTTGAAAGTATCTGTATCCAATATTAGCCAGTACTCTCAATGCCTTCTTTTGCATCCTAAATATTTGAATGGAGTGACATGAATTTCCCCAAAGTTGTACACCGTAACTAATATGGGAATGGAATAGTGAAAAATATGAAGTTTTTAATATATTTGTGTTAGTGATGTACCTCAATTGGCGAAGGACAAATAGAGAACCTGAGAGTTTTTTCTTCAGTAGGGAGATATGTGCAGACCAGTTGAGTCTATTATCTAATGTAATGCCAAGTAATTTAACTTCATTAGTTTCACAATTAGACAAAATCTGATTATTGGCAGATATCTGGATGTATTGTGTTTTCTCACCATTTAGTTTCAACTTATTAGATAAAAACCACTCATTAGCGCTATTAGTTACCTCGTTGAGTTGAAACTGTAACATATCATTACTTTTATCCGACAGAATAAAAGTGGTGTCGTCCGCAAAGAGCACTGATTTGAACGGCATCATATTATTGCACAAGTCATTTACATAAATAACAAATAAGAGATCAGTGTGAAAGCAGCCACGAGTTCTAGCCACGAATTTCTCGCGGTGATACGGCGCGTACTCGACCGCCAGTGGTCCCGAAATTACGTTATAATTTCGTGGCTAGCCATGAATTTACTACACTATATAGAGGATCGCACAAATGAGCTTGATTTGATACTGGAATAAGACTTTTGATTATTACACATGTTTTGAGATATCTGAACATGTACTTATGTATAGAAAAATATTACTTTAACTAGAATTTTCAAAATTCTTTGAAATGGGTTTAATTCATAAGTCCGCCAAAGTTTTCGTGGATGGGGGTATTTTTGCATAAATATGGGGATATTTTTGCATAGATCTATACTATAGAAGGTGCTCTAGAAGACCCACGTGTCAAAATATTTTGTCGGGCAGGATTTTTACCTCCACCAGCAATAATAATAATTTTCAAAAAAGTTCATAAATCCGCCAAAGTTTTCGTGGATGGGGGTGTTTTTGCATAAATATGAGGATTTTTTTGCATAGATCTATACTATAGAAGGTGCTCTAGAAGACCCACGTGTCAAAATATTTTGTCGGGCAGGATTTTACCCCCACCATCAATAATAATAATTTTCAAAATAAATTCATAAGTTCGTCAAAGTTCACGTAGGTGGGGATTTTTTTTGCAGAAATCGATGAAACATAAGGTGATCTAAAATACCTATACGTCAAAATATTTTGTCGGGCAGGATTTTTACACCTACCAGCAATAATAATAATTTTCAAAAAAGTTCATAAGTCCGCCAAAGTTTTCGTGGATGGGGGTATTTTTGCATAAATATGGGGATATTTTTGCATAGATCTATACTATAGAAGGTGCTCTAGAAGACCCACGTGTCAAAATATTTTGTCGGGCAGGATTTTACCCCCACCATCAATAATAATAAATTTCAAAATAAATCAATAAGTTCGTCAAAGTTCACGTAGGTGGGGATTTTTTTTGCAGAAATCGATGAAACATAAGGTGATCTAAAATACCTATACGTCAAAATATTTTGTCGGGCAGGATTTTTACCCCCACCAGCAATAATAATAATTTTCAAAAAAGTTCATAAATCCGCCAAAGTTTTCGTGGATGGGGGTGTTTTTGCATAAATATGAGGATTTTTTTGCATAAATCTATACTATAGAAGGTGCTCTAGAAGACCCACGTGTCAAAATATTTTGTCGGGCAGGATTTTTACCTCCACCAGCAATAATAATAATTTTCAAAAAAGTTCATAAATCCGCCAAAGTTTTCGTGGATGGGGGTGTTTTTGCATAAATATGAGGATTTTTTTGCATAGATCTATACTATAGAAGGTGCTCTAGAAGACCCACGTGTCAAAATATTTTGTCGGGCAGGATTTTACCCCCACCATCAATAATAATAAATTTCAAAATAAATCAATAAGTTCGTCAAAGTTCACGTAGGTGGGGATTTTTTTGCAGAAATCGATGAAACATAAGGTGATCTAAAATACCTATACGTCAAAATATTTTGTCGGGCAGGATTTTTACCCCCACCAGCAATAATAATAATTTTCAAAAAAGTTCATAAATCCGCCAAAGTTTTCGTGGATGGGGGTGTTTTTGCATAAATATGAGGATTTTTTTGCATAGATCTATACTATAGAAGGTGCTCTAGAAGACCCACGTGTCAAAATATTTTGTCGGGCAGGATTTTACCCCCACCATCAATAATAATAAATTTCAAAATAAATCAATAAGTTCGTCAAAGTTCACGTAGGTGGGGATTTTTTTGCAGAAATCGATGAAACATAAGGTGATCTAAAATACCTATACGTCAAAATATTTTGTCGGGCAGGATTTTTACCCCCACCAGCAATAATAATAATTTTCAAAAAAGTTCATAAATCCGCCAAAGTTTTCGTGGATGGGGGTGTTTTTGCATAAATATGAGGATTTTTTTGCATAGATCTATACTATAGAAGGTGCTCTAGAAGACCCACGTGTCAAAATATTTTGTCGGGCAGGATTTTACCCCCACCATCAATAATAATAAATTTCAAAATAAATCAATAAGTTCGTCAAAGTTCACGTAGGTGGGGATTTTTTTGCAGAAATCGATGAAACATAAGGTGATCTAAAATACCTATACGTCAAAATATTTTGTCGGGCAGGATTTTTACCCCCACCAGCAATAATAATAATTTTCAAAAAAGTTCATAAATCCGCCAAAGTTTTCGTGGATGGGGGTGTTTTTGCATAAATATGAGGATTTTTTTGCATAGATCTATACTATAGAAGGTGCTCTAGAAGACCCACGTGTCAAAATATTTTGTCGGGCAGGATTTTACCCCCACCATCAATAATAATAATTTTCAAAATAAATTCATAAGTTCGTCAAAGTTCACGTAGGTGGGGATTTTTTTTGCAGAAATCGATGAAACATAAGGTGATCTAAAATACCTATACGTCAAAATATTTTGTCGGCAGGATTTTTACCCCTACCAGCAATAATAATAATTTTCAAAAAAGTTCACAAGTCCGCCAAAGTTTTCGTGGATGGGGGTATTTTTGCATAAATATGGGGATATTTTTGCATAGATCTATACTATAGAAGGTGCTCTAGAAGACCCACGTGTCAAAATATTTTGTCGGGCAGGATTTTTACCTCCACCAGCAATAATAATAATTTTCAAAAAAGTTCATAAATCCGCCAAAGTTTTCGTGGATGGGGGTGTTTTTGCATAAATATGAGGATTTTTTGCATAGATCTATACTATAGAAGGTGCTCTAGAAGACCCACGTGTCAAAATATTTTGTCGGGCAGGATTTTACCCCCACCATCAATAATAATAAATTTCAAAATAAATCAATAAGTTCGTCAAAGTTCACGTAGGTGGGGATTTTTTTGCAGAAATCGATGAAACATAAGGTGATCTAAAATACCTATTCGTCAAAATATTTTGTCGGGCAGGATTTTTACCCCCACCAGCAATAATAATAATTTTCAAAAAAGTTCATAAATCCGCCAAAGTTTTCGTGGATGGGGGTGTTTTTGCATAAATATGAGGATTTTTTTGCATAGATCTATACTATAGAAGGTGCTCTAGAAGACCCACGTGTCAAAATATTTTGTCGGGCAGGATTTTACCCCCACCATCAATAATAATAAATTTCAAAATAAATCAATAAGTTCGTCAAAGTTCACGTAGGTGGGGATTTTTTTGCAGAAATCGATGAAACATAAGGTGATCTAAAATACCTATACGTCAAAATATTTTGTCGGGCAGGATTTTTACCCCCACCAGCAATAATAATAATTTTCAAAAAAGTTCATAAATCCGCCAAAGTTTTCGTGGATGGGGGTGTTTTTGCATAAGTATGAGGATTTTTTTGCATAGATCTATACTATAGAAGGTGCTCTAGAAGACCCACGTGTCAAAATATTTTGTCGGGCAGGATTTTACCCCCACCATCAATAATAATAAATTTCAAAATAAATCAATAAGTTCGTCAAAGTTCACGTAGGTGGGGATTTTTTTGCAGAAATCGATGAAACATAAGGTGATCTAAAATACCTATACGTCAAAATATTTTGTCGGGCAGGATTTTTACCCCCACCAGCAATAATAATAATTTTCAAAAAAGTTCATAAATCCGCCAAAGTTTTCGTGGATGGGGGTGTTTTTGCATAAATATGAGGATTTTTTTGCATAGATCTATACTATAGAAGGTGCTCTAGAAGACCCACGTGTCAAAATATTTTGTCGGGCAGGATTTTACCCCCACCATCAATAATAATAATTTTCAAAATAAATTCATAAGTTCGTCAAAGTTCACGTAGGTGGGGATTTTTTTTGCAGAAATCGATGAAACATAAGGTGATCTAAAATACCTATACGTCAAAATATTTTGTCGGGCAGGATTTTTACCCCTACCAGCAATAATAATAATTTTCAAAAAAGTTCACAAGTCCGCCAAAGTTTTCGTGGATGGGGGTATTTTTGCATAAATATGGGGATATTTTTGCATAGATCTATACTATAGAAGGTGCTCTAGAAGACCCATGTATCAAAATATTTTGTCGGGCAGGATGTTACCCCACCATCAATAATGATAATTTTCAAAATAAATTCAAAAGATCGTCAAGGTTTTCGTGCATGGGTTTTTTGCATAAATCTATACTATAGAAAGTGCTCTAGAAGGCCTATCTGTCAAAATATTTTGTCAGCCAAGATTTAACCCCCACCATCAATAATGATAATTTTCTAAATAAATTTAAAAGTTCGTAAAAATTTTCGTGGAAATTTTTTTGCATAAATGTATGCTACCAAAGGTGCTCCATTAGGCATACTTGTCAAAATATTTTTTCGGGCAGGATTTTAGCCCCCACCACCATTAATACAAATTTTCAAGAAAACTGTTTAACTTAGTCAAAGTTTTCGTGGATGGAGATATTTTTGCATTATCTTCTGCTACTCGAGGCGCTCTACAAGACCTACATGACAAATTTTTCTACTGGCAGGATTTCCGCCTCAGTTTCACTCTTTTCCTCACCACCTTGCGGTAGATTGACAGGCGCGTTTTTTTTTTCATTTGGTTTCCCCAGTAGGCCTATTCCATCTAGTCAATACATAACGAATGACATAAATAAAAATTCTGAATAAAATAAAAAAATTTATAACTCTAGGTCAGGTACTGAATATATCGGCAGAAATATAGTGCCAAATAAAACAAATATGTTACTGTTAAATAACATAAATGAACATAAAAAATAAGATATAAATATTTATATAACAAAAACAACAATTTATATTTTTGGAAAATAATGGAACTGAATAATTATTTTATAGAAACTCAATAATCCGTTTCTGCAAAATTAAAACATAAATAAAATGTACTTTCAAAATGTCATTGAACTGAAAAATATAGCGCCTCACCCCAGGTACATTTATTTGTATTTCCACTATATCCACGAAATCAAAAATATAATTTCAATATATTTAGTTCAGAAAATCTCTATTCCACCGCATTTAAAAACGTACTGCACTGCAAGCATCCACCATTCCTCAAATTGCAACACTTATTATGAAATGTTCTTTTACATATCTTACAGCTAGAATATAAAATTCCTCTGATATAAAATCGGCAAACTATACAAAAGTCAAATTGATTGAATTTTCTAAAACTTTTGTCATCAATTCATTTCTGAACTCATCCATAGTATAGGGTGGTTCCAATAATGAATTTTTCTCAAATGATGCATGAAAAATCATATAACATAAACTCCGCAATTTGTCTAATATGAGCGATGCTCTCAGTTTTAAAATGACAATTTTTTCCTCTCAAACTATTTTTAATCTCATTATATGTTATTATAAATATCAGAAATTTTGATTTGTTTTGTTGGTGAAGTTATTTCTTCTATATTGTATAAAGAAATGGAAATAGACTATCATATGTGAATATTTCCAAAAACTGCCTTGTTAAAAAATCAAACTGATGAAATGAGGTGTAGACGTACTAAGAAACTAACAAGAACATGTTTGTTCCAAAACCGGGAGGGAAACAATCATTTATCTGCATTGTTTAGGGGTCGAATATGAAGATTTGTAGCAAGGGAGTAGAAACGTAACATTAAGAGTGTGAAAAATCACTTTCAAACAAATAATGTACACTATTATTGCTACGACAAAGCGATGATGATATTGACACGAGAGCGGGAAAATTGAAAACACGGCTGAGTGAGAATCATTTCAGCTAACAGTCCCAGTAGCATGGAATTTTGAAAGAAATAACCATATACGAGGCATTGAGGAACTATATTTTGAAGTATAGACTTATGTAGAAAACTCACCATATTCATGCAAATATACCCCATCCACGAAAACTTTTTCGGATTTATGAACATTTTTGAAAATTATTATTATTGGTGGTGAGGAAGAAAATAATCCCCGAAATAATTTTTTGATATATAGGTTATCGCTTTCTGCGAAAAAATTCTCATCAACGAAAACTGTGACAACGTTATACAGTTTTTTTGAAAATTAATATTAATGGTGGTGACAAAATATTCTGAGGAGAAGGTCTAGTGGAGCACCTCTGGTGATATACATTTATGCAAAAAAATCTCCACCAATGAAAACTTAACAAACCTATTTTGAAAATTGTCATTATTGATGGTCCTGCCCCACAAAATATTTTGATACATAGGTCTTCTAGAGCACCTTCTGAAGTATAGATTTATTCAAAAATATCCTCATATTCATGCAAAAATATACCTATCCACGAAAATTTTGGCGGACTTATCAACCTTTTGAAAATTATTATTATTGGTGCTGGGGATGAAAATCCTGCCCGACAAAATATTTAGACGAATAGGTATTATAGATCACCTTCAGTTTCATCGATTTCTGCAAAAAAAATCACCACCTACGTAAACTTTGACGAACTTATTTATCTATTTTGAAAATTATTATTATTGATGGTGGGGGTAAAATCCTGCCCGACAAAATATTTTGACAAGTGGGTCTTCTAGAGTAACTTTCATAGTATAGATCTATCCAAAAAAATCCTCATATTTATGCAAAAATACCCCCATCTTCGAAAACTTTGGCGGACTTATGAACTTTTTTGAAAATAATTATTATTGCCGGTAGGGGTAAAAATCCTGCCCGACAAAATATTTTGATGACTAGGTATTATAGATCACCTTCTGTTTCATCGATTTCTGCAAAAAAATCCCCACCTACGTTAACTTTGACGAACTTATTAATTCATTTTGAAAATTATTATTATTGATGGTGGGGGTAAAATCCTGCCCGACAAAATATTTTGACACTTGGGTCTTCTAAAGCACCTTTCATAGTATAGATCTATCCAAAATGATCCTCATATTTATGCAAAAATACCCCCACCCACGAAAACTTTGGCGGACTTATGAACTTTTTAGAAAATTATTATTATTGCTGGTGGGGGTAAAAATCTTGCCCGACAAAATATTTTGACGAATAGATATTATAGATCACCTTTGGTTTAATCGATTTCTGCAAAAAAATTCCCACCTACGTAAACTTTGACGAACTTATTAATTTGTTTTGAAAATTATTATTAGTGATGGTGGGGGTGAAATCCTGCCCGACAAAATATTTTGACACGTGGGTCTTCTAGAGCACCTTTCATAGTATGGATTTTTCCAAAAAAATCCTAATATTTATGCAAAAATACCCCCATCCACGAAAATTTTGGCGGACTTATGAACTTTTTTGAAAATTATTATTATTGCTGGTGGAGGTAAAAATCCTGCCCGACAAAATATTTTGACACGTGGGTCTTCTAGAACACCTTCTATAGTATAGATCTATGCAAAAATATCCCCATATTTATGCAAAAATACCCCCATCCACGAAAACTTTGGCGGACTTGTGAACTTTTTTGAAAATTATTATTATTGCTGGTAGGGGTAAAAATCCTGCCCGACAAAATATTTTGACGTATAGGTATTTTAGATCACCTTATGTTTCATCGATTTCTGCAAAAAAAATCCCCACCTACGTGAACTTTGACGAACTTATGAATTTATTTTGAAAATTATTATTATTGATGGTGGGGGTAAAATCCTGCCCGACTAAATATTTTGACACGTGGGTCTTCTAGAGCACCTTCTATAGTATAGATCTATGCAAAAAAATCCTCATATTTATGCAAAAACACCCCCATCCACGAAAACTTTGGCGGATTTATGAACTTTTTTGAAAATTATTATTATTGCTGGTGGGGGTAAAAATCCTGCCCGACAAAATATTTTGACGTATAGGTATTTTAGATCACCTTATGTTTCATCGATTTCTGCAAAAAAAATCCCCACCTACGTGAACTTTGACGAACTTATTGATTTATTTTGAAATTTATTATTATTGATGGTGGGGGTAAAATCCTGCCCGACAAAATATTTTGACACGTGGGTCTTCTAGAGCACCTTCTATAGTATAGATCTATGCAAAAATATCCCCATATTTATGCAAAAATACCCCCATCCACGAAAACTTTGGCGGACTTATGAACTTTTTTGAAAATTATTATTATTGCTGGTAGGGGTAAAAATCCTGCCCGACAAAATATTTTGACGTATAGGTATTTTAGATTACCTTATGTTTCATGGATTTCTGCAAAAAAAATCCCCACCTACGTGAACTTTGACGAACTTATGAATTTATTTTGAAAATTATTATTATTGATGGTGGGGGTAAAATCCTGCCCGACAAAATATTTTGACACGTGGGTCTTCTAGAGCACCTTCTATAGTATAGATCTATGCAAAAAAATCCTCATATTTATGCAAAAACACCCCCATCCACGAAAACTTTGGCGGATTTATGAACTTTTTTGAAAATTATTATTATTGCTGGTGGAGGTAAAAATCCTGCCCGACAAAATATTTTGACACGTGGGTCTTCTAGAGCACCTTCTATAGTATAGATCTATGCAAAAATATCCCCATATTTATGCAAAAATACCCCCATCCACGAAAACTTTGGCGGACTTATGAACTTTTTTGAAAATTATTATTATTGCTGGTAGGGGTAAAAATCCTGCCCAACAAAATATTTTGACGTATAGGTATTTTAGATCACCTTATGTTTCATCGATTTCTGCAAAAAAAATCCCCACCTACGTGAACTTTGACGAACTTATGAATTTATTTTGAAAATTATTATTATTGCTGGTAGGGGTAAAAATCCTGCCCGACAAAATATTTTGACGTATAGGTATTTTAGATTACCTTATGTTTCATGGATTTCTGCAAAAAAAATCCCCACCTACGTGAACTTTGACGAACTTATGAATTTATTTTGAAAATTATTATTATTGATGGTGGGGGTAAAATCCTGCCCGACAAAATATTTTGACACGTGGGTCTTCTAGAGCACCTTCTATAGTATAGATCTATGCAAAAAAATCCTCATATTTATGCAAAAACACCCCCATCCACGAAAACTTTGGCGGATTTATGAACTTTTTTGAAAATTATTATTATTGCTGGTGGAGGTAAAAATCCTGCCCGACAAAATATTTTGACACGTGGGTCTTCTAGAGCACCTTCTATAGTATAGATCTATGCAAAAATATCCCCATATTTATGCAAAAATACCCCCATCCACGAAAACTTTGGCGGACTTATGAACTTTTTTGAAAATTATTATTATTGCTGGTAGGGGTAAAAATCCTGCCCAACAAAATATTTTGACGTATAGGTATTTTAGATCACCTTATGTTTCATCGATTTCTGCAAAAAAAATCCCCACCTACGTGAACTTTGACGAACTTATGAATTTATTTTGAAAATTATTATTATTGATGGTGGGGGTAAAATCCTGCCCGACAAAATATTTTGACTCATGGGTCTTCTAGAGCACCTTCTATAGTATAGATCTATGCAAAAAAATCCTCATATTTATGCAAAAATACCCCCATCCACGAAAACTTTGGCGGACTTATGAACTTTTTTGAAAATTATTATTATTGCTGGTGAGGGTAAAAATCCTGCCCGACAAAATATTTTGACATATGGGTCTTCTAGAACACCTTCTACAGTATAGATCTATGCAAAAATATCCCCATATTTGAAAATTATTATTGTTTATAGTGGGGGTAAAATCCTGCCCGACAAAATATTTTGACACGTGGGTCTTCTAGAGCACCTTCTATAGTATAGATCTATGCAAAAATATCCTCGTATTTATTCAAAAATACCCACATCCACGAAAACTTTGGCGGATTTATGAACTTTTTTGAAAATTATTATTATTGCTGGTGGGGGTAAAAATCCTGCCCGACAAAATATTTTGACACGTGGGTCTTCTAGAGCAACTTCTATAGTATAGATCTATGCAAAAAAATCCTCATATTTATGCAAAAACACCCCCATCCACGAAAACTTTGGCGGATTTATGAACTTTTTTGAAAATTATTATTATTGCTGGTGGGGGTAAAAATCCTGCCCGACAAAATATTTTGACGTATAGGTATTTTAGATCACCTTATGTTTCATCGATTTCTGCAAAAAAAATCCCCACCTACGTGAACTTTGACGAACTTATTGATTTATTTTGAAATTTATTATTATTGATGGTGGGGGTAAAATCCTGCCCGACAAAATATTTTGACTCATGGGTCTTCTAGAGCACCTTCTATAGAATAGATCTATGCAAAAAAATCCTCATATTTATGCAAAAATACCCCCATCCACGCAAACTTTGGCGGACTTATGAATTAAACCCATTTCAAAGAATTTTGAAAATTCTAGTTAAAGTAATATTTTTCTATACATAAGTACATGTTCAGATATCTCAAAACATGTGTAATAATCAAAAGTCTTATTCCAGTATCAAATCAAGCTCATTTGTGCGATCCTCTATATAGTGTAGTAAATTCATGGCTAGCCACGAAATTATAACGTAATTTCGGGACCACTGGCGGTCGAGTACGCGCCGTATCTCCGCGAGAAATTCGTGGCTAGAACTCGTGGCTGCTTTCACACTGATAAATAAGAGCCGGCCCAAAACGGACCCCTGCGGAACACCATGCTGTATGGTTTGAAAGTTTGATAAGTTACCGTTTATCATTACTGCTTGTTGACGATTAGTAAGATACGTTTTTATTAATTGAAGCGGAATACCCCTAATCCCGTAAATGTTCAATTTTTCCAAGAGAATTTCGTGTGAGACGCAGTCGAACGCTTTAGACAGGTCACAAAGCATCAACGCAGTCTGATTGCCCTTCTCAAGCTCTTCAACCACACCAGACAGGACGTCAAACACTGCATGTATTGTTGAACGCGACTTTCTGAACCCATATTGTGAGTTACTGAAAACATTATTATCCTCAAAGTAGGCATAAAGCTGAATTTTAATTATTATTTCAACCACTTTTCTGAATACTGAAATAATACTTATTGGTCTGTAATTATCAATGACTGCTGCATCTCCTTTTTTAAAAAGGGGCAATACTTTAGAGAATTTGAAGATGTCTGGGAATATACCAGTACATAAAATCAAATTAATCAGTATAGTGAGAGGTTGTATTATTATAGATGAAGTTTCCTTTAGTATTTGGCTATTGAGTTCATGGGTATCCGAACATTTGGAGTCCTTCAACGAATTAATCGCTTCCAAAACTTCTACCTCGTGAACTGGTCGAAAGAAAAAAGACTTACAAGGAGCAGGAAATTTTTTAAAAGTTAAATGGTCTTCGTTTGTAACATTCGGGAGCGAATTTATGATGTTATCCGCTATGTTGCTGAAAAAGTTATTAATCTCATCACATGATAAATCGATTGTAGGGTTTAAATTGATTTTATTTCTCTCGAAATTTACTACTTTCCTACAAGCTTTAGATTTATTTTTGGACGTAGAAATGTACTCATCATACGCCATTTTTTTTGCAGATCTCAATTTGTTACCATACTCTTTCTTGAGCTGTTTGTACGCAATGAAACCATTTGGATCCTTGGTTGCGTCTGCTACTTGTTTGATGCTGTGCAAATTATTTCTCAACAGTCTGAAATCATCTGAGAACCATTGAACCAGTGGTTTGTTTACTTTTGATTTGCATTTTTTTAGAGGAAAGAGTTTTAATGTGAGAGTGTTATAATTGTTAACTAGAAAGTTATCTAAATAATTTGTGTCAACTTCATCGTTAGAAAATATTTGCCAATTGATGTCACATAAATATGATTTAAGCTTAGTTATACCGTTAGGTGATATGTGCCTTTTATATTCAGGATAATTTACATGGAATTCATTCACAATATTAATTTTGGCAAATTGGCCTTTATGATCAGATAAACAGGGTTCATATACACCTGTGGTAAGCAGTTCATCAGAAATGTTTGTAATTATATTGTCAATGCACTTAGAGGAAGTAGCCGTTACTCTGGTATCTTCTTTAATAGTGACAGATAACCCAAATGAGGTTAACAAGCAAGTAAAGTTCGATAGAACTTCGGATTCAACTTTGAAGTTTATATTAAAGTCTCCTAGAATAATTATTTTTCTATATTTATGTGCGAGTTGATGTAAAACAATTTCAAAATTCGTGAAAAATACATCGATATCTCCCAAACCCGATCTATAAACAAGTACCACAGCCATTTTCAAAGGAGCTAAGTAGATTGCAGTAAATTCACACTCTTGTTCAATACTGAATTCTTTCAAGTCAATAAGAGAATACTTTAGGTTCGAGTCGTTACTGTTTTTCAAGTAAATGGATAAGCCACCATGTATTTTGTTAGATCTGCAGAAACAGCTAATCAGTTTATAACCGTGAATATTAATTTGTTTGAGACATTCTTCACTCTGCCAATGTTCGGAAAAACATAAAACGTCGCAGTAATTATTAATTAAAAAAGCATTGATTTTTTCGACTTTGTTAGATAAACCTTGTATATTAATGTGGAACATACTCACTAGCTTCTTTTCATTTACATTTCATGGTACTCAAACATTTTGATGAAGAACATTTTTCGTCATTGATTTGTTTTGAAGATGATGATTTATTCACAGTACATCCGCTGTTTACTGTCATGCATCCAATATGCTCTGTGACAATCGAGGGTATAAAAAATTTGTTTCTTCTGGAGATTCGAGCTGATGATCACCACTGAAGACACCCGTTTCTATGAATACTTGGTTTGGTTTTACAGAATTATTTTGGAGTTAGTTGAACATCAGGTCCTACGTGAGCTTTCTTCTGGCTAGTTTCCCCATTGCATTCGGTGATTGTTTGATAGGTCTCCGTTGGGATTCGTTTTCTTGCAAAGTCGATGATTGATTTACTCAAAAAAAAATTTCCTAGATAATTTAGTCTGTTGCCATTATTATAGTTGAATCTCCTCAAGTAATTATTGCACTCGAAAATGTATATATTTTCCATTCTGCAGTTATGATTTTTTTCGGCAAATGACATGTTACTTCTATAAATACTTCGGTTGATAATATAATATGTCTTAACCAATCCGCAAAAGTATGGTGCACCTTACCTTGTAGCTTTTACACATTAGCATTAGACTTTGATGTTAAAAAGGATATCAGTAGGATACTTAGTGCTATTAGCTGGTACTTGGAGTGCAACGTCGGTTCAACTAGACTGGTACCACACAGCTGATGTTAACTGCAATGTTGCTTTCTCGACAGTCACGCTATCAGTACCTGAAGGCCCTACTCAATGGCTATAGTAGGTGGAAGATGGTCACAAGGAAGACATACCATACATCTACGGAGTCCTGTAACTTCCTCCAGAAAGGAAAGAAATACAGCGGTAGGGACAGAACTATAGTGCCCTATACATAAACCCTGAAATGCAACAAGAACTTGACATTTTGTTCAACAACTGGATGACCTAATAACTACCTCTGTCCAGAACAGGCCTAGGTGCTCCCACAGTGGAAGATGCTTTCGGTAGGCTCTCTCAGATGTCAGATGAAAATATCCTGGTCAAAGGGTTAACAGCGGCACATAGGGTCAAGAACCCAAAAGGCCTAACAAATCAGATCCTAAAATACATGAAGAATTGCCAAATGATAGAAGAATACCATGTGCGAGACTTACCAGAAATAATTGGTTTATATAATCCCTCGAGAGGTAAGGTTCAGAAATATGCATACACAGCAATTCAATCGACTAAACGAAAACTGAAACCTTTTGGCAGTTGCAAGATATAATCCCTTTACGGACGATTCAAATAGAAATAAAATGCTTACAACTTATTCACCAATCATGTCAAAAGTGAAAAATCCAGCACACTGGTGACAGACGACAGTCAAAATTAATTAATCTTCTTCTTCTCAAACTTTAGGTCAAAATGTCAACTCCATGTGCATTGTTGCGAAGTACACTTCTCGAAGAGTATTACACTCTCAACTGATTATTCTTTTTCCACTAGCTAGAAAGATATTATGAAGCCCTATCCTCAAATGAAACACTCCTAAGTAATGCTGCATGGCATAACCCATTTCGCATCTTCAGTTATGAAACCAACAAAAGTCACTCCGTGCTACTCCAACTGAATGCAGAAGTCACAACAACCACAAGTCTATGGCGTACTCCGTTTAGTGCGCACACCCCAGACATGGAGTTAAAAGTGTCAACATAGTTCCAAAAGTAAACAACTAAATCACGAATGACAATTAATAACCTTGGGATAACTTGAAATATGACGTTACCAAAACACAATGACGTAAATGTAAAATGGATATACCTGGTAGTATTATGCAAGTGGGCCGTCTAATTCCGTGTTCAATTGAGAAATAGTTGGATGGATTATCAGTGAATACACTCTCGAAGAAGCAACATTTTTGATAACCATATAGGTATTGTTAGTGTTTGAACATTATGAAATAAATGCAGAAGGCAAATACTGGTAAAATACATGTAAAATATGATTAAAAATTTTGATATACCCTGAATAGTTAATAATTAAAAAAATAACGTTACAGAATCTAAAAAGATCGCGAATCATTATTAGCCGACGACCTTCATTATTACCTATTGTTCGAAATATAGATAAGCAGTAAAAGTTAGTGTCCCATAAAAGATTCCCAGGTTCGGATTGAAGTATCTCATGAAATAGTTTGGAATTTTAATAATAATGGGTGTGTGGCTGAAGGTTAAAACCAAAGCCAAAAAAAATTACCCAAGTAGCACACCTATATTGGTAAAATATTGATACAATATTGTGAACATATTGGCGAAATATTTGAAATGCAATATTGGTGAATAAAAAAATGTGAACATTCGGCGATATTGGTCCAATATTACTTGAATAATATTGGCAAAATATTCTTGAACTAATATTGGCCTCAAAATGTTCGGCGATATTGGTACAATATCGCTGACAATATTCTGATAATATTGGCACAATATTCAAAAGTTATATTGTCGAGAAGTAAAATGTGAACATTTTGCGATATTGGTCGAATATTGTTTGAATATTTTAGAAATAGTTTTAGTGGAATATTCTTGAAGCAATGATGGCCTCAAAATATTTATCGATATCGGTACAATATTTATCGATATTGGTAGAATATTTATCGATATTGGTACAATATTTATCGATATTGGTACAATATCATTTGAATATATTGGTGGATGTCAATATACCTTGGTAAATTATTAAATGTCCTTTAGTTGATGAAGGTGACACCAGAGTCTGCCTTTTGATCGCCATAACCACTGAGTGAGCTGTCTTGAAAACAAGCTAAGGGAAGTATTTAATATACTTTCGTAGGTTTTAGAAGACGTTCTATATGTAGAGCCACCTAGCGGATTTTTATCCAATTTTGATCGTGATATAAATTCAATATGTTTCGTTGAATATTCGGCCAATATTCAAATTTCATCTCAATCTAGATGTAGGAAACAATATAAAGACAATATTGTTTTAACGATATCGATAAATATTATTGAACCAATATTGACCCAATATTGATTAATAAGATTTGTTGAATATTGGCGAAATGATATTCAACCAATGTGTAATCACACTTGGAGATACAATATAGTTTTTATTCCTAGAATCGATATTAGGGGAATATTGGGATTGCGATATTTATTCTAGATGTTAAAAACGATGTGAAGACAATATTGTTTTATTGATATTGGTAAATATCGTTCAACCAATATTGACTCAATATGAGTTATTACAATTGGTCGAATAAAGTGGAAATGATATTCAACCAATATTATAACAAACTTGAAAATACAATATAGTTTTTTCCCCTATAATCGATATGAGTGGAATATTTGGATTGCAATATTTATTCTAGATGTGGAAAACAATATATAACCAATATTGTATTATCGATATTGGTAGAAATTATTCAACCAATATTGACCCAATATTTCGTGTGATAATCTACATTCAAAACTAGTTCAACCAATATTCCACCATTATTATTAATATAATATTGGTTTTTGAATACTCACCCATATTGGACCAGTATTGATTTTTCATTTACAATATATCTATATTGGCCCAATATGGAACCAAGATTCAGCCGATATGATGTGCTACCTGGGTAATGATGGGCTCTTTCACCAATTATCATCATACTTAAAATTTGATTGCTAGGGCAGGTATAACTCTGCGTGGAATCGACCGCCTGATAGCCTGCTGATACCTCAAGTGGTTGGTGATTTATGATCTCCTTAGATTTATGGTCGTTATAACATTCAAAGAGGCATGATATGGTACAGAATAGACAATACACCGCGGGATACTGAAATAAAGAATCGACAATTTTATATTCGATACAACCTTCCAATTAGTTATTTTCATAAGGATATCTTCAACTTCATAAAAATCATAAAATGAAAATCATGTAAACGAAAAACAAAATAAATAAATGTATAAATCAAAATATTAATTGATTCTAGTAACCTTATGTAGCTGGTATATTGATAACATTGCCACATTCTCAATTATTAGTATCAGGGGGCGTAGCTCAGATGGTAGAGCGCTCGCTTAGCATGCGAGAGGTACCGGGATCGATGCCCGGCGCCTCCAATTTTTTTTTTTTATTCGGTGATTCCGATAATACACTGCTTGTACCAAATAGTATGAAATATATTTTTATTTATCGCCTTTTTAGTGAATATACTTCTGAGAAATGTTACAAGACATACCGCAGCTCCATCTTTTTTATTCGGTGATTCCGATAACTCACTGCTTGTACCAAATAGTATAAAATATATTTTTATTTATCGCCTTTTTAGTGAATATACTTGTGAGAAATGTTACCAGACATACCGCAAAAAGAAGACTCGCGAATAAAATTTATTTAAGTCTGTTTTGTTTGAAGGTTCTAGACGATGTGGTACTTAACAGCTTCATTTCGCACTTTGATCGTCTGGATTACATAATCTAGTCTTCCGCTTCAACCTACACAATAGGTATATTCGGCAAGTCTCATACAGAAAACAACTACTGCCCCCTACGACCGTTGAATTACATATGTTCGATTCTTGACAAAGGTTTCTACAAGAACTACTTTGCAGTGCTCTTCAAATACCATGGCTGGAATTAGTTTTCGATTTTAATCGAATAATTTCAGCTATGGTATTCAAAGAATACTGAATGCTACTTTTCACATATTGCGAAAGTTCAAAAATACTCATTATACGTGAATATAGAATCATCACAAATAATTTTCTAGTAATTTTGTACTTTGATTATTCTAGTGGATCCGGCAGCCTTAGGAGGAGGGATTAATGTGAAAAAAAAATAAAAAAAATATACGTTCATAATACAGACCACTAAGAAACTTTTAATCTACCCACACTGTTAACTATCAGTTCATGCTATTCTTTCCAGAACATGCTCAATTAGAAGTGGATAAAATGCAGCAAAGTACTACACGTTGCAAGTAAATACTAGGAATTTTCAAAGCCCGTGAATGTCATGCTTGAAATAATAATATAGTCTTCCTTAGAACACAAAGGGAATAACGTGAAAATGGAGCAGCTTATGAATATTAGAAATTGCAAATTTTATCCCAAACGCACTGAAAGCAACGAGAATGACTATATTGAATTAAATGGATATTTTAGGCATAATATGGCGTGGATGACAGAATATTTTCTTGGACATTCTAAAGAAACAAGAGGAGCATTGAACTCGATATTCGAAAATTCAAATATTTCTTCGCATTGTTTTCAAATCTGAATTGAATAAGACAAAAGTGTTCATCGGAGTACAGTCAGGAAAACGTTTGTGCAAAATTTGTGCTTACTGAAGTCATTGAGAAGTCAAAAATCCGGATACAATGTCCTATACATTTCAATTGTTGTTTAAAATTGTTTTTTCCGTTAACCAGCTGTCGTCTCCTTACCAACGGCAGCCCTCAGAAGTCGAAACTTATGCGAATCAAGAATTAACGAGGTCTTACTTTTTTACGTGCGATTCCTAATAGTTTTTCGAGTCATCAGAAAAATGTCTGCAGTCGCTACGGTTTGAACCTTTTACCTTTTACCATTCGGCAACCTGACCCCGTAATAAAGCACAACAGGGGAGGGCCGCTTTCCAATTTTCCTGTGCATTTTGAGTTATAGACTTTATCTACTGTCCTAAACCATCTGACCATGGATACAAATACTGTAATAGGAAAGGATATCATGTTATAAATATATAGAAGAAACATGGAATGCAAAAATAGAATCTATTTCTCTGTAGACCTTCCAGTGAGCAGGCTGAGTTCATGACAACCGAATACTCAACATATCCAATATCTACAACCATATATAAACAACAGGCGGTATAACGATATGGTGTTATTGACACTTATTGTTGGTTGGTTAGAGGCTGACGAGCGAGATACCTGTTTTACCCTTGGGGTGTCTTTCTACACTGTATTGTTCTGCCTTGTTAAAAAGGCCTGAAGCTTTTACAAAGTTTACTAGTCTATTTACTAGGTGTTTCGGATTTATGTTTGTTGCCTCTGGAGGAGCAATAACCAAGGCCACTCCAGCATACACACAAAATGACTCCAACATACTCCTTTGATGGAACATACACCACCATCATAGAAGATGGGGAAGTTACATCAAGGGCCATACCAATGCTGTCAAGAGGGCAAATCTGGTACACGGAAAAACTAGCAAAGGAGCAGAGGCTAGAATATACGAGGAGAGACCAATGCAAGACCTCGGTACTCAATCCTCTATATTCCAAGCATAGGTAACGGCAATCTCCGTCTGCACGAGAGAGATTCTAAAGAGGGGTCCGAGAAACCAACCCATAGCGATTCTCTCCGACAGTCAGGCGGCGATTCAAGGTTCACTTCCAAACTGGTTTGGAAGGCACACCAAAACCTTAACGACCTGGGAGCACAGAACAGGGTAAAACTTGTCTGGGTACCAGGTCATAAGGGCATTCAGGGAAATGAGAGCGCTGATGTCCTAGCAAGAGCGGGAGCAGCGACAACTCTCATTGGACCAGAACCAGCTTGCGGAATCCTGTTTGGAGTGCCTCAGGTAATACTCGAGACTTTCTCAGGAAGGTGATAGGACTGATGACAGGCCACTGTCACCTGAGAAAACACCTGCAACTGTTGGGGATATATCAAGAGTCCACACAATGCATATTTTGTGATGATTAGGACGAAACAGCCTCCCACATAAGCCTCCCACGAAACTCTGGCTCGCATGAGGATGGATATCTTCGGACTCTGCGGTGCAGAAGGTATCATCCCGCAGGAAAACATTGTGAGAAATCTCCAGGAGTTCATTAAAATATCCGGAGTACTCACGAGATAGACCTGATAGAAAGGTTCTATACAGAACTACCTGCATTTCAATTAGATGGCTAGCCTCGCCATCTAATTGAAATTGAATTAAATTGAAATTGCGTACATGGTGAAAATCAGAAAATTCGGATACATTTTGCCAATGGCCATCTTATTCTAAATTAATTGACTTTTTTACATATATAAACACAATACACACGTACGTTGTATATTATCTAATCCTTTCGGATCCTAGACGCTAACCTAAGTGCTTGATGCACTTGTTTTGTTGTGCATCTGAGATTGTCAAGAATCGTATTTTGTGTACATGGTGTGAATATGAAATCCGTATGCATTGTACCTTTGGCCAGTCATTTACCAATGTCATTCACTTTTACATAATTATGATGTGCACACATACTTTATACTTCTTATCGCCACACAATCATTATCGAACCGTCACAAGATCTTGGAGCCTAACCTAAATGTTTGAGGCATTTGTTTTTTTCTGCATCTAGAATTTGTCAGGATTTCTGTTTGTGGTTTGAGGAAATATTTACACCAATTTAAGGTTGAGAATTAGAGGTTGTGAGCTGGATGGCTTATTTATTTCTCAGAAATTTTTTATTAGTGTAGTGTAATTTGCAGTTATGTGATTTTTAATTTGATATTTGAATGTACTAAGTGATTTTTTATATAATTCAGGACCGAAGTAGATAAGTGTTCTTTTGGTATGATAATTATAATAAATAAACCTGATCCCTTGAAGAGGGGAAGGTTAATAAATTACAGTTGCGAGTCGAAAACGTAACAGAATATAACAACGGACTGTTTTTCATGTGATGACATACTCGGTTTTCTACTAGTATTTTTATTAAAAAATCACTCATTTTATGCTGTATTGGTTGGTGTAGTAGTCTTGCTTTCAATCCCACCTTCAAAAGTGGAAGAGAAATACACGATAATTCTGCAATACAAAATTTGACGTGTTAAAACTGACGTGTGAAACAATTCTCGCCTATATGAACCTCCATAACCATACAGATATACAAATTTTGCATTATCTTTCTTGCAAGTAGATAAACAATGCCAAGACGCCATTGATATATGAGGTGAAATGTAAGCGAAAGGGAAGGCGTCGTGCACACGTTTGATACCTCCCTACTTCGTAAAATTCCTTAGCATCACAGAAGAGGACGAATACAGCACTCAACGTTGCGAAGGGTTTATGACAGGGCCCCATAACTACCGAGTACCTCCGAAGAAACTCATTACTCTACCAACAATAATAATACTAAAATAAACTGAATGGCAATAATATTACAATCGATATCATGTTCCATAATGCCCAAATGTCCCAAAATCTGTGAAATAATTCAAAATGACGTGAGCACTTGCTGGCTATACGTACCTGTCAGAATTAGCAAAACTTCTAGAAGAAGAAGAAGAATTTTCTACATATTGGTTTGTTTATTAACCTGTTCAAATGTAGGTCATATCGGTGTCTTTTCTAAGTGGATATTAATCAGAGTTCTAGTAGGTCACTTCTCTCTCTCTCTCTACCAGAGAAAATGTGCCAGCCAAGCTTGGTACGAAATCCACCAAGTTAGATGAATCTTCATAGAATTCCACCGGATCGAAATGCACTCCTCTCTCTGCCTACTACCAACAAAGTTGCAAAGAAGCACACCGTACTGACTCCTACTGTGCTGTCCCTTGCTGTACATCCACGAAAGAAAATGTGCTAGCCAAGCTTGGTACGAAATCCACCAAGTCACATAACTCTTCATAGAAATACAAAGGATTCAAGTGCACTCCTATACCTAGTGCTAACACGAGAAACAGTATGCGGAACAATCTAATGCATTTCCTACACAAGTCAGGAAGCATTAACTCATACCATTGTTTATATAGTCAACCTTATGGGATTATAATTGGATCAAAATGGATGCGACATGTAGATGGCGATAGTGAGCTCGCATCCAAGTCATGTCGTAACTTCAGTGATCTGGCCTCCAAGTCATGTCGTAATTTGAATTAAACAATGGGACAGCATTAAAATCGGGTTTTTTTGAAGAAACCTGCATTAAAATTATATCAAATATCCATGTTTGTAACTAATCACGCTAAATGTCACTCGTGTTTGAATCCAATACCTTTTCCACAGGCATTGACTAACTATCTTCTATTTAAACAATGCTCATACTGATTTCACTAAAACCAACCTACTTATAAGGACGCAGATTGTTTTTTCAATTTTATTATTAGTTTTAAATTTTGAGTGACCCAAGAAGCGGGTGGTTTAGTGACACGTTTAGTTATGAAAGGTGCGTGTATATTAAGAAGATGATTGACATTACCATTCCAAAAAGAGATCATCTCATCATCATCATCCATATTGAATATGTAATCCCAATCATCCTGTTCAAGTCTCTAGGAAGTTATTATAATTGAAGTGGGAAAAGTTGCGGAAGCTGACAAACTTCTGATTTTTTTTTTTATATTTGATATCACATTTGACTAAGCAGTGATCTGAAATACCATCCATTTTGAATACCGACACATTATTTATAACATCAGAATCTGTTGAGAGTAGAAGGTCAATGCACGTACTGCTAGTTGTTGTTATTCTGGTAGGCTCATTACATTTTTGAAAAAGATTATATTTTTCGAAAAATGGCAATAGATTTTTCTTATTATTGTTTGTCCTATTCAGGATATCGACATTAAAATCCCCACCCAATTTAATGAAGTCAAATTTTGGTGTAATTGAATATAAAATATTTTCTAGATCAATCAGGCAGTTTGTTAAAATGATAGTTAGAGGCCTGTACAATGTACCTATACAAATTTTTTTCCCGGATATGTTCAAACTTATCCAAAGAGTCTCTAAGGAGCTATTGTTATGGTTACCACTATATCAACTATTTTATATTTGATAGATTTCTTTACATAAAAAGCCAAACCTTTTTTCTCCTGACGATCTTTGCGTATTAGATTGTAGTCTGCGCTGACAGCTCGGCTTGAAAATAATTGGTTGAGCCGGGTTTCCGATAGACTACATATATCTAAGCACTCCTCATGCAAAAAATCAGAAAACATATCAAATCCGGTTAGTAGGGATCTTACATTGAAATGGGAGAAACTAATAAATTCGGTATGTGACATTATTCAGAGCTATAGTAAGAGCTCCGTTAAATACAATAATATAATGAAATTATTATTCTAGTATAGTTTACGATTCATTCACAGAAGGTTGTTATTTCTTTCGAGGTTTGTAGCAGGCAAGAATTGAAGAGACAAAAAAAAATCTGTAGAATAGTTTTTACCAATAAATCAGTTGAGAATGAAAATTTCAATACAGAGATAACATTAGTTCAGGCATCGATGTCCAGAATATCTTGTTCGTTATTGATGATGATTTTCCTGCTACATTTTTCACTCTAAATGAACATTTTTCCTCCAAGAGACCAAGCCTTCTTTGGTCCAACATTTTCTTTTGCTTTTTTCAATAGCTGAAATTTCTTTTTACTCAAGTCCTCAAACACAGAAATATTTTTATTCTTATAACTATTATTTCGATTTTCTTGATATTGGTAACAAAATTCACAACGGACGGGGTTTCGCCACATCGGTATCCTGACGGCCATTGATTCTGAAGATGGAATCTATTTCTTGTTTGGTGCAGCTGATATTTAGGAAGTGTTCAAAAAATTGTAACGTATTTTCAAGAAGATATTCATCATCCGCTTCTTCTCTTAGACCTTGAATACTAATGGAGTTTATTTTCTGGTGTTGTACTAGATCACTTATTTCTGTTGTTAAATGTGCTATTTCAATCTTCTTCTGAAGTGCACATTTTGACGTATCACTAAGTGAAGTTTCGATGGAGGCGGGTTGTTTTTCCAATTACTGAATTTACTATCAAAGGACTTTTCGATTTTTGCATAAAACTCTGCTTATCAGTTCTTCTACATCTGTGTCCTGAAGCTTGATTTTATCAGTTTTATCTGGTTCTGTTAACGCCTGTTATGCAGCGCGTCGCCTTCAAAGATAATGTGAGAGTAGGTTTCCTCATCATTAGCAGAAACTCTGCACTTCACGGTTCCTCTATTTATTCTCATTGTGTGCAGGTGTTCTCTTAGGCCACATTCTTCTGTTAGTAATCCGGTTATTGTGCTAAAAGCTACTTTTTTCCAGAAAATGCAAACTTTGTCGTAGAAATGTGCATCGAGTGTGATTTTGACGTAGTTTTGTTCTTTAGGTGGTTTCTTTTTCTTGAATTGTGTTCACACTAAACATTTCAAATATTCAGTTATTAAACAGGTAGAGGATGACAATTATAATGATTTGCCGCAGTGGTCAGGTTGCCTTTCCTCTTTTGAGCTGTAGGAAAACCTGGCAAAAATAGCAGCACAGTAGTCGTTCTTTTTAATAATACAAGCAAGCAGTCCTTACCAGGATTAATACGATAAAATGTAATAATACTGGAATAACTTTTCAAATGATCGAAAACTCATCCTAATCATTGAGCTCCCCCTTTCGGAGAATAGCCAAAACTCTTTAAATTATAATTCGTCGTATCGAGCGTCTCGTTCTAAAATAATTACTTTGTTGCTCTGGAGTAGTTTTACAAAGCTGCAACATAGTTGAAGGAAAGTCCAATTTTCCGTTCCAACTACTTTAACAGTAATTGAGTAATTCAGCTTCGTTCCTCTCTTTATATACTTCCGAGGCATTTTTAGCAAGTTAGTTGTAAAAATTAAACAGCTTTGCTGTCATTTCGGACTACAAAAAGAGTGAGACTATTTCAGAATAAAATGGCGTTTAATCTGGAGAAACTTTTTCCAGGGTGTTTCAGTAGACGAATATCTATGGAAACATATATCGATTTTGTTATCCAAGTAAGATTTGAGGAAGACCCCACTAATAGTGTATAATTATGCAGTCTGTTCATAAAGTATAACGGTTGTATTTCTACAAACGTTCAATTTCTCCATTTTTACTGTAGAGCACGGCAATATGAACCAAACACTAACTGAGTTATGAGTTCCTGAATAAGACTTACAGTGTTTTTGTTGATTAGTATCTTATTTTACAACTCGAAGAACCCTGCTGAATACTCCACCAAGGCTGAATAATTAATTATTTAATAAAGTCAATGAAAGATATGTTTGTTCATCTTGTAACAAAGTTTGGTTATATACAACTGTCAAAGTAAATTTTGATTTTGAAGTCTTCTTCGCATTTCATAAATGGTTCTTCTTCTTATTTTTTAAGAAATAAGAGAATTCACCCAGTTCTGACATAGTTAATAGATATATGGTTCTGACGACATGTGATAATTCCGTCCAAACCATTGATATAATTTATAACTATTACTCAGAGAGAGATAGCATAATTGAATCTTTTATGCATAGCCAAGATGTTGGTTTCATTTTATCTAAATATGAGAACAGCTGATTAACTGTTCTTTGATAATGTGACAATTGGTAACACTGATAACATTTTGGTTTGAAGAAGGGATTCAATTTGGAATTTCCGTTTATCTAACATTTCGTCCATTTCTCTGTGTCTGGTTTCACGTAAAGAACTCGCTGATGGTTTAATTTTTGTTTTTGAAAATCGTCCTATAGTGTCTGATAACTTTGAGAGATAACTATCTATTCAAAATTCAAAGTGGAATTCATTGGAATGCATATTTTTGTCATTTATAATGCTTTTAAAATTATTTTATTTCCAATGAATTTTGATGATTTTACAAATGGCGTCATAGTTTTACAACAATTTATCTTTTCTTTGTGTGTAAAGTTCTGCCAGAAAGCTTACTTATTCATATTTATATCTTAAATGTGTTATTACGAGGGCTGACAATAAAGTAAGGTCTCCAATTTTTTTTTTCATAGAAAATGACATTTATTTACAAAAAGCGATACACCGTTGGAAAGGCCAAGGTCTTGGCTACTTTTCTACATAATCGCCATTTTTTTCCAACACCTTGCGCATCCGCACGATGAACTTGTCTATGCCGGCAGAATACCACTCTCCGTCCGCCTCGCGCAGCCAGGTGTTGACCTCTTTCTGAACCTCCGCGTCACTATCAAACTTCTTCCCTCCGAGATGTTTTTTCAGGGCGGGGAACATGTGGTAGTCACTGGGGGCCACGTCGGGACTATAGGGAGGGTGATCGATGATTTCCCAGCCAAATGTCTTGAGCAGGTCAAGGGTAACGTTGGCTGTGTGCGGGCGCGCGTTGTCGTGGTGAAATTTCACTCCTTTGCTCAGCAATCCCGGGCGTTTGTTTTTTATGGCACGACGAAGCTTTTCCAGGGTCTCACAGTACCTTGCTGCATTGATAGTGGTTCCCCTTGGCATGAAATCCACCAACAATACCCCGTGACGATCCCAAAACACCGTAGCCATCACCTTGCCGGCTGACAGTGTCGCCTTAAACTTTTTGGGTTTCGGAGAATCGCTATGGCGCCATTGTTTGGACGACTCCTTTGTTTCGGGTGTGTAGTGATGAGCCCACGTTTCATCCCCCGTAACAAACCCTTCCAAAAAATCATCGCCTTCCTCTTCAAAACGGGCCACAACTTTGGTCGCACATTCCACGCGCCGCTTCATGTGGTCTTCGGTCAGCTGTTTCGGCACCCATCGGGCAGAAACTTTGTGGTACTGCAACTTGTTCACAAGGATATGACGGATTGTTTCGCTGCTACACACTCCTCCAAGCTTCTCTTCCAAGTCCCTAATTGTCGCACGGCGGTTTTTGAGCATTTCTGCCTCCACTGCTTGAACAATCGCATCCGAGACCGACGGTCGGCCACTTCTCTCCTCGTCGTGAACATTAGTGCGCCCGGAATTGAACTCGCGGCTCCACTTACGCACGTTTTTTATGTCCATACACTTTTCCCCGTAAACTTCAACTAGTTGACGATGGATTTCAATAGGTGTCACCTTTTTCGCACTCAAAAAACGTATTACAGAACGCAATTCGCACTTGGACGCTGACGCGAGTGGTACCTCCATCGTTGACGGCTGCTCAGCCAAGACTGAGCGGTCGGGGAAGTCTCACCCAGCAGCAAAGTGGTAGTGGGGGAACCAAGGAACACGGCGGTGTTGCCAGATTTCGCCTAGCGCGTGATCCGGCGAAGTTGCAGCGTTGGAGACCTTACTTTATTGTCATCCCTCGTACTTACGTATTTAAGTATGAATAGTTTTGAAACTTCATAGTTTAAAACTATCTCAAATACTCCAATTTGAGAATTTGAGTCTCCACTTCACGCCATTGAATGTGCGATGAATGTTGGTGGCCGATTGACACAATAGTAGAATACTCAACAAAAGTATCTACCTATATGATTACTGGCTGAATTAAACACTCAATCAGGTATCAAGAACCAGGTGGTGGATTCAGAAGCGTTTCTGAGCTGCAGTTATTGAATATAAGAACCAATGAACTTGAGAAGCTTGAAATATAATATCAATATTCACAGGAGAAGAGTTGGGTTGTTTTAAATCTAGAGTACTATAACCTATTGGTCAGGAAGAGCATGTACGGTTTAAATGCATTTAACTCATTTAAATATATGTAAGTAAGTTGGTATGACCATTTTTAATAACGAACATTATAGTACAAAGAACCAAAATTTCTTATACAACGTGATTACTATCATCGTTTACAGACTTTTCAAGATCTCGTCAAGCCCCAAACTCGGCTTACCAAACGTTTAATTTATTAAGTACAATTTTTTTTATACAATCGACAAAAACATCATAATTTTTTACCCTGAAAATCCCCACATACTAATTTTGACTCGAATTGGACCAGATTTACAAATTTCGTCAGCCGTCTGGGAGCCACCATCTTGTTTTTTTTTGCATTGACGGACAAATCATAATTTCCGACCTTGAAAACCAGCATATATCAATTTTGAATCGAATCAGACCAAAATTGCAAATCCTGTCCGCCATTTTGGAACCGCCATTTTGTATTTCCTCTTAAAAATATTTCATAATGCATTGTTACCGAATTCATGTCAAAATAGCTTGCAGTATTATAATTTGGAATACGGAACAGTTGTTTTTCCCGCAAGAGGGCGTGAAAATAAAAAGTTAGGTTGCAAAAATTGACAATGGTAAATTCCTCATGGAATTACCTTTTCAATGATGTGTCACACTTACTACTTTTCCTTTTCAAATTGTTTGGCTGATAGTGCCCAAGGGGTGGGGGAAGAGGTATGACAGTTATTGTTATAATAGGAAGATGTCCCCCTTGGATTAAAAATCGACATGTTTTTGCATTTTATTCACAACACATGCGTTTTGAAGATATATAATATTCATTAATTGAATGATCAAGTACATTAATTGAAAAGTATTCATTCGATTGATGATTCCTTTAAATAATATTGATTATTATTATTCTTTCTTGAAATGAATGCTGTATTATTGATATAATGAACTCGTTCATGGCGACGAAGTATATTTTACATCAATTCAATGAATCGTGATCATTGAACTAATGAATGTTGGTTGTTAATATAATGGAGATTTCTTGAAAGCCATGAATTAAATTCGTTGATTTATCATTGGTGTCTAGTTAATGAATTGTGTTTATTATTTTAATAAGCGGTATTCCTTCAACCAATGCATGTTAATTAATGCAATAAATGCTTTGGATTTTGATGAGACAGTGAAATTCTAAATGTAGGAAAATTAAGGTCAAATTCAAACATAACATCGCAATCCTGATGGAATGGGCATCACCTAAAATATGATATGCATCGAGAAACTGTTCTGAATTACACCAGATAAAATATTGTCCAACATAATTTTCTGTTATGAATTTCTGATAAACTTAGTCTAGATTTTAATGATATATTTTCTTTTGAGATGTATTTGACAAGTAGATAAGCTATGCCGATCCTACCACCAGCATAGGGAAAACAGTGTGTTAGAGAGAGAGCGAATCCGAGCGTGTGTGTGTGAGAGAGAAAGAGCGTGTGTGACGTAGTTGAGGACTTCTCAGTCGAGAGCGTCAAATTTCAATTTGTCATCCGCCATCTTGCATCGTACCACGGAACACCTCCTACCACGGAACACCATCATGTCACTCTTGCATGGGCGCGCGAATTCAAATTTCATCGCGTGTGTGACGAGAGCGTATTTTGATGAATAAAAAAAGATCTCGGCCGTGGGGATCGATCTGACTACCTCCAGATGATGGAGCGGACATTGAACACACTCGGCTACGGACCTCGTTGTAAATGTAGATGAAAATGTTGGCTATACGACTGACGTGCCATGATTTTGTTGTTGGTTTGTCAACGTCCTGTATACAGCAGACATAAAAAAATATACACACACACACACAGTGTAGTTGAAGGTGTAGGAGAAAAATACATCAGTGAGGACATGGTTCATTTGCGGTGTGTCGCATTGTCATTGGGGGATGCCTACATGGGGGAGTGCAAAATGGGGTAATGCAAAATGGGCCATTTGTAAACATGTAGTGGTGGGGTTGTAGGATGTGTTTGTAACAATGTCTCATTTGCGGTGTGTCGCAGTGTCATCAGTCAACTGTCATGTGACTGTTTTGTGTATTGAACGATAAACAATAAAATGAGCATTTTAATTCAAAGTATTTTTATTTTTCTGAGGATGAACAGGACTATTTGACATGCTTTCATAACATTTCAAATTCCAATTTGGAACATTATGTTTGGCAATACTTGGAGCAAATGCCTCAGACGTTCACAACTTTTTGGCTTCTTCCACGTACCGACCTATGAACCAGCATTCACAAGTGTCAGGACCTTCTGTTACATCAGGATATGACCAACAGCAACTTTTGTAATGTGAATTATTGGTTTCTGTATTTTGTATTGACTCTAGGCGCTTCTTACGCTGTTCCCATTCTTTCAGAATCACTTCATAAATTTCATATCTATGTTTGTGTTTATTGATGAAGTTATTTATTTTTTCGCACGCGAATACTATAACTGAACTTGTTGGAAGCATATCACCCAATAAAGGAAATAAAAACCTGCTTGCGGGCGTCCGTGCGATCGTGCGTTCATGCGTGCGTTCGTGCGTGTATGCGTGCGTGCGTGCGTGCGTGTTCGCGTGCGTGCGTGCTGCGTGCGTTCGTGAGTGCGTACGTGTGTGTGTGCGTGCGTGTGTACGTGCGTGTGTGCGTGCGTGCGTGCGTGTATGCGTGCGTGCGTGCGTGCGTGTATGCATGCGTGCGTGCGTGCGTGCGTGTATGCATGCGTGCGTGCATGCGTTCGTACGTGTGTGCGTGCGTGCGTGCGTAGGTGTGTACGTGCGTGCATGCGTGCGTGCGTACGTGTGCGTGCGTGCGTGTATGCGTGTGTGCGTGTGTATGTGCGTGCGTGGGTGCGTACGTGTGTGCGTGCGTGCGTGCTTACGTGTGTGTGTGCGTGTTTGCGTGCGTGCGTGCGTGCGTGTGTGTGTGTGTGTGAGTGCGTGCGTGCGTGGGTGCGTGCGTGCGTTTGTGTATTCGTGCGTGCGTTCGTGGAAATAAAAACCTGCTTGCGGGCGTCCGTGCGAGCGTGCGTTCATGCGTGCGTTCGTGCGTGTATGCGTGCGTGCGTTGGTGCGTGCATTCGTGCGTGCGTGCGTGCGTTCGTGCGTGCGTGCGTGCGTGCGTGCGTGCATGCGTGCGTGCGTTCGTGTATTCGTGCGTGCGTTCTTGTGTGCGTTCGTTCTACATGGGGGATTGCAAGATGGGGCATTTGTAAACATGAACTGGTGGGGCTGTAAGATATTTGTGTCATTCCCTCCATCTCATTTGTTATATGAATTTTCAATGAAATCTAAAGTTGACTACTGCAGACACTAACAACAACAATCAAAAAAACATTTCAATTGATTTTTTTCTTTTTCGGGAGTTGATAATTTTAGATGGAGTATGAAAGTGAGATAATAATAATGAAGTTTGGAAAAATGGAAGAAATTGTGGGGTAACGGGGGTCGTTGCGCTTCAACGTGCGATTCCTCAATGAGAAACGTATACAGAGTATCTCAAAGTACAACGTTTAAGAGAAGAAAACGTGGCGGTTGTCAAATTTGGTATACCAGGTGTACCAACAAATTATTTAAGTAAAAAAAAAACATGGATGCAGTTTGTCAAATGTCAACGTTTAAACAGGGTGTCTCAAAATACAACGTTTAATGGAAAAAAACTTGGCGGTTGTCAAATTTGGTATACGGGGTGTACCAACATATCATTTAACAGAAAAAAAAACATAGGGGTTATTTGTCAAAAATGTCAACGTATATACAGGACATCTCAAAATATAGCGTTTAAGAGAAAAAAACTGTCAATGAGTTATACCAGGTGTACCAACATAACATTTAAGAAAAAAACATTGCTAAATCACTGGGGATCGTATACGGGGTGTCTCAAATAACATCATTGAAAAGAAAAAAACATGACGATTCAACGGGAGTCGTAGTGTTTCAACGTGTGATTCCAATGGGGAACGTATACAGTGCGTTACCAAAAAATATAAAGGGCATTCAGTATACAGAAGGTTTGAATGTATAATCAATAAAAAAACATTACTGCCACCGTCATCAAGAAGGAATACATCAGCGCCATCTATTGTCGAGGTGACCAATATATGAATATTTTATATCTTTACGAATGATAGATCAACCGATTATTTTAGCATCAATGGATTCATCTAGATGTCAGGGAACATATTCAAGCATTTTCCAAAACCCAACGGTTATAGGAGGCTAAGTTTGTTATTATTGAAGGTACAATACGAACATTTAGACCGTTTATACGTGCAATCCCAGCAATTGTGCAGACGTTTCGGGTGTATTGCACGCATCTCAAACGTTTTTGTGATGCTTTTCAAGCGTCTGAGTTAAAATTTCAAGCGTCTGTGCGTGCGTTTCACGCGTTTTTGCAGGAGATTCGATCGTTTTATTCATTCAATGCAGAACATTCTCGAAGTTTCGATATTGTCAAATGTCATTTAGTGAAATGAGTCAACAAAATTACCCATCAATGAATACCAAAATGTATGGCAATTGACTGATTGAATACATAAAAATTATGTACTAACTGTTGGTTTCAGAAGTGATAAATAAGCGAGTTCCATTAAATATGCAATAAATCAAAATCTAGCAATTTTGGTGGATGTTTTCATAGTAAGCATACGAATTCAGCAAATTCAGTATAATGAGTGTCAATAATTGAGGAAAATTTACTCAACTCCAAGTAATAAATATCAGAAAATTGCATATATAACAAAGTGTGAAATGGTTGAGTAAAAATATGTCAAAAGGACCAGTAAACATTATCATATACATAACATGACTCCGGATAAAAAAGGTTCACTTCAGAGTAGTTCTAGAGACCGATTTTGCAATAATATAAATACTATTGATCTACACTTGCGAATGCCAGATTTTGATGAAATCGGTATCAATCGATTCGTAAAGATGTTAAGAAATATAATCAAGCAGTTTCAGTTATTGAATTATTCCTAAACAGTAACTTTGTTATTATTAGAGATACAACAATATGTTGATACTTTAAAGAGACGAATTTCTATCATAATCATCTTCCATTGAAGTTCTCATCCAGAAATGGTGTTGAAGAATGGAGGTTGGTATAAGATCAAAGATAAAATATTATGCTTTTTCAATATACGACAAAAGTGCAGAAAACAACTACTTTCTTAGTTATTACCACATTAGACATTGAAATGAAATTAACAGATGTATTCACCAAACAAAATATTAATTCCCTTACATCTTCGATTAGCTTCTTGATCAATAAAGCTCATAATAATGATGACAGTGACATGGTTGATGATGCATTTGAAAACAAAAGAAGAACTTGTTAACATAGTAATAGTAAGAAATATAGAGGACAGCTCATGAAGTATGCATGTAGCATCAGGTGTCAAGCTCGACGCTTACGAAATGAATCGGGATGAATCAACTAAATTAGGAAAATTATCATTTATTTATTGAATACATTTAGCAGGTTCGAAAACCCAATTTTCGTCAGCATATAATGATTTATGTGAATTTATGCAGTGTGTTATGTCATTAATAAACAGAGGAAACAGAAGAGGTCCTAAGTTAGAACCCTGAGGAATACCTGAAGTAGCAATAAATGTCAATGATTTGACTTCCCTCATATTCGACAAATGAATTTCTATTTGATAAGTAAGATTTTAAAAGGTGTTGAATATCAGGTGAGAAGCCAAAGTATGGTAGCTTTCTTAGAAATTCTTCATGTGAAACCCGGTCAAAAGCCTAACTAAAATCTGTGTAATTAATCTGTGTATCAAATATAGAGGCCAGCGCATTAAAGTTTACGTATGAGAGCCGAGAGATATCAAATTTGACGCTTTGGATGAAAGGATACAAAATGCCATGAAAATAATGACAATAATAAAAAAAATTGAAGAGGACGTCGCATACACTAGGCGTCCAACAGGTATCAAGCTCGATACGTTGGATGGAACAAAACGAAATAAATCGATGAAAGCATGAAAATAATAATGATAATGAAAAATGGAGACATAGTATAAAGTACGCGATCGGCAGGTATAAAGGTTGACGCATTGCATGAAACGTCATGAAAATAATAATAATATTAGGAAATATAGAGAAAAACACATAAACTATACATTCGACTTGACGTGTTGTATGAAAGGAATCATTGCGAAATAGAAAACGTAAAAAAATGAATGACAACGAATGAAACGATAAATTGAGGTGAACAAAACGGTAAAAAAACAAAAGAGTTTGTCAACCATCATTCTGTGAAATGGGTATACAGAGTGTTTTTAAGGAATAATCAATAAAAAAAGAAAATGACCGCCATCGTCATCGGGAAGGAATGCATCAGCGCCATTTACCATGTACCATTTACCAATACATGAATTACCTACGTTTTGGATCTTTGCGAATCATCGAAAAATATGCACTTCAGGTTTGTAAAAATTTCATGATTCTAGTATCTGTCAAGTAACAATTAATTACATAGATAAAAGTATAAAAGTAATCAGATATCAAATGTGAATATTCATCAGATCGGTTTCAATTCAATTCATTTCAATTGACAATGTTTCAATTCAGTAAGCAGGTTCGTGAGTCAGATTTCACTGACGAGGATATCAACTTTGACATACAGTGGGAAGATTAATAGAATCGGTTTCAGTAAAACAAGGCTCGTGCGTGTGTTAGTATGATAGTTTGTGAGAAATACATCACCGACAAAAGGAATTACTTCTACAAGTTCAAAAAATCGAAGAAAGTTGTAAAACCTCGAAGTTATTTCAACGACTATTCCACTCTTCTCAAAATATTCACGTAATCTGACCAATCACAAATCAAAGACAACTTGTATTATCGCTACAACACAGTATTCATCTTTCAGGGAACTCCTATTTGTAGTAGGTACACATAAAATATTTGACTAACTTGTGAATTTTCAGTAGTAATATCCCTTCAAAATGCAGAATTTTCGAAATACTTTCACCTTGCCAGTCGCTCAAACTGTGTTGCTGTACAAAACACCACTCGAGCAAGCTCTCGTGGTGTTTCTAAGCAACACAGTTTTCGTGACAGCAAGGTGAAATTATTTTTTGAAAATTCAGCATTTTGTCGGGATATTACTACTGAAAATTCACAAGTTAGTCCAATATTTTATGTGTACCTACTACAAATAGGAGTTCCCTGAAAGATGAATACTGTGTTGTAGCGAAAACACCAGCTGTCTCTCAATTCTGATTGGTCTGTCAGCGTTGGTGTTTTCAATGATGCAACCATAGATGACAGAGAAAAGTTTGACATTTTGACAGATTATAATTGTAGGCGAAAACATCAAAATGAGTCTTATCGTAACTATATAATAAATAATTGATACTTAGTTATGATATATTTTTTGTGATTATAGTTGATTGATTATGGTTATGATGAATTGATTGTTCATGTTTATAATAATACTTTTAATGCTTCGTGAAATCGTCTAATAAAATTCCACTCGTGATTGAATTTATCTCATAAGTCTGTCTTTTATTTCTGAACTCAAGTGAATTGTATCGAGAAAACACTACTCGTCCTGCGTCCTGCGGTGTTTTCTCGAAGCTATTCATTTTCGTTCAGAAATGAATCGACAGACTCATCGCAAAAATTTAATCACTTGTGGTATTACTACTGAAAAGTAGATTTGTGAGTAGGTGTTCATTATCCTATTTAGTAGTTGGTCTTCATTGAAATTAGTTCGAGTGTTTACGATTTTTTTTTTTTTTTTTTGAAGAAGAAGAGGGGGAAAAGTGTGTTGCGGGTTAGTGTTGGAAGAAACTAAATGATATGAAAAGAAAGGAAGCGAAAATGAATGAAATCATAAAAATAATTGTGATAATGAGAAAAAGAGACAGCGCATTAATTACGCGTTCGACAGGTATAAAGATTAACGCATTGAACGAAACGTCGTGAAAATAATAATAATAATATTACGAAATATAGAGAAGAACAACTCATAAACTATGTGTCCGACTTGACGTGTTGGATAAACGAATCCCAACGAAACGAAAAGGATACGTGAAAAATAAAATGAGATTCAAAATGAAAAATTGAGGTGAACTAAAAGGTATGAGACGATGGGAAAACAGATGCAATCAAGAAACAGTTTTATGGGCATTTCGTTAGTCACAGTATTTCTCAAGAAACAATACCATATACAAAACAATTGAGTCACCAAATTTGATATTCATTAGATTTCGTTTCAATTGACGAGAGAAATTTCAATAAGCAAGTTTGTTAGAAAGACACCCATCAAAGTCGTTTAATATCCACCAGTTTTTTGCAGGGACGGCTTAACTCGTTCATAATTCCAGTTTGTAAATTAGATAGCTTCGGGTTTTTTCGAACGTGTTACGAGTATATAATCCTCGTTCCCATATGAAAATGGTGTTTGGGGACCAAAAATCAACCCTCTACAAAATACATCAATTCCGTTCTCATTCTTTATTCACATTATTTCCAATGACATCTTGAGCATTTTTCTATGAATTCAATTTAAGTTCTTGTGGAATTCCTCTGAACGGTTTTGTTGTCATTTGAGAATTCCTCAAGGAACCATTACATAGACGAAACCAATCAGACACCAAATTTAACGTGCGGGTGGAAATATTCATCAGATTGGTTTTCAATTCAACTCAATTCAATTCAGGTGTTGTGTTATGTTTCAATTAAGTGAGCAGGTTCGTGGGCGAGATTTCGCTGACACAAGATTAGGAGATTCATTAGATTTGTTTCCATCAAACGAAAGGCTCGTGCAGTTTGTTACTAAAAAAGTCTGGGAGAAATACATCACCAACGAAAGGAATTACTTCAAATTATAAATATTTTCAAGTGAATCGTATGGTATTGCTTGTGAGTGGAAATGAGCCGAAAGACTTGAGGTAATATCGAGACGATTCAGAATATTTCCGACTGAACTATGTGTCGATTCAAAATGAATAATATATTCAGATCATTTTTGTTGAAATTGCTCATAGCCAAAGCACCATTGCCCAAACTCACTCAAATAAATAGTTCCAGATAATTTTTGATAAAAAAATATTTTGGCTGAAAACACTACTACGCATGCCCCGTGTAGATACACATTTTCCTTCGAAATGACAAAAAAAATACAGTAGTAATCATCGAAGAAGGAGTTCAGAATTGGTGTTCTCTTCAAAATTATCTATTGCCAAAAAGTCCACTGATCGAATAACTGAAGAGGTGATTCCTTCTATCGGAAAAACGAAGATATACAGCGAATTGGAGTTATGATAATATTCCCTCAAAAATACTCGAAAACATAGCCTGTGCGGGTAGAGAATGCTTGTAATTATTATTATTTGTCAGGGTGCGCCGAGTCGACTTATTCTGGAGACGTATTCACTTTTCAGCTGTTGGAAAACTAGGATAAATTATCGCATCACCGTTACAAAAACGAACATGTGAATTGCTAGAACAAAAACATAATATCAAAATATCAATGAGGATTTCAGATTTCAAGTCAAAAGAACAATGCAACAATTTGGTATTAAAGGATTAACACAAATAAATATCTGAGAAAATTAGGAGTTTAGATGAAATATACTCGAAGTTGATAACAGAATAGTTCCAGAATCGTCATATCAAAAAAAAGACTTGTTATGAATATGAGCAAAACGGAAATAACTCGTTGAAGGAAATGTGGTATCACATCATACAACAATATCAAGAAATTCCTTGGAGAAGAAAGGTGGATGAAAAAACAATACGGATAGTTGAAAGGTGCTGAAAATTTTCATTAAAATGCCCCACTCCGATGAGTCTTCGGAACAAAATTCAAGAGTAGCATTTACCGCTTTAAGTTTGTCAAACGTACAAAGGCAGACTAGTTAAAAATAAAACATTTTGAATAAAAAATTAATTAGGCATTTTTATTTTGATAATATATCACATAGCCATTTGTAAAGAATATCTACGATTCGGAGGCTGCAATTGTAGTTGGTGCGGTTGCGACGAATGTGATGCATACAAGGTAAGATGTCATCATTGTTGCTGAATGTGGGAACCATCCATGACGTATAATCATAATCCTCCAAGTTCACAACAGGTGTGGTAGACCCAATTGTTGAAATTTCGCTGATCATCGCCAGGACCATCAAAAGATAGACAATTTCCACTACCCATACAATTAGCACGGTTCTGACGATCCCATTCTACAAACGTAATGTTTCATTGTATTACCTAGTCCAAAAATACCAACATTTCATTATATAGACTTATAAGTTAGGTTGGCCGAGCGGTCTAAGGTATTGTACTTGAGTTACGATTCCTGAAAGGGAGCGTGGGTTCAAATCCCACACCTAACTAACAACATCTTTTTTTGATTTATCTAACTTCACTTTATCACGAAACATTAAGGCTTAGTAACCACGTTTTTTCAAAACCGTGGAATGGTGGTAACCACGTTTTTCAAAACAGGGGGTTCTGGTCGGAGCTTCCAATACTTTTAACATTATGACTATTTTCTTTGTGATAAGCTGCCGTCTGATTGTCGGAAAGCATCATTAAACGTTCATAACCTGAAGCCATACTGCCATCATGATTGGTTGAAATATTAGGATATCAATGAATTCAATATAATAATCTGCAAAGGGGTGTTTGAGAGCTTTTATCACAGCATTTAAATATACTCATCGACGAAAAAAAAATAGCATGAATCAAAGACATGAAGTTTTTTCAGATATTGAACTGCAATCTGCACACCAGCACAGATCACATTGAAGTCAAGATCGTTTCAATCATATTCTTTTCGATTTGAAGGATCGAAATGATTGTAGTAGTAACGACTTTTTATTGAAATAACAAATTTTTGTTGATGATAGTGTTATTGCATTTAGCTTCATGTCTATATCAATACTTTTTTTCTGAGCGGAATGAAATCAACTTTACTGAATTCATATATATTCTATACAATTATATTATTCGCCTAAACAAAGATTAAGAAAACGACATTTTTCATGTTCCATTTTTATTTTTCATAAATATTCAATACTAAATTCATTCATAAAAAGAAATCAGTTTCGACAGCATATCTTTTAAGTCATCCAAAAGTTTACTACTCGGACATGGAATATCGAACATATTCCAACTGAAGTCTCCTACTTCAATAAGTCTTCTCTGGAACTCATTGTACTTGAAGTAAGTATTTTCTTTAAAAAAATATATGTTACCGTCCATATAGCGAAATGCTGCAGTGATATTATTAGGGATGTCTGGAAATGCATCTTCAATGCGACCTCTAGTGATTATTGCTTTTGCAGTGAAATCCATCCCATTGAATTCAATAAAGGATGCATTGTTATAGAATACGTAAGATTTCCCTGCATACGTTTGAAAGAGGGCATTTATTTTAGCATTTGGAGGTAGAGAAGGAATTTCGATATCTCTATCGATTTGTAAGCTGGGGAATGCACTTGAATAAAATCTATTTTTGCTGGCAACCAATAAATTACCAGTACCAGTTTGGAAAATGTGATCTATACCATTGGTAACCAGTTCATTGGGTAGATAATCCTTGAGTTTTTCAGGTTCAGTAATTTTCTTTTTTTTATCCTTAATATCTACTTTCCAAAATAAATCCTTAACAATAATATATAATCGAAAGCTTGGAAAGCCTGGGGAGTACGCCAAAAACATTGAATGTGGTGGAGATGTAACTTCACATAAATTTCTACTAACTTCAGGTAAATGATGAAGGTAGTGTTTACCTGTAGTATGAACTGCAGGAGAAGTTTTGAGGGTCGTGGTAGTTATCCGGGTTGCAGGAGAAATTTTGTTTGTTGTGGTGGTTGTCCGGGTAGTAGTTGTAGATGGAGGTGTTTTGCGGAACGTGGCAGTTATTCGGGTAGTAGTTGTAGATGGATGTGTTTTGCGGAATGTGGCAGTTATCCGGGTAGTAGTTGTAGATGGAGGTGTATACTTAGGTATAGGAACGAATCGATTCTTTCGACCATACAGCACCTCAAGTCCAGTTATGTCATCATGATGTATAGGACGAAATTGTTGCTGATACCATGGAAACATAATGGCTTTCTCTGTATCACAATGAGCTAATCCTAAAGAATGACCAATTTCATGAACAGCAGTCATTAGTAAATTTGTATATCCATAGGGCATTTTACCATCTCCTGTATACCAGTTTTCTTCGCTATCAAAATGAATTTCTCTACAATTGTCAGGTGCTTGAGGAAAGTAAGCATGAGCAAGAATATTACCAGGTCCATCAAGAGGAAAACCACAATAAGCGGTACCCATACAAGAACTACGGAATTGATGCTCCAGTTTTACAAATGATATAGTAATATCTGATTTAGGTGTTTCCATCATTTCAAATTCCAAAGTTGATGCATTCTCCCACATTTCGAATGCTTTTTTGAACACACGGAGGTATTCATCATAAGCCGTATAATTGTTAAGTGGATAGCGAGACAAATACCAACTCAAATGAGTTTTATTCCATTTAGTGTGCACTCTATATTCATTTTCAGCTTGCTGACATCTAGGTCTCGCAATCAAATTCTTCGTTTCATTATTCAAACTCCCATCTACAGGTAAATTATAACGTTCTTGAAAATCACTGAGAGCTGTTGAAAACTCTGTCTGTGAATTATTACCAACATATCCATACATTTCAAGGTACTTTTGCATAATACTTGATGAATTGTCAACTATTGTTGTTACTGCTGCAGTGACAGTCAGTGTCATTATAAGAAGCAATATTTTGTCCATTCTTAACGCTAGTATGCAATAGAATGAGCCAACCAAGGAAATAATTATACTTATATGCAAAGTAGAAAATGTCTGAATATTTTCCATAATTCCACTTAGCTACATAAATCATACAATAATTTGATTTTACAATACAACAGATAATCCCTCAAACCGTTAGCGTACACGATGCCTATGGATTCTTAATATAAGTAACATTTTACGTTGTTATTCTTTGAACGAAGCAGTTTCAGCAACCCATTTACCACATAGGTTATACTAACCAGCAACATACTTTTCCCCCTGTTCTTCAAAAAAAACTTATTTCAATGAACACCAACTTCTAAATAGGATAATAAATGCTCACTCACACATTTACTTTTTGCGTTAATTGCGCTTTTAAATTCCAATCTTTTTTTTTAACCCAATAAACGTATATTTTGTTCATATTATTTAAATGAATTGACGTTTATATTTTCTACCTTTTTTGGAGCTTGTAAAAATGTATATTTTGGTCGAATTTTTGCGTGTTTCAACGCTTTCAAATTTACCTTCTTTTGGTACGTGAAAAATGTCAATTTTGAACAATTTTGAAATGTCAAATCTACATAAGAAAATACATGTAAAACATGTATTTTGCATGTCTTGATTTTCATCATATGAAAACGACTATTTTTGTAAGCATTTTTGGGTGAATTGATGTTTATATTTTTTAACTTTTTTGAAGCGTGTAAAACTTATATTTTGACTGCATTTTTTGGGTGTTTTGACGCTTTTAAATTCACCTTCTTTTTGTAACGTGAAAAAACGCCTATTTTGAGCTATCTTGAATGTGAAAATTCTATTAAAATCTGTTCGTAATATTCCCATTCACATAACAAACCACGAACACACGTATCTGTGACCGTGGAATTCAATCACAGCACATCAACTATTGAGGAAAAATGGTCGAAAAATGGACGAAAACACGTCAGGTACCCTCACGAGGGGATTGTACCGACTTTGACGTCTGTAATTATTCCTCTCTACAACGGAGGTTAACACCACAAAAAAGCCAGGTATAAACAGCGTGTTTTGTTCAGGTGGAATTGTTACCTAAAGGTTATCAAAGAACAAATTTTTTCTCTAGTTCTCTGTTTACCTATCTGACCTGTCTTACAATTTGTCAACACACTGATAAGTCACTTATCAAATATGTTTCAACCGCGTTGCTTCAACTTGCAATGACCAAAATAAAATGATGTAAACTTCAAGTAAGGACATGTATTTACCATTAGACAAATACAGGTCGCTTCTTTTCTTCAATAATATCTCCAATGAAATTGTACCTTCAACAATGACGAAGTTAGCCTCCTTTGTCCTTTGGGCTTCGGAAATTGCTCAAATATCTTTCTTGACATCAAAACGAATCTATTGATGCCAAAATTATTGAAATCAGCCCACCGAAAGTGGTCATTTCATTTCATATTTGAACTCTGCCTGCTGCGGACTTTCCGAATTAGGCATTACTTTATTTTCTCATTTTTTTTTACAAACCAGAAGTGCTTATTTTTCGATAATTCATAAAGATCTAAAACGTAGGTAATTCATATGTTGGTCACCTCGACAATAAATGGTGCTGATGTATTCCTTCTCGATGACACGGTTACGTCGAAAACGCTGCACTTGTACGCTTTTCAAAAATAATGTTACCTTGCCCCCCACTCACTCACCTGATGTTGGCACTTTAAATCGTATGGACTTCGTCTATGTCTTCCACGAAATTCCGTCTCAATTTCCTCAAGTCCAAGATAAAGTTCAGCATGTGGCAACACTCTCACTCTCTTTCTCCCCCAACTCTAGACTTAATTTTACAACTGGCAACACCCAAATGCCAATCTCACTTCAAACGTACACATTTCATGACACAAACCGATCAGAAATATACATACTGCTGTCATATACTCACTTCCAACCAGACATCAGGATTGACTTAGCATGCTCCAACTTCATGACACAAACCGATCTGAAATATACATGCAGCTGTCATATTATTACGTAGACTTCATGGCAGAAACCACCTAATCCAACATTTCATTATAAGTTGCAACATTTCATTATATACAGTGTGTCCCACTTACCATGCTCACCATGGGTATCTTTTTAATGGTAAGAGATACGAGGTTGGTTAAATGACACCAAATGTGGAGTTTATCAAGGCCAACTATAATGTGGAAAAATATTTTGATAAAATCTATTCGTATTTGTTTCATACACAAATAACAGATTTTGATAATTCTTATTTCTCTTGCACGTGAATTTTGACCAACTTCTGGCGGTCCTAATAACTTGAAATTTGGCTGATGTTCATAATTCCGGTGATAATGGGCTATGAAATTTTTATTGAATTAAAAAATAAAAAATGGCGGCTTCTCCGATATGGCGGACGAGATTTGTGATTATGGTCCAATTACATTCAAAATTGGTATGTGGGGGTTTGTGAGGTCGGAGATCATGATTTTTCTGTTGAAATTTATAAATTCAAGATGGCGACTTCAACATAGTTCTTGTTTTTGTATAAATGGCGATAACTCCCGTGTTATCAACAAAAAGCTATTACTGTGACATAATCTGTAAGAGAAAAAAAAGTTATTCATAACTAAGTCATAGTGAGCTATATGACCTACATTTGAAAAATAAAAATTGGTGCTGATATCTCAAATTCTAGAAGAGTTGGTGTGAATTTCATATTTTTTCAAAATCTCATTAAATAACTGCCATGAGAATGTGAAATTCCTATTCAAATATTTTCATAAATAAAGAAGTTACGGACGAGACATAAAAATGATCAAAATCTGTTTTTGCGTATAAAACAAAAACGAATAGATTTTATCAAAATATTTTTCCACATTATAGTTGGCCTTGATGAACTCCACATTTGGTGTCATTTAAACTACCCTATATCTCTCACCATTAAAAAGATACCCATGGTGAGCATGATAAGTGGGACACACCGTATACATATCGGTTAGGTTGGCCGAGCGGTTTAAGGCGTTGTACTTAAGTTACGATTGTCGAAAGGGACCGTGGGTTCAAATCCCACACCTATACCTTTCTTTTATTTGATTGATCCATCTAACCTCACTTTATGGCGAAACATTAGTTCTTAGTGATACCGTTGAATCATTTTCCAAAACCGTTGACAGGCGGTAACAACGTTTTCAAAACCATTGACAGGTGGTAACAACGTTTTTCAAAACCGTTGACAGGTAACGTGACAGATAGAAATGTGACGTTATGCTTAGCACAGTATGGTTTGGTATGGTGCAGTATGTGACGTTTATGCTTAACGCAGTATGGCTATGTGTATGGCGCAGTATGCGACGTTACGCTTAGCGCAGTATGGTTTGGTATGGTGAAGTATGTGACGCTTATGATTAACGCAGTATGGCTATGTATGGTGCAGTATGTGACGTTACGCTTAGCGCAGTATGGTTTGGTATGGTGCAGTATTCATCTTTTTTCTATTTATGATGACACAAATGACAGAAGCTGCCATCTTTCTTCCAACAGCTATGATGTTTGAATCAAAACGCCCTTTATATATTTTCCTCAATAACTCCTCCAATGGTAAGTTTTTTCTTTGACTCATTTTCCCATTTAACATTTAAGTCTGCGGATTTTGGATTGCCCTGTATATATATATTTTTTCACCCAAATGGAAAAATTTGTGAGAGGTCCCTATACAACTATGATGAGCGATCAGACGCCGCCATGTTTTAAATGAACAGTCTAAACATCCTCTTATTACACAAATACATGTCAGATGTAATTCAATCTCTTCATGGGCAAGCAGTTTTTTTCAAATCTCCATATCCCCAATGAAGCGTTCTTCTCTGTCACATTTTCCGCCCGACATTTGACACAAGTAGCAGCCATGTTTTTTTCTCAAATGTTGTATTTTGAGATACCCTGTATACGTTCCCTATTGAGATCACACATTGAAACGTCATGTTTTTTTTCTTAATTGATGTATTTTGGGACATGCTGTACCCTTATTGGAATCGCACGTTTAAACGCTTGACCCCCGTTAAACCACCATATTTTTCTACAATGATGTTATTTGAGACAACCTGTATACGTTCCTTAGCAATTTGACAATGTTATTTTCTTAAATGTTTTGTTGGTACACCTAGTATAACTCATTGACAGTCACCATGTTTTTTTCCTCTCAAACGCTGTATTTTGAGATGGATATCAGGCGATCGTGACCCCTGAGGTCAACGTCACTAATCAACGTGTTTATCATAATTAACTTTGAATGAATGTTCGTATTCAAGCATTTTAAAAGTGTGATGAATAAAACTCGGAATATTTTTATATTTTTCTAGGAAAAATTTGTGAGACGTTCCTATACAACTATGATGAGCGATCAGACGCCGCCATGTTTTAAATGAACAGTCTAAACATCCTCTTATTACACAAATACATGTCAGATGTAATTCAATCTCTGCATGGGCAAGCAGTTTTTTTCAAATCTCCTTATCCCCAATGAAGCGTTCTTCTCTGTCACATTTTCCGCCCGACATTTGACACAAGTAGCAGCCATGTTTTTTCTCAAATGTTGTATTTTGAGATACCCTGTATACGTTCCCTATTGAGATCACACATTGAAACGTCATGTTTTTTTCTTAATTGATGTATTTTGGGACATGCTGTACCCTTATTGGAATCGCACGTTTAAACGCTTGACTCCCGTTAAACAATGATGTTATTTGAGACCCTGTATACGTTCCTTAGCAATTTGACAATGTTTTTTTCTTAAATGTTTTGTTGGTACACCTAGTATAACTCATTGACAGTCACCATGTTTTTTTTTTCCTCTCAAACGCTGTATTTTGAGATGGATATCAAGCGATCGTGACCCCTGAGGTCAACGTCACTAATCAACGTGTTTATCATAACTAACTCTGAATGAATGTTCGTATTCAAGCATTTAAAAAGTGTGATGAATAAAACTCGGAATATTTTTATATTTTTCTATTATATCCTCGTAAATTTCAATGACTTTTTTCAATTCTTGCACACGTTCACAAAATTCTTCAAGCTTACGTCTATACTCGTCAAATGTCATAGTGTCACTAATTATTTCAGATTCTGGCAGTTACAAACACATCCTACAACCCCACCACTACATGTTTACAAATGTCCCATTTTGCATTACCCCATTTTGCACTCCCCCATGTAGGCATCCCCCTATGACACTGCGACACACCGCAAATGAACCATATCCTCATTGATGTATTTTTCTCCTACACCTTCAACTACACTGTGTGTGTGTATAATTTTTAATGTCTGGCTGTATACAGGACGTTGACAAACCAACAACAAAATCATGGCACGTCAGTCGTATAGCCAACATTTTCATCTACATTTACAACGAGGTCCGTAGCCGAGTGTGTTCAATGTCCGCTCCATCATCTGGAGGTAGTCAGATCGATCTCCACGGCCGGGATCTTTTTTTATTCATCAAAATACGCTCTCGTCACACACGCGATGAAATTTGAATTCGCGCGCCCATGCAAGAGTGACATGATGGTGTTCCGTGGTAGGAGGTGTTCCGTGGTACGATGCAAGATGGCGGATGACAAATTGAAATTTGACGCTCTCGACTGAGAAGTCCTCAACTACGTCACACACGCTCTTTCTCTCTCACACACACGCTCGGATTCGCTCTCTCTCTAACACACTGTTTTCCCTATGCTGGTGGTAGGATCGGCATAGCTTATCTACTTTGACATTTGCAATATGTTTATTTTTCTAGAGAATAATTAATGCATTTCCCAGTTTTTCTCTAGTTTGCTCTAATGATAAATTGTTCAATACATTTAATTCTTTAGTTGATACTGATACATTAGATGGAAGAGTAAATAATAAGCCTATTACTATTGTTATGAATATTTTCATGTTGATTTGAAGCCGCCTTTGAAAAGGGATAAGGGGTGGATTGTTTTTTTTTTGTTAGAGGAACGGGATATTGTCAAAACGTGACATGATTATCAAATTGATCTTGTTTTGGATTGTATTTACGAAATAAAGTTTAGTTTCAAAGTAGTGTTGTCATATCCAACAAGTCGCAGCCCAGCCATCCGACAATACGTTGGAGGTATTTCCAACACTATCAATATAATTATTTATTTACGAAAACAACAAATTCAGCGTATCCGCACATGTAGTGAATATAAAATAAAATTTATGAACACATTAATTTATATCTAAACTACAAAGTACAAGACAGTAGAGAAAAGTACATCGAATACAAATCCTATAAATATTTCTATAAAAACTACCTACTGAATTATATTAATTAGGGATACGAACGTTGCAAAATTAAAAAGAAAGATACGCAAAATATAACCGGTTAAAATATCATCTGAATTGCTGATGGTTGAACCTAAAACTGGTAAAAAAAATTCAAGAAATTAAACCTTAATGATTTACGATATCGGCACCTATTTAATAAAAACTTACTTTCATTCGTGTCTGGCTTGCTTAGATTATGCAGCAATGTTTTCTCTCCTTTGTTTTTCACACTTTGAGGAAAGTTTTTTCATACAAGCTTCCCAATTATCCAGCAGTCCATTTGCATTGTCATATAAAACTTTAGGAATCCATATCAATATTCAAAAAAAAGAAAAATGATTAAACTGAAATAGGGCTAGTTAGGTAGAGATATACTCATAGCTTACCAAATTGAATCCAGAGGGTCGTTGATATGGACGACAGTTGTTAAATATGTCTGCTTTCCTTCTTCTAAAGATTTGTTGAAGTTCATATATCAAATTCTTCTGGAATCAAATTAATTATCATATTTTTACCATATTTTGAAGTATTTCCTACCACCTTCAGCATTGGGATCTGGATCTGAAAAATCAAGTAATACCTAGTATCTAATATGTATACGAGGATATATTGAAAAATTCTTAGCCTATATACTATAGAACCAAACATAATTTCAATGTCAAAATATTTTATTATTCAACATATTCTCCTCTTAATTGGATACATTTATTACAGCGAACCTGCAACGTCTCTAGACCTTTCAAAAAAAATGTTTCTCCTTGCTGTGCAAACCAGACCTCCACAGCTTTCATTACCTCCTCGTTGGAAGAAAATTTACGACCTATTAAACTTTTTTTCAGTTGAGAAAAGAGATGATAGTCGGACGGAGCCAAATCTGGTGAATAAGGGGTGTGTTCTAGTAATTCAAACCCTAAATCACGAATTTTTTGCATGGCAAGATGAGATTTGTGTGCAGGGGCGTTGTCCTGCAAAAACAAAACACCTTTGGATAGCCTTACGCGTCTTTTCTCTTTAATTTTTCCCGTAGAGTGGTCAGTAATGTCGAATAGTAATCTCCAGTTATTGTTCTACCCTTATCCAAAAAATCAATCATTATTACTCCATGGCAATCCCAAAAAACTGAAGCAAGAACTTTTTAGCAGATTTTTGGACACGACACTTCTTATGTCTTGGAGAACTGGAGTGTCATTCCATCGATTGTTGCTTTGTTTCTGGATCGTAGAAATGTACCCATGTCTCATGCATAGTAACAATTCGGTTTAAGAAGTCTACATCGTTTTCAAATCGAGCACAGATCGAACGCGATGCTACTACCCTTGCACGCTTTTGGTCAACATTCAAACATTTGGGGATCCATTTTGCAGCAATTTTTCTCATGTCCAAATTGACGTGAACTTTATGATGAATGCGTTCGTATGAAATATTCAGTGCTTCAGATATCCGTTTTAGCCCAATTCGACGATCTGTTAAAATCATGTCATGTACTGCATCGATATTTTCGGAGACTGACACAGAAACTGGCCTTCCCGATCGGTCATCATCTTCAATGGAAAATTTACCTCTTTTGAAGCTTGCAGTCCAATTTTTCACGAAGGACACGAAGCACATTTATCACCAAGGGTATTAAGCATATCTTCGTAAATCTGCTTACCTCTTACCCCTTTTAAATACAGGTACTTGATGATGGCTCGATACTCCAATTTTTCGATTTTCACAATTTTGGTGGACATATTTTTTCTTTTAATTTATTGCGTAACTCTGGTTTACTTTTTTGACGTCAAACTTTGCACTGACACTTCTAATAAGTTATTGTTCGTTGCTATGGTAACACAATATTTTGTTTATGCAGGGAACTGGTCTAGGCTAACTAGATATCAATACATCCTCGTATATCATAGTAATTCAAGATCTTACCTGATTTTATTGCGCAGCTGCTAATTGTTGTTCGATAATACTCCTGAAATAAACATAAATGAATTTATAATTCATGAAAAATGTATTCTTCATATTATTCCATTCTTACCACGTTTCGGTAGGAAATCTTGCCAAAATCTCTCACGTCGATAGCTCTTTGACAAAGACATTTCAACACCTTCATCTCCAAATTATTGTGCTACAGTTTTTATCAACAATGTCCTGTTCCTTTTGAAATATTTAAATTTTTTCTATAAATTCTAGCCGCTTTTTCAGTTTCATTCCTACTATTGACTAACGTGTCTATTCTGAGAAAGGTATGATTTCAACGCCTCCTAGCATCGAAACTATTCATTTTTGGAGTTTGTCACCCAATTTATTTCTATTCAAAATAACTTGAACTGCATCATATCAAAAATTCAGAAAAGCCCACAGAATTTTTTTCTTTTTGTGTCTTTTAGGAGTGGGGGGATAATAATGAAAAAATGCTATTTCCTTTATTTAGGCATATTTAAACAATCGACGATTCATTCAAAGGCACTCGAGAAATATTTTTTTTGCGTTTCGTAATAGTTGGGGAAGAGGGGGAGGGGGTAAGAATTTGTTTTATAAAACAGCACAATATTGTGCAACATTAGCAACAATGAAACAAGTGAAAATATTGTTACCGGGTTCAAAAATAAATAGTCTAATCTGCGCAAGGGGTGATTTCAACGATAATGTGTGACGACAAACGCAAAAATTGATTCAATTGTACTTCAAAACTCATTTATTAGTCAAGTAAATGTTCGATTTGCTGTCCGTCAATCAGCATACAGTGGTATAAGTTATTTTCAAACCGTTGTCGTACATTCTGGAGCATTTGGGGTGTCACTTCGCGACATACGTTAATGATTCTTTGTCGCAACTGTTCTTATGTGTCTGGTGGTGTTTTGTAAACAAGGCTTTTGATGTTTTATAAAACAGCACAATATTGTGCAACATTAGCAATTATGAAACAAGTGAAAATATTGTTACCGGGTTCAAAAATAAATAGTCTAATCTGCGCAAGGGGTGATTTCAACGGCCCTAGCAGCAAAACTGTTAATTTTTTTGGGTTGGCGCAATGGTAACATTGGTTGAGAATCACATGGACTACATCTCACCAAAAATTCAAAAAAATCCTCGGGGACCCAAATTCCATAAGGAGTTTGCGAGGTGTTTTGAATGATAATTATTCAACTGCAAACCAATGAAAAATGAATTAATCCTTTTGAAACGAAAAATGAGAATAAAATTTTGTCTCCTTTCGAAACATATAAAGAACAGCATAAGAGTATATTTGTGAATACCTATAGACAAAAACTCACCTCTTCGTCTGTCTCTTTCAAAACAAGCGACAAAATAACTCTACGTTCGCAGTTCAAACTCAACTAAATGTATAAACATCCCGAAAGTGACTAGACGCCGCATACACTTCCCTTCCACATTTTTGTTGACATCCTTCACGTAGACATTCACCGCCTCAACGAACACGTTCATTAATGGAATGAATTGATTCTTCATTCGATGATCAGCACATTGTTTCAGTGTGCCATTTTCATTACCTCAATGAACTTTCCCATTGTCGCAACGAAACCATTTCATAGATCTGAGGAACGATCATCATTGAAATCAATAAACTAGTATTTATGTAACACCCTGTAGAGCACTACATACGAAACTGATACTCAGACGAGACAGCGCCCATTTATGACAAAATAAAAGCTCCGAAACGTCTCAGCATCGAAAACCAACTCGAGCGGCTGAGTAATGATTTAAATGATTGTAAGGTACTCACGAAACGTGTTTATAATGCTTGGTAATTCAGAACAGTAAAAGAAACTCAGAAAATCTGTACTTAATAGTTATTTATGCAACAAGTGCAAAAAGTGAATGTTTATTGCACTCGACGTGAAATTGTCCGACGAGGTCGTTAGGCCGAGTTGGACAACACGTCGAGTGCAATAAACAATTTTTGCACAAGTTGCATACAACATTTTTTCTACGTTCATGCAAAAAGCAAAAAATGATTTATTGAGGTGCGGCACTAGGTGTAGGAAAATGAAAAGCGCAACTTGAATACTTTATTATTAATATCGATTTGCATTGAAACAGGAACTAATACGTTACGAACAATTTAACTCAAACTTTATTTTTACCCTCAATTGAAAGTGAATGAACAATTGGTGCAATTTTCAATATGAATATTTCGTAGTGAAGTACCTATTGCCAATCTAACAGAATATCTGCTAAATATGTAGTAGGTTTAAACGTTTATGTTTGTCATGATGACTGCACGTTGAAGTAAAATGACAGATGAGTGCAATAATCAAGAAGTTTTCTTATTAATAATAATAAAGTAAATCGGCAACTGTTTAACTGAAAATTCGTTTCCCACAACCCTGTACGTTATAAAGGCACAAAAAACTTGTGGGCTAAATTCTGTTTTTTTTACTAATAAATAAATAAATAAATAAATAAATAATAATAGAAAAGAATCTTCAGTCACAGTAATTAAACGGATTCAAGAACGCAGTCATAATTAATTCGTGAAACAGTGAAACAGCATGACCAAAATAAAATTTCCATCAGGGCAGGTAATATAACTTTTTTTAGTTTTTACGGCAGACCAGAATGTCAACCGGAATGAGAGGATAATTTATCACTTACTTACATAAGAGAAACATCTCGAGGGTAACCTCTATCAGCTGTTATTCCCGCGCGTGGCAAAAAATTACACTTGTTGACAAACGAAGATATACATTCTTTGAATGGAAATTTATGGCGAGAACGATAATTCGGGAGCTTTCTTCATGACTGTGGAAACGTGTTTAGGAGGCTTGATAGAAATGTAGTATTTACTGGCAAAAACTAGTGGATTTCGATTACAATTTTGCTGATCCGTTGCAGACCTTCCAACGAATGTTTGGCGATGTTGAGTTATCTCCTAACGACTAGCACACTGCTACTTTCAATTAGACACACGAAACTAAACATCACGAAACGTCGATTCTGATTTTTGTTCTTGAACTCTAACTAAGAACTCCCTATTGAATTGTATTGTTAGGTATGGATGGTGACTGATGCGCTGCGACCTAGTTAGATCTATTGTGCCCCATCTTCTTCTGCTATCTCAAGGTGTTCTCGTTTACAGCAGCACCTCAAGCCTCAATTCCTTCAGGAATTTTAGGATTTTGAGGGGGTCCATTTGTGGTATTTCTTCCACAGTCAGCTGGTGTGATCCCAGTATATTTAATCTTTTGTGGTATATAGCATAACACTCCATCAATATGTGGTTAGGTATTTCTGGATGTTCCCCACAGAATCTGCAGGTGTTGTCCTCCTCTAAGCCTAGCTTCCTTAGGTGTTCTTTGAGTCTGCAATGCCCCGTTAGAAATCCTGTGATTGTCTTTAGACTAATTTTGCTGAGGTTAATCAGTGTTTTCGATCTTGCTCGGTTGAAATTGCCGAGTAGATCTTTGGCCTGCCTTAGCCCTGGAAGTCTTTGCCAGTATGTTGCTCTCATTGCTTCTTCAGTTTTATTGAGTTCTTCTTGGAAGTAAGATTTTCCAAGTCCGCAGAATGGTTCTGGCCCGATCAGTGGCGTTGATGCCCCTTTTCGTGCCAGGGTGTCTGCTTGTTCATTGCCCTCTACTCCGACGTGCCCAGGCACCCAGATGAGGATCACCTTGTTGTTCCTGCCTAGATCATTAAGTTTTTCTAGGCATTCCCAGACCATCTTCGAGTTGATGTTATATGAGCTCAACGCTTTGATGGCTGCTTGACTGTCGGAGAGGATTGCAATTTCCTAGTTCCGGTAGTTCCTGTCGAGGTTGAGTTATCTCCTAATGACTAGCACACTGCTACTTTCAATTAGACACACGAAACTAAACATCACGAAACGTCGATTCTGATTTTTGTTCTTGAACTCTAACTAAGAACTCCCTAACTCGGGGTTGAACATCAAGAACTATGGATAAAGACTACCAACTATACGAACTGTCGATTCATTCCTACAACTAGGAATTAAAACTCCGGAACTGCCGAATCTGACTTGCGAACTGAACACTCTGTCTTTTGCCCGGAACTGACTGGATACCAATTGGATACTGACTGAACATACGCTACGGGTCATTTTATATCCTCATGAAGCTATAAATTTTAATTTAATGAATAATAAACTAACACAATAGTGACATTAATTACGGCTATTAATAACACTCTAATAGTCTTTTTCTCATATATCATAATGTTAATTCGGCTTCTTGTCATCCTTAACCCTTTATCGGTTCTTGTAACCATATGGCTACATAATTCTTTGTATCCCTTATCGGGCAAGTCATCAAAATGGCCTAAAAAAATTTGCATAATTTCACAACGTATTCATAATATCAATATTTACATGTAAACGCAACCTCAGCAAAAAAATTTACGAGCACAAATCATAAAAAGTTTAACTGGCAATAAGAGGTAACGCAAAATCGATTTGTGCCTTTGTCCCCCCTCCCAAGCTCGTTTGTTTTCGTATGGTTTCGTTGCCTGTGAATCGAAGGACTACGCGGAACTAAGAACAAATGCTTTTGGATGTGATGATACCATATGGTTACATGGTCCATGAAATAGCGCTTGGTTTGATCAGAATCGGCCGATAAAGGGTTTTAATGCGTTAAAATTGAGATTTATCAACAGAAAAATGTCAAAAACGCGTATTGTAACTATATTTATTACACCTATAAATATATCCTAGTGACTTTTATAGTCTGTGAATTCCTAAGACAATAATAATTTTCGTCTTTTTCCAGCTGTGTTTTGTTGCCTAATCGATTGAAACATTTTGTGCATCTGGAATACAAGTATTTATGTTAGATCTTCTCCTTCTGTAGTTTGTTCTACGATGGGGTTTTTATTGTTTTGATTATTTTCCCTACGTTTCGACGTTATCCTGCATTTAATTAAATGATTACATGATTCTACAGGGGGTTGGCTGGGGATCTGCCACTTTTATTGTATCAATAAATACCTATGTTTTTCACTGAATCATAATGTATTGGCTCGATGAAAAATGTATGATGAACGGAGAGGTAATAAACGGTATTCATTGATATAATGTACCATATTTTTTTCAATGTGAACTACAAATTTTCAAGTCCATGTGAATGTGGCTGTCCTCCCGCCATTATAGTGATGTTGGGATGTGCCTTATTCAATTACTTGAAAATGTATATTAGCCAAATGGACTAAATAAAGGATTTATATATAACTGGTAAACTCGTATTCTTCTGATTGGCGAAAAACTTATTCGACACAAAAAAAGACGTATATCAACAAATTTTCATCTGAACTAAATCATTTATCGGCGAGAAAAAATCGTTATTTTGACAGTTAAATTGAAGTTTTGTCAAAAAGTGTTGGTTAAAAAAATGTTCGACTTGTTTATTATTTACAACTACTATATAATATTTAACAAATTTCGCTTGGAGGTCAGGTTTCACCGCAAATTATTTCCTTTACAACTTCATTCGTAATCACAATTATAATTTCAATGTTCTTTGAAACCTCAGAGACTCGCGACAACTCCCAATTATTTCTCGAACTAGGTCATAGCTGCATAACCTCAATACATTCCAGAAAATATACAGTCATTTTTAATCCGGAAATAATTTGTATGCTCTCCTGGAAGTTTATGTTGCTTCCAAGTTTTTTTCTCGAAAGGTATCCTCGAGGGAGAGACAAGCTCATTTATATCACAAAATAAAGTTGCTAATTAAAATGTAGTCAGATGGTCATGCCAAGATATACCGGTACAGTGTAATCTTGATATAATTGCATTTTCCCAAATACTTCACTTGTGAACATACATTCAGGGAATGATTATTATGCTGAATAGTTCGAAAATGAAATAGGGAAAGGTATATACAGGGTGGCCCATCGAAAACGTACCGCAAGGCATTACAGGCTGGGAAAGAACTTTTCGATAAAATCCGAAAACAGATCAAGTTTGTTTGTCAGGGGGACACATTTTGACGTAACAAGCATAGTAAAACCTTCAACCCCCTAAGTAGGGGTGTCACCCCAACATTTTTTTCAAATGGGAAGGGGGGTCAAGCGATACCTCTTTAGGAGGGGCTTATCATTCCCTACACAGTGCTGCTTAAGGCGCGTATAGACCTGCGAGCCGAGCGATTTTTTCGGCGAGCACAAAGGGATAGCTCAGTGTCAATTTGTACGGCATAAAGACGTGCTCGCAAGTGTGGACTTGATCATAGCGGCCTGGACGGATGAAGAGGTAATCTCATAGAGATGTATAGTTTATATTCTGTTCTATGGGACCCCAAAAATAAAAACCACTTAAAAATAATGTAAAAGAGAATGCTTGGAGAGAGATTGTTACTGCAATGTACAGGTCCGCGAAAGAATGTAAAAAGAAAATTATTGCTTTGTTGGGATCGCATCGGAGAGAAAAAAGCAAGGAAAAGAAAAGTTGCACTACTGGCAAAGGTGGGTTTTCGTTAGTGAATGAAAGGAACTGTTAATTTAATTTTTACTATATTTGTTGAATTGTCGTGACGAAAAGCAGACAGTTTAATTACAGGGTGACCCAGGCTTAATGCATATGTTCAGGATTGATGTAAATTCTTGTAAAATATTTACATTGCCCACTAACGCTTTGGAACTTCATGTCCAACATCAAATCAACTCCAGTCCGTTTTTTATATAGATCAGTGCGCGATTTTTTTTCCAATTGGCCATTAAAGTACCAGCGTCACCTGCTACCATCGCAGCAAACAGAGTTTCTTCTTGTTCGAACATCTTCAATAAACTGAATTCGCTCGCGAGCACTGTCGGCTCGCATAGTGCTCACATGAGGCTCAGGCATTCAATTTTTCCGCGAGCGGCTCATGAGCCGCTCGGCTCGCAGGTCTATACGCGCCTTTACATTTTCAAAATCGATCCACTCTTTCAGAAAATATGGAGCGTTGAAACTCCAACGATAATGTGTAACGACAAACGCAAAAATTGATTCAATTGTACTTCAAAACTCATTTATTAGTCAAGTAAATGTTCGAATTGCTGTCCGTCAACCTGCATACAGTGGTATAAGTTATTTTCAAACCATTGTCGTACATTCTGGAGCATTTGGGGTGTCACTTCGTGACATACGTTAATTATTCTTCGTCGCAACTGTTCTAATGTGTCTGGTGGTGTTTCGTAAACAAGGCTTTTGATGTGTCCCGACAAAAAAAATCTAAAGGACTTAAGTCGGGTGACCGAGGGGGACATTCTACTGAGCCCGTCGTCTTATCCATCGTCCTGGAAATGTGTCATGTAAATAATTGCGCACATTTTAAGAATAATGAGGAGGAGCTCCGTCTTGTTGGAAAATCAGTTCCTGTTCATGTTATGCGGGATCGTTCTCAATGATATTTGTTAGCGCTGGGTCGATGGCATTTTGTAGTAAATCTAAGTACATATAATATAATATATGTTTATTCATCATAAACGCACAACAAAATTTCATAAAGTATAATTTTGATAAAACACTGCTCAAGTGAGTAGTACTTGAGAGCTGAGTGAAATAAACAATGGCATCACTGAAGGAGCAATTCTAGAAAATTACTCCTTGTGCGTGATATAGCCTCTAAATCTAGATCTAATAAAATACGTAAGATTAAAATATAAAATAAAATAAAGTATAAGTATAAAATATATGGGTAAAAGTTGCAATCTTGCTGTGTAATTTTAGGTGAACACATTTAAGTTGTTTGGAAAGTAGTTTTCCCATGTATCACAGAAAATAAAATTTCACAATTGTTGGTAAAAGGGTCACATCCAGGTGTTTCACATAAAGTTAGTGGCATTATCAGGTTTAAGAGTCACATATACACATACATCACAGTCATATGATCTTGATTCCATGTGAGTGTTACACAAGATAAAATATTACAATTAGTAAAAGGTAGGTTTCACATAAGGCGAGTGACATAATCGGGGTTTAGAGTCACATATACACATACATCACAGTCATTCGATTTTGATGAACAATCCGTGCTAAATAAAAGTTGAAACCATTTTTTGGAATATTTTTCTGTCATTGCTTTGAATCCAATTTTTAACTTTTTTTTTTAATATTTCTTAGCTTCGGCTGGTCTTTATTGTTTCAGGCAACAAATCCCAAGCTTTTGGACTCAGAAAGCTGCAGTGCCTCTGACCCACTGTTTTGATACATTTCGGAACCACGACGCTGTGGTTTCGTCGCCTGTTAAATTTCCAGGAAGGAAAAAAGGTCCTACAATGGAATTTCCAACAATACCAGCCCACACATTTAACTTCTGGGGGTGTTGCGTGTGTGTCTCGTGGAAAATCCTTAGATTGGTGTCAGCCCAGTACCGGCAATTGTGGCGATTCACTAAATAAACCATGGAGGAAGAAGGAACACTCGTCCGAAAAATATACATTGAATAGAAAATTACCATTGTGTAACGCTCGCTCAATCATAATTTCGCAAAATTTTAAGCGACGATCAAAGTCGTCTTCATTCAGTTCGTGCACTAAGCAAATTTTGTAAGGATGGAATTTGTATTTTTTCAATACCCGTTGGACACTGGTACGAGACACACCCGTCGCAATGGCCAATTGTCTTGTACTTTGCGTACTATCTCCGTAGGTTCATTTAGTACTGGATTTTCAAGCTCTCTCTGTTTCTTATGAACTGAACCTGTTTCGCGAAAGTCGCGATCAATTTTTCCAGAGGCTTCTTTGTCAGGATGCCGTTGGTTAAACAACTCCGCGACCCGATTTCCACATTCATCGTTTTTGAAAAAAAGCTCAATGATTTCCACTGTCTGCAATTGAATACACCATAATAATAAATTTTAAAGTCAACAATTCGTAAACACTTCAACTACGACAGGTTTCTAGCAACTACTTGACCTAATTCAAACGTGAAGAAATGAATCCTATTCATTTTTCACTCTCTAAAATGTGCCTAAAAAAATCTGTGCATCGGCAAAAACAGCGAATCGGCAAAAACAGCGAACTCATTTGAAGGAACTTATTGCAATAAAGTACAATTGAACCTATTTTTGTATTTTTCGTCCCACGTGATGGTTGGAGTTTCAACGCTCCATACTTTCTGAAAGAGTAGATCAATTTGAAAAATCTAAGCAGCACTGTATAGGGCATTACAAGCCCCTTCTACAGAGGTATCGCTTGACCCTCCTTCCCATTTGAAAACAATGTTGGGGTGTCACCCCCACTTAGGGGGTTGAAGGTTTTACTATGTTACTATGCTTGTTACGTCAAAATGTGTCCCCCTGACAAACAAACTTGACATGTTTTCGGATTTGATAGAAAAGTTCTTTCCCAGCCTGTAATGCCTTGCGGTACGTTTTCGATGGGCCACCCTGTATAGAAACACTGTACATAAATTAACTATCCGTAATTCATGAAAATGCCAAATAATATACATAAAATTGAATAAATAATAAAAAAGTGTGTTAATTCCAATCTTTCAAGTCGAAAATTCCCAAAATGATTGAAGAAGTTTTTATTCTCTCTTAAAATTAAGCGTTCCTAAGGTATTTTTTTCCTTATCAGAGTTTGGCTAGGCTTTCACTCAACAGGGACCCTATGTTTGAATTTGCGCGATAAATGTCGAACGTGATATTTACATCGCCAAAAATTCGCATGTGATACTCTTCTCGTTCGATACGCTATTCCCGAACTGAATGCGATACAGAGTTGGTCGGTTTCGAAGGGTGTGAGGGAAGTCTTAGCTTGGGTCACGAATTCAACCAATAGCTTAGAGGTATTTCAATCACATGACGTGGCGCGTCACGTTGACAACTGTTCTGCTTGTATTTCTTGTGTTGTTTTACTAACCAATCGATTAAAAATATCTGGTTAATTTAAAGCATCAATTACTTTATCAAGGCACATTGAAACATGATTTACTGCAAGCTACGTGTATATTGGAAGCCGAGTCTAGCTGGTATAGCTGCCACTTGCGAGGAATCCAAGACTTATTGAAACATTCATATAAGCATGTTTTATTATAAATCACATTCATATACCTGCCTATTCAGACTGAAGGTAACCTACTTTTGTCTTAATATTTATAACTGACTCTCTACTTCCCTCCTTTATATAGGGAGACACTAGTTGAATCAACTCACGAATTAATTCTTTTGATAAACGAAGCATTCTAACAAATTGTCTATCTCAAAGTTTCAATGCATTTATACGAGGGTAGAAGGGTCTTCGCTGTTCTGCTGCTCCCGCATCATCGTCTACTACTTCTGTAATAGCGATCATTACAATTTCATCACAATTTGCCATTTCATAATATCAAGATGTAAACAATGGATTATTATCGAGGTTAGGATTTAAGTCAATTATTCCTATCGATAATTCTTATCGCATGCTAAAATCCGCTCGTTGTTTTATGGTCGATAATTATCGCTGGTGATATTCGAACATACCATTTTTGGGGTATCCTTCGATAAAGTGCAGAAATCGCATGCGATATTGCATCGAGTGAACTCAAACATAGGGTCCCCAGAGGATACAAATGAATAGGGTGCGATATGTTATACATGTGAAATTAGCTATTGCTTTTTATCTAATATTACTTCGTTGGCATTGCGCATTTATATCGCATGTCCTGTTTTTGGTGGTTTGCGAAAGTACTGGCGTGTCCACCAATCTTTGAAGTTATCATTCATGAAGTAAACAAAGCAACTCGAGAAAGAAATTGAGTATTTGGTTCGCAAAATGATTGGATGCCGTCCGACAGAGTTACCGCTCGACGCGAAGATGTAATCTTTGGAGAGCGACAATGACATTTTGTGCTCGACATACACACATTATTTTTTCTACAAATGCAGCTCTTAGACATAAAACTGATAGATACTTCATTCAACAGGCACATAATATTATCTATGAGAAAATTAACACTCAATAGTAATCCCAAATGTATCAGCTATTCAAATATCCAATAATTTACATCTCTAGGAAAAGGAAAAACGGAAAATAACTTGATTGAGAAAGTAAAAGTACCAAATGCCGGGATCAAACCCCAGGCCTTCAGTTTACGCTAACCTCAGCACCACCATATTCACTTAGAGTGCCTTGAATTTATTGTCTGTAGTTTCCCTCATGCAGGAATAGGTTCGTTTTCAACCAAAGCTGTGGAGATCAAGCGGTTTTTCAATAGTTTTGCTCTTAGAGCGATGAAGCTCAAAATTACTTTTCTGGGAAAATGTCACCTTTGCGTTCAGATCTGGGAGCGTCAAAGGCTACTTTGGTAGGCGGTTGTAGAAAAACTATAATTGGAAAACTCATACATCAGTTTCTAGTTTAGAGTCCTGTTCATGATCGTGTTCATAGTAACTGTTCCATGTAATGCAGTGCAGTGTAATACAGTGCGTTTTTTTTTAGTCCCCCCCCTTTTAACTTTTGAACGGTTCGACTCACAAACATGAATCAAAAACCATTTTGAATAGTATCACCGATACTACTTTTTGAAATAAAAGACATTGTGATTGCTTGAAAGGGGGGCGGGAGAGCGAGCAAATCAATTAAAAAAAATTAAATGGCATGGGGGGGGGGGTGAAGTGATACATCGTTGAAAAGAAAATTCAATTCTCTTTACAACTATTTTTTCGGGTTCCGCTAATTTTTTTACCCATATTCACTCGAAATATCAAGTAGGTATAAGTACGGATCTGCATGGTACCCTCACCTCGACAAATTTGCCAGTATTGCCGATACTACTTTTTGAGAGAAGATACATCGCAATTACTCGACATATGGCGCTGGGAGCACATCAACTTGAAAATTGTGAAAATATGTATTAACAATAATGAAAAGAAATTATATGGCTGAGAAGAAAATTTAATTTTCTTTTCAACTATGTATAATTTGACCCCCCATGCCATTTGAAATTTTTCAATCGATGTGCACCCCGCACCCCCTTAGAATGGTTTTTGTTTCATGTTTTTACGTCATACCGTTCAAAAGTTAACGCGTGGGGGGGGGGCTAAAAAAAGCCGCACTATATAATATATTCTTCACCAGTATTTATGGATTCTGAAGATAATATCGACCCTGAGGTATTTTAGGAAAATGAAAAAGATGACGGTGTTACTCAAATGGCAATAGGGCGATGGAGGTAGAATTTGCTTTTGAAAAATACATCAAGCACTTCCTTCGGCAGATTAAGGATAAGGAAAAAAATTGATGACTAGTTAGCTACTTGAAATATGGCCACAATACTTTCAAGTGGCCAGAAATAGAAGATGAGGACACTGTTGTTGGCGAAGATATCGTGAGACTTCTACCTGAACCACTCAAAGTTAGAAGAGAGAAACTTTTGAAGTGAATTTTGATACTTTTCATCTGTTGTTTCTGAAAGTTCATAACTTTTTTGTAAATAAAAATTGTAAAAACATCGAAAGTCCAGATGGTAAACTCTTTTCAAATTTCCTCACCCCGTGAATATAGTTGTGACTATTTATGACGACACCAGTAAGCAGAGTCATACTACTCCCAACTCGGTGAGGAACACTGTTTTAAAAAATGGTTAATTTATTTTTTGTCTTTCAAGAAAATTACGCTGGAACTTGTAAGCGTAAAGTCACATGATGACACATAATGAAAACGACAATTAAACTCAAAGATATTATCGAACATAGCCCAACATACTGAACAAAAATCAAATAACCGAAAATGCGGTCACACTTATCCGAGTTAACCTTATTACCATTATTAGTCTATGTCTGCTATTCTTTCACTGAATAGCATACGTAAGTCCAAAAAATTTTTCAACAATATTCGCAAATAAACACAACAACCAAATATGTAGAAATATTAGTTTGAGGAAAACATAACCATTGACTTTCATGATGATTTATTTGGTCTTTGGATTTTGAAAGTTAATACAGGTATATAGGCTTATATAGGCAGGTATACAGTGCCCGTCTAAAGTCCGTTCCCTCCTTACTACTTTTTGAACCACCAGGTATATCGCAACGAAATTGGGAGGGCTCTAATGGGAGACAAAAACCTACTTTTTCATGCAAAAATTAAAGCCAAAAGTTTTAAAATGGCGGCTGAGCGCCATCTTCAATATTTTTTTTTAAATAGAACACCCCATATATTATTCTATTTTCGAAATTTGCTCATAATTCTCAACAGTTTCCTCTAATACACTTTACTCCTAAATTCAATTCTTTTCGAAATATTATCGTATGAAAGGTGAAATTTTGTTCATTTCAAACCCAACCAAAAACACTAATGTTGCTTTCAATCAAGTTAGCATTGGAGAAAATCGTCGCGGTAACGTCTTGTTTACTGTCAAATTTACTGTAACTGTCAAATAGTCCGTCGACCGCTTCAATCATTTTATGAAAAGTGTGATCATGGCTCGTAGTTTAGACGATAAATTTGAAGCAGTTTTGATATTTGGAGAAGCTGGAAGAAATTATCATCTAGCAGTCCGTATGTTTAATGATAGATTTCCCGAGAATCCTATTTCGAGGATATATTAAACTTTTAAATAAGCTCCAAGCAACTGGTACGCTGAAAGATGCTCCAAGATCAGGAAGACCGCCTCTTTCAGAAGAAAAAGAAGTAGAAATTGTTGCTGAAATGGTAATCAATCCGACTCAGTCGACGTCTGCAGTTGCTGAATCCTGTGGAGTAAGTTCAAAAACTGCCCAAAGAGTCCTAAAAAAAGAAAAGTTTCATCCCTATAAAATGAAAATCCTGCATGCTCTCACGGACGATGATCCAGACCGGAGGGTTGAATTTTGTGAGTGGTTAACAAGAACAATTGAAGGACAACGGGGCTTTCTAAAACGTGTATGTTTCTCAGACTAATGCACGTTTTTTCTTATTGGAAAAGTCAACAAACAGAATGTACGATACTGGAGCGATAATAATCCGCATATTTTCAGAGAGGGACATACCCAGTTTCCTGAAAAGGTGAATGTTTGGGCGGGGATTTTAGGCAATCGCGTTGTTGGGCCGATTTTCATCAGAGGCAATCTTACAGGAGTTCTCTACAAAAATCTTTTAGAAACTGAAATTGAACCTCGAATAAGGCAAATTGTATTGAACAATCAGGAAGAGTTTGAAAATCGTGAAATCATATTTCAGCAGGATAGGGCACCTCGCCATTTCGATCGCATGGCTAGAGACTTCCTCGCTACTAACTTTCCTGGGCGATGGATACGTCGCAGAAGAAGTACAGAGTGGCCACCAAGATCTCCGGATCTTACACCTCTAGATTTTTTCTTTTAGGGATATCTGAAGTCAAAAATCTACGCCAATGAATGCCAAAGAATAGAAGAGTTGGAACGCAGAATAATAGATACATGTGAAGAAATAGATGAACAAACTTTCATCAACGTGAGAGAAGCTATTTATAATAGGGCACTTTATTGTCAAGATTTAGGAGGGGTCCACTTTGACTATTTGATAAAATAATTGTTGGGGTTAAATAAAAGAGTTATTCAAAAATAAAATATAATTTTTCAGACAACTAATTTGTTTTGATTGTGAATTTACAGAACACATTCGTAGGCTTCGAGATTTTCCGGTAAGCGGTGCTGTTGATTCTTAATAAACTCTCTTTACGCCTCTTATTAGTCAAAATAATTAAGAGATTTAACTACAAATTAATAACAACGTGTAGTTAGCAAAATGTTTCACAGGAAGTGACCAAAATCCATACTTCATTTCATACCGGAATGTCACTTTTCAAACGTTAATTTGGGAGTAGAGTGTATCAGAGAAAACTGTTGAGAATTATGAGCAAATTTCTAAAATGGAATAATATACAGGGTGTTCTATTTAAAAAAATATTGAAGATGGCGCTCAGCCGCCATTTTAAATTTTTTAGCTTTAATTTTTTCATGAAAAAGTTGGTTTCTATCTCCATATTAAAGCCCTCCAAATTTAGTTGCGATATACCAGGTGGTTCAAAAATTAGTAGGGGGGAACAGACTCTAGACGGGCACTGTATAGGCCAAGCTGTAGATAAAAATAAGAGGCTCTTTTCACACAAAATAAAAGACGGAAACGGCCTATACTTCTTTTTATAAGATAGTTCGTAAATGGAAACCCTGGTTTTCGCCCAGCAAAATCGCTTTGTGGAATTTTTTAATCAAGAAAAAGTGAGAAAAATTGCAACTTTTTTGGGTTTTTGGAAATATCTAAAAGATTATTCAAGGAACAGTTATCGCCGAGGCCGCTTGCGGCCGAGGCAAGATAATCTTCAGGTCGTTAAAAAGTTTCGCGGCCATGGCATACACACTATTTTTCGTGAAATCGTTAAAATCATTAAACTAGATAATTGTAAATAAATATATTATTGCTCTAAATTCAACAACAGTTCAATTTATTCAACAATGTCACTGTGTGCTATGGAAAATGATATATGTTTCAATATATACAAAATATTTTGACAGATGGCAAAATGGCTGATACTGCGATGTTTCAGTACCTTCCACTCCTCCTGAACTCAAAAGCGTTGTAAATTCGTCGCTTTCCGTTTTAATACCTGAAAAATCTAAATGGCAGTACGAAAAATGTTACGGCGAGTTTAAAGATTGACAAAGATTGACAAACAGAATGTTAAGAAATTTATCGTAAATATGCAGCTCTTCGACCAAAACATATTGGTAATAATCGTCGTATATTCTTGAGATACATAAACGGAAGTTGTTGGAGTGCATACCATTTGGAAAATGCCTACTATGATTTCTAAGTATCTCAGATTACCAAATCCTGAAACATACACGAGTCACTGTTTTCGGAGAAGTTCTGCCACGCTGCTTGCCAATACTGGGGCTGATATGTCAATTCTTAAACGTCACGGTGGATGGAAGTCCAACACAGTAGCGGAAGGATATGTAGAAGACTATCGAAAATAAGAAGCAAATTTCCAAATCAATTTCTGGTGATATGGTATCTGGTTTGAATGTAGGCAATAACCATTATTCAGAAACACTAGATGTAGTTACTTCAACTTCTAGAGTAAATACGAGGATGTATTGATATCTAGTTAGCCTAGACCAGTTCCCTGCATAAACAAAATATTGCGTTACCATAGCAACGAACAATAACTTATTAGAAGTGTCAGTGTAAAGTTTGACGTCAAAAAAGTAAACCAGAGTTACGCAATAAATTAAAAGAAAAAATATGTCCACCGAAATTGTGAAAATCGAAAAATTGGAGTATCGAGCCATCATCAAGTACCTGTATTTAAAAGGGTTAAGAGGTGAGCAGATTTACGAAGATATGCTTAATACCCTTGGTGATCAATGTCCTCTGTATGCGACCGTGAAAAACTGATCTGCAAGCTTCAAAAGAGGTAAATTTTCCATTGAAGATGAAGACCGATTGGGAAGGCAAGTTTCTGTGTCAGTCCCCGAAAATATCGATGCAGTTCATGACATGATTTTAACAGATTTTAACAAACGGATATCTGAAGCACTGAATATTTCATACGAACGCGTTCATCATATAGTTCACGTCAATGTGGACATGAGAAAAATTGCTGCAAAATGGATCCCCAAATGTTTGAATGTTGACCAAAAGGGTGCAAGGGTAGTAGCATCGCGTTCGATCTGTGCTCGATTTTAAATCGATGTAGATTTCTTAAACCTAATTATTACTATTGATGAGACTTGTGTACATTTCTACGATCCAGAAACAAAGCAACAATCGATGGAATGGCGACACTCCGGTTCTCCAAGACCTAAGAAGTTTCGTGTCCAAAAATCTGCTGGAAGAGTTCTTGCTTCAGATTTTTGGGATTGCCATGTAATCATGATTGATTTTTTGGATAAGGGTAGAACAATAACTGATGATTACTATTCGACATTACTGACCACTCTACGGGAAAAAATTAAAGAGAAAAGACGCGGAAAGCTATCCAAAGGTATTTTGTTTTTGCAGGACAACGCCCCTGCACACAAATCTCATGTTGCCATGCAAAAAAATCGTGATTGAGGATTTGAATTACTAAAACGCCCCCCTTATTCACCAGATTTGGCTCCGTCCGACTATCATCTCTCAACTGAAAAAAAGTTTATAAGGTCGTAAATTTTCTTCCAACGAGGAGGTAATAAAAGCTGTGGAGGTCTGGTTAGCAGAGCAAGAAGAAACATTTTTTTTGAAAGGTCTAGAGACGTTGCAGGTTCGCTGTAATAAATATATCCAATTAAGAGGAGAATATGTTGCGTAATAAAATATTTTGACATTGAATTTTTGTTTGGTTCTATAGTAGGCTAAGAATTTTTCAATATATCCTCGTACCTATAATAGACTACAAGCCCATATAACAATTTTGGGGTGTCATTTGACCCAGCTTGAAACATATTCAGAACGATGCTGCTATATGAAAAAATAACTTTAGTCACTATGCCGTCAATTCTTGGTGGTGCAAATGACTGTAATAATAATAAAACTAATTTTTGATCTGAAGATGTGCTTTTCCTACAAAATATTCCTGTACAGCATTCTTCACGTTGGTTGATTATGAAATAATAATCTCCTAGAACCTACTGCCGTACAAAAATAATGGGAGCGGAATCCAGGATTTTTTTTTTATTTTCGGAATTTGAAAACTTTTCCTGGCCTCCAGTCCCATTATTTTTGTTCGGTAGTAGGTTCTAGAAGATTATTATTTCATAATCTACCAAAGTGAGGAACGCCGTACATGATTATTTTGTCGGAAAAGCTCATCTTCAGATGAAAAATTATTATTATTATTACAGTCATTTGCACCACCAAGAATTGACGGCATAGTGACTAAAGTTATTTTTTCATATAGCAGCATCGTTCTGAATATATTTCATCCTGGGTCAAATGACCCCCCAAAATTGTTATATGGGCTTGTATTCTAAAAGTAATAATATACAAACTGTACAATTAATGTAAATATTCATCCTAAATAATATAACTTATGTATTTGTTGATATTCAAAAAAAATAATCCTTGTCTTTGTAGTATTTTAGAAATGTCAAATTTGGAAGTGATATTCAAATTTGGAAGTAACGTTTGCTTTCGCGGCCGTTGCTATGGGTTACGGCCGCGAAATTAAATTTCGCGGATTGTGCTGAGAACGCGAAGTACTGACTTCGCGTGCGATTGCATGAAAAATGGGTTTTTAGTCGCCCAGATCGGTACATTTTTCACTGAGAAAATCCGGGATATCATCGAAAAAGAGAAAATTCATAATTTTAATATATCTGAAGGTGGACAAACAATATCGCGGAAACTGTTAGATAATAACATGTGGTTTAACTGTGCACAAGATGGTTTCTGTCCGATATGTAGTTTTTGCACAATATCGTTATAAACAATTTGAGGGCAAATCTTTCTAAATGCGCCGATTTAAGGGAAATCATCTTATTCAAATTCTGTAAACGGCATATGGAAGTAGAGATCAATATCTACAATTTGTATATTTCGGATTTTCACCTGCAAGGTGGGAAATGTGTTGAAAATGTCACTGAAATTTACTCTAAATGCTTCAAAGTGCGCACCCGAAGTCGCTCGTATTAACTTCAGTTCGACTTCGGGTGACTTCACAAGCTGAAAAAATCCAGTATATTTTGAAACAAAAATATACATAGAATTTTGAAAGAAGCCATTGATAATCAATACTTGATGATGAAGGTGAGATTATACATAAATATGGTGACATATCTATGTAGCGTAGTATTTTTATAGGTTTCCTTAATCGTGGGTGTGTTTGGCGCCTGATGTCGAAGAGAAGAATTGATGTAGTTAAAAATTGGTGATGTAGTTGACGAAGTAACGTTCATAACGATCAAAATACCGAATACTAAAACTAAGATTCAACGAGAATTTGCTATTACTAAAGGTAACATCGCTGGTTTTGACTGCTTGAATATCGTCCGAAAATATGTTCGACTTCGACCTCAAAATATAGTCTATGACCGGTTTTTTTATTCTATATAAAAATGGAAAATGTTTTTCTCAACCAATTGGTATCAATACTTTTGGGCGCCATCCAAAAGAAATTGCAACGTTTCTGGAGCAACCAAATCCATCACAATATACAGGTCACTGTTTTAGAAGATCATCCGCATCCCTACTTGCTGATGCTGGTGTTGATATGCACATTTTGAAGACACATGGTGGATGGAAATCCAGTAGTGTCGCTGAAGGATATGTAGAAACATCCATACAAAACAAAAAAAATAGATACCAAAATAATGGGAGAAATCGTTTCAAAAAATTCAAGTGAAATTGAAAAGTACAATTCTTCAATTGCCTCCACGTCAGCCGGAATAAATACCACTGATTGTACAGGTGTTGTGTTTAATTATTATAATAAATGTCTATATTCATAATAATTGGGTTCGTTGATTTATTGTGTCTTGGTTGTCACTAATTCTGCAATCTGTCAACTTTGACACGTTTATTCCAATTTAGTAAAATTTCATCGACAATAGTTCAGACCATTAGAGAATAGATTCAGATATAGAATCTGCTACAAATTAAAAAATTCAAACCTTATTACCTGATGAATCCCGCAGGGTTCGCCGATATATATCACTCGATATATATAGGATAAATATCATTGATATATATCGTGATGTTTATTCGTTGATATCATGGATATATATCACTCAGTATAAATTACTATGATGAATAGGTTGAAATCTCTTCATAAATTCAAGAGAGATCGGTGTGGGAACTCCCTAATCATTCGGTTTGATGTTAATTGTCGGGGAATCCCATTTATTTGATGTGTGAATCCCCTTACTATGTGCGGTCGCGGTCGCGTGTGTATGCTTTTCTGTTCGTATCAACAAACGCAGTTCACGTTGTAGCCGTAATAGGTGCAAAGTGCATTTGATCAAAATAGAAACAAACAATATGCCCAAAACTAAAAGTGCGGTGTGGGTAAAATTTGAATTGGCAGATGAAGCCAGTGATACTGGGAAATGGACTAAATGCAAGAAATGTAAGAAATAAATGCAAGGAGTTCTTTTCTGCATGGAAAAACATTTGCTCACTTGTGATAAAGCCGAAGGGGGTGTTCACTTTTGGTTTTTTTGTTTAAAAATAAACAAATAAATGCTTCTACTTTTGGTATTCTCTATATCAAACAAAATTAATAAATATCCAAATTTGATATATATCGGATATATATCAATATATATCCGATATTTTGATATTTATATAAATATCATGATATTTACGAACCCTGGAATCCCGGGATAGATACTCAAATTTATAATAAATTAATTCTTTTTATCCTTTTCCATTAAATAGATTGGTATTTAAAAAGAGAAACAAATGAATTTTACTTTACCGCACTAGTGCCTTAAAGTATCTCATTACGAAACTCATATCAGTATCGTAATGTTTAATATTACATATTGGTAGTAGGTAAAACATATTAACAATGATTTTCTACATTCATGCAAAAAGCAAAACTTTATTGAACTATGATAAATTGTGAAAGGCTTTCGCGGCCATCGTCACTTACATGATGGTTCTTCGGGTTGTAAGGCCGACGTATGTTCTGAGAAGGTCTCGACGTTTCGCCAACACGAGTGGTTAGCATTTTCAAGAGTTATTTTGCAAATTTCTGCTTTCTTAAGTTGCTGTCAAATGTTTGACATTTGTTATACGTTGTCTCAATAAATACCTGTGATTTGACGTTCTTACATCTGATTGGTCCATAGCGTTAGCAGACATCATAGAATCGTTCGTACCGTTATTTTGTGGGTAGGGAGCTATTTGAGAATTTTTGAGAACTGGAAGCCAAACCTTGTTCAATTGTAGCCCTTCTTCGGTTCTGTTGAAGTTGCTGTGGTGTTTCTGGATTTCAATTGCTTCCCGGAAGAGTCTTGGGTAATAGGCAGATGTTGAAGAGATGACTTGGTTTTCTTCAAATTCCACTCTATGGTTATCGTTGTTGAGAGTATGTTCTGCGACAGCGGATTTCTGTGTGTGCCCTAACCGACAGCAAGCCTTGTGCTCTTTGATTCTTGTTTTAACGGATCGTTTCGTGGTTCCGATGTAAACGCTGCCACAGGAACATGGAATGCGATAAACCCCAGAAGTGCATAGTGGGTCTCGTTTGTCCTTCGCTGATCTAAAGTGGTCTTTCAGTTTTTTTGAAGGTTTATAAACGGTTTTAATCTCATATTTTTGTAGAATACGGCCAATACGATCTGTGACTCTGGGAACATATGGTAAGAATGCTTTTCTTTTTTCGGTGTTGGTTTGACTACTACTTGGTTCACTGGATGGACAGTCATTTGGTCTACTATTGATTCTTCCGCGAAGGACAAACGAGACGCACTATGCTCTTCTGGGGTTTATCGCATTCCATGTTCCTGTGGCAGCGTTTATATCGGAACCACGAAACGCTCCGTTAAAACAATAATCAAAGAGCACAAGTCTTGCTGTCGGTTAGGGCACACACAGAAATCCGCTGTCGCAGAACATACTCTCAACAACGATAACCATAGAGTGAAATTTGAAGAAACCCAAGTCATCTCTTCAACATATGCCTACTACCCAAGACTCTTCCGGGAAGCAATTGAAATCCAGAAACACCACAGCAACTTCAACAGAACCGAAGAAGGACTACAACTGAACAAGGTTTGGCTTCCAGTTCTCAAAAATTCTCAATTAGCTCCCTACCCACAAAATAACGGTACGAACGATTCTATGATGTCTGCTAACGCTATGGACCAATCAGATGTAAGAACGTCAAATCACAGGTATTTATTGAGACAACGTATAACAAATGTCAAACATTTGACAGCAACTTAAGAAAGCAGAAATTTGCAAAATAACTCTTGAAAATGCTAACCACTCGTGTTGGCGAAACGTCGAGACCTTCTCAGAACATACGTCGGCCTTACAACCCGAAGAACCATCATGTAAGTTTATTGAACTGTATTCAGTGGAAAAAGAAGTTCTTTATTGCACTCATCTGTCATTCTACTTCAACGTGCTGTCATCATGACAAACATAAACGTTTAAACCTACTACATATTTAGCAGATATTCTGTGAGATTGGCAATAGGTTTCAAACAGTTACATATTTTATATTATTTTGTATTATTGTTAGCAGCAAGAGTTAAACAAACAATGCCTTCCCGAGAATAACTCCATAATCAAATCCGATCCGCTTTGTTCTAAACCGTCTACCTGCATAGAGCACACTGTCTGTACTATGACCACATCTAGTGATAACATACGCGCTCACGGCTACTATGATTTTGATTTTTATAATGCAATTGTGGTTATAGAAACGTCAGTCAAAAAGTACTTCACTACGAAATATTTATATTGAAAATTGCACCAATTGTTCATTAACTTTCAACATTGAGGGTAAAAATAAAGTTTGAGTTAAATTGTTCGTAACGTATTAGTTCCTGTTTCAATGCAAATCGATATTAATAATAAAGTATTCAAGTTGCGCTTTTCATTTTCCTACACCTAGTGCCGCACCTCAATAAATCATTTTTTACTTTTTGCATGAACGTAGTAAAAATGTTGTATGCAACTCGTGCAAAAATTGTTTATTGCACTCGACGTGTTGTCCAACTCGGCCTAACGGCCTCGTCGGACAATTTCACGTCGAGTGCAATAAACGTTCACTTTTTGCACTTGTTGCATAAATAACTATTAGTACTCATTCACAAAAATCGCAAAGACAGGAGAATCTCTGCTTTGGAATATTGAGAATCATATAAATATTATTAAGAGAATGGGATAGAAATGCAGTTATCATAGTACGACTACAGACTAGACTATTCCCGACTTCAATTCAGAATGTAAACAACTAGGTCCAGTTTTTTTTTATTTATACGTCCATGGGATGAAAACAGAAAATGAATAAATCCACAGAAAACACGTATGAGGTCTAAATTGTATCCTTTTTGTGTTCCATTTATTACATGCATCAGTGAAGAAAAGTTGAGTCCATCATTGGCAACCTCGAACGTGACAGAACTATCTCTAAAACAATGTTGTAATAAAAATAACCAAAAATACCAAGGAAAACCTTATAAGAATATGCAAAAATCGTAACATTCCTCCTGCGATAAAACCGTCTTACAACGACGTCCAAGTCTAGTAAGTAATTTTTCACGTCGGTCGCGGCCCCAATTTGATCCCCTTAATTCCCGACATATATTTGACGGCCTTCTGGGCCCTAAGCGGCCCTCTACGCCATGATTAATGATGGCGAAGTTCCCTCTAGCTTTGCTATCGCGGGAAACAGAGCTGAATTTTCAGATGAAATGCGTAATCCGTGCTCATAACTGTCAGACCTTTTTTAAGTGCTCTCTGTTTTCGTAGATGACGATGATATATATTCATTTATACAAGGAAGGATCCTATAAATGTACCCAAGTTTCAGCCTCAGTAACCACCTGGCTTAAGAAGTTGGCTTTTTTCAAACCGAGCATAAATTGTGCGCGATACTTCATCAACCCTTGTTCGCTTCTGGTCAAAATTCCGACATTTCGGAATCCATTTTACCATTTCTCTCTTCTTTGAAATAGTCAGTGATTCAGATATTGATTGCAGCCGAATTTGACATATTAATATTTTCACGGAACTTCATCACCTGTTGCAGACCGCTATCCAGAACGTAAATTCTAGCCAATTTGGCTTGTTTACTGATTCAACTATATCAACTACTATCTGTAAAGTTCCGCAAGATAAATCAACATGAGGGAAATGCGTAATGCAAGGATCAAAATATGCTCAGACAGCCAGGCATCACTGAAGGCTCTTGTGAACCCGAAGTTGTCATCTATAGTCTAGTCAACAAGTGCCTTGGTGGTCAACTTTTTTCAGCAGTCTCCGAAAATTATGATTGAGATGTTATTCGATTCAGAATGGCATCTAGATAGTTTTCGAAAAAAATGAAGTTCCGCAAACAAAAATTACAAAAGTTATTAACAATTAACTAAAAAAAAGGGGGGTTTAGTTTTTTGCAAATATCTCATAAACTAATAAAGATTTTCTTAATTTGAAAAAAGATTCAAAAAGAGGAGGAAATTTCCTAAAAAAAAGTGTTGACTTTCGAAATTGTAGGACTAATATTTATAATTTTCCCAGAGGGTTGAAAATACGCCCGAAAACGGGTACTCCGGCTTGCGCAAGCCACGCTTCCTTCGGACCTTTAATGAATAAATATTATTTAAACCTATTAAATATGAAAATTAAAAATTGAAAAAATTCAGGTGTCTACAGTACTGATCAATGAACAATAATCTGTGGTTAAAAAATTTTTATCGCAATTTTTCAATACCATTAATTAATTAACAATTTTTTGTAGCACGAACATTAACATTGCAAGTGCGATAATTGTTAAACTATTAACCTAAGAATTTTTTCCTTTCATGGAGCTATTTTTCAAAGGTCTTAGAATAGATTCCCGTTGGAAAAACTAAAAAATTGTTAATTTTCATTTTGTTATTAACAGTTTACTAAGGTGAAAATTTATAAAGCTTTATTAAACACTGAAAGAAAAAAAATTCATAATATTATTATTGATCCGTTTTCTCATGATCAGAAGCTACTTAAAAATGATTTTTTCATAATTTTTATCTCCTATTGTTTAAAAAATTGTTATAAACAAATGCGTTGTTTGAGAGATAATTTAAAATTTTTTTTTGATAACATAATCTTTGACGATAATTATGATTTAAAAATAAACCCGTTTCTTAAAAAAATTTGTTTATTGCTGAAAAACGCATTTGTTGAATAACAATTATTTTCTCCCACTTCTAATTAACATTGAGAAACCATTTTTTTTCAAATCATTATTTATTTTTCTTTTTGATATAAAAAAATTGTTTTATTTAAATTTTTCATTGTTTATGTAAAAAAACTATTTGTTATAAACAAATAAATTTTTACCTTTCATTTTTTTTTCTTATTTTACTTATTGTCACAAAAACAGACATGATTTAGTTTTTTTTAAGTTTTTTACTATTTTTTTTTTTCATTTTTAAATATTCGTTGTCCGTAATTTCGTCATTCTTGCCTGGTTTTTAATTAAATGAAAAAAAAATTATAATATGTTAATACATACTTGTAAATAAATGTTGTTAAATGAAACACAATGTAAAGATCATTCTTCCTTTCTAATACGCTTAGGCTAATGAAATGTGCAAAAATGTTTATTTTACATAGTAATATTCAAAATTTGAAGATTAAAATTAGCCAGGAAAGTAGTTGTTTTCTGATGGATTTTCGACCCAACTTTTCCTATTGTATAGGATATTAGCAATGAGCAGTCCTTCGGACATCTTATGCCTCATGTCATAAGCTCATTGTGGACTACAGATTTCTTTTCCGTGTTATACGGTCTTGACGATCGTGGTTCATGGGTATTGCTTGGTTGGGTGGCCGGCGTTGGGATGGCGCTCGCAGTTTGGAGTTATCCACTGTGCGGGCGTGATCTCAGTTTCGGTCTTGAAATGGGTTTGTTTGTCGATTCATTCGTTGCAGTCATTTGTTATTGACTGCTAGACCTACCCTATACTGATGAGGAGCAACACTCCGAAATCGATATATAGGTGGTACGAAAGTTTCGATGAACATTCCCATGCAACAAGCAGTTGCAGAGATAACCTTGTAGGAACTCTGGACGGAAATTTCATCAGATGTAATTCAATGTTCGTCGTGGCATTAGCCAGGAAAGTAGTTGTTTTCTGATGGATTTTCGACCCAACTTTTCCTATTGTATAGGATATTAGCAATGAGCAGTCCTTCGGACATCTTATACCTCATGCCATAAGCTCATTGTGAACTACGGATTTCTTTTCCGTGTTATACGGTCTTGACGATCGTGGTTCATGGGTATTGCTTGGTTGGGTGGCCGGCGTTGAGATGGCGCTCGCAGTTTGGAGTTATCCACTGTGCGGGCGTGATGGATTTTCGTCCCAACTTTTCCTATTGTTGGAATATTAGCAATGAGCAGTCCTCAGGACATCTTATGCCTCATGTCATAAGCTCATTGTGAACTACAGATTTCTTTTACATTGGTTTTCATTGAACTCATTACGACTCGCCTTGTATAGTTTCCATGTAATGCAAGAATTACGAGTATTCCTTTGTGATGAGTAGAAACTTCAAATTAAGCCAATTTACCACATCGTTGACTATTCAAAGGCCCGAGACTCTCAGCTCAGACAATCAACCTCATTGCGAATATTTCAGTTTCAGCTGATTTGCATTCCTTTCCTTACCGGTTCTAAATGGAAGGCAGCCTAGGAACGGCGGATCGCGTTGAGGCGGCATTCTTCGGACTGAGGCGGTCTTTCTCCTGGCTACTGGGAAAAAAAACGTTTTGTCTTTGAAGTGCGCAATTTTGTTCGTGGAAATACTCAACATATTTGGGCTTCTTTGCTTTGAAGCCGTATGCGTGAAAAGATATTTCACATAAAAGAAACCAAGAATTCCAATATTATTATGGGAATAACTAGAATATTATTTTGAATAAGAAAAAAGTCAATGCGAGGCCTTTGATACGAACCTTCGGAATATCATTCATTTCAATCATTCAAGACAATTCAGGTAATTCTACTCTTAGTTCAATCAAGGGACGGTTTCTTCACATAACAAAAAAACGGATTGAGTCAAACAAAATATATTTCAAATGAAACAAAGGACCTCGCACGGTTCTTATGGACTGGGACCCAAGTCGAATTGGCTAAAAATTTTGTATGGTGTATTTTATGGTGTCCTGATCGAATGTCTCTTTGGGCACAACGAGATTTAATGGACAGTTTTTGAGATACAGGGCGATTATTTTGTTACAAAAAGTTAGGGAGAATGATTGCAATCTCAATATTGTCGACTGGAATTTCTTAAACTCCTTATACGGGGTTATTAATAATTACATAATTTTTATGTAATTCTTTGAACAAAATCAGTCAAATGCAAAAGCTTGTAGACTTGCATAATAAGTAAATATCATTTCATTTTGATATTGGGTGATATTAGGTTACTATTATACAAGACCACTCAAAATCTTCTTTTTTAGTTGTATTAATTTTTTTTTAGAAACCTATATACTAATTAAACATAAAGTAGAAAACTAAATATATTATGATCAATATTTGGTTGCTCTTTTTATTATCTTTCGAATATGAGGCTATATTTCCGAAAGGATTCAATCATTTGCACATCATTTAGATAGGCATCGATATATTTTAGAACCTTTCATCAGGTAAAATTTTGAGTGACCCTGTATAATAGTAACCTAATATCACCCAATATCAAAATCAAATGATATTTACTCATTCTGCAAGTGTACGAGCTTTTTCGTTTGACTGAATTTGTTCAAAGAATTACATAAAAATTATGTAATTATAACTAACCCTGTATACGGAGTCTTAGAACTTTTCATTACAACTCGAGTCGACAATATTAAGATTGCAATTATTATCTCTAACTTTTTGTAACAAAGTAATCGCCATGTTATCGATTTTCTAAAGGTAGTAAGTAACAACCCTCTCTCTGCATGTTTGACCCCCTTTATCTCAAAAATTGTCCATTAGATCTCGTTGTGCCTATTAGACCGGGATCCCACGCCTATTTTCAAAATTGATTAATAACAGGCTGAATCTTCCTGAGTAGCTTCATTTTGCCGAGACGCCCAACTTTTTCCTCTACGAAAATTCTCGATAGTGGTAGCTAATGAAATGCGCAGGCGTCAATCATGTCGATTTGGTGAGTGAAAAAAATTCATTAATAACAGTTAGTTTTTCTGTTGAACCTCAAGATAATTCGATAAAGTACTCGAAAAAACGTTTGTCCTACAAAATGGATGGTAGGACTGAAGAGTCCCCCACTCCCAACATGTACCAATGACGTGGTCATAAAAATTCATTAATAACCAGCGGATTTTTTTACCGTTGCTTGATTAATATTTGTATAATTGAATGGTCATATCGTCCTTCAAATTGAATGGTAGATGTACCCAGTCCTACGCTCCGAACATGTCAATTCCATGGTAAAAAAAATTATTAATAACTGTAGGACAATGATAACACATGAAAGGTAAGTGTATCCTTCACCTAAATAATACAGTGTCCTACAAAAAAACGGGTATGTATCGCTAGTCCTACAAAAATTATTCAAAATAAAGAATTGTTTGAAATTGTGGTTTAGCTCATTTAATGTACTTTTATTCGTGAAGTAATGTTACTTTCAATGTATAATTGTTTGTTCAATTCAAAAATATCATAATTTACGTGAAAAGTTTATGAAATGAGTGGGAACTTTTGTTTAGCTTTCATAATTTTTATAAACATATTGAAAACAACAATAACAAAGTAAAAACGTTGAAATAATCAATCTGCCCTCCGGGGCGGCTTAAATGAAGTCGCATGCGCTTCAACAGATGCAGGGTAACCAGGTATATCCAGAGGCCTCAAAAAGTCCAGTTCGAAAGAGATATTATATTTTACGGGGGCCAAGTGGCCAAGTAGTTAAAATACCGATCTTTTATCCACTCTGGTAGTCGGTCGTGGGTTCGAAGCCTAGCGACTGCTTATATTTCTCTGATGGCCCGAGAAAGTGGAAAAGCACGTACAAAGTGAGAATTCGTTAATCCTTGGTACTCACAAGTTTCGTCTTTTGAGGGCTGTCCTTCGTAAGGGAACAACATCTGGTTAACGGAAAAATTAATTTTAAACAACAATGTATGCAACTATCAGCAATGGACTCCGCACACTTTCAATGAAAAAAAGTCTTAGTGTGAAAATAGCTGAATTTTTGGTATGTTGTAGCTGAAGCTATTCCGAGTAAAAGTCTCCATTGGCCCTACTCGATCGTATTACCAGATTCGGCGCTAGAGGGCGATACATCATCAATTTTGAGATTTTTGGAAGAATTTGAATGTATAGAAAAATATCAATATACCATTCATATCCAATATTGAACTAGTGAGCGACTAGTCATTAGTGACATTCGAGAGAAATATGTTTCATAATACAGAAAAAACCAAACTGTCAGTCAAAGTTAGTCAATAATATAATCAGTTCTCCTGTGTATGAATAGAATTTGTAAAATAAAAATGATGATGTTATTGATATTCATCTATTTCTTTGAACAGTGTCTTGTCATGCTATGAAATGCAGCACCCTTTGTGAAATATAATTTCTCATTCGAATGAAGGCACTTACGAGCTACAAATTAGATTTAATGTGTTTATTTCTAAAAAAAATCGATTTCGAATAAAAGCCAAAGAATCAAATCGATTCATGATATCATATCAAAAATGAGGATAAATGTGCCTAATTACAAAATATTTAAATTTTTTATTTCAGAAGGTATGATCGAAATATGTGTAGGCTTGTTAAGCCCGTGGCTTACGGTCAAATAGATTGATTTTATTGCCTTGAAATGAAGTTAATTCAATTGGTTTGTTTCACCATGAGCCATGAGCTTCAGATTTGGGTAAAACTAATGGTTAACCATACAATTTTTGCGCTCACCAAATCAACATGACTTTCGCTTACGCAGTTCATTAGCTACTGATATCAAGAATTTTCGTGGAATTGACAATTTCGGAGCTTAGGACTGAGAACACCTACCATTCAATTTGTAGGACAATATGACCATTCAATTATACAAATATTAACCAAACAATGGTGAAAAAATCCACTTGTTATTAATGAATTTTTATGACCTCGTCATTGATACATGTTGGGAGTGGGGGACTCTTCGGTCCTACCATCCATTTTGTAGGACAAAAGTTTTTTCGAGTACTTTATCGAATTATCTTGAGTTTCAACTGAAAAACTAACTGTTGTTAATGAATTTTTTTCACTCACCAAATCGACATGATTGACGCCTGCGCATTTCATTAGCTACCACTATCGAGAATTTTCGTAGAGGAAAAAGTTGGGCGTCTCGGCAAAATGAAGCTACTCAGGAAGATTCAGCCTGTTATTAATCAATTTTGAAAATGGGCGTGGGATCCCGGTCTATATGGAGATATTTGATTAGGACATCCTAAAATATATTATACTAAATTTTCAGCCAATTCGACTGGGACCTTTGATGTTTCAATATGGCGACACATACCTATTATTTCAAAGAAAACGGAAGTTAATTTGAATTCCAAATAATCACGATATGCAATTTTGTTGTTGTTGTTTCATTGCGAAGTGGTTGTGGTGTTAGAGAGCGTTTTCCTCTAACCTAGACAGCCCATGTTCTATTTCCACCGTCTGCCACAGAGCTAAAATGGTTCGGAATCCTCTATTACGTCGACTTTCACGGAATAATTCGGGAAATGAGTAAAAGTTATATATCGAAAATAGAAAATGCTGTTATTTGAAATCTTGATTTTCAATGAAATGGAAGAGACTGAACTATTTTTTTGTTTCTCTTCTATTAAGGGCAACTTTTTTTTATTTTGAAGAATAGAAGTAGAAAGAGATGGTTCGTGAAACCTATAAAGAGGCGTAGGAAAGAAAAAGGATTTTTTGACAATCTCATAAAATCAATGGTCTTCCAAGACCATTCTTTTTTCCGTATACACATACAGGGATGCCCCCGAAACTTCGATATGATCGAAAACAACACAATAATATTACAAAACGTCACAAATATTTGAAAATTACAGTTTTATTTTTATTGTCATTGTAAAATGAGAGATTTAACTTATAGAAATTCACAGTAATAAGAGCACTTTCCCTAAACACTGTGACATACATAATTACAACACAAGATCGGCGGATCTGTTGTACGTTCGGCGACATAGATTAGCTGTCAGCTCCAAAAATTCTTTTAATTTAAACTTATATAATGTTCTAGATAAGTCAGTAAAGTCATGGAAACCAAAAATGTTCAAATTTACCATTAAAAAGTTCCTTTTAAAAAATAGTTTTCACAGTATACCAGATTATATTATATTGGCAAGCACACTGAAGGTTTAGACTTTGGTTTTTATTGTGCCCTACTTGAATATATGTTTTAACTTGCATGTATTTGTCCATAGGTATATACAGTATTATGATAAAGTAATGCACAAAATTCATAAAACGTACAACGATCACTTTTGAAAAAAATGCAAAAACACGTCAAACTGTTTTTTTTATTCCGCATCTTTTGAGATAAGTTACAAAAATAACACGTCAAAGTTGGTTTAATGGACTGTTTAGTTAATTGAAAAGTTATTAAGAAACCTACGTTTATTTCGTTTTTTATTCATTTTCTCGTTTTTTTTCTTATGTGAGCCCTACTACAACTATTTTTCCCTTGTGTAAAAACACAAGCTCTATCACATAATGTAATAAAAATCTTAGCTTCCCATTAAAAAAAATTGTTGATGACGTCATAACTTTGACAACTTTGACGTGTTATTTTTGTAACTTATGTCAAAAGATGCGGAATAAAAAAAATAGTTTGACGTGTTTTTGCATTTTTTTCAAAAGTGATCGTTGTACGTTTTATGAATTTTGTGCATTACTTTATCATACCCCTATATATCACTATAGCATGTATTCTTAATTTACCGCTGTCTATAGGTGTTAAACAACAAATTTTTACATTTTACATTTTATATATATTTACTATATTATTTATTTTATACATTCACCCTAGTCTTTACTATTTTCTAAGATCAAAATGTATTTCTTACATTTTCTCTATTTCTTACAATGACTTGCCATAAATGTACCTGTACGTAATGTGGTTAAATAAAGTACTCTACTCTATACTTACTGATTGTTAATTGATAGTTCGTGCAGCATGAATCCGTACTAAACAAATGAAATTCTGAAATCAAATACTGAATAGAAACAAGTGAAATACTGAATCAAAAGAAATGAAATACTGGACTAACTAAAATGGAATACCTTGCAAACATTAGGTATATTAAATCAGACAACAAACAGAAGATATTCTGTTTATGTATTGAATGTATGGGTAGTCGAAACTTAACTAGGGTAAACCAGTGAAATACGCCCCACCGGGAAATACGCCCCAGTCCGAGTAACATAAATACTATCCGGCAGCCGGTACAGTAGCCACCAGTCACTTCTGTTGTTTACTTTTTTTATCGTGGTGCGCCAGAAATTTCGGCACTTTTTCACTCGAAGGTCCCAGTCTAGGAATAGAACATGAACGGAGGCTTAATATGCACATAAAAGCTATCGAAAAAGTCGGTTTTGCGCCAGACTCTAGTAGTGTAAAAAAAATGGCTTTTTCATTTGCTGAGAAGCTTGGCTTGAATCATCGATTTTCTAGAGAAGCAAAATCAGCCGGTGATGAATGGTTTCATGGGTTTTTGCGCCGCAACAAGGATCTAAGCATTAGAAAATCGGAGGGACTATCACTTGCGAGGGCAAAAGGAATGAACAGGACAGATGTTAATAATTTCTTTACTTTGTTGCTCAAAATTCTTACAGAAAACTAATTACTTGATAAACCTGGCAATATATTTAATGTTGACGAGACGGGCATTCAAATCAACAATAAGCCAGGAAAAGTACTGGCCACAAAAGGCGCAAAAGATGTTTATTCATTGACAACAGCAGAAAGAGGGAAAAATGTCTCTTTAGTTTCATGCTGTAGTGCAGAATGATATTTTTTGCCACCTGTTCTGATATTTAAGGGGAAAAACAAAAAGGATGAGTTTTTAGATTGACTACCTCCAGGAGCCGGTGTTCTAATGAATCCTAAAACATCATATATTAACTCGGAACTCTTTTTGAAATGGTTCCAGGAATTTTTCCTTCCGAAAGAGCGACCTGGGAAAGCCCTTTTGATATTGGATGGACATGCGTCCCATTGTAATGCAATCGATCTACTGAATTTAGCTGCTGAAAATGGAGTAGTTTTACTTTGTCTTCCTAGTCATATGACGCAAGCTTTACAACCCTTGGATAGGTCCTTTTTTAAGCCACTCAAAACATATTTCTTCCAAGAGGCTAAACATTGGATGATACAAAATAAAAATAGAAAACTATCGAGAATAAACATTAGTAATGCATGGGGTAAGGCAGCTACTGTAGCCAATGGTACAGCTGGTTTTAGAGCTTGTGGTATTCATCCATATAATCCTGAAGCAATTCCCGAACACTTCACTTCTATTTCTGATGCAAGTTTGTCAGCCAGTAACTCACATCAATCTACTCTGTCCACTTCAAACAATCTTCCTACATCTACTAGAGGATCAAATCCAGCTGAACCTTCAACTTCTGGTATTTCGGGACATAAAAAAACCCTACATAAGAACAGAGAGCCTTCTTCCACCCCCTCCATACATTCAGAGAATTCAGATGTAGAAGAAACTCCTTCCAAATTTTTGAGAGAAGATAATCCCATTCCCTTGATTCCTCACCAAATTGGTAAAAGAAAACAACATGCTTTAGAGCTAACGTCTCCTGAAAATCTAAATCACGTATTTCAAGTTCTTCAAGCTCCGAAAGTGAACCCATTCTAAGCTCTTCTGACGAGATGTCGGATGATACTGAATACTTTTGTGTCGAATGTAGCGAATACTATTTTACTACAAAGTCTAAAGTTGACTGGATTCAATGTCCTAAGTGTAGTGGTTGGCTACACGAGACTTGCGAAAGTCACTTAACCACATGCAGTGGTGGGGCCAATAAAACACTTAAAAAGCTATAATTTTTTAAGTGGGGCGTATTTAACGACTATAAGGGGGAAAACGCCCCATCGCATTATTTTTTTTAATATAACTTTTTCTAAAAACTAATATACCGTTTAGTTGATATGTTTATGGAACTGAAATAAAAGATAAGTTTGTATTTTTGTAAAAATATTTTTTTTTTCAAAATGTGGTGCGTATTTCACTGGTTTACCCTATCGAAAAAACACTCTGGGTCCTGCGTATTACTTTTTTCAGGAAATCTCTAACCTCGTCCAGTTTACACGATACGAAGGAAAGAACTCAAAAACTTTTGCATTCAACACTTTTCGACATAACCTCAAATTATCCGTCAAAATGGCGAAGATCCGTTTTTACAGTATTTAATTTTTTCTCTCGAATAAATGATTCAATTCACACGAAAATTTGCAGGAATATGTCTTTTTTGGTGTCAAATCAGCATGATTTTTTCGCAATTCAGAAGACGACTAGTTTTCAAGTTAGCTAGGTATATTTTTCGAAAACATACCCTTATCTTCCACAAACAATTGTTCTGGTGTATTTTGTATTTTGAAGGTCTATAAGTGATCATTTTAATTGTCTTCTTTCAAACGGTCTATGTAACTAACAGCCGTATGCACCGAAGTAGTTTAAACGAGATTAACTCTACTTTTTTGTATGCACCGTATCGAAATACGCCTTAATCGCGATTAACTTTAATCCAAAGATTTTCTAGGTTTAATCTTAGCAAACAAACGGGGGATAGTTGGGTTGATTGTCACGTACTTCTGTATTCCTCAATGAAAAAGGAAAAATTGAAGTTGAATATGATATATTTTTGGAGGATGAAGGAGATATTATTGATATTTTTAATTTTATTATCCTAGAAGATTATTTGATCGGAAGGAATACTTCCATGATATGGACAATATGTCTTTCTTTCGGAAGACCATCAAACTTCGAAAAGAGACAACTCTTCTGGTTCTTTAACAAATTGAGGAGGAACTGAAATTGATAATGACATGTTTGTGCTTCGAAACCACAGCAGTGTTACATAACATCGTCACAGATATGAATGAAGAGATTCCTCTTCCCCCTAATGATCTAAGAAAGCGTCAATTGGAATGCATGGTCGAATTGGGGGATATACCCAATATGTAGGATGTGAGCAATCGCCTGTAAATATTTCATAGTTCGATTATATATTTGGCTAAATTCTGCTGTACACTATTTTTATGTATACTCGTCAAAGTTTTTGTAGTTACACAAAATCTTTCACTTGTGACAAATGTGAATAATTGTTCTTCATCCTCTCTACGAATCTGAAAGTCACATTTTCGTTTTAGTAAGTAAATATAAGAGTGTTTGGTGATAACACGATGTAGAAATAACTGCATTTTACTCTACAATCAGAACATCAAATCATTCATACATTTTGCTAACGTAATATAGAAAAACTAAGAAAAAGTCGCTGATTTATTTTCAGAAAAGTTGCCTAATTACACAGTTGCATCTGATTTGGATAGACAGCAGTTTCTTTAAAACCTGCTTTTTTGGTTTGTTCAAGTTTCCTCAACCTCATATTTCCTAATTTTAAACATCGTTCCTCATCCTGTCAAAATTCTCTGGTTCTTTTCATTGACCATTATTTTTTTAACTCTTTTTCCTTATTTTCAGTTAATCCTTTGAGCGACTCTGTAAAACGATAACATAGACCAGTACCACTTGCATTGTATTCGTTTTCGATATTTTTACATGCATGTTTCTCATCATCCAGCTATGTATGATTCGTTTTCTCATCTTTCAATACCGATGGATATTTCTTAGCTATTAAATCAATATCTTTGGACGGTCCTCTTAGATTTGTTATAAGATTCTTATAACTTTCAAACGTATCTTGTGTTAGCGCGATTCTCTTGAGATGTCAAAGTTTGATAAGATGATATTAAAAACGTCAACTTTTACAGATTTTTGCAATGATGCCAAATTGTTGTTTGGATTAAGTAATCCGCACAATTCATTTATCGGAGAATATAACTCAAATCCAAGATCACTTAATCCGGTTTAGTTGATCTGGATTAAACGCGAAAACGGTGCATATGGGCATTAGTGATTTATTCATCGTTAAACCGCTTAATATTGAGAAAAACCGACAAGTCTCTCTGAATCACGATTTTCTCAATATTTTCAATACTTGTAGAAAAAAAGTAACAGGCAAGGACCGTGGAGAATGTTGTTGAGGTTCCAACGTTAGTGAAGTGAAATATTTAATTACGAAAACACTGAAAATGGTGAAATGGGGTTTCATTTTAGGGATTGAAAACGTTTTTCTGCGATTTGCGGCGAAATGTAACCTAGCGAAATATGATCAATAAAAAATTTGTAGATAATAAAAAATCGAAAACGTCTTTATTCAACACTTTCTGACATAACCTAAAATTAACCGTCAAAATGGCAATAACCCGGTTTTAAAGTATTTTTTTTCTCGCGTATAAATGATTAAGTTCAGGTGAAAAGGACCCCGCACTTTTCTTATGTAAAGTGGCGACTCAGTAACCAAAAGTGTCAATGGGCCCAACCCAATCCGATGGCTAGTTTTCTAAATACGGGGTGTTAAAGTTGAAAATTGCCCAAATTTTAGGATTTATTTTTTATTTATTAAAAGTTAGATCGGATTTCTGTTTACTATATGTTCTACTAATGAAATTAGTGGATACGTATGATTAAAAATATTTATATTTAAGGTGATTCACGAATGTATGACGGTAGTTTTTTGCAAAAATTCACTTTTTCTACTGTGACGTCAGGGAGGCATATTTTTGAAACGTTCTCTTCGATAAAGTATTTTGAAGAGAAAATTTTGCACAGGACATATCTTTTATACAGGGTGTTTCACAGAGAGAACCACTAGACAAAATTATTTTCTTTTAGGATTAATTCGAAACCCTGTATTTATGGATTGATTTTTGGGAAAAGTAATACCACAAACATATGTGTGTCTCTAATCTCCAAAATATTCAAGGTGGTTTATTCATAGGAAGGTATTCTATTTTGGGAAAAGTACAAAAAACATGAACAACCTGTATTCAAAAATTTCCCCCACTATATATTGATTTTTATACCATCTTCAGAGGTATGGATTCTGAATCCGATACTATGACCAGTTTTCGAGATACAGGGCGTTATAGTGGAAAATTACTGATTTTATCAGTTTTTTCTTCAAATTGAAAAGCCGTATTGATTTTATGTTGCGCCTATGAGTTTAATATGAGTTTCGATCAGATGTACATGGAAAGGTTCAGCTAAAAATATTTACTATCACAGGGTCATTCACGAATAAATCACAATAGGTTTTTGGAAATACTCAAAATTCTACAGTTTCGTCACAGATAAATTATTCCATGAAGTTAATACCTAGTCGTTTACAATTTTGAGTCTGAAATGATTACTTTTCATACAGGGTGAGCCATACAGCCAACCACACCAAAAATAATTATGCTTTGAAATAATTGAAATGAGAACATTTTATTGAATTTTGAGTAACTTTATGAGCGCGCTTACCCACTGCGCTATCACCTCCAAAGAGATGATTTTTATCCATCTTCTTGTGTAGGTATAATTCGAACCTATTTGTATACGTAGGTACTTCACAATATACGTGTAGAGCGAGTTATATACTGTTCCGTTACCAGCACTCTGATGCTGAACAGGAACAAAATGCTTTATAGATATTGTACCTATATCATAAAAGAATCATAAATGTTAAATTATATTTGTTTATAAAGTGTTGAATGAATGAAAAAATTTCTTATTATCATTTTTGCTGCCACGTGTATAAAAGGTGGTCGATTACTTCGGATAAAGATGTATTTTTGGTAGGTGATTATAACTAAATCACCTTGTATATCTAAAATTCTTACGGTTATGCATACTTGATGTAATGTTATACAGTTACTCAAAATTCACTAAAAAAGTTCTCATTTCAATTATTTCAAAGCATAATTATTTTTGGTATGGTTGGCTGTATGTCTCACCCTGTATGAAAAGTAATCATTTCAGACTCAAAATTGTAAACGACTAGGTATTAACTTCATGGAATAATTTATCTGTGACGAAACTGTAGAATTTTGAGTATTTCCAAAAACCTATTGTGATATATTCGTGAATAACCCTGTAACAGTAAATATTTTTAGCTGAACCTTTCCATGTACATTTGACCGAAACTCATATTAAACTCACAGGCGCAACATAAAATCAATACGTCTTTTCAATTTGAAGAAAAAACTGGTAAAATCAGTAATATTCCACTTTAACGCCCTGTATCTCGAAAACTGGTCATAGTATCGGATTCAGAATTTATACCTCTGAAGATGGTATGAAAATCAATATATAGCAAGAAAATAGTTACATTTGACCGGGAAAATTTTTTAATACAGGTTGTTCATGTTTTTTGTACTTTTCCCAAAATAGAATACCTTCCTATGAATAAACCACCTTGAAAATTTTGGATATTAGAGACACACATATATTTGTGGTATTACTTTTCCCAAAAATCAATCCATAAATACAGGGTTTCGAATTAATCCTAAAAGAAAATAATTTTATATAGTGGTTCTCTCTGTGAAACACCCTGTATAAAAAATATTTACTGTGCAATATTTTCTCGTCAAAATACTTTATCGAAGAGAACGTTTAAAAAATATGCCTCCCTGACGTCACAGTAGAAAAAGAGAATTTTGGAAAAAAACTACCGTCATACATTCGTGAATCACCTTGTAAATATAAATATTTTTAATCATACGTTTCCACTAATTTCATTAGTAGAAAACTAGCCATCGGATTGGGTTGGGCCCATTGACACTTTTGGTTACTGAGTCGGGTACAACAACATACCAAACTTTCAGAAAATTTGACCGGTCGCCACTTTACATAAGAAAAGTGCGGGGTCCTTTGTTGATATATGTCTTTTTGTGTGTCGAATAAGCATGATTTTTTTCGTAAATGAAAAGACTTCTAGTTTTCAAGTTATTTACATTTTTCGAAAAAATATCCCTATCTTCCTTAAACAATTGTCTTGATATTTTTTGTATTTCGAAGGTTTTTAAGTTGCGAAAGAAAGAACTGAAAATCTCAACAGACCCTTGCTCAGTGGAGAAGGAAGTGGGTAGAAAGAAAACAATAAATAAATAGGTAGTCTCAGAGATAAAAAGGTGCGTATTACTTTTCCTTTAAAAGTTGAAATAATATTTCTTTCGATAAAGTATAATGAACTGTGATCTTTGGATTGATTGGTACTCCGTGGTACGCCTCGTAGTAACAAAGGTTTACCGATTCGAGAATTCTACTATGTAATTTTATTTATTATTTCAATGATCCTAACACTACCTATTGTCGGCTATCAGGAAGGTTCGATATTCTGATCGATGTGGTCTCAACTCCTTTTAGTAAATATACTTGAAGTTCACAATATCAAAACCTGTCATGACTCATCGACCAACTACCAATAAATATTTACTTCAGTTATCAAAAATCACCTAAAGAAGCTACTAGCGGCAGAATCAATATGAATCTTTAATTAAATTATCTGTAAATATCCACGATCGGCGAAATAGTAGTCCAAGTAAACGATATAGTGCAACCTACCTTCAGACAGTTCCCCTTTAAGAATATAGTACGGAAGCTAATGAATTTCGTAATTAAAAAATTATTTCTGAATATGTAAGAATCACAATAGCGATATGGTATGTGAGAGCACTTTTCTCACCTGAAAAGAAGTGTGAAGTGGAAAATTCATCCAGATATGTGGGTGGAACGGTAGGAATTAAAATAAACGGGTTACCTATATTGAAAAAACACTAAATATTTCAAAAATAATAATTCTCAAATATCAATTATAGCAACATCCTAAAACGCATAAAATAACTATAAATTCTTCTAACTCACATATTTACAGATTATTCACTTTAAAAACACTTAACTAATTTTCTTCGAACGGTTCTAATACTCCTTCCATATTTTCTTCTTCACTATCACTGTCATCATTTAAATCTATAATAAATTTATTTCCACCATTAATATGGAAGTGTCCAATCTTCATGTAGTCCTTTTCAACTTGAATTACTTTGTCAATCCTTTTTTGCCAGTCTTCTTTGGTAATATTAGTTACTTCTTCTTTAATAAGCTCAATTACACGGAAAAAAATTTAATAGTAGCAAGTAAAATTTGCATACCACCAAGTGAAAATTTGCATACTATATGAGACAAGTACAAGCTTTATTAGCCACAGGAAAATTAGATTCCTGAATTTGATCACTTGCTGTTATTGATGTAATTTCAGGAACGCAATGTATGTAACCTAACGATATTAAACTCTGTACTAGAAGCAAACTTTTTTTTAATTTGCAGTAGGTGCTCAGTTTGATAACTACTAGTGACAAGTAAATTTACCATTGATGAAGAATGATTTACTCTAAAATAACTCATATACTTAAATATACTAAAAAGTATATTAGTTGTTACTATACAGTATTCTACTGCAGCAACATTTTTGGATTATTATAGTAATTTCAGTAATTTCAGGGCTTATCAAATGACTCACTTGTTTGTGGGTAGTTTATTATTGTCTTACCTTTAATAGCTTTCATTCCATCTTTGGTATCAGGTTACAACGGACTCAATTGAAATATCCACTTGCCCTCAGTTTAGAGTACAACCTGTTTCTTAATTAAAAAATTTCCGAACTTTGTTGAATCTGTTTGTATTCATCAGTATGAATGAATGAACAAGTAGGCAAGCTAACGTCTTTCCTCATTATGATCATAACAAATCCAAGTTATGCATAACATAATGTAGAATTAGAACGTTCTGAAAATTGAAAATAAAAGATAATGAAGAAATTAAATAAAAATACATATGTAAATTTTTAATATTTTTATTGGAACAAAACTGTTGTTCAGTCTTTTGGAAAATTCTCCTGATTCTATTATACATAAAATGTCAATACTCTAGAAATTTTAGGTCAAAATCCACATTATACATACCAACAAGTGAAATATATAAATCATACTAACACTATTCACACAACTCACAATGGTAATAATAACATGATTCCGGCACACGATGTAACACGTCCACATGCAACTACTAACTCAAATGCTGAAATTGGAATGAGGCCAGTTTTGCGAAAACGTTGATGATCAGTGCAACGGTTACTAACGATTGATCCCGAACTGGTCGCATATCAACAAGTAGGTGAACAGTTTCATTATCGTAGGGACACCTAGCTCTACTGCAAATAAACTGTTGTATTATGCCTGTAACACGAGTCTCTGTTGTTATGATATACTTTTCAGAAACACAAAGTAGATTAATATGAATATACACTTTTCCAGCGCTAGTAAAATGTTGACCTGACATAATACAAAGTGAATTATCTAATGTTCGAAGCACTTGCTGTATGTAAACAATATTATAGCTACAATTTCATGCGTTCAGAATACTCATTTTGTTAGAGACAAATCGTTAATTTTTTTTTAAAATAGGTATTAATTTTCTTACCACAATCGAAAAAGAGTCAGGAAAACATTTAACTTTCACCATTTTTTTCCGTGTACCTTCTTATCGAATTTTGGAAAAGTATTTTTTCGCCTTATGCTTTGTTTCAATTTTTCCCAAATTAACTCTATGGGATTGAAAACTCAAAAATAAGGGAGAAGTCTCAATATAGTGTGTCCATGCTTTTCAGCAATACGCTCAAGGGCGTATACTTTTCAAATTTCTTTGTCTGTAAAACTTCAAGTAGTTGTTTTTTCGTGTAGCAGTCTTCAAAATACAAATTATTGTCCATTAAAAAACTTTGTATTTCATCTTTCCTTGAGTTTTTATTCGGCACTTTGATGAGTTGTCGCGAATGATATGAAGCATTGTCAAGAACTATCACACTATTTGTATCCAAATTTGAGATCAATGTGTTTTCAAACCATTCCTCGAAAATATTAGCTTCCATGTTTTTATGATAGTCAACATTGCAGTCCTCAAGTTTTTTTCCATATAATTTCAAAGCATTCGGAACCCATCCTTCACTTCCTCCGCAATGCACAATGATTAGTCGCGATCCTTTGTTTGCAGGCATTTTAGGCGTACACATTCTTGAACCATCAGTCCATCCTTTCCTAACTGTGTCGTGTGTGTCATACCAGGTTTCGTCCAAATAGATACTTTGCCTATGTTCTTGTCTATATTTAGTTTATTTGTTCCAAGTAACTATTACGTAAATCTACTATTCTTCTGCTTTCCATAACTGCTAGACGTTTATTTATTGTTTTGAATTTAAATCCCATTTTCTTTATCCAATTCTGAAAAGTTTTATCACAGCAGTTCACGTTATGGCCGGCAGTATTCAATTTCTTTCTTATAACTTCAATGGTGCTTTCGTAACTGTCGTATATTGTTTTTTTCAATGCTTTTATCAGATGAACATCTAATGGTTTTGATAATCCTTTATCACATCGTTTCTTGCGTTCATAAAGTTTATTTTTGACTATTTTACGTACAGTTGAAAAAGGAATTTCGGGTAAATCAGATGTTGCTTGTAATAATTTGTTTCCCTCGAAACCAAACTTATGGTTCAGATTCTTATATACATTGAAACATACTTCCTGTGTTTCAATATTCAAATGCATTCGAATCTTATTCACTGGTGGTATCTCTTTTTCGCATTGTTCACAATCGCTATCGGAATCACTGCACTGGAAAAAGTCAGCGTTATTATTACACTCATTATTTTTAATCACAGGACTTGTCCAAGGACGCCACATTTCAAACAAACAATAAACAAAAATTTTGAAGTAGGTAATTGTAACTGGGGACCTACAAAATAAAACAGCAACAATCTCAAATTTCAGCACTCCAATGTGATCAGTTCCTGAACTAAACATCGATGACACGACGGCGATAACCTTCCGCGATTTCTATTGGTCACCGTGACAATACTTCAATATTAATTTTATGTCTCTTCAGCCAATCATTAGACCTGGTTAGAACAAGCTATCAATACGAAACGCCAATTCGACAGTCCACGTTGACTAATTCTCAGCCGGTTCATTTTTACGACCTTTTTTTTCCTTTGATAGTGCCGCCAGCTTTAAATGTGCACAATATCGTTTACTTCGACTATACTATCAGCTGGCAGCACGACAAGTTACCGGGGTTCTGTGATTTCTTCAAATCAGCACTGTCGTAAAGGGGGCCTCTATAGTCCATCGATTTATAACTGTATATGCCAGACTGGTAAATGTGCAGAATAGGGCTCGGAAGGGCACTCGTACGGTACGAGGTAGGTGTGGTGTTGGCAAGAGGTTTTGCTAAGAGTTTCTGCTAAGAGGTTCTGCTAAGAGGTTCTGCTAAGAGGTTCTGCTATGAGACTTATTTCTTTTTCCCAAATTCGCAGACATGTGTCACAAGGGACAGATATATTCTTAACAATAACCAAGGGAAAATTAAAATGAGAATCATAAAATACGACTTCCATAAGCAGACAGATTGTGGTAAGACCAATATACCAGAGGATACTTTGAAGCGGAGCCACAAGAGTATAAAAAAATGAAAAAAAGGAAGAATAATAAAAACACGAAAAGAGCCAGAATGTAGGTCAGGCGGTAGGTACATTTTCAATCCGGCACCCTATAAATAATAATCCTGACAAAATGCAGTACCGAATTGCTAGCGAATCGGACATGTAACAACATTTCCCGCTAAGAGGACACGTTTCGCCGCAAATTGCAAAAAATCGTTTTCAACCCCTAAACTGCATCCCCATTTCACCATTTTTAGCGTTTTCCTGTTTAATTTTATTTTTTCCCCGAAGTTGAAACCTCAACATCATTTTCCACCTGGTCCTTGCCTGTTACTTTTTTCTTTTTTTCAAAAATTAAAGGCATCATTCTGATAGATTTTTGAGAGAATTTAATTTTTCCGTTCCCACTTTCACAATCCTACACAACCTTGAGGAGTTACGTGTTTTATATGGAAGGTAGTGTTGGGTAATAAGGCCCACATAACTATGTTAACATCAATATTCGTCTCCTTCAATACCTACCTTGGAACCAATATAAGACAAATTTCAAAAACTTGCTGTTGGGCCTTATTATCCGCCTATTAGGGTAATAAAGTCCATAGTAAGCAATGCAGAATTTGTTTATTTATTGTATATATAAATATATACAGATCATTTATATCAATCAGAAATGGTAGAAACTCAATGAAACTCTAATGGAAAACCAAAAATAAACATTATTTTCTACAAAAAGTGATCAATTTAACAAAATTCAAACAAGGAAATTAAATTATAAAAAAAACTGATAAACTAAATTTTAAGAACATTCCCTACTGTAAAAATCACATCTTCAGCCATCAGTCCTAAGCAAGTTTCGTGTAACCAAAATCCACATTCTAGACAATATCCCGCGGTCCTTATTTCGCGATCGTTTGTAGGGCCTTATTATTCTAATTTTTCCTTAGTGCGAAAGATAGTGCCAATGTTATATTAACTGATGGAGCACTATTTGTGTCTTTAAGTAAAATAGGTTGAATTAAAAACGACGTCTCACCTCCTAGCGAATTTATAATATGTGCAGCCTAAAACTGCACATTCACCTAGTGTTGTTAATGGCGAATTGAAGTCAACTATCTTTTAATAAAGCTTTACAACACTGATGATTAAACTAACCATGTTGACAGATTTGAAAAAGTTTGCCAGTCTTCAAGGAAAAAGACATTGGGCCTTATTTCCCAACACTACCTTACTTTTTACATCATTACATCATTCGCAACTACTGACAATGGCCGTGTGGAACATTACCATTTCCAAATTCGTAAATAAAGAAATATGCAACAGCAGGTGGCAACTTTCCCGTATCGAGAAAATAATCGCTTCACTAGTTGCAGCCACATGAATTGTTACAGATCTATATTGGAAACCAGGTCGACAGGTGACAATCGGGATATAGCTAGCTCATCAATGAACCAGAGAAAGCCAACGTTGTGTGGGTAATATTTAATTCTTTCAGTGGTAGACCGGGAGATGGTGGCACAAAATATTAGGTCATCTGTACCACTATGGCGGTTCTTCAGGAGTCTAATTACGGAATGAAGAAAAAGAGAAAATGATGGTTATAGCGCTGGTACCGGCAGCCCAATCACGTAGGCGTTAATCGAACGTGTAGGATAAATAACGAGTGTCGAACGATTTGTTCCACAAAAATGCTTGTATTTTCCGGTAGTCGATAAAAAAATAAGTAGGCGGACGTAATGCCATACTTCCCTGGAGTGACTTACAGTCCGCCATACCCACACGAATACAGTAATAAAAAAAAACAATTCAACCATTTGTACCAGATCCAGAGCGATTATACGGATCGCGATCCGGGTCCCACCACGCCCCGACACCGCCCGCTATGCCTGCCTTTTGGCTTATTCACGGACGGCTGCGGACGCAGTGGAGATTTGGTTACGCCAAATCGACGCGCTTCGTCCTGTGCAATCCGAAGACGACACAGGTCGAGCTACCATTTGCGTATTACCAATGGTGAGGCCGTATGCTGAAGCATACTACTGGCTCTGCAGTGTCAGTGCCCGAGCAAATTGAGCGTTGCTCACCCGCCGTGGGGGGCAAAGCCTCCCACCCCAACCCTAAGGGTGAGGACTTCGGCCACCTCTACCGAAGTACGGTATTCTTTTTTCTTATCCAACGAAACCCCCGCCCCCTAGAGGCCAACACCTTATGGAAGGGCATCAAGTTGCCTTGACGGGACTCCCCTTCCCCCTAGGTACCCATGTTAGTCAGATTCCTCCGACTACGTTGATGGGTCGCCGTCTGCAGTCGTTTTCACCCATACTGCATACCCATGTCAGACTGAAACCCTCCAGCCTACGTTAGATGGGTGACCGTTCGTGACTTTTCAGCCGCTACCATGTTGACTGGACGAGGACCCACGGCTTTCAACCAACACTGTTTGGAATCGCCGCGGGCACTCCTCGTCCGACGCCGAGGGCACATGGTGGACCCCCGGATCAACCATTTGTACCATGCTAATTTTTTTGCAGCTAATCATCGTCGAGTCGCCATTCACGGAAATCACCTTGCCATACGTTTCCGACGGTTTCCAATGGCCGCCATACCACCACAAGGGAGTAATTTTTTTGCTAAACGATTTGTACCAGTATTGCATTTGGATTTTTGGAAAGTATTTGATAAAATGTGACCGTTATTATATTTCCCATACGTCTAGTAGGGGGAAAAAGTGCGCCATACTTGAAAAACTTATTTATTCAACACATTTTGAAAATACGACTGTAAAATACGTAAAATCATTTTCAACATCATGGAATCATGGTATTCTGTTCGTTTGGATGTAATTCTACCTAAAAAAATCATTCCAGATTGTAACCATGGGGCGGACGACTGTCGGACTTGAACCAAGATGATAAAAAAATAAAATTTTGACGTTTTGTACCAGTACGGCATTTGGATTTTTGGAAATTATATAATACAATGTAACCATTATAATATGTGCCATACTTCTGATAGAGGGAAAAAGTGGCGCCATACTGGTACAAATCGTTCCAATTACGAATAAAATCTTAGAATTTTGAAACATATTGTACATAATCGCCACCTTCCAAAGGTAAGGCAGGATTAAACTTCTATTTATGATCATACAGAGAACTGTTAAAAAAAGTTTTCGGCTGGTACAAATCGTTTAGCAAAAAAAATTTACTCCGTTGCGGTGGTATGGCGGCCATTGGGAACCGTCGGAAACGTATGGCAAGGTGATTTCCGTGAATGGCTACTCGACGTTGATTAGCTGCGCGATAATTAGCCCTGGTACAAATGGTTGAATCTAACGTAGGCTGGAGGGATTCAGTCTGACATGGGTATGCAGTATTGGTGAAAACGACTGCAGACGGCGACCCATCAACATTGTCGGAGGAATATGACTAACATGGGTACCTAGGGGGTAACTTGATGCCCTTCCATAAGGTGTTGGCCTCTTGGGGGCGGGGGTTTCGTTGGATAAGAAAAAGAATACCGTACTTCGGTAGAGGTGGCCAATGCCCTCACCCTTAGGGTTGGGGTGGGAGGCAACGCCCCCCTAGGCGGGTTAGCAACGCTAAATTTGCTCGGGCACTGACACAGCAGAGCCAGTAGTATGCTTCAGTATACGGCCTCACCATTGGTAATATGCAAATGGTAGCTCGACCTGTGTCGTCTCCGGACTGCACAGGACGAAGCGCGTTGATTTGGCGTACCTAAATCTCCACTGCGTCCGCAGCCGCAACGCAGATAGAACGAAAGTTAGGTACTGCGGGCGGTGATAGGGCGTAGTGTGTCTCGGATGACGATCCGTACAATTGTTACAGTCCTGGTACAAATGGTTGAATTGTTTTTTTTTTTAAATTAATGTATTCGTGTCGGTATGGTGGGCTGTAAGTCACACCGGAAAAGTATGGCACTACGCTACCGCCTACTTCTTTTTTATCCACTATCGGAAAATACAAGCATTTTTGTGCAACAAATCGTTCGACACTCGTCATTTACCGAAACGTTCGATTAACGCCCACGCGATTGGGCTGCTGATACCAGCGCTATGACCATCATTTTCTTTTTTGTCATTCCGTATTCAGACCCCTGAAGAACCGCAGTACTGGTACAAATGACCTAATATTTTGTGTCACCATCTCCCGGTCTAAGGGTGTTCAGACTCGCCTCTAAAGTGATTCACTGAAATATAATTATTTACCAATTTCGTCGTTTCATCTGATTAAGGAGATAAGTGCCGTGAATAATATACAGGGCGTTATATTTATCTTCAGCTAACTTTGTTATCTCGGAAACCGTAATGGGTGACGACAAGTTTCAGTGATAAAAAGTTTCACGTTTCAAGGTTCTATAAAATGGTTCTCAAATACCGAAAATATCTTGAGCCATTTTATTTTAGGATTCAGTGGTGCTACTCTTTTATTACATAATGTAAAAGTAGACACTTCAACAAAAAAACAGGCGGCTGGCGAGCTTGAAAAGACGAACTTTATCGGTGAAAGTTTTTAGTTGAAAATGAGGTCGTTTCTTCGTAATTTGCCGACAAAAAAGGAAAAATCTGGATTCCGCTTCAAATTTCGGGAACAAAAAATAATTTTTAAGCAAAAAAAAAATTAATAAATGTAAAATCGGTTTTTCCGATTTTCCCGAGAAATTTGAGGTTGCGTGAAAAAATGTTGTATACAAAAGGTCTAGATCTATTTATTATCAACAACTTTACCATGTATCTTTTTCCGACAGGAGGTCAACTCTCGAAAAATCGTGAAATATCGCTTTCATTTCCTATAAGTTCACCCCGTTCCACCCTTCTCCATTTTTTCGACTCCAATTTATTTTTCCCATCATTCGAACAATATTTTGCTCCTCTTCCAGTAGTTCTTATGCTGTTAATAATTTTTTTATCTAAAAAATGCATCAGCACTGGTCTACACTGAGAAAATAAAAAGATATTCTTTTTACTAAATGAATGGTAATGTCGATTGAGTTTTACTGAACACATTACATGTTAGTGATATTCATTTTATGTGCTCAATATCATGACAAATCTATTGCATACCACATCCAAATGATGATTATTTCAATTATTATTGACTACTTCAACCGTTGTGATGTTCAATAACAGGTTATTATCAAATACCTTTCCTGTAGTGGTATTAGGTTCAGGGTGAACATAACTTATCCAATATTTTTATTTGCCATTACAAAATGATAGCACGTATGAGATTACTTCCTGTGATGTCAAGATTGACCACTACGAAGAGTACTAATCGAATTCCGAAAAAAGCCGAAAGATTCCGAACGAGCACGCGATGCGCCAGCTCCCGACAATCCATATGATCCGTCGCCATTTCCTGTTCTGTTTGCCGTATTGCCGCTCGTGAGTCGTTACTTTTATACCCATTCTCATTGTTTTAATATTGCACTACTCTTAAAATTTGAAGTTCAAGGAATCCGTTCACTGGAGTCATCAAAGTGTTTATCGTGTTCGTGGGTTGAAATTGGTGTATTATATAGAAACCAAATAACAATCCTACTCTTAAAGAAATTGAAAACTTAGATTTCAAATTTGGACAAATAATTGAAATTTCAATTTGTGACCAAGAAGTTTTTTTGTATTTTGTAAATATACAAATTCAGGTTTCGATCATCATTATCACAGTTTTGAAGTTGCCAAGACATCAGAATTAGGATTAGTCAATGTCAAGTTCCTATTTAGTGATATTCCTTGCTCGTTATTTGATAAGGGTAATATGCATTTAGTAGTTCTTTCTTGTCATATTTGAATTCATTTATTGATGTTGAAATGAGTTTTTTTTTCCTTCATATTCCTGCTGAAATGATATTGTGATGAAACAATGAAAGAAAACAATATATCTATTTTTGTACTTGTATTTTATTTTCCACCCAAAACCTGATAAGATCATACATAATAACAATTGGTTAGGTTACCGAAAAAAAACATACGTATGAAATACTCATTTAGTGAAGTTATGATTAACCTGAAAAAACCTCTGATATTACATCAGTACAAATAAACAATACCCAAATATTCATGAACAAAAAAGGATAGGTAGTATTGTACATTGTCATATAATTGCTAGGTAATATCCTGATTTCGGTATGTAGTATTCCATGCCACCGATAAATAAGAACAAATCGACAAGTGGGAGTTACTTGTCTGTAGTGGTAAATAATAACCGAACCGAGAAAGTACTTGCCACTCTAAGCTTCAGTGTCTATTATTGTTTGAATCATACTATTTTGTAGGAGTAATATTTAATAAATGTAGTGATTGTCGCCTATTTGACCACAACGCTTGGTATAATATAGTCATCTTCTGGTATTCACAACGGATTATTTTCCTCAGTGTACATGTAACGCTAAACATGTGTATTGAGTAATGAATCTAGAACGATATGGCGGTACTGATCAGTGGCGGATCCAGGATTTATTTCAGGGGGGGGGGGGCGCACAGTACCGAAATCACATGAAAGTTATACATCACACCATCACATAGCATCTGATGGTGATTTTGAATTGTGGAGACGATTTAGAGTTTTTCTGCGTCTTGAATTGTACAAAATATTGAAAATTAATTTTTCCGTTTTCAATATGAAATTAAAAACATTTAATTTAAATATATTTATATTTTTATTGGTTATTATATACATAACAACATTGAACAACATGTAGAAAGTAAACATTTGAAAAAAAAAAAAAAACAAAAAAACAATACAAAATTTTAAAAAATCAATGAGAATATTCTAATACATCTGGACGGTACCGAATTGAACAAAATGTCAGTCTAATTTGAACTATCAGATGATGAAATCAAGCTTCCTTTTTTTATTGTTGGCAAATCGATCAATGATATTTTCTAAATTCAAATCGGTTTGCCTATATATATATATAAAGGAGGGCTAAACCATTGAGCCTGTCTTCGGCAATTGTCGAGCGGAGGTAGGTTTTCACCAACCTCAATATAGAGAAAGTACGTTCTGCAGTAGCAACAGATACTGGCAGTGTTACAAGAATGCGTAAAATTTTAACGGTATGAGGATAATAATCCGCATCGATCTTATGTAAAATATTTGAAGCATTGCTACCTTCGATACTTTTATTTCGACATGCATTTCTGTAAAGTTGAATTTCTCCCGTGAACTCGGCTAATGATGGATTGCCTAAAAGGGAACAAAATTTTTCGCAGATTTCTGAAATTTTTGTTCTTAATATTACGTCACTAAAATTTATTATGCTCTCTGGCATCACAATATTGAGCAAAAAAATATTCAACGTTCTATTAGAAAATCTCTCTTTTACAGCCGTCGCATCCTATCCCTACGCAATTTTCGATATTCAACCCTAATGATTTAATTTTCCTCAATACGGTTTGACCCAAAATAACACCAGTGATAACTGGTTCTACCTGAATATTTGTTTCACTGTCACTATAATTTGCAGAGTGCAAATCCACAAACCCTATGAAACTTTCAAACATATCTTAGAGAAATACTCAGTTGAGATATATTTGCTACATCAGTAGTTTCATCAAAAATGATTGAGTAATAACTATAATCATTGATCTGTTTTGTAATGACTGATATTATTTCTGCTTCACAACAATGAATTAGTTCATTAGCTGTAGTTTTGCTAATGTATGTTGCATTGGCCCCTGTGTTTTGTAAGTGTTCTTTGAGGATATTATCTCCAGCATCTATGCGGAATCTGAGGAGAGCTCTAAAACACCCATCGTTATTTCCCACCAGATTGAATTCCTCTTCCTCAGAGGTTTTCTTTTTCTTCATCAGCGGACCATCATCACGATGACCCCTCAAAGGAATGTTTTATTGTCCATGTAGGATGATAGTTTTCAAAATTGGAAACAGGCGAGATCGATTCTCTCGTATCTGCCTTTTTCTTTCATGTGACAACTGATTCCTTATATCAACTTCTGGGTTTCGATAAGTCAGCAAGAAATGTTTTCCTTCAGAAGAAAAAATACCTATTACTCGAAAAAAATTCGATCAGTAAAATAACTTACCCTTTTCCACAGCCTCGATATGATAATTTGTAGTTTGATGATGATTCAAATCTCCATCTTTTCCTGTTAATTTCGCATATTTGGTTAGTGGTTCTGTAACCAGTTTTTTGGGCATTACATTCTTTTGTCCACCCACAAGCTGTTGTGGCTTCAGAAATAGGGCACAATATTTACAGAAAAGTCCTTGTTTTTCTTTGGAAAATACCAACCAGCTATATTTCTCCAAATGCCCATGGCTGACCTTACGCTTCTCTTCTCGCCCTCTATTCTCATGGCTAGAGTGAGGAAAACAATAATTTTTGTCTGGGACCCAATGGTTCGTCATCAGTTGAAATCGCGTGAAGCTATCAAGTGTGTTAATGCTCGATAGGAAACGTCCAACATCAAATGAGGTGACAGTTTCGAGTATAGGGCTAGCTCCCGATATTATTTCATTTTCATCATTGTCTCTAACAATTCCACTATAAGTTATATTTGTACTCGTCGAAGGAGCCGATCCTGCCGGTTTGATTTTTTAAAAATAATTGTCAATTTTGGTATTCACAGCTGATTTTTTTCTTTTATTTTCTGCCATTGTATGGAAGCACAGCACTGACCCTTAAAACTTTCTATGTTCACAAGGTAAAACTGGTAAAAGGTATTTTTGGCACTAATGAAGTAATATATCAACCTCAGATCATAAACGCACCGCACGAAACCTCTAGAATGACGAAAAATACTAATTTTCAGACTACGCCGCGCGTGTGATCGTCTGACTGCAACTGCATGCATTGAGTATTAGCACAGTACAGTAAACTCATCGCGGGAGCGCGGGGATTCACACACCGTCGCGGATTTCGGTATGCGTCAGATTACGTCGGACGAAGACGAATCATCATTTACCCGTCACCCTCCCGGCCCTTGTGGTTCTTTACTTTTCGCGATTTCGGGTCCTCAACATTGTGAAACTCGCAAATTATCATGTATCCAGCTCAAAATGTAAATCGCTCAGGGGGGTGGGGGGGCGCACCCCCCCCCCTGGATCCGCCACTGGTACTGATATTCAGTTTTCATTCAAAGAGCCCAAGAAGACTGAGAATACCGTATCCTTCATTGCATCATTCCCTATGCAACATGTTGAGAAAGTGTATCAACCAGCAATCTGGCCAGCTGGTGCCTGCATCAATAGGTATATTTTTCCAGTAAATAGTAATAGGAATGATGCTGAAAATTTCCGCAATCAGGCCTCAATGCGGCTGACCTAGTTAAAAGAATTAACCCTACCAGTTTCACTGCTACGGACAAGAACTTAATCAAAATTTGTCATCTTAACGTAAGGAGTCTCAAGAAAAAAACTATTGAACTAGAGCATCTACTTGAGTCAGTTCACCTACCACACGCAGTTTGTTTATCCGAGACATGGTGTTACGCTCGGGAATCTGAGGATGACTATGATGATATAAAATTACTTTGTATTCATAATTATGTTTTAGCTTCTCATTACTCGCGGTCTGGCGCTACTGGTGGAGGCGTTGCAATATTTATTCGGAAAGATTGCTCATTCAGTGATATAAAAATATCGTTAAATTGCGTTGAAAAAAAATTTGAATGTACCCTAACTGATCTGAAAATTAATAATCAAAATTACCTTATTGACTGTTTGTACAGATCTCCCTCTCAAGAACCATCGTTTTTTGTTGACATCTTAGGGGAGCTATTGCATGAAGTATTAAAAACATCAATGCCAGCTATAATATGTGGAGACTTCAATGTTCATTTTGAAGATCCTCAATGTGTAAATGCTTTGAAAATTACAAACATCTTTTCAAGCTTTGGCTTGAATAAGACTGTTAATGAATTCACGAGAATTGATAAAAATAAAAAATCTATCTTAGATAATATATTTACAACATTCGACACTAAGTCGATTCAAACCCACGTTATTCATTGCGACATCTCTGATCACTTTATGCAGTTGGTTTCCCTGCCAGTCTCATCCCACGAGAATTCATGTTTTACCCTTAAACGATTTTTTTCACGTGAATCAAATATTAACAATATTTGTCTTAATATTTCCTCGATTGACTGGAATGTAGTTTTTCAGATGGGGTGTTCTTTGGACGAAGAATTTGAAAATTTTATCAATATTATTCAGCAAGCAATGGAGATCTCATTTCCCTTGGAGAAATGCTATTCGAATAAATTACCTAGGAGGAAACCATGGCTCACTAAAGAACTTATTGATGAAGGCCATTATCTTAGAGATATGTTTAAAAATATTAAATACTCAAATGATGAACATCACGATACAAAATTATAAAAAAACACCATGAACAAAATATCAAATTAGCTAAACAAAAGTATCATTCAGAGCTTTTTTCGAAATCAAGCAATATTTCCAGAACTGCTTGGCAACTCATAAAAAGTAACAACAATAGTTCAGCGGGTAATAAACCTCCTGATTACTTTGTTGATGAGGATGGTAACCGATTTCATAATTTACAAGAGGCCGCCGATAACTTTAATACTTTTTTTGTTGAATCCGTAAATAAAATAATAAGTAAGAATGTTTCACCGCATACTAACAACAAACTTGCTTATAATAAAACTATAGTAAATTCACTCTTTTTGCTCCCTTTTGAAGAAATTGAAATTCGTGAAATAATCTTATCTGTTAGCAAAAAACACTCAGCAGGTGTTGACGGAATTCCATGTTCTCTGATGTTGCTGACTATTTATTGGCACCTCTAACTTATTTGGTCGGCTTGTCTTTTCAAGAGGGATCGTTTCCAACCACTCTAAAAAAATCTATTGTTATTCCGATTCATAAAAAAGGTGATAAACACAGAATGTCTAATTATCGCAGTATATCACTTTTATCAGCTTTTTCCAAAATATTTGAAAAATGCTATTTACGACTTGAATCGTTCTTAAATAAAGAAAATTTTTTCAGCAGTTACCAATTTGGTTTCCGTAAGGGTCGCTCCACCCAAGATGCTATAATATCTTTATATTCTCACCTTATGTCTAATTTTGAACTAAATAAAAGTCCTTAGCGCTCTTTTTTGATTTGAAAAGAGCGTTTGATGTGATAAACATCGATTTAATGCTAGATAATTTTTACAGATGCGGCATGCGTGGTTTGGCATTCGCGTGGATTAAATATTACCTCACCAATAGGAAACAAAAAACCAACTTAAAAGCTAACGGCACTTCAGTTCATTCCAGTTTCATTTCTACTACCTGTGGCGTCCCTCAGGGTAGCATACTGGGACCCCTCTTATTTATAATTTTTTTTGATAGCCTTATGCAGGAATTTCCTCATCATTATGTAGCAGCGTTCGCTGACGATGCTGTTGTTACAACTTCTAACAGCAATCTAGATATACTATCTAAAATGTCATCTAGTGCGGTTAATCAAATGATAAACTTCTGCAATGTTAAGGGACTTGTGTTAAACGAAGTTAAAACTGAAATGATACTTTTTAGCCTGACAGATTTGAATAAAAGTCTGTTTGTTAAACTCAACAACAAAACTATTGAACAAACGAGGGTTACCAAATATCTTGGTATATTTATAGACGAGCATCTGACATGGTCGTGTCAAATAGATGCAGTATTAAAAAAACTGTCAATCTACACTTACGTTCTTTGGCAGCTTAGAGAGAAAGTAGACGCTAATCTTTTATTACTATGTTATTTTGGATATGTTCAATCCTGCCTTTCTTATGCCACCTTATGCTGGGGCAACTGTGCTAGGGCTGATGAGGTCTTCAGAGCTCAAAAGAGAATAATTAGAATTATGTCATTTAAACCTTATTCCTATTCTTGTAAACAATTATTCCCTGAGTTAAATTTACTAACATTTCCCTCCCTGTTCATTCTTGCGTCAATAATGCACGTCAAAAATAACCTATCTGACTATCTAGTTTCTAGAAACAATCAATATTGTCTTAGAGTAAGCATGGATTTGGCTTTACCCAAGCACAAATTGACTAAGGTAGCCAACAGACCTATCGTGCTACCAATTAAATTATACAACAAACTGCCAACTGAATTAAAGAAAATCTCAAATAATCATAAATTCAAAAATACTCTGAAAGTTATTTTAATTTAGAATTCATTTTATTCTATTAATGATTTTGTTAATTGCAACGTCTCTGACCTCGCATTTATTACTTTGTTGTGATGTCTTTTTTGTTTGTTTGTAAAATTTCTTTGTATTATCTGTATTCTACAAATTATTTGTGTTAATTTTTACTGTAAACTTTTCTAAGTTTTTTAAACTTATTTTGATATTATCCAATACTGCAAAGTCTATGGAAATAAAGATTTGTATTGTATTGTATTTCAATGTTAACCATTCGTTTCCAAACACTTTTTTATGCGAGTATCAACTGCAGCTATGGTGGCTCTTTGAATTTCATTAGGATCTAATTCGCTCGGGTCACTCGATGTTCTAATTCTTCCCTCATGTTGACGGGTGTTCTATAGACTTTTTTATTAATAGTGCCCCACAAATAAATGTCTAGGGATCTGGGAGGCCAGTTCCATGAAACCAAACGTCTAATCCAACGATCATCAAATATGAGGTCCAATTTCAGTCAGGTTTTGCACAAAAATTGGACAAAATAATTTTTATGTCGAAAACCGTCACAGATAGGTACAGGGAATTACCAGGGGAAGTTAATAGGATTCCCTAAAATGATATAATATATGAGGTGTTCCATTTGAAATAACAAAGTAGCTACTACTTTCTGATACAAGCGGCATCACTGATTGTTGAAAATATTTTAGGCAGATAGAGCACGTTTGATTATCGACGCCCACAAATATTCGAAATGATCTGTCGTTTCGTGACAATGTGGAGACACCGAAACTCAAAGGCTGATGAAGAACATCCAGGGAGCCAGAAACGTCACCACCAAAAAGAGGGCCGTGAGAAAAGATAGGGATCTTCTTCCTGAGTTTATCCTAGGGCTCATCAAATTAAATCATACGAAAAGGCGAAAATGGCAGAACACCCGTAGGCCAATACACCGAGAAAATATGATGAGCCTAGGGCGTGATATAAAAGATCACATTCGGAAACACAGAAACGAAGTCTGGAAGAGGAAACTCGAAAGTCTGAAATCGTCCGACAATTCCCTATGGCGAATGTCTAAACGCATCGAAAGAAGGCATAAAGAGATTCCAGCTGTGGGGAATGGCCGGACTCTGGAAACGACCGATCAGGGAAAGGCGAAGCCATTCGCTGAGTATTATCAGAGTGTGTTCCAGACGAGTGCCGATTCCACCCCGGAGCAGGAGGCTGTTTCTAGGGAAGCCAAAGAATTTAGAACAAGGCCATGCACTTAGTTCTGCAAGAGGTACCTCACGAAGTTGATCACCAACTATGAGGAGGTCCTGGAGGCAATAAAACGGCTCCCTAGAAATAAGGCTGCTGGCGTTGACAAGATAGACACAGTGCTGCTCAAAAATCTTCCGAGAAAGTCTCTCGTCCAGTTAGTGCACATAATCAACGCCATAATAAAATGGCAAACATACCCACCAACTTTAAAACTGGCGGAGATTATCCCAATCCTGAAGAAGGGCAAGCCAGACGCGAGGGTAGAAAGTTACCGCCCCATATCATTGCTAAGTTCCATAGCCAAGGTGGTAGATAGAATCCTCCTCAAGGGATTCGTGAGTCTAGAGGGGAAGCTCAAACTCATACCGGCGGAACAATTCGGGTTCCGAAAAGGGCACTCTACGTCCTCACAGGTAGCCCGGATTGTCCACGATGTGAAAGAGGGCTTCCACCTAGGTCTTATTATATTATGGTCCTGCTGGATATTCAGAAATCATTCGACACCGTCTGAATAGAAGGGTTTATCATGAAGATGCTAAGGGCAGGCATGCCTGAATGCATGGTGAGGATCCTAGACTCATACCTTGTCGATAGAACTTTCAAGGCTAGAATAAACGGTACCAGCTCTGCAGTGATGTGGGCCGAAGCAGGAGTGCCGCAGAGATCGAGCTTGTCCCCACTTTTGTACTCGCTATATACGCACGACTCTCCCACTAATGAGGTCACAAACACGGCCATTTATGCGGATGATACGGCTATATATGCCCAGTAAAACTACAGCTCAACAGCCGCATACTGGGTAGAGAACTATGTATAGGAATCAGTCGTGCCGTATCTAGCAAAAAACAAAATAGTGATAAACTCTGGTAAAACAGAACTCATAAATTTCACAAGTAAACGCGCCACCTTAAGTGTGGCAATCCCTGAGGGATTCACAGTTCTGGGGAACCAGATTGACGAGTCCGATTCAGTGCGGTTCCTGGGAGAATAGCTGGACAAGAATCTCACGTTCATGAACCACGTCAACCTGGCAATCCAAAGGGCATGTGCCGCAATGATAGGGACCCTACCCCCTGATTGATTGATTGAAACAGGTCATTAGGCCAGCGATGACCTTGTCCAGTTTTCTACACTCTCCCCAAATGCCTGATGGTAAAACTGGAGAGAATGCAGAATAAAGTGCTCCGTATCGTCACTAACAGTGACAGGTACATTCGGTTAGTATAATTGCGAGAGCTAGCCGATATTCAATCAATCGAAGAACATATCAAGCAAGTCTCTGTAAGTTCTACCGTTTCTTCATCCTTGGAAGTCCATTGACAAGGGACATAACAGCAGTCAGAGCCCACCATAACAGGCCAAGAAGGCATGGTGAGCCGTTCTACAAGGCATTAGATATTTTCCATGAGCGCCCAGAGGGCGACTGACCACTACCTCCACCAAAATATAAAAAGACGAGCCAAGGCTCTTATATGAAGATAACAATGTTTTAACCAGGTTTTTCTACCTTTTTTCCGGGAAGCCACCCACTGAAACTCCCCCCGATAATGAAATCCAATAGTCTGATGCTTTACTCATAATCAAAAAAAAAAAAACCCGTATAACTTGGAGGAGACGGGGAAGCTCCAACCTAAGACCGACTTAACACTTACGGCAGAGAAAAACCTACACACCATCGTAGGCCTGCAACGCAGGAACGAGTACGGTGTCCCCCGCCCGCTGAAGGCCTCAGCAGGGCAGGTATATACCCCACTGCAAGAACCCAGGATTAATTCCCTCCTGTGGCATAGTGATAGTTTTACTGTGTGTTTTTAAACTTTTATATATTTCTATGTCGTACCCGTGTTATATATTTTTATTGTAAATTTAATGTAAATAAACCTTTTTGCCTTTTGCCTTTGCCTTCCACTGTGAAACACCCTGTATTTTGGAGCAAATATTTTACTTCTTGGAGATGCTGTAAATCAATTCGACGTTGTTAACTGTCTTCGTGTTGCAATATTACCAAACACTTTCAGATTGGTGTGACTTTTGGTTCGAAGTTTCTTCATCTCAGCATGAACCTTCTTCATATATGAACGTACAACTAAGTAACATTAATAGAAATTCTGGAACAGAGAAAACGAATGCCGACTACTTTATTCCATTATATATTGATGAGTTCCAGAGTTACAGTTGGCGCTGAGCTTCCTACAAACTTAAATGTCGATTAGGGAACATCCTCGGGCGATAGATTTGGGTGATTTGGCATCCCTTTTATCGGGTAGCAACATATGACGGAACTGCTTTCTGCAAGGGTCAGATATTTCGTTAAATATCAGGAGTTTCGATTGATTGCAAGTTTTAAGAGCAAACACTACCTTGGTTAAACGGGAATCCGTTTTGAGACGACAGTTTTTGTTTGAGAATTTTTTTAATTTTTTTTGCATTACCCATTGTTTTTTTGTTAATTCCCGAACTTCAGTGATTTTTGGTTATGATAATTTTTAAGAAAAAAAACTTAAATGAAATGATGAATTAAAAAAATTGATAGGTTCCGGAATTCTTATGAGACCACCGATCCCATACAAAAAAATATCTCTTTAATGAAATCAATGAATTTTGCAAGAAACGGATTCTACGATCGGAAAATTTATATCTGACTGGCGCTGTAATCGAGAATGGACAGGTGCTGTGTTGCCAGTGTTCATCGAGTTCATTATCTTCACCCCCATTATTGATAAGTATCCCAACAAACCTTAGCTGGAAGGGATGAGGAAGAAATTATTATTAATTAGACACCGTCGGTGCAGACAAATTTGTTATCACATGTATCGGCATCGATAGACGATCACATGCCTGGTTGGAAAGCAAGTTTGTTATTTAGCTGCAACCCTAATGCTTGGAATGCGCACCAACCATCAGCAGTAGTGCTGTAGGTCTCCCTACTGATGAAAAGTGAATGCTCTTCCAAAACAAAGTCGCCCTGGAGCGCTGCAGCAAATAAAAGCTGACATGTACCCGCACAGGCTATGCCTTTGGGTACACTCTACGAGTGTTGTCAAAAAATAGTAACATGTTCTTACGTTAATACAATGAATTTTTGGATTAAACTCTTACTTTCATACAAATGGCAACATTTCCTAAATGGTTGCATAAATAACTCATTCATAAATAGAATGCATGATGAATATGTAGTTGACAAATAGTTATTTTTGTATCTAGTGCGCGAAATGCTACTTTGGTGATCGAGAACTGATTTTTTTTAACGAGGCGCAGCCGAGTTAAAAAAAATAGTCGAGATTACCAAAGTATTTCGCGCATGAGATGCAAACAAAATTTTTTCTACAAACGTCAAAAATATTGTTCTAAAATAAGTAATAACTATGAAAAATAGTATTGAACTGGCTTAAATAATTTTTCCAAATCAAGTAATTACTGTAACTATGGAAATAAAATGGCATTTGTTGACAATTATTTCAAAGTGACAGTTCTTGATAATTATTTTGGAGTGACTTTTTATTCGCGTCAATTTCGTAAAAGAATGGAAATTTCGAGCGACGATGAACTAAGCAGTACCCCACCTAACTTGATAGATGCAGCCAATTCCGTAATTTCCAACCTTTTACCGGAGAAATTGAGGCGGCAGTATGAAAATGCATATCAGCAATTTTATCTGGTTTAGGAATAAATATTGGTTCGTGAACTGGCTGCACCATTAATGTTAACATTGTAAATAATAAATAAAATTAGGTAGTGTAAAATTTTCTCACAATTTGAAAGCCTTAATTATAGTTCTACATTAATAAATAAACGATTTCTTGTTTTTTGCTTGATTGAGGAGTTGAGGACCATATAGGTTAGAATATGAAAATCCCATATAGTTTACATGCAATGTGCGAAATATATTTCGCACATTACTTCGCGCACGGTGTCATGGTAACGAATGAAAATGAAAAAAAGTGCCACTTCGCATACTGTTGTCAATGCGCGAACCTTGTCATTTTTTGACGTTTGTAGAAAATAGTTATTTATGTAACAGGTGCAAAAATGAGTGACTGTTTATTGTACATTATTGTACATGTGAGAATTGTCAATACGCTACGTGTACCAACAGATCATACACTAATTCTAGAAATTAAATTGCAAGTCGTTATCAAGTTATCATACACTTGATAACAACTGTAGATTTTAAGAGTTGAAACGGCGTGAATAAAATTGCAGAGAATTGAATTTTTCTTTGTTCTTTTTTAGTCAATGTAAGTACATAATAATCATACTCAAAGTGAAACATTGTCAACCACTTTCAAAAAAACGATAGCAATGTTGTTGCCAGTTCTTGCGCGTTCACGTGGTAAAGTCTTGTTCATACCCTCACAAATTTCGCAATTTTTCTGCGAATAAAATGGCTGCGTCAACGATTCGTACGGCATGACTGGCAGCCATTTTATTCGCAGAAAAATTGCGAAATTCGTGAGGATATGAACAAGACTTCACGTGAACGCGCGAGTACTGGCAACAACGTTGCTGTCGTTGGTTGTTCGCCTGTTGTCGCTGCCTACGATAATTTTGTTCTACGATAATTATGCGTATTTCGAATAATGATTCTGGTGCTGTCTTCGTAGAAGACGAAGATTATTCAATCTTTGGGGACAGTGCCAATTGCCAGTGCCAGTTGTAATGCTCCTTTACTGATTACAGTTCTACAAACTGACCGAAAAATATGGAGAGGCCAAAAGTGGTTAGAACATATAACTGAAGATTTCTAAGTGAGTGATTCACACCACAACTGGGCAATTGCTCTATTGCCTGGCAACCTGAAAATATAATGTATCTGAACCAATGTCAAAGTATCATAAGGAATATGAGAGAATGGAATTATTGTCTTGACAATCATTATACCTACGTAACCCGCTCATTAGATTTTAAACTAGTGATGATATACAGTGTTTCGTTTACAATCAAGAAGTACATGTCCACGTACGGTTTAACCGGAAGTAACATTTTTATTCAAATGGAAACATCGAAAACTTCTGATGAACGGGTTATGTGATAATCCCTGTATATGAACAAACCATTCCAGTACCCAGCAGATTGGGTCTATAGCTAGTGACATATAATTTGAATTCGGTTTTGAAGAGTTGAGTTTGCTTACTTACTTATTTTTCAGTGTACCTACTGCAACAAGTATTTTCCTATTTATGAATAGGTAATCATTTTTCAAAGTACAAAGTTTCTTTCAAGCTATTTCAACAAAAAGTGTATTTTTGTCTCACAATCGGGAATCAGCAAAAATCAACTTTAATAATACTACTAAAAACTAAGTAGGGTATGCCCATAAAACATGGTATATGCCATGCTACGATGCCCATGGTTTGATTTGATACTTACTTGTGGAATGTTTGTTTAGAGCTTGATAACTTTTTCAGCCCACAAACTTCACACGTTATCGCCATTTCGCAGAGATAAGGTTTCTAATATTCAATAATATTCAACAATCAACACAACACTTCTACCATTTAAAATTAAAACAATTATACAAATAGGCTCAAATCAAAACTGAACTGACAAGACGATAAATAAGTTGTCAATGCATGTAAACAAACTAGATCGTCAAGTTAAGAGTGAATAACAATACGGAATTTCAACTTGATTAATGAGTGGAAACGGAAATATCCTATAATGTTCTTTTTTAACATGATCCGAGCATAGATATTTATAAACAACGTCGGGTATGTTGCTTTCAAGAAAGAGACAGGAAAGCCCTCTCTATTCCTTTTATTGCTCGGAGATTGGACTGGTGCCTATAATTTTTGTGAAAAAGAGAAAAGTAACAGGCAAGGACCAGGTGGAAAATATTGTTGAGGTTCCAACTTTGAGGAATAAAAATAATTAAACACGAAAACACTCAAAATGGTTAAATGGGGATGTAGTTTAGGGGTTGAAAGCGGTTTTTTGCGATTTGCGGCGAAACGTGACCTCTTAGCGGAAAATGTTCTAAAGAAAAGTTGTAGATAATAAAAAAATCAAAAACTGTTTTAATCAACACTTTTCCCCATAACCTCAAATTAACTGTAAAAATGACGTATAAATGATTTAATTCAGATGAAAATTCGTGGAAATATGTCTTTTATGGTGTTGAATAAGCATGATTTTTCCGCAACTCAGAAGACAACTAGTTTTTGGGTTAGATACATTTTATGAAAAAAATACCCTTATCTTCCACGAACAATTGTTTTTGGTGTTTTTTTGTATTTCCAAGCTCTATAAGTCATCATTTTGATTGTTGAAATGTCTAATTTCAAATGATCGGTGGTTGATTGATCGTTAAACCGCTTAAAATTGAGAAAAATCGACAAGTCTCTTTGAATCATGATTTTCTTAATATATTCAATAGTTGTAGAAAAGAATAAGAATGATATTATTAAATTAATTTGGTAGAATAATTATTTTTTCCAATATTTTATTATGAATAATTCAATATAAACTACTATTTGTTATAAAAATAATGAAGAAAGTCGAAAATCATTGAAAATATTGAGAAAATCATGATTTAGAGAGACTTTTTTCTCTATTTTAAACGGTTTAACGATGAATAAACCGCCAAGTTACATAGATCATTTGAAAGTAGACATTTTAACAATTGAAATGATCACTTAAAAACCTTTTCCCCCGTTTCCGAGACGAAACTCGACACGAGACTCGGACAAGACTACACGAGACTTTTGTTGTTCTCGTCTCGAGTCTCGCGTCTCGTGCGAGAGTCTCTTAGGAGAATATATCTACGTGCGGACTTGAAAACCTAATAAAAATATAAATAGAAAGCTTTTCAAAAAACACGTTTTTATAAAATTTTCAAAATGAACTATACAGTATCAAAAAATAATGATTCTAACAGTAATTAAAATGGATTATGCAACCCAGACTTCTGCCTTAACCTATACAATAGGTAGAATCGTCGGCAAGTCTCCAACAGAAAACAACTACTGCCTCCTACGACTATTGAATTATATCTGTTAGATTCTTGGCAAAGTATTCCACAAGGACTACTTTGCAATGTTCTCTCAATATCAACGCCAAAACATGTCTCAGCCCGCATGGGCAAACACCTACGTACCGGTTTCATGGTATTGCGAATCATCAGCGCAGGGCAGCTTACCCAACGCATCAACCGAAAAATATCTTGGCCCCAAGATTCAAAGAACACTCCGACTGTGGTGTCATAAAAAATGTTTTCATTATCACTACATTGATTTGTTTTGATAAAAAAGTGTTAAAAATTATTATATAATACCAAGAAAACTATAAGAAAAGATCGAAATCGCCTCAATAATAAATCTGCGCAATGTTTGTTATGCCTAAATGACTAGGTGAAAAGCAAAATCATTTGCAACCGAGAGGGCTCTGGGCTGTTCATTTTTATTTGATTTTTTAATCATTTCATTTCTAAATTAATGTTAAGTTTTCATTATTATTAATGCCATTTTAGACAAGTAAACTATCAATTAACACACTAGTGTGTTATAATCCATAACTCACTAGTGAGTAATGAATTATAACTCACGTCACTCAAATATATGATGTTATCTTTCAACAATTGTAATTTTCTCTTCCGACTCTTACATTATAACAAATAGGTATTTAAGTATTCCGTGTTCCACAGAAACAATAAGATCATGCAAAACGAGCTTTTATGCTTTTACGAGACTCTCGTACGAGAAGCGAGACGAGAGTGGAGACTGCGAGGCAAGACTCGATACGAGACTTGGTCATTTCATCGGCGAGACGAGACAAGACTTTATGAAAATCTCGTTGGTCCCAATACTAGTTGCAACACGTGTTTACTTGAACACGGGTTACTTTACCATATCGCATTTAATTTCACCCTTATACCTACTTCGTTGAATTCGAAGACGACTGAACAACGAGACAGAAATGAATAACAAAACAATTCGTTCAATGAAATGAGAAATATTTTTGATACCACTTGGCGGAAGACCATTAATCTGTTAATTAGGAACTGATTCAATAATCCAGTTTTTCGCTTTAAAAATAAATATAGAATAGTATAGAATTGGTATATTCTTTGGCAAGTCTCCAATAGAAAACAACAACTGCCCCTACGACCGTTGAATTATATCGGTTAGATTATTGGCAGAGTGTTCTACAAGAACTACTTTGCGATGCTCTTTAAATACCACAGCTGAAACACTTTTTCGATTAAATCGGGGGAATACCTACGTACTGGTTTCATGGTTCCTCAATTGCAAAGTAGTTCTTGTGAAGTGCTGCTGCCATCGATATCAAGCCTGGATTGCATGAACATGAGCTAAATTTTGTTTTCACTAATACTTCTTACTAATAATATTGCCTTTGCCTGACACATGTACTTTTAGTTTGCTTGGATTTAACCGTATTTCAGTAGACTGCCTTAACCATGCTACTCAGTCTGCTTCACTGTTCGTCTGCACCTTTTAGTAACTATAGTTAATAACTTGTGACCTTGAGGGCCAGTCTTTTCAGTTCCAGTTAAACTCCAGATTAATTAACTAATGGTTAGATTGTAATCCTTCAAACGTCGTTTAAAGAATGTCATTCACCATCGAAACTATCAGTTAGTTATCTAGAGTTTAACTGGAACTGAAAAGACTGGCCCTGAGGGCAAGTTTTTTGAATTCCAGATTATTTAACTAATTGTTAGAATGTGATCCTTCAGGGCCAGTTTTTTGAGTTCTAGTTAAGCTTTAGATAACTAACTAATAGTTTAGATGGTTAATGACATTCATTAAATGACGTTTGAAGGATCACATTCTAACCATTAGTTAATTACCATGGACTTTAACTGGAACTAAAAAAACTGGCCCTCAAACCATCTAAACTATTAGTTAGTTATCTGGAGCTTAACACGAACATAAAAAACCGTCCCTCATATTATATAATATACTGAAGGGGATAGAAGGGATTAATTTTGTTAAAGAAAAGTAACGATGCATTTTTAACTATGATACCAGTAACGACAATAACAATAAAAAAACATGGTTGACGGTCGAACTGACGTGTACCACGAAACAGGGGTACAATCACGAACACTCGATCCGTAGAAGTTTGACATTTGTCAGATTTTAGCAATTATGAAAACCAATACAATTCAAAATATATTGCAACTTGAGTTGATATCAATGGTTTATATGGTAGATATAATTCCATTCTATCTCTATTAAAAGAAATTTCATAATTTCGATTTCGTTTCGAATCGAGAACATACATCGTTCTAGCCTACGTATCGTGTCAGCTCTCGTATCGTATCGTTCATAATCCCACCCCTGTCTTGATCAGAATCTTCTTCTTCGTCTTAGATATTAAGGTGCGTTAGATTGCTGGTATTAATAAATATGCATAGTTGCCAAATAAGCAATACACCATTTTTCTTGTTTCTGAAGGTATTATTTCATTTACCCACTCCCTTAGTGCATAGTAACGATTTTGGCCATTTTTCTTCTATTTTATCAAAAATATTGGATGCGTAAGAAGGAAGCGTAACAAATTATAGGTTGGAAAGTTAGATGGTGCCCCTTATAGAAATATATCATCCCATATCAAATTGATCCATAAATCCTGATCCATTCACAGCATCGATAAAATATTCACGTCGTTACTCATAGATAGGTGAACAATGCGTCTTATAATATTCCAATTCGGATTCGCGACACTCAGATTTCAACAAAAGTTTCATAACTCAATTTACCGAATTGTTTCGTAAGCTGTAAAGTTATCTGAAACTGGAAATTGTTGCCGATATCTCTACTGCAAGAACTGATTATGAAAAGAATAAAAAACTGTTTGCAACACTCACACAGTGCGGCTTTATAGTACCCCACCTGTAATGTATATAACGTTCTGTATATTTGTTCTTCCCATATTGTCAAAGAGTTGTCAGGGAGTTTCATCAACTGCATATTGTTTTGACAATGAGAATAAAATCTTTTTTCCAAATATTAGTAATTTTATTGTGATTGAATAAAGGAAAGTATCACAAGTGGCGAAGAAGGTACTGTTTTGCGTGTGCTGCTGAAGGACCACCCTTGCGGGAACGAGTTGAATAATACGTCTTCGTGAATTGAAAATCTTATATTTTTTAAAGGAAAGGTGCAATGAACGAGCCTACGTGACGTTTCTATTCAATTATGAAATTACAATGACAGCTGCCAATATGACAGAGTCCGTCAGCTACTGCGGCTAACAACGTTGCCATATTAATAGCGAGAAGTTACGAAAAATATAAAAATAATGAAATTGTTACTGTACATAGGCCGCCCACCTTGAAATATTCGATTTCAATAACAACATGACATCAAAAAAATACATTGTTAAATGTTTTCAAAAATCACATTGAATGTCAGTAAAGTTGATCTAAACATGATGTTCTATTGGAAGGAAACAAATTTTACCAACTGAACGATTGAAAATGTTTCCATTCGACACTTTTACGGACACCACGCGTATCACTTTGTCTGTCCCTGGATGGATTTCAACTATGCGGGCCATCGGCCATCGTAGTGGTGGAACGTTATCTTCCTTCAAAATAACTAAGTCCCCTACCTTGGGATTAGCTGAGGTGGTTTGCCATTTACTTCTCTGCTGAAGCTGGGTTAAATAGTCTCTAGACCAGCGAGTCCAAAAGTGCTGGAATAACTGTTGCATTCGCTGATATCTGGATAATCTATGGATGTTGTAGTCTTGGATGTCCCTCTGCAGTTAGCGTATCTCCGATTAAAAAGTGAGCATGTGTGAGAGGTAAGTTGTCGTTAGGGTCAGATGATAGGGGTGAAAGGGGTCTGGAGTTGAGGCAAGATTCGATCTGCGTCAACACCGTGTATACTTCTTCATATGTAAGTGAAGCAAGCCCTAAAATTCGTCTCAAATGAAATTTCGTAGATTTTACGGCTGCCTCCCAAATACCTCCCATATGTGGCGATTTCGCGGGAATAAATGACCATTTTATGCCATCTGAAGCGAGAAAGTTTTCAATTTTTTCTTTATGATCTTTATCTGTTAATAAATTACTCAATTCTAGGAAATGATTATTAGCACCTATGAAATTGGAACCGTTATCTGAAATAATCTCTGATGGTTTACCTCTTCTAGATATAAATCGTTTCAATGCATTCAGAAAACTATCCGTACTTAAATCTTTCACGAGTTCTATATGCACTGCACGTGTTGAAAAACACACAAAAATACATATATATGTTTTAACTAATTTTGCTCTCCGCAGAGTCCCTTCCTTTACTAGAATAGGACCAGCATAATCAACTCCACATTTTGAAAATGGTCTGCTGGGAGTAACTCTGGAGCTCGGTAATTCGCCCATGAGAAATTTCGATGATTCTGGGTTGACTCTAAAACATTTTATACATGACTTTACTACTCGTTTTACCAAATTTTTACCATCAATTGGCCAATAGTTCAATCTTATCAAAGAAAGTAAATTTTGAACACCTGCGTGTAAATGTTTTGAATGTTCATATTCTATGATTAATTTTGTGAGTTTGTGTGACTTTGGCAAAATGATAGGATGTTTTTGAGAATAGCTTACGTGTGAATGTTTTAATCTTCCTCCAACCCTGATTAAACCGTGGTCATCTAAAAATGGATTAAGACTAATGAGTCTGCTATTAACAGGTACTGGTCGAGATAAATTTAGTAGACGAATTTCTTTTGAAAATTCTACCTTTTGCGAAATTTTAATTAGCAGTTTTAAAGAATAATCGAGTTCTTCTACTGTTAAAGTGGAACCGTGTTTGTTTTTATGAAGACTGATAGTTCTGAATCGAATACAGTAAGCTACTACTCTCTGTAGCTTTCTTAATGATGAATATCTGTCAAATATATCGAAATTGAAACATGTATTCGTAGTTAATGTGATGATGGATTGTTTCATTTCAGGAATATTTTCCATTGTTTCTACGTCATCCACGTTATGCGGATAATAATCTCTACTTTCGAGTAAAAATGCAGGACCGTGCCACCAAATTCTCAAACTTTCTAATTCGTTAGGATTTATACCTCTGGAAATAATATCTGCCGGGTTATCTTCAGATCGTACGTGCTTCCATTCGTTTATAGCTGTTAGTTCAGTGATTTTTGTTATTCGATTAGCAACGAATGTTTTTAATTTTCCGGGGTCGATTTTTAACCATGCTAAGACTATTGTTGAGTCGCAATAATATGTTGTACATGATATTTTAATATCTAGCGTTTGTTTAACAATATGCATTAATTCTGAGAGCAATGTTGCAGCTAAAAGCTCTAATCTTGGTAAGCTATGTTTACCTTGAGGTACAACCTTTGATTTCGCACATAAGAGTCGAGATATTGCTTCACCCTGTTCGTTTTTTGAAAAAAGATATATACAAGAACCGTATGCCTTTTCTGAGCTGTCACTAAATCCGTGTAATTCGATTGTTATGGGTTTTTCACATAGAACGTGTCTGTTAATATTGATATCATTAATAGAATGAATTTGTTCTAAGAAAGTTGCCCATTGATTTATCATATCTGGTGGTAAATTTTCATCCCAAGAAATGTTTCTTTGCCACAATTGACGCATAAACAACTTTGCTTGTATTGTTGCTGGGCCTACCAAACCTAGCGGATCGAAAATTCTTGATATCGTGACTAGAACTGAACGTTTTGTTATGACTTGATTTCCGAAATTAATATTTACCAGATAACTTAGTGTATCTTTTCTAGGATCCCACGATATTCCTAAAGTTTTTAACTCTTTACTATCGTGAAGTTCTATTAATTTATCATCGTTTTGTTTATCACCTAATATCGAGTCTAAAATGATTTGTTCATTCGAACACCACTTTCTTAGTGGAAAGTTGACGCTGTTTAAGATTTGAGTTATTTCATTGAAAACTTCTAAAGCCTCTTCTATCGTGTCAACGCTTGTTAGCAAATCATCCATATAAAATGAATGGCGTATGATTTTGCATGTACGCGGATATTTTTCTTCAAATTCATATGAAAGTTTTTGTAAAACCTTTGTCGCGAGATAACTTGCAGATGCTGTTCCATACGTTACCGTGTTAAGACTGTAAAGTTTAATTGGTTCGGACTCATTGTATCGCCAAATTATTTGCTGATATTTTCTATCTTCGGGATGTACTAATACTTGCCTAAACATCATTTTGACGTCTGCGCTTAATACATATCGATGAAGTCTGAGACGAGCTACGATTGCGAAAAGATCATCTTGAATATTAGGACCCACGAGTAATAAATCATTTATTGATATGCCTTTATTTGTTTTTGCTGAGCCGTCAAAAACTACTCTGCAACGAGTCGTGGTGCTACTGATTTTAATTACTGCATGATGCGGTAATACATATGAGGGTTGCTCTAAAGTTCCATCAAAATTTTTGATAAATGTCATATGTCCCATTGATTCGTACTGTTTCATGAATTCCGAGTAATCCCTTTTCAAATTTTCATCGCGTTTAAATCTGTTTTCAAGAAAATTGAAACGTTTTAATGCACTTGTTGCTGAATTGCCTAAATCGGAAATTTGTTTTGAAAAAGGTAATCTTACTAAAAATCTACCGTCCGAGGTTCGAATTGTTGTTTTGTCAAAGTATTCCTCGCAGTACTGCTCTTCTTTCGTAAAAATAGTTTTATGTGGTATTTCTTCCGTTTTCCAAAATTTTGTTAATGTTTCATCGAGCATTTCATTAGATATGTTACGTGTGAAATTGCAAAATAACCTTTGATTTGAATAATTTTGTAAGTTTACAGATCCCGTGACTACCCACCCTAAAGTGGTTTCTTGCAAATTTGGCATGTTTTTACCAAGTTTTAGTTGATTCGGGCACAAAAGTTCGTAAAAAATGCATGCTCCGAGAAGAATGTCGATTTTTTGTGGTTTGTTAAATTCTGGATCTGCTAAAGTGATACCTGTTGGAAGTTTGAATGTACTTATTTTGAATTCTGTGAATGGAATTTTTTCAGTTATTGTTGGCAGTACCAAGAATGTTGAGTTGTATTCAAATGACGTTGATCGAGATTTAATTGTTGCATTTGTTTTGTGCGTGATTGTGATAGACTTTTGATTGATACCTGCAATTGGTATTTGAGCATTTTCGCATGGTAAGTTCAACCTTTTACAAAGTTCGTGTGTGATCAAGTTGCTTTGACTGCCTGAGTCTAACAGAGCTTTACAAACGTGAGCATTTCCGAGGGTGTCATATACTAATATTTGAGCCGTGGATAACAAAACTAACTGACTGTCATGAGTGTTTGAGAAGCTAGTGCTTTGTAATATTTTCGAATCTGAAAAGTTGACGTGATTTTCCGAGAATGATTGTGGTAACGAATGTGCTTGTACGGGAACTTGCGCATTGCGGTTTGTGATGTGAACATCTGTCAGTATGGGAGCAATTGTTTCAGAATTTGTTACGAGATTGGTATTTAGTTCGAGAGCATTCGTGTTTGATGTGTTTTCAATTTTTTGCGAATCATTATTCGATTGACGATTAATCTGATCATTTGAATAGCGTGATTGATAATTATTGTTGTGAAGAAGAGTATTGTGGTTTCGATTACAACGCTTGCATTTGCTAGATTTACATGTCCATTTCATGTGGCCGGGTCGAAGACAATTACTGCATAATCGTAATCTTTTGATTTCATTGTATTTTTCATCAGTTGTTAATTTGATGAAATCTGCGCAATTGTAAATGAAGTGGCTTGCTTTACAGTAGTGACAAGATACTTCATTACCTAAATCAGTGACTGCAAATGATTTTTCATGGAATTTCTGATTGAAACTAGTTGTATGCGAGTGTGACCTATGACTTTGATCGTTCGAGTATTTTTGAAAATTGTAAGCGAGTTTTTTGTTATTATTCGAGAGAGTTTCCAACGTGAAACATTTTTTATTCAAGAAATTGTTGAGCTGGTCATACGTGGGAAGCTTTTCATTTTCTAGTGAATTTTCCCATTCGCGATTCGTGATGATGTCTAATTTGGATGTGATAAGATGTATCAAGAGAACATCCCATTTGTCCGTGGGTAATTTCAAATTTTTCAGAGCACCTAGATGGTGTTGAACTTTATCTGTTAGCTGTCTGAGCGAGATTGATGAATCTTTCGTGACTACTGGTATATCAAATATCGCCCTTACATGAGTATTCACAATTATACGCTTATTTTCATATCTTTTGACAAGACTTTCCCATGCTACTGTATAATTATTGTCAGAGATTTCTAATGAGTGAATTAACCGTGAAGCGTCGTGTTTTAAACAAGATTTGAGATAATAAAATTTTTGTATGTTTGTCAAACTCGTGTTTTCGTTTATCAATTGAGAAAATGTATCATGAAATGTTGTCCACTCATCATAGTTTCCTGAAAACATTGGAAGATTTATTGTTGGCAACTTGAGATTTGCTAAAGGATTCGAGTTTGCTAATGTTGAATTGCTCGTATTCTGTGTATTGATTTGTGTATTGACCAACTTTTGAGATTCATAATATTTTACTAAAATACCTTTTGCCTTAGAAATCGTTCGATAGAAATCTATTTCTCGTTCTTCGCGTTGTTCTATTTCATTTTCATCTAAAATCTCTAATCGCGATTGTACTTCATCAAATTTTTCAAATACTGATTCGATTTTTTTTAATCGTACTTCTAATTCGATTATGTCATTCGGTGAACTTAAAAATGTTTGAAATCTTGTTAACTGACCTTTTAACTTACCACGTGTCTGTCTCAATTCCCTAATTTCATTCTCATATACTTCCATCGTGATGCGTTTTCAGAAAAATATGTAACCAAAGAAATATACAAATGTCAAAACAGATCGAAAAATACCTTTGATGATAGGTTAGGAATAAGGATAGACAAGGAAATCTCACTTTTCTGGCGTTGCTATTGTTGACCTAGATTCTGTTAATCAGTTGAATGTGCTTCGCTTACTCTCTTGATTGCTGGATCTGTCGATTCGTTCGCTTCTAGCGGGAACTCTGGATCTATTTGTAACGTTGCTGTTGCTAGTAGTACGGTTTTCAACTATTTTGTTGATTCGCTATTTGAAATTTGTTTACGATTTTCGAGAACTTTGACTAATAATTCTTCCGTGAAAAGGATACTTTGGACTTACAAATCAGCTTTTCTTCACCACACCTATGCTTGTAGACGACTATACGGGACTTGATCTTGACGAGAATTGTACTGCTTTACCGTGAATTCCTCTCTCACTGGCACGATTTCCGGTTCGATTGGACCATAAATGTTTTGCGTGTGCTGCTGAAGGACCACCCTTGCGGGAACGAGTTGAATAATACGTCTTCGTGAATTGAAAATCTTATATTTTTTAAAGGAAAGGTGCAATGAACGAGCCTACGTGACGTTTCTATTCAATTATGAAATTACAATGACAGCTGCCAATATGACAGAGTCCGTCAGCTACTGCGGCTAACAACGTTGCCATATTAATAGCGAGAAGTTACGAAAAATATAAAAATAATGAAATTGTTACTGTACAGGTACCTACGCGAAATTATTATTAGTAATGTCTACCGACAAATTTCCTTACTCTGGCCATATTCAAGAGTTCGTTCCTGATATATCACTGGTCCATTTACAAAAGGAGACTGGAGAATTATTTTTTGGCAAATGAAATAACTGCTGAAGAACGTTAAAAAGGTATATTACTCAGTTTGCTCAACGAAGATGCCTATAATAGTTATTTATGCAACAAGTGCATTGAAACAGGAACTAATCCGTTACGAACAATTTAACTCAAACTTTATTTTTACCCTCAATGTTGAAAGTGAATGAACAATTGGTGCAATTTTCAATATGAATATTTCGTAGTGAAGTACTTTTTAAATCCACTTCTTGATTTGTTACTGCTGCAAACGTATTAGTACTTGGTAACTGTACATCGTTATTTCCTTCAGGCTGAAATATTTGTTTTGCAACACTGAGTTTGTTTGCATGTGATTCCTCTACGTATCCCTCCGCTACTGTCGACGATTTCCATATTTGTCATGATGACAGCACGTTGAAGTAGAATGACAGATGAGTGCAATAAAAACTTTATTGCACTAGTGCAATAAAGAACTTCTTTATCCACTGAATATAGTTCAATAAAGTTTTACTTTTTGCATGAATATAGAAAAACTGTGTTATGACATGTGTTTGTCAAGTGAAACAGAACAAAAATCATATGTGGAGATAATGGAATTGATGAGTAACCATTTCAAACCGATTGTATCGGTATATTCAAGTAGAGAAAAGTTTTTCGAGTCGAGGAAAATGGACACAGAATCGCCGAAAGATTGGGCGGCAAGATTTAGAAGATTGGTTGCAAATTCCCTATTCAATTTGAATGGAAAAACTAAACCAGTTTTGAGAGATGTCAAAATTGACAATAAAGATTTTACATTTTGTTTGTATACCGGAGTGAATTACAGTGTGATCTCGAAAACTTTTTGTTATGAAAATTTCAAGAATTTGTGTACCACTGACAAAATTTTTACATTATACAATGGCCATGAGTTGAAGCCATTAGGAATGATAATAATGAAGGTTAAATATATAGATAAAATTTTTGAATTACAATTTTATGTTATTGAAAATGGTGATCCACCATTGTTAGGGCGCGATTTTTTCAATTTGTTCGATTTGATTATTTCCGAATTGAATTATGTTGATTTGCCAGATGATTTACAATATTTGATAGAAAAATTTGATTACGTTTTCTCCCCAGATTTGGGGAATTTCAAGAAAGGCATTATTTAATTGAAATTGAAATCCAGTTCTATAATTCCAACATTTTTCAGGGCAAGGCCATTACCATTCGCCATCAAAGAGAAAGTGGAGAAGGAACTGGGGCGATTATGTAGTATGGGAGTAATCGAACCCATTGAATATTCAGTGTGGGGAACACCTATTGTTCCAATAATGAAAAAGGATGGTTCGGTGAGAATTTGCGGGCATATTGAAGTAACAGTTAATCCTTTGTGAAAGGCTTTCGCGGTCATCGTTGAATGAATGATGGTTTTTCGGGTTTTTAGGCCGACGTTTATTTAGAGAAAAACTCGACGTTTCGCCAACACGAGTGGTTGGCATTTTCAAGAGAAATGTTTACAGTTTCGATCACTGAACACTACTTGTTTGGTATGCGTTGTCTCAGCCAGTATTTATGGGTCGACGTACTCGTACCTGCGTCCGGTGCCATCGTCCCTGCGTCGGGTACCCCCTCGGATTCATTAATTTCCGGTATGGTGTTATTACCGTTTTCTTGGGAACAGGTAGCCATGCTTTATTCAATTGTAACCCTTCTTCAATTCTGTTGAAATTGTTGGGATGTTTTTTGATTTCGATTGCTTCTCGGAAGAGTCTTGGATAATATGCATGTGTTGTGGCAATTACTTGGGTTTCTTCGAACTTCACTCTGTGATTGTTATTGTTAAGCGCATGTTCTGCGACAGCGGATTTTTCTGAGTGTTCTAACCGGCAATTGGCCTTGTGTTCCTTTATTCTGGTATTTGTGGAACGCTTCGTGGTTCCGATTTAAACGTTGCCACAGGTGCATGGAATGCGGTACACCCCAGATGAGCTTAGTTCATCACGTTTATCCTTCGCCGATCTCAAGTGATCCTTCAGTTTCTTTGAAGGTTTATATATGGTTTTGATATCATACTTTCGTAGTATACGGCCAATCCGATCTGTGACCCTAGGAACATACGGAAGGAATGCTTTACTTTGTTCCTGGCAGCCATTCGATCCACTGTCGCTAGAGTTCTTTCTTTTGCGTTTTATATACCGATCAATTTCGCTTTCCTTATATCCGTTTGAAAGAAGTGCGCTTTTAAAGTGTTTCAGCTCCGCTTCCAAATATTCGGGTTCACATATTCTTTTGGCTCGGTCTACTAAACAAGGAATTATCAAAACACTAGTACTGGCTGAGACAACGCATACCAAACAAGTAGTGTTCAGTGATCGAAACATTTCTCTTGAAAATGCCAACCACTCGTGTTGGCGAAACGTCGAGTTTTTCTCTAAATAAACGTCGGCCTAAAAACCCGAAAAACCATCAATCAGTTAATCCTTTTATTGAAATTAATCAATTTCCTTTGCCGCGGATTGAAGATCTGTTTATTAAATTACAGGGAGGGGTGCATTTTAGTAAACTAGATTTATCGAATGCATATCAACAGATATTATTGTGTGAAGAATCAAAAAACCTCACCATCTCCACGCATAAAGGTTTATTCAGGTACAATCGTGCTCATTTCGGGATAGCTTCTATTCCAGCAAAGTTTCAAAGAATTATTGGAACATTATTACTAGGTTTAGATGGTGTTGTATGTTTCATGGATGATATTTTTGTAAGGACAGAAAGGAGCACATTGAGCGTTCGGAAGCTGTGCTGAAACGTTTGCAAGAAGCTGGACTAAAGTTATCTCCCGAAAAATGTCATTTTTAATGCAAGTTTTACTTTAGATTGTCTTTAGTGTGAAATCTAGATAGGGCCAAATAAATCTCGGAATTTTTCAAAATGTACTTTATTGTTGGTTTATGTATTCAGATCATTGAATGTAAATCACCTATTTCATTCGTAAACGTACGCATGGTTTTAGCTCATTATCATTATCATGGATTAATTTGAGATCAGTCACGATAAATCAATTTAATAGGTGCAGAGATTGCGGCATGATCATGTAACATAGACCAAAAAGTGATATTTATCTAGTGACATAAACGTGTAATGGCATTGAAACTCAAATTTATAGCGCAATAAATTCGAATAGCGCAGCCGGGATTTTTCTTATATTTTTGGCTGGATACTATACCGATTTTATCGTTGAAACAGCGACTGATAAGCGAAGTTGTTAGGTTACAGCAAAGAGTTAGAACTGGGGCGTAAAGATTATATCATTTTTCAATAGTAAATCACAACGAACTTCCCCGTCCAGACATTTTGATTTATTCGGTATTTTTTCTCTGGCTCGATCACGTAACGGTTTCCAGACAGACTTCAGTATGCACTTTTTTATTATAGGTCTATATCTTACAGGTCTATTCTCTGAAAACTCATTATTTAACGAGTCGATTAACGATTGTAGTTCAATTCAAGATTACGTCAACTGAATGACAATTCAGAAATTCACTGTCATTACGGCTTCAGTCGTTACTAAATGAATTTTCGTGACGGTAGTACACGTAAATTCATGTTTTGTGATTGAGTGATGGATGAAATCGAAATTTTGAAACTGTCGGTGTCAGTTATTTAATTATTTGATGGAAATTTGAATCAACTATGGAAATTGGTGAATATTACGAAATTGTCAAAAAAGTGCTAAAATTATTTTATAAGCAACAATTTTCCGTATATATTTGGATAAATTGAAAAAAAAATACTAGGTTTCGTACAGCATGAACCAAGCAAACCAGAAATTTTCAAAGAAACTTGGGATCTTCTAACAGCCAAACTGAACAGCACTGTTGTGAATTTTATTATGGAGGGGCCGATTGATCAACCAATATTTCTGATACTCCGTGAATACACCTGCTCATAGAAGACTTATGGGACATGGCACCCGATTAATTTTTTTCCATAAACTCCTGGTGATTGCCATGGACAAAGAAATGCGCAAAGCTAAAAGATAACTGTGCAATTGGTTATAGAGTTGCCAATAAATCTAACTATCTATCTATGGATAAGTTCAGTTGAATCGTTGGTGAACTTGTTCTGCACCACCTTCCCTTATGTTTATAAAATGTCGATAAGTATTTCCTTTAAGTCTTTCATAAAAACTCACGGAATGTTCTAAAGATACCAACTGTTTCCTCCATTTCAAGAACCGAATTATAGTCCGGGAGCCAGTGACAGATTTCCATGACCAAGTTCCTCTCAAGCGAAAATTAGTGGAATGCATCAGAGAGTTATATTATAAAGCTTCGTGAACGTCAGCTGCGGTTCCGTGGGGGGGATGAGCGGTGGTAGCCTCCCACGCACAAAGAAAAAGAAATGTATTCAATTTTGTTTTCCTACCTGAATACATGTTAAATTATCGCTAAAGCAATATCTTGAAGAAAGAAACAATCAGCTGACTATAGCACGGTGTATTATACGACAGCTAGTTGGTCGAACACAAAAAAAATTGTACCTTCTATGATTTCCTCTCAAATAAAATTTTACCTTACATTCGGATTGCGTCAATTTAACATGTTTCCGGGAAGGAGGACATCATTGAATTTTTTTTTTCTTCGTGCGTAGGAAGCAACTGTGCTGATCATCCCCCCCCCACCAACGGAATCGCAGCTGACGGTCACGAATCTTTATAATACGACTCTCTGATGCATTCCACTAAATTTCGCTTGAGAGGAAATGACTGACCAAATTTTTACCGGGCTCCTGGACTATTAGTTTTGAAACGTCTGCAAAAGCATAAGAGGATTTCAGCGCTTTTCTTGTCCTCTCTTGAAAAATCATTCTTGTTTGAACGGACTGATGAATAAGGAAATGTTTACCAAAGGTTCGTTTTCCGCGAAAGCTTGTTACTCAAAATCAGCTTGTTGTATTTACTACTTCGCTGTCATGTCTAATGTATTTAATTCCTGACTTTGATTTGCAGCTGTAAAAACTTTCCTCACAGAGAGAAATAAATGTATGTTTTCTGCACAATTGTGAATAATTTCAGCACAATCTTTTTCTAAAAAGTTGACAGCACCAATTTGTTAATTTTTCTTCTATAATATTGTATTAGAGATAATGTGTATAAACGATACACTTCAGTGTTGTATTATTATGAATAGTTTTGTTTTAATTTTATACACAAAATATACAAAATTAATCGGTATGCTGTGCGACGAATCTCAAAAACTTGTGTACATTTTATGCATAAATTGTAATAAATGGCAACAATTTGTATAACTAGTTTGTACAATTTGTGTGGGTATTTTAAATATAGGGTGCAAAAAATGTCACAAATTTGTGTACTCCGCATACATGAATTGAGTAGGTATATTGTACATATTTGTGTACAAAGCAATGCCAATTTTTATAGGTACCATTTATAATTTTAAGAAAGGATACACTTGAGGCACATAATATCCAAACGGAATAAGATAAGAATAAGCATCAGTTAGAACCTGCTCGCTCCTTCATATCTTATTCTGTTCATAAATTATAAGCTTCATCTTCCAGAAGGTTGATATAAAATTAAATGTAATTCAAATAATGTTTATTTTATCTCATAGTACTAATAACAAAAAAACTATAAACTTTTATTAAAAATAAAATAACAGAAACACAAAATACCAAACAGAACATAAATCAATCATACATTTTGTTATTTTAGATCACGTTGAATAATAATAAAGTTTTAATTAATCTTCGTGTCAAACTATATTTATTCAAGTAGGAAGTAGGTACGAGGATGCACCTTTCAAACCGTTAAAAATTATAAAAATGAGTCAGTTTGTAGGTTTCACGTTATAACAAGAAGTAATAGCAAGACTATCCTTCAAATATTGGCATCAGTTTGCAAATATTTTAACACCTCTATTTGACACAAAACCACATACACATGAGCAAATAATAAATAATAAGTGATATTAATAATAATTAACTAGCTTCGCCCTTAGATCAGCAAAAAACAATCAAACAATGATGGACTGGACATTTGGAGTGCTGCGCATGCGTATTTAGTTGGGTGAGACAACGTCTTGGTCAAGTGGCAAATTTCACAATTGTGTTGAAATAGTATAAAATTTTTGCATATCAAATAGAAAGTGCACAACGGGTGTAAGATGAGTTCAATGCTTTGTAGATGTTTTCCATATAAATTGTCTTATGGTACTTAGATGTGCATATTCTTGTGTATTTTTAGGCAATGTGAAAGTGCATGAATACTATACAAATTGACTTGCACAAATATTTATTGAATTTCACAAAACGCGTATGATGAAAGAATGGACAATTGCGTAAAATATCAACACAACTGTGTCTTACACAACGTTGTGCATGGACCTGCTGCAGTCTTTTCTCTCTATGTGTATTACATTCTTTAAGTGATTTTTTCATACTTAACGTTTTATATGTGTCTCTCGAAGACTTCCGAGGGTTGCGCGTAGGGGTGCAATCGGTTGACGGACATAACAATTTTACAACAACAACAATTTTATATAGGTAATAATGTCTTCCTCACATGTACTTTGAAGAAAAAATGCCGAACTTCAAGCTAATTGTATCGAATATCATTTCAGAGAATGTTATCTATCTACAGGGTATAATCTAACCTCTTGCACGCCCGTGAATGATGGGTTTTAAACGCCAATTCATAACTGATTAAAGTGGTTGAAAATTCAATAAAAAAATTATCAAAAAATTTCATATGTTATTGAAAATTGGTTCACAGACATTTTGGGAACCGGATAGCTATTTGCAAGAACCGGTAGGTAAATGCCGTACGGATTAAACTGAAGCATTTCCTACTGATTGAGTGATATGTGATAATTGTAAAGAATGAATCTTTCATGCATATTATGGCTTGCAATCTAATGGCATCGGTGAGCAATGTCATGGTAATGAAAATACACAATACACAAAGATTGAATCTATGCTTGCTAAAATGAAAAAATCTGTAATACCTTGGAACAAAAACACTTGCCAATCAGAAAACAGCATATCATTATCACCAGACTTCGACTGGGGCATAGCCGTCTAACACAGAGATACAGATACACAAATCTGTGAAACATGTCAATGTAACCTTACAACCTATATAAAGAGTGAGTCAACAAGATTCCCGTGGTCGTTTTCTCCGTTGTGAATCACTATTTCGATTTCTTATATTTTTTTGTCAAACGGACCATTTAAGACAATCTTCCAAAATTATTCTTATTCATCATTGAAGCGTAGCTCCAAAGTTGGTCTTTTTCAAATGAAACACCCAGTATATTTTAATATTTTCCGATCCGCTGTTTCATTGACTGCTCAACGATTTTTTCGATTTTGGATTCTGTTGCGGCGTTGCCGAGTTATCTAAAAAATATCTATTTTGCAGACTTCTTTTTGAAAAATCTCATATTTCACGTTTCGAAATATTAAGTGGAGATAATTCGGGAATCGATAGTCGAAATGGTGAAGTTAATTGTGAATATGGTGAATATTGTATAAATTATACAGGATGTTCGGTACAACAATACAAACTTGGCCATTTTCAAACATCAATATTTTGATTTTTTCAAATGGAACACCCTGTATATTATCATTCATATCAACTCCTTTTTAATGACTCTTTAATTTTTATTCCTGATGTCATGTGCCTAAAACAACCCGTTTCCGAGATATTCGACATCCTAAAGATGGGGGTCTTTTCACAGAAAATATTGACAATATTCGTATTTTGTATCATGTATATAAAATAATTAAAACGGCATTCAGTATCAGTATTTTCTGTAAATAACCGTGTAGGTGAAAAATATGAAGGATTGTTGATTTGCCATTGAACAATTCCTTTAAAAACCACAATATCTCGGAAACGGATTATTTTAGGCACGACATCAAGAATAAAAATTGAAGAGTCATTAAAAAGGAGTTGATATGAATGATAATATACCGGGTGCTCCATTTGAAAAAATCAAAATATTGATGTTTGAAAATGGTCAAGTTTGTATTGTTGTACCGAACATCCTGTATAATTTTTACAATATTCACCATATTCACAATTAACTTCACCACTTCGACTATCGATTCCCGAATTATCTCCACTAAATATTTCTAATATAAGTCTGCAAAATAGATATTTTTTAGATAACTCGGCAACGCCGCAACGGAATCCAAAATTGAAAAAATCGTTGAGCAGCCAATGAAACAGCGGATCGGAATATATGAAAATATACTGGGTGTTTCATTTGAAAAAGACCAACTTTGGTCAGCCACGCTTCAATGATGCACTCTGTATGAATAAAAATAATTTTGAAAGATAGTCTTAAATGGTCCGTTTGGCAAAAAAAATATAAGAAATCGAAATAGTGATTCACAACGGAGCAATCGACCACGGGAATCTTGTTGACTCACCCTGTATTTATAAACCACTAAATGTTGTCTTAAGGGTTGTGGGGACATACAAATATTGTTTTTAAACGGGTCAATGACTTAGAAATTGGACTTTACGGCAATTCAATACTTCAGAACATCATTATGTTGAAATAATGGCTCACTGTGGTCTTAAGTTTTTACGCAGATTTCGCGGAACGAACTGAACGCAACGATAAAGACAAAATAGAGTTGAGGAAACTGAATTTTCTTCAGGAACAAAGTGAATCAGTTTTAAAATATTCTGATTACGAAAGCGAAGACATTTTCGACCAATGTGCCGTCTACTATGCACTGCTAAAGATTTTTACAGAATTTATCGCTGACAAATTTATTACCATAATGAATATTGTAATTTTGTAAACTTTTTCCAAAGCGTTCGAGTATTGTTTCTTTAAACAGATTAATGTGTTTTGTCAAGTCTATGATATAATTTCGATCAATCAACACGGTCACTTTAACAAAAAATCTACAAATACCGCGCGGTGTTTTCTTATTATCAGAAAGTAATTGAATACATTGAAGCAGGAGAATGCCCTGTTGGAATCTTTTATGCATGACATTCGACTGTCTCAATTATGACATACTACTGGAGAAGTTGAATTGACATGGAATTAGAGGTGATCCCCTATAGACTGGATTACATCATTTCTATTCAAACGAACACAGTATGCTGAAAGAGACATTGGTGTTCCTCAGGGATCCATACTGTTCGTATTCTATATTAAAGACTTGGATAAACTTTCGGTATCTGCATATTTCACAATATATGCTGACGATACAAGTCTATGGGTATTTTCGTGTGCGTTGCAAATAACGTTGACCTCTTTGAGCTATAACATTCAATCGCAAAGCTTCTTGATTTTCTTCTAGCATGCGTATTTCTTCTAAAATCGATATGTTACAGTTATTGCATAGCCGAGTACCATTTTCTATATCTTGCATAGGCCTTCCAGCATTTCGACGCCTTTCAATAGCGATTTCTTTCCTAACAAGATTATTGTCTTCACCGCCAATTCGTGGCATTAAACGTGGCATTAATCTAGCATCACAAACGTAACATGGCACTATATTGTTTCTAAAAGCCATATTTTTGTAAAATGACCGTATTATACTGCTGTGACTGTCTTGATTCAATGAGATAACTTTTTGAATACTTATTGAACAAGTAAAAGATATACACGGATGACAGTTATGAAGTTTCGTCTGTCTGACAATTCTATTTACATTACAAAGTGATCTATTCGTATGGACATATTGTAGGTCCCATACCTCCGAAACTACTCATAGGATCTTTTTGTGCCCGTGGAGACTTTTGTTCGGGATGCCGAGAACTTCGATTTCTCAAAGTTACAGCCAATTCGACAGAGGGCCAGTTTCCATAAGGTTTGTGCGGGGTTCTTTCTGTTAAACATTCCGAAATATAGGAATTCCTAGATATATATTGTAAAATTTCATCGTGATTTTTTGAAGTGTGATTTTTCGAAAATATGGGTGGTTCCATCGCTGCTGGCGTGCAGTGTATGTCACTTGAAATCGCCTGTTTATACCTTCCACAATTCTGTTTATATCGTTCGTCATTTTTACGTCAGAGATATGGAAATGCATGCATAGATAGCCAAGCCACAGTGTGGCATGTGAACTAGAAATAAACGGGTCGAATCGTCTGATCCTTTTTGCATTATCCTTACGCCCCGCCCGTGTCCTTTGTAGCGTCCATAGTTTATTGGCTTCTGGTGGCAGTCGACTGGAAAACTTGTAGTAGCGATGTCGGAATTATTCCTCGAATACGAAATGTAACAGACGCTTATAGATGGTGTGAAATATGGTATCAAGTTTTTATTGGATAGTTTTAGTATATTTTAACAATGAAAACCGTTTTACAGTATCCTGTGTATGAAAAAAAACTATTCCACAAAAAAAAAACTCAAAGAAGCTTTCTTTGATCTCTACGCACTTCAAAATTCGCTTCTTCACATTTCAGTTTGTCACACTTCTGAGTTCAGTGGCTGTTATCGATTGGAAAGCATACTTCTACCCTCTGTTGGCAGTCATTCTTCGCTGTTTGTTGATTGGCAAAAACAACATTTTCAAAGAGTCCCCAGATGAAAAATCCAATGGGGTCATATCAGGAGAGCGTAGTGGCCAACGGTATGGATCGGTATTGGCAATCAACTGATTACTAATAGTCCTTCCAGAATTATGTCGAGGTGCACCATCTGCTGCCATGTATTTCTGTTGTCGTTCAGAGGAAGGTGGTCTGCGTACGACATAATGAAAGTTTCAAGAATCTCTACCATTATCTTCCTGAGTTCTCAAGAGGAACTCTGAATAGATTGAGAAAATGACATTCTTAGGTTCGATTCCGTTTCTTTTAATGATAATTTCAGATAAGCACGAGAATATCCCAAAACTGTAATTTGTTTCTCTTCGTCATTCACTACTGGCCTCAGTTTTTCTTTTAAAAATTAGAGGCCACTATTTGAATGAAAACCATGTTTTGTACTCAAAAAGTATTCGTATCTTCCCTAAGCATAAACCTCATTACTTTTCTATTCGCCGTAAATATTCAAGGAATACTCCAACAACGTTGTAATTGAAACAGAAATATTCCAAAAACGGTTTGACCTAAGGATAGGGTAGTTTATACATTTACACTTCATATTTTTCTTAGAGATATAGGGCATTATTCACAAAGTAATCATATAATTTCCTGGAGATTTAAAATGAAACGAATAAATAGTATTGGGTATCTTGATTTTTTTTTAAATATATATAAAATCAGATGTGTAATCATCTGCAACTAAAATGCAAACTTACTCGCTATTTTCCATCGTTCAATATAACCTTTTGGAAGGTATTCATGTATTCCATTTCCAGAGGAGCCATTCAGTTGAGAATGTTTCCCTTTCCAACATTAGGTATCTCATTTTAAATATGAATATTCCTATATAACAGGAAATGGAGATTCAATGAAAATATTTCGTTTAAGTTTTACGACCTTTGTTATGATGACTGATTTTGTTTTCTTTTTTTTTGGGATTTGAGGTCTTGAATTGAAGAAAACTCTATTTCTTTAAAGCCATCGTTTCGTCAATTTATTTTGGCATCTTCAGTACAGAAAAGATGAGTTTTTCGTGTAATATGTATATCCTAAAACCATATTATTGTTAGATCTGAATCAAGTGCAACAGACGGAGTGTTTCGACATAAAAACAGAAATTGATTTTGGGTTAGAAAACAAACAATACACAACACAAGACACGTTAAAATTTGAATAAAATAATGATTTGTTTGGGTGCATGCACAGTTCCACTTTGGCATTCGCCCGATTGAACACAATTGTATACAATTGAACACAATTGTATACAATTGAACCTTTCGTTAAAATTAACATCGAATAATTTTTGAGACTGCTAGACTTTATATTCAATAACAGTGTTACTTCAGATTTTAAAACACTTTTTACCCCCAATATGCGCAGATATCATGTAAGAACTTCAATAGACCTGTATAATGGGTATGTGAAAGATGTCATCACCTAAGTCCCGAAAGATAAAGTAGATATTACACAACAAATTTTCAACAGCTTCTATCCTCGTCAATATAAAGTTTCTTTTTATAGTCACCTGATTATCAATTGTTTTTTTTTTCAGGTGAGGCAAAGAGAGTTTTTGAAATTTATGTATGCAACAATATGAAGACAAAATGAAAGTGAGTATTCTCTTAATATAAAATGTTTCATTACAGTTATCAAAGAATTACCCTTTTTGCGAATTAATGTCCTTAGAAATATTGACATATTATATAATTTATTTTCGGGGGAATCGGGGGATGTTAAGAACTATTGGAGAGAATGATATTTCGACGTCGTTGAAATAAATAATTCGCATCTCGCAAATATACAGTGCGACGCTAAATTATGGAACAAATTCATTATTTCTGAATATAAAGATATTTCGGAAAAATCCTCGGACAGGTCGATTTTCTTTTTCGATGGGCCAATTTTTGAACCCCACCCAAAATATAGAGTTATCCGCAATTGAGCAAAAATGACTTTGGTGATATTTTTAAATTGGACACCCAGTATATTTTTCCACATTTGGTTAGGGATCGTCATTACAAATCCAGTGATACCAAGTTTGATGGGATTATGTCAAACGGCTGCGGAGATATAGCCAAAAAACTTCCTCGTATGTCTAATGAGTATGAATGCGAGACTCCACACGATTCAGAAGGTTAAAAGTCTCTGTCGCACTCATTGGGTGTATGGAGAAGTTTTTTGGCCATATCTCCGCAACCGTTTGACATAATCCCATCAAACTTGGTATCACTGGATTTGTAATGACGATCCCTAACCAAATATGGACAAATATACTGGGTGTCCCATTTAAAAATATCACCAAAGTCGCTTTTCCTCAAATGCGGATAACCGGATAACCCTATATATTTTGGGTGAGGTTTAAAAATTGGCCCATCGGAAAAGAAATTCGACCTGTCCGAGGATTTTTCCGATATATCTTTATATTCAGAAATAATGAATTTGTTCCATAATTTAGCGTCGCACTGTATATTTATTATTGATACGTCGTACTGCTTGATAATATTTTGAATCATTTTAACAATTCAGAATCGGCTATTCGCTAATTAACACACCTAGTCGATTAAAATTTCAATTTAGTTCAATAATAGGCTTTGTTTGTATTATATTATTATTATTGCATGCATTTGAATTGATTGAATTATATTTTAATGTTTGAACATAATAACAGAGTTGGTAATTAAGGTGATGGCCAAGGGATAGTTCGGACTCTTACCGATATCTGACTTGCATTTTCTAACCAAGCATACCTGTGTGGCGCCGTTTGGGTAAAAAGTGTTTTTGCAATTGTATAAAATTTTGTGTCAATATATTCATAATTTGTACCAAAATTTTTTATTTTGCTTTCCGATATATTTATTTTTGATCAAACATTTCCGGAGCATTACAAATTTATAAAAATGTTAATTATATATTTATAAAGTCGATCTATTTTATGTCCATGAGATGGCGTAACTGACGAGAATTAGTACATACTCCAGGATATGGTAACAAGGCGAATTCATTAGTACATAATTTGGGTAATAGATGGTGGCCCAATAATATAGCATTCGTCAGAATACATTCTCAGAATATTTCATCAGTTGTTTTTAGTAATCACTGGAATATTCGAAGTCAAATATGTAAGAACTGAAAAAATTAAAGACAGAAAGACATTTTCGCATTCTGAAACATATCATATTATAGGTAATGGAAATAGCATAAAAAGTTATCAACAATTACCTGAGAATCAAGTAGAATATTCCAAGCTACAGACTAGCTGTTGTGCTGTGAAATCGGTTTTTTACCTGTATTTCTATCAGATTCTTCATTCTCTTCCGTTTCATTTCGATACCATCCTTAACCTTAGAAGAGAATTTTTTTCCAACAAACTAGTGGAAAGAATATTTGTTATTTACCAATTTCCAACTTTAATTGATTGGAGTAATGCCAATTGGGATCTTTAGATTGCATTGAAATAAATTTGTGCAATGTATACAGTTCTTTTCATTTGTTGCACCAACTCTGGATTATGAAGGACGAAAAGATGTAGCTTCCAACTTCGACAATTTTTTCCTAAATTGCTCGTTCTCTGTCGTGGATTTGTACATCATATTAAATATCACTGATCGTGCTTCATTCACAGTTCTAACTGCCTTAACGCTGTATAATTGCAATCAAAGTCTTGGATCATATTAAAAGTGTTTTACATGGTCTCTCGATCAGAAATAATTGTAGAATGTCCCATTTTACTGAAAGCTTTTTGATATTCCGGAGACTTTTTTAAAAGTTTGAAAGGTCTTAATTTTGCCTTTCTGTAAAGGGGTGGATCAATTGCTGACAAAGAAACGCAAAGATTTTCACCTAAAGCGTCGAAAATACTGCAGACGTCCAATTCCTCAAGCTGTTCTGTTCAATTGTCCCAAGTAGTAGCTCGCGGAGTTCCTGAAGCACTTGCAAGGATAGTGGCAGTTCTGTCACCTACGGTTTGCAGATTGTATGATTTTTCATTTTCGTGTTCAACGCATAGAAATATACATAATATATACAGGGTGTTAATTAAGTACGTTGACAAACTTCGGGAGGTGATTCTTTGAAGGTTTTCAGGACGAAATGTTCATATAAACATATGTCCCAAACGGCTTGGTTTTCGAGATACAGGGTGATAAAAATACATTTTTTTCAAGATTTTTTAGAGTTAACTTCGACATTTTCTACAATAATCAGTTCAAATTAGGCAAGTACAATCCATTCAATAGTACGCACGATACAAAATAATGCATTTCTCAAATAATTCACAGGGTCCTCCTTTTTTCAGAGTCAAGCTTTGTTCAACCCTTCAGAATTTTTTTTTCCGCCGCCACTGACATATTATGAGAAAGAAATAATGAATGTTGTTTCATTTAACATCTTTTTGCTCTCTTGATGTTTTTCATTTACTTGTACGGTTCAGGAGTTACAATGCAAATATTAACGCAAACATTTTCCAGTAACGCATAACATAAAGAAATTTGAGAAGCATATAGTCTAACAAACTTGAAGGGTGATTCTTTGAAAGGTTTCAAGATGAAAAGTTCATATAAACATGTCCCAAGCGGCTTGGTTTTCGAAGTACAGGGTGATCAAAATACATTTTTTAGGAGTTTTTGGAGTTTACTTCGAAATTTTCGACAATAATCGATCCAAATTAGTTCAAATTGGACAAGTACAATCCATTCAATAGTGCGCATGATATAAAATAATTCATTTCTCGAAGTGTCATTGCCACTCTCCAAAGATTAGCGCGTGACGCAATACGTCATTTTGTTCTCATTACACAAATAGCTATTTTCTGCTCGTGTAGAGAAAATGTAATGTTATGGAGCTCCCATACATTTTTTACCATAACTCAGGTTGAATATGTATTGCACAAAGTTAATTATGGCAAAATAATTTTGGACATTTTCAATAGTGAATAACTTTATTATCAAATACTAGAGCAAAGTAACATAAATTCCCTAGGAATAAAATTAAGTTCAGAAAAGGACCATTATTGAAATTGATATGTCAGAGCAGCTGCTGGAAATGGCCACCGCCAACTTCAATGCATGCGTTTATGCGCCTAACCATAGACTGGCGGACACGCTCAAAAATACCAGGAGTGTTTCTTATAATTCCGCATGACTCCTGTATGCGATTCCTCTGGTCTTCTTCACTTTGAACTGGAGTTCGGTACACTAATGATTTAAGGTGCCCCCAGAGGAAAAAATGAAGTGGATTCATATCGGGTGACCTTGGTGGCCAAAGTTGTGGCCCACCACGCCCAATCCACCGATCAGAATAATTCTCTTCTAAATATTGGCGTGCAACCAATCTGAAGTGTACTGGAGCACCATCATGCATAAACCAAATTCCAATTCTTTCCCTCAGTGGGATCTCTTCTAGGAGTCCAGGTAAGATGAATTCAAGAAAATGTCGATAATGGTCACCATTGAGTCTATGAGGCAGAAAATGTGGCCCGATAAGGAAATTCCCTACAATTCCAACCCAAACATTCACAGAAAACGTCTCTTGAAAATAGTTTTACGGGAAAAGCATGCCTCATCGGTGAATAACACTTGAGATAAAAACCATGGATTTTCCAACAATTTATTTCGAATCCAAGTGCAAAAAGTTAATCTCTTTGGAAAGTCCCTTGGCAGAAGAGCTTGAACACGCTGTATGTGATAGGGATAAAGTTGTTGCTCTTTTAAAATTTGCCATACCAATACATGGGTTACGTTAAACTGTGCCGCAATTTGTCTTGTACTGGTGTCTGGATGCTGCTCAATTTCATTAAGTACAGCTTCTTCCACCTGAACTGTTCTAACTCTCCTGGGTCTTCCTATGAGAACAGCAGACCTCTTGAAAGTACCCGTTTCACGAAGACGGGAGTGAATATTGATGAACATTTGTGTGCTGGGAATATGACGTTGTGGAAATCTTTCTAGATACATTCGTCTGGCGGCACGAGCGTTACCATCAGCCATTCCATACATTAAGTGCATGTCTGCCATTTCTGAATTTGTATATTCAACCATTTTATCCAAAGGAATATTGAATGAATCTGCTTTATAGCTTGCACTAATGAAGAATTAACAATGAGACAGTTTCTCAACTTTCGATAACTGTCAAGTTGTTGATATTTAAATAAATGAATTAATATCAAAGCTCACTTTGCTATTTTTATGAATTCAAATTGATTACAAAATTTCTGCGTTACTGCAGAAGAAAAAACAAACCGAAATTTCTAATAAAATAATGTACTCCGTACGGAAACAAAAATTTGTTTGATTTAGTTTTTCGGAGTTATGACCAGAGATTCATAAATGAAAATCAAATGTGTAATGATCTGCGACTATTAGATAAACCCTATTAACTATCTTCCATTACAGGATTACCTTTCGGAAGTTTTTTATGTTGAAAAGGAAACGTTCAATTGAAAACTAAAAAATATCTTTTTTTAAAATAACAAAAAATTTGTATGAGTTCTCTATCAAGACTGATGGGTAAAAACATTTTTAATCAAATATCTCAATGAAAGTGCACATTTTTACCATCAGAATCTTCAGGTTGAAAGTTAAGGTTTTCCCAATATCTGTCAGATCTAGTTTAATATCCAGCGTACCGCAGTGACGGGGAGTTAGTAGTTTTCTGTTAGATATCACAAAGAGAAATCACATCTTTACAATAACAAGCTTTTATTTAGCTTCACTTGTAACTAACTAACAAACAATTTAATAAAAGTTGAATTTGACCCACTTCTAATACTCCGATTAATTTGAAATTTGGCAGGTTTCCGTAATTCCGGTGACAATGCATTAAAAAAATGTTTGTTAAAAAACAAAATGGCGGCTCCAATATGGCGGACGAGTTTTGTGATTATGATCCGATTCTGTTCAAAATTGGTATGTGATGGTTTTTGGGTTGGAGATTTTCAGTTTCACATAAAAAATAAACTAAAATGTTAAAAATGAAAATTATAAAAAGAAAACATTTTAAAGTTTTTATACAATACACTGAAAAGGAAAAAATAATTCATTTCATTGTTTGATCTAGGTAATCTTGTACAGAAAGATTTTGATACAGAATAACCTACACAAAATGAAACAAATTATTTTTTCATTTTCAGTGCATTTGTATAAAAGCTTGTCTTTATATTTTTTATTGTATAATTTTTATTCATCGTAGATTTTTCTAATTCTGAAAAAATATTTCCATCAATTTACAATAATTGAAAATGTTTAATTTTCAAATTTTCTAATGTTATGCCACACTGGAAAATGTTTAAATTAATATTTTCATTATAGCCCCTGAACCGTACAAGTAAATGAAAAAATGCAAGATATCAAAAAGATGTTAAATGAAACAACATTGATTATTCCTTTCTCATAATATGTCAGTGGCGGCGGAAAAAAAAATTCTGAAGGGTTGAACAAAGCTTGACTCTGAAAAAAGGAGGACCCTGTGAATTATTTAAGAAATGCATTATTTTGTATCGTGCGCCCTATTGAATGGATTGTACTTGCCTAATTTGAACTGATTATTGTCGAAAATGTCAAAGTTAACTCTAAAAAATCTTGAAAAAAATGTATTTTTATCGCCCTGTATCTCGAAAACCAAGCCGTTTGTGACATATGTTTATATGAACTTTTCGTCCTGAAAACCTTCAAAGAATCACGTCCCGAAGTTTGTCAACGTACTTAATTAACACCCTGTATACAGTATATTATATACTTAGTCTAGATTGCTAATCCCCATGTCAGAGGTGTTGTAAAAAGTTCTGGCTAGTCCGCAATGCGCATGCGCGTCATTAGTGATTTTTGCAACAGGCCCAGTTTTAGTAAAATATTATGGTACTTGTGAAGATTAACAAACGTTAATTCTGAATCTCGGAGAATAAGGTTGGAAACCTCATTGTGCTCAAACCTGTTATTTGTATTTAGCCGATTTGAATACATGTTTTCACATATTTATGATCCCAAATATTCAGCAAAGGTCATCAGAAAGTAGAGTACGGTTATTATTATTATTTATCGCTCTGAAGCATTTTTGGTATCACATTCACTTTTCAGCTGTAGTTAACCATCAAAAACCTACGGTACCACCCCAAATCGTCGGTGCGAATTTCAAGGAAGTACTGGATTGGAAAATAAATTGAAAGTACAAAAAACTATGAAAATTTATTTCAACTAATATCATGAATAATTTCAACTCAAATTGGATTTACAAATTGGATGCTTGGAAGCTCGAGGTTTTTCTATAGAACGATTCATGTCAAAATATGCAACTGCATTTAATTTAAATCATTTGAATATGCTATTTCTACGAGTATTTCTGATTGTATTACCTTAGTGCAATTTCCACAATGGAGGTGCATGAAAAAGTGAGGCCAGAAGCATTTTCCTTACCATCAAAGAAAAGCATTTCCATATTGACATAAATTTTCGGAGGCGATTTTATGTTTGTTTAGTATTTTTTGTAGGAATCTAGAACTCATAATTTAAGCGGTGTGGCAGAAAGTTGTATCACTCGCCATGCATGCTTACGCAGAAACGGTATTGATACTGCACTATAATAGTCCAGTTCCAATTTTGGAATTGGGCTATAGGTTTTAAATTATTCTATTCTCGTTTCCACATGTCTGACACAATTTTTTTCACTCAAATGTTCTGCTGGGGTCTCTCCTTAAGATCAATAACCAAAAATCATGCCTTTTTTGTCAAGCTAAAATAATATTTAAGCTATTTTGAGCAAAACATTTAGGTACATAAAAAATTACATTATCTACCAAAAATGATTTTTTGCAGGTATTTTTCCTTTACCCAACATTAAACAGTTCATTCTTTATTTGTAGGAAGAAACGGCTCTATCAGAAATTGTCTTTAAAGGAACAAGATTAATGCAAATTCACGAATGATGAAGGAATAACCATCGACAACAAACACCACACAAAACGACAAGATAAAATCTGAAATTCTAAAAACCGTCTCTGATCTCTGACAAGAGTGACAAGTCTTTCTGTCGATGAAAAAGCACTGTTGCACGGTCATTATAATTACAGTAGCATAGGGTACATTATTGTTTTAAATAAGTTTCTTTCGCTCCTAAAATTCGTAGTGATCTATCTCTAAAAGGTTGTTTTCTGTTTTAAAAAGTCCTAAATGCGTTGTCAAATTTCTCTCTTGCAAATGATGTGTTTCCTTGCCTCATAACAAAAAACTCTGAATTGGAACACCAAATTATATTCAAACTTGGCAACGATCCACCCAAATTACACTGATGACGCGCATGCGTACATCGTAAACGGGTCGCATACGCGGCATGCTTTTCGCCGTGAAAATTGGCGGGATTAGCATTCTAGAGTAAAAGTATATAATATATATTTCTATGGTTCAACGTTGATGAGAGAGACATCTTGGCCACTAAACTATCCGAATTTTCCTATATCGAATTAAGTTTTGATCATCTCTGGTGGATCTTGGGAAAATTTATATCTGGAGATTTCCTCATTTCGTTTGTGATATTTGACGCTGTATATTTTCGAGGAAATCTTTGTTCTGCTGTGGGCAGGATTTTTGAGGTTATAAGGGCCTGTAGAATATTATTCAGAAGCATCACTCTCTGAAAATCGCTCATTTCATTGATGCGTGAATTGCATCTCTTTCGCTAGGCCTCCAATACATTTTGGTAGACAAAAATATGTTTCACTCTTCTAAGATCATCAGGAAGGTCGGAAGAATTGAAAAACATACTCTTCACAAGCAATTTCATACTGTAATGAGGAATTGTTGGACTATTTCTTGTGCGGTGAAACTTCGAAAATATTTTTCTGACATGGGTATGGCATGTTGAACATCCTGTTCATATTTTTAATAAAATCAATAATTAAATATATTTCATTAGTAAGGGACATGACTATATGTTTTATTCTGGTCCAAGTAATCCATGTACAGTTGAGTGCATAAAAAAGTCGTACAGCAGTGATAGGCTATCGTGTGTCAGGCTTGTCAATCCTAATTATTAAACTCCTTATCGACTTTGACAAGTAGTGTCAATATTCATACTATTTTTGTCAGTACGCCCTTTTAACATTTTTCTAGTGCAATTACTGCAATGCCTCAATTAGTGTCGTACCTTGTAAAACTTTTTTATGCTCACAACTGTACATAAGTGAAAACAAAACCTCTACATATTCATATATCATATTTATACCATTATATGTATCTTGGTTGTCCCATTCCGTCAGGATGGTTTCATATTTTCCACTGGCGATAAATCTGTGGCGCTCCGGAAAATTAAATCCCATTTTTCAATCTTATCGAAATCTATTTATATAGTCGAATCCACATCCAACTGAGTTAACGGGTATGTTACGGGCGTAAAACATCTTTGCACATTCACATCTCTCCTCTCTTCAATTTCGCCCCTAACAACGCACTCAAAACAAGATAACCTAAGTTTTTGAAAAGGAAAAACTTTGTATTAACTAAATTAAAATGTCATCTAATACGTTACATGTTCTCTCAAACCAGACAACTGTTTCCTAATTCAAGAGATCTGATGTTCCATTAGGTCCAAGAGGAACTCGGAAATACGTGCTTTTGCTCACACGTTTGTTTGCCGTGGTGTAATGGCCGTAAATCCTTTTTCGAGCCAGCAGTTGTAACATACTCACCATAAACAAGGAAGCAGTTCATACATAATTCCATTTGTGCGGTGTAAACTCGTCTGGTAGAAGTGTTTTTCGTTTTCTCGTGTATTGTCGGAGTATAGATAAGAGTACTTCATTTTTTGAACTGGGTTTTATATGGATAATGTAGGAGCGTGGAGAATAAAACGCACTGCACTGATAAAAAGATTTTTTGCATCAACGCACAATTGCGTTGACTCAAACAGATTGTATTCTTGAATAGGTCCAACCAAATATTATTTTGATTTTTTGAGGGAATCCTCTTGGCCACTTACAAGAAAAATATTTTGAAACAAGTGAACACTTGCTTCATAAGTTGGTTGAGGCAAGAATATTTCAGCCAATAATGGGCACTTTTTTATGTTGAATCATGGGAGTAGGTTGAGACGACAAGAACATTGCAATTTCAATAATGAATACCTTTCTTCTATCAACTTGGAGGTTGAGTTCAAATCTGCACTTTGCACTTGGTTATAAAATATAGAATGGAAGCCATTTTCATTTTGGCAACATTGAATAGATTAAACAAATCATAGATTCACAACTACGAACAATTTAGGTTATAAATAATGGTTTTATATGAGAATAGTTTTAAGTTTAATAACTGTATTCTCAATAAAACCAGTTAGTAGTGACGCATATTGCAATTTGATTGAATACGTATACAACGCCACTCGCTATTAGACACAAAACTGTAGAAGACCTAAATATATTTCACTCATTTTCACAACTGGCCCGTAATGAGCATAATTTAATTTTCGATATTGCATTTTCATTGTATAGAAACAGTTTCCACTAGGCACAAAACTAACATTCATATCGGTACGCATAGCCTCATAACCTCCAACCCAAATGGTCAAACTGGATGAAATGATCGAAATGGAAGTCGTATTCACAGGTCGCGGTGTCGCCAGCTGCTTTGATTGCTCATTGGTTGAATGTGTCTCGTGGGACGGTAGTGATATCTACCAAGGAATTATATTCTTGTGTTAAGAGGAGTATGTTTCACAATGAGTTAATGTGAATGTTTTCTAGGTTGAAGAGTATAATGTTTTCTAAGAGAATTTATGTAAAGAAGCAAACATCTCAATCAGCTTGAAATGGGAGTTTATTCATTGATTAGAAATGATTATTCTTTTCAGAAGATTATTCTATACAAGAGTATGTATATTCTTGATTGAAGAAATCTTTTTTATCTGTGTAGTTTTGTTCTGATGATTTGCACCCCTCTAATTTCATTTTTCACGACTATTATGTAAAAAGAGGTTTTTTCCCCCCACAAAATAAAAGACGCAAATGGCCTATACTAATTTTTATAAGATAGTTCGTTATTGAAAAAACCTCAGGTTTCGCTTTGTGGAATTTTTCAAACAAGCAATAAGTAGTGAAAAAAATTACAACTTTTTTTAATTTTGCAAGTATATCAAAGAATTCAAGGAATCGTTTTACAGTTTTCTAGAGATTTAAAAAACCATAAAATGGATTTACATACGACTGGATCGTGTCGTGTGGAAACCAACATAAGTTATCACCCCGCGAATGATATGTCAACTTTAGTGAAATATATAATCGTTCAATAAACATTTCACACGCATTTTAAAACTTCACTAATTTCGTCCGCATCACAGTACTGGTGACTAGGGAGGGCCCACGTGCACGCGGAAACGTTCATCAAACGGCCCGCGCGAATAGTGAAATCCCTGCTTTTCGGCAAGTGATGTCTGATGAGGAACAAGAGGAATAGAAGTGGTTTGTGGAATTCAAACAAATGAGAAAAGCTCGTGAAAACCGCCAATCACAAGTAGAGCTTTTATCCTCCTTTCCTCTTCAGGCTAATGCCTATTTTCCCAGACATGACCCATATTTTTCAAGACAAAATCATTAAATTAATTTTGTAGTATAATTATGTATTTTAAAATTTTATTATGAATAATCATAATAGGAAGTAGACATTTCAACAATTAAAATGATCGCTTATAATAGATCTTCAAAATATAAAAAAAAACACCCCAGAACAATTGTTCGTGGAAGATAAGGGTATTTTTTTCGAAAAAAAAACCTAATTCGAAAACTAGTCGTCTTCTGTATTGCGAAAAAATCATGTACCTTCGACACCAAAAAAGAAATATTCCTACAGGGTTTTCATGTAAATTAGATCATTTATTGGAGTGAAAAAAATCAAATACTGAAAAATCGGTTTTTTGTCATTTTGACGGATAATTTGAGGTTATGTCGAAAAGTGTTCAATATAAAGGTTTTTGATTACTTCATTATCTACAACTTTTCCATGAAACATTTTTCGCTAAGAGGTCGCGTTTCGCCACAAATCACAAAAACAGTTTCAACCACTGAACTGCATCCCCATTTTTCCATTTTCCCCCATTTTTCCTCAAAGTTGGAACCTAAACAACACTCTCCACCTGATCCTTGTTGTTTCTTTTTTTCTTATTTCAAGCGTTTAGAATTTGTTTTGACACCAGCCTATTAACTCAAAACCCGTTTATAAAAATTATTTATTCATCTATTTTATAAAAAAGCACATACTGCCGCTTATTATTACGGTGCAGTATCCAAGAATTTAAGTATCATACAATGATGCACCAAAATCTTAAGTTAGCCGTAAACAATTGAAAAAAAAAAGATCGACAAGCCCTTGCGTTAGTAACAGTCAAATCGCTGTCTGTCATACTGGCTTTTAATTAATACTGCGTCTTAGATAAAAAAAAGGTAACTTTATAGGAAAAAAATTCAATTGCGTTAATATTTGGGGAAAACACATGTCAATGTGTAACAGCCCACATTTTCAATGAAAGGCATCCAAAATGTACCACAATCTACGACGAAATTTGAATCTACTGATGCATCGATGGAAAGTTGCAAAAGTTTTTGTGACCACTTCAAACTGCATTTCGAAGTCATACTCAAGTGATATGTTACCTGTCGTTTTGGACAAGGCTTCTGGGGAAATATTTTACAAAATCTTTATATGTCCGATTAGATTTCCTGTCTGGCTAATTCTGAAGACATTGATTGCTGCTTCCTTCATTACCGCTGTAGCGCTGACAAGAATGTGGTTTATTTGACTGTTCCATGTCAGTTTTTGGTCAATTATAATGACCAGATATTTAACCTCTTTGGAAAATGTTAGCTGGGTTCTATTCAGGGGCTTGTGAATGGAACCAGCACTGTTTTGCTAGTATTGACATTTGTCGGTACCATGCCAAAACCACAAATGTGCAATTTGTCATTTCGAATGAGAATAAGAGTTTTAAGAATATTCATGCTTCTTGCTTTGGAAACCTTGTAAGTTTTCAGATTCGCGAATTCACTTTCGTTCACAGTAGACAACCATTCAACCATTCAAAACTCTGAAATTTGTACATTCGTGGTTTTGGCGTGGGACTGACTATGTAGTCCTTTGCACACCAGGTACTGGCTGTGTTTAGGGCTATTTGCATACGGTTATAAATCACATCGTCATGTCTGCCCCTGATGGGTACCACCAAGTCATCAGCGTTATCCTAAGTCCTGTATCTGCACTATCAGGTTGTCGATAACCAGTGACTAGCTATTTGATAATAAATGTTTACAAGAATAATTTTTTGTCCTTTTCAGCACCTTGTTTTTCAGATATCAGTCTAACATTACTCACTCTGTATATTGGCCACTGTGGACTTGTGGAAGAGACTAATTCCAATTTATTTTTGGAGTGGAAATTCTAGTTATTTTCATGAAGCTTATTGTTTATTTATCAAGTCTGCGGAATTTATGAAAAACCCAGGAGTTTCCATTGAAGCTCTTACTGGGAAATAATATATTTTCACACTCTGGCTAGCACGGTGGCATTATTAAACGGGATATATTTCTTTCTCGTTCTCTCTTCCTCTGACAGCGACACTGATTTATCATTGAAACAGTCGTTTATTTTTCCGTCAACTGACATTCCAAATATTTAATCACTTTCTCCGGCGCAATTTGCCTTTCTCGCTGTTATTTTCATTGGAGGGCGTTATTCCCTGTCCTGGAATAATCCCTCAAGGATCTTTTCGGTGTTTATATTCTCAGAACTACAAAGCTTTCAACCAAATTCGAGCTGGTACGATTGTTCAGTGTGTATGAACATATATTTCATATTTGCAGTGTAATAAAATTACTTGTTTCAAATGACCTTTGGCAATGCATAAATCACAGAACAAGTGCTTCCTAAAGAAAAATGTGAAATTACAGAACATTACGTTGGCATCCAGAGTTGCTAATGGTTCTGTAATTTCCATGAATATATATATATATATATATATATATATATATATATATATATATATATATATAAATATATATATATATATATATATATATATATATATATATATATATATATATATATATATATATATATATATATATATATTGTATATTTTATGAGTAATAAACACGTGAAAACTCACGTGAATATCTTATTGAAATTTAAATAATTTAATAATGAAGGTTGAAACAAATGATATTGCATAATACTCCCACTGTTTCAATAACTCTATAATTTTAAAACGTGGAGATAAATAGCTCATGTGAATTTTATAATTGAGATATATTGGGTGGTATGATTAAAAAGAGTATTTGCTTTTACTTCAAGTTAATGTTCCATGTTGTAGTTCTTACTTCAAAAAATCAAAGCATTTACCCCACATAATTCTTGAAGTAACACTGAAGTAAGTACTAGTAGCAATTACTCTATACTTTGCTTTATTTACTTCGATATATAGAAGGCAATACTGCAGTAATTACTAATGTTGTCAAGTATTTCCTCCATTTCGGAGTGTTTGGTGTAGTTTTCAAGAAGCTACTCATAGACCAACTTCACATCTTCAATTTAAAAGGTGTTATGGCTTTTTTTATGAATTATGGTAGAAGAAGGAGGGAAATGTGTGAACGTAGAACGTATGGGGAGGTACAATATAGAAAATTATTCCGGTAAGTCAATTATTTCAGCTAGATTGCTACTATTAAGCTCTGTACTTTCAGGTTCAATAAAAACAATGTTGAACGGATAGCTGAGAGTTCTTAGGAAATTATATTGAGACGAGGGGAGCAGCTTTAACGAAAATGGGGGTATATTCTTGGGTATTCTTGGGATACGCTTCAGCGAGTGATTCAGCTGCTTTCTCTTTTTCTGCTTTGATTGCTGGAGTTTGCCGTTCGTCAGCAAGTATTTTACAATCTTCCAACATAATAACGAATGCCATCTGAAGATCTACTTCCACATTTTCAGCAACCTTGGCACTTGGTTCAACACTATCATCAATCATATTCATTATAATTAAGAACCACAGAACAAACAACAACAATCGAACCAATTTGAGGTTAATCACGTCCTAGTATTTACTAGTAGTTTATACTTCTAACCTAAGTCAACACTTCCCATCGAAAAATTTACTTTATGTAAAACATTATACTCCACAAAATACTAGGAAGTAAAAGCTCTTACTTGAAGTACAAGCAAATACTCTTTTTAATCATACCACCCAAATATATTCATCCAAAGGACATGGCACTGGATACATGTATTCCTGGGGCTCGACATTTTTTTTTTATTTTTGGATATATCATTCTAGAGGTCGAAAGAAACAACTTTCTACATAAGACTTTTTTTCTGGCCCTACAGGGTGAGCCAAAAAATTGGGTTGGATGTCTAATGTCAATTGTGGAAAATATTGTCTGTAAGTTGTTTTTACTTAATTTTTGGGTATAATATGCTGTGAAAAATATCAATTGACTTTTAATGGTGTGCATATTTACAGGATGAGGCAGAATAGGCGATTTTTCTAAAAACTGTTTATTACCTTCTCGTCCCAGTGTGGGCTTTTCATTGAATTTCTCCAAAAATTGTCCCGAAGTTGCTCGTGTTAGCATTTTTGTTTTTAACTTGTTGTTTACACCCATATACAGTGTATTTCACTTCTCATGGAGACATCCTCGTATCTTCCGTAATTTTTGAGAAGAACCATAAAATTTTTGGAATCGATAGATGCACTAGGAATGAACTCACTGCACAAAAAGGGCCATCCAACATGATATACACTGCACGCCAGCAGCGATGGAAAAATGGGTAGTTCCATCGCTGCTGGCGTGCAGTGTACAACACGTAGGAAGTCCGATTTTGTGAAGTGAATTAATTTCTAGTGTATCTATCGATCCCGGTAATTTCATGGTTCTACTTCGAAAATTACGGAAGATAGGGGGGCGTTTCCATGAGAAGTGAAACAATATTTGAAGATTGAAAATTTTTCAGCAGATAGGTGTAATAGTAGGGATTTGGGGATCCTGAACACGAATCCAAAAGAATTTTGGGTCAATTTGGTCCCCTAATATAACTTTTCGGTAAAATGGGTGGTTCCATCGCTGCTGGCGTGCAGTATATATCACATAGAATGGCCCCTTGTTTGCAGTGAGTTCATTTTCAGTGTATCTATCGATTCTGAATTTCATGGTTCTGTCAAAAATTACGGAAGATACGAGGATGTTTCCTTAAGGAGTGAAACACACTGTATATGGGTACAAACATGTGAAAAACAAAAATGCTAAAACGAGCAACCTCAGGAGAACTTTTGGCGTAGAGTAATTAAATAAAAAGTCCACTCTTGGGCGAGAAGTTAATAAACAGGTTTTGGAAAAATTGCGTATTCTGCCTCATCCTGTAAGTATGAACTCCATTCAAAGTCAATTATTATTTTTCACAGCATATTTTACCCAAAAATCAAGATAAATCAAATTACAGACAGTATTTTCCACAATTGACATTAGACATTCAACCCAATTTTTTAGCTCACCCTGTAGGGCCAGAAAAAAGTCTAATGAAGAAAGTTGCTTTTTTTGACCTGTAGAATGATATATCCAAAAATAAAACAAATCTGTCGAGCCCCAGGAATACATGTATCCAGTGCCATGTCCTTTCCAGAGTGAAATTACATATCTCATGTAAATGTACTATTGAAGAATCAGGTCATCAAAATTGTTACTGTGAAATTAAATAATACATATGTGAAATTCCTCTGAGGTTTTATTCTTTTGTGTAAAATCATTTTTTATTTATTAAATATACTATTGGGCATCAATATAAGATCCACGCTTATGAATTGGTCACTATAACCATGTCGTCCGCATAGGTATTATATATGTAAGTATCGATAGAAAATTTTGAAAATAAAACATAATTTTACCTATCCGATGTACATCTATATACATATTTGGACACAGTGATTTATGGTGAGTTTTAAGCTATTCAAAATATTTTTGATCTTTCATTAGAGTTAGTATATATTTTGGTTAAAAAACTATTGATTTTACAAAAATTATCACTACTATGGAAAGTGAAAGGTTACTGGTCCAAAAAAATCAGTAATACTTTTTCGACTGAATATTTCGATTTTTTTACAGACTCATACTCTCCAGAGACAAAAATATGGGCACATGATATTTCATAACCAAATTGAAAAAAAAAGTGCAGCGGCCACTTGGAACGCTTCAGTGAAGTAATTGTATCCTTCGAGTTCCACATATTGCCGCTGAATTCCTTTCATATAAACCGAAACATTAATACCTGAAAAATATTTCCAGTGTTTGTGACATTGGCCTAAACAAATTCTTGATTTCAATCCAAATACGTAAAATGTGTTTTTGGACACGTGTGATGTCACACGATGAGAACAGAGACTGTGTTTTTTCTTTATAACATACTTGCATATCACTCCTAGATTCTCATTTCGATAACCATGATATCTAACAGAACAGAAATCTTATCTTCTTTACCACACATTTTCATTTTATCAATATATGTTATAATATGAGAAAAAAAGCTTATAATTTTTTTTCAGTGTAGTTCAAATCCTTGACTTCTGTACTTGAGACCAAAATCCGCAAAGCTTTCGCTAAATAGTCTCCATATTAACGTTTAATTGCTAATTTTCCTAATGTCATTGAGTAATATTCATTCTCACTCTCTTGCTGCTTTCTTTGCAAATCACGTAAAATGTCTGTAATTTCCAAGGAATCGGGATTATAGTGACGCTTATTGAATGGACTTATTCGTCATAATTCATTTTATCAGGTGCCAAAAAAATATCATATGTAGTGTGATTATTAATACCAATTCCATAATCTTAATTATTGTATTTTGATATAGGACAACAATTTTTACGAAAATGTGAATATGGATACGTCTAATTCTTCAAGTAACTAATTTCAGTCCTAAAGTTTTCTGACAAAGGAACTTTACTGGTTTCAGTTAAAATGTTTCTGCTTTGTACAATTTAATTTTTGAAATTGTTTTACTAATTTTTTTGAAATAACAACGTGGTGACACGTCGAGTTAGTAAAAAATTGTATTTAATTTCGATTAGTTTGATACCGCACACTAATTATTAGGTGACATATTAACTTTTGTTAAAACTATTACGTTAAATCTTTCTCAGAATAAAGCATCTTATGAGAATCGAATAAGATTGAAATGCATCGAGTAACCTGTGACCAACACAACTGATAAAAGTATATTAAGGTATCTTGATAAAAAACTTGTCGACATCTTTTTTTACCTCGCTTCTGAAAAAGTAAGTAATGCAGGTAATAATGATCGTGTATGATTAGTGACTATATTTTATTAGTTGTGTTGGCACAGGTTACTCGATGACTTTAAATTTTATTTTAATTCCATTTTCATTCCAAGAAAGATCTAAGATTTTTAGGTTTTTCACTGATAGTTTGTTTGGAACCTAAAAATGTGTGATATTAAATTAATCATAATAAAATGCTCTTCTCCTAATCCGACGAACCAATATGTTGCCATTTGAAAAAAAAAATTGTAATATCAGTTTCAACAGTTACAGTGAAGTTATATAGTTTTCTAGAAATTTCAGTGCTTAAATTGGTCCTTTGAACGTAATGGAAGTGGTAAGTGTGGATAGTGACTGATGCGCTGCGACCTGATTAGATCTATTGTGCCCCATTTTCTTCTGCTATCTCAAGGTGTTCTCGTTTACAGCAGCCTCTCAAGCCTCAATTCCTTGAGTAATTTAAGGATTTTGAGGGGGTCTATTCGTGGTATTTCTCCCACCGTCAGCTGGTGTGATCCCAGTATATTCAATCTCTTGTGATGTACAGCATAACACTCCATCAATATATTATGGTGGGGTATTTCTGGATGTTCCCCACAGAATCTGCAGGTGCTGTCTTCTCTATGACCCATACCCAAAATCGCTCAGACCTATTAGTCTGACATCCTTTCTGTTGAAAAGCATGTAGAAAATACTGGATGGGCACATAAGGTGTGGGGCACTAACAAAGCACCCCCTCAATGTTCACCAGTATGCCTACCAGGCTGGCAAATCAACAGAACTTGCCCTCAATAACCTTAATTCAGGAATAAGCGACGCCCTGGAACACCAGGAGGTAGCAGTCGCTGCATTCTTGGACATAGACGGAGCATTTAACAATACACTACTTCACTTTCTATATGAGGCCACTGTCTCTAAAGGGATTGAACCGATACTATGTGACTGAATAAGAACTATGCTTCACAACAGAACTATAACGACCTCTCTACAGGGGGAAAGTGTCAGCTTCAAGCCAGCCAGGGGCTGTCCCCAGGGGGGTCCTTACTTCACTATTATGGTCACTGCTGATGGATGATCTGCTGGCTATACTGTCGCTTTGGGAGGTTGATCTGCAAGCATATGCTGACGATCTGGTCCTAGTAATAAACGATAAATCCATACGTACTTCAGGATATATTGGATACCATATATAAATGGTGTGAGAGGGAGGAAATGTCCATTAACCCCCACAAAATGGTCATAGTAGGAAAAGGAAGCTGAAACATTTAATACCTCCTTCCGTCAATGGTGTAACAATTCCTTTTGCGAGTGAAGCAAAGTATCTGGGAATAACCCTGGATAAAAAACTTAATTGGAACTCGCACTTGGAAAAGACTATCCGCAAGGCTAGCCTATTATTATGGACATGCCGCAGAATATGTGGCAAAACATGGGGCATGTAACCAAAAAAATATATATTGGTTGTACGTGATCGTCATACATCCAATGATAACGTATGGCTCTATAGTCTGGTGGAGCAAGGGCCATAAAAAATGGCCATTGCTAAACTTAACGGACTACAGAGACAAGCCTGCCTGGCGATTACTGGAAGCATTCGCTCCACGCCAACGACAGCAATGGAAGTCCTCCTTGGATTACTTCCTCTCCATATAGTTCTGGAGAGATAAGCAAGATGGGCTCTACCAAGCGGCCATTAGTCTACTGCAGGCATGTGTCATGAGAGGCAGCAGCATGCTGGAGTGCACAATAGCCCACAACATTCTAGGAATGCCCTCAGACATCATGCCTAAAACTATCAACCTTCACACATCCTACACTGTGGTCTTTCCCGAAAGAGAAGACTGGGTCCGGAATGAAACCAACCTATGTAGGGCAAATGAACGTAGGTTCACCGATGGTTCCAAGGCTCAGGAAGGCGTCGGAGCCGGAATATATGGGATGAACCCAGTAGTGAAACGCTCGTTCAGTATGGGTGAACTAGCTACGATATTTCAGGCAGAGGTATATGCCATTGAAATGTGTGCTAGGGAGCTGGAAAATCGACACCACTCTCGAAAAACAATAAAAATATTTTCAGATAGTCAAGCAGCACTTAAAGCGCTTGAATCCAACTGCTTTAAATCTAGGGCAGTATGGAACTGCAGAGACACCTTAAACCGACTGGCGCAACGCAACAACGTTACCCTAGTCTGGATACCAGGTCACACAGGCCTAGAAGGAAACGAAATAGTGGACGCCTTAGCAACAGGGGGGGGGGGCGAAACAACGTTCACTGGACCAGAACCGGTAATCGGTTTAGCATATAGCACTGCCAATAATGTCATAACAGCTTGGGCAGATAATAAAAGACTCGTGTACTGGCGTAGTCTACCGGGCCTAGCCCATTCCATAGCATTTATTGCTTGTACAAGGAAAAAACAGGACTCTGACAAACTGCTAGAACTCAGTAGAGCACATCTCAGAGTTATAGTAGGTTTGCTTACTGGCCACTGCAAACTCAAACATCACATGCATAAAATCGGACTTGTACAAGATGTAGAGTGCCGGATATGCATGGAGGATGATGAAACGGCTGAACACATTCTGTGTACATGCCCTGCAGCGGCCAGAACCAGTTTCTCAATATTTGGCGATACGACAGTAAGGCCAGAAAACCTGGTAAATTGTTCTCCCAATGCATTCCCCAATTTCGTCAAGAGATTGAATATACTGGGAGAAATATAACCATAGGGCGAGCCACAATATGCTGTTGGCCACAGTGGAGGGCCTGATACGGGCACACTCACGTTCAAACCTAACCTTACATCCTCTATGCCTAGTTTCCTTAGGTGTTCTTTGAGTCTGCAGTGCCCCGTCAGAAATCCCATGATTGTCTTCAGACTAGTTTTGCTTCTAATCAGGTTTGAGGTTAATCAGTGTCTTCGATCTTGCTTTGTTAAAATTGCCGAGGAGATCTTTGGTCTGCTTCAGCCCTGGAAGTCTTTGCTAGTATGCTGCTCTCATTGCTTTTTCAGTTTTATTGAGTTCTTCTTTGAAATAAGATTTTCAAAGTCCGCAGGATGGTCCTGGCCCGATCAGTGGCGTCGGTGTCCTTTTTCGTGCCAGGGTATCTGCTTGTTTATTGCCCTCCAATCCAACGTGCCTCGGCACCCAGAGGAGGATCACTTTGTTGTTCTTGCCTAGATCATTGAGTTTTTCTATGCATTCCCAGATCATCTTCGAGTTGATGTTATATGAGCTCAACGCTTTGATGGCTGCTTGACTATCGGAAAGGATGGCTGCTTGACTATCGGAAAGGATTGCGATTTCCTTGTTCCAGTATTTCCTGTCGAGGTTGAACTGAATGCACCTTTCTATGGCGTGAATTTCCGCTTCAGAAATGCTGGGGAACTGGCCTATGGGTTCGGAGTATTTGGTGCGAGGCCCAAAGACTCCTGCTCCACTTCCGTCGGTAGTTTTGGACCCGTACGTGTACCATGTTATGGTATTATTTCTCAGCGCTCGAGTGGATTATGTGCTCCATTCTTTCTTGGTATTTAATTCCGTTCGAAAAAATGTCTCGAAACCAAATTTCCTGGTAATTTCGTCAGTTGGGAGATCGGTAAGGTGTGCACTTTCGGTTGAGCCCCTTACACTGTGTTCTGTCCCTTTGAGTCCGATTTTAGCCAACCTGAGGTTTGCTCCGCAAGCAGTTCTCCTCGCCATGATAAGGAGAGCAGTCCGTAAACCTCTATATTAAAAAACCAATTTCAAACTAAAAAAAAAATTACTCAACGGGTGATTCATGGTTGTATTCAGAATATTTCATGGAGACAGAATATTTCAGGTATCCCATGCAAAAATAAAAATTTTATGTTACTTCCGGTGAAAACGGAAGCTGCGTGAAGCCGAGTCACTTGTCAAAAAATGCATATCATATAGATCCTCCAAAATTCATTCCATTGCCTCCAAAACAAAAAAAAATTATTGGGGCGAGCAATCTTCTGCAGACACCCGGTATATTGGGAAGGACTCAAACACGATTTTCTTGTTGTTATTTGGGAAACATCACAGATTTCTGTCTACACATTTTCTTGATACTCATGATACTCGATGATGAGTTTACTTCGTCTCATAACGTCCATTTTAACACCAAAAATAACATTCGAGTATAAGACAATTCTTACTGATGTCCAAAAATCCACCGTACTATATTTTATTGATGTGACTAAAACCTCGACACGACAGACAGTATGAAACATATACAAATTTTCATCGTCGTCTATAAAAACATCCGCCGGCAATTTCGAAGCAATTTGCTCACTCTACAAGGGGTTTGAGCCGGTTTGAACCCAGAAAGGGCACTTCAATCCGATGACATATGCACGCCACCCCTGTAGCCGGCCATTCAAATCTTACAAGTCGCCGGGAGAATGTATAAAACACTCAGGTGGCCAGACTATTGCCCTCTTAGGGTCCTCTGCAATATGTATTCGAAAAGGCCGTATCCCTAGGGCCCATTGTCTTCTCTTGTCCACCGTTACGTCCCTTTTTTATCGTTCTCGCCCGGCAAACGCAACAAATCTATCGGAAAGTTATATGGTCGTTGGAAGACGGATATATTTTGAAAAGTAACTAATGAAATTAGTCCGGTCGAATGGCCCAAACAGGGGTGTAGGGTCCTAAGCGAGTTTCTCAGAAACTTGGAGTTTCTCAGAAACTTGTTTAAGGTGCTTAGAGAGAGAGCATAGTAAAACTCCTGGGGTGTGGGAGGTGAGCCAGCGGGAGGGGAGAACATAGAAGGTCCCACTTTTGGGTTTTTCGCTAAGTTCTCGAAAACGGTGCGCCGTAGAGAAACATTTTCTGAAACCAAATTAAAGCTCATAAAATTCTATACATCTTTACACTTTTTTCGAATTAACAACCGTTTTCGAGCTACACGTTCAGGAAATGTGAAAATTTTCGGGAGTAATTACACAAGTGCTTCAAAATTACCGATAATTTTCCATGAAAGCATGTTGTCTAAAAACTGCATGAGTTTATTTTCATATTTTGTCGAAAGAGCCCGACTCCGAAGGAGGAAGGTTCTTCACAGTATAATCTTTATAATCCTCACCATTTTTCTTTTTCATGTTGTAGGCCCAGTCAGTGAGAATATTTGCCAGCGATGGTATTGAAGTATTTTCGTTTAAACTATAATTTCTTTCTTTAATGATATCCATAAACTGTTTCCATATATATTGATGGTTCAACATTGCATTTTTTCTTGAGTTACAGTTATCGAATCATTCCCGAAACGTGACATTTCAACGACGTTTAAAATTCAGTATTTATGCCTGTCAAGGTGACAAATGTACATTTTAACAATCGTTACTATAGATACACGGACCGAGCGGGTAATTTTCGATACCTACCGGGTAATTTTCAGCCTGAAAATGTTCCGCCGGGAAATTTTCGCTGTAATTGATCGAAATTGTCCCGCTTCATATGAGATTTTTAACATACGATGGAAATATTCGAAAAAAAGATTTTTCCCTTATAACGGTTGTATTTCTACAAACGTTCAATTTCTTCATTTTTACCGTAGAGCACGGCAATATGAACCAAACGTTGAGTTATGAGTTCCTGATTAAGACTCACAGTGTTTTTGTTGATTAATATCTTATTTTACATCGCGAAGAACCCTGCTGAATACTCCACCGAGACTGGATAATTCATTATTTAATAATATCAAAAAAATACATGTTTGTTCATCTTAAAACGAAGTATGGTTATATACAACTGTCAAAGTAAATTTTCAATTTGAATTCTTCTTCGAATTTCATAGACGGTTCTTCTTATTTTTTAATTGGTATGCCAATAAGAGAATTTACCCAGTTCTGACGTAGTTGATAGATACATGGTTCTGACGAAATGTGATTATTCCGTCCAAACCATAGATATAATTTATAAAACCATTACGCAGAGAGAGATAGTATAATTGAATTTTTTTTGCATAGCCAAGATGTTGGTTTCATTGTATCTAAAAATGAGCCAACAGTTAATCAGCTGTTCTTTAATAATGTGACAATTGGTAACACTGATTACACAACAACATTGATTTGAGGAAGGGATCCAATTTGGAATTTCCGTTTATCCTCAATTTCGTCCATTTCTGCGTCTGGTCTCACTTAAAGAATTTTATTTTTGAATATCATCCACTAGTGTCTACTGATAAATTTGATTAAGAGGTCTATCTATTCAAAATTTAAAGTGGAATTCATTGGAATGCATATTTTTGTCATTTATAATTCTTTTAAAATTATTTCATTTCCAATGAATTTTCATGATTTTACAAATGGCGTCATATGACAAGTTTTACAACAATTTCTCTTTTCTTTGAGTGTAAAGTTCTGCCAGAAAGCTTACTTATTCTTATTTATTTATATTCATATCTATAATATATTATTACTTACCTAATCGAGTATGAATAGTTTTGATACTTCGTAGTTTAAAACTATCTCAAATACTCCAAGACCCCTTAATTAAATTGAGAATTCGAGTCTTCACTTCTCGCCATTGAATGAGCGATGAATGTTGGTAGAATACTCAACAAATGTAGCTACCTATGATTTCTGGCTGAATTAAACACTCAATCAGGAATCCAGTACCAGTTGGTGGATTCAGATGCGTTCCTGAGCTGCAGTTACTGAATATAAGAACCAATGAACTTGAGGAGCTTGAAATATAATATCAATATTCACAGGAGAAGAGTTGGGTTGTTTCAAATCAAGAGTACTATAACCTATTGGTCAGGAAGAGCATGTAAGGTTTAATAGTTATTTATTGTATAAGTGTTTTAGATATCATTTTATCTGCGCAAGAATGTTTAAACGCGAGAGCGAAGCTCGAGCGTTTAAATTTCTTAAGCAAATAAAATGTATCTAAAACACGCATGCAATACAACGTTTTATTCACAATCACATTAATTTAGAATCAGAATCGCGGAAATTTTTCATCACAAAATGATTTGACGTTTTGCTCTGACAGCGGCTGTTACCTCCTCAAAAATCATTGAAATAACATACAAAAATATCGGGAGGTGTTGAATGGTTACTATGTATTTTCGATTGTTTATCGACTCCATTTGTAAAAATTTGTGAAGTTGGTGAAAATAAGTAAAATGTGATTGATATTCAAGACACTAGTGGAATAAAGTAATTTCATTGTTCCACTAGTGGATAAAGTGGTACTTTATACGGTTCATAAGTGTGGATAAAACTTCAATTATAAGGTGATTGTGGATAAATGCATTTAACCCATTCTAAATTATATAAGTTGATTTGACCATTTTTAATAACGAACAAAGAACCAAATTTTTTATACAACCTGATTACTATCATCATTTATAGACTTTTCAAGATCTTGTCAAGCCCTGAACTTAGTTTAACAAACGTCTAATTTATTCAATACTATTTTTCATACAACCTGATTACTATTATTATTTATAGACTTTTCAAGATCTCAAGCTCTGAACTTGGCTTAGCAAACGTGTAATTTATCAAATACTATTTTTTTAGCAATTGTTTTATTTGTATGTCTGGAGTATTTTCTTTTTCAGTGTTATAAAGACTGTCTACAGAGACTGGCTTTGAAAATGAAATACTTTATCAGAATTTCTGTAGATGGAGCCCAAATGACAACTTTTATTTAGTTATTTCTTTCTCTCTGCCATAAATTGAATTTCTAGGAGTATCTTTGGGTTCATTCACCAACAATCGTACCACGACCTTTACCTCCGCAATAAGAGTTAGCCCTCCGCATTGTTTGTATAAGGTTCAGGTGAAAAAACCCATTCAAAAAGGAATATAACCTTTTTTTTCATTTCACATCAAAAATTCTTTCATATCGTCTAAACTAGCCTCCTGTGAAAAAAATTATCTGATAGTAAGTTGTAAAGAGCTGAATTCCCTTTAAGAATATTATATGCACATGCCAAATTATCAATACTGTTGCACCATTTTAAGATTTTTGTAGAATTTTCAAAAAAAATCTTTATCCTTCCTAAGCCAGAACTATCGTTTGTTACAGCTATGTATCGTGTAGCAGTTGAACTCTTTCAGTACGCCACTGCTTGTGGATGTCGTTCAATAAGATCACATTGAAAAACTTACCCATTCGTTAAACGCATTTTTTGAACGAAAGATTTTTGTAGAATTTGGTAATTTTCAAAAAAAAATCTATTTTTATCGTTCCTAAGCCAGAACTATCGTTTGTTACAGCTATGTATCGTGTAGCAGTTGAACTCTTTCAGTACGCCACTGCTTGTGGATGTCGTTCAATAAGATGACATTGAAAAACTTACCCATTCGTTAAACGCATTTTGTGAACGAAAGATTTTTGTAGAATTTGGTAATTTTAAAAAAAAAATCTATTTTTATCGTTCCTAACTAAGCCAGAACTATCGTTTGTGACAGCTATGTATCGTGTAGCAGTTGAACTCTTTCAGTACGCCACTGCTTGTGGATGTCGTTCAATAAGATCACATTGAAAAACTTACCCATTCGTTAAACGCATGTTTTGAACGAAAGAAACAAACTTTAAATAATTTCTTCGCATACCCAAAAATACAATTCAGGTATAAAAGAGTGACGAATTGTTAATTGCGAGTCAACACCCGTCACCATAGAAAATAGTGTTGGGAACCATATTTCGGGTTATTTTGTAGAGTTGTAGACAAACTCATTTTTTCTCTGAAGTGAGGTTTATCTTTTCATGATCGTTTTTAAAACCGCAGAGTAAAATTAGCACAGATTGATACAGGTTCTACGAACTTAAAATATGGGAATAACGATCAATCCACGGAATCGAATCGCTATGTCATATGTAAATATATATTTGTTACTAAGGCTAGGTGAGATGATAGTATTTGGGTCATTTGAAAGAATATGGAAGTTTTTTGGACATATTTCTTTCAAGCTAAATATTCAAGAAAATGTTAATAAATATATACGGGGTTGTCCACCCAAGCTATCATTTGGAAAAGTCTAGTTGTCACACAAAACGATTCATCCGTATCCAAAAAACCCTTCACGGCGACTATGTCGAAGGGCGTGGCTAAAAACTGAGTAACCATAAAGGGGAAGAAAGTAAGTCGAGCTTATTTTTGAGAATTCACAAAAAGTTGCAATGTAGTTTCCGAACCAGTAATCATTTAATCATTTTTCGAGTCAGTTGCGTTTTCATCATTATTCAAGTAAATTGTAGTTTTCATATAGTTATTCGGGCCTCGGATTCCGAACCAAGCATTTTCGTAGTTATTCATTAAAGTTAAGTCACTAGTTCGCCGCCGTGTAGAAACGTGTTTCGATATCCATGTGTGTTCTGGAAAGGTATTTGTTACAGATGGACACCTAGGATTGCATTCAGAGATATTTTTGTCATTTCCGAGTTTTGAATAACCTATTTGCTTTGGTAATCAGAAGTATTTCAGAAAGTCTATAGTAAATGTTAATGTATTAATTCCAGTTCTAAGTTCAAATATTTTTATTGTCTATTCATTTTTATTTATATTTACTCTATTTTCACACATGACTTTTCCTAGCCAATAAATTTGAAAACAACCAAAGCCAATCGAGTTTCCTTATAATTTAGTACAATTTGAATCCAGTCAAAACGACCAATAATTTCATAGTCACTGAGAATACTAGAGAACCAGTGCATTTATGGGTATTCTCAAGTATGTGTGTATGTGTGTATGTCGAACCTACCTATACCAGACGAAGGAGACAAAGTATTTAGGTAAGTAAAATCATTGTTATGCTTGAGATCACATATCAGGATTTTATTGCTGAATTAATCTCCACAAAAGTGTTATTCTGTGAAGTGGTGTGTTAAATGAGAGTATTTTGGACAATAGAACTAAACTTATTATTTCACTGAGTCAAAGAATTCACACGCTAACGACCAACCAGCGCTCTGAATTATATGTATGAATAAATAAAGGGAGGGGACATTAAGAGTCATTCTAGTCTGATATTGAATTAATTAAATGTTCAATCCCCCAGATTAAGACTTGCTAGTAGAAAAGTTAGTACAATCGTCTAATATTGTCACACCTTCTGGACGCACATAGCATAGCATCAAACTTGCATGAAAACTTGCAAATGTATTGCAAATACTGCTTTCAGGATGGTGGATGACCCATTTCTTCGTGTTCTGCTTAATGTAGTCAAACGGTATTCCAGAGGCTAGTTGTGGTCCAATGAGAGTTGTTGCTGCCCCCTCTCTAGCTCTCTCATTCCCCTGGATGCTCTTGTGACCTGGTACCCAGACAAATTTCTTCCAATTTTGTCTAAGTCGATGAGGTTTTTGTGTTCGCAGGTCCTTCAGTACCGCTTGACTGCCGAAGAAAATGACCATAGGTTTGTTTCAGGGATCCTTACATAGAATATGTCTCTTGTTCACGGAAATGGACATTACCTCTGCTTGGAATATAGAGGCTTGAATGTCACTAATGTCGTGTCTGGGTCGTTCTCATATCCCCATTGCTTGTCTTAGACCCATCTGTGTACTAGATTTTCCTTCTGCAACATTGGTAGTGTCCTTGATATGTCTTCCCCATCTTGTATGATGGTAGTGTATGTAACATCCAGATGTGGTATGGGTCCCGGATCACAGAGGGGTGCGCGGAAACGAGGTGGCAGACGAACTTTCCAGATCCGGATCCGCAACGCTCTGTGGGCCGGAGCCTGTACTAGGCATCGCAAGAAGCCAAACCTCTTCAGCCCTCGACGAGTGGGCGGAAGAAGAGCTGAATGAACTTTGGAGGGATAACACCGGCTGCAGTCAGTCGAGTACGACATGGCTCTTAGGCAGAAACCGCCAAGTCTCCTTATAGGAATACTAACAGGACATAACAAGTTAGACAGGCACCTATCACGTATAGGTATAGAAGACTTGCCGCAAATGCGAAGAAGACGAAGAAACTTCATCTCACTTCCTCGGCGAGTGTGAGGCTAAGATTTGGAACCTTCGGAGTTGAGAAACTCCAACAAGAGGAACTAATCGGCTTGGAGTGGTCGGACGTACTGACCTTCATTAGGAGGTCACAAATGTTCGAAAAGGAGGATGAATGTAGATAAGTAGAGAACAGGGGATGGCAAAAAGGGTCCATGAGGGCCTACTTGCCTGGCTGCGGTTGCAGCCTCCACAAACAACTACTACTACATTCAGATGTGTTGATTCTTATGATCTCCATTATGTTGGAGTGGTCTAGGTTGTTGCCAATCCGTTGTCCCAGGCACATTAGTCTGGAGGCTTCAGTCTTCGTGTCGGAGCGAAGCCAGATGGTGAAAGATGAAGGGGAGTACGAAAAAATGTATTACAAGATCAGGAAAAAGGAAGAGCCAAAAAGAAGAAAGGATTAGACAAAACTAGAAGACAAGCCACAAAGCTGTCATATGAAAACTGACAACGGTGGTACCGGAGAGCTCTGGTGGGTGGGGGGAGGAGTGTTAGTCCTTAAAAGTCCGGGACTAACGTAGATTAAGATGATTTTTCATCGTCATCATTTTACCTTGAGTATTGCCAGTCATTTTCCCAGGTAGCTTGATGATGGTTCTCAACACATTTCTTCATGTTCTGCTCATTGTCGTCTAACGGGATTCCAGGGGCAGGTTCTGGTCCAATTAGAGTTGTTGCTTTCTCCTCTCTCGCTAGGACATCTGCTCTCTCATTACCCTGGGCTCCTGTGACCTGGTGCCCAGACAAATTTCATCCTGTTTTGTTCTTTTAGGTCATTGAGGTTTTTGTGTTTCTCACAAACTGATGTGATAAAAACCTGCAGGTCCTTTATTGCCGCTTGATTTTCGGAAGATATGACTTTTGGTTGATATTTTTGGTGAATATTTCTCGTGCAAAACGAAAATGGGCATTACCTCTGCTTGGAACATTGAAGCTTGAGTGCCGAGGCTCAGACTAATTTGATGTCTGGGTCTTTTCCAGCATATCCCAGCATCTACCACATTGCTTATCTTAGGGCCATCTGTGTACTAGATTTTCCTTCTTGGCCACATTGGTAGGGCCCTTGATGTTTTTTTTCCATCTTGTATGATGGCAGTGTATGATCCATTGTGTTTCAGTGTTGATTCTTAAGGCCTCCGGTATGTTGGAGTGGCCTAGGTTGTTGCGCCTCTGTTTTCCCAGGCATATTAGCCTGTAGGCTTCGGTCTTCGTGTCCGCTACATTATGAAGATGCAAGACACGGAGGTTCATGATTACCTCCAGGTGAATCATAGCACCAGTGGCTCCGAGCATAGCCTGCCTCTCTCTGGTTGTCACTTGTCGTACCTTTGGCCATCACAGTCATGCTCCTTACGATATTGAGGGCCTCACTATCGCCGTGTGTGAGGGCCCAAGTCACCATATTTTACCAAAGGAACTCCTGGCCATCATTAGTGACGTCCTTGTCCTCAACACTTTTTCCAGATGTTTGTTCCAGGTGAGCCTAGGTTTAATCCTGGGTGTTTCGAATCACCTGACATCTGTAGACTTCCTCCAAAGATTCGAAGAGATTGATCTCTAAGTTTATTTTTCTGGTAAAAGGGACTATTGTGGTTTTACGAAATTATATTTCATGGCTGTACATGAGTTCTGGGCTACTTCGTTTATTTAGTGCTTAAAAATCAACAATGCTTTCTGACAGTGCAATTACTCAGTTTGAATACACACCTTGATGAGGTAACTGTATTGTATACCCTCGGTATTTTACATACTACGTAATTTTTCACGATAAGGACAGAAAAAAATCGTTCTCATGTGGTTTTATTTTCGTAACACAACTACGTAAGCAGGTACTTGTAGAACGTTTTCAAAAATGCTTTCGAAATGTTTCAAATATTAATGCTCGGATACATGTCTGACTATTGAATATTTAAACTGCAAATGCTTTTATGCCTCCATTATGCAAGTCATGGCATCTGCGTTCTTTTGAAACTTCTAATAACTGTAGATGAAATTAAAGCTACCTTTAAGTGTTAAGTTGGTAGATTTTACCGTATTTCATTCTCCCATTATGAAGATTAATAATTAAAATGTTTAAAAATAACATCCACGGCTCTTTAATATACTGTCATAATCAGAAGTGAGTATACAGTTTTGGTGTCGGGATAAGTTGGAAGAATCTCCGTGGGTAATTATAGGGATTAGTGGAGCTTTTATTTTCATTTTGTGGCGATGTTGTGCATTAATTTGGAAGTTACAATTTAGTTATTGTTGTATATTCAAAGTCTACTTTCGCGAAAACAATTTATTTAACGAAATACAATGATACAATAACACAATACTCTAATTTACATAACACCACTGAACGATTTATATTCGACTTTCACTTCACTGACTGACCGACTGTCCGCTGCGTAGTTCTTTTTATATCCGACGTTGACTTCTCTGAATGCTCCAGAATTTTCCTTCGAATCGCCCAGACTCACCAAGCCGTCCAGATTCTTCTCGGTGCAAGCGCATCGATAGTCTCCCGCGGTTGGTCGCTAGCTATACGTGAGAGTTCAGGTCCGGCATCGCCCGCAGCTTCGCCACATTGCCCCCTTCTTAGAGATATTTCGTCCCGAAATGTCATCTTTGGAGTGTGTCGATATTTGCAGGATTCCCCATATCTGCATCGTGAAGTTCGATGGAAGTAACACTCCACAGTCTTCATGTTAGGTCGTGGAATAGGATTACAGCAAACCAAAATCTGGATGCCGCTGGATCGGAATATCGTCTCCAACATACTTCTTATAACTCTCCAATCCAGCCCATCAATACCACAGGATAATTTTGGGATTGCCAAGTCCACCAGATTCTGGTCCACCATCGTATCTCTCAGTTGGCTGAGGCTCCTCCAGACATCTTCATAGGACGGTTTATCTTGGGAATGCTTCTTGGTCACCAAGTAGTAGATGTTCCTCTGGCCCTTCTTCAGCTGTAGCACACCTCCAATTTCTGGATTCTGTTTCCGTAGTGTCTGGAGTTGGCCAAATTTCTTGGAGAACACTACAGCGATGCCCCTGGACATTCGAAGATCTTCTGCGACGCAGTGTGCTAGGGCGTAATCGACTGGCACTTTGAAAAGGTCCCGTGGCTCCTCTCGAGTTACCCCGTGTGACACTTTCTGTCCATTTGAGTATAAGGACATGAATTTCTGGAACGTCATCGCATCCTCTGGTGGTCTGAGGGTGCGGACTTGGTCATGATTTCCAGCGTAAGTAGCCAACCTGTTGAAATGAACGACCCTGGGTTTACCTCTGGGTGGCTTGTGGATTCGGTAAAGCAGGTCGTTTATCCTCTTGATGATATTGTACGGACCTTCCCATGAATTCCGTAATTTCGGTGACAGGCCCCGGCGACGCATCGGGTTGTACAGCCAAACTAGGTCACCAACCTGAAATCCTCCAGCATCGGCATTGATGTCATAAGTCGCTTTCATTCGGTCGCTGGCACTCTGGATGTTCAAACGGACTCGTTCGTGGATGTCCCCCATTCGCTGCCGGAGTTTACTGACGTAGTCCTCTCCCGCGGTATCCTGTCCTGGTGGCATCCCAAACTTTAGGTCACAGGGAAGTCGCAGCTCTCGGCCCATTATTATACTAGCAGGGGTTTGGCCGGTCGACTCGTGCACTGCGGAACGGTAGGCCATCAGGAACAAATGGAGATACTGGTCCCAGTCTCTTTGATGGTCAGAGACTACCTTGGACAAGTGGCGATTGATAGTCCTGTTCATCCGCTCAACCATTCCATCGGACTGTGGATGTAGAGCTGTGGTTCTCGTCTTGCGGATGTTCAGCAGTTGGCACATTTCTTGGAACAGGTTGGATTCGAAATTTCTGCCTTGGTCCGAGTGCAGCTCCAAGGGTACACCGAATCGACATATCCACTCTTTCACCAAGACGTCCGCGACGGTGATGGCTTCCTGGTTGGGCAGGGCATAGGCTTCGGCCCACTTGCTGAAATAGTCCATTGCCACAAGGATGTATTTATTTCCGTGATCTGATACGGGGAACGGGCCGGCGATGTCAATGGCGATTCTTTCGAATGGACTACCTACGTTATACTGACGCATCGGGGCCTTGGGTCGTGTCCGAGGTCCATTGCTGGCAGCGCAAACAGCACACTTTCTGCACCAGTCATTGACATCAACTTGACAATTGACCCAGTAAAACCGTTGCCTTACTTTCTGCAGGGTCTTCGTCACACCCAGATGTCCTCCAGCAACTCCATCATGGATCTCTCGGAGTACTTCCTGCCTTCTGTTCTTGGGCACCACTATCTGACGTCTGTCTTCCCCACCATCTTCGGACTCCAATACACGTTTCAGGACCCCATTGTCCAGGGTAAGGGAATTCCATTGGGCCCAGTAGGATTTGACTGCTGGGGAATATCTTGCGATTTCCTGCCATGTCGGTCTTTGATTACTTTTTTTCCAGCCGACGACTAAACCAAGATCTGGATCGCTTTCTTGGTCTTTCTGGACCTCGTTGTCATTCCAGTTGTTGTCAACTGCCGTGGTTCTACAAATCGCTGCTTCCTTCTCTTCTGCTCGTCGGCAGTGTGAGCAGTCGTCTGGGCATGGTCTCCTTGACAGAGCATCTGCGTTCTTGTGGCCACTTCCTGCTCGATGTTCGATCTCGAAGTCGAATTCTTGGAGTCTTTCGATCCAACGTGCTACTTGGCCCTCGGGGTTTTTGAACTGTAGAAGCCACTTAAGGGCTGCGTGGTCGGTTCTTAACAGGAATCTTCTCCCGTACACGTATTTATAAAAGTGTTCTACTCCCTTGACAACAGCCAACAGTTCTCGTCTGGTGACACAGTAGTTACGCTCCGGTTTACTGAGAGTTTTACTGAAGTATCCGATGACCTTCTGTTGCCCATCCTGGATCTGGGACAAGACAGCTCCAAGTCCCACGTTGCTGGCATCCGTGTCCAAAATGAATTTTTCACTCGGAAGGGGATAACTTAGAATCGGTGCATTGATCAATGTCCTCTTCAGCGTCTTGAACGAGGCTTGGCATTCTTCGGACCATTGGAATTTTGTTTGACCTTCCGTGAGCCTGGTCAGTGGTTTAGCGATGTTGGCAAACCCCAGCACATATCGGCGATAGTATGTGCACAAACCAAGGAAACTACGTAGTTGGTGTATGTCTTTCGGGATAGGCCACTCCTTCACTGCTTTAATCTTCTCGTCATCCACTGCTACTCCGCGCCCAGAGACAACATGGCCAAGGTAACGTACTTCTTTTTGGAACAGGTGGCATTTCTTGGGGCTCAGCTTCAATCCAGAGTTTCTCAGTCGCATGAATACCTCCTCCAGGTTTTTAACGTGGTCTTCGAACGATTTGCCAACTAAATGTCATCGAGATATACCAGACACGTCCTCCATGAGAATCCTTTCAGAACCGTCTCCATCAATCTCTCGAATGTTGCTGGAGCATTACAAAGTCCGAATGGCATAACGGTGAAATGCCACAGTCCCGAGCCGATGGTGAACGCTGTCTTTTCTCTATCTTCTCGAGACAGTTCTACCTGCCAGTATCCACTCTTCAGATCAAGGGTCGAGAAAATCGTGGAGCCGGCCAACGTGTCTAGGGTGTCGTCTATTCTCGGAAGAGGGTAACTGTCTTTCTTCGTCACGTTGTTCAGTTGACGATAATCTACGCAAAAGCGTGTTGATCCGTCTTTCTTCTTCACCAGCACGACTGGAGAGGACCATGGACTGTCGGATGGTTCAATAACTCCATCTTTCCCCATATCACTGACTATTTTGTCAGCCTCTTCTTTCTTGGCAAGAGGAAGTCTTCTAGCTGATTGTCGGATTGGTCGAGCATCCCCAGTATCAATTTTATGTTGGACTACATTCGTTCGACCCCCTTTTCCTTGTCCGGTATCGAAGATGTCTTGGTACTTCTTGACTAATTCTCTCAATCTGGGCTGTTGGGCTGGTTTAATGCCCTTGGAAGAGATGGTAACCAATTTTTCCAGTTCCGCTATCAGGTTGTTGTCTTGACTAACAGTACCGTGTACACTCCTGATCACAGAGGAAATTGACGAACAGTGCCCCAAAACAGTTCCTTTCTTCAAGGTCACTGGGTAATAATTGACATTCATTACCCTTACTGGCACAAATTTATCAGCACGCAACAAAGTCTTGCCTAGTGCAATACCTCGTCAATTTTCTCATCATGAAGCTTGGGCTCGAACATCACCACGCTTCCATTGCTCGCACCTCCGTCCAAGCGAGCCTCCAGTATGGTCTCAGCCCTCTCGGGTACACGTACATCTTCAACCAGCAGAACACGAATCATCTCTTCACTTCTTCCATGTAGCACCAGCTCTTCTCCGTTCACACGTAGGACGCCATCTTTGAAGTTCAATTCAAACCCTCTGGAATTCATGATGTCCATTCCAATAATTGCGTAGTCCTCAATGTCCGCTACTAATGCCCGATGTTTCACTTTTGTGCTGCCTAGAATCAGTTCAATCGGTAGCTCACCATGTACAGTGAACGGCTCTCCTGTTGCTGTGCGTAGCTTCCAGGATGATGGTTCCATTCTCTCTGGTGTTTTAATAAAAGCAGGTCCAAGGATTGTCCTAGTCGCACCAGTATCCAGCAGCATTGCGCAAGGCTTGTTGTTGATGAACCCGTCTACGAAGGCTCCTTTGTTCTGTCGTTGGAGGACAGCGACATATGCGTTGTTCACCGGGGCTTTCTGAGTATAGTCCGACGATTGCCCCTTCTCAACAACCTTCGTTGGTCTCGACCTCTTGAGGGTTGGACATTGACTACGCACGTGTCCAAGTTTCCTACAGTTCCGGCATCTCACTAGTCTTCTCTCAGGCAACATTTCCTTCACGATCTTTCTTATGGCAGCTTCCAGGTTAGCAGGCTCCTGTGGGTCTTCTTCAATAACTTGGACTTTACTTTGGCTTCTGCAGGATTGCTTCGCCGCCTCAAATTCCAAAGCGCGTGCCAGTGCATCCACGAGATGTGTTGGACGAGCTAGTGTTAATGCTTGTCTCGTTTCCTGGTCATGAAGTCCATCTAAGAATGCCTGAACTGCTAGTCGTTCCATTACCTTTTCTGGAGTAGCTGGGTATGCAAGGCGAACCAAGCGTGCAATGTCGGCTTCAAATTCCTGTAGGGATTCGCTTGACTTCTGGCAGCGGTTTTTGAGCTGTGAGTGGTATACATGTTCTAGATGAGTCTGTCCATACCGTAATTCTAGATGTTTGATCAGCTGCTCGTAGTCCTCTTGTTCTTGAGCCGTGAGGGTTTGTAAGATATTCGTTGCTTCTCCACGCAACGCCAGTGTTAGTGCCACAGCTCTATCTCCTGCATTCCATCCATTCGCCTTTGCTGCAGCTTCAAATTGTCGGCGGTAGTTTGCCCATGGTGTTTTCCCATCAAACTGAGGTGGTTTCATAGAGAGTTTTCCTGTTTCCGAACTGATCTTCACATCTTTCAGACCCTTTTGTACATCATCCAAGTTCAAACTCAGTTCCAGAATTGAATTTTTGTTGACAGAATCTGTGGTGTGGGTAGTATCATTCTGGTTTTCCAACTTACTGATTTTCTCCTTCAATTTGTTGATTTCTTCCTCGATTCCGCCTCTGATTTCGTCACTAATTGTTTCCTTCAATTTTCCCATCTCTTCCTCAATTTCGTCTTTGATGCCGCCTCTGATTTCATCACTGATGGTTTCCTTCAATTTCCCCATCTCTTGCTCAATTCCATCTTTGATTTTCTCCATCTCTGCCTCAACAGTCCCCATTTTTTCTTCTAATCGATTCGCCACGCCACAAAGTTCTTCTTTCATGTTCTTCGAGTTTTCTAGAAGCTCTTCCCTTGAACCCTTCGAATTTTCTAGAATCTCTTCTCTCAAATTCCTCGAACTATCTTGAAATTCTTCTTTCAGACTATTCGAATTTTCCAGAAGTCTTTCTTGAAGATTTTCTTCCAAGTTTCTTGAATTTTTGTTGACAGAATCTGTGGTGTGGGTAGTATCATTCTGGTTTTCCAACTTACTGATTTTCTCCTTCAATTTGTTGATTTCTTCCTCGATTCCGCCTCTGATTTCGTCACTAATTGTTTCCTTCAATTTTCCCATCTCTTCCTCAATTTCATCTTTGATGCCGCCTCTGATTTCATTACTGAGAGTTTTACTGAAGTATCCGATGACCTTCTCTTGCCCATCCTGGATCTGGGACAAGACAGCTCCAAGTCCCACGTTGCTGGCATCCGTGTCCAAAATGAATTTTCCACTCGGAAGGGGATAACTTAGAATCGGTGCATTGATCAATGCCCTCTTCAGCGTCTTGAACGAGTCTTGGCATTCTTCGGACCATTGGAATTTTGTTTGACCTTCCGTGAGCCTGGTCAGTGGTTTAGCGATGTTGGCAAACCCCAGCACATATCGGCGATAGTATGTGCACAAACCAAGGAAACTACGTAGTTGGTGTATGTCTTTCGGGATAGGCCACTCCTTCACTGCTTTAATCTTCTCGTCATCCACTGCTACTCCGCGCCCAGAGACAACATGGCCAAGGTAACGTACTTCTTTTTGGAACAGGTGGCATTTCTTGGGGCTCAGCTTCAATCCAGAGTTTCTCAGTCGCATGAATACCTCCTCCAGGTTTTTAACGTGGTCTTCGAACGATTTGCCAACTACAATAATGTCATCGAGATATACCAGACACGTCCTCCATGAGAGTCCTTTCAGAACCGTCTCCATCAATCTCTCGAATGTTGCTGGAGCATTACAAAGTCCGAATGGCATAACGGTGAAATGCCACAGTCCCGAGCCGATGGTGAACGCTGTCTTTTCTCTATCTTCTCGAGCCAGTTCTACCTGCCAGTATCCACTCTTCAGATCAAGGGTCGAGAAAATCGTGGAGCCGGCCAACGTGTCTAGGGTGTCGTCTATTCTCGGAAGAGGGTAACTGTCTTTCTTCGTCACGTTGTTCAGTTGACGATAATCTACGCAAAAGCGTGTTGATCCGTCTTTCTTCTTCACCAGCACGACTGGAGAGGACCATGGACTGTCGGATGGTTCAATAACTCCATCTTACCCCACATCTGACACCACTGTTGTATATTCAAAGTCTACTTTCGCGAAAACAATTTATTTAACGAAATACAATAACACAATACTCTAATTTACATAACACCACTGAACGATTTATATTCGACTTTCACTTCACTGACTGACCGACTGTCCGCTGCGTAGTTCTTTTTATATCCGACGTTGACTTCTCTGAATGCTCCAGAATTTTCCTTCGAATCGCCCAGACTCACCAAGCCGTCCAGATTCTTCTCGGTGCAAGCGCATCGACAGTCTCCCGCGGTTGGTCGCTAGCTATACGTGAGAGTTCAGGTCCGGCATCGCCCGCAGCTTCGCCACATTATTTTTAACTTAATGGTTCATAAACTTGTAACCTAGTTTTTACACAAAGTTCACTGCACCGGTGCTCTTCGAGGAGCCTATACAGGGACCATGAATTTGAGGAAACTTTTTCTATAAATATGTTTTGTTTGGGTGCCACCCGATTTATTTGGGGTTACAAAACCATAAGGAAGTTAAATGCATAATATTTTTACCATTACCATAGCAGCTTTTCGCATATATTTAAGAGTGAGTTTGGTATGTCTACTAAAAAAAATCGTAAACATCAATTATCGTAGAGTTATATCTCACACCCTATAAATGAATAATGGAATTTGAAAAAATTTACACAAGAACGTATGGTAATAATAATAACGGTGATCTATTCAGAGTGACATTATAGCTATTTATGATACAAGTTCGTAAAGTAGGACTTTTTTGTATGAGCGTGAAGTTTCAACAAACACGCGAGTACAAAAAAGCATTTTACGAAAGTGTTTCAAGCAAAGTTTTTTCATCGACAGTTATTATATTGCCAAGTTGTAGCAATTATAGCATTAATTTGAATGTTTAGTGATATGAATTGTCGTCATATTATCAAATAAAGACTTCCGAGTTATATTTGACGCAAAATACTGTATTTTTCAAAAATGCATAAATGTATGACCAGTGTGTAAAAAATTGCTTCACGCACAATTGATGATTTTACGCACAGATGATTTTTTTCCGCACTTGTGCGAAAAAGTATTACTTTACGCACTGTCAGCAGTGTGTGAAAGCTTAGTTTACGCACTGTTGTAAAAAATGGATATTTATGATATAAGGATCATAATGACGATCATTATGATACTAGCTGTGAAGATTATCTGATAACAAGGCGTGTACCATAATGATTGTTTATGATCCGAATGTTATACAAAATTTTATATTAAACGATTTCTTGTTGCATTTCAGTAAGTAATGTAAACGTAGCCTAATTTCAGCAATATGCGTAGCAACGTAAGGTAACAATGGAGTTGTTTGTATTCTCATGTCATTGTTAAACTTACAGATATTGAAAAGTTTATCAAGCATTACCCCTAGATAATGAAAATGTAGCTAATGATGCAGTTGCTGGATTAATGCCTGAAAAGTCTAAAAGTCTATACATAAAAACTTATGCCAATTATGAAAGTCGGTGTCGCAAGAAAAATGTTGAGAATCTTACGCACGACAATGTACTGTTAGCCTATTTCAAAGAACAATCAATGACGAAAAAGTCTTCAAGTTTATGGGGTTTTTACTCAATATTACGAATTTAAAAAAATGTTGACATAAGTAACATTAGTCACCAGACTGCTTTTTTAAAACGAAATTCCGAATCTTACAAACTCAAAAAGTCCAGAATTTTGACTGATGTAAATATTGCAAAGTTTTTACTAGTTGCGGGGTATGAAAAATAAATACTAGTGAAAGTGTCAATGATAATAGGTATAAGTGGAGCTAAAAAACTTGAGAACGGAAGATGTGAACGAAGAAGGGGCTGTTTTTAGAATTGTAATACCAGTACAAAAACAAATATTTCTCTAGAATAATTCGTAAGGCCTGGTGATTTCGAAGAATTAAACATGGTATTATTATTTCTAAAAATTTAAGTAAAATTAATTAAAAATGTGAAAGAATCATTGAAATATCCCTAGAAATGAAAAAGTTATAGGACTTTGAAGTTGCGCTTCGAAGAATAATTTCATCGGACGTAGCGCTCTAGTGTGTGACGTCACGCCACATGAATGAGGCGACGTTCGTGTCGTGTATTGTTCATTACACGATGGCTGAAATTTAAAAAATGTCCTACAAATATTGTATTGTGCCTATGTGTAAAAGCACGACAATTAAAAACCCCAATACATTGTTTTTTTCATGTACCAAATGACATGAATAAAAGGAGGATAGGTGCAAACTAATGAGGCGTGACTTAATTGGACCTAAAATTACTACATATGTGTGCCTTGGCGCGGCTAAGGATCTAAATACGTAATTATTTTTGGTGTGGCGATCTCAGACATGTGGCGTGACGTCACAGACGAGTCGGAGACCAGAGACGTTCCGCGCTAAAATACGTAAATTTAAATAATCTATCTCAGTCATTTATTGATGGATTTAAAAAAACACTGATTTACTAGTTCTGGTCTATATTTTAATTCCATCGCGTCAAATATAGTATTTCAACATCACTAAACAAGTTTATTGGTGCGAACCTATGCATCGATGAGACAAAGCGATGCCGATTCTCCTCCTTTCTTTTTGTCCGTTAGAAACGACGAATGTAGCAGCCAGTAGGTATTGATACAAGACAATTGCTTCTTTTTTAAAGTGACCTTATTCTGTCGAAGATCTTTGGCTTCATTGTTGGCTGATTACAGAGTATATCTTCACACTGTTGAACCTCATGGTAGCTGGAAAAGTGACACAATTGCTAAAGGAATATAGAAAATTCACGCGAAAATAAATAAACGAATTTCGGTATTCATTCTTGGAGAAAAATCATTAGTGGATGTTTCACCAATTGTCTTCTCTGCTCAAGAAACCGAAAAGTTACAAACGAACGACCAGAACAACGGAACGATTTCAACGCCTGTGTCCAACATTAATTTAATGAATTGCAATAATGTAGTAATTAATTTTAAGCGTTAAATTTTGTTGCTTTCAATAAATTTTCCATATTTTTGCCTTGTATACCTAGATATATTTTCATTATAATCCTCAGTTCTCTAATGAAATCATTATAGTCCAATAAACTATGTCATTCTGACAATAAAAATTAACTCCGTAATAATGTCATTATGACACGTCGGAATATAAAATCAATATACACTCTGTCCGGAGTACGCATTAAAATATTTCGCCCATATAGCTTCCCAAAGAAGTCCTCTGAAAACCCAGCAAGATAATTCAAATGAAAATTATCGTATTTGATTGAATTACTTGAAACAAAAACTATAGAAAGCTAGTGTAACCGAAAACAACAAAATGTTTCTACATGGAATGTCGAAAAACGCATCTAATGGAACCAGTAGACTGCACCACAAATACTACAGATTAAAAAAACACAAGAAAAAATTGAAAGTGATGCAGAAGCAATGATGAATCCAATTCAGAAAGGTTACACAAACTCTGATAACCGGAAAACTAGTACCTATTAAATTTTATCTTATTTTTCATCAGTTGTTCATATTTATTTTCAAAATCATTTGTCTTAGATACATTGTTATTATTACACGTTAATCTTCTGTTCGTATATACTAAAGTTTCACTTTTATGAATCTGGCCCATACCTACGGATTAACAAGTTCAAAAACGTGTTAATTCTTGATCAAGCTCCTAAAAATATGAGCGATTCGGAATGACGTCTAGAAAAATGTATCGAAAGTATGTATTAGCACATAAAAAATTGCAATTGTTATTAAGAAACTAAGATGAAAAAAGAGTAGCTTTTCGTTTTTGGTTAATGACTCAAATATTATTAATATTTAAGGAATTTTGAAAAAAGATTCTCAAGGAGGAGGAAATTTCCAAGAAAATAGTTTCGACTCCCTGAACTCTATCTGTATTATTTATAATTTTAATTCAACGCCGAAAATAGGGCTCCGCCCAGCCGTATCGCACTACCGCTAAAGACAATGTACCACATAAAATATCTTTTTTAGTAACAAATATTCATTAAAAAATTTGAATAAATTACGGTATCATCTAAAAACTTGAAAGAATAAATCCCCCACACATAAAAATTACTTCTCAACTTAACAATTTCAAAAGTATTGAATCAATTGTGTTGAATTGATAGAATATTGTTTCGAATCAAGAAAATTTGGTTATTGTGATCAAATCGAAAGTTTTCTTTCAAAACTTTAATATTCTTGAGCAATTTTCTAATTCTGAGAAAATATTCTTGTATTGAGAGAACTAAATTATTCGTCAAAAATTTTTCAGTACAAAATATTCAATTTTCTCCTCTCAAGATAATATTATTCTCAAACTATACTTATATTTCCTTCAAATAACATTTCTGATGATTTAATTTTGAAATTTTTCAAATACTCAAGAGTAATAAATATTTCTGCAGGGTGAGAAAATTGGAATATTATTTGGAGTAATCGACTATTCTTCAATCTGGTAGTAAAAAATTATTCGATATTTTTCGATGAATACTCAACACTCCAACCTATTTTTGACCAGAAATGCCTTTGTCATTTCGAAATGAAGGAATGAATTTGAGAAGGTATTCACTTATTAAAATAATTATGACATTGATTGATCATCAAAAACTTATGAAAATAATCATTCATAACAGTACGCATGTACAAAAACAGGTTTTGATTCAGATTTGCATGAACACGAACAAGTTTTCGAAATAATGCAGCTTTCTTTATTCCAAGAATATAATTCTGTTATATATAATCGATAAAATTATTCTTTCAAATGGAGAATTTGAAGTTCTCAATGGTGGGTAATTTCTTAGACAGAGAAAACGTATTTTCTTAGAAAGAGAAAATGTAATTTCTTGGACAGAGAAAACGTATTTTCTTGAACGGAGAAAAGGTAATTTCTTGGATAAAGAAAACCTAATTTCTTGGACATAAAAAAGCAAAAATGTTTTGAGGTGATCTTCTTTCAATAAATTTCAAAGTTGATAGAAAGTGGCCAATTCCCTGGAGAAATATAAAATCAGTTTTTGAGCAATTGAATATTTTCAAACGGAACAGTTGACGAGATTCGAAACTGGATATCATGTTTGAATCCCAGACTCCTAATAACATCGAGAATCGGGTCAAAAACAAGAAACTACGAAGATTAACTAATATTGTCAGTAATGTTCATCATTTTAGTAATCAATTTTATTCAATTTATGAATTGTCCATATTTAAAGAAATGTTTGGTTATCGAATTAAGAAATTTCTCACAAAACTTTCTTGGTTCTAGAAATATTAAGAATATTTTCTCTAACATCAACACAGGATGTCCTTTTCAGACCAAGAAATGATTTGTTCTCAAATTGAATTATTATTCACAAACATTACTCAACTCAAGAAAATATTTTGTTATATTTTCTTAATTCAATGAACACACAATTTTGAAATTGTTTTCGTTTTTTCGGCAGACATCGTTGCGATGAACTGCTATGTGTGTCCTTTTCAGCCATTTCACCTTGGTGTTTGAAACGTGGTAGTTCTTACGCAGCGGCCGGTAAATAGGTTAAATTATTTTTGATCATGAATTGACAACACAGAAAAGAGTGGGTGTGCCTGGAGAACGTATTGTGGTTTTTTAGGGGTAAGTAAAATTATTGTTTTCATTTAATTCAGAATATTCCTATAAAAGTTAGCTTCGAAATGTTAAAAATATTATAACTACTTGAATTCTAAATATGATGATCCGTCATTCAGTCATCGTTTACATTACAACCGTGTTTCAACAACAAGCCCAGTTTTTTACTTTACAGACAGTAATGAAAGTCGAGTCACTAGTGCCTATGGTATTTTTCATGATTTTTTCTCACCATGGCTTGGTATGTCACTTATTGGATAAATTGCAATTTCTGTGATCAAACTCGGAACAGGGTTGTTTTGGAGACCAGTCGTATCTACCAAGTATAACCACATTCATAATAATATGATAGCTCCTCACGTTTGAGTTTACAGTGTTTTGTTCGGTGTATTTTTAGGTTAGTCTTTTATATAATTTAAAAAAGAAGACAGATGTAATGGGAAACAAGAGTGAAACTTGATGGTATCTAGCGAACTTAAATGAATTCCATTTTTGAAATTAAATATTCGGAACAGAGAAATTTCAGAAGATTTTGTCTACATAAACTGAATTATATAATTTATTCAGTTATTACGACAAAGTTGATTGTTTCATAGCAAAAAATTATTTATAACCAATAAAATGCATTTTCTTGTTTTGACAAGAAGGTTGTTGATCTGACATACTTTTTTGTTCTAAATTCAGTGTTAACATCCTTATCTCAAAAACCGCAGAAGGTGAAAAACAAGGTTGAATGAAGCAAAAGTTACGTTCAAAATGGTACTTGGACACCATAAATATCTTCAGCAAAAAAAAATTATAAATAAAGTTACCTCCAGTTATGAAATATTGAAACAGTGAACAATGAATTTTTAAATGAATTTCAATCGAGCTACAGAACTGAAACCAAATTAAAATTGTTATTCGAAAACACTATTAACGCACTCTTTTTCAATACTAGCTGTATTTTCAAATTATTATTTCAGCTGCAATTTTCTGTATGGTTCTATATGGTTATGTTCAGACATTTTTAGATCATGCAACTATTCTCACAGTAATGTATTTTTACGTATTTTTCAACAGTTTACTGGAGAGTGAAACATTATTCAAATCGAATACTTATTACAATATTGAAATTCCTCTCTCTCAATTAATTTCAATAGAATATGGGGCAAATTTCTGACAGAAAACAACTGCTCCCCTGACTAATACTATGACGGATATTGAACTACATCTGAGAGATAATTGATTTTTTATGTCGGGCATGGCGCAGTTGTGAGAGCGTCCGAGTCTGGGCCATAAGGACCGGAGTTCGAGCCCCAGTTATGGCTGGGATTTTTTTAAATCAAATTTAACCTTTTGAATTATTGAAATCTCGTAGCTCGACAAGGCCTACCCAGCAGAACACATAGTGGCTAATTACCATAGCAGTCGATTCCACTATAAACACCAAAGGAAAATAGGAAAAAATATATTCAATGTGCCTGAGGAAGGAAATATTTCAATTACCATCATGGTATTATACTTAGATAAGTATTTGTCAGTGAGAAATATGCGTCATGTATTCCTTTTTTTCATGAGGATTAGATCTAATGGGTCGAAGAGCTTGTGGGGCCACATAGCCTGTACAACCCTCCTACAATATTGCGAACTTTGTGGTAATTATATTATTATTAAAATTTCTGAAGTTCAAGTATGGAGTATGTCATAATTTGTACCGCATTTTTTTAAAAGCCGCCATGAAATAACACTTTAAAATTTGGACTTTCACTAATGCGTTTTCTGTTAAAGTCTATTCGAAATAGAATATTATTACCTATCGACTTGTAGGGATTTGCTGTAGTAATATTTTCCTATGCATAGAAGAATTATTTTCGATTCTGTAAATTATTCAAAAAAATACATTTTCTGTTTCCTTGGCGTGGTTATCTTCACTCTCTTGAAAATTTTACTCCAAAACTAAGGAAATTAAAGCCTCAGTATTTTTCATATCCAACAGGAAAAATACTGATTATAATATTATTAACAAAGTCATTATCATGTCCATGTGTACGTCGGAATTTTTCATGATTATAAATTTCAGCAACCTGGAGATGTTACTGCAGTGGAGACAAGGAAGCATAATATACAGGAAAACAGACGTACAGCCATATTTGTTAGATATATAGTTTAAGGTAGTATTACTTAGTACTAGTTTTGGTGAAATATCAATTTGATTCATGTTTGAAAGCCTTCAGTACCTCGTCATGGTATTTCATGTATTTCTTCCTATTTATCATTATACTATGTTTTTTTGGATTTTATTAAATGTATTTCCTTAACTTATTGCTTTTGAGACAGTAACGAGCTATTGATTTAAATGGTTGATTTTTGTCTTGATATTTCATAGAATAAGGTTACTTTGTGATATCTTAGAAAGACTGCTACAATGTGATAATATAACTGTCTTTGATACTTCACGTTTTCCTTCAAGCCTCACCTTCAAAGAAATAAGTACACTAATGGCCATCGTCGAAAATCATATATTGCTATATTTCTGCAGAACGTTTTCCTTCCTCAAATACATTTATACTTATTTTTCCTAGGTATCTTTGATAGTTTTTCAATTTACAATTTTCCGCAATAAAAATTCATTAGTTCAGCTTTTGCAAAAATGCTATTTCTTAGATAAAAATGATAGAAATAGAAAACAACCCAAACTATGTCACTGGACACACCTTTCGTTCTGGAAGAACTAGGTTACCATGTTCCCTTACTTGAAGATAATGATCCTCGCTATCTAAAACATAACATTCTTTCATAAGCCAAACAATATTTTTTCTGTACAAAAAAATCTCAACAGGATATAATTTATTCATGAAATAGAAAACTACCCAAACACCAAATTTACGTCAATTTCACTCGACGGTCGTTTCGCAGGAGTCTAGTGAAATTGTCGTAAATTTGGTGATTTCGGTAGTTTTCTATATCTTGAATTAATTTTCTCCTGTTGAGAACATTTGTTGTTTTATTCAGAGAAAATATTTTTCTCTTTATGGGGGAATGAAATGTTTCATTAGGAGTACATTATTATCTTCGACTAAGAGAACATGATTACTTCTTTCAAAAGTTTTGATTTTTTAAATTCAAGAAATTGTAAATTATCAGAAAAAGAACAATAACAGTTTCAATAGAGTAAACACGATTACTTCGCACAAGAACTTTTGTTTTCTATAATCAAGAAAATGTAGAAAACGTAATCTCTTTGATGAAAAAAAGTAAATGCTAGTACAGAGAAATCGTTATTTCTTGGAAAGAGAAAATTTAATTTCTTGGACAGAGAAAACGTAATTTCTTGAACGGAGAAAACGTAATTTCTCAGGTAAAGAAAATCTAATTTCTTGGACAGAAAAAATGTAATTTCTTGTATAGATTAAACGTATTTCTTGGATAGAGAAAACGTAATTTCTTGGAAAGAGAAATCGTAATCTCTTTGAAAGAGAAAATATAATTTCTTGGACAGAGAAATCGTAATTTGTTGAATGGAGAAATCGAAATTTCTTAGATAAAGATATCCTAATTCCTTGAATAGAGTATCGCTGATTTTTTGTTTCAAGATAAATTTTTTTGATTGGAGTAAATCGCAGTGAAAAAATAGATTTCTTCGAATAAAGACACATTTTATAGATTATATATATAACAGAATAATTTTCTTAGGATAAAGCAGGCTGCTTTATGTTGAAAACTTTTTTTTTGTGTGCCGTTAGAAAAAAAAATGTATGCCAATTTTTCAAATAGTTTTACTATTGTTAGTTAATAAATTTTTTTCCAATCTCTGTTATCTTAAATGACTACATAAAAGTTTGAATAATATATCTAAAAAGGTTTGTTTTCTTGTAGCCCTTCTTATACGTATACTTAACAAGATCACGCGATGAAAGTAAATTAAAGTTTATAATTTTGTTTATAATGACTATTTAAAGTTGAGAAAAAATTAAAAGTCAAAGAAATGTGGTTAATAAATTTTTTCACCAAATATTATGCTATTGCTGTTTTTGTATTTAACAATGGCAATCAGTAACGTTGGAAAAAAAAATTTAATCATTTCTTAAACAATTTTTTATAAACAAATAGACAAGATTAATATTTTTCGAAGATTTTTCTTACCAATCTAAAAATAATGATTGAAAAACATTTCTTTTCTTAAATAAATTTTTGTATTGTTTATAATAGTATTTTAAATTTTTTCATAGTTTGAATTATTAGTTTCATATTTTAACATTCAAAAAAATGAAAAAAACGATTTTAAACAAAAAAATTTATTTAAAAAAATTGTTTTTCAATCTTTATTTTGCCAAGAAAAAAGAGTGGAAAAAAAAATTCGAAAAATATTAATCTTGTCTATTTGTTTCAAAAAAATTGTTTAACGATGTAAAATTATTTTTTCCAACGTTACTGAATGCCAATCGGCCCTATGCTGTATCACTTCCATTATGTTTGGCGGTCAGACGTTATCCCAAAGTAATGGCAATTTGCCATTGAGTTGGGATAACGTCTGACCGCTAAACATAACGGAAGTGGTACAACATGGGGCTGATTGTTAGATACAAAAACAGCAATAGCATTATAAAAATTTATTAACAACATTCCTTGGACTTTTCATTTTTGGTCAACTTTAAATGATCATTATAAACAAAATAATAAACTTTAATTTACTTTTATCGCGTGATCTTGTTAGTATACCTATATGAAGGGCTCCACAAAGAAAAACATTTTTAGATATATTATTTAAAATTTTATGTAGTCATTTAAGATAACAGAGAAATTTACATAATTTTTTTCCAACGGTGATTTATTCTTTCAAGTGTCTAGATAATACCATAATTTATTCAAGTTTTTAAATTAACACTTGTTACTAAAAAAAAATATTTTATGTGGTACACTGTCTTTAGTGGTAGTGGGCCTATTTCGTTACGGCTGGGCGGAGCCCTATTTTCGACGTTGAATTGAAATTATAAATAATAGAGATAGAGTTCCGGAAATTGGAACTTTTTTCTTGGAAATTTACTTCTCTTTAAGAGTCTTTTTTCAAAATTCTTAAATAATTTTTGAGTTATTAACAAAACACGAAATGCTACTTCTTTTCATCTTAGTTTGTTGATAACAATTGCAATTTTTTATGTGCTAATACATACTTTCGATACATTTTTCTAGACGTCATTCCGAATCGAATCGCTTATATTTTTAGTAGCTTGATCAAGAATTAACAGGTGTTTGAACTTGTTAATCAGACTATATCAGATCTTTGGAAACAAACGGTTGGAATTTTTATTTGAAACTTTTTAAACGAGTTTTAATTTCTTCACAATATCTTCCAACTCCGGTCAAATCTCAACTGTGTTCCACAGTTTAATTTTGACTTGGGTATGTGCTTAGCGTACCGACGACGATGAAGCGCCACGTAATTTAATTAAAAACCCGGAAATCTGGAAGAGAATTCCGTTATTTGCCACAGACGTTCGATCTGGAATCCGCCCCAAGGAAAGATAAGTCCGGACGATGTGATGAATACTTCCTCTAATGGCAGTCGAATTCTCCACTAATTACCTTCGTGGCCAGTAATAGTTCTCTGTCGGCGTAGAACTATGTCGGTAATTACGGTGTAACGGATTTGCAGTGTGCGACGCTCTGAATGCATGGCCGTGTTGTTGCCCCATTGATGAAGCATTTTTGTTATTTCAGTTGGGATTTTAAAGAGAAACGACGTAAATAACGCGTTAAGACACTTTTGAAATATATTTTGGGGAATAGTATGTTTCCACTGAAAGGATCTAAGCCAAATATTGTCGTGTGGAAATCTATAAAAATTATCCCCCGCGAATGAAATGTCAACTTTGGTGAAATATATAATCGCTCAATAAACATTTCACACGCATTTTAAAACTTTACTAACTTCGTCCGCATCTCAGTTCTGGTTTATGGTCACCCTAGTGAGAGCTGACAACTTTTTCACACGAGAACACGAAATGGAATGCTTCGAAAAACATATTAAGACATCTGTTAGCTATTCAAGGCGGGCAAACAGTATTTGAGTTTTTTCGGAATAAAAGATATACTCACAGAGGGTCTGAAAGTACCTACATGTTCTATAGAATATCATTTTATGCATGGTCAACACTGTGTGCCTCTTGAACGTATTTTGAAGATTTTTAAGAAAAAGAAAGATGAGACACATGGTGGGCAGACAAACGGTTTTTTTTCATGTCTGGCGGAAAGTTCTAGACAACTAGAGTGTGGGAGGTCATAGTTTTCAGAAGGGCAGGAGAGACTTTTGGAATGGTGAAATAGGACACTTAGCGTCGGCTCGGGCGGGACGGGCATAGTACACTTCGCGTCGAGCGTCATTTCACACTTAGCGTCGTGCATCGGTTCGGACGGGACGGGCATAGTAGACGTTTCAGATTAGCGCGACGATACGCGAGCCATTTATTTTGAGTGATTACTGTCTCGTCAACGAAAAGAGCTCTAGCTCTACTGGTTGTGCCACTAGTGTTTCCGAGTACAGGTCGTATGACATAACTAAACCTTCCATTTTAAGCAAATATTTGAGGGTATTGTTTTTTTTATGTTTATATAGCGTTCCTGGCACTGGCGTTCCCGAGTACAGAGCGTATAATATAACTGTACCTTTTATTTTCAGCAAATAATTGAGGGTACTGTTTTATGTAGCGTTTTGGTATTTGAGAAACATCCGGCCTTACAGCCCTTCCTAACTGCGCCTATAAGTGGTACATTTTCTGTTGAAAATAATTTTTCCGTTTTTTTTCCGTAATTTAACCGTTGTGTTTCACCATTCGTGGCTGCCAAAGAAGGCGGGCCCCACGCATTCTTCCCGAAGAGCTCACCAGTGGTTGTTGAATCGGCTCGCGTCGAAAATAACTCCACAGAATCTAGTTACCACGTAGATTCTCAAAAAGCGGTTCATTTAAATTCACTTGCATCTCCTAGGTTAAACCCTGCGCATTGTAGTATGGATTGTGTGAATGTGGATAGAAGTCACGTTGTGGGCTGTCCTGATGAAGACAATGAATGCTGATGATTCTCACAACAATTTTTCTGTTGATCAGAATGCAAGGCGTGATCTGAGTCTGAGGGAAATTTCAGCTCAAAATTTTGAAAACAGGCCTTTGAGGGCCTCACCTAGTTTTTTACTGTCTGGGGAATTTCAAACCCCGAAAAATACTGGCACTCCACGCCGAATTTTGGAAGCATTCCAGAATTTAGAACGTAATACGTTACGTTCAGGGACCTCCAGTCCACTCAATATTTCTACAGGCTTGCAAATAGATTCAAGAATGAACGAAGCAAGAATGTTGTAACAAAACCGCCCCCGCACTCTTGACAATATTTCAGTAATATCGGGTCTCAATGTCTCTCGAGCTAGAACCGGGAATAGGCTTGAAGGGAGCCCACTTGCACGCGGACACGTTCATCAAACGGCCCGGACCGCACGAATAGTGAAATCCGTGCTATTCGGCAAGTGATGTCTGAGGAGGAAAAAGAGGGATGGAAGTAGTTTGTTGAATTCAAACAAATGAGAAAAGCTCGTGAAAACCGCCAAACACATGTAGAGCTACCATCCTTCCCTCCTCATCAACCTGATGCCTATTATCCCAGGCATGACCCCTTTTTTTTTTCAAGACAATATCAAGCTTGTCAAATTATTGAGAAGGTATTGAATGAATGAATCGAATAACTTCGTCAAAGTTGAAAATCTCTTCTTTCCACACATTCCCACAAAGTGGAAAATATGAGGCAAATAGCTAACAGAAAAGAAATTCCCCTACGGACATTGACATCGACATTGAATTACATCTGACATCTTTTTGTGCAACGTTCCTCAAGGAGAACACTATTACAAGTACACTATTTTTTTATAATAATAATAACTTCATTCACACACAAAATGAATGCAATTTGAATGCATTTTTTTCCATATTATAGTACTCTAGTATACCTACTTTTATGTTGATGCAACATTCGTAAATCCCTTTTCCACGGCTAACTATGACCAATGGAAAAATTCAAAAGTGGGGAAAACATATTAGAGATTTTTTCATCACAAAATTAACATCAAATTCTGTTTCAGAATACTCCTAAACGCCTAGATCCCAATGCTTGAATCAATTGATTATACAGGTTGTCTTTTGTAGCTGGCAATGTGATTATCTCTTTTTCGTCAGTAATATTTGCTTGATTTTCAAAATTTCTTCACTTTTTACAAGATTTACAGAAATATTTAATTAATACTGCGAAAAACTTCTTCATGCTTTTGTAACAGTAGTAACATATTTCATAATTAAATTCATTTTTAGAATAGATACATTTTGACCGAAAACATAAAAGTTTTATTTTTTCCCAAAATTGTCATGACTGAAATTAATCATTTGAAGGTATTCATAGCCCTCTAGATTGAAATATAAAACAGAACAAAAACTGGTTACAAAAGTGGCACGTGGTACATGGTTATACTCAGAATTTTATATGGAGACAAATGAAGAAGTCACATTCTAAGGACAAGTTTTACTGCCGCTTATTTTGCGGCAATTATCTGCTTATATACATTGTAAATAAGCAGATAACACGGCAGAAACTTAGCTTTGCCGAATTTTGGGTTGATTGGCAAATATTTTCCGCGAAACAAGCTGCAATAAAAATTGTGCTTAGAATGTGACTGCAACTCGAAATGTAAATAACGAAGTCTATCCGTACTATGTCATTGGTTAGGATTTCCGTTAGTATTCTCAGCTTGTTTTTACGCTTGCTGGTGCAGTTATTTGATCTTTTCTGGTTGTAGTTTTCCATCAGTATCTGGCCTGCCTAATTCCTTTTGATTCTATGCAGTATTTTTGTTATGTACTTCTTTTTCAAGTTCATGAAGTAATGTGCTGAGAGGCTTAGGTCCCAGAAATACTGTTTCAGCCCTTCTTTTGCAGACACGTCTGCGATTTCATTATCCACCACTCCAGTGTGTCCCGAAACCCACAAGAGGGTAACAGTGTTGTTACCTCGTTCATTCAGTTTCTCTAGGCACTTCCACGCCATCTCGAAGTTGATTACACGAGAGGTCAGCAATGAGACTAAAATTTAACAAAGAGAGTTTAATCCCCATAAGACAATGGGGACACTAGTAGAAAGAGATGAAAGAACATTTGTGACGAAAAATGACGTAGTTGGACGTGTCATGACCGCCGTTCTCTATAGACAGTGACGGACTAGCTCTTGGTATATGAGAGTTACTGCTGACAGTTTTGTTGCTTGGTTCGAGTTCGACTCTGTACTCATATCCAAGTACGTCTCTATGACGCGTTGATGCTACAAGATTCTGATTGGCTAGAGCTTATTAAACTCTCCTTGTTAGTTTAGTCTCTTTGAGAGGTCAGAGCATTAATAGCTGCTTGGCTATCTGACATAATGATAATCGCTTGTTCGCGAAAATTTCTTTCTATATTGAACTGGGCACATTTGCCGATTGCGTATATTTCCGTTTGGGAAATGCTAGGGGATTCGCCTAGACTGTCGGAATATTTGGATCCAGGCCCTACTCCTATTCCAATCCCTTCTGTTGTTCTGAATCCATTTTTGTACCATTTAATAGCACTTCTCTTGTGATAGCGTCTTTTCTCACTCACTTTGGCTACTTAGTTTTGCGTTGATATCTTTCAGAAAGCTAAGATTTGTTGTCATCTACTCTTGGTGACTTCCAGGAAGGAGTCGAAACTTGCGTTTGGTGGTTTCTTCTCTGGCCATTCTTTATGTTATCCTCATCGCTATACTTTCCACTACTATAAAAACGGGTGTAAGGATTAGATTTACTTCCAATGGAATTGGATTGAATGCACAGTAGAATAGACCGACGTGACTTGCACGTTAGTTTATTCATTACATACTGTTTGTAGATGTTACATTGTTTGCTCCAGTACCACATTTGCTGAAAGTTTTTTAAGGATGTACATTTTTTTACATTTATAGTATCAGCCTATGGAAAAAATCACCATAATCTATAATTCCATACTCTTTACGGCCAACTCTTAGTTGAAGCCAAATGAACTCCTCACCGAACTGATGCTGCCGGATATAACTTACTTTGCTGACTGGTAAATGCCTTTTCGACAAGTTTCTAAGAATCTCAGATGCAGGATAATATATCATCGTAACATATTTGGAAGACTGTATAGGATCCTCTCGAGAAATTGACTTCAGTATCTATGAGAAATTTATGTCGACGTATCTGATGTTGTAACAGTTATTTATGTTCGCAGCCAATGATGCTTCATACTCGCGTCAGTACATTCGCCGTATATTCAAATTTAAACGCGATTCCTGTCCAAAATGTTCACCGCTCTCCAATAAATTGTTAGGAAACGATCCACGAATCCTTAAGTTGTAATGTTAACGTTCAGTTTATGTGGTTATCTTGCCACTCGAACTATGTGTAGTGAAGAACTTTTCGCAACTGCGAATGCCTTTCCGGAAATTCTGCGGAACGGTTATTGCGGAGTATAGGAAGCGGATTAATACGTCGATGTTTGTTTAAGGATGATGGATTTCCTCGCTGGGGTAGGATGCAATATGTACCGCATACACTGCGGTCCCTTACCCTAGCAGGGGATTTTGGGTCTTCGACATGGTTGTAATAGGACTTCAGTCGATCAGTGAAGGATTTCAAGGTTTTATTTTCTCTTTTAGAATATGGATACAGTGTGAATTTTGAAAAGTATCCATCCCTATAATCTGGAAAGGGTTGGTTTAAAAAAAATCTCGAAAATAACAATTTTTCTCCATTTTAGAATTGTCCTCTTAATCATACCTCATCTATATTTGGTTTGTTAACATTTTTTTAACAGATAGTTCACAAATACAAAGATATTCATGCTTACTTCATCCTTGTCGTTTTTCCAAAGATAGCGGATAGATGGACTCGCTTGCCTGGTTTGACAGTCGACCCTGTCTAACGACATTCCATGAAAGGAATGAGATTGGAGGCTATTAAAAAATAAAGGAAGAAGATAAGTTCATCTTATCGCATGGAAAGCCATTTTGTACTTTTCCTTTTCAATTTTGACACCGGCGCCGTTCCAAGGCTTTGAAACCTTTTTTTTTAGTTTGCTCAACCAAAATGGCTATTTTGTCAGATATTATGTTCTTTTGGCGTGGCCACTGGCATCCCTTCGGGTGAGGTAAATGTACGAGGAATTCGCGTACTATCAATCATCAAATGTATTCTTTTATTAGGGTTCCAGGGTGAAGCAATAGCTTTTTTATGATGGTGATCCCACAGTTCTCATTATGACGGGTGTGGAAGAGCATCCAATCATGCTGTGGTAGGTGCAGCTCCATAACATTAAATCTTGAAGATTGTGTAGCGGACTGTGTTATATCCCATGGTAGTAGTATCTCCTTATCTTGTTTGGTTATGATAGGTGTATGATCTAGTCTGCTTGATCAATAAGATGGTCCATCTGTCATGGTGCCATGAAGTCATCGTTGGAACCAGGACTCCACCTTGCCTAGCTTACTAGGCGAACAGGCCTGTTAACCTTTTTCATATTTAATTTTACTTCATGAATTACCTGCATAACTCTATTCATATCAACAATTTGAACCTGTAAAGCTAATGTACAGTATTGAACGTGAGCTATATTATTCATTTTACACTTTGAAAGCCCACTTGATATTTTCATGATTATTTCCCAATCTCCATTTTGTGTGAACTAAGTCAGGTGGAATTACCTTTGAATTACTCTTAACTCCTCAGGTGTTAAATAATATTATCTTAATAACTTCATAATTTTGTGGAAATTGTAAAGATATACTGGGTGAAGGTAGTTCATTACTGCATTAGGGACTCCTTCACTTATATACGCGTTTTTTAAGTTTTCCGCGAGTGATTCTATTTCTGATGCGTAACTGCTGACTTCTTTAGAGTTTCGTCCTAAATTTAACAGTTTGGTTAAAACTAATTCAGAACTTTCTCCTTTGATTTTTCCTCGCAGTGTTGTTATTATTTGTCCTAGATCGGCCTCATTAGAGATTAAACCTCTTGCCTTTCCGGTCAGTCTGGTTTTGACGAATGCAACTGCATTTGCAGTGTGTGTCTCAACATTTTCGTTTAACAATGTTAGAGAGTCTAAAAATGATTGTAACTTTTCAGGGGAACCATCGAACTCGTGAGCGACTATTTTACTTGCTATATTGAAAAATTCAATGTTTGACATCGGCATCGTGTTTGATTTGAATGTATTATTCAACTTATTATCATAAATGTCGTCCACTAGTAATGGATCTATCAATTCTAAACAACTTTTAGGTACTTTATAATTAACTCTTAAAGCATAAAACGCTCTTAAAATTGTGTCTCTTATGTTGAAAAATATGTCATTAACAGCTAATCTCTGATCCTCGTTGAAACATTTCCAAAAACTTGCTATGTATTTAACGATTGTATTATAGGACAACACAAGATTATCTCGAATTTCTTCGTTTTCCTTAATTTGCCTAATACCTTGCGAGTTTATTACAGGTTTTGCAATGGCAGAAATATCCTCCCTAGATTTGATTATTCTCTGTAAGAACCTTTCCCAAGTTACCGACATATATAGGTTCAATTGAAGCAGATGAAGTACAAATATTATCCCACAATTTACGCATTACAATCAATTACTAAACCGTTTACGAGTCCATAAATAGAAAAATATGTGAATAACCGATTAATCAATGTCTAATAGATAGATATAAAATGCCACTCAGAATAGTATGAATATATATATACCTATTTTCAGTTTCGCACTTTAACCATTATACATTAGTGCCTCGAATCCACCAAACAGTCTTTTAGCTACCTCACAAAGCCAGTGATTCTTCATAACTTTGCCTCTCTTGATTATTTCAGTGTGTTAACACCTGTGAGCCGGCTGCGGCGGCGGTGATGTTACCCATGGAATAGCCATTCATATTTCTTCGCATTTGCCCCTGAACGTGATTTCTGTAGATGCGGAAAATTCTTATTACCATGAAGATTGCCAAAATTGCTACTATTACGTACAACAGCACCTTAACGTCCTTCGTGATATTGTATTCTTGTTCTTGTACAATAAAGTTGGAATTGACGACTCCGTTTTCTTGGACCCTTTGCGAAGTTTGTTTGCTGCTACACATAATTTTCCTCTTATTACCAACTGTGCTGAATAAACTTCCTGGCAACCACCTAACACCTCCAGTCTAACATCGTTTTAGCAGGATCGCCATGTAAAAGGAGCATTCGTAGAGCTCAGGAAAAGTCGTGTGTTCTATAGTACTGATTTATTATATCTCTGTTATTACAATCATCGTTTTTACCAGGGCACCTATTGTTCCATTTTAAAATACCGATTAAGCATGTTGCACAAATCGATGTTGAATTATTTAACAAAACAATACTTGCATCAAATGCTTATCAGAAGAAAATATAAGTAAACCACCTCAATTATATTCTTTGGGGTTGGTAACCCTACACTGTGTTCTCAACCAAGTACATTTTCCTAACATGGAGGCAAATTGAAAATTGATAAAATCATGTGTTACTAATAATTTGTTCTAGATTTAAACCAATTATACTATCTTGTTTTCTCGGATCGGACGAGATCCTTAGTACTTATTTTTTGTAGAGCGAGTGGTGACCAAATTTACTCATTTTTATATTAGATATTTGACTGACATACCCTGACCACATGTATTACCGACTACCATAGATAACGGGACAGTGACTTGAGAAAAAGGGAGCACTACCCTTGTGAACAATTACCCTACGAAAACCCCATGTAAGCATCGTTCATAACACCTCGTCGCTACATAATCAGACTGAAACATTTTATAAATTCCCCTCCGATTTGCTTGCCTAACGATTAATTGAATGAGATAGGATTATTCCGTCAATAACTGTTCCAGTGATTACATTATTTCCAGTTAGTTCTCCCAACCCTCTTCTATATTTATCTATGCGAGCTTGATCGAAGCCGTGTTCTACCGATTACGGTTTAGAAATGTATCTGGGGGTTACGTTTATATCAATGGATAACAATTGATGTCGTTCTGTTCTCGAAGGAAAACGTTAATCGACTGGATGGTTCTGAAATGATGTAGAGTTTTTGGTAAGATTTACTTTACACTGGGAACAACGTGGTTTTATTGTATCTGAAATGAAATGAAAACCCCAGTCAGTGCTCGATGATTGAATTTGAAGACATTTTTTTTATTTCGTGTAGTCATCATCAGTACAGTTGAATTATGTTATCTTAACCCATGCGTCATCAATTTATGATCTAAGAAATAACACACCATCTATGTAACATCTCTGTCTCTCAACCGCTATGAGCGAATCAAAATTCGTTGACATTTGTCTTCTTAGCAAAGAATTATGGTATTGTGATGATCCATTGAAACTCAAAACAGTGAAAAGAGATAGCCATAAAGCTGACAGTGTTTTTACATTTCAACTAAACTTGAGCAGTTCCATCAATCACGTCATTATTTTCTGTCATTGGGGATTGTTTGTCACCACTTTTACTTCGTTTTGCAGTTAGACACATTATAAAAACAGTTTTTTTCAAAACTAAACGTCTCTTACAATCATTCATTTCAATGTGTTTTTTTCACAAATAATCTTTAAATTTCTAACCCCACAATTGATATATGTGACTGTAATTCCGTATTACCGGGATATTCATACAACAGTAATTCAGAGGGTGGAAACCCTATTGAGCAAAAAACCTTACCTAATTCTATAAATAAAGACCAAAAACATTCACCATTTCCATGAATTTGAAAATGTTAATTTAGTTAATTTAATAATTCATTATCTTATCTCATTATCTACACGTTGTAATTTTTATCGGGATATCAGCCACGTCATTTTACATTTAGACTTTGTTTTGGCTAAAATTTCTCGACTTATTTCATATGCATTACAATGATGACGCACGGGTAAAGATAAAATAATTGAACTGTATATACTTGTAAGTTACGCATAATTGATTATAATTGAGTATGGCAACGTCCGAGTACATTACGCGACAATTAAATGAACTAAAAAAGAGTGATTTAATTGAAATCTCAATATCAAAAACTGTGCCAGAGGGAGTGAAACTGAGTGACAGTGTCAGAAAACTCATTGGTATTACCGAATTAGGTAAAGTTAACAGTGTACCTCATACTGAAGCTGCGAAGTTGAACCTAACCTCTCTGCAACGTGAACTGAAATGTGTAAATACAGAGTTGATTTGTGCAAAACGCCTCAATAGTGAATTTGAAAGAACTATTATCAAGCAAGAAACTATCATAGAATTACTTCAGATGTTAAAAACACCTAATATTGATACCAAATCTGAAAGCGCTGCTGCCAGCTCAGTTCCATCTGTGTTGAATCCAGGAAAACACTTGAGTAGTTCCAGAAATAAAGGTGAAACCAAGAATTTGTCAAACTTCAAGGATGAAAGTCATGTAACTATGGAACAAGCAAAAGAAGCGATAGGTAAGGCTCAGAAATACGTGCACCTCAGCGGTCGTGGCAGGACTGATAGCAATCTCAGAAAAATCATAGATTGGAATTCAGACGAAAATAATGACAAAAATGAACAGTGGGTATCAGTTGATCGAAAAAACAGAAAAGCTATCTTTGGTACCAAGAATGATGCAAATTGCTCTCTCAAAGTTACAGTAAAGAAAGTGCATCTCCACGTATGTAAATTGGACGTAGAAATGATGAAAGCAGATATCATCAACTTCTTGAAGCCTATTTTCCCAGAAGTCACTGCTGAAAAAATAGAAGCCAAATATCCACAGTACTACACATCATTTAAAGTGCTGATAAATGAATCAAATTTTGAATAAGCATTGAATCCAGATGTGTGGCCTGAAGAAGCAGAAGTTAACCGTTTTTTATACCGACGACGTCTCGACAACTATGGAAAGCACAAGACGTACAACCAACCATGCTCACGACATTACAACAGATTCCAAAGATAATTGTGAACTCACGTGCACATGCAACATCATTTACCAAAAGCGCCAGGTATTTGAATTGTTTTTATATTAATATCCAATGTGTGAAGAATAAGGTAAATAACATTCAACTATTTTTGAAAGAAAATAATATTGACGTATTCCTTCTTACGGAAGTTTGGCTAAACGGACGACATTGATTATGTTTTATTCCCTGGCTATCAGCTGATATCGAGCTATATTCGCCAGACTCATATACACGGTGGTATATGTATCTACGCTAAAACAAGCTTTGATTTTAATAACATTTGTGTAGACGACTTCTACGCAGAAATATATGCAGAGTTTACGCTTTTCGAGCTCAAGAGTATGAATATCAGCTTTTGTTGTACCTATCGGGCACCTAATGGTGACAGTAATATTTTTCAAAATAATTTGGACAAAATGTTATCAGAAAAAATCAAATCTAATAATAATGTACTGGTTGTCGGTGATTTCAATTATAATTTCAAAGTAGACGAATATAATAAAATTGAATGCAAAAATATTTTTCTCACCTACGGCATACAGGAAAAAGTTTTTGTTGACACTAGGGTGACAAAATCTGGTGGAACTAGAGTAGATAATCTATTTACTGATTTGAATGACGACAGCCTCAGCCTCGAAGTCATCGAACCTCACTTTTCTGATCATAGAGGGATATTATTCACGATAAAATACTCCACTGCGAAATCTGACAACCGCATCTTATGTCTACCAATGACAAAAAACTCCATTTCAAGTTTTACCGCTGCAATGGATAATTTGACTTGGAAAACTTCTCACTTAGATCCTAATGCACATGCGACCTACATAATAGGATCTCTGGCAGAACTTTACGAGAAGAAATGGTCAATATATCAGGTAAAACCTTCAACATGTTCGCTGAGAACTCTCCCGAAATCCAAAATTCAAAATCACAACTGAACGCCATTCAAACTATTGCTGAAGTAACAAGAACACGGGAAAGCTTTGATCTACTTAACAAATTGAAAAAAGAACATAATAATCTTATAAATAGGGAAAAAGTTAAGTTCAATAATAAGACAATATCTGAATCGAAAAACAAACAGAAGACTGCTTGGCAAATTATAAATCAAAATGTAGGGAAAACCAATGATTTGAAAAATGAAAATACTATATCAGCCGAAGATTTCGCTAATTCCTTTGAGGATTGCGTAAAAAACCTGATGCAAAATTCTGCAAACGTAATCCATGACCTATCCGATCAATTTTTGCAAAAAATTCCACTAAATAATGTTACCTTTTACTTGTATCCGACGGATGAAACAGAAATACTTAGAATTGTCGATAATTTAAAAAATTCTAGAGCACCTGATATCTATGGTTTCACACAGCTCTTCTGAAACTCATGAACAATACTATTGCGATTTACCTAGCGAATCTGTTCAACCGTTGTATGAGTTCAGGAATCTTTCCTGATGTTCTCAAGGTTTCTAAAGTAACACCCATCTATAAAAAAGGAACTGTCAACAACCCAGAAAGTTACCGACCGATTTCTATCTTACCAGAGGTAGGAAAAATTTTCGAAGTTATTCTCAAGGAGAGGATGTGTGCATTCTTTGAGAAAAATAAACTCATATCAGAAACTCAGTTCGGTTATAGAGCGGAGAAGTCGACGATTTCAGCGTTATGTACTTTTATGAGGCAGTGTCAGACAGTTTTGAACGTCGTGAATTTTGCAAAACAAGATTCTACGATCTTACTAGGGCATTCGACACAATCCGTCATGATATTCTGATTATAAAACTGGAGAGATACGGGATCAGAGGGGTGGCTTTAAATCTTATTTCATCCTACTTGGAAAAACGTACCCAATGCGTAAAAACCTCGGATCAAATTTCAACAAGTCGACTTTGGTGTTCCACAAGGTTCTGTCCTTGGACCTCTATTATTTATAATGTATTTTAATGACTTGTCATACAATTTAGATCATAGAATCACATCTATTTTTTACGCTGACGACGCTACTTATATAACGAGTGGGTCCGACGAGAATAATGCATTACAGACCCTCAACCAAGCGGAACACATTTCGAAAAACTGGTTTAAATGTAATTACTTATTCCTCAACGAAAGTAAAACGCAGAACCTCAACTTAAGCAGCACCTCTTCCGCAGAAGAGCATATTAAGCTTTTGAGGTTAACATTAGATGGCAAGTTAAGTTTTGCTCGCCACTCCCAGGATTTAGGTGAACGTCTAGCAAAAATTACTTATGCACTGCGACAACTGAGGCTGAATTTGGATATGGACCATTTGAGAATGGCATACTTTGCAATGTTTCATAGCGTTATGACTTATGCCTTGATCATCTGGGGAAACACGTGTTATAGTAATAAAATATTTGTTGCACAGATGAAGATTATTCGAATAATAACATCAAGCAAATATGACCATCATTGTAAACCTCTGTTTAAAAAACTTGGTATATTGCCCTTACCATGTTGCTATATTTTATTCATACTAAGAAAAAATGTCTCTCGAATATAATGACTCAGCACAACGATCTTCACACTTACAATACAAGAATAAAAAACGATCTTTGTCCTCCGCTGTTTAGACTTGCTAAAACTCATGACACATATAGATATCTGAGTATAAAATTGTACAATGCTCTGCCACTACAATTCAAGCAAAACAATATATCTTTTGCATCTTTCAAATCTCAGATACGGAAATACTTACTGCGGCACTGCTTTTATTCCGTAGATGATTATTTTGCACATGTTGGCGTATGTGCATGTGAGTAGGTAATATTGTTATTGTTTGCTGTCTCATATTTTATATTTTATATTTTATGTTATCATTTATGTCTGACAACTCGATTTATATGTTTGTATATATTTTATACTTTATACATTTTTCTTGGTGATTTCGATCACATCCCGATTGTATTGACAAATGTATACATGTTTTATTGTTTGCATGATTATATTCTATTCTATAACCAACAGTACTTTCATGAGTTTCTCATATACTGTCTGGAAGGCCTACATAAAGATAGAAATAGATGACAAACTAAGTGATCATGAAAAAGCCAATGAATCATGGTCTAGCCATATAAGAATAATATATAATTTGATAAATAAAGAGGAAATAAAATCTTCCAATTTACTCAAAAAATATATACTTGTAACGTGCTTACAATTGTTTCGACACACGGTGTCATCATCTGAGCGAGTTATCAACTAAAGAAACGTCAAAATCACCTTCTTAAATATTAAAATAACATGCCTGAAATTTCACTAATGAAAATTGCAGGTATGAAATTTCCTAATGACATATAGCTTGGATTAGGGAGCACTTGAGTAGTTACTAGTGAGATAATTAATTATAGGTGAATTGTACAGGTCAATTTGGTCATTGAGAACTAAATTGCTATTGTTACGTAAATGTTTCTTGATTTCTATGGATTCTAATATGTTTATTTTTTGACCTTTAGGTTGAATATGCAAAATTTCAGGATTTTGTGTGAAGTTATGGTTATTGTCAATAAGGTGGTTGGCATAGTTTGAGTCCTGTTTATTTAATCTGTAACTTCTCAAATGCTCACCGAATCTTTGATTAAAACTACGGCCTGTCTGGCCTATATATAATGCATTGCAATCCTCACACTCAAGTTTGTAAACCCCCGACTCCTTGAATTTATCCCGTACAGACTTTGCGTTGTTAATAAAAGAATATAAGTTATTGTTGGTTTTGAATGCAACATTTATATTCCGTTTCTGAAGGAAACGGGATATTTTGTTCGTATGCTGACCAAGATATGTTAGACATGCAAAACGTTGATCGGTTTTTACTTTGATATGCGGGTATATTAAATTTAGAGTTTTCTTGTTTTGTTTTTGTTTAAGCAGTCTATCTATAATTGATGTTTCATATCCATTATTTACGGCGATTTGTTCAATTCTGTTCAACTCACACTTGAAATCTAAATCGCTTTGAGGTATATTTGCCAGTCTATGAATCATAGAATGATATGTTGCTAGTTTGTGTGATTGTGGGTGCATGGAGTGTTTATGTATTGTAGTGTCTGTATGTGTGGGTTTGTGATATATAGAGAAGCCGTGCGTGTTATTTTTACGGGAGATAGTTAGATCTAAGAAGTTTAGTGAATTGTTATCATCCTCTATTTCTGATATGAATTCTATGTTAGGATTGAGACCGTTCAAATAATTAAGAAAAATATTTAATTGACGTACCGTTCCAACCCAGCAAACGAAAATATCATCTACATATCGATACCAATATTTGAACAAATTGGAAGATTTTATTTCCTCTTTATTTATCATTCATGATGAATTTACACATATTAAATGCCACCACGATAGAACAATATATAATTTCGTTGGTGAGTTGAAATCAACAATAAAATGTAGCTATTGTGGACATCGCTCAGTCACCTTTAGACCTTTCTGGGATCTCTCACTTACAGTTCCATAGAGAACAGGCCAACAAAGTCTTTCACAATGTTCGGACGTTTTCATTATGGAGGAAACTTTAGATGGTGACGAGAAACCAACATGTTCAAATTATCAAGAAAGAACACGTACAAAATCTTTGTCAATCCAAAAATTCTCTAAAATATTGATAATTTATTTGAAAATATTATCAGCGGAGAGATACACAGATGGAAAATAAACGTCAAAATTAATTTTCCTATCGAATCCAAGTCAGTACAACTTATTCAGGACATTACATAGCCTACTGTAAACATCCATATGCAGACAAATGTCACGAGTATAATGACTCGACAGTTTCACCGATATTCTCTCAATCCCTTGTTTGTGGAGAAGCATATCTATTATTTTATGATCTGTTTCCTGTGGAGTTAATACTTATTTATTATTATTTCATTTACATATATTAAAAATATTTACATGTTTTCATTTATATTATTATTATTAAATATGTTCAAAGGTGAGTCAGAAAATTAAGTCTGTAAATAAATCTGAAAAAAAGTTTAGGTTACTCAATCGAGTTGTCAAACAATATCTGTGAAAATATCTTGTGTTCATATAGTTGAAATTCACAATAATTTGGATTAATATTTCGGGACGTGTCGCAGTGCTAAGAGCGACCGACTTTGAGCCAAAGGTCCGGAGTTCGAGCCCTAGTTGGAGATGGGATTTTTCAATACAATTTGACAGATTGAATTATCAAAATCTCGTGATTCGACTGTGGTGAGTCCTGCACGATTCTCTGTTGCGTTCCTAAGGTGGCGTATGGAGTTAGTAACAAGGCCTACCCAGAACACATGTGTAACGACCATGGCAGTCCATGCTAAAACACCAAAAAAGAAGAAAAAATATGGATTAATAAACAAATGTCTTAAAACAATTTTCCCAGAATATAATAATTTCAGGATCACTTGATATGGTCTTTTGGGTGTTTCAAACCATCTCTACATCTGCCCTCTTTTTATATACATGTAGATTCCTTTCTGCACTCTTTGAGATAGTTGACTCAGTTCTAGATAGCTCTGTGCATTTCGAAAGACGTGACTGGTGACCAGAAATATGTGTAGTCGACAGCTCGGGCTCCAGCATGTTACATATACAAGACTGTCGTTTTGAATAAAATACTTTTTTTTTAGGTAGTAACGTATCGTATTCTCGATGTGCCAGAAAATTCATTAGGATGTCATTAGCTATAGGGAGTCCGGTGTCAATCAATCACCATTCTGTTATTTCTTACTTCTTTTCTAAGAGGTAATCATGTGCTATCCATTTCGACAGAGTTTATTGAAGAACATTCGACAAAAGCAAGCTGGTAGTTTTCTTCAACTTCCTTTCTTGATTTAATTTTCGCTTTAAAATTTGGTGTGAGAATATGTTTAAATGATTTTCAACAATTGATTTTTCGATATTTCATCAAATAATTTGTATGTTTGTATGTTCTTCCTGGCCCACAGTCAATGGTCTCAATGTTTCACCTATATAACTTCCACTACACGAACAAGGTAAGCACAACTTTTCGAGCATTTCTTTTTATTCAGAAGCGAATTTCCAACAAACAAAATCCAACTTTCAATCAATACTTTCAGGATTGCGTTTGCCACAATTTCATTTTGTTTCAGATTCATTGAACATCAAACTTTATTTTTTGTTTGTATGTATGTAAAAAATATTTAAGTGGTAAGAAATAAGATTCACTCAATTTAAATAACTCATGTAAATTTAATAATTGGCATTCTTTAATGGAGTAGCGTCTGCGTTCTGAGCAAGAGGTACTGGTTTCGAGTCATCTGGTCGGTACCTTTTTTTATTTCATGAAGATACTTTCAATAGTCTTTTTTAATCATTAGAACCATATACTATAATAATTATAATAATAATGTTCATTTATATGAATTAACATATGTAGACATGAGATCATAAAAAAGTGTAGTGATATTGGAGCTAGTAATGAGTGACGTAATAGAAAAAAGAATATGAACAAACAACGGACCCACTAAGGCATTGCCAGAGCGTAGGTGTTTCCTGTTTGTGGATACTATGTGTAGATATAAAATATATTGTTATCTTTTTATTTATTTTTTTTATATATAAAAATTTTGTGTTTGTATTTATTGGAATTTTTTTGTATAATGAAAAATATATTTTTTTATGTTATTGATTTTGCTTTTGAATAAATTTTCCAATGCTAATACTTACACTTTGTACCTTGTAGTTTCTTGCCTCTTTGTTTTTTTTTTTCAGTTGCTCAGTCGGTGTCCATGAATATATAGATCTCTTTTTCTCAGGGTAGAATTCTTTGAAAAGGTTTCGAAATAGTGAAATTTTTACTTGTTTTTAGATATACTGTACCAAATTGAGTGCATAAAGATTTTACAACACACAAATAGTTTTTATTTTAATCAAAATCAGCAAAATTCAATAATTCTCATAGTTTTAAACCAAAACTCACCTCTGAACCTACTCTACGGTAAATAACTTATTTTTAAATTCAGATTTTCAATACTTCTAGTCAATAAAACATGAAAACATCACTGAACTTTCTTATGGTAACTTTGCTGGCTACACAACCATTGCCAGTTTCTCTGAAATCAGATATATTCGTTCAATGGCGCTTCTAACCCAACTTTTTGATAAATGGTAAATAAAGTCTTGCAACAATGGGATCTTATGTCTTTATGCTCAAATAATACTAAATTAATACTACTACTAATACAGCGAAGTGGTCGAGGTGTTAGAGCGTTTGGCTTCCACCCAGACGGTCCGGGTTCGATCCCCGGTCGTGTATCACTGAGCTGAAGTGGTTCGGATTCTACTTTTATTCAAACTGGGAGTTTCGTAAGAACAAAAAAAATGTACTAATAATAATAATAATAATAATAATAATAAAAAGTTCACGGTAAATGTTTGTGGAGGCAAAAATCGTATTTCTTCAGTTGGAATTTGAATTCAAGTTTGTTGCTGGCTCCCTCAGGAAGTTTTATTCTTTGTCAGTTCGATTGTAAGTGATTTGGCGATAAATACCTTGAATTCCAGCATTTCAGCTGGTGTTCTGCTTCCTGGAAGTTTCGTCTCTGGTTCTGGATGTGAATAACTTTCTGTCAAGGTGAGTTTCTTCTTCTATTTGTTCTTATAGATGTGTTTCTTCGTTTATTACTTAATTTTTATTTATTTTCTCAGGCTTTTATTTATATTTTTCCAAATTTTTAAGTTTGATTCTCAAATGCGTGCCTTTTGTTCTGATGGCTTCTCTCAACTTCCCGCTTTTTCAACAATTTCTTTCCATGGTAACTGTCCGTTTCTTACTTGATATTTTTGCACTTCCGGACTTTGAATAATTTTTCGTCATTTCACTGTCACTTTGATTTAAAACTTATTCTAATTCTTAAAATTAACTGTACAACCCCTGAAATTACTTATTTTAAATCACTATTTACAAGTTTTCAACCAGTTTTTCATTGATTTCATTTAATTTGCTATTTCTGAGTTTTCTTGTTCTCTTTCATTCAACGTTGGCCCTGTCAGATTTGTGATTTATTTACTGAATTATATTCATTTTATTAATTTTGAATTCTATAATACTTCCTATTTTTGTTCATTTCAATTTCTAACCTTGACTTTTTATTGCTATTAAAATAGATATTGAATTCAAATATTCTTTTGAGTACAAATAGGCTGTTATCTGATAGTTTTTAGTTGAACGTACGAACGTAGGCATTTTGTCGTAGGACTGTAGCTTGCTTCGGAAACCTCTAGTTTTGACCTATTTATTGGGTTTTGTGGTGGTCTTTGTATCCAATGGTAATAATATGATACTACAAAGTTAGAATATAGTATTTTGCTTTTTCTGGTTTTGATAATAATAATAATATTTTACTAAATTTCTATATACAACAGTTCTCATTAAAATTATTACTTTAATATATTTACACAGACAATAGTTTTTATAACAATATTCATCGGTACCATGCTAAAACCACGATTGTGCAATTTGTCATTTTGACTGAGAAGAGTTTGAAGAATATTCGTGCTTCTTGTTTTGAAAATCTTGGTGGGTTTTCACATTCGCAAATTCACTCTTGTTCACAGTAGACAACCTGATAGCACATTCATGAGTTTCGCATTGGACATTTTTGTAGAGAATTTGTATTTTACACTTTGAAGTCAAAACCCTGAAATTTGCACATTCGCGGTTTTGACGTGGGACCGACGAATTATAAACATACCATATGAAATTATTCTAGAAAAAGTATCTAGACTATGAAACATTGAAATTGTTAAGTTTCAAATGAAAAATAATGAAATTGTAAAGTTTTGTATGTAAAATAAAGATTAGCATAATAATAAATTGAAATACAAAGCGTGTTATTTTTAAAAATATCTAGAGCTATACAAGTGAATTGATAAAAAAGTTTTTTTCTGAATAAGAGAAATAAAGCGACATATATTCAACGGTATGATACAGTGGGATAGATATGAGCTTATATCAACATAGAAATATACAATAAAAATATTATGATAATACTTGCGGTAGATAATATATTGGAAGGTTAGTTTATTGTCATAAGGGATCATTTCGTCCTCCTTATTACGTAGGGGCGTAAGTAACAAAAAAGTGCAAAATTGAGTTACGCCGGATTTAGGCTTACTTGCAATATACTTTTTATCTCACGAAGTGGCGTAACTGTAACTCTTATAATGTCACAAATAGAACTTATGTTCATGGCGTATCTGCCGATGGCAATACAGAGAACTTTACGTTGATGTATCTTTTACCATGGTATTTTTGTAGGATTGTATAAAATTTATTTACTTTTCATACTCACAGCGCTTTGTCGTACTTTATTTTTTCCCTGTTACAACAATAATTAAATATTTAGGTTTAATGAAATCTTTGTCTTTCACTAATTTTATCCATTGATTTCTCTATTGCTACAGTAGACCTATTGTTACCTCCGCAAGTACGAAGGCACATACACTTGACCTATATTGCCAATCATCAAGTGGGTATTTGTGGCTGCACTCAGTGAAGACGGGTAGGGTTCTTTTAGTTGGATGTTAGTGGGCGCCAGATAAATTACCCCACAAATACCTGAATTGTCAATAACATTAATTTACCAAATGAGACTAACAACAGAAATAAAGTTACTTATATATTTCAAATTTTAAACACAATTTCATGACAATCAGATTCAGTATATGGTTGCTCCACGTTGTTCTGAAAATCACTTAGTAATTGATATGATATTTTCTAGCAACAGTATAGCAACAGCAAGCAAGCAAGCAATAACATATACCCTGCACAAGCAGTACTCAAAATATGAGCGATTACCACCACCAATAACTTTTGAGTGCAATGCGGTGAAATATTTTACCAGAACCACCAAATGATGTGGTAAATAAAAGTAAAACGTGACCCCAGTCACTAAATCTAACATAGCGAAATCAAAATGCAAAAAAAATATTAAAGGACTGCGTCGCGAGAGCTCAGGCGCATGCGCATGGTGTATTTCAACAATTATAAAGAAAACGCATTCAATTCCCGCTTTACAAAATAAAATCAAATCAAATCAACAAAAAAAAGTATGACTGAGAACAATTAGCAATCATATATAACTAAAAGCGATTAGCAATCAAGCTATAGCGAAATATATATATATATATATATATATATATATATATATATATATATATATATATATATATATATATATATATATATATATAGGAAGGGTAGTCGTTGCTGACTAGTTAGGAATGGAACTAGTAAATAGTGGGGCTTTGCAGCAAAATCAAAGAGTACTCTTTAAAGTTTGTCCAAGCTTTCGGAAATTTAATAACTTATTTCCATCATCAGGGATACTACAATTAGCATGTGTAAGTAATATAAAAAATATATATGTACGGTTAACTTACATCTTTGTTGAGATTGTTCGACGCGATGTTATTCAACCATAAGTGGCACATTGTGCAAGATGAAAATTGATATAAAACAAGTGAAATTGTAAAGATGTCATAAAATATTTAGATAAAAATACGTTACATTTAAAATTGTTAAAATTACTTTATATTTTGACCACGTCAGGCCAAATCAATGCTATTGGTTAAGAGAAGACAGACAGTTGACATGACATATGACTTAGTCAGTGGTACCAATTTACAGTTACCAACTTATGTTAGAGTCCGTAAATCCGATTTTTAATTGGTAAAGCGACACCTAGTGAGGTAGGATGGAACCTGAATTAAGTACATTTGGCATGTAACTAAATGTCTTTAGTACATTTTCATTCTGGATCTTGATGTGTTGAAATAGATATAACAATGTTTTGTCCTACTGTGGGCAAAATTATGGTAAAGGTTTATACCTGGAGAAAAATGGTTAAGTTTTATGTTGAAATTATCTGAACAAAGTCAAGAAATATTTGTTGATAAATTTGAAATATTGAAGGACAGTGGATTCTTATCTAACGTCAAGAGGTATGAATAGATTTCACTAAGATGATTGATATCTGTTTTTTTATTTATGCAATTACTATTTTCTGCAATAAAGGCCATTTCAAGAAAGGTCCTTTTTGAAAGATGCGATTCACTAGCTAAGATCTTAGTGGCATCAAAATTCATATGGTGATCAAACATGATATGTTCAGCTAAAGCACATCGTTCTGGATGTAATCTACAGTCACTTTTATGTGAAACGATTCGGGAGCCTAGAGATCTCGAAGTCTGACCAACATACATTTTGTTGCACGATTGACACGGAATACTATATATCACATTCGTTTGAGAGAAAAGAGAAAGTTTATCTTTAACTTTAGAGTGAATTGCTCTAATGGTTAGAACTGATTTATTTGCAATTTTCAAATTTGGTAAAACATTAAAAATTCTGGAGAGTTTGGGAGAGATCTCCTTTATGTATGGTAAAGAACTGTAGAAAGAAATCAATGGTGCAATATTATCATTGCTATTATTATTATTACTGTTATTAACATTATTGTTAACTAGTGTAATCGTTGGATTAATTACATCAAAGGAGGATGAAGAATTAAACAAAATAATTTTGATCATGCTAGATGGGTAAGAGTTTTGAAGAAATAAATTCAAAAGAGTATCCAGATTTTTTTTGTGAAATTGATTGTGAACTCCATTCAAAGGAAAGCCAACATTTTAATTAAACAGCTAAATGACTCAAATCAAATCAATGATGTGATGAAAAAGAAGCTGACATGCTACAATGGTACTTCCCCAAGGTTTTATGCTTTACCTAAGATACATAAACCAACACTTTCAGTAAGACCGATCGTGGCTTCGATAGGATCTCCTACGGAAGCAATTGCTGCTTTCTTAACAAATATCTTGACTAAAGCGTATAACCTAGACAATGATTACTACATAAAAGATTCGTTTGAAGTTAATATTAAATTCAATAACACTTTGTTACCTCCAAACTATGTTCTGGCAAGTTTGGATGTGGTATCCTTATTCAGTAATGTCTATGTGGAAACATGCATAAGAGCAGTCCACAAACAATGGGACAATATTAGTCTACATTGCAATATTTCTGAAGAAAATTTCATAAATCTTTTACAATTTTTATTTGACAACACATATTTCTCTTTTGATAATAAATTCTATAAACAGACTTTTGGAACCCCCATGGGGGCATCAATTTCTCCTATTTTGGCTGCTTACGTAATGGATGATTTGTTAGACACAGTATTACCTGTTTTGTCCTTCAGACCCCACTTTATTAAAAAAATATGTTGATGATATTATCCTTGCTTTGCCAATTGACTGTACTGAAGAGATTCTTGACACCTTCAACAGCTATGATCCTTTCATCCAGTTCACTATGGAAACTGAAGATGCTAATTTCTCCGTTCCATTCCTTGACACAAGGTTCATACGGTCATCAGAGAACAAAATTCTGATAGACTGGTACAGAAAACCATGTAGCTCAGGAAGATACATAAATTATTGGTCTTACCACAAGCATTCAATGAAAGTGAATCTAGTAAAACAAATGAAAGGTAGAGTGTTAAAAATCTCTGACAATCAATTTCACAAAAAAAAATCTGGATACTCTTTTGAATTTATTTCTTGAAAACTCTTACCCATCTAGCATGATCAAAAATATTTTGTTTAATTCTTCATCCTCCTTTGATATAATTAATCCAACGATTACACTAGTTAACAATAATGTCAATAACAGTAATAATAATAATAGCAATGATAATATTGCACCATTGATTTCTTTCTACAGTTCTTTACCATACATAAAGGAGATCTCTCCCAAACTCTCCAGAATTTTTAATGTTTTACCAAATTTGAAAATTGCAAATAAATCAGTTCTAACCATTAGAGCAATTCACTCTAATGTTGAAGTTAAATTTTCTCTTTTCTCTCAAATGAATGTGATATATAGTATTCCGTGTCAATCGTGCAACAAAATGTATGTTGGTCAGACTTCGAGATCTCTAGGCTCCCGAATCGTTTCACATAAAATTGACTGTAGATTACATCCAGAACGATGTGCGTTAGCTGAACATGTCAACAAGTTTGATCACCGTATGAATTTTGATGTCACTAAGGTCTTAGCTAGTGAATCGCATCCTTCAAAAAGGACCTTTCTTGAAATGGCCTTTATTGCAGAAAATAGTAATTGCATAAATAAAATAACAGATATCAATCATCTTAGTGAAATCTATTCATATCTCTTGACGTTAGATAAGAATCCACTGTCCTTCAATATTTCAAATTTATCAAAAAATATTTCTTAACTTTGTTCAGATAATTTCAACATAAAACTTAACCATTTTTCTCCAGGTATAAACCTTTACCATAATTTTGCCCACAGTAGGACAAAACATTGTTATATCTATTTCAACACATCAAGATCCAGAATGAAAATGTACTAAAGACATTTAGTTACATGCCAAATGTACTTAATTCAGGTTCCATCCTACCTCACTAGGTGTCGCTTTACCAATTAAAAATCGGATTTACGGACTCTAACATAAGTTGGTAACTGTAAATTGGTACCACTGACTAAGTCATATGTCATGTCAACTGTCTGTCTTCTCTTAACCAATAGCATTGATTTGGCATGACGTGGTCAAAATATAAAGTAATTTTAACAATTTTAAATGTAACGTATTTTTATCTAAATATTTTATGACATCTTTACAATTTCACTTGTTTTATATCAATTTTCATCTTGCACAATGTGCCACTTATGGTTGAATAACATCGCGTCGAACAATCTCAACAAAAATGTAAGTTAACCGTACATATATATTTTTTATATTACTTACACATGCTAATTGTAGTATCCCTGATGATGGAAATAAGTTATTAAATTTCCGAAAGCTTGGACAAACTTTAAAGAGTACTCTTTGATTTTGCTACAAAGCCCCACTATTTACTAGTTCCATATATATATATATATATATATATATATATATATATATATATATATATATATATATATATATATATATATATATATAACTACAAGCGTAGCAATCAAGCAATAAGCAAACTATAGGCATAAATAAATTGAATGATAATAGACTTGCGTGAATCCCACGATGGATGTAGGGCGGTCACGAGCAAACCTATGTAGATGCCCCTCAATACCATTGATGACGATCGGGACAACCAGCATGAATGGACATCAAATGTAAATGGACACCCAATGTAAGTGGACACCCGGTGTAAGTGGACACCCGGTGTAAGTGGACACCCGGTATAAATGGACACCCAGTATGAATGGACACCAAGTGTAAGTGGACACCCGGTATGAATGGACACCCAGTATGAATGGACACCCAGTATGAATGGACACCAAGTGTAAGTGTACACCCGGTATGAACGGACACCCAGTATGAATGGACACCAAGTGTAAGTGGACACCAGGTATGAATGGACACCTAGTATGAATGCTAGCCAATCCTGGATTGAATCCCGTACAAAAAAAACCCTAGGGAAAGAAATTACTCATTAATATAAAAACTAGAGTAAGTATCCCTCCCCAGATTAGGATGAATGTTAAATTCATCAAAACAAGCTGTTTCTACTAATCCCTAATATTTAGAAACTATTCGAAGAAATGCAAGGATAGTTTTGACAAACCCCGTATATTAAATATACTTGTTGGGGAAACTCCTCCCTTCTATTACCCAACTATTGGTAGTTCAATTATCAGAATAGTGTCCAATTTATGATGAGCCACGCACTGATCAGAAAAAAATAACCACTGACAAATCCTCTTCCAGAGTTTAGTTATGAATCATATTCCAAAATATTCACATCATCCAACAGAACGATTCAAAACTTCGTAAACGTGAATTGCAAAAAGGATCCTCCAACAGAGATGATTTAAATAATCAAAAATTTTGAATTCACAAGTGGTTCGACTTTGCCCTATCGAGATCAGCAGCGAAAAGACCTTAGATCACGAAATTGCGACACTGACAGACATTATGTCAAATAAATTTACAGGTTCTGATTATAGATGGCGCCACCAAGTTCTCTAAATCGATATAGTAACGTATTTATCTAATTTTTCACAATTACTCACAGAAACAACGCATGTTTGTACAAATTCACACAGTCACGCATCAATATATACACCTATATACAAAAAAGACAGAGTTCACCGCTACCATGAAGCAAAAGTGGACAAAGTGGTAGTACCGACTTGTTGAACGCTCGTACCCTACCATACCCAAGTCCACAAAATCGACTCCTCCAGCGTGAACTATGACCAGCGACCGTCAGTCAACTTCGAACAGCTGATTGCTGTCTCTATTTTGATAACCTATAACATAAACGACAATCGATGTTTGTTTACAGCACTGCTAGCCAAACATCAAGTACCCAGAAGACTGTTTTGAATTGCACGACAAGATATGCGTGCTCCAGTGTAGGGAATAATACAAGGTGAGTACTTACTACTTAGGTCAAATACGAATGATATTTAGCGCAGAGCTGTGTGTTTAAGATAAATGAAATGCTTCTATTTGAGAAACTGTCCAACACCTCAAGCTTCATTTTTTTTTTCAGGGCCACAACGATTGTGAAGTTGATCTACAAGGCGCATGGAATATTATGTTTTACTATGTTTTACTGGGAATAAAATCATCAATAGTGTAAAAGGTATAGTAGCATATTTTTCGTAAAATGTACCATATCTACTAACAAACTTCTTTTGTTTCAGGAATAGTGACAGAAGAGTCAAGATCTGGCTAGGAAGTCGAAAAACCTTTTAAGAAATTCACAATACAATGTATGATATCTGATGCGTGATGCGTGGGTATCATCTGTAGCTGCTAGCATTATCAACTCTAATCCATAAATAATGCTTGGAAAATTTCCAAAATGTCTTCTCTTGTCACAGAATTCCTAAAAATATTTAATTAATACTTTGAAAAATAGCCAAATATCACTTTTCCAAGGCTAACTCTGATCAGAATGAATGATACCCTGTATATTCAAATGATTCAAGCATTGAGATTTGGGGGATTTAAGATGTTTTGAAACAGAATCTGGTGTTATTTTTGCGATAAAAAAATGCCTAGTATGTTTTTCCCAATTTTTCACTTTTCATTTGGTCGTAGTTAGCCGTGGAAAATGGATTTTCAAAGGTTACGTAAACATAAAGGTGGGTATTTCCGAGTACTACAACTTGAGTCAAAGAAAATTTCGAATTATTTCATGCTCAACGAAATATGAGGGTGTGGCTGCTCAAAGTGGGACACACTGTATATGTGTGTGTATGTTATTCTTAAATGTCTAGTTGTAAGATATTTTATGGATTATTGTTCCTACTGGATCTTTTAACATTCTCTTTTAATCCATTTTATTCAAATCGATACTGTCAGATTTATATTGTATTTTAGGCTACACCGCTGTTCCGTTTTTTTTTTATGGAATTTCACGCAATTTTATCCTATATTCTGCGAAACAAGTGCTACAGCACTTATCGCATACGGACTTTATTCATATCTATATCTATTTATGTACTGTTTTTGTAAACTCATTATCTCTGAATAAAGTTATATTATATTTATATTATTATATATTATCATTTACTGATGGTGGCCAATATAAACCAGTTACTAGTTATAGTTCATTTATACTATGGGTGTATTTCAAGTTGTTATTTAAATTTAGGAAACTATTCTTTTATGCTGAGCAAGAAAAGTCTATTCTGGCAGTCCTTTTCGGTGGGGTTAATCAATTAATTCCTTCGATAAGATGAATGCGATCATGTAGATAGACCTTCAATATTCCTTTTGCCGCTGGTGCAAATGCGTCACAAGTATTTGGTTTGGAAACCACATCTTTCTTTCTTTGTTTCGGAACGATATTTCGAGTAATACTAATAAAGAACTCTCTTTTTATATTATGAATCAAATAAATCCATGTTTTGAAACGTTTCTTTTGACAAGTATTTATTTTTTATTTTAGAGTATTAGGATCCCTTTACTGTCAGCCGCCACTGACTTGCAACCTTCTTTGAGAAGCGTCTATATACAAGTTATGGGAACTTCTTCAAATATTTGATTATTTGATTATTTCTTTCGCTCTTCGCCTTCAGGAATGACAGCGTTTGATGGGAACGTGAGACGTGTAACGTGCAGGGCGTCAAAATATCAATATATGTATGCACATTGTCTCCTATTGGGTTATTTAAAAAACGTGCGTACAGTTATGATAATATAAATGGATCAGTATTCAAGAATGAATACGGAATGTGAACTTCTATTTAATATTAGCCACAGCCATTTAAACACCTACATAATATGAACAAAATGGGGATGGATACATATTCAAACCTTCCAGGATTAGAGCCTTTATAGAGATGCAATGAAGAAAATTAAATCGAATGTGTATAGATGAAATTTAAAAAAAATACGGAAATTACTAAGGGTACATTTCGTCTCCCTTATCACGTATGATTCTGATTCAGATACGCCCATACGTGATTATAGGTATAGGAATATGATACATCATTTGAATGGAAATTCAATTACGAGGATGTATTGATATCTAGTTAGCCTAGACCAGTTTCCTACATAAACAAAATATTGCGTTACCATAGCAACGAACAATAACTTATTAGAAGTGTCAGTGTAAAGTTTGACGTCGAAAAAGTAAACCAGAGTTACGCAATAAATTAAAAGAAAAAAACGTGTCCACCGAAATTGTGAAAATCTACAAATTGGAGTATCGAGCCATCATAAGTACCTGTATTTAAAAGGGTTAAGAGGTAAGCAGATTTACAAAGATATGCTTAATACCCTTGGTGATCAATGTCCTTCGTATGCGACCGTTAAAAATTGGACTGCAAGCTTCAAAAGAGGTATATTTTCCATTGAAGATGATGACCGATCGGGAAGGCCAGTTTCTGTGTCAGTCCCCGAAAATATAATGCATGACATGATTTTAACAGACGTCGAATTGGGCTAAACCGAATATCTGAAGCACTGAATATTTCATATCATATAGTTCACGTCAATTTGAATATGAGAAAAATTGCTGCATATTGGATCCCCAAATGTTTGAATGTTGACCAGAAGCGTGCAAGGGTAGTAGCATCGCGTTCGATCTGTGCACGATTTGAAACCGATGTAGACTTCTTAAACCGAATTGTTACTATGGATGAGACTTCCAGAAACAAAGCAACAATCGATGGAATAGCGACACTCCGGTTCTCCAAGACCTAAGAAGTTTCGTGTCCAAAAGTCTGCTGGAAAAGTTCTTGCTTCAGTTTTTTGGGATTGCCATGGAGTAATCATGATTGATTCTTTGGATATGGGAATATTAAAGAGAAAAGACGCGGAAAGCTATCCAAAGGTTTTTTGTTTTTGCAGGACAACGCCCCTGCACATAAATCTCATGTTGCCTTGCAAAAAATTAGTGATTTAGGGTTTGAATTACTAGAACACACCCCTTATTCACCAGATTTGGCATCGTCCGACTATCATCTCTTTCCTCAACTGAAAAAAAGTTTGAAAGGTCGTACATTTTCTTCCATCGAGGAGGTAATAAAAGCTGTGGAGGCCTGGTTTGCAGAGCAAGAATAAATTTTTTTTTTTGAAATGTCTAGAGACGTTGCAGGTTCGCTGTAATAAATGTATCCAATTAAGAGGAGAATATGTTGAGTAATAAAATATTTTGACATTGAAATTTTGTTTGGTTCTATAGTAGGCTAAAAATTTTTCAAAATATTCTCGTATCTTTCAGGATATTTCATAATGTACAAGGTGTTTCATTTCAAAAAAATAACTTTTCACCACTTTTTTATCTATCTGTAAAATCACAAATTTTCATCGACCCTGTGTAATGAAGAACGAATTCCCCTATTCATAACTAATACCAAGGACATTGTCAAACTACATCCAAAATTTCAACTTTCTACGTATTCAAATACTACAGTAATAAACGTTTAATTGAAGCTATGTTTTGTACAAAAAATATGGAATTATTCATTTTCTCAAAAACCACTGGAGATGGTTATAGGGAAACTTCATATGAAAATAATCAAAAAGCAGTGGCAAAGCGAAAAATGCAATAATATACAGGGAATTCCATTTAAAATATCAAAGTTGTTGGTACTTTTCGATAGAAGCGGCAACGCTGCAGCACTATTTTAGATCTATAGAGCAGAACTGATTATCCAAGAAACCAAATTTTCAAAATAATCCAATGTCCCGTTTTCCAGAAACGTCTAATAGGCCATCGAGTTTGGAACACCCTGTATATTTACTGTATTCAATTTGCGATGGTTTTGCTACTGCCTACTTATTGTTTCGTAGTCTGGTTGAATTTTCTAACTTTTCTCTTCTCTTAAACTTGTGGAAATTTCTGAGCCCGATTCCTTCACCCAATTTTCGACTTTCACTGGAGTAATTTGAAAAGTAGTTTTTTGCCTCACTTCCGTCCCATTTATCTTACGTTTTCGTCATATTTGTTTAAAACTAGAAGTGTTGTGAATATTCTCTCAATTTTTCATTACTCTATCCATCTCTCGGAAGTGTGTTGAATTTCTTCCAGGGTGTATCGATCCTTTTGTGACACCGATTATATAATTGACATATACTCCTTTCTCACTAATATGTCCCCAACTGGTTCGTTTACAAAGGTTTGTCTTGGGGATCGACGCTCAAAAATCCCTGCATGCAAATTAAAATTCGATTTGTTCTGTAAGCATGCAATAGGTACCGGGATCAATACCCTGCGCCTTCATTTTTTATTTGTTCATCGGTGTTTCTTCACAATTTTCAAATATTGAAAACTATTAGTGAAAATAATTAGTAGCTACTTTGTTTTGCATTACGGTGGTTTAATAACGTTCTACTATATTTTCAAAAGTTGAAAATTGAAAGAAAAAAATCAAAAACTTGGACCAAAAAATGGAGGCGCCGGGCATCGATCCCGGTACCTCTCGCATGCTAAGCGAGCGCTCTACCATCTGAGCTACGCCCCCTGTTAATTAAAATTGTACCAAGAGTTGATTCATGACAGTCAAATTATGTATATATAACATGGGTGTGGCCGCTCTTTGTTGATAAAATTACCAATACCAAAACCAGGTCACTCTGACACTCGATATTGCCGACCGCATTATATAAATAAATAAATAAAAATAACCGAGAAATGAAACAAAATAACAACAAAAGGTTTGATTGAAAGTTTGATTTTTTTGAGGAAAATCGTTTCATGACAATAGCGCCAATAGCTCTGTAGGCAAAAATACGTCTTAGGAATTTCAGATGTCTTTTTTAATCTTGGAGTTAGCAAAAATACTGTCGTCTCCATCAAACCTTATGGAACCATTTCTTGAAGCAAACTACTAAACAAATCCATCTCCCTCAAGAAGGAAGAAACAATAGGTAATTGAATATGACTAAAGAGCTCCAGCGTTCAAAACCAATCAAATCAAATAAAAAACAGGTTATTACATAATTTTGAATATAAGTACAACTTATAAATATTCTTTCCGAAACCCCCAAAAAGAAAGAGGGTAGATGTTCCCAGTACGGTAATTGGCATTGTGCCAGCGTCTCATTTCAAGGTGCTCATCAATTGTTTTGACAATTTATTGTACGTTATCAAATGTACCTATGGTCTTTTGTCAAATAAATGTTCAAAATGAAGTTTGTTTTAAAAAAATCATTGGCAATCCAAAGGTAGAGATCTTAAAGTACTGTAACAAAACAGTCCCCAAAGTGATAGGGACTGAGTCAAGGATTCGTGCACTTGCCAATAATTTCACAAAAACTCAGGAAACGTCTTCAACAAACTTTAATTCGGCAGTATTCCGTGTAGTTTCACACTTAATATTAAAAATTACCTGCACCAGACCCGAGAAATCTTAATCAAAATCATGATTTGACAACTCTTTTGCTTGTCACGAAGATACATTCATCAAGTTCAGAAATCGAAAGAACGTCGTTCGAATCAACGAGAAAACATATCTATGAAAGAAACCGCGCAAAAACGGTTGAATTTAATGTACAACGAAAACATCGGTGAACCGACTTAAGCGCGATTTAGCGCCAGTACGTAGGTAACCCATTATTCCGGTTCAGTACATGTGTAATCAGTGAATGAAAACAACTGTAAATTTTCAATTTGTTATAAACATTTAAATCCAGGTAACGTGTTTTTTATTGTTATTCAGTGTGACCCATTTAAAATGGAACCACCCTTGTAGAATACGCATTTATCAATCAATCCCAAAAATAATTTTTTCTCAATATCACGCATCCAAAACTATATCTTGACACAAATTTTCATAACTTCAGTTTCATTTCCGAGACACTCTATGTTTTTTTTCTTTGTCAAAAACGGCAAAAGTTCATTTGGCAATTTTTGTTTTCGAATTTGACTACACCACTGGATTCGTAATCGTTATAAATGAAAATCATCAAATTTAATAAAAAATATTGGTTAACAACGAAGTTACAACAACTTTACTTTTGGAAACATAGTATTTGATTATTATTTTCATTTAGATTATAGACATAATTTAAAATCTGGCAATACTGTCGATACAAAGTAGAACACTAGTGAACTTGTACAGTGAAAATCCGAAGTCAATAGCTCATTCCGTTCTACAGTTATAACTCCTGAAGGTATGGTAATGTGAACGATTTGTGTTGGAAGCGATTTTGTAATAAAAGATGATTTGTAAATTATATTCCCTAAAATCATTTATTTAAGTTTAGCTTATAAGTTTATTCGAAAATTTTCAAGTTATGCAGTAGTAGGTTATAACCGATAAGTTAACTCCTGTATAAAATGTGTCATTTAAAGATGACTGTATTGTCATTTTGACAGCGATAAAACGCCTGTTCCTCTTTAACGTCTACATCTAGTATGCTTACGTCACTTTAATGTCTGCCCTGTCAGTTATTTAAGTATTGTTGATAGTTGATACTGAAACATTACAACATGAGTCGTTTTGGGGAAGTTTCAACTCAACAAATAACAAAAAATATAGAAAAAGCCATCTCGCAATCTACAAAAAATACTATAGCATCAATATGGACACAATTTATGGAGTTTTGTCAAGTACGAAATTACGAACTGTCGAAAAAAACTCCGTTACAAGAAGTAGCAGATATATTAAAAGATTGGGCCTATAATATGAAAAAGAGGACTGGAGAAGATTATAAAGAATATACAGTTAAATCAATTTGGAATTCAACTGCGAAGATGATTCAAGAAAGATATTTCAAGGAATACAATATTAAATTTGATCCTTTTGCCGACATAACTTTTAAAGATGCTCGTGATGCGAGAAATAGTAAACGGAAACAATTACAATTTATTCCAGAGAAAAGAAAAGTAAGTTATGTACCATTGAACAAGAAAGATATAGTAAAAATGGCAAAATTGTGGAATATAGACAACCCAGAGGGATTACAGAAAAGATTCTTTCATATAGCTTCTTATGAATTAGCTTGGAGAGGAGGAGAGGCTGCAAACTGCAAAATTCACCATTTTAAAGAAGAAAAAAATCAAGATGGAACTTCAACAAGAAGATTTTAATACAATACAATATTTTTAAAGACGACACAGGGTGGGTCGAAAAAATTGGCATACAGCAAATGGATAACAAAAAATTAAATGGATGAAGGTATTTGTCCCGTTGCATTGTTAAAATTACTGTTACAAAAAAGAAATGAAAACATAACATCTGAACGACTTTTTTTAACTCCAAATCCCTTTTGGAGTTAAAAAAAAATTCCAAAGGTTGGTACAAAAATGTTGTACGATTTCTACTTGGACCGAATATTCTGCAACTAAAATTGGACATCACAAATAATAAAATTACCAATCATTCGAACCGTGCTAGTACAGTTTCCCAGTTAGCCAAAGCAGGAGTAAGTGACCAACAACTTATAAAGATAACGGGACACTCACCATCATCTTCTATTAAACCCTACCTCCAAATTGATCCTGAACATCACGAAAATCTTATTAGTTCCTTACGAACCTCGAGTGAGAAAAATCAAAATGAATATTCTACATGTGTGAATACCAGAGAAGAAAATTTTGAAATCAATTTATAACTATTGTGTATTTAATAACTGTTCATTTAAATAATTTAATTGTATCAATAAAGATAATTATTGTTGTTGTTCATTCATATATTCGGTCGTTAATTTATCTTGCCAAAAAACACTCGAGCTTTTCTATTAAGGACAAATTTCTTTTTAACTCAAAATTTTTCCATCAGTAATTTTGATTGGCAAAATTATTTCGTTACAATAAGAAATTTATCCGATAAAAAAGGTGTTTTTACTGTTGATAAAAACAAAATGAGCAGAAACAAGTCTTAAAGTATTTATTCAACAAAAACATGCCATTAATCAAAAACTGAAACTAAGATAAACATTAATTTAAGACTAATTATTTGAATTTTCGTGGCTTCTACCAAACCTCCATTCAGTTCGATACATTTATCGTATCTCTTCCGATTATTTTGCACATTATTTCTTATTTGTTGAGGTGTAATTTCGGCACAAGCTTGTCGTATTCTTTGCATGAGTTGAGCTCGATTCCTTGGTCTCGCTTTGTATACTTTTTGTGTCAGAATACCCCATAGAAAAAAGTCTAGTATGGTTAGATCAGGTGATCTAGGTGGCCATTCAATTAAGTCACTACCTCGTCCTATCCAATGATTTGGGAGCTGATCATTCAGCCACTGTTCAATAATCCTGGAATTGTGAACGGAACAGCCGTCGAGCTGAAAATGTAAATTTACTCGTTCCGCAAGTGGAATTTCTTCTATCTCGTCCGATAATTGGTTATTTAAGAATTCCAAAAAAATTTGCCCGTTCATGTTTCTATAAAAAAATGGACCTATTATTCTATCTTTTACTATACCACACCAAACGTTAACTTTTTCGGAATATTGACTTTTACAATTTATGACCCAGTGCGGATTTTCAGTAGCCCAATACCGAGCATTTTGCGATGATACTACACCATTGGTGCTGAAAGAAGCTTAATCACTAAACATTATGTGGTTTAAAAAAATTCTTGAATTCAGGTACTCGCCTTGTACCCACAAACAAAATTCCATACGTTTCACTTCATCACCTTCCTTTAAAGTGTGAAGAAATTTAGGTTTAAAGCTTTCATTCTGTTTCGTTTGAGACATCGCCTAATCTTCTCTCTCGGTAAGTTTAAATCCAAACTGGCGACTCGTAAGCTTCTGTTCGGGTAGTTTGTAAAATAATCTACAACGGCACGGTCGTTTAAATTTCTTCTTCAGTGATTATTTTTTAAAATATGTTTGGTTACTGCACCAGTCTCTTTAAATGTTATGTTAATTTTGTTAACGGTGCTTCTGTCAATCGGAAGTCGATTTGGATGTCTGTGATTAATTATCCTAGCTACTTCTCTTCCACTATGATAATTGTCCCCAGAAATTTTTACAATTTCAAATCTTTCTTCTAATGATAATTGCAAAGCCATCATTAAATGCACGTAACTATCAACTATTATTTTATTTATGATTAGCTGTCAAAATCACCCTACTATTGATTTAGTACAATACTTACCTATACCTAGTGTATTAGTTCAGCTTTCTTCAAATTATTGATACCTTCTCTAAAAGCTTGTTTTACTTGAGTTCTGCAGAATTTAAAGGGAACAATTATTGTCTTGCTTTCTGTTTTATTATTGGATAAATAATTTTGATACTTTAAAACTTGTTCCTGATCATTTTGTTTTTATCAGCTATGGAAGAATGAATTTTCAATTTTCTGTTATTTTCGAATACACTTCAAAAAAATGATTTTAAGGAAATGTAATTTACAAATCCAGTGGCGTAGTCAGCTTTTTATTACAAAATCCTTCCACCACAAATCGTTCACATTACCTTTGTTTCAGGAGTTATAACTGTAGAACGGGATGAGCTATTGACTTCGTATTTTCACTGTACAAGTTCACTAGTGTTCTACTTTGTATCGACAGTGTTGCCAGATTTTAAATATGTCTATAATCTAAATTAAAATAATAATCAAATAATTTGTTTCCAAAATTAAAGTTGTTGTAACTTCGTTATTAACCAATATTTTTTATGAAATTTTGATGGTTTTCATTTATAACGATTACGAATCCAGTGGTGTAGTCAAATTCGAAAACAAAAATTGCCTAATAAACTTTTGCCTCGGAAATGAAACTGAAGTTATGAAAATTTGTGACAAGATACAGTTTTTGATGCTTGATATTGAGAAAACATTATTTTTGGGATTGATTGAAAAATGCGTATTCTACAGGAGTGGTTCCATTTTAAATGGGTCACACTGTATATTGCTTATGAAAAGAAAACTAATAGAGCAATCTGGTTGCTCCAATCAAAAAAATTGCAGAGAATTGAAATACGATCAAAATCCGGACATATTAGTAACGGAGAAAAACCGGAAAACTCGTCAAATTTTGCGATTTTCTTGATAATTCATAACTCCGCCATTTTTCAAGAAGTAGGGTTGGCCCTTCTCATGAAAGTATTGAATCATGTGTACTTTATTTATGCACAAGACAGGCCCTGTCGGATCATTAGTTCTGGCACAATTGCAATTTGAATTTTTTTGCGGCGTGCTGGATTTGGGTAAGCGTATTCTCACGTAACCCATTCATTTGAAAAATTCGTCTTATCTGTAGTTGATTGTATTTACCAATTTCTTTTGAACATATTCAATTCTTTTAATGTATTTTTCATATACAGGATTCCAGATCGTGCTTCCGTATTCTAGAATTGGTCTGACCAAAGAGTTGAAACGAGAAATTAAGGAATCGTAATGTCTAAAATCTTTGCAGGTTCTGAAAATGAATCCCAGCATTTTCAATGATTTCCTAACAATTTTTTCAATATGAGTTTCGAAACTTAGTTTTTTATCCAATATTATACCCGGGTCTTTAACTTCCGATACTTCAGGAACTATAACATTATTAATCGTAAGTACAGTAATAGGGGGATCAGCAGAGCTACTGAAAATGATTGTTTGGCATTTTTTCTTATGTTCAGAGCAAGTCTGTTAACCTGACAATAATCAGAGAAACAATTGAGGTCGCCTTGTAAAACTTCATAATCTAGCCTCTTCTTAATCTTTTTGTAGATTTCCAAATCGTCCGCATACAGAGAGATAGAAAAAAATGGGGGACTCCCGATGACACGCTTATTAGGTCAGATTGATAGTTATTCAATGCCACGTATTGGGTCCTATCACATAGATACGAGATCAGTAGCTTCAACAGATTACCATATACACCAAAATTTTCTAGCTTAACGATCAGAGTAGGATGATGAACTTTATCGAACGCTTTTGAAAAGTCAGTATACACGGCGCAGGTCGAGGCTCCCTTCTCCATATTTTCATAGATGTTTTGTACGTACGGGATCATATTAGTTAGCATTGACCTTTTTTTAAAGAAACCATGCTGATGAGTTGTTATTTTATTTTTCTCAAGGAAACAAAGTTCTCCACACAAAATTGCCTCGAACAGTTTGCCAAACTGATTCAGCAAAGAGATAGGTCTGTAATTTCCAACTTTGTCCTTTTTCCCTGATTTGAATACTGGGACAACTTGAGCTATTTTCCATTTTTTAGGAAAAATACCGAGAGTCAAGCATTTATTAAACAAGATATACAGGGGTTCAACAAGATTATCTTTGCAGGATTTAATGAAAATTGCTGGAATTCCATCTGGTCCTGGACCCTTTGAATTATTTAAGTTATTTAAGATATCAGAAATCTGTTTTTTCGTGATGTATGAAATATTAAAACTATTCTGATTTGCGACATCCAATGTGATTAGGGAGGGTGTGTTACTTGGCTCAAAAACAGTACCAAAATATTCTGCAAAAAGCTCACAGACTAAAGGATTAGCAGATGCAATCTTGTCATCAAAGTACATCTCACGAGGTATTGATCTCTCACCTGTTTTGTTTGATAAGAATGGCCAGAATTTTTTTGGATTATTTTTGATACTTTGCTCCGATTTTACTGTAAAATTACTATAATCGCATTTAATTTTTATTTCAAGTCGTTTTCTTAATTCAGAAAATGTCTCGTAATCAAGCTGATTTCGACACCTTTTCCATTTTTTATGGGCTTTTATTTTTTCTTTCATTAGTTTAATGATAGATTTAGAGTACCAGGAAGGGTATATTCCATTCTTGATTGTTTTAACTGGAACGTATAGATTAATAACTGATTCAAGGGTATTATATAAACTATCAACACATTTGTCAATACTGCTGTATTTCAAGATTGAAGTCCATGGAAGATCTTTCAAGTTATTGTTTGCTATGGTTTAGTCTGCTTTGAAAAACAGTCTTTTTGTGTAGGAATTTTTCTGTACGTTTCTCGTAATCGATAATGAAAACCAAGCCTCTATTGCTCTATGGTGCAAGTCCTCCTTAACAAACGGACTGTTTGATGATCTTATATTCACATCAATAGTTTTGGTCAGAACTAAATCTAGGATTTTATTATTGATATTTTGGATACCATTTTGCTGTTTCAAATCTAATATAGAGAAGAAGTTCACAAATATTCACTTATGCAATATGTGGCATTGGATGGAATGTAGCCACTCTACTGGTGTTCCACGTTATTTTAGGTAAATTATAATCGCCAATTAAGATAACTGGACTATCACTGTGATTATTAATGACAGATTCAACTATATTTATGTGTTCAGTTATATCATTCAGTTTAGCATCCGGTGGGATATATACACAACTATAAACTTTCTTACCACCATCCAAGGCAACAGATATCCATAAGTCTTCTACTTTACCCTCGGAACATGACCTTTCAGAGATACAATGAGATAAAAGATCACTTTTAACCCCTACCAACACACCCCCACCATCACATTTCCCTGTTTTATCACGATCTCTTCTGAAGACAGTATATGTTGGAGGAAACAGCTCAGAACTCAAGATATCTTCGTGCAGCCAAGATTCTGTTATGCAAATTATCTGGATATCAAACTGTAGTGTAGACTGGAAAAATACGATACACTGAGAAAATTGTTTTAAATTTGCAATGTATTTTCAATGCTTAGAGTGGAACATTATTTCAGATTCATGGGAATCTTACTTCTATCGTAAAATTTTTAAACTACAAGATGTATCTATACGCTCTTGAAATGAGATTTCATTCAGCGCGTAAAATTTCCTTCGATATACTGAAAATGATTGTGTGAATATCCCTCGACTATGAGAAGATCCACCTGCAACTGGAATGTACATCCGTTTTGGCGTAAATTATCGCGTTGGTTGTGAAATTACGCATCCACAGGGTAAAGTCAGCTCCTACACGTTACTGTTCATTCTTTTTTGTGACCAACTGTGGTATTGAGGTATTGCAAGTAATAAGTAGTGATTGTATTTTGTTCATTGCATCACCAATAGAAGGTAAGTGAACTTTATTAAAATCATTACATGATATTTACGAGATTGTATTCAGGTTTCTTCTTGTGGCAGCCACAACCCCTCAATTTTTTTAAATGAAATATTCGGTCAAGTGATACCTCATTTCGAAGGGTATTGAATTGTCTATACAGCTGTGTGTCACGTATAACAAACAACAGTTGGTAAATAAACCTAAAAAAAATAGGGTGCATCGAATATACAGCGACTTTAATAGTATTCGTGGTAATTTTTAATATTTTGAAAATTAATTTTGTTTTGATGCAAAAATTAAAAAAAATAGACATGGCTGTTTAGACAATTGAATACTCTTCTAAATGAGGTATCACTTGACCACCTATTTCATTATGAAAATTTGGTGGGGTGGCTGTCACTTGGAGGAGGGTGGAAGAGGGGCATTTTTTATGTCACAGAGTGTCTTTTCGAAAATATAAATCGATGTACTTCAGGGTTCTTCTTGAATATGGCTAATAATGTAGAAAATGTATTTATCCGTTACTTTAGGACTTCACTGTATAAATTCATGATAATGTAATCCCACATTATGAAATTCCAAAGCAACTCCACATCGGAGTGTATTTTTCTAGTTAGAAAATCAAACCGTAATATTACAATTTAAAATTCCACTGCAAATTATTTACGTTAGAGAATCAACCCGTAATATTACAATGTAAAACTCTAACGCAAATTTTTGTTGTGAAGTAATATAACAATGTAAAGTTCCATCGTAAAATTATGTCACAACGTAAAGTTACATCGAAGAAGTGCACAGAGTGAATCAGACTAAATATCCAAGGTGATATAACACGTGGTATGCAAAATTCCACTCGAAGGTAAATTCCCGTTAAAACGGGCGGTAATTGAATTGCCGCTAGTGGGAGCGGAAAAAATTCTCCCAGTGTAGTTTTTGTTTCCTATCCTCTCGTATTTTGATAATATAAATTTAAGTTGTTGAATTTGTTACTTCAAATTACACATTTATTGCTCATTTTTTAGATGATGGCGGTTACGATATTACTAGTCTGTCGATGTTTTTTTCGTTTGCTACATGAATAGCTTTAGAATCTTCATTTTTCTTAATAAAGATTTTCATAATCCTCACCCAACAGAATTTGTAGTCGTTACTACGACAAAATATCCTGGCCTTGTTGAAAATTTGTTTGTAATAAGGGGAAAGGTGCTCATTGACATCGACATTACCTTCGCTGTTCATTCCCAGTTCAGTTACTTTGATGACACGCGGCTTCATTTTTCTTATTTCATTCATAATTTCCGATTTCAAGAGCCTTGATGAGAATTTAACCACTATGTTTCTGGATTGATTTGTTTTGTTTTCAGTTGGAGACCTGACAACACGATGACATTCTTCGATGGTTTGTTTCGAGAATGGTATTTGGACCAAATTGAAAATCTTTTCTAAGACGAGTAATACGTTTTCTCCCTTTTGTTCAGGAATACCACATATTTCCATGTTGTTAGAGCGACTTTGTTGTTGTTAGACTGCTATTTCATGTTTCATGTTGGTGACTTCGTTTTTAAGTACATCTTCATTTTGAATATCCTGTAGTGATTTCATTGATTTCTGGAAATCATTCATACGAACTCCAAATTCATCGATTTTATTTCCATAAAAGTCTAGCGACTTCTGAAACTCATCTTTCATGTCATTCATGGTAGAGTGTAGATTGTTTATTGATACCGCAAGTTTGTCAATCCCAGAGTGATCCATCTTTTCCTTGCGCTTGCATTGACTGCAACACCAGGTGAGTCCCGACTCGATAGGTAAATCTCCAAAATTGGCCGGCAATTTGGTGCACTTCAGGTGAAAATGTTTGGCACAGTGGCCGTAACATTTTATACCAGGATTTGTTCTGCTGAGTATACCCGAACATATGGTACAAGCCTCTGGCATGGTAAAAACTCTATAGTTTTTGTTGTTTGTCACTTGGTATTGTTTGTGTTTTTCTTCTTTTATTTCGACGATCCACACAAAGTGCACTAAATGACACTTTATGACATTAGTTTTTTTCACAGAATTGATTTAGGGTGAATTTAGTCAAGTTAATCACAAGCATTATCATAAACAACGGCAACATCAAAGGTTTTTAGCATAAACTTAACATTGTTGTATAAATGGCGCCATTTGATATGACAGATTCAACTTTCGCTTTTAACATATATTTAAGCACAATTTTAAAATGATGTTGACTAAATGCACCTTTAATGATTACCAGTATTTCTTCATTCACAGATTAATATAAATTTCACTTCGTAAATTGATTCGTATTCACTTCGTAATTGATTCTGTTTGAGACATTGAAATCAGACCATCACTAGAGTATCCAGGCACGTTGCAAGATAGCGCAAAAAAAATTCAAATTGCAATTGTGTCAAAACTGATGACTGTTTTGTGCACACATAAAGTAAACATGATTCAATAATTTCATGAGAAGGGTCAACCCTACTGCTTGAAAAAATGGCAGAGTTAAATTTCTTTTAAAAAAATCACAAAATTTTCTGGTTTTTCTCCGTTACTAATGATCTGATCGGGTCGTAAAATATTCCATCTTGTTATTCTCTACATTTTTTTCTCATTGGAGCAACCATATTGCTCTAGTAGTTTTCATTTTATAAGCGAAACAATAAATGAAAACACTTTTTTTGTAGTTAAATGTTTGTAACAAATTAATAAATAACAGTTGCAAGTCGAAAATATAACAGAATATAAGTACGAACTATCTTTTATGTGATGGCACAGTCAGTTTCCTACTAGTATTTTTGTTACGAAATCATTGATTAGCCTACTAATCAAGAAACGATATTTGTAGTAGTTTTAGTGTGATGTGAATTTCGTCAACCACATGGTTTATTTTCATTTACTTTCATTTCTGCCATGAATTTGAACACAATAACACTTGAATAGAGAATTAAATGATATTTCACAAGCCCCTGCTTCCCATCTTAAAATTTTAGCGTCATACTTCATCTTTATCGTCGTCTTCGTCTTCGTCTGGGAAATAATTGAGGCGGAATTGTATCCTCTCCTCCTTCGGCCCAGCTCTACGGCTACGTCCTCGGAGAGACTTCTCATAGTCCCAACAAGGAGTGGTTCCTGGTTTCTGATTGATGATGTATCAGGTGGTACTCATATATTCCTATACTTCAGTATAAAAACTTCCAAGAGCTTGCCAAGCCTCCCGCGATGCATAATTTCAAGCGTAACATTTTTATAAACCCGTAAAAAATGAGGAAAAAATAAAAAGTAGATGAAATCCAAAACATTGTTGGAGGCGCCGGGCATCGATCCCGGTACCTCTCGCATGCTAAGCGAGCGCTCTACCATCTGAGCTACGCCCCCTGATATTGAAATCTGCTTGCCGTATGTTTATATTAATTCAAAAACTTGATCTACTTGATAATATAGTGTCCAGATCAAGATATGGGTGTGGCTGTTCAGTGATATAATTTCTACCGTAGAATCAGGTCATGTAACTTTTCAATATGCACAATTAATTATTTATGTAATTTAGTAATAAAGTGTCAATAAAGACCATGAAATCACACTTTTGTGCTGGAATAAATACCTATAAAACGATTTTTTTTACTCTAAGGGTGGATTTAGTCAACATTACTTCAAAATAGTGCTTAAATATTATGTTTAAATCGAAAGTTGAACCTCTTTTATATCAAATGGCATCGTTTGTACAACAATGTTGAGTTTATGCTAAAAACCTTTGATGTTACCGTTATGTTTACAACAATACTAGTAGAAAACCGACTGTGCCATCACATGAAAGACAGTCCGTAGTTATATTATGTTATGTTTTCGACTCGCAACTGTCATTTATTAATTTGTTATAAACATTTAAATAACAAAAAACGCGTTTTTTAAAATAATTTTGTATATAAAATTAAAACCAATGAAGCAATCTGCTCCAATAAAAAGAATTGTAGATAATTGAAATACAAATGAAATGGAATGTTTTATGACCCGATCAGATCATTAGTAACGGAAGAAAACCAGAAAAAATTGACGATTTTTTTAAAAATTGGCATCTCCGCAATTTTTCGAGAAATAGGATTGGCCCTTCTCATGAAAGTATTGAATCATGTGTTCTTTGTGTGTGTATAAAACAGGCTCTAACGGATCATTAGTTTTGGCACAATTGCAATTTGAATTTTTTTTTGTTCTATCTTGCTGCGTGCCTGGATAGTCCGATTTCAATTCCTGAAACACATTTTGAAAGTAGGAGTACAGTTAGTACAACAAAACGTATATTCTCATTTTACGCTAAAATGCTGCAAAATCGGAGAAAAATGCTTGCAAAACATGATTGAAAACGGCTGAGCTGGCAGAAGCGGTCGAGTGGAAGGAGTGAGCGGGAAATGAGGGGAAGCGTATTATCACGTAATTTCGTGAAAATCGAAACCTTTGATCAGTATTTCGAATGCCACAGGTACAAAACTTCATAGTTTAAGATTCTAATTTTTTTTTGAATGTTTTAGACGATGCAGTAACTTGATTACTTATATTTCGGACGTCCATCATCTTAATGGTTGAAGATTTCTATCTCTTTCAAATTTTTCACAACGTTTCAATTGCTTGAATCCGCAATCTTCCTCTGGTGAATAATGACAAAATCAGATGCTACGCGATCTTTTATAGGTCTATAATTAAAGTGTAATTACGGTGTAATTACGCGCGGTATTGTGGCGCACGTGATTTCGAGCTTTTTTTCTTTCTAAAACGTTCCATGAGCGGCTTCCATACGTTTTTAGGTGGAAATTAAAAACGTATGGAAACCACTCACGGACTGTTGTGGAGGGAGAAAAAGCGCGAAACCACGCGTTTTCTATAAACCGTGTACGAGAAACCTTGTTGAGGATTTTTAGTGATTTGTACATCTAAGAATTCTTAGATGTACATATCACTAAAAATCCTCAACAAGGTTTCTCGTACACGGTTTATAGAAAACCCACCCACACCAACCGATATCTCAACTCCAAGTCCCACCATCATCCCTCACAACTCAACTCAGTCGTAAATACTCTGATATCTCGCTCCATCCGACTAACCGACGACCACAACAGACAATCCGAACTCCACAACGTAAAACAAGCTCTCCTACAAAACGGATACAGACCAGACCACATAGACAGAAACATCCAAAAACAGCTTCAGAAACCATTAGTAACCAAAAACGAACCACAAGTTGAAGACCGTCCATCCAAAGTCTTCTTCCCTTACATCAAAGGGGTGACGGACAAAATCAGTCGACTTTTCAGAAAAGCAAATATCAAAACCATCTTTACCACAGAACAAAAACTATCACACCTCATCAGACCAACAAAAGACAAAATTCGCAACGAAGACCATGGTATTTACGAAATTCCCTGTTCTATCTGCCCCCACTCTTATATAGGAGAAACTTCGAAACAGATCCATTTTCGATCCTATCAACACTCCCTTTCAGTTAGAAATCGAGACACCAGCTCCGCATTAGCTCTTCATTTCATCCAAACGGGTCACCCCATAGATTTCGAGAAAACGAAAACCATCGCCCCAGTACGTTCAAGAACTTCTCGTTTTATCAGAGAAGCCATCGAAATCGAAAAACGGCCTGATTGCCTGAACATTAAAGATGATAGCCGTAAATTGAACCCCATTTGGAAGCCCCTTCTTCCAACCGTAATTACCAGGCCACGTGAAACTTATCCGCAATCAATTATTATCCCATTAACTCCAACTACACAGCAGGCACCAGCAGACAAGACAAACGAGAAAACCCGTAAGACCCGCCCACCTCCAGGTAGCCAACCACCTATAAATACTACAGTGCAACCAACATCGGATCTGATCAGACAACATGTGGGGACTACTCTAGACAGAGTAGAGACCCACACGAACCCGCTGCTCACGGAGCTCCACGAGAACAGACGTGAGCAAGACGACAGAGACAGAGACAAATACAGACGTCCAGTAAACCAAGGAGACAACGACACCCCTGAAGAAGTACGGCGGAGGCGAGACCTTCGGCGACGCCAACGTCTACTTCAACAGGCACCAAATCACGATTAATCATGCTTTTATGTTTCAGATCCACGAAGAACCGACCAAGTAGAATTTCAATTTCAATTAACTCAGCACACAGCACTCGGCCCTCAGCCGAGAGTTTTTTCAGGCCTTCAGCCAGTTTCAGGGGGGCACCATGCACAGTAAAGTAAAGTGAAGTCATTGTTTAAAAGTCAACTCATGTCAGATATAAGGGAGCTTCAAGCCGAGAATTGGCTGGGCACTCCATATCAAACGGTCAGATTTTATTCTGCTGATCGCCAGTCATCAGGATGAGGAACCGCTTTAACGAGCGGGGGTGGTGGATAGGGGGGGTGAGCTTTCGAGTACGTACGAGTGCTGGGGAGTTCATCCTTCCGGGCCTCAACCTTAGGGGGTGCATGGTGGACATCGGATCGTCTTTTGAGATCAAGGAGTAGGCAGGTTGAGACCTTGATATCTCTCAAGACCACGACTCGAGGAGTAGGCAGATAGAGGCCTCGCAGTCACACTCTTGAAAATGGCTCCAAAGCAGGAGCCGAAACGTCGAGTCATAAACTCTCAACGCGGTTCAACCCATGAACTTAGTAATGTACATATATATATATATATATATATATATATATATATATATATATATAGACATTCAACATTTTTCTAGTATCTATATGGTACACTGAAGCTGAAATAAATATTTTTTGTAGATTTTTTTAAACTTGTACAGACCACTGTTTTTTATTGATTGAGGTATAGAGTTGTAAACTTTACAAATTTGGTAAGAAAATGACCGCTTGAAGAATTCTGTTCTGAAATGAGGGGGTGATAAAGTACCTTTGAATCTTATATTCAAATTGTGGATGTCAGAGCGAAATCTCAGTCTTCTGTGAAGGTAAGGAGGTGTTTTCCTGATAATGATTTGGTGGTTAAGGCAAGCACTGTGAAGAATTCGTCTATGTTCCATATTCAACCAACCAGATTCACGAAGTTTATATGAGATTCTTTGACGCCTTCTTACACCATATATTAGTCGTAAACAAGAATTCTGAACATTTTGAATCTTTTTTTTTTGTACTGATTGGTTAAGTTGGGACCATATAGAGGATCTGCATAGTTGAAAACTGATAACACCAGCGTTTCACACAGGGTAGATTTGATAGTTGGTGAAAGGAGATGCCTACTGCCATATATCAATTTTATTGCGGAGTATGCCTTTTGTATTAATTTGTCCACGTGTTTTTCGAACCTCAAATCTGTGTCAATCAGAACACCTAGATTTCTAGCCAAATTTACCTTCGCAAGAGGCTCATCATTAATTGAGATATTGACATCAAAGTTAATATCAGCATTCATTCTTGGTCCAAAGATCATCAAATTAGATTTTAAAGTATTAATTAGCAGACAGTGATCGGATGTGAGCTTCACGAAAGCATTCAGATCTGCATTGATCAGAGTCGAGGCATCTTCAATTATTTCTAATGGGAATTTGTAATAAATTTGTGTGTCATCGGCATATAGATGGGCAGAGCAGTTATGAAGAGATTGTAATAAACCTGAGGTATATATGGTGAAGAGTAATGGTCCCAAAATGGATCCTTGAGGTACACCTGAGAACAATTCAAGATATTGCGACTCATCATCTTCTATGCGTACTTTCTGATGTCTGTTTTTCAGATATTCACCCATTAATGCAACAGCCGTATCAGAAAGGCCAATATAATGTAAAATTGCTAAGAGCAAATCAAAGTTGATGGTATCAAATGCTCGGCTGAAGTCGAGTAGAACTAAAACAGTGCAAAGACCTTCTTTAGCTCTAAATATTTCATCAGTAATATGTAAAAGTGCAGTTGTGCAGCTGTACCCTTTCCTAAATCCCGACTGAACTGCTGGTAGTTGTAAGTGATCTGTAATATGATCCCTCAATTGTGATTCGATAGCTCTTTCTAAGATTTTGGACAGGGTCGGGAGAATACTTAGAGCCCGAAGATCTTTGAATTCTGTGGGATTAGTTTTCTTGGGTAAAACTTTCACAACTGCTCTTTTCCACGATTCTGGTACCACATTGTTGCGTAAACAAAAGTTCACTATGTGCGTGATGTATGTGATTATATACGGACAACACAATTTGATGAGTCTCAAATTCAGTCCATCGCAGCCTTGTGCATTGGTCTTAATGCCATATATAGTATTGTAAATGAAAAAGTCATTCACTTCATGAAACTCTAAGGAGGATTCAAGTCTGGTATTGGTGCTGTAGAAATTCAAAAGATCTGGTGGGGGTTTCCTGAGTGGAATTGAGTTTGTGAAATAATGATTCAGATCATTCGAGTTCTTCAAATGTTCAGGAAGCTCATGTGATTTTTCAGATATTACTTTGTTCGATTTCAATGTTCTCCATAAGTCTTTTTTGTTTTTTGTATTGAGTTGATTATTGAAGTATGCCTTTTTTTCATTTTTAATAGCTCGATTCGTGTAGTTTCGCATATCTTTATAGAACTGAAAATGAACAGCTGAATTAGTTCTTTTATATCGTTTGAAGGCTTTCTCCCGGATGGAGATCATTTCTTTGATTGTCCCTGTTAACCAAGGAGCTTTTGGTTTGGTTACCCTCGATGTAGTGATCGGAGCATGACGATCGAATAAATTCAGTAGACAGTTCACTAAGAAAGACAGCTTTTCGTCAATATTATTTTGATCGAAAATTCTGAAAAACGGGGTTGCATAGAGATCATTTTGAAATGCATCTTCATTGAAATACTTAAAGTTACGGTATGTGCACATTTTTGGGGCTCGCAATTCGCCATGTATATTAATGGTGCAGAATACAATTTGATGATCTGAAATACCGACGCTATCAATTACACCCTTATCTGCTATAAGATTGTTATTAGTTATTATTATATCCAATAATGTAGCCGTTGTATTTGATATCCTTGTCGGACTATCCACAATCTGAATGAGATCAAATGATTCAATAATATTGAAAAGTTTTCCAACATTAGAATTTTCCAAGTTGAGAAGGTTTATATTGAAATCACCCATACATACAACTTTATCAAAACTTGGACAGATTAAACTCATTTTATCTTCAAATTCTTCAAGAAATGTGACATTGTCTTGTTGTGGTGGCTTGTATATCACACCAACAGCAATGGTTATCTTTTTATATGTAATTTTCAACCAAAGCTGCTCAGAAAAGTTCGTGACAGTATCATATATTTCGCTCTTCAATTTGTTTTTTATATATATGCACAATCCACCGCCCCTTTGATTTCTGTCAGCCCTGTATAGCTTATAACTATCTATTTCGACTAAATCGTCACTAATTTCCCTCTTCAACCAAGTTTCACAAATTGAAAATACATCAAAATCCTGAACTGACAATAAATCTCAGGTAAGCTAGGCAGCAAAGATCGCACATTCAGACAACCAAATTTCAGATTAAACATTGCAATGTTAATAAAAAGAAATGACTTATGTTATTTTTCAGATAAGGATTGAAATGAACCTTATCGTAAACTTAAAAAAACTGTAAATAAGTAATTAAGATGCAAAAACGAAAATAAACAAATAAGGTGCAGAACAAACTGGCCTGGTGCGAAGAATATTTTAATACAATAATTATTATTTTAGGGTCCCAAAAATATGATCAATGAAAAGTAAATCAATCAATGGGAAAAATGCATAATATATAAAAACAAAAGTATATCAGGAATATATCAGAGCCTGTTTGCATCCAGCATATTATTAATTTTTACAATAGAGTCCGCTTCATTGAATTTCACAAATATTGTTCCAAGATTTGTCCAGACGTTTCCATTTTTTCCAACTTTCAGTAAGACTTTTTTCAATATTTTCTGCTGTTCAGGGGTCATATCTTCTCTGAGTATAATGCCGGTATTCTTCAGTAATTTTTTATTTCTGAAGACAATGTTCTTATAAGTCGCCGTGCAAAATTTTATCATGATTGGCCGATTTTTGTTTCCGTCATACTTCCCGATGCGATTGGTATCTTCTATTGAATCTTGTCCAAGCGTTGAGATATTCATTTTATTGCTTATCATTGAATCAAGAACTAACTGCAAACAATTTTCATTCGGTTTTTCTTCGATTCCATGAACAATAATATTTCGGCTTCGTAATGATTGATCGAATTTCTCCTGTTTATACAGTAACGAGGCTATAGTATCCTGCTGCTTGATTAGTTTGGCCTTCATAATTTTATTTTCTTCCTTCAGTTTATCAATTTCTTGATAAAATTTTACACTTATTGTGTCACTTATTATTTGTGCCAAATTTGTTATAAAGTCGTCAGAAGAGCACAATTTAGAAACAACAGTTTTTACCGATGAGAGCAGTTCATCATCTCCCTTCTTGTTGCTTCGAGTAGCCATGATTGTATCAGATAAAAATATGACTTACTGCATTTCCTTATGCAGTTTTCACACAGAAGTTGAACTAATCTCAGCTTTATCACTAATGACAGGATTGTGAAAGATTCCAGAATTTTTTGAGAGCACCCGTTCAATTTATAACAGTTTTTAATGCGCACCACACAGACAGTCAACTACTCCATTAGCGGACAAGAGACTGAAAATATATGTTGTTTCTTGTGGTCGAATTGATTGGAAAAATGCTATTCCTGAGTTTTTCAAGCCGTCTAAGGGGGTGGATATGGGGTTGAAAAAAAAAAAAAAACTATATTTCGGAAAGTTGACTTTGTACACCTTCCATTTTCGAATATGTTGTTTCTCGTGGTCGAATTGACTAGAAAAATGCTACGCCTGAGTTTTTCAGGGCGTCTAAGGGGGTGGAAATGGGGTTAATACTTAAAAAAATCTATAATTCGGTAAGTTGACTTTGAATACCATTCAAATTCGAGTATGTTGTTTCTCGTGGTCGAATTGACTAGAAAAATGATATGCCTGAGTTTTTTAGGCCGTCTAAGAGGGTGGAAATGGAGTTGAAAATCATAGAAAAATTATATTTCGGAAAGTTGAATTTGTACCCCTTTCATTTTCGAATATGTTGTTTCTCGTGGTCGAAATGACTAGGAAAATGCTACGTCTGAGTTTTTCAGGCCGTCTCAGGGGGTGGAAATGGGGTTGAAAACCGTTAAAAAAACCTTATTTCGGAAAGAGACCTAGAGATGACCACCGGAAAAAGCATATTCAATGATTAGAGGTACACAAAGAGTCCAGTATAGAAATTAAAAAAATCGATATCTTTTTTTTTCTCCGTATATCTTATGGATGTGGGTAACTTCACACCAGTGAGTAATAAGTGGACTTAAATGGAGTCTTCTCGCCAAAGATAAAGTTTACGTTATCATGTTCATGATTGAACATAAATTTGTAAGTGTCAATTTTCCGTTCCCATATCAGGTGGACTGCTGAAGCGAGTCATATCGCGAAACACTCCAGTTTTATCGCATCAAGTTATGACTTTCATAAAACACTGTCAACGGATGCAATTTGCCATCAATGTAGATAATTCAGTACGCTTTTATCACACATAATGCCTCCCGACGAAAATTATGACTGACGAAGTTATGTCGCTATGGTCGGGAAAATGTGAAACTGTGCTGTGCGTCTTTTCGTTAACGCCAGAACATGAAAATTCAGCTTGAAGTACAGTAGCTTTTATGGACGATAAAATACAGCTTCCCGAATTAAGTGCATTCAGAAAAGGTAATAACGACCTAGTGATAATTTCAGCTATTTCAAATGAATGTATTAATTAAATAATTATTCACAGACTGAGAGTTCATCAACTTATTCGCAGATGATACCTTACTGGCCTGTTCTAAAGAGAATTTAGAAGAAACTGTTGTCAAAAAACACATTCAAGAAGTAGTAGATTTTGTCCGATTCAGTGATTGGCCTCATTCAATAAAATCTACTCCATCATTGAATCTTTTCAATAGTGAACTTCATAATGGAAATTGAATACTTGTTTTTGTTCAGTTTCAATAATATGTACTTACATATTGTGTATTTGTATTATTCAGTAAATTATACATATGTTTAGTTGATTATAGTATATTATTTTTTAAGTTATACAACCTGTGTATTAGGGAATTCTATTTCAATAAATTCTTTTCTATTCTATTATTTGAATAAGCCAAATGCAAATATTTGCTTCGCATACCCAAAAATACAATTAAATTCTTTTAATAGTTGACGAATTGCTTATAAGTGAGACGAACTTTCACAATAGACTTTGTTTGGCAAAACTCATTCTTTGAAGAGATATGTCTATTTTTATGAGGGACAAAATATCACAGATTGATACAGTTTCTCCGAACTCAAAATGCGGGAATACGTAATCGATCAAACAACGGAATCGAATCGATATGTCATATACCACAATATATTTGTTAATAGGGTTAGGATCGATAATAGTATTTGAGTCATTTTAAAGAATACGAGAAGGTTTTTGGACATTTTTCTTTTCAAGTCAAATATTCAAGACTGATATAATATGTTAATGAGTATTTACGGTGGTTCCTCCAAACTATCATTTGTAAAAGTTTAGTTGAGTTGTCACACAAAACGATTCATCTGTACCAAAAATCCTTCACGGCGACTATGTCAAAGGGCGTGGCTGAAAACTAAGTATCCATTAAGGGGAAGAAAGTTAGTCGAGCTCCTCTTGAGAATCCACAAAAAAGACAGTTGGATTTCAATCATTTTTCGGTACAGTCAAACTTCAATCATTTTTCGAGTCAGTTGCATTTCTATCATTGTTCAAGTAAATTGTAGTTTTCATAAAGTGTTATTCGGGCCTTGGGTATAATTATTCATTAAAGTCAAGTAACTAGTTCGCCGCCGTATATTCAGACTTAGTTTTGTCATTTTCGAGTTTTGAATAACCTAATTGCAGATTTAATTTCATTGTTTTGGTAATTAGAAGGATTTCAGAAAACCTATGGAACAGTTGAGGTATTATTTTCAGTTCATAGTTCAAGTATTTTAATTGTCCAGTAATTTTTATATATATATATATTTATTCTATTTTCACACATGACTCTTCCGAGCCAATAAATCTGACAACAACTGAAGCCAAATGAGTTTTCTTATAATTTAAGTAGTAGAATTTGAATCAAGTCAAAGCAAAAAATATTATCATAGTCATTTAGAATATTAGTGAACCAGTACATATGGGTATCCTCGCGTGTGTGTATATTCGTCGCACCTGCAATCAGAGACGGAGGAGACAAGAGTATTTCGGTAAAAATCAATGTTATGATTGAAATCACATAAGAGGGTTTTGTGGCTGAATTTATCTCCACAAAACTGTTATTCTTTGATGTTTTTTGATAAATGAGAGTATTTTGGACAGAATAGAACAAAACTCTTATGGTCTTATATATCGTAATTGTAAAAACTTTCGTAACCAGGACAGTTTCGTAACCAGGACAGCTTCATAACAATTTTTAATGCCTACTCGGCTGGAATATGGTTCCTTGATATGGTCGCCTATTTACAATATACACACAAACAAAATAGAGTCTATCCAAAGAGGCTTCATGAAATACATCACATATAAATTAGATGGAGTCTACCCTGAACAAGGTATCGACAATAGAATATTATTAAATAAATTCCAACTACTACCGAACCGAACCGAACCGAAGAACCTACTAATCAATGATCTTCATTTTCAAATTAGTGAACAATCTAATTGACTGTCCTGAATTACTCTTCTATTTTAATTTTCTGGTGCCGAGACTAAATTCTAGAAATGAACTAACTTTTTACTTACCCCATACAAGAACTAACATACTCACTTCTCAAATCACCAGTCGTGGTAATGAGCAAATTATTCAATTGTGTGCGGATCTCGACATTTATATCAGCCAATTGTCTAGTAAAGAATCAAATTAAGATACTCTTAAACGCTAGCCAAAATAGTTAAGTCCAGTTCATATTTACTTTACTCTAAAAGCGTATTCTATTGATGGTGATTCGGTTAAATTATGTTTTTCACTTTGCTTTAATTTTTTTTATTATGCTTATGTGTTTTCTGACATTTAAAGTTAAAGGGTATACATGTACATATGTGTATATGTGTCGGTATGTATATGCAGGTATGTGAGTCTATGTGTTTGTATATTTAATACTATAAACTTTTTGCTTATTGATATAAAGGGTGGCTACGGAAGTATTGCCTACGGAATATCTCAGTTATTGTATGAAGTAGGTTTGTGAAATTTGGAGCGTCGATATAATGACATAAGAGCTAGAATTTGAGCATATCGACATGTCGAAGTTAACTTCCGGTCTGACCGGAAGTAACATCAACTTTCTTATTTTGAATGGAAACCCTATTTTTTTTTCTTTTCGCTTTATTCAGCATTCAATTCCCTTTCTAATGACATATCACAAGTTGGTATCTAACCAGAAACTAGATCAGAAAAAAATTATTATTGAAATTCACCGAGTAGGCCGTGGAAGCAAAATGAAAGCCAAAAATTGAAAAGTTGGCTACGGAAACCATACGTCACTTGATAACAGTTGCTACTACTGTGATATTTTATTTTCATTCGTCGGCGTTATAAAAAGCTGCCAAAAAAAATATTGGAAAAATTGGGAAAAAAACAATACTCTGTAGGTCCATAACTTAAATAGGAACATACAACTTTTTCTTGCCTGTGCTATTCAGCATAACCATTCCTTTCTAATGATATAATAGAAAGTAATTTTTTGAAATGAAATACCAAAAAATCCAATTATTATTCTTCAAATAACGAAAAAACAGATTTATCGAAAAAAAAAAATTCAAATTGATAGGATTAAAGATAAAATAAATTCAAAACAAATGTTCGAAATGCATTCCCTCAGCGTCAATACATTTATTGACTCTGGTGATATTTTCATGTAAAACGTTTCTAAACATTTGGGGCGTGATATCTTGGAAAGCTCTACGAATTTTTACTTCTAGCTCATGTAGAGTTGTAGGCTGTGTGGAATACACCCTATTTTTAAGATGCCCCCATAGAAAAAAGTCGCACGGAGTAAGATCAGGTGACCTTGGTGGCCACCTGACTGGACCATGGGTTGTTATAAGTCTCTCTTGAAAGCGATTTTGAAGATAATTTCTCGCTATTCTTGAATTATGCGGAGGGGCGCCATCTTGCTGGAAGTGCATTCTCTCAGTTATTTCCGCTGGTAGGTTGTTAATGAATTCCGAAATTTCATTCGTTAAAAAATTAAAGTATCTCTCTCCGGTTAGTTGGCCTTGAAAAAGAATGGGCCCAACAATATGAGTTCCAACTATTCCTGCCCAAACATTCACACCAAATCTCTCCTGGAAGCCGCCTTGTCGAAACCGGTGCTCGTTTGCTATCGCCCAGTACCTGGAACAAAAGAACGTTCACAATTTTAGCACTTTACACTTCGACTATCGACAATAATCCAAATAAAGTACAGTACCTACCTTGTATTATTCCTGTTAAATAATCCATTGTTGGTATATCTTGACTCGTCCGTAAACAAGATATAATAGTTAACTAGGTGATTCTCAGCATTTTGTCGAAGAAACCAATTACAATATTCCAGGCGCCTTTCACCGTCATTTTCATACAAATGTTGATGCAACTGATACTTGAAGGATTTCAATCGATGTTTTTTCAAAATTTTCCTAGCAGAGTCCTTACTTATAGCTAATTCGGCGCCAATCTGCCTTGAGGAAATTGTGCTATCATATTGTACTAAAGCTAATACATTAATTTCAGTTTCCTCATTAATAACAAATGCTTCTTGGTCTTCGTGAACATCAGGCTCAGTTCTTAATTTTTCTTCAAGCCACTGGAAATACCTTCTTGACGGTTGCTGCCTCCCTGGATATCGCTCTAAATACAATCGTTCAGCGGCATAAGAATTTTTTAAACATTCACCATAAATGAGAAGCATGTCAATTTGTTCGGTTCGTGAATAACGGGGCATTTTTTGAATATTCCACTAACTGATTTCGATTTCCAAACCCTTTTAAAATGGCAGAATCAAAAACACTACTTCGAACGTCAAAATAATATGGATAGCAGCGTTCGTGACAGCTCTCATTTCTTTTTTGTTTCATTCCAAAATACATCATAATCAGCCTACTTGTTAATATTTTGGTTCGAATGATTATTGCAATGGAATGATTATTCTGAATAGCACAAACATCGTCCATAGGTAGATATTAGAATATCTATGGACGATGGCACAGACCAAGTACGTTTATGTTCCTATTTAACCTAGAACCTACAGGATATAATTTATCATTCCACATTATTTTTAATTTTATTTTTGCGTATGGCGATAATCTGTTTTGTTATTTGAAGAATAATAATTGGATTTTTCGGTATCTCAGTTCAAAAAATTATTTTCTATTATATCATTAGAAAGGAATGGTTATGCTGAATAAGTACAGGCAAGAAAAAGTTGTATGTTCCTATTTAAGTTATGGACCTACAGAGTATTGTTTTTTTCCCAATTTTTCCAATATCTTTTTTGGCGGCTTTTTATAACGCCGACGAATGAAAATAAAATATCACAGTAGTAGCAACTGTTATCAAGTGACGTATGGTTTCCATAGCCAACTTTTCAATTTTTGGCTTTCATTTTGCTTCCACGGCCTACTCGGTGAATTTCAATAATAATTTTTTTCTGATCTAGTTTCTGGTTAGATACCAACTTGTGATATGTCATTAGAAAGGAAATTGAATGCTGAATAAAGCGAAAAGAAAAAAAAGTAGGGTTTCCATTTAAAATAAGAAAGTTGATGTTACTTCCGGTCAGACCGGAAGTTAACTTCGACATGTCAATATGCTCAAATTCTAGCTCTTATGTCATTATATCGACGCTCCAAATTTCACAAACCTACTTCATACAATAACTGAGATATTCCGTAGGCAATACTCCCGTAGCCACCCGGTATATGTCTTGTTCTTGGGATTTACTCCTGTTTAGACATTCAGCACTTTTTTTTAATACCAGTGCTCTGAATTACATGTAAATAACTAAAGAGGGGGATACATCAAGTGTAATTCTGATCTGATATTCAATTAATTAAATGTTCAATCCTCCTGATTAAGACTTGCTAGTAGAAAAGGTAGTACAAAGCTCACTAAACTACTTATTCTAACCAAATAAATGAATATTTTGGAACCTTTGGTGTGAATACTATTCAAGCAAAAAGAAACTACCCAAACACCAAAACTACGTCACAATCACACTCGACGCGCGTTTCGCCAACACAAAGTTGCATCTTCTGGAGCTAAATGCTTTTAGTTTTGGTGTCTGGGTAGTTTTTTTTTTCTTGAATTTCTTATTCTACGTTACTCTTGTAAATATTACTTATCTGAATGCCTGCATCAAAATATCTAATCTAATTGTATTCTTAATTTTTTCTAATTTACCTGTTTTACTACTTGCCTGAGTCGTTAAATTCACTCAGTATTAGATGGCCTACTCGTATTGTCTACACGTAATTTTTGGAATGTACCTGCTCCGAAATAATCATATCCTACTTGTTCTGGTTTTGATGACAAAAAATGTTTTCTTGGAAATATGACTTTGACTTCATATTTTGCAGAGGAGAAACCGTCATTGTACTACGAACTTGAACAACGTGATGTATGGAATAGGGCCCTTATCAACGTTCATACCATTTTTAAGAGCTTTCATTTAACTTGCTGATTTGGACGTCAAAAATTACAGCGAAAAAAAAATAGGTAGTAGGGGTTCTCCACCCCTTTTTATGGAGAAAAGCTGGAAAACTCGCGAAATTAAAATCTGATAAATCCGTAAAAATAGTGAAAAATATCTGACCGTCGAATTTTATGGTTTAAAAAAAATTGTCTCCCCCTGCCCCTCGAAAGCTTGATAGAGAACGCGTGGGATTTCCGAAGTTTTCTTAACGGATTTCTACGTCAAAAATTATATCGAAAAAAAATTAGGTAGACGGGTTCCCCCCCTTTGTTACCTTCGTTTATCCCTGCTACAGGGAGAGCTAAACTGTGGAAACACAAATAGGTGGAACGGGAATAATGTCCGGTTAGTTCAATGGTAGATTGGGAGTGGAATGATACTCAATAATAATCTAAAGCTGGCTATGTAATTATTTTCAGCACAGGTTGCACAATATGATTCTGGGTATAAAACGAAGCCAGAGTCTAGGAGAGGGCGAATTATTAAGAACTATAGTTCAGGACTGGTAATACTAGTAAGAGATGCTTTGCTCAGGAAACAAGATAAGTGCAAGCTTAACTACGGTTTGACAGACCTAATACCAGGTACTTACTTTACCCGAATGTATATACAGGGTGGGTCACGGTCGATGGTACCTTAGACGTTTACGAAGAACGGGAAATAGGATCATTCTGAAAATTTGGTTTCTCAAGTAGTTGCTCTTGGTCTATCGATCTAAAATATTTTCAGCAATGCAACGTTGCCGCTTATACCAGAAAGAAGAATCATCTTTGTTATTTCAAATGGGTCACCTTGTATATTACCGCATTTTTGAACTTGTCATTCCTTTCTGATTATTTCTGCCACATATTCCTCTATACCTATCTCTAACGGTTTTTGAGATATTGGTTATTTTCCATATTTTTTATCCAAAACATAGCTCGAATTGAATGTTTATTTCTGCGGTATTTGGATTCTTAGGAAGTTGCAATTTTGTGTTTAGTTCGTCAAGATCATGTACATTGATTCTGTATAGAGAAGTTTGTTCTGCGTTATACAGGGTCGTTCAAAATTCATAATCTTACTGCTAGATACGAAAAGGGTTGAAAGTGCGTTTTTTCAAATGGAACATCCTGTATATTATAAAATATCCTGAAAGATGACTAAATTCCCATCAAATTGATATATCATGTTCCTATACCAAATAGCCAGAATTCCGAGATAATAGCAATTTTCACTTGTAATCTCCCAAGTGCTTGAATTATTGCCGGAAATTTTTCGAGTACATGAATTTTTTGAAAATTACCCGAGTCGCGAAGCGACGAGAGTAATTTTCTTTGAAAATTCATGTACGAGATAAATTTACGGCAATTAATTCAAGCACGAGGGGGATTTGGAAAGAAAATTTCACACCGAGAAATGAAAATCATCCAACAATTCATAAGAAATAACTAACGATGGTTTCACCTGAACTATTTATAACCACTGAAATATTGATATGTAAAATACTTAACAAAATTTTCATCAATAAATGTGTTTAAATTTGGAAAAAAAAAATAAAAAAAGTTATTTCTTATCGTGGATTGAACCATCGACCTAGCGACTCATAGGCCGCAACACTACCGCTGAGCTAAGGGACTTGTGATGAAAATTTGTGACAAATGATGTATTGAACTTCTTCTGAAATATGTTTTCAGAATTGACAATTTCTGCAATAATTGTGGAGAAAATATTTTCAGACACATTCCAAATATCTAGTAAATACATAATTATCTCCTTTCATATGAAAACTAGACCTCCATTTGTACATTAAAGCAAAATATCAACTTGTCACATGTCAAATGTCACATGTCAAACATTTATTGATGAAAATTTTGTTAAGTATTTTACATATCAATATTTCAGTGGTTATAAATAGTTCAGGTGAAACCATCGTTACTTATTTCTTATGAATTTTTGGATGATTTTCATTTCTCGGTGTGAAATTTTCTTACCGAATCCCCCTCGTGCTTGAATTAATTGCCGTAAATTTATCTCGTACATGAATTTTCAAAGAAAATTACTCTCGTCGCTTCGGGTAATTTTCAAAAAATTCATGTACTCGAAAAATTTCCGGCAACAATTCAAGCACTTGGGAGATTACAAGTGAAAATTGCTATTATCTCGGAATTCTGACTATTTAGGTACAGGAACATGATATATCAATTTGAAGGGAATTTAGTCATCTTTCAGGATATTTCATAATATACAGGATTTTCCATTTAATAAAACGCACTTTCAACCCTTTTCGTATCTAGCAGTAAGATCATGAATTTTGAACGACCCTGTATAACGCAGAACAAACTTCTCTATATAGAATCAATGTAAACGATCTTGATGAACTAAACACAAAATTGCAACTTCCTAAGAATCCAAATACCGCAGAAATAAACATTCAATTCGAGCTATGTTTTGGATAAAAAATATGGAAAATAACCAATATCTCAAAAACTGTTAGAGATAGGTATAGGGGAGTATGAAGCAGAAATAATCTGAAAGGAGTGACAAGTTCAAAAATTCGGTAATATACAGGGTGACCTATTTGAAATAACAAAGATGCTGCTACTTTCTGGTATAAGCGGCAACGCTGCATCGCTGAAAATATTTTAGATCGATAGACCAAGAGGAACTACTTGAGAAACCAAATTTTCAGACTGATCCTATGTCCCGTTCTCCGTAAACGTCTAAGGTACCATCGACCGTGACCCACCCTGTATACATAGGAGTGCACAACTTCTACTTAACTACGGTAAGCACTACAATTCTGGTTAATAGCAAAATAAGCAATCATGATATCTTTTCCAGCACCAACCTGTCACCTTTAACTAGCACCTAAGCAGGGATATCAGAAGAATAGCTGTAATTTTCAATAAGAAATACATAGATACTCGCCACAAGTTTTTACATCAGTTGATATTTTATAATGTAACAAAATGATGGGTTTATCTCACTTTAAAATTTATTTTCTTCCTTTTAGTGCATTTAAATAAATCTTATCTCTAAATAGTTTTTTTTTAAGTTTACTTATTATGTTTGGCGTCCTGACTTTCGAAAAGACGAACGGCACTGTACAACGTCTTCTGGGATTTTTATTGTTGTAGAAGCGATTGCACGTACCGATATTTGTAAAAATTCATTTATAAAAGAATTTCCCATTATGATGCGTACCTAATCAAATCAAATCAAAATATACTTTATTGTCCGAAGAATGAATTCTTGTTGACAAAGCTTTTATAAATATAAAAATAAAGACGTACAGAAATATAAAAATGGTATGCGTAAATATGTGTTGATAAAATCACAAGTCGTCAAAAAAAAGAAAAAAAAAGAGAACAGGTACATCATAGAATATCATCATAAAATATAATATAGTATAATGTAAAAGCGTGTATAGCATGGAAGAAAATAATGCTACTTACATGGCACAATGATGATAAAATAATTAGTAAACTACAACATATATATTAGTTTTGCTCAAGTGTGAAATTATATTACATGTTAAAATTGGACTACGCAAAAAAGCGAATGTCATATAAAGAAAAGAGAATGAACATACGAGAGTATGAGGTTAAGATAAGTTCGAGCAATTCCAATCTTTGTCTAGATACTGTAGTATGGTTCACTGATAAGAAGACTTTTTACAGATCTCCTGAATAGAACTGGAGAGACAATTCTTCTGGTAGTAACCGGGAGATGATTAAATAATATCAAAGCATTATAAATGAGAGACTTTTTTGTTAAATTCGATGATGGAATGGGAAGTCTTAAATTATTATTTTGGCGGGTAGAACTAACAACCGTCTCATATGACGATTTGTTGCTGTGGACCAAACATACAGTCTCAAGAATAAATAAATTTGGAAGGGTAAGGATTTTGAGATCCAAGAAAAGAGGTTTACATGATACCCTAGGTCCAACATTGAGGAGGTAGCGAACGGCCCGTTTCTGGAGGATGAAAATAGAATGGAAATTGTGTTCATTGCAGATACCCCAGAAGGGTAACCCGTATCTAATGTGGGATTCAATCAAAGCATGATAAACTACTTTTGCAGTGGCCATACCCAGTTCACTAGATACTACCCGCACGGCATAACAACCAGAGGCTAGTTTTGATCTCAGTGTTTTCACATGACTTTCGAAGTTGAGCTTATCATCTAGATGAATACCAAGAAACTTGGTATTATTTTTTTGTTCAATGAACATTTCAGTACCCACTTGAATCTCAGGTAGATTGCACTTGATCGATAAGAGGCTGGTTTTATTTATGTTAAACGACAGCAAATTCGAGTCACACCACTCCTTCACAACGGAAATATCCTTGACGATTTTTGTGTGCAGGTTCTTTACTTCATTGTCATGCCAGAGGATTGTTGTGTCATCCGCAAAAATAGTAAATTTACCGTCAATTTTTAGATTAGCTGTATCATTGAAATAAAGTAGAAACAAGATAGGTCCCAATACAGAACCCTGTGGTACGCCATGACTAATCGAACCAGTATTAGACAACGTATCTGTTCTCACAATTTGGGTACGCTTTCCTAGGTAAGATTCCATCCAACTGAGGCTAAGATTTCTGAACCCATAGTGTTGGAGTTTGCGCAGCAGGATTTCGTGGTTTACACAATCAAATGCTTTTGAAAGGTCGCAGTATAGTTCTCTCAGGAAGGAGAAGGCAGCATCTCCTGTGTTTTTACGTGGCTGAAAGCCAAATTGCTGAGGATTGAGAATGTTGTGCACATTGATGAAATCCATTAATCTAGATTTGACAAGCTTTTCTATAATTTTTCCCAAGGTCGGAATAAGAGAAATCGGTCGAAAATTAGAGGGATCCGTTGCATTTCCACCTTTATGAAGGGGAATCACAAGACTAACTTTAAGGAAGTTTGGGTAGAGTCCCTTTGCGAAAGAGTCATTAATGAGTTGAACCAACAATTCTAGAGAGAAGATGGGCATGTTTTCAAAAATATTTATTGAAATATTATCAATTCCGCAGGAGGTTTTATTTTTAACTTGTTTAATTGTATTCATGAGCTCCTCCAGATTCGTTGGATACAATACAAATGGTTCTGTGATATGGATTTCACTCAAATAAAGAAGTGGATCCGGTGCCGAATCAATATTTTCTGTCAGTCTCTCAGCGATGGTGCAATAATATTCATTAAGAATGTTAGGATTCAAAGTAATATTGTTTGATCCAATATTTTTACCGCGAAGATCATTTACAATACGCCAGGTTTCCCTAGTTTTGTTGTTACTTGCCGAGATTCGGTTATGATAATACATTCTTTTTGCAGCCTTAATGACATTTCTGTAAATTTTTCTATAATTGACGTAATAGTGATTGAACCAAGGATTATTACTATTGTGTTTTTTTATATGATGAAGACTTCTCAGGTTCTTAGCAGAATTGCGAATTCCTTTAGTTAGCCATACTTTTTTAGTTCTATTTTTTATTTTTATTTTTTGAATAGGGAAGGAAATTTCAAAGCAATATGATACTATGTTATGAAAAGAAAGGTCATCGGCATGTTGTACCGTATTCCAATTGGCATCAAGACAGTTATTATAAAAAGTTTTATAATTGCTTTCACTGAATAATCTACCGTATGTGAACCGGTTGGATACACTTCTAGACCTAACCTTAACTTCACAGCAGATAGCTTCGTGATCAGAAATGCATGATGGTATAACTGAACAGATAACATTTCCTTCAGTTAGGTTAGTGCACATGTAATCGATTTTGCTTTCAAAACTTGGTGTTATCCTGGTAGGGCCATTTGTGTGCATACATAAGTTAAAAGAAGCGAGGAGATTTTGGAGTTGAATGGTCAATGGAGAGGTGCCATCGTCGTAGTTGATGTTAAAGTCACCCGCCAAAATAACAGTCGCCTTAGTGGGTAGTTTAAGTAAAAGTAATTCCAGATTTTCAAGAAATATTAGACCATTTGTGTTAGGTGATCTGTATATACATAACACAAATAGATTCGCTGTGCTAGAGTGAGCTAAGTTAAATTCAAATTGCTTTTCCACTATAAGGTCATCATATTTTTTGACATTAGTGAGTTTCAGGTCAAATAAAGCCAAATTTCGAACCAGAATCATTGTTCCACCACAGTTGAATTCACTTCTACTAAAATTAGATATCATGGTGTAATTAGGAATGTATATAGGTTCTCCTTGATGTAACCAATGTTCAGTAAGTAATACAACATGGGCAAAATTTTGGCTTTCAAGGAGAATATACAAATCATCAACTTTGTTTCTAATCGATTGGACATTGAGTGTAAAGATTAGGATTATGTGCTCGTTTTCTGAAAATCTGTCTGGTCTAAAAAAGTATTGTGGTTTGAGTTGGAGTTGCTCTGTTCTATGTTTGATAGATTCTTAATACCTGATTGATCAACAATAATCACAGATTCTGTGGGGAACGGATTTGTTCGCACTGTTTTTAAAACAGTCTGGGGCTGACTCATAGAGACATGATCGGTAATTTTTTTTATTTTTTCAGTAATACCAAATTTGCTGCCTTTATGTTTTTTATCGGACTTAAAATGTATGGAACAACTTCTGTTTTGCCGTTTAAATAAATTTACTTTAGTGAAAATGATTCTATTGATGTTTTTGTCAAAAATTGTATTGCGTTCTGATATGATAATTAAATTGGTAAACTTGCCAAGACCCAGAATGTTGTTTAAAAACTCATGCAAGGCTTTACTATTACTAATATTGCTAGTGTTGAACATAACAATGATTGTGTCATCATGACCAAATTCTATAGTTTCATAAAATATATTGTCTGTAAGTTTACTGATTTCAATATTATTTATGATTTTCTCACTTATATCATAATTTGAGTTACCTAGGATTTTTGTAACAACTCTTGGAAAACCAGTTGCATATTGGTCGCCATAGATGAATATTTTCCTAGATGGGTTTGAAGAGCTTGCCACCATGGAACCATCTTCTGTATGAAGATTCTTCTGAGTTTCAACTCTCTTGATTCCTGTAACTGAGAGTTCTTCTTGGAGATTCGGATGCGTTGACACAGTGATATTGTAATCAGCTAACTCGGCTTTGTTGTTACCTGATTTATTTGACTGGGCTTCCAAATGCTCTCCACTGGGATTTATTTTTGTTTCATTTTTGTTGGGGACGATTTTATGTTTTTCCACAACATCCGTTCGTATGATATTTATTTTCGATTTACGGTTATTTTCACTTCTAATTATGAGATTACTGGTGTCATTGCATTCTTCACTTATTTCAGTAAAATCCTTGTTTGATTTCAAAGTTGTATGTTCTCTTATATTGATTATCTCTTCCAGGAATCCTTCACTGACTTCTCTGTTTACTTCATTTTTGATGGGGATTTTCTTATTTTTACCCTTGTGGCATCTATTGACTCTTCTTTTTGTTTGAATGTTTTTCTTAGGCAACCTTACGGATTTTCCTCCCAGTTGCACTTTTTTCTTCATTTTATTTTCTCCACTGATCTTTTTCTGTACATTCTTTGGCTCCTCTATATCTACGCCACTGTTGAAAGGGATATCAGTCATTGTAGACTGGTGATTCATATGATAAGTGCATGTTTGGGTTTCCATGGTTTTTACGGAGACTACTTTTTCAGCTGCTTCTTTCTTTAATTCATTTATTTTACATTCCATTTCTTCAATAAGTTTTTTTTGCTTTTCTATGAGTGAATTCATTTCTTTCTCAGATTCTAATGCCTGGTGTATTGTAGTTTGGTTTTCATCTTTCAATTTTTGAATGAACTTGTCTTTCAAAAATCCATCTTCCGCTAGTTCGTTTATTGTTCTTTCTAATAGGCTGGTTTCTTCTTCGTGTTCACCCGTGAAACTATCTTCTTGGCAACAGATTATTTTATTGTCTTTAACAAATTTCACCTTTTTCTTCAAGTGTTGCTGCAGACAACTTTTGTGAAACACACTGGAACACTTTGTGCATACATAATGCACAAAAGGTTTAAGTTTACAGCATTTATAATTCATTTTCGGGAGCGGATTAAAAACACGTCTTGCTTCGTCCGACTATAACTACTTTCTGCCAGTCACTTTATGTTGCAAATATTCTGAATCTGTTGTATTCTATAAGTTTCTACAGAAAAGTTTTTTATTTCTCAGTCACTTAATTAACACTTTTTTTTCTTTTTCAGGTGAGGCAAAGAGGGTTATTGAAATGTATGTGTGCAACAATAAGAGGACAGGATAAAAGTAAGTATTCTCTTCAAAAAGTTTTTCAATCCGTTCATCAACTGATTATTTTTGGAAAGTGAACGTATAACAGAATTCTTATAGACTGGGAGATGGTGACAGATTTCAAGTGACGATTTTTTCGTTTATGCCTCTGAGACGACTGAAAGATATGAAAATGCCGACAGAAATGATGGAAAAGGACCCCGCAAATTCCTTATGGAATTTGGGTCCCGGTGGATTTTTAAAAATTGTTTTATGATTTAGTCCATGTAATTCTCAACCAATGTTACCATTGCGCCAACCCAAAAAAATTAACAGTTTTGCTGCTAGGGGGCGTTGAAATCACCTCTTGCGCAGATTAGACTATTTATTTTTGAATCCGGTAACAATTTTTTCACTTGTTTCATTGTTGCTAATGTTGCACAATATTGTGCTGTTTTATAAAAAAAATTCTTACCTCCCCCTCTTCTTTCCCTCAACTCCTATTACGAAACGCAAAAAAATTATTTCTCGAGTTCCTTTGAATGTATCGTCGAATGTTCAAATATGCCTGAATAAGGGAAATAGCTGTTTTTTATGATTATCCCCCCTCCCCCCAAAGGGCACAAAACTAAAAAATGGTGGATTTTTCTGAATTTTTGATATGATGCAGTTCAAGTTATTTTGAATAGAAATTAATTGGGTGATGAACCCCAAAAATGAATAGTTTTGATGCTAGAGGGCGTTGAAATTATACCTTGCTCAGAATATTATATTATAGGCGGAAACAATATCTCTACTTATTTTAGTGTAATTTTTCTCAAAAAAATCTAAAACCTCTCTCTTACCCCCCACTCCTATTTTAAAACACGAAAAAAAATGATTCAGGCACCAACTCAAATTCAAATTGTTGATATCTTATCTTTATTCATTTTCAAGATTTTCGCTCAATTAATTGATATTCAAATGTCATGAACTAGGCCCTACTAAGAAGTCAGCGAAATCCATCAATAATTTTTTGAAGGGAGGGAATGGTGAAATTGATCAACTGTACGATTTCCTTAATTTGAGCTGATTAAAACATTCATTTTGATAAATCATTCACAAGCAGTCGATTACAAATTTTTTTCGTGTTTCAAAATAGGGGTTGGTGGTAAGGGGGAGGTTTTATATTTTTTTTATACAAAATTACACAATTGTTCATCATAATCTACTAAAATACGTAGAGATATTGTTTGCGCCTATAATAATGAATAGTCTATTCTGAGCAAGGTATGATTTCAATGCCCTCTAGCATCAAAACTATTCATTTTTGAGGTTTATCACTCAATTAATTTCTATTCGAAATGACTTGAACTATATCATATCAAAAATTCAGAAAAATCCACCAGAGTTTTTTCGTTTTGTGCTCTTTGGTGGTAGGTGGGACAATCGTAAAAAACTGCTATTTCCCTTATTCAGGCATATTTAAACATTCGACGATACATTTAAAGGCACTCGAAAAAAAAAATTTGCGTTTCGTAACAGGAGTTGGGGGGGAAGAGGGCTGTAAGAATTTTTTATATGAAACAGCACAATATTGTTCAACATTAGCAACATTGAAATAATTAAAAACATTGTTAGCGGATTCAAAAATAAATAGTCTAATCTGCGCAAGAGGTGATTTCAACGCCCCCTAGCACCAAAACTTTTCAATTTTTTGAGTTGGCGCAATGGTAACATTGGTTGAGAATTACATTGACTACATCATACCAAAAATTCAGAAAAATCCATTGGGACCCAAATTCCATAAGAAGTTTGCGAGGTCCTTTGAGCGGTCGCCAAGCAGCCTTCATATAAAAAATTCAATTTTCATTTGCAAAAAAAATATGTGTTTTGAAACGATTTTATCGCCACTGCCGTGTACACTATCTACATGTTATAGGCTTAAGGGTTGCACGTGCCCAAAGGGTATTTTATGTCACAGTACTGAATGTCATATACCTGTTGAACAATAAAGGTAGAGTATGGCAGCCTTCGGCGGAGGGGTTATTCAAAAAAAATTATTGAAATAGTTGGAAATAAGATTTGATTAATGTCTAATATTATTCTGATTATTCCTTCTACTGTATAAAATACTCACGATTATGGCAATATCTATTATTGAAAACTGTTTGTTCAATTAGGAAATATTCGAAATGGTTCAACAAACATCCTTCACAATATGTTACTCGTCAAGCTATAAATACAGAGTGTTTCTGAAATTGGAACTTTCTGTTCCATCAATTTCAAGAATCAAGACCCAGTCGGTTCGTTGCTTCCACCGGTTTTTCTCGACAAGTGTTTGTCGATAACATTACCTCATTATTGTTTATTATCAATTCCGTTCGTGTTATGAAATGGCCCATTTGATTCAGTGTCTTTCGGTCGATCGAAGCTGATGATTCTGACGTCGATGCAGAAGAATGTGGCGAGGACAATATTGATGGCATTGACGCTCTCGACGACTTGATTATAATATTACACGAACTTTTTGGTTTATATTATCATACTTTCATATTACTGTTTTGAATATGAAGTGTTTGAAGGCTGAGACACCATTGAAGTTTCATGTTTTTAGGATTAAGTTTTAAGATTTCAGATTCCCGTTTAACGGTCATTGTTATTCTGGTCACGCCACACAAACAGTCTAATTGGTTATATTGAAGATTAATTTTTCTATTGTTTTGCGTTCTGTTTCATTCTCAAAGATCAAATCCTAAATCGCAAATCTTATAGCTTATTACATAAATTTTCTATTGTGTTTTTGTCTTTACTTAACAATAATGAAAGTTTTCAATTCAGTGAAAAATACTTGAAACAAGAGTTTGAAGATTTATATAATTTTTTTTCATGATTAGTGGCCATTTTCCCTATTGTTGAGCAAGATCAATTTTCATGTACCAAGATTAGTTTCCCGCCAAGAAATTACTTTTTACAACTCAGCTCCTCGTACCAATGTACTTCTCAAGTCACCTATTTTTTCTATGTGTAAAATCTTCAACGATAATTGTTCGTCGTGTGATATCAATTTCGATGTTATCAACTTTATTTTATCAACCTATATGCGAAACCAGAATTGAGATTGTTATTTCCTATTTGACTTTTCCTCGAATGTTTATCTAACTTGTAGTTATATTATACCTTGATTTTTTTCTGTTATTATTATTATTATTATTATTTTCACAGTTTTGCATTATCGATCGTTCAACCATTTGTTATAGGAGAATGAGAAGATTTTTTCTTGATAAAATTCCAGAAAATTATTTGGGAAATCTGCAGTCTTGTTCAATGTTTGCGATAATTTTTTTTACATGTTCGGCATTATCGATAGTTATGCCTTTTCTTTTAGGTGCCTAAAATTACTTTTTTCTACGACAGTGTGTAAACTAAGCTTTTACGCACTGCTGGCAGTGCGTAAAGTAATACTTTTTCGCACAAGTGCGTAAAAAAATCACCTGTGCGTAAAGTAATTTTTTACACACCGATCATACATTTATGCATTTTTGAAAAATACAGTATTTTGCGTCAAATATAACTCGGAAGTCTTTATTTGATAATACGACGACAATTCATATTATGAAACATTCAAATTAATGATATAATTGCCACAATTTGGCAATGTAATAACTGTCGAAGAAAAAACTTTGTATGAAACACTTTCGTAAAGGGCTTTTTTGTACTCGCATGTTTGTTGAACTCGGCTGCGCCTCATTCAACAAACTTCACGCTCGTACAAAAAAGTCCTACTTTACGGACTTGCATCATAAATAGCTATTTTTTGCACCTACAAAATGGCATGCAACTCTATAGATTATGCCTTCATTTTAGACACTTTCAACCATTATGCCAATTCTACATATTAAATAATTCATCATAAACTTCATATAGTTTAAAAGGCATAAGAGATGATATCATAAAACCCTTTGGTATTTCCACAAAATTTTTTTCTTCGGAATCCTTCAACCTTATGCCAATCATTGTGGAAACTTCCATTCTTTCAATTGGCAACGAGTAAATTGCCTGAAACTTTAATTTTTTCCACAAGTTCACGTGCAACACTCATGCCTATCATTTTTCGCTGCTAGCGTCTATTTTAACATGATGTTGGTGTACATGGCAGCAGCGATAAAATCGTCCCAAAACACATATTTTTTGTGCATATGAAAATTGAATATTTTATATGAAAGCCACGCGGCTACCGCTCGAATTTTTCATAATTTTTGTCAGGAGCATCTTTCACTGATCTCAGAGGCATAAACGAGAAAATCGTCACCTGAAATCTGTCACCATCTCCCATTCCATCACCTCAATATTTGTTGGAATAGGGAAATGTAGAGAAAAACAAATTGATATATTGACTATCGCACCCCCTATCCACTTGATATGAATCGAAATTTCGAAAATAATGGTTATTTATTGTGTGACTGTTTTATTATGCTAATAAGACATGAAATGCAACCCACAATTTTATGTTATAAACACGAAGGCTTCCTAAATTTAGGATGTTTATGATAGCTGCCGGAAAGGTTATGAAGTAAAAGAAGAGTGACTTGATGGAACTTTATTGATGACATGTCAGATCGATATTCATGATTTTTAAATTTGTTTTGAGTTGTTGGATGAAAATTAGTATTCAAATATTCATCATATGACTCATGAACATACATGGAGAAAACCTAATACCCCGAATAATGTTGGATTTATTGTTTTCGAATTAAACTGAAGGGGTGCTACGGGTGATGCCATTTGAAGAAAATTACATTTTTACATAATTCTATTTTCAAAAGATAAACTTTCACATAGTTTATTGAGTTTGTTGGTAAAGGGGCGAACTCGTATTTTTTTATTGCTTTTCATGTCATATATTATGATTCTAAATTAATCGCAGCACTATATTCAACACAAAATTCAAGTCACCGTAAACACTCACTGAAATGGTTTGAAACTAATCAGAATTTCCTCAAGATTTTCAAAACAAAATATTATAAAGTGCTTTCTATTTTATATTAACTGTGTCAGTTTCATTTTGAAATCTTAAAGGAAGGGCAAAAGAAGGGTGCTAGTGATATCGTCAGCTGGTTTAGAGTGCAGGAAAGTAAGTTACACTTAACCTAGTGAGCGTGGCTAAAGTTAATGTGATTCCAATATTGTTGCTATATCTATTTGAATATAATTGGAAATGAACAATATTTGAGTCATACTAGGTTAAATGTTCCTATTTTTTTGGACCCTTGTCAAATTGAGTTTTGTTCCACCCAAGTTTCAAGTTCGTTCTCCTGATCTATTCTAACAAAAACTAGGTAGGACAAAACCTACTACGTAATGTGTAAAAAAATATCATCCTCAACCTATTTAATAGTAAAACATATTATTCGAAATGTTAATATAACTATGTCTATTTATTAATACACTACAGCATAACTACAAGGTAGAAAACATCGAAGATGTTTAAGCAATTGCGAATGAAAATGGAAACAGTTACAGAAACAACAATTATAACATATTTTGTTTGTCGCAATAAAGTTGTCGATTTCTTTTTGGCAATGGCAGGAAATCAAGGATGTTTTTTTTCGATTCAAACAGTTGCTATATCGACAAATTCAAATACATGGACAGCAATATGACTCCGATGCAGATTTTCATCAGCAAATCAAACTTTTTAGAGCCATAGACTTTGTACCATTAATTTCCCAAAAAAAGGCATTCATGTAGACGCTTAGTGTTTTGTTAACCACTTTGAGGATACGTGAATTGGAAAATTTGAGAGAAGAGATAGAAGGCGGTCTAATTTTGATCATAAACTTTGGAATTACTACCATCAAATCATTGAAAAATGCGACAAAACTAACGTCATAGTTGAAGGATGTCATAGAAGTTTGAAGGGACATACGAAAAAAAATCTCTCTTTAGACATTCATAGAAGGGCTACTTCGAAGACAGAGCAGGGTGGAATAGACCATTTCAGAATGACATCACTAACATTTGCTGCTGGAGGGCACACATTCTATTTAGTTTTCATTGTTTACTGGTAAACAACGGTCAATAGTTAGACTTCAATTAGTAATTAGTTCTCAAATGTATTAATATGCCAACATTTTGTAGTGTTGTTAAGTGTGGAAGGCGAAGAGAAAGGGATGAGTTTTTTTTCGATTTCCGGCAGTTTAACGAAGCATGGTCACTATTTAAATTATCAATTTGCACAACGCTGCGATGCTTTGATTAATGCTTTAAAACGGCCCCCCTCAGTAAATGACAACTTGAAACTTGGCGTGCGTGTTCTCGACATTTTATCGAAAGTTAGTTAGTGTATATCAGTTCATTTTTGTACATAAATGACTTTAAAAAATTATTTTTTCGTGCAATCGCACGCTAAGTCAGTATTTCGCGTTCTCAGCACAGTCCGCGAAATTTAATTTCGCGGCCGTTACCCATAGCAACGGCCGCGAAACCAAACGTCACTTTCAATAGTTATTTGTATGCTAAGGCCGCGAAATACCTTTTTAACGTAACGAAAGAACAGTAAAGATAATCTTGAGGTTGTTAAAAAGTTTCGCGGCCATGGCATGCACACTATTTTTCGTGCAATCGTTAAAATTATTAAAATAAATAGTTGTAAATAAATATATTATTGCTCTAAAATCAACAGCAGTTCAATTTATTTAACAATATCACCGTGTGCTATGGAAATGATATGTTTCAATATATACAAAATATTTTGACAGTTCTTGTCAAAACGCAAAATGTCTCATACTGATAGCGATATTTCAGTACCTTCCACTCCTCCTGAACTCAAAAGCGTTGTAAATTCGGCGCTTTCCGTTTTAATACCCGAAAAATCTAAACGGCAGTACGAAAAATGTTAGGGCGAGTTTAAAGATTGGTGCGACAAACAGAATGTTAAGACGATGTCTGAAAACATTTTTGAAAGTGACGTTTGGTTTCGCGGCCGTTGCTATGGGTAACGGCCGCGAAATTAAATTTCGCGGACTGTGCTGAGAACGCGAAATACTGACTTCGCGTGCGATTGCACGAAAAAATGTTTTCAGACATCGTCTTAACATTCTGTTTGTCACACCTATCTTTAAACTCGCCGTAACATTTTTCGTACTGCCGTTTAGATTTTTCGGGTATTAAAACGGAAAACGCCGAATTTACAACGCGTTTGAGTTCAGGAGGAGTGGAAGGTACTGAAATATCGCTATCAGTATCAGACATTTTGCGTTTTGACAAGAACTGTCAAAATATTTTGTATATATTGAAACATATCATTTCCATAGCACACGGTGATATTGTTAAATAAATTGAACTGCTGTTGATTTTAGAGCAATAATATATTTATTTACAACTATCTATTTTAATAATTGTAACGATTGCACGAAAAATAGTGTGTATGCCATGGCCGCGAAACTTTTTAACGACCTCAAGATTATCTTGCCTCGGCCGCAAGCGGCCTCGGCGATAACTGTTCTTTCGGTACGTTAAAACGGTATTTCGCGGCCTAAATAACTATAGGAAAACTCAGTACCTTAAAGGAAATCATGCATGCTGACAGGATTACTACCCAAAATATGGGCTACACTACTATTGGGAAATCAGATGAATCTGCAGCTTCTTTTTCTCGACATTTCATAGAAAGTTAGTGTATATCAGTTAATTTTGGTCTATAATACGAATTTTTCATCGTACCGGTACTCGATATCACCGCTAAGGGATAAATATTAAGTACTTCGAGGCATATTTGTTACAATTTTTTCAAAATAACACCAGAAAAATATACTTTTAAACTAAACACACAAGGTTAAACGCCAACTAATCGATATGTGTGCCCTCCAGCAAATATGGCCGACCTCTCAAAGTCACGTGTTCTGGAATGGTCTATTGAAACTGACACAAGAATTTTGTGGGGTTCTGAAGTACGAAACATGGTTATGCAATATTTAAAAGCTGTTGCTTGTAGTATTTAGTTTCTAATATTTGATATGTCGTTTTGTTTTATTTAAGATTATTTGTTGCTTCGATCTACTGACGTGTCTATTAAATGTCTATCAATTATATTTTAAATCATTAATGTTTCGAAATTTGTGATAAACCGATTTTATTTGTAGCTCAGATGTTGAATCCCACTCGCAGCATCGATTTGATTTGATTACCATCCACCTTGATAATTTTTTTTTCAATTCTGTTATAAGTTTAAAATTCTTTATTTTTGGATTAGGTATATGGCACACTTATTTTGAGTGATCGCTTACATCGGTAAGCGGAATGACCTGGATTTTGTTCCGGTTATTATATCGAGTAAGAGCCACACCTATGTTATACATAAAATGAAAGTATTATTAGTTCTTGACTAGCAATTTACATTTAAATATCAACAGGGGGCGTAGCTCAGATGGTAGAGCGCTCGCTTAGCATGCGAGAGGTACCGGGATCGATGCCCGGCGCCTCCAACAATTTTTTACATTTTTCAATTTCATTTTTGCCATTTGAAAGGACTGGTCAATGCTGTCTTCATTATTTTATTTTATTTTATTGAGTAACCAACAGAAAAAATCCAAATACAGGTTACAATTATTCAACTAATATTCATCTGACAAGTGAGCATTCGCTTCCATTATTCTATATAAAATGCTACCTACCACAAAAAGAAAAAGAAACATATCAAATCGTGAAAAGTGTAAGTATAGATGTTATCCATCTTTGACAAAATGATTAGTATGAAACTAAATTTACCCTTGAAGTAAAGAGAAAGAAAGGATATAATATAATATATACATATATAACAGAAAGTTACTTAAGACATCTTATATACATATATATAGTGTAGAGTAAAACTGATTGTAGGGCCTGCAGCGATGTAAAAGGAAACTCTTAAGTTTTTCCAAGCTTTCGGAATCTTTTATTCCATCATCAGGGAGACTACAATTGGAAATGTCATATAAGATTGTAAATTTAAAATTATAAGTACTCACATCTTATTTGAGGATGCTTACATATATGTTCATAAAAGTTATTTATAACTAACATTTTTTAACAAGATTAAGTTTCTGCTAATTATACATATCAGAAATGCAGTATTTTCAGTTCTTTTTTTAAAAAATACAGAACTGGACTAAATGACAAATTAGTTGTACATAGAGACATACTTCATTTGTTTATTTTCAAATGTGACAGTTATTAATTTGACAAGTGACATTATTTTGTTCCGAGACAAATAAACTTCAGTGAAGGTTAGAATTTCTGCGTTCGGTTAGTCTGATTTCATGGAGTTTAATGTCAAGAGAAAGTGAAAAATAATAAATTTCACTCAAATGGCTTAAATCTGTTCGTTTATTGATGGAGTTATTCTCTTCAGAGATAAAGGCCATTTCTAAGAAAGATCTTTTTGAAAGATGTGATTCTCTTGCAAGAACTGTAGTTGAAGGGTAGTTCATTCGGTGGTCAAGGTCATTAACATGTTTTGCTAAAGCACATCTTTCAGGATGTAGTCTACTGTCACTTTTGTGAGAAGTGATTCTGTAATTTAGTAATATTTTCGTTTGGCCAATGTAATTTTTTTCACAATCAAGACAAGGGATACTGTAAACAACATTTGAAAGTGAGAAAATATCATTTTTGTCCTTTACTTTTGAATATATTTGTCTTATTGAAGTAACTGTTCTTTTTGCAATTTTGATATTATCAAATTACCTGATAACTTTTTTCTGGCCAGTTTGGATGTTGTCTCTCTTTTCAGTAATGTTTATCTTGATACTTGCCTTAGAGCGATAGATAAAAATTGGGATCGTATCAGCAGTCATTGCACTATTGAAAAAGATTGTTTTTCCAACTTAATAACATTTCTTTTCGAAAATAACTATTTTTCATTTAATGGAAAATATTACAGACAAACTTTTGGAACACCAATGGGATCTTCAATCTCACCAATTCTTGCAGCTTATGTTATGGATGAATTGCTAGACACAGTGTTACCAGTCCTCTCTTTTAACTTATTTTTCATCAAAAAATATGTGGATGATATAATTTTAGCATTACCTAAAAATGGTATAACTGAAATTTTGGATACTTTCAATAGTTATGATCCATACATACAATTCACAATCGAAACAGAAGATTCAGATCTCTCAGTACCTTTCCTGGATACAAAACTTATGCGATCGATTGATAACACATTATTAATTGATTGGTATAGAAAACCATGCAGTTCAGGAAGGTATTTGAATTTCTTTTCTTATCACAAATTTTCGATGAAAGTGAATTTGTTGAAACAAATGAAAGACAGAGTACTCAAAATTTCTGATATATTTTTTCATAATAAAAATTTGAAAATACTTCAAGAACTTTTCATACAAAATTCTTATCCACCATCTTTAGTTAATAACATCTTGTTTAGCTCATTTTCAACAGAAGTTGATAATAGTGTAAGGACAAAATATGAATTCTCATAATGAACAACCTGTTGCAGATATGAATCAAAATTCAATTTTCTATGCTTCATTACCTTACATCAAGGAAATAACACCCAAACTAACCAGAATTTTACAACCGTTGATAAAATCAAAATTGCAAATAGAACAGTTACTTCAATAAGACAAATATATTCAAAAGTAAAGGACAAAAATGATATTTTCTCACTTTCAAATGTTGTTTATAGTATCCCTTGTCTTGATTGTGAAAAACATTACATTGGCCAGACAAAAAGAATACTAAATTACAGAATCATTTCTCATAAAAGTGACAGTAGACTACATCCTGAAAGATGTGCTTTAGCAAAACATGTTAATGACCTTGACCACCGAATGAACTACCCTTCAACAACAGTTCTTGCAAGAGAATCACATCTTGCAAAAAGATATTTCTTAGAAATGGCCTTTATCTCTCAAGAGAATAACTCCATCAATAAACGAACAGATATAAGCCATTTGAGTGAAAATTATTCTTTTTTACTTTCTCTTGACATTAAACACCATAAAATCAGAGTAACCGAACGCAGAAATTCTAACCTACACTGAAGTTTATTTGTCTCGGAACAAAATAATGTCACTTGTCAAATTAATAACTGTCACATTTGAAAATAAACAAATGAAGTATGTCTCTATGTACAACTAATTTGTCATTTCGTCCAGTTCTGTATTTTTTAAAAAAAGAACTGAAAATACTGCATTTCTGACATGTATAATTAGCAGAAACTTAATCTTGTTCAAAAATGTTTCTTATAAATAACTTTTATGAAAATATATGTAAGCATCCTCAAATAAGATGTGAGTACTTATAATTTTGAATTTACAATCTTATATGACATTTCCAATTGTAGTCTCCCTGATGATGGAATAAAAGATTCCGAATGCTTGGAAAAACTTAAAAGAGTTTCCTTTTACATCGCTGCAGGCCCTACAATCAGTTTTACTCTTAACTAGTCAGCGACTATCCTTTTTTTCTACATATATGTATATATATATATATACAGTGTGGTCATTTAAGTGTGCAACATATGGGAATCTTTTTAATGAATTGCACAACCAAAATACAAATAGTGCCAAAAGTTGGTGCATGCTCGGTTATCATTTTAGGTGCACTTAGACTGGTTGCAAGTCAAATAGCATACAGGGTAGGTCAAAAAATATAAAAATTGCTCAAGAGTAAAGTACCCTTATTTCAGAAAATTCAGCAAAATGTTATTGAAAAAAGTTGTTTACAATTGATAGTTATGCCCAAATACCAAAACATGGCCTCCCAAGTGATTTTTTAATTTTTGAATTTTTTTCGTTAATAATTTCCAAATATGTAATTTTTTTTATAATCACCCTTAGCACTTCCATAAAGTAACCACAACCAAATTGGTTGAGCATAGCTTTGTTCAAATTCAAGAATATTCGTATAATTAACTTGGATTTTTAATTTTTTAGGGATTCACAAACTTCATGTTTGTTGCAACGATATTCAGCTTAAGTTTAAAATTTCGCAAACCATATTTTTAACAAGGTAAAACATCATTGATGATAATATGCATATTCAAAAACTTTCATTTAATGTGAACATTTTGTGTTTGAAATGTTTATGAAAAAGCTGTACAAATTAATCGACAACCATTAAATCCTTTTAAAATAATCACGGATACCCAAAGAACAAAACAAGTGAGTGTTGACAGTAAACATTATGACAGTTTGGTGACATTACCTTCTCATTCTCGAAGAATTATTGTTCGATTATTGAGTTTATTTGATTTCAAATGCCTCCTCCAAGACAGTTAACGTTAGCCGAGAAGGCAGAATTAGATTTAATATGTGGAGATAACTATAAACCAGTGCGTGAAGCAGCAGATATATTCAATGAACGTCATCCAGACAAACAAGTGCACTATTCCACTGTAAGCAGAATTTTAAATAATTTCAAACAGACTGGCAGTTTGGATTATAAATATAAAAATGAACGTACGAAACCTGTATGTAATGAGGAAAATCATTTAGAAGTACTTCAGGCAGTTGTTGAAAACCCTAGAAGATCCACCCAAGAAATTTCCAGTTATACGGGTGTAAAACAAAGTTCTGTTAAGAAGATTCTTAAAAAAAATAAATATCATGCCTATAAGCTTATGTTTATTTGCACGTTTCAAGAACGAGACTATGACATACGGTATGTTTTCTGCATGTGGATTCAAGGACAAATAGAAGATCAACATGATCTCCATAAACACATTCTTTTTGGAGACGAATCTACGTTCACAACAAATGGCGTTGTCTCTTCCCAAACTTGTAGGTGGTGGTCGGACGAAAATCCGAATTTTGTCATTGACAATAAAAACCAATATTATCAAAAAACAAATGTATGGTGCGGTATTGTTTACAACAAATTATTGGGGCCGTTTTTTTTTTCGCCACAACCTAACTGGTGATACCTATTTACAGTTTTTGGAAAACGAACTAACGGACTTTTTGGAGAATATGAGATTACAAGAACGGCATAAATTATGGTTTGTACATGATGGATGTCCTGCTCATTCTACTAGAATTGTTTCAGAATGGTTAAATGAGAAATTTGGTGATAAATGGTTAGGACGAAATACTGATCCACGATGGCCTCCTCGTTCGCCAGATCTCACCCCATTTGATTTTTTTTATGGGGATATTTAAAGCAAAAGGTTTACAAGGATCGACCATTTAATAATGCTGAGGAGCTTGAAAATTCGATACGACATCATTGCAGAAATATTCCAGGAAGTGTGTTGCGATCTATTATTCGTGAATTTCATGATAGGACAATAAGATGCATTGATGAGAAGGTGGACACACAGAGACCCGTCGATAAATCTTTCTTCACACATTTGATAATGGTTAAGTTATGATAAAAATAAGCCAATAAAAATTGTCAAAACCATCGGCACCGCTTTCAAATACAATTGAAATCATTGTATTATTCCTTTTTGATTATTTTGTTAATATTTATTAATAATAATGTTTCCTTTCAACCCTCATTTTTTTGTTCCTTGGGTTTCCCGATTATTTTAAAAGGATTTCATGTTTGGCGATTAATTTGTATAGCTTTTTCATAAACATTTCAAATACAAAATGTTCAGTTCAAATGAGAGTTTTTGAATATACATATTATCATTACTAATGTTTTACCTTGTTAAAAATATGGTTTGCGAAATTATGAAGTTGTGTTGAATATCGTTGCAACAAACATGAAGTTTGTGCTTCCCTAAAAAAATTAAAATCCAAGTTAATTGAACAAATATGCTCGAATTTGAACAAAGTTATGCTCAACTGATTTTGTTATGATTAACTTATGAAAGTGTTTAGGGTGATTATAAAACAAATTACAAACTGGGAAATTATTAACGAAAAAAATTGAAAAACCAAAAAATGTCTTAGGAGGCCATGTTTTGGTATTTGGGCATAACTTTCAATTGTAAACAACTTTTCTCAATAACATTTTGCTGAATTTTCTGAAATAAGGGTACTTTACTCTTGAGCAATTTTTATATTTTTTGACCTACCCTGTATGCTATTTGACTTGCAGCCATTCTAAGTGCACCTAAAATGATTACCGAGCATGCACCAACTTTTGGCACTATTTGTATTTTGGTTGTGCAATTCATTAAAAAGATTCCCATATGTTGCACACTTAAATGACCACACTGTATATATATAAACACTACAAAACAACTTATACAAGACCTAATATTGTTAAAGTCCAATTTATATTGGGAATAAATCAAATATTATTTTATTTCTAAAACTTGAAAATTCTTCAAAGAACATGTCTACGTTTTCCAAACAGTTATTAGCTATGAGACAAAGTCTGTATAGAGGAGAATTCTTACCAAGATTTGAATGAGGAGTATTTAACGAGAACATTGTATTCTTATTTCTTCTATTATGTTGGGGAACATGGAATGAAATCATTTTTAGAAGTTGTATGGATTGAATTTGATCATTGACTAATTTATGTATGAATAGAAGACTGGAGATTACTCTTCTCGTTTCTAGTTTTTTTAATTTAAATTCGCTTAGTAATATATTATAGGGAATATCAATGCCATATTTCTTGTAATACAGATATCTCAGGAATTTTTTTTTGTACTTTTTCAATGTTATTTTTTTGCTCTGTATATAAAGGAGACCAGATAATGGAACCATATTCTAGAATACTTCTCACATAAACATTGTAGAGATAGAGGAGTGTCTTTTCATTTCTGAAATGACATGAGTTTCTAAATAATGAATCCAATCATTTTATAGGCCCTACTCACTGCATTGTCTATGTGAACACTACTACTCAGATTTCCCTGGAATGTAACACCAAGATCTTTAACTTGTTCTTTCGAAGGCAGAATTACATCATTCATTTTATATTCGAATTTGATAATGGTATTTTTCCTAGAATATCTCACTACATAACATTTAGAAATATTGAACGATAACTTATTTCCAACTAACCAGTCGAATACCTTGTTCAGGTCCTCCTGAAGCATATTACAGTCGTTGCTATTACCTATGTTTCTATAAATTTTGAAATCATCTGCAAATAACAAATTACTTGAATGTTGAATTTCTAGTGGGAGGTCGTTTATCATACACAAAAACAATAGTGGGCCCAAATTAGAGCCTTGTGGTACACCTGACAAAGAAATAAATTTATTTGACAATTCCCCTTGTAGACTACGTACTGTTTCCTATTTCCCAGGTATGATGCGCAAAGTGTCATCATGGTCTACCCTGTCAAAGGCTTTAGCAAAATCCGTATAGACAACGTCTACCTGGCCTTTGCCATCCACCACCTCGGTAACTGCTTGCGAAAACACCATAAGGTTTGTCACTGTAGATTTTGCGGTCATAAAACCATGTTGTTCGTCCCTAATGGACGGAGAAACGTGGTGATATATTTTTTCATATAGAATTGACTCGAAGAGTTTACTAGGAACACATAATAGCGACACCGGACGGTAGTTAATAATATTATTTTTACTTCCACTTTTGAAAATAGGACAGATTTTTGCACTTTTCCATGTATCAGGATAAACACAGGTCCTAATTATGAGGTTAAAGATTATCTTCATGGGCTCCAAGAGCAATTCCAAACAACCTTTGAATACTGGTGCCAAAACGAATTTTATACCCTTAAAATAAGAAAAAAAGTATCTGGCAAGGACCAGGTGGAAAATGTTGTTGAGGTTCCAACTTTATGGAAAATAATATTTTAACACGAAAACACTCAGAATAGTGAAATGGGAATGCAGTTTAGGGGTTGAAAACGGTTTTTGCGATTGGCGGCGAAACGACCTCTTAGCGGAAAATGTTCAAACGAAAAGTTGAAGATAACAAAAATATCGAAAACTTTTTTATTTAACACTTTTCGACATAACCTCAAATTAACCGTCAAAAAGCCAAAAACTCGATTTTTCAGTATTTAATTTTTTTCTAGCGTATAAATGATTCAATTTTCATGGAAAATTGTGAGAATATGTCTTTTTTGGAGTCGAATGAGCATAATTCTTTCGCAATTCAGAAGACTTCTAGTTTTCGAGTTACGTTCATTTTTCGAAAAATATACCCTTATCTTTCACGAACAATTGTCTTGGGTATTTCGAATGTGATCACTTTAATTGTTGGAATGTCGACTTAAAAAATAAATGGCCTATGTAACTTGGTGGTTTATTGATCGTTAAAAGTTGAGAAACAAACTCTCTCTAAATCATGATTTTCTCATTATTCTCAATGATGACTGATGTTTTTTTTTGGGGGTTTGAGGTCTTGAGTTAAAGAAAACTCTATATCTTTCCAGCCAACGTTCCGGCAGTTTATTCTGACATCTTCAGGGCACTGTAAGATATAAAAAAAGGTTGATATTTTTAAATTTATAAACTTTAGAACATTCAAATATGATTTTTTTTCCAGAAACAACCAACAATAATAGTTCAGTGGTTGTTTCTGAAAAAAAAAACATATTTAAATGTTCTAAAGTTTAAAAATTTAAAAACATCAGTCATCATGGGAAAAGGTCGTTAAAACTCTCAATGATTTTCGACTTCCATTATTTTTATAACAAAATGTAGTTTATATTTAATTATTTATAATAAAATATTTGAATACATAATAACAAAACAAAATTAATTTACTAATATCGTTTTCATTCTTTTTTACAACAATTGAAAATATTAAAAAAATCATGATGCAGGGAGACTTGTAGGTTTTTCTTAATTTCAAGCGATTTAACGATGAGTAAACCACCAAGTTACATAGACCATTCGAAAGTAGACATTTCAACAATTAAAAATCACTTATACACCTTCGAAATACAGAAAAACACCAAGGTAATAATTGTTTGCTAACGAACAGTCGTTACCGACCGATGATGAACCCTTTACTCCCATAAACACCTAACTATGTAGGCTTATTATGGCAAGAACCTGTCAGAAAACAAGTACTCCCCTGGCTAAGACCCCGACGGGTATTGAATTAAATCTAACAGCTACTTGTGCAACGTTCCTCAAAACATCAGAGGACGCAATTGCAAGTGCCCTCTATGACCAACCAGCAGAATTATGTTTTGATTTGGACGGGGTGACCACCTGCAGACTAGTTTCGAGGTTGTTGCCTCTCATCAGTGCAAGGGCAGGTCAACACAGACAGCACTGAAGCCATCTGTTCCCCGTCCAAACCAATACACACTCCGCTGATTAGTCAATTCTGGTTCACGAGATGAAAGCAGTTTCTAGGCCGCTCCACCTAGCGAGCAGAGGAAGACACTCCGAATCTCCGGGTTGAGAGATTTAATCGAAGAAGACAGAAATCTTTGGGAGATCGTTTGCTAACGAACAGTCGTTACCGACCGATGATGAACCCTTTACTCCCATAAACACCTAACTATGTAGGCTTATTATGGCAAGAACCTGTCAGAAAACAACTACTCCCCTGGCTAAGACCCCGACGGGTATTGAATTAAATCTAACAGCTACTTGTGCAACGTTCCTCAAAACATCAGAGGACGCAATTGCAAGTGCCCTCTAGGTGGAGCGGCCTAGAAACTGCTTTCATCTCGTGAACCAGAATTGACTAATCAGCGGAGTGTGTATTGGTTCGGACGGGGAACAGATGGCTTCAGTGCTGTCTGTGTTGACCTGCCCTTGCACTGATGAGAGGCAACAACCTCGAAACTAGTCTGCAGGTGGTCACCCCGTCCAAATCAAAACATAATTCTGCTGGTTGGTCATAGAGGGCACTTGCAATTGAGTCCTCTGATGTTTTGAGGAACGTTGCACAAGTAGCTGTTAGATTTAATTCAATACCCGTCGGGGTCTTAGCCAGGGGAGTAGTTGTTTTCTGACAGGTTCTTGCCATAATAAGCCTACATAGTTAGGTGTTTATTGTAGTAAAGGGTTCATCATCGGTCGGTAACGACTGTTCGTTAGCAAACGATCTCCCAAAGATTTCTGTCTTTTTCGATTAAATCTCTCAACCCGGAGATTCGGAGTGTCTTCCTCTGCTCGCTAGGTGGAGCGGCCTAGAAACTGCTTTCATCTCGTGAACCAGAATTGACTAATCAGCGGAGTGTGTATTGGTTTGGACGGGGAACAGATGGCTTCAGTGCTGTCTGTGTTGACCTGCCCTTGCACTGATGAGAGGCAACAACCTCGAAACTAGTCTGCAGGTGGTCACCCCGTAAAGTCAAAACATAATTCTGCTGGTTGGTCATAGAGGGCACTTGCAATTGCGTCCTCTGATGTTTTGAGGAACGTTGCACAAGTAGCTGTTAGATTTAATTCAATACCCGTCGGGGTCTTAGCCAGGGGAGTAGTTGTTTTCTGACAGGTTCTTGCCATAATAAGCCTACATAGTTAGGTGTTTATGGATGTAAAGGGTTCATCATCGGTCGGTAACGACTGTTCGTTAGCAAACGATCTCCCAAAGATTTCTGTCTTCTTCGTAATAATTGTTCGTGAAAGATACGGATTTTTTTTTTCGAAAAATGTACATAACTCGAAAACTAGTCGTCTTGTGAATTGCGAATACTGCTTATTCTACACAAAAAAAACATATTTCTACAAATTTCTAAAAATCGGGTTTTCGCAATTTTGACTGTTAATTTGAGGTTATCTCGAAAAGTGATTTTGTGTTATGTGGAAAGTGGAAAAGTTGTTTTAATTTTCCACAACTTTCATTCCGAACATGTTCCGCTGGGATGTCACGTTTCGCCGCAAATCACAAAAAATGTTTTCAACCCCTAAACTGCATTCTCATTTCACCATTTTGAGTGTTTTCGTGTTTAACGGCCGTTTGCACCAAAATTTGAATTATGATTTGGCTTAACTAATTGAGGATTAACTATTAACTGATAATTAAATTAACTTGGTAACCGCAGATCAAACCATGTGGTGCAAAGATATTTTGATTTAGTGTGGATTTAATTTTAACTAGAATTTAATTAAAATTCGTGCAAACGGCTGTAAATAATTTTATTTACAACCATACGAGTATATATTTACAAAAATTAAATGCGCCAACCCTTTCAGGGGGCCTATTCTCGAAACTGGGGAACATCGTTTTCCTGAGAAAAGTAGGCACAGTTCTCCTGAGAAAAGTAGGCACAGTTCTCCTGAAACTCATCAAAGCGTATTCTCGAACACATGTGATCATTCACTTCGCGTGAAAGCTGGGAACGTGATTCTCCTGCTATTTTGTGGGAGATCGCGTGTCATTTTTAACCATGATTTTTGTCATTTTAGACTTGATTTTGACACAGCATTTGGTGTTTACTGTTCAGTTCTCTTAGTTTTTCGTGTATTGATGGATTCTTTAGAAGGAAAAGGTTGAAGTTGTTCTCAACAATCTCCAAGGTAGGATTTTGATCCAAAGTAACATAAGCGCGGAAGGCCTTTAATCTGTTTTGCGCTGTGAGTCTCAACGATCCCCGACATTATCAACTGATTCTGTTTCTTATATTGTTTCAAAAGCAGAGGGGCAAGCAGAACGTCCGCCCCGAAAAATGTTATACTCATTAAGAACCTCACTGGCTTCTTGATGGAAGTGTTTACTTTATATCTACAAACACCGAAAAGTAATATAAATAAGTTTTAAATAACTTTGTTGTTGGAGGTGCTAGTAAATTCGAGATTTTATGCTTCAGGAAGTTATCAGAAGTGACAGATGCAAAACAACTATAAATTTCAAATTACTAAGTAAAACTCCCAAACAATCTTCAAGAGTTAGAAAATTTGCGCAGCATGTACCTATGAAGATACGGTTTTTTATGAAATGAATATTATTCAATAAGCTAGAGTTCAGCTCAGTGGATAATAATATAATACAAAACACATAATTATTTGATTTAATTTACAAAATAGATTATTTTGTAACTCTTTTTCCTTCAACCACTGAAAATGTAAGGCTTCTACCAAAAATCGTCTGGCAACGTTGTGTCAACGGTTCTCTCGAGAGGCTGTGATCACATGCTTTCGAGAATACCGATTTCTTGAGCAAGAACATTGCAGGCGATGTGAACAGTCACATCCAGTGATGGGAACGTTCCGTTCTCCTGAACTCGACAATTAATATAGACTCTAGAAATTTTCCATAAGAAGTTGCGAAACATATGAATTACTAGATATGTGTTGTGAAATGTACAGTACATATTGTCGTGAACGAGCAGTGCCCTTTGAATTATTTTAGTACATTGATCCTTTCACTCTTGTTAATTTCTAATTCGATCACGATGGCAGTTCATTGTCATTATGCGTTTGACATTGAAATTGTCCAAGGTCGCGTGCCTTGCTAAATCGTTGACTGAATGAAAATGAAACATTTCTAACTATGAATATAAGATCATTGGAATTAGGAGATAGTTAGTAATAGACTCCTATAGAGGTGTAATAGAATATTGAGACGCCTCTGGTCGTGGGACCAAATCCATTTCAATAAGAAAGTTGCATCCCACATGTTCCTCTGGGCGATAATACCGAACTTTAGTTACAGAAATAGTAGAACTAAAAATTTATGAGGGGCATATTATAAACAATAGATTTTTCGTGAGAATCAGAAAATCCATTCAACTTTGAAGATATTGTAAAATCTGGCAATTTCAGCCTGAATAGACCAAGGGTCGATTGTTTACCATCTGGTACAACTCGTTTTGATGCCATTCCAGGAACGAACGGTCGTAAATATCTTTCTGGCCTTTTAATCAATTAATTTTTGTCTTAAATAGTACATATATGGAAATAGGTCACTCGTTGTAAATGCATGCAAATTATTGTTATTTTAAAAGTAAGAAGGCAGAGTGACATCGGACGAACAAAAGAGAATGTTTGATAGTTTTTTGTCGACCGTTTTCTATCAAAGTGAAACAAAACCACATTCGACGCGAGTCCTAAAATGTACGGGGCGGTCAACCACATGATGTCACGTAATAGGAAAACTTATATGTAATTAATTAGGACTGTAGAATACCAGAATAGGGTTTAGAATGCCAAGACCATTCTAGTAGCGACACGTACCTAATATCTTACAAGTAAAATATTCTGAGGGCGGGATCATCCCCCCTATCTTTTAACGAATTATAGAGTCGAACCGTTGGAGATCTCAAAAACAAGTTTTTAGTTGAAATGTTGTGTTTGAAGCAGTAAGTCGAGTGAAGAATACTCAGGTCAAGGCCTCACCTTGACCTGGGACATGTCCGATCTATTTTCTCAGAGTTGAAGGGTTTCTTAAGTATGTTATCATTTATTTTGTCAAAGTCTCTAATCAGTTTCACGTATTTAAAGATGGTCTTGGTAAGCTAACATGCTAGATAATATATTGTCAATTAGATAGGTTTTTGTTTTGAGTTATAAAAATATTGTTTTCAGTCTGTTCTTATTTAATTATTGAAGTTTCCAGTATTTTGATTTTAATTCTGAAAGTAAATTCTCTATATCCTTTTTTTCTCGTAAATATTAACATTCTAGTCGCATATTTTTACAGTTTTATAATTTATTTATCTCCGTTTGCCTTAATAAATGAAAAACAGACTATTTCTCGAGTTTCCTTTGTTAGTTAAGTCAATAATTGAACCAAACCAAAATTACTGAATTACTGAAACCAATCAGCTCTGAACGGGCTAATTAAAGGTGCATGTTCGATAAGTTAAAGTGTTACCAATCCAGAGCAATGAACCGACGACGGGAGTATTTAGGTGAGTAAAATTCATTGTCGTGATTGAGATCACATATGAGGGTTTTATAGCTGAATTAATCTCCACAAAAGTGTTATTCTGTGAAGTTGTGTGTTAAATGAGAGTATTTTGATCATGATAGAACCAAACATATTATTTATCTAGCTTAAAGAATTCACACGCTAACGGCCAACCAGCGCGCTGAATTATATGTATGAATAAATAAAGGGATGGGACATTAAGAGTCATTCTAATCTGATATAAAATTAATTAATGGTTCAATCCAAATGATTAAGATTTGCTAATAGGAAAGTTAGTACAGAGGAGAGAGCCCTAGTACTCAATTAGCCTTATAGGCCAGGCCCTTTTGGCCTTAGCTGTAAGTATTGGTTTAGTGATGGTTTTAGGTAAGAGTTTTATTTGTCCCATATCATACTATTGAATGTCCCTTATTTAAAATATATAGTTCATTTTTCCCCCAGTGACCCAGTTTGTTATTCAATAAATGTTTATGTTCTGTTGTTACTCCTTGAGTTTCAATAGCTACCATCTCTAGCTACACCCCAAGTTGCATACGAATCAGGACGCTACCCTAGCAGCCCCAGTCGCGACAATATCACGAAATTATCTGCAGTGATAGCTCGAAAATATTTCAGTGGAATCACCGCATTCAGTACGCTCACAGCATGTTTACTGAAAATAGAGCAATAAATGTTTAATATGTTATTAAAGTTTTGATACGTGATGGGGGCGAGTTAATTAAATTCCAGTCAATTTCAGCGACAAAACCGCATATTGGGCGTAATAAAACGAAGCTGCCTGAATAAACATCGACCATTGTGTATTGATCTCGTGGAATATACAGTGCGGTTTTTTATATTCCCTCGCCCCCCTCTCTGAACATTTGCACGATTCAACGCACAAACGTGGGACAAGAACCGTTTTGAATGGTTGAAACACACCTTCTTTGAATGTATAAAATCAAATTTTGATGAGAACGAGGTATCTCCCGGTATATTATATCTTTGGCATGTTGTCAAACCAAAAGTAAACTCCTGTCAGACATCTGTCAAGTAATTTTGAAAGACTTCAAATTGAAATATTCAAATCTATCGATAAGAGATTTCGCTAATCGCATAAAGATTTAAGAAAATTTATAAATACGAGCACGTTGAGTAGGGTTGTCTGATCAAACAGATGGTGGGAAATAGAAAATTCATTCATAATTCATATCTATCAATTTACAGTAGAGACGTGGTCGTGAATTAGAAACAGTAGTTCACGTTCTCGAAATCTTTTTGTCCTCTGGACAATAAAAAATACATAATTTAAGAGGAAATTGAAGCTGGCAAATCTGACATCATTTTGGTTGACATTTGAATGCGGAGCAAGGTTTGACCAAACAAAGTTCTACTTGGTGAGATTGTTGCCATTTATTTTGACACTGGAATCCAGAAGATACTAATTTTATCTGAAAGGAGATCATTCCAAAGAAATATACTAATTAGTCGGGAAATATTTTAGTATTACGATAATAGTGTTTCTGGACATTTGACTAAAAAGTCGCTGTGTTTAGGTTAGATAATTAGCTATAGTATAATTTTCTTCGTATTATCTGCTCATCTCATTTCATCCTTTCTTCTCTGTTGTTATCTAACCAAATTGTAAGGTTCTTAGTTCGGTCAAACATTGATGGAACCACCATAAGAATTAAGCTGAATTATTATCAAATGATTGATATTTAAATTGATTAATTATAACCCACTTTTCAGATTATTATCACTCTCTAGTCTGGGATAAGAGTTATTTCATGGTATCAATGATACTACTTTTTGGAATAAAAACGTTGTTATTGTTCGACAGATGGCGCAGTGGGGAGGCACATGATGATGACCGATCGGAAAGGCCAGTTTCTGTGTCAGTCCCCAAAAATATCGATGCAGTTCACGACATGATTTTAACAGACCGTCGAATTGGGCTAAAACGGATATCTGAAGCACTGAATATTTCATACGAACGCGTTCATCATATAGTTCACGTCAATTTGGACATGAGAAAAATTGCTGCAAAATGGATCCCCAAATGTTTGAATGTTGACCAAAAGCGTGCAAGGGTAGTAGCATCACGTTCGATCTGTGCTCGATTTAAAATCGATGTAGACTTCTTCAACCGAATTGTTACTATGGAGAAGACTTGGGTACATTTCTACGATCCAGAAATAAAGCAACAATCGATGGAATGGCGTTACTCCGGTTCTCCAAGACCTAAGAAATTTCGTGTCCAAAAATCTGCTGGAAAAGTTCTTGCTTCAGTTTTTTGGGATTGCCATGGAGTAATCATGATTGATTTCTTGGATAAGGGTAGAACAATAACTGGAGATTACTATTCGACATTACTGACCACTCTACAGGAAAAAATTAAAGAGAAAAGACGCGGAAAGCTATCCAAAGGTGTTTTGTTTTTGCAGGACAACGCCCCTGCACACAAATATCATGTTGCCATGCAAAAAATTCGTGATTTAGGGTTTGAATTACTAGAACACCCCCCTTATTCACCAGATTTGGCTCCGTCCGACTATCATCTCTTTTCTCAACTGAAAAAAAAGTTTAAAAGGTCGAGGAGGTAATAAAAGCTGTGGAGGTCTGGTTTTCAAAGCAAGAAGAAATTTTTTTTTGAAAGGTCTAGAGACGTTGGAGGTTCGCTGTAATAAATGTATCCAATTTAGAGAAGAATATGTTGAGTAATAAAATATTTTGACATTGAAATTTTGTTTGGTTCCATAGTAGGCTATGAATTTTTCAATATATCCTCGTATACGATATGCTGGTTGGTGAAGTTGGAAAGATAAATTGATCCTAAGAAAATCTTACATTTTACGTAAATTATTCGCACACAAACCAATCATCATATAGAGGGTCATTTACTTACACAAAAGTTGTCAGTGTGCGCTCCCCACCAGAAGAAGTTGAAAATCAAAATAAATTACAAAACTGGAACAAAAAAATTACCTGATTGATTTGTATGAACGCGGCGCCACTGGATGGAAACTGCCCATGTGAAACCGTGCTGGCTCACATTTCAAAATGGCAAAAATAAATGAAATATTTTTGCAAGTCACATACATAACACAGCACAACATAATTACATGTTATCATTTCAAAGCAAATAGTTTGTGTTAAACCAAGACTCCGACTAATCACACAGGTGCTGATGGATCTTTTTCGAAGAACTGCTTCATCAACAACAACAGCACGATTCACTGCAAGTTCGAAGTGAGTTGGAAAACATGACCCGTCATCACGAAGTATTTGCACTGCAACAAAAACCGTTTGTAAGTTTGGATGGCGTCTGTTTGGAAATTTTCTCGCGTATTCAATACGATCACTGTTGCAAATCAACCTGACGATGTATTGACGAGGGACATACATACGTGCACCAGTGCCAATTCGTCTCAAATTTCTGTACTTAGGGCTACTACGGTTTATAATTGAATTATCTGGAGAAAACGGGTTTTGTTGAGGGATGACGTTAGTTTTTTTCCACATACGCCTTGGGTATTTGTTCGGTAATACGTACAACCAAGACAAATCGGAGACAAGTAGACAATGGCCATCAGCGATTTTGCACTCGGAGTTAGTTACATTGCAACACTGCAATGCTTCAGTTCTCATGACAAGCACGATTATGTTTTCACGGTTCCTGAAATTAAATGATGCTTTGGCGTATCCATTGCAGTTGACGTACAAAAAAATTTGGTTAAATCATCACGGATAGCTCTCAAATCTTACAGGTGCTTCCGCACATGATAGACCAGTACCCCATTTAATTTTGTGTAAGTGGTGGTAAATCACCCTGTATACTGGAATGTCAATTGTTTGATTGTGTCAAAATTGACAAATTGAAAATTATGTCTTGGGTTTGACGATTAGTCACATTTCCTTCGAAGACAATTATTTATTTATTTTTATTTTGTATTTCAACTTTATGGATGCTTGACCATAAGTAGGCCAAGCTGTAGATGATAATTTTTCAAACAAGAAATAGTGAAAAAAAAAATTCAAACTGATAAATTGTGAAAGGCTTTCGCGGTCATCGTCACTTGCATGGTGGTTCTTCGGGTTGTAAGGCCGACTATGTTTGGAGAAGATTTCGACGTTTCGCCAACACGAGTGGTTAGCATTTTCAAGAGATATTTTCTTAAGAAACCAGAAACTTTGAAAATATCTCTTGAAAATGCTAACCACTCGTGTTGGCGAAACGTCGAGATCTTGTCCAAACATACCCCAAGTAACAGTTTCAGTTTTGTGATAGCCCTCAGAAGGTTCTGAAGACCATAACAATCACAGCATCGATAAAACTGTTTTGCTGTAACGACATCCATAAAACCTCCTTAAAGCTGCTATAAATCTACGAGGGCCCACTCCTATGAAGGTTCTCAGGGCTATTTTGAAATGCAAGCATAAAACCTGCTTGCCTTATTCGCAGGATTCTTAATAACCTCCTGAGGATCATTATAAAACCAAATCATGGGGCTGTTATAATCCAGTTTGTCATTAAAAAAATCTATTTGGCATCAAAATATCTTTTTTTGAATGAAATTGGGTTAGAAAATATTCCATAAATAACTACAGCCAAAACGGACTTAAATTAATCTAATTCTTCAGTTGCGAAAAATAGGGCGACTATTTTACAATAAAAATATAATGATGGCGTCCTGGCAGTGATATGTGAAGAATATATAGGTATTCAATAACGTGAAATGTCGAATATCATTTGCGAATGAAATTTTTTTGACAAAATGACATCAGTTAGGTGGTAAATCTGCAACGCGAGCCAATAACAACGCGAAATTAAGAAAATAAACAAAATACCACATAAAATTAAAAAAATATTTTGACTCATATCTTTCCCGGATTGATTTGTACTATATCTAAATACAAATGGATACCAATAATTGTGTATTTCCTTTCCGTCATACACTACTATCATTTAAGTAGAAATAGTTTTATGCTTTGATTTTATAGCGGTTCTCGAGAGTACATCTCAAAACCTTAATAAAACCTCATCGTTAGTTTTATTACAGAACCATTGCATGGACTTGAGGAGTGCTATAAAACCATCACAAAACTAAGTTTCTATGTGGATTATTTTAATACCAAAAAGATTTATCGTGTATGTGTATAAGCCATTGTAAAACCATCATAAAAACAAATATACTTAAATGCTGAATGGTTTTATCTTATAGCCTTCAGGAGTGTTTTGAAACTGATTCATAAATATGTTTGCTCTGGTAGCGTATTAGGAATAATATATGACCTGCATAAATCAAATTGGGCATTACCTAACCTTCATAAAACTTTCATAAAACTAGGATAAATCCAAATAACATTTAAATTGTTACTTGGGACGTCGGCTTTACAACCCATGTAAAATTCAAACTTTTTTGTTTTTTTGCGAATATCTCAAAAAGTACTGGAGGAATCGTTTTATGGTTAATAGAACTTCTGTAGAGAAATATAAAACCTACAAAATGGTTTTTTATACGACCAGATCGGTGCATTTTCACTGAGAAAATCCGGGAAATCTCGAAAAAGAGATCATTTTTCAAAAATTCATAATTTTTATAAATCTGAAGCTGGACAAACTACATTGCGGAAACTGATAGATAATAACATATGTTTCAACTGTGCTTAAGATTGTTTATGTCCGATCTGTAGTTTTTTCACAATCGCGTTATAAACAATTTAAGGGCAAATGTTTCTAAATTCGCCGATTTAAAGGAAATCGTCTTATTCAAATTCTGTAAACGGCATTTGGAAGTAGAGATCAAAATCTACAATTAGTATATTTTGGTTTTTCACCTGAAAGGTGGAAAATGTGTTGAAAATGTTACTGACATTTACTGAAATATCAATGACATTTTCAACACCCCTCTCAGGAGGAAATCCAAATATCCATATCCATTTTATATCTAGATTATCTTGTACATCTCATCATCTGCATCTCTGATATTTCTATTTTCTGTAGTTGTCTGTATCCAATATGTAGTTTTTTTTACTTTCTGTGAAATTTATTTCATTATCTCGTCTACAAATACGGTGAACAGCAATGGACTCAGTCCTCCTTCTTGTCTTAACCCTTCTCTTGTTGTACATTTTTCTGACATTTTGTTTTGTCGGATCACACAGTTAACAGTATTTTTTCATATATTCTTTATTGTCTTGTTATTTTGTTCTCAGTTCCTCTATTCTTCAGGATTTCCAATAACTTTGTCCTTGGCACCGTGTCGAACGCTTTTTCGAGGTCAATGAATCCTATCTTGTCCGTGCTGTAGCTTTTTTTCTGCGAATCTTTTCAATGTGAATATATGGTCCTGTGTACTTCTGCCCTTCCTTAACCCGCTTTGTGATTCTTCTAGTTTTGTCTCTACTGTAGGTCTTATTTTATTATCTATAATATTTTCATATATTTGTTATGCCTCTACAATTCGTGCAATCATACTTATCTTAATTTTTTAATATTGGGACAGTCATTGCTACTTTCCAGTGATTAGGTATCTGCTGTTCGGACCATGCTTTATTAAATATGTTTAACAGTATTTTTAGCCCAATTTTTTCTAAATTTTTGAACATTTCAGTTGTTGGTTTGTCTTCTCCAGGTGATTTAACATTTTTTAGTTTTTGTATAACTTCTTTCATTTCTTGTTGTGTTTTGTAATTTATTTCTCGTTTTCGTTTCAATCTTGTGATACTTCGTTTTGGTTTGTTTCTTTTTCTATTTGTTGGTGGCCATCCAATTACTCTGTCTTCCCTTATAATTTCTCCCTTTTTGTCTTTAATGCTTTGAACCTCCGTTGTTTTCTCTTGTCTCAGTGTTTTTAGTGTTCTATAGAGTAATTTCTGGTTTGATTTGCTATCGGTTTACATTTTTTCTCCAAATTCTTCCCAAATTTTCCTTTTTGTCTTAGTTACTAGCTCTTTTACTTTTTCCTTTAATTTTTGTAATTTTCATAATTGTCTACAGTTTTGTTATTCATATAAGTTTTCCATTTCTTTTTCTTCATCTTTACTTGGTTTTTATTTCTTCTGTCCACCAAGCAGTTTGTTTTTTATATTTGGTGTGGGGTAAATAACATTGGTATAAGCTTCTCCAACTACACGAACAGTCACATTTTGGCAAAACGCTGGTGATGTACCACTTTTTTGGAGCTCGACTGTGCTTTATAGTTCTTGTGTAGCGAGCGGCGAAACTCTGGCGAGTCGTTGGAAATGACTATGCATACGGCTGATTGTGTTTCTGTCTCCCAAAGAGCATTTGTTGAACATAATCCAGTCTTTTATGATTTCAAACTTGAACGATTTAGCAAATGCCCTGGAATCATCATAGATTTCAAACTGAACTGAAGAAAAAATGTTATTTCATTGGTTTCATAGGAAAACATAACTTGTGCCACATTTCTTGTAAAAGTTGAACATTACAGGATTCTTCATTTCTTATAAACAATAATAAAAAATTCCTGGAGGCGCCGGGCATCGATCCCGGTACCTCTCGCATGCTAAGCGAGCGCTCTACCATCTGAGCTACGCCCCCTGTTATATGATAAAGAAATAAATGCAATATAAAGAACAAGAACCACTTCCGAGCAAATTGAATTTTGCCTCGAGCCATAGGTGTGGTTGTTTGCTTTCCTTTAATGTAATTCACAAAACAAAACCAGGGAAGTCGATACATTTCAATACACAACACCGAAAACCTTCACACTCAATCATCCTGAGGTATATAGTATGGATCCTCAATTTAAATATTGTTACAAATCAGGGTTAACAAATGAATGGAATTTTTTTTTGACAATACCTTTTATTTTATAAGCCCCACAACTAAAACGTATCCCTAAGCTTCCTTCTTTGTTTAACTTAATGGTTAGTTCACAAAGTGACGATTTACTGATCGGTTTTCATTAAACTAAAAACAACATCAACCCGTGAAAAAATTAAAAACTATCGCATAACATCCCAGAAAATGACACATCGGCTCCTACTTAGTGTGACACAAACTTATGATACACCTCTCAGTCTCCTTCACTTATCCAGCAATATTTTTTAAATGATTTTCGCCAACGTTATTTTTTCCAAATGGTAAAATAATGCTGCACTAGTACCATTTCTATTGAAAAAGTCTTGTCGGTTCATAGTTCTGATGCTAGATCTTCAATTCCATGCTTTAGTAAGACAGGAAATGTTCCATCTGGTCCAGGCGATTTGTATCGGCTGAAGGTGGTTATTGCCCGTATTACTTTCCGGTATGTTACGATCCGTCATCCACCTCCCAGTCAGCCCTGTTCGCCCTTAGTTGAAGGTTGACAGGGATTTCATTGCTGGGATTTGTGACAATGGTAGATCTTGGAAAGTGTGTCTTGAGCAAACTGTTTCTTTCTCTATATTTGTGTGGCTTCTAGTGAGCTTTTTGAGAGTCCACACTGGGTTATGCGGTTTTTGGAGAGTGTGCGGTGGAGTCTTGCTCTTTCTGAGGTTTGTTCTATGTCATCACAGAATTTCCTCCATGCTTTCTTCTGCTCCTCTCTGATTGTTTTGTTGTATTCTTTAGTGTTTTGGAATATTCATCTCACTCACCAGTTATTTTTCGCTCTATTGAATAGTTTGCGTGTTTTTTCCCGGAGTTTAGTGAGTTCGGTGGTCAACCAGCTCACCTTTCCTTTAGTTTGTCTGCTTTTCAGGGGGACAGTAGTAACTTTCTAATGCGAAGCCATCATGGCCTCTTGAAATTTCTCTTTCATCATGAGCACTGTGTGTATTTGATTTGACATTTCTAAAAATGTTCAGGTTTTCCCCAAGCTCCTCCCGATATCTCAGCCGGTTGGTTCTTTTTGGTTCCCGATACATTTTGGCCGGTTCACTTGTGTGCCGATCTCCAGGTAAATGTGTTGGTGGTCTGAGTTTGATGGTTTATTTGAGACTAATAATTTCCCATGTCAATGATTTCTAATGATAGATCGTCTTGATTGCTGTCTGTGATTTACCTGTAACAAAATTCAGACAGATTCAAAACGTTCATGTCAGTTTCAAGAAGTATGCATGTTCCGGCATTTTGCAGGTTTGATTTTAATGGATCTTACCTTTGGACCGTCCGGGAGCCGATATTTGCCATTTTACTTTCCAGCAGCGGGATTATATTTTACGAATCAATTAGAATCCGCCATTTTGACTCGATTATTGGTATTCCGTTTCTCGATTACGTCGTATAAACTCGATGCGAATACTCGATAGCTCAATAGGAGTCGAGTTTATCCTTTTTTTAACCTTTCTTTAATTTTATTAATGTGTTTTTCATCCACTACAGTGCGGAAAAAAGATGGTTGTTTCATATTTTAGTGGATTCATTGCAGAATTAACTTTTCCTTCTGTTTGCTACATATCAAGCGATTTCATTGAAACATCCCATGGCCAACGCTTTCAAATTGAAAAATGCCCATTGGGAAATGTTATAAATATTTCTCGAAGAACGTTTTATTTACTTTTTTTTTGATAAAGCATAAAATTGCGACTTATTTTGACTTATTTTGAGTATAAAAAAATCCCGACTTTTTTCTTCTTAATTTAAAAAGAAATTCCTCATGCATTCTTGATAAGAGATAATCTCTTTTGAAAATATAAGCAAATATAAGCACATCAAATCATTGTCATGACAAATAGGTCACAATATTATTACAGATAATATAATTCAATCAATTTATTTATCGTCTACTAGTACATTTCATCTTGATTCCATCTTGTTGCTTATTGAATCAAAATGTCATTACAATCCATCAAGCGATTTCCGAAGTAAAATTCGATCGTGAAATAGAAGTATAAATTCCATATCGAGTTTATCATCGTATCGTACGATACTCGACGGTCGTTGAATAGAATCTCCCTGCAAGTTTTTTAATCAAGCCACGTCAATGTTATGTGCGAAAATTCTGGATAGGGTTGCTGTTGCATCCTTACTGTGCTGCAGGTTGGTTTGAGCTTCCCGCAGCCTTGGGATTGCCCCTATTAAGGCTAACAACCTTGCAGTTGACTTGTTCAAGCCCCTCGGGCTTGCAGGTTCTTCAAGGATTTAAGAGAACAAGAGTTAGGCAAAAGGTCTCCTCCTGTCTCTTAATGACGTACCAATCTCCAGAGTCAAAACCCAGATTCTGGGTTGTGACAAGCTGGAGAATTTTTTTCGATTTCATTTTTTGGCATGGTTTCGGAATCCATAAAAACACCTAGGTTGTTCGGAGGATGTCCTTAGCTAATCCAGCTTTAAGAACACTCACCTCCCAAGGGGTTATTCTCGAGACGCAATGGAGGAGCAATGATTTCGTGTTGTCGATTGAACACGTTAGGACTAGCAGGCCCTTGTGGGCTTAGCTGTTCTGGAAGTTCGGACCCTTACCCGGCTCGCATGCGAAAATCTCCTCAATGAGCGCACTGCAGGAGAGTCCCTTTGTCTTCTGACAGGTGCTGCTCTGGATAGTTCTTCAGAACACCAGCCATCTTCAGACCTCTTGTAGCCTCCTCGTAACTGCTTCGTTCAGTTTGGTCTGCTAACACAGAGGCAGTCACGAGATTGTCACATCTTGGTTTATTCTCCCGCGAGGCGCTCACTGGAAAGGAGGGGTTGCTAGGCTGGGCTCGCTTTGTTCTTTTGGGAGTTTGAAATCTGCTTCAGGTTGTGCTGTATGTTTGTTGTAGCACAGATATTTTCGTATTGCGCCAGTTCAAGCGCCACTTTCTGGGTTTGATTTCTTCCCCAGTCTCCTTAGCCAGCGTGATCTCCATTTTTCCTTTCTGTGCCCCAGAGGGCATTTTCCTCTCTCTCAGATGTAGACGATTTATATCTGATGCCACGTTCTGTACGTAGGAGGTATTGAAGTTTTGGTACTGTCTCCAGAAGGCATACTGCTCTCGGATTCCAGGGGTTTGTCTGGAGTGGTTTGACCCAAACTTGGTTGCAGTGACGGTTTCTGATACCGTGTATGATTCAACTGGAATCTCCTCGGTTATCCTCTCCATTGGTTTGGCTGGGTTTTCCACAGCTGGATGTTCCCCAGAGATTTTATTGTTTTTCGGTCTTTCGTTAGGTTCCCACGAGTGTGGGGGAAACGGAGTCCATTTCTGCAGAGCCTCCTTTACAGATGTAAGGCTATTTACTGTGAAAGGTCACCTGGTATCCCACGGGCTCCACTCAAGGTGGTGCACTCCCAACTAATGTGATTATCTACCACAGATCACAGAGTTTTTGCTTTTGTTTCTAGTCAGACAAAAGAGTGTTTCAAGATGATTTATGCGATTGCAAAATCTGTCATTCTGGACGAAGGTTTTTTATTTCAACCTCAATATTTTTAAATGATACCTCTCGATACTATGGATCTGAAGTCCGATATGCGTTTTTTCTTCATTTCTGAGGTTGTAACGTTATGTTTTCCCTTGTCTTAGGATTATTCTGTCATTTGCGGAGCTTCTGGTGTTCTCTTTTTGATGTTACGTTACATCCAGTTCCCAGAGTTTCCGCGTTGATAAAAAATTCAACCCATTTTATGAGGCAGAGCACATAAATTACCATAATCTCGCGTCGGTCTATTCTGTGGCGGAACTCGTGAACTTCGAGTCTCTAGCGAAAAGATTTCGCGACACAAAAACAATTGATGCAAATTAACTTCATGACCTAATTAGGCGAATGTACCGTGTACGCTTCCTGAATAAATTAGGGAATGCGAGATGCTTCGTCACGTAGGCATGTACTGCATTGCAATGAAACAGGCTCTTTCGGGGAGTAGTCTAGTCAACATGTACCATTTAAGAAAAAAAAATTGTATAGTCATCGAAAATTATGATCATAGTGTCAATTGATTCGTAATGTTATATGGGAAGTTTGAGGAAAGGTCCCAAAAGTGGCTGAAAAAAATTTCAAAAGTAATAAAATATTAAGTGAAGAAAAAGTGGGGCTTTGGTTTGTTTTGAATATCTCGAAATATATTAAAGAGTTTCGAAATGTTAAAAAATATCTGAAATGATTAGCAAATTTGCTGAAAAAAAGTCTCCCGAAACTTACCTTCAATATTTATAATTTTTACAGAGCCCTGAAAATAGTGCCAAAAACGGGTAGTCTGGCTTTCGCGCGCGTTGCGAAAAAATTTAATATATTAAATATAATGCAAAAATTGGTTTTATCCGTAACCCGATTGACCCAACTAACATAATTCAGGATAAAATACTCGATTCTTGTTTATGATCTTTTTTTTTCGTAGTAAGGTAATTGGGGGGAAGATGCCAAAAGGGGGAAGATGCCTAATCTAAGTATTTTGGACAATACTCAATAGATCGCGCCACATACACAGCTACGTTGTTATTGTGTTTATTATTAGAGAACATCATAGTTTTCGAAGCGCTTAAGTGCATGCAACTGTTCCTTGAGGTGATGTTGTATTTTTTTATGCCGGTAAGTTTTTTACGATAGAAATTAATTATGTGATATACAGTGTTAAATGTTTTTTGTTTGTGCTAATATAATTTATGTAGGGTTTTGGCATTCATTACAATACTCCTGTCCTATTTTGAATGAGAAAAAGGGTTTTGTTATTTTGATTTGTGGGTTTGGCATCTTATACCTAAGGGTTGGGGTAAAACGCCAAGATCCGTGTGGGGTGAGATGCCTTATCTTAATTGCACTGTAAACTTTGTAACTCTTGTTTTTTCTCAGGTTTGCGACTATTTTGGTTAGTGATTTCCTTTCTGTACGTCTAATTGAATAGTTTCTCAATTTATCTTGTTTGTTTTAGGTAAAATGCCACGAACGTACGTCAGAAAATCAACTAGAGGCGAATGGACTGAAGAAGACCTTAGAGCAGCTGCAAATGCTTTACGTCAGCAGCCAACCCTGAGTGCAAATGCGATTGCTAAAGAATATAGAATCCCTCTACGAACCTTGAGACGTGTAAAGAATAACTATCTTGAAAAGGGCAGTATTGGGCCAACCGCGTCCTTAGGTATTGGAAATTAACTTAAACTGGTGTCTTATATAGAACGGTTAGAAAAAATTGGCTATGCTCCAACTTTAAGAGACGTAAGACACCTTGCTTTTACCTTTTCGCAAAGGAATGGGTTAAAATGTAGATTGGTTTAAACTTTTTTTTAAAACGACACCCAACCCTAACTATGAGAGTAGCTCAAGGTCGTTCAATTGCTCGTTCACTTGGTATGTCTGCCGCAGAAGTAGATCCATACTTCCAAATTTTGAACGATACATTTACGACGCTCAATTTGTTTGATAAACCGGCAAACATTTTCAATATGGACGAGACTGGCTTGCAATTATGCAATAAACCTACCAAAGTCGTAGCTACAAAAGGAGCTAGAGATGTTCAGTCGGTCACAAGCTCAGAAAAAGGAGAACCAGTTAGAGTCATCGCTTGCTGTAATGCAGAAGGTAGCTTTTTGCCTCCCTACGTAATATTTAAAGGCAAAAACAAAAAAAGGAGTTTGAAGATAACATGTCCCCTGGATCGGTAGTAGTGATGTCTCCAGAGTCCGCCTATGTGAAAACCAGTATCTTCTCATCATGGACTAAAGACCTTTTTTTGCCTCGTAAGGGACCAGGGCCTGCAGTACTAATATTGATTTAACTAGAGCTTTCGATAGCATCACAAGATAATTTGTTAAGGATAAACTGTATGCTTATGGTATACGGGGATCGATGTTGGACTTATTAGACTCTTATTTATCTGAAAGAACTTTTTATGTGCAAATTTCAACTGAAAGGTCTGATATGTATGATATAGATATGGGTGTTCCGCAGGGATCTGTGATGGGGCCACTTTTGTTTCTCTTATTTGTCAATGATTTGCCAGACAATATCCACGATCAAATGGTAATGTACGCGGACGACTCCTCTGTAGTGGTCTCATCACATACCTCTGAAGGGCTACAAGAAAGGATATTATATGTTGTCGATATTTTTAATGAGTGGTGTGATAAAAATCGTATAAAGCTGAACCTTGGCAAAACAGTTTACTTGCATTTCAGATGCAAAAAAGGTGAGCCTGCTGTCTGCATACCTGGTATAGCATGTGTGTCAGAGGTACGGTTTCTAGGTGTTATCGTGGATCAATTTATATGTTGGGATTCCCATATAGACCACTTGGGTAAGAAACTCAACTCCGCATACTATGCTATTGTGCAACTTAAAAAAACGTTGAATTTGAACACTATTATCAAGATTTACTACTCACTAGTTTACAGCCACCTTACGTACCATGTTTGCTTATGGGGAAATTCTGTGAACGCCAAAAAACTACTTGTTAAACAAAAGCGTATAATAAGATTAATATTCGATATTCCATTTGGTAGTACTTGCAGGCAGGTGTTTGTGGACAACTGCATCCTACCATTACCATCTATCTACATTTTGAAGACTCTATTGCATATCAAGCACAACCTAAGTAGACTATCTAAAAATTCTGACAGCCATGGTTACTTCACAAGAAATGCCAATGACCTTATGATAACAAAACATAGCTTGTCCAAGTTTGAAAAATCTGCAAACTATACAGGAATCAAGCTTTATAACCATCTACCTCAAGTAATCAGAGATATGCCAAAATGTAAATTTAAAAATGCCCTGAAACAATTGCTTGGTAAGGGAGCATATTATAGCATCGATGAGTACTATACATCGAGCTTACTATGAAATTATTGTTGTTGTTGATTTTAAATGATATTTATGTACTTATATTAGCAACTGGTGCTTTCGTATTGTGAATTGATTTTGTTTACTGACATGTGACTTATATTTATAGTTTTTATATGTATTTTGAACTTATAGCTTTATTTTGACGTGTATATCCACCTATGGTGGTTGCTGTGGCAGTACAAATAAATTCGATTCTATTCTATTCTATTCTATTAGATGGCCATGCTTCCCATTGTAATGACGTGGAACTTTTGGACTTTTTGGCTGAAAATGAAATTCATGTGGTTTGCTTACCAAGTCATACGACTCACTGGCTTCAGCCTCTCGACCGTTCATTTTTTAAACCTTTAAAGACCTTCTGGAATAGCACTTGTAATTAGTGAATAAGAAATCATCCAGGGCGTCGAATAACTAGGTAATTTGATTTAAGTAAATAAGTTTGAAAGAGATTTCTTTGTTTCTTGTGCTTTACAGGTATCAGTTTGGGGAACTATTAAACCAAGCGTGGTCTCAAGCTGCAACGGTTCAGAATGGTGTTTCTGGATTTCGGGCTTGTGGTATTTATCCATGCTCCAAAGATGCAATTCCCGACCATGCATATGCTTTAGCTGAGCACCAAACTGGAAATTCACAGGAAGAAGTGGAACATGTCGATGCAGAAAACTCTGACGAACATAGCGGCGACGTAGATGTAGGAAATTTTGATGATATTGCACCAATTCCATCCGTAGCTGGTCCTAGTAGGCCAAACGTTAGAAAACAACATGCAGAAGTCCTTACTTCTCCTGACTACCGCCAAATGAAACGCAAAAAAATTGAAGAAAAACAAAAGAAGCAACAAGGGAAGGCAGCTAAGTTAGAGAAGAAACTTCGTAAAAAAGGTAACAAAAAAAAGAAGAATATAGCACACCCTAGCAGTAGTGAAGAAGTCAGTGGAGATGAAAATATTGTCTCAGACCATAGCTCTGATGAACCTGACAGTGACAAGGACGACTTCTGTGCAATTTGCGATGGCTTTTACTTTGACAAAAAGGGTCCCAAAGTTGACTGGATTTGCTGTGTGGTATGCAACAAGTGGCTACACGAAACCTGTGCTTCTGGGGCCGAATATGTGCGATCCCTGCGCAAAAGTCACTAAATAAAACATTCAAAACTTTAGACTTGTTGTAAGATGGCACTTTAGCTGGAGTATGATGGCCAATACAATGTTTTCTGTCTATGGCATCACACCCCCAAATTTGTCATCTCACCCCAAGTCTGTCGGCATCTTACCCCGTAGTTGGGGTAAGTTGCCGAAATGACAGCTGTCAATGTTTATCCAACTTTTTCGTTTATTTTTAAGAAAATAAAAACTTTTTTGTGTTTAATCATTTGTTTATTGTATTTGTAATAGAATACACAGTTTTTGTAAGTTTTGAATGAAGTTAATTATTTTTTTTTATTTAAAAAAAAATGTTACGCATCTTCCTCCCAATTACCTTATCCAAAAATATGGTTTCCAATTGAAAAAATCGTGTTTCATCAGTTTTCTCGATGTTATGTTTTAGGTGGAAATTTCGCACACCCTGTAAATTATTTTCGAAAATTCGATGGACCTGTTCATGACTTGATGCTTAAGGTGTGATTCTATGAAATTTCACATTTTCAACTGTTACTGTCTATGAGTTATGATTTTTTCGGAGTGGTGCTGTAACTGTCGAATTTTTCAGAAAAAAATCAATATCTCAAAAACTAACAAATTTGGGTATAGGCATTGTTATACAAAGTGGGTCTAAAATGGGCTGTGAAATTCAAAAACGTAATAAAATACAGGGTGTAATAAAATACAGGGTGTTCCATTTGAATCCTGAAGTTGAAAGTATTTTAGTTGAGAAGGCCATTTTGTAAAACCCACTACCACAAAATATCAAGTTTTTATTTTGAATCGTTCTCCATATATTCCTAACGAACCCCCTCGTGAAAGACCCTGTATAGTAATATTCTTCTCGCCCGATGATTCGGCCAATCATAACCGAACTTTTCTTATAAATAGTTTTAGCATAAGGCGATCTGTATTCGGCATCCACTAAAACGCGAAGTTTAACCATCACTCATCATTTCAATCTGTTAATAAAGATTTTTTTTTAGCAACCATCCGGGAAGTGTTCACTTCCCGGACACTTTTTCTTTGGGAAAGTAGCACTTCCCGGCCTAGTCAGGGAAGTACGTACTTCCCGGACTAGGCCGGAAAGTACTCGAATTTTAATATAAATATTAATATAAATAAGAATTGTAATGTTTTTGCTGGTACCTCTGTTCGAATTTCAATATATAATACAAATACGACCTAAAATGTTCGAAATATTCAAATTTGGAACCACAGCCAGGGTAGTTTACTCTTGATCAAAATTCTATTTTTTGTTCCTCCCTGTACACCGTTTGGAAATTTAGAATTTTGATATCTCGAATACAAGTATTCCGTAATGCACCAATTTTTATGAAGAATAAAATTTTCTGACAAATCAATAATAAAAAAGTTTACATATGGTGCAAATTTTTGAAAATCACTCTATATAGTCATGATCACCTTTTGTTAGGCAACCCATCTTAGGCGTATTCTTCTATTTATGTAACTTCATAAAAAGTATGTTTCATCCGGTTAACAGATGGGTGAAGGTCGACCTCTCTTCGTCTCTTCTAAATGTTCATCCCAATTTCTTCATAAATTATGGCATTTGTTGATTAACAAATTTTTCTAACATAAAAACCCTGATAATTATTGAACCAGAACTATAGGATTTTTTCACTCAGTGAAGTTATTCAATAGGTTTACAAATAGATAACCGATGTAAAAATTGTAAAATATCAACTTTCCACTTTTTTATTGACAAAAATAAAGAAGTAAACAGAAATTAATTTTTTTTAATATCTTAAATGTTTAGATTTTTAAGGGGTTAGCTACATAAATTCAATTTATTTGATGAAAGTTATGATTTTCAAAGAAAAAATGATACCTTGAAAAATTTATTTGTTGCTATAAATTTTAATTTTTTTTTCAATTGTTGATAAAAACGTGGAAAATCTAAATTTAACAATTTTGGCAACGGTTATCTATTTGTAAACCTATTGAAAATAACTTCACTTAGTGAAAAAATCGTCGGGTTTTAGTTCAATAAGTATCGGGGCTTTTATAACATTCAGTTTAGAAAAATTTGTTAATAAACAAATGCATAATTTATGGAGAAATTGGGATAGACAATTTTTTAACCGCAGATTATTGTTTGTTAATTGATGTATCCCAATATGACATGAATTTTTTCATTCCTTGATATTCATATCTAATATGTAAATTTTTTTTTGTTGTTGTGCCAGAGTGACGCAACGCGCGCAAAAGCCAGACTACCCGTTTTTTGCTCTATTTTAAAGGCTCTGTGAAAATTGTAAATATTGGAGGTAAGTTTCGGGAGTTGGAACATTTTTCAGCAAATTTGATGATTTTTTTCAGATATTTTTCAACATTTCGAAGCTCTTTAATATTTTTCGAAATATTCAATAAAAAACCAAAGCCCGACTTTTTTTCAACTAATTTTTTATAACTTCAGCAAATTTTTTCGGCTCCTTTTGGGACCTTTCCTTGAACTGTCTACATGACATTATGTATCGAATGATACCATGATCATAATTTTCGATGACTATACAAAAATAAAAATAAAAAAATGGTACATGTTGACTAGACTAGAATATGGAGAAAACTGCAAGCGATCGTCGAGACGGCACTGTAAACAGTTGGATTGCTCCGTCGGCGTCGATGTATATGCAAATTGAAGTACAATCTCATATGGCGGTGAATTCACAACACACTCAGACCACGGAAATAGAGAATGAAGGGATAGTTATATCTGGATATACACAGACTTCTATCATCCTGACTGACTGACGCTTATCATCAGACAGCTTCGTGGCTTGTCTTCTAGGTTTGTCTATTCCTTTCTTCTTTTTGGCTCTTTGATTTTCCTGATCTTGTTATACATTTTTTCGTCCTCTCCTTCATCTTCCACCATCTTATTGATTATCCGGTGTTATTAGGCCTCCTGTTTCCCTTTCCACCCTTGTTCTAGTCCCTTCGAACCTCGGTAATAAACTGTTTTGGCATGTCTTTGACTAGAACAACGGATTGACAACAACCTAGACCACTCCAACATAATGGAGATCATAAGAATCAACACATCTGAATGTAGCAGTTGTTGTTTGTGGAGGCCGCAACCGCAGCCAGGCAAGTAGGCCCTCATGGACCCTTTTTGCCATCCCCTATTCTCCACTTATCTACATTCATCCTCCTGGTCTTCCTATTCGAACCTTTGTGACCTCCTAATGAAGGTCAGTATGTCCGACCACTCCAAGTCGATTAGTTCCTCTTGTTGGAGTTTCTCAACTACGAAGGTTCCAAATCTTAGCCTTCCGTATGCCTCACACTCGCCGAGGAAGTGAGATGTAGTTTCTTCGTCTTCTTCGCATTTGCGGCAAGTGGGGTTGTCTTCTATACCTATAAGAGATAGGTGTCTGCCTAACATGTTATGCCCTATTAGTATTCCTATAAGGAGGCGTAGTGCTTGGCGATTTCTGCCTAAGAGCCATGTCGTCCTTGACTTATTGGAGCCAGCCACGAAGTCTTTCGACTGCCTGCAGCCGGTGTTATCCCTCCAAAGTTTATTCAGCTCTTCTTCTGCCGCTCGTCGAGGGCTGAAGAGATTTGGCTTCTTCCGATGCCTAGTACAGGCTCCGGTCCACAGAATGGCGCTGTGGATCCAGATCTGGCAAGTCCGTCTGCCACCTCGTTTCCGCGCACCCATCTGTGTCCCGGGACCCATACCAGCTGAACTTCCTTCATTTCAGCTAGCTTCTCGAGCGCATCTCCGCATTCATGTACAAGCGCTGAGCTTGGTTTAGGATGGCAAAGGCTCTGAGCGCTGCCTGACTATCCGAATAGATATAAATTCTCTGTTCGGATCCACCTTTCACCTCTTCTCTCGTAGCTACGGATTGGATAGCGAACTCTGAGGGCAGAGATAGGGATCTCCTGTTCCGCCCACTTCGCGATTTCCGCATGACCTGTCATTGCTTCTTCGTTCACTCAGACTCCCGAGTCCGGCATCCTCAAATGGGCTGCCATTGCCTCCTTCTTGATCCAGACTCGAAGCGGTGGCAGCCTCAACAGTACCTCCAACACTGCGGTTGGAGTCGTTCTCATTGCGCCCGTTATTACCAAACAGGCCAACCTCTGAACCTTGCTGAGTTTTTGGCCTATTGTGCTATCCTGTGCGCCTGGCCACCACACGGCTGACCCATAATGGATCTTTGGTCTTACGACTGCCGTGTACAGCCTGCGCATGATCTCTGGATTGGTGCCCCAATTGGTTCCTACAATTCTCCGCAGTTGCCATTGGATTGCTACCGACTTTTGAATAATCTTATCTACGTGCGGCCTCCATGAAAGTTTGGAGTCCAGAACCACCCCCAGGTATTTGACCTGCTGAACTAGCTCCAGCTCTTGCCCAAACATGATAGGTGGCCTGAATCCATCTTTTTTCCTCCGTTTGGTGGACAGGATCATCTCTGTTTTTGTCGGATTCACTGAGAATCACCGCACCATCTCTCAATTATTCTGCAGGCAGCCTGCATACGGTCGCAGACGACTCCGATGAATCGTCCGCTGATTAGGACAACTCCATCGTCCGCGTATGCCTGTGCCTCGAAACCTTCATTAGTGCTGTCTCTATTGTCGCTGTTTTTGCCTTGTCAAATACGCCTTCCACATCGAATCATCATCATGTAAAAAGTATGAGATGAACACTTTTCAGAAAAACATTCAACCGATTTCAAAGAGGAGAAGATTTAAATACGTTGTTTTAGAGGTGTGACTGCTGTATTTTTATTAGAACTTGAATACCGGGTGTCCGCGGAAAGTGGTTCGCCCCTATAATTTTTTTGTTTTTGAAGATAATGGAATGAAATTTGGAGGAAAACTGCACCTTTTGACAAATAACTCAAGTTCATGCAACTTTTGGTTTCACCGGAAGTGACATAAACTTTCGATTTTCAAATGAAATCACTAATTTCTGTCCTAATATTTTGGGAATAATACAACTTCACTGTTTTTGATTAAAATGTATATGATATGCAAATGGCAACATAGTGGCTCGTTGGTTTAAGAAAAAAGAGCATTCGATTATGATTAATTTGATACTGCACATCATTAGGTTTCAAACAAACTTCCGTTAAAAAACTCCAAAAGATTAAATTAGAAATTTCTGAAAATGTAGGATCTTAAGAGATCAAAATGAGATTTAAATGTTTTGAGCAACCTGTAACCAACACAACTTATAAAACAAGATCAAAAATCCAAAAGCTAATAAAATATTTTGTTGCATAAATATTATGATAAAAATGTTCTTTACACAATGAACAACTAATTTACTTTTAGGGAAGCGACGTAAAATAAGAAGTCGACCTCCTTAATGATTTTGTTTTATCAGTTGTTTGTCACAGATTACTCGATGCATTCAAGTCTTAATAACGTGCCAAAAGATACTTTATTTTATAAAACATCTAACGTAGTTTTTTTAGTTTTTTTAACTTTGTTTAAAACCTATTAGTGTGGGGTATCAAATTAATCGTAATAAAATGGTCTTTTTTTCTAACACGACGAGCCACCATGTTGAAAAAAATTTGTAATTTCAATTTAAAAATTTGGTTGCCATTCAAAAAACCCAATGGATTGTCACTAAAGAATGGTCCATATATTGTACATACCAGCCAATGAATGGTCGATAACGCAATACTTTACTACTTGTTGAAAATATTATGAAAAAATAATTTGATATAGTTTTTCTGCGGTATGGCTGAAAACAATATCACCTGCATTCAAAAAGCCTTCTTATTCCGACTGAACTCTCACTTCATCGTCAACACAAAGGACAATGTAATTGCAACGTGTCATCCTGCACATGCTCACCTAGTCGATGAGCAAATAAGTTTAGTTTTAGGGCGGATCTGGAAAATTAAACTTTTGGCCAGATGTTATAGATAAATACCCCGATGTGCCACGTCCAACTGAGCTACTGGGTAGGTTAGTGGCGTGAAACATCTTTGCACATTCACTGCTCAACTCTCCTAAATTTCGTCCCTGACACCTTATCTGTACAATAGGCCTCGTCGACGTGAATGCCTCATATTCACACTTCCCTCTTTGCATTGTGATGTCATGAGCAGCTTCTTTAACCATCGATTCTCGTATTTTCGTACTACAGCTGTCGTCGCATCGTTATGTTCCTTACGAAAGTGGACTCGAACCGGATTTTTTGCAGTTTCCTTTTGACACTGCCCCACGGTGGATGGGGTGGTTCGTGCCGGAGCTAATTATCATATAAATTAACCTCGGTATCGCAATGAAGCGAGACAATACCAGCCGACGAAGCTTTATTATTAATTCAGTTTTATTGGTCGCATTAAACTTGTAATTACTGCTCGACGCAACATGTAGGGATTGGTTTGTGCTCGAATATTCACTCTGCGGGCGGAGGAGCAGTTAGAGTTGTCGGAGAAAAACGTACGTACGTACGTACGTGTAATTTTTTTAATTTACACATATATTTAGATTTCTGTTACGTTTTAGTTTGGAGCTCAGTTCACAATATCAAAGCTGAATTGTAAGAAATATAATGTTATTGATCTATCCCTGAAAGGTTTGAATGCTATCCATTATTCATTGAAACGACCTAGGAGCACTTTTAGTCCCAAATACTTTCTTTTTCATTCACATTAATTTTCAGTGGACAATTTGCTTGTTGAAAATTTTTACTTATACGAGGATGTGTTAATATCTAGTTAGCCTAGACCAGTTCCCTGCATAAACAAAAAATTGCGTTACCATAGCAACGAACAATAACTTATTAGAAGCGCCAGTGTAAAGTTTGACGTCAAAAAAGTAAACCAGAGTTACGCAGTAAATTGAAAGAAAAAATATGTCCACCGAAATTGTAAAAATCGAAAAATTGGAGTATCGAGCCATCATCAAGTACCTGTATTTAAATGGGTTAAGTGGTAAGCAGATTTACGAAGATATGCTTAATACCCTTGGTGATCAATGTCCTTCGTATGCGATCGTGAAAAATTGGACTGCAAGTTTCAAAAGAGGTAAATTTTCCATTGAAGATGATGACCGATCGGGAAGGCCAGTTTCTGTGTCAGTCCCCGAAAATATCGATGCAGCCCATGACATGATTTTAACAGACCGTCGAATTGGACTAAAATGGATATCTGAAGCACTGAATATTTCATCCGAACGCGTTCATCATATAGTTCACGTCAATTTGGACATGAGAAAAATTGCTGCAAAATGAATCCCCAAATGTTTGAATGTTGACCAAAAGCGTGCAAGGGTAGTAGCATCGCGTTCGGTCTGTGCTCGATTTGAAAACGATGTAGACTTCTTAAACCGAATTGTTACTATGGATGAGACTTGGATACATTTCTACGATCCAGAAACAAAGCAACAATCGATGGAATGGCGACACTCCGGTTCTCCAAGACATAAGAAGTTTCGTGTCCAAAAATCTGCTAGAAAAGTTCTTGCTTCAGTTTTTTGGGATTGCCAAGGAGTAATCATGATTGATTTTTTGGATAAGGGTAGAACAATAAATGGAGATTACTATTCGACATTACTGACCACTCTACGGGAAAAAATTCAAGAGAAAAGACGCGGAAAGCTTTCCAAAGGTGTTTTGTTTTTGTCAGGACACCTGCACACAAATCTCATGTTGCCATACAAAAAATTCGTGATGTAGGGTTTGAATTACTAGAACACCCCCATTTACCAGATTTGGCCGCGTCCAACTATCATCTCTTTCCTCAACTGAAAAAAGTTTAAAAAGTCGTAAATTTTCTTCCAACGAGGAGGTAATAAAAGCTGTGGAGGTCTGGTTTGTAGAGCAAGAAGAGACATCATTTTTTAAAGGTCTAGAAACGTTACAGGTTTTCTGTAATAAGTGTGTCCAATTAAGAGGAGAATATGTTGAGTAATAAAATATTTTGACATTGAAATTTTGTTTGGTTCTATATAATGCTAAGAATTTTTCAATATATCCTGGTAAGTAATTATTTCCCCATTTTTATAAAATGTTTTCAAACATTTTCATTTTATCTCAGGCTGGACTATCACAAGTATTTATAACTTGAAATACAGTGAAGGTCTTTTATCTTTGGATTAGATGCCTTGAAATGGAAATATCGAATAGAAGGTGGTTGACTGGAAGACTATTTGAAAACAATATGTTTTAAAATAATTTCATATTTTTGGGTGATTTCAATATTGATTATGAGGATAATAATGCTTTTTACACTGTAAAACTCAAAAATTTATCAAATAAGCATGGTTTTGCTCAAATAGTTACGCATTGTCCTAGAATAACAGTAAACTCAAAAAACCTTATAATGTGATAACAAATTGTAGAGTATTTGTCTTTCAAACTCCCAAAATAACTTACTATTCGATGATATCTGTTCAAATCCAACATAAATTTTTCTGAAAAAAATCTGTTTGTTAGAAATGTTACTTCTGAGACATATTCAAACTTAAACATTGAACTGATTGATCAAATGTGGCTATTAAATTCAATAGATGGTAATGGAATTTTGAATGAAATAAGTGTAAAAACCAAAATAATAGTAGATAATCATGCACCTGAACATACTGTCTCAATAAAAAATAATAATTTACCTTACTATGATATTGAATTGAAAAATAAAGCCAAGGTACGAGGCTAACAGCTAAGGAGGTAAAGAAAAAAATACAACTCACCTCAGAGAGATCAATTCTGGGAAAACTATAAAATTATTACAAACCACTATAGCTCAATTAGCTCAAATCGTAACAACCCAAGACAAAGAAACCTCTTTGATCATGAATAAATCCAGTAAATAATAATACGAGCGATTCGTTACATACTCTGATCGTAATAAATTATTCTTAGGTCATCAGTCAGGATTTAGAAAATAGCATTCATGTGAATCAGTTAATCACTATTCTTACTCAAAATGGAAAAATGCTTTTGATAACAATAAATACACTGTAACTATCTTTCTAGACTTTAAGCGAGCTTTTGAAACAATTGACAGAAACATTTTGATGAAAAAAAATTATTATTAAGTAGCAGGATCTGTGCTAGCTTGAGTTACCTTAGTCAAAGATAGCAGAAAACAAAAATCCGTTCTAAGATATCTGATGAGGTATATATCAGCAATGGTGTTTCCCAAGGAAGTGTACTAGGGCCACTTTTATTTATAATATACTTATATGAATTTTATTATGTTCCTGGAGCACATGAACTCAATCTATTCGCAGGTGATACATTGCTTTATACATGCTGAAGATACTCTTAAAAATTCTATGAAAAATATTGAAAAGAACTCATATAAAAACAAATAGAAATTGAATAGTAACGAACAGTCGTTGCCGACCGATGACGAACCCTTTACTCCCATATACACCTACTACGTATGCTTATTCTGGCAATTACCTGTCAGAAAACAACTACTCCTCTGGCTAAGACCACAACCGGTATTGAATTAAATCTAACAGATACTTGTGCAACGCTCATCAAAGCATCAGAGGACACTAATGCAAGTGCCCTCTGTGACCTACCAGCCGAATTATGTTTTGATTTGGACAGAGTGACCACCTGCAGACTAGTTTCAAGATTGTTGCCTATCATCATTGCAAGGGTAGGTCAACACAGACCATCTGTTCCCCGTCCAAATCATTACACACTCCGTTGCTTAGTCACCTCTGGTTCACGCGATGAAGCGGTTTCTAGGCCGCTCCACTTATTGAGCAGAGGGAGAACACTCCGAATCTCCGGGTTGAGAGATTTATGTGAAAACAGAGTTGTTTTTGGGAGATCGTTCAGTAACGAACAGTCGTTGCCGACCGATGATGAACCCTTTACTCCCATATACACCTACTAAGTAGGCTTATTAGGGCAAGTACCTGTCAGAAAACAACTACTCCCCTGGCTAAGACCGCGACAGTATCATAATCAAGAGCGTTCAAATGACCTCTCAAATAGTAATCTAGAGGATTCATATCAGGTCTGCTAGCTGGCCAATGTTGAAACCCTTCACGTCCAATCTTGCCATTAGGGTAGGTGATGAGCAACAACACCAAAATGAGCTGATGCCACGTCGTACATAAACGACATGTTGTCTCTTATAAGTCGGGTAGTTCTTCTAACAAAATGAGTAAATGATCTCGCAAAAATTATGTGTAGTAATTGTAAGATTCACCTGTTTTTCTTTTAAGGAAATGGTTCAATTAGGTAGTCACCAATAATTCCTACCGAACCGTTCAGCTAACATTGCTGCTGAAAATGACTTTCTCTGATAACGTGAGGATTATCGTCGTCCCAAATATGGTTATTGTGAAAGTTCATAATAGCAACTCGTGAAAAATTTTCTTCGTACGTAAATAAAATATATGGAAAAAAATTATTATTGTGTGCCATCGTATCAATCAACCACCTGCAAAATAATAATCTTGGGTAAAAATTTCGAGGCAGTCGAGCTTGAACCCGCTGTATGCGATATGGGTATAGGAGGTTTCCTTTCAGAACTTTCCAAACGATTTTTGGCTGACTCCAAGCTACAGTGCAATCTTTATGGTACTATTTGAAGGATCTTCTACCGCATCAAGTATAGCTTCTTCTAGTTCAGGCATGGCCTTCCACCACCTTCATTTTTATTGAAACTCCCAGTTTCACATAACATTGCATGTATAGTTTAGCACGTGGAATTACTCTGTTAGGATACATGTCCCGGTAAATTCTCTGTGCTTCTTCCACTTTTCCATTTGCTTATCCATAAATGTCAGCCATTTCAGCGTTAGTAAAATTATTCATGATGGAATCACTGCTAATTGACAACTATGAATTTTACTGATATGACAATACTATCACTGTCAGTTGGTCTCCAAATTATCAGGTGCTTCAATTTTTTTCCTCAAAAACGTAGCTAAATATGAAGAAAACACAAGAAACCAAAAAGTTTTATTTTTAGTTGCTCAAAATAAAAAACTACAAAAAAGTCATAGGCTTACTTTTTTTCTCAATATTGTTGGCTGTGGTGCCGACTGAGATGCTACTGGACGTAATGAGTTCAATCTGGTTAAGGCTAAATAAGCGCCTTATAAGTTCAGATAACCGTACCATACTCGAGCTAAATCGGTTTAAAGATATTCATGATATTTTATAAATACCGTCTTTTTTAAACCCCTACGCCCTGCATTTCAAAAACGAAGCAACTGCCAAATGTGTTCATATGAACTTGTTTTTTTAAAACGACTCAACGAATCACTCTTTACAATTTTGTACCGTAGGTAGGAAACACATTGTATATCAAGAAGTGAGGTAGCAGCAAAGCAAAGGCAACGGTCACACTACTTTAATGTTCAGAAGCCGCACTCTTCCACTCAGATGAGGAAGATATTTAACAGAGAATACGTCCCTGGCTAATACCATGATGGACATTGAACTAAATCTGCAAGAACAAGTGCGTATTGTAAAAAAGGAAGAGCTTATACTTCAATTAGGAGGGGTCACCACCACCAGCGGTTTCGCGGTTGTTGCCTGTAATCAGTGCTAGTAGTTGAAGATCTACCTACATGGTTTACGGACAGGTAAGGAAACCGTCGCTTGGATATAGATGTCAAATTTCTCCAGGTAAAGGTCAATGAGGGCGGAGGGCGCTTGAAAACCAGTCAGTTTGTGACCGTTGGCTGATTTCACATTTCGGTAGATATGTTTGCTGGTGAACTTGGCAGAAGGTATGTACCGCACTATATCTACCGAAATGTGAAACCAGCAGACTGTCACAAACTGACTAGTTTTCAAACACCCCCATCCCATCATACTTGGCCTTGACCGGGAGAAATTTGACAACTACATCCAGGTGACTTGGAGCAACACCAAGAATTATATTTCGTGCCCAGCAGACAATTTTCTTACCTGTCAGTAAATCATATAGGTATAGTCTTTCCAATATCAATTGGAACAACTCGTAAAGGTTCAAAGGCAACGCCGCAGTCTACGTGACCTTGAATAACTCTCGGCAAAATGCAAAATATTTGGCTGGAGAGTCATAAATCATCATGTAAATGAGGTGTCAGTAAATCAAACGAATCAAAGGCTTTGAAACGAGTTTTTATGATCTGCATGATATTGGAAAAACTATAGCTCTTTAACTAAAGGGGAAATCGGACAATATTGGAGTTGTTTATATTCCAGCAAAGTGATCATGGCGTTACTACCAATTCCCGGTTGATATTCGAACGCTATCTAGAGTTCGTTCCACGCAATATGCACACGTTGTTTACATAGGATTTTGAAGTCTTTCCCTCGTATTCAGAGGATGTTCTGTGTTATTGGCAGGATTGGAGTTGTCATAGCCGAAGTTTCGTGTCGTGCATTACAAGGAATTAGGTCCTTTGCACATGGGTTATGCCATCTGGCTGTAATCTCATTCGCTTTGGTATTTTGCATAATTTTGTATTTTTACAGCATTTCCGTCTTGTGTTTTTTATCAGTACGATGGTTGTTTATGGTCCGGGAAGGATGTGTTGGATTACTTTGTGGCCATTTAAGTATGTAACATATGGGATCTTTTTTTATTAATTGCACAACCAAAATACAAATTTAGCCGAAAGTTGGTGCATGTTCAATAATCATATTAGGTGCACTTAGAATGGTTGCAAGTCAAACAGCATACAGGGTAGGTCAAGAAAAATGTACAAGAGTTAAGTACTCTTATTTCAGAAAATTCCGAAAAATGTTATTAGGCAAAGTTGTTTACAATTAAAAGTTATGCCTAAATACCAAAACATGGCTTCCTAAGAAAAGTTTTATTTATTTTTTTCATTAACCTCAACTTCAAAACTTTGCAATCATTTTTATCAAGGTTAAAAAACATTAGTAATGAATTATAAAGGGTAATACCACGAGTGTTCGCAATATTATCGATAGTGATTCTGTCAGAAATCAACGAGATCAAATTTCTGGGTACCTTACCTCAAAGCAATTTGATCGTGTTTAAGATTTGTGACAGAATCATCGACTGTATTGTGAGCACAACTAGTAGGATTTATTGAGATAATTTCACAAACCAACAAAGTAAAAAAGTTCCATTGTCGTGGATTTTTCAATAGTTATAGAAATAATGCCTGATAGACATAAAGTATGTCAGATTGACATTCATATTGGTAGCAAGATGATTATATTTTCCGTTGTTGTTTGGATACGTGGTTGCCACGACAAAGTGGTAGGCATTTCCGGCTCGAAAGCTAGGAACTGCGTATTATCGAGGTATACGTCCGTTATTGGTCCGAATATTGCAGGAAATAAGGGTTTCATACGGCGAGTGAAATTATCGAGGTTAATACAACGAGTGCTCACAGTACAACTATCGATAGTAATTCTCTCACACTGATAAAAAGAATTTTTTGCATCAACGCATAATTGCGTTGATTCAAACAGATTGTATTCTTTAATAGGTCCAACCAAATACTGGTTTGATTTTTTGACGGAATCCTCTTGGCCACTTACAAGAAAAATATTTTGAAACAAGTTAACACTTGCTTCATAAGTTGGTTGAGGCAAGAATATTTTAGCTTCAATAATGGGCACTTTTTTGTTGAAACATGGGAGTAGGTTGAGACACGAATATTGCAATTTCTATAATGAATACTTCTTCTATCAACTTGGAGGTTAAGTTCCAATCTGCACTTTGCACTCGGTTATAAAATATAGAATGGAAGCCATTTTCATTTTGGCAACATTGAATAGATTAAACAAAGCATAGATTCACAACTACGAACAATTTAGGTATAAATAATGGTTTTATATGAGAATAGTGTTATATGAGAAGTTTAATAACTGTATTCTCAATAAAACCAGTTAGTTGTGACGCACATTGCAGTTTGATTGAATACATAAACAACGCCACTCGCTTTTAGACACAAAACTGTAGAAGACCAAAATATATTTCACTCATTTTCTCAACTGGCCCGTAATGAGCATAATTCAATTTTCGATATTGCATTTTTAATGTATAGAAACAGTTTCCACTAGGCACAAAACTAACATTCATATCGGTACGCATAGCGTCATAACCTCCAACTCAAATGGTCAAACTGGATGAAATGGTCGAAATGGAAGTCGTATTCACAGGTCGCGGTGTCGCCAGCTGCTTTGATTGCTCATTGGTTGAATGTGTCACGTGGCACGGGTGGTGATATCTACCAAGGAATTTTTATTCCTGTGTTTCACAATGAGTTAATGTGAATGTTTTCTAGGATGAAGAATATAATGTTTTCACTGCAAGAAAATTCATTTGAAGAGAATTTATGTAAAGAAGCAAACATCTCAATCAGCTTGAAATGGGAGTATATTCATTGATTAGAAATGATTATTCTTTTCAGAAGATTATTCTATTCAAAAGTATGTATATTCTTGATTGAAGAAATCTTTTTTATTTGTGCAGAAATCAACGAGATCAAATTGCTTGGTAACACCACGAGTCCTTAGGACGAGCGGTGTTACCTCAGAGCAATTTGATCGAGTTTAAGATTTCTGACAGAATTAACGTAGTATTGTGATAACGAGTAGTATTTATTGATACAATGTCACGAGCCGACAAAGTAAAAAAAGTCCTATGTCGTGAATCCTTCGATAGTTATAGATAATGACTGAAAAACATGAAGTCTGTCACACTGACATTCATATTAGTAGCAAGATGATATTATATTCTCTGTTGTTGTTTGCCATGACAAAGTGGTATTACCAGCTCAAAAGCTAGGAACTGCGTATAATCGAGGCATACGTCCCTTATTGGCCCTAATATTGCAGGAAAGGAGGGTTTCGCAGCGAGTGAAATTACTGTACAAATTAATCGCCAAACATGAAATCCTACTGAAATAATCGCCGAAAGTCATGGAACAAAACGAATGATGGTGAAAGGTAAACCGGAGAATAATAAAGAGTTTTATGAAATTAACATTAGTGAATTCTCTTGTGGTCCTGCACACAAATCCCAGCCATTTTTGTCGACTCATCCTGTTCAAAGTGAAGATGAAACAAAGTATACCCTTGTGGGAGGTTCACCATCAATATTATATCCGAATTCAATATTAGACCAAGCTATAGAGGTTTTTCCCCCTCAAAATGAAAGACGCAAATGGCCAATACTAATTTTTATTAGATAGTCCGTTTATGAAGACCCCAGCAAAATCGCATTTTTAAACAAGCAATAGTGAAGAAAATTCCATCTATTTTTGTTTTTTGGAAATGTCTCAAAGATTATTCAAGTCGATAGAATTTTTGTAGAGATTTATAAAACCTACAAAATTGATTTTCAAACGACCGGATCGATGCATTTTCCACTGATTAAATCCTGGGAAACCTCGGAAAAGATCCCCATTTTTTTAAAATTTACTTACAATTTTTATAAATCTGAAGCTGGACAAACAATATTACGGAAACTGATAGATAGTAATATGTGGTTCAACTGTGCCCAAGATGTTTTCTGTCCGATGTATTCTCTTTGTACAATCCCGTTATAAACAATTGGAGGGCACATCTTGCAAATTTCGCCGATTCAAAGAAAATCGTCGTATTCAAATTCCGGAAGTAGAGATCAATGCGGCCAATAGGCTTTTCATGCCCGCAGTGCGGCGAATTGCCGCAAAATTGAGACGAGCTCGCCACACATTAAATCAAGGTGTGCTGTTCACCATCAAACAGAATTGTCTTGATAGGATACGATTGCTATTGACTGCAAAGAAGTCATTAATGTGGCGAGCGAAAAGTATCGCAGAAAACATAAAATTCCGCGATAAACCTTCCCGCTTATTCCAAGAGCCTCCACGTGTTGTCGATAACCCGCCGGCTGATGATCGGGTAGAAACTTTGTGGAAGAATATCTATCAGTTTCCGCAACCACTCAACGTAGACACTCCAGCCCTAGCGCAGTTCGAAGCTTTCTGCAGGAGGCTTTGGCAGCCTGAGCACAATGATCTGCGCAATCAGATAACCCTGGAAGAAGTTCGAGGCTCAAAGAACTTTGCTGCTCCAGGCCCTGATGGGTTGAATAACTATTGGTGGAAAAAGTTTCCAACAACCCACCGCCATCTGGCTAGAGTTTTTAACTCATGGCTAGATGGAGAGCAGCAGATTCCGGAGTGGTTTGTCGAGGGGCGAACCGTGCTCATTCCCAAAAACAGATATTTGTCTGATCTAAAGAATTACAGGCCGATAACATATTTGAATGTGTGCTATAAGGTGTTTAAGCGCATCTTCTGGTCATTCATACACAGTAAAAAAGGTCATTCGCGCATACCGGGTATAATGAAATATGACGATGTGGTATATGACAAGCCTGAGGATATTGTCAACGGATTTGCAAAGTATTTTAGAAGTGTATACTTGGCTTCTGATGAAAACATGATTCGTGAAAACTCTACTAATTTGGATCTAGATATTTTACAGATAGGTGCTCTTTCTGAAACTGACATTGTTACTGCTTGAAAAAAACTGAAAAACAATCTCACAGCAGGTATTGACAGTATTCACAGTCTTGTAGTAAAAGTCTGCATTGGAGTATTGTCGGTAACTCTTATGGCAATATTCAACCCAAGTTTAAAAACCTGTATGTACAATGTCATGTACTCTCATGTTCGGAAAGTTATTTCGCCTACTCAACATGGCTTCGTTCAACAAAGATCATGTATATATAACAAATCTTGCATGTTTAAATCAATATCTCTATACTTATCTGGACAAACGAAAGCAAGTTGATGTTGTGTACTTAGATTTTCAAAAGGTTTTCGATCAAATAGAGCATTTTCTTCTAAATAAATTAACAAAATTGAGTTTCTCTAGACATCTGCTAATTTTAATGAAATCATATCTAGTTGAAAGAAAACAATTTGTAGAATATGAATCTTTCAAATCTGCTTCATACGTAGGTACGTCCGGCGGACCACAAGGATCCAATCTGGGACCTCTTCTGTTTTTAATTTTTATCAATGACCTGGCAACCTCTTTGAATATTCGCAGACGATCTCAAATTATATTATAAAATCGATGACATTACTGATTGTCAGCGATTACAGTGAATCAATCAAACTTTGGTGTACCGATAATCGTCTACAACTTGATGTGACGAAATGTAACATAATATCATTTACAAAAAAATCGAGCACCTTGATATATAACTACGCCATCGACAACAAAATAATCAACCGCGTACTAGAAATGAAAGACCTTGGTATCACATATGATAGTAAACTTACATTCAAAACACAAATAATAAATACGGTTGCACACGCGAATAGGATGCTTGGTTTCATTTACAGAAATAGTAAAAACTTAGAAAATATTACCACATTGAAATTTTTGTATTTTGCTTATGCCATCAGATCCAAGTTATAATATGGCTCTTTGATATGGAACCCAATCTACGATTACCAAAAAAAGTCAATTGAAAGTGTACAGAGAAATTTCCTAAAATATTTAAGTCTAGAAGTCGATGAACAATATCCTGTTAGAGGTATCGATCATAACATTTTGTTGTCGCGATTTGAAATGATATCTTTGAAAAAAAGAAGAGTTATGCTTGGTACAAAATTCTTGCATAAATTAATTAACAACAATATCGATAGTAGTGTTCTTCTAAACGATATAAATTTCTTAGTACCTAGAATCGGAGGTCGACATGGTTTGAAGTTTTATTGCGAAGCATCGCGAACAAATGTTATTTTACGATCACCTGTGAATTTCATGTGCAGCAGCTACAACAAAATTTGTAAGATTTGTGATATTCATTTTGACCCTTTGAGCGCTGTTATATCATGTATTGTTAATAACTTATAATAATCGCGTAATATTACGTTATGATTATGTTAGTCAATTCTACTTGAATACTTTTTTTTTGTTTTTCACCTATGTTAATATTTAGTAATTAACTACTTCATTGTATTTTGCATTTATATCATTTACTACAAGATACTTTTCTTATTTGTTGTCGCTTAGAGGACAGTACATAATTTTATATCAACATTTCCTGTAACTGGGTACCCCTGTTGGAAATAAATTGCTCTTTTTTTTATTTTATACACGCGCATTCTCTCCGCAGTTGATCCGGTGTATGGAAGGATATATGAACAAAGAGGGTCAAAGGAAGGGGTCGCCGGTCAAGGAGAACCTGCTCATCGATTGATGTATCACGCAGGACTCCATGCAGTATAAGCGTAACCTTTCGATGGCCTGGATCGATTACCGCAAGGCATTTGATACAACATCGCATGAGTTAATCATGCATTTGCTCAGATGTCTTGAGGTACCTGATCAAATAGTGGGAGACATAGTCCAAATAGAGCAGGTCACAATTAGAAGAGGCGTATTTCAGAGAGACTCCCTCAGCCCTCTTCTCTTCTGCATCTCACTATTGCCATTGTCCGTTGCACTCAGGAATATCCTTGGGTACACCTGCGGCACCCCCAGCAACCGGAGGCATAAAGTCACCCATTTGTTCTACATGGATGACCTAAAATTATATGCCTCTGGAGAAAGGGACCTACATCAGTCCCTAAGGGTGGTGGAAGAGTACACGCATGCTATCGGAATGGAATTCAGAACCGAGAAATGTGCCACGGTTCATCTCAGAAGAGGACGATGCGAGAAATACGGAGAGGATGTTCAGCTCGTAGACGGAAGCATCCTACATCATCTTTCCAGAATTTCAAAAATGCCCATCATCTCGAAAACTGTGAGATTTTAACTGAGGTGAAATTCTTATATTCTGAACAGTCATGACCTGGTCTATCACCAGTTTCGAAATTGTACAAGGTATATCAAAAGATATTTCATAAAAAGTGATATTTTGTTACCTGCCCGAGTTAATTTCGTGCCCGCATAATCAACGACGCGACGGGAGAATTCCTGTCTGTGTTCGGTGAGCGAGACACGATGAGAATTGCGCAAATAGTTCAAATGTAACGAAGACCGCCAATGGACAATGGACGTTTATCGAATGAAACGTCCGAATGCACGTTTGTATGCCCAGGTGACGTCGGCATTGTGTTTGTCATCTCTTGAGGTGACACGGCCTTCTGAAATTAGCAATATATTCAACGGACTGTACGCAGTCCCCAGTGCCCCGGAACGAATACAGTGTGACTGATTGGTTAATTCAGCTTTGAGTTTGATGTGTTTACTGTAAGAAAACGTACTTTTGGAAATTATCTTAAATAGTGACCAAAACGCACTGACATTTAGGGCACATCTGGAAGCCATTAAATTCAGCATTTAGTTCATAATACCGATAATGGTCTGAAAACTACATATGTGTATACTTTAACCATTGTTATTCCTCTACAGACTCGAGAGTAATACGAGGGGAATTTATTAATTCAAATAAAATATTTTGTATCAACACATCAGTTAAATTATGAAGAAAGAGAATTGATTCAAACCATTCATAACTGAGTGTTACAGAAATATCCATGTCATAGAATAAGGAAACATAAGAATAGTTGTTCAGATATAAAGAGTTTTTTTTTCATAATGCGAAGAATTTCCATTATGTTTTTTTTTCACGTAGCGTCGGAATATCTGGGTAATAAAATATTTAATGCATAAGCATACTGTAGAAGAAAATAAAAAGAGATTTAATTTACTATCTTCTATTTAAAAAAAAAAATCACCTTCAAAATAAAAATAATTCATATCTGTCAACATATTTGAATAGAACTCCATGGATTCCAAAATAACAGAGTGTTGCTGTTCCAAATCGCACACACTGTATGTTCTTCATGTTGATAAAATTACATGGTATATGGTAGAATGCTTGCCCAACATGCAGTACCGCTGATTCTCATCCTAATGAGATCGATGCCCGGCGCCTCCAACTAATTTTTGTTGTCATCCCGATCCCATTTTCCTAATTTTCCTTTTATTTCTCATGGATCTGATTCCAAAGTTGATGTTCGATACGTTTCTCAATTTTTAAATGGCGTGATTGATTCAATTGATGGGTGGGATAACCTGCTTTTGGTTTCGAGTAAAAGCCACACCTATGATCTACATGATATTATGTTTTTGCAGTACTTGACTGTTGTATGTTGTTCATTCTTAATTCTTTAACAGGGGGCGTAGCTCAGATGGTAGAGCGCTCGCTTAGCATGCGAGAGGTACCGGGATCGATGCCCGGCGCCTCCATTTTTTGTTTTTGTTTTTTAGAAAACATTCGAACAAGTTCCACTGTTTTGCCAGAGAGTAAAAATAAATGATAAGAATAAAATCGACAAAGTCTAAGTACCCTTCTCTCTAAATATTTCTACAAAGTGGAAAATATGTGGAGAAAATCTGACAGAAAACAACTATTTTCCTGGCTAATGCCACGAAGGATATTGAACTAAATCTGGCAGATATTTGTGCAACGTTCTTCCAAGAACACTCAATTGCAAGTGCTTATTGTAAAAAACGAAAGATCATCCTTACTTTGGCTGGGCATGACCACCTGCAGACATGTTTCGAGGTTGTTGCCTCTCATCAGTGCAAGGGTAGGTCCGACAACTTTGAGTTGTCTTGTCCCTGCCAAATGAATTATAATTTGTTGTTTATCTGATAATTCCCTACGGATGGACCAGCGACTTACAGTAAAGTCAGTCGCAGCGCCACCCGCCAGGAAAATCAATAAGCACTCCTCGAGACAGCAAAAGACTCCAGGAAGAGTAAATGCGAAAATTCGAACAAGTTCGAATTTTTGCCACAGAGGACAAGACAACTCAAAGTTGTCGGACCTACCCTTGCACTGATGAGAGGCAACAACCTCGAAACATGTATGCAGGTGGTCATCCCCAGCCAAATTAAGAATAATCTTTTGTTTGTCTACAATGAGCACTTGCAATTGAGTCTTCTTGGAAGAACGTTGCACAAATATCTGTCAGATGTAGTTCAATATCCGTCGTGGCATTAGCCAGGGAAGTAAGTAGTTGTTTTCTTTCAGATTTTAGCCACATATTTTCCACTTTGTGGAAATATTTGGAGAGAAGGGTACTTCGACTTTGACGATTTTATTCTTATCATTTTGTTTTTTTATTTATACAAAATATTTTTTAGATACTAGTTATTTCTGAAATGTTTTTTGAAAATATTTAAAATATTTATATACCGTGTCTACCTCAATTTTCATTTTGAAAAAGTCGTAAAAATGCTCTCTTCTTTGGTATTATCTGTCTCCTTCAGGATTATCCTAAAAAATTGGGACTCTAAAATATCGTTTTTCTAAATGGTTACAAATAACAATTAGATTCCATACAAAACAGTTTTTTACTCATCACTTTTTATTAGGTTTTATAATATATACCTGGGACTGACATTCTGGAAGAGACCCTACAAATATGAATATACACTCTAAAGCGGCCCTCAGACTGGCAAAAAATTTGCACAAAATTTTGTAGCTGTCGGTTTTGTGCAAAAATATTGAGAGTGTGAGGAAAAATATTGTGCAAAAAAAGGGGTATTCAATATTTTGTGGGCGTCCAAAACTTTTCTGTAAGTTTAGAAAATTTTCGAAAACCTGTTAATATTCTGTAGTAGAGAGCGCAGTGTGAGGGGGCTGACAAATATTGTGCAATATTTCATCAGCCTACTTCAGAAAATTTTGATAAAAAGTGTAGGTTCCAAGCTCAATTTGCGAAGTAGGTTACGATGACCACGAGTCGGTCGCTTCTTCAAATAATTCCTGATCCACACTCTTTTCTTCTTATTATTAAAAGACTCCTTCAACACTGCAAATCTATACGCTATACTTTCAACCTTCGGGTTTGGCGTGGGCAAAGAAAGGTATGCGGCTATGGCTGAGTACAACGCGATGGACCGTGCTTCCATCAAGTAATGTTTAGTCGACACTGAAATTTTGTGCAATAGTTTTATGTAGTGTGAGGGGTCCACGACCATTCAATATTTTGTACAAAAATAAGCTCAACATTTGTGCTCAAAATTTTGTGCTTAATTTTTGCCAGTCTTAGGGCCGCTTAAGACAAAATTGTCAAGCAATCAAAATGAAATCGGAATATTAACTTGAGTCTTTGCTGTCAGCGTTAACAAGAATCTCATCACATCGTGACTGTTACTCACCAATTGAGAAGACATAAATGTGAGCTGCAAGTTCAAACATTTATTAGACTCAAATTCATACTAGGCCAATCAACAGGGCTATCAACCTCAACTTAAATTGCTCCGCCGATAATTTTTTTTCAAATTGTAGAACACAGTGTGCACATTACTTCTGAGAAAAATAAAATAATCACCTCCAGAGGGGATGGAGCCCCCCAAAAAACGCGTTGAAATTCATTTTTGAGGTAATTTTGAAATATCTCAAAAAATTTACTTTAAATCAAAAAAAATAACTTAATATTCAGAAAGAGCACAAATTTTTACAAAAGAACTGTTCCTACGAAAATTTTGAGAAATCATCCCGCCAACGTGCATTTTTTCAACCAGCGCGTGAAGTAAAGTTCTATACCTCCTCACATAAATGTTCAATTCGGATAAATCTTACGTCATTTTGAAGATAAAGATCGCAGCTTGGTATTCTGATATTATTTATGTCTATACGCGCAGTTGCCAGCTGCAAAATTGCAATTGAAAATCTTATAATATTAAAGTTCCTGACTTCGTGAAATAATGCTTGTGATTACTGAAATAATAACTCATCACTTGTAGCAAGTAAAATGAACAGTGGAGGAATACTTCATTGTCAAATTGCATATCGTTTAACCGGTCCAAATAATGTTGGTTTTGAAAACTAGTGTTTTCAATTCTTCGCATATTTTAGGTTACAAAATCTTGAAGGAGTTTATAAATTCAAATGCTTATAACTCAGAGATAAAAGCATGTATCAACATATGAATGAAAAGCCAGTTTGCAGAAAAAATCCTGCTCTTATTGAAAATATTCATACAAATTTGGTTACTTGTACAAATTTTAAATGCAATCCAGTCAATCTTTTAAGTACTTAAAATAGAGGTTACTCGGCATCTGATTATTGTTCTATGGAAAGAAACATAAAATCAGTCCTTGATGGAATATGGGGATTCGAGACCGAGGAAGACAGTGCACCAAAGGAAACTGTCCCGAAGTGTACCTGCTTTATACTCATTGAGATTCTAAAACCTGAAAAATATCGGCTTGGGACCTTGTCAATGCGGCAGCTAGCGCGCCGCTGTATAGTATACAGCGGCGCGGTTCTGTCGGTGCGCAGTGGGCAGCAGTCAACGTTGCTATATGTAAACGTCAGATAATATAAAAGTTCATATGCAGAAAACACTGGATACTGGGGTAACATCGATAGTCGGAGACGAGGAAACTTCTCTTAGTGCTTTGTCACTGTTATTAATTGAAAATAGTGAGTTTATTTTTGAAATATTTGATTCACGTTCAACTCAACTCTGTTTCAAAATATCGCAATGTCAGATATGACTTACATTTCCAAAATTCCAAAGGTCCACCTAGGAATTGAAGAGAAAATGCCAGTTTGTTATTAACATTTTATTGAATGGAACTTGCTTAAAATGCATAAATGCTTAGGCTTTTATACGCTCATTAAAAAATATACCTGCAAAATATAAATGTTGAATATGACATGGTCGTCATATGAGATACATCCTGAAAATTGGGGCTAGAAAAAGAGTACCACTTTGAATTCAATCGAAATGACAAGAAAAGCCGCACCGGATTCAATTTTAAAAATGTTTTTTTTGTAACTGCACTTCTGGCTGCATCAGAGAATCCTGCACGTGCAAAAGGGGTGGTCTAAAATGTACCAATGTTTGTAATAAATGTACCACAAACATCTGTAGAAACTTGGCAGTGATTGTTCCGGATTGTGAAGATGAAGACACTTCAACACTTCTGCAAACGAATTTTACAACTACTGTCTGAACCATGGTTTATCTGTTAACTCAAAAAAATCACAAATAATGTCTTTTTTACCAAAAAATATTAAAATTGATTTCAGTTATCCAGTTAAACTGAATCATCAATCTATGGAACAGACTGACAATTTCAAATTTTTGGGTCTCATTATGGACTCAAAGTTAACATGGGAAAATCATATTGATCTTGTAACAAATAAATTGAGCAGCATATGTTTTTTACTTCGACAGTTGAAAAATACTGTTAGTCCTGACGTATTGAGACTAGCATACTTTGGCCTCACTGAATCTGTTCTCTCTTATGGTCTAATATTTTGGGGTTGTACAGCTCATATTCAAAGAGCCTTTACTGCGCAGAAAAAAATTTTGAGGTGTATGGCAGGGGTTCCATCAAGTAATAGCTTTATACAAATTTTTAAAGATTTTCAAATACTCACACTTTGTATATATATCTACTAATATGTAATATGAAAAGACAAGAAACCCCTGAAACAAATAGCCAACTACACAATTATGGAACACGCAACTGCAATGACCTTCGCCAACCATTTTCAAGACTCTCTGTTGGTCAGAACTCACATATTTATAGAGGCATTGTTTGTTTTAATAAATATATAAAAATTAATGGAAATGATGCAAGTTTTAATATTTTCAAAAATAAGCTCCATACATATCTGTTACTAAAAGCCTATTATTCCTATGACGAATTCCATAAAGATACCGGTTTACCGTAGTAGTGGAGTCTTATTTTTATTGTTAAGTATTGTATATAAATGTTATCAAATTACTTTAACTTTTTTTATACTAAATGTATTTTTACTATTAAGTACACACTATACTGAATGAAGACAAGGCCAATAGTCCCTATGTATTTGTGAATTTTAGAATTTGTTAATGTGTGAGGTCTCAGAGCTGAATAAATGTATTGTATTGTATTGATGATGGGTTGTATGAGTGAATAAATATATTTTCCTATACATTTCTTGATGGTGATCACTTGTGGATTCATTTCTCCATACCCTTTCTCGATATCATTGAAAATCACTCTCATATTTCGTTACCTCCGGTCCGCGATTGATTTATACAATAAGTTGACATCTCTCGAATTTGCGAATAATCTTCATAACAATACTTCTGATTCTCAATAACGGCAGTTCTCAACGATTATTTACCCACATTTATATCTAAGAGTAGTAGTTTGAGAGTTTTTCAAATATTATCCCCCTTCCCTCTCCCCCCAATGTTTCCGCGATGCGGTGGATATGCCCCGAATGCGGGGGCGGGAAAATCGATTCTAATAATTTATACGTATTATTTTTACAAATGTTTGCTCAGTTTCATTACTCAGGACTGACAATTTTACATATTTATAGAAAATACCCCAAAAATCACGAATTCGAAAAGGGGTTGATGCCTCGGGAGGGGGTTTAATTGTTGAAAATAATTTCCCCCATATTATTAATACCGATTTTCACTCATATTTATTGCCCAGAGCTGAAATGTCAAGAAAATACCTTCCGTAAAAAAGTTTTTAAGATTTTGGGGGGTTACACCCCCCCAGGGAGTGATAACTTTATTGCTAATTATTCAACCCTCCGTGACGACCGAATTGCAAAAAAGAAATCGGCGGAGCAATTTAAGTTGAACTCTTATGAGAAAAATTGATCTGTTTATTGACCTATACACATTGCATGAATCAAAATAACAAATTTTATGGCCCAGACAAAAATTATCATTTTCTTCCTGATTTCTCAAAGATTATAGTGTCACTTTTAATTCAGGGGGTTTTAAAATCCACTTTTAAACCTCATTATGAATTTTGTTAATCTCCAATCTGACATATAAACAAATTAAAGTCTAGTATCTTTGACGTCTGAAAGGAGGGGGACCTTGCGTCAAATGCGGTGTTCTGATTTTTTTGTTTTGCTTATGAAATGAAAACTAAAAGAGCAATCTGGTTGCTATAATGGAAAAAAATTTAGTGAATTGAAATACGCGGGCACACATGATTCGATACTTCCATGAGAAGTGCTAACCCTACCTTTTGAAAAATGGGGGAGTTATGAATTTGTTACGGGTTTATTTTGCACTAGAAAACCCTTTCTTTTAATACAATAACATCAGAAATTCTCTGTCATTGATATACACTTTCCACTCTGTACGCCACTGTTTCAAAATGACAACTTGATCGTTGTCATGTATAGCTTGTTCCGAATGTTAGTACTTACCTTTGCCGTACTAGTTCGAGCGGACAGGAACCGGCCTTAAGCTAATGACAGTTATCAGTTGTTCTATTTTGCGGTATGACAGCGTTGTTTTGTAAACATACTTTTGGTTAGTCTATTGTTTTGTGCTTAGAACACAAAACCGTAACATTCCTACTCTATCTCTATCTTGTGTCATTGAGGTACCTACTTAACATTCGAATACTTGACCTTGTTTGTGTTTGGTTCTGAGATTGAGAGGCTGGCGTTTTCGTCTTGGTTCAGTTGGCAACACTGAATCTTAAGGTGTTCTGTTCATAGCTCCAAGTAGCTTGAGGTAGTTCCTGGACTGATCCCACCGAACACTAACGAACAAGAAAGCGCCTTGTCAGATATTGACAGTTTGGACTTTGACGTCTGAGACATATTTTCCTCTTCCTTATTTGAACTTGATGAGTGACTGACCTATTTTGAAGATTTCCAATTAAAGGTTGATCATCGTTTATGGATCTTGGAAAAATTCATATCGGGAGAGTTTCTCATATTGTTTGCGATTTTTGACGCTATATACTTCTGAGAAATCTCCGTTCGCTTTGCGGATTTTTGAGGTTAGAAGTTATTTCATCATTGTGTAAAACCACTGGAACGAAAAACTCGCTATCAGACAGCAGACAGACCATCAAAGCTGTTATCAGAACTCTCCCACTTAATAGAGGTTAGTATTTGCATTTGGGCTCTACTTATGGCCCCATACAAGTGTAATCAGAAGTCAGACTGGTATTGTATATTTTAGGGTGCTCCGCTGCGGCTATTGCTTTGCTACCACTCTGCTACTGCTCCGCTGTGGCTACTACTTTGCTACTGTTACTGCTTCGCCGCTGGTAGTGCTCCACTACGGTTTATTGCTACTACTCTGCTACCGTTTATTGGAGTTCCACTAATGTGATTGTTCCACTGTTACGTTTCTACACGATTGTCTTTCCACTATTCCACTACTGTGATTGTTTCCGTTCAACTGTAGTTGTCCCGCTGTATATCTGTTGTTCAACATTCCTTCGCTGTTCGTCCCCATTGTTGGTATTCTTCGTTGAGGGTATTCGTCCCATATGTACTGGTACTTGATTGATTGAGCCGTACCCACTGTCTTACTGAGGAAACCTACCTACGATCAGATAAGTTTAGCATAAGAGATTGCCCCTAAGGCATCAGTAATCATAATTGTAAGCTATCGTGACGTCACAGGCATAGCACTCACTGGAGGTTCAATATTTTATTTATTTAAACAGTACGTACCACTCTCAATCTATTCAATCCATCTTGGTGGTACCATATTTACAGTAATTTCATTGATTTTTTTTGTTATTGTGTGCCGAACGGTACCCATACAGGGTGTGTAACATAGATCAATATATTTCATTAGTAAGGGACATGACTATTTCTTTTATTCTGGTCCAAGTTATCTAAGCGTAAGGGAAGACAAAACCTCTACATATTTATATATTATTTTTATACCATGAACAGGTATCTATTGTTTAATATTTTAGTAATATTAGTGCAGTGGGTTGTCCCATTCCATCAGGGTGGTTTCGGATTTTTCACTAGCGATAAATCCGTGGCGCTCCGGAAAATTAAACCCCATATTTCGATCTTATCGAAATCAATTTTTATTGTCGAATCCACGCCTACTGAGCTACTGGGTATGTTAGAGGCGTGAAACATCATTGCACATTCACTGCTCTCCTTTCCTAAATTTCGCCATTAAAATTTTTTTTAAAAAATTCCAAAATTTTCCAGTTTTTTTCCGTTACTAATTATCCGCTCGGGTATTTCAATTCACTATAATTTTTTTCATTGAAGCAACCAGAATGCTCTATTAGTTTTCATTTTATAAGCAAAACTATTAATTTTTTTTTGTATTTAAATGTTGATAACAAATTAATAAATGACAGTTACGAGCCGAAAACATAACAGAATATAACCACTGATTGTTTTTCAAGTGATGGTATAGTCGGTTTCCCCCAGTATTTTTGTTAAAAATCACTAATTTTATGCTTCATTGATTGGTGTATAGTTGATTTCCATCCTTCGGTATCTTTAAGTTGAAGTTGTTTATACTTCCACCACTTCAAGCGAGTAAAGTGGCTGAGCTCCTGCGTGAACACTGCCTGGTGTATTCTTTGAGATTCGCTAATTCAAGAAATTCAGCAATTGTGAAGATGATTTTTTCAGAAATATGAATATCATTAGGTTATATAGTTCATTTTCTGTTTTGGAATAAACAAATAATCTACGATGTGGTGTGTTATGGCAAATATTTTCTGTATGAAAAATTTTTATTTTTTTCAATGACGAAAATGGTTCTTTCCATATTCGTTTTAGAATCAGAATTTTAATCAATAACATGTTTGTCTTATCTTCTATATCATCCAAATTCATTTTACAAAGCTCTTCACGATGACAAGTGCCTGCCAAACCAATTATTGAAGCAACCTAAAATTTGAAAAAGTAATCACAAGGACGAAGAGGAATTATATTTGATTATATTACCATTTTCATTAGAAAGATATTATCTCCAGCTTCTGATAAAACGTGATCTATTTCTTCTTCATTAAATACTTTTCATTTTTTGGTTTATAGCCAATGGATTTTCTTTTAAGGAAAGCTATAAGTTTAGGATAACGGTAAATAGGTATCTATATCATTTCCAATATTAATTGTGGACTTAAGGATGGAGCAATTCCTCCAGAGGTCTCATGTGTTCAAGAATATTTTTCCATTAAGTATGCAAGAATCACATTGTTTATTTATATTTTATAGTAAGCTCATTTATCGTTGCTCCAGTTTTGGAATAAATTGTGTACTTTTCTCTACTTTACCGGTAATAATTCAGAAGTAGCCGCTTTAGCAAATTCACTAATCTTATGTGGAATCATTTCAGCCTTACTTCCACTCCTGATTTCCATTTTTTGGATTTGAAAAGCTAAAAACAAAAACCAAAGTTACATGACAATCGCTGTCATAATAAAATAAAAAGTTCATGTTATTGTCAAAGCCGCCTACATAAATACCCAAAATTGTACCGAAAGTAACAAGAGTCGTGAAGGCGAAGAAATCTTTTGGAAAGTGCAAAGAAATCGTCCCGAAAATAGCTGCTTTCGGTACCATTATTTGTGTCATTCAATAAATCATGAATGAATACTGAATTCACTTTGTAATAAATTATGCGAAGATTCTTCATAGAACTGTATAAATTTTATATTTATTTCAAAGCGCTTTCGTTTTACGTCATATTCAGTGCAACATGTCTTTTAGTTAGTTCTTAGACAAAATTAGTTTTATTTAAACGTACAATGTTTTTACAAATTTCGATACTTTCTGTTGCCTGACTATTGAGCACTAAAGATGATGCTTTGCAATAAATATAAAATTTCTTCGCTTAATTTATTATTAAATCGTACCGAAATTTATATTTTCGAGACGACTGCAGAAAGAGAAGTTTGTCAAATTTGCCTGCCAAAGATCGATTCCCGGCGCCTCCAACAAATTATAGGCCAACCACTTTTTATTTTTAATATTTCATTTCTCTATTTTTTTAAGGATCAGATTCGAATGTTGATGATTGATTAATTTCTCGATTATGGAACAGTATCGTTTATGTGAATTGATCGATTAAATCGATTAACAGAATGACCTCGTTTGATTTTCGAGTAAAAGCCACACCCATGTTGTAGGTACATGATACGAATGATTTTTTAAAAGTTCTTTGCTTTCGTATGTCATTCATTCTTCAATCTGTATCAGGGGGCGTAGCTCAGATGGTAGAGCGCTCGCTTAGCATGCGAGAGGTACCGGGATCGATGCCCGGTGCCTCCAATTTTTTGTTTTTTTTTGTTCTTTTATTATCCTTGATTTGGTTTTGAAATTAATACATTTTCCTTCGGATTAAAAGTTACACTTCAGTCCTTCGATACGACTGAAGACGAGTTTTCAAAGACCGAAACATATTTCGCCCTTTTGGAAACTTATTTTTACTCAATGTATTTGTCGATATGACTTTCTGCTTCATTCCTGCATAACTATCCACTCTTCAAAGCAGGATTCGTAAATATCATGATATTTATATAAATATCAGAATATCGGATAAATATTGATATATATCCGATATATATCAAATTTGGATATTTATTTACTTTTTTTGATATAGAGAGTACCAAAAGTAGAAGCATATATATTTTTTTATTTTCAAACAAAACAACCAAAAATGAACCCCCATCCCTTCAGCTTTATCAAAAGTGAGCAAATGTTTTTCCATGCGGGAAGGAATTTCCTGCATCTATTTCTAACATTTCTTGTATTTAGCCCATTTCCCAGTTTTACTGGCTTTATCTATCAATTCGAATTTTAGCCACTCTGCACTTTTACTTTTGGGCATTTTGTTGATTTTTATTTTGATCAAATGCTCTTATCACCTATAACGGCTACGATGTAAACCGCGTTTGTTGTTATTACGAACATAAGAGCAGACACACGCGACCGCACACAGTAAGGGGATTCACACATCAGATAAATTGGATTTCCCGACAATTAACAGCAAACTGAATGATTTGGGAGTTGAATTTATAAAGAGGTTTCAACCTATTCAACATAGTAATTTGAATTGAGTGATATATATATATATATATATATATATATATATATATATATATATATATATATATATATATATATATATATATATATATATAGTAGAAGGGTAGTCTTTGCTGACTAGTTAGGATACAAAGCAGGAAATTTTTGGGTATAGCAGCAAGCAAAACGTGTACTCTTTTAACACTATATTTCCGATATTTCAACAGTGAATACTGTCATCTTCAGGGAAGCTACAAGTAACAAGCAAAATTGTACGATTAATGGAAAGAAAACTTTGAAGAAGAACCACTTACTGTGTTGATGAGAATGATTGCTATGGATGTAATATTAAAAATTATAAACAACATGTCATGTAAGTCACATGTGACAAAGATGAACAAAACACATTAAAATACGTCAAACAATAAAAATATTAATATTAAGTCATTGTTATAAAATTTGTTTAAACATTTATTTGAATTATCTCCACACGTGGAGAGATTCAAATGTAACATAAGAAATTTGGTTAGGATTATTCGACAACAGACAGTTGACATTATTGACATTAGATGTCAGACACTTTTGAAGTGTGACACGAAACCACGAATTGGCCGCTGCTAGTGGGTGAAATTAACCAATTGTCTCAACTCAAAAGAGATGAAGTGTTCCCTAAGGGAGAATTATTTAAGTTATGTGTAATATTATTGTCGATGAGGAGTAAATATGAATAAATTTCACTTAAGTGATTAACGTCAGTTTTTTTATTTAAGCAAGAATCTGATTGAGAGATGAAAGCCATTTCCATGAAAAGTCTTTTAGTGGTATTGTTTTCTTTAGTCAAAATTTTTGTATTACTATAATTCATGTTATGACCAGTGCTATTAACATGTTCACTTAATGCACATCTTTCAGGATGGCATCTACAGTCACTTTTAGTGCAGTGATTCTATCTTTTAATGTCCTCGAAGTCTGACCTATGTAAGTTTTATCGCAATTAGAGCAAGGAATACAATACACCAACTGCAAAAAAAATTGCAAATAAAACAATATTAACAATTAATTCCATTTTTACCAAAGTTAAAGATAAAACACCTTTAACTTCACAATCACAGTTGGTGTATTGTATTCCTTGCTCTAATTGCGATAAAACTTACATAGGTCAGACTTCGAGGACATTAAAAGATAGAATCACTGCACTTAAAAGTGACTGTAGATGCCATCCTGAAAGATGTGCATTAAGTGAACATGTTAATAGCACTGGTCATAACATAAATTATAGTAATACAAAAATTTTGACTAAAGAAAACAATACTTTTCATGGAAATGGCTTTCATCTCTCAATCAGATTCTTGCTTAAATAAAAAAACTGACGTTAATCACTTAAGTGAAATTTATTCATATTTACTCCTCATCGACAATAATATTACACTTAACTTAAATAATTCTCCCTTAGGGAACACTTCATCTCTTTTGAGTTGAGACAATTGGTTAATTTCACCCACTAGCAGCGGCCAATTCGTGGTTTCGTGTCACACTTCAAAAGTGTCTGACATCTAATGTCAATAATGTCAACTGTCTGTTGTCGAATAATCCTAACCAAATTTCTTATGTTACATTTGAATCTCTCCACGTGTGGAGATAATTCAAATAAATGTTTAAACAAATTTTATAACAATGACTTAATATTAATATTTTTATTGTTTGACGTATTTTAATGTGTTTTGTTCATCTTTGTCACATGTGACTTACATGACATGTTGTTTATAATTTTTAATATTACATCCATAGCAATCATTCTCATCAACACAGTAAGTGGTTCTTCTTCAAAGTTTTCTTTCCATTAATCGTACAATTTTGCTTGTTACTTGTAGCTTCCCTGAAGATGACAGTATTCACTGTTGAAATATCGGAAATATAGTGTTAAAAGAGTACACGTTTTGCTTGCTGCTATACCCAAAAATTTCCTGCTTTGTATATATATATATATATATATATATATATATATATATATATATATATATCCATGATATCTACGAATAAATATCACGATATCAGTGATATTTATCCGATATATATCGGCGAACCCTGCAGTTCAAAGTATGAACTTCTTCAACAATTTATAATGGCAAATTAGATTACAAGCCCATATAACAATTTGGGGGGGGGGGGTCTTTTGACCCAGCATGAAACATATTCAGAACGATGCTGCTATATGAAAAAATAACTTTAGTCACTATGCCGTAAATTCTTGGTGGTGCAAATGACTGTAATAATAATATTAATAATAATTTTTCATCTGTAGATGTACTTTTCCAACAAAATATTAATGTACGGCCTTCCTCACGTTGGTAGATTATGTACAAATATAATGGGACTGGAAGCCAGGAAAAGTCTTCAATTTCCAAAAATAAAAAAAAATACTGGATTCCGGTCCCATTATTTTTGTACGGCAGTAGGTTCTAGGAGGTTATTATTTCATAATCTACCAACGTGAGGGATGCCGTACAGGAATATTTTTTCGGAAAAGCACATCTTCGGATTAGTATTATTATTACAGTCATTTGCACCACCAAGAATTGACGGCATGGTGACTAAAGTTATTTTTTCATATAGCAGCATCGTTCTGAATGTATTTCATGCTGGGTCAAATGACCCCCCAAAATTGTTATATGGGTTTGTAGTCTATTATGGCTAATTTCGTGGTGGGCATAATTATCTGCATATGTATCTGTTTGATATAATTCAACATCCTTCGCAGTGTCGGTAAGGGGAGTAGTTGTTTTTTGACAGATGTTTGCCATAATAGCCTAGGCTGTAGGTATATATATATATATAAGGATAAAGCCTCGGTCGTTTGAAACTATCATATTTTAGTCCTTCTGTTTCGTCTTTTTAATTTTAATTCGTTTTGTTTCAGGTATGGTTACATTTATTGGTATGGTGCCATTGGCGAACCGAGGAAATATGAATTGCATCAGTGAGTTGAAATATTTCCTAATTTGCAATCCACTTGAAAAATTTAAATACCAATCAGTCGTTCGTTTTCACCTTGGAGACTGATTCTGAAATAGCTATTTATGCATTTAGAGCGCGAAGTGCTTGATTGCCGCTCGACAAACAGAGTTACCGCGCAAGGCGAAGCAGAGCTCTTAGACATAAAGTGATTGACTCTTCATTCAGCGTAGGCACATCCTATTACCTATGAGAAAATTAACAGTCAATAGTAATCCCCAATGGAGATATCAAATAATTCACATCTCTAAAAAAAGGAAGAAAGGGAAATAACTTGCATAAAAAAAAATTACTGAATGTCGAGATCGAACCCAGGCCTTCAGATTAGTAGGTAATATAGTGTTGCCCCAAGTCTCCTGGATGTAGTTTTCTAATCTTCCCAGGTCAAGGTTTTGAGCGGTTTACGGGCCTGTCATCTCACTCATGTGACATGTGACGGTCATAATGGGCGACACTCGAAAATTGCTGTTTTTTTGGGCATAACACTGGTTCTTGACATCGTTCGCATGTTAAAATTGGCAGAAGGTTTGTTCAGCACCGTATCTATCGAAATATAAAGCAGACGGTGTCCGAATCAAACACAAACTGACTGGTTTTCAAGCCCCCCTCCCTTCTTCTTGATCTTGACCTGGAGAAATTGGAAAACTACGTTCAGGCGACTTGGATCAACACCAAGAATGAAAGAATGAAAAACTGGAGGTCATTCTAACAAGACAAATGATATACCGGAAAACCTCAAAAATGTTTCAGATATCAACAGATACTTTATAACATTTTCAATCAGTCCCTTGGAACCAGATAGAGATGTAATAAATCATTATTCAAATAACACTTTGACTCAGGAATGTCAATTTGCTCTCTCACCAACTAATAAGCAAGACCTCTACGACATAATTTTATCTATTAAATCCAAAGCGCGGGGCATTGATGGTATAGGAATTAATATGATTTTATACGCCTGTCCAATTATTTTACCTTACGTATGCCACATTTTCAATTTCTGCTTGGAAAACGGTACCTTTTCTTCCACCTGGAAACAATCCAAGATTATACCAGTACTAAGGTGAATTGTCCTGATGATCACAGTTCATTACGACCAATCAGTCTTATTAAAAGCTTTTGAGAAAATTGTGAATAAACAGATTTTGGCTTACTTAGAAATAAAAAACATTTTGCCAAAAACACAATCAGGCTTCCGTAAAGGATACAGCTGCACCACTGCATTGCTGAAAGTGACTGATAAGCACAAGATCAAACACAGTTGAATTTTTTGGCATTACTTGACTACACTGCAGCTTTCGATCGTATAAAGCACTCATTATTGTTAGCTATTCTTCACTACATAATATGTTTTAACGAAGTGGCCATGAAAATGCTTTATAATTACTTACATGACCGTTATCAATGCGTTGAACTTGATGGAACAACTTTGGAGTTCATTCGCGTGGAAAATGGGGTACCACAGAGATCAATCCTAGGTCCCACTTTGTTTATACTTTATACATTTGAATTCCATAAACATTTAAAACACTTCTATGCCAATGATACTCAGATGTACATATCATTTTCGGACAAAAAACTGAGATACAGCTTTTGACTATATGAATGAAGATCTGCAGTCACTGCTAGAAGTGGCATAAGATGTCCGGAGGACTGCTCACTGCTAAAATCCTATACAATAGGAAAGTTGGGTCGAAAATCCATCAGAAAACAACTACTTTCCTGGCTAATACCACGACGAACATTGAATTACATCTGGTATGGTCATGGGTATTGCTTTGGTTGGGCTTCCGGCACTGAGATGGCGCTCGCAGTTTGGAATTAATCCACTGTGCGGGCGCGATCTCAGTTTCGGTCTGTAAATGGGTTTGGTCGTCGATTCATTCGTTGCAGTCATTAGTTATTGACTGCTAGACCTACCCTATACTGATGAGGAGCAACACTCCGAAATCGATATATAGGTGGTCCGAATGTTTCGATGAACATTCCCATGCAACAAGCAATTGCAGAGATAACCTTGTAGGAACTCTGCACGGAAATTTCATCAGATGTAATTCAATGTTCGTCGTGGTATTAGCCAGGAAAGTAGTTGTTTTCTGATGGATTTTCGACCCAACTTTCCTATTGTATAGGATTTTAGCAGTGAGCAGTCCTCCGGACATCTTATGCCTCTTGTCATAAGCTCATTGTGACCTACAGTTTTCTTTTCTGTTCATATACGGTCTTGACGATCGTGGTCATGGGTATTGCTTTGGTTGGGCTTCCGGCACTGAGATGGCGCTCGCAGTTTGGAATTAATCCACTGTGCGGGCGCGATCTCAGTTTCGGTCTGTAAATGGGTTTGGTCGTCGATTCATTCGTTGCAGTCATTAGTTATTGACTGCTAGACCTACCCTATACTGATGAGGAGCAACACTCCGAAATCGATATATAGGTGGTCCGAATGTTTCGATGAACATTCCCATGCAACAAGCAATTGCAGAGATAACCTTGTAGGAACTCTGCACGGAAATTTCATCAGATGTAATTCAATGTTCGTCGTGGTATTAGCCAGGAAAGTAGTTGTTTTCTGATGGATTTTCGACCCAACTTTCCTATTGTATAGGATTTTAGCAGTGAGCAGTCCTCCGGACATCTTATGCCTCTTGTCATAAGCTCATTGTGACCTACAGTTTTCTTTTCTGTTCATATACGGTCTTGACGATCGTGGTCATGGGTATTGCTTTGGTTGGGCTTCCGGCACTGAGATGGCGCTCGCAGTTTGGAATTAATCCACTGTGCGGGCGCGATCTCAGTTTCGGTCTGTAAATGGGTTTGGTCGTCGATTCATTCGTTGCAGTCATTAGTTATTGACTGCTAGACCTACCCTATACTGATGAGGAGCAACACTCCGAAATCGATATATAGGTGGTCCGAATGTTTCGATGAACATTCCCATGCAACAAGCAATTGCAGAGATAACCTTGTAGGAACTCTGCACGGAAATTTCATCAGATGTAATTCAATGTTCGTCGTGGTATTAGCCAGGAAAGTAGTTGTTTTCTGATGGATTTTCGACCCAACTTTCCTATTGTATAGGATTTTAGCAGTGAGCAGTCCTCCGGACATCTTATGCCTCTTGTCATAAGCTCATTGTGACCTACAGTTTTCTTTACTGCTAGAAGTATCTAATAAATACTGCCTCTCAATAAACCCTTCAATATCAAAATTAATGCTATTTGGCATAAAAGCTGCCGAGATGCTCCACCAATATAAGAGTATCAGTGGCTGATGAACCATTTCCTCTAGCAGATACAGCAAAAAATGTGAGTATCGTTATGGACACTGAAATCATATAGGCAGCTCTCTATCTATAATAGGTAATCGCACTTCTCATTTATCACTAGTGCGAAATGCGTAATTTTCTAAGCTAGTTCACAGTATGAAATGATACTTTTTTCACGTAGGTCGTCGGAAAATATTATATAAAAGTATAAGTGGATAAAAAGGTCTTTCAAAGACGCGCGAGTTTTCGAGCTCGACGGCGCATCCGGAGTGCTCGAAATGGATCAAGTGTTTGAAAGACCAGTTGTCCAGGAATACTTTACGCTACTTTTTTTCATTGGTGCAATTCAAATTCATAAATAATGGTATTATTACTACAACACTGATAAAAAGGATTTTTTGCGTCAACGCATAATTGCGTTGATTCAAAGAGATTGTATTCTTGAATAGTTCCAACCAAATATTAGTTTGATTTTTTGAGGGATACCTCTTGGCTACTTACAAGGAAAATATTTTGAAACAAGTGAACACTTGTTTCATAAGTTGGTTACAAGAATATTTTAGCTTCAATAATGGGCACTTTTTTATGTTGAATCATGGGAGTAGGTTGAGACAAGAACATTGCAATTTCAATTATGAATACTATTCTTCTTTCAACTTGGAGGTTCAATCTGCACTTTGCACTTGGTTTTAAAATATAGAATGGAAACCATTTTCATTTTGGCAACATTGAATAGATTAAACAAAGCATAGATTCACACCTACGAACAATTTAGGTATAAATAATGGTTTTATATGAGAATAGTGTTATATGAGAAGTTTAATAACTGTATTCTCAATAAAACCAGTTAGTAGTGACGCATATTGCAGTTTGATTGAATACATAACAACGCCACTCGCTTTTAGACACAAAACTGTAGAATACCAAAATATATTCCACTCATTTTCACAACTGGCCCGTAATGAGCATAATTCAATTTTCGATATTGCATTTTTATTGTATAGAAACAGTTTCCACTAGGAACCAAACTAACATTCATATCGGTACGCATAGCCTCATAACCAACCAACCAAACCAAATGATCAAACTGGATGAAATGGTCGAAATGGAAGTCGTATTCACAGGTCGCGGTGTCGCCAGCTGCTTTGATTGCTCATTGGTTCAATGTGTCACGTGGCACGGGTAGTTATATCTACCAAGGAATTATATTCTTGTGTTAAGAGGATATTGTTTCACAATGAGTTAATGTGAATGTTTTCTAGGATGGAGAGTATAATGTTTTCACTGCAAGCAAATTCATTCCAAGAGAATTTATTTAAAGAAGCAAACATCTTCAATCAGCTTGAAATGGGAGTATTTTCATTGATTAGAAATGATTATTCTTTTCAGAAGATTATTCTATTCAAGGGTATGTATATTTTTGATTGAAGAAATCTTTTTCATATATGAAGAAATTTTAATATGTACTAATAATGTAAAATGGTTGAATTCGTGAATTCGTTGTCGTGGAATTGAAAGAAACAGAGATAAAATAGCAATTTGTCATCAGAGAATAATTGTTGTGCCTAAAAATGATATCGATGATATTGATTCTCTGAATGGTAAAGCAGAATCGCGGTTAATATGGCAAAAATCTAATGATGCGCATAAAAAAGTAGATGGATGGAAGAGCAAAACGTAACAAATATAAATGAACGAGTTGTTTATTTGGCGTTACAAGTTACTGCTATCAGATCAATAATCAAAAGTTGTCATTTAGACTTTACGTTTCTCGAGTTGTTGATGTTACCATGGTATATAACTTTAAAAAACGCGCGTTTTTGAAAGTTCGATTTAATCTCGATGAGGCGTGCTTATAATAAAAAAAACAATATTTTCAGTTGCCATAGATATGTCAAGTCCCTAGTTCTTTCGATAAGAAAATGTTTCATTGCTGAAAATGGCAAGTCTTTGCTCGCCACCAGAAGTTATCAAATATTTGTCGTAGCTCACTAACTGCATTTTTTCGCATCAAAACCACCAACCTCTACTACACCGCCTATAAAACGTGATGTCGATAGATCCATTTCTGGAACATTATTCCTTTCGATTATACTTTTGTCGAACATTCTATATCGACGCCCGGGGGAGCGCCTAAATGGAATATGAACGCCGAAATCCTCATATTTGACGTCGGGATTAAATTCAATTAAGCACGGTTTCGGATACGAACGAGAAAGGAAGAACTATTGAATTTTTCATGAGGTAATCATACGGAATATTTGATTCGGGAACGCCGGGAAGAAGTGGGTTTGAGGAAAAACCACGATGGCGCTGAGGGGATACGCGCTTTCTTTTTTTTATACAGACTTTAATCTCGCGACTTTAATCTCTGGATCCTGACTTCAAACTTGGGAATCCTATTTTTATTATGACCTGAGTTTGAGCTCAAAGTCGGGATTAGGAAGAAAAATACCTTGCCTTTTTATAATAAACTCCAGAAATGACAGACCGGACATTGAACATATTCTGTTGCCAGATAAACTTGCAGTCGATTCAAAGATATGAAGTGTAACCAATTTAAAATAGAAGCACCCTTACAAAACATATATTTTTCAACCAATTGGAATGATATTTTGTTTCATTAGGTAGACTAGATCATCAATTTTCATGAATGAGTCTTCATTTTCAGGGCCAACTATTTTTAGTTTTCGAGGCAAAAGATCTATAAAATGTATTATCGTTTTTTATGGAAAACGTCTGATTTCACCACTAGACTATAATAAGTTCGTTTATTTCAATAAATGAATATAAAATGGCGATATTTACAAATAAACAGGAAGAACCACAAAGCCATAGGCTGTCCGTGGTGTAGATATATAAAATTAGATAATAAAAATTGTAAAAATAAAAATAGATGCACACATATTTACATATCAACCTAATTACTACATACATACAAACATTCAAAACATATATAAGAAGTAAGAATATGAGTGAGTTGGTGTACACATAATCATTTTGGCTTTTTTTTTTGTTTGTTCTTAATTAAAAAAAGTTATGAATAAGTTGTTTCTGGTTACCCAGTAGAAATGACTTAACCTTATTCCTTTGATATATTAACCTTATTCTTTTGATATATTTCAGAATTCGAATTGTTGAATGCTGAACTTTCTGAAATTAAATTTATGAATCTTGGTCTTAGAAACGCAAGACATTTTGTTCCCACTGGTTTTATCGCTAATGTAGTTTGTAACTTATTTGAATATCCAGCCCTTGTTGGGTACTTATGTGAGAGAAAGTCAATATGTTTCCTATTTTTGTGTAAAAAACACACTGATTTAAAAAAGAACATCTGTCGAATATCTAGTGTCCTGACTCAAGACATTTTCAGATTGCTTATGTCAAAATTACGTTGAAGAGCCATCAATAAAAATGTTATGATGGTATAAGTTTTGAAAAATTAAGTCTTTCAATCAACCCATAGATTTCGATTAAATTCTGATCAGTAATATTTCGAAACTTTCTGAATCCAGTGGTGTGTCATAATTTTGATAAACGTTCTTAAATTCAAGTGGTGGGTTGGTTAAACGGCATCCTTTTCAGATTTGATTCATTTTTATCGATTATGTTTATTCACTTATTTCCACGTAATTTTGACTTACATCATTTGAAATTGTCGTCAATTCGGTGCTATTGTCTGATTTTTTCCTAAAAAGATCGCTAATCCTTTCTTAAGTTTAATGACTTTGGAGAGATACGAATAATTGACCCTGAAACTGAAAACTCCTTTATCAAATTTAGGGTCCTAATGGACTTTTCGAATATCTATCATAGCAAAATTAATATACTTTATATTCCAAGACACAATCTTTATTGACAAAGTGAATGTAAATTGTATAGTCATAAAAATATGAACTATAATGAACAATCATTATTGGCATTTCAAGCTAAGCGATACGCACTCTGGTGGCTTTAATGTAAACTAGTTTCTGCGACATTGTTTTCTAACCACACTTTCGTATCGTTTATTTACCATTGATTTTTATGAATATAGAGCCTTTTTTACATCTTTTTTAATTTCATCTTAATGTTTTGTTGAGAAACTGCCTTTTTACAGACAAAGCGACCCTTCCCGGTCTTATAATGGCGTCTTACAATGGTTAATATTCTGTGCCACATTGCAATTCCTAGGCCAAAAGAAATCAACTTTTCACAGATATCCCGAGGAAAGTGAGCCAAAGGTTTATTTCGAAATTGAGATGGTACGAGAATTAATCTCAAGAAGAAAAGCCTGGATATTAAAGGTTCAGATTGGCAAACCAATAAGCAAATTTATGAAAGTGTATTCGCTCTATTTTAAGCAAGAAGATTATATCAACAAAGGTAGGTAGATCTTGTTTTTATTTACTTATTTACATTTTCATAATTTTAATATAACCGTCTATAATGGACCTTTACATTTACGGAAAATAAATTACAAAACTCGTTTAAATCGATAGTTCTTAGTCATTTAACAAAAAGTTCCATTATTTTTCTTTCATTTTAAAAAAATATCACATTTGAAAGTGTGCCGCTGACGTCACGTTCATCGGAAATATCTCCCACCATAATTCACGTTCCGAAACAGGCAATACCGTTCTCCATAAAAATATAACTTTTAGCATGATATGAGCCTTTGAGAAATAATCAATACAATGTCACTTGATCAACTCATAGATAAAGATCCACATATTAGCTATTTTTTATTGTATTTGTAACTTTCAAATTTTCTGAACAGACCATCCTTTTGATGAAGAACGAGCATTGACTACACAGCAAATCGTAATGACAGTTCTCAACTGTCAAAAGTTATATGGAGATGTGAGGTTAATGTTTATTTTATTTACATTCAACAATCAACACTTGATAACGACTGTAGATTTTAACAGTTCAAACGTCGTGATTAAAAATTGCAGAGAATTGAATTTTTCTTTGCTCTTTTTTAGACAACGAAAGTGCAGAATAACATTACTCAAAGTGAAACATTGTCAACCACTTTCAAACAAAAATCAACATTCAACTGATAAATTCGATAATAATGTAGTGACGTGTTATCATAAACGATTTTGTGTGAATTTATTTGTGTAATTGTGTATTAAAAATATGGAACAAGGCTTCGTGAAGGGAAGTTCGGATAATTTTACCGAGGTACAAAGCACCTTTTCGACATGTTCAGTTATTGCAGGGATACAGGTACTGGATATACAGGAATTAATAATAAATTTTAGAACACAAACAACAAAAGCTCTCAAAACTTAGAAAACCCATTAACCTCAAAAAATAAATCAAGGTAGAGTTCGTTGAGGTTTAGATCTGATCGAACTGCTTCACTTGTATCAAATGGGTAGGCAAATGAGTTAGACAGAGACAAACTATTCTTATTGATCGCACCGTGAAACAGACGAAAGAACCCATCTGGTATCAAATGACAACTGTCATACGACACATTATATTTGAATGAGAATTTGGTGCACAACTTTAACAACGTTGCCAAGTTTAGTTTTGATGAACGTGACGTCACGAAACCACTTTTCTTCTGATTATAGATAAACTAGCGGTCAGAAAAAAAAATAAAAAATCCCTTGTGATATTAGCGTATTTACTTTCCAATTTTAGTGTTACCTCATATCTCTTGGAAAGGTCCATTCTGAGTTCTCCACTCACTTGATGAGGCTCGGATTGCAGAGCGCTTGTCTGGAGACAGAGGGCTCACACTTTTGTCACTGAAGAGTTCCATTCATTTTTTCCATATGATATTATATGGTCTGCATTGAGGAGTTCTTCACCTTCTACTACACACTGAGAACTATCGGTCCCTTCAACATACTTCAGAAATTCCAATAAACTTAATTTTAATTGGGCATTTGTCTTTGTTTATATGAAGACGATTGAAGTATTTTATCACTAGCTTTTTTCTAACAATGTAACTATTAACACCTTATACACCAATAATCATTTATTTAAATGAACATTAATAAAATGTAAAAGTCATCGAAATCACAGATTTAACAATGTTTAAAGGGCCTAAACCTCGCTTCAAATACCCAATACACGAAATAAACAAAGTAAACAATGAAATCTATATGGAAGAAAAAGTAAGGTTATGAATCAATGTCGTAGAAAGTACTTCATCGTCCGCCGCCGGTAGCGCTACAATCTTAATTTGAAATCCCAATACCTAAAAGTAGAAACATGTACATAAGTGAATGAAACATTACACATAAGTAAACCACGGAGATAGTTCCAACACAAATAATAATCATTAAAATGTTTCATTATAATATGCGCTTATGTCAAAGTAGGCTTTTTGCAGAAATACCCCTTTAACTTATTTTCTGAATTTTTTCAAATTTGTTATTGTCATATAGTGCATCGCCGGAAGGTGGTTAAATATTTTCTTGCTTTCATATATTAAAGAAAATTTTGTTGTTGCTAGTTTTGGAATTGGCAAATGTAGATTTCAACTTCCTTTAGTATGTTTGAATGTAGACGAAGTAGGAACTTGATTACTTATATTTCGGACGTCCATCATCTTAATGATTGAAAGATTTCTATCTCTTTCAAATTTTTCACAACGTTTCAATTGCTTGAATCCGCAATCGTCTTCTGGTGAATAATGACAAAATCAGATGCTACGCGACCTTTTATAGGTCTATAATAATTAAAGTATAATTACGGTGCAATTACGCGCGGTCTTGTGGCACGCGTGGTTTCGCGCTTTTTCTCCTTCCAAAACGGTCCATGAGCGGTTTCCATACGTTTTTAATTTCCACGCTTGGTTGACTGAAGGCACTATTGGCATCTATATAGGTGGTTTCCATAAATTTCCGTTTGAACCAATGTTCCTCTCTATGAAGAATTCGGTAGTGTTTTGTCCAGGCGTGGTCAGCAATTCCCGATTTTGATGTTTCCCCTCGTTGAGTCCACTTTTTGTGTTCCTTTATTATGATATTGTTTGTCATTATTCACTGCTGGATAAGAATACTTTTTCTGAAAGGAACAAACAACAGTTAGAAAGAATGGTTAAGGCTTTCGCGGCCTAAGTTTTCAAAGTTACAATTTTCACTCGGGTTTGAAGGCCGTCGTTTTTTGGAATTTCTTACTGACGTTACGCTAGCGCGAGTGGCTATAGCTTCTTCACAGGCTTATACATCATGAATAATCTGATGACTGGAAATTCCGTCTGCGAAGATTGTATTTATTCTGATTTAGGAAGTCTTGTGCGTTAATTACCGTATCTGGATTTGGTACATTTCTCACTAACCCTAATTGACCCGTTTCTCTACCTGCCGGCTTAATGTTGGCAAATTATCTGGACTGGATTTCGTGGCATTTTTTTGTCGTGGCTCGCATCTTATTTTGAGTTTCGAAAAATGTGTGTAAAAGTGGATGATTGTAGATCTCAACTTTTTATTCTGATTTAGGGGTTCCTCGAGGATCAGTTTTAGGTCCATTGGTTTTCCTTCTGTATGTCAATGATTTACCAAATCATTTGAGCACTGAACACACTTTTTTGTATGCAGATGATACGACAATCGCCACTGATGCTGAAACCCCAGAAGAGCTTGTGCAGAAAATGAATAATTTGTCGAAAGAATTCACTGATTGGTGTAGTAACAATTCTTTGATTGTCAATCCTGACAAAACAGTATGTTTACAGTTTTATTCTCGTACAAAAATTTCAAATAATGATTCTGTTCGCGTCAAGAACAAAAATATATATTTTTCGGATTCAATAAAATTTCTGGGCACATATTTATATGCAAATTTGAAGTGGAATACACATGTTGATCAGGTGTGTAAAAGACTGAATAGTAGTTATTATGCAATTTTGCAGCTGAAGAATGTATTGACACTAAAGCAATTAATCAATGTGTACTATGCTCTCTCATATCCACATATTTCTTATAATATTGTCCTTTGGGGAAATACGGCCAATGCTCGCAGAGTCAAAAGTGACTCATTCGCCTAATGTTCGGCTTAGATTACCGAATGACGAGTAGGAATCATTTCAAAAAGTTTAAATTACAGACTGTACCATCGATTTATATTTATAAAATTGTAACATATGTTAAATTCAACATCAAGAGCTTCTCAAAAAATGCTGACTCTCATGACTATGCTACGAGGCATGGTGATTTATTTAGAAGTACAAAGCACCGTACTTCACTTTACGAACATTGTCCTAAGTATAATGGAATACGATTTTTCAATCATCTCCCCAGTGATATCAAAAATGAAAAAAGTATTAATAAATTCAAAACAAGATTAAAAAAATATTTAGTGGAATCCTGCTTTTATGACCTTAGTGAATATTTTGATAATTCATAATTTTTTTGTTTGCTAGTTTTGTATGGACGATATGTTTAAAGTAATAGATATAAATATTTGTTTATCGTATATATATATATATATATATATATATATATATATATACCGGGTGACACAGCATACATGTAGCAGCCTGTAGTTTTTTTATTTGAAGAGATAAAAATTTGAAATTTGCAGAAGTTACGAAATTAATGATAGCGCTTCATTTGAATCAAACGACAACTTTTTTCAACTACCTGTTTGATCAACAGTAACCCCAACTTCTTTTTTTTTTAATGACACCCTGTATATTTATGTAGCCTATCTTATTTGTCTTGAAATTCACTATTCAACCGTGTATCACAAAGTGGCATTCGTTCCTCAATTCGCAGATGAATTGCATTTTATTGAAAAACATCAATTTGGCTGTTACTCGAATTCGATAATCTTTCGATGCTTGGTAGGCTTGAAATCCAAAGAGTATCAGTTAAACAATATAATTTCAGTTTTTTCCATACCTGATCACTTCCTACATATTGTCAATAATTTCTTTAATAGAATGAAAAAACATCTGAAAATAACTCACCATATTGCTAAAACTGAGATAGGAACATATTTTTTTCAATTTGGCTACTTGTGAAGAAACTATCTGCCATTCTCTTCGGCCATGTAGCCATATCATGATCTTTCCATTTGGAAACATAAAATTAAAATTGTTCCCCTGATCCACCAATTCACAAGTCTATTAGTATAGATATTTGCAATAATATTTTGCCTAGTAGGCGGTGTACACAAAATGTTTTGTGTTTGACAAGTAAACACCATTTGTTTGCAATGATTATCTCCGTCAGTTTTATGCTGATTGAAATTGCATCGTTTAATTAGATACTAAATATGTATTCAAAGAACGAAAAGGTCGATATGTTGTTCATATTCGGAGAGTGCAAGAGAAATAATTGTAGACAGGCTGAACAATTGTATGTCGAAAGATTTCCGGAAAGACGCCATCCACCTGATGATTATTTCGCTAGAGTAGAAGAGCAGTTCAGAGCAGTTCTTTTCAAAACTCTTTTAGCGGTCCCTCGATTCACGCCGATTTCGTCTTCAATTTGTCTCAGTGATATCGTCGGATCTGCATGTACTATGGCCAAAATGTTTACTTCCAATTCCTCGTCGACAATGTATTGGAGATTGTTTTGATTTTCCGGTTCTCTTCTGAACTGCTCTTCTACTCTAGCGAAATAATTATTAGGCGGATGGCGTCTTCCCGGAAATCTTTCGACTTACAATTGTTCAGCCTCTCTACAATTTCTCTTGCTCTCTCCGAATATCAACAACATATCGACCTTTTTATTCTTTGAATACATATTTAGTATCTAATTGAACGATGCAATTTTAATCAGCATCAAACTGACGGAGATAATCAGTACAATCAAATGATGTTTACCTGTCAAACACAAAACATTCTGTGTACACCGCCTACTAGGCAAAATATTATTGCAAATATCTAGACTAATAAACTTTTGAATTGGTGGATCAGGGGCATAATTTTAATTTTATGTTTCCAAATGGAAAGATACATATGGCTACATGGCCAAAGAGAAAGACAGATAGTTCCTCCACAAGTAGCTAAATTGAAAAATACATGTTCCTATCTCAGTTTTCGCAATATTGTCGTGAATTGGGGTTGATTCACGACTAACTAGGTAGATACTGATCATTCATAGATTTAAAACACTTTAGAAAAATATAAAAACATTTATTTTACTATGTACAAATGTGAGATTAAGACGATTGAAATTAATGAAGGAAGTAATCAATAAAGAATTAATGAATTAAAGAATTGAAGAATCTCTCCTAGTTATTGATTGGATAAATTATTTTAAAAAGATCTTTACTTACAATACATATCGGCTTAAACAGTTTATGAACATTTTCCATTTATTTAATATCGAATCTTCCAAACTCCCCCCATAGCTGTGGGCACGGCAGAACTCTAAACTCGACTACCAGATCGAACTATCAGTGGCCTTTTTGAAAACTCTTGTTTATGTTCTGTTGAGGACAAGTTGTGTCTCAAAAATAAAATATCTTCGCTCACGTACTGAATTGTAGAAGGTAAAACGGTTACCCACGTATTGAATGATAATGAAATATTTCAATGTACAGGATGTTCCATATATTTTTGACAATACCCCCCCCGTTCAAAATCGCGCGCCTCGAGCGATTATATTAAAACCAACTGACAATTCGATACAGGTTTACAAAAACTATGAAATTAATACCATGTAAATATAAATATACAAATAAATATGCGCAGAAGAAGTCTGCTTGCACCATCTCCATTTGAATTCTTCTCCTCCTTGCTGCCTTTTCCATCTTTGACCGGTTCATTTCGGTTCCATTCCATTGTACCAAGGTTCATCGTTGTCTGGGTACAATAATTGGTTCATCAATTTAGTCAGGCTTGGATTGGCTTGGCTGGTCCGGGTATGGTATGACCCAAACATACTGGACAAACTGTATTTGACATCAATCTGCCTGCCGGGACTTGACATGGCTTCAGTGGACTTGACATGGATTTGCCTGCCGGGACTTGGCATGGCTTGGTCCTGTTGGACTCCATTTTGGCTCTGCTTCCCTGTATTTGGCATGTATCTGCCTGCCGGGACTTGGCATGGCTTTACTGGACATTTGCACTGCTTGGTCCGGTTGGATACCCTATTTTGGCTCAGCTTTACTAGACAACATGGAGCTAGACATGGTAGAACTTGGCTCTGCTCTACCTCATTGAATGTGAGAAGGCTCAACTCGACATGGCTGTGGAAACTGTGGCTTCATCACGATTCACCTGGGGATTCTCTTGGAGTGGTACAAGGCTGAAGACTCTTCCGCGTTCCTTACAGGAGGTACAGTTCCTATAATACAAAAATAAAAGTTTAGGTAAACATACTGCTATCATCTAATTTTACAACAAATACCGTGCCCCAAAATATATTAAAAACCAATCAACCTTATTCTCATTATAAAATCATTATACAAGTACATGCCAACAATACAGTTTCAAAATATATTTCAAATTTTCCGACATTAATGTATATATGAATTATAATATAACCATTCTTTCGTTTTCGAAGAATACTAATTGTCACATTCTCAATTTATCCTTGCCATTCTCTTTCTCTTTCACAACAACTAAAAATACCACCATTTCTCACAATACGAGGCTAATTTTGTGATGCGATACCCTGAAATTCTTTGCCTAGGATTAGATACAGAATATCACAAAACAATTTCACACTCGCTTTTCACATTCAACAATATTCATTCAATTCTTTTCGACCCCATTCGTTACTTCTTACTCACTAAAACACTGTGCACAGTTTTATTATTGATTTCATACTTCACCCTTTAAATTATATTGACACGTCGGCCATGGCCTCTATACCCTTGTGTCGTTTTCCTACGAATTCTCGACTTTCTTTGAGTTCCAACTCGCCTGAAGAAAATATTGTGTGCACACATAGCTTACAATCTACCTAAAACATAAAACAAATTATTATATAATCAAGATTCATCAACAACAGGGCTCCATGGGTCGTTATATTTCAAAATGCGGCTCACGTGAATCACATCTGTTTTCGCATTTTTTGTAGATCCCAGTTTCACTCTATAGGTAACTGGACTCAACTTCTCTAAAATTGTGTAAGGGCCGTGGTATTTGAGGAGCAACTTTGTACTTTTACCTACTTTTCTCATGGGTGTGAACACTTTAACTTTCTCCTCCACGCTGTACTCAATATGCCGATGGCATTCATCATATCTTTTCTTGTCCACTGCTTGCCTTTTTTCAATATTTTGCACAGCTATGCTTCTAGCTGCAAGTGCTCGTTCTCTTATCTGAATAACAGTATTATTTTCGACTGGGGCCATCAGATTTGCGTCGGTTGGTAGAACGGGCTGTCTTGCATATACAAGAAAAAATGTCCTGTTGTACTTTGCGGCGTTGTATTCATTGCAAATTGAGCATGAGGAATAAAATGATCCCAATCGTCTTGGCTGGTAGAGGTGAATATGCTTAGAATGGCTGCTATTGTTGAATTCATTCGTTCACAGTTTCCATTGCATTGAGGATGGTACCCCGTTGTTTGCTGCTTTCGTATTCCCATGATAAGCAATAATTCTTTGATCATATCCGATCTGAAAACCTGACCTCTGTCTGACAAGATTTCCTTAGGGCATCCGTGGCGAGCTATAATATTATTCAAAATGAACTTTGCTACCGTATCTGCCTTTCCATCAGGTGCTGCAGCAATTTCGAGATATCTTGTTGCATAATCCGCCGCGACAATTATTGTATTATTTCCATTTTTGGAACGTTTAAATGGCCCTAAAAGATCAATGCCTATTTTTTGAAACGGCACTCCTACTGGGATTGGCTGTAAAAATCCTAAAGGTTTTCTGTTTGTTTCCCCCTTTCTTGCCTGACAATCTTGGCAACCCTTAATATACTTTTCCACGTCTTTTTGTTGTCCGTCCCAAAAATATCTATTTTTGATTTTTTGATATGTCCGCGAAATGCCCAAATGTCCTGCCAATGGTTCGCTATGATTAGAAAATAGAATTTCAAAAACTAACTGTCTTGGAACAACCAAAAGATTTTCCAGTCCCTCTAGCGATACATTCTTTTTATATAAAACTCCATCGATTAACGTAAAATTTTTGGCTCTCCTCCTCAAGCTGATATTGACGTTTTCACCATTCGGATTCTCCAGGGCTTCTATCAATCTCTTGACATTATCATCTTTTCTCTGTTCTTCCGCCATATCTTCATTCGTAGTAAGAAAGGTAGGTACATCAAAAAATAAATTTTCTTCTTCCAATTTTGGTGCTAAAACTGCATTTCTGGACAGACAATCGGCATCTTTATGAGTCGATCCACTTTTATAAATCACCTCGTGTTCAAACTCGTTCAGCTTAATAGCCCATCTGGCTAACCTTCCTGTGACGTGCTCTGAATTCTTCAAAAAACACAAAGCGTGGTGGTCGGTGGTAATCTTCACAGGTTTTCCATATATAAAATGTCGAAAATAGGTCAACCCCCAAATTACCGCCAAAGCTTCGAGTTCCGAAATCGTGTAGTTTTTTTCACTTTTTGTCAATGTGCGACTTCCATAAGCAATAGGGTGCATTTCACCTTGAAATTCTTGTAAAAGTATCACTCCTAAACCTTCTTTGCATGCATCCGATCTCAACTCGCATCCAATGTCTGGGTTGAAATGCGCTAGTACTGGGGCCTCTGTAAGTTTTTCCTTTAGAATTGAAAATGCCTCCTCCTGATCTTCTTTCCAATAAAACCCTGGATCGTTTTTTATTATTTCATAGAGCGGTCGTGCTATGATTGAGAAATTTTGTATAAATTTTCTATAGTAATTTGCAAGTCCTAAGAAACTCTGGGTATGTCTTTTGGATTTTGGTCTGGGGAATTCCGAAATTGCCAATAATTTTTCTGGATCTGGATATATTCCTTCTTCGTTGATGATGTGTCCCAATACCTTGACCTCCGGAGACGCGAACGTGCATTTACTGGTTTTTAATGTCAATCTTGCCATTCGGAGTCTTTCGAACACTTTCCTCAATCTTGCTAAATGTTCTGGAAATGATTCTGAAAATACTATAACATCATCCAGATAAACCAGTACGTTTGACCACTTCATTCCCTGGAATACTCTATCAGCCAAATCCGAAAAGGTGGAAGGGGCATTACAAAGTCCGAAAGGTAATTTATTGAATTCGTACAGTCCAAATCCAGGTGTGACGAATGCGGTATACTCTTTTGATTTCTCTTCGATCCCAACTTGCCAATATCCGCTGAATAAGTCGAGGGTGGAGAAGTACCTAGATTTTCCGAAATATGTTAAAATTTCATCGATATTTGACAAGGGGTAGTTTGACTTCTTGGTGATATTGTTTAATTTCCTGTAGTCTACACAAAATCGCGTTTTTTCCTCTTCTCCCTTTTTCTTTACCAATACGATAGGGCTCGAGTACGGTGACTGTGATGGTCTTATGATACCGACATCTAACATTTCTTCTACTTGATCCTCAATTATTTTCCTTTCTTTAGGTGAAACTTTGTAGGGTTTACTTTTGAAGGGTGAATGTTCTAGTAACTCGATTTTATGTTGAACCATATCTGTAGATCCCATATCCTTGACGTCCATAGCAAAAATATCCTTAAATTCATCAATTAGATACTCAATTTCCATTTTCTCCTGTACGGTGAGCTCAGTTCCCAATTTGTAACATTTTTCAATATCCTTCGCTTTTTCATCCATTGTGTAGAGTACCATATTTATGTCATTTTCTTCTTCCATGAAGCCTAAAGTTGTACCTTCGAAGATAACCTGTCCAATACTTGAAATATTCTTGAGTTTCAAAGTTGAATTTTCCAGTGTGCCCGAAAACTCCATACAAACTAAACCTCTTTTAGTCAAGAACTGTTCTTTTGGTTTAAAAAATACTCTGCTCTTTTCAAGTCCTTGTAATTCCTGAATGTCGACATCAACGATTACTTCCTCTTGGGGTTCTAATCGACAATAGCACTTCAATATCACTTTCATTTCCTTTTTCTCAATTTCCAGTAGAACGGAAGGGTCCAAATCTTGCAGAAAACTTGATTCTTCCACTTCAGTAGAGCTATCTTCCGTATTCCTATATACATACTCCTCATTTTTCCTATCAACTTTTTGGCTAATACCTTCTTTTAATTTTTCAAAACTTCTCAACTCATTTTCCAAGTTCATTTTCCGTTGGTTTTCTATTTCTTGAGAAAGTAAGTCCATTCTTGTTTGATTCACATATTTCTCATTTTTTCTCTTAACTATTTTGCTTATTTCTTCTCTTAATTTCACAAAATTTCTCCTTCGGATTTCAGTTTCGAGGTTTATTTTCCGTTGATTTTCTATTTCATGTGAAGAAATGTCACTTCTTGTTCGATTTTCCGTTCTTCCAGTGTTATTTTTCCAATTGAAATGTCTTCTTACGTATCCATTTCCAAAACTCTTTCTTCTAGATTCATTTTCTCTATAAAATGCCTGATTCTTTATTTCAATATTTTCCCTTTTGTTATTTTGCCTCTTATTTCCGTACCCATATGAGAACAAATTCGCGTTGTCTTTTTCATATCGTATCTGAAAAGGAAGTGTAATTTTAAATAACCCCTGACTCAAAATGACAACTTTTTCCTCTAAATTTATTATTGATTTGTGTTGTGTCAAAAATTCCATTCCCAAAATAAAATCACATGGTAGATTTTCGATAACTAAAGCTTTACAATACGTTTCCATTTCACCTAATTTCAAATTAATATTTGTGGTCCCTAAAACTGGTACCCTGAAACCACCTGCTGTCTGTACATGTTGTGAATACCGTAATTTTTGGAAATTTTTAACGAATTGACGTGAAACTATATTATGATTTGATCCCGTATCACAAACTATGGTTGCCGTGTTATCATTTAGAAGTCCGTTTATTTTAAGAACACCCGTTTCATTATTTTTGAGAGAATTTGACTCCACGTTTAATCCCACATGAATTTTACTTTGGATACCTGGTAAATACCAACAATCAGAAGTAAAATGTCCACGTTTGCCACAAACTTTGCAGAAAATGGTTCTTTTCATGTTCAAAAAGAATGTATTCTGATATAGATGCTGCCCGAAATTCCATACCTCGTCGTTTTTTCCATAATTCTCTATGTCCTCGATTTTGGAAACAATATTCTTCAAATCATCCATATTTGTCTCAGCATTCTTCAAGAGTCGATAAGGGGTGTACAGTCTGCTTAGAAGCCCTCGTTCGAAATGTCTCAGAAACGTCTCTACGCTCATGTCTGGGTCAAAATCATAAGCTAACTCCCTGAGATCGTAGAAATATTTTCGTATTTCTTCATTTTCACCTTGTCTTCTACTGTACAGCTTCCATTCTTGTTTTTTCAAATAATATCCATTGTCAAATTCTCTGAGAAAATCATTTTTGAGCTCATACCAGGTTTTCAACAAGTTTTCCGATTTCCCTTTGTATGATTCGAACCAATAATATCCGGCTCCTATTAGGTAAACTCCGAAATAACAAATTTTTAACGCTTCTGTCCATGCATTCGCTGAAGAACATTTTTCATAATTCTTCAAAAATTCGTAAGGACAATCTTTCCTTGGGTCAAAATTCCGAGGTGCTACGAATTCAGGAAGGGCAGCGGGCGTCCCTTTCTTCGTTGCTTCTGCCAACGTAGTATCCATTGTGAGGGGGAGAGGAAGTTTCAGTAAAAAGTACTGTTAAATTAGTACCTACACGTAGTAGTTAGGTAGTTACTCTCATTTACCGTATACCCAAGATATAACAATTTTACACAAATTATTCTTGTAAAAATCAATAGGGAAAACAACAAAATTCAAATAATTATACTGAAAATAAATCGTTAGAACTTAACATCAATAGCATTTATATTTAATCTTCATAAATTTCTCTGGAGTTTATTGCGTACGAAATAGCGTACTTTCGTCAAATAATATTTTTATTCTGAAATGCTATTGTTGCACAATACTTGGAGAGATTCATTCAGAAACAAAACATATGGATCAGCAATTTCTACCTAGTTGTACCGGATCTAGGTCAAGTTCAACGTTTATGAACTGCAACGTAAATACGATTGAGTTGAATTTATCACTGTACTTTCAAATAACTAACAAAATATAAATTGGACCATTATGAAGAATGAATCCAAAACTAAAGCACGGCAGCCTCCACCACTTGTCGTGAATTGGGGTTGATTCACGACTAACTAGGTAGATACTGATCATTCATAGATTTAAAACACTTTAGAAAAATATAAAAACATTTATTTTACTATGTACAAATGTGAGATTAAGACGATTGAAATTAATGAAGGAAGTAATCAATAAAGAATTAATGAATTAAAGAATTGAAGAATCTCTCCTAGTTATTGATTGGATAAATTATTTTAAAAAGATCTTTACTTACAATACATATCGGCTTAAACAGTTTATGAACATTTTCCATTTATTTAATATCGAATCTTCCAAACTCCCCCCATAGCTGTGGGCACGGCAGAACTCTAAACTCGACTACCAGATCGAACTATCAGTGGCCTTTTTGAAAACTCTTGTTTATGTTCTGTTGAGGACAAGTTGTGTCTCAAAAATAAAATATCTTCGCTCACGTACTGAATTGTAGAAGGTAAAACGGTTACCCACGTATTGAATGATAATGAAATATTTCAATGTACAGGATGTTCCATATATTTTTGACAATATCGTGAGTTATTTTCAGATGTTTTTTCTTTTTATTGAAGAAATTATTGACAATCTGTAGGAAGTGATCAGGTATGGAAAAAACTGAAATTATATCGTTTAACTGATACTCTTTGGATTTCCAAGCCTACCAAGCATCGAAAGATTATCGAATTCGGGTAACAGCCAACTTGATGTATTTCAATAAAATGCAATTCATCTGCGAATCGAGAAACGAATGCCAATTTGTGTTACACGGTTGAATAGAGAATTTCAAGACAAATAAGATAGACTGGATAAATATACAGGGTGTCATTCAAAAAAAAGAAGTTGGAGTTACTGCCGATCAAACAGGTAGTTGAAAAAAGTTGTCGTTAGATTCAATTGAAGCGCTTTCATTGATTACGTAAGTTCTGCAAATTTCAAATCTTCATCTCTTCAAATAAAAAAACTACAGGCTGCTACATGTCTGCTGTGTCACCCGGTATATACATTCCCCTCCAAAAAGTATGTACCATATGGGAAAAATTTTTATTATTGGAGTATTGGAAAAAATATTCTGGGGAAAAGTTTGTGCATGTCCGATAACCTAAAAATCGATTTTGACACATGTCACGTGATCGCTAGAATGGCGGCAAAATGAAAAAAATTGCAATGCAAAGGCAAAAAAAGGGGTAAGATGGCAAGATATCAAAAAAGTTATTTGAAAAAGTCACTTAGAATTCAATTTTATACACATAAACGAAGTTTCAAGAGATAATTCAAAAAAATTGAAAATAGCAATTTTTTAAAAATTTTTTCTCATCTATTTAAAAATATTATTTTTTTTTCTTATGAATAGCTTGACTATACTGAAACATTTGCATTTTAATGATAATGACAAAACTTTCTCATTTTCTCTACACTAGAGGGCACTAAATTAAAAAAATTGGTTTTTGCCAGAACCCTCTCTGTTACATTGGTTCTTATCTAACAGTTATATCAGAATTCCAAGACTATTGTGTTGATATGGCAATCTAGAAACACCATGTTTCCTGATTTTAATCAAGTTTCAATAATAATGCTGTTTGAGCGTTTTACTTTGCACATAAACTTTAAGAATCTTTAATTTGACGCACTATTTTCAAGTTTATGTGCGAAGTGAAACGCTCATGCACGATTATCATCGGAACTTGATTATAATCTGGAAATTATCATATTTTTGGAGTGTCATGTCATCACAATGGTCGTGGAATTCGGATATAACTGTTAGATACGAACCGATGTAACAGCAAGGGTTCTGACAAATTCCCATTTTTTCAATTTAGTGCCCTCTGGTGTGGAGAAAATGAGAAAGTTTTGTCATTATCATTAAAATGCAAATGTTTCAGTATAGTCAAGCTATTCATAAGAAAAGAAAAATAATATTTTTAAATAGATGGGAAAATATTTTTAAAAAATTGCTATTTTCAATTTTTTTGAATTATCCCTTGAAACTTCGTTTATGTGTATAAAATTGAATTCTAAGTGACTTTTTCAAATAACTTTTTTTGATATCTTGCCATCTTACCCCTTTTTTTGCCTTTGCATTACAATTTTTTTCATTTTGCCGCCATTCTAGCGATCACGTGACATGTGTCAAAATCGATTTTTAGGTTATCGGACATGCACAAACTTTTCCCCAGAATATTTTTTCCAATACTCCAATAATAAAATTTTTTTCATATGGTACATACTTTTTGGCGGTCACTGTATGTATATATATATATATATATATATATATATATATATATATATATATATATATATATATATAAGGATGGATATAGCGAGGGGCAATATATAGTAGAAAAGTTATTGGGTATAACCCTCAAAATGTGTCTACGGTTGCAGAACATTTTGAGGGTTATAACCAATAACTTTTCTACTTATATATATATATATATATATATATATATATATATATATATATATATATATATATATACCTATATATGTCTGTGTATATACATTTTATGACTTGTCCTATATCATGTGTATGATCTTAAAGGATAAATAAAGATTATTATTATTATTATTAATGTCGTTGATATCCTTTGTAGAACGTGGACAGAAAATTGTACTTCTGACCAATGAGAACTATCTGCTAATCAATACTCCATTTGCTTCTCCGCCTATCAAAATCTCGATTTTCAGTTAACCACAACTGGCATAAACACGTCCTCTATCCTCCGTATTTCCATATCCGCATAATCCTAATATAGCAAAAACGGAGCGGGATTATCGAACCTACATTCGAACATTGAATGCAATATGTCCTTGTGCTGATACCGACGTGCATTTCGGTATCTCATTTAACTCCTACTTCTCTCGGAGGGAGTTTAGCAATAGTGTAATAATTAGCCCGGGAAAACAGAAGTAAAATTTGCGTTGATTTAGAAATGAACCAGAAGGTGATATTCATCAGCCGAACGCCCAGCTTGACCCCTCAGGAAATTAAAATCTCAAAATAAAGGACCCCGCACCAAATACATGGGAAAATGGCTTTCAGCCAATTTTGATAAATTTTTTTGGATTTTGTATTACAAGTCACTAGAAGTTACACATGCAAGTTTGAATTAGTTTCTATGTTCAGTTTTGGAGATACGAATTTTTGAAAATCATAATAATGGCTGTTTTACCAAAACATAGCAAGGCTCACTCATCCAAAAGTATTACTTTTTATATGATTAGTAACAAAATAGTAGCATTGCTGGTTTGAAGAAAGTCGAATGTCATGTCAGTTAGTCGGTCGTTACGATAGAAGAAGCCACCTATTATACAGAGTGGGTCAAAAATAGCGACAATTTAGGATATTTTGCCTATCTTTATCAACGGTCCCTATGGTGAGACCGAGCATTTTTCATTAGGAAAATACCTGTTGGGATTCTTTTCTTACGACAAGAAGATTTTCTCTAAAAGTTTAGATTTTTTTCCAACACAGTAATTTTTTTTCAAATGTTTGTTTTTTATACTACATGTTTTTAACAATAGCCACACAAAATAGCCTTTTTGAGTCAATAAATCCGCTTTGGAGCCAAAAGTATTTGAGAAAGGCTTATAATAATTGCTCAAAAAGTTACGATCATATTTTATACGGGTTCACAAATTTTAGTTGAAATCGGTTTTGTACGTAATATATGTTTGTTAATTATTTTTGAATGGATCTCCCAATTTGAATCATCTTTTTCAGTTATACTTCCAAGTAAATTAACCCACACTCTGGTGAGTTTCACCCATTTCCTATTTCTGGTTTTTGAACTATAATTTTCATCAAGAAATAAGATTGGATAATATCTTCTATAGAATATCAATTTTAATTTATAGTTCAAAAACCAGACATAGAAAATGAATGAAACTTACCCGAGTGTAGGGTAATTCATTTGGAAGTATAACTGAAAAATATGATTCAAATTGGGAGATCCATTCAAAAATAATTAACAAACATATATATTACGTACAAAACCGATTTCAACTAATATTTGTAAACAGCCCCCGTATAAAATGTGATAGTAACTTTTTGAATCTGATCATATTGAGCAATTACTATAAGCCTTTCTCAAATACTTTTGGCTCCAAAGCGAATTTATTGACTCAAAAAGGCTATTTTCTGTGGCTATTGTTAAAAACATGTAGTATAAAAAACAAACATTAAAAAAAAATTGCTGTGTTGTAAAAAAGTCAAAACTTTTAGAGAAAATCTTCTTGTCGTAAGAAAAGAATTCCAATAGGTATTTTCCTAATAAAAAATACTCGGTCTCACCATAGGGACCGTTGATAAAGATTGGCAAAACATCCTAAATTGTCGCCATTTTTCACCCACCCTGTATAATAGGTGGCTTCTTCTATCGTAACGACCGACTAACTGACATGACATTCGACTTTCTTCAAACCAGCAATGCTACTATTTTGTTACTAATCATATAAAAAGTAATATTTTTGGATGAGTGAACCTTGCTATGTTTTGGTAAAACAGCAATTTTTATGATTTTCGAAAATTCGTATCTGCGAAACTGGACATAGAAACTAATTCAAACTTGCATGTGTAACTTCTAGTGACTTGTACTACAATATCCCAAAAAATTATCAAAATTGGCTGAAAGCCATTTTCCCATGTATTTGGTGCGGGGTCCTTTATTTATTCCACCTCCCAGAAACAAGAGTGTATACAACTTGCAAGTCTCAAAAGTTCTCTTCATATATGTATAGGAAATACTTCTAAAAGTATACCCTGAAATGCTGGTGTTCCGCAGGGATCAATTCTAGAAACAGTAGTGTTTCTTCTACACAACAATAATTCGTTGGGAGCCACCGATGATCAGTGCACAACTTTGCGGATGATAGTACTCTTCATACCGCCTTCTCTTTCGTGAAACAAAAAGATAACGGGAGAGAAACGTGAGCGATTCAAATAGAGACTGTGAAAATTTTAATAATTGCGGACAATTCCCAAGCACAACTTCTCTATAATAAGTACTACATACGAATTTCTTCAGGCGATTATTTTGGAATTTATACTTTCAACCTCTGGCAGAAGCACCAAACTCTTACGAAGATTCTAAATAGATGAACACATCAGTCTAGCAGACCACTATTATAATCTTTATGCAGTCATTGTTCATTGTGGTTCTGGCGTTTAATCTGGTCATTATTACGCATTGTCCAAATACTAAACGGACTGGTTAAGATTTACGATAGTTGTGTCACTAAATATGAATTAATTGAAACCTCTAGAGAGACACTACATTTTATGAGATGATGTGGTGATGCAGGTTTTTCCTGCATCTGTACAATATGTTATATCATACTTTATTATGTGAAGTAACAATAACAAAGTACCAGCAAAAAAATGATAAAAAATAATTGATGCTCCGGGAGGGCTCAAATTAATTCGGTGACGCATTCGCTTTCACAGCTGCAGGGAAACCCGGAAATATCTGCGACACCACATCATCTGAAGAGTTGGAATTGGTTAAATGATAACTCCTGAAGAGGTCCATCGAATTTTGAATCTCTGTCATTCGGTAAAACAAGATGTATGGGGTCTTCAGAGGGTCCAAAAGGTCCGAATCGAAAGAAGACATTTTATTCACGCAACTATCAAAAAAGGACCCCGCACTTTTCTTATGTAAAGTGGCGACCGGTCAAATTTACTGAAAGTTTGGTATGTTGTTGTATACCTGACTCAGTAACCAAAAGTGTCACTGGGCCCAACCCAATCCGATGGCTAGTTTTCTAAATACGGGGCGTTAAAGTTGAAAATTGCCCAAATTTTCGGATTTATTTTTTATTTATTAAAAGTTAGATCGGATTTCTGTAGCATACAGATGTTTACCACATGTTCTACTAATGAAATTAGTGGATACGTATGATTAAAAATATTTATATTTACAAGGTGATTCACGAATGGATGACGGTAGTTTTCTGCCAAAATTCAGTTTTTCTACTGTGACGTCAGGAGGCATATTTTTGAAACGTTCTCTTCGATAAAGTATTTTGACGAGAAAATATTGCACAGTACATATTTTTTATACAGGGTGTTTCACAGAGAGAACCACTAGACAAAATTATTTTCTTTTAGGATTAATTCGAAACCCTGTATTTATGAATTGAGTTTTGGGAAAAGTAATGCCACAAACATATGTGTGTCTCTAATCTCCAATATATTCAAGGTGGTTTATTCATAGGAAGGTATTCTATTTTGGGAAAAGTACAAAAAACATGAACAACCTGTATTCAAAAATATCCCCAGCCAAATGTAACTATTTTCTCACTATATATTGATTTTCATACCATCTTCAGAGGTATGATTTCTGAATCCCATACTATGACCAGTTTTCGAGATACAGGGCGTTAAAGTGGAAAACTACTGATTTTATCGGTTTTTTCTTCAAATTGAAAAGCCGTATTGACTTTATGTTGCGCCTATGAGTTTAATATGAGTTTCGGTCAGATGTACATGGAAAGGTTCAGCTAAAATTATTTACTGTTACAGGGTTATTCACGATTAAATCACAATAGGTTATTGCAAATACTCAAAATTCTACAGTTTCGTCACAGATAAATTATTCCATGAATTTAATACCTAGTTTTCTACAATTTTGAGTCTGAAAGGATTACTTTTGATACAGGGTGAGACATACAGCCAACGATACCAAAGATAATTATGCTTTGAAATAATTGAAATGAGAACTTTTTTAGTGAATTTTGAGTAGCTGTATAACATTACACCAAGTATGCATAACGGTAAAAATTTTAAATATACAAGGTGATTTAGTTATAATCACCTACCAAAAATATACATCTTTGTCTGATATAAGTAATTGACCACCTTTTATACACGTGGCAGCAAAAATGATAATAAGACATTTTTTCATTTATTCAACACTTTATAAACAAATATAATTTAACATTTATGATTCTTTTATGATATAGGTACAATATCTATGAAGCATTTTGTTCCTGTTCTCTACACGTATATTGTGAAGTACCTACCTATACGAATAGGTTCGAATTATACCTACACAAGAAGATGGATAATTATCACCTCTTTGGAGGTGATAGCACAGTGGGTAAGCGCGTTCATAAAGTTACTCAAAATTCACTAAAAAAGTTCTCATTTCAATTATTTCAAAGCATAATTATTTTCGGTGTGGTTGGCTGTATGGCTCACCCTGTATGAAAAGTAATCATTTCAGACTCAAAATTGTAAACGACTAGGTATTAACTTCATAGAATAATTTATCTGTGACGAAACTGTAGAATTTTGAGTATTTGCAAAAACCTATTGTGATTTATTCGTGAATAACCCTGTAACAGTAAATATTATTAGCTGAACCTTTCCATGTACATCTGACCAAAACTCATATTAAACTAATAGGCGCAACATAAAATCAATTTGAAGAAAAAAACTGATAAAATCAGTAATTTTCCACTTTAACGCCCTGTATCTCGAAAACTGGTCATAGTATCGGATTCAGAATTCATACCTCTGAAGATGGTATGAAAATCAATATATAGTGAGAAAATAGTTACATTTGACCGGGGAAATTTTTGAATACAGGTTGTCCATGTTTTTTGTACTTGTCCCAAAATAGAATACCTTCCTATGAATAAACCACCTTGAATATTTTGGAGATTAGAGACATACATATGTTTGTGGTATTACTTTTCCCAAAAATCAATCCATAAATACAGGGTTTCGAATTAATCCTAAAAGAAAATAATTTTGTCTAGTGGTTCTCTCTGTGAAACACCCTGTATAAAAAATATGTACTGTGCAACATCTGTATGCAACAGAGATCCGATCTAACTTTTAATAAATAAAAAATAAATCCGAAAATTTGGGCAATTTTCAACTTTAACACCCCGTATTTAGAAAACTAGCCATCGGATTGGGTTGGGCCCATTGACACTTTTGGTTACTGAGTCAGGTACAACAACATACCAAACTTTCAGAAAATTTGACCGGTCGCCACTTTACATAAAAAAAGTGCGGGGTCCTTTCTACCAGTCCGTTCTGTCCTCGGCCAAGGCATATTAGTGGCTAGAATCAACTCCAGAACCACAGCTTGACACGTTGAAATAATTTAATACATCTGCGACATGCTGAATCATAACTAAAGAGCTTCAAAGTCAGGATTAAATTTGCAGGTGTTTCAACAATACTTGTTATTTTATCTCTATCGGTTGGTTTAGCGCAGAATTGGCAATACAGTTGTCTATCATCTGTTAAGTATTCTCAAGTGATGGTTGATTGAATTCCGCACGGACTGGATTTCCAAAAAATTGGGGAACGCGAGCTCTAATTCAAAGAAGTTACTGGAGTTTCTGCTCTTCATTCTGCTGAAATGTTGGTCGCAGCATGTAGTTTAATTAAAACCAGTCATTACCAAAAGAGTTCACTTTTATTCTTTAGCAGAGTAACAGTTTACATTCGAGAGTCAGAACATATACTAATCATTAATCATTCCCGAAAAATTGGGGTTTAATCGAAATTGGTTGGTCATCACTTTTAATCTAATTGTTTATATATTTGAATGACAAATAGTTCAATGTACTGAAATGTTGCAGAAATACATAATTAGGTCGGTGTAAAGCTACGATGAGTTTAATGACACTGCAACGTTTCTGTACGTATAGTTGTTGAGTAGACATAATTAAAAACATTTGGAATATGAGATAAATGATCTAAATCTTTATCACATCTCCCTCGGTAAAAGAAAAAAAGAAAAAATTTTACAGTTTTTCTTTTTTTTTTTTTTTTTTTTTTAAACTAAATCTGTCGATAATATATAATCACTTGTAATAGGGTTTCACTCTGTTTTTATGCACTGTCATTTCTTTATTGTCCACTTTGATCACTATATTCGGGTGTTCGTCTTTTATCACTGAATAAGGACCTTTAAAAAGTTCTTGCATTTTATTAGTAACATTATTTTTGGCTAAAACTAAATCATCTACTTTAAACTTACTACCGGGATTACAGGACTTATCATATCTATCTTTTCTAATTGTTTTTGATTTCAACAAATTATTTCTTGCATCGGCACAAGCTCGCTGAAGACGGTGTTTCAGTTCTAGAGGGTAATTATCAAAAGTATACAGGGGATCAATATTTTCACCAATGTTAGAGGGTAGTTTTGGTAAATGTCCGAAAACTAGTTCGTATGGAGAATATTTTGTTTCTGTATGTACAGTTGTGTTGTATGAAAAACACCAATAGGGTAGCCACGTGCTCCATGCAGTCTCAAATTTAGATGTTTGCATTCTTAAGTACGCGCCTAGATGTTTGTGTGAGTTTTCTAGAGAACCTATTGTCTGTGGGTGGTATGCACACGAATTGAGTTGTTTTATATTAAGTAATTTAGACATTTCTGAGAATACTGAATTCATGAATTCGGTACCTCGGTCCGAAAGAATTTGTTTTGGAATACCGTATCGTAAAAATTATTTATGAGTGATTTTGCTACGGTTACTGCTTCCTTATTCGGTAGTGCATATGCCTCTACAAATTTTGACAAGTCGCATTGTAATGTTAGAATATATTTATTGTTCTCAATGTCTTGCTCGATAGGGCCTACTAAATCTAGGGATATTTTCTCAAACGCATATGATGCCGTTGTTGTTATGTTCAGGGGTTCTATAAATGGAGTAGAGTGTTTGTACCTTTGGCAGTCGTCACAGATTTTTACAAATTTTTCTACGTCATCATACAGTCCCTTCCAGTTGTAGTACCTTTTAATGTTGTTAAACATTCTATTGATACCTGCGTGTCCTCCCGTATGCAGAATGTGGAAATCATTTAAAATTAATTGTCTAGTTGCTGAATCATTAATGTTATGGCAATTGTTTATGAATGTTATTTTTGTTTTCGACTTCTTGAAGATTTTTGAAATTTCTTTGATTATATCTGCAGATAAATTGTTATCTTTATTAATAAATAATTCTGGAATATTTTCCTGTCCGGACAGTTTTTGACAGTCTTTCAACATCTCTCGAAGGTCTGATGCTGAGCAAGTATCTGTCTTAACTAAATATATAATCTGCAAGCTTGCGTCATAAATCAAATAATCGTTAATGAACTTAAATTGTTTTTCTGACTTTTGTAGTTTATTGAATTGTTGTGAGCTCAATATCTTCAATTCAGTTACGTTGTAAGGTTTTTTCAGAACCTCGACGATTCCGGGGTGATCAGTCCTAGTATCATCGTCTGCAGTCAGGTTGTCCAGCAATGTCTTTGTTCGTGAACGTGTTATAACATTCACAGAGGCATTAATTTTCCTAGACATTTCTTTCAAGTCGTCAGATGGTATTTCTACTCTAGAAAGAGCGTCTGCAATGTTCGAGTTTCCCTTAACGTACTGTACTACATAGTCATATTCATCTAGAACAAGTCGAAATTTTGTCAGTCTACTGGACGGTTGATTTAAGCCATACAAAAATATGAGCGGTCTATGGTCGGTCCGTATTATGAACTTCCTCCCGTATACGTACTGTCCCCCAAACTACGGCTAAAAGTTCTAGTTCTATGATGCTATAGTTTCTTTCTGCCTTATTTAAGGTTCTACTGGCATATGCAATTGGTTTATTGTTTCCGTTACAAAGTACTGCAGAGATAGAGATTTTGGATGCATCAGTTTTCAAAATAAAAGTGTTTTCCGCTGAAAAATCTGGGTACTCTAGAATTGTAGGTGATATTAACCTTGATTTCAAATTTTCAAATGCTTCTTGACATTCCTCTGTCCAGATAAATTTTTCACCTTTCCTAGAAAGTTTGTTCAAAGGTGATGTTATTTGAGCGAAATTTGGAATAAACGACCTGTAGTAATTTGCAAAAGCTACAAATCGTTTCGTTTCCTGTGCGTCTTTGGGTACTGGATATTTTTGTAATGCCAGAATTTTTGAGGGGTCCGGAGACACTCCTGACGGTGAAATTTTGTGACCTAGATAAAGAATTTCTTTTCTGAAAAATTTACATTTGCTCGGATTAAGTTTTAAATTAACTTTTCGCAATCTGTGTAAAACTTTCGTTAAATTTTTGTTGTGATCCATCAAACTATTTCCCAGAATAATAATGTCGTCCAAGTATACAAAACAGCATTCGAAATTCAAACCTGTCATAGCCATGGTTAGGGCCCTTGAGAATACACTAGGACTTACTTTCATTCCCATTGGCAGTCTTGTCATTTGATATTGTCCCTTATTTGTGGTAAAAGCTGTATACTCTCTACATGCTGGGTCTAGTTCAATTTGGTAATACCCTTGTGCTAGGTCGAGATGGGAAAAATAAATTGCACCAGAAAGTGAATCTAAAATTTCATTAATATTTGCTATTGGAAATTTTTCGTCTTTTAAACATTTATTTAGTAGTCGATAGTCAATAACAACTCTCCACTTGCGTTCACCATTTTTGTCCGCCTTTTTGGGTACTACTAGTAGTGGTGATGACCATGGAGATTTAGCAGGTTCAATTATTTTTCCGTTTAACATTTTATCAATCTGTTTTTCGATTTCTAGTTTCTGTGATTGTGGAAGTCTGTAAGGTTTTGTGTAAACAGGGGTTGTGTTTTCTTCGAGTTGAATCGAATGTTTATAAATGTCAGTAACTGAAAGTATGTCATTGGGTAAGTGGAAAACGTCCGCGAATTTTGCACATATATGGTCAAGCGCTCGTTTTTCCTCCCCATTTAGTCCGTCCGAAGGAATTGATTTTAAAACTTCTTCCACTCGTTGAACGGATGAGATATTCATGTCGCTGTAAGCAATTATTTCGTACAATTTAGCATCATCAATTTTCGGTTCAAAATTCCTAATTTCCACCGGTTCTTCTCGAGTGTTCAAAATTTTTATTGGAATTTCATTTTTGCCGACCGGTTTTGCAATAGATCCGGCAACAAAAACGCCACTGGCAATTTCTTGTGGAAGTACTATGCATTCAAAATTTGCCTTCACTTTGAAATACTTAATAATTTCACAGCGGGGGGGAATTCTAGTACTTTTACTGAAGTCAGACTCTATCGGAAGTGTTAATTTATTATTATGTACTGTGAAAGAAAACTCAAAATTTTCATAATCTATGATTGCTGAGTACTTTTTGAAGAAATCTGCGCCTAAAATTCCTTGTATGTTATTGTCAAATGATTCAATTATAAAGAATTTATGTGTAAACGTATATTTGTCGACTTGCAAAGGAACGTTCAATGAGCCTAGCGTCGTCGTTGACCCTGAAACTCCGTCTATTTTTATTTTGTCTGTGTAGTCTATTGTATACAAGTGTCTGTTTACATGTTTATGAAAAATTGCGCTAATTGATGCACCTGAGTCGAGGAGTAAATAAATTTCCTGATTATTGTAATTAAATTTAACATAATTTAAACCGTGTATACCAAAAATGGAATTATTTTTCGCCCTATTGGCCTCGAAAAAATGTTCGCTCCTGTGAGCTGCTTTGACTTGATGCCTCACTTTCTACGTCATTTGCTACGAACATAGTTTGTCTTATATTGTCTTCTCTTGTATTTTGAGTTTGTCGAGAACGATCATTTGATGGGTTCTGTGATAGACGGCCTCTATAGTTATTTTGTCTGTTATCACCATTGAATCGTCCTCTGAAATTGTTGTGGTTATAATGTGTATTATTATATCTGTTCGAATAATTTCGATATGTGTTGAAGTTTCGTCCTCTATACCTATTGTTAAAATTTTGGGAAAGTTGGTGATTTTGTCCATTTCTAATGTGAAACATAGTCGGTTGTTCTTGGTTGTCTTGTGTAAATTCGTCTTTTGCTTCATTAATTGCTTCTGTCAGTGTACTGTAATTCCGCGCTTTTATTATAGTTCTTAACTCTGTATTGTTTATACCCTTTGCAAAAACGTCAATGGCTATTTTTTCATTCTGTTCCCTGAAAATCTCAATAGAATTTTTATTGTCGCCGGCCTGAGCTAAAGTAAGGTCTGACATTAGTATTTCTATTGATCTCCCGTATTCATCGATATTGAGGTTACCTTGTTTTACATTTTGTAATTTAGCAGAAAGAGTTGGTGCTGATTGCTTTGGTAAAAAGTTAGTTTTTAAATCTCGTATTAAATTTTCATGGTTGGTATAACTAGTTTTCATTCTAATTTTATCTCTGTGAGATATGCAAACTTTAATAACATAATTGATTAGAGATTGTTTGCCTACCGTGTCTAAAGCTGAATCGTACAATTCTATACCCTCTATTAACTGATACACGCCTTCATTTGTGCCGTTTAATTTTGGCAATAGGTTAGCTGCTGTTTTAAAATCAAATTTTTGTTCACTCATGATTAAGTCTGTAATTATACCTATTTCTATATTAGTATCAACATCTACTTTACTAGTTGACTTTGACCTATCATCCAAAATATTCCTAATTTTAGTGGATATTTTTTCTATCCTATGTAAATATATTTCTACCTGAATAATTTCATCTTTAGGTGGACTGCTATCATTAAACTTATGTACTAATTTATTAATCACTGAATTAACATTTTCAAACCTCTGGTGCCGTCTCTGCGTAGCTGGTTGATCTCGTTTGTCGTGAGAGTCTTTGCGAAGGTTTTCTTCAAATTTCACCAGTTGTTCCTCCGCCTCTGCAAACTGCCTCAGAACGTCTTTGCTGCTCATGAGCCCTGGACACTATCGTACTCTTCATTCTTTTCTTCTCTTCAGTTTGAGTCAACACACTCACGAGATCTTCGAAGTTCGCTTAATGCGATTTGCCGTTCCATTGATTTCTTCATACCTTCTCGCATTTTTCTCCAGATGAAATATACGATGACAACTACAATGAAGATTAAAATTGGGACTATCATTGCGTCGGTGTGATTAAATGCGGTAGAACTTGATTGATTCGCATTATTTGATCCGGTGCCAACAGCTTGTATCTGCAGTCTTTCTTCGTTTGTAACTTTTGATCCACACATTTTCAAAAAGGTCGTTTTCTTCTACACATTGATTGGACTGGCAGGATCGCCATGAAATGTTGGTCGCAGCATGTAGTTTAATTAATACCAGTCATTACCAAAAGAGTTCACTTTTATTCTTTAGCAGAGTAACAGTTTACATTCGAGAGTCAGAACATATACTAATCATTAATCATTCCCGAAAAATTGGGGTTTAATCGAAATTGGTTGGTCATCACTTTTAATCTAATTGTTTATATATTTGAATGGCAAATAGTTCAATGTACTGAAATGTTGCAGAAATACATAATTAGGTCGGTGTAAAGCTACGATGAGTTTAATGACACTGCAACGTTTCTGTACGTATAGTTGTTGAGTAGACATAATTAAAAACATTTGGAATATGAGATAAATGATCTAAATCTTTATCACACTGCTGCCACGAGTTTTAAATGGCTCTAGGCTTTCAGGATGGCAACAAAGCTGTCAGAGTGACAGGGTGGCTCGCGACTAACTCAAGTGGAGATGGGAGTGGATCATAACAAAGTTAATTGTGATGAGATGTACGAATGCGGGCGCCAGCTATATGAATGCAAGTTCACCCTATAGACTATCTATACTAATTCCCATATAACACGAATGGTATTAAAAATTAAAGTTATCACATTCTGAATGATAAACAGCTTACTGTTTGAAGAAGTATAATTATTAAGATGAAAAATGATAGTAGTGAAATGACTGTTACGGGTACGTACTCTCACAAAACTAACTTGCTAACTAAATACCTGAATATTATTAAAAATTGACCTAACAATTGGTCTACAGGCACAGTTCAATGATCAAATATGTTTCAAACATTAACAAACCTCTTAGGTTAGATTCTACCGGCACTAGTAAATAGAAAAAGGTTAAATGTATCCAATATCACACACAAAATACATCTACCGCTGTAGGGTAGGAGAAAGGAATATATCTTTTATTTTTCTTGTCCATTACTGCTTTATAATACATTGGCAACGGTTGCTATTAACAGACCCATAACGCCCGGGTCGTTATGTAGGGCATTATGAATCATAACGCCCGCTAAATGTTTTTTGTGTAGTTCAATAAATTAATTACTCAGAAAAGTTTAAAAAGACCCCGCAAACTCCTTATGGAATTTGGGTCCCGGTAGATTTGTTTGAATTTTTGGTATGATGTTGTCCATGTTATTCTCAACCAATGTTACCATTGCGCCAACCCAAACAAATCAACAGTTTTGCTGCTAGGGGGCGTTGAAATCACCCCTTGCGCAGATTAGACTATTTATTTTTGAACCCAGTAACAATATTTTCACTTGTTTCATTTTTGCTAATGTTGCACAATAATGTGCTATTTTTTTTTAAAATTATTACCCCCTCCCCTTTTTCCCCAACTCCTATTACGAAACGCAAAAAAATATTTCTCGAGTGCCTTCAAATGTATCGTCGAATGTTTAAATATACCTAAATAGTGGAAATAGCAGTTTTTCATGATTATCCCCCCACCCCCAAATTACACAAAACGAAAAAATTTCGAGAGATTTTTCTGAATTTTCGATATGATGCAGTTCAAGTTATTATGAATAGAAATAAATCGGGTGACAAATCCCAAAAATGAATAGTTTTGTTGCTAGGGGCGTTGAAATCATACCTTGCTCAGAATAGACTATTCATTAAGAGGTAGGCTCTACGTATTTTAGTTTAGATTATGCTGATCAGTTGTGTAATTTTTTATAAATTGAAAATCTAAAACCTTCCCCTTACTCCTATTTTAAAACACAAAAAAAAATTCTCTTATACTTGTACATAAATGCTTTATCAAATCAAATCAAATTGGGGAAATCGTACAGTTGTTTAATATCACCTTTCCCTCCCTTCAGAAAAATATTGGTGGAGTTCGCTGACTTCTTAGTAGGGCGTAGTTCATGTTTTTTTAATATCAAATAATTAGGCGAATGTCTTGAAATTTTATTTTTCTTTGGTGTTTCGTCATCGACAGCTATGGATAGGCCTTGCGCCACATTAGGAGCAGCACTGTTAATTGGAACGCAACAGTGAATCGTGCAGGACTCACCCCATTCCAGCCACGAGATGTCTTGAAAATAAATAGAAATTGAACATTCACAATTTGAATTTGAGGTAATGCCTGAATTAATTTTTTTCGTTTTCAGAAATAGGGGCTGGGGGTGAAAGGGAGGTTTAAGATTTTCAATTTATAAAAATTTACACAATTGTTCGGCATAAAATAAAACAAAAATACGTAGAGATATTGTTTCCGCCTATAATAAATAATAAAATAGTCCATTCTGAGCAAGGTATGATTTCGACGCCCCCTAGCACCAAAACTATTAATTTTTGGGGTTTGTCACCTGATTTATTTCTATTCAAAATAACTTGAACTGCATCACATCAAAAATTCAGAAAAATCCATCGAAATTTTCTCGTTTTGTGTCTTTTGGGAGGTGGGGGGATAATCATAAAAAACTGCTATTTAGACATATTTAAACATTCGACGATACATTTGAAGGCACTCGAGAAATATTTTTTTTGCGTTTCGTAATAGGAGTTGGGGGAGAAAGGGGAGGGGGTACGATTTTTTTATAAAACAGCGCAATATTGTGCAACATTAGCAACAATGAAACAAGTGAAAATATTGTTACCGGGTTCAAAAATAAATAGTCTAATCTGCGTGAGGGGTGATTTCAGAAGTGCAAATCATAACAACGCCCCCTAGCAGCAAAAATGTTCATTTTTTTGGGTTGGCGCAATGGTAACATTGGTTGAGAATTACATGCACTACATCATACCAAAAATTCAAAAAAATCCACCGGGATCAAAATTCCATAAGGAGTTTGCGGGTTCCTTTATAGCTGCACATAAAAACGGAACTAATTATTTTCTCTCAAATAGAAATTACAATTTTCAAATGTTCCTGAAAAATTAGTACCAAGTTTGAAGTTCTGTGAGTTGACCGATGATGAACTCCTCATTGTGCATTCGGTTTCGTTCGGAACGTTAACATTTTCTTTTCCGGAAACGGAATAATGGGCTATCATTGTAGCAATTTTATTCTTCGAGGAGATACTTTCTTCAATATAGCTCTCCGCTACCGTACTACTCTTCCATTTTCCATGTAATATCAGTGTTTCAAAGGAAGCACCACCTTGAACAAGAAACGTTGACGACGTTCGGCGTAGACAATGTCCGGTGTAACCTTTCAGGTTTTCCAAATTAAGGTAATTCGTTATGATAGAAGAAACACTTCCTATAGTACTTTTACCTACAGTCAACTCAATGCATTTATCATTTCTGTAGGTTTAAGAAAACCTACGTTGTTTTGGTCGTGGTGCAATGTACTTTTTAACTGGGTTCAAGGATCCTATACTTCGCTTTCTTCAACAATGGTGAAACTTTTTGAGGTGCAGATCTTGGTTTCTGGTACCTTGATCAGTAAAACGGCTCCTCTGTCTTCAATGTCATCAATTGTCATCTTGACCATTTCATCACTTCTTTAGCCTCCAAATACGCTATTACCAGAACAACTTTATGTAGGTAACAGAAAAGTATCATACTGAGCTTTTCTTATGAAAAATAACACTTGTCCGCCTTCCAACACCTTTGAATTTTTAGGAATGCATCCTTTCGATTTAACTTTCAGAAAGGCCATCAGTTGACTGAATGCTGATATATTAATGTTTTCTTTAACAATCAATGTTGATTTCAGCTGTGAGTATTTGGGTCATAGACTATTTGCATTATATTTTTCAGACTGAAATAATGTAAAATAAATAAATAATATTAATATTTTTCATGAGATAAACTCACCAGTTCCTGGAAGTATGCCATTAGGACAGTTTCATTTACGGTATTCACTCTGTTTTTATGTTTCCATTTCATAAAATGGTCATACTCCTTCTCGTATAAGTATCTGGATTTCAGAAGCAGTAAATTTCCTAACGCTTTTTCAGCTTTTAGCGTCACATTCTGTGGGATCTCCATAATTATTATGAACACAACCGTTTTTAGTTTCCTCCTCTAACAAGCTTGCCAATTCTTATAAAAATGCGGCGTCATTTTATTAAATAAACAACCCTTCAATGTTTCCATGGCAATTGCATAGAAGCTCACTTGTGCTCAGTTGCCGACCAGAACGCAGTAAATATTATGAGAAGAAATTTATGAAGTAAACAACGTCGTTAAGATAATTTTTTTGGGAAAAATAAAATCTTGTATGCACGACGAGCGTTACTAGATCCTAACGCCCATTGGGCAACATTCATCCCTCGGGCCAAAGGCCCTTGGGTGAATGTTACTCTCCGGGCGTTGGTATCTATATAACGCACTTGGTACATAAATAGCTTAAACAATCCGCAATAGTATCGTGCACCTTACCTTGTAACATTCCCACATTAGCATTAGGTTGGAGACTATATATTATGGGGCCAGGTAGCCGAGTGGTTAAAGCGACATTGTTTTAGTCACTGGCTGCCGGTCGGCGGTGGTTCAAACCATGGCGACTGCAGAATTTTTTCTGATGGCCCGAGAAAGTGCTAGGAATCGCACGTAAAAGGGTACCTCGTTAATCCTTAGCTCGCACAAGTTTCGACTTTTGAGGGCTGCCGTTCGTAAGGAGACGACAGCTGGTTAACGGAAAAAACAATTTTAACAATTTTTTTTAACTATGCTATGAAAAGGATATTAGTACACGGTAGGATACTTAGAGCCAAGTGAGGTCAACTATGCTGATCTTAGCTGCAATGGTGTTTCGGACAGAATTATAGTGCCCTATAAATAAACCCTGAAATGGAATCAGAAAATTTACAAACTCGTTTGCCCAGATTAGATGTCAGCTTCCTCTCTAGCTAATTAGTTTTCTTCTTCTTCAAACTTCGAGTCAAAATGTCAAATCCGTGTGCATTGTTGCCAACCAAGTACACGTCTCGAAGAGTATAACACTCTCAACTTATTAATTTTTTTCCACTAGCTCGAAACATATCAGGAAGCCCTATCCCCAAATGAACCCCGCCTGAGGAATACTGCATGGCATAACCCATTTCGACTCTTCAGTTATGAAACCAACAAAAGTCACTCCATGCTACTCCAGCTGAATGCAGAGGTCACAATAACCACAAGTCTATGGCCTATTTCTCTTAGTACGCACACCCAAGACGTGGAATGAAAAGTGTTAACAGGGTTCCAAAAGTAAACAACTAAATCACGAATGACAATTAATAACCTTGTGATAACTTGAAATATGACGTTACCAAAACATGATGACGTAAATGTAAAATGGATATACCTGGTAGTATTATAAAAATACGCAATGGGGAAACAGAACACCGCGCTGTGTGAAACTTCAGTGTTCAATTGGGAAATAGTTGGATGGATTACAAGTGAATTCACTCTCGAAGAAGCAACATTTTGATAGCTATTTACGTATTGTTAGTTTTTGAAGATTATGAAATAAATGCAGAAGGCAAATATTGGTAGAACGCATGTAAGATATGATGGAAAATTTCGATATACCCTGAAAAGTTGAAAATAAAAAAAATAACGTTACACCGCATCCGCTGCAACTCAAAACTGTAGGAATTTTCCCTCTAAAAGATGTTTTTACTGAAAAAGCGATAGTAAATGATTAAAAAAGGGCTTTTTCGGGAATTGATAAAACTATTCTCCTGCTCAAGAAGTGTACTCAACAGGTATCCCAAAAATTCAAAACTGTCTTGTCCTGATGAAAAACTAGTTGGTCCCAAAGACAAAATAAACCAGAGAAATGGAAGAAACCCTTTTGGCAAATTGAAGTTGGTTGAACATTTGCTTTAGTTCGAAGAATAACTGGGAAATACCATTATTATTGGTTATTATATGTTCCCTAAAAGACTCCGTCATAAAAAGCGCTTGTAAATCGCTATTCATATAGCAAGTATTTCCCAAATTGATTATATTTATTTTTATCAATCATTTTAACAGATGATGATATATTCCTCACTCGAAGCTTTTCAATAGAAGATGGTGAAAATCCGGATGAAGTAACCCCTTATCAAAGGACTGCCAGAGTAGACTTTTTTTGACGTTTTTTTTCAGCAGGCATAGTGCAAACAAGATTAATATGACAACTCGAAATATACCCGTGGTATATGGTTTTAAAAACATTATAGAAGGTCTCTTCATGAAATAAAAAAAAATGCCGAAGAGTCGAACCCGGTACCTGAAATAGCAAAATACATGGTCGGACCTTAATACTTGTAAGTGATGTATTTTCGTTTAGAACAAACATGATTGACTGTAGTAACTTGTACGCGGAAGACTCGTTTGAATGTTGTGCAATATCTGTTATAATTACTAATTATTATTATTATTATTATTATTATTATATTAAATATTGAACTCCGAGTAATGAGAAGTCTTTATTAGATGATATGGCTTCAGGCTGAGTCTCCCCAATGAACCTATCCATATATTTGGATACACAAATAAACTTTCCAAAAAACTAACAATTTTAATTTAACCTCTAATTAGCCACTTAATAAATTTTAGCTTGGAAAATTTAGATATGTTAATGTAAGACCTGTAAAGGTTGAGGTTTGATGAAGTATATTTACATGCACACAGAGGAATGAATGAAGCCCTTCATTGTTTTATAGAAACTTAAAACTTTGCCATTGGCTCGACTTGTCAGATGATTGGTAATAAATGGAATGAATATGCAAGTGAAAAAGAAAATGGTGTGGCCAAGAGATTCATGAGAATGGTGCAACTTGAAAAGTGAAATTGTGCTCACAGTTTAAATAATGAGGGCAATTGGAATACTATCGAAAGTAAGTAAGTAGTTTATTGAATAGGAAAAACCTAATATTCACAATACATAGTTTAAATTTTTTCTTTACAATATAATATTAATAAATAAATACTATAACAAAAACAATAAATGAATTCAGGTCTAAATTTATTATAGAATACATTGTTAAAAATATACGAAATAAGATTTGAGAGAAAAAAAATACTGCAAATAACAACATAATACGATAACTGACTTAATTCAGCAGAAAATTTATAATAAAATACAACTACATTTATAACAAATCACAGATATTTTGAGAGTTTTTTCTTAAAAGCTACAAGTGTATCACAAGCTTAAATTTCATTTGGAATGGAATCATACTCAACTAGACCTCGTACGAATAATGAGTTCATACCTTTACTGGTATTAGATCTGTCAATATGGAAATTGTTTGCACTTCTAGGACAGTGTTCGTGGACCTCATGATTGAACTTGATGAACTGTTTGAAATAAGTTGGCATCAAACCTTTGACAATTTTGAAAATGAAGATCATTGCCGAGAAAGTCAACCTTTTGGTTACTGATTGCCACTGTAAAGTCTCTAGCATATGTGTTATAGGGGTATATCTATTACATTTTAGGATTAATCTCATCCCACGATTCTGAAGCTTTTGAAGAGAAGCTTTACTGTTATTGTCTAATAGAAACAGTATTGTAGAACAATAATCGAAATGCGGTTGAATGATACTATTAAAAACTGTCAATCTTGCTTTCATTGATATCTGAGCAGCTATTCTTGAGAAGAAAAAGAGAGACTGGATTGTTATAAAGTTTTCCTTGTATGTTAAATTTTCATCCAATACAACCCCAAGGTACTTGAATTGTTTTACAATTTCTATTTTTTTATTTTCCATAATTATTAAAGTTATGTTATCTTTATCTATATTTTTTGTCCTACTGTGATTTGAAATGATCATAGCTTTTGTTTTTTGTACATTTAGTTTCAACTTATTTCTCTTCAAGTATTTCTCAAGATTAATTAATTCGTCATTCATTTTTTGAACAGAGGTCTCCACACAATCACCACTAACTGCCAACAGAGTATCATCTGCATAAAGATTAATAAATTCACAGTTAACAGAGCAGTTTATGTCATTCAAGTATACTATGAATAGTAGTGGTCCAATAACACTACCTTGTGGGACACCTATATTAATCTGTCTTCTAGTAGAGAAATGGTTATTTATTTTCACAACCTGTTTTCTATCACTCAGGTAGCTTTACAACCATTTCAAAGCAGTTAATTTAATTCCATATGATTTTAATTTCTGCAATAGAATACCTCTGTCTATTGTTTCAAATGCTCTTTTCAGATCAATGAACACTGCCACAATATACTTTCCTTTATCCATCAATTGGTTTCAACTAGTAACAGTAAGGTTGTTTCACATGAATGTTTACTACGAAAACCTGAGAAGATATTATTAATATTTATGTGTTCAATGAGTTGGTTATATGCTGCTCTTTCAATCACTTTCTCAATATCTAGTAACGTGTTGATTGGTCTGAAATTCATTGCATCATTTGAATTTTTTGCTTTTGGTATGGGTATTATAATGGATGGTTTTAGCTCCTTTGGAAATATTCCTGTTGAAAAGGATGTGTTAATAAGATTTAATAGGTAAAAACCACAAGTGTCAATGGTATTTTTTATTACTTGACCATTCATAACATCATGTATATTACCTTTATTTTCCAATGTAGCAATTATATTTTTAAGTTCCTTTAGGCTTATGTTACTAAAGTTTTCAAGGTTATTTTTTATTTCTGGCAGATGATTGGCGGACCATTCCTCATGATTATTTATGGTATCTATTATATCATCTACACTCGATATGAAGTATTCATTGAAACAGTTAGCAATATCATTTTCTGATTTCGCAATCACTACTCTATCATTAAATTCAAATTTTATGACTGGATTTGTAAAGGTTGCAAGGTTTTCATTTCGAATCAACTGTTTTAGCGTTTTCCACATTTGTTTAGAATCTCCATAATGGGAATCAATTGCATTTTCGTAATAATGTTTCCTTTTCAATCTAAGACTGTTTTTAACTTCATTTCTATATATTTTGTAGATATTCCAAAGATTTTGTTTTTCCTCCACGTTTCTACTACACTGTCTAAAGTTTTTATAAGCATTGTTGGAATTCCGCATTCCAACTGAAACTCATTTCAATTTGGCAACGTTGCTGAAAGTATCTCATCCTTTACCACGTACACACTTACGCACAAACAATAGTTGGCGTGGCGAGAAGCGAAACGATTGTTATACAAATAAAAATATATTGACATTGACACCCGATTGTGTTTGCATAAATTTGATCTATTGTATTTAAAAAGCTCTACCGATCTGGTCTCAAATTCTCTTGGCACCGTTAAATTCACAAAATTTGTAGTTCAGAAGCCCTTAGATCACAGTGTTATGGTAAATGTATCCTTTACATCATAGTGAAGCTGTTTATGGTAAATGCATGCTGAACCTTGTCACAACGAATGTTGTTATTGTTGAATAAATACGCTTTGAAGAAAACTCCTGATGTTTTTGAGAGGTTTCCGATATACAAAAACTTGTCTCATCTCCAAACCAGCGACTTGAAAAGTATTAAAAGGATGCCGTCTCAAGACAAGCATTATCACGATTTCTTGCCTTTATATGAATTTCTTTATCGTACCAAGCTATTTCTACTATTTTCAAATGTTTTTACTGGGCAAATTTCATCAACAACTTTTTTGAAATGTTTTAACATTTTATCAAATATAGTGTTTACATCTATGCAATTTGTTGGCCAACTGCAATCAATCAATCTCAAATTTATCATGTGAAAATTATCTGTATTATATTTTCTGTACATTTTTGAAATTACATTTACTAGTCTGTTGTTACTTCTAATGTTAATAGTTATTGTATCGTGATCAGTAATTTTTGGAACTTTGTGTACTTTGGCAAAAATATTTGGGTCATTGGTAATCACATAATCGATCAGTGTTTCACTTGTTGGTGTACATCTTGTTGGTTCGTTTATGATTTGTTCCAGACCATATTTCATTATTGTCCCTTGAATTTTATCTCGATAGAAGTTATTGACCAAATAATCAAAATTAAAGTCACCCACAATAACTAAACGTTGACTTTTTGTGGTAATCTTATCACATATTTCTTCGAAATCATTAATAAATTTTCCATGGTTACCATTTGGAGAATGATATACAACGCCTAAGTTAATTTTGTTATTACCTAACTGTAAAACTGTAAAAATACACCAATAGTTATACTCCTCAATAGTTATTTTAGTGTTCGTTACAACAATACGTCTTACATACATGAGCACTCCACCTGTATGACGGCTATTTGAATCACATCTTATTAAGTTGTAATTTTTTATATTCAGTTCAACTTCCTCAAAATCTTCCGTTGTCCGGGTTTCACTTAGTAGTAGTATTTTTGGATTATAACAGATAAGTTCCTCAATAATTTGATCCTTATGGGCAATAAAACTCTGTGCATTAATGTATATAATGTCTGAATGGTACTGAATATTAGGATACGCTACTGAAAATTTCTGGTTTGTTCGACAATTGTTGGTATGTTGTTTATGTACCTTATTGTTTTGTTGGTGTGTCCTGCTTGTTTCAGTTCCTCTAATTTACCTTTTATCTGGATAAAATATTCCCTTTGTTTTTTAGTTTGATCTGCATATATGCGGATGCTTGGTATTTTTTGTATAATTTTTTGCTTTTCCTTCAGAAATTTAATAGCAACCACTTTATTTTCAAAGAGAATTTTAACTGGGCGAGTTTTTTGTTGACTAAATTTTCCTAACCTCTGGAATTTGAATTCCTCATCACCAAAATTTTCCACATTGCTTATAATTTCTTTTAGGGCCTTTTTCTCATTTTCAATCCTAGCTCTGCTGCTGGCTTCATTCACTTCATTTACGTTAAAAAGAATGACATTTGAGGCTCTATTCTGTCGTTCTAACATTTCATTTATTATTGTTTCAGGGTCCAGCTCCAGCTTTTCCACACGTATTCTGAGTTCTCTGTTTTCTTCACTTAGTGTCTTTAGATTATTAATTATTTCTTGACTTATCTCGTTTTGTCGTTCGAGTCCACTCTTCAAAGACTCAACACTTGCTTTGAGTTCACGCATTTTGCCTTCCCAGTCGCGTTTTATGGGATCAAAAAACTCTTTCAGCACTATTTTCAGCGTATTTTTCATCGCATCTTCCTCGCCGAAAAACATTTCACATGTTTTTGGTGTCTCAACCTCACTTTTTTCACGCTGTCTGCAACAAACAATTTCTCCACTAACGTTCTGCACCTTTGACTGCGCTGCACAACTAGGATGAAAAGCTGCCTGACAGACAATGCAATTTTCAGAATTTATCACTTTCTTTTTGCAGTGTTTACAATGCTTTTCAAGTTGCATAAATTTTGACGTAGTTCCAGTCGACATAATTATACAAGTATAGAAAGTATAGAAAAGAGTAATTGTCTAATAACCAAAAAGAAAAAACAACACAATCATCTTCTGATTTCAAATAGTGATAATAAACAGAAAACAATCTGGAACATTGTTAACAATACTGTAGGTAAAAAGCAAAAAATAAATAAGATGCAACTAAATATAAATAATGAAATACTTAATCCATCCACTCGAGTACATTCCTCAAGTATTAATTTGTAGTGTCATGAAAACATTCTTGTGGAGAAATTAGTGAGAAGTGGAATAAATATGAACACCTCGTGATATTTACCCCTGGTCCCGGCATTCTCAATCGCTTATGTCATCCATTCTCACAATTGGTACAATAACATCCATTTTCAAAATATTCAGCACAAAAATATAGGGTTTCTGAAATAATTATTGTAATATTTACAGGTAAAGTTCTACACAAACAAAACAGGAAAACGTAGCTGTCCTGCATCAAAAGTTTCAAATATTTCCCTGTAGGGGCCTTATATACCTAATAGGGGAGAGTTGCCTAAATTGAACTGGTACCTAAATTGAACCTAGGTCCTATTTTCAACAAATCAGTGTATTTCCGCCATCTATAAGTGAATACGAAAAGTTTATTGTACGCCAACACTTAGCCATGAATTTCGGTTCAGTTGGTCAACGACAAGCACGAGAAGTGGTTGTTATGTGTTTAGAGTGTCTTCAATGTAATATTTCAACGGTTTTACTAAGTAAATATCTCTTAAGAGGATACGAGTAAGTAATTTTCGATTACGTTCACATTTAAAGCATTCATTTAGACATAGTTTACGATAATTCAGAATCAAAATATATTGTTTTTTTTTTTTTCAAGAACTGTTTAAAAAAACAAATTGCGCTGTGGTGCTTAAAATGAACCCCTGTTAGTTTCTTATATTGAACTGGTTCAATTTAGGATACTTGTTTCAGAAAAAGAATCAACAATGTCCAAACGTGGGAAGTTGGCCGTTGGACGGAACAGGAGATGTCTATGGCTATTGGAGCTTATAGGGCTGGCGAGGCAGGTTTGAATGAATGTGCTAGAAGATATAATATTAGCAAATCTACACTGCTGAGACACCTCAGGGGCACTAATACACTATCTAAAGAAAACGTAAAAAGATGGGGACCAAATGTGTTTTTTCCACGGAAACTGAAAATAAACTAGTAAAGCGTATAATTGAGTTTAAAGAAATGCTCTACGGATTTACAATAATCGACATACGACGTTTAGCTTTCCAGTTGGCCGAAAAACACAATTTACCCCATCGGTTCAATCGGGACAAAAAGACTGCAGGTAAAAAATGGTTTTACGCCTTCATGAAGAGACATCCGGAATTATCTGTTCGCCAGCCTGAATCATCATCCCTTGCCAGAGCACGAGGTTTCGAGAGGAGCAAAGTAATGGAGTTTTTCGATTTATTAGAAAAACTTGTCGACAAATACAAAATTACCGCAAACACTATATTTAACGTTGATGAATCGGTCCAGAAAAGGATGCAAAAGGTAGTGTCCAAGAAGGGAAAACGACAAGTTAGTGGCATATCTAGTGGAGAGCGAGGTGTCAACACTACAATGGTCTGTTGTTGTAACGCCGCTGGTCTGTCTCTACGTTCCTCCTATGCTCATATTTAAAAGAAAAAGATTCGCACCGGAACTTGCTCGTGGAGCTCCAACTGGGAGCCTTATTGAAATTTCAGATAGTGGCTATATTCACAGCGAACTCTTTTTTAAGTGGCTTAAACATTTCCATAGTGTGGTTCAATCCAATGAAGAGAAACCAGTAGTTGTGCTGCTATATGGACACTCCACACATAGCAAAAATCTGGAAGCTCTAGAATTTTGTCGTCAGCATCATATTCACCTTTTGCAACTGCCCAGTCATACAACCCATCGTCTCCAGCCGTTAGACGTTGGATTTTTCAAACCTCTACAGACTTATTTTGTACAAGAGCAAGATTCTTGGCTGCGAGCTTACATTGGTCAGGCAATAACAGTGTACAACATAGCTGAATTGTTAAATAGAGCCTACGGAAAGGCTGCATCGGTTGGTGTGAGCGAGAGTGCTTTTAGAGGAGCTGGAATTTGGCCAGTCAACCGAAATAAATTCGCGGGTCATTTATTTGCTGCAGCTACTGCGGTTGAGCAAGAAGAAGTAGCTGATGGCTCTGCCGGATCTACTAATCAAGCTATTTCCATCGAAAATTCGACAGTAGCGGACAACTCTTCTAGTTCTAGAAGTAGTGTTATCAAAACACCTATTGATACCGACAAAGTACCAGGTGAAATCACACCAGAAAAGTTGAATCAAAGTTTAAATGAATTGGCCCCTGTCCCTGGAACAAGCAAAACTATTTAGCGACGGCAAACTAAAACTACTGCGTCCGCAGTTATCCTCACTAGTACACCATACAAAAAAACTCTTGAAGAGAAACAGAAAAAACCCGATAAAGGAAATGAGAGTAAGAACAAAAAGAGAAAAGCTGCTGAAAAAAGTAAACATAAAAAACAAAAAGAACAACGAAAAGAAAATCCTCAGGAAGGGGAGAGAAAAGTTCCTCCACGAAACAAAAAAAAACAGGTGCGATAAGTCGTTTCTAGACAAAGCAACAGTCAACTTATTCTCTGAAATTCAAAATAAACCTAAACAGAGGCTTGTTAAAGAAACGTCACCGCACCTAAGCGATTCTGATGAAGATAACGATGAAAACGCCGAAGAATTATGTTTGTATTGCTATGAAAAATATTCTAACTCCAAACCAAATGAGGGTTGGGCCAGATGTCAGAATTGCTCCAAGTGGGCACATCATGAACAGTGTGCTGGACTCGAAGGGGACGAAGATTTTAATTGTGAATTTTGCCTGGGTGTTTATACCTAACTACATCTTTTTTTCAAGAAATTTTTTTCCTGATTTTTATATGATTTTAATCTGTTACGTAGGTATGTCCATTTATTTAACACATTTCTTTTACAACAAGCTATGTTTGATAAACTGTTTCGAAATTGAATCCATGTTTATACCTGAAGTTCAATTTAGGTAGCAGGTAGTTCAATTTACGCACCAGGTCTCCTAAAATGAACCATATGTAATATTTTCTAAAATATTTCTTCTACAGTTAGGCTACTATTTCAGTGTATCTTTGATACTTAGTACTAATTGTATACAAGATAATAAAGCAAAGTGTTAATGATGTGAAGTTATTGTGAATTTTCCAAAAGTGGTTCATTATAGGCAACTCTCCCCTACTAAACTCTCTCATGCCATTTGGAATAACTCTGAATTAATGCAATAAATTTTCGTGTGAGGAATTTATTCATTTCCTTTCATTATCAACTCGCTGACTTTTTATTCCGAACTAATAATTCATTAAAAACCGGGAGGAATTGTCTGTTTTATATTATATGTTGTTGTGTACCGGAGATGAATAATGGTATTCAACTTCTGGAGTAAGGTCACTGCTAGAGACGAGTTTTCTGGATAGAAATTTTTTCGCATGGGGTTCATCCATCATGTTCTTATGGATTTCATAAAAAATATTCGTCCGCCTTCCGCCTTGACATCAGTGGTATTCATATTGATTGAAGAATGTGGGGTATCATAATATTACAGATGCTAATCCAGTTTGAAGATTGTTCAAAGATATAGTTATTTGTCTAGAAAATCATTTCAGTATTATTGTTGTGTATTAACAGTTGTTTTTTAAATAAAAGTTTTTACTGTGTTGCCTAGCTGTGTTGTGTTGTCTCTGACGAAAGCACTTCCGCACACTGTATTTTTTCAATATTCATTTGTGTTTATCTTGTATTTTCACCTTGAATAACGGCTATTCTGAATGAATGATGGTTTTTCGGGTTTTTGGCCGACGTTTATTTAGAGAAAAACTCGACGTTTCGCCAACACGAGTGGTTGGCATTTTCAAGAGAAATGTTTGCAGTTTCGATCACTGAACACTACTAAGTACAAGTAGTGTTCAGTGATCGAAACTGTAAACATTTCTCTTATGCCAACCACTCGTGTTGGCGAAACGTCGAGTTTTTCTCTAAATAAACGTCGGCCTTGAAACCTGAAAAACCATCATTCATTCAACGATGGCCGCGAAAGCCTTTCACAATTTGTAAAACGGCTATTCTATTCTCTTCTATTCCAGTATCATACAATTCATAGGTATACTATTTGTTGTAATAGGGTACTAGAAAAAAATTGATAATGCTACAATTATTTTGTTTCAGAAACAGGTCTCCATTACGTCATATACAGTGCGGCTTTTTTTGAATGGTTCGGCTTGTCACTCTGCATCATTGGTCATGTCCAGGGCTGTTCCGTAGCAATCTTCAATTCGCTATTTTCCTAAAACTCCAAAATCGAAGTAAATATTATTTTTAGAAACTAGTTTGCATTAGCTCCCCACCTTGTGAAACATTCAACTCAACATTCAGTTATAAAAAAATTAGAGCCTTTGAAACATAGAAAAAATTAGAACATGTATACTCTTCTGACGTAGAATGTCTTCACTAGATTCTAGTATTTTTTGTTGACCTAAGATGATGGTACTGATATGGATCTGACAACACTGGAACCGCTGACATTTCCTGACATTGTTTATGTTGTTCCTGTCAGTCGTGAAATTGTTATTGGAAAATTACTTTTACAACTTGTGAAAATGGAGGAAAACTTTTTTAAAGCTAGCAGTCGAAATTTGCCACTCGTAAATTATATAAGGATTACGCATTTTTATCTCGTAATCCAAACTATTCGAGAGTGGAGATGAAAGGTATGAAAAAATGTAGAGTTCTATTTGTATCATCATGTGCCCTAATAGTTCCTGAGCACAAAATACGGAGCAAACCATATTTTGCTGTAGATACTATTGACGAAAGTAATGATGAAATAAAAATTGTGAATGTTGTGTAGCAAGGTAAGTTTAGGATTAAGTATTACCGTTTTCGAGCATACAACATTGATTTTGTTTTTTTTTTGTACTTTTTTATACTTGTTGCTTCGTCGAATCGATGAAAAAGTCGGTGGAGTGTTATTCAAGAATCTATAGTAAATATATCAGCAATGCCTTTTTCATCAACAGTACGAGTTCTAACAGATCGTACATTAAATGACATTAGTGACTTGACGAAAGTGATAAAACAATGACAATTGACAAATGCATCCACGATTCCAACGTTGTCGGATTGTGTCAGTGACGTAAAATGTCTGTGGGATAACACTTCTGAAATCCGAATTTTCATAACTAAATACAGGCGAAAACCAATATGTAAAAATGAAACATTTATTTTTCGATATATTTGAGATATGAAGATTTTAATGACATACATTTTAAAATTTAGGATATCAGCGAATTGTGCCCAACTTAGTTTAGTGAAAATCATTCCATTTATAGTTTTATTATAGGTATTAAATTTAAATCATTACACTTAGCTTCCAGCTATCCCAGTAATAACAATACCTATAGAGAAAGAAGATGATCAATGATAATGATAATTTAAAATTACAATATCTCATTTATTCCTTCCAATATTTGTTAGATTACTCTTTGCAAATGTGCAGCGTACCCTTATCCAAAACCTTTAACTTTAATTTTTAAATGTCATGTCACATATTTCACACAATTTCTACGGCAAATATGACAAATCCTTTAAATTAATCAGTCTTCTCATTCTAGTCCGTTCAGTCTTCTATGGATTTAGGATGAATGTTGCCTACTCATATAATTCTGATTATGTTTGATTTTTCTGCTTCTAACAATTAAGAAAAATTTATTTATTAGTATTTTGTCTCATATCGATGGTTTACTGAAAAATAACGACAACCAGTATAATTTTAATTGAAATACTTTTAAATAAAAGAAATTGAAATGCAAACTTATATAAAATGAATAATCTTCATTTCAATAACAAATAAACAAAATTGGAAGTATTCTCACAACAAAATAGAAAACAAAACAGATTTCTTATATATATATATATATATATATATATATATATATATATATATATATATATATATAGATATCATTTGTCAATACAGCACCATTTAACATATGTTTTCTATTAAGAGGCACCCATATAAACCTTGTAGCACCCGACTTTGGGTGCCACTTTGTTCCGCATGGAAAACATTTTATTATGATAGAAAACTGCATTTTACGTCATTTTATGAAGAAAAAGGGGGGGTGCCTCATGACCAATTTTTAGCCAGCGACATATTGATTAGTTCAGCCTTTTCATTGTAGAGGGCGCTTTGCTTTATACGAATGTATAAAGAAAATGAAATTATACAATTTGACACCCGAAGAATACGATGTATTGAGGCACCCGTAAAAGCGGCAACACTGGTCTATGCAGCAATTTCAACCATGGATTTTGTCAATATTCAATACGGCGGCTCCAGTATGGCGGACGAGATTTGTGATTAGGGTCAGATTTGATTCAAAATTGGTATGTGGGATTTTTTTAGTCGTATACTCCGTTTTTTTTGCCAAAATTCATGAATTCAAAATGGTGGCTCCAGTATGGCGGACGAGATTTGTGATCAGAGTCAGATTTGATTCAAAATTGATATATAAGGGTTTTTAGTTCGCAGATTTTGGATTTCTTGTCAAAATTCATGAATTCAAGATGGCGGCTCCAGTAGAGCAGACGAGATTTGTAAATAGGGTCAGATTCGAGTCAAAATTGGTATGTGGGAGTTTATTAGGTCGTAGATTTTGAAATTTTTGTCGAAATCCATAAATTGAAAATGGCGGATCCAATATGGCGGACGATATTTGTCATTATGGTCTGATTGGATTCCAAAGTGTGTGAGGGTTTTCGGGTCAGAGATTATGAAATTTTTGTCAAAATTCATGAATTCAAAATGGCGGCTCCGAAATGGCGGACGATATTTGTCATTACGGTCTGATTCGTTTCCAAAGTGTGTGAGGGTTTTCGGGTCAGAGATTATGAAATGTTCAAAATTCATGAATTGATAGACGAGTTTTGTGATCATGATCTGATTCGATTCAAAATTGGTATGTGGGGGGTTTTTGGGGTAGGAATTATGATTTTTTAGTCATAAAAAATAATAGTTTCAAAAACTAAAGAACATGGCTCACTTCTAACTAGGAAGTTGAAAATAATTGACAATGATATTACTCAAATGTAAAATAGCGTGGGGTGCTTGACAAAGTTATCTTGAGCTTTTGAACGCTCAATATTGTTAAATCAAAATAGAGGATATGAGAATATAGATCGAAAGCAATCACGTTTTTTTCACATTTGAGAATTTTATTGTCAATTATTTTTCAAATTTTTTAGTCCATGTTAGAAGTAAAATAGGTTTTTTAGTTTTTTTCAACTATTATTTTCTCAGTCAATAAAAACAATTGTCGTCAACCAGTTACATCTCACGAGCAACCCTCAGAACTCTTCAAAAAACTTGTGCGAGCTAGAGAAGACGTAGCCTTCACCTTTCAGCGTGTGATGCTGGGCACGGGACCGAGCTGAGATTAGAAGTGAACACCTGACCACTCGCCATCTTGGCCCATTCATGATAATTTGAATGTCATTCCGAAAACGTTGAGTTGAAGTTGGTGAGAGTGTATGTTACTTTGCAGCAATAATAGATAGACAATACAATGATGCCAGAAAGCATTCAAGGAATAGCTATTTGTGAATTTAGAGCGCAAATTGATGGATTGTCGCTCGACGTAGAGAGTTACCGCGCGACGCGAAGCAAAGCGCGGTAATCTTTTGAGAGCATCAATTGCATTTTGTATTCGAATTACACACAGTATTTTTTCGACAAATGCAGATTTCAGACAAAGAAAGAACTCGATACTTCAGTGAACATACATTATTACCTAAGAATAATGGATATCGTCGGCTTAGCAATACCAATAATTAGAATTACCTGTAAAACATTAAAAGTATAAATAACTTTTGCCAAATTCGGTATCGAAATTGCTCGCAGTCCAATCATTATCTCAAATAAAAAATGCTAGTCTAAAGAATCGAACTTCTGCCGTCGGCGTGACAGGAAGAGTTTCTAACCACTAGTCTAATTTGTTCACAATAATTAAGAACATATTTCTCAATATGACGCCGGCAAATCGGAAGCTTCGTTATAATATTAAATGAATAATAATAAAACTGATTCACAAACTACTCTGAAGAGTATAAAGTATAATTGAAATGTACCTTTTTGATGAGATAGACTTTATCTGCGGCTTCTTGTAAAAATCCTTGTACATTTTCAGAGGTAAATATTATTTTGGATTATATTGCTCTACATTCAACAGATTGTTTCTTGAGAACGCGACAAGCTTAGAATATTTGTTGATGTCTTTATTGTTTTTGACATTCAAGCATGTCCGTAGCAACGAATACATAGACCAAAGAGTTAATGGTTTCAGGGTCTCAGATCTTTCTCCAAAATGAGCCAGTAGGTAATAATTTTCCTGAATACTAATAAACCTTTTTCGATTGGCACCAAGTTATTATTGTTCGTATTGTTATTCATATTTATGTCTCAATTTTTCTGGAAGAAGATGTATAAGGTGGATTCATGCAACATCACTAAAACTAAAATGAATTAAAGATATAGATGAATTTTAAAATAGGAAAATGACGGTGTTTATGTAGCATCAATTTAACGAAATTAAAGGTGCATTTAGTCAACATCATTATGAAAGTGTGCCTAAATATATGTTAAAACCGAAAGTCGAATCTGTTATATCAAATAGTATCGTTTATACAACAATATTAAGTTTATGCTAAAAACCTTTTATGTTACTGTTATGTTCATGATAATGCTTGTGCTAAAGTTGACTAAATCCACCCTAAGAAAGTAATAGACATGCGCATATCATTCCAAATGTTGATCTTTGAAACGTCTTGGTATTATTTGTTCAGAAAACAGAAGGTGATTAAGTGAACCATAACCTGAGATTATCGTGGTTTGTTGATTTGATGTATTCTGTTCTGGTGTTTATGGCATGAAAACTATCACCAAGATAAAGAATTGTGGTTTTGTACTCAGTGCTTCTGGAAGCCTCTGGAGTTGTGAGGAATCAGAGAAATAGAAAATGAGGCGTCATACCAATGCTGAAATTGCGAAGCAAATTTGTCAATTTGGTTCTTTCAGTATATTAAATGGGATGCCGAAAGAGAGATCTTTGCATAAATTCGGATGACGCCCAAAATATTGTCTCTCTTATCTCTTGTCATATATGAACGAAAACTGTTTGACGAGTTCAATTAGCTGACCATTAGTATCCATAAAAAAAGAAAACACGAAGATATAGATCTACACAAGAAATTACTCAAGGACAAAACATAACATCTTTCTTCTTTGGAAGCAATCAGCTGTGAGCAGAGATTTTCGTATGTGACCTTTGTGAATCTTCCCCAGGGCAAGACCACACATGCACTTTTTCTAATTTATGGAAGAAATTAAGTTATTAGTTGAAAGTTGGCCATCTTTCTTAGTTTTAATGTTGATTTCAATTGCCCAGTTTCTTGCATGAACACGTCCATTTCATTACATTGTCTTTCATTCGTAGTTTTAGTTTTAAATTTATGCTTGGGATGTGCGAAAAATGCAATTTTAGGTGGATTCATACCTAAAGTCGTATTATTCGCACATTCTGCCACTTGAGGAGGTGTGTACACTATTTTCCATGGATACCTACTTATTTATTCCCAACAGTATGTACCATACAAATGCGAGCGTTTTTTTATTTTTCCGCTTGACAGCGGAAATGTTATCATTTAATGACATTCATCGAAAAACATCAACTTTGCGTTGAGATTTGAATGAGCCAAAGGCTACTTTGTTATGCGGTGGTCTAAAAACTCTATTTTGATAGTGATTGAAATTATTCCGAGATTTAAAAAAGAAATATTACAGTTTCGTCTATTTGCCTTCGTTACTCATTACGAATATGAGCTTTTATTTAGCCTCACCAGTCCCGGTGCCTGCCTGTAATGAAATCTTGCCTATTGAATTTGAGCGACTTCTTGTTATCCGATTAACTTCCAGTGAAAATGCAATACAGAATATTGTTGGAGAAAAAACAAAATGGCAGATGCAAGATGGCGAACAAGATTTGTAATAATTATGTTATAATTGGTATGTGATAAAATTGGTATGTGGGGGTTTTTGAGTTCGGAGAATTTGAACTCAGAATTCAAGATGGCGGCTCCAAGGCGGCAGACGAGTTTCGTGATTATTATCCGATTTGATTGAATATTGGTATTTGGAAGTTTTCTGTGTCTGAGATTATGAATTTTTTGAAAAAAAAAATTCAATTTAAATTGGACGCTTCAAGATGGCAAAAAATTTTGTGATCATGGTCTGATTCGATTGAAAATTGGTATATGTAGAATTCTGGGGTCGGAGATTATGAATGATTTATCGTAATTCATAAATCCAAAATGGCGGACTCCAAGAAATTTCGTGGTTTCTTTACATTCTATAGTATTATTGTCTAGTAATAGTACAGGTAGCTTGCAACGAAGGCTAGTATTTTCGTGATAGATACCTTTAATGATAGTAAATTTAAATCAAACCATCCTTTAATGCGGTCAATATCTCTAGAAATGGTTTGAAATAGATTAGCCTCAGTCTCATCGTGCCATTGTATGGTAGTATCCTTGGCAAATAAAGTGAAACTATCTGATATATTCAAATTGGTCATGTCATTAACATATAATAAGAAAAGTACAGGACCGAGTACCGTACCTTGGGGTACACCATAGCAAATAGAATGGAGTGGTGAGTGATGATTTCTTTGGACATCCTGATGACGATTTGATAGGTATGACCCAAACCACTTCAAAGATTTAGGTTATTGTGTGAGTTATATATTCGAAAGATTGCTGCTTTCGTATTCGAACTGAAAACTTTAGACGGCAAGCTCTTGAATCATCTTGAATCATCTTGAAATTACTTCGAGTTTATTACTGTCTGACATACTTGAGTACTGTAATGTCTGTCTGTTATGTAAATTCCACATGCGCAGGCCTCGCTTTTCAATTGGACTCTCTGGGCAGGTGCTCAGGGCCCGTGATCCATAGGGGCCACTACTTCGTGCTAATGTGATGTGTGAACTATCATGTAAGTTTCTGCTGGATAACCACACATGGCTTGCTCGTATCAACCGAACTCAGAGGTACCCGACATCCAGAGCGGCGTCAACGTGAATCCAAGCTGAAGCAGTTTACTTTCAATTCATTTTCAATCAGTCTGAACCAACTCTCAAAGGAAAAAGTCTTATTTATCATATAAATCCATTATTTTCGATTTGAAATGAATCTTTTCAAAAAGTAAATAGTCAAACATTTATATTCAACTAGCGCATCGAAGCCTACCACGACCGGTCACTCAAAGAACGAAAGCAGTGAAGGGAATGCAGCTAGTCATCACAACTTCTCTGTGAATATTTCATGCCGGACTCTTCTGTTCCTAATTTTAGTGAACCCAGTGCAGAGTTAGGACTGAGTATTATTTTCGAAAATTTGAGTCTTATTACAACTGAAACAATTACTTATCTACAGTATGCGCGTTCAGTAAATGCAAATCTGACAGCTTGATTCAATCTGTAGGCGTGGTTTTCCCATACCTGTAGTGGAAAACGGAGCAGACAGATTGAATGGAGCTGTCAGATCTGCATTTACCGAATACTCCCAGTGTTACCCATTCGAAATGGCAGCACCCTTATAAAACAGGTTATTACTCGAGAACTCGGTATGCATCTTGTACGCATCAAAAGACATTTTTAGGCTGGTGCCAAAACGAATTTCAAACACTAACATTGATAAAGAAAGTAACAGGCAAGCACCAAGTGGAAATAGATGTTGGGGTTCCAACTTTGAGGAAAAAATATTTAAACAGGAAAACACTGAAAACGGTGATATAGGGATGAAATTTAGGGGTTGAAAACGAATTTTTGCTATTTGCGCAAAACGTGGCCTCCTTCATTGGAAAAATCGAAAACTTTTGAATTCAACACTTTTTGTCATAATCCCAAATTAACCGAAAAATAGTAATTTCTCGCTCATAAAGGTTTCCCAAACCAACGCGGAAACGTGGGACTGGAGCGGGAACGGTATGAACACGAGACTAAATTCGATAGTAGGATATATAAAAATGTATACCAGTGCGATTATTCGTATTCCAAAATGCAGGCAAACAGCGAAATATGTTTTTCTAGCAATTCGCACAGTTCCCATTTTCCGTTCCTGCGCCCCGCTTCGGTTTGGGGAAACCTTATATTATTATTCAATGCACATGAGAATTTATCTTCTGAATTGCGGAAAAATCATGCTCAGTCGACACAAAAAAAAGACATAAGTATATCATCAAATTTTTATCTGAATTAAATCATTTATACACGAGAGAAAAATTAAATACTGATAAATAGGTTTCCCGTCATTTTGACGTTATGAGGTCATGAGGTCAAATGTCAATATGGCACCCATTCAAAACCTATTTTGTTATCGAGGCACCCATATAAACCTTGTAGCACCCGTCTTCGGGTGCCACTTTTATTCGTGTGTATAACTTTTAACTTTGATAGAAAACTTCATTTCACGGCATTTTATGAACAAAAAAGGAGGGTGCTTCATGACCAATATATAACTAGCGATATACCTACTGATTACTTTTTGGGACCTTCGAAATACAAAACTATATTACTGAGAAAATTGTTCGTGAAAGATAAGGGTATTTTTTTCGAAAAATGTACACAACCCGAAAGCTAGTTGACTTCTGAATTGCGAAAAAATCATGCTTAACCATAAGGAAAAATCCTATGTTAGGTTACATAGTATAAACTGTTTGCTGCAGGTCAAGCATATGTAGCCTTGATCCAAGTTATATCATAGCAGGTCTTCAAATCGAAATATTATACTGCTCCAAGTTAACGGCGGAAAGTCTTTGTAATGTTGATGATCTGAACGAAATGGATCGAATGAGAAATTCATACAAGTAATTAACTAATTAGCATACCTATTGTATTATTGAAGCTTAATTCAAAATCGCAAAAGGAATTGTAGTTCAATTATATTATAGTATTAAAAACAAAAGTATGAAATATTGTAACAATTACTAAATTATTCATTTTATAATACTAAAAAGTTTAAAATAAACTAAAACAAAAATTGAAACAAGCTGTCATTTAAAAATGCACTGAAAAGAAGAAAATAAACTTTTGAGTAAATCAAACCCATAATTAATTTTGATATAGTATACAATTTTCAATAATATAAAAGCTTTTTGCGAGAATAGATCTTGACACAAGTAACTCTTAATAATTACGTAAATTGAATGTATTCAGGAAAATCTTGCTACCAGCCTTTAGGTCATTCAAAATTGCATAAAAAAATTATGTTTTTTTTTCTCGTTTTTAAATAAAAGCTTGATTTAAAAAATTAATTTCAAGTTCTTTTATCACAATATATCATGTCGTGACGTACTACATCCCGAAACTTCATTTCTTCATATATCCTATTCGTGAAAAGCCGTGATAAAAGCTAGTATCATCTGAACTGAAGAATTGAAGAGAACTTGTGTCCAGCTATGTTTCCACAAAACATAATTCACAGTTTCAAAAGTTTGCGTAGCCGGAAATACTCGTACGTTGATCGTTTCAACAAAATTGACGTTCAGTGCGGAATTCATTTAGCAATCCCATTCAAATGTAATTTTAATAACCGGACGGATTTACGACATATCAGTAAACTCTTTTGAGTCTCACGACTTCCTTACCAAATCAACAGATACGGATCCTGTTCTTGATTTAACTCCAAGTGATCTTAAGAATTTTTGACCAATCACGAACTGTTTCTAGAACACAATGGCGCAACTGCAACTGTCAAACTTTGGAACGGACACCAATTGAAACATCAAATTACGATATAATATCTCTCCTCAAACCTATTTCATTGAACACATAGGTACTGTGCCGCATAACATTCCGTGTGATCCTAACAAATGTTCATATTTTACTGATGATAAATGACGTGTGTTGAATACCATATCGCTAATCTACTGAAGAAATAAAAGTGAATTAGGATTTGCATATATCTAAAATACTGTGTTTTTGTGATAGAAGATTATTCAAATTCGGTATTTTAGGGAAGGGTGCTTCATATATGCTTTTTAGCTTTTCATTGATCCAATTTTTTTCTTTATGTTGTTTTTATATTTTTGATATCTTATTCAATTATCGTCGACTGGAAGTGCAAAGAGTGTGGACACAAAGTCGGATTCTGACAAGGAATAAAATTATAGTCATCGACTTAACGGTGAAAAAGCCGTGATGATGAATGTTCTGAATATACTTGCGATGCTTGATTATTGTTCAGTTAGGCACCCTTCAATCTGGCAACACTGGTGGGTGTCGGTTTGAACAATACTGACAGAACTATATACACATGGGGTGCTTTTTGTCCTGCATTTCCAGTGGTGTCTCTTTCGACAACGTTTTGAATATACATTTATACACTGGGTGTGATATTGACACCGCTTGAATGGGTGCCACTTAATACAAAAAATAAGTATATATATATATACAGTGACCGCCAAAAAGTATGTACCATATGGGAAAAAAATTTATTATTGGAGTATTGGTAAAAATATTCTGGGGAAAAGTTTGTGCATGTCCGATAACCTAAAAATCGATTTTGACACATGTCACGTGATCGCTAGAATGGCGGCAAAATGAAAAAATTGTAATGCAAAGGCAAAAAAGGGGTAAGATGGCAAGATATCAAAAAAAGTTATTTGAAAAAGTCACTTAGAATTCAATTTTATACACATAAACGAAGTTTCGATAGATAATTCAAAAAAATTGAAAATAGCAATTTTTTAAAAATATTTTTCCATCTATTTAAAAATATTATTTTTTTTTCTTATGGATAGCTTGACTATACTGAAACATTTGCATTTTAATGATAATGACAAAACTTTCTCATTTTCTCCACACCAGAGGGCACTAAATTGAAAAAATGGGAATTTGTCAGAACCCTTGCTGTTACATCGGTTCGTATCTAACAGTTATATCCGAATTCCACGACCATTGTGATGACATGACACTCCAAAAATATGATAATTTCCAGATTATAATCAAGTTCCGATGATAATCGTGCATGAGCGTTTCACTTCGCACATAAACTTGAAAATAGTGCGTCAAATTAAAGATTCTTAAAGTTTATGTGCAAAGAAAAACGCTCATACAGCATTATTATTGAAACTTGATTAAAATCAGGAAACATGGTGTTTCTAGATTGCCATATCAACACAATAGTCTTGGAATTCTGATATAACTGTTAGATAAGAACCAATGTAACAGCGAGGGCTCTGGCAAAAACCAATTTTTTAATTTAGTGCCCTCTGGTGTGGAGAAAATGAGAAAGTTTTGTCATTATCATTAAAATGCAAATGTTTCAGTATAGTCAAGCTATTCATAAGAAAAAAAATAATATTTTCAAATAGATGGGAAAATATTTAAAAAAAATTTCTATTTTCAATTTTTTGAATTATCTCTTGAAACTTCGTTTATGTGTATAAAATTGAATTCTAAGTGATTTTTTCAAATAACTTTTTTTGATATCTTGCCATCTCACCCCTTTTTTGCCTTTTGCATTACAATTTTTTTCATTTTGTCGCCATTCTAGCGATCACGTGACATGTGTCAAAATCGATTTTTAGGTTATCGGACATGCACAAACTTTTCCCCAGAATATTTTTTCCAATACTCCAATAATAAAAATTTTTCCCATATGGTACATACTTTTTGGCGGTCACTGTATATATATATATATATATATATATATATATATATATATATATATATATATATATATATATATATATGCTGAATACTTGTTTCAAGGAACAATAAATGTTCCAGTGACTGTAAAACAGTCGAAAACAATCCTTTAGGAACTCACTATACCTTTGCATAGATTGTATGGCATATGTCCGACAGAAAACAACTACTTCTCTGGCTAATACCTCGACAGATATTGAATTATATTTGTCAGACATATGTGCAAAGATCCTTACTTTGAAGGAACAACTTTGCAAGAGCTCTCAGAGACAGACAGCAGGACACCGCCTGATCCAAAAAAGGAACCAACTGCAGACCGGTTTCGGGATGAAGTCCCTCATCAGTGCAGTCCTGGTTATCACGGTTGCATACACGCGGGGGCCCGGTGCCCGTCATCGTTCGCCGGGATGAACACTGCAATCGCTTACAGGGTCCACCACGGCAACAGATTAGAGAGCGCTCCAGAAGGACATTTCGGATGCGAAATGGTATATGCTGAATACTTGTTTCAAGGAGCAATAAATGTCCCAGTGACTGTAAAACAGTCGAAAACAATCATTTAGGAACTCACTATACCTTTGTATAGATTGTATGGCATATGTCCGACAGAAAACAACTACTTCTATGGCTAATACCTCGACAGATATTGAATTATATTTGTCAGACATATGTGCAAAGATCCTTACTTTGAAGGAACAACTTTGCAAGAGCTCTCAGAGACAGACAGCAGGACACCGCCTGATCCGAACAAGGAACCAACTGCAGACCGGTTTCGGGATGAAGTCCCTCATCAGTGCAGTCCTGGTTATCACGGTTGCATACACGCGGGGGCCCGGTGCCCGTCATCGTTCGCCGGGATGAACATTGCAATCGCTTACAGGGTCCACCACGGCATTGTTCCTTCAAAGTAAGGATCTTTGCACATATGTCTGACAAATATAATTCAATATCTGTCGAGGTATTAGCCAGAGAAGTAGTTGTTTTCTGTCGGACATATGCCATACAATCTATACAAAGGTATAGTGAGTTCCTAAAGGATTGTTTTCGACTGTTTTACAGTCACTGGAACATTTATTGCTCCTTGAAACAAGTATTCAGCATATACCATTTCGCATCCGAAATGTCCTTCTGGAGCGCTCTCTAATATGTTGCCGTGGTGGACCCTGTAAGCGATTGCAGTGTTCATCCCGGCGAACGATGACGGGCACCGGGCCCCCGCGTATATGCAACCGTGATAACCAGGACTGCACTGATGAGGGACTTCATCCCGAAACCGGTCTGCAGTTGGTTCCTTGTTTGGATCAGGCGGTGTCCTGCTGTCTGTCTCTGAGAGCTCTTGCAAAGTTGTTCCTTCAAAGTAAGGATCTTTGCACATATGTCTGACAAATATAATTCAATATCTGTCGAGGTATTAGCCAGAGAAGTAGTTGTTTTCTGTCGGACATATGCCATACAATCTATACAAAGGTATAGTGAGTTCCTAAAGGATTGTTTTCGACTGTTTTACAGTCACTGGAACATATATATATATATATATATATATATATATATATATATATATATATATATATATATATATATATATAACACTAGTTAACTGAACTACAACGACAAGGAAAAATAAATTTATTAACTAATAAAAAAATAAACAAAAATGTATTCTCACAAAACACAGCTACTAGTTAGTTAATCTGCAAAATGGATTAGTCGCGAATTTGCCTGCGATCGCCTGATGGTCGGGAGCGAGTTTGGAGACGTTGAAATGAAAGATTTGTGGACTGTAAAATTTCAGAATGCGTAAGTTTCAGGTTCTGTGATGGTATGGGCGGAAATTTCGAGGGACGCCCGTACAAATTTAATCTTGGTTGAAAACGGCGCCTTAAATGCGCATCGATATATCGAAGATATTCTCCAAAACGCTGTTGTTCCCTACTTTTATTTTGTTGGAGACGGCTTCGTATTAAAGCAAGATAATGAGCGACCGCACGTGGCACGAGTAGTCAACGAATATTTGGACAAAGTGGGTATTGAACGAATAGTTTGCTCAATCGAGCTGAGCATCTTTGGGACCAACTTCAAAGGCGCATTCGTCGCCTACCTGCTTTACCAGACACTCTTCATAATCTGCGAATTGCACTTCTGGAAGAATTTGATGCCATTCCACAAGAATTTCTTACAAACCCTATTGATTCGATGCAACATCGACTGAATGAAGTCATTTTGGCGCGGGGAGGCCACACTATAGATATTAGCCCATAGAAATGTGTTCATTGTTTTTGAATTTTTTATGTTTTTAGATTTCTAATTAAACTTACGATTCGATGTTAATTTGTTGTGTTTTCACAGCTTCGTCCGAGGTGTTCGCTTTAAAACAGTGTATCTCCAGTAGAAACAGAGATAATGTTGTGATTAAAAAAACAAAATGTTCAGAAAAGATCAGGGTTCAATGAAATTTCAGTTGACAACAGCTGCTATAGATAGTTGTTGCACTCCACAGGGTATTTCAAATTTTGGAAAAGAAACTTTGTCTCATTGTTGCACCCCCCTGAATAAAAATTTCTGTCATGGCATCGTTACTAAGGAATTATTCTACAATTTAAAAAAAGAAACATAAAAATCAAAGGAGCGGTTCGACAGGAAGTCAACTTTTAATTTGGGGCCAGTTTTCAGTGGCCGGTTTTTTTTTACTGTTGAGTGTATTTTTGTATTTCTTTTTTATGTGTATCACTATTGTTATATTTATGAATGAATGTTATTATTACTATTATTATTAAACAGTCCTACGATAATGAACGATCCTAGTGTCGGTTGTCGGAAATGTAATTACGTCAAATCTCACCGGCGGCGGCAGCGAACACACGCTTCTGAAATCAATCCGGTATGATTTATTGCCGCTAAAACAATTAATCTCGAATGGTGGAAATGTGATTTACGCCCGGAGGGGTCCATCGAAACAACGCGATAAGGTTTTGATCTTGGTGTTACGTGTAATCGACATTCGATAGTGGGATTATGGATTGTGAAATACTGCCAGCTAATGGAATAGGTCGGGGGCTGGAGGTACAGCCATGGTTTCTTCTAAGCAGTCTGTCTGAAAGGAAGCTTAGATAAATTTCAATATGTTACAGATGAGAGAGAATTTGTTGGTGACTCAATTTTTCTCAATTTCATACGATCTTAAATGAGTTTGATCTGTCTCTCTTCTGAAATATCATCAATCGTTCCACCGTTCGCGGTCTCATCGAAACTGACCCGTCGAGCTCAGTCTTTCTATCCCTTCCTCGTCACCGTAGAGACATGCAGAACATCTATTTGCCAGGACTCAGTCTTTCAACGAACGGCAAACTTTTGGAACTCACTGCTTCGGAAGGTGTTCCCTGAGACATACGGCCAGCAGAAATATAAAAGAACACCAATTTCTACCTACTTTCCCTTGGCTCTCACGATGTTCACTGGAAATTACAGGATTTTCATTTTCGTGGGAACCACAAAATAAAGAAAGAGTCCCAGTTATTGGGACGACCCACTCGCCCGCCAAGGGTTGACAAGACATTAAAAAAATTACTTAACGTTAAAACTTCGGATATTTTTTCTTTACGTTGAATGAGACAACTTGTTTATTTGGTATTCCTGGTAGGGACCCCGCAAACCCTTGGGCCGTTCGACAACTTTGACGCTCGACAACTTTGACGTCATAACCCACTACCGAGAAGTTTTGCAAATGAAAAAATTGCCCGAATTGACATAAAGAACAGATATACAAAATATAAATGTTCTGGTAATAATTTTTCACACTCTGCATTTAATGTCAGTGACTATTATACCCATCACGCGACTACGCTAGACCAGGGTATTGAAGTCACCATCCAAGCAGGCCATTATGATTCCTTCGGTCTCCGACTTCAGCCCACTTGACCTGAGGAATGAACAGGTCAGATTTGTGGATAAGCCAAATTCTCCGATGTCCTTGAATAAGACCCCTCGCATTGGCTTATCATTGTGTAGCTTTAGGATGACCTCAATCTCAACAGCTTTGATGTGAACTTTTTGCTAATCTAGTTTCAACTCGGAGAGATCGTTTGTGTTTGCCCAATCAGTGTCGAATACGAGACCAAGTTGATCAGCTGCACAGGCACAGGCATCGGCTGCCTTAAAAAGAAATGCTCCTATTCCTGCTTTTTCATGGACGCTGACCATGCAGAGAAGAGGATCTTATCTCCTGATGACTCTTTACAGGCTCCATTCAGTATCATTCTGTCATGAAGACACTCCAAACTCAAAATTTCACGGCCTCCCCATTGTCTGGGGAAGTATAACCGTGGAACGGACGATGCATCATTTTGCGAGTGTTCACGTCGAGTTGTCGTAGCTCTTCCTGTGTCCATTCCAGCATTCCAAAGTAGTAGAGTTGACTTGGAAGGGCAAGCATGTTAGTTGCACCTACTTACCTATTCCTTGGTATTTTTGATGATAGATCTGCCTGAGTTTATGCTGACTCAATATCATCCGGAGCATAAGGCCATACTGGTGTCTCGTCTATACCATATGAGAGTCGTAGATGGTAGTACAAAACTCGTAGCGCCACGTTATGCCTGTGTATATAGATTGACAACGCATAAACTGGGCATGCTGACAGTAAATGCATTATGGTGTCAGGTGCCCCACGACACGCCCTGCATCTAGTGACAGGAATCTCTCTACCCATCATGCGACTAGACCACGGTATGCTACGGTGTTAAAGACACCATCCTGGCAGACCATTATGAATCCCTCGGTCTCCGACATTAGTACACTTGACCTAAAGAAGGCAAAGGTGAAATTTTTGGATAAGCCAAGATCTTCGATTTTGTTGAAGAAGACCCCATGCATTGGCTTATCCGTATGTTGCTTTAAGAGAGCCTGAGTCTCCGCAGTATTGAAGTGAGCTATTTGCTGAACGGGTTCCAACTGTGTTACAGAGTTTAGGTGCAACCGTTCAGTATCGAATACGAGAAAAGTGCTGCTGCTTAAAAAGAAATGCTTCAGTCCCTGCGTTTTCATAGTCGCGGATCATGCAGAGAAGGGGGTCTAAACTCCTAATGAATTTACAGGCTCCATCCAGAACCATTCTGTCGAGTCCACGGCATTTCCGTTGTCTGGGGAAGTATTTATAACATGGAACGGACGCTTAAGGATACAAACTTCTATTGAGATGCATTATTTTGCGAGTTTTAACTTCGAGTTGTCGCAGCTCTTCCTGAGTCCATTTCAGCACTCCAAATGAGTAGAGTAGGATAGGAATGGCAAGCATACTGGTTGCGGTACCTTTGTTCTTCCCCGACAGTTCTGATGACCATATCTGTCGGAGTTTATGCTGATACTTGCCATGGAGAGAGGTTTTAACTGCGATTACCTCTTGGAAACGACGTTTCTCCAACCCTAGGTGAGTATACGTCTCTCCGCTATTCAGGATGCTTCTGTCTACGAGCTGAACATTTTCTCCATATACCTCACATCGCACTCTTTTGAGATGTAGCGTGACACATTTGTCGGTCCCTTTCTCCAGAGGCATATAGTTTGAGGTATATTGCTATCATTATACCTTTTGAATTGAAATTCTGCAGTATCCGAAGCTCCGGGAATGCGCTAGCCTCGTCATCACCCCAATGAACTTTTGGGTTAGCAGCTATTGGTTTTGGGAATTGTGTGTCCTGAGCAGACGTAATGAACCAAGGATGACAGCCTTCTGCATACGACTATTTCTGACAGCTTGCGACATGCCGTAATGATTTTCAAGTTCGGGAGTAGCGAATCCATCACACCTTAGATCAACCATTTTTACAGAATGGTCTGAGTAGAACCTGCTGACTTCGAAGTGTAAATCTCGATATTATGTCCGTTTTTCCTCCTCTTTTCGGACGATATTCGTTTCGTCAGGAGAAGAAAACTTTATGACGAAAATCATCTTACTTTCACGGTCGAGGAGTACTACATCAGGCTTAATTAGCCTTTATTTGTCTGAGAGTTAGGAATGAGTAGTTCCAATTGATCCGGCACTTTTCATTCTCCACCACTGGTAATATCCCTAGGAGTGTAAGGCAACACCGGTGTCTCTTCTATACCGCACAGTTGTCGTAGAATCGCGCTATGTTTGCGTGGATATAGGATGAAACGTATATGGTAGACATGCTGACATCAAATGCATAATGCATTATTATTATTTTCTCCATTAGGAATATCCCAGTCACGCCGTGTCCCCGGAGCTCCGAGCCGCTTCCAGGATACATCCAAAAAAATTATTTGCACTCGTCCACAGCTCTGGAAAACCGTAAGTTGGCGAATTGTCTCTCTTTTCTATACATTTTTTCGTGATCTATGCTGAGCTGAAATGGTATCAATCGTTTCATCGAAAAGTGCTGACCATGCAATGCAATTTTTTTCTTAATTTTCGATGTGTATCGGTTATTTCTGAAAGTATGTTAATTTATCTATGTTGCGGAAAAGAAAACTGTAATTCACAAACAATGAGCTTATGACTTTAGGCATAAGATGTCCGGAGGACTGCTCATTGCTAATATCCTATACAATAGGAAAAGTTGGGTCGAAAATCCATCAGAAAACAACTACTTTCCTGGCTAATGCCACGACGAACATTGAATTACATCTGATGAAATTTCCGTGCAGAGTTCCTACAAGGTTATCTCTGCAATTGCTTGGTTGCATGGGAATGTTCATCGAAACATTCGGACCACCTATATATCGATTTCGGAGTGTTGCTCCTCATCAGTATAGGGTAGGTCTAGCAGTCCTAACTAATGACTGCAACGAATGAATTGACAGCCGAACCCATTTACAGACCGAAACTGAGACCGCGCCCGCACAGTGGATTAATTCCAAACTGCGAGCGCCATCTCAGTGCCGGAAGCCCAACCAAAGCAATATCCATGCCACGATCGTCAAGACCGTATATGAAACGGAAAAGAAAACTGTAATTCACAAACAATGAGCTTATGACTTTAGGCATAAGATGTCCGGAGGACTGCTCATTGCTAATATCCTATACAATAGGAAATGTTGGCCGCAGCGTATTTTCATGACCTTATAGATCCCCAACGAAATAACCTTCCACTTTTTCTCCACCTCCACACGAACACTCATAAACATCAATCAGCGGCAATCCTCATTATCGCCAGAATTAAAAATAACGTAATTGACACCAGCGAAAATCCCTTTATAAGGAAACTGTTCTGAAATGAACGACTGCCTGGGGATATCAACTTCAATTTGATTAATGAGCTGCTCCAGACAACTTTGAAAGTTGATAATGAATAGATCTATGATGGAAAATTAAGTGCTTCGACAGGAGACATGCCGAAGTATATCCGCGGAAAGGAATTTTGTTATGTAAGAGATTTTGTAATGGATTATCAGCCGGACGCTTTTGATGCATATCAGGGGTTACATCTTTGAGAGGAAGGGTGCATTCTAGAGGTCTGAAATTCCGTATCAGATTTATGTTCTAATTACGGAGTTTTGTTATTTTGGAAAAGCACATCTCATTGTGCAACCAATATTTTTCATACTTTATATATTTGATGTTCGTATTATATATCAATGTTTCCCTAGAATCATTTGCTCTGAGAAGACGAAGTGACCCAAGGATAACGGCCTTCTGCATTCTTTCCGCTAATATTTCTGCTATATATTGTCAGTTTTGTAATGTGACTGTTCAGCATTTCGGTATTTTCTGTAAGTTCATTCATAGTCTGTTCGAACAGACTTCTGTCATCGACAAAGCTTGTTTCTGATAATTTTCTGGACAGTTGCTACAAATGACCAATCAATTTTTAATGATTTTTTTTTATTGCACAACTTTTATGTTTAATACCAAAACACATTTTCTATAAATAGTTGGGAGAAAATGTTTTTATTTTGCAGCATTCAAAGTTAACTATATTGACTTCCTCAAGTTTTCTAGAATTTTTGATAAATGTATTGTATTAACGTACATGGTTATACCAGATTCACTCCACTGTTTTGTTCAGATAAAACGTTGATTTCTTGTTGGTGAAAATAAATTGAGACACATTTATATTCGTAGTTTTTGTAGTTAATTTTGTCGATACCAAAACTTGATTATTCACTCATTCGACAGGATTGCATTTACTGACGATTTTCAAAGTTAATGACTATTTTCTCAATGGGTAGAAGTTCAAATTACTGACTTCTCAATATGATTTTTGATTCAATATAGGTACTCACAGTTTTTCCAATACTTTCATATTCAGATACATACATTATTCTCAGGTGCCCCATGACACGCTCCGATTTCAATCTACCTGACCTAAGGAATGAAAAGTTCGAATTTTTGGACAAGTCAAGGTCTTCTTTGTTCTTGAAGCAGACCCCATGCATGGGCTTATTTTCATGTAGCTGCAGGAACCTTACTTTCCGCAGCTTTCATGTGAGCTTCTTGCCGAACAGGTTCCAATTCTGTGATGGAGTTTGGTTCACCCCGTTCAGTTTCGAACACGCTTTTTTGTGGTTGTGGACCATGCAGAGAAGAGGATCTAGTCTCCTGATGACTTTACATGATCCTTCCAATATACCTTTTGGTTATGGAGATAATTCAAACTTGAAACGTTCATTACCTTTCTGTTGTCTGGGGAGGTATAACCGTGGGAAGGTCGATTCCTATTCAGAATGCAAGCGTCTATAAAGATGCATGATTTTGCGATTTTTCATGTCACGTCACCTTATATACCTATCCCAAACCGTTCAACAAGGAAAATTCGAATTCGAACCCCACCATTGGGATCTCCTAAACTACAGGAGATACGTCGAAGCTTAAATTGGAGCAAAGTTGCGTATTCTGGTGCAAAACAAAATACTGTTTTGAAACTTGGAAAATTCCGAGTATTTCCGGAAATATCGGAAAAGAACTGAAAATCGGAATTTTCGTTTTTATTTTTTTCTATCGTTATTTGACAACATAGCTCAAAACCAAAAGTACATTTTCATTGATACTTTTTTTCAGCCACGCGTTTTCATGTTCAGATTAACTATCCGACGTTTCGTCTTCTGGCATTCATCATCAACTTTTTTTTTCTGTTATGGGCGCCATATTGTTTTTTTATACAGAGAAATTGTGATTCTCATTCTGATTTCATTGATCTATAATTTGTTATGATTTGCTCTTCTGAAACCACAGATATTAAAAAAGAACAACTTCATCTGAGATGGTCATGACTCCATCGAAAAATTTTGTTTAATAAACACTAGTCAGAACTCATTAAACATCATAAGTTTGCACAAATACTTCAGTCGAAATGTCCTCATTCTCAAATGAAGAAAAACGAGATATGTTGAAACTTTATTATAAATTTGATAGGAATAGTACGAAAACAGCAAAAATTTATTTTGAATTATATCCGGAAAGACAACAGCCGGATAGAACATTATTCGGAATTTTGGGCAAACACTTGGCTGAGTACGGTGCGTTTCAAAAAACAAGAATGAAATCATGAGCTTGTAAAAAATGCACAAAAAGTATTACAACAAGTGTTCGAAATGATGGCCTTCCTCTTGAATACATAACCGAGCTCGTCGTCTCAAATTAAGAACAGTCCTAACAATATCGCTTCTTCTGATAGACCTGAATTGCGTGATGATATTGTCTCTAAGTTCATCTACTGTGTCATATTCTTGCTCTCCATAGATTCTGTTCTTTAAAGTGCCCCACAAGAAAGTATCCAAAACTGTAAGTTCAGGTGACCTTGCCGGCCACCTCACTGGTCCAGAATTTCCTAACCACCTATTAGGAAATCTTTGGTGTAAATATTCGCAAATTGCTCTTTTATTGTGTGGAGGAGCCCCGTCATGCTGAAACCAGCAGCTGTTATAATTAACAAGGGGAAACGTATCCATATATTCTTCGAATTCGTTCCTTAAGAACCGAAGATAGGTTTCCCCGTTCAAAGTATTAGAGAAGTATTCGGTCGTCATAAATTCCAGCCTACACATTCAAACGAAACCGAACTTGCGGTCTGACTTCTCTGAAGTGTCGTGGATTATTTTCACTCCACTCCACTATATGGTCAAATAAACGATGGAAGTATAGTCGCAGCAGCATTCTGTGACTTAACAAAAGCCTTTGACTGCGTAAATCACAGGATATTGTTTCGAAAACTTGAATATTACGGATTCAGAGGATGTGCCCCTAATTGGCTACAGTCCTACTTAGAGAACCGCACACAAAAAGTGTTTATCGGACAAGATTCTTCAAAATGCGGGTATATAAATTGCGGCGTTCCACAAGGGTCAGTTTTGGGGCCAGTACTCTTTTTGATATACTTGAATGATCTGGCGCTTCTTGGTGTTCAAGGCAAGTTCACTCTTTTTGCTGATGATGATACCACCATCTTGTGGCATGGAAAAGATTCTTCAACATTGAAGGAAATAATCCAGAATGACTTAGTAAAGATGAAGGAATGGTGCGACTCTAATTCGCTCGCCTTGAATATCAATAAGACCAAATTACTCACGTTCAAGTGTGACATGACAGGTATAACTATTGGTCAAGACCCACTAGAACGTGAACACCACACAAAATTTCTTGGCTTACTTATAGACAACGAGCTGAAATTTGATGATCACATCTTGGTTCTCAGTAAAAAACTGGCCTCGGGGTGTTATGCCGTAAAATTGGCTACAAGTGAGATTGGTTTAGAAACAGCTAAAACAGTGTATCACGCTGTCATAGAGTCCCATCTCAGATACGGTATTGCTTTCTGGGGCGTGTGCAGCCAACAGAGGTTCAATAGCATTTTCATTTTACAGAAGAGGGCATTACGATATATATGCAAGGTATCTCCCAAACATTCATGCAGGCCGCTCTTCGTCTCTCAGAGAATACTCACTCTACCTTCTTTATTAGTACTAGAAAGCGCGTGCTTAGTCTTTAAAAATCGTGTTAACCTAGATAATCCCCAGTTATATCACAGAACACGTAGGACATATAATCTCAATCTACCTCTACCTATACCTTCCTCGACCCTGACCAGAAAGTCAATTAACTACGAAGGCCTAAAAATATATAACCATCTACCCTTACGCCTGAAGACTATTAACTCTTTCAATAAATTTAGAAAGTCTGTTAAAGAAGCATTACTTGATGGAGCTTACTATAGTTTGGAGGAATACTATTCTGAGATGTGGTAGAGTATGTTTGTACTACTTATATTTCGTTTATTTATATGACTTGATTGAGTCAGACTTATTTATTTTACACGTATTTTTGTTCGACTTATATGTTTTTATATATATATACAACTGACTTTTAATTATTAAGTGAAATTGTTTATTTCAAATGTATTTTTTACGACATATACTTTTTTATATATATATATATATATATATATATATATATATATATATATATATATATATATATATATATATATATATATATATATATATATATATATATATATATATATATATATATATATATATATATACCTGACTTCATAGGTTAAATGAAACTTTGTCAACAAGATATTTTCTTATGACAATAAAGTATATTCTCTCTCTCTCAAATGTGCTCATTATTTCTATTAAAAACACCACAGTTCGAAAAAGTACTTTCGTCGGCCCAAATCATGTTTTTCAAGAAGTTTGTAGGGTCTACCCTATTCGAGAGCCAGCTACAAAATTCCATCCTTCTCTCAGGATCACCTGGATGTAATTTTTGTGACCACTTTTTTTTAATTCCCTCCAAACGCTCGTCTGTGGCACATCCATTTCTGCCGAGACTTGATGTGTTGATTTGGAAGGATCTGCATTTATCTAAAAAAGTACCATAACTAATTATACTTCTTCGAATATGGAATGAACAATTATTTTACCTCGTCTAATAAGTTACGTCTAATATTTTGTTCCATTCTGCTTCCATATTTCATTCTTGGTTTTTGAAACGCACCGTACTCAGCCAAGTGTTTGCCCAAAATTCCGAATAATGTTATATCCGGCTGTTGTCTTTCCGAATATAATTCAAAATAAATTTGTGCTGTTTTCGTACTATTCCTATCAAATTTATAATAAAGTTTCAACATATCTCGTTTTTCTTCATTTGAGAATGAGGACCTTTCGACTGAAGTATTTGCAGCGCCCTTATCTACGTTAAGAAGCGATCCGAAGCGGTCGAGGAGGGTCTTTATACTTTTATCGTTATCACCAGAATTTTTTATAATATTTTCTGGAATGAAAACTGATAGCTGAAAGATATCTAGGGTTTCGGTAGAAAATCGTTCTCGCAGATCTGTAAGAACAAAGTCGAGCAACTGTGTATAGATGGACACTCTGTAATATTCCTTGGCTGAATTCATTTGATAGTTCTCACGATGAATTTGGCGTCCACCATGTCGAGGGATCCTAGGAATGCTCAGCTGAACACCCAACTGATCGGAAAGATGTTCTGCACGTTGCCAGACGTTGAGTGGCGGCGTAGTGTTTTCTCCGCCGAATTCTTCTCGTGATGACGTGGCGAAGCGCGTTTAAGTAAAGCGAGTTTTTCAGTTTCTTGAAGTATTGCACTTCTGACTTCAAGTACAATTTTATTTATTATTTATCAGTATTTTCCAGTGTAACACAATACAATCGATCTTGTAAACAGGTAGTGATTGATGTTCTTTATGACGAGAGGAAAAAAATAAAAATTGTTCAAAATAAAGTGCTTTGGTCGTGAGTCGTTGGGGCCGTTGGGGGGGGGGCAATTGCCCCCATTGTCCCCCCCTGTATCCGCGCCTGGTGCAAACAAACTTATGATGTTCAATGAGTTCTGACAACTAGTGTTTGTTAAACAAAATTTTTCGTTGGAGTCATGATCATCTCAGATGAAGTTTTTTTTTAATATCTGTGGTTTCAGAAGTGCAAATCATAACAAATTATACATCAATGAAATCAGATTGAGAATCACTATTTTTCTGTATAAGAAAACAATATGACGCCCATAGCAGAAAAAAAAGTTGACAGAAGACGAAACGTCGGATAGTAAATCTGAACATGAAAACGTGTATCTGAAAAAAAGTATCAATGAAAATGTACTTTTGGTTTTAAGCTATGTTGTCAAATAACGAAAAATAAAAACGGAAATTCAGATTTTCAGTTTTTCCGATATTTCCTGAAATACTCGGAAATTTTCAAGTTTCAAAACAGTATTTTGTTAAGCACCATAATACGCAACTTTGCCCCAATTTAAGCTTCGACGTATCTCCTGTAGTTTATGAGATCCCAATGGTGGGGGTCGAATTTGAATTGCCCTGTATATTATGATGTGAACAATTCGAAGAATTTGGTCGATAACTATTTCCATCAATATGGTTAGGACAGGATTCCTCTCTTTATTGGAGTTGTTGGAATGTTTGATCCATGGTATCAAGGATATTACGTTTCAGAACCTTTCGTTCCTTTTTTCAAGGTGAAATAGCTCCTGCATTGATGCCACGTTCATATTTCACTTCACACCTCTATGTTAATTCGAGCAAGTTGAGTAAGTATATTTCAATTTCCCTTACCTACTGAGAGCGAAATATTAGAACTCGCACACGGGCATATATATTCACTCCGTTATAATCTACTTCCCTTGGCAGTGGGTTGCCGGTAATAGAAGCAATAAAACAACTAACGAGACCCCAGGACTGCCGTGCGTGGGAGTGAGTGAAATTGATGTACTCCGTAGGAGTCAGAACGATATGAAGACTTGTCCGCGGTGATGTAGTAGACATTTATCTCCCATTCGTTTCACTGATGATGAATTGGTCTATATCCAAATACACAAAACTACGTGCGTTTTCATGCAAAATATGAATATTTTACATATTTCGTATTATTGTAATGAAAGAAAAAATAATAATAATTCGATCCATTTAATGACCAAATAACTATGTACGAGGATATATTGAAATATTCTTAGCCTGCTATAGAACCAAACAAAATTTCAATGTCAGAATATTTTATTACTCAACATATTCTCCTCTTAATTGGATACATTAATTACAGCGAACCTGCAACGTCTCTAGACCTTTCAAAAAAAATGTTTCTTCTTGCTCTGCAAACCAGACCTCCACAGCTTTTATTACCTCCTCGTTGGGAGAAAATTTACGACCTTTTAAACTTTTTTTCAGTTGGGGAAAGAGATGATAGACGGACGGAGCCAAATCTGGTGAATAAGGGGGGTGTTCTAGTAATTCAAACCCTAAATCACGATTTTTTTGCATGGCAACATGAGATTTGTGTGCAGGGACGTTGTCATGCAAAAACAAAACACCTTTGGATAGCTTTCCGCGTCTTTTCTCTTTAATTTTTTCCCATAGAGTGGCCAGTAATGCCGAATAGTAATCTCCAGTTATTGTTCTACCCTTATCCAAAAAGCAATAATTATTACTCCATGGCAATCCCAAAAAACTGAAGCAAGAACATTTCCAGTAGATTTTTGGACACGAAACTTCTTAGGTCTTGGAGAACCGGAGTGTCGCCATTCTATCGATTGTTGCTTTGTTACTGGATCGTAGAAATGTACCCAAGTCTCATCCATAGTAACAATTCGGTTTAAGAAGTCTACATCGTTTAAAATTCGAGCACAAATCGAATGCGATGCTACTACCGTTGCACGCTTTTGGTCAACATTCAAACATTTGGGGATCCATTTTGCAGCAATTTTTTTCGTGTCCAAATTGACGCGAACTATATGATGAACGCGTTCGTATGAAATATTCAGTGCTTCAGATATCCGTTTTAGCTCAACGGTCTGTTAAAATCATGTCATGAATTGCATCAATATTTTCGGGGACTGTCACAGAAACTGGCCTACCCGATCAGTCATCATCTTCAATGGAAAATTTATCTTTTGAAACTTGCAGTCCAATTTTTCACGGCCGCATACGACGGACATTGATCACCGAGGGGTATTAGGTATATATTCGTAAATCTGCTTACCTCCTAACCCTTTTAAATACAGGTACTTGATGATGGCTCGATACTCCAATTTTTCGATTTTCACAACTTCTGTAGACATATTTTTTCCTTTAATTTTTTGCGTAACTCTGGATTACTTTTTTGACTTCAAACTTTACACTGACAGTTCCAATAAGTTATTGTTCGTTGCTATGGTAACGCAATATTTTGTTTATGCAGGGAACTGGTCTAGGCTAACTAGATATCAATACATCCTCGTAATAATTGGACGATTATACAATATGAAAATAACAGTCAAAGTTGAAGGAAAATAAAAATATGTAATAAAATATAAAAAAAATAAATATACACGAAACGAACATTTTGATTTAAAAATATATAAAAAAGTTCAGAAAAGAATTAAGCTTATTCAGTACTTGGGCCATTATTATTTGTTATTAACTATAGCGTGTATTATATCTATCCGTATGTCGTCAACATAATTTTATAGTAGATCTAAGAAGGTCGTAAATCACCAGCCACTTGAGGTATCAACAGGCTGTCAAGCAGTTGATTCTACACAGAGTTGTACCTGCCCTAGCCATTAAATTTTAGGTATAATGATATTCCGTTAAAGAGCCCACTATTATTAAAATGCCAGACTATTTCCTGAAATACTTCAATCCGGACCTGGGAATCTTTTAAGAGACACACACTTTTAATTCTCATCTATATTTCGAACAATAGGTAATAATGAAGGTCGTCGGCTAAAATTGATTTACGACCTTCTTATAGTTATGTTTCAACTTTACCTGAGTTTTATATGAGGTGAAATTTTCAATCGATTTCAAGTGATCTGGTAGGATGTTGTATAGTTTTGGAAAAATAAATGGTTTTCAAATGGGCTATATCCATGATTTCTCTCGGGTATTTGGACCGTGAAATGAAACCTCTTAGCTTAGTACAATAGTTATTTGTTTTACTAGGCATAAAAGCACAAGATTTAATGCCTAGGCTGGTGTTTCATAGCCTCGCTACGCTCGGCTATGAAACCAGCCAAGGCATTAAATCTGCTTTTCTGCCGTGTGAAACATATGATTTTTTCTTCAAATTTGTTCCAATTCCACGCAAAATCGACTTTTTCATATTTAAATTACGTTTCATTATCAATATCCAAATAACTGAATTATTTTATCAAAGGTAACTGGGCCCTGCTTTACTATGTTTACCGCTGATGACGTTTGTTGAATATGTTTGTTTACTGTAATATGTCTAAAAAGCATGGTGTGTCGACTCATTGCTGCAAAACTGTGGGATAAAACGGGAGACAATTCGCCAGCTTGATTAAGTGAAAACAAATGAAATCGTGACCGGTTTCCCAAATATTCCGTTTGCGTGTACCGCCACGGTCGGTTTTTCTGTTAGGGTAAATTTACAAGCACAGAAGTTTTCAAGTATTGCTGACGGATGAACTGAATAAAGAAACCTAATTATTAAAATTTACTTAATCACTATCACGAATCAGTTTTATTTGTTACATTTTCGACTCATTTATATAATTTTTTACTGAAATGCAATTAACTACAATAATAACCACGCATTTCATTTGGAAGTATCGAAATTAAGCTTCATGAAAATTCACCGTTAGAACCTGTCAATCTTGTGCTAATATAAGAGATTATTTTCATGAAAATGTTTTCTAAAATTCAAGATACTATGTGATAATCTTCATGATATGGTAGTACTCACTTTCGCTACCGGATATAGATGAATTATTTTGTTCGTCTCTCAGGATTGCCCACAAATGATACAAAAACGGAACGTGATCAAATTATTATTGTACAAACTACACAGAAAACGATTAGATATTCACAAATTTTATTCAATCAGACATGTTTTGCCAGCACAGTAGTTCTTCACTGTCTGATTGAATAAAGTTTGGTGATCGAATCGTTTTCTGTTTATTTTATACTCTTCATCAAGTAACGGCCTAGTCAATCAGACAGATTGAATTATTATTGAATCAATGATGAATTTCTAGGAAAATATACAGCGAAATGGACAAACACATTAATAATAGTCATCAATACAAGGAAATTGCACTATGAAATTTGAATTCCGACACAACTATTCATTTTTGAATAGTATTTGAAGTTTGTTGAAATTCCATAAAATTGACAACAGTCGTCAATCACCATATCCCTGGAATATTGACAGGACTGACATTCCATAAGGGCACCATCTCTGGAACCGACTAAAGAAGCATACCACTATTTTATTTGTTTATTTGTCTTCTGAAAAATCAAAACAAAATCGAATCACTCGACACACCAGGGTTTTTATACATCTTAGTTTACTGTTTACTTTGTCATTGTCAATTTTGAAAAGTTGTCATGTTAGAAATGGATTTACTGCAAAGTGAGGATGAATTGATGCAATTAACACCACCTGAGATAAGAGACCAGGCGCGAGATGTGAAATTTAACCTTTTACCGGGAAAATCAAGAACTGTATATGAACTCACATACATTCATGGAATATAGACAGAAGAAAAATATAGGATCTTTCTCTGAAAATATGCTGATTGTCTATTTTTCCGATCTTTCAAAGAAATTGAACGAACTTTTTCTGCCTAGGCAGTAAAAGTGGACTTTTTCTGCCTAGGCATTAAAAGTACAACTTCTAAGCCTGCCAAGTGTCATTAAAAGGCCGCTTTTAATGTCATTTGGAGAAAAATATGTTTTGCTTGCAAGTCCTATCGTAGATGCCTGTCAAAAATTATATTTCATCGACTTATCTTCAGGTATTAGGGTTTCCCGATCAACAATAAGATTTCCTAGGTTTGGTAAGAGGTGAACGGGAGATATTTTGTTTTTTCTTCATTAAGGGTAAGTTCGTTGAATGTGAACCAGTCTATGATTTTTTGAAATCTAGTTCAACTTCGGTTTTGAGGGTCATCCAGCGAAACTGAGGACACAACCTTCTATATTCATTCATAACTAGGTCATATCCTGAAAAATCCTGCTCGAATTTAGGAACTCTGAACAAAAAGACGATAAACGGATAATTAAAAAATAGGAAAAATGAGTAATCCTAAAATTACCGTAGTGCTAGTAGACTCGGGGTATAACCGCAGCTACCATTAAAGTTAAGCCGTAAACTTCAAGAGAAGTATTGTATGTAGTCCGAGTTTCCTCAAGTTAATTTATTAGTGGGTGAATGTACTATCCGTAAATGATAATTTGGTTATTTCACTCTGTGTGAAACGTTGAGCTTTTAAGCGAAGTCAGCAAGAGTAACGTTGTAATATTTAATTAATCCCAAACATTTTCTGGTTCTATTTTATGAAATCGCCTGTGTGGATATAGATATTGCCTACTTGATATTCTAGTGAATGTTAGTAGGGCCCATTTGAATGGTCTACAAATTCATTTCTTCATTTCGAATTGCAAAATGAGTTTCTGGTCAAAAGTAGGTTCCATTGTTGAATTCATTGGAAATAATCCAAATTTTTATTGCATCCAGATTGCAGAAAAATCGAGTACTCCAAAGAATATTCCTATTTACTCAGCCTGCAGAAATGTTCATTTTGTCTTGAGTGTTTGAAAAATTTCAAAACTGAATCATTAGAAATGTTATCTGAAGGAAATATCATCAGTACTGTTTGAGAATAATGCACTCACATACAAAAATGTTGTATATTTTTTTTAAGCCTTGATTTCATGTTTATTTCTTATTTGTCTAAATCGTTATGCAGTTTTCATTACTAAATGGTTTATGCTGAAGTATTTAAATATTGAGTGCCAAATAATCCAGATATTAAAACTTTATAACACACTTGTAGAATAACAGCTATTTGCACCGGTTGAACTTAAGGTTACCTTAAGACTTAAGTGGACCTTACATTACGATTTTAGTTTGCATCGCTATTTGAGGACAACATTAGCCTTAGGTTCCACTAAACTACTTAACCTCATTTTTCCTCCGCGAAATATTTTCCTATTTTCTTGACGTTCAAAGTATTTCGAGCCATTTTTCTGGATTTTGCTGATGTGATTGTATTTTTCTCTCTATTTAGGGTAACCCAACCTACAGCTCTCTATATACTAAACCTGATTGAGGCTGATATCGAATATCCCTATGATGTGAGAGTATAAAAATAATTTTCATTTTCAACACTGTACCTATTTCTTAATGCAAAATGTCTATTGATATGAATGATGGTTTTTCGGGTTTTTAGGCCGACGTTTATTTAGAGAAAAACTCGACGTTTCGCCAACACGAGTGGTTGGCATTTTCAAGAGAAATGTTTACAGTTTTGATCACTGAACACTACTTGTTTGGTATACGTTGTCTCAGCCAGTATTTATGGGTCGACGTACTCGTACCTGCGTCCGGTGCCATCGTCCCTGCGTCGGGTACCCCCTCGGATTCATTAATTTCCCGGTATGGTGTTATTACCGTTTTCTTGAGAACAGGTAGCCATGCTTTATTCAATTGTAACCCTTCTTCAATTCTGTTGAAATTGTTGGGATGTTTTTTGATTTCGATTGCTTCTCGGAAGAGTCTTGGATAATATGCATGTGTTGTGGCAATTACTTGGGTTTCTTCGAACTTCACTCTGTGATTGTTATTGTTAAGCGCATGTTCTGCGACAGCGGATTTTTCTGAGTGTCCTAACCGGCAATTGGCCTTGTGTTCCTTTATTCTGGTATTTGTGGAACGCTTCGTGGTTCCGATATAAACGTTGCCACAGGTGCATGGAATGCGGTACACCCCAGATGAGCTTAGTTCATCACGTTTATCCTTCGCCGATCTCAAGTGATCCTTCAGTTTCTTTGAAGGTTTATATATGATTTTGATATCATACTTTCGTAGTATACGGCCAATCCGATCTGTGACCCGAGGAACATACGGTAGGAATGCTTTACTTCGTTCCTGGCAGCCATTCGATCCACTGTCGCTAGAGTTCTTTCTTTTGCGTTTTATACACCGATCAATTTCGCTTTCCTTATATCCGTTTGAAAGAAGTGCGCTTTTCAAGTGTTTCAGCTCCGCTTCCAAATATTCGGGTTCGCATATTCTTCTGGCTCGGTCTACTAGTGTTTTGATAAGTCCTTGTTTTTGACACGGATGATGATTTGAGGTACTGTGGAGGTATCGATCAGTATGCGTTGGTTTTCTATATACCTTATGCCCCAAACGTCCTTCTTTTCGAAAAATGAGAACGTCTAAGAAAGGCAGTTCCCTATCCTTTTCAACTTCCATTGTGAATTATATATTCGGGTGTATCCTATTAATGTGCTCAAGGAATTTGTTGAGTTTTTCCAGTCCGTGACTCCAAATTATGAACGTGTCGTCTACATATCGCAACCATACCTTGGGTTTGTACTTTGCCGTCTCTATTGCTTGTTTCCTGTTTTTCTTTTTTCCTGTGTTCAGTGATCGAAACTGTAAACATTTCTCTTGAAAATGCCAACCACTCGTGTTGGCGAAACGTCGAGTTTTTCTCTAAATAAACGTCGGCCTAAAAACCCGATAAACCATTATTCATTCAACGATAGCCGCGAAAGCCTTTCACAATTTGTCTATTGATATATTGTTAATTTAGATTACTTAAGAACTTAATAATATTATGTTGCTTTGTACTGGAGAAATGGAATGGCGAGCCTTTTCAATTTTTCTTATTCATCCAACATTGTTAACAACATCTTCATGTCGTAAACATTTTGGATGGATACTTTTCTGTTTACCTAAGGTAAGTCAGGTCAGGTTAGGGTGGCTAATAAACTTGGCATTTTAACTGATGTTCACGCAGCTCTCTTGGCGAAATTGTGGCTAGTTTTTCCGGTAGAGACAAATTTTCCAAATTACATACCATACTCCCGCCAGCCATTCAAATTAGACAGAACTGACAGCGCTTGCGCAATGTGCATATCTTTTTAAACTTTGCGTTGTTTAACTACTCGTGGTTGGTTATGTGCGCTGTTATCAAACATTTCCAATACTCAGGTAAGGTTCAGGCCAGGAGTCAACGGTGCAAACCATTTTTACCTTAAGGTGTACGTTAAGCTGATCCTCCACTTAGCAGAGTATGTTATTAAGTTGAACCAGTACAAATATCTGTAAGTAATGTAAGAGACTAAATTTTCGTAAATAATATTCATAATCATAATAATGACGACAAAATGAAAGTTCTTTGAGGCAACATAATAACAGTTCAGTACTTACTGTTTCCTCCACTAGCTCTTACGATAGCCTGCATCCTTCTGGGCATAAGGCGCAAAAGAGAGAGAGAGAGAGAGAGAGATATACTTTATTGTCATCAAGAAAAAAAAACATTCTTATGGACATAGTGCTCACTTAAATCTAAAAATTATATCTATAGGTATATAACGTGGACATGACATGACATTGAGAGAACAACAAAACAAAACAGTAAACATATATGATTGTAAAGTTAGGAGTATAAAGAAAATTAGAGGAGTCAGAGGTTAAAATTTGTCAGAATAAAATTCTTCCAGACTATAGTAAGGTCGATCACTTAATATCACTTGCACAGCCTTTCTGAAATGGTCGTTGCTAATATTCCTTATATGCTCTGGTAAATGATTGAACATCTTGCAACCATTGTAAATAAGTGAGTCCTTCACTAGGGTTGAATTTGGCCTTGGTAGGTTAATATTATTTTGTTTGCGTATAGAGTAATAGGAAGGAGTACTATTGAATTGGTTAAAGTGTTTTTTTATTAAGCATACTGTTTCATGGATGAAGATGGCGAAGACAGTGTGTATTTTATGGGATACAAACAATGGTTTACAGGGATCGCGTGTCTTTGCTGTAGATAAGTATCTAATTGCCCGTTTCTGCAAGATGAGTGTGTTTTGCAGGTGAGTTTTATTGCATACTCCCCAAAATGGGATTCCGTATCTTAGGTGGGACTCTATCAAGGCATAGTAAGTTGTTTTTCCTGTTGAGAGTCCTAGCTCTTTTGTAACACGTCTCACAGCATAACATCCAGAAGCTAATTTTTTGTTTAAGTTGCAAACATGTTGTTCAAATTTCAGTTTACTATCGATGAATATGCCCAAAAATTTGGTGTTATCACGGCTCTCGATATAACTATTATCCAATTTGATATTGTTTATTTCACACTTGAAAGAGATTAGGTTGGTTTTTGTTACGTTCAAGATCAGACGATTTGAATTACACCACTGTTTTCAAGTTTTTGTATCAGTTAGGATTTTTTCCTGCAGAGAGTTTGTGTTCTTGTCTTGCCATAAAATAGTTGTGTCGTCCGCAAAAACTGTGAACTTTCCTGATATGTTTATTCCAAGCAGATCATTAATATATAATAAAAATAGAGTGGGGCCCAATATGGATCCTTGTGGTACACCACAATTTACAGGTGCCGTAGCTGACAAGGTTGTTGTTTTCACTATTTGGTAACGATCGGTTAAATATGATTTCATCCAGTCGAAAACTACACCTCTGAATCCGTAAAAGGTCTTTGATGGTTTCTTGTGGAATTCGATTCCATTCTTCCTGTGCAGCAATTCTTAATTCTGAAAATGAGTAAGGAGCTGAATATCGTGCTCGTGTATGTCTTTTTAGGAAGTCCCAAATACTTTCTATGGGATTTGCGTCTGGACTGTTTGGTGGCCACTCCACTGCCTAAGTCCAACAACTTCACGATACTAGGTGACTGTTATTGCAGCATATGCACGAGTATTATCATGCATTAGCACGAAATTGTCGTAACCAATAAAGCCGCCGTGAGGTAAAACATGCTCTTCAAGGATGTTGCGTATGTACCAGACAGCATTCAATCTTAAATTCACCCTCTGTTAGCTCGGTGCGACTGTCCCAACTAATCCACCCCACAATATAATGGAACCACCACCAAAGCTAACGTTATGTACAAGATTACATTCTGCGAAACGTTCTCCAGATCTTCTGTATACTCGACCACTTCCATCTGGTTTCCATAACTGTATTCTTGTTTCATCTGTAAAAAGAATTTTCCCCACTGATGTTCATTTCAGTTGACATTGGCTATGGCAAATTGTAACCGTCTAGATTTGTGACGTGAGAGAAGCCTAGGAACTCTGGCAGAGCATTTTGGATTTAAACCAACTTCTTTGAGTCTTCTTATTACTGTTGTAACACTTATGTTAACTTGTCTTCTGAGATGCGGAGCTGTAAGCGTGCGATTTCGCAAAGATTGAATTTTCGTCCTTGACCAGGCCGCCTTTTGTACTCCCCAGTCTCAATGTATTGCTTCACAATCAAGAAACATCCGATTGATGGATATGCAATCTCCGCGCAATATATTCTTGTCTGCATCCCTCATTAACTAAAGTAACAATTTTAATACAAACTAATTCGCTCAAATGCGGCATCTCACTAAAAAACTACAGAATCAAGACATAAAGTACTCGAAATGTCATTTTGACAACAATAAACAAAACAATATACATTAATTAATAGTGGCCAAGGCACACTATTCAAAGTTTGTAATTTGTACCATTATTTTATTTATTCAGCTCTAGCGATTATGCCCAAGCATTCTTTTATCTGTACTGAATGGAAATTTACGTAAAATACTTTGGCCTTTGAACATTCATCAATAAAAATAAATAACGCGTTAAGGGAAAAGATATTGACATGAAAAAAATCTTGGAATAAAATAAGCAATATTTTTGTCCGAATGTATTAACTTGAAAGAATAAAAGGACAAATCAAATGGGAAATGGATCCCTGTCGAATTGGCAGAAATTTGGATATGTTGTAGTTTATATCCTTCTGATCAAAAATCTCCTTTGGCCCGAGACCTAAAAATGGACAATTATTTAGGTATCGAAAGTCAAAAGTTGCAACTTGTGCAAATCTCCCAAGCGATCACATTTGATTTTGACTATGTATAATGGTCGATGACTTTGTTCACTTTTGACAGGAATAATAACAGTTTCTGAATTGTCAATAAAGGAAGTGTTTTGAAGATTCTTATACTCGCATTATTCTGAATAATATGGCTTTTAGAAGAAAATGCCGACAAATGTGAAATCGCCATACGCAGACGTAGCGGTTGAATAAACCACCCAAAGTAAGAGATGCAAATTCTTTTTCGATCGTGTGAGAGATCTGCACTAGTCGCAACTTTTGACCTTCGATTCCTAAAATTCTGTCCATTTTTAGGCCTCGGGCCCATGGGGGGGAGACTTTTGATCAGGAGGGTATAAACTACAACATATCTAAATTTCAGACAATTCGACAGGGATCCAATCCTCATTTGATTTGTGCGGGGTCCTTTTAATATTTTGAACTAAAATACATAAATATTCAAACGAATATTTCCGTTCTCTCAATACCAGACAATTTTTTTAAGAATAAGAGACTTGCTCAAGAATTTAAAAGTTTTGAAAAAAAAACTTTCGATTTGATGATAATAACCAAATTTTCTTGAATAGAAACGATATGCTATCATTCAAGACAGTTGATACAATACAGTAATTTTCATGTGTGCATACTGTTGTATTAAAATGAGATCCAGTCGGCGCTGATGACCTTCCATAACATTTAAATTTTTATGCGATCTTCTTTTCTGTGGATGAATATGCTACTGCTATAAACTTTTCAATCTCTTGACGACGTATATTTTCGAAAATTCTCTCTTGTAACAATCTCTCTTCTTGGATTGAAGTATCCGATTATGTCGGTAAATACCATGCAACATTTATAATTATTCATGGAGAAAAATGTATGTTGATATTTACAAAAATTTCTGGTCCATAACCCAGTTCCAAAATTGTAGATAGTGACTCATCGTCAGTTTACGTGCATTCCGCACCCTGAAACCATGTAATCTGACGATGAGTCACTATCTACAATTTTGGAGCTAGACTATATATATATATACAGTGTGTCCCACTTTGAGTAGCCACACCCTCATATTTCGTTGAGCATGAAATAATTCGAAATTTTCTTTGACTCAAGTTGTAGTACTCGGAAATACCTACCTTTATGTTTACGGAACCTTTGTATATCCATTTTCCACGGTTAACTACGACCAAATGAAAAGTGAAAAATTGGGAAAAACATACTAGTCATTTTTTTATCGCAAAAATAACACCAGATTCTGTTTCAGAACACCTTAAAACCCCCAAATCTCAATGCTTGAATCATTTGAATATACAGGGTATCATCTGTAGCTGGTAGCATTATCAACTCTAATCCATAAATAATGCTTGGAAAATTTCCAAAATGTCTTCTCTTGTCACAGAATTCCCAAAAATATTTAATTAATACTTTGAAAAATGGCCAAATATCACTTTTCCAAGGCTAACTCTGATCAGAATGAATGATACCCTGTATATTCAAATGATTCAAGCATTGAGATTTGGGGGTTTTAAGATGTTCTGAAACAGAATCTGGTGTTATTTTTGCGATAAAAAAATGCCTAGTATGTTTTTCCCAATTTTTCACTTTTCATTTGGTCGTAGGTATTTCCGAGTACTACAACTTGAGTCAAAGAAAATTTTGAATTATTTCATGCTCAATGAAATATGAGGGTGTGGCTGCTCAAAGTGGGACACACTGTATATATGACAACAATAATATATACCAACTCTAACCATAAAATATTTTAAATTTTCATCAGTATTTTACCACTTACAATCGAAGTCTTCTAGGTTACCAAAAAATATTTTTATTTTCATTATAATTTCTTGACATAGCATGTCTTCTAGGTTTTCTCAGTGTGGGTTGAAATTAATCACCGAAAAATAATTTCTTGGACAGTTTCCAAGTTTCTATTGCTACACATGCAAAATAGACTGGTGCCTATAATTTTTGTAAAATATAAGCAAGAAGCAGGTGGAAAGTGTTGTTGAGGAAACAAAATATTTAAACACGAAAACACTAATAATTGTGAAATGGGGATGGATTTTTGGGGTTGAATATGTTTTTTGCGATTTGCGGCGAAACGTGATCTTCTAGCAGAAAATGTTCAAGGGAAAAGTTGATTAGAGTAAAAAATTGAAAACTTTTGTAAGCAGCACTTTTTGACATAACTTCAAATTAATTCGATTTTTCAATATTTAATTTTTTTCCCACGTATAAATGTTTTAATTAAGATGAAAATTTCTTGAAATGTCTTTTTTGGTGTGATTTTTTCCCAATTCAGAAGACTACTAGTTTTCGAGTTAGGAACACTTTTCGAAAAAAATACCCTTATTTTCCACGAACAATTATTATTGTCTTGGTATTTTTTGTATTTCGAAAGTATTAAGTGATCATTTTTATTTTTAAAATGTCTACTTTAAAATGGTACATGTAACTTGGTGGTTTATTGATCGTTAAAACTCTTAACATTGAGAAATACCGACCACAAGCAGGTCTCTCTCAATCATGATTTTCGCAATATTTTCAATGATTTTCAATCTTTGTAAAAAAGATTGAAACTGTATTGATAAATTGATTTTGTAATATAATCATATAGGTATATTCAGAAGTTTTAGGTATTGTAAATAATTTAATATAAATCACTTTTTGTTATAAAATAATGAAGAAAGTCGAAAATTATTGAAAATATTGAGAAAGTCATGATTCAGAGAGACTTTTTCAAAAAAACTTTTTCAACTCCTAAACTGCATCCCCATATGCAAAGATTTTATCATAAATAATTTAATATAAATTATTTTTTGTTATAAAAATAGTGAAGAAAGTCTAAAATTGTTGAAATTTGAGAAAATCATAATTCAGAGAGACTTTAAAAAAACCGTTTTCCCTTCCTAAACTGCATCCCCATATGCAAATTTTTTATTATAAATTACTTTTTGTTATAGAAATGATGCAGAAAGTCGAAAATTATTGAAAATCTTTTTTTTTAAACCGTTTTCAACCCCTAAACTGCATTCCCATTTCACCATTTTGAGTGTTTAATTTTTTTTCTCAAAGTTAGAACCTCAACAATATTTTCCACTTAGTCCTTGCCTGTTACTTTATTTTTATTTTTAGCGGTTAAAATTCGTTTTGGCACCAGCCTAAAACGGCCAAACACTCAATTATTTATTTTCAAATCTAATTCAGATAAGGGATAGTGTGACGGGATGAACCCTATTCTAACTCCATCAATATTGGGAATGGTAATTATCTTATCTGAATGCAAATTGAACATGAGGGTGATCAGACGAAATTGGCTATTGGTGATGAATTCATAATTTAATCTTCTCAACACAATTACCTTTTGAAGTTTGTAAATTGAAATTTAAAATCATATCATCAATCACTTTGATCGTGAATTACTCTATTTTAAAACCAATCACATGTCACATACAAAACATTATGATTAATTTTTAGAGAACAAATTCTCATCAGGCAATACTACCTACTGTTCACTTAAACAATCAAACAACAACGGACAGCCAATTCATCAGCCATTCATTTTTAATAGTATTTTTTTAACCTGACTCTTACCATCATCAATAATTAACCCAGTAAAAATATATACGTGTGTTCATAAAGTAACCTCCCCCCTCCCCCCTCACTCCAGTTTACTCTTGAACGGATTGGAATTTTCGGATGAAATTTTTTTTGGAAAGCAATGGCGAAATGGCGGTACATAATGTTAGAGCTCTACTATGAGGATCCTTCAGATACTTCATTTCTGGAAAAATCATCGAGGTAACCTTTAACAAAAGTTTTATGTACCGGTAATTGATTAATTATCAGCAAAGCAATAATGAATAATAATAATATCAACCCAGGTAATCAGGTCGATCAGTTATAATAACATCCTTTAATTATAAGGAATCCCTAAAATTAGAATAATCAATTTGTCATTATGATATAATTTGAACGAACTGGGAACCTGAGTAATATGAAGAAAAGTGGTCGACCATCTGTCTCTTCAAACAAGCAGATTGATATCTTGGTGGATCTTCAAGAAAACCCTCAACAATCTACAACTGAACTGGCGGATCAAAATGATATGCTACGTTCAACGGTACATAAAATACCGAAAAAAAATTACATTCGTATAGAATAAAAATGGTTCACGAACTTTCGGAAGACTATCCTGATCGTAGAATTCAGTTCTGTGACCTGATAAGTGAGAAACTTCTTCAAAATGGGATTTATGTGAGCAACATTTGTTTCAGTAATGAAAGCATGTTTTTCCTGAATGGATATGTGAAGAGACATGATCACCGCTATTGGAGCACAGAAACTCCTCAAGAGTTCGGGGAAACACATACTCAGTACGTGCAAAAAGTTAATGTTTGGGCTGGCATATTTGGCATCCGTATCATAGGTCCATATTCCTTGAGTTCAAATTTGATCGGATTTCGATATTTGAGGATACTACAAGAAGACATCTTTTCGGAAATAATTCAGGTGGCTGGGAAATATTCATTTTCAACAGGACGGAGCACCTCCTCATTATTTCAGGCCAGTAACCAACTTTTTTAATAAACATTTTACGGTAAGATGGATCGGTAGGAGGGGTCCTATTGAATGGCCAGCTTGTTTGCCTGACCTGACCCCTTCGGGTTTTTTCTTGAGGTGATATCTCAAGTGTACAGAACCGCCCTTCGAACGATAAATGAAGTGGAGGAACGCATAAGAGACGTATGCAGGAATCGTACACCAGAAATGTTTTGAAATGTAAGAAACGAATTTCAGAATCGTCTCTTCATGTGTCAGGAAGTCAATGGCGATCATTTCGAACATTTGATCTGATATTTATGTAATTAAACATTGTTCTTTATTCTCGACGAGTTTTTAAATTTTGCTGAAATTCAATAAAACGATCACCTCCCTTCTCACTCAAATTTCATTCGAAGATGGCACACACAATTTTCAGGAAACTTTTATTTCTGATACCAAAAAAGATTGGATGATTTTACTACAGCTCATTAATAGCCATCGAACCGGAAAATTTTCGACAACTAGTGGTACGAGGGACGCCAGCGATATGACTAATTAATTAAAACAAGTGGATGATCTTAGTCGAGATTGAGCTTGAGCAAAATATAGCATGATTTCTCCGTCAAAACTGATTTCATATTTCGGAGTAGGTAGCTGACAGAGTTCAGTTTTGAAATTACTGTCTCACAATGTCCTTACACCTTACACATGATACATTTTTCAGAACTGTATCGTTAAAATTTACATGAACGGTAGGCACTTGTATTTGCCTATTATGAAAATGTATTGGCTGAGTTTTTTCTCCACTTAGATGAAGTGAGTTTATGCAGAACCAGTCCTACAAACTAGAAAACAGTTCATTGCAACTGTTTTCTAAGGAATACTTGGGTGTTTCGAAATAAGTATGGACGTATCGTTCGCATACAACGTGAAATGTGTAGATGGACTGACTCACTCTGACGATGTCATTCACATATATAAGGAACAATATTGGGCCCACTACTGACCCTTGAGGAACACCTACACTGATGTCAAGACAATCCGAATAACAGTTAGTCACTGATTGCTCAGTCACCCCTGGCAGAATATTGTACAGTTTCGCACACATAGCTGAGTATGTGAAATTCCCACTTCTTGCGTGAACAATCACATGAATCGTGGGCGTGCATATTTTCACGATAGCAGCTATGTTTGCCAAGCTGTACTGGCGACGCGACGTGAGTGCAGATAAGATTTTATCCAATCCAGGGTGAGCCCCTGTACACCTATTTTAATTAGTATGATGTATAGAGGTGATAGCCATGAATCCCTATACTCCTGTATCAGAACTGCCAGCTTGTCCTGCCCTCCGAGCTTCTTATTGTTCCCATCTCAAATTCAAAAAGATTAATTGGATTGAATAATATAAAATATAAGCACGATCTACAAACATATAAATATATAAAACAGTAGAAATTATCGCTATACTACAGAGTATGGGGTAATGGAGGAAACTCAACCTGCTTGGAGTGATGGGTCGAAATCCTGCCCGTCTGGAGTATCCAGGGGCGGGGCAAACCACGTCACACTGCCCGAGGGCAGCCCCACGATGTCAGAATGTCAACTTTTCTCCTCATAGTTATATAGGCCTTGTTGTTGGATTGTGTGTGAGACATCAGACTATCAGTGTCATTTCTAATGGTTTTTTCTTGGATTCCCGGAAAAGCGACGTAGAACCGGGTTTACTACATTATCTTGTATCATGGATTCTTACTGATCCTCTGGTGTGTCTTGGAAAAGATCCGATGCCTGGTAAATGAACCCACCGTGTTTCCATCGGATGTTGAGGTAGGCTCTGATTGATGTCATATTCCTGGTCAAAGGACTTTAAACTATGAAGTTCCTGTAGAACTTTTCTGACAGGTCTTTCACGTATTCTTCGAAAGTTGTGATTTTGGCTAGCTCACGTAGTGCGTCTAGCCGAATGTACCTGTCACTGTTGGCAACTATACGGAGTATTTTGTTTTGCATCCTCTCCAGTCTCAACATTAGAGTTTTCGGGAGGCTGCAAAACACTGTTCAGGCATAGGCCATTGCTGGTCTGATGACCTGTTTGTACAGTAGGAGCTCACTCTCCATTGCCAGCCTGGAATTCCTTGCTATCAGCGGATAGGTCCGTGTTCCTGCAGAAGTTAATTTTATTTATCGTCCTTGCTCCTATACTATGATTTGTATTCGTTTTATATTTTGAATAGTGGTCAGGGAAAAAATAATAAAAAATATTGTCAAACAAAAACATTGGTCTTGTCACTCAAAAATCTATTTGATTCAAATAATTTATAAATCAAATGCTTTTTAAACCCAAAATAACTGGAGACCATCACAGTCCGCTTTACTGCAGCTACAGCTCGTTGAATAGTCAAGCTGACATGTTTATGGAGAGTGAACCGCTTGTCTAGCTTTACTCCCAGGTACTTCACGGAGGCAGACTCGTCAATCCGTTTGTCCGGAACCCTAAATCCCCCAAAGATCTTTCCATCTAAAATGATCCTGCTAGGAACTCATGATTTCATGGATAACATTCTCATACACATCCAAAAAAAATGGGGTGAGCAAAAAACAAAAAAAACTCTGGAGGCGCCGGGCATCGATCCCGGTACCTCTCGCATGCTAAGCGAGCGCTCTACCATCTGAGCTACGCCCCCTAATAATAATTGTAGTAAGAATAACCGAACTCACCTTAATGTATATAAATAACATAGGTGTGGTCGTTACTTGATATGCAATTTCCAAAACAAAACTAGGTCACTCCGTCGGTCACATAATCTGTGGTACCGTCGTGAATTACGACGGTAAAGTATTCTTCGATTATGGATATACAGTGCGTACTTTTTATGTCGTGCCATTATTGGCATCTCTAAAACTGTAAATTGTACGAAGTTGGTTAAATTAGACAAAAGTTGCCTATTTTAGTGAACAATGAAACGATGCTTCCGAATCGGAAGCATCGGGAAAACCGAAATGGCTCGTTTTCTTTTATGCTGGTACCTCTATTTTTAGTAATATGGAAGTATGAGGAAACTTTCTTCTCTGTTTCAAATTTGCTTCCATGTGCTGCACTTTCAATACGACGTCTTTCAATACGATATTTCGTTCTTCGGAGACCACCCTCAACTCAATTTTTTCTAATACGGAACTGTATTTTTTTTCATGAATTCAAGTAGTCCTTACCTTACCGAGTTCAGATATGTATCTTTCCTGGTATTTGTTTCTACGTTTCTGCCCATAAATTCCATCATCAAGGTCCGAGCAATGAAAATCACCTGTCCGGAATACGGTCCTGATTTTATTTTTATTCGTGTATGAAAATTTATTCGACTCTACCATCGGAGACTATATCCATTACATACAGCGGAGGTGAGATATAATTGGGAAGGTGAACTAACTTTCAGTTTAATTCCACCAAAAATAATCATTATTGTAGATACCATGAAGTCAGTACACTAATATCAAGTAGATACCATGTAGTTAAGGCATTCGCGGCAGAAGTTTTCAGTGTCACAATTTTCACTCGGGTTTGAAGGCCTTCGTTTTTGGAATTCCTTCCTAAAGTTTCGCTAGCACGAGTGGCTAGCTTCTTTTCTAAGGATGGGATTCCAAATTCGGTTGAGGTTAACAGCTTCTTCTTTTCTGTTGAAATTCTCCGTGTGTTTGTGGATCTCTATTGCCTCCCGTACAAGTCGGTTTTGGTATCCCTGGTTGGGGGCAAGAAGTTTTTCGTCCTCTGATATTGTTCCCATCGATCTTATTGTGGTTCCGATGTATACCTTTCCGCAAGTGCATGGTATGCGATATACCCCCGTTGCAGATAGTGGGTTTCTTTTGTCTTTTGCCGACCTAAGGCTTCGTTGTATTTTCTTAGTGGATTTGAAGACTGTTTTTATGTTGTGTTGCCCCAAGAGTTTTCCAATTCTGTCTGTGACTTTAGGAATATATGGAAGATAGGCACGTGCAACTATCTGAGCCTCCTCCGTACTTTGTCTCGTGAAAGTCTTCGGTTGCATGGCCCTGTTGATTTCGGGTACACTATATCCGTTTGATCTCAAGGTTGCTTGGAGATGTTCTAGTTGATCCTGTAGATGCTCCTGGTCAGCTTCGATGTGGTGTTCTTGTTCACCAACGTCCTACTTGAAGACTCTCTGAGGAAGCTAACTAACATGTTTTTGAATGACATCGTCGGACTCTTTAAGTCACGTCTGACGGGAAGTTACTTCCAAAGGAATGGAAACTTTTATGAGCAAGTAGATGGCGTGGCGATGGGAAGTCCACTCAGCCCAGTGATAGCCAACTTTTTTATGGAACATTTTGAAGAGAAACCAATTGATGCTTTTGCTACGTTACGTGGATGACACCTTCGTCATTTGGAGACACGGAAGGGACACTGAACCATTTCCTAGAACATCTTCATGTTCCACACCTCAGCATCAAGTTCACCATGGGGACTGAACAGGAACTGCGGATTGCATTTCTAGATATACTCATCGAAAGATGAGGCGCAAGACTGACCCACATAGTATTCCGAAAACCTACGCACATGGATAGGTATCTGCATGCTCTATCAAACCACCATCTTAGTCAGAAGCGAAGAATTATCTCCACACTAGCAGAACGTGCTCGGAGATTATGTGAACCTGAGCATCTACAGGATGAACTAGAACATCTCCAAGCAACCTTGAGGCCAAACGAATGTAGTTTACCCGAAATCAACAGGCCATGAAACCGAGGACTTCCACGAGACAAAGTAGGGAGGAGGCTCAGATAGTTGCACTTGTGTATCTTCCATATATTCCTAAGGTCACAGATAGAATTGGAAAATTCTTGGGGTAACACAACATAAAAACGGTCTTCAAACCCACCAAGAAAATACAACAAAGCCTTAGGTCGGGAAAAGACAAAAGAGACCCACTATCTGCAGCGGGGGTATATCGCATACCATGCATTTGCGGAAAGGTTTACATCGGAACCACAAAAAGGTCGATGGGAAAAAAGCTAAAGGAACATCAGAGGAACTGCAGATTAGGCCAAACGGACAAGTCGGCAGTGGCAGAACACGCGCTCAGTGAAGGAAACCACAAGATTCTGTTTGAGGACGGAAAACTTCTTGCCATTGTCAACACCTATCCCCTGAAGTATCAGACAAATTGCGAATTTTAATTTTTTTCCTTTATTGAACTGTGTTTATTCAAGGTGGCTGGTATCATCTTTGTTTAGCCAGCATTGCTAATGCTGAAACTCTAAATTGAATGATTATATAATTTTCGAGAAAATTGATATCAATAATTTCATTCATCTGAACAAAATATAAGATTCTGAAAATGAAATCAAAAAAATTACGATAGTTGCTCGAAGTAATTGCCGTCTTCTTGATTCAGAGTCTAATTCTGTCTTCGAACTATCTTCTGACATTCCTTGAAGTCATGGTGAATTCAGGACTTGAAAGTGGAGTACTGTACACACAATTTTTCATCAGGTGGCCAGTGACATTGGCCAATCCTTCCTATTCATTTGTGAGAAAATCGTTTGAAATGGCCAGGAGCGCCGTCTAAGTAAAACCACATTTTCCACTTTACGTTCAGTGGAACATTTTCAAGAAGATACCAAAAATCTCTTTTTAGAATTCTCAAAAATTTCCTACTATTCAAATGACCATAAAAAATAAGGTTCAATGACGCGCAATGATCTCCCACAATTCCAACGTATACCTCCACAAGGCTACAATGGAGTCTATCATTTTCCTTGTGGACAGAATCAAATTTAAAAAATTTGAAAATTAATTCCAGCAAATATGACGTTGGTGATGTTGCTCATTGAAAATTGTTCTCGCGGTGCAGTAATTTTTTCCACATCCAAAAAATATAGCAAGTGCATCTACTTTTTCCTCGAGAGTACGTAATAAATATCAGAAACTTTTGAACAGCAAAATTCAAACCAATCACGGAAGAGATAAAACTAATTTCTAAAAAGTACCAAGTTTGAGAGACGCACCTACTCAAAAATTTATTATAGGCAGGAAATTCGACCATTTAAACAGATACTTAGATATTTTTTATTATATTATATACAGGATGGGGCACCGAAAACGAAACAGATTGAATATCTTCAAAACGCATGTGTTGTGAATAAAATGCAAAACAGGTCGATTTTTAATCCAAGGGGGGCATCTTCCTATCATAACCTCAACTGTCATACCTATCCCCCCTCCCTTTGGGCACTATCACCCAGACAATTTGAATAGGGAAAGTAGTAAGTGTGACACATCATTGAAAAGGTAATTTCAGAAGGAATTCAGCAATGTCAATTTTTGCCACCTAAATTTTTATTCTGGCGCCCTCTTGCGGAAAAAATAACTGTTCCGTATTCCAAATTATAATACTGCATATGCAAGCTATTTTGACATAAATTCGGTGACAATGCATTATTGAATTTTTCTAAGAGAAGAAAAAAATGGCGGCTCCAAATTGGCGGACATGATTTGTAATTATATCCGATTCGATTCAAAATTGATATGTTTTCAAGGTCGGAAATTATGATTTGTTCCTCAATGCACAAAACAAGATGGTGGCTCCAAGATGGCTGACAAAATTTGTAATTCTGGTCCGATTCGAATCAAAATTGATATGTGGGGATTTTCAGAGTGAAAAATTATGATATTTTTGTCAATGCAAGAAACCAAGATGGCGGACGAAATTAGTAATTATGGTTCGATTCGATTCAAAATTGGCATATGAAGGTTTTACAAGGTTCCAGTATGAATACAGTGAATTAATTGGATTGATGAAAAAAGATTTTATACAAATTAGGAAATAATATTTTACTTAGATGTGTGACGTAGGTTATTGTGTGCGTAACAGAATCAGAATTTTACCGCGCCTGAAAATCCCTGAAAATCTTCACATACTAATTTTGATTCTAATCGGACCAGAATTACAAATTTCGTCCGCCATCTTGGAGCCACCATCTTATTTTTTTGCATTGACGAACAAATCATAATTTCCGATTTTGAAAACCACCACATATCAATTCTGAATCGAATCGGACCATAATTGCAAATCATGTCCGCCATTTTGGAGCCGCCATTTTGTTTTTTCTCTTAGAAAAATTCCATAATTCACTGTCACCGAATTTAAGTCAAAATAGCTTGCAAATGCAGTATTATAATTTGGAATACGGAACAGTTATTTTTCCTGCAAGAGGGCGCCAAAATAAAAAGTTAGGTGGCAAAAATTGATATCGCTGAATTCCTTATGAAATTATCTTTTCAATGATGTGTCACACTTACTACTTTCCCTATTCAAATTGTTTGGGTGATAGTGCCAAGGGGTGGGGGGAAAGGAATGATAGTAGAGGTTATGATAGGAAGATGTCCCCCTTGGATTAAAAATCGACCTGTTTTTGCATTTCATTCACAACACATGCGTTTTGAAGATATTTGATCTGTTTCGTTTTCGGTGCCCCACCCTGTATTTTTATTCTAATGAATTTGAAAATAACCAAAGCCAATTGAGATTCCTTATAATATAGTAGAATTTGAATTAAGACAAAGCAACCAATGCCAAGATATCAATATCCACAAAACGAAACTTTCATTCAATAAATTGTGTCCGATATTATTTTATTTTCAATTTCAATCATAAAACAGCTCATAACTTGGGAACGGCCTTTGGTTTGGAAAAATCAGTTTTTCTAGTAAAAAATAAGAAATGAACTTGAAATAATTTGTTAGGACTGCAACTTATTGGCGATTATTTATACACATACTCATGCCACTCCTGCATTACTAATTTGTCTCCATTTTCATCAATACGTAATCCATGAAAGGAAGTACCTAGGAATTCTATTCACATACTCTCGTCTGTTCATATATTTATGAATTTCAGTTTCAATTACACAGCCATGTATCATATCGATCCGAAGTGCATGTTTCGCATGTCATAGGATATTTTGAAAATGCAGTTGTTCGAAAATGAACATATTGGAAAACTGTGTATTTGCCTGGATACCAGGCTTTAATTAGCAAACTTCATTATGCAAAATAATTGACAACCTTACTGCAGAGGTTCATCTACGGGTGACGTTCATAGTGTGACATGAAGACTTCCCTATAGTCCCTATAATCATTAGCATCAAAAATCAAAAATGGGAAAAAAATAGCAAAACAATAGAAACTTTCTCAAAAGTTTCATTTTAGTGCGCAATGAAACTAAAATTTTCCTGCTCGTTCAAGGTCGGCAACAATATTAAAAATGTAAATGAAAAACAATTCCAGTGATTTTGTACAGGAAAAAGGCAAAAGAGTAGCAAAATAGCGAAGACAATCAAAACCTTTTTCCCAATTTTGTGACCATTTGTCTAGTGCTCATCCGTTATAAGTGCTCGATACATATATTCTAACGTTAAATTGTAAACATAGGAACATTTTCTGTGAGCCTTGTTCAATAAACATTATTATTATTATTTTAAAGTTTGGCATCAGCGTAAATAAATTATTTATTCATACTTTGTTACGGGTTTATTTTGCACTTGAAATCTCTTTCTGTTTTAATACAATAACATCAGAAATTCTCTGTTATTGATATAAACTTTCCAGTCTGTAATCCACTGTTTCAAAATGACAACTTGATCGTTGTCATGTACAGCTTGTTTCGAATGTTAGTACTTACCTTTGCCATACTAGTTCGGGCGGACATGAACTGGCCCTAAGCTAAAAGTAAATAATGACATCTCGCATTCCGCGTAATTTTGTAAACATACTTTGGATCAGTCTATTGGCTGTTTGGCTCTACTTGAATTCATTTCAATGTCCAATAAATGCAAAGGGGTGATGTATTCTTCAATTTTCTACCCATGTGATCTGAGCAGCAAAGAAAATCAGCTAAGAAAATATTTTTAAAATGCTTCAAAACGTGATGAGACCAATAGCATTACAATTATTTCATTATTGTGTCCTCTGATTTTCTAACTCCAGCACAATTATTTAAAATAGTGATACGGGGATGAATCACATCATATTCGACTCGTATGAATTGACTGGCATCAATATTTTCCTGGTACTAATATTTAATGTCCACGTAATTCGAAAACATTGATTAACATTCAAATTTCGCAATTTTTCGATTCTCCCATTTTCTAACTCTAGCACAATGACCGATAAATGCAAAGAGGTAATGTATTCTTCAATTTTATACCCATGTGATCTGAGCAGCAGGAAAAATCAGCTGAGAAAATATTTTTAAACTGCTTCAAAACGTGATGAGACCGATAGTATTACAATTATTTCATTATTGTATCCTTTGATTTATTTATATAATTTGATTGATATTTGTATGTCGACATTTTTGTGATCTGAGCAGCAAGGAAAATCAGCTGAGGAAATATTTTCAAACTGCTTCAAAACGTGATGAGACCGATAGCATTACAATTATTTCATTATTGTGTCCTCTGATTTTCTAACTCCAGCACAATCATTCAAAATAGTGATACGGGGATGAATGACATCATATTCGACTCGTATGAATTGACTGGCATCAATATATCCCTGGTACTAATATATAATGTCCACGTAATTCGAAAACATTGATTAACATTCAAATTTCGCAATTGTCCGATTCTCCCATTTTCTAACTCCAGCACAATGACTGATAAATGCAAAGAGGTAATGTATTCTTCAATTTTATACCCATGTGATCTGAGCAGCAAGAAAAATCAGCTGAGAAAATATTTTTAAACTGCTTCAAAACGTGATGAGACCGATAGCATTACAATTATTTCATTATTGTGTCCTCTGATTTTCTAACTCCAGCACAATCATTTAAAATAGTGATACGGGGATGAATCACACCATATTCGACTCGTATGAATTGACTGTCATGAATATTTACCTGTTACTAATATTGTATGTCCACGTAAATCGAAATTATTGATTAACATTCAACTTTCGCAATTTTTCGATTCTCTTATTTTCTTACTCCAGCACAATGACCGAAATATGCAAAGAGATTATGTATTCTTCAATTTTCTACGCATGTGATCTGAGCATCAAGGAAAATCAGCTGAGAAAATATTTTTCAACAGCTTCAAAACTATTGTTAAATTAAATAAAAATTAAAATTTCAACATTAATTCAACTTCTGATTTTCTAACTCCAGCACAATTATTGGAAATTGTGATTCAGAAATGTATTACATTACACTCGACCGATGTGTACTGATCAGAATGAAAAACTCCCTGAAATTTGCTTTTATTGTCTACCTAATGCAAGAAAATTGATTAACTTTGAAAGATAGCAATTTTTCGATTCTCCCATTTTCTAACTCCAGCACAATGGACAATAGCCGATAAATGCACCAATGTTATGTATTCTTCAATTTTTTTTGGAATATATCCCTGGTACTTATATTGAATGTCCACGTACTTCGAAAACATTGATTAACTTTCAAATTTCGCAATTTTTTCAATCTCCCATTTTCTAACTGCAGCACAATGACTGATAAATGCAAAGAGGTGATGTATTCTACAATTTTCTACCCATGTGATGGACATTAAAATGAATTCAAGGAAAATTTTCATTCCAATCAGTTTATATCACTATTTCCGATTATTGTGCTGGAGTTAGAAAATCAGAGGGCAAAATAATGGTAAAATTGTTATGCTTTTGGTCTCATCAAGTTTTGAACAAGGTTAGAAATGTTTTTGAAGGAAACTTTATTGGCTATTTAGATTACAAGTCGTGAGTATTGATGATTATATCCCATCCGTGCATTTATCGTTCATTGTGCTGTTAGAAAATGGAAGAATGGAAACATTGCGACATTTAGAAGTTGATCAATCTTTTGCATTATGTAGTCATTAAAAATGAATACCAGGGAAATTTTCATTCCAGTTCGATCATATAGGCCGAATATAATGAAGTACACCCCTGTACCACAATTTCTGATGATTGTGCTGGAGTTATAAAATCAGATGGCAAAATAATGGAGAAATGATCAGTTCATATTGGCCGAATATATGTAATACATACCTGTATCACCATTTCAGATGATTGTGCTGGAGTTAAAAAATCAGAGGGAACAATAATGGTAAAATTGTAATGCTCTCGGTCTCATCATGTTTTGATGAGCATTTCCTCAGCTGATTTTCCTTACTGCTCACGGGTTGAATGTTTACATTTATTTGCACTTATCAGTCGTTGTGCTACCATACTATTCAATCAGATGAATTGCGCTATGAAATTAGAACCTTGCAGAAATGCACCAATGTTGCCAAGTTGTAGAGGCTGGAAATTTGAAAAAATATTTGTGGAAATGCCGAAGGCGTGTCTTTTTCTTCTGGTAATTTTTTAAATGCGAGCAAAGCGAGCATCTTCTGTAATTTCACCTTTCCATACTAATCAGTGATCCAGCAATTTGGATATCTAGGTTAGTTAGATTAGGTTAGGTTGTGTCCAAAATGTCTATGAAACTTCTCTGAATGATTTTCCGTGTCCATAACAAAGTAAAGCAGCGAAAATACCTCTCTACTCTGATGATTAAACCTCACTTGTTGACAACACCGTCCAGACAGAGCGATGTTTTCCATTTCAAATGGAAGACACGGATACCAGCAACACGCAATAAAACTCTTTGATATTTTGCCGCCCAACATCGACACCAAGTTGGCGAGTATCTATCAACTTGATGCGAGTTGATGGGCTACATGTTGCCAACAATGTTGACAACAGGTATCAGGCCGAATGTTGCCCGGTCTGTACCTACCTTTAGGATTGGGTACTTTGGGCAGTTGCAGAATAAATGACTTTTTCCATATCGAAGGAAATACTTGTTAAAAATGTTAAAAATGTGGCAAACAACTGGAAGAATATCACTGACACTGATACTAGCGACAGAGCAGTGTTGTCTAGCGCCTCCGACACTAGACTGGATGGTTGAAATGGTGGGTAAATCGTACAGTCTGTACACCAAATTTACTTTCATGATGTATGTCTAACAATGCATTTTGGATTATTCAACTTTGCTGCCCTCTAGCAACTCTCCTAATCATACAATCCTCTTAAAACGGTTTACAGCTCACCAAGAATTAATTATCCTACAAATGTTTCGTGCCCTAATATTGCTACAGTGAATTTTCTTCACGCCCCCAACACTAGTGTGAGAGTGATTAAGGGTTTTGAAGTGTTCCGCGATCAGAATCAACGCCTATGGCTATTCAATTTCCGGAATCAAAGCTGGTTATTAAGGGTATCGAATTTCCTTTGAAACTTTGATTTATGTGAAGTTAACAGGTAGCAATGAAAATAAATGGAGAGGATCAACTCATAAATAGTATCTCGAGAATCTCTGAAATAGGAATTATGAAATCTACATGGCGTGATCCCGATAAAAAGTTTGCAAAATTTGAGAATCTTCAGAATCTAGAAGTTTTTGATCCAATGAGTGAGTTGATGCTAATACAAAAAATATGATGATCAAATAAGTAACCCCTAGAGGATTTTTTGTTCAATTAAATGAGTAAAAAATAAGTAGTTTGAGAGATTTATTAGACAACCTCTTTTCAATGGGACTATTGAATAAGAAAATAGTCCTCATTGATGATTGAATTCTGGAGACGTTTGTGGAAATTTGAGTAATTACTTAGGTCAGGTCAGGTTTCAAGTGAGTGGGTCTATTGAGTCCCTTCACTGCCAATGTTGCCAAGTTGTAGAGGCTGGAAATTTGAAAAAATATTTGTGGAAATGCCGAAGGCGTGTCTTTTTCTTCTGGTAATTTTTTAAATGCGAGCAAAGCGAGCATCTTCTGTAATTTCACCTTTCCATACTAATCAGTGATCCAGCAATTTGGATATCTAGGTTAGTTAGATTAGGTTAGGTTGTGTCCAAAATGTCTATGAAACTTCTCTGAATGATTTTCCGTGTCCATAACAAAGTAAAGCAGCGAAAATACCTCTCTACTCTGATGATTAAACCTCACTTGTTGACAACACCGTCCAGACAGAGCGATGTTTTCCATTTCAAATGGAAGACACGGATACCAGCAACACGCAATAAAACTCTTTGATATTTTGCCGCCCAACATCGACACCAAGTTGGCGAGTATCTATCAACTTGATGCGAGTTGATGGGCTACATGTTGCCAACAATGTTGACAACAGGTATCAGGCCGAATGTTGCCCGGTCTGTACCTACCTTTAGGATTGGGTACTTTGGGCAGTTGCAGAATAAATGACTTTTTCCATATCGAAGGAAATACTTGTTAAAAATGTTAAAAATGTGGCAAACAACTGGAAGAATATCACTGACACTGATACTAGCGACAGAGCAGTGTTGTCTAGCGCCTCCGACACTAGACTGGATGGTTGAAATGGTGGGTAAATCGTACAGTCTGTACACCAAATTTACTTTCATGATGTATGTCTAACAATGCATTTTGGATTATTCAACTTTGCTGCCCTCTAGCAACTCTCCTAATCATACAATCCTCTTAAAACGGTTTACAGCTCACCAAGAATTAATTATCCTACAAATGTTTCGTGCCCTAATATTGCTACAGTGAATTTTCTTCACGCCCCCAACACTAGTGTGAGAGTGATTAAGGGTTTTGAAGTGTTCCGCGATCAGAATCAACGCCTATGGCTATTCAATTTCCGGAATCAAAGCTGGTTATTAAGGGTATCGAATTTCCTTTGAAACTTTGATTTATGTGAAGTTAACAGGTAGCAATGAAAATAAATGGAGAGGATCAACTCATAAATAGTATCTCGAGAATCTCTGAAATAGGAATTATGAAATCTACATGGCGTGATCCCGATAAAAAGTTTGCAAAATTTGAGAATCTTCAGAATCTAGAAGTTTTTGATCCAAAGAGTGAGTTGATGCTAATACAAAAAATATGATGATCAAATAAGTAACCCCTAGAGGATTTTTTGTTCAATTAAATGAGTAAAAAATAAGTAGTTTGAGAGATTTATTAGACAACCTCTTTTCAATGGGACTATTGAATAAGAAAATAGTCCTCATTGATGATTGAATTCTGGAGACGTTTGTGGAAATTTGAGTAATTACTTAGGTCAGGTCAGGTTTCAAGTGAGTGGGTCTATTGAGTCCCTTCACTGCGACCAGTGAGGAACTTTGTGGCTCACGCCGATATACAGGGTGTTTCATAATAAATGCGCAGGACTTCAGGATGTGATAGCTCGTCCAAAAATATGAAAAAAAGTCTCTATTAACTTACCCTCTAAAATGCACCATTTTCGAGATACAGGGTGTTGAAATTTAAAAAAAAAATTATCGTTTTTTGCGAATATCTCTGGAACCGTACATCGTACAGAAAACAAATTTCGTAGGCATTTTCAACTCATAATAAGCTATGTTTTGTGCGGATTTTTTATTTTTTCAAAATCATAATTGGTTAAAATTTTGAAGGGGTAGTGGTTGTTTTTTTCTCCAACTTCTACGCCACTGGAAAAAGTATGATTTTACTTGAACCGCCAATGTTTTCTACACAAAAAGGTACTCCTGGTCATAAGCTCTAAAGTTGACCGTTTTCAAGAAAAATCAACTTTCATGTTGAAAAACATGGTAATTTTTTTTTTATTATTTTTTTCCTAATTATACAAAATTTATTTAAACGTTAAAACAAGTGACAAAACCAAACGTTGACTTCCTTATTAAAAAAAACAATAACAATCATACTCAGTTGAATTGTTGGAAATGTCCGCCGTTAGCTTCAATGCACGCAGCAATTTTTCGAGGAAAAAACATTATTTAAACAACATGAAAGTTGATTTTTCTTGAAAACGGTCAACTTTGGAGCTTATGACCAAGAATACCTTTTTTGTGTAGAAAGCATTGACAGTTCATATAAGCTCAAAACTGTACTTTTTCCAGTGGCGTAGAAGTTGGAGAAAAAAACACCCACTACCCCTTCAAAATCTTCACCAATTATGAATTTAAAAAAATTAAAAATCCGCACAAAACATAGCTTATTATGGGTAGAAAATGCCTACTCAATCTGCTTTCTGTGCGATAAACGGTTCCAGAGATATTTGCAAAAAACAATTATTTTTTTTTAAATTTCAACACCCTGTATCTCGAAAATGGTGAATTTTAGAGGGTAAGTTAATAGAAACTTTTTTTCATATTTTTGGACGAGCTATCATGAAACACCCTGTATATTTCACCAATAAATCCAGCTCCTTCACGAAGCCGATTAGTATACCTGGTGAATGATCTTTCAGGCAAGTGTGTGGCTCTGCCAAACATCAATAATCTGATTCTGTCCGGCGGGGCAGGCACAATAGCTATTTCCTATTAAAGAGTCTTTTTTGACAGTTCCATATTAACTTGGACGTTGATCGGCTGGACCATGGACGTAATATCCTATAAATACAGATCGACTCAGCATTGACATACCTAAAATACGGGTTGTTTTGAAGTCGCTCATTTTGTGATTGCGCGGGTTGCGGGGAAGAGAGAAGCTAGCGATAGACTATCTTTCCACAACCAACAGGAGCGCATGCATTTGATAAAAATAGGGTTCAATCTCAATAACTCAATATGGGTATAGAAGGTTCTCACCAAATATACACTCTCAGCTTGCTGGATTACATCTCTCAGAGGAGGAATTTTCAAAGAGGACTTTTTGGCCACTGATCTATTTTCCCAACAATTACTCACAACTCGATTAATTTCACCCTATTGGCATCTCGTGGACCCGCGATCTCAACTGCCGCCTAACCCATGGCCATGACTGATTCAGGAGTGATTTAGGAGTGGTCTACAACTACCCTGGGACTGTCTTTTTATTCAGTTTTCTGTCCTGTTTTGTTTAATGTTACCTACAAACAGTTTCAATATCGCGACAATGACATGCCATAGAAGCGTCGACCACTACGCCAATGCTGATGACTAAAGATGAATAGTTTTGTTAATCATTCGATTTCTTATATAAGATTACTTTTGTTAAAATTGGAAAGGAGTCAGTAGTAAGAAATCGTGTCGTTTGTGAAGTTGTTCGAGAGACATAGAGGTGAAGAAAGTTCAAAGCTAAGAAATGTGACAATTGTAGCCAAAAAGGGCATTAGAAGGAGGATTGTTGACAGTTGAATCCAGCTACTACAGGAGCTGGTATAACAAACAGTAGATATTTCATTGTTATTTTTGTTTTGAATGATTTTATGTTGAAAAGATGCCTTGGTACAGATAGTCAAATAAATGTGGCAAAAGGCAAAAAAACGTTGACGTTGTATTTGGATTGTGGATAATACATTTTTTTACAATGTAAAATGAAATCTGTCAAGAAATTCTTTACGTATTCTTCCGATTTTAGCGCAAGTTTTCCCAACTTTTTTTTCGATAAGAAGCGGTGTCCGAGTCCCTCCGAGGGACTTTTTTTTGACGTCCTAAACCGTCGGAAATTTTTCCGAATTTCGACACGTTTTCCATCCAGTCTTCAGAGGCAGGAGGGTATTTTTTTTCATTTTTGTATTTTCATCAAACAGTCAAACAGATATAGGAACAAAGCAAGTTAAATCAAAGCTTATAAGAATAAAAAATATTCTCGAAAATCGTACCTTTTAGACAAGAAAACATTGGGTATCTTATCTGAAATAAGAACGATCACAACAACTTGCGGTATAACTGGAAATTGGGATACAAACAAAATGTTTTAGTTGAGTCTGGAATGTCGCGAAAACTCAAGATAATAATATATTGAATTTCTTCTCGAAATTCCAGGAACTGACAGAGACATCGATTATTCAAATTTTCTGTCTCATTTGTTCACATTCAGCAGACTAAGAACCCCCTCAAATACACCTTCCACTACCCGGATATGAGGTCGCCGAATAAAAATCGCGGACCAAAGGGTGGGGGGCGCGAGGGTGAAGGTGTATTAAAAAACTGGGGGTCTCTATCATTACTTACTGTACGGCGTATGTCGTAAGTTACTGTTATCCAGTGGCAGTGATTATTGTTGTAAAAAAAATTTCAATAAAAAATTATCATTTGGTAATTAATGTTCGGCAGTTTGTTGATTCAACTATTCATTCATTTAAACTCAAGATAATAATGATTGCCGAACATTTTGGTTGAATCAGGGGCCAACTACCCCCGCGTACATTTGTCGTAAAGGGTGTAGAGTATGCGTGTATCATACATTCTTCTCCGAAATTTTTATAACAGCACATTGTAATGCAAAATATCACGAAATAACTATTGCCAAACAATTTGAATGGATCTATGGGGTGTGAAAAACAGATGTGCGTTGTCGGCCAATTGCTTATATATCATAATCATTACCTACCGTTCGTCATGCAATGCATTTTACAGATATTCATTAAAGTAAGAAGTTGCAACCCTCTTTTCTTCAAAGTTAAATAAAAAGGAGCAATGCAGACGGCAGCTCTTCGTCGGTAGGCACTATGGGTTCGTTTATACTTTATAACAGAATTATATCATTGAACAGTATCAGAATGGTCACAAAAAGAAGAGGGGGCGCCACAGCAACTTTTAATATGTCTATGTCAAAGAGTACTTACTTGGGAAGTTGAGCAACCGAATAACGACAATTAGATGTTATACCCAAAACTATAAGAGACTTTACCATACGATGTTGTCAAGTTGAAGAGTGTTAATCAATAAATAAATAAAACAAAAATAAACACACAAACATTCAATATGAATTAATCTTCACTGGTCAGAGTAACAGTTTCCAGAAATAAGACTGTGATTCTAATAATATTAAATATTCAATATCTGTTGCATATGAGGTTGAATTCATTACATGTGAGATTTTATTAGGAAATCAATTTTCCCAGCGCATAGCACTATGTGGTGGTTTTCAGATAGTCGTTGAAAGATTTAAACTTCAACCTGAGATAATATCGATATTGAATAATAATAAATAATAAAATTGAAAAAGTAGGATTTTATCCGATATAAAAAATTGTAAGTGAAACCTGTTCCTCTGGTGACACCAACGTGAAGATCTAGGCCAACCAGAACTGGAATGATGATGGAAGGGAGTCTACGAAGAGTATCAATGAAGAAGGCTTCATCTTATCTGACAGCAATCAGCATTCCATCAGGAAAAACCAGGCATTCTACACCTCGGGAAAATGAGCTATACTGGACTACTGAATAATAAAATATCCTCAACAGGAAAACGTTGGGCTTAACCAAAGCTTGGGAGATACCCGAAACGTGACAATTCCCTGGGTTAAATTCCTCCGGGTACAACAACCGTATAAATGTTTTTTAGTACATAACAACAGTCGCAAGCATGAAAACGATGAAAAGAAAAGTTGAAAAACTCACCTTCTGTGAAGGGTTTTTTCTTGTAGAAAAAAAAGGTATCGGCGTGGTAAAAGTTTTCATCGCCAAATTGTCGTAACTGTCCAAGATAGGCATCTATCAAAAGCCAGGACTTGATGGTGAGATGAGTAGAACGGAATATCCACGAAGGATCACTTTACAAATTCAGGATTCGTCAGCCGAACAAATCCAGGAACACCTATATGGCTAGACACCTGTAGCTTTCACCAATTCTACTATCAGACTCCTCGTCTCTCAGTCGGAAACGAAAACCACCTTGAAGATTTTTTCATCCAGAAAGTTAGGTTACCAACATTCAGATATTTCAATATTTGCATGTTCCACGCATAACCGACCAATCTGACTTGCTTAAAAATAATGATTTGTTTGGTTGTCTCTGATCAGACACCCAAAAGCTAAGTTGGCTAAACTGATATTTTAAAATATGAAACTGTTGACAGCTGACAGTTGAAATATCATCGGACAGCTTACAAATAAAAACAAAATTAAACACGAAAGCAATCAAAACATTTGGTTTATAATCGCATTAAACCCTAAAAATTAAAACATAGACAATAATTCGCTATTTTCCTAAAACTCCAAAATCGAAATGAATGTTATTTTTTGAAACCATTTTGCATTAGCTCCCCACCTTGTGAAAGATTCAACTCAACATTCAGTTATAAAAAAATTAGAGCATTTGAAACATAGGAAAAATCAGAATATGGATACTCTTGTGTCTTCACTAGATTCTGATATTTTTTGTTGACCTAAGTTGGTGGTACTGATATGAATCTGACAACAATGGAACCGCTGACATTGTTTATGTTGTTCTTGGAAATTGTTATTGGAAGATCACTTTTACAACTTGTGAAAATGGAGAAAAACTTTTTTAAAACTAGCAGTGGAAATTTGCCACCCGTAAATTATATAATGATTCACGCATTTTTATCTCGCAATCCAAACTATTCGAGAGTGGAGATGAAAGGTATGAAAACGTTGAAGAAAGTTCTGTTTATTTGGAATTCATTCTGATGGCATGAATATCATTTATAGGGCTGCTTGATCAGGCTATGATGATGATGTGATTTATATGCAGCTGAAAGGTAGGGTTCTATTTGTATCACGTGCCGAATAGTTCCTGAGCACAAAGTACGAAGCACAAAAACTATGGTGTCCCACTGTAGTTTTCGTTGTATTTTTCATACCCAATAAAGAGCCTCATTATTATTGAGCAAACCATACTTTGCTGTAGCTACTATTGACGAAAGTAATGATGAAATAAAAAATTGTTACTTGAATGTTGTGTAGCATCCCAAGGTAAGTTTCGGATTATTTCCGTTTTCGAGCATACAACATACTTAGATTTTGGTAATTTTTGCTGCCACTTTTTTATACTGGTTGCTCCGTGGAACCGATAAAAAGAGTCCCATGTCGGTGAACGGTTATTCAAGAATCTATAGTAAATATAATATCAGCAGCCTTTTTCATCAACAGTAAGAGCTCTGACAGATCGTACATTAAATGACATTAGTGACTTGACAATAGTCAATCGACAAATGCCTCCACGATTCCAACGTTGTCGGATTGTGTCAGTGACGTAGAATGTCTGTGGGAGAACACTTCTGAAATCCGAATTTTCATAACTAAATACAGGCGAAAAACGATATGTGAAAATGAAACAAATATATATTTCGATACATTTGAGATATGAAGATCTCAATGACACACATTTTGAAATTTAAGAAATCAGCGAATTCTAACCTTCTCAATAACCAGAACTCTGACGTACATATGAAGCACTCACGAAAATTCGTTTGAAGACAACATTGGATACCATAGTGAGTAGGATATATTTTCTTTTGGAAAAATTCTTATTCACATTTAATAATTTTTAGATCGACACTTGCAAAGCGTAAAACATATCACACTTTCTAGTAAGCAGAAATACAAGCACTACTCGGAAAATCAAACAAGACCACAACGTATGCAGATTCAATGAGAACAAGTCGAAAATAGAAATGTTATGATTCATTCTGATGGTGCATCCAGAACTTAATTATTCTCCTTGTAGTGAGAACTTGTAAAATGTTAATTGATCATTAAATGAGGTTTTTGAATGGAAATTACCATGGGAATGTTGATAAGGTTTCTATGAATAGCGTTAGACAGCCAACTATGAACATAAATGTATGTTGGGTTAAGGCTCATTGAAAGTAGGTCAGCACATGGTGAAGTCTATATTGCTCTAAAGCTTTCTAAAAAAAATTACAAAATGAAGTAGCGAACATTTACATGCTACAAAGTTTGTCAATTTTCATGACAAAATGATGGATACTAAGGAAGTTATGCCAAAAAAATTTAACGTAGTGCTGCTTTTTTAGTCCCCCCTGTTAACTTCTGAACGGTTTGACGTACAGACATGGAACTTATACCATTTTGAATGGTAGCACCGATACAACTTTTTGCAATAAAAGACATTGTGATTTCCCTATAAAGGGGCAACTTAAAAATTCCAAATTGCATGTGGAGTCAAATTACACATCTACATTTTTTGATTTTCGTTTATAGCTGTGCTTCTTTCGTCCGCTCATGGGTACACGGAGATGCTTATGCTGTGCCCGTTTATAGAATTTTTGTACAAAATTGATATATTTCGGGTTCTGTGTCATGACTTCGGTATAATTTAAATATTATTGTAAATTTTAAACTTATTGACAAAGCTTTTCGAATTCGAATTTGTATTTTCATTATCTTGCAACGTGCCTGGATGCTCTAGTCGTTGTTTATATTTCAATTCTCTATAGTTTTTTTATTAGGGCAAACATATTGCTCTATTAGTTTTCATTTTATAAGCAAAGCAATAGAAAAAAACAAGTTTTTTTGTATTCAAATGTTTATAACAAATTAATAAATGACTGTTGCGAGTCGGAAACATAACACAATATAACTACGGATTGTTTTTCATGTCGGTTTTCTACTAGTATTTTTGTGAAAAAAATCACTCATTTTATCCTCTATTGGTTGGTGTAAAAATCTGTGATAAACTACGCGAATGAAAATACAAACTTCATTGGACTATTATAACTAGACAAGGTAGGAACTATGTTTATCAAGCATGTTTTTGAATCGGAATGAGAATATTTATAGAATGGCAATAGCGCTGAGTTTGAATGTGAAAACGTACGGTTCTGCATCGTGCACGAGAGATGCCACTTCTTAAAAGAAGTGAGCTTGTGTAGCTTTTGATTACTTTTTTTTCCTTTCGGGTGCTGGTCCTGTCACCAGCTGCACCTCAGCCTCTTGGGCTTTTTGTGTATTCCAATCAGTTTCGCAGTACCCACTCCGTAACTTTAGTCCTCTGTACAGGTTCTTCACCGGTTGACTGTTGTATTCTTCTGAAGTTTCCCGAATATTGCCTGTCTCTTGCGGTCTGATGCCTCGCATTCGGACAGTATGTGTTTGGCTGTTTCTGCTCCTTTACCACATTTTCTGCAGGTGTTTTCTCATTGGGTTGTAACCAGTGAGAAGGCCCGTTATTGTTCTAACTTGATTCCTGCTCAGCTTGAGTAGTTCTTCAGTTTTGTGTTTTGACGGTTCTTTAATGTATGTTTTTCCATGGTGCTTCGTTCCACCTCTCCCTTTGTTTTCGTATAATACAGTCCCGAATGCATCCTCGAACGTCGGATTTAGTAATCCCGAGTGCGGGTTCTAGGCCATTATATGGAGTTGATGAATCGTTTCTGGCTAGTTCATCAGCTTTTTTTCATTGCCTTTGATGCCACAGTGTCCTGGAACCTACATCAAAGTTGTTTTGTTGTGTTCTGAAAGGAGACTGAGTTCTTCTCGGCATTCCCATACCTGTCTTGATGTCACCTTCGGGTTCATAAGAGCCGTCAGTGACGACTGGCTGTCTGAGCATATTTTTGATCCGCGCATTTCCCTCATGTTGATTTCTCTTGCGCATTGCAAGATAGCGTACATCTCTGCCTTGAAAAAAGAGGTGTTTGTTCCTAGTGAGACGCTCATTTGGGAGTTTCTTCCCTCACTGTATATTCCAGCACCAGTTCCTTCCCTGGTTTTGGATCCATCCGTTCACCAGATCCTCTCTCCAGGTTTGCCCCTGATGTTGTCACCTGATCATTCCCTCCGATCTTGTATGATTACGTCGAGGTTAATGTTGAAGAAGTATCTAGGAGTCATGTGGTGCGTTGGTTCCATTTCAAGAATACTTTATCTTGTTGTGATCCGATCTATTGCTCGATTTTTGTTGACTTAGAAGTCCAATTCTTGCCTATCCCATAATTGTTATATCAATCAAGGTCCAACAGTGCTTCCATGGATAATGTTGGTGTTGTTTTCATATCTTTCGTTCTGCAAAGGCATGCAATCTTTGTACCTTGCTAAACTCAACCGCGGATATTTTTTGTGTTGTCTTTGTGCATCATACCAAAGATGCATATGTGATCATGGGTTTCACCACAATGTTGTATATCCAATCCATCATTTTGGGATTTAGACCCCATGTTTTCCCGTGTGCCAGTCTGACTATCATTAACGACGCCTCTGCTTTCTTCTTTACTTTTGCCAGCTGTTGGTTCCAGGTGAGCTTCGAGTCTGAAATCACCCCGAGATATTTGGCTTCCCCCGACAGCTGTACCTTGGAGGGTCAGAGGTCCTAAGCTCTCTAACTTCTTCGGGTAAACGCTATAATGGTTGATTTGGAGGGACCTTATCTATCCATGTACTGATCAGATTTAGGGCCATTTGCATTCTTTCCCTAACCGTGTTGTTGAATTTACTTTGGACCGTAATGATTATGTCATCTGCGTACCCAAGTGTTTTGTGTCTACTCCTCTCGAGTGTAATTAGTTGGTCCTCCATCACCAGGTTCTACAGCAGTGGGGACAGGATTTCCCCTTGCGGACAGCCCCTGGTTACCTTGGCCGCTAGTGTTTCTCCCACTAAAGAGGAGTAGATTATTCTTTTCCTTAGCATGCAGTCTATCCACTTGCACCAGGTCTCATCGATGACTTTTCGTCTCGACGCTCTTGAAATTTAGAGATGTGTTGTTGATTGCTTACTTTATTTGCAAAATGTTCGTTGACTGAATTCTACTTAGTTTTGAAGCTTTGGTATTTACACCAAAGATTCCACTATACACAAAAGTAATACTGGGCCACTGGACCACCAGGTAGCCGAGTGGTTAAAGCGCCGCAGTTTCAATCACTTTGGCTGCCAGTCGAAGGTTCAAACCCTAGCGACTGCAGACATTTTTCTGATGGCCCGAGAAAGTGTTAGGAATCGCACGCAAAAAGGTAAGACCTCGTTAATCCTTGGCTCGCACAAGTTTCGAGTTCTGAGGGCTACCGTATTGCACCCTGTAGAGCACTACATACGAAACTAATACTCAAACGAGACAGCGCACATTTATTTCGCCAAGAGGCTACCCTGATGACAAAATAAAAGCTCCGAAATGTCTCAGCATCGAAAACCAACTCGAGCGGCTAAGTAATGATTTAATTGATAGTAAGGTACTCACGAAACGTGTTTATAATGCTTGTTAATTCAGGACAGTAAAAGAAACTCAGAAAATCTATACTTAAACTCAATTTAATTTGATATGAAAAATGAACATAAATGATTGTTGACCACAGAAGCCATAATGAAATTCATAAGAACAAGAATGAGCTGCGACAGCTATAAATTATGGTTCGCAACACACTGTATTAATTTATAAGTTTACTAAAATATTATGAGACTCAAAACATCACATGTATATAATAGACAAACAGTAATCAAGAAATTTCTTATTGATTCTAAAAAAAAGGCAACTATTTGACTGAAGATTCGTTTCGCACCACCCTGTACATTATATAGACATAAAAATAACTTGTGGGCTAAATTCTGTTTTTTTACTAATAGAAAAGAATCTTCAGTTACAGTTATTAAAAGTTTTCAATAACGCATTCATAATAAATTTGTGAAACAGTAAAACAATGTGAATTTTATTTACTGTTTCAACAAAAGGGTAGGTAATATAACTTTAAAGTTTCTACGGCAGACCAGAATGTCAACTGAAATGAGAGGATAATTTATCACTTACATAAGAGAAACATCTCGAGGGTAACCTCTATCAGCTGTTATTCCGGCGCGTGGCGAAAAATGTTATACTTGTTGACAAACAAAGATATACATTCTCTGAAGGGAAATTTATGGCGAAAACGAAAATTCGGGAACTTTCTTCATGATTGTTGAAACGTATTTGCGAGACTTGATAAAAATGTAGTATTTACTGGCAAAAAAAACTAGTGGATTTCGATTACAATTGCTGATTATTGCAGACTTTCCAACGAATGTTTGGCAATGTTGAGTTATCTCTTAACGACTAGCACACTGCTACTCTTAATTAGACACACGAAAATAGACATCACGAATCGTCGATTAAGATTTTTGTTCTTGAACTCGAACTAAGAACTCTCTAACTCGGGGCTGAACATCAGGAACTATGGATAAGGATCTCAAACTATATGAACTGTCGATTTATTTCTACAACTAGGAATTGAAACTCCGGAACTGTCTAATCTGACTTGCGAACTGTCAATTAAAACTCGCGAAACATTTTGTCCTTTGCTCGCTGAATCGTAACAGACTGAACACTGGATGAATACTCACGGAATACTGAATGAATACTGAATCAAACATACGCTTACGGGTCATTTTATATTCTCGAGAAGCTGTAAATTTTATTTTAATGGGTAATAAACTAAAACAATAGCGACATTAATTACGGCTATTAATAACTATCTAATAGTCTTTTTCTCATATATCATAATATTAATCGGTTTCAAGTCAATCTTAATGGGTTAAAATTGAGATTTATCTACAGGAAATGTCAAAAAACGCATATTGTAATTATATTTATTACATCTATAAATATATCCCTATGACTTTTATAGTCTATAAATTCCCAAGACAATAATAATATTCATCTTATGCCAGCTGCGTTTTGGTGACTAATCGATTGAAATATTTTGTGCATCTGGAATACAAGTATTTACGTTAGATTTTCTCCTTCTGTAGTTTGTCCTACGATGGGGTTTTTATTGTTTTGATTATTTTCTCTACGTTTCGACGTTATCTTGCATCTAATTAAATGATTAAACGATTCTACAGGGGGTTGGTTGGAGATCTACCACAACCGTTCATAAGGGAGCGATAGCTGTTCAACAAAAAAAACAATTAAAAAAAAATTAAACAATAATATGGCTCATTATCATGATTGCATGATTATTTTGTAACTTGTCATATTATCCTATTTAGTATTTTATTCCTGAAATTATTCTTTTTGCTGTGTTTGGACCCTGTATACATATTTCAATAGTACGCTTTAGAAATTATTAACCTTATGAATATTTTTCTGTATTTTTTCAAGTGAATTCGCAAAATCAATTGAAACTGAAATAATATTTCTGGAGCAGTCTCACAGCACACGCAAAAGCGAATGAAATATGCAAATCCAACCAGAGGGAAAGAGAAAATCGTCAGTCAAATTTGAGTTAACTCCTACTGACATCATGTAAATCACCAACTGACATCATGTAAATCACCAACGTACGGATAATTCAACTAACCCTGGATTAGTAGAATTACCTCGGTAAAACATTTGCATTTGTTTAGAGTGGGACGCTTGCATCGTTCTTGGTGAACGTTGATGAAAACGTCAATTTTGTGAATCCAAAAGCCTATTATAGACGGGAATGGGGGATTAGCCCTTCAACATAACGGAGAATTTCCCGAACACATGAATATGGATGATTTCGGTAATGAGTGCTTTTTGATCGGATTTATGCCGTCGAAATTCATTCACAAGCCTGATTTCATTTCTTATGGGTGGTGAACCAGAATGTCTGGCACTGATCAGTATTATTTAGACATCTTTTTTCGTTATGTATTAGCGTTGTGAACTTTTCGATTTTTATTTGGTTTCATCATTTCGAAGTTGGAAAATTGAGCGGCTATTATCTTTTTAGAACTAGCTATAGAGATTTTTCCCCAACAAAATAAAAGACGCAAATGGCCTTTACTAATTTTTATGAAATAGTTCGTTTATGAAAACCCCAGTTTTCGCACCAGCAAAATCGCTTTGTGAAATTTTTTAAACAAGAAATAGTGAAAAGAATTACAACTTTTTTGGTTTTTTAGAAATATCTCAAAGATTATTGAAGGAATTGTTTTACAGTCAATGGAACTTTTGTAGAGATTTATAAAACCTACAAAATGGATTGTCATATTACCCAATCGGTACATTTTCCACTGAGAAAATCCGGAAAAGACCATTTTTCAATTTATTTTTATTTTTATAAATCTGAAGCTGGACTAACAATATCGCGGAAATTGATAGATAATAATATGTGGTCCATCTGTATGCAAGATGTTTTCTGTCCGGAGTGTAGTTTTTGCACAATCGCGTTATAAACAATTTAAGGGTAGATCTTGGAAGATGCGCCGATTTAAGGAAATTCGTCGTATTCAAATTATGTAAACGGCATCTGGAAGTAGAGATCAATATCTGCTATTTGTATATTATAGGTTTTCTCCTGAGGGGAAATGTGTTGAAAATGTCACTAAAAGTTGCTCGAAACGCAAAGTGCGTTCGAAGTCACCCGAAGTCTTACTGAAGTTAATACGAGCGACTTCGGGTGCACTTTGAAGCATTCAGAGTAACTTCCAGTGACATATTCAACACATTTCCCACCTCTCAGGTGAATTGTTTATAACGCAATTGTGTAAAAGCTATACATATCAGACAGAAACCATCTTGCGCACAGTTGAACCACATGTTACTATCTATCAGTTTTCGCAAGATTGTTTGTTCACCTTCAGATTTATGAAAATTATGAATTTTTTAAAAATGGTCTCTTTTTCGAGGTTTTTCCGGATTTTCTCGGTGAAAAATGTACCGATTTGGGCGTAAAAAAACCATTTTATAGGTTTTATTAATTTCTGCAAAAGTTCCATTGACTGTAAAACGGTTCCTTGAATAATCTTTGAGATATTTCCAAAAATCCAAAAAAGTTATAAAGGACCTCGCAAATTCCTTATGGAATTTGGGTCCCGGTGGATTTTTTTTGAATTTTTGTTATGATGTAGTCCATGTAATTCTCAACCAATGTTACCATTACGCCAACCCAAAAAAAATAACAGTTTTGCTGCTAGGGGGCGTTGAAATCACCCCTTGCGCAGATTATATTATTTATTCTTTCACTTGTTTCCTTGTTGCACAATATTGTGCTGTTTTATAAAAAAAAATTCTACCCCTCTTTCTTCCCCCAACTCCTATTACGAAACGCAAAAAAAAATATTTCTTGAGTGCCTTTAAATGTATCGTTAAATGTTTAAATAGGCCTGAATAAGGGAAATAGTAGGTTTTTATGATTATACCCTCTCCCTCCAAATGAAACAAAACGAAAAAATATTGGTGGATTTTTCTGAATTTTTAATATGATGCAGTGTGTTATTTTTTATATTTTTATAAATTGAAAATCTAATACCTCCCCTTTACCCCTATTTTAAAACACGAAAAAAGTTAATTCTTGATTACTTGTAAATGCTTTATCAAATTAAATGTTTTTCCTCCTACCCCTATAGAAAGTACACACTTTCCTTCCTCAAACCAGGGAGGAAACTCATACTTTTCCTCCCTAGGGAGGAAAGTACTTTTCCTCCCCCTCATTTCAAGTAAGTTGTAAACGATGAAACTTGTGAATCTATTATAATCAAATTGTTTCCATAATTTCTAGAACATCTTATATATCCTGTATTCTGGTAAAAATCAAACATGAATGTTACTTCTACTCTAGTTCTTTAATAGCTATTTGTGTATTTAGAGCGCAAAGTGATTGATTGTTGCTCGATATCTTTGGTGAACGACAATGACACTTGTGCTCGAAATACAAACATAATTTTTTCTACAAGCGCAGCTCTTAGAAAAAAAATGATCGACACTTCATTCAAATAGGCACATAACATTACTTATGAGAAAATCACTCAATAGCAATCCGAAATGTATAAGCTATCTAAATGTCCAATAATTCAAATCACTAACAAGAAAAAAGTAAAATAACGTTCTTGAAAAAAAAAGTTGTAATTGCCAGGAGATGAACCCGGGACCTTCGGATTACAAGCCCAAGACAATTCAATTCATTTCAATTCAAAATGTTTATTTAATTAAATTCATTGTACGTAGACAGGGTATAAATAAAAACACACAATAAAAAATTACTTCATCCGCCTAAAGAATGGGACCACGGAGATTTCGATCATGTGGGGTTGTTTGGGGGGGGTCTGGCCTGCGTCCCGGTAAACCGGTGGGCGAGCCAACCTACATGGGGTTCTATCCCTAGGGATATGAACACCCGTCCTGCCGTGTTAGAGGGGCCCTATACCTTCTGCGCCTGTGTGTAGGTGTTTAGACTTTCCCCACCTCCTCTGAATTATGTGAGGGAATTCATTTCGTTTTGTTTGACAGGTCATCAGGTTATCATGGTTGTCATCTTTCAAGTATGTTCATGCGAGAGGGTGTTCCCAGAAAAATACAGTAAAAAAACTGGGTTTAAGCCCAAGACGCTAACCATTGCACCACCGCAGATTCTCAGATACACATAACTGTATTGTCTATACTTTCCATCAAGTAAGAATAGGTCTATTTGCAAACAAAGTCACAAAAAGGTTTTATTGAGTGGGATGGAGGAAAAATCATATGTATTACATAGGAGTAAAGTACCTTTTCCTTCCTTGGATGTTTACTGCCCTCCGCTTCGCGTCGGGTAGTAAACTACATCCTGCGGGAGGAAAAGTGGCACTTTCCTCCCTAGTAATACAAATAGCTATTAATCACATTAAATTAAGGAATTGTTTAATTTCACCTTTCTCTCCCTTCAAAAAAATAATGGTGTATTTCACTGGTTTCTTAGTAAGGTGTAGCTCATGTTATTTGAATATCAATTAAATGGGCGAATATCTTGAAAATAAATAAAAATAAGACATCCACAATTTGAATTTGAGTTGGTGCCTGAATTCATTTTTTTCGTGTTTTGAAATAGGGGTAATGGGGAGGTTTTCAGATTTTCAATTTATAAAAAATTACACAATTGTTCAGCACAATCTAAACTAAATTACGTGGAGATCTTATCTCCGCCTATAATAATGAATAGTCTATTCTGAGCAAGGTATGATTTCAACGACCCCTAGCATCAAAACTATTCATTTTTGAAGTTTGTCACCCAATAAATTTCTATTCACAATAACTTGAACTACGTCATATTAAAAATTCAGAAAAATTAACGGATTTTTTTTAGTTTTGTGTCATTTGGGGGGGGGGGGGGGGATAATCATGAAAAACCGCTATTTCCCTTATTCAGGCATATTTTAACATTTGACGATACATTTAAAGGCACTCGAGAAATACTTTTTTTGCGTTTAGTAATAGGAGTTGGGGGAAGAAAAGGACGGTAAGATTTTTTTTTTATAAAACAGCACAATATTGTGCATCATTAGCAACAATGCAACAAATGAAAATATTGTTATGGGGTTCAAAAGTAAATAGTCTAATCTGCGCAAGGGGTGATTTTAACGCCCCCTAGCAGCAAAACTGATCATTTTTTGGGTAACATTGGTTGAGAATTAAATGGACTACATCATACCAAAAATTCAAAAAAATCCATCGGGACCCAAATTCCACAAGGAATTTTCACTATTTCTTCTTTAAAAAATTCCACAAAGTGATTTTGCTTCTTTTGCTATCTTATAAATAGTAGTATAGGTCGTTTGCGTCTTTCATTTTGTGTGAAAAGAGCCTCTTATTTTTATCTACAGCTTGGCCTATTTGTCTAATATCTATTCTAAAAAGGAAAACAATCCTGCAATCTTTTTCTTTTTTCCAAAGTTTATAGTTTTCGTAGGTAATATCACAAAAGTGTATCGGTGATTATCGAAATAGCAATTCCTTTGAATTTGATAATCAAATTATGTTGCTTGGCAACCACACGAGCGCTTGCGCGAGTGTGGTTGCCTAAAGCAACATAATTTGATTCGAAACCGAGAAGGAATTAACGATAATCGCCGATAACACGGGTTGTATTTGTTAAGATTATTTCATGAATAAAATCGAAACCATTTTTATTTATTTACTATTCAATTTAACTAGGAACATTAATCCCGCATTTCGTTCTGAAATTATGCAACTAACAAAACATTTACTTGATATTTCAACATCCCTCTATTTCAGTTACCAATGACAGAGCGCGTCATTCGTAGTTTCGTCATTGCATGTCTAGTCTACTGGTTCTCGCTCGAGGTTCTGTTTTGATAACATTTTGATTTAGTGATTTGATTAATCAACGAGTATGCAAAATTTGTCGGATATTGTGAAGTTGATATGAATTAATAGTGAGTGCTTATTTAGTTTTGGTCAAAGTTTGGTGTTGTTTCATTATAGCAGCTTGCTAGTGGTAAGTTTGTGTTTTGATAATAACCAATCAGGAATCGAACTACAAAATCGAAAACACATCATATACATATCCAGTAGCCAATCAAGAGCCGAACTACAAAATCGAAAACATGATGTTTTTATTTATCAACAAAAAAATTTCAACCAATCATAACACGCTATTTTAGCATAAGAATAATCAACAAACTTTCACTATGTTTCAGACTATTCTAAATAAGTGTGGCTTGTTTCACGCTTTCACGCTTAATATGTCCTGTGAATTTCAAGATGAGAGGTTTTTTCTTTAGGGCTTTTGTCTATTTCATTTCTTTCGAGGGATTAATCCATTTTATAAATGGATGAAATTGACATTCATTTCATGTACACAAACATGTTATGTGAATTTCAAGTTGGCAGGTTTTTTCTGATGGCTTTTGTCCATTTCAGTTCTATCGGAGGGTTGATTTTGAACCTTCATCCACTTTGCATATGGATGAAATTGATACGGGACCTTCATTCTGTACATAAAAACGTGTTCTGTGAATTTCTAGTTGCCAGATTTCTTTTCTGAACGCATTTTCCATTTTAATTCTTCCGCTGTTTCGACCATGCAAGCAAATAGGAAATTGAATACAAACTAGTCGTGTGCATTTCTACTACTTTTACTATTTTATTTCTTACGGTTTTTTTTGTCAATCCTACCCAACTACAATGTTTTTACGAACTTTGACCTATTAAATCTCAGAAACGATACAACCAAATTAATTTTTTCTACGTTCATGCAAAAAACAAAACTTTATTGAATTGTATTCAGTGGAAAAGCTGGTTCTACATTGCACTGAGTGCAATAGAGTCTTTATCTACGACTAATATACAGGCTGGGTCACGGTTGATGGTACCTTAGACGTTTACGAAGAACGGGAAATAGGATCATTCTGAGAATTTGGTTTCTCAAGTAGTTGCTCTTGGTCTATCGATCTAATGCAGCGTTGCCGCTTATACCAGAAAGTAGCAGCATCTTTGTTATTTCAAATGGGTCACCCTGTATATTACCCCATTTTTAAACTTGTCATTCTTTTCTGATTATTTCTGCCTCATACTCCCCTATACCTATCTCTAACGGTTTTTGAGATATTGGTTATTTCCCATATTTTTTATTCAAAACATAGCTCGAATTGAATGTTTATTTCTGCGGTATGTGGATTCTTAGGAAGTTGCAATTTTGTGTTTAGTTCATCAAGATCATGTACATTGATTCTGTATAGAGAAGTTTGTTCTGCGTTATACAGGGTCGTTCAAAATTCATGATCTTACTGCTAGAAACGAAAAGGGTTGAAAGTGCGTTTTTTAAATGGAACATCCTGTATATTATGAAATATCCTGAAAGATGACTAAATTCCCTTCGAATTGATATATCATGTGCCTATACCTAAATAGCCAGAATTCCGAGATAATAGCAAATTTCACTTGTAATCTCCCAAGTGAAATTTTTCGATGAGATTATATTATGTTTAAAACAGTTGCATATTTTAAATTATTGTCAATCATATTTATCACATACTGCGATCGCAACATTACTAGAAAATGCAATTTAACGAAAATGAAATATGTTTTCTTGAATATTATTATATTACTTTTAGCAGCTAGATTTGAAGAAAGAATGTCTTCATTACACTTTAGTACCATCTAAATGGAACAGTTTTTGATTTTTGCACAAACGTAGAAAAACTATAGTGTGCAACTAGTGCAAAAATTGTTTATTGCACTCGACATGTTGTCCAACTCGGCCTGACGGCCTCTTCGGACAATTTCACGTCGAGTGCAATAAACACTTACTTTTTGCACTTGTTGCATAAATACTACAAACTCACAAATTTTTCCAACAATCCATTCCACTATAACATAATGAAATTTACGCCAGTTTGACCGATAATCGATTTCCCATATATTTTCGTACAGGGTTCTTTATTTCAAGACCAGTTTTCTTTGACTACACAATTATTCTTTGAAATTCTTGAAGAAAAATGTTTTTTTCTACTACCGCTCACCAAAGTAGCCTTTGACGCTTTCAGATCTCAACGCAAAGTTGACGTTTTCCGAGGAATGTCATATTGTGACAGCTTTTACGCTCTAGAGCGAGAATATTGAAAATTCGCTTGATCTCCCTAGCTTTTGTTGAAAACGAACCTATTCTTGCATGATGGGGTGGAAGTGAACACAGGAAATTCAAAGCACTCTAAGGAGCTGCGGTGGTGTTATGGTTACAGATGCTTGCTACTAAACTGGGTTTTCGATCTTGGCGTGAGTTCGATCTCGGGCTTCGGTAACTTTTTTTAGGCTAGTTTTTTCCCTTTTTTCCTTTTGTTAGATATGTAAATTATTGGATATTTGGATAGCTTATACATTTGGGATTACTATATATATATATATATATATATATATATATATATATATATAAGGGTGGATTTAGCGAGGAGCAATATATGAAAATATAAGTAGAAAAATTATTGGTTATAACCCTCAAAATGTTCTGCAACCGTAGACACGTGTTTCGAGCTTAAGCTCTCATCAGTACGGTAAAATCAAGTGCGAAGATGTACAACACTTGGATGTAAAAATAGAAACAAAGGAAGTCAACAACAGGAAGCCAACCACACATTTGTGGCTTCGGTTAGAAGACCTTGTGCTTACAAGGCAACAACTAACGTCGCCACGGAGGCAGCTATAGCTACCAGCGTGACAATCCTACCCAGGAAAATTCAAATAAGGGTGGATTTAGCGAGGGGCAATATATGAAAATATAAGTAGAAAAATTATTGGGTTTAACCCTCAAAATGTTCTGCAACCGTAGACACGTGTTTCGAGCTTAAGCTCTCATCAGTACGGTAAAATCAAGTGTGAAGATGTACAACACTTGGATGTAAAAATAGAAACAAAGGAAGTCAACAACAGGAAGCCAACCACACATTTGTGGCTTCGGTTAGAAGACCTTGTGCTTACAAGGCAACAACTAACGTCGCCACGGAGGCAGCTATAGCTACCAGCGTGACAATCCTACCCAGGAAAATACAAATAAGGGTGGATTTAGCGAGGGGCAATATATGAAAATATAAGTAGAAAAATTATTGGGTATAACCCTCAAAATGTTCTGCAACCGTAGACACGTGTTTCGAGCTTAAGCTCTCATCAGTACGGTAAAATCCTGTTGTTGACTTCCTTTGTTTCTATTTTTACATCCAAGTGTTGTACATCTTCGCACTTGATTTTACCGTACTGATGAGAGCTTAAGCTCGAAACACGTGTCTACGGTTGCAGAACATTTTGAGGGTTATACCCAATAATTTTTCTACTTATATTTTCATATATTGCCCCTCGCTAAATCCACCCTTATTTGTATTTTCCTGGGTAGGATTGTCACGCTGGTAGCTATAGCTGCCTCCGTGGCGACGTTAGTTGTTGCCTTGTAAGCACAAGGTCTTCTAACCGAAGCCACAAATGTGTGGTTGGCTTCCTGTTGTTGACTTCCTTTGTTTCTATTTTTACATCCAAGTGTTGTACATCTTCGCACTTGATTTTGCCGTACTGAGGAGAGCTTAAGCTCGAAACACGTGTCTACGGTTGCAGAACATTTTGAGGGTTATACCCAATAATTTTTCTACTTATATTTTCATATATTGCCCCTCGCTAAATCCACCCTTATTTGTATTTTCCTGGGTAGGATTGTCACGCTGGTAGCTATAGCTGCCTCCGTGGCGACGTTAGTTGTTGCCTTGTAAGCACAAGGTCTTCTAACCGAAGCCACAAATGTGTGGTTGGCTTCCTGTTGTTGACTTCCTTTGTTTCTATTTTTACATCCAAGTGTTGTACATCTTCGCACTTGATTTTACCGTACTGATGAGAGCTTAAGCTCGAAACACGTGTCTACGGTTGCAGAACATTTTGAGGGTTATACCCAATAATTTTTCTACTTATATATATATATATATATATATAATGACATGTGCCTATGTTGAATAATGTGTCTATCGTTTTTATGTCTAAGAGTTGCGTTTGTAGAAAACATCATGTGTATATTTCGAGCACAAAGTGTCATTGCCGCTCTCCAAAGATTACCGCGCTTCGCTTCGCGTCGCGCGGTAACTCTCTTTGTCGAGCTACATTAAATCACTTTGTGCTCTAAATACACAAATAGCTATTATTAACCCAAATGAAACCCTCATTGAGATACCAGCAATAGGGACGTTAACAAAAAAATAAAACCACGCATAAATACAATAAAACCATCCATTATATCTTTAGAATTAGATCTGTGAAGTTTAATGAACTTCCAGAAAGCCGTTAGACCAAAATCTTCATGTGAAATTACCGCTTTCGTTTGAATGCATACAACGCTCTCCAATTGGCCTGACGTCAGCGATTCGATCGTGAGTCCCGCGCCAAAACGAAATCGGGTGCATTCGCTTTGGAACGCTGGCATTTCTGTCGAAGTAAAGCCGTAACCTTTTGTTTCCTGTGTTAATTGTTCTACTCGCTACTGCATGATGGAAGAGGGTTTTCAAAATGCTGATTCCCCTAATTTACCAACAGTAGATGTTGTTATGGTGTCTGACTTATTAACAGAGTGCAAAAACCTGAATCAACCGCGAACAAGTGGAGCAATGGCTAATCAGTAAGTAAACGTGCATATTCTGATAATCCATTGCATGGCAGAGACATAGTGATCATGCTACCAACAATAGTGATGCTAATATGCACATTTGTTTCAAAATCGTATTCAACTTTTATAAAAAAAAAAATTCATAAGAGTGTAAAAATCGATAGTTCAGGTGAAAGTAGCGGCAATTAAATTAGTCGGGTGAGGTATGTCAATTTCTGAATAAAAATATATGGCACTTCCGTGTTCATTAAAATAACATGTTTTTCAAAATCGGTAGCTAATGGCAATATTTGGTTCAGGTTCTTCGATTTTAGTTTGCTTGGAATTCGTGATAATATTGGTTGAAATTAAAAAAAAGTGGGAAATAATAATATATGTTTCTATAATTCAAATCGCAGTTCATGATTCTTGCTAATAATAATAATTGTAATACACTGTTTGGAACCTTTGGTATAGTGATGACACATCGACAGGAAGATTGAACTGAGGTTAATCTGAGATTAAACTTAGGTTAATCTTCCTCTTGAGGATGATCACTTGGTGATTGAAACACGAGGTGATAAAAATAATGGTTTGGTGTTGGGACTAACACTCTAGTATATTCAATAATAATAATTTAAAAATTCGTTTTAATTTTACATAATGTTAAATATATAAACATTTTTTTCAACAAACTTCTGATTTCCAATAGCCCTAGAAACTTTTTTTTGTTTGGGAACGCCCGTGTAAACTCGCAATTTATTTTTCACTGTGTCCATAAACATATCTCTGAACATAACCCGCTTATTTTGTTCATCACTCTTATTACTACTGTCACTGATACCTACTGTCACACAAATTAAAACTTTCTGATAGCAAAGAACTACCTTTAGTAACGTCTGCGACATCAGATGTACTACTGTTACTCTTGAAACACAAACGTTTTTGTTTGTCTCTGCTCGGAACGACGGGAACCGCAAAAGTAATAGGCGATGTTCCAACAATTTTTACAGCTTTTGGTAATATTATCTGGATGGCTTTGCTACGATAGTGAATTACGTTAGCCTGGACAGAAAAATCCATCTTAAACATTGAGTTATCTGTGCCTTCGGGCAAATTTGATGTATACGGTTGTATTAGCATTGTTGAATCATCATTATCAATAGAGCTCTTGCGTATATTCAATTCAGAATCATTCAAAATTTCAGAAATTTTTCTTTTTCTTGATCTTATTTCGCTACTCAAACGAGTAGTGGTTGTTTTTTATCCTCCTGCCAACTGAAAATATGCAGTACTACTCCCGGCTTCATTCGAGCTTTACGAACTTTACTAAACTTATATTCATAATAGTTTTCCATATCTTCTGCAAGCTGTAAATATTAAATTATTTAATATTTCGTTAGTAATACTTACAAAGACCCTAACTCACGTTGAAATGATCTTCACAACAAAAAAAATGTTTTCACTGACACTTTTATCTTCCTTCTTACAGCAGTAAACCATTTCTTTTTTTTTGAAAGATTTCGTGGAACTGTTATAAATATTTTCTCCATTTTATTTTTGGATGTGTTTACAGATCCAGGAACAAAACACCACTAATTAGAGCTTATTTAGAAACATTAATACAAACGAAATCCAGCGAAACCCACATAAAAGCGAGCGGCATTATAATGCACTCCGCTCACACTATCGAAGTAATGACGTCAATCGCTGCTAGCCTCGTGCAGGGTACGTTTTCTAGCCTCGCTGATTTCATCATATTTGTTTTGAGTTTATTTAATCACATTTTCATTTTTGAGACTTTTTGTGTTGGTAATGTGTTTTTAGACAGGAATAACTGTCGAAATGCATTATAATTAAAAATAAGTGGACATACCTATTGAGAGGCCATTTGTACCGTTTATTTTGTTGAATAAATATTTTCCTTGAATTGAATTCCTTGAAAAATTGAATTGAATTCCTTGAATAATAATACACAGGTTGGTTGAATAACTATTAAAACACTTTGTTGTACTGAATAATTATAAGTTCCAACGAATTTTTTATTATCGTTGTATTGGAAGATTTCTGATTAAAAATTCTGAAATAGCTGCACAAACTTTAAATGAAAAATATCCGAGCCTGTAATGCCGGAGAAACTTTGGTTAATAATTTTTAATCTCGAATTACATTCTGAAAATTTTTCAATAACCGAGCATTATAAGAGATGATGAAATTTCTGGAATGGAATCCCAGCACAATTTTCAATAAATTCACTCGAAGTGCTGAGGAATATATCAGTTTAATAATACAGTTTTCTCGCTAAATCGTTCAAGGGATCCGGATACAATATTTAATGTGACGTTTTTCCATTTCCTCGTTCTCTTCTATGTGAGTTATGATTCATATTCAATCAATTTTCAAAGACCGGACAACTAAGATAAATTAATCGGAGCTTTTATATTTCGAAATATTTACTGGTTCCCACTTATTTCCCTTTAATCATTTTGTGATTCTGGTTAGGCATAGAGGACATAAGCAGGAGCCTGAAAAAAACTTCTCGGAGTTTATCTTGCAATAACCGTGCTTATAAACTATATGGTATTTACTATACAGGATGGGGTAAAAGAGCGTCAGAGTGCGAACGCTCCAGTTCTGTGATAGCTAGGAAGATTATTCGTAAGCAAAATAAACGAGTCTATTTCTAAAATTTTGTTTCTGAAATTTGTTCTTTCCCTCAACCGGCTGCACCCTTACGTCAAGTGTGAGAGGTCCTCGAGAGAATTGTGCGAACTAGAGAAGACTGACAACAATTGGCAGAGTCGGGTGGTTTTGGAAATGTAGGAATTCCATTCCTCTTCCGGCTAGCTCGACCATTTTTCCACCACAAGTATGCAACGTAGCAAAACCAATAACTTCCGGATACCATCTTCCATGATTCCATTCCATATTCAGTTCCACCCTGAATTGTAGCAGCAGCAGTAAAATAATATGCACTGCGAATCCTGAGAAATACTCAGGCATAACCATCATTACGAATTCTTTTTGGAGTATTGTTGGGTTTTCCAACGATTTTTCATCAGTTGCAGGCTGTAGATTTCTCAACAAAAGAAATGCTCCTTTATTTCCTATTTCTCTTCTCGACAATTTGTAATAAGCCATTTAAGGCACGAACAAGCCATTTAAGGTTCTTGTCATATTTTGAGCCACTCGGAAGAGTGTGCTTTTAAGTTGGACGACTACGTCACTTCGTCGGTGTTCCCGAGCGACGGCAATGCACCACCATACACCCCCTAAGGTTGAGGCCCGGAAGGATGAACGTCCCAGCACTCGTACGTACTCGAAAGCCCATTCTCGGCCTGAAGCTCTCTTACATCTGACATGAGTTGAAATTTGAATTTAACAATTACTTCACTGAATGTGCATGGTGCCCCCCTGAAACTGGCTGAAGGCCTATGACTGCAATGCAGTCGACTTGTGTCATATTTATAAGAAAGCCTCTGACCAATGGCAGGGCGATGCAGCGAAATTCGCTAGTGGGCGGAGCCTACTGAGATTCCACATCGGGATATACTCAACTCCGAAATTTTTACACTTCTTCATTCTTACTTCAGGAACATTTCTGAGAGAATCAAGACGCAGCCCTTACCTTTTAACGAGTCATGCCATGCACGAGACCGTTGAACATGCTGGGAATTGCATCCAAGCTCCTATGGTTGGGAAGAGAATGCTCTACCGTCACGACCATCACAAATTATTGCCGAATATACAGGGAGAATCGAGGAAATTTTGTAACAGTGGGCACTGTTATGTACTGTTTGTATATCCTGTATATGACGGTCCCTAATGTTAGAAACCATGGACCTATAAAGTATTGTACTGGACCAAGCTGTTTACATCCTGGTTTGAAGTCGTGTATGGCCACAATCTGTAGTCGTGATATTGAGTTGGGCGTTGTCACATCGCGTAGGTAATAAGTCTTTATTATAGACAAAATTGTGTCACTATACGTATCCCATTCGATTACAATCGAAGAATGGAGATTGGTTATGGTGACATTATCACACAACTCAAACCTGTATTACTTACAAGTTTAAAAATCCAAACTATCGAAAAAAATCATTACTTGCGTCTTCAAATGATTGTTAAGAAATTATTGTATCTTGACGTTTGTCAACGCTGTCGAATATCAATGTTTATGTTTTAAAGAGAAACATTCTTTTAAAGAGAAACATTCTCAATTGAAAATTGAATCAATACATGACTCCTCTGGAAATGGAAAAACCTACGATAAAATTGAAGTTACTTTTTTGTAATATCTAACAGAAAACAACTACTTCCCTGGCAAAAGCCACGCTGGACATTGAACTACATCTGATAGATATTGAGAAAGACCCTATATAACTTGAGAGAAAAAGTCTGAAAGTGAAAATTTGCATTTTCATTCAGATAGTTGATTATTTATTGAATGTCCAGTTTCCATTGGAGACTCTTATCTATGAATGATATAAAGGAGAATGTTATTCAGAAGTATCACTCACAGAAAATCGCTCAGTCCATTGATGCGTGAATAATTGCATCTCTTTCGTTAGACCTCCAATACATTTTGGTAGACAAAAATCTATTTCACTCTTCTAAGATCATCAGGGAGGTCGGAAGAATTGGAAAACATACTCTTCAGAAGCAATTTCTGAAGAGTATGTTTTCCAATTAAAATTTCGTATTTCTGTATTTGAATAATATGCGCTTAAAATTTCTTTGGAATATTTATTCTTCTCAATATTCATTTATTTTCATATGTATAAGAACGAGTATTTATTGAATATATAAATTACCATTTTTTAGTAAATGCATTTTTATTCTTTTTTTTTTCAGTCGACTGTCTCCAGCTTTCCATTAATTGAAAACGAAAGTCTTAAAAGTCTTTTTTTTTTCTTTGAAAAATTTGTGAACCTAATTTTCTAAGGATCGATACTATCCGAGTCAATGAAGTTTTTTACGACATCAGGTATGTCAAATGAGTTTTTCTATGTCACGAAGTCCAATCGGATGTATATTCTAACACTTTCCTTGATATTTTCATCATTATTTCAAATTCAGCATTTTTTTCTTGTGATTGAACCCTATTTTCAGCAAATGCGTGCGCTCCTGTCTGTTGTGGGAAGGTCACAGTCTATCGCTACCTTCTCTCTTCCCCGCAGCCCGCGCGCCTAAAAACAGAGCGACTTCAAATCACCCCGTGTAGGTATGGCAATACTGAGTCCTTCTGTATTTATACGATATTATACGTCCATGTTAGAAACCAATATGAAATAATAATAGTAATAATGATGAATGGTCGCTCTGTTGTCTAAAGACACCGGCAGCAAAATTGTATTTGTTGTGGAATAATCTAGATCGGATCATGAGAAGGAATGTGAAGAGATTCAAAATAGTGCAGACGGCCGGATCGGTAAGGCCTCCCCTCGAGGGAGAGCGCTAAACGAGTGTGATACAAACCCGATTATAATTTCAATATACAGGGTGTTTCTTAAGTACGTTTAGAAAATTCAGGAGCATGTTGCTGACGTCAAAATAGGAAGATAAGTTATTATAGACACATGACCGCAAGTCATTCGTTTCCGAAATACAGAGTGTCGAATTTGAATTATCATGTTTATATTTCGCGAATACATTCCAAAATAATTTTGATATTTGAGTAAAGTTTGGTGTGTCGGAGTAATTTTCAATGATAAACTCAAATATGATGTTAGTTTTTCGTGGGGGGTGGCGTCACCAACATGAGTTTTCAATTATTTGCAATGTAATTTGTTGGCGAACCTTCATTACGTTTTCTAGTGAAAAAATCTATCTTTCGAACATTTTTCTGTAAAAAAAGATATTCTTGGTAGAGGTCGCTACGAGCAACTGTTTTTAAGTTATTGGGATTTGAAACAATCGATGAAAGTGATTTAGAATGATAACATGTATAAATTCAAGCATTTTATTGACCTCCCCACCCCTCAAATATTATTGACTATCTCCCAACCACTGGAAAGTTATAATTTTTAGTTGCTGAAATAATGCCATCTGCAGTTGCCTACCGAAAAAGTCACTGTCGTTGCAATTATTGAATTTAAGAGGAAATAAATAGTTATAATATTATTTGATAAACAGATGTGCGATGTTTCTGATCCATTCTCATTCTCCTAAATTCAATTCGGAACCAATTCGCGTCACATCTTTAGATGAGTACATCTAAAGGCGCGTTTCCACCGGAGAAACACTGTGCAACGTTTTGTCGCGTTGTATTTCAGGATAGGGTACGTTTCGCCGGCAACGTTTCACCGGTAACGTTTCGCCGGTGTCGATTCGCCGACAGGTACGTTTCGCCGGAAATTTTTCGCCGGTAACGTTTCGCCGGTAACGTTTCGCCGGTAACGTTTCGCCAGTAGTGCATTTATGAAATAACTTTAGTATGTTTTAACCAGAACGAACTAACCATACGTAGACATTTGAGTGCGTGGACATAAGACCCATACGTAATTTTTTAGTCTGTTCTATCCAGAACTCACTAACCTTACGTAGATATTTGAGTTCGTGGAAATATCATCATTACGTAATTTTTTAGTTTGTTCTGACCAGAACGACCTAACCTTACGTAGACATTCGAGTGTGTGGAAATTTTATCATTACGTAATTTTTTAGTCTGTTCTAACCAGAACGAACTAACCTTACGTAGACATTTGGGTGCGTGGAAATTAGACCACTCGTAATTTTTTAGTCTGTTCTTATCAGACCGAACTAACCTTAGGTATACATTTGGGTGCGTATAAATTAGACCACTACGTAATCTTGTAGTCTGTTCTACCCAGAACGAACTGACGTTACGTAGAAATTTGAGTGCGTGGAAATTTGACCACTACGTAACTGTGGAAGAGATAACTAAAGGAACCCACCGGCGAAACATTCCCGGCGAAACATTACAGGCGAAACGTTACCGGCGAAACGTACCGTTTCCTGTATTTCACTATGTTGCGTGTTTCGAAAACTTTCGGCATCATTTAAACATTTTGTTTCCGCCAAAGCGATGTGAAAAATGACAAAAGTCTCGGTGTCTCGTGGTACTTCATGAAAACGCAACTCAGTGTTCACACTGATACGATAACTTCGGAAACATGGAGGAGGAAAACGCATGTTATTAACAAAAAATAACAAAAATAATAGAAGAAAACTTCAAAGAAAAAGAGCACTAGTTCAGTTGTGGATTGTTGGGGGTTTCCTAGAAGATCCACCAAGATACCAATTTGCTAGTTTTGCGAGACAGATGTTCGACCACTTTCTTAGATATTACTCAGATTCCCAGTTCGTTCAAATTTCCCAATATTTTACATATGGCATATGTAGGGATGGCTCGAACGGAGGTGAAACATAAAATAATAGCGGTTTTCAAACCCACCAAAAATCACAGAATACTGTTTAAATACGTAAAACTTCTTGCCCCCGGCCAGGGGTATCATAGTCGATCTCGCTGCTTAGCGTGATTTCCGAAGTGGTACATAAAATCATCCACAAAAGGCTGAGGAGAGGCTGAAACTCATACCGGGCGTGTAGTTCGGATTCCGCAGAGGTCATAACACAACCTCGCAGGTAGTCCGGAGTGTTCATGGGGTGAAGGAGGCCTTAAATGAATATCTCAACACAGTCATGACTCTGTTGGATATGGATCGAAGGTCTGTTCAACAAGATGTTACAGGCAGGCATACCTTTGAACTCAGTGAGATTGATCGACTCGTATCTCACGGGTCGATCTTTTTCGGTAATGGTAAACAGCAATCTCTCTGGGGGATACCCAGTCGAAGCAGGTGTTCCGCAGGGCTCGAGCATCTCTCCTCACTTATACTCGCTATATACCCACGATTTTCCACGATCCGAGAGAGTGAATGCGGCGATATATGCGGATGACACCGCACTATACGCATATTCATTCTCCAGAGTGGTCGCTGCACTAAAGATCCAAATTCATTTGGATTGGGACATCGTGCCATATATGGAGAGAAATAAGATCAAGGTCAACATAGGGAAAACCGAAGTCGTTAACTTCACGAAGAGGCGATGCTATTCGAAGCTCCCTCCTCGTGGGATGAGGGTCCGGGACACCTACGTTAGAGAATCGAGATCGGAAAAATACCTGGAAGTACAATTGGACAAGGGTATGACATTCGGAGTACACATAACTCTCGCTATCCAGAGGGCAGGAGCTGCCGTCAAACGTACCTACCCTCTGATCGCCAGAAATTCTAAGCTCAGCATAGATAACAAATTGCTGATATACAAGCAAATTATCAGACCCGCAATGTTATTCGCTTGTTCAGTGTTCTGCAGCCTGAAACCCTCGCTTCTCGCGAGACTTGACAGGATGCAGAACAAAGTACTCCGTATAGTCACAAACAGTGACAGATACACTCGCCTGGTTACCCTCGGGGAGATTAGCGGCGTCGACTCTGTTTCGACATATAATAAAAAGTTGTATTACAACTTCTATAAATATGTCTTGCCCAAAAGTCCCTTGATGAGCAATCTCACTCGCATTAGGGAGTACGACAACGCCTCCCGTAAACACGGGGGCATTATCTATCAAGTTCTGGACATCTTCCAGGAGCGCTATGAAGAACCGGGCCCGTAAGGGGCAGCCAACGTGATAAATCAGACCAATATCAAACCCCGGTTTTTTGCAGAGAGCTTTTTCCGGAATGCTCTACCCTCTAACCTCTGCAACGATTAAGAGCCACCATCACTGAAAAGTCAAATTTCTTCTTCATCCCTTTCAGCTAAGGTTTGTTGGCATACTGATCAAGAATGAGGGTGGAGATAATGAACTCGATTAATATTGGCAACACAGCACCTGTCCGTTCCCAATTACAGCGCCAATCATATATAAATTTCCCGATCGCAGAATCCGTTTCTTGCAAAAAACATTGCTTTCATGAAAAAAATATTTTTTCGACTTGGTGTTGGAACTGAGTGATGGCTGGCAACAGTCACCACCCGGGATACAACTGGCTGTTTTCTTTCTTTCCCCTTCCCCAGAAGGAGAAAGAATGGTACAATGTGCTTAGTTGAGGATTGGAAATGTTATACCAGTTACAACTATATTTGAATCTTGAATCAATAGAAAAGAAGAGACTCAACCGGATATAGAATCCCATTTTCAAAAATGCTAAAGAAGGGACAGAGAAGAACAATTTAATGACAACAGGTAGAAAAATGTTATAGAATGACAAAGCAATGACAAATATAGGCACGAACCATGAAACTGTAATTAATAATCAAAACTACCCGGGGCAGCATAAATACAATTTGCGAAATAGGAAACCTAGAAGCTCTAAAGAAGTAGCCACTCAGGCTAAAGAAACGTTAGGAAACAATTCCAAAAAATTACGGCCTTTACTCGAATGAAAATAGTGATTTATGATTTTAATTAACTCGTGTTCTTTGAATAGATCATCCCATATTTTTCGACCATATATGATGTAGGATCAGGGCATCAATATTTTTCATTTGCTCCATAAAAATAGCATGAGTTTTTCTGTGACTATACATTTTGTGTTTTTATTTCTCAATATTTCATAATTTGTTTTGTGAATGAGTGCTTTTCATATACATTATTTTGGTTTCCTATAACATCTTTCGTAAGTTATCATTCCTGTCAATTTTAATTTCATCTGCTTTTAAAAACGCATATGTTATTTACATGATACAAAAGAGATAAATATTTCTTATAATCATTCTGGCGATTAACGCTTATCCTAAAAATAAATATGACGCATATATTTTCATGTATTCAAATTATTGGGATAATTCAAAATCATTAAGAATTTAAGAGGCCCCAATTTACTACCTTCAGGTATGCCATTATTTATTAGGCACCCCAAGCTTGAATTTACATTTGGTATATTCCGAAGATAAATGGAACTGAAATTCCGTAAAATATTAGTTTTTATCGATGTATCATCTGGGTACCTTTCAATTTAAGACCTAGAGGAATAGAGATAAAAATTAGGAAAGGCATCAAGGTTTCCAATGAGGATTCTGCAGAGTATGTAGAATTTGTTCGATATTTCTTTTCAAAATCACTCTCATATAGTTTCTGTTGAATTTCACAGATTTCACATGAGTACTAAATTTTTTATGTAATCCAAAAAAAGCTTTCACCCAACGTCAACTTTGCGTAGATATTCGATAGCGCAAATGCCATGTTTGTATTTCGATCAAAAAAAACAAAATCTTCAATATCTAGTTACCAGTAACTCTATACGAGAATATTACTTACTTCTGATATAAATTCGAACAAATACCGACGACATCGGCATTACATAGCAAGAAATAATTAATTTCCAGATATTTATGGTGCGCTTCCACCGACACGAATTGTTTCAGTTTAATACGGCGGAACCGCTTCGAGAGCACAAACGGATCCAGGAATACGGCGGACGTCCTTCCTGCAAGCGTACTTTATTGAGTCGCACAAATAAAACCGTATAATCGCATTAGAGCGAGCTGTATCCGTATTGTTGAGTGACACAACGGGCTTGCACGACAGTTCCGATCGATGTTACTAAGTTTGCACTGTAATAGTGCGAACTGGGAACGTGCTCTTCCGTTTCATGTTCGTTCGGAAGGTTTTCCACTGGCGAAAAAAGTAAATGTCGATCGCTGTTTGGATGTTAGAATTTTAGAGGATACCGATTATGTATCGTTTGTTGAACGACAAACCACAACACCTTATAAGAAGGAACTGGAATTCTTAGAGGATAGCGTTTATTTATTTATGTTCACGGGTAATCCCCATGAGGAAAAATAGAAAATATACAAAAACAATAATACACTAATACTAACTTAACCTAAATTATATTCAGGGCAATTCAAATTCGACCCCCACCATTGGGATCTCCTATACTACAGGAGATACGTCGAAGCTCAAATTGGGGCAAAATTGCGTATTCTGGTGCTTAACAAAATACTGTTTTGAAACTTGGAAAATTCCGAGTATTTCCAGAAATATCGGGAAAAAACTGAAAATCGGAATTTTCGTTTGTTTTTTTATATCGTTATTTGACATCATAGCTCAAAACTAAAGGTACATTTTCATTGATACTTTTTTCAGCAACACGTTTTCATGCTCAGATTTACTATTCGACGTTTCGTCTTCTGGCATTCATCATCAACTTTTTTTCTGTTATTGGTGCCATCTATAAACTTCACAGACTGACACGAAAATGCATTCAAGCAGGTGGATTACAATTTGAGTATTTGCTTTAACTTTCATTGGGTATTCAATTTTATAGTTTTTGTTTGACTTTTTTTGGAATAATTAAAACATCATGCCTATTGTTGAACATCACACATTGTTTTATATCAATTGTTAGGAGCTTCTGAGGTCCTCAAAACAATGATGTATCGTTCTTTTTCGAAAAAATCATTTTAACGATGTCCTGCTAAGATCTTACAAAAAATCTATTATCTGTCTGTCTCTAACACATGAGTTCTTATGGAAAATGCTATTAATATAAACTTTTCGAATAAGTGCGATACATCATTTGTTTTGGGACATTAGAAGATTTTAAAATCCATAATAAAAAATCCAGGGCCGTATTTAAAAAAACAAAGTTGATGATGGCAGTTCAAATACGAAACGTCTGTTTGAAAATCTGATAACACCATCTTATAGAACAGAAACAGTAGCAATGAGAATGTGAAATTTGTTTTGTTATATCTATTCAAATAGAGTCACAAAAAATAAAAATGAAATCGCGAATAATCGGTTTTTTCAAAAAATCTTCGGAAGTATTCGGAATTTTTCAAATATGAAAGCGGCGTTTCAATGATCACCAAATTGCGCAACTTTGGCTCGAATATGGGACACCCTGTACACTCAAGTCTCAATTATTGCTTACTTTGCTATGGTAATTGCGGTAGATTGAATGATTTGTTGATTTTCCAAAAAAATATATTGAGGACTATGTGTTTCAAAATATATGGCGATTCTTGTAAGCACTCGTTTATTGAATTGAAATTCTAACTGTGATATCCATGTATATTTTGAATTGTGTTACTCATATAAAACAACACTGCCACATGTTTCAGGAAAGGGACACCACCCGTCTTGCCTTAGGCTACACTCTAAGACAAAATTTTATTTTCATTGTTTCCAATCACAAATTAACATAATGTGTATCTAATGGACCTCATATCATGTCCATAAGACTTGATAATAAACTTCCTAAATCCATTAAAAAAATTGCTAATCTCAATAATTTCAAAAATTCTTTGAAGAATCTTCTCTACAAAAATTAATTTTATTCTCTTGATGACTTTTTACAAACTGATTTGGCTACTACATTATGAATGTTTGCTAGTGTACTGTTTTGTTATTTGTTATTTATATTGTTATATTACTTATATCATAGAATTAATTCCCTTTTACCACTACTATTGTGTTGTATTCTTATATAACCCCCTATTTACATAACAAACTCACTTACAGAACAGATGTTCATAATTTAAATATCCGAAAAAAAACACTTCTTCGTGTGCCGGGGCATGACAGAATGATCTTTAAACAACAATTTGCATAGATTAGATCCTACATTGGTATCATCCTCTACCAAATCATTCAAAGTGAAATACAAAAAGTATCTGTTGTGCTCGCAAAAATAAACCATATGATTTCATCATGTCTCCTGTCTCACTCTTCTCTACCTTCTCCTGACTCACTTATTCTTTTTCCCATTCTTTTCTTCCCTTCTTCTCTCTCTATCTCTCTCCCTCTCTCTCTCTCTCTTATCACTCAATCTATCATTTGCTTCTCAAATCTCTTCTCTCAATTTCGCTGGCACTGGTGGAAGAACAGGGGTGGACTCGTCCACAACTGAACCAGTTATAGCCTTTTATCCGCAAGAAATACTGTACTTTCTAATATGTAATATGTAACATACACTGTGTAATGTTGTGGATAATAAATGTATTATTATTATTTGTTAATTTAATTTAATTTCTTGAAATGATTTTAGACTGTCATTTTATTTCTTAACCTTTTGTATTTGACGATTTCCATGCTTGTAATAGTCTCAGGAAATAAAAGATTGTATTTTATTGTATACTTGTTACTTGAAATAAGAAATCTGCAACTCGAAAGAGATCTTAGTAGAGTAAATATGAGAGAGCAAAAGGATTCAAGGTAAAAACCCATGAGAGAGCAAAAGGATTCAAGATCAAAATTTATAAGAGAGCAACGGGAGGTACACGTCAGCAGAAAGTGCACGTGTCAGGTATCAGATTACATTTGATAACATCCGATCAACGAAATTTGATACGGGTTCAATGACCTCTTTCAAGGTCACGTGTTGGGTATCAGATTACATGGAATTCGATGACGCAATAGTTCCGGTCAGCGAAATTCTATATGGGTTCAATGACCTATTTCAAAATGGAAGCACGTGTCAGGTATCAGATTACATTTGATAACATCCGATCAACGAAATTTTATACGGGTTGAATGACCTCTCTCAAGGTCACGTGTTGGGTATCAGATTACATTTGATAACATCCGGTCAACGAAATTCTATATGGGTTCAATGAGCTATTTCAAAATGGAAGCACGTGTCAGGTATCAGATTACATTTGATAACATCCGATCAACGAAATTTGATACGGGTTCAATGACCTCTTTCAAGGTCACGTGTCAGGCATTCCTGGAATTCGATGACGCAATAGTTCCGGTCAACGAAATTCTATATGGGTTCAATGACCTATTTCAAAATGGAAGCTCGTGTCAGGCATTCCTGGAATTCGCTGACGCCATAGTTCCGGTAGGCGAAATTTGATACGGGTTGAATGACCTATTTCAAAATGGAAGTACGTGTCAGGTATCAGATTACATTTGATAACATCCGGTCAACGAAATTTGATACGGGTTCAATGACTTATTTCAATAAGTGCACGTGTCAGGCATTCCTGGAATTCGCTGACGCCATAGTTCCGGTAGGCGAAATTTGATACGAGTTGAATGACCTCTTTCAAAATGAATGCACGTGTTGGGTATCAGATTACCTGGAATTCGCTGACGCCATAGTTCCGGTAGGCGAAAATAGATACGGGTTCAATAATAATAATAAATAATAATTCAATAAGTGCACGTGTTCGGTATCAGATTACCTGGAATTCGATGACGCAATAGTTCCGGTCAGCGAAATTCTATATGGGTTCAATGACCTATTTCAAAATGGAAGCACGTGTCAGGTTTCAGATTACATTTGATAACATCCTATAATCCGATAATGTCCTCTTTCAAGGTCATGTGTTGGGTATCAGATTACCAAGAATTTGCTGACGTCACGTCACATACAAGTCTCGACAAGTAGGAGAAACTTGAAACGGGTTCAACGACCTCTGTCAAGGTCAATAAGTTCACGTGTCAGATTTTGATGAGCAGATCATGAGTGGTTGTGTTTGCTTCGACCAGGAGAAAATCTCAATGTTGAAAATTGTTCAACTCTGGAATTCATCCATCTTTACCCAAAAGTTTTCGGAGCTGAATTCGATAATAGATCATGAATAAGAGGGTGACATCTGACTGAAACTATAAAGTTAAAAAATTAATTTTTGATTATTTATGATTTACTTCCCCTCTCCGCATTTTTCATATATTACCGTGAGAAAATTCCTTACTACTTCAGTTTGTGTTAAACGATCAATATGTTCACAAATCTTATTATTTTACAAGGCATTTGGCAAGGCTTTCTTGTCATTCACCAGACCAAATTTGCGAAGTTTTCATGTGCTTCGACAATAATGGCACATGGAATGAAATGTGGCCCTCTAACTGGACGAGGATGATCCCTTTTCAAATCAATGATGTAAGAACTTTGATACCAGCCAACAGCACATAATATAAGTTAGCTATGAGGAATTATAATTCAACTGGACGAACAGACAGAATCAAGCTTCACTCCACCCTACCACCAGCTTATATAAGAGATGATTCAGAGTCTAAAATAGTTTATTCTTTAATTTACTACATAGCTGTCTGCTCTTCAGTAATACTCATCTCTTCATTGGTGGAAACATTTTATAGTTTATATATTACATCAACAGTAGTGGGGGCAATATTCTAGTTTAACTCTTCATTAGACTATCAACATTCTCGATATTTGGCAACAACGTAAACATGACCTTGAGAGAGGTCGTTGAACCCGTTTCAAGTTCCTCCTACTTGTCGAGACTTGTCTGTAACGTGACGTCAGCAAATTCCAGGTAATCTGATACCCAACACGTGCATTCATTTTGAAAGAGGTCATTCAACCCGTATCAAATTTCGCCTACCGGAATTATGGCGTCAGCGAATTCCAGGAATGCCTGACACGTGCACTTATTGAAATAAGTCATTGAACCCGTATCAAATTTCGTTGACCGGATGTTATAAAATGTAATCTGATACCTGACACGTGCTTCCATTTTGAAATAGGTCATTGAACCCATATAGAATTTCGCTGACCGGAACTATTGCGTCATCGAATTCCAGGAATGCCTGACACGTGACCTTGAAAGAGGTCATTGAACCCGTATCAAATTTCGTTGATCGGATGTTATCAAATGTAATCTGATACCTGACACGTGCACTTTCTGCTGACGTGTACCTCCCGTTGCTCTCTTATAAATTTTGATCTTGAATCCTTTTGCTCTCTCATGGGTTTTGACCTTGAATCCTTTTGCTCTCTCATATTTACTCTACTGATCTCGTCACCAGGTTTATTGAGGGGGTCGTTTATTGTGGTAATTATGGGCTTTGTACCAGGGTGTCCATTGGCATCCTAGAAATAATTAATGAAAAAATAAACAGCAACAGTTCCAAAAGACTCTGCTGAAGAAAAGGTTGCATTTTTCACCACCGTCAGTAATATTGCGATCTTATGATAGACACAACAAATAGCTCTCTCGACATTCATTTTCTAATTTGGAGAATACAGGATTACTGAAAACAGTCTTTGTAATTACATTTTCATCTAATCCCACCAGAATCAAATCGATTGATCACACGTATAAAGTAATCTAACTTGTTTCAGGAATTCGCCACGCTCACCAAAGAACTAAACGGGGCGAGGGAGCAGCTGCTGGAAAGAGAAGAGGAAATATCGGAACTGAAAGCGGAAAGAAACAACACAAGGGTGAGTTTTTAATTCGATAATTCAGTAATCGACGTGACAGGGGGTAGTTGGCGGTGCTGATAGAATAATCGGATTGTGTGTTATATATTCTCTTTGCTTTGTTGGAAGTCCATTGTGTCTAATGGGTAGTCGTGCTACGATATATTTACAGATGAAATCAGCAGATTTGCCGAATCAAATACGAGAAACATTTCGAAACGCTTTGGATAATATGAAACGAACAAGAGAAATTATACATTTGTGGATTTTCTTGTCCTAAATAGAGGGTTATTCATGACCACTTGCGGAAAATAACATGGTGTGCTAGTATAGGATGTAGAAACACATCTGTGAAATTTTAGCGAAATCCGAGATGATGTATACAGTGTGTCTCACTTTGAGCAGCCACACCCTCATTTTCATTAAAAATTGAATTATTTGAAATTACTTTTCTTTTCATATTATAGTACTCAGAAATACCTACTTTTATGTTGATGAAAAATTCGTATATTATACCAGGGTCGATAATTTGTGAAACCAATAAAAATTGCAGTAGGCATTGGAAAAGGAGGAGAATATAATAAAAGCGAAAGGAAAAATAAATTACCGGCGATCTGAGTTTGGGAAGAGGGAGAGGGTGAGTTTTTAAGGGTAAAAATGGTTTATCTCGATTTCCGGCAAATCCCATGAAAAAAGTTAAATGGCAAAGTTGTAGGTAATAAAACGATTTACGACTTTGGTATTTACAATTTTTTCACATAATCTCAAAATTTATGTGAAAAATTCAAATAACCAAGTTTTCGATTTTTTATCTTCATCTTTTTCAAATAAAGAAAAAATTACGAAATTCGGTGAAAACTCACCTTTTGATGTCCCAAATATACTGTAATTTATGTTTACACCTCATTTTGACTTAATATCAAAAAAGCACCCTAATTTTCAATCAAAAAATCTTTCGACAAAATCGCAGCTTTTTTCAAAAGGTCGGTGTGCTTTTTGTTCGTTTAAATCTCTACTTTCTGATGGTGTCAAAATAAATATACATTACTATAGTAAATGTTCTCAGAATATGCAAATAATCGAAAAAAACTCTAACTCAAGATTTTTTTTAATCATTATGTACAATTTCATCATAAAAATGTAATTGCTGCAATTTTTTTCAGTTAACAAGTTTATTCATTAAATTCTAATTACATTCATGTCACAGAAAATCTCATAAAATATAAATATACATTGAATTTAGATACTTCAGTCTGATTACGTTATTCATTATAATATTCTCAAATACGTTAATATTTTTATTTATAAATACCTTATCTTGAATTTCAATCACTTGTACATTGGTTTTTGTCTCTTTGATGGCATTTCTTCATCGCTAGATTCGACAAACCTTTAAAATTTTAGTTGATCTTCGAAATCTTCAAGACTATCACCTTCTTCGTCTCCAATATTATTTCCTGTCTGCATTGGTTCTTCATCACAATTTCATCTGAATCATTAACTTCCTCGTAGGTTTTTTCTTCCATATTGAAGCAATTCTCAGAACCATGACAATTTGAGCATGAATTTGTTCATTTTAAACCATGCTTTCAGCAGCCACATTTTAAACTGTTACATCCAGTTTCGCAGCTGCAGCAAATAGTTTTGAGCAATATTTCCGGAATTAATTCCTTTTCTGTAAAGGACCCCGAACTTTTTGCTATATAAAATGGCGTTCTGTCAAATGTTCCAAATTTTTGGTATTTTGGAGGAGTCAATCTTCCTATGAAATACATCTGGGCCCAACTCGATTCTATGACTAGTTTTCGAAATACAGGGTGTTAAAGTTAGGAAATGACGACTTTTCCCCATCTTGTATCTCTAGAGAAAATCAATATATTTGAATTTTATGCTTGCAGTATTTTAAATATATCCTTTGGCAACTATCCCCCACAAAAAAAACTCAAGAACTTTTTACCACTACAGGGTGATTTCAATTCATACTCTTGATATTTTTCGAATTTCGAAATATTGATGCTATATGGTTTGGAAACACTTGTAGGATAAAAATTATCACAGCCTATTTTGTTGTCGCTTCATGTAATATCATCCCATGTCTCAATCATACAAGGCGTTTCACGAATGCTGTGGTATACCGTAATTAATTTCGCTTGAGTTTTCTTTCCCTCCTTGTATGTTTGAGTTGATAAATTGTATTCATTCCAGTTTTTGAAGATATGTCATTGTGGAAACTAGAGCATACAGGGTGCTAGTGTTTCCAAAACCAATGTTAACCACACGAAAATATCGGAAAACCACATTATTTTTCATCATTCTGTATTTTGGAATTATGACCCTTAGGTTTATATTTTTTGTTCATTATTCTATTCAAAATATTGTTATTTAAAAGCTGTAGAATTTTCAGCTTTTTTCTATGACTAGTTTTTGATGGATTCAGAAAACATTGTAAAGTGTGAAAAAATTTATACTTTTATAACCTCATGGAAATTGATTTTTTTCTCGTACTTGTACTTTGAGTTGAAACCGATATTGCCAGGTAGATTTTTTTGCAATAATAACAGTCTAACATTCGAACTTAGCATACTAGGTGTTTTTCTAGAAGAATATTTGAATATTACTTTCGTGATATTGAAAATTATTGATGAATCTAATTACCTACCTGGTTTTTACCGTTGATGCTCCTAAACAGAGAACAAGACTATATCAACTACACGAATTGATAGCGTAATAATGATGAGTCATTTCACATAATATATCTGATGATTATTGTTCACTCAGTCTGTGACAAAAATCAATACATTATATTTAATATTTAACGTTTCCACACCACCCAAGAGGTAGAGTTTCCGGCGCGTTTTTTTCCTTAGTGGTATCCCCTTTAGGCCTAGTCCACTCTGAAATATTTCATAACTTTGAATTAATTTCACGAAAACAAACAAATATCAAAGATATTGTCCTGAAACTCAAATCAATTCTGGACCGAGGTTCATAATTTCCGGTACTGCACTAGGTTTCAAATTATTCTATTGCCGTTTTCAGACGAATCTTCATATGAATTACACTTTTCTCACACAAATGTTCTGCTGGGGTCTCTTCTTAAAGACAAATAATAACCAAAAATCATGCCTTTTTTGTCAAACTAAAATAATATTTAAGCTATTTTTTTAGTGACAAGTCTTCCTGTTGATGAAGAAGCACTGTTGCACTGTCATTATAATTACAGTAGCGTAGGGTACATTATTGTTTTAGATAAGTTTATTTCGCGCCTAAAATTCGGAGTAATCTAAATCTAATAGTTATTTGTTTTACTACGCATAAAAGCACAAGATTTAATGGCGCGGCTGGTGTTTCATAGCCGAGCGTAGCGAGGCTATGAAACCAGCCGTGTGAAACATATAATTTGTTCTTTAAATTTGTTCCAATTCCACGCAAAATCGACTTTTTCATATTTAAATTGCGTTTCATTATCAATATCCAAATAACTAAATTATTTTATCAAAGGTAACTGGGCCCTGCGTTACTATGTTTACCGCTGATGACGTTTGTTGAATATGTTTGTTTACTGTTTACTTTGTCATTGTCAATTTTGAAAAGTTGTCATGTTAGAAATGGATTTACTGCAAAGTGAGGATGAATTGATGCAATTAACACCACCTGAGATAAGAGACCAGGCGCGAGATGTGGAATTTAACTTTTTACCGGAAAAATCAAGAACTGTATATAAACTCACATACAGCAGATTCATGGAATATAGACAGAAGAAAAATATATGATCTTTCTCTGAAAATGTGCTGATTGTCTATTTTTCCGATCTTTCAAAGAAATTAAACGAACTTTTTCTACCTAGGCATTAAAAGTACAACTTCTAAGCCTGCCAAGTGTCATTAAAAGGCCGCTTTTAATGTATTTTGGAGAAAAAAGGTTTTTTTCGGTTTTAAAAAGTCCTAAATGCGCTGTTAATTTCTCTCTTTCAAATGACATGTGTTTTATTGCCTCATAACAAAAAACTCTGAATTGGAATACCAAATTATTTTCAAACTTGACAACGATCTACTCAAACTACGCTGATGACGAGCATGCGCACATCGTATTCGGGTCGCATACGGGGCATGAATTGATTTGAGTTTCGGTCCAGAATTGATTTGAGTTCAGGACAATATCTGTGATATTTGTGTGTTTTCGTGAAATTAATTCAAAGTTATGAAATATTTCAGAGTGGACTAGGCCTAAAGGATATACCACTAAGGGAAAAAAACGCGACAGAAACTCTACCTCTTGGGTGGTGTGGAAACGAGTTTAAATATTAAATATAATGTATTGATTTTTGTCACAAACTGAGTGAACAATAATCATTAGATATATGATGTGAAATGACTCATCATTATCACACTATCAATTCGTGTAGTTGATATAGTCTCGTTCTCTTGAAAAATATCTCAATTTTTTGAAGCGATAAAATATAAATAGGCCACATAGTTTAGGAGCATGAACGGTAAAAACGAGGTAGGTAATTCATCAATAATTTTCAATATCACGAAAGTAATATTCAAATATCCTTCTAGAAAAACACCTAGTATGCTAAGATCGAATGTTAGACTGTCCTTATTGCAAAAAATTCTACCTGGCAATATCGGTTTCAACTCAAAGTACAAGTACAAGAAAACAATCAATTTCTGTGAGGTTCTATAAGTATACATTTTTCAAGCTTTACAATGTTTTCTGAATCCATCAAAAACTATAGTCATAGAAAAAGGCTGAAAATTATACAGCTTCTAAATAACAATATTTTGAATAGAATAATGAACAAAAAATATAAACCTTGTATGATTGAGACATGGGATGATATTACATGAAGCAACAACAAAATAAGCTGTGATAATGTTTATCCTACAAGTGTTTCCAAACCATATAGCATCAATATTTCGAAATTCAAGAAATCGCAAGAGTATGAATTGAAATCACCCTGTAACGGTAAAGAGTTCTTGGGTTTTTTTTGTGGGGGATAGTTGCCAAAGGATATTTTTAAAATACTGCAAGCAAAAAATTCAAATATATTGACTTTCTCTAGAGATACAAGATGGGGAAAAGTCGTCATTTCCTAACTTTAACACCCTGTATTTCGAAAACTAGTCATAGGATCGGGTTGGGCCCAGACATATTTCATAGGGAGATTGGCTCCTCCAAAATACCAAATTTGGAACATTTGACAGAACGCCATTTTATATAGCAAAAAGTGCGTGGTCCTTTGGGCATAATGCCACGTCGATGTTGATCCCAGCCCCAATCTGTTGCTGTCAGTTCGTTACCCAACCAAGTTTGAAGCTGATGATATGCCCTGTAATAATGTTGTTCTGCTGCTACCTCTGTGGATGAGAGGTTTGCCAAAATGAAAGATGATTAAATTTTTGCCAATGGATATTTTTGAAATCTTGATTGATTCGTGTTATTTTTTCATTTTTACATTCATAAATAAATACATTTGATTAATTTTAATCCATTTTTTTATATCTTCTTCACTTGCATCTTATTATAAAAATCATTGGCCAAATTTGACAAATTTTTAGCATCTAATTTCCGATACTTTTCTTTCCTTTTCCGGCAACTCCAGATGTTTCGCAACCGAAATGCAACAATTTTTTTGAAGGATTCATGTTTGAAACTATTAGACGTGAAAAATAGATCTTTTACATTTGTAGAACCTGCTTTGAGAGAATAAATGTCATGATAATTTGAATTTAATTGATTTGAAAGTACCAAAAGATCAATATCTTGACCCACAACAATGAAAGTTTTATTAGTATCTTTGGCAATTTCTATCAAGGTCTTAATTATGTCAGCATCAGCTAACGGTTTTTACAGCTGCTACGAAATAACAGGTATGTAGTAAGGCCCAGATCCTCCTTGCTCCTTCCCCACTTCTCTATGAAATACCTTTCAATGGGCCAAAATTTTCAGTAGGTCACTCAGGTATATAAATTATCTCAAAACAGCAATAAAAAGGCATCTACAAATATAATTTAAAGAAGATTTTACAACTTTCTCAAAATATTGTAGATGTCTTGTTAAATATTTCATCATCATCATTGCCAGTGAATGAAGCATACATAATAAAGAATATGGCAATTTGTTCAACTCGGTTCGGTAAATCTCTTTTATCAACGTTAGTGGATGTAAACAATAATACATTATTCAAAACATGGCTACCAAAACGTGTTTCAGAGCAATTCACTGATGCTGATGTTACTTGTATCAATTCTTCGGGTGGTAAATATACGCTAGCATATTTGGGTCAAAGTCAACAGAGTTTCGTTGGCATGAAAACGCGATCGTTGGTGAAATTCAATCTCATTGTCCAATAGTAATAGTTACTTTCCACTTATCATAAGCTAATTCTGATTATTTATATTATAGAAGATAATTGTAGGGCGAATATAAAAAGTTTTCATAAATCTTTAAACACACTCTTTCTTGTGTGTCACCAAAAGTCTGATTGCCGAAAGTTCGATGTGAGTATTACTGATTATATCGTAAGCAAACTCATTTATATTACCTTCATCAACTTATTTGTTTGTTAATTATAGTAGTTTTCGATATGCAATTTTTTTTTGTCAATGTAACTTGGAACCTTTCGTTTTTTGAGTAATTAAAGTGTAAATTTTAACAAATAGCTCGAAATTGTACTGATTAAAAAAAAATCGAATTCGATATATTTCGATTTTTTGCATTTTCTGAGAACATTTACTACAGTAATATACATTTTTCATTACACCATCAGAAAGTAGAAATTTCAACGAACAAAAAGCACATCGACTTTTTGAATAAAACTGATATTTTGGCGCAAGAATTTTCGATTATAATATAAAGTCAAAATAAGGAGAAAAAATAAATATTTCAAATCAAATAAATTACAGTGTATTTGGGACATAAGAAGGTAAGTTTTCACCAAATATCGTGGAAAAAAAATTGTTGTTGTAAACATTTTTTTCAATTATGATTTTGTTTTTTCAATCTAGAGTGCTATTAGACCGTCAGATAGTGACAGATTTAGGTGCCCCATTTTCACATACAAGCCTCGAATAGGGTTGAAAAGTAAGTCGATGTTGAGTTAAATGAAGAGAAATTTACGAGTGGCTCGTGGGGAAAACATATGGAAAAATCAAAAAGAATTTCCATTAAATTTTCCAACGACAAAATCTACTTTTCCATTCGCGCCACTCAAGCCATTATGTTTTTTGGTCTAGTGACGATGTAGGTTTTCATAGTTTCGATGGGCTTGCGTGGGAAAATCTGTTAAAATCTAGATTTTTCTTTACAAGATTACAGCCTTATTTTAACCCTTTAGCCACCTTCAACACTCAAGCCTTTGATCTTCCGAAGCCAGGTTCTACTAATTAATGATTAGATGAACACGGCTCGCGTTAAAATATTTCCATATGTTTTCCCCAGGAGCCACTGGTAAATTTCCCTCTATTTTACTCAACATCGATGTACTTCTCAATTCTATTCAAGGCTTGTATGTGAAAATGGGGCACCTAAATTTGTCACTATCTGACGGTCTATATATGGATACGTTCAAATCACTATTTACAGTCCTAACATTTTGGGAAAAATACAATGCACTGTTTTCGGTTAAAATGTATGTGCTACGTAAAATTTAATTCAAAAATTTTCAAACGGCATCATGGTGGCTAGTCGGGTTGGGAATTTTTTTTATTTCGATTCAATTTATATACCGCACACTCACAGGTTTTAAACAAAATTCCGTTAAAAAACTCAAATACTTACTACGTTAGAAGTTTCATGAAATGAAGCATCTTTTGCTACTAAAATAAGATTCAAATGCATCGAGTAACCTTTGACAAACACAACTGATGAAACAAAATCATTAGGGAAGTCGACTTCTCATTTTACAAAGTAAACTGGGTATTTATTGTATAATTATTGAAAGAACATGTTAATGATAATATTTCTGCAAGAAGGTATGTTATTAGCTTTTGGACTATCGATTTTCTTTCATCAGTTGTGTTGGTTTACAGGTTGCTCGATGCATTCAAATCTTATTTTAATCTCGTAAGGTCCTTCATTTTGAGAAATTTCTATTGTAATCTTTTGAGCACTATCACCAAAAAAATTTGAATAGGGAAAGTAGTAAGTCTGACACATCATTGAAAAGGTAATTTCATAAGAAGTTCATCCATCTCAATTTTCGCCACCTAACTTTATATTTTGGCGCCCTCTCGCGGGAAAAACAACTGTTTTGTATTCTGAATTATGATACTTCATTTGCAAGCTATTTTGACAATAATTCGGTGACAGTGCATTTTAGAATGGCGGCTCCAAAATGGCGGACATGATTTGCAATTATGGTCCGAATCGATTCAAAATTGATGTGATGGTTTTCATGGTCGGAAATTATGATTTTTTTGTCAACGCAGAAAAAACAAGATGGTGGCTCCAATATGGCGGACGAAATTAGTATGTGGGGATTTTACAAGTTTTCAGTATCACTAAACTGATTCACACTTGTCCTCCTTGGATCAAAAATCGACATGTTTTTGCATTTTTTTCACAACACATGTAATTTGAAGATATTCGATCTGTTTCGTTTTTGGTGCCCCACCCTGTATAATATGTATAAGGCGAAGGGTAGTCTTGACTGATTAGTTAAGGAAAAATGCGGATGGATCTTGAGGATGCAGTTAAAATACTGGACTGTTCAAAAGAATACTCTTTGTTACATGGTCGAACTTTCGGAAATGTTTATTTCAATTATTTATTTTATTTTATTTACTGAAAACTTCAGGAAATTTACATCGCCCTCAGATTTGTATTGGGAGGAGACTTAATTTTTCGAACTTAACCCCCGTGCCGAATCATGTCTGCAAGTTTCGAAAAATTTGCGGAGTCTTCAGTTTTGTAATGTGTGTACACCACATTTTTCAGAAACAGTGATGTACTTTCCTTGTCTGCAAATTTCCGTTGATTTGCAGAACATCCAGGCTTACCATGGATAGAGACCTACTTTTTTTCTAAAAGGGGTTATCTTTTCAATCGTTTTTAGTGTTTCCAAAGGTGGGGACCATTTTCTTTGAAGCTGGTTCATTCTTTTTCTTAGATTTTGGTTTATTGATAATGTCTGTGCCGTCGGTTTTCCTGTGGGAGGATATCTTGGGAGTATTTGGTATTGCCCCTTTTTCCGGTTCACCTGTATATTATATATTGTATTCATTTCGTTTGTTTTTCTGATATTCAGGGTTGCAGAGCCCATGGGTTTGGTATAGTCAGTCCGTCCTTGATATTGCTTAGATTAGATTTGCTTTTAGCACAAACAACAATATTGTTTTTAAAATTCAAAAAGAGCAGCTAATATGAACAACTCACTAAAATTTATTTTTATCAATATTTTTCAACTTTGTAAGCTGAACTCCGCCTTTTATGCCGTTATTTTTATGTATACAGGGTGTTTCTTAAGTACGTGTAGAAAATTCAGGAGCGTGTTGCTGTCATCAAAATAAGAAGAAAAGTTCCTATAAACATATTCGTTTCTGAGATACAGAGTGTCAAAGTTGAATTCTTATTTTTATTTTTTATGAATAATTTCAAAATAATTTTGCTATTTGGGTAAAGTTTGGTATCTGGGGATATTTTTATTTAGTTTTTGTATAAATTTATACCTGGTATAGGTCACTGCGAGCAACTGTTTTCGAGTTATTGAGATTTGAAATAATCGATACAAGTGATTTTGAATGACAAGATTTTCACATTTAAAATAAATTCAATTAGTAATTAGTTTTTTCACAATTACCATAAAATTTGATTTTGTCATTGAAAAATCATCACAGATACCAAACTTTACTCGAATATCACAAATATTTTGTAATTTATTCTATACTCTGTATCTTAGAAACGAATAACTTGCCGACATGTGTTTATGGGAACTTTTTTTCTTACTTCGACGCCAGCAACTCGCTCCTTAAGTTTCTACACGTACTTAAGAAACACCCTGTATAATATAATGTTATTCGAAACAACTGGAATGGACAATCAAGACGCTATTGTGATTATTATTATTATTTTCCAATTCTGTTTTGCGTCCTGTTTCATTTCCAAAACTGATATTTTAAATCGCAACACATAAAACATATTACTTACATACTTCTTCAATTGTGTCCAAGGACTCCAAGGCTTTAGGCGGACCAATCCAACATCCAACTGATGAACTGACAAACCCCTATCGACGTAACTTTCATTTTCGAAAAACTGAACAAATTACATCGGTTACCGTTGTCTAGAACTATTGGCAACGCTGTACAGTAAATATGACAGTGACCATGCAATAGCTTGTGGACAGTAGCAGAACAATTTTTGTCTTTCCGTTCATGTTTCGAAAATCATTATTAAAAATATAAATCGTTTGATTTTATGTCTGAAAAATGGTATGAATAGTTCCTCAATGTTCAGTCTTCTGAATTTCATATAAATATCACTTGCAAAATCGAATCTTCTCAACTGTCTTTGATTTTATAACAAGATTTTCAGATTTATTTTGAATTGTGAGGGAACTTTGAAGTGAAAAATTCTAAAAAAAATCATGATTATCTTCTACTTTGACATTGATATGTCATGACATTTGAAATGTAATTTGGGAAAACTTTAAAAAAACTCAAAAATTAGGTTTTTATTTTTTTCCTCGAAATCAGATTTTCTTCTACATCTCTCTAATTATTCAATTTGAATGCCAAAATAATTTTTTTCAGAATCTTTAACCTCGCCGTTAATTTTTTCATGGGTTTATATGAACCTTAAGCATGTCTTACATCCTGGAGATGAAGACTAAAACTGTATCAGATCAGTTTTCTTCACATTCACCTTCAAAGAATTTTTCGAGACTCAAAAGTGTTCAATTTTTATTGGAGTTTCTTTGAATTATCCGCATTTACTGCGATCGTTGTATCATCGGCACACTGTGGAAGTTTTAAATACCCAAAAGAAACCATCCCAAAAAATGGTCAAACATATTTTCACCCCGCTAGACTCCATATTGATGTTCAAACATGTTCTATCCCTTCGTTCCCTTTATTGGCCTATCCGGCCTCATATGCTAATAACTGTAACGCGTGCTAAATAATGCATAACTAATTAGGAACCCAACAAAACGTCTGTCCCCGCCTTCAAGTTACCCTATTATGTTCTTTAGCTGTTCCCGCATTATCCCATCTAATTGGTAATTTACCCGGAAATCCTCTCCGTTGTTGGCTGCGTTCTTGCTTCAGTTTTCGACAAAACGGGATCCTCTACGTCGTCAAAATGTAATGGTGTACCGGATATTTGGGCCCGGTTATAGTAGAAGAACTAATGGATGGTCGAATACACACATACAGGGTGGGACATTTGTGCGTCAGAGCCCTATGGCTCAATTTCCATGATAGCTAAGGAAGATCACTCAAAAACGAAAGTTAACTAGACAACAGGGTCTGTAACCATACATTTTTGTCGTGTATATAGGGTGAGTCGAGAAAAAATTCAGTGGCCGCCATAAAGTAAGTAGGTTAAATCAAAGAATATCTACAATACTGAACAAGAAGCGACACTCTTGTCGGCGCCTTTGATGTTCGGAGGGTAATTTTTGATGACCTCCGCCATTTTGTTGGGGTGCTAAAGGCCGGGACACAGGAAAAAATTCATTATTGAACGACAGAAGCTGCTTCCGCGAACCGTAGGAAGCGTTGCGAAATGAAAAGAAATATATTTGGTATCATTTAAGATTAGCTGATTTATTTATTTAATTTTCATACGAGAAAGGGTTGAAATTTTTCAAGCACAGAAATTGTTAAAAATTACTTAAATAATAATACAACCACAGAACAAAACTATATCATAGCACAGAACATAATAATTCTGACAGTTGACAATGGCAACAATGAATCAGCTCCATCGACATAACCTTGTTAGATCAGCTGTTCAACATCCGCCATTTTGCCAGTAAATATGCGCACTAGAAAACGATTTTCCCCCACCACTGCTACTGTCGCTTCTTGTTCAGTATTGTAGATATTCTTTGGTTAAATGACGGGTGTGAAAGCAGCAACGGTTTTCCTAGCAACGTTTTAAAAAAAAATTCGTTACGGTGTTTACAAATAACCGTCGCTCGACGTTTTTTGACGGAAATGAGTTATTCTACACCTGCTGAATATGTTCTAAAGGGTGAAATATTTTGTGAACCTCAATATCCCTCGAAGTAGAAAAATTTTGAAACAGTGGAAATACCCGTTGCCCGAAGTTTTTTGACGGAAATGGGTTATTCTACACCCGCTGAATACGTTCTATAGGGTGAAATATTTTGTTAGCCAAAAACAACCCCTCAACATCACTCCGAAGTAGAAACATCTTGAAATAGTGGAAATACCGATTGCTCGAAGTGTTTTGACGGAAATGGGTCATTGTACATCTGCTGAATGTATTCTATAGAGGGTGAAATATTTTGTGAACCAAAAACTACCCCTCAACATCACTCCGAAGTAGAAATATATTGAAACACCCGTTGCTCGAAGTTTTTTGGCGGAAATTAGTCACTCTGCACCATCTAGAACGTATTCAGCAGGTGTAGAATAACCCATTTCCGTCAAAAAACTTCGAGCAACGGGTAATTCAACTGTTTCAAGATTTTTCTACTTAGTAAGGATGTTGAGGGGTAGTTTTTGGTTTAAAAAATATTTCATCCTCTAGATTATATTCAGCAGGTGTAGAATAACTCATTTCCATAAAAAAACTTCGAGCAACGGTACTTCAACTGTTTCAAGATTTTTCTACTTTGGAGGGATGTTGAGGGGTAGTCTCTGATTCACGAAATATTTCACCCCATAGAGAGTATTCAGCAGGTATAACTCGTTTCCATTAAAAAATCTCGAGCAACGTGTATTTCAACTGTTTCAATATTTGTCTACTTTGGAGGGATGTGGAGGGGTAGTTTTTGGTTCACAAAATATTTCACCCTATAGAACGTATTCAGCGGGTGTAGAATAACCCATTTCTGTCAAAAAACCTCAAGCAACGGGTATTTCAAGTGATTCAAGATTTTTCTCCTTCTGAGGGATGTTGAGGGGTAGTTTTTGGTCCTATAGAACATATTCAGCAGATGTAAAATAATTCATTTCCGTCAAAAAACGACGAGCAACGGTTATTTGTAAAGACCATAGAGAAAAAAAATTTAAAAAACCGTTGCTAGGAAAACCGTTGCTGTTTTCACACCAGTGGTAAAACGTGGGAAAAATATTTGTTACACTACCTAGTATTGGAGAAAACAAATTGAGTAATCGGTTGTACCTGCCCGACAATCTGAAAATCGTTTTTGACACATATCACGTGAGCACTGGTATGGCAGCAGATTAAAAAAAAATATCATGAATAGGCAAAAAATGGAGTCAGTTGGCAAGATATCGAAAATAATTAAAAAGGGCGACTGTTTTTAGACCACTCCCTAATAACTTTTGAACAGTCTGACGTACAAACCTGAAACAAAAAAACATTTTTTACTCCTACCGCTATAGAAAGTACACACTTTCCTCCCTCAAACCAGGAAGGAAACTCATTCTTTTCCTCCCTAGGGAGGAAACTACTTTTCCTCCCTAGGGTGGAAAGTACTTTTCCTCCCTAGGGTGGAAAGTACTTTTCCTCCCCCTCATTTCAAGTAAGTTGTAAACGATGAAACTTGTGAATCTATTATAATCAAATTGTTTCCGTAATTTCTAGAACATCTTATATATCCTGTATTATGGTAAAAATCAAACATGAATGTTACTTCTACTCTAGTTCTTTAATAGCTATTTTTGTATTTAGAGCGCAAAGTGATTGATTGTTGCTCGACAAAGAGATAAATCTTTGGAGAACGACAATGACACTTTGTGCTCGAAATACACACATTATTTTTTCTACAAGCGCAGCTCTTAGAAAAAAATGATCGACACTTCATTCAAATAGGCACATAACATTACTTATGAGAAAATCACTCAATAGCAATCCGAAATGTATAAGCTATCTAAATGTCCAATAATTCAAATCACTAACAAGAAAAAAGTAAAATAACGTCCTTGAAAAAAAATAAATAAAATTTGTAATTGCCAGGAGATGAACCCGGGACCTTCGGATTACAAGCCCAAGACGCTAGCCATTGCACCACCGCAGATTCTTAGATACACATGACTGTATTGTCTATACTTTCCATCAAGTAAGAATAGTTCTATTTGCAAACAAAGTCACAAAAAGGTTTTATTGAGTGGGTAGGAGGATTGGTGCGATTACCAAATATAATTAACTATACTCTAATTTTTACTCGTAGGTACCTGTGACAATGACATATCTACAAACGAATTCATAACATTATAGTGTCAGTGTCAATGTGATTTACTAAGTATATAGGTACCGAATCGTAAAATTTCTTCAGTTTTTTTTGGTACAATGTCATCTGACGATGAAATGTTAGATTTTACTCCCCCAGAAGTATGCAATTTAGCAAACGAAACAACGAAGGAATTGCTGTCAGAAAAATCAAAACAGAAGTATGATTTGGCGTACGATAATTTTATGGCATGGAAAGAAAGAAGTGACGCAAAAAGCTTCTTCGAGGTAGTTTTATTGGCTTACATAGGAGAATTAGGAAATAAGTACAAGCCAAGTACTGTCTGGTCAATTTATCCTATGTTGCGAACATCTTCGAGAGCTAAACATAAACATTGGAAATTACCTGAAATTGAAAGCGGTACTCAAAAGACGCTCAGTCGGATATAAACCAAAAAAAAAACAGGTTCGAATCGAGCTATAAAGATTTTCAAACTTCAGAAAAGAGCTATAAGACTCATTACAAATTCAGACTATAGGGATCATTGTCAACCTCTTTTTCTGAGACTTCAAATTATGCCACTACCCACCTCATATCTATACAGTGTCCTGTTAGAAATTCATAAGAAGGCAAATATGTTAATCAAACAATCTGACGTTCATGATCACAATACCAGATCCACAAATAATATTCGAGCAAATCGCTACCGCCTGAATACTTCAATCTTTACAATCATTTGCCAGATGATTTTCAGTGTTTCTCAATGTCTCATTTTAAAAATCCCTTGAAGAGTTATCTCTTGAGATATTGCTTCTACTCTGTCGATGAATATGTTAGTCATTTACAAAATAGAAATTTGTGAACATATTCACCAATAATTTTTTAATATTTTTTTTATAGCGTGTTGATCTGTCAGTTCAATTTGATTGTTTCGTAATATTTATAATGACTTTATTTTTAATAATTGGTATCTGCTACCTTTTCATCTGTTTTTTATAAACTTGTATTTTTTTAACGTGCTACAAACATTTTAGTAGTTAAATAAATGAATCTGAATCTTCACGAAATAACTTTTTTTAATTAACTTTTTTTTTATTTGAATGTTTGAAAATTAAAGAGTGATACTCATGTCACTTATAAACTCACTTTTATAGTAGATATACGAGGATATATTTAAAAATTCTTAGCCTACTAATAGAACCAAACAAAATTTCAATGTCAAAATATTTTATTACTCAACATATTCTCCTCTTAATTGGATACATTCATTACAGCGAACCTGCAACGTCTCTAGACCTTTCAAAAAAAATGTTTCTTCTTGCTCTGCAAACCAGACCTCCACAGCTTTAATCACCTCCTCGTTGGAAGAAAATTTACGACCTTTTAAACTTTTTCTTCAGTTGAGGAAAGAGATAATAGACGTACGGAGCCAAATCTGGTGAATAAGGGAGGTGTTCTAGTAATTCAAACCCTAAATCACGAATTTTTTGCACGGCAACATGAGATTTGTGTGCAGGGGCGTTGTCCTGCAAAAACAAAACACCTTTGGATAGCTTTCCGCGTCTTTTCTCTTTAATTTTTTCCCGTAGAGTGGTTAGTAATGTCGAATAGTAATCTCCAGTTATTGTTCTACCCTTATCCAAAAAATCAATCATGATTACTCCATGGCAATCCCAAAAAACTGAAGCAAGAACTTTTCCAGCAGATTTTTGGACACGAAACTTCTTAGGTCTTGGAGAACCGGAGTGTCGCCATTCCATCGATTGTTGCTTTGTTTCTGGGTCGTAGAAATGTACCTAAGTCTCATACATAGTAACAATTCGGTTTAAGAAGTCTACATCGTTTTCAAATCGAGCACAGATCGAACGCGATGCTACTACCCTTGCACGCTTTTGGTCAACATTCAAACATTTGGGGATCCATTTTGCAGCAATTTTTCTCATGTCCAAATTGACGTGAACTTTATGATGAACGCGTTCGTATGAAATATTCATTGCTTCAGATATCCGTTTTATCCCAATTCGACGGTCTGTTAAAATCATGATATTTTCGGGGACTAACACAGAAACTGGCCTTCCCGATCGGTCATCATCTTCAATGGAAAATTTACCTCTCTTGAAGCTTGCAGTCCAATTTTTCACGGTCGCATACGAAGGACATTGATCACCAAGGGTATTAAGCATATCTTCGTAGATCTGCTTACCTCTTAACCCTTTTAAATACAGGCACTCGATGATAGCCCGATACTCCAATATTTCGATTTTCACAATTTCGGTGGACATATTTTTTCTTTCAATTTTTTGCGTAACTCTGGTTTACTTTTTTGACGTCAAACTTTACACTAACACTTCTAATAAGTTATTGTTCGTTGCTATGGTAACGCAATATTTTGTTTATGCAGGGAACTGGTCTAGGCTAACTAGATATCAATACATCCTCGTAATGTGATTTAGTGACATAACAGAGAAAGTTGGACAGACGTAATAAATGGTTTACAATCACATGTTATTTATTTACAAAATTCATAACTGTGCGTTTTTCAATAGGGTCATAATGAGCTCTCTATTTGTGGTAATGAACTTTCTGGTACTTGCTTTATAAATTTTGATATTTGAAATTTCACGTATATCATCTGGTCATGTATTATATAATTTTGGTGCAAAATAAAATATGGTTCTTAAAGAGAGGCACTTACAGATTTTGTGTAAATCTGGTATTTTGACTTTTTATCGTGTGATACGTTGCTTTATTGGAATGAATCCATACGAGACATTGGAACGCATATAGACTCCTAGCGTCAAGTAATTTGGTTTCGTCATACAATACCGTTTGGGTTTCCTGAAGATAATTTTTATAATTAAATTTTGGACAACTTTAATATTGTATAGTTAGGTTAGGTTTGAAAGTGAGTGGGCCCGTATCAACATTTTCAAATACTCCCCCTCCCACACTGTTATACAATATCTTATTACTGATTCAACCAAAGAATTATATATTAATCATCAAGTTTTTTTGGTTAGGAAAGCTCTAAGGTTATATATTCTATACGTCAATTCTCTTAGTCTTTTAACCATATGTAGGATATATTCATTCCATGTCATTCGCTGGTCCAAAATCACTCCAAGATACTTTATTTTGTTCACCTTTTCTATAATCGGGCATTTGCAAGATATCTTAGTACATATGGGCTGATGTATATGTATTTTTTGCACCTCGGGTTGTTGATTATTTTGGAGAGAAAATGTTATAAATTTTTTCTTCGAAATGTTGAGGTTGAGGAGATTATCGTTCAGCCATGTCTGTATATTTCCAAGACTTTCTTCTGCATCCTTATATACCTGCTGCCAAGTGTCGCCTCTGAAAATTATTGTTGTATCATCAGCGTATCAGAGCAAGATCCCAGGGCCGTCAGACTCCTATGTTCGCATGCCTACCTGCTAGCTTGACCAGATGACCATTCTTCAGATATTAGGGAATCAAGGTACGTAAAAACACTACTCACTTAGTTGAATTGCCAGTCTACAGATATTTTTCTATAACCCACGGTGGGTTCGTGGACAGAGTCACTAGTTACATGCGGTGAAAGAGTCCTTCCACCATGGCCTCAACACGGTCATGGTTCTGTTGGATATGAAGAAAGCCTTTGATACCGTCTGGGTTGAAGGTCTGATCGCCAAACTGTTACGAACAGACATGCCAGTATATATGGTGAGACTCATCAACTCATATCTCGTTGGACGGACTTTTGAGGTGAGAGTGAATAGCACGCTCTCGTCAGCGTAAATCGAAGCAGGTGTTCCGCAGGGCTCGAGTCTCTCGCCACACTTGTATTCCCTTTATACGCATGATCTTCCTCAACACGAGAGTGTGGAGACGGCAATGTATGCGGATGACACTGCTTTATACTGTCACTCCTTCTCAAGCGCTGTTGCCGTGACACGGATTCAGTGGAGACTGGATAGGGAAATCCTGCCGTATTTCGCGGAGAACAAGATCGTGGTGAACCCGGATAAGACCGAGGTCATCAACTTCACGAGGAAATATAAGTTCACCAAAATCTACCTTAAGTTGAGGATCTCGGACAAAATCATAAAGGAGTTGAGTCCTGTGAAATACCTGGGAGTCCAGATGGACAGGCGGCTGACAATGAATGCCCACTTAACTCTGGCGATTATGCGGGCTGCTGCTGCAGTAAATCGGATATACCCGCTAGTCTACAGAACATCGCATCTGTCTCTGCACAATAAGATACTGATGTACAAAACGATGGTGCGGCTGGCATTGTTATACGCCTATCCAGTGTTTTGTAACCTGTACAAGACTCAATTCCAGAGGCTTGACAGGATTCAGAACAAGGTTCTTCGTATTGCCACCAATAGTGACAGTTATATTCGTTTGGATGCGTTGCGAGAGCTTGCGGGCGTCGACTCCATCCCGACATACATTAAGCAACTTGCTTATAAGTTTTATAAGTATTTTCTTCCCAAAAGCCCGCTAACTGCGGGTCTTACCAGTATAAGAGTGCATGGCAACCTACCACGCAAACATGGTTGGGTGTTATATGAGTCGCTGGACATCTTCCAGGAGCGCTGGGTAGAACCGGCGCCGTAGGGAATCCAAGTTGAGAATCTAAAACGTCAAGTACTTCAACGCGGTTTTTTGCTTCTAGCATTTTCCGGGGCAACAACCAAATTATGGTTCTCACAAACTACCAACCATCAACTTTTTACATCGAATGTGACAACACGCGCACAAGCTTTGCAGGAGGTGCGAATACTCCAGTTGCCACCATTATTTCTGCCAAAGGTCGACATTTCCGCGAATCAGCGGAGGCAGTGATCAGCGCCCTCTCTATATGGGGACCCTTGGCACTGTCAAAAGGTATCGTGCACGTCACCTGAGCTGGCAACAGCTGGGTGGCGTGAAGCACACTTGCCGTCCTCTCCTACCTTTCATCATATCCCCCCGCCGGGCGAAGATGGACCGAAGAAAGAGTAGATGCTTCGGGCAGAAAAATGAAATGTTAAAGATAACTTTGATGAAATAAACTTTTATTTATTTATTTACTAGTTACTACCCCGAAGCTACCGAGTTCAAATCTCGTCTCCAACTTTCTTTTTTTTAACCCAGCAGACGCATCACACTAGGGTCAGCCATCTCGGTTGGAAACGGCTTCGACTTTAGGAGGATTTTTGTTCAAAAAGAAATTTAAAAGAAAACAGAATTTTGGTAAATAAAAGATTCTGTTAAGATTTCCTTATAAGTAAAATCCCAGGGGCTGCAGAGGTAACTTATTTTTGAAAAGATGAAAACTTAGGTTCTGAGTGGTGTCTCATGTACTTTCAATACTTGCGTGCTTGTGGAGTTCGCTGTGACACCTGGGCAGGTACCAGGTGAGAAAGGTAACTAAAAATAAGAGTTTCCTAACTTAAATTTGTGTGGCTGATTTTTATGCATATTTTTTAGAATTTCACTCTGAAGTCATTTGTGGAGCTTTAAAGCGTCCGACACCTTTGAAATTACTTCAGAGTGTTATTCTACAAAATACATATGAAAATCAATTAAAGTTAAGTAACTCCCATTTTTAGTTACCTTTCTCACCTGGTACCTGCCCAGGTGTCAAAGAGCGAACTCCACAAGCACGCAGGTATTAAAAGTGCATGAGACACCACTCAGAACCTAAGTCTTCATCTTTTCAAAAATAAGTTATGCCTGAAGGCCCTGGGATATTACTTATAAGAAAATATTAACAAAATCTTTTATTTACCAAAATTCTGTTTTCTGTTAAATTTTTGAACAAAAATCCTGCCAGAGTCGTAGCCGTTTCCAACCGAGATGGCTGACCCTAGTGTGATGCGTCTGCTGTTAAAAAAAAAAAAAAAAAATTGGAGACGAGATTTGAACTCGAGAGCTCCGGGGTGGTAGTTAGTGACTCTGTCCACGAACCCACCGTTGGTTACTGAAAAATATCTGTAGACTGGCAATTCAACTAAGTGAGTAGTGTTTTTACGTACCTTGATTCCCTAATTAATATCTGAAGAATGGTCATCTGGCCAAGCTAGCAGGTAGGCATGCGAACGTAGTACATAGTAACACTATTCAATCGTACACATTTCGTTCGTTTAAAAATAAGTAACGTCTGGCGGTCTTGGGATCTAGGACTATATGAGATCAAATCAAATGAAATTCAAATTGGTTTTTTCAAACTGCTACACATTTTCACGCTTTTACATAATGTTGTTTAGAATAAAATTTCGAGATCGGGCACACTAGCCTAGGCAGGATTGCCTGTCTGCCATGTGCTCGAACTGAGAAATTTTTAAGTTAAATGTAAATTTATTTGACAAGGTGAGTAAGAGATGAGATGACCTTTAATGTTTCTAATATCAGCTATGCTATTGGTATATACTAAAAACAACATAGGACCCAAAATTGTGCCTTGGGGTACCCCAACGGAAATTTCACGAGTACAACTGATACTGTTTCCAAATTTAACACGCTGTCTTCTGTGAGATTGGTAATTTCTGAAGATCGTAATTGCTGGTCCACGAACTCCATACATGTAAATTTTGTTTAACAGTTTTGCAAGGGACACTGTCGAAAGCCTTGACTAAATCGACATGCACAATCAATCACCCACTTTTTTTCAATATTCTAGTACTAAACTTCTCTCCATATGTTACATATTTTATGTCGGGCACTGTTTATTAGTACATTTTACCAAATACTTTAATGACCCCCATCTACCCTTGCAATATTATTGACTCGAAAGTTATGATTAATGTCATGTGCAGATGCATATCGAAAAAATAATTGTGGTCACGATCATGGAATTTTAGAGAAAATAAGTATACGAGTAATGCCATTTCGTAAAATGAAGTATGATTTTATTTTGTTTTTTTATTTTTTAATATTACCTAATTTTTTCGTTGATGAGTGTTTTGCATGTCGAGTAGGATAACATGCTATTTGCGAAAATTCTCGGTATCGGGGCGTTTTCAAGCCACTCTCAAGCTTTTGGGATTTTCCGTCAACCAGAATGCAACAAAAGTTTGCTATATATTTCTTAAGGTTCATAAAAAGTCAAATATTTCACGTTTCTGAACTGTAGGATTGCACTGACAAGATATGTTTTTCATACAATAGTGACAGCGATCTTTTATAATATTTCCTGCTGGAATATCTACCGTTGGATATTCACGGTTAACCCTACTGCCAATTCATTGTTGCCAAATCTCAACATTATTCGGAGTACTGCGAAATAGCTCCCATGATTATTAATTATTATGTGGTATCATTTGTGGTAATATGGTTCAATACATTATGTAGTTATATTACGGTAGCCGGATTACTAATAATAATTATTATTATTACATTTCTTGTTGTTTGTGGAGATGATTTTGTGATTTCTTTCTCTTCAATAAAGAATTATTTATCTACTGTATTATCTACATTAGAGATACAGTATCAAGATTCCAGGGGCGTATTTTTCAGGTCATAATAAGACTTTTTTTTCCTATAAACATGTGTCCGCAAGCGCTTCATTTCTGAGATACAGGGTGATAAAGTTTCAAGATTTTTTTAGTTTTTTCTTCATATCTCTTTCAGTTTTTGAGATATCAAGATCAAATTTAACTTAAAGATAAGTTTTTAGGGTTTACATCATCCAGTATGCCGGGTGATTGTAACAATCTACAGGGAGATATTTTTTCAGGGGTCAAGCCCCTTTTCGCCACATAAACTTTTTTGTAGTACGCCGCTGGTGGATTCTAACATATGAAATACATTCTTTATTTTGTTCATGAATTTGTTTGTCTCTTGTAATTTTTACGCATCTGCAACCGTTATCGAGAAAAATATTAAAACCATTTTTGTAATTCGCTACATTTAATTAAAAATTTTAACAAATTTGGTTTGTGATCTAAATTACAAATTTCCTTAAAGATTACCTAAAAAATAAGAATCTTGACTTTTTATAAAAGGTGCTGAAAATGCCCGCCTCCTTCTGCGATACAACCTTCCACTCTTCTTCTCATAGACTGCTGTACGCGTTCGAAAATTCCGAGAGTGTTCCTTATGGTGTGGAAGGCATCCATAATTCGTTCAGTAAGAACTTCAATGGAAGGCACTGGTTCTGAATCATAAACTAGACCCTTTACATGTCCCCATAAAAAGAAGTCCAACGGGTTGCAATCTGGGGACCGTGGGGGCCAAGCAATTGGACCTGCTCTGCCAATCCACCGATTTTGAAACACTTTATCTAGATAATCGCGGACAATGACTCGAAAATGAGGGGGGGGGGGAATCGTGCATAAACCACATTTGTTGACGAACTTGTAAAGGCACGTCCTCCAATAATACAGGCAACTCGTTCTGTAGGAAGTTTAAATATGTGGCACCAATTAAAGTATCTCTTACTGTTCCTGCCCATATGTTTGGGCTGAACTGCTCCTTGTGTCGAGATTGCCTGATCATGTGTGGATTTTCTAGCGCCCAAATATGAACGTGGTAATTCACTACTCCGTCGCGTGTAAAGTGAGCTTCGTCGGTAAAAAGGATACGAGATAAAAATTTAGGATCCCTAGTACAGTTGCGCAGTATCCATCGGGAGAACTGCAAGCGCCGTGGAAAATCTCGAGGAAGCAAACTTTGGACGCGCTGGATATGATATGGGTATAGCATGTTTTCGTGTAAAACCATACAGACAGTTGGGAAACATCCAAATCCCGTGCTATTTGTCGAGTACTTATACCAGGATTTTCGTCGATAACATTTAAAATCTCTTCATCTCTTACTGGGTTGCGTGCTTGTCGTGGTCTGCCAGCATCGTGTCTTGGAGTCTGAAATCTGCCATATTCCCGAAGGTGCTGATGGGAATTTATAAAAGTTCTATAGTTGGGAAGACGGCGATTAGGAAATCTTAGCGCGTACAACCTCTGAGCTTCAAGTCCGTTGCCATCAGCCAGACCATAAACAAAATGGATGTCAGCCAGATGTTCAAATGAATATGGTCCATTTTCCATTTTAAAGTTAAACAAATACACGATGAGACATCCACCAACTTTCAAATAATGTCAAATGCTTCAAAAACAAACCTAAACGTCAAAATGAAAATAGCAGTCAAAGCCCACTAATTCGCTTTTTCATTGTTCCGTTGAAAAATGTAATTAAATCTAGCCAATTACAAAAATGGTTTTTTCTACTACCGCTCACCAAAGTAGCCTTTGAAGCTTTCAGATCTCAATGCAAAGTTGACGTTTTCCGAGGAATGTCATTTTGTGACAGCTTTTACGCTCTAGAGCGAGAATATTGAAAAAACGCTCGATCTCCCTAGCTTTTGTTGAAAACAAACCCATTCTTGTATGATGGAAAGTGAACACAAGAAATTCATGGCAATATCATGTACTGCGGTGGTGTAATGGCAGATATTCTTCGTACGAAACTGATTTAGCGTTCCCGGCGAGTTCGAACTCTGGACTCGCAAATTTTTTTTTTATTTTTTTTTTCGCAAGTTTTTTTTCCTATATTGTTAGAAATGTAAATTATTGGATATTTGGATAGCTTATACATTTTGGAATACTATTTAATGTAAATTTTCTCATAGGTAATATTATGTGCCTATGTTGAATGAAGTGTCTATCGTTTTTATGTCTGAGGAGCTGCGTTTGTAGAAAAAATCATGTGCGTATTTCGAGCACAAAGTGTCATTGCCGCTCTTCAAAGATTACCGCGCTTCGCTTCGCGTCGCGCGGTTCTCTTTGTCGAGCGGCAATCAATCACTTTGTGCTGTAAATACACAAATAGCTATTAATTTACGAATAACGGTTGCAGATGCGTAAAAATTACAGGAGACAAACAAATTCATGAACAAAATAAAGAATGTATTTCAAATGTTAGAATCCACCAGCGGCGTACTACAAAAAAGTTTGTGGGGCGAAAAAGGGCTTGACCCCTGAAAAAATATCTCCCTGTAGATTGTTACAATCACCTGGCATACTGGATGATGTAAACCCTAAAAAGTTATCTTTGTTTAAAATTTGATTTTGATATCTCAAAAACTGAAAGAGCTATGAAGAAAAAACTAAAAAAATCTTGAAACTTGAACACCCTGTATCTCAGAAATGAAGCGGTTGCGGACACATGTTTATGGAAAAAAAAGTCTTATTATGACCTGAAAAATACGCCCCTGAAATCTTGATACTGAATTTTGAAACACCCTGTATAATATGTATAAGGCGAAGGATAGTTTTGACTGACTAGACTAAAAAAATACGAATCGATCTTTAGGATGCAGTCAAAATACTGGGCTGTTTATTTTCTTTATCAAGACATTAAACATGACGTTTATAGTAAATGGTCAACATTGATGAGACATATACAAAGCCATGATTCATCATGATGGAAAACATCCAATTCCTTTTTAATAATTATTATAATAATTTCGGTTCAAATTTTATTCCTATTATATTTTTTGAAACTGGCACACAACTCAGTATGGGGTGTTGAGTTTGAACAATGAGGTCTCCATCCAATAAAAATCTGAAGGCGTGCGCAAAAATTTTCCTGAAATTTGTTGAAAGAACACGGCAGACATTGAAACAGAATAATGAGGCCCCCGAGGTCTCCATCCAACCAAAACCGGAAGCACTGCACCTTTCACCAAATTCACGGACAAAATTCTTCAGAGGCCCTTGAATTCGTTTTCAAGGTTCTTTCTTTCTTTTCTTCTCTTTTCCAGCTCTTTGTATAGGCTTATTGTTCAGTGACCTACAAAATATTTCAGTTTTGCAGTATCTCCGTTTTTTTTGTGAATGTAGACTTTGCGGGCATCATTACTATTGATTAGCGACCTCTACAGAGCCTTGTCAGTGAATTTAGTGAAACTAACAGGGCCTCTAGTTTTTTGTTGGGTGGATACCTCGGGGAAATAATTTTTCGACATCAGTTGAGTCCTGTCTGTGAATTTGGTGGAATTCAGTGCCTCCATAATTTTGTTGGGTGGAAACCTCGGGAACCTCGTTTTTCGAATACTGATGGCCTCTGCTGAGTCCGTGAATTTGGTGAGAGTTACAGTGCCTCTGCTTTTTGTTGGGTTGAGACCTCGGTGACTTTATTATTCGAATTCAGTGTTCCTTGCTGTGTCCTGTCCGAAAATTCCAAAAAATTTGCAGCGCCTTCAGATTTGTATTGGGTGGAGTCTTCAGTTTTGTAATGGGTGTACACCACATTTTCAGAAACAGTGATGTATTTTCCTTGTCTGCAAATTTCGGTTGATTTGCAGAACATCCAGGCTTACCATGGATAAAGACTTTTGTTATTTTCAATCGTTTTTGGTGTTTCCAAAGGTGGGGACCATTTTCTTTAAAGCTGGTTCTTTTTTTTCCTTAGATTTTGGTTTATTGATAATGATAATGAGATGCCTAATCTATTGGAACTATTCATTACCCACCCTCAAGCAAATACAAGCCAATAAGCCTGATGTCGTCCTCGACCACCAAATTAAAACTATTTTCGTCATGCACTTTTGTGCTACAGGCGAAATGAATAATAATAATAATAAAACGCTTTTATTGTTGGAAAAAAAAAGGAAGAAAAATACAATTGAAAAACAGATTCCTATCAAAAGGCAGAGTTAGCTTTTGTCTGAGCCACACAGAATCAGACAAGTGCTTTCTTCCACTCAACCTTGAACAAATATAACGACAATAAGAAATATATAATAGAAAGATAATAATAATAAAACTAATTATAATAATAATAGTGGCTGATGACCATAGCAGTCTATATGCCAAAACACCAAAAGGAGAAAATAATAATAATAACAATGAAAATTACCAAACATTATTATGGATAACTCATGCCAGGAGTTGGTGATAGACTTGTCAAAAGTTCAAGATACAGTTCCGAAGTAGTTCTCTCAAATGTTTTTTGAAGCACAACATGTTCAATTTCTTCAAGGATTCTGGTAACCCGTTATACAGTTTTACGATCATGTAAGAGAAAGAGGACCGGTAATGAGCAGTGGTGTGACTGGTTGGAGTAAGTCAAGATTTAAACCGGAGGTTGATATTGTGGACGTCAGTGCGGAAAGTGATTTTTTCGTATAGATATGGTGGTTTTTGTGTAGTAATTATTTTATGAAATTGGGTACAAGCATGCAGTATTCTCCTCCTCTCGACATTTAGCCATCCTAGTTCATTGAATGGACCAGATATATGAGCTCGTCTGCCTATACCACAAATTAGATGAACGCAAGAGTTTTGGACGAGCTGAATGCGTTGAGCATCTCTTTTCGAAATGGCAGGTCCATATATAATGTCGCCATAGTTTAGGTGCGAGAGAGCAATGGATTCACATAAGGTAGATTTACTACGTTTGTCAAGTATTTTTCTGTTGGCGTATATCAATTTCACATTGCAGAAAGCTCGTCTTATAACTAAGTTGACGTGTTTGGTGAAATTCAGAGAAGAGTCTAACAGCCGTATGCATAGTCAATCGCCAGCGACTCGCCAGAGTTTCGCCGTTCACTACATAAGGATTATAATGCACAGTCGAGCTCCAAAAAAGTGACAACTACGCGATAAGTTACATTTTGGCGAAACGCTGGCGATGTACCACTTTTTTGGAGCTCGAATGTGCACTATAGTTCTTGTGTAGCAAGCGGCGAAACTCTGGCGAATCGCTGAAATTGACTATGCATACGGCTGTAAGAGAAACCCTAAGTTTTTAGCACTTTCATAAGGAATAATTGTTATGTCATTGATTTTATTGTTCAGGGCATCAAGACAACGGTTCCGGGCCATTTTCCTGCCAAATAACATTGCTACTGATTTTCCAGGATTTATGGATAGGCAAAATTTTTCTGAAATTGTTATTATTGACTCTAAATCTGAGTTCAGTTGGGTGTTCGCCTCCATCAGTTCAGTTTCAGGAAATGACAAATAAATCTGCGTGTCATCGGCATAAAAGTGGCACTTGCTAAATTGTATATGCTTGTAGAATTCATGAGTATAGAGAATGAAGAGTAAGGGACCCAAAATTGAGCCCTGTGGAACTCCATTCTCCACAGTCAAGAACTCTGAGATGCCACCTTCGACCATAACTGCGCCTGCAGAAAATCCAATAAAGTGAAAAATTGCTAACAGAAGCTGATGTTCAATTCTATCGAAAGCTTTAGTGTAATCGAGCATAACCATGACTGTCAGCTGATTTCGGTCCTCTGCAGTATGTCATCCGTTACCTTTAGCATAGCGGTCAGTGGCAGATTGAATGACTTTTTCCATATCGAAGGAAATACTTGTTTGTCGATGCAAAAGTTGAAAATGTGGCAAACAACTGGAAGAATAACAGGACAGCATTGCAATAACATAATTATGTTGATTTGATCGGCACCAGTAGCTTTTGATTTGATAGACAAAAGTGTTTTATATATTTCAGTTACTGATGTAAGTGAGAAAAAAAGTTGCTCACGCCAGGTCGCAAGTGGCTTGAATAATAATTCAAAATATCCAGATCAAGAAGAAGATCGCTCCTGGAAGAATTTATGGCATATGAATTCTTTCGAAAAGAGGAGGAAAATGGACTTAATATCGAGATCTTCTCTTTGAACTCCGCAACCTGTGGAATGTTTGTTTACTATCGTTTGTTTTTCAAACACAGTAGTATTTCAGACATTGTGCCTCACTAAACCACTGCACTATTTAAAAAAATATTCTAAATATCACTTTAAGTTGTTTATGCAGGTCAAAAACCATGAAAACATACCGGAAAATTTATATAACATCACTTTAACAACACAAACGACAAGGTGCAATGGCCGGTGTCACAAGCGGTGTTGCCAAGAGTGGAATAATTTTGGTAACCGCTCGAAATTTTCAGAGTGCTTACAATTTTATAAGCTCAAAACGACATATATCTTCCGCTTTGAAGATTATTTTACTCCTTTCTGGACATAAACATTTCTCTAGAATTTTTAGAATAATAAATCTGGGTATAAAATATGATTGATTTTGCATTTTTTGGTAGATTCTTACCAAAATCATATTTTTTAACCAATTCGACAACAGGGTGTCAATGTTTGAAAACGCTAGAGGTAAGATGTGTAGGTAAATGAACACAGATGTCTTCGGTTCAGTGAATATGTTTTCGTAGCATCGGTCCTATTTAGGGTTCACTTATTGATCTGAGGTATAAGCGTTTTGGTTGGGATAAAAGTATCGCCAGACGACATTCAAGGTGCATAAAAATGTTCCGAAGTCGTCGCATTTGTAGTGGGCTGGGACTAAATTTTTTCGTAACTTTGAACCTCCCCAATCTTGTGTGCAAAAATACAGGCAAAAATATTCAGCCCACACCCCTCCTGGCATTTACCAAATAGCGAGAAATACGTTTACGATTGTCAATTAGTTGCTACAATTCCCCTCCAAACAATATTTGCAAAAGGTTTGAAGAAGAAGCAGACATTGTGGTCTTCACAGGCATTCGAATACAGTGCGTTAACCATTTCACTGTACTCACAGTAAAACATTATAGGAGAAATTCAAAGTTTTGTTGTGGCTTCATAATAAACGACAAATAAATATTCTATAATAGAAGTATATGTTTTCATCCGTATGTTCATCACATATTCAGGCATAAAATCTAAAATAAATCTTTGTTAATAAAAATAAAATATTAATACATAGACATACTTATATAAAGTGCTAACTTTTCGTAAACACAAATGTATGCTTGTTTGTATGAAATAATCTAGTTAAACAATGTATGTGTCATGGTTGCCGTATTTGCTGCAATATCCTGATTAACTGAGAAAAATAGAAAAAGGATTCCATCATCAAAGTCGAACCCAAAACTTCAGTTAGATAAGACGAAACTTATGCTGTGGCACTTATGGATACACTTAGTGACTAATGTGAATGGGATGGTCATAAATGAGAAGATTTCGGCAGTTTTTTACGCACCTCAAACGTTGCCTGACGCTACTTTACCCCCAATCAAAACGTTTGGCAATGTTAGATTTGATTCAAATACATATTTGCTATCATATACAAAAAGCATTGCATAAACACCGTGAACAGCTGCCAGTATCCTGAGTCCGTTGTTAATGATGGTATGGCACACCGATCAGAGGTGTTTCATCACTCCATAAATTGCAACCCTTTTCCGTGACTAGCTCATAGACTATAACTTCCAAAGCTACACTCTCGACTGAAAATCTTGATCGTATGATAGATACCGAATGAATTATAATTACGTCTTCTAGAATGCCACGTATCGTAGTTGATGCTCATCAGTTATCTTTCTCGAAACCAGAATGTTATTTTAGCATTCGTGGCAGGCACGGAACAGGACGAAATGGCAAAAAAGACGACAGAACTTATTCCAACTACTCGAGTTCCCACTCCGTATGCCGGTAGCGTAGATAAGCTCGACCAAAACAAATATAAACTTTGCGAACTGATTCACATTTCAGAAATTTCTGTACGGATAATTCAGGGCGGGGACAGTCTCTACGTACACAATGGAAGCAATACTAGTTCCGGAAACGAAGCACTTTGGCTCGCAATTTTTTCGTCCTACATCGATTTACTTGAAATCTTGACAGTGTGTAGGCAATTATGATAGCCGAAGGATCAAAGTCTATATCATGCCAAGGGGCGCTTTTATCCTGGGGGTGGTTGCCATCCCATCTCGTGGTTCGAAATTTTTTTATAACAATCTAACTACATGAATCGATGGAAAAGCTAATTTTAAGTAAAACATGTTCTATACATTTTTTTCTTAAATTAATAGTTTTCGAGTTATTCGCAATTGAAAGTAACAGTTTTTCGACGAAACATTCAACGTTTTTAATCGTTTTTTCGCAAATAACTCGAATGCTTGTCTGAGTAACTGTCTTGGAAGGCATTTCTCATATTATAGTACTCAGGAGAAATACCTACCTTTTATATTGATGAAACATTCGTATATCCATTTTCCACGACTATGACAAATTGAAAAGTGAAAAAGTGGGGAAACATATTAGGGACTTTTTCATCACAAAATTAACATCACATTCTGTTTCAGAATACTCTAAAACTCCTAAATCCCAATGCTTGAATCAATTTGTTATACAGGGTGTCATTTGTAGAAGGCAATTACTTCTTTTTCGTCAGTAATATTTGCTAAATTTTCAAATTTTCTTTATTTTTACAAAATTCACAAAAATATTTAATTAGTACTGCGAAAAATAACCAAATATTACTTTTCCATCGCAAACTGTGACCACTTGAATAGTGGAAAATTGGGAAAAAATGTATTAAGGTTCTTATATGGAAAAATTAACCCCAACTCCAGGTTTTGGAATGTCCCAGAACCCCAGAATTCAATGCTGAATCATTGAAATATATAGGGTGTCATATGTAGCTGGCAATATTACCAACACTTATTCATCCATAATGCTCGTTTGATTTTAACATGTAGTAACCGAATATCACTTTTTCATGGCTTACTATGACCAACTGAAAATTGAAAAATTGGGAAAAACATATTATGGATTCTTTCATCACTGAATTAACATCAGATTCTGGATTAGAACACTCTGAAACCCCCAGATCTCAATTCCTGAGAAATATATAGGGTGTCATCTGTATATGGCAAAAGCAACTCCTAAATTGATTTATTTTGAAAATTACTGCACTTATCACTTTATTCCTTTTCCACAGCTGCAAATTCACATCAGTTCATAATATTGGTATTTGTAGGTGACTCAGAGATTAAGATCTAAAAGTTTCAGAGTATTCTGAATTTTCCACAATTTTTCACTTTTTAGCTGATCATAGTTAGCCATGAAAAAGTGATGTTTGTTCACATTCTGCAGTATTAATGGAATATTTCTGGGCTGTTCGTCACAACAGAAAACATTTTCGAAATCTTCCCGGGCGAGCATTATGGATGAATAAGAGTTGGTGATATTTTCATCTACATATGACACCCTGTAAATTGCAATGACTCAGCATTGAGTTCTGTGGTTCTGGGACATTCCAAAACCAGGAGTTGAGGTTAATTTTTCAATAAAAGATTCTTAATATATTTTTTCTACATTCATGCAAACAGCAAAACTTTATTGAACTATATTCAGTGGAAAAAGAAGTTCTTTATTGCACTAGTGCAATACAGTTTTTATTGCACTCATCTGTCATTCCACTTCAACGTGCTGTCATCATGACAAACATAAACGTTTAAACCTACTACATATTTAGCAGATATTCTGTGAGATTGGCAATAGGTACTTCACTACGAAATATTCATATTGAAAATTGCACCAATTGTTCATTCACTTTCAACATTGAGGGTAAAAATAAAGTTTGAGTTAAATTGTTCGTAACGTATTAGTTCCTGTTTCAATGCAAATCGATATTAATAATAAAGTATTCAAGTTGCGCTTTTCATTTTCCTACACCTAGTGCCGCACCTCAATAAATCATTTTTTGCTTTTTGCATAAACGTAGAAAAAATGTTGTATGCAACTCGTGCAAAAATTGTTTATTGCGACGTGAAATTGTCCGACGAGGCCGTTAGGCCGAGTTGGACAATTTCACGTCGAGTGCAATAAACATTCACTTTTTGCACTTGTTGCATAACTATTTTCCAATTTTTCACTACTCAAGTGATCACAGTTTGCCATGGACAAAAAATAGTATTTGGTTATTTTTCGCAGTTTTAACTGTAAATTTGGTGAAAAGTTAAGAAGTTTTGAAAATGAAGCAAATATTACTGATGCAATAGAGTTAATGATATTGCAAGCACCGAATTACACCCTGTATAATTAATTGATTCAAGCATTGAGATCTGAGTACTCTGAAACATAATTTGATGTTAATTTTTTGATGAAAAAGTTCCCAATATGATTTTCTCACTTTCTCTCTTTTCAATAGGCAACTTGCCTTACTCCAATTGACTGCATAAAAATGTTCAATTGTGATAAAAAATAACCTATGCAAAATATGATGCCTTAAATATAAGTAATTAGGTTGTTATAGATAATCAAAGTTTCGCGCGCCAGCGACTCATTTCAAACAAGCTTATTTTTTACCACTGCGGAAAATAAATACATGGGGCAAATTATTCTATTCGGTTACAGAGTGTGGAAGAGTCTTGTGGTTCATTAGGTGTCGTTGCAGTTGCAGTGATATATCTATATTCGTCATGGAAAATAAAAAGTTATTTTATAAATATTGCATTGTACCGATGTGCAAAAGCACCACAGCTAGAACACCGGACAAAATATTCATAATGTTGCCAGCAGATCGCAGTGGTCGCTCAAAATGGCTGAGACCTTGTAGAAGAGAAGGAGACATATCGCTAAGCAGCACAATCCAATACTTTTTCCTCTTCTTCGTCAATATTGCAGCTTACGGTGTATTGTTTTTTCCTTACATTGTGTGCAGGTGTAATTTTGCCTTTCACAGTGCACACATTTTTGTTCCTTCGAACTTGTACCCACACCACAGCTGCATCTCCGTAGGAATGTCTTCCGGATCTAGAAAAGATGTAGTCTAAAAAACACTATTGAATACTACTGTCAATGTTTCAATTGTTTCTGCGAATGCAAATAACAAAAAAATTAAGAACCTCTTTTATTCGAATGCACTGAAAAGGAAAAATATTAAAATCCGGTGATTCAAAAGTACTTTGACAAACTTCAGGAGGTGATTTCTCACAATATTCTAATATGAATTGCCCAAATAAATATATGTCCGGAAACGCTTCGTTTCCAAGATACAGGGTGTTGAAGTTTTATTTTTATTTTGGTTTTTTTTCAAATAACTCTTGAAATACTGAACTTAATTGAACGAAACTTGGTAATATGAAGTTTTTGAGGGGTCGAATTCGAACCTGATGTTATTATTTCTCTTACTCGTAGGGGGCGCCACCTACACGTCTTTGTCTTTTTTGAAGATTCATAACTTTTTTGAGCGTACTTCTAGCACATTTTTCAGTAAAAAAATCGATTCCCCTATCATATCTACGTAAAAAAGCTGGCCTTGTTAAAAGTCGCTGTAAGCAACCGTTTTCTAAATATTTAGACTTGAAAATTTCAAGTCAATTATTTGATAATCGATGCATGTTGAAGTTATTACCATTATTTTGCATTTTTCACAAGAATGCTTTGGAAAAGAATTTGACGTTTAAGTAAGTAGTTTTGGTAATTACATATTTTGTGACAGTTAAACGTTTTGTTGAAGTTTCCGTAAGTGGAAGTAGAAAACACTAATTTTGAAAAAATGGATTATTTAAACAATAATGCTCATTTAGCCGATATGCATTTCGTTTATGGCCTTGCGGATGGCAATGCGCGCGAAGCAAGACGTATTTACCAGGAGCGATTTCCTAATCGAGTACTGCCTTCAGCTCCAACATTTGCTAGTTTTCACCGTCGTTTGGCAGAAACAGGTAGCTTTAAGAGGGCAGCTGATATTATTGGAAGACCACGAGCAGTCCGAACCCCAGAATTGGAAGAAGCTGTTTTGAACGCTCTCGAGGAGAATCCAGAAACAAGTACAAGAATAATTGCTGAAGCTGTCAATTCTACTCAGTCCACAGTTTGGAGGATTATCCACGATCAACAGTTTTATCCATAACATATTCCTCAACGCATTACTATGTGTCAGTGGTTTTTGAGAAAATTGGCTGGAAATCCTCAATTTTTAAGATATGTACTCTTCACGGACGAGTTAAACTTCTCCCGAAATGCTATCACAAACTTTCATAACAACCATGTTTGGGCTCTCGAAAATCCGCATGCAGTTAGTGAAAGGCATTATCAGTATCAATTTTCTGTAATGAAAATGAAAATGAATTGCCGGGACTACTTCAGAATGTACCATTAGAAATTCGTATCCGCATGTGGTTTATGCATGATGGGGCTCCGGCCCATTTTAGCGTTGTAGCCAGGGAATTCCTTAACACAGTCTATCCAAATCGATGGATCGGTACGGGTGTAGAAGAACCTAACCAGCCGTGGGCACCAAGGTCCCCAGATCTAAACCCGATAGATTTTTATTTTTGGGGATTTTTGAAGTCACTAGTTTATAAAACTCCAGTAGCGAACGAGGAAGATCTTAGAAACCGAATAGTAGACGCATGTGAAACAATAAGGAACACACCAATAATTTTTGAGCGGGTACGAGATTCAATGACTAGACGACTGACTGCCTGTATCTTCGCTGAAGGTGGACACTTTCAACAATTTATTTGAATACAATTTAGTTTCGTTTATTTTAGTTTATTCTACATATTCGAAATTTCCTGAAATAAAATGTTGACATTTCTTGCAAATTTTATTACTATTAATTATTACTATTGAATTATTATTATTAAATTTCTATTTCGCTTAGGGATGTCATAAAGGAACGTACCCAACAGTAATGACCTCTTCAAGCGAGTAAAAAGTAATAAAATAGGTGGCGCCCCCTACAAAAAAACCAAAACTGCTTACTTAAACGTCAAATTAATGCAAATACAAATGCAAAATAAAGGTAATAATTATTACATGCATAGATTATCAAATAATCCACTTGAAATTTTCAAGTCCTAATATCTAGAAAACGGTTGCTTACAGCGACTTCTAACAAGGGTAGCTTTTTTACGTAGATATGATAGAGGAATCGATTTTTTTACTGAAAAATGTGCTAGAAGAACACTCAAAAAAGTTATGAATCTTCAAAAAAGAAAAAGACGTGTTGGTGGCGCCCCCTACGAGTACGAGCAATAATAACATCAGGTTCGAATTCGACACCTCAAAAACCTTTTATTACTAAGTTTCGTTTAATTAGGTTCAGTATTTCAAAAGTTATTTGAAACAAACGAAAATAAAAATATACTTCAACGCCCTATATCTTGGAAACGAAGCGTTTCCGGACATATATTCATTTGGACAATTCCTATTAGAATTTTGTGAGGAATCACCTCTTGAAGTTTGTCAAAGTACTTTTGAATCATCCTGTATATACTCTTTATGGAAAGAATCGCTCCATAAATCACAAAACTCTCCCGCTATTTTGATTTTATATATTTTGACAACAAATTCAATTCATAACACTGTTTCCCAAAAATCTCCATAGACTAATTTTGAATAGAACCTTGATCATACAACCCATCCTCCTTTTGTAATTAGTGAAAAAATGCAAAATCTCGGGCCCTAAATACCCCCACATATCACTTGGAGCCGTCGTTTTGTTTTTTACTTACTTTAACAAAATTTTCATAATACGTTGTCATTTATAAATACCTGCCAAATTTCACGTTTATCGAAAGTCTAGTGGGTCAAATTTCCCTTATAAATTTTGAACAGGAAAGGCATACGAAAGAAGCCAGTTAAATGAAACTGGTAATTCAAATATATTTGAATGAGTATTTATATATCACAAATAAAACATTTACTTTGTTGAACATTTGTTGTTGGACCCTGTATGAAAATGGTAAGTTTACGACTAAAGCCTGAATCAAAATTTGTATGAAATGACCAATATAATGAAATTATTTGTCTTTCTTCCGTTTGAAATCTAATGTATAAATGTTGACTTACCAAATAGACTGTTTCTTTCAATAATCACCTATTAATGTGTCGATTTTCGAAAGCGAATAGGTATATTTCATTCTTTTCTTCTGAAACAATACATACTCATCTGCCTTCACGCCTCGAACTTCTCCAAGTGAAAAACTTTCCGCATTTTGTATAAATGTGGCAACCATAAACATATCTACATGTGGTAGATTGTCAGATTGTCCTTTGAAGAACCCTTCGTCAGTCATTTTTTATTATCACTTCCATAAACCAATTTTTTCCAAACACAATCTGTCCGCTATCAAATTACGCAGGTGACTGCATGTGTCTAGTTAGGCGCGAACGTATTCATGATGACTGACATCACGGCCAATGCTAGCGCGTTTGCCACTCACGTGATAACATTTGAATTTTAGGGCACTTTTAATCCTTCATATTACGACGTGGAATGAGAAAATATTATTTTTTGATGAGTATACGTCTTATCACAATGTCCCCTTTTGATTTTCAATGTCATTTTCGTATTAAAATTTTAAGGCAAGTTGCCTATTGGCCATAGTTAGCCGTGGAAAATGAATATACGAATGTTCAACGTAAAGGTAGGTATTCCAAAGTACTATAATTTGAGAAAAAAAAATTCAAATTATTTTATTTTCAATGAAATATGGGGTGTGGCTGCTCAAAGTGGGAAAATCGGATTTCGTGAAAAATGTTATCAAAGAAAATTGCTAATCCCCGATAGGAACACGGTAATATTACTGAAAGTTGTCGATGACTAGAGATTTCATCGATAAAAAGAAATTTAAGATTCTAACCTATCAACAGGTAGTATTCAGAATTTTCAAGCAAAGTCATTTACAGTCAACAATATATTATGGAATAATTAATTTGGAAAATCGATATTACAATTCAGCGAAAAATAATTACATACGAGATAATAAAAGTTCAAATATTCTAAACCCAAACGCATGCAGTTTGATAGTGCTATCACTGAAACGAGCTATTATTCACAATTTGGAGTTGATGCATGAGACAATAGATTATGCACTCAACCAATCAATCCAATAACAATTCCTAGCAATAAAACTGGAAAGATCGAACCTTACCAGACAAGCTCCACAACCAAAAAACCTCGTCAACTTCTTTCCATAAACACTAAAATCGAAAGAGAATCAATTCGATCCATGACATCGGATATCGATCTTTATTGACACCGGCGTAGTAATATCCAAATTTTATATTTCATGGTAGTGGCTACTGACCCGCTGTAGGCCGGATGAGTCAAAATTAGAAATTGTGATTGATTTTGTATCCATTCGAATGAAACGAAATTTTCGTTACAAAGTTTCGAATGCTTCTGTCTGGCCCTGAAGAATACAAGACCTCCAAAACTCAATGTTTTTCTTCATAGAATATATTTCATCTGATACTCTGAGGATCGTTATTGCACTTATCTTAAGATTTATCTTAGATTTTTTGAAGAATTTCAGATAAGTAAGACAAACTTTGAAGCCAATCGGTGTCATGTATCCTGGATGACAGGTGAAAAGGGTTATCTTGAAAAAACAACTTTAGCAATCTTTGGAGGACTTTTTCACGGGAAAGCCACCTAACCTCTGTGTAGTAAAATAAGCTGGTATGGGGGCTGTCCATTTCTTCACAATATAACAAGGGAGGAAACTGCTACTTTTCCTTCCGAGGATGAAGTTTAGTAATCTTTCAAGGGAAGAAAATGCACTTTACTCCCATGTTATACATATGATTTTTCCGCCTCCCTCAAATAACAAGTCATTTTTAAATGATTTATTTATGAAACTAACAAACAAAATTTATTAAAGAACTAAAACTAAGAAGAAGGTACAATATAACTTATAGGCAAGTAATTTTCATTCTTGCATCCTACATATTTTCAATTTGTGATAGAGTAAATATTTATACAAATGTAAGTACGCATATGCTTTTCTTCGTCCCAATGCTTGAAACGAAAATACTGTTTTTCTACTACCACACTAGAAAACTTTATTGTCGACCCCTAAAGAAGGGAAGAAAATGGTACTTTTCCTCCCGCCGGGAGGAAAATAGTACTTTTCGATTTATCAGGAAGAAGATGCATTGAAATCAATTTTGCCTCTTCTTTTGGCAGGTCGTCTTCGCTAGAACTCATTTTCAAAACTTAGAAGCAACTTAAAAGGGTAAATAACATGACAGCTTATGACAACTATTATATTTGTATTACCAAACAACGCCATAGCAACAAATCGTTGTCAACACAATGACGACGACGCAACGCTTACTTAATATTTTGTCATATAGCCGCATTATACAGAGTGATTCAAATTCGATGTAAATATAAAATAAGACTTTTTCTTCAAATCAACATGTGTCCTAAAATGCACACCCTCCGAGCTGCAGCCCCTATAATTTATAAAAAAACGAGATTATCTAAAACTGTGATCCCAACAATACGTTTTTGAAATATTCACATCGAATTTTGAATAAATCAGCTAATACATGTTTTGTTAGTTTGATATTGTGAAAATACCCCCCTTTCGTTGATTACGATTTTCCGGCAAACGGTTGGTTGTACGACAAAAATGCAAGAGACCAAATTCTTAGTTTTTTTATGGCCAATAAGATTATGCTATTCCAATTCGGAGTTTCTCTCTTTGAACATTGGACAAATAAAAGTGTGGACCTCCCTCCAACTCCCCCAAAACTGGGTTTACATAATTTTTGAAGCAAAAAAAGAATAGAGTGCCTAAAAAAATAGGGGTATGCCAATTTTCAGAAGATTCGATTCGTTATTATAGTCACAGTTTTAGATAATCTTGTTTTTTTTCCTAACTTACAGGGGCTGTAGCTCGGAGGGGTGCATTTTAGGACACATGTTGATTTGAAGAAAAAGCCTTATTTTGATCCCAACAATACGCCCTTGAAATATTTACATCGAATTTTGAATCACCCTGTATAGTTCCACAACTTTGTGCAGTTGTTCTTATAAGTATGCACGCATTATAATTTTTAGGACGTTATAAAAATGACGACCTTAAAGGTAGTAGAAAAAACTATATACATACCTCAGGAGGAAAATGCTTTTCCTCCCGCTGATATTAATGCCCTCCGCTTCGCGTCGCGCATCAAACTATCCGCGGGAGGAAAAGCATGATTTTCCTCCCAAATCCGCACTTGGAGGTGAATTCCCGAAATCAAATATTCCAAAAAGTGAATGTGTGACGTGGAATACTAATTGAGAGAATAATAGAATCTTTTCATTGTACAAAGTCTAAATGGAAAATTATTCGTTAATTTTCTGCAAAACGAATTTTCCAACTTTATAGAAGAATTACCTCTAGATATAAGGAATAAATTGATTTTTCAGTTGGTCAAAACTACGGAATAACAAGGGAATAGAAAAATGCATCATCTTCAAGAGAAGACTCGTAGAAGGCATAATTATTTGATTTTTTTGAATGCGAATCAGTACAAAATGTTTCTTTTCTTCTTTGAATAATTGTCATTTTGAAATATTTTAATGTTGAAATTAGTAGTAAACTTGGGAAACAGTCTTCAACAATTTTCAGTTGGTTATATTTCGTACTAAATTTTTGCTCAACCTTGAACTTCAGTATGTAAGCATAATATGCAATTATATTTTCTTAACTTTTTAAATTGTATTAGTTTTTCAGTTATTTTCCAATTTCAATGCATTACTTTCAAAGAACAAAATTAATGGTAATGAATATCCAAATAATCAAGTAGACAAATTTTCACATATAATCTCTCAAGTGCTTGAATTATTGCCGGAAATTTTTCGGGTACATGAATTTTCTTATAAAATTCAAGTACGAGATAAAATACCTGCAAAGTAATTCAAGCACGCGGGGGATTCGGTAAGAAAATTTCACACCAAAATATATTAAATTGATGCTAATTTCATCTAACTTAGAGATTATTCAAGACAAAACAAGTTATAACATCAGTGGGCCATGAATGGCTTTTGTTGACATAATGACAGATACGCATTCGTATTGTGGCGGTGTGTTTTAAATATGTCTTTCAGAAGAAAGCGGAAAGCGCTTTGTTGGAAAAGCATAAAAACGGTTAATAATCTACTAGACGGTCCAAACTACAGACCACTGAACCGCTTCAAATAAATCCAGCGGAAAATAAAGCACTTTATTTATATGTAGCGGCTGGAAGACCTGTCGGCCGTCTATCACGTAAAACGTGCATGCTGTTAGACGCACCCATTGAACCAGTTAGGCTCAATTTTCTAGTTCGAATCGTTGTAAAGTTGTTTTCACGGTTTCAGAAGAATAATATTACGGAGCATACTTTATAATTAGATAATAAATAATGGAAAAAAACAAAAATATACATTATGCATGTTACGAAGGACTTTGCGAAGATAAAAGAAGTCACCCATAATTGAAATACTTGAACAAAAATGAGAAATAAATCAGCGTAGTACAAAAAAAGTTTTCACGAAAAGATGAGTTGAATAAAATTGTTTCAAATATTAAATTCATGTAGTCGAGTATAGGTACACATTTGATTGATATAATTGTTTTATCGATGGACATATTCATGGTTGAAATGCAAGGAGTCCACAAAATATTTTCAGACACATTCGGAATATTTAGTAAATATAGTTTCTCCAATCTTAGTTGAATATGACTTAATTCAGCTCAATATATAGGGTTAGTTCAAAATAGCACATGGTGTAATAACGAATGAAGGATGAAAACGGAAAATTAAATAAATATTATTCCCTATATAAAGAAAACAGTAGACTAGATTGATTATATTTTATATGAACCGTTCGAAGCGTGGAAAGCAATCAGTAATGCGATGACGGCCTGTTGCATAAATTACCGTAAATTACCTCTTAATATTTTTATTGCTGGTATAAAACTGTTCCCAAATTAATTAACATTTGGGGAATATAAAAGAAGGACAGTATAATTCAGTATACTTCTGCTTGAATAATCTATTGTATTTGCAAAACATATGTCGCGGTTTTTTAAAATAAAAGTGTGAAAATCAATATTAAAGTTTTAGTATAAACGTTTCTGTATTTAGTGTTGCAACATGGCATTTTGGCGACCATTCAAAGAACGTAAGGAACAAGACTCACAACCTGATGAACAATTCGAAGAACGTGAGGAACAAGACTCACAACCGGATGAACAATGGGAATTTTAAAACAAAGATCTCCATGTTCAGACCCAAGACTTGTTCTAAATATATATAAAAATCTTAAAAAGGAAATGAACGACAAATGTGACAATTAAATTTTCAGAAGGATAACTCATCTCACCAGTTTGGGGCATTCTACTATTCACAAAGTGGTTAAACAAGGGGATGTTGTAGATCATTATCGTAAAAGAAAAGGAGAAGATCAGAAATTAAACAAAGTTGATAAGGCCACAAAAGATTTTCTTCGAAGGCAAATTTATTATGATTTCTATGAACGAAACCAAGTGCCTACCTTGGAATCAATCAAAAACAAATTATCTGATTATCTTGGAGTATACATATAAGACGCAGGAACACTACGCCAAATTCTTTTAGACTGTGGTTCCAAACACAAAAAGCTAATCAGTGAATGGCAATAATGGAATCACAGCGGCTCGTTCTGCAAAGGCAAGATTATTTGCGACAAATAAAAGAACATCACGAATCGAAGAGACATATAGTATATCTTGGAGAGACTTGTTTCGATAGTCATGATGTGATTCGGTATGGATGGGTAGATAACTCCCAAAACTGTTGTCTCCAAGCACCATGTTCCAGAGGAAAACGTATAATTATTGTACACGCAGGTAGTGAAGATGGTTTTGTACCGAACGCGTTGTTGTTGTCAGCAAAACAAATAAAAAAATGTTCAGCAGATTATCATGAGGATATGACTGCACCTTTATTCGGAAAATGGTTCAGTCAACAATTATTACCAAATATACCACCAACTTCTGTTATTGTAACGGATAATGCGTCATACCACTCGCGTCAAAAGATAAAAATACCGACGAAAGCAACAAAAAAAGGAAACATTTTGGAATTTATGGCTTATAGAAAATTGAATATTCCCCAAAAATCCACGGAGGAGGTATTACTACGTATAATTAAAAATGTAAATTTTGAAAAAAAATATTTTATTGGTGAACTTTGAAAATATTCTGGTCATACGCTTCTGAGGTTACCTCCGTATTATTGTGTTTTCAACCCCATTGTATTGGTTTGGGCATTTATAAAAAACAAATTGAGAAAATCCAATCGATGTCCAAATCTAAGCGGAGAAGTAGAAGAAAATGTGGAGAATCTTAGGAGAGGAATATAAAGATCTTTAGACAGAATGCATTTTACATGTGATTTCAAAAGAACGTGAATATTTCCTTTTGCCATCCATTCAATCATAAACATGAGTGATTCGTCTGATTCGGAGGATTATGATGATTGAGTCTTGCCACGACTTTGATGTGTATACAGGGTGTCCGGTAAACCTTGTACAATATTGAAACTGGTGATAGACCAGATCATGACTGTTCAGAATATCGGAATTGTACCCTAGTAAAAATCTCAATGTTTTCGAGATAATGAGCAATTTTTCATTTCTGGAAAATCACTATCTCACCTTGGATTTTTTAATGCCATGTATACAAATTGGGACAAATTTGAATATCTTTGCTGCTGAAGATTACTGATGAGTGATGCTTTCAGACATACGAAACAGTTTTTCAGAAATCAATACAATTTTTCAAGAAATGAGGGTAAAATGACAGATTTGAGTTTACCAATTTTTTTAACAACAGTTTATCATTATTGTTTGAAAAAACATAACCAAGTGTAACTGGATATTCATTACAAAAGAATGCACATTTTGTCCAGGCTTTACTATTGTATAAAACATACAATAATTATTTTTGGAAGGAGTAGAATTTCGATTATATTAGAGTGTGATGTTATTCTGAGCTAAAATCAACTCAATTAGACTTTGTCAGTAATGTCTTTTATTTTTATCCTATCAAGATGAAATGATTAAATAATTATGAGTAATAACGAATCAACTGCTTAGAAGTATTCAATGAGATGTAATGAAGTAAATACTAATTCAAAGTTTTTTTTTAATCAACATACACTTTAAACCACAATAACGATTATTCAACATCGCATATTACAGAAATGTTATTTTCCATCCACTCGTACGCAGAGACGACATATTTTCAAGAAGAACCTTTTCAAATGCGTTATAGGTTATAGCCCCCAAATCAGCGATTCTATGAGCGGCATTGTGCAATCGGATATAGTCCTGCATAAAGCGCTGCTGCAGCAGTAGCACTACTTCCACATTCACCATAAATGTTGTGCATATGCGCATATTCTCGGGGAGTATAAAGTATGTACGGCATGACAAAGAAATAAATACCACTGAATGAAACAAGCAGGATCATTTCAAAAAACTACTATAGAAGTCACAAGTTGTTCAAACAAAGGTTTTTAATTTTCGACAAAGATTCATCTCCTAAAAACGTTTGCACTTAGGTATTTGGTATATCTGTCGGTCTCTGAAACTTCGTTGGAATCTGGATGTTGGACAATTGCGACATTTATCACAAGAATTCGTATTAATCGGTGCCATGTCGGATAATCGACATTTCATTTCGATAATTTTATTAGGCCTAATTACATGAAAAATTAATTTTATTGACATACTATTTAATGCTACCAAGCAGTCTATTCGTTATTATCAATAATTATTTCCACATTTTATCTTGATAAAATCTAAATAAAATAATTTTTGGGCGTAAGTATAAAAATTGATCAAATAAATGAATATTTTGGAACCTTTAGTGTAAATACAATTCAAGAAAAAAATTAAATACCCAAACACCAAAACTACGTCACAATCTTAAAATCTTATGAGCTTACTTTTAGCTCCTGAAGATGCTAACTTTGTTGGCGAAACGCACGTCGAGTGTGATTGTGACGTAGTTTTGGTGTTGGGTAGTTTCCTTTTTTTCTTGAATAAAAGTTGATAGAAGCCTAGATTAAAACCACGCCTAATTCAATGGAAACCACTTCTTCCAAAAATAATTATAGTTTGTTTTATACCATGGTAGAGTCTGGAGAAAATGAGCATTCTTTTGAAATGAATGTCCACTTCCACTTGGTTATGTTTCTTTCAGATAATAATGTCAAACTTTTTTAAAAAAAATTGATGAAACTCAAATCTGTCATTTTACCCTCATTTCTTGAAAAATGTTTTCAATTTCTGAAAAACTGTTATGTACATCTAGAAGCATCACTCATCAGTAATCTTCAGCAGTAAAAATATTTGGATTCGTCACAAATTGTAGACATGGCACTCAAAAATCCAAGGTTAGGTAGCGATTTTCCAGAAATTCTTAAAATGCCCATTATCTCGAAAACGGTGATATTTTTACTGAGGTGAAATTCCGATATTCTGAATAGTCATGACCTGGTCTATCATCAGTTTCAATATTTTACAAGGTTTACCGGACACCCTATATAAGATAGCCGTACCAGCAAATAAATTGTCAATGTTTCCTGATGTTTTCTTATTCTAGTTTTTTGAACGACTTGTTTTCGGTGTGTCCAATAACTTGTCTATAAGTTACGAGCAACGTCCCGTACCCATACACGCGCAATCCTTCAATTCTATTCATTATAAGAAAAAGACACATAATCGCAAATTTCTATACAGCAAGCAATACGTAAAGTTATACCCAAGTAAGAGAAAATATCTCCGCCTATGGGCAAGTACGTTCAAAGAGGTCATTGACGTGTTAATCCGGTTTTACAGCTCATTCAACTGAAATTGGATAAATCATACATAATTATGAAATATTACCTTATTTCATGTGAAAAATAAAATTCCATTCATACATAAAATCAAAGTGTCAACTATCACATGTCAATATTTGACAGAAAAATTTCCACTCATTAATTTCGCCCAGGGTACCCTGGAGTATGAAAATTTACGGAAATTTTATGGGTTGTCATGGCAACTAAACAAAAACCACTTTTTTGATTGGTTAAAAAAGCGAGATATAAAATTTTCAATGAAAATCAGACATTCTCATTTTGAATTATGGAAAAAATATTAGATAGTTTATCAACAAAAATAAACTTTGCGAACTGAAATTTCTGTACGGATAATTCAGGGCGGGCACAGACTCTACGGACACAATGGAAGCAATACGTGTAATTTATACGTTTCGCGAGGGATAATGCAGGAAAACGCAAACTCTCGGAGGCCGTAACTAAGAGAACGCTGTATGCGGACGAAAGTTGACACTTTCCGTTCGTACATTTCTGCTATTCCAGCGGCTAGGAGAATAATGGAATGGGCAGGGAAAAGGTGAATGATGTGGTCACGGTATACATAAATAACAGGCCAGCCTCAGAACTCCTACCTAGAATTTCACACCCCAACTCTTCTCTGGAGCTTAAGCTATGCACTGTTAATCAAAACTCCACAGACAATTGTCAGAAAGAACTGCCGCTCATTCCTTATGGAAAATTGATTTTTCCACAGCCGGATACCAAAGAATTGCCTTTGACGCTTTCAGATCTCAACGCAAAGTGGGCGTTTTCCGATAATTACCATTTTGTGCTTATTTCCACTCTAGAGCGGCAATATTGAAAATACGCCACAGTTTTTGTTGAAAACGAACCTCTTGCGTGATGGTTACTATAATTTAAGAAATAGAGATGAAATTGATAATTTATCCAATTTAATTTCATAATCTAATTTTGTACGTAAGAACCTGTTTTTTGTAAAACGATTTGATAGTCCTGAATTCACTCGTAGCAATGATCAGTCAGGTGAGGAAATACCTTTTTAGGTACACTTTTGAATCAAACTAGACTTATATAGGTAAATAATCTACACTGAAAAAACAGTTTATTCATAGTTAACTAAATTAATTAACACCAAATAAATTATTTATTCGAATATTACGGAATAAACGTTTAATTATTGGAAACAAATGATGTATTCAAATTATTTAAATATACCTCATTAACAGTTAATTCAAATTCATTTCCAATAAATATAGGTCTCACTACAGATTTATTAACAGTAAATAAAGTAGTATTTATAATAAATAAAGAATATTTATTAATATTATATATTTTATCAACAACTAATAAACACATTTTTATCATTAATATGTTTTATTTTTTGAAAATGAACGTTTGTAAATAAAAAATCTCGGCATTTTTTCCAAATGAATAAAGAATATTTATTAAAAATATTGTCTTTTATCAATAAACTAATAGGGATGCAATATGAGCCTTCTGAAATCAAAAAATCAATAAGGAAGAAATTGGAATCAATTTACCGTTTATACAAAATTACCTTAACATATATTCAATAATTCCATAAAACTGTTGTCTTTTAAAAACTTTTCCAGCTCACGAACATGGTCCACAGTCTTGATGAACGAATGCGTTACTTGAAACTTTTACAACAGAATCTATGATTGTATTATATTAGAGAATAGATGAACAAACCATGCTTCTAATAATTATTAAACTAGTGTCATTGTGTCTTCTATATCTATGAAGAGATTGTTTGATTTTGAATTACACTTCAATCACATGCGAATTAACCTACACAACCCAAATGGCGCACACACGACTCAACGACAAACGACGAAACCCCGACGTACAACGTGACACGTGGTCCATCAGCGATCCCAACAACGGCACCTATCGCGGAGATTTTATAATAATGGTCAGCGCAGTATTTTCAATGAATTTTCATTATCTGGTACTATGACTTATTCACTTTAAATAAACTTAAAATCAATAATGAATAAATATTTAGTAATATCACCCAACAAATGATTTCATTAGGAATAAATTTATATTGTTAATTATAAACATATCGACCTCAAACAAACTATTTATTTTTTATTAGTCAATTATATTATCGCGTTTATTAATATTAAATAAAATTACCTAATACAAAATAAAATTTTCTTTTCTTTATTTATTGTAAATGAAAGGCAGCCAAACAAATATTTATTAACTATGAGCATCTTTTTTTTCAGTGTATCATCAAATGTAACTCATCTAACAGTTCTAATTTTGCCAACCTAAATAAAGATGAAAATGTTCTTTCTGTAGTATTATCTAATATTCCAAGGATATTATTACAACTCTAGGTGATTCAGTAATTACTCTCTTTCTCTCTCACATATATCTTCAGAGCCTAGCGAATAAGGTGAGTTTTGGGAGATATTGTGTAGTTTTGTCAAAACCTTCTATGAAAAAACCAAGAAATGTTAGCCAGATACATATCTGACAGCAAATGAATGTCATTCCATTCTAAATATCATCGTTACTAAAGAAGAGGAGTCACAACAAGCAACCAGCTCCGGAACGACTCATTTATACAACCTAAGCAGGAATGTGCAACCAAACCGTCACGCAGAAAGTGTTTACTTGGCAGTCGTCATTGAGCCAACAACGTAGGAGTAAGCAATAAACTCGGAGTTTAGTGCAGAATGGGTAGGAGCAATTGATGAAGAATTGGTCTCTGGAAAAAGACACTTGGGATTTAGTTAAAAAATCCGGAAATCGAAACATTGTTGGGTGCAAATGGGTTTTCAAAGTAAAATCAAAGCCATGGAAAGCAAATGTGAGACGAAAAGCTCAATTGGTGGCCAAAGGAAGGCATCGACTACAAAGAAACGTTTTCTCCAGTTGTTCGTTATGATTATAGGCGTGTTCCGTTTCATGCATTGAGGACATAATGCGCATATGACCGTTCCGTTTCCTACATTGGGAGCGCATTGACACGCCCACTTTTATATTCCCCTCTTTGGCCTTGAGACATCGAAAGTGCATTAACTACTGCCCGTTCGTCTAGCAGCGATGAATGCGATCCAAGTTAGATCTGTCAAACTCAAAAGTCACGTTCAAACAGAAACGTCAGAAACCGAATTAAAAGTTTAAATTTGATATTTGATGAAGTGTTGAGTATCGTGCATTATCACATTTACCTGATTTACCGTACAATGGAAGAAAAAATCGTCATTTCATTCAACGTCATATCGTCGGTCTTATGCCAAAACCACGAATGTGCAATTTGTCATTTCGAATGAGGAGAGTTTCAAGAATATTCGTGCTTCTTGCTTTGAAAACCTAGGTAAGTTTTCACATTGGCGAATTCACTCTCGTTCACAGTAGACACCCGGATAGCACTTTCGTGGGTTTGGCAATGAACATTTTGGTAGAAAATTTGTATTTTACATGTTGAAGTCAGAACCCTGGAATTAGCATATTCATGGTTTTGGCCTGGGACAGACGATATTATTCTCATAACTATCACTTGTTTCTGAATCTGAGCTACTCTCAGTTTCACAAAGCTCGCTTCCTACTCTTGCTATTAACACTTTCGTTCTACCCATATTAACTTATTTACTATATTAACAGATTTGTTTCCGTAACATAAGAATTTGGTTAACTGATAAAGTGATAAATGTCAACATTTGCGGGAAACGGCATGCACCACGCAAGCAAAAATCGTTCCGATTTAACCCACCAACGTCAATGTTAGTTGAAACGGAACGCTTGATTATGTCTGCAACAGTGATGCGATGAATGCATGAAACGGAACACGCTTTATTTATTTGTCCACTTATATGTCTGTCTACTTATACCATTATCAGAATAAAATTGCAAAGTAGTTTAATAATGAAATTGAGTCAAAGTCCAGTTGAGGTTTAATATTTCATCAAAATTATTGGCTAGTCTCAAAATGGTTGTTAGTGGAGCTCTACAGTCTAAGATGAATAAAGATATATTGAATGGTCTCATGTAACGAGTTCGACGTGAAGGTACATTAAATGGAATCAAAGACATATGATTTTGGGTGAGTTTATTTCATTGTTTATAACCTTATAAACATCATTGCTATCAGGCTTCTTCTCTGTTCTAAAGCAAAAATCTTGAATTAACTTCTTAATTGTGTTGTGTGCACCAAATCATAGCCAGGTCACAAATGATATTTTTTGAAATATGAGTAGGTATCTAAGGAATTTATTTTGTATTTTTTCCACTTTTTTCAAAATTGTAATGTGCTCCCCTATCCATATTACGGAAAACTCAAGTTTATGTCTTACCAAAGTGTAATAAAGCGATTTGATGATGTATCTACATCATTAAACTATGAGTTTGTCTAATCAAAAATCTCAATATGCGGTTTGCATCCGTAACTATTATAGAAATATGACTGGTGAATGAGAGAACATTTCGAAATCCCTTACCTCAGCTATAAAGACTTAAATCAAATAATTATAACATATTCACCTTCAACCTTAATATACTTAAATTAAATAATTATACAGATTACACATATAGGAGGATTTACAATTACAAGACAAATAGAATGACACAACTTTAGAGTGTTGTCCTTTATTACTCTCACATGAGTGAGTCCGGAAACCGCTCGAAACTATGTTAAGGCTTACTAGAGGTATGAGAAAATGCTTCCAGCAGACGCGCAGCTGGTCAAGGGCTATTTAGGTAGCACTGTGAAGTGACCGAAAAATCGCTAAATTCTACATATTTTGTTATAAAAAATAAGCTATGAAAATGTCTGCTTCAATTCATTTTATATACCTATATGTGTAACGAACAAGAAAATCCAAACAGCAGAAGTTTTTAGTGGAAAATTATTAGTGTTCTTTTTCTGTTCTCCCCATTTCTTCGTTCGTTCGGATTTCTGCACCACTTTCTAAGTGTTCTTCGTTGGATTGTGTTGTTTTCACTGTGCACACCTGACACCTGTACTCATCAAGGCATTGGACTATCAACTCAGATAAGTCCAGATTTAGTTTGAGACTGCCCCTAATTTGAACTCAGTGCATAATTGTTAGCTATCACGATGATGTCACAGGCATAACCCTCACCGAATGTGTAATATTGGTATCATAGAACGATTCACCATTCGCCTCTCTCTATCATATGTTCACATTCCGCATGAATTGCTGGTGCTATATTTAAGTTCTTCGGAAAAATTGCCTATTGTGTGCCAGAACTGTGTACATATAGTGTGTAACATAATTCATTATATTTTATTAGTAAGGGACATGACTATTTCTCTATTCTAATCCAAGTAGTCCAAGACAAGTAATCCATGTACATAATTGAAAACAAAATCTCTACATATTTATATTTTATTTCATCATCATCAGGGTGGTTTCGGATTTTAAACTGGCGATAAATCCGTGGCGCTCCGGAAAATTGAACCCCATATTTCAATCTTATCGAAATCTATTTTTATAGTCGAATCCACGTACAACTGAGTTATCAGGTATGTTACGGCGTGAAACATCTTTGCACAATAACTGCACTCCTCCCCTAAATTTCGCCCCTAACATTTTACATAAAGTACGGTATGACACAAGTATAAGCCGGAACACCGAGACAGTGGCTCCGAAAGAGGGATCCGTTGTTGGCTTTGTTATCATGGTGATATAATTTGTTTTTGATAGTCAGCGGTTTCTGAAAATTCCGCGGATCGACAAAACTGATTATAGTGAAATTTTTTTTTGGGGATTTTCAGTTTTAAACATTGTGACACGATTTAGGGTTATTTTTCTATTTGTAACACGAATCTTAATCACAATAACACAATCTCAAACTTGAATTGCATACTTTATTTCTCAAGTAAGGTGTATAAGCGATTGCTTCCAACATTTACTGAAGAAAATGATTGAATTATGGGAAATAGGAAAATGGCAGTAGTAAAATCCATTTTTTTGTATATTTAAGTAAGACCTGTTTCACCACTTTTAAATCATTATCTATCGACCAAAGAGGATATTAACTAAAATATCCATGATTATAGGATCCTCCGTAAACAGCTCAGAAGAGTTATGTGTTATGGGAAATAAACATTTCAGGTACTCTGATATCCACGTGTTATAAGAGAGTGGGAGTCTTCAGGAACGTAATGCACTTTCAGTTTTTCTCTTCTCACAATTTTCAGCAAAGTTATGACTAATCAAATATTCGTCCTCACCGGAACTTGCAGCGGTACGTATTACATGCTTGAAATTTGATACTGTAGTTCAATCACGTTTTGCTGAGAAAATGGTGGCATTTGGTAACCGAAAACTGGGTTCATTCTTGTAGGGAATTCAATTGTTTTCCACCCTGTTGAAACCGGTTATTGATAAACCTTATACTCCCCAAGATAACAGCTAACAATTCTTTTTTTTTATTGTTTCCACCACCGGATTTTCGGCAAATGATTTTTTACTTGTTTGGCATGCCCAATTTGATTATATTTCAATTAATTATCTTCTAAAAATCTAATTGGACCGGATTACGTCTAAAAAGATGTTTTGCTGAACTTAGTAGCATTTAAAAAACCTACTCTACACTAAGTAACAATCGTAACTCTATTATTTTCGTTACTCGTGGTTGGCTGCCACCCACTTTATGAAAATTGACCAGAGAATGGCCAAAAAAAGCTCTTGAAATTCCAATATCACCAGCGAACATAATCCTTGTTGCTGCTGAGGCGGTGTATCATGTTGCCCCTATAAAAACTATATAGCGTCTTTATGGACGCGAAACCAACTCCGAGCTACATGAAAAAGTCATCCATAACTTCGAGAAGTAAAGGTCTAGACGGTAAATAAACTCCGGTCCTTTCGGTATATACGGCGGAGTTTTCGAGTTCGCAAGGCAAATTTTATATTAAATTCCAAATTAATAGACGGTATCTTCTAAGAAATGCTTGCGTTTATGCAGCTCGTTATCCAAGTTATTCCCAGGTGGGTGACTTCCTGTGGAGCTTTTCGTCTTGATAGGGAGATTCGTATATTAAAAAGGAATGAAGTTTGGGGCGTAGTCGAGGTAACTGTTAGCTAAACTCACAAAATTTTCCTAATCAAATAGAAATACGTTATAACGATAATTTTTAATTTATGTTTTTGAGGAATATTAATATAATATAAGGACATCGCACCGTTTCGATGGTAAATTGGCTTTCGTTGAATTTGCTCGAATTTTCTTGATGCTAATCAAATGCTGATCAAATGTCTCTTTTGCGCCAAAGCTCTAAATTCAACGGTTTAGATTATACAAGGTGCTGAATTTGACTTTCTCAAAATTTCAAATGGCCATTGTGGAGATATTTTTATGATTCTTTAAACCAAATCACCTATGCATAGATTATTTTTATGACCGATACAAATCCACTATGAAGTATAATAATTCCTGCACATACCCACGATATACAAGGTGACTCCAAAGCTAGCAAGTGATGTCTAAAGAATCGAGCGGTGGAATTCCATTCATTTCCAGATATTTCGAAGGATACAAATATCAAACCCAATTGATCATATTAGCATCTCCTGATGAATCAGAATGACATATTATATACAAGATGTTCTATTTCTCATGAAGCCGCATCCGTCTTGCTTGTTGATATATCCAAATACATGGAATTCCCGATAATCACCGACTTATCCGGAATTCCATGTATAAACTCGATCGTTTACTCCGCATATACACAAAATATACAGGATGTATCAAAAATAGTGGCCTTTGCTGATGATTTCTTTGAAGTAGTTAGGCTTGAGATTCTTTTTATTGATGTATTTTCATAAACATTGAAATATTTTGAATGATTGACTTTGGAATATTTTAAATAATATGTATACAACTATATTTACTACAAGTAATCGAATAACTTGAGTGATTGAGGTGGAATTGCAAAAAATAAAATAAAAACAGTGAATTACAATATTAACAGGTAACGAAGTATACTTATATTTTATTACGAAACACATGTTTTATACCTATACAGAATGTTGGCGTAACAACAACCAATTTAATTACTCCCATAGGAATTTTATCTGCTTTATTTCTAGATTCTGTATAAATGTTTATGGAATTTCAGAACGAACCATATTCACCATATTTACCAATGTCTACAAAAAATGCCAGTTTGCAAAACATACTAATTTCTTGAATTCGCACCCCAATGGGTGAATTTGTATTTTTTTAAATAGATTTTTAACTTATGATGCTGATCAAACTATTGCACAAACATTTTAAATTCAATAGTTCAATCTAATCTACCTGTATATGGAAAGGAACATATGTTTCGTAACTGGCCGTGAACCACATGAGGCCCTGTACAGGGTGTTTCACAACTTACCCGAAATTTTTTAGCCACATATTCAATGATAAGTCGATTGCTATAAAAATGTAAGAAAAGTCCAATAAAATACGGGAAAACAACTGTAAGAAGTAAACACTGCCTGAAAAAACCCAGAGGGTGCTGCACCTAGAGATGGATGAGTTAATCAGGTGCACTGATTATATCATAATTTTCTGTGTGTTGATCATATCATCATCCGTTTCAATTTTTAGCTATCTTGTCGAACATGGATATCAACTAATTAACTTCTATGACAATATACCTGATATCCCAGAATAAAGGAGAAAACTTCGATGGTAGAATCCTCACTTCATTTTAATGCTGAAAGATTCTATAAAAATAGATTTTGTCGTCTTTTTCTCAGTTCTCCATATTTTCTGCAAAAAAGAATGACTTTCATTACTGAAAATGTCAACGGTTTTCATTATATTTGAAGTTGAATGAATGAGTGCGTAAGTAATTTGGAGACATTTTGTTGTTTATTTTGAAGTTTGTAAAAAAAATTAATTTGTTATTTCCGTCATCCTGTTGCACCTCTACGAACAATCCTCAGATGCCTTCGAGAGCGTTGTGCGAGCTAGGGAAAACGCAGCCCTTACCTTTTAACGTATGATACCATGCACGAGATCGATGACTATGCAGGGAATCGAACCCACGACCCTACGCTTGAGATGCGAACGCTCTACCAGCCGACCACCACGGCCCATTGCTTACTAAACTACTAATTCTACGTTACTTTTATTTATACTACTTTTCTGAATGTTCGATTTGATGTAGGCATTATACTAACACAGATATACGAAATATGGGGCGCCGGTTTTTGGATAGGAACAATAGCCTGGTTGGTAAGCACACTTCGCTGGAAGTCAAGATATCCTGGGTTCGAATCCTGGTAGATTCATATACTGAAAGGAGTGGTGGACACCACCATCCAACTCAGGAACTGATGGGCTGATTTTCGATCACCCCACACCTGACACCAATTTATGTTGGGAATACCAAATTTGGTGTACTTCATAAATAATAAATAATGAAAAGTCGAAGTCCTTCCACAACTCAGTATATTCGGGAATAAGTTACAGACAGTTGGTGCAATGGTTGAAATTTGATGGATAATGACCCTGTTTCGAATGGTTTATTAGTTTTCATCAACAACACTTCTCGTGTCACAGCCTCATCATTAGAAAAGAAATGGAAATATTAAAAAATACTAAATTAACTTCATAAAATACCTAGTGCACATGAGGTGTCTGCAATTTGCAATAAAATTTTTATTAAGGTGAAAAAAGTAGAACCATATCGATAAAATGTAATATACTGTATGATAAAAATAAATGACAATAGTAATAGCCTGAAGGGTGCACTTTACAACAACCCGTTTATGTTCCTGATTATTATTGATTGTGCCTTGGAAGGGTTTTGTTTTGGTGTCTCTGATTACCTGCCTCCACGTTTTACTTAAATTGAGGCCTCCTTCCTTTCGGTTTAAATTTTTCGGGTGTTTCAGAATTTCAATAGCCTCTATGAATATTCGCGGGTAATACCCTGCGGTTCTATCCAATTCCTGGGTTCCATTAAACATGATTTTGTTGGTGTCCTCAGTTAGTAGTGGATTTTTCAGAGTGCCCATACCTGCAGTTCCTCTTGTGTTCGGTTAGGCGGGTGTTTATGCTCCTTTTTTTATACCGATATGTATGTCACCACAGCTGCGAGGAATGCGGTGAACACCCGGAGTGGAGAGGGGATCTTTCGGGTCTTTTGCGGATCTCAGACTATGTTCAATGGTCTTCATTGGTTTTAATATCGTTTTGATTTCATATCTTTCCAGAAGCTGGCCAAACCTGTCTGTGACATTCATGATGTACAGTGGAAATGCGCTATCTTGTGGTGCGCGTTCGTAATATGGTGCACTTTCGTAATATGGAGTCGTGGAGAACAAGAACTAATAAAGGACATGGCACTGGATATATGTGTTCCTGGAGCTCTACAGATTTATTTTTATTTTTGGTGAATTATTCAAGTGGTCAAAAGGAGCAACTTTCTTCATTAGACTTTTTTTCTGACCTTACAGGGTGAGCTAAAAAATTGGTTGAATGTCTATTGCAAATTGTGAAAAATACTGTCTGGAAGTTGATTTTTTTTTTGATTATTGGGTTAAATATGCTGTTAATACAGAATACGCGAGTTTTCTAAAACCTGTCCATTAAATTCTCGCCCGAGTTTGGACTTTTCATTGAATTTCTCGAATCCAAAAATTCTCCCGAGGTTGCTCGTGTTAATATTTTTGTTTTTTACATGTTTGCACCCATATACAGTGTATTTCAGTTTTCATGGAAACACCCTCATATCTTCCGTAATTTTCAACGTGGAAGGAACTATGAAATTCTACGTGCACTCACTGCACGCACTCACTGCACGCACGCACTGCACGCTAACAGCAATGGAACAACCAATTTTTCCGAAAAGTTATATTAAGGGGCCAAAATTAGCTCGAAATTCCTTCGGATTCGTGTTCAGGATCCTTAAATTACCACTAACGGCTATTTGCACCGGTTGTCCCACAGAACTCATACTTATATCTTATGACTGAACTCGCTTTATGTATCCTCGGCTACTCTAATCTTGAACAAATCGTGGGCATCCGAAAAGGGGACAAATTTCACTAAGGAAGCACATACGTTATCTCTTGTACCTTCAAGAGCAAATGAGTAGTAAATAAGACGTATGTCTAGTCAGTTTACCAGTTTGTTTGTAAACAGAGCAGCGTTATCAGTTTTGATTCTTTTGGTGTTTTGGGCGATTTATTAAAAAATAAAATAATAATTTATTGTTTATAATTTATATTGGCCATTCTATACGATGAGGTGTTTTGTTAAGGATTTTGGTAATTCTTGGAGAAGGAAAAAAATTAAAATAGTTTCCATAAGTAAAAGTACTTGGAAAACATTTCAAAATGTCCCTACAATATAAAAACCTTTTCAGATTTCCTAAAGCTAATTTCAAAGAATGATTTCGTGGACCAAGAACTTAAGAAGTGATCTACAATTGGAATGGTCTCAACCACATTTATACAAAATTTGTTCGGATCATTTCACAAATGATTGTTTTGTTCGGATAGAATTTCAGCCAAGACTGAAGCCAAATTCACTTCCAACACTTGATTTACCTGAACTCAATATCTTCAATCCAGACCAGTAAGGAAGAACTGATTTCACAGTTATGTTATTGTTTCTGAATTCAAAGTGTCCTGTACGAAGAAGTTACAAAGCACTTTTAGGAATCATTTTCAAAGACAACTGTTGAATATATGAGGAAGAGCACAAACATTTCTGACATCTATTCCAAGTAAATCTCCTTTTATTGGTTTCAAAATAACGATCTCTACAATGGCAGTTTTTGATGAAAATGTCAAAAGTAATACACTAGAATACCTGTTTACACATTCATTTTTGTACTTTGAGTGAGGTGAGATTTAAAATTGAACTCCATATAAAAGATAATGATCGTAATGTATTTTATTGAATCAAATATATATTCAGTACGAAGGCTATCGACCTATATAAGTCCTGCTTCTAGGTATATTGAATTTACAATAATTGTGGAGATTATCATTTAGTCTCATATTATAGGTATGTAGTTAATGTATCCAACCAAACAAAGTTTGATTATGAGAAAGGACAGGGGACCAGAATCAAGCCATCTTCTGTGGCCCTCTGAAGGGTTGATTGTAATATGGTTGAAATGTGAGGTCTACATAAAAAGAAAAATGACTAATATTATTCAGTAATCAATAAAATAAATTCACAGTTATGTTATTCATTCATTCATTCCCATTTCCCAGCATGTGCTATTTGATACTCAAATATTCGAAAGTTTATTGATGACAAAAAAAATTGTAGAATTAAAAATAATTAAATTAGATATTCAATTAACCACTTGACAAGTATTTACATCATAAAATACTGGAAGTGAGATAGGTGTGTAAAAAAATTAAATACTTTCAGTTTCAAACATGAAAGAAACGAAAAAAATATACGATGAGTAGCCTTATTTTCACATTGTTTTTGGTAATTTCTTCGAATGCAGAAGATCAATTAAAACATAAAAAAAAACTGAAGCCGAAAACGCATCATAACAAATTTGGGATTTAGTTTCAGAGGAAAATCATTTGATTTCTATTTTCATCATTGTTTCCCAAATGACTATTATTGTCCTATAACTGAAAAGTTGACAGATTCAGTTGATGCCGACTTTTGAGGAATGTGATTGAAAGCAAAAGAACGAATGGATAAGATAAAATTTTAATGAAAGAAATTCAAAATCTTCCAGAATCTGCATTGAACATGTTTCAATAAATGTTTCATTTTGTAATGATGAAAGTTATACAATTAGATCCATAGAAATCATAATATATATAGAGTAAGTATATATAATATATATCTATGATTAGTTCCGAGAAAAGTTACAGATTAGTCTGAATCAAATCTACCGTCATTCATCATAAGAAAAATCAAGATGTTTCCTATGTCATCTTAAAAATGGATATTACCTAGTTGGGTAGGAGAGTTGTTCGATGTGAATCATTAAGATCTTGCTATGTATCATTCAGTAATTTATTCTACTCTAAACTCTTTATTTGTGGGAGAGAAACAATATTTCAAATGTTCTGATGTTCCATTTGAGAGAAAATGAAATATCCCAGTTTCGAACCAACCAACCCTTTTCCTATCCCTAAGATACGCATATGATTTTATGCGCCGCTACTGTGAAGAGGACAATACAGTGTTGTAGGTTATGCATGATTTGTTCATCCGCCATATTTGAAACACATTCTAGTCATAAGATATAAGTATGAGTTCTGTGGGTTGTCCTTAATAACAAACTCAGCTAAGTGCAGGATCAGCTTAAGGTACACCTCAAGGTAAAGATGGTTTGCACCGTTGTCTCCTGGCCTGAACTTTACCTGAGTATTAGAAATGTTTGGCAACAGCGCAAAAATGATCACGTAACCAACGACAAGACGTTAAACAACGCAGTTTTAAAAAATATGCACATTGCGCTGTCAGTTCTGTCTAATTTGAAAAGCTGGCGGGAGTATGGCAAGTAACTTGAAAAATTTGTCTCTACCGGTGTAATATTTAATTTTAATCTACGTAAGATGGACCGGAAAGGTTAGAAGTTGAACCAAGCTCTAGTACTGCCGCTCAACAGTGGACACATTGGATTCGGTCATTCGAGAATTTTATTGAAGCTGTCAATGCTACAGAAAGCAAAAATCAACTGAATATCCTAATTAACTATGTCAGTATCACTATTTATGGATTTATCAGTGAATGTTCAACCTATGATGAAGCACTCGCAATCTTGAAAAAGATCTATGTCAAACCACGCAATGAAATTTTTGCTCGATACTCCCTTGCAACAAGGCGTCAACAAGTCAGTGAGTCTATTGACCAATATTTACAAGTTCAAAGAATGTAATTTTAAATCTGTATCTGCAGACGAAAACAAAAATGATCACATAAGAGATTCGTTCATCAGTGGTCTCAGCTCTCCTCACATCAGACAACGACTTCTTGAAAATGATACACTAACCTTACAAGATGCCTTCGATAAAGCCAGAGCTCTTGAAATGGCTCATCATCATTCAGAGGCTTATGTATCCTCATATGGATCCTTTAATGCAGCAGCTAATATGAATACAGACAATCGCTCTGAACAAATTCAAGAATGTTCCGATCAACCAAGTACTTCCGCAATTTCTGCTAAGTGTTTCTTTTGCGGATTTGATTATCATCCTCGTGATATGTGTCCAGCTAGAAATTGCAACTGTCATGGATGCGGGAAGAAGGGACATTTTTCAAAAGTCTGTAAATCTCTAGGCAATCCAGCAAAATCAACTAAATACTCCACCAAACAGACATCATCAACAATCCTGGCTACGATTTCAGCTGCATCTCCAGCTTGCTTGTCAAGAGCAATCCTTCAAATTGACGTTAATGGAATTATGACAGATGCGTTGATTGATACAGGGAGTTCGGATAGTTTCATAAACAATAAAATAGTACGAGCAAGAAAAATGAAGATATTTCCTTCCTCATGTAATGTAGCCATGGCCTCTACGTCGAAAGTGTCTCAAGTGATTGGATGCTGTATTGTGACCATCAAAATGTTGCAGAATATATACGAAAACTTCAAATTACTGGTACTTGCTGATTTGTGTGCAGATATGATAATAGGTCATGATTTACTCAAAGAGCACTCAGGTGTAGAAGTGACTTTTGGTGGACCAAGAGATTCTTTGGCAGTATGTAATTTAGCTTTAGCTAATGTTGATCCATTTCCTCTATTCTCACATTTGGCTCCAAATTGTAAACCTATCGCAGTGAGATCTCGCCGATATACATCTGATGATTCTAAATTCATTAATAATGAAGTAAAGAGACTATTAGAAGAAAATATCATCGAGCCAAGTAACTCACCGTGGCGTGCACAAGTTTTAGTCACCTCAAGCGAAACTCATAAAAAGCGAATGGTAATTGATTATTCACAAACAATCAATAAGTTTACATTACTTGATGCTTATCCATTACCACGGATAGATGAAATTGTTAATCAGATAGCAAAGTACGAAATATTCAGTACAATTGATCTACGCAGTGCGTACCACCAGATTCCCATCAGAGATGAAGAAAAGAACTATACTGCTTTTGAAGCTTGCGGTAGACTTTACCAATTTCGAAGAATTCCATTCGGAGTGACTAATGGAGTAGCGTGCTTCCTGAGGACAATCCAAAATATAATCGAAAGTGAGGGTTTGAAAGATACCTATGCGTATTTGGACGACGTAACAATTTGTGGATCGAACAAGATGGACCACGATCATAATTTACAACTCTTCATGAATGCTGCAGAGAAGTATAGTTTAACGCTGAACAAGGAGAAATGTATGTTTTCCACTGACAAAATAAATATTCTTGGCTATACTATTACGGGGAAAACAATCAAACCAGACCCAGAGAGACTCAAACCACTCTTGGAACTTCCCCCACCAAATAGTATAGCTTCCCTTCGCCGTATAATGGGAATGTTTTCTCATTACTCGAAATGGGTTCCCAATTTCTCTGAGAAAATTCAACCACTGGTACAGTGTAAAACATTTCCCATGTCTGAAAATGCTATTACAGCATTCGATAATTTACAACTCTTCATGAATGCTGCAGAGAAGTATAGTTTAACGCTGAACAAGGAGAAATGTATGTTTTCCACTGACAAAATAAATATTCTTGGCTATACTATTACGGGGAAAACAATCAAACCAGACCCAGAGAGACTCAAACCACTCTTGGAACTTCCCCCACCAAATAGTATAGCTTCCCTTCGCCGTATAATGGGAATGTTTTCTCATTACTCGAAATGGGTTCCCAATTTCTCTGAGAAAATTCAACCACTGGTACAGTGTAAAACATTTCCCATGTCTGAAAATGCTATTACAGCATTCGAACTTTTGAAGAAAACTATTTCCAGTGCTGTCGTGAAATCAATTGACGAGTCCGTTATGTTCACCGTAGAAACTGATGCTTCAGACTTTGCTATCGCAGCCCAACTCTCTCAAAATGGAAGACCTGTGGCATTCTTTTCAAGAACTCTTTCAAGTACCGAACAGAGACATTCATCCGTTGAAAAAGAAGCATACGCTATTGTGGAAGCCCTGCGGAAATGGAGACATTTTCTTATTGGCCGACATTTTCAGTTGATCACTGATCAAAAATCGGTCTCATTCATGTTTGATCACAAGGTTTCCAGTAAAATCAAAAACGATAAAATCATGCGGTGGCGCCAAGAACTATCTTGTTTCAGATATGATATTATATATAGACCTGGAATCGAAAATACAGTAGCAGACACCTTCTCGAGAATAACTTCAGCATCATTGTTGAATGGAGATAACAGGAAGACTCTTTATAATCTAAACAATTCTCTATGTCATCCTGGAGTTACTCGAATGAACCATTGGATTCGCTGTACAAATTTACCTTTCTCTATCGAAGACATTCGTAAACTAACAGCCTCATGTCCCATTTGTGCAGAAGTAAAGCCTCGATTCCATAGAAATCAAGGAACTCTAATAAAATCTACATCTCCATTTGAAAGGTTGAATGTAGATTTCAAAGGGCCTCTACATTCTTCAACAAACAATAAGTATATATTAACTATTGTGGATGAATACTCACGATTTCCTTTCGCTTTTGCTTGTCCAGATATGACCTCTACGGCAGTTATAAAATGTCTTCGTCAACTTTTCGTTATTTTTGGTACGCCATCTTATGTACATTCTGACCGAGGAACTTGTTTCATATCTAAGGAACTAAAAGGATTTCTAGGATCACTTGGTACAGCTTCAAGTTATACAACATCTTACAATCCCCAAGGAAACGGCCAATGCGAGCGTTATAATGGTATAATATGGAGAACAGTTCAACTTTCGTTGAAATCACAAAGACTCAGAATCGATCAGTGGGAAACAGTGTTACAAGAAGCTCTTCATGCAATAAGATCTTTGTTATGAACAGCAACCAATTGCACTCCACACGAGAGGATGTTCAGTTATCCTCGAAGATCTTCTAATGGTACTACAGTTCCAACATGGCTTTCCGTTCCTGGTCCGGTATTTCTCAGAAAACATGTAAGAACCAATAAGTACGAACCATTGGTGGAAGAAGTTCAACTAATCGAAGCAAACCCTGATTATGCACATGTACGTTTTTTGAATGGTAAAGAAACCACTGTTTCAACCCGACATTTGGCTCCTCGAGGAGATATGACCTTGTTGAGTGAATCAACTCCAAATCTATATCAAGAAAACTCAATCTCGAATGGCAATACCGATCTAGTTTTGATGGATAAGCGAAAATCCAATCTTCCACAGGAGACAGCTGAAATTAGTCAAGTAGAGATGCCAGAAAGAACAGCTGTTATTCAAGTTGAGATGCCAGAAAGCATAGATGATATTGCTGTTGGACGACCAGTTCGAATTAGGAATTCCCCGAAGTATTTGGAGGACTTCGTGAGAAACTGAGGGGGGATGAATGTAATATATTAATCTGATCTTCGTTGAGATTTTGTTCAATTGAGTTTTGTCAATGTCAAGTTGTTAAAAGTCGAATAAAGCCTATTTCAGTTCAGGTTTAATTCTACAACCGGGAAAACTAGCCACGATATCGCCAAGAGAGCTGCATGCACATTAGTTTATTAGTTTATTAGCTGCCCTAACCTGACCTGACTTCCCCTAGGTAAACAGAAAAGTATCCATCCAAAATGTTTACGACATAAAGATGTGGTTGACAATTTTGGATGAATAAGATAAATTGAAAAGACTCGCCATTCCATTCCTCTAGTACAAAGCAACAGAATATTTTTAAGTTCGTGAGTAATATAAATTTAAACATCAATAGACATTTTGTATCAAGAAATAGGTACAGTGTTGAATCTGAAAATTATTTTCCTACTTTCACATCATAGGGATATATCAGGTTCAGGTTTAGTATATAGAGAGATGTAGGTTTGGTCACCCTAAATAGAGGGAAACATACAATCACATCAGCAAAATCCAGAAAAAGTGCTAGAAATACTTTGAACATAAAGAAAATAGGAAAATATTTCGTGTAGGAAAAGTGAGGTTAAGTAGTTAAGAGGAACCTAAGCCTGGAGAATCTGAGGCTTATTTATTTATTTATTTATTAATCTCTTATTCATACAAACCTACTGGTTTAATTACATGGATAAAGTATTCACAATATATAATAATAACATAGTACATAATGATACGAGTAACATAACGTAAGCAAGATCACATTTCACCGAGCATGTCATTTATAAATTACATAGAAGATGTAAGGATATAATCAAAGATAATACGTCTAAACGCGGATCTACCCAGTGTCCAATCCAAGTCGACGAACAGATTTAAATTATTCGCTAGCTTTAACATGGCCACAAGAGGAGTTCTAGAAGTTATAGACAAAAATGGAACATTAAAGATTGCAGACGAACGAGTTCTACGGGGAGGAACATTAAATCGAATTAAAAATAGTATATCAGGTGCATTTACATTATAGTTGACTATATCGTAAAGAAACATAATTAAGCTAATTTGACGCCTATTATCCAGTGACATTACTTTAAAATCATTTCTGAGTTGTGCTGATCTAATTATATTGTAGTCCGGCCTTGCATGAAATTTTTTGAAATATAAATATCTAAGAAATTTATTCTGAATTTTCTCAATTTCGTTTAGAGTTGTTTGATATTCTTCATACCAAATTATAGAGGCATATTCCAATTTGGATCTAACTAGAGTGTAGTATAAAAGTTTGATGGTATTTAAATTAGTGAAATTTGAACTTTGTCTGATTAAAAACCCTAGCATTCGATTGGCCGATTTACATATATTCCTCACATGACATGCAAATGACAAATGATTAGTGTACGTAACACCTGATTCTTTAAATTCCAAGCATTTCTTAAGTATACTAACATCCATCATATAATCAAATTCAATAGGCTTTTTAGCACGTGTTATTGTCACTGTGAAGCACTTAGAAATATTAAAATGTAATTTGTTTTCAAAACTCCATTCGATGATGCTATTCACATCCTTTTGTAACATAACGCAGTCCCTTACTGTTTGTACTCTCTTGAATACCTTGAAATCATCCGCAAAAAGTAGACATTCAGAATATTTAAGAACAGTAGGTAAATCATTTATAAAAAGTACAAACAGTAAGGGACCCAAATTAGAGCCCTGTGGCACACCTGAATTAGCATAGTATTTCCCAGAGGTTTTACCATTATGTCTTACAATGAAATTCCTATTTTTCAAATAACTTGAGATTAATAAAAGCAAGTTTTTAGATACACCAAATTTATTCAGTTTATTCAGGAGAATGTCATGATCGACTTTATCAAATGCTTTTTGAAAGTCTGTATATACCGTGTCAAGTTGAAATCTGTCCTCCAATGACTCATAAGCTTTATTTGTGAATAAAAATAAATTTGTATTTACAGATTTGTTCTTAACAAAACCATGCTGCTGCGATGCAATGTATTTCTCTACATGATTAAATAAAACTTCATATATCATTTGTTCGAATAACTTAGCTGGAGCACACATTATCGATATAGGCCTATAATTTTCCATACTCATTTTGTTGCCAGCTTTGTGAATTGGAGTGGTAAATGATGTTTTCCATATCGATGGAAATGTATTCGTTGTTATAATCAAGTTAAATATATGAAGAAGTGGTTTTCTTAGCCATTCGTGACACCCTTATCTTGACTGAGGCTTATGTTGTCCTCAAATAGCGGTGCAAACCAAAATTGAAATATAAGGTCCACTTAAGTCGTAAGGTAACCTTAAGTTGAACCGGTGCAAAGAGCTGTAATACACCTGTTTCCCAAAAAAATTTCAGTCATGAAAAATTCTAATTTCTTTCCCTTCTCATGGAAACGCCTCCGTATCTTCCGTAATTTTTGACGTAGAACCATGAAGTTTTCAGGATCAATAGATGCACTTGAAATGAACTTTGCATAATATTGTTTTGCCATTTACAATACTGAAATGTTTTTCTTCGAAATGTTTGGAGCAAATCAGATTATGAGGGCTGAGATTTTCTTCTAAAACCTACCTAAGGCACGTAGAATACTTTTTTTCCCAAACTGCAAGGGAAGAGAACACTTTAAAACTGAACATTTCCTAAATATGGTTCTGCTATTCTGATGGTTTGAAGTGTGCTTACCTGTGATAGGTGATACCAGCGATATTTTCGCGGTTTCTACAACCGATCACTACACAAGTCTTTGACATTTTAAACAAATATTCTTCTCTGAATCGAATAAATACCAAATAAAATAAAAATAGGCCAATAAAACGAACATCACAGCGCATGCGTCCCACTACACCGATACCGCCATGTTGCATAAACGTTTTTTCGAATGACTTGAGATCTTAATGCCTTTCTCTTTCTGGGATATAGTCCTTTGGAGTGGAGTGAGTTCATGGTACGATAACTGTTTTTCCTGACAGGTATCTAGCACGGTAGGTACCTATACTTTTGTTTATTTGCGGACTTGGTATTTATTTTATATTAGAATTTCATTTATTGTATTCAAAATGCGATACTCAGATTTTCTTTCTCGAGCACCATGAGTGTGAGAGAGACGAGTATGTTAGGGTCGTAAGTCGTCTATTAGTGAACACTATGTGATCGAATGTCGGATTGAAAGGAATTGGAATACGTCTTTGAATATTTATTTCTCTAATACCCCAGTTATCTCTTCAGTTTTTGTTACTTTCGAAAAAAGAGGAAGATTCGAGGGCCGTTGTGGTTGCCCGTGGTTTCAATAAAGGAAAATGGGTTACTGAGTTTTGTTGGAATGATTTAAAAAATTTAATTACAGTTTTGCTTATTTTTGTTGGATTTGTCCTAGTCTCGGTCTAATGACTATTGTATGAAAGATCGGATGCTATCAGAATATGACTTGAATGTGGGTTCTATGTGATGAAATATAGAAGGTGCAGAGAGAAGAATATTGTAACAGTTTTAGAGATAAGGATCCTCAAAAGGGTAAATGTACTAGATATAATTGGTCAGGAGGTACCATCCCTAGTAAAAAAAATTACGTGAACCCCTCTGGTCAACTGTTTTACGTATAGTTCTTAAGCGTATACTGGTGCACCTAGGTGAAATAATAACATTTTGTTAAGCGGCTCCGTGACGTCACATCGCTGAGTTCGAAATGTGATCCGTCGATTTATGAAATTGAATCAATATTTTAGTTGGTGAACGCACTTATCTAGAAACCACGAAACCTCGATTTTTTCATTTTCTGTTTGCTCTGCCATAATCTTATTTTGAAATTATATTTAATTACAGATGTAAAAAACCATTTCATTATTTTGTTATTTTTTACTAATTTTTTATCATCTCGCAAGCCAATAGTTTTCTTATAAATGCTTTCCAACCATTCGACATATTTTGATTGATTCACACATACCATGTTCACTTTTGCGTCATATTCATTTCAGTTATGGTTCTCTGCTATCAAGTGGTTGTTTTCCTGATTTCAGAATTATTCCTGTCTGAGTTCATTGAACTTGCTCAGATTACTGGAATGGTAAACGAACTATTTTCTTCTTAGAATCCAAGTTTTAATATCATACTTCCATTTTTCATACTGTCTGCATCTTATACTTGAGAGAATGGCGAAATTAGGATGATGAATTCATCTTGCTTTAATAACATGAAAATTCACTCGGAAGGAAAATAGATGAACGTAATATAGTCCCATATTTTTTGTAAATAATGAAAAATAATGTCATAATCACATTTTCGTGAAAATCTGCGTAACAGCAAATAATATAAACAAATTTTGAGTGTAAGTTACATCTCAGGATGAAATGATGAAAATGATGTTTTTCTCTGCTGTTTTCATAATGCACGTTGTTAGTCGAATGTTCATTAAATTATTCTTTTCGGGCTATACAATGTCCTGTTGAAAGTTATATTAGACACAAAAGATAATAATAATATCATGATATTATTATTCGTCCAAGATATTATATGTTATAAGAGATAAAAAACACTTAATTGATTTTTTATTTTGATTGAGTTTGATCTCTAGAATCATAGTCCTTTCATTCAAATAGTAACAAAAATATTATCATAAATCATGAAAACAATATCCTCTCTGATCCGTTAGAAATATCCGAAATATTCAATGATTTCTTTGTTCATGTTCAATACGAAACCATAGAAAAAATAAAAAATCCTGATTCAATAAATAATACACAAATTTCGGCAAATAGAACAGTTTTAAATAGCATGTTTATATGCCACATATCTGAAGAAGAAGTCCTGTATGTTATAAAGCATAAACTGAAAAATAAACACACCCATGGTCCAGATGGTATTTCAGGCTTCCTTATTAAAAAAATTGCCCATTGTATCATAAAACCACTTACATACCTGATCAACTTATCGCTACAGGTATGAATATTTCCAACGAGAATGAAAACAGCTCTAGTATCTCCTATTTTAAAAAAAGGAAACTCTGAAAATCTAGAAAACTACCGTCCCATAACAATCCCATCCGTTATCTAGAAAATTTTTGAGTATTCTATCTTGGATCAATTATTGAACTATTTGGATAAAAATTCTATAATTATGCACAACCAGCATGGTTTCCGCTCTGGTCGTTCCACAGTCACCGCAATTCATGATTTCTACGGAAAAATATTGGATTCTATGGAAGCAGGCGAGAGCTCGGTTGGAATATTTTGTGATTTCAGCCGGGCTTTTGACTGTGTCCAGCATGAACTCTTGATGGATAAACTTTATCAATATGGAATTCGCGGAAAACTCTATGAATGGTTTTTCTCCTACCTGAACGGACGGCTTCAGCAGGTTAAGATTAATCACAAAAAGGATAATGTGAAAACAGAGCACATTTCAAGCCTACTTTCTAGTAGAATGGGGGTCCCCCAAGGGTCTGTGCTGGGCCCTATATTATTTATCATTTATATCAATGAATTACCTCTAGTGCTCCAAGATGCGTATACTTGTCTTTATGCGGACGATTCCACGCTTTTATTCACAGATAAATCTTCAGGTCAAATACAAGATAAAATTAACTCCTGTTGCAAGTCACTCTGCAAGTGGTCTTACGAACACTCATTGTTCTTAAATGCTTCCAAAACCAATCATGTGAACTTCCACACGAGGCAAAATAATAAAATAACAAATTTAGATATAGAAATAAATAACGAAACAATAGATAAACAGGAATGTATTACTTTCTTAGGTGTCAAATTGGACCAGAATTTATCATTCAATACTCACTGTGAAGCACTAGCTAAAACATTGAACACTAAATGTTATCAATTAAGATCTCTAAAATCCATTTTGGATATTCATGGAATGTTACTCTTTTACTTTCGTGAAATTCAATGTAGAATTACTTATGGAATAATCATTTGGGGAAACTCGTGTAGCGTTCAGAATGTTTTTGTAGCCCAAAAGAGAATTGTGCGATGTTTAGCAAATGTCCCAAATGGAACCTCATGTAGGGAATTGTTCAAACGTTATAGAATACTCCCATTTTATGGGTTATATATATACAGGGTGTTTCTTAAGTACGTGTAGAAACTTGAGGAGCGTGTTGCTGGCGTCGAAATAAGATAAAAAGTTCCCATAAACACATGTCGGCAAGTTATTCGTTTCTAAGATACAGAGTGTCAAAGTTTAATTCTTATATTTGTTTTTTGTGAATAAATTACAAAATATTTGTGATATTCGAGTAGAGTTTGGTATCTTTGATGATTTTTCAATGACAAAATCAAATTTTATGGTAATTGTGAAAAAACTAATTACTAATTGAATTTATTTAAAATGTAAAAATCTTGTCATTCAAAATCACTTGTATCGAATATTTCAAATCTCAATAACTCGAAAACAGTTGCTCGCAGTGACCTATACCAGGTATAAATTTACAAACTAAATAAAAATATCCCCAGATACCGAACTTTACCCAAATAGCAAAATTATTTTGAAATTATTCATAAAAAATAAAAATAAGAATTCAACTTTGACACTCTGTATCTCAGAAACGAATAACTTGCGAACATATGTTTATAGGAACTTTTCTTCTTATTTTGATGACAGCAACACGCTCCTGAATTTTCTACACGTACTTAAGAAACACCCTGTATATGAACTCTTGATCTACGTTCACAGAGGGGAAATTTAACCACGAATGAATCAATACATAACCATGACACTAGGAAGAAAAATGATTTTCATATTCCAAACGTTCGTCTCACATTAACACAAAAAACACCAGATATCTTGGGGCTACGAGTTTATAATGTTCTTCCAAAAGAAATAAAAAATATCGATAGCCTGCTACTTTTCAAAAATAAAATAGAAAAACTTCTCCTCAACCTCTGTCCCTATAGCCTGAAGGATGACTTCGACAATTTTATACTGTGATAGATAGATTTTTTATATATTTATGTTCTTGTGAATGTTTGCTGTGTTGTCAATTTTCTGTAATTTTATTACCAAATTTTATATGTACAACCTGACTTGTCCTATAGCTATTCAGCTCGATGGACCAAAAAATAAATTGAATTTGAAATTGAATTCAATGAATGAATTATAGTAACTATTCATCATGATTCTATTGAAAAACGTTCCTTTTTATTCCAATATTATAAATGGTGAAGTAGCGGCGACTTCGCCACAAACTTGATACTTACCTAAGCATTCGCATTCGCCAAAACCATTAATATTTAAGAAATTTTGTATATATTCCGTAAAGAGGACTTTCAAACAAAATTTCTAGATTCCCGGAACTCTAGCTCCATTATTATTAATAATTACAAAAGACAGCATATCACAGAACATAATATTTCTATAACATTAAATGTTAATTTAAAATTTAAAAACAGCAATGATAAAACATACGTCAAAAAAATATATTTAACATTCTGAATATTAAATTTTTTTAGAAATGAAAAATTATAATAAACAAAATAATGAACTTTTATAAACTTTTATCGTGTGATATTGTTAGGTAGGTATATTAGAAGGGCTCCAGGAAACGATTTATAGGTCAATTATTTAAACTTTTAAGTCGTTATTTATGAATACGTAGATTGGGAAAAAAATTGTTGATTAACAATGTATAACTTTTTGAGTAATAGACTTACACATTTTTGTCCAATGGGGATTTATCCTTTCAAGTGTCCACATGATACCATAATCAATTCAAAATTTTAAATTAACAGTACAAAATTATTTTCTGCAAAAGACAGTACCGTGAAATGGGGTGTAATTGATCTTCGGGGGTGACCTTGATCACTCCTTCCAAGCTCTAAATATTCAAAATTCCCGCGCGCTACAATTGTTTCTCGACTGCGTCGCCAAAGAAATCGTTTTTAGTAATGGCGCCCGCAGTGATCCTGTGTGTTTTCGAGTTGTTTTAAATTTGTTTTATTGGTGATATTTGCTTTTATATAGGTAAGTAATTTTTGTATCAAATACGTACCATCAAAAATTTGTGTTTTCTCAAAAACTATTGCAAATAAGCCTGTCTGCATTACAAAATCGTATTTGTTGATATACTTTTATACTGTGACTTTAATATGCCGCTTTTATTGTTCCCACTTGAATCGTTATTTTGAATTTAATTGAGTAGGGTCAACTTGATCACTACAGTGGGGTGAAATTGACTACTATATTGGTGTGGGATTGATCACAGTTTTTGATCAATGTCACCCCACCGTATAATGCTGGCAACAAAAACCTAAGGCTTCCTGTTTTATTGAACTACTGTTTTGTTCTAGATACTATACAAAATGTCAAGATCTTACAAAAGAAAGTTGGGGTCACGCAGATATAAGGATTATAATGAAGAATCCATTGAAAATGCTTTGCAGAAAGTAACGGACGAAGGCTGGAGTTTTAGGAAGGCTTCAAAAAGGTTTAAAATTCCTTATGGTACCTTAAATAATAGGTATCACGGGCGTCACGTAAGGAGCAGCGGTTGTCAAACGGTATTTAATTCAAACGAGAAAAAATCTCTCCTTAAGTATGCAGCAGTGTGTGGTGAATGGGGATTTCCTCTAAGCTTAACCGATTTGAGGCACATGGCAAAAAATATGCTGGGTGCTCAGGGCCGTTCAGTAGAAAAACTCAAGGATAACTTGCCCGGTGTTGAAAAAAGAAATAACACTGCTGTAACACAAAGACTCGCAGCAAATATTAAAAAAGCACGTGCTGATGTTTCCAGAGATACTGCGAATGCTTATTTTAACAACTTGCAAACAACTTTGTCTGGCGTACCCCCATCTAATATATACAATTACGATGAGACTAATTTGCTAGATGATCCTGGGCGTAAAAAACTTATCTATCATCGTGGTGTTAAATACCCAGAAAGAGTATGTAACTTTACCAAATCAGCAACTTCTATTATGATGTGTGGGTCTGCAAGCGGAGTTCTTTTGCCGCCTTATATAATTTACCGTGCCGAAAAAATGTGGTCGCAGTGGACCGAAAAGGGACCAAAATTAGAGTCTTGTTGCACTGAGAGATGTTGTACGGCTGGTTCTCGCTATAACAGAACCAGTCATGGATGGATGGACGCACAAACATTCAATGATTGGTTCAAATATACATTCCTACCACACGCAAAAAGACAGGAGGACCGTAAAATTTTAATTGGGGACAATTTGGCCTCTCATTTCACTGAGGAAGTGATCAAAATGTGTGAATAGAATGATATTGGGTTCGTGTGCTTACCCAAAAATGCTACGCACCTATGTCAACCTTTAGATATTGGTTTCTTCAGACCATTTAAAATGGCTTAGCGCTAAGTTCTCCTTAATTGGAAAAAAGCATATCCAACGCATTCCTCCATTGACAAAAAAGATTTTCCTCAGTTGCTTAAAAAAACATTAGTCCAGATGGATCTGAAAGTTTCAATGGATAATAAACAAAATGCTATTGAAAGAGACTTGATATCTTCATTCGAGGCAACTGGCATAGTACCTGTTAACGCGAACCGTGTGCTGGAGAAGCTTCCCAGGAAAGATCTTGAAGAAGGTCAAATACAAAACATCGTTGTGGATTATTTAAAAAAGCAAAGGTTTTCTAATACACCAAGTCGGCGTAACAGGAAGCGAACCAAGCTTGTTGTCGAACCGGGCAAAAGTGTTACCGCCAAAACTACAGATTCCAGTAGTTCAGAGAGTGATGTAGAAGAACCAATAACTAACGATGATTTCGATGATGATATAGATGCCGAAAATGTTCTTATGTCGTTACAGGAAAACGACGAAATGGAATATATGGAAGTAAACAGAGACGATATAAAAAAGGGACATTTTTACTTGTAAGAGTTCTTGGTGGGATGAGAAAAAGTGTTAGTTATCGTGACGTGGTAATTGTACAGAACGTTACGGATGATGAAGAAATTGAAGTTTTGGGGATGAAATCTCTAGATAGAACAAAGACAGCTTTCAAAATAGAAGAAAACGATGAATTCGCCGTAGATTTCATAGACATTATCGCTATTTTACCGGAACCCACCCTTGATGGTGTCGCAGAATATTATATTTTCAAGAAGACAATAGATGTCAAAGAAATGTAGGCATTGCATAAATATAATATGTTACCATGCATGTTAATGAACCTACAAGAATAACCATGTATTCAGCCACTATCATTGACTATATCTGCTCAAATTTGGAAAACCAGAATATTAGCTGTAAAACTGTTCCCGCAGGCCTTTCAGACCATGAAGCTCTTATCTTCGAAATGTCGCTGCAAACAATAAATGAAAGAAGTAAATTTAGATACGGAAGAATATATAGCAAGACGAATTACGAATCATTTAGAAACCTATGCAATATAACACCATGGGCTGACGTGTTGAACTCTGATGATTCAATCAACATGTTCCAAAACTACCTAAGAGATATATTCGAGAAGTGTTTTCCAATAAAAAAAATCAAAACCAAAAATAAAAAGAAAAAGCCCTGGATAACCCAAGGTATAAAAAAATCGGCAACAAACTTGAGATCACTACATACTATTAAAAAATTCATAACTGATGGATTTTTCATATCATATTTCAATACATACAGGACGATTTACAGAAAGCTGATAAAGCTTGCCAAACAAAGATATTTTGAAGATAAACTATATAAGCCTGAAAATAAAACGAAAGAAAACTGGGCTATAATAAATAATTTACGTTGTAAAAGTAATATATTGCCTTCAAATGCGGACATAGATCCTAACTTGTTAAACAACTTTTACTGTACGATAGCACAAAAAATAACATCAGAATTAAAACCGACAATACATTCAACCGAGTTTATGAAAAATATAAATATTCCAGATAACTTTCACCTATTTGATACTGACATATACGAACTGAAGCAAACTATTAATGAAATAAAATACAAAACATCATCTGGTTATGATGAAATATCAGTTAGAATTTTAGAAAATCTATCAGAATACGCTTTAAATATTCTTGTGGAGGCCATCAATAAATCATTTCGTTCTGGAAATTTTTCTTCATGTCTGAAACTAGCAATAGTCATTCCGCTTCATAAAGGTGGCGAAATGAATGATCCATGAAACTTCCGGCCTATATCATTGCCTCCAACAATCTCAAAAATAATTGAAAAGCTTGTTAAAAAAAGAATATTGAACTTCTTAAGTCATCATAACATCCTATGCGAATCTCAATATGGATTCCGAAGCTATAAAAACACAGGCGATGCAATCTTCTCTTTTCTGGAAGATGTGTATATTGGTTTAAATAATAACGAAGCTATTGGGGCAGTGTTTTGCGATTTCTCTAAAGCGTTCGTCTGCGTGAACCATGAATGTTATTTAAACTACAGTGCTATGGCTTTAGAGGATTGTCATATAACTGGATTTCCAGCTATCTAACAGACAGGAAACAAGTAGTAAAACTCCAAGGAAATAAATCGCACATGGAGAATAATACAACAGGTGTACCACAAGGCTCGGTTTTGGGTCCTATTCTTTTTCTGCTTTATCTGAATGATCTGGTAACCGTTGACATCAAAGGGAAGTTCACATTTTTTGCAGACGATACCACCATCCTTTGGCGTGGGACAAATGAAGATAATCTCAGAGAAAACATAACTTTTGTTCTCTATAAAATTAAACAGTGGTGTGATTCAAACTCCTTATGTTTCAACACAAACAAAACAAACATAGTCTGCTTCAAGTTCAGTTTCGACGACTTACTTATAGAAAATCACGCTATAGCGAACAAAACTCACACAAAGTTTTTAGGGGTATTTATAGATGAAAAATTAAAATTTGATAAGCATGTAGAGAACTTATGCAAAAAAATAGCATCTGGCTGTTATGCAGTTCGAGTTGTTTCAAATGAACTCAATCAATCCTCAGCCAGAATTGTATACTTTTCCTTGATCGAGTCCCATTTGAGATATGGAATTGCCTTCTGGGGCTTATGTAGTCAGCAACTACTGAATTCAGTATTCGTTTTGCAAAAAAGGGCTGTCAGATACATATGTGAGGCAAAATCACAAGATCACTGCAAACCACTTTTCATCAGTCAAAAAATTCTAACTCTACCTTGTTTGTTCCTTTTGGAAACCGTGTGTCTAATACACAAAAAGTATTCAAATACAGCAGTAAATAATGACAGAGGAAGTCGGGATCTACCCCTACCCCTGCCAATACCAAAATTATCAATTACAAAATTTTCTTTGATATATGAGAGCAAGAAAATATATAACTACCTCCCAATGTACTACAAGGAAATAACAAATTTAAAAAAGTTCAGGAAATCAGTTAAAGAGGTATTTCTGCAAAAAGCCTACTATGACTTGAAGGAATATTACATTGATGAATTTTAAAGCTTAGTACTTCCGTTGCTTACTTATCTGTATTGCTTTATTTGTTTATTTATCTGTAATGTTTGATATAATTTTCTGTAATGTTTTATTTATATTCGTTTAGGTACATATGTTTTAACTCTATAATGATTGTTCATTATATTTCTTATAATTTTATATTTTTAATATTTCTGACTGTATAAAATTACACTTACTTTGTCAATAAGATGTACTTCTTGGACAATAAAGCATGACTTGATAATATTATATAATAATATTTTTAAATTATTGGCCTTTCTTATTTTGCCTTTTAACTTAGTGTTGATTGAGAGTTTACTTTTAACTTCGTGTTTGTTAAGATTACTTTTAGCATTGTGTTTGTTTGAACTATTTCACCTATGTTCTACCTTATGTTTGTATCCCATTTCAATAAAAGTATTATAGAATAATTTTATTTGGATTTACAAATTTTATTCTTACATGAAAATGTGATTAAAACTTCGGTGATCAATTTCTCCCCATGTGATCAATCCCACCCCAAAATATAAAATGTCACGTAACTTTTTAAAAAATTAGTGAACCTTGATCGGGGTTAGATTGATAACAATGTTATTCATTTTACTTTAAGCTGGGGTAATTATAAAAGACTGATCAAAGTCACCCCAAAACATGTATGAGGTTGATCAGCAGATTTTTTGCCAATTCTGCCAAAACCAACTTACTCATCATATTTTTAGTAGCTATTATACAGGGTGTTAATTAAGTACGTTGACAAACTTCGGGAGGTGATTCTTTGAAGGTTTTCAGGACGAAATGTTCATATAAACATATGTCCCAAACGGCTTGGTTTTCGAGATACAGGGTGATAAAAATACATTATTTTCAAGATTTTTTAGAGTTAACTTCGACATTTTCTACAATAATCAGTTCAAATTAGGCAAGTACAATCCATTCAATAGTACGCACGATACAAAATAATGCATTTCTCAAATAATTCACAGGGTCCTCCTTTTTTCAGAGTCAAGCTTTGTTCAACCCTTCAGATTTTTTTTTCCGCTGCCACTGACATATTATGAGAAAGGAATAATCAATGTTGTTTCATTTAACATCTTTTTGCTCTCTTGATGTTTTTCATTTACTTGTACGGTTCAGGTGTTACAATGAAAATATTAACGCAAACATTTTCCAGTAACGCATAACATAAAGAAATTTGAGAAGCAAATAGTCTAACAAACTTGAAGGGTGATTCTTCGAAAGGTTTCAAGATGAAAAGTTCATATAAACATGTCCCAAGCGGCTTGGTTTTCGAAGCACAGGGTGATCAAAATACATTTTTTAGGAGTTTTTGGACTTTACTTCGAAATTTTCGACAATAATCGATCCAAATTAGTTCAAATTGGACAAGTACAATCCATTCAATAGTGCGCATGATATAAAATAATTCATTTCTCGAAGTGTCATTGCCACTCTCCAAAGATTAGCGCGTGACGCAATACGTCATTTTGTTCTCATTACACGAATAGCTATTTTCTGCTCGTGTAGAGAAAATGTAATGTTATGGAGCTCCCATACTTATTTTACCATAACTCAGGTTGAATATGTATTGCACAAAGTTAATTATGGCAAAATAATTTTGGACATTTTCAATAGTGAATAACTTTATTATCAAATACTAGGGCAAAGTAACATAAATTCCCTAGGAATAAAATTAAGTTCAGAAAAGGACCATTATTGAAATTGATATGTCAGAGCAGCTGCTGGAAATGGCCACCGCCAACTTCAATGCATGCGTTTATGTGCCTAACCATAGACTGGCGGACACGCTCAAAAATACCAGGAGTGTTTCTTATAATTCCGCATGACTCCTGTATGCGATTCCTCAGGTCTTCTTCACTTTGAACTGGAGTTCGGTACACTAATGATTTAAGGTGCCCCCAGAGGAAAAAATCAAGTGGATTCATATCGGGTGACCTTGGTGCCAAAGTTGTGGCCCACCACGCCCATTCCAGCGATCAGAATAATTCTCTTCTAAATATTGGCGTGCAACCAATCTGAAGTGTACTGGAGCACCATCATGCATAAACCAAATTCCAATTCTTTCCCTCAGTGGGATCTCTTCTAGGAGTCCAGGTAAGATGAATTCAAGAAAATGTCGATAATGGTCACCATTGAGTCTATGAGGCAGAAAATGTGGCCCGATAAGGAAATTCCCTACAATTCCAACCCAAACATTCACAGAAAACGTCTCTTGAAAATGGTTTTCAATCACGGCGTGTGGGTTTTCATCAGCCCACATATGATTGTTGTGAAAATTAATAATGGCTTTACGGGAAAAGCATGCCTCATCGGTGAATAACACTTGAGATAAAAACCATGGATTTTCCAACAATTTATTTTGAATCCAAGTGCAAAAAGTTAATCTCTTTGGAAAATCCCTTGGCAGAAGAGCTTGAACACGCTGTATGTGATAGGGATAAAGTTGTTGCTCTTTTAAAATTTGCCATACCAATACATGGGTTACGTTAAACTCTGCCGCAATTTGTCTTGTACTGGTGTCTGGATGCTGCTCAATTTCGTTAAGTACAGCTTCTTCTATCTGAACTGTTCTAACTCTCCTGGGTCTTCCTATGAGAACAGCAGACCTCTTGAAAGTACCCGTTTCACGAAGACGGGAGTGAATATTGATGAACATTTGTGTGCTGGGAATATGACGTTGTGGAAATCTTTCTAGATACATTCGTCTGGCGGCACGAGCGTTACCATCAGCCATTCCATACATTAAGTGCATGTCTGCCATTTCTGAATTTGTATATTCAACCATTTTATCCAAAGGAATATTGAATGAATCTGCTTTATAGCTTGCACTAATGAAGAATTAACAATGAGACAGTTTCTCAACTTTCGATAACTGTCAAGTTGTTGATATTTAAATAAATGAATTAATATCAAAGCCCACTTTGCTATTTTTATGAATTCAAATTGATTACAAAATTTCTGCGTTACTGCAGAAGAAAAAACAAACCGAAATTTCTGATAAAATAATGTACTCCGTACGGAAACAAAAATTTGTTTGATTTAGTTTTTCGGAGTTATGACCAGAGATTCATAAATGAAAATCAAATGTGTACTGATCTGCGACTATTAGATAAACCCTATTAACTATCTTCCATTACAGGATTACCTTTCGGAAGTTTTTTATGTTGAAAAGGAAACGTTCAATTGAAAACTAAAAAATATCTTTTTTTTAAATAACAAAAAATGTGTATGAGTTCTCTATCAAGACTGATGGGTAAAAACATTTTTAATCAAATATCTCAATGAAAATGCACATTTTTACCATCAGAATCTTCAGGTTGAAAGTTAAGGTTTTCCCAATATCTGTCAGATCTAGTTTAATATCCAGCGTACCGCAGTGACGGGGAGATAGTAGTTTTCTGTTAGATATCACAAAAAGAAATCACATCTTTACAATAACAAGCTTTTATTTAGCTTCACTTGTAACTAACTAACAAACAATTTAATAAAAGTTGAATTTGACCCACTTCTAATACTCCGATTAATTTGAAATTTGGCAGGTTTCCGTAATTCCGGTGACAATGCATTAAAAAAATGTTTGTTAAAAAACAAAATGGCGGCTCCAATATGGCGGACGAGTTTTGTGATTATGATCCGATTCTGTTCAAAATTGGTATGTGATGGTTTTTGGGTTGGAGATTTTCAGTTTCACATAAAAAATAAACTAAAATGTTAAAAATGAAAATTATAAAAAGAAAACATTTTAAAGTTTTTATACAATACACTGAAAAGGAAAAGATAATTCTTTTCATTGTTTGATCTAGGTAATCTTGTACAGAAAGATTTTGATACTCACAGAATAACCTACAAAAAATGAAACAAATTATTTTTTCATTTTCAGTGCATTTGTATAAAAGCTTGTCTTTAATTTTTTATTGTATAATTTTTATCCATCGTAGATTTTTCTAATTCTGAAAAAATATTTCCATCAATTTACAATAATTGAAAATGTTTAATTTTCAAATTTTCTAATGTTATGCCACACTGGAAAATGTTTAAATTAATATTTTCATTATAGCCCCTGAACCGTACAAGTAAATAAAAAAATGCAAGATATCAAAAAGATGTTAAATGAAACGACATTGATTATTCCTTTCTCATAATATGTCAGTGGCGGCGGAAAAAAAAATTCTGAAGGGTTGAACAATGCTTGACTCTGAAAAAAGGAGGACCCTGTGAATTATTTAAGAAATGCATTATTTTGTATCGTGCGCCCTATTGAATGGATTGTACTTGCCTAATTTGAACTGATTATTGTCGAAAATGTCGAAGTTAACTCTAAAAAATCTTGAAAAAAATGTATTTTTATCGCCCTGCATCTCGAAAACCAAGCCGTTTGGGACATATGTTTATATGAACTTTTCGTCCTGAAAACCTTCAAAGAATCACCTCCCGAAGTTTGTCAACGTACTTAATTAACACCCTGTATATTATACTATTTGTATAGTTTTTCATATATACCAAAAATCCCTTGTAACCAGATATATAAAAAAGTTATGGAGAACTTGAATAAAAATTTGATCAATTACACCCCATTTCACGGTATACTGTCTTTTGCAGCAGTGCTCTCGTGATGTAACGGCCTCGCGGACACTATTTTCAGCGTTAAATTAAAATTATAAATAATAGAGATAGAATTCCGGGAGTCTGGACGTTTTTATTGGAAACTTCCTCTTCTTTACGGAACTTTTTTCAAAATTTCTTAAATGTTGATAATTTTTGAGTTATTTAATAATAAAACTTCATTTTTTTGAAGACATGCATAAACACGTATAGATTCAACAATACCCTATTTCTTAACAAATTTGAGGGCATATGGTGACTCTTCGGCCCCACGCGACACGTATGCCGATCGGTTTCCGTCTGATTTTTATTCGATGAAATATCGTTTAAGTATGCTCGGCATTCGATAAACTATCATTAAAGTATCTACGTGATTTCTTTGTGCAATTAACAATCAAATAATTTCTGACAAATTCTTTACTTGTGCATACATGTATTTAAGAAAATAAAATATTATTATTATCATTATTATGATTGTTAAGTTGTTATTTTGTAAAAAAATCCGTTACCCTGCTGTCGTCCCCTTGTTAGGGGCGAAATTTAGGAAAGGAGAGCAGTGAATGTGCAATGATGTGTCACGCCTCTAACATACCCAGCAGCTCAGTAGGCGTGGATTCGACAATAAAAATTGATTTCGATAAGATTGAAATATGGGGTTAATTTTCCGAAGCGCCACGGATTTATCGCTAGTGAAAAATCCGAAACCACCCTGATGGAATGGGACAACCCACTGCACTAATATTACTAAAATATTTAAAAAATAGATACCTGTAAATGATATAATAATAATATATAACTATGTAGAGGTTTTGTCTTCCCTTACGCTTAGATAACTTGGACCAGAATAAAAGAAATAGTCATGTCCCTTACTAATAAAATATATTGATCGTTACACACCCTGTATGTGCACAGTTCAGCTCACCATACAACAGAAAATGAAATTAATGTAAATATCAACCACCAAGATGAATTCAAGTGAATGCTGTGATTGAGAGTATGGTATTGTTTGAATATATCGATATGAAACCTCCAGCTATGCCTGTGACGTCACGATGATAGCTTACAGTTATGGATACTTACGCCTTAGGGGCAGTCTTATTTTAAACTTATCTGATACTACGTAGATATTCTCGAGCATTCCAGTTCACCAATTATTGTGGTTGTAGTTCATCGGTGCCTTGGCGAATACAGGTGCACAGTGGGTATGAAACAATCAATCAAAGTACAGGTACAGCTGGACGAATAGCAAAGGAATGCTGAACAACAGATATACAGCGGTACAACCACAGTTGAGCAGGAACAATCACAGTAGTGGAACAGTGGAAAGACAATCGTATAGCAAAGAAACAGTGGAACAATCTCATTAGTGGAACTCCAATAATCGGTAGCAGAGTAGTAGCAATAGACCGTAGTGGAGCACTACCAGCGGCGAAGAGGTAACAGTAGCCAAGTAGTAGCCACAGCGGAGCAGTAGCAGAGTGGTAACCGCAGCAGAGAACCCTAGAATATACAATACCAGTCTGACTTCTGATTACACTTGTATGGGGCCATAAGTAGAGCCCAAATGCAAATACTAACCTCTATCAAGTGGGAGGGTTCTGATAACAGCTTTGATGGTCTGTTTGCTGTCTGATAGCGAGTTTCTCGTTCCAGTGGTTTCACACAATGATGAAGTGACTTCTAACCTCAAAAATCCGCAAAGCGAACGGAGATTTCTCAAAAATATAAAGCGTCAAAAATCGCAAACAATATGAGAAACTCTCCTGATATGAATTTTCCAAAGATCCATCAACGATGATCAAACTTTAATTGGAAATCTTCAAAGTAGGTCACTCACTCATCAAGATCATATAAGGAAGAAGAGAATATCTCTCAGACGTCAAAGTCAAAACTGTCAATATCTGACAAGGCGCTTTCTTGTTCATTAGTGTTCGGTGAGAACAGTCCAGGAACTAACTCGAGCTACTAGGAGCTATGAAAAGAACACCTTAAGATTCAGTGTTGCCAACTGAACCAAGACGAAAACGCCAGCCTCTCAATCTCAGAACCAAACACAAACAAACAAACAAAAGGTCAAGTATTCGAATGTGAAGTAGGTAACCTCAATGACACAAGATAGAAATAGAGTAGGAATGTTACGGTTTTGTGTTCTAAGTACAAAACAATAGACTAACCATAAGTATGTTTACAAAACAACGCTGTCACTCCGCAAAATAGAACAACTGATAACTGTCATTAGCTTAAGGACGGTTCATGTTCGCTCGAACTAGTACAGCAAAGGTAAGTACTAACATTCGGAACAAGCTATACATAACAACGATCAAGTTGTCATTTTGAGGAATCTGAAGAAGAAGAATACAGTAGCGTACAGAGTGGAAAGTGTACATCAATGACAGAGAATTTCTGATGTTATTGTATTAAAACAGAAAGGGTTTTCTAGTGCAAAATAAACCCGTAACACCCTTACGAACGTCAGCCCGCTAATTTAGCTTGTTCGTTGATTATTATATTTATCAACTACCAAACCATAAGGGGAATACGTTATAAAATCAGCGGGCTGACTACCTAAATCGTATTTTGCTATTTGAAAAAAATTACTGATACCTATTTAAAAATTTTACAAAGCTGGTACATTTTGACCGAAAACAGTCAAATTGTATTTTTTCCGAAATGTCAGGAAAAATTTGGTTACAGAAAGTGACAAGTGACACATCAGGAATGTCTTATGGAGACAAAATAAGTGGAAATATACCATGAGTCCGATTTAATTTATGTAATTTCTGATGAAACCGAAAGTTCCAAGAAGTTGAGTCATTTGTCAAAATTGCAGTTTTATGTCGTATACAGACCCTTTAGGTTAGTTATAGGATACCCGGTATAGTCTCTAAAATTCTACCTAAACTGTAATTTCTCCCACTCTTTGGATGACATATTGTCCGATTGATTGATCGATGTGCATAAGGTCTTTCAGGTTTGTGCATACACAAATAGAAAGCCCATTATTATAAGTGGACTGAGTAGTGACATGATTTACGGAAAATCTTCCAAAGAACTGAGCACGATATTCTCGCAGTGCATTAGCGAACCGGTGTGTAACTTGTAACGCCATCCCGGCGGTTATATGATGATTAACATCCTAGGATCATCGGGGTGCCATGTGGAGCGTCAAATTACCGTGATAGTCGGGGGGCTGATAACATATTTTGTTGAATAACACTTGTGTTGCAATCGATTGAAATATGAAATGTTCTATCTCATCGTCGGGGAAGTAATTAATTACCAATGTTTTAATGACCAATTTCATAATCATCTTAAAGTATCCTTTAGAATTAAAAGTACATGTGAATGTGACTTCCGATTGCTGAACCTCAATCGGAAGTCACATTGGTATTACTTTCCATTCTGAACGATACTTTGAGTTGATTATGAAATTGGTGCTCAGTTACATTTTGTAGTTTATCAATGCCGGATCTTATGATACGCCCTTTGTAGTCCAAGAACCAGGGTTTGAACCTGACACTAAAACTCACCATTCCCACTCGAAAAACCTTAACTAGCTAACAATTGAATTTGTTACAGTTAATTTCAACATGCCTCACACAACTTTTTGATTTTTTCTACGTCAACAGGAATAGTTTGAACCAGAGCATCACGGTCTTCATGTGTCAGATACAGTGCGGCTTTTTTTACACCCCCCCCCCCCCCCCGCCCCGCCTGTTAACTTTTGAACGGTTTGACGTACAAAAATGGAACAAAAACCGCTTTGAAATCTATCACCGATACTACTTTTAGCATTTTTATTGCGTTGTGAAAAATTTATATATAAATCAGACGAACCACCCATGTTTATGATTACTGGTTGAATGGATGGCAAAAGGAAATATTCACGTTTTTTTTAAATCACATGTAAAATGCATTCTGTCCAAAGATCTTTATATTTCTCTCCTAAGAACATTTTCTACTACTTCTCCGCTTAGATTTGGACATTGATTGGATTTTCTCAATTTGTTTTTTATAAATGCCCAAACCAATTCAATGGGGTTGAAAACACAATAGTACGGAGGTAACCTCAGAAGCGTATGACCAGAATGTTCATGAAGTTCACCAATAATATATTCTTTCTCAAAATTTTCATTTTTAATTATACGTAATAATACCTCGTTCGTGGCTTTTTGGGGAATATTCATTTTTTTATAAGCCATAAATTCCAAAATGTCTCCATTTTTTTTTGCTTTCGTCGGTATTTTTATATTTTGATGCGAGTGGTATGACGCATTATTCATTACAATAACAGAAGTATATTTGGTAATGTTCTATCGTGATGGCATTTAATATGTGTAAATTCATCATGAATGATAAATAAAGAGGAAATAAAATCTTCCAATTTACACAAAAAATATATACTTGTAACGTGCTTACAATTGTTTCGACACACGGTGTCTTTAGTTGATAACTCGCTCAGATGATGACACCGTGTGTCGAAACAATTGTAAGCACGTTACAAGTATATATTTTTTGTGTAAATTGGAAAATTTTATTTCCTCTATATTTGGTAATGATTGATCACTTAACCATTTTTCGAATAAAGTTGCAGTCATATCCTCATGATAATCTGCTGAACATTTTGTTATTTGTTTTGCAGACAACAGCAACGCGTTCGGTTCAAAACCATCTTCACTACCCGCGTGTACAATAATTATACGTTTTCCTCTGGAACATGGTGCTTGAAGACAACAGTTTTGGGAGTTATCTACCCATCCATACCGAATCACATCATGACTATCGAACCAAGTCTCGTCAAGATATACTATATGTCTCTTCGACTCCCGATGTTCTGTTATTTGTCGCCTTTGCAGAACGAGCCGAGGTGATTCCATTATTGCCATTCGCTGATTTAGTTTTTTGTGTTTAAACCCACAGTCTAAAAGAATTTGGCGTAGTGTTTCCTATGACTTAAATGTATACTCAGGATAATCAGATAATTGATTTTTGATTGATTCCAAGGTAGGTACTTTGTTTCGTTTATAGAAATCATAAACTTGCCTTCGAAGAAAATCTTTCTCATCAACTTTGTTTAATTTCTGATCTTCCCGTTTTCTTTTACGATAATGATCTACAACAACCCCTTGTTTAACCACTCTGTAAATAGTTGAATGCCCCAAACTGGTGAGATGAGATATCCTTCCAAAAATTGCATTGTCACATTTGTCGTTCATTTCCTTTTTAGGATTTTTATATATATTTAGAACAAGTCTTTGGGTCTGAACATGAAGATCTGTGTTTTTAAATTCCCATTGTTCATCCGGTTGTGAGTCTTGTTCCTCACGTTCTTCGAATTGTTCATCAGGTTGTGAGTCTTGTTCCTCACATTCTTCGAATTGTTCATCAGGTTGTGAGTCTTGTTCCTCACGTTCTTCGAATTGTTCATCAGGTTGTGAGTCTTGTTCCTCACGTTGTTCGAATTGTTCATCAGGTTGTGAGTCTTGTTCCTCACGTTCTTCGAATTGTTCATCAGGTAGTGAGTCTTGTTCCTCACGTTCTTCGAATTGTTCATCAGGTTGTGAGTCTTGTTCCTCACGTTCTTCGAATTGTTCATCAGGTTGTCAGTCTTGTTCCTCACGTTCTTCGAATGGTCGCCAAAATGCCATGTTGCAACACTAAATACACAAACGTTTATACTAAAACTTTAATGTTGATTTTCACACTTTTAGTTTAAAAAACTGCGTTTTGCAAATACAATGGATTCTTCAAGCAGAAGTATACTGAGTTATACTATTACAATGTCCTTCTTTTATATTCCCAAAATGTTAATTAATTTGGGAACAGTTTTATACCTGTTTTCGGATAACTCTATGATAACTGTTATATATCATTATGCATTTTCTGTAATACCCAGTATAAGAGACATAAGTCAGTGTCAAATAGAGATACATCATTTCAAAACCCGCATCAAACTTATTACATTTTATTTATAAATAAGTACACAATAATAACAAATAGTGTTTGTCAATAATTAATTACATTTATACCTAGTCTAACGGCAAAACAAATTGAGTAGAGAGAAAATATTGAGTTCTGTTTGATCGTTCATTAAGTACGCTACTGTTCTTCTTTTCATAAATATCACCAGGCTGCCGAACAGCAATAAAAATATTAAGAGGAGATTTACGGTAATTTATGCAATAGGCAGTCAGCGCATTACTGATTGCTTCCCACGCTTCGAACGGTTACACGTAAAATATACTCAATCTGGTCTACTGTTTTCTTTATATAGGGAATAATATTTATTTATATAGGGAATAATATTTATTTATATAGGGAATAATATTTATTTAATTTTCCGTTTTCTTCCTTCACTCGTTATTACACCATGTGCTATTTTGAACTAACCCTTTATATTGAGCTGAATGAACTGAGATTGGATAAACTATATTCGGTGTTCAGGCATTCATTTTGTTGAGGTTTGTTATTATCATTTTTCCATGCTATGGAAATACCAGAAAAGTCAGCCAAAAAACTGGGTTCAGACCTTCGGACGTTTTAAGTTCAAATTTAAAATATGTTTATTCAACTAAATTCATGTATATATAAAATGTAAAATTAAGGCAATCAAGGTATAAATAAAATAAAACACAATAAAACTATTATGTCCGCTTTTTTGTGTAATTGATGACTTGTTTATTTTGTGGGAATTCATGATCACTTAGTGAACTGAATGAAACGAAACGGTTTTGTCTAATTTCCAATAGTTATTTTATTTTTACGACCGTTTTCGGGTTTTATCCCATTATCTAATACATTTGGAATCTAAAAAAGTGGTTATATAGGGAAATTGCAGGTAAGCAAGATGGAGAGGTAATTAAGTGAATAAGGGGTCAACGATAAAAATGTAGCACTGGAGATTATAGAAATACTCGTACCAGAGTTGTCAAACTTTTAAATTCAAGAGTGGAGACCTACATAAAACCTACGTATATCGGATTTTTAATAGATTTATTAATTTCCATTGCGTCCAACAAATTAATTTCCTTTCCTTTTCATGTGTGTAGGATTTCGAGATTATCTTTACTTTTCTTGTGTTTTGATTCTTGTTGATGTTCATACATTGTAGATTTTTTGTCTAAACAGACGTTTTCACGTAGTCTTACGCCAAAATGTCTACCGGTTTGGCCTGTATATACTGCAAAGCATTCCCCACATTCTATTCTGTATATAACAGATTTTTTCATTCTATCTTGTTGGGATTTGCATTGAATAGAATTCTGAAAGATGTTGTTATTTTGTATTTAGAAAAATAATTTTAAATGTTTTCTGAAAGTGTACCTGAGTAATTAATGCACTATATTTACATGTGTTGTGTTATCTGATATTTGGGTATAATTCTCTTATAACCGTTTTATGAGTTTTATCTGATATTAACTTTTCTAAGAAAACAGAGTTGTTTGGGAGATCGTTTACTAACGAACAGTCGTCATGGTCTTAGCCAGGGGAGTAGTTGTTTTCTGACAGGTACTTGCCATAATAAGCCTACGTAGTAGGTGTATATGGGAGTAAATGATTCATCATCGGTCGGTAACGACTGTTCGTTAGTAAACGATCTCCCAAACAACTCTGTTTTCTTCGATTAAATCTCTTAACCCGTAGATTCGGAGTGTTCTCCCTCTGCTCGCTAGGTGGAGCGGCCTAGAAACCGCTTCACCGCGTGAACCAGAGTTGACCAAACTAGCGGAATGTTTACTGATTTGGACGGGGAACAGATGGCTTCAGTGCTGTCTGTGTTGACCTTCCCTTGCACTGATGAGAGGCAACAACCTCGAAACTAGTCTGTAGGTGGTCACCCTGTCCAAATCAAAACATAATTTTGCTAGTTGGTCATAGAGGGCCCTTGCAACTGCGTCCTCTGATGCTTTGAGGAACGTTGCACAAGTATCTGTTAGATTTAATTCAATACCCGTCGTGGTCTTAGCCAGGGGAGTAGTTGTTTTCTGACAGGTACTTGCCATTATAAGCCTATGTAGTAGGTGTAAATGGGAGTAAATGGTTCACAATCGGTCGGCAACGACTGTTCGTTACTAAACGATCTCCCAAAGAATTCTGTTTTCTTCGCATAAATTTCTTAACCCGGAGATTCGGAGTGCTCTTCCTCTGCTCGCTAGGTGGAGCGGCCTAGAAACCGCTTTATTAACTATTCTATTGAAGAAACTGGTATTTGATTGTTTATCGCGATTTGCTTAATGATTTTTAGTTCAGCTTCAAAATTCTTGTCAGGTAAAGGGATTGCGAAAGTTTTGTGTATCATTGACCTAAGGCGGATAATATATGTGAGATTGGACTGAAATAATCAAAGGGAATTCTACATTTTATTAAGGTGTTTTTCCGGTAGATATTAGGCTCCTTGTTTTGTTCCATTTCTACTGTGAATTTAATTTTATTATGCAAGCTATTGAGGAAGTACCTGAACCAAAACTCGATGTGTTTCTGAGAACGAGGGTTATCAAGGATGAGGGTATTTTCTAGTGTGTCCATGAAAATATCTGCCAGAATGGGACTTAATGGTGAGCCCATAGGGAGACCTGAGTTCTATAGGTAAAAATTATTCTTATATTTCAAATAATTTTTTTTCAGACATGTATTCAAGAGATTGCAAAATTCGTCAGTCATATACGGTTTTTTGTGGGTTCGTATTACATTTATTCAATATGTCTTTCACAAGGGGAAGGCATTTGTCTGTTGGAATGTTAGGAAACATATTTTTTACGTCAAAAGATACTAGTTTGATATTATTTTTGATAACTTGTTAGCTAGGTCTACTGAATTTAGAACTGTGTTGGAAGGAGTAAATTTTGTGATTGATTGGGACATCAATATATGATACTACAGGTCCTTCCTTGTTGAGCTTGATCAATCCATGCGTTTCTGGAGGTTGGGGGTCCATGCATATAGTTTTTTACATCCCATGGTGTAGGAAACATCATTGTTGATTCCTCCATGATCCTCTTAGCTTGCTGGGAATACATTTTGGTGGGATCATTTTTGAGAATGATGACTTCTAATGTATCCACCTCTTCTTGCATTTTTGAAAAATACTATTGCTCTTCTGCTGTTTCCTCTATCTGCTTTGGTGAAAATGAGTTTTTTGTGGGTTCTTTTCTTTCCTTTGATATTCCTGGAATCTCTGGGTAGTTGAGCTCTCTTATTGATTTAATAATAATAATCGACTTTTATTTGGTACAATATTACACAATAGTCGAAGTTTAGCTAGAGCTACTCTTACACTTTACCTAGTACGCATTATATGAATATTAAGCAGCTGAGACAAAAAGTATAGATTGTATGATGAAAATATTTTTTTTATATACATGGACAAGCAACATAATCATAACTAAAATTAGTGTTTACCCATGTAATTTTGCTGGGAATACATTTAGGTGGGATCATTTTTGAGAATGGTGACATCTAATGTATCCACCACTACTTGCATTTTTCAAAAATACTATTGCTCTTCTAGACATACGATGCTGTTTCCTGTATCTGCTTTGGTGAAAATGAGTTTTTTGTGGGTTCTTTTCTCCATCAAGTCCTTTAACGTTCCTTTGATATTCCTGGAATCTCTGGGTGGTTGAGCTTTCTTATTGATTTAATAATAATAATCGACTTTTCTTTGGTACAATATTACATAATAGTCGAAGTTTAGCTAGAGCTACTCTTACACTTTAACTAGTACGCATTATATAGTTATTTAAGTAACAAGGAATGTAAAGACGTGTTAACATTCGAGGTGAGCGAGTACGAGCCGAGGCAAAGCCGAGGCTTGTCGCTTGCCGAGGATGATAACAGTCGGTACATTCCGTGTTACTTATTACGTTTTTCCCGCTGCTTGTTGACATTTCTCAAAATTTGCCTGAATTGAAGTTTGTTTTCTTACCCTTCCTTCATGATTATTCGTTCGCTATTTCATTCTAAGTTGCTTGTGCGTGTAACTAAGTTACCGAATAAGCAGACAACAATAATATTCAAAAGGTCTCATAACCTAAAAATTGATATGAATGAAGCTGAAGGTATTACTTGTCAAAGTCAAAGTCATTATTACCCTAGGCATGTAAATGACACTATTAAGTTCCGTTGTCAAGATGAATTAGTAAACGAATGATATAGGCCATTTACCTGTTTTGTTGCTAAGCATGTATGGACTATTTACAGTGTCGGCAGCGGGAAAAGAATATTAAGCAGCTGAGACAATAAGTATAGATTGTATGATGAAAATACATTTTTATATTGTTATTTCCGTCAACCGATTGCACCCCTACGCGCAACCCTCGGAAGTCTTCGAGAGACTTGTGTGAGCTGGGAAAAACGCAGCCCTTACCTTTTAACGTGTGATGCCATGCTTACACGCTTATAGTAGGTATACATGGACAAGCAACATAATCATAACTAAAATTAGTGTTCACCTATTTAATTTTGCTTTAAGTTTGCTGGGTGGATGAGATGAATTACATAGACCAGGCCTGCACAACTGGGATTTTCAAAGGGCCAGTTTGAAAAAACGGCAGGTGTACGAGGGCCAAGGGCGGATTTAGTTTGTGTTTTTTTTTTGGGGGGGGGGGGGGTGGTCACGTTCAAAAACGTTAATTTTGAGCCAGTTTAAAAATTAATTTATTGTTTATTTTTTACAAGTATTTTTTTTTAAATAAAACAAAAATTATTTATAAAGTTTTATTTTTAACCGAAGTTACACATATTTTGTATGTTTAAGAGTATCACACTAATGTGAGATGTTTGTTCGCTTTTCGGTCACAAGTTTTTCATAGTTTGGAGTAAGTTTTGAAGTGGATGTCCTCAGTATATCTCCCAAATGTTGATCAGTAAGTGTAGACCTATTTGCACTTTTGTTCATATTCATGACAGAAAAGGTCTGCTCGCAAATGTAGGTACTACCAAAAAGACTTAATATTTCCTTGGCAGTATTGATCAATTTTAGAAATTTGTTTTTGTCAAGAATTTTATAAAAATCAAGCAAATTTCCTTCTCGATGTTTTTCTTTATAAATATTTGAGCACTGCAGATCAATAAGTTCCAACTGAAGATCTTCAGGTACTTCACTAGGGTCAACAGAGAAGGGATCTTCAATAAGTTTAAATAAAATTTTATCTTCATTAGGGAGACTGAATCTTGATTGAAACTCTTCCTTAAGCACAGCTATGCTGGCAGCAAATTTGTTTGAATAAACTGATTTATTGACCAAAATGTTTTCTTGGCACAAATGAAAATGAACAAAATCTGCCTTAAGCAACTGGTCATAAAAAAGATTGAGTTTTAGACAAAATGACTTGACTGCGTTATACATCTCGAACACCATCAGATTTTTTCCCTGAAGAGTTTTGTTCAAATCATTAATATGGCCCATAATATCTGTGATAAAATACAAGTCAGCTTTCCAGTCGTCGTCTTGAAGGTCTTCGAATATTTTGTTATTTTCTTGCAAAAAATGTCTTATTTCAGTTTCCAGTGCGACAAATCTATGAAGCACATTTCCACAGCTTAGCCATCTTACATCGGAGTGATAAATTAAATCACCAAACTCTGCTCCTACTTCCTCGAGAAAAGTTTGAAAAGCACGGTGCTTGAGCCCTCTCGATCGAATATAGTTGACAATCTGTACCACCGTTGATATTACGTGTTTATATGGTAGAATTTTGGAACACAGGGCCTGTTGATGTATGATGCAATGGTATTTACGAATAGTTTTTTCGCTGTGCTTTTGTATCAGAACTGCTGCCCCAATATTTTTTCCAACCATAGAAGGAGCACCATCTGTACAGATACCAGATAGCTTTTCCCGAGAAAGGTTTAATTTATTAATAGAGTTTATGACTTCCTTGGCAACTTCTTCCCCTGTAGTTCGACCCTTCATTGGACAAATACTACCAAGTTCCTCAAAAATGTTAAAATCATTTGTTACTCCCCGTATAAAAACTAAAAGTTGAGCAGTATCCTTAATGTCCGTACTCTCGTCAATGGCAATAGCAAAATATTCAAATTTGGTAGCCTGTTGTTTAAGTTGCTCGAAAAGATCAGATGATATATCAGAAATTCGCCTTTGTACCGTCATACGGGATAGTGAAATATTTTCGACCGCTTGTTTTTTCTCAGGACAAATTTCGTCCATAGTTATTAACATACATCTTTTTATAAAATCTCCATCAGTAAATGGACGGCCTGTAGCAGCAATTTCTCGCGATATTTTGTAGCTTACTATAGTTCCAGTATCAGCTCGCCTACTAAAACGTTGAACTATATTTTGCTCTCCAGTTAAATTTACTTGTAATTGTCTGATTTTTAATATCTTTTCGTTTTCGTCTAAGCCAGACAACTGCGAATGTTTTGATTCAAAATGGCGCCGCATATTATATTCTTTTGCCACTGAAACGGTTTCACGACACACAAGACAAATGTATTTGTTTTTAAACTTAATAAAAAAGAATTTATTTGTCCAATCTGGATTAAATATTCTTCCTTCTGAATCAATTTTTCTCTTCTGTTGTGATGCCATCACTAAAAACAAAAACAATAATAATAGTCATAAAATAAAAGCAAATGTCTCGCAAAATAAAACCTACCTTATTCAAAAATGGTTGCACCAAGAACACACAATAATATGCGTAATATTATCACTTATAACCGATTTATAAAAATTGCCTTTTTTCGAATACTGCTGGAAACGCGAATAATAACTTGTGAGATATAGTACCTAGCTCTAGCACGCACAACCAACGAACAAAGTAATAATGATCGTAGATCGTACGATTCGTACGCGACGCCCGCCTAGACATATATTTTAGCTGGAAGTTTTTGCAGTTACAACCAGCTACGCAACTACGCTCTACCAGTCTACCGCTTTGAAGCAGAGAATCGCCATGTATGTTCGAAATTTACAGGTCTGGATTCAGTCGCTGACCTATAAAATAATAATTATAATGGATTTACTGTACCAGTGCGAAAAATATAATTATAATTTGATATTTATTAAAGCAATTATTTCATGTTATTTTGTTACTGGAAAATGTATAGTTTGACGTAGGCGGGCCAGATTGGCAAAGGGACAAAGGGCCAAGAAAAAGATAGCGGCGGGCCGCTTGCGGCCCGCGGGCCGTATGTTGTGCAGGCCTGACATAGACGAACTGACGGGCTGCTCCTGCATGTCCTTAAGATAATTTTTCAAGATCCTTTTCATGTTTTAAAGAATAGTTTTTGCCGCTAATTTTGACGAAAACGTTCCCCTCTTGTGACCAAACATTTTCTTTGCCAAATTTTTCTTTAGCTTTGATCATCAGGTTGTATCTTAGTTTGGTTAAATCTTCTACAAGGACCATTTTGGAACCTTCTGCTACCTTATATTTGTGAGGGGATGGGTTATATATTATGTTGGCAATGTTTGAAGTAACCAGTTCAGCTCGTACTCCTATGCTATCTTCAATACTCCTGTTGCACGGGGGGGGCAGATTTTGGTCCTTTTTCTAGTAGTTCTATTTCTTTATTTTTGAATTCAGTATTTGATAGGTTTACGAATCATGTGGATTAAGCGGGGTTCTGACCTGTACTTCCGACGACTCTGCGGGAAAACAGGCTCCGTACCTGTTTTCCCTACGAGGTATACTAGGGCTCGCCCTGGTAATGTTCTGCAGGTAGCCCTAAGCTTAGTCAAGATGTTTGTTGTCATTTCCACTTCTTCTGAATTATGTGGAAGACTGGATTGATTTTTTAGATCATCGGAATTATTTCTTTTCATCTTTAGCTTGGTGTTCATGCGTGAGAGGAGTTTTCCCTAAAAAGCATTGAAAAAATTGGGTTTAGACGTTTAAAACTCGCAGCGCGTTCTTTAACGGTTCGCTTGTACACTTGTATCATAACCATACAATTGTAAAACAAAAAAAAGGCCAAAAATTCTGGAGGCGCCGGGCATCGATCCCGGTACCTCTCGCATGCTAAGCGAGCGCTCTACCATCTGAGCTACGCCCACTGATATTGATTAAAGAATGAATGAGGTACGAGAGTAAAGTACTTTAAAAAAAGCAGTCGTTCCATGTACAACATGGGTGTGGCTTTTACTCGAAATCAAAATCAGGTCATTCCGCAAATCGATTCAGTCGATCACTTCACATTGATACGGTACCAATTAATCTAGAAATGAAGCAAATCTCATAAATGAAATAAAAAATCGGAAAAGTGGTTGAAAATCAATAATTTGCTGGAGGAGCCAGGTATCGAAACGGATCATAAGCCATTGGAAGTTATTTTTGGAAAAAGATCGAAGCGTTGTGAGAGAATTGAACGTTGGGTATAGTTGTCGTCAAACATATAAGATAAATAAAAAAAGGCGCAAAAAAATGGTCGATAGCACGAAATTGATTCCCATGCCGCCAACCAGGGTCGGACTAGTACATAGGTATGCCACTAAATATTGTGATGCGTGCAGATTAATCAAGTTAATTTAACAAGAGCACTGTAACTTTTGTATTCAGAATAATCCATTTTTATAATTATTAATATCCTTAGATTAGGCAAACAACTGCCCCGTCGAAATCTAATTTGCTAATAGCTGCGCGTACCGCATACAGCTGTGATTTCTATTATAACTACGCCCGACCCTGCATGGAAAAAACATACCTAATTGCTGTGCTGGCCTTTACATCTTCCGCGCCAAGTGTTACGTGGGGGCGATAGGTGGAATAATTTGAATAAAGTTAGAGATGTCAATAATTTTATTTATTGATTTATTGCAATTTTTGTCTAAAACTGTGTTTGGTTATTGACAAAATAGGAATTAATTTCCTGGTAATTTCCTGAACTTATGTAAGTATTGATATTGACTCACTCTGAATTTAGCCAATATTCTCATGTGATTACCTTATAAGGTGTGTATGGTGTGGTACTATGCATTTTTGGCAGAAATATATCCTTTTTGATTGATAACTGATTAATTTTTTTGAAGGAAATGTGAGGACTAGCACAATATTTGCTTATACAGGATTATTCCTAAGGTGGTCCAGTCCGTTTATTAATTTCTCACATTGCAAGAAAAATAATGTCCATAGGTGAACATGTAAAAGACAATAATTCGTATTCGAGATGCAGGGCGTTAAAGTTGGAAATTAATATTGAATTTACTTTAATTACTGAAAGATCACAAAATACCCAAGAGCAGATAAATAAAAATATGATTCTACGAAACAGAATGCCGGTGTCCAATATTAATTATATTCCCGAATTTGTTTTTAGGATATGAAGAACATTCAATTTTATGTAAGAAATAAATGAAGGGTCCAGTGGAAACACGATGAGGTTCCTCTTTTTAAAAAGTTGAGAAAAGCGAAATCTAATGTGGGAGTGTCATCGTTTTTACACTGTGCTGCCTACTTTTGACCGCAGTTTTTTATTAAATGTCATTGTTTGCCCCCGTAAGGTTTGGTATGTTAAGTTACAAGCTAACAGATGCCGCCAAAATGTCGATTTCGGAAAAAATGGAACCTCATCGTTTTTTCATTGGACCCTTCAAATATGATTGCACTAAAACATGACAGAAATCACCGATAAAAATCGAGAAAACCATATTCGGCACCATAATTTAATGTAATTGTGTCGGATGAAAAGTCCGATCAATATAATTTTTGAATTTTAGCACAATTGATCATTGACATACCATACTGAGAGCTTCCATCAGAAAAATTCACACAGGGTGCAAATCATCTATTAGAAAATGTTCAACCGCGAGAGTATTATTCCAGTTCAAAGTGAAGTAATTTTTACCAAAAAAAATCTGTATGAATAATGATATCGTGGCAATGCACTATCCGATCTGAAAATATAGAATTACAGAGAGTTCATATAAATAAAGCACAGGGCGATTAATTGGAAAGGTGAATTTATTTTCATGGTAGACCATGTTGGTATATGCACTTATTTGAGAATTCTCTTCTCTAGATTATTTTTAAATTATGTGAACAAAAACATCTGAATTCCTGACAATCCAGATGTTGAGTCGTGAAAAATGCAGTACTGAATAAACACTCTGTATATACGAGAATGTTTTAAATTTTTTTCTTTGTTATTCTTTTTGTTGAATAACTTTTTAATGAATGATAAATCGAATCATTATACTGCATATTTTTAATTGTATCTTTGTACTTAGTATCGATCTCTAGTATACCTACTCTTTTATTTAAATAAAAAGAATTAATTAATCCTCTCTCAATAATGAATTTGATGCAATTGAAAATTTTGCACTAGCTATTTCTAACTCTTGCACCACTTACCCCCAACATTATGTGGCCCTTTCCAGGCAGAGATGGACAAGAATAGACCATTTTTTGCGTATTTTTTATTTATCTTATATGTTTGACGACAACTATACTTCGTCTTCAATCATTTGATTTCCAAGTAATGTATAGGCCAGGAAAAAGCAACATAGCGGATTCCCTGTCTAGACTTTGCAACAATTAATCACAGAATGTACCGAATAGTGATGAAAATTATACTTATCAATTGGTCGTATATGCGAGACCGAGAGCAGTGACACTCAAAAAAATTGACGACGCATCTTCGAGTTACGAAGATATCCTGAAAGTGATAAAAGGAATATTTCAAAACATATGGGACCCTACCATATCGAACTTCAAATTATTCTTACCAGAGTTATGTTTTTATAAAAACATACTGCTTCGAGGAAATAAAATAGTAATTCCGACAGAACTCAGAAAAACAGTTTTACGAGCCGCACATGAAGGCCATCCAGGTATAGTTGCGATAAAAAATAGGCTCAGGTGTCGACAATTGCGTGCACTCGGATAGTTGGAAGTTAGGACGCATTGCCTCTTCCGGCTAGCTCAGACCGCCTATCCGAAGTACAGCATCGTTGCAAAATCTCAGCAACTCCGGAGCTCTTCATTTATTTGGAAAACCAGCAGGAACGCGTCTGACATACGAATTCTTTCTCGATATTGTTGGTGTTGCCAACCAACGAGGTCCCATTAATTCGCATGCCAGGCCGAAGATCACTCACTAACCAGAAATACTATTTACAATTTACACTTAGCACTACTGAGCCATCCAGAAGTGAGGGCTTCTCTCAAGGGAATTGTCCGAGCCCTCGGGCGGCTCCTGGATGACTGCCTAAAACAGCCATTTGAGCCTTTATTTATACCATTGCCGAACATTTAAGTCGGCCAATGGTATCGCAAAGTGCTGGTAGGCGGAGCCTATTAGAGCTCTCGCCTCCAGATATACCCCACTGGGTATTTTTCCAAAGTTAAAAACTCTAGTATTTCTGGCAGATCATGACACAGGACAAGGGTTTGGTGGCCAAAAATCGATTATGACGCCGAAAACTTGGTGAGGACATGCAGGGGGTGTACTTTGGTGTCGGCTCCAAACCACCCAGATCCAATTAAACGCAGGGAACTTCCGACATCAGCATGGATTGATGTAGCAATAGACTACATGGGGCCTTTACCAAGTGGAGATTACTTATTCGTAATAATTGACTACTTCAGCCGTTACAAGGAGGTCAAAATTATACGAAATATCACCGCGGCCAGTACTATAGTGGTATTATACGAAATATTTTCAAGACTTGGTTTTCCAGTCTCGATAACTGCAGATAACGGTATTTTTTCATTGGCTTTTCAAATGAACCAAACTCGGTGAGATTTTTATCTAATAACTTTAACATAGTTCAATGTGGTTGTCGTCTTTTGGGATACAAGTTTAAATATTTGTAATAAATTTGTATCTTATCTCTTTTTCATTGGTTAAAGCCATTTTTCGCCAAAAATTCAATGACTTGTACAATAACAAAATATCATTGAGTGTAACAAATTGAAAGTCAAATTTAGAAACATCAAAGTCAAAGCCTATCAGATAAGAATGAATTTTTTTCAATATCTCCAATTTTTCGAAAAAGAATGATAACTTATGATACATCATTGAAAAGTTCGAATCTAGTTCTATTCAAAACAGAAAGAATCCAATGTAGCGCCCATGAGAAAAAATAAAGAAAGTTGATGATGGTGGCTGAAACACGAAACTTCGGATAGCAAATCTGAAAACACCATTATGTAGCGGGTAAAAGTGGCAGCGTGGAAGTGCAATTTATTTTCGAATCCTTCGAAAAATAAAGCCAGAAAAAATAAAAATCATTTTCGGAAATTTCTGTTTTTTCCGGATATCTCCGGATATACTCGGTATTTCAGAACTCTCTTAACGGCATATTGTTGGTCAGGTAAATGCGCAGCTTTGTCTTAATTTAACCATCTTCGATGCTCTCATACTTTCCGAGATCCCAAGGGTGAGGATCAAACTTGAAACACCCTGTAGAAGACAGTGAAACATGTTCAGTAATACAGTAAAAGCTTTCACCTTCTAATAATAATCGTCAATCTTGCTCGTCAATCACTGAATGTTGTTTGTCAAATCTTTATTATTTTGAGTGAGAAATTGTACTTCTCCAATATTCAGAATATTAAACTTCCTCGTAGTTTCCCGTCCTCTTTCGGGGCTTATAAACATACCAGCCAAGTTCTACTCACCCCTTTGATAAATGGAACTATCAAGTTTGTTCTTTTGAAGACCCACAGGTGTTTAATTATTAAGAAGACGGATTATTCATCCTGTGCATCAATCGTGACAGAGACGAATGGTACGGAGATGTTCAGATGTGCTCCAGTGCGAGTATAGTCATAATTTATGAAGTGTGTTCGTTCGCTCTTTATAAAATATGGGGCTGCATAATACAAATCCTGCTAAATAATTCTGTAATTCTCACTAGATGATGCTCATGATATGTGGAGATATTGTCGCCATTTTTCCTTTATTTGGTGTTGTACGCCTTAGATATATTTTCGTTAAATATTCAGCTTGCTAGTTTGTTGAATTTGTACTTTTGTCCAAAATTGTTTCATACTTTCACTTATAAAGTTGGTTAATTTCCTATCTTCTCGTGATTACGAACAGAAAAAGCATCATTGAGAGAGCAGAGTAGGGTGAGAACAAAGGGAAAGTAGTGATTTTTTTTATTTCTTGGGGAATAAGATCCATAGGCATGTTAGAGGCGAAATTTAGGAAAGGAGAGCAGTGAATGTGCACTGATGTTTCACGCCACTAACATACCCGGTAGCTCAGCAGGCGTGGATTCGACAATAAAAATTGATTTCGATAAGATTGAAATGTGGGGTTAATTTTCCGGAGCGCCACGGATTTATCCCCAGTAAAAAATCCGAAACCACCCTGATGGAATGGGACAACCCACTGCACCAATATTATTAAAATATTAAACAATATACCTATAAATGGTATAAAAATAATAAATAAATACGTAGAGATTTTGTATTCCCTTACGCTTGGATAATTTGGACCAGAATAAAAGAAATAGTCATGCTCCTTACTAATAAAATATATTGATTTATGTTACACACATTGTATGTGCACAGTTTGGCACACAATACAAAAAATAAAATTAATGCAGATATGGTACCACCAAGATGAATTCAAGTAAATGCTATGATTGAGAGTGGTGTATCGTTTAAATATATCAATATTGAACCTCCAGTGAGGGCTAGGCCTGTGACGTCACCGTGATAGCTAACAATTATGGGCCTTAGGGGCAAAATCTAAACTTATCTGATACAATGTAGATTTTCTCAATCATGCCAGTTCACCAATTGTTGTAGTTGTAGTTCATCAGTGCCTTGGTGTATACAGGTGAACAGTGGGTACGACACAATCAATCGTAGTACATGTACAGTTGAGACGAATACCATCAACGGGGAATACCAATAATGGGGGACGAACAGCGAAGGAATACTGAACAACAGATATACAGTGGAACGACCCAGTTGAGCAGAAACAACCACAGTAGTGGAACAGTGGAAATACAACCGTGGAACAACAAAACAGTAGAAATAGCGGAGCAGTTGCCACAGCGAAGCAGTAACAGAGTAGTAGCAATAAAACCGTAGTGGAGCACTAGCAACACCGAAGCAGTAACACCTTAGAATAAACAATACCAGTTTGACTTCTGATTACACTTGTATGGGGCCATAAGTAGAGCCCAAATGCAAATACTAACCTCTGTTAAGTGGGAGGGTTCTGATAATAGCTTGGATGGTCTGTTTGCTGTCTAATAGCTAGTTTCTCGTTCCAGTGGTTTTACACAATGATGAAATGACTTCTACTCAAAAATACGCAAAGCAAACGGAGATTTCTCGAAAATATATAGCTTCAAATATCGCAAATAATACGAGAAAATCTCCAGGCATGAATTTTCCCAAGATCCATCAACGATGATTAAACTTTAATTGAGAATCTTCACTTGGTTAGCTAGACCGTCACTCATCAAAATGTCGAACCGGAAAATCGTAACTCAAAATATGACTCCGACGTCAACGTCAAGTCACTATCAGACAAGCTGCTTTCTTGTTCGTTCGTGTTCTGTGAGATCAGTCCAGGAACTACCTCGGGATACTCTGAGCTACTTCCTGGCTCAATTGACAATATTCCACATGAAAAGAACACCTAAAGATTCGGTGTTGCCAACTGAACCAAGACTAAAACGCCAGCCTCTCAATCTCAGAACCAAACACAGACAAGGTCAAGTATTCTAAAGTAAAGTAGGTACCTCAATGGACAAGACAGAGATGGAGTAGGAATGAGTTTTGTGTTCCTAACACAAAACAATAGACTAACCAAAAGTATGTTTACAAAATAACGCTGTCATACCGCAAAATAGAACAACTGATAACTGTCATTAGTTTAAGGCCAGTTCATGTCCGCTCGAACTAGTACGTCAAAGGTAAGTACTAACATTCGGAACAAGCTATACTTGACAACGATCAAGTTGTCATTTCGAAACAGTGGCGTACAGAGTAGAAAGTGTATATCAATGACAGAGAATTCCTGATGTTATTGTATTAAAATAGAAAGGGTTTTCTAGTGCAAAATAAACCCGTAACAGGCAATGCGTTTCAAAGTTTTGTCGCTCGTTCTGAGACATGTCCTGAAAAAAAAAAATTGCAAATTCTCCAGGGTAACAAGAAGATAGACTGAACTCGTTAGGTCAATTTTCATAAAACTAACGGTGGCTACGAAAATATCTAAAAACTAGAGACTGATCGCCATCCTTGTGTGGTGTTTCAAGGCGAGTTTGATATCTCCATGGACTTGAATTGGTAGTTTTTTTATTATAATCTAAAATTTGTTCAGAAACACACCAAAAATTAATTAATCTCGAAGCTTTTTAGAAAGACTCGTCAATTAAACGTATTTACTGATTCGATCAAAATAATGGTAGGTAGGTCTTTGACTTTTCATAATGTCAAAGTAACATTTCTGCTACAGGCCAACCTATTTGGGGAAAGGAGGTAAATCTACTAGAGGATGCCCTCAAGGGGAAGTACCATCCCCACTATTCTGGAATCTCGTGGTAGATAACCTCCTTACAGACCTGAACCGGAGAGAAATGGTTGCACAGGGCTATTGTACTGGCGATGTCGTCATGATGGTTACTGGGAAGTATTTGGGGGTCTGTATGGATCAGCCCTCACAGACGTACAGGCGTGGTGTATGAGGGTGAACCTTAAGGTCAACCCTCAAAAACCCATGATTGTCCCTTCCACTAGGAAGAGAAACCTAGAGTCCAACAGAGCTTTTCGCATCTTTGGTGAAAGCCTATAGATGTCAGTAGAGACAAAATATCTGGAGTTGAACTTAGATTCGAAGCTCACCTGGAACAAACATCTGGATAAAGTGCTAACAAGGACAAGGACATCACTGATGATGGCCAGGCGCTCCTTTTGCAAGACTTGGGGACTCCGACCCAAACAATTACGTATGGAGCCCTGTTATCAGGTTGAACAAGTGGCAACCAGATTTAGGCTGGCTGGATTAAAAATATTAGCCGTGCTCGTGCTGGAGTTATGTCCAGCACATCTACGATTAGCATGGAAGTCATAGTGAACCTCCCTCAGCATTGGCATATTGCAGCGGAGGCAAGGATAGCAGCCTGATAAGTATGTATTTAACGTGAAAAAATACGACGGTTAATGGTGAATCCAATATCCAAGACTGATGGTGTTTTACATGCATACCAATGAGCTGTTGGGCATGGCGTACAAAAAACCTCAATCGCAAGGTCGGATATCTGTTCGTAAAAACCAGCAAAAAATGTAAAAAAATATTTTTTATCAGTATTGGTGTCAGTATGGATTCCTGCGGAACACCAGAATTTATAAGTAGAGTGCCTGATTAAAAATAGGTCGCCATATGCTGGATATTGAGGAAATTTTATTTTTAATGCCTACTCTCGTGACTATCACATAAATTGAAAAACATCGTTATGCGCCGCAGCCCCCTTTTCGATTTACCGCGTGAAACCACTAAAACGAGTTATTTCTTACGCTCATAAAAATTGATACGTCTCTACGGCAGATTGAAACGATCGTGACTTTATGTCCGTACTTTTACTTAACATCCCTGTCCGCCATAAACGTCGCATGAATCATGCAGCGGATATAGTAAAAGCCAACCGATTGATTCGACCGCGCGATCTGTCTCAATCTATCATGATTCCGAAGGCTGAACAGATTCCCTCGTCGTTTCCATTTTGTTCGAACACTTATGTACATATTTTACGCGGTTTGCGGACGCCTCTCATGAGAGGTTTCTCTATTTTCGGCTCATTAGCGAATGGGCGGAGGTTTCTTGCTCGTTCGTTATACAGTGTGCCAAATTTAATAGTTGTCGGTGGGAAAATCTTTGGAATCAAAAAACATATCTAGAAATGCCCAAACTCGTTTCGACGTAAGGACGGGGAATTAAAATAGCATAGGTATGAGGGAAGCTCGACACTCAATATAAATAAATGTCAAATTGGTGATGGATCTAGTTTCATTGAACTTCCTGATGTGATTGCGCACAAAAAGCTTGTATCAATATTCAAAACAAAGCCAATATCTGTTTTGCGTAGGCAATTGTTGCAGCATTACACCCGGTGGAAAATGACGCTCAGCGAGTTTCAAAATATCCACAATATTCAACTGTGTTGAATTTGGATGTAATTGAAATGCCTACACTCTAAGAAACAAAACTGATTTAATTTTACACCAGAATTTTACTCTCCTTTCATATGGATTCAAAATTTGATATCATGGTGTTCTACGGTGTGATTCATATCACAATATAACGAACAATACAGCATAGTGTTTCCATTTAAATTCACCATGTGAACTTCGAATCATATTTATGAATCAAAAACTAGATATATTCTATGAAAGTAACCACCGATCGGTGTTATTTTCATGAATTTCATCATGAACGTGATCAGCTTTTATATTTTTCATGCTACTATCAATTTTATGAACCACCCATATTCACATGAATATTTCGCCTTCAAGATATACCACGTAGTTATGAAATTGGTGTTCCGACCAGTGTTCGTTCTGCTACCCCTGGTAATAATGTATTTCCGTGGTTATCTATTTCACAACGAATGAGCTCTGAATCAATGCCACTTGTATCAAATCAACAAAGTTTTGTCAAGGTACACGGTTGCCGTCTCCATCATTCCACAATGCACCTATAAAACAAACCAAAACGAAACAAAAAAATAGGGTCAATCTTCATATTTTTGCCAACCAACAGAAATAATTAAAAACTGTATAAAAACGAAAAAAACGATAAAAACGAAGTAAAATATGATTTTCCACTATTATTAATTTTGTTGCAGTGGATACTTGATAATAATTTTTTCTGATACGTTTTCAACGCGGCTCCATAATTCGATATCCTTCATCTCACCCTCATGTAACTTTGATATTTGTAAAGAGACCGGATAATAATCCAAAAGAAAAATATGTATTCCACTTACAGATTATCTGTATACTCTTTCTGTTTTACCTACTGTATAGTAGATTACATTCATTATAAAAGATAAATTGAACCATTATTAAGTGGGCAATAGAAAACTATACTATTTGGTTTGCTTAACCAATTATATTTTCAATTTTTAAATACTTATTTCATCTTGGCATCCAAATCTGTAGCTTCATGAATAATTCAAAGCTTTTCCAGTTCTAACTAACATTTTCATCATCAAGGATTAACAGTTCGGGCTTGCTGAATTCCATAATTGTTTTACTTACTTCAAACTGATTGTTACCCCACACCTGACACCAAGTATTATTTCTATATTTTAATATGAAATAACTCTTCAGAGATACCCAAAAGCTTGCAAGATGAAATATTTTTTTATTATCTGTCTGTCTCTCTGACAGCCTAACGTCATTTCGGTATACATCATTGTATTAGAATATACAAAATGTACATCTTATAACGAATATAAAAATATAATACACCAACAAAATTGGGCACCACTTCAGTTTGAATAACAGGTGGGATAATTACTAACCTAATATTTCACAAACTAGTGGTGGACCAATCGAATGATCAGCTCGCCTGCCGGATTTGTTACCGTTTGATTTTTTCTCAGCTTATTCAGCAAATGCGACCAATATTTATCCAAGTAATTTCGCAAATTTTATGCTAATATAAAATTGAGTTGAGAATAAACGTCCTAAAATTATCATTATCGTTGTTACAGTTATTATTGGAACACCTGGAATGTCTAGTTTCGAGGCACGAGAGGTCCCTGAGGATGACCGTGGTGAAACGACAGGCGGCCGCCCAGTCTGGCGTTTCCAGCGAGGTGGAAGTCTTGAAGGCACTCAAGAGTTTATTCGAGCATCACAAAGCTTTGGACGAAAAGGTAAGACTTTGTCTATGGCCTAGGCCTACGAACTCTCTGAAGATATATTTTGACACACCGGTATATTTTTGGATACTATTGGATGGTTAATATTTTTAGGAAAATTTCCTAGAAATATTTCTCATGATTTGCTATTTAAACTTTGACTTTCTCCTTCTGTACACTAAGGATGGTAGGAGATATCCCAAGACAGTTGAAGTGTATAAGCATTGTTTATACAGTGCGACGCTAAATTATGGAACAAATTCATTATTTCTGAATATAAAGATATATCGGAAAAATCCTCGGACAGGTCGATTTTCTTTTCCGATGGGCCAATTTTTGAACCTCACCCAAAATATATAGGGTTATCTGCTTTGACTTTGATGATATTTTTAAATGGGACACCCAGTATGTTTGTCCATATTTGGTTAGGGATCGTCATTACAAATCCAGTGATACCAAGTTTGATGGGATTATGTCAAACGGCTGCGGAGATATGGCCAAAAAACTTCTCCATATACTCAATGAGTGCGACAGAGACTTTTAACCTTCTGAATCGTGTGGGTCTCGCAGTCATATTCATTAGACATACGAGGAAGTTTTTTGGCCATAACTCCGCAGCCGTTTGACATAATCACATCAAACTTGGTATCACTGGATTCGTAATGACGATTCCTAACCAAATATGGACAAATATACTGGGTGTCCCATTAAAAAATATCATCAAAGTCAAAGCAGATAACCCTATATATTTTGGGTGAGGTTCCAATAATGTACTGGGTGTCCAATTTAAAAATATCACCAAAGTCATTTTTACTCAATTGCGGATATTTTGGGTGGGGTTCAAAAATTGGCCCATCGGAAAAGAAAATCGACCTGTCCGAGGATTTTTCCGAAATATCTTTATATTCAGAAATAATGAATTTGTTTCATAATTTAGCGTCGCACTGTATAGAAGTAAAATAGTTAGCCAACCTTATGGGATTTATATTGGATTAAAATGGATGCGACATGTAGATGGCGACAGTGATCTCGCATCAAAGTCACTTCGGTGATTTGGCCTCCAAATCATGTCGTAACTTGATTGAAACAATGGGACAGTATTAAAATCAGGGTTTTTTGAAGAAATCTGCATGAAAATGACGTCAAATATTCATGTTTGTAACTAATCACGCTAGATGACACTCGCGTTTGGTCCAATACCTTTTTCACAGGCATTGACTAACTATCTTACTTCTTGTTTTAAAGAGAAACATTCTTAGTTGAAAATTGAATCAATACATGACTCCATTTCCAGAGGAGTCATTGTATTGATTCAATTTTCAACTGAGAATGTTTCTCTTTAAAACATGAATCCCTTCCAAGAGAGGTTATCTTGTACGATGGAAAACAGCGACTAAATTCCAACTTTCAGTCGCAGTTGATTCCACAACTGACTTTATGAACATCCCCTGTTCATATTTTCAATGAAATCAACATATCTTACTTCTATTTAAACAATGGTATAAGTAAAGGTACTATGAGAACTCTCGCTCAAAATTCCATAAATTTCCTTATGAGATTAATTCTGCACGTTTTGGCTCATTCAAGGTCATACCAGCTCACAGTGGCCCTTCTTATTACAAAAAGGTTTTGAGAGGGTAGCAAGCCGTGGGTGCCAGTTGGGAATCCAACGGGGAGAAAAATCTCAAACGAAAGAAACAAGTTATGAAACATGAAAAGTACTATTTAATTTAAATAAAAAATATTTTTTTGTAAAATTCTATAATTTCACGAAAAGGATGAATAGGGTAGTGATGGCTTTGCAAACCGTTTAAAATAAATAGATTTACATATAAGTGATGATACATGCTAATTACCTCGATAACAATTTTTTTAATATATATATTTTTAAATATGACGGTAAAGTTACGATACGTGCCTTCAACATAAAAAATTCTTTGGGACCAAGGAACAATAAGTACGTTAAGAAATATACCGTATAAATGGAAAGTTCTAGATCATATGAATATTATCAAATTGAATGATGTGAAAAAATACCAAAAAAAAATACCTTGTAAGATCCACAGCTGCAGATCCTCCACATGGACCTTATAAAATAAGTATAATATGTAATATTGGTAGTTAAATAATATAGGTAAGTCACTCAATGAATAAATAAGTAAATGAAACACCAAATTTTCTTTATTCAGCCAATATCTTGTCCTAGTCCAGGAGGCAGTGAATTTTTTTCGTACCTACTTGTCCAGTTGGTGTTAATCTTTTAATCTGTTCTCTAGTGACAAAAAACAACAATTTTTGAGCCTGGCTAAAATTTTTGGATGTATTCCAAAAATAAAAATAAAATACAAGTCTACTTATTTTCTCAGTCATAATTATTTTACATTTGCTAAAGTGGAACATAAAGTTTATGAAAATAGCAGTCTGGCTTATCTCAGACAGCGAAAAGTGAGTCTGGCTAAACATTTCTGGATTAAAAAATTTGACCAATTTTGCGGATCCGTTACCCTTATTTTTCCAGGCTTGAAATTTAGCACGTAAATTGATACAATTATAAACTGTAATTAAAAATAAGTCTGGCTAATTTACGACATTGACAAATGCGTCTGGCGGCATTTTTCAAAATGAGAAAATTGAAAATTTTTGCCCTTATTTTCCCGGGTTTGAAAATTTGTCACATGATAGATTATACTATAATTTCATAGACAATACACTGACATTCACAATCACGAAGTCCTTTTAGGTAACCATAAGTTGATGACCATAAGGAATTCAGCGGAATCAGGTTTGATGGTGTCTTTGGAGATTCAAAGACTACCGAGATATCGTCAATTATTTCATTCATAAGCTCAATGAGTTGGAGTGAAAATCTTTTTCTGTCGGGTCAATCAATTCTATCTCGCACTCACTGAGCTCATGGACAAAATTATTGACGATATCTCCGTTGTATTTGGAGATAACATCATCAAAGTTAATACCGCTGGATTCCTTATGATCATCTCTAACCGACCATGTAATAATATAGAGGGTGTCCCATTTGAAAATTGAAAGTTGATGTAATTTCCGGAACAACCGGAAGTTTTTTTTTATTCCAAATATGTGAAAGTGCCGTCTAGTGAGCATATTCAAAGTTCCAAATTTCAGAAATATAGATAGATGTTATGTATTGAGATAACATACAGTATTGATGTTGTTCATAAAACCATAATCAAGTATTTGCTTGTCATAGTTATTCAAAAATATAACTAAAATACACCGTCACGTAATTTGCATTTCTTCATATATAATAATTGGCGCAGTCGAGTGGAGAAGGTAAAATCTCTATTGAGTCGCACAATGAGCAGTATTGGAACGATCGAAAATTTCAATCCAAAGGAACCGTTGAAATGGAAGAATTACTTGGAAAGATTCAAGTTCTTTCTCCAGGCCAATGGAATTACTGATAATGATGAGAAACGTGCTGTTCTTCTAAGTATCTGCGGTCCAGCTACGTTTGATATTTTGCATTCAGTAGTATCTCCAGTATCGCTGGATCAAGTGACATTCAAGGAAATTATCGAAAAGCTATCAGATCATTTTTCACCAAAAGCTTCTACAGTAGTCAGCAGATTTAGGTTTCACAAGAGGAATCAACAAGAAGGAGAAGATTTACCTACCTATATCAATGAGTTACGTCGTTTAGCAGAGGATTGTGTTTTTGGAAATAATTTACTTCAGGACATGTTGAGAGACAGACTTGTGTGCGGCGTCAGTGATGAGTCGTTACAACGCAGACTGTTAGCTGACATTTCAAAAAGCCCAAAATATTGCCATTTCCCATGAAACGGCTTTGAAAAATTCAGAAGCTCTTCGTGAAATAACTCATAACTCATCTACAATCTCAAAAAAGCAACTGGAAATAATAGGCACTCACAAGGTAAATTTATATCTTGTTTTCGTTGCAATAACAATCATTCGCCAGATGAGTGTGGATTCAAAAGTGTTGTATGTAATTTCTGCAAAAAAGCTGGCCCCATTGAAAGAGCATGTATTTCAAAAAAAAGGAAGCAGAAACATAGAGCTAGTGAGCAAAAATCAGTTGATGTCGATGACACTGACATTAGTTCAATACAGGCTGGTTCAATTCATGTTCAGGGTGATCCCATTAATCCTGAATATGAAATTATCTACAGGGTGGATAAGGGAACTTCTTATTTCAAGTTATGCGTTGAAATCAATGAAAAAGAGATGATGATGGATATCGATAGCGGAGCAGCTTATTCCATGATTGAAAAACATACTTTTCAGAGTATTTTTGGTGACAGAATACCTCCACTACAAAAAACCTCTTTTATCCTTCGAGATTATCAGAAGAATGAAATTGATACGTTGGGATTATGTAACATAACTGTCAAGTATGGAGGAGTTGTTGCAGAGCTTCCAATAATAGTTTCTGGTACTAATACTGCTAATTTATTAGGAAGAAACTGGTTTCCTTCATTGAACATCAGTATTGTTGGGATAAATTCCATAGAAAGTCCACATCAAGTTCACCGTGAACAGATTTTCGAAGAGTTTATGGATGTTTTTGCAGAAGGTTTGGGCAGTTTTCGAGGACCTCCTGTATCTTTGGATTTAGACCCAGAAGTGAGACCTGTTCTCCTGAAAGCTCATAGAATTCCTTTTGATATGAAACCGTTAGTAGAAGAGGAGCTGATCAATCTTCAGAATCAAGGCATATTGGAACCCATTGATTATCCAAAATGGACAACTCCTATAGTACCGGTTGTTAAATCAGACAAAACAATACGGATTTGTGGTGACTATCGTGTTACTATCAACAAGGCTATTCGTAAAGATATTTACCCCATTCCATCAAGTTCATCACATTCTTGCCACTTTGGCAGGTGGGAAAATCTTTGCAAAATTAGATTTGAGGCAAGCTTACCAACAATTGACAGTTGATGACAAAAGCGCTGAAGCTCAGACTTTGATCACTCACAAAGGTGCTTTCAAAGTGAAACGTCTTCAATTTGGGATTTCTACAGCTCCTCAGATATTTCAAAGGTTCATCGATGAAAGATTTGTTGATATTCCAGGAGCACTGCCATATTTCGATGATATCCTGGTTGCCGGAACAACAATGTATGAATTACTGGATCATATCAGAACTATGCTTAATCGATTCAGGGAGGATGGAATCAGACTTCGCAAAAACAAATGTTTGTTATTTGTTGATGAAGTAAATTTTTTGGGATTCAAAATTTTCTCTAGAGGTATTCAGCCTCCAAACGAGAAGGTGAAAGCAATACTCGAAGCTCCATCACCTGGTAACAAGCAAGAACTCCAAGCTTTCTTGGGTATCCTGAGTTTCTATCATATCTTCCTGAAGAATAAAGCAATGTTGGCGGAGCCACTGCATCGTTTACTTCATAAAGAGGTCACTTGGAGGTGGGCTGAAACAGAAGAAACTGCTTTCAACAAATTGAAGAGTTTACTTTCATCACCGTTTTGTCTGGCTCATTTTGATGAAACAAAGCCGATTGTCATAACCTGCGATGCAAGTCCATACGGGGTCGGAATTGTCTTGAGTCATTTAGAAGACAATGGAATTGAAATGCCAATAGCCTATCACAGCCGAACTTTGAACTTAACTGAGAGAAATTTTTCACAATTAGATCGAGAAGCTTTGTCAATAATAACGGGGGTGAAAAAGTTCCATGATTACATTTATGGAAAATCTGTTGAAATCCGAACTGACCATAAACCTTTGTTAGGTATTCTTGGTGAAAATAAGCAAATACCGGATATAATATCTCCAAGATTACTGAGGTGGTCCTTGCTACTATCTTCATATAATTATAATCTGGTTCACTATCCAGGAAATATGATTCCTCATGCAGACGCATTGAGTAGGTTACCTTTAAAAGTACCAGAGCAGATAGTTCCCAATGCTCAAGATGTTTTTATGCTTGAGAATATTCCCGAGCCACCGTTTACTGCCGAAGAAGTTGCACGAGATACAATAGAGGATCCAGTACTTTCGAAGATATTGAATTGGACCCAGAAGTTTTGGCCGATAAGCTGTGCAGATGTGCCAACTGATCTTAAGATTTTCTGGCACAAGAAAAGAAACATGAAATCTCTGCATATAAAAATTGTTTACTCTGGGGCACCAGAGTAATAATTCCTCCAGGAGGAAGGAATCAAGTACTAACTATTATTTACATGGCTCACCCAGGCATCGTCCGAATGAAGGCTCTAGCGCGCTCCTATGTTTGGTGGCCTGGTATAGATGCCGAGATTGAAGGAGTAGATGCGAATTGTCAGATTTGCCAAGAAAACCGTCATTCGGCTCCAAAAGCACCAATTCATCCTTGGGAATGAAAACGTTCGCCCTGGATACGGATCCATATAGATTTTGCTGGACCTATGCATGGTCATTATTTTTTCTTAGTGGTAGACTCATATTCCAAGTGATTGGAAGTGAGAGAAGTTCCTTCCACTTCGACACAGTCAGCTCTAACAGTTTTGAGAGAATTATTCGCAACTCATGGAATTGTTCAGGTTATTGTATCAGATAATGGAACAGCATTCACTTCGCAGGAATTTATTAAATTCGTATCAGATAATTTAATAAGACACGTGAGAATTGCTCCTTATAGTCCTGCTTCAAATGGTCAGGTGGAGCGAATGGTGCAGATTACAAAAGAAGCGCTGTTGAAATTATCTGAAGGCAACGTAAAGACTAAATTGAGTCGATTCTTGCTGCAACAGCATCTCACACCACATTCCACTACTGGAAGAAGTCCATCAGAGTTGCTCATGTCTCGGAAACTCAATTCAAGATTAGATCTTCTACACCCTGACTGCATCAGAAGGAAAATGGATGAGGCAGGAGTTAGCAACGAGGGAAGAAGTTGCAAGGTGGGAGACGTAGTGTACGCTATGAATTTTGGTAATGGTCCAAAATGGATTCAAACCACAGTGGATTCGTTTTCTGGTTCTGTCATGTATTGGTTGAAAACTCAATCTGGTTTACTAATTAACAGACACATAAATCAGATGAGAAATTGCCATAATAAAATAATATCCACTGGATCAGAGTTCACTGCATCAGGAAACGAAATTGAGAGTCCTGTTCCGTTTCCACAACAAAAAGATTTCGGCAAGAAACTACACCTGTACTGTCCTCATCTCGTCCGACACGACAACGGAATGCTCCAGATAGTCTTCAATATTAATTTTGAAGAAGACTGAACTGGAAGGGAGGGGTGTTATGTATTGAGATAACATATAGTATTGATGTTGTTCACAAAACCATAATCAAGTATTTGCTTGTCATAGTTGTTCGAAAATATAATTAAAATACACTGTCACGTAATTTGCATTTCTTCATAGAATACCTTTCAAGAACATTTCTCATATACAATAATAGAGAAACAAAGGAGATAGGTATATTGATAATAATTTTCATTCACGAATTGTCTATTATTTTTGAAGTATAGTTTATTTTGTTCATTAGCCAATGTAAAATAAGAACATTTCTGTGGCTTCCATTAAAATTTATGATTTCATCAATATAAATATTTTTCAACATGCTCCATTATAATTATTTACTCAATACACTGTATTTCCTTAGGTATTCAATTATTTGATGCCATTAATTTCCTGTGTAATTGAACGTGCTGAGTTCAGCGCGCCTGACGATCATTAGACGTGTCTGGCAAAGCGTTGGGGGTGTTTCACATTAGCCAGATTGTCTTTTAAGCTGTTATTATAATATAGGCCATCATCTGATGAATTGTCATGACTACGAAAATGAGGGGATATTTTTTAGTTTTTCACCTGCCAGACATATTATCTATACTCACAGATTATCCAGACTATTTTTTTACTCAACTCCAGTATACCTCATACTACTAGTACTACTTTTACTGGAAAAAAATGGCGATGTGTTCGTATGTTCTGACGCATTTTCCGCCTCAACATATCGGAACCCCCCCTAAATATATATGAATTATGCTTAGAATTGCACTATGCCAAAATATAGTCTATGAGATGGGTGAAAAAAAATAATTGTAATATTTACTAAGGGCCAGCGAAAGGTTGAAAGTATTTTTTTTTGCACACCCATCAGAGGAAGTTTATCTATTTATTTTTTGCTGCGGTGTTCTTCGAAAATGGACTGTTACAACACCATCGGCCAATCAGATCTCACCAAAGGTCGCGTCGACGATTTTCGGTTCCATTTTCGGTTTTGTTTTTGGTTCCGTTTAAAGTTTCGTTTTCGGTTCCGTTTTTGATTACGTTTTCAGTTCGTTTTAGAGAAAACCGTTTACGCGACCTGTGGTGGGCGTGGGGGTGGTGAGTGTGACCTTGAATGAGCTAAAAAATGCAGAACGAACCCTCATCTTTGAGCTTGAGCTTAGTACCTTATCTTGCGAAAGCCAAAGAAAGAGTGAGGGGTGAGATACGTGGACCACGTGTTTGGTGATTTTGACTCAAACCCTGTCGATAAAGATCACTTTTTGTTACAACTGAAATGATTGAATGCTCCCAGCATTACACAAAACACAAAATAGCGGGACTTATTTTACTTCTTCTTCCTCGTTAACTTTGAGTTGTTCTTTCCACTCAATGATTAGAATTTCAAAACTGAAAAACAATTTTTCTACAACTGTTAAAAAAAGTGCACTTTTTTGTATAGTTTTGTGTTCCTAGAGTATATGAATATTTTGATATCAAATTACGATTTCAGTATTACACGGAAAAGCGTTATAAAAAGTACTTTTTTTAACGGTTGTCTAGGCAACAACACTGACAAACTGATTCGGATAAAAACGAAATCCTGAATGTGTCAATGTGACAGTACTTATTTCAAATTAGTAATTGCATCTCTCACAATCTTTCGAAATTACGAATCAAGTACCTACGAAAATGAAAAGTGATGATGAGTTAAACACCACACCAGAGGAGATCGTAGATAGTGCGAAAGCAGCAGTAATGAATTTGCTACTAGAAAAATCGAAGGAGACGTATTTGAAAGAATATGAGTCTTTCTTAACATGGCGTCAAAAAAGGGGATTGGAAGCTTTACAGAGAGAGTATTGCTCGCCTATTTCGAAGATAAATCCAAGAAAATGAAATGTTCATCTCTATGGTCCAGTTATTCGAAACTGAAGTCCAGGATATTAATACATAATAATATTGACATAAGCAAATATGCGAAATTGATTGCATATTTGAAAGAATTTCCATTGGCAATAATGCAATTAATTGTGTTTTCAACATCAATTTTTCGAAATGAACCCTGGGACGGAAAAATTGATTCTGTCTTTTTGTATTTCTGTGGTTTATTTTTTTTGTGTTGTTAATTTTAAATAAATTGAATGAGGATGAAAAGTAGGTAATAAATATGTAACGCCCTTTTTGCCCTAACAAGACAAAAGGAACAGACGTTACTATGGCGCGGCGGTTGTTGGGCTCAATCGATTCTCTCTAACGAGAACGACTCAAAACTCAACAATGTTTCGGGCGCCAGTTTATTAAAGTGGTATGCTCCACTCTCCCTTATTCACTTCGGAGGGAGGCCCAGGGCAGCTTCAGATGGAGATACGGTACTCCAGGGGTCAAATAAGGTGACTAAAGACCAAGAGCGGTCAAGTGGTTGCAGGCTTTAATTGCAACACTTGAACTTCATGAAATACCGGCTGCTATGCTTACTTTCAGAATTCTAGTAGTAAGAATAAAAGAAGGAAATAGGTAACAATGTCAGTATTTATTGCTGATTCCTTGAAATGAACATTAAACTAAAATATACTTGAAATAATAAAATTTACTACGCAGGGAAGCAAGTTCTGCACGGTAAGCGGGTGTCGGGTACTATTCGGTTTGATCGGTCTAAGAATTTAGGTTGTACGGGTGTTAAAAGCAGGTTGATTTGTATCCAGAGTGAGGTACTCAAGTTATGAAAAACGCGGTATATCTCTGGGGGTTCGGAGTATCTGTAACAGGAGCTAATGTGTTCGGACTAGACAATTTGACAAATACACAGTATATTTGTTTTCTATTCTGGCTTATTTCACGGCTCCCGGCAAGCTAGCCACTTCGTATATTCCCGAATTAAATTGACAAATCCAGTTTTAATCAGAAGTATTTTCTCGAACAGAATGATTCCTTCTCCGTTTTCGTAAATTTCTGCGGTCAATGTCCGGCCAGCAGGCGATACAACACCTTAGGGACACTGAAGAAAACAGCCCTCTATAACCAACTCTTCCTGCCAGCGGGCAAAACAACACCTTAGGGAAGAGACGGAGTGGGTTTGATTTAACACGACGGTAGGAGGAATCTACTCTGATGGTGTGCAACGGATTCGTTAGAAAAAGAAAATACACAGATACCCCAAATATACTAATAATTCAACGATTCTATCATTCCTGATTGAAACACGATAGAAATCTCAAGCGATCAAAACAATATGAAAAATTATTTCTAAATTGCTTACGGTTTTTATGGGTACGGCTTGCAGGTCGATTCACTATCTGGATTTAACGCAATATTTCTCGGATTTCTACAGGATCACAAACGCGACAAGTGTGAGAAGCGCGAAGAGAAGAGAAGAGCCCTCCCGAAGAGGGGCAGACGTATTTATAAGGAACCGGTGGCCTTCGGAATATGACGTAGAAAATTGAATGAAAAACGAAAAAAAGTCTGCTCTGACTTTTTAAGATATCAAAAACATGAGCTACAAGAAACCGGAGTTGGAAAACTATGTAAAAGTTAAAATTTTTAACTCACCACAAAAACTAATCAGGTCGCGAAAAAACAATGGGACGGGGATTCTTGGTGAAGCCAAGAGGCAATGTTTTGTACAGAAAAGAATTGAATTGAACGGAGATTTTTAAATAAATCTACAGGGCGGGTAGAGATTGTACGAGTGACGGTTTCAGAACTTGTCACCCTGTCAACAATGTTTTCTAACTTACTCTTAATAATAGCAATAATAGCGATAACAATAATAATATCAATAATAATAATAATATGTTAACGTGAATAAATCTAGGCAGGTTACAGGGTGATCCAACGAAGCATCTCAGCTGAAGGCCTGGTCTTCAATGCGGATAATAAATCATCCCATACAGGGTGTAAAAATATGCTTCGTTACAAATAGTATAAAAACATTGGTTGCTTTTCTTTTTTTGGTAGTTGTAAAAAAAATATTGTATGAAACTCATGAGTAAAGTGTTTTTTTTTACTCGTAGGAATTGCCGCACTCCGCCTACGGCGTCGTGCGTCAACATTTCCTACTCGTAAAAAAAAGTATCACTTTACTCACTTGATACAAAAATAACTATTATTAGGGTTGTGGCTAACATAATTCAAATTATTCCACAGCTAACCGTTGAATAATTTGATATATGATAGGGAAACGTGAATTGATTAATAACACTCCAACATCAAAAAAAAGCGTAACTCCTTCGAAAAATATCAGTATTTTCTACAAACCTCGAAAATAAGAGCAGTGCCAATAAAAAAATATCTCAGCGGTATATGGGTGGTCGGAAGATGTAGGTAGTATTTTAGTATACAGAAGCCACCTTCATTAGGCATTTAGTGATCTATGTTTATAGGATCTTTTTTTCATATTGTTGCATGTAGAACCAGTACCCGAAGTTTGTTACCCTATTTCGGAAACACCTTGCATATAGAGTTTTCATCAAGTTTCGATTACGACAGATTTAGATAAACGTCAACGTTATTAAAAAAGAGAAGTAATTTTAGTTAATTTGAACTTATTCAGAAAGGCATATTCAGAATACGATAGTTATTGACAAACTTAAATCTATCTTTCAAAACAACAGATTTGTAAACGCAAATTGATTGCTTTCCCTCCTACTCTTTTACAGATTTCCTTGACTGAATTTTTTATTTTTAAAATCTGGAATGTTGAAATTCCAAAAAAGACCATGTCAAGAATTTTATTCGACTAGTTCTACTTTCGTCTTTCAAATCGTTCAGAAATTGAGTATTCCGTAATTATTTCACTTCATTAGTTAAATTTACCCTCGTAGGTCTCGTCTGAATTGCGAAAGCTCATTAAATAGTAAGTAAATTTGCCGGCGTTTCATTCAAAAAGCCATTTAAAAGGGCAAATGAGTCTTTTTAATTTTTGATATAATTAAAACAGACTTCGACGACTCATAACTTTGTCTTCGAAAAGAGATTCATCTCCTTTAATTTCTTTCAAAGCAAAGAAATTTTGTTCGGCAAAGGGTATGCATACAATCAACGGTACTAGAAAAATTCTCCTTAAAAAATAATATATCACTGAACAAAAATATGTTACGGTAACCATATACTTCTGTCAGTTTAGGTACAACTAGATATATAATTACACTAACCATCTCAAAATTGTTAAGTAAATATGGTTGAAGTAACGAAACAAAAGATGACCAAAACAGTCATATACAGGGTGTTATTTGAGTACGTTGCCAAACTTAAAGGGGTGATTCTTTGAGTGATTCTAAGACGAAAAGTTCATATAAACATAGGTCCGGTAATGCTTCGTTTTCAAGATACAGGGTGTCAAATTTTTTAAAAGAAATCGTTTTTGTCGTAAATATCTTAATAACCCTTCAACCGATTTTATTGAAATTTGGCAAGTGTTATTGAAGGTCGTAAAAGGCGAATTTAACCCTAACTATATCAAAATTATCATGTCCAGTGGCGTCCCGGAAGGCACTGTAACCAATATTTTTGACAGAAAACATGTGCGCCACTGATTTTTTTGCAATTTTTGTATTTGTTTCACATTGAGCAACTGAAATTACAACTTTTTTATATCTAGAATTTTTTTCGTATCTTGCTTTGTTTTTGAGAAAAAAAACAAAAATCACTTCATTGCACGTCCCTGGCACAACACAATAAAAAATTGTTTTTATAGGGTTTTTAATGATTACAGGTGAATCTGTTATGCTTAAAAATTGTTTGTTTCATTTGGCCAGTGCGTGCATAGTGGTAACGCCGGAAATGCCAAAGCAACATCAAACAAGAAACACCCTTTATTAAAACCGCACTGAATCAAAAATGGTACCTAGGCAATTTGTTTCTGTAAGAATACATTCAATAATAACTAACACAAAACTCACAATAGTTGCTCAAAATGTCCTCCTTCAACTTCAATGCAAGCATTAACTCGTCTTAACATCGATTCCCGAACACGTTGAAATATTTCCGGCTTATGTCTTATCTGATCACATGAATCCCGTATTCATTGGATTAATTCTTCTTCAGTGTTGACTGGAGTTTTATAAACGAGGGAATTTAAATGTCCCCAAAGGAAAAAATCCAAGGGATTTAAATCCGGTGACCTGGGCGGCCATGACTGTGGACCTGCGCGACCGATCCAGTTTTCTCCATAAGTTTCATCCAGAAATTGACGTGCTACTATGCTGAAGTGAGGTGGAGCCCCATCGTGCATGAACCACATTGCTCCTCTTACTGCCAGTGGGACATTTTCTAGTAGTACAGGTAATACAAATTCCAAAAAATGACGATACTCTTGACCATTTAATCTCGGGGGTAAAAAATGAGGTCCAATGAGATAATCGCCAACAATACCAACCCAGACATTCACGGAAAACTGCTGTTGATAATTATTTTCTATAACCGCATGGGGATTTTCTTCTGCCCAGGTATGGTTGTTATGAAAGTTCATAAGTGAATTGTGGAAAAAACACGCTTCATCGGTAAATAATATACTGGATAAAAATGTCGGAGATGCAACCTGTTGTTGCAAAAGCCACGTAGTATAAACAACTCGCTTGGGAAAATCCGTAGGAAATAACGCTTGAACACGCTGTATGTGGTAAGGATACAGTTGGTACTCTTTCAAAATCTTCCATACAGTAAAGTGAGAAATGTTTAATTGTTGTGCAATTTTGCGTGTGCTTGTATCGGGGCAACGCTCAACTTCATGTAAAACTTCTTCCTCCAGCGCCACTGTTCTTACCGTTGCAGGTCTCCCAATAAGAGCAGCCGACCTTTGAAAGGTGCCTGATTCGAGCCTTTCATGCATTCTCACAAATGTTTGCCTATTTGGAACATTTCGATGAGGATATCTTTCTTGATAAATGCGTCTAGCCGCTCTATCGGCCATTTCCGAGTTTGTAAACCGAACCATTTTCAGATATCAGTAACAAATTTTATATTTCAAAACTCTTGAAAACACTTCAAATAATTACTATCAAATAATTACGTATGTACCGTTTCAATTTGTGACAGTTATGAAGTTAAATATGTTGTTCCTTCCATGGCCCTCTTACTTTAGTTTCAAAACACTGCAGTAATACATAACAACATTATTTGTTTCATCGAAAACAGGTAATATGAGCGAAAAAAATTAAAAGATGACTTCCATGTAATATTAATTGTTTAATCATAAATAAAAATGTCTTTATTGCATGTCCATGGACAACAATGAGCCCATTTTGCAGCACGAGCCGAAGCCAAGAGCCGAAGGCAAGTGCTGCAATTCATACATACATATTTTTTTTTCATTGCATTAATTTTGATAGAAAATTCTAAGACTAGAATACAGTATTGATATGAAAAAATATTAGTTTAGTAGTTGAAATGTTTTATTGTGTTGTCACAGGGATGTGCAATGAAGTGATTTTTATGTTTTTTCTCAAAAACAAAGCAAGATACGAAAAAAATTCTAGATATAAAAAAGTTGTAATTTCAGTTGCTCAATATGAAACAAATACAAAAATTGCAAAAAAATCAGTGGCGCACATGTTTTCTGTCAAAAATATTGGTTACAGTGCCTTCCGGGACGCCACTGGACATGATAATTTTGATATAGTTAGGGTTAAATTCGCCCTTTACGACCTTCAATAACACTGCCAAATTTCAATAAAATCGGTTGAAGGGTTATTAAGATATTTACGACAAAAACGATTTCTTTTAAAAATGTTGACACCCTGTATCTTGAAAACGAAGCATTACCGGACCTATGTTTATATGAACTTTTCGTCTTAGAATCACTCAAAGAATCACCTCTTTAAGTTTGGCCACGTACTTAAATAACACCCTGTATAAGTAGTGTTACTTCAACAATAAAATACCGTGAAAATAATCAGTTACAGATAGTAAGCAGAAAAACAAAAAAAATTACACGATTTACTGGATTCGAACACTCGAACTTTGGTTTACAACTCAGCCTGCAAATGCTCCAACTGCACACGCCAAATCACCTTATTTATAATATTATTATTGGTCAGTAATGAACGACCTACAGTTGGACTGAATACTACTTTGTCAGTAACTTGACAGGGAATTAATATTACCAATTGCACTAACTGCCAAATACATGTGAACTTTTATGAATAATTCTTTTTAAGTAGGATTTCTGATTATTATAATATCTGATTGAAGTTTTTCTATTAGAAATATTTATGACTGAGTATCCATCATCTCATCTGTCATTTTACTTGTAACACCAGTATTAAAAGTGATTTTGTGAAAACGTCAGTTTTTAGTTCATATGTCAATAAATTTTCGCTGATAATAATAGGTATCGTCTCTATAACTTTTATTCATTATTTGCATTTACACGATCCATACAAGTTTCGACTTTCGGAGTGAACACATGTTTATTGAAAATTTATTGTTTACTATCTTTGTTTACCATTTTAATGAAATATTGAAATAAACATTATTTATTATTATTATTATTATTTATTATTCTGGAGAAATTCAGAAGTAATTGGTTATGTTTTTCACTTTAAAGCGAAGGAATATCAATTTGGAAAATCTTCTGAAAATCTGCTCATGTTCTGACATAGATTATACCAGAAATTTGAATTTGTAATGTGAGTTGTATAATGCAACCCGTATAGTCCCTTCGGGAAGTCGAAAGTTTTATTAAAAAACGAAGGAAAGCGATTTAGAATATCGTGTCAATATCTATTCATTCATATTCCAACAAACATTCTACCCGAATTTCGAATTTATAATATGAGGTCGCCAGCCTCCTTGGAAAGGTGTATTTTTTCATTATAAAAAGGAAAAATAGCAATTCGGACTATCTTGTCAAAATCTTGTAATACTCCGAGAAAGATTCTACCCGAAATTTGAATTTCAAATTTATTTTAAGCATTGTAAAATAATGTATTACTATTCTGGAATAAATCGTAATAATTCTCCATATTTCAATAAACGTTGAATAATGTTTATCCCATTTTGTCCCAATTACTTAAAAAGACAAATTTTCTACTCTCATTATTTATTCTAAAACTTCATATGCATAATTACCTTCAATTGGCAGAGCCCAATTTTGTTCTCAAAATTTACAAATTGTAATGTTTTTGTTTTTGGGGCTACATTTTGAATTTTGTTCCAGGTCCGAGAAAGACTGAGGGTAGCGTTAGAAAGAAATTCAAGTTTAGAAGAAGAATTAGCAACAACCAAAGAAGAGGTGAGTATTTTATGTTTTTGTGAGGATAACTTTTTCAAGGTTCTCATCGAGAATTTTCATTAATAATCAGAAAATAATCCATTTGGATTTGTCATTTCAAAATGTAAAAATTTTCTTACGAAAACCAGCAATTTGATGATTATTTTTTCACATATTCATTTCAAATATTCGAAAATCTAATTGATTCAGTTTATGATGCTGACAGCTGATTAGTGAAAATTGGAAAAAATGTATAAGCGATTTTTTTTATAAAAAAATTAACATCATATCCTAGTTTGGAACACCCCAAAACTGTAAACTCAATTCTTGGATCATTAAATATACATGGCAGAGCCGGCCTTAAGGGTGGCCAAGCGGGGCGCCGGCCCCGGGCCTCGCGCCTTTAGAGGCCTCGCGCTACCGAAGGTTTCGTTAATAAAATCATACTGAATACAATTTTAAAAAAACTTTTACACGTTATAAATTTTCTGCTACCCATGAAATTCTGATAATGCTCGCAACGCCTGATTTTCTTTAACAGGAAGGAACCAACCTCCTAAGTACGGAACTGTACTTTAGGCTCTACAACTCTCCCGCCAGTCCCGCCTATCTACATTTAGGATGATCACGTGTTAGAACACGACATGTCATTAGTTGCGTTCAGCCGTTCAACATCATAGTTTCGTATTTATGTTTAACAGTTCTAAATAACTGAATATTTCTTCATTTCGTGTACCTATACTCTATAGTCTATATTGACGACATTAACGTGATCGTGTTTATGTAGTCGCAGACAGATTTATTATCGTTATTCCATTCGTTATTATGGGTCGAGACCGCGATAAATTTAGAAAATTCACCAGTGGAAATAAAAAACTATTGAACAAACGATCAAAGGAGACATTCTTAAAAAAACAATTTGGTGCGATTGATAAATTCACATCAATCACATCTTCAACAGTAAGAGAAACAGTGAAAACCGCGAAACCAATTCATGACGAGGTCCGGTTCTGCTTTCGATACTGTGAACAGGACAACTAGAATCGATCTTGAATCAAATGTTTAACTTTCGATAAAAATCATAAAACAGTGCTCTTAATTCTATAGTGATATCAGGTTTTCGTAAATTACTGTAAGTACAAAACTTGGAAGTATATATCAAAACATTGGATCAGTATAACCTCACAAATACGCTACGTTGCTACGTTATTACTACCAGGCTGTGTGAAGCGACATGACCTTTGAGAGGACAGGTCCGCACTCAGGCCTCATAGGTAAATTTTAAACAGTCATCATGGCAGAAAACATTGCTGGGACTTCTGACTACAGGAGCTCCCAACACGAAACCACCACAAATAAAACATATTCAGCTGCACTCGCACGACAACAATATCCATCGAAAGATCAAGCCATAATATTTCCATCAATAGATGGGGCACGGCTACAAGATTACCTCATACCTTTGGGAGAAATAGTAACGCCACGAAATATCATTTTCTCATCAAGACTGTCTAACAACCGTATATGTATGTATTTAGCGAATAAGGAGTTGGTAGAAAATTTCATGTCTGAACATAGTGGAGCTATTGAAATCAATGGAGAACGAGTGATCTCCCGAAGATACATAACACCTTCCGAAAGGCTTGTCTTATCCAATGTATGTCCTTCAATCCCTCACGAGATACTCGTCCATGAGCTAGGAGAATTAGGTCTGAAAATCCTCTCCCCAATGAATTTTCTTCGAATCAGTTCTTCTCTTCCAGAGTTCAATCATATATTGAGTTTCAGACGACAAATATTCATCAATCCTGAGCAATGCACAATTCCAGAATCCATATTAATAACCCACGATCAAACATCCTACCGAATATTTCTGTCACGGGACAACCTAATCTGTTTCACTTGTAAAAAACAGGGCCATACAGCAGCAAATTGTAAATCATCCACTCCCGCCCCTCCCCAACCCATTTCATTAGGGATGCCTAATCAAACCCCATCAATAAATAATAGTCAAGATGAATCTCTTGTACCAGAAGAAACACTTGATGAAATACACGAACCCACCATAGAAGAAACTGAAAAATCACAGACTGGAAACAACAAAAGAAGCATTGAAGAAATTCTCACCCCTCCTATAACGACACAACCAGATCCTTTCATCAAGCCAGCAGAAAAACCACACAACATAAAAAAACACAAAAACGATAAAAGTAACATACCAGCTTGCAAACTAGCGGAACCAGCAAAACATTTCATAGACGAACAATTACCACCGTTTTTACTCAATTTCATACAAATTACTGACCTTTTCGACAACGTCTACGGATCACCAGAACCTATCGAAATAATAAAGAATTACACCACAGATTTTACAGCCTTAGTCGACATGCTTACAAAGATATATCCCTATTTCAAGGATAGATCAATCAAAACAAGATGTACCAAGCTGAAAAAAAAACTATTAACACACCTACAACGGGAAACACAAGATAATAACCCCTCTGATTTGGAGAGTGACTCTTCACAAGAACTGTACTAAACAACATAATTCTTTCAATACTCCTCTTCTCAGCAAAATGCCTGTATCTCTGAATTCATTTTCATCTATACTGCAATGGAATATCAACGGGTACTATAACAACCTTCCAATGTTCCAAGTAATAATGTCAGAAAATAATCCAGAAATAATTTGCTTGCAAGAAACACATTTCAAACAAGAAAAGAAAGAGATATTGAAGAATTTTCAATGTTTTTATAAAAATCGAAAAAACCAACTGAAAGCAAGTGGCGGTGTTGCCATCATGGTAAACAAATCACTAGAAGCAAACCAAATTTGTATCAATAGTAACATCGAAGCTGTCGCCGTAACTGTACATAGTAAAGAAGTCATTCACATATGTAGTTTATATCTTCCACCTGGAGAAGTGATAGAAAAACAAGATCTAATAAATCTCATAAACCAAATTCCCCAACCACGGATCATTACTGGTGACTTCAATGCCTATAACTACCTATGGGGTTCACCTCACATAGATTCTAGAGGACGTATTATCGAGGAAACCATGGAACATTTCAATCTATCTCTCATGAATGATGGCAGACCCACAAGATTTAACATTCAATCAGGAGAATCAACACCACTAGATTTAACACTATGCAACCCTGATTTGATGCCAAAATTAACCTGGGACAGAATGGAGTATACGTATAGTAGTGATCACTATCCTCTCATGATATCAAGTCATGAAACAAACACAAACAGCTATACTCATACTCCCAAATGGAATCTCAAATCAGCAAATTGGAAACAATTCACAGAGCTTATTGATTCAAATGTAAAAAACTGTTTAATATCTCCAAGAATCGATGAGTCTCTTGATAATTTGATAAGAATTATTTCACAAGCTGCTGAAACATCTATTGGGAAAACATCGTATGTCAAGCATCACAAAGCAGTTCCATGGTGGAATCCCGAATGTGAGGAATCAATTAAATCCAGTAAGAGAGCTTTCAATAAATTCAAACGAACCAAAACTATGGAAAGTCGCCTAGAATTTGTTAAACTTAGAGCAAAATCAAGACTTATAGTAAGACAGTCAAAACGCCAGTCTTGGAGAAAATACGTTTCGACCATAAACAGCTCGACCCCCATCACAGAGATATGGCAAAAAGTGAGAACAATTTCAGGTTTGAACAGTCTCAACAAAATAAAAGTACTTCAAACAACAGAAGGTAATATATCTGGCGATCTTGAAATCGCAGAAGAGTTGGCCAAAACTTACAGAGATAGATCTCACATAGAACACAATGAAGAAACAGCAAATACACCTATTGACAGAAATATAAACCCTGGTAACAAAAACATTGAAATCGACGATGTCAACATGCTGAATCTACCTCTCAGTATGAGTGAATATAAAGAAGCCCTATTTACATTTCGTGAAACGAGCCAAGGACCAGACAATATTCCAGTGATTTTTCTCAAAAACATACCAGATAGCGCCCATGAACACCTCCTTCGACTGTTTAATATTATATGGATAAATCACGAGTTTCCCACGATTTGGCTACAATCAACCATAATACCCATCCCGAAGACGAATAAACCGAAATTGTTTTCAGATTCTTACAGGCCCATATCGCTCACCTGTGCTATGTGTAAACTGATGGAAAAAATTATAAATAAAAGATTACTATGGACCCTTGAACGAAACAATCTGATTACTCCAGAACAAAGTGGCTTTAGACAACACCGGTCAACAACAGACAACATCATCGATCTAGAAAGTGATATACACGAGGCTTTCGCTATGAAACAAAAATGTCTAGCAGTTTTCTTTGATATCGAAAGCGCTTTCGATACAGTTTCCCAAAATCGTATAACTCACATACTCCAATCATGGAATATACAAGGACACTGTTTATTTTTCATAAGAAACTTTCTATCCAACCGAAGCTTCAGAGTTAAAACAAACGGAGTATTATCTAGCAAAATGATCTTCGAAAACGGAATCCCACAAGGTTCGGTTTTAAGCCCCACCCTATTTATCATTGCCATAAATGATATACTCGAAAACCTTAAATCCCCACTGAAAGGACGTCTATATGCTGACGATCTTGTGATATACGGAAGAAGCAAAAATTTACAGAATCTATATACTATGACACAAAGTGCTATCAATGACCTGGAACAATGGTCAAATGTATCAGGACTCAATTTCTCTACCACGAAGACATGTAGTATTCTATTTTCTAAGAAAAATGTTGACAATATCCCATCTCTAAAGCTTCACAACCAGAACATCAAGTCAGAAACTTCTATCCGTTTCCTGGGCATGACTTTCGATCAGAAATTAAACTGGAAAATGCACTTGAAGAATCTGATCTCTTCGTGTTACCAGAGGTTAAATCTACTGAAAACCTTAGCAAACAAGGATTGGGGATCTGACCGTCAAACTCTCCTAACGCTTTATAGAACACTTATTCGCTCGAAACTGGACTATGGCTCGATTGCATACTCATCTGCAAATAAATCAGTATTGAAACAACTTGACACAATACAAAACTCTGCACTTCGTGTATCCCTAGGAGCCTTCTGCACAACACCAATCGAAAGCCTTCACAGTGAAGCTGGCGAACCATCACTACACGATAGAAGAATATTCCTAACCCTCGCATATAGTGCTAAGTTGAAAGGTTACCCAAGACATCCTACTCGAGAGAATACTATACCTGGTAAATTCAGTCAGATTTTTGAAAACAAACCAAGAACAACCAAACCGTTCTACGAAAGGGTCAGATTGAACATCAACCAAATAGGTCTCACTCTTCCCGAATCTTATCCCATTCAATTTAACTCCCCTCCTCCTTGGACATTAACTAAGCCAAAATGTATCACCCATCTCAGTCTACTCAATAAGTACTCGACAAACCCAATATTCTTCAAGAACAATCTCAGAATCATACTGGAGGGCCACGAAGAGTTTGTGAAACTATATACAGACGCATCAAAAACTACCGATGGAACAGGAGCTGCATTCATAGGACCTAACGTTTCATTGCAGTTCAAACTCCCCTGCTCAAGCTCAGTATTCACTGGGGAACTATATGCCATTTATCGTGCGATATTGTTCATTTCCTCATCTAATAATCACAGCTTCCTCATTCTAACGGACTCACTCAGCTCACTCGAATCCATACAAGAAATATACCCCACAAACCAACTCGTAGTCAAAATAAAAACTAGACTCCACGAAGCAGAATCCAAGAACAAAGAAATTAAATTTGTCTGGATACCATCACATATAGGAATAGTCGGTAACGAAGATGCAGATAAGAAAGCCAAAGAAGCCATAACCAGTGAGAACTCTGAAATAGTAACTTTAGTAGCGGCAAGTGACATTCGAACAACGATAAAAAACTCCTTGGAAACAGCATGGCAGGAAAAATGGCATACATCTACCTCGAAACTTCGCGAGGTAAAAAGTTCAGTGAAACCGTGGCAACTTTTACCCAAAAACAGGAGGAACCAAGTACTCCTTACTCGCCTACGCATCGGTCACACTCGCCTCACTCATGATTATTTACTCGAGAACAGACCAGAACCAACATGTGAAGCCTGCAACGTGAAGATCACCATCAAGCATCTCTTCGTCGAATGCCCCCTACTCACCATACAAAGAACCTCCTGCAATATCTCAGGCCCACTGTGTACCATACTAGGACCAAAATGTGTGTTCAGTGAAGTTCTAGCCTTTCTTAAGTCAATAAACATTATTAAAAAACTATAACTTTATTACAAAACAAACATTGTTAACTATTATTATCTTCTACTCTGTAACAATACTGCTCGCTAATAACCATTTAGGTTGATGCGATTTATTTAAATAAAAAAAAAAAAAAATTCATGACGAAGTTCCTTGTGCAAGTTCTTCTGGAAACGTAAATAAAAACAATAACGCGATCGTTTCATGTTTCATTTTCACTCAGTGAAAGAATTCAAATTATTTTATTATGAGTTTTGTTTTGATGTTTCGTTTGAATATTCAGAGTTTTATTTTCGTTTTCGTTACTGATAGGTATATTACGTAATATGCTATATATTGTTTAGTTTAGATTTTGTTACATCTTTCATATTATTTTATCTAGTATTAGTTATTATATTATCAAAACATTCAAAAGTGTTTTATTGATTTAAATTATGTATTTTATATTTTGAACATATATTTAGTAGGCATGCCATTCGAGAGGTAGTAAGGGGAAGGTGAATAAATGAGAACATTGAGTAAGCATTTCTTCAAAGGATAAAAATATAAATTTATTAATAAATAAAATATATGAGGGCCTCGCAAAACAAGTTGGCCCCAGGCCTCGCGCTCACTAAGGCCGGCTCTGATACATGGTGTCATCTGTGGCTGGTAATATGATGAACTCTTATTCATCCTTAATGCTAGGCTGATTCCTGAAAATGTCTTCTCTTGTCACGAAGTGCACAGAAACATTCCATTAATAATGCAGAAAGTAACCAATTATCGCTTTTCCATGGCAAACTATGACCAGCTTAACAGTGAAAAATTAGGGAAAACGTTTTATGGATTCTTTTATCACTGAACCAATATCAGATTCTGGTTCAGAACACTATAAAACTCTCAAAGCTCAATTTCAACGTCATCTGTTAATACCAATGCCATCATTTAATATAAATTTGCAGCTGCGGAAAACGAAAAAATTGATGAGAGCAATAAGTTCCAAAATAAGCCTAAGCCAATCTATCCAATGAATATTTACAGATGACAACCTATATATTTTAATGTTTCAAGAATTGAGATCTGGGGTTTTGTGGTATTGCAAAATAGTATTTGAAGTTAATTTATTGATAAAAAAATCCATAATACGTTTTTCTAAATTTTTCAAGAGGTCATGGCTTACCAAAGAAAAGTAATATTTGGTCATTTTTCGCAGTATTAATGAAACATTTTCAGAATTTTGAGACAAGAGAAGGAATTTTGAAAATTAATTGAACATATACTACAGATGACACCCTACATATTCAAATGATTCAAGAATTGGGGTCTGGGGTTTGGCAGTGTACTGAACCAGAATTTGGTATTAGTTTTATGACAAAAACTCACTAATATGTTTTCCAAAATTTTGCACTTTTCACTTGGTCATAGTTAGCCGTGGAAATGCACTGGAAACATTAGTTAATCTCATTAATACTTCCTTCAAAACTGGCTCATTCCCTCCTTCTCTGAAGGCTTCTATTGTTATTTCTCTACAAAAAGGTGGAGATTTGGATAATCCCAATCTGAGACCCATTTCTCTAATTCCAACCTTGGCGAAAATTATTGAGAAATTAGTTAAGAAACGTTTGAACAATTTCTTAATCTTGCATAATATCATAAGCAACAACCAGTTTAGGTTCCAGACAGAAAAAGATACAAATGATGCAATTTTCCTTTCCTTTATAAAATTTATTCAGAAATAAATGCTGGTGAAATGACCGCCGCAATTTTCTCTGACCTCTCGAAGGCCTTCGATTGCGTAAATCACGAAATACTACTCAAAAAACTTCAGCGGTATGGTTGCAGAGGGGTGACGTACAATTGGTTTGAATCGTACCTCTCAGAAAGAAATCAAATGGTGAGAACATTGGAATTCTCAGAAAGCAAAGAAATTAATTCTGGAGTACCACAGGGTTCTGTGTTGGGTCCTGTTCTGTTTCTGTTATAAGTATATTAATGACTTGACTATGATAGATATATCTGGCAGTCTCACTCTCTTCGCGGATGATACAACAATATTGTGGAAGGAAAAGAACTCTGTATCATCTGATTTAGAAAAAGTGAAAAGTTGGTGTGATGCTAATTTATTATCCTCAAATATCTCGAAAACAAATAAAATAACATTTTAATGCCTACTTTCAATAGACAATGATATCTTGCAAAACAAATTGTTTTTTACATATTTTTTTTTATATTTTCTTATTGAATTGAATTGAAATTGCGTACATGGTGAAAATCAGAAAATTCGGATACATTTTGCCAATGGCCATCTTATTCTAAATTAATTACCTTTTTTACATATATAAACACAATACATACGTACGTTGGATATTATTTAATCCTTTCGGATCCTAGACGCTAACCTAAGTGCTTGAGGCACTTGTTTTGTTGTGCATCTGAGATTGTCAAGAATCGTATTTTGTGTACAGGTCGACAAGCATAAGGATGCCTCTGAGATGCGCAAACGATAGAAAGCGTGAGTAGATGTGCGACAAAGATCGACTACTGTTTAGGGCTGGTTATCATCGGAATGTACAATCGGGAGAGAATTTTTTCTGCAACACGTAGGAACGTAGGTTCTTATCTGAATTTTCATTAATTCCTAATGAACTGTTCGAATAATATAATTGTCTGTGATCACTGGACCGTTTATGAAAATTGCATAATTTTTCCGAAGCCATAAGTGTAAATAAAGTACGACTAGAAAAATAATGCACACAATATCAGAAATAGGTAAATAAATATAATAAAGAACACGAGGAACATACTTACAGAAGTTGACTAACAATATCACATGACCTCTGACCACTGCCAAATCAGCATTGTCCATGGTAACTTTTGATTTTTTGTTTCTCTTTTTATTTGGAGTTGAGAATTGTTCCATTTCACCTTTTTCAATTTTATTCATTTCTGAATTAATTTTCCTAATGCTTCTAACGCAAACTCCCGTTGCGGCAGCAACTCGTTCTTGAACCTTCACAAGGGGAATACTGGTTTCACCTATCATTGCTTCTGCCTGCATAAATTTGATGACATTACTGACAATTTCCCTACTTTGTCCACCCAGAATCTAATTTCTCACTTTACTCTTTGAAGGCATTTTCAAACACAACAAACTACATTATAACATATCTAATAATATTTCAAAACTATACACAACACAAGGATTTCAAATTCGACACACAATCAGAATAACGCCACAATGATTTTATTCCACTGACTGTACACTCACGACGTTAACTCCTTGAAAAATGCAGAGCGAGTGAGCTCTTGCCCCACTCCAGGGTTGTGTCTACTGCGCAACCAATTCTCGGAGGCATCCTTAGGCTTGTCGACCAGTACATGGTGTGAATATGAAATCCATATGCATTGTACCTTTGGCCAGTCATTTACCAATGTCATTCACTTTTACATACTTATGATGTGCATACATACTTATATATACATATACTTTTTATAGCCACTCATAATCATTATCGAACCCTCACAAGATCCTGGAGCCTAACCTAAATGCTTGAGGCATTTGTTTTGTTCTGCATCCAGGATTTGTCAGGATTGCTGTTTGTGGTTTTAGAAAATATTTATACGGATTAAAGGTTGAGAATCAGAGGTTGTGAGCTGAATGGGTTATTTATTTCTCAGAAAATTTTTATTAGTGTTGTGTAATTTGTAGTTATGTAATTTTTAATTTCATATTTAAATTTACTAAGTGACTTTTTTTATGTTTCGAGGTAGTGAGTTATATAATTTAGGACCGAAGTAGATAAGTGTTATTTGGGTATGAGATTTTTTGAAGATAGGGAGAGTTATATTTAGGTTTTCTACTGATCTGGTGTTTTGTGGTCTATAGGTGGTGGTGGTATATAGAGGCTTATTTTTATATACCCATATAAGGCTGTTATAAATGAATAGACTTCGTACATTGAAAAGTTTCGTTTCTTTGTAGAGTTGTTCAGTGGAGAACCGCGTTTCTTTATGGAAAATTATTTTTATGATGCTATTTTGCATTGCTTGAAGACTTTTAAGGTTGTTGTCGAAGAGTCCTTCCCAAACAGTAATGCCATATCTAATGATTGATTCTGCCAGAGAATTATAGATCATAAATAGGTTTTTTCGTGTTAGTATTTCTCTCAGATTGTATAGCTTATACGTGAGTTGTCTTAAACGTTTGATGACATGACCAACGTGTTCATCCCATCTCATGTGTTGGTCCAGTATGATTCCAAGGTTTTTGAGTTTTGATTCCTTTTCTATAGTTGGGCAAGTGCATTGTTCATTCTGCAAGCAGTTAGATTTGTGATTTTTCAGTGTTTCTTGAACAGTTTGGTCGTTACTTAAGAGTGTAAAACATAAAAAATTTGGTTTTGAGTATATTTAGGCTTAGTAGATTATAATTTAGCCATATTTGTACATCTTTCAGACCAGTTTCCGCAGTTTGGTATGTTTCTTGCCATGATTTTCCTGAAAACACAATTGCGGTATCATCTGCATATGAGATGAGATTTTATACTTCCAATACTATTCATGTAGACTAGGAACAGTATCGGATCCAGAACAGTGCCTTGTGGAACACCGACGGTTATTTTTTGGGGCTCACTTGTGTATTTATCTATTTTTACTTTTTGAACACAATATTTGTTGGTATATTTATTGATAATCGGCTGAAATTTGATGAACACGTCAGACAACTTAAGAGTAAAATTTCCTCCAGATGTAATGCGGTAAGGGTGGTTTCTAACGAGTTGGGCTTTCACACAGCAAAAACGGTTTACTTACGCTTCAATTGAATCCCAAATACGATATGGGATACCATTTTGGGGATCATGCTGTGCAACCCTTCTTTCTTCCATACTGATATTACAGAAAAGGGCTGTGAGGTGTCTCTGTAAAGTCAAATCTAGGGAGTCGTGCAGAAATTATTTCGCTGCCAATAAGATTTTAACTGTCGTTGCCTTATTTATTCTTGAGACTGTATGCTTGATGTACAAACATAAAACAAAGTTTGACTTTGTTTCTTCTCCTTATGCTACTCGTAATAGCATATTTATTAATGTCAAACTTCCCATACCCCACTCAAATTTAATCAAGGATTCCATATTTTATGATGGTGGTAAATTATTCAATTACTTACCAATATATATATATATATATATATATATATATATATATATATATATATATATATTTATATATATATATATATATATATATAAGGTCTGCAGATCTGACCAACGTACTATTCAAGAAAACAGTGAGAAATTTGCCAGCTGATTGACCCTACTATAGCTTACAAGAATATTTTAACGAATCATTTTAATAATACGTGGATCTCATTTTATTTCATTTTATTTTTATTGTATTTTTTTTTCGTAATGTTTTAATATGTAATTTACCAGTTGTTATCTGTACACTTATATTTATGTATGTAAATGGTTACAACAATTCGCAAATAGACAAGTGCATCCGCCATCAACTGACCCGCCATCCCAAAACGAATGATCTAGTAGACAGTATCCAGCCTCACAAAGCTTTCCTACCATACATCAAAGGTGTTACCGACAAAATCAGCAATATCTTGAGAAAACATGAGATAAAAACAATATTTACCGCCAGCAACCAAATATCAAAATTTCTCAGATCAAAGGACACAATACCTAATGATTCTCAAGGCCTATATGAAATTTGATGAACACGTCAGACAACTTAAGAGTAAAATTTCCTCCAGATGTAATGTGGTTTCTAACGAGTTGGGCTTTCACACAGCAAAAACGGTTTACTTACGCTTCAATTGAATCCCAAATACGATATGGGATCAGAGTGTCCAAGAAGTTATATTGGCCAGACTAACAGGCGAGTAACTTCCAGAGTATACGAACACGAACTTGCGGTCCGACAGGCATCTTCCACCTCTGCACTTTATAAACATCGAGAAGACACAGGTCACAAAATAGACTTCAAAAACACCAAAACAATTGCCACCGAGAAAACTCTGCAAACTAGGAACATCCGAGAGGCCCTTGAGATTGAGAAGCGTCCAAATTGCCTCAACACCCGCGACAACGGACGTAGACTTCCCAATACCTGGAAGCCTCTTATTGCGCGCATCCCCTCAATTCGCGCCAAATCAGTTCCCACGCACAGCTCATCCAGTGCCAACCCAGTTCCCGCTAATAGTTCACCTCACGACAACACATTTCCCACGGTCATTACATCCACTATAAATACAGTTCCTCAACCCACAAATCCTCAGTTCTCTCGAAGGAGTAAGCAGATTGAGACCTTAGAGAGAGCCAGTGACGAGACTTGGGGAGCAAGCAGATTGAGACCCCGACGTCAAGTCACAAAAAACCCAATTTCTTGAAAATGGCTCCAAAATCGGAGCCGAAACGTCGAATTCCAACAAATTCTAGACACGGTTCAACCCGAACTTTTAGTTTTCAAGTACCAATATATTTATACATACAAGACTTTGTCAATAGGTTACAAATTAAACATATTCTGATTCTGATACTGGATATACGATTGGTTCATCAACATGAAGGTATAGTTATTTCGGAGCACTATCACTGGAAAAAATATACCTATTTTGAAATTACTTCATTCTCAATGAAATACGAGGGTATTCCTGCTCAAAATGGGACACTGTACGGACTTATTTTATGTGGCACCATATTTCAAAATAAACTAAGATAAAGAGTGTTGGTTTACTACTATCAACTAATTAACATATTCTTGATATGTGTCATCGTATCTTCTGGTGACTTTGCTTGCCTGATAGATAGTTGTCTGATAATAAATTATGTGCAGTATTTTTCCAATTTTTCTCTTGGTAACACTACACATTCTATAACTTCAGATTGAATTCCCTGAACAGCAAACTCTCCTTAACATCTGAATACAAGAAAAACTTCTTTACAGTTACAACAATTCAAACAAGGGGTGACACCCTCCAATGTACCTGCCGTAGAAGATAAACCCAAAGAAAATGGACAAGTGGATATAGGGGACCAAGTAATAAATATTAATAATAAGGTAATTATATACTTTTCTTTCATTCAATACCTTATCATTTTTATTTCGCACGATGTCACAGTGAGCTTTGACGTTTTTGATGTCGATTCTTATTTATATTGTATTGAATATTTTCTCTTTTCAAAAGTACCATTTGATATTACAAGCTAATCTTCAATGTTGGTACTCAAATAAATCATGACAAAATGTTCGTGATTGGTTTTTGTGTTTTTGGTGTAGCTTTTGTCATTTTTCTTCAGGCCTGCTCTTTCTAATTGTAACGAAAAAATCACGGTGGCGTTTGTAGTATTCGATAAATCAACTTAAAATATTAACTAGTTACCAAAAGGCATTTCACAAAGTGTGAAATTATATTGAATAATTATTTTTAAAACCCACTTACCAAATATCAATATTTCGATTTTTCAGCTCAGTTGGGGATTTTTTTTGATAACATGGAATGAGAGACGAAATTTTTGTTCTCTTAGAGATTATATGAGGATAATTTACATTATTATTGATCGTTTTTTTTTGGTGTCAGGTTGGTAATACCTACACTTTGTTTATAAACGTTGGAAACACTGATTTAGTTCAATTATAAATATGTCATATTTCAATTGTGTATTTGATATTTAAAATCTGAAAGTTAAAATGCAGTATAATATAATGAAAGATTGATACTATCAGATATCCTCAGCTTTCTAGAAATATCAAAATGCATTTCCCTGAGTTCACACATTTTTCTACTCATAGATCACATGAAAAATATTGACAACTGAAAAAATTGTGAGCACCTATTCAACTTCGGGAATTGAAAAAAGAGCAGTATTTGGGACTAAAGTAAAAAAAATTGTTTTTATAATTATATTCTTCATATACCATAAATCTTAATATGAATCGGTCCTTGCTCTTTCATTAGGCTCTTCATGATACAACAGAAAACTGAAAATTTTATTTTCAGGTAGAAAAATTTTCAATCAACATTAACAATTAGAACTTTTATTAAAATATTGAATAGGACAGAGAAACAATGAAAAAAAATTATCGGCGTTCCGGAAAGGCTTTTACAGCTGCAGGAAAACCCGAAATAACCTGCGATACCACGTCATTTGAAGAGTAGGAATTAAGAGGCCATGAGCGCGATCATATTTGGGGCGCTGTTTAGGATAAAAGAGTCGATTGATAACTCAAAGACGCTTCGTCGTATCGATTTCAAACAATGACAGGATTCTAGAGGACGTTCGATAACGTGCTATAATGGGAATTGAAATTTCGATCCACTTTTTCACAAAAAAAAATCTCAAAAATGTCCCAAAAATGCAGTTACTTAGAAGCAATTTTTTGAGTAGATGATCAAATAATTTCAAACTGTTTAAAATATATAATACATGGTGGTTCGGGTTGTAAGGCCGACGTATGTTTAGAGAAGATCTCGACGTTTCGCTGTCAAATGCATTTGACAGCGACTTAAGAAACCAGAAACTTTGAAAATATCTCTTGAAAATGCTAACCACTCGTGTTGGCGAAACGTCGAAATCTTCTCTAAACATACGTCGGCCTTACAACCCGAAAAACCACCATGTAAGTGACGATGGCCGCGGAAGCCTTTCACAAAATGTATAATATTTTTCAACAATAATTATAAAAATCGTAGCATTTCTTCAGAGCATAATTTAAAAAATTGGCAAAATTGAAGTAAAATATTTCAATAACCATTGTTTTGGTAATATAGGAAATGTAAACATATGAGGCATGATGAAAAATTATAAAAAAATTGAAATAATTATCTCAAAATAAAACTGCAATGGCAATGGCTGTTTTAAAGTTATTAGATCAGATAAGATCAGTGCATCAGATTCATTTATTTCCTCGACCACATCACTGTTTGATTACTCCATCCATTAAAGAAGTGTGTCTTTATAGTATGGGCCTGTAAACTTTACTGTACGTGGAAAACCAGCCATGATACTTTGGATAAATGCCCTGAAAAAAGGAGCGAATAAAAAAAACGTAATTACCGTACCGGGGTCAAATTGACCCTGAAACGCTTACTTTCGATATTTTCATACGGAATAGAACACCAAACTACACCTTCAACGTCTATTTGGCAAAGGTACTGAGATGACCAAATGAAAATAGTGCGCATGCAGCGTACAGTCAGCAAATCAAACTTGTACAGGGTCAAATTGACCCTGTGTTTTGGTTTCATAACGGAAATTAAGTCTGACTATGTTGGTGGTAAAATAGTTTTCCTATGCAGTGGCGGACTGGCCCGATGAGCGACTCAGAGTAGGCCTCATGCCTTAATGCCCCCCCTGCGCAGTGGGGTAGGGTTATTTAATAAGCTTTCAGCTGGTTGTGCTGGTTTTGTAGCTTACAACTGAAAAAAGTTTCCTCAATTGGTCTTTGGGTGCCAGTCTGTACCTGTGCTTGAGGGTAGTTTCCAACCAACAACATTTATTTTGTCGAAAACTCCACTGCCAAAGTATTTTTCCAAATAGCATTTGTCATAAAGTATATATTTTCATCAACATTGAAAACACAAGAATACTTTTATTTTTTCAACGAAATAATTTTGCTGATAATTAATGATGGAAAAATTTTGAGTTGAAAGAAAGGACCATGCATACGTCTTATGCAAAAATTCCTTCAGTCAAATGGTCCAAAATAGAGAGTGAATACAGATTGTTGAAGTTGTAAAAATGTTACTTTCTTGCCATTATTGAACTTTGTTATTATAAGTGAATTTTTGATCTACACCGTAGTATCAAACTTGGCCCGTGCAACAGTATATTTTTAAGCATTTTTCAAAACAATTTAAGTACTGGGAAAATCATAACTTTTTCTGCGTTACACGAAATGAAAATAATTTCAGATCATATCGAATGATATAATATAATGGTTCTTTCAACTATACAATTACATTCAAAAAGTACTCAGCAAGTGGAAAATATCTTTATATGTGAAAAATTAAACAAATAAGTAATCATTTAAATGAAATTTTTCAATAAATTCACCAAAACAACACATGATAAGAAATCTAAAAATAAATTAAACACAAAATAAATCAAATAAACAGTAATAAACAAAATAAAATCCCAACGTATCCTCCGTCCCTTTCGATGCACAGGATGGTTCGTCCATACATTTCCCTTGAATCATTTACTAACATAACTGGCAGCACATTCTCTTATCGTATTTTCAAGGTGTTCTTGATCTCTGAAAGGTCTGTGTTTATAAACCTCGGATGATCTTCATACCAAAAAAAAACTGTTTTCACCGACACCCCTTTTATCTTTTCCTTCTTACAGCAGTAAACCATTTCTTTTTTTTTGAAAGATTTCGTAGAACTATTATTAATATTTTCTTCATATTATTTTTTGATGTGTTTACACACCCAGGAACAAAACACCTCTTATTATCACCCATTTTGAAACATTAATACAGACGAAATCCAGCGAAACCCACAGGTGTAAATGATCAACACATAAAAGCACGCGGCATTATAATGCACTCCGCTCACACTATCAAAGAAATGACGTCAATCGCTGCTAGCCTCGTGCGGGGTACGTTTTCTAGCCTCGCTGATTTCATCACTTTTGTTTTGCGTTTATTTAATCACATTTTCATTTTTGAGACTTTTTGTTCTGGTAATGTGTTTTTAGAGAGGAATAATTGTCGAAATACATTATAATTGAAAATTAGTGGACATACCTATTCTGTGAACTAACAACCCTAATAGCACCATGAAGTCCGATGGTAATCCATAGGACATCCTCTCAGGACTTTCGGGACGTCCTTAGGACGTGCAGAATTGGTACCGCGGACGTCCATTGGACATTCGTGGGAAGCCCCAATGTCTTGACTTCTCACCAAAATTGGAGGTTCTATAAGGATATTCAGTGGATATCGACCTGGGATGTTAATTGGATGTCTCCGAATTATATCGATCGGAAGTACTTCTGGGACGTCCTTAGGACGTGCAATATTGGTACGTACTCAGGACGTGCAGAATTGGCATCTCTTTCAGGACTGAGATTAGATATTGTTGTGGATTATTGGAGATACCAATTTGGATGGAACCAGATGTACTAGGTATATACCGAGGTATATACGCTCAGCACTCTTCTGACAATCGTTGAGCTATTCTATTGTGCTGGCGTTTTGATATAGGTATGTCGTTTTCGTTTGTACATGTTTAAAGGATACACACAACTCAACTCTACTTCTCGCAGGGACATTTTCTAAAATTCACTGATTGGGACGTCCGATGTACATATCCATCGGGAACGTTCCAGAGTGTCCCCATACCAGGACAACTATAGGAAGTTCTTTCGAAGACATGCCAAATACATGCTAACAATGACATCCAATGGATATCCTAGTAAATTCTACAAGATATATCCAAAACCAGGACATCCCAAGGAAGTCCGCACAGGGACATATTCTAAGATTAACCGATTGGGACGTCCAATATTCATCCATGCGGGATGTTCCTGAATGTCCTGTACCAGGACAACCAACGGAAGTCCTTTCGAAGACATGCCAGAATACTCACTAACAAGGACATCCGATGGATGTCGTAAGAAACATTACAAAATATATCCGACCCAGGACATCCAGAAGACGTCCACGCAGAGACGTTTTATGTGATGTACTGATTGGGACATCATTGGGACATCCATAGGAATTCCTTTGGGGAAATTCATGAAAATGCACTGAATCAGACGTCCCAAGGACAATGATTTCAAGTCCCGGACATTCAGACATGATTTGTACCAAATAGGGACGTCCCTGGGACATGGTGTGCTATTAGGGAATTCCATTTGATGTGAATGTACTTTCGTCGTTGAAAAGCACATACAGGATAAATGATCTAGCAAATTATTCTATTCGCCCTGCACCCAAAAACTAAAATACAGCCGATCATCATAATCTCGTTCTTGTAGCTTATAAATAATTTTGAAAGCCCGATACTTATTTGCTATCAGAATTCTTCTGGACGATGATGGGGATTTCATGACCTCTTGGCCGATTTCTCAAAAAGAAGTTATTGGATTCTCGACAACAGTTTGCATTACCTGCAGTTGACGCTCGTCGTCATTTACCCAAGGGTTATGCGGTTTTTGGAACTCATGTTCGGCAATGCCTGAACCTGCATTTTTTTCTAAATATTGCTCACAATGGACCAGGTAACATGTTTTTTGGGATGCCGTTCGTTGAATACTTTCGCTGCTTCCCTGTACTTCTTATAATTTTCACAATCAATTAAAACAAGCACAATTTTTTTCTTCGTTATTCAGCTTATTATTCATTTTTGTTGGTAAGTTTCACTTCGAAAAATAACTCTAAGAAAACTGCTCTTAACGGATTCACTTATTGAAAAAACCCAGAACGATTTGTCAAACTTGCAAATATTTACGCTATTCAGTTTTACTGGAAAACAATCCATAGCCATCTCATATTATGTTTACTATGTAAGCGCGGAATTACGAAGATCCCTCAATTCGTAGCCAATTGTAAAGCATATTTTCACGATTTTTGTGATAGTAATTCATTGGCTGAGATCGATTAGAGTTTTTAAAAGCCAATTGAATGGTAATCGGTCAGTTATGGAAGATGTTTTGCAAAAAAAGTGCTTTTCAACTAAAACCTGTCGTTTTTGCATAAAATATACTCTGGAATGAATTCTTTGAAATGTAAAGGAATAATAAATAACAGTTTTCAATGGTTTTGCAAATCAGTACATGGCTTAAAAATAAACGTAGTTTTTAAATCAATTCCTGATATAAGAAATTTGTAATTAATTGAAAAAATGTAAATAAACGGTAATTGTAGAATTTCACGAAAAAATCAAATTTTTCTCACCTTCACATTATTTAATGAGCTCCAACAGAGCTCTCTTTTTCATCCAAATGTTACCTACTTATTATTCGAAAAATATTACTTTTATGAAATTGTGCAAAATTCGAAAAAAGCGTTTTTTCAAGTAACTGACAATCACTCAGTATATCGGATAGGTGCTAAGTAGGTTTTAAGAGGAGCGTAAGTTGATAACAAGTTTTTAATTGAAAAATCACAAATAAAGGTTTTTTCCATTTGTTGCGTTCTTTTCGAATGACATTTCTACGAAAAGAGTCCTTTCAGCAATTTCTCATACACCATTTTTCTTCCCTTACGTCTATGAAAGTGATCGGTTTTGTAAATTGAACTGGGTGTATTTTTGAACTGCATGTTTATGATAGATGTTGTGATGTGGCATGTTGTTGTGGGCATATAGGCATCTCCGAAGCCTCGTCTCACCAACGGAGGCATGGAATCGGACACCGACAGCGCAGCTAGGATAGCCGACCTCCAGGTGGCGCTCGAGCAGCAAGTGAGTCATTTTCAACCATATTTTGTTGATTTTATTGTTTTTCCTTATCCTAATAACTCGCAAAATATATCATTTATTAAAAGGTTAAATGACTCGGTGCAAATCAGAATGAAAAATAGTAAATGAAAACCGAATTGAAAATGTGAGCCCACCGGGCGTTGAACCTAAAAAGGCGTAGAAGGGCCAAAAACAATATATTTTTCAAAACATTAGGAATTACCACCTCAAAGTGACAATTGCCAGTTCAAAGGGACAAAGTCACTTCGAACTGGCAATTGTCACTTTGAACTGACAATTGTCACTTTGAACTGGCAATTGTCACTTTGAACTGGCAATTGTCACTTTGAATGAGCAATCATCAGTTTGAACTGGCAATTGTCACTTTGAACTGGCAATTGTCACTTTGAACTGGCAATTGTCACTTTGAACTGAATTATCACTTTGAATGAGCAATCATCAGTTTGAACTGGCAATTGTCACTTTGAACTGGCAATTGTCACTTGGAACTGGCAATTGTCACTTTGAATGAGCAATCATCAGTTTGAACTGGCAATTGTCAGTTTGAACTGGAAATTGTCACTTTGAACTGGCAATTGTCCCTTTGAATGAGCAATCATCAGTTTGAACTGGCAATTGTCACTTTGAACTGGCAATTGTCACTTTGAATGAGTAATCATCAGTTTGAACTGGCAATTGTCACTTTGAACTGGCAATTGTCACTTTGAACTGGCAATCGTGACTTTGAACCGTCAATTGTCGCTTTGAACTGGTAATTGTCACTTTCAACTTGCAACTGCAATTTGAACTATCAATTGTTACTTTGAACTGTAATTATCACTTTGAACGGGCAATTGTCTTTTTGAACTTGCAATTGTCACTTTGTACTTGCAATTGTCACTTTGAACTGGCAATTGTCACTATGAATTGACAATTGTCACTTTGAACTGGCAGTTGTCACTTCCAACTGGCAATTGTCACTTTGATCTGACAGTTGTCACTTTGAACCAGCAATTGTCATTTCGAACAGACAATTGCCACTTTGAACTGGTAATTGGTACTTTGAATTGGTAATTGGCACTTTTAACTGGCACTTTTCACTTTTAACTGTCAATTGTCACATTGTACTTGCAATTGTCACTTTGAAGTGGCAATTGTCACTTTGATCTGGTAATTATGACTTAGAACGGACAATTGTCACTTTGAAATGGTAATTGTCACTTTGAACTGGTAATTGTCACTTTGAATTAGTAATTGTCAATTTGAACTGGCAATTGTCACTTTGAACTGGCAATTGTCACTTTGAACTGGCAATTGTCACTTTGAACTTGCAATTATCACTTTGAACTGGCAATTGCCACTTCTCATCACTTTGAACGGGCAATTGTCACTTTGAACTGGTAATTGTCACTTTGAACTGGTAATTGTCATTTTGAACAGGCAATTGTCACTTTGAACTGGCAATTGTTACTTTTAATTGGCACTTATCACTTTGAACTGGTAATTCACACTTTGAACTGGCCATTTACACTATGAACTGGCAATTGTCACTTTGAACTGGCAATTGTTACCTCCAGGAGCAATTTCCACTTCGGAATGAAAATTGCAATACTCTGCAACCATTGCAACAGCCAGCGGCCTGGTGAAAACACATCTCTAATGGTCCAATTGAAGAAATTTTGAAAAAATCAGATAGTTCATCTATTGATATTCAAATACTTAGATTCCATTCAACTTGAGCTATTCGAAAGTGAAAAATAGCATATTTGAAAGTCCCACGAAGATTAGGGCAGGGTATATCTCGGAATTTGAAAGTAGTGGAGAATTGTAATTTTGATATCATGTGTCCCAATGAGCTTTTTCTCTTCGGTCACGTGACATCAGATTCAAAATAATTAATAGGACAACCTGTATATTCTGTCATTTTTATGTTCCTCCCGATGAAACAATTTCAACTATAACACTTGTGGTCTAAAACGATTATTTCAAGAAATACAGGTACTTCAATATCCTTTGTCCCACGATGTCTGAAACGAGCAATTGCCAAGTTATTAAGGTTTAGGGTTACTTCGTATATTTGGGCAGTACTATATTTTTTGTGATGATTAAAGCAAGGCAAAATTATATTAATCATCCATTTATTAAAAAAACGTCGTGGGACAAAGGATATTGAAGTACCTGTAGTTCTTGAACTAATCGTTTTAGACCACGAGATTGTGGAATCGTTTTATCGGGAGGAACATAGAAATGCCAAAATATACAGGTTGTCCTATCAATAACTTTGAACCTGATGTTACGTGACCGAAAACAAAAAGCTCATTGGGCAACATAATACCAATAAAAGCTACACCAATTGCATTAATTTACTACCCCAAAATTAAAATTCTGTACTAATCTTCGTGGGACGCCCTGTATAGTGAGTTTCAAACAGTTTGCACCATATGGGAAACTTTTTTATCATCCATTTGTCAGAAAATGTTATTCATGATAAAAATTGGATAAAAATTGGTGCACTGCGGGAAACTAGGATTTGAGTTGTCAAACTTTTGAATTTTTCAACGGTGTACAGGGGAGAACAAAAAATTTGAAATTTTGAATCAAGAGTAAACTACTCTTATTTTCCACATTATTGAAAAAGTTTATTTGGAAAAGTTATTTGAATTTGAAAAGAAAAATAACCATTTTTATGGTTCTATCCTCAGGAGTCTTTTTTAGAAAATGCCAATAATAGTAATTTAGGTAACAAGTCCTGGAAGTCTACGAGTCCAAAAAAACTTTTCGGACGTGTTGCGTACACTATTTTTTCGGCAACCATGTAGAATAACAAATCAATGAGACGCATTTAGTCTAAGAGACGAAGAGAGGTCGACTTTCACCCATCTGTTAACCGGATGAAACGATTCCAAATTTGAATATTTCGAACATTTCAGTTCTTATTTGTATTATATATTGAAATTCGAATAGAAGATAGGTACCAACACCAACAGAAACATTCTAATTCTTATTTATATTAAATTTCGAGCACTTCCCGGCCTAGTCCGGGAAGTACGTACTTCCCGGACTAGGCCGGGAAGTGCTACTTTCCCAAAGAAAAAGTGTCCGGGAAGTGAAAGCTTCCCGGATGGTTGCCGAAAAAGAATTTTGTTCAAACAATAAAATGTTTGGCGATGGAAGGAAGACTTGTGGAAATTTAAGGATTCAATGATTGATTATACAGGTTTCTGATCGTTTTGTAATTTGGTTTCTATTTATATTCAGTACATAATGTTAATTAAGAATACAACTATGATAAAAGAGATCGTGAAATATCAAATTTGCACCAAAAAAATATTAAAAATTCAAACCATCTTCAACAAACATCGATATAATATAAGGGATGTCTCTAAGATGTATATGAGATACTAGTACTCTTTAAGAGGCAGAAACATAGAAAATGTATTTTTTTGTTTTGTTGCGTAGGTGGATGTGATTTCAAATCTGAATATTGTTTTCAAATTTAAACAACTTTTTTTAAATAAACTTTTTCAATATTGTCGAAAATAAGGGTAGTTTCGAAAATTTAGAATTTTGACAACTTAAAATGTTTCCCTCCACACACCAATTTTTTTCAAGAAATAAATTTTCTCACCAATGGATAATAAAAAAAGTTCTGTAGAAAATAAATATTATTTTAGATAGTTTTGAGTATTTTTTCGAAATTGTACATAGGAATTGAATTGCATTTTAAGCAACTTTTTCAAATAACTATTTTCGATATTCTGCTATCTAGACCCACTTCACTGTTTTTTTTTTCAATTTATTGCCATACCGGTGATCATATGAAATTTCAATTGATTTTGAGGTTACTAGACAATTGTTCACCCATAAGTGTTTTTTTGATATCAAGCCCTCAACTGCGGCCATTGGCTTATTGTGGCTCACCCTATCGTTATATTTTTCCCAGTATATCCAATCTTTCAACGATATTGAGGAATGCATTGAGAGAACAATTTACCAGGTTTTCTGGCCTTACTATCATATATTACCAAATATTGAATATCTGGTTCTTGCCGCTGCGGGGCATGAACATAGAATGTGTTTATCCGCTTCATCATCCTCCATGCATAGCCGGCACTCTGCATCTTGTGCAAGTCCGATTTTATGCATGCGATATTTGAGTTTGCAGTGGCCAGTAAGCAAACCTACTATAACTCTGAGAAGTGCTCTACTGAGTTCTAGCAGTGTGTCAGAGTCTTGTTTTTTCCTTGTACAAGCGATGAATGCTATGGAATCGGCTAGGTCCGGTAGGCTATGCCAATACTCGAGCCTTATATTGTCTGCTCAGGCTGTTACGACATTCTTGACAGTGCTATATGCCAAACCGATCACCGGTTCTGGTCCAATGAACGTTGTTTCAGGTCTCCCTTTTGCTAGGTCGTCCGCTATTTCATTTCATTCTAGACTTAGTATCCAGACTAGGGTAACGTTGTTGCTTTGTGCTAGTCGGTGTCTCTGCAATTCCATACTGTTCTAGATTGAAAGCAGTTGGATCCGAGCGCTTTCAGTGCTGCTTGACTATCTGAAAATAATTTTATTGTTTTCCGTGCGTGGTGTCGATTTTCCGGCTCCCTTGCACATATTTCAATTGCATATACCTCTGCCTGGAATATCGTAGCTAGTTTACCCATACTGAACGAGCGTTTCACTACTGGGTTCATCCCATATATTTTTGCTCTGACGCCTTCCAAAGTTTTGGAACCATCGGTAAACCAACGTTCATTTGCCCTACGTAGGTCAATTTCATCCCTGACCCATTCTTCTCTTTCAGGAAAGACCACAGTGTAAGACGTGTGAAGGTTGATAGTTTTAGGAATGATGTCTGAGGGCATTCCCTGAATGTTGTGAGCTATTATGCCCTCGAGCATGCTGCTGCTTCTCATAACACATGCCTGCAATAGACTGATGGCCGATTGGTAAAGTCTGTATGTTGCCCATCGCGCCTCTCTCTCCAGAGCTATGTGAAGAGGAAGTAATCCGAGGAGGGCTTCAACTGCTGCCGTTGGCGTGGAGCGAATGGTTCCAGTAATCGCCAGGCATGCTTGTTTCTGTATTCCGTTTTTAGCCTGGGCCATTTTTTGTTGGCCTTTGCTCCACCAGACTACAAAGCCATACATATTGTTGGCCGTATGACGGTCACGTACAGCCAATATACGTGTTTTGGTGACATGGCCCATGTTTTGCCACTTCTGCGGCATGTCCATAATGATAAGCTAACTTTTCAGATAGTCTTATCCAAATGCGAGCTCCAGTTTAGCAGACATAGGGTGGAGACATAGGGTGGAGAAATAGTTTTTGAAAATGTTTGATTAAGTTCAGATTGAAACGGGAGCTTATCTTCGACTATTGTTGTTGTTAAATTGTTAAATTGTTATTTCTGTCAACCGATTGCACCCCTACGCACAACCCTCGGAAGTCTTCCATTAATGTCTTTAATCAATAAAAGTCCTTTTTGAATAATAATGTGCAGTTCAAAGTGACAATTGCCAGTTAAAAGTGACAATTGACAGTTCAAAATGACAATTGCCAGTTCAAAATGACAATAGCATATTCAAAGTAATAATTGTCGGTTTAAAGTGACAACTGTCAGTTCAAACTGACAATTGTCAGTTGAAAGTGCCAATTGTCAGTTTAAAGTGCCAATTGTCAGTTTAAAGTGCCAATTGTCAGTTTAAAGTGCCAATTGTCAGTTTAAAGTGCCAATTGTCAGTTTAAAGTGCCAATTGTCAGTTCAAAGTAACAACCGAGTATTCAAAGTGACAATTGCTGTTCGAAGAGGCAATTGTCAGTCTAAAGTAGCAATTGTCACATCAGGCTGTGGATCGTGTGTTCGAATTCTATGGAACTTATGAATTTTTTTTCTTGTTTTCTTACCAGTGATACGAGCGTCAGTGAGTGGAGCAACCCCACGAGCAAAATAAAACCACTTTCAACACTTGTGTCATAAATAACTATTGACATACTAAATTTGATATAAAATACGTTTCATCCATTAAACAGAATGATAATGGTCGTTTATAATTCAGATCTTAGACTAATAAGCCTATCAAATACTGACACTACTGACAGTATTCCGTAACAATTTCGCCTTGAAAATTATGTAGTTTCCCACTTGCTCGCACTCCTTTGTTTCCTCCTATGAATATCACCGTATTATTTTCCGCAGACTGGAGAAATAAGCACGTGGCAGCGGCGGGTGGCCGAAATGCAAAACAGGGTAGGCGAACTTGAGGAAAACTTAGCCAAAGCACAAAAGGAGCTCTTGAAAGCACAAGACGTCAATTCGAAGCTGCAGCGCGACCTGAGGGAGAACGTGGCGCAGAAGGAGGATCAGGAGGAGAGGATAGCCACGCTGGAGAAGAGGTATCTGAACGCTCAGCGGGAGTCGACGTCGTTGCACGACCTCAACGAGAAGCTGGAGCAAGAGTTGCAACACAAAGAAGCTCAAATTAAGGTGAGGATCTAGAGTATGTTTGGAATCTGTTTCATTTTATCTTTTAACGACTATACATTAACGATTATAGATTTCCTGTATGTGACCAAGATTTGATGAGTAAGAAAACATTTTTAGCAAGCTGTCACTTGTGTGAAAAATTCTAATTAATTTGAATAGCGGCATTGTTCAAATAAATAGAATATACTACTTGGTGAGTGAGGAAACTTCCATTCTCCACCAAAAATGGACTGTTATGGTGCAGTCTATTTTTTCACCTACCCTGTAGTATCTCACCTCCACTGATGTATGTGATAGATCGCCGTCTCCGTTGAAGAAATAAGATAGTCAGTACATGTGAAATTGGTATTGGAGCAAAACGCGAGTGCCATCTAGCCTTTTCGGTTATCATGAATTTTTCATGTCATTTTGATATTATACTGATGCGCCCTTACTATAACAAATATGACAATCGACAGGTGAGTACTACAAAAAACTGTGGGTTTCTACTTTAAGGTTTCCTCAAACCAACGCGGGAACGCGGGAGCGGGAACGAGATGAATCCGAGACTAAATTCTATAGTGGGACATACCGCTGCGATTATTCGTATTCCGAAAAGCATACAAGCAACGAAATATATATGGTTTACCGTTCCCGCGTTCCCGCTTTGGTTTGACGGAACTTTTATACAAAATACTTCATACTCTTCTTCACTAGTTCAAGATGTTCCATGTTGCTGCTGATTAGAAACGTTATATGTACAGTAGAAACCAGGCAAGTGCGAACATAGACCCAACGTGGGCGAATTTACTCATGCCCATTTAAACAAACGCACACGTCAAAATGTCATAAGATTTTGACATATTCAAACGATTTCATTCGAATTATTTTGTTGTTTTTGGGTCATTAATTGTGAAATGGATATCTATAATATGTCAGAAAAAGTTAAGATTATTGAATGGTATTATGGAGGTAACTCAATTCGTGAAATAAGAAACCGATTCATCAATGAGTTTAACAACAGACCTACTCCGACTATTTCGACAATTCATCGTGTAATAAACAACTTTCAAAAATTTGGTTGCGTTTTCCCTAGAAAACATCAAGTTCCAGTTGATGGCGATGAAAGGGAAATTAAGGAAATAGTAGTGTTGGCAACAATCAATTAGAATCCCGATAAAACAGCTGAAGCTGTTGCGAATGAAGTGAACATTAGAGCAACTTCCGTGAGACGAATTCTAAAAAAACATCAAATCGTACAAAGTTAAGAAAACTCATACTCTTTATCTGAATGATTATTTCAAGAGGATGCAATTTTGTGAAACGATGATGGAAATGGCAAATGCTGATGATTATTTCACTTATGCTAAAATAGCGTGTTATGATTGGTTGAAATTTTTGTGTTGATAAATGAAAACATCATGTTTTCGATTTTGTAGTTCGGCTCTTGATTGGCTACTGGATATGTATATGATGTATTTTCGATTTTGTAGTTCGATTCCTGATTGGTTATTATCAAAACACAAACTTACCACTAGCAAGCTGCTATAATGACACAACACCAAACTTTGACCAAAACTAAATAAGCACTCACTATTAATTCATATCAACTTCACAATTTTCGACAAATTTTGCATACTCGTTGATTAATCAAATCACTAAATCAAAATGTTATCAAAACATAACCTCGAGCGAGAAGCAGTAGACTAGACATGCAATGACGAAACTACGAATGACGCGCTCTGTCATTGGTAACTGAAATAGAGGGATGTTTGAAATATCAAGTAAATGTTTTGTTAGTTGCATAATTTCAGAACTCAATGCGGGATTAATGTTCCTAGTTAAATTGAATAGTAAATGAAAGCAAGCGCTCGTGTGGTTGCCAAGCAACATAATTTGATTCTCAAATTCAAAGGAATTGCTATTTCGATAATCACCGATACACTTGTGGTATTACCTACAAAACTTTCATTGAAGATATTGTTTTCACGGATGAGTCAACCTTTCCTTTACAAGGACGTCATAATCCTTCTCGTGTGCGATATTGGTCCCGAGAAAATTTGCATAGGTTTTACGAATTACGAACTCAGTATCCACAGAAGTTGAATATTTGGGGTGGCATGCTGGGTGGAAATATGATTGGCCCATTTGTCATAGAAGGTGCATTGAAAGTACCCATATATCTCGATCTTTTGCAACTGCGAATCGTGCCAGAAATAAGAAGAATAGCAGGTCAAAATTTCCATAGGATTTGGTTTCAGCAAGATGGATGTTCAGCTCATAATTCTCAAGTGGTTCAACAATATTTAAATACCATTTTTCCAAATCGGCTAATCACCGGAAGAGGAACAATCTTATGGCCAGCTCGATCGCCCGATTTAGCCCCAAATGATTTTTTTCTTTGGGGACACGTGAAATCTCTAATTTATGGTTATCAAGAGGATAGGGCTGATAACTTACAAGATCTGTTGATTGAAAATTATTTCAGAAGTATTACCCCAAATGTGCTTAAAAACGTCAGGAGTCGATTTTATGATAATTTAGCACAGGAAGGGAATTTATTTGAATATCTACGTTGAAAGAATAGAATACACAGTTCACTATTTTTCATTGAGTTACCTGCGTTTGTGTTGTCATATTTATTTTATTTTGAATAAAAATGTTTTTGTATTTTGCGTCATTATGAAACCCAAAGGCGTATCAAAACAGCCTCTATTTCTAAAAGAATTTTTTCTATTTTCGAGGAGGAACTTTCAGACGAAAGTCAATGCGCATGCGCCTGCGCAGCATGTTGTGCGTTTCATCTGATTTGAATTTTTTCTGCAAAAATGTTCTTATTAGTGCCATATCAGTAACTTTGTTTCATGTTTTCATTTGTGACATCATATGCGCATATGAAGGTCGTTGTGGATTTTGTCTAAGTTGAAATAATTGGCGGGAGAATATTGTTCAAACAATAAACAAGCGTCTACCTATAAAGGTTCAAAACATTTTTTCACGTGCTTGCGCAAATTATACAGAGAGATTTTTATGCAAAAGTACCTATTGTTTTTCACTTGGGCCTCCGGTTGAACTTGGGCCCCCATTCAATCCTAAACTGAGAAAGCTAACCGTTCACCACATACGGCACTAAGGACTTTTTTCCAAAAAAATCTTTATGTATGAGCCTTTCTACCGTCAATATTTCAAATTAGATGCAACTCGCAACATACTTTGATGTGCATAGGATGGAATACTGTATGGGATTTAACCTCTCATACCTAAAATTAAGTTAGCCCAAGTTCGAACGGAGGCCCAAGTAAAAAACAATAGGTACTTTTGCAAAAAAAACTGTGTATGATTTACGCAAGAACACGAAAATATGTCTGAAACTTTATAGGTAGACGCTTGTTTATTGTTTGAACAATATTCTTCCGCTATTATATTTCAAATTAGACACAATCCACAACGAGCAGCATAAATATGCGCATATGATGTCACTTTGCGCATCGTATTCCAAAGAACGCATGCCTAAAACAAAGTTACTGATAGGAACTAATACGGTTCGAACAAATCTAATGATTTTCAATAATTGAAATAAGTGGAGCACCCAGAATTAGCCCATTTCACTAAGCACTTTGTTTGATTCACGCCACGTTCCCAGCATTATTCAGAAGTCACTTCAATGTCAAAGCTAGAGAAGAACGGGCAAGAGTCAATTCCGCTGTTCGGCCTATGTTCGCACTCGCCTGGTTTCTTGTATATCTCTTGAAGAGTTGATTCCACAATTTTATCATATATTTCAATTTGTTTGGAAGAAGATGGACAATTCAATATTTAAAAATCTCAGTTTTGTTATTCAAACTATCTTCTATATATGCTTCTGCTGCGGAGGGAGGTTTCCAGCCACCGTGACGTTTTATGGATGTAATGTTACCCCTGCACTGGAGAGTTACAGAGCTTCTCCTGAAACAGTGACCTGTGTAGCTCTTATACATGTCTTTTCCAAGACATTTTGCAATCAACCTGGGAATTTCTCCTATTTTGTTTGTCCCCACATGTTGGTTAATACATTTTCCTCTCGAATATTTTTAAAATAATCTGTTACTTTTTGGATGAGGCGGCCGTAGTGCTCCATACATTATAATCAGAATTAGAAACTATAAACGTTCTTGCGCAATAGGTCTTCGTTTCAGGTATTTTAACAATCAATATAGGTCCAGCATCTTCAATGGCATCAATAGTTATATGCAATAATTCTTCACGGCGACAAGCACCGCTGATACCCAAAATTAGGACAACCTACAAATGAAAAAAATTGAAATTACTACTAATCTTACAAAATTATGATTATATCTGTACCTTATAAAGGAAATTTGATTCGTTATCAGCATCTTGAATAAATTTATTGATATCATCCTTTGATAAAACTTTAGATTTCTTTCCTCGGTATCCGACGCTTTTGTTCTTAATATTTTTACTCTCTCTCCTGCCGTCATTTTTAAATGGTTTAGATAATTTTTTCTTTCTTCGCCCGTTGAATGAAACATATATTTTTTCTTTTTGTACACGTACGTCGTGAAAATTATTATAAAAATCAAACAATAATCATTTCATAAAATGAAGAAAAAAAATGTGGATGCGTGGATTTGAACCCTCGCTCCCACCATCCAAAGTCCACGTGTCATCTGAATCAACACTCGTCGTTACTAGAGCACATAATAATTTGTTCAAATTAACTGCCATATAGAAAGTATCTGTCAACTATTCAAAAATATAGAATCCGATTGTAATCAATCTTTTTCAATCGAATTTTGTAATTATCTACTGATGTGAAATTATTAGACAGACGTAAACAAACCTGATTCGATATTATTTATGTTCATAAAATTCGTTAATACCTACCTATAATGACAGTCTAGTAGTTCATGAAAGTCGTAGGAAATGAATATTTCCTACGAGCGTGCGGAAAATGTAACTTTTCCGCACGATTTTTCGTTTTGAAAGTTCTACTTTTCCGCACGATTTTTACTTTTCCGCACGATTTTTACTTTTTCGCACGATTTTTACTTTTCCGCACGATTTTTACTTTTACGCAAGATTTTTTCTTTAAAGCACAATATTTTAATTCAAGATTAGTATATTGTACAATGAGCATGAAATGACACATTTTCCACGAGTAGGTAGGTATATGAAATTTTGTAGTACGAGCGAATTATTTTTTTCATAACAGATTCTATCAAAAACATGTCGTCATTGAATATACAAATATTGAAAAATATAACGAAAATTGAACAGTAAAGTACTCTCATCGATTTCAAAACAAAAACAAAAAAAAAGTAACTCTCCCAGGATTCGAACCACCTACCCATTAACCAGCGTAGAACGACTGCTTCCTTACTTTGCCAACTGAGTTATTTCAGACATTAATTTAATTGCTATAATACCATATCAAATCCTGTCAAATTTTAAATATCACTATTTATTTTGATAATTTCTTAATTACTTTATATTTTGAAAGTAATTTTATGAAAATTACGGAATATCGGAAAGTTATTATCAAACAGTCGTTAATAGACTAGATTCGATCTCATATTATAAATCTCGCGAAAAGATAAAATAATGCGGAAAAGTTACTTTTCCGCACTAGTGCTGAAAAGTTACTTTTCCGCACGATTTTTATATTGTTGAAAATGAGGATATTTAGGACTAACTAAATGATCTATGTAACTATTCTGTCTTAAGTGTCATTTTGTAGCATTATTATAAAATCTTGTTTAATAAAAACCCTTTTTTTTCATAATAAGATGGACAAAAACACTCGTAGGAAAAACATTGTACCTAACTCTTGCGGAAAACGTCGTTTCCGCCCTTGACGGCTTGCCCGAACTCCGCTCCGCGTCGTTCGTGCAACTGCCGTCGCGTGCGTACTACTTTCCGCACTTAAATAACTATTTCGATACAGCTAGCCCGTAGGAAATGAAAATCGGTGTTACAACGTGGTAGGTTTCTTAATCGAAGACGCAATTGAAATGTTCATTTTTCTTAATGGTCGTAGAAAAATATTTTTGTGTATATTTTTGTGTATATTTTTGTTATATGGTTCCCGTCTAATCGTTGTTTCCGTCGATCGTTCTGGGTACTCATGATTCCAAGCATCACATTCTCATAAACTTCCCGAAAATAAGGGAGGTCAAAAAACAAAAAAACTTTTGGAGGCGCCGGGCATCGATCTCGGTACCTCTCGCATGCTAAGCGAGCGCTCTACCATCTGAGCTACGCCCCCCTTGAATATAGACGAAATAAATACGAAACAAGAACTATGTCAACCACTTTGGTGTAAATGTATAACATAAGTGTGGTTGATGCTTAATATGCAATTTTCAACTCAAAAGCAGGTCAATCTGTCGATCATATCATACGTAGTCCAGTCAAAATAGACATTTGACTTTGCCAAAATTCGACATTTGACTCTGCCAAAATTCGCATAGAGCTGAAAATTGGCAGAGACGTTAAATACGTCATTATAAATGAAATGTGAAAAATCCCCTTCGATCCTACTTCTGAAAAAAAATTTATCAAGGTCAAATGTGCAAAATTAAGGTTTTTTTAATTTTTCTCGAAAACGGTAAGTTTTATCGTAAAAAGAGGTCAGACAAAAGTTGTAGATCATACATTTTTCTACAAAAATGGTACAATCGTTTTTTCTCTTACAACTCACCATTCGTGAGATATCGCGGTTTTAATAATTAGAAAATTCATATTTTACATAATATGTACACATTTCCGCACAACCTATGAGGTAATTTTCTTGGTGCATTTTTTTTAACATGGTTTTTTCCCAGTTGGTATACTCCACGGACTATTGTAATAAAGAAAGTTTGATCAGATCGTATCCTATTGATTGAAAGAATGGTAATATTGCTAATGATCAAAGTGGAATAGGTTGTTTTCTTCTTAATGTCTAATTCTACTTCGACAATTATTTCTTAGTCTTCATTTTCTTCTTTCTGCAGAATTTCTGTTCGCTTTTTTAAGAAAAGGAATGCATCAATTGTCTCTTCATTAGTAACATAAATATTTTCAATTTGTTTCAATATTGGAGCAAGTCTGACCCTGACAATTGATGCATACTGGCGAACAAAATAATCCCACTTTTTGACAGCCACAATTCTTACTCCAATCCGTTTTGCATTTACAAAAAACAGTATTAAGCAGTTTCTCTGGAGCAGGCGGGAGTAGAATCTTCCCTAGCTCACACAAGTCTCTCGAAGACTCGAAGGGTTGCGCGTAGGGGTGCAATCGGTTGACGGAAATAACAACAACAATTATTGGCTCCAAATTATCAGTTGATTTCCAACCCCATCCTTCTGGGTCCAGCTCATTGCCTAGCCATACTTGATAATACACACGATACAAGTGTTGAAAGGCAGGAGCAGATGTTGGAGGCAGACAAGACAACTGTACTGTTTTATTCCTCCATGCAGATTTTACAAACCTCAAATATCTATATTTGTCTATATAGAATCAATTTTTTTTGGAATACCATACATTGCAAGAAGAAAACGAATCCAATTTGTAACGATGTCGTGTGGAGTAGAGTCAATCTTTGTAAATACTTCTGCGCAATCATCATTGCGTTTTTCGAACAATTTAAATACTGCTGATTTCATTGAAAATATGAACAGGATGTTCATAAATTCAGTTGTGGAATCATCTGCGACTGAAAGTTGGAGTTTAGTCGCTGTTTTCCATCGTACAAGATAACCTCTCTTGGAAGGGATTCATGTTTTAAAGAGAAACATTCTCAATTGAAAATTGAATCAATACATGGTTCCTCTGGAAATGGAAAAACCCTACGATAAAATTGAAGTTACTTTTTGTAATATCTAACAGAAAACAACTACTTCCCCGGCAAAAGTCACGCTGGACATTGAACAGATGTAGTTCAATGGATAGCGGATTTCAGTTATGGCGGATAGCGTAGGAAGTATTGCAAACAGAATGTCAGAATGTCACCTCAATAAAAAAAAACACGAAAACTTATTTTCTCAAAAAATGTGAAGAATCAGGAAGCTTGATGAATCATTGAAAATATTATCCTTTTCACTGGCTATACCTGTCACTTCATTATTTACAATAAAAAAACATAATTTGCGCCTTCTGCACCCGTCAATTCATCTTCACTCATACTCTGATATTTTCAAGGGGTGACATTCTGTTTGCAATACTTCCCACGCTATACGTCATCGCGATTTCGGTTGAACTGCCTTCGTCAACATGGACGAAAATTGTCATGCCTTTCTGCACGCATATAATATTTCTGTGGCGCCATTACGTATGAAATAGACTTGAATTGAAATATAACACAATAACAACTAATACGTTGATAACACATTTGCCAGACTCAACGAAACGACGAAACCACGAAACACATTAGAGAATGGCGTAACAATTTAAAACTGTTGGAATCGTTGGTAAGTGAAGTTGAAAAAGGACGAGGAGTTTCGACGCCCAACGAATCGAATGCTAAATCTTTTTCAATTTAATGATCGGTATAAAACTGACACTTGTCAAATTCTACCTATGGAAAGGTCGGATATTTTTGGATATATTTTTTACTGAAAATTACTGCTCCTTTTAGAAATACTCATTTGGAAAAAATCAACATTCTGTACCAATACGGGACGTATTGAAGACGTCCGTAAAGGTACGTCTTTAAGACGTCCATTTTATGCCCCTGGACGTTCAGGCATTATATGGACATAAATTGGACATCTTTAAGACGTCCAGTGCTGTGTGGGATACATTTTCTAATTATTGAAACCGCGATATCTCACGAATGGTGAGTCGTAAGAGAAAAAGTAACTGGACCATTTTTGTAGAGAATTGTATGATCTACAACTTTTGCCTGATCTATTTTCATTATAAAACTCACCATTTCCGAGAAAAATGGAAAAAACTTTAATTTTGCACGTTTGACCTTGAATAATTTTTTTTGCAGAAGTAGGATCGAAAGAGATTTTTCACATTTCATTTATAATGATGTATTTAACATCTCTGACAATTTTCAACTCTATGCGAATTTTGTCTAAGTTATGACTAATATTTTTCTATTTTGACTGGATTAACGTGGTACCGTCGTAATAATATCACTCAGTGCGTCTTGGTAGTACACAGTTCTTTCCTTTTGAGACGGCAAGACCACGTCATTAGTGAAACTGCGAATTCAAAGAATATTGGAGAATATTGACAGATTTTTATGGATTCAGTTATTGCTGGAATATCTACTCGGTTTTCAGCCATCAAAACTACGAACAACTATTTCTCCTTCTTATTGAAATTTTCTCAAGTGGATGAAGAAGATATTCAAATTTCGTCTAACAATGTTTCAAGTAAATATGCCGAGTATGTAACAAGTAAAAGTAAATCATGTAACGAATATGGGCCGTGGTGGTCGTGCAGGTAGAGCGTTCGCCTCTCAAGCTTGGGGTCGTGGGTGCCATTCGCAGATTGGTCATCGGTCTCTTGCATGGCATCACACGTTAGAAGTTAAGGGCTGCGTCTTCCCAACTCGCTTGAGTCTCTCGAATACTTCTGAGGGTTTCACGTAGAGGTGCAACAGTTTGACGGAAAAAACAATTTTTTGACAAAAGAGGTCACCCATCTTAAGCATATTTATGCAGAAGATTTCAAAATTGACCTTCTCCCGATGAAACCCAAAAATTTCATTTGTCACACGGACTTCTCCGATCGTTTCATTTCCATACAAACCCCTTAATTGATAATCGCGGGGATGATATTTACGTCCTTGAAATACGTTCAACCACGTTCACTGACTTTTCGGATACCTATATTGTCGTTATCATCATATTATTTACACATCGCATCGGTTTGAATTGTTTATTACATTAAATTTGGTTTCCGAATATTGGATTCCAATAAACAGAGCCATATTATGCATTCCCAAATTCCTATTAACCTTTGGCCATATTTATTTGATTTGGTACATTTACTGAAAACAAGTCAATATAATAACTCCGAGATATGGTGATTAGTGCATCTCTGACTTTTCCATAATACAACTATTAATTTTTCATTCACTCGTGGATTAGTTATTTTTGGAGACGTGGCTCATTGAGTGTTTGACTTCCGAAAATATTTAGCAGTGATTTAAAAAATCGAGTTGATCCTTACGCAGTGATGAACACATTTGGTGAAAACTTGACATGTTGAAGTGGGGTCCAGAAGCAACTTCCTTTTAATATGTCATAGACACTCATGCTTATACATACAAGTTAAACGTAACTATATAGACGGTATGGAGGAATTTGATCGTCCCGAAATGTATTTTCTCATCTGAATTATTGTAAATGAATTGTGGACTGTATAATTGACTTTATTGTAACAATGTGTTGATAATATATATGTAATATAACAACGTCTGTATTAAATAGGGTGAAGTCTTCAACTGCTTGGCTGGGGTTGCGAGAAAATGAGGTGGTATTTCTCGCCTCAGGGTCGCTTCCATTTACCTCGGGCATAGGCGTCCTAATGGGGTGAAACTGTACACGGTAGACGCTTTGAGGTTACCCCAGCATTGCCATACTCATCAACAGTATTATATATTTTCATCGATAAAATTATCAACGGAATAAATTTGCAATTTCCAGAAACTTGCACAAGTGTATGTGAAATACAATTCAATATCCTTCTATCATATAAATCCTGCCTTGTATTTGCTTCGAAATTATTCATACTTCAACATTAACTTATTCATATATCAGTACTCCCTTGCATTTTAGGAATTAATAATGATAGGCAAATCACCAAATATTGTGACGCAGGGCAATACGAGACGTTTTCTGACAAATGTAATACCCACGTGCTTATTCATGGTGAAAACTGTTATTCCTATACAGTTCCATCAAAAACTCTCATTTGAACAAAAATATGAAACCTAGAATATGGAATATTGATGTAAGCATAACTAATTGCCATATTGTGGAGATATTCCTGACCGAAATGTAAGCGACACGACCATGTTTCTATTGAAATATGAGAAGAACTTATGTCAGTAAGCAACCCCGTATCGATAATCAGGCGTTACTAAAGGATGTAATGTTCCAACAAGTTATACAGGGTGGGGCATCGAAAACGAAACAGATCGAATATCTTCAAAACTCATGTGTTGTGAAAAAAATGCAGAAACACGTCGATTTTTATAAACTCAAATTTCATACCTTTCCCTTCCATCCAGTGTCGGATTGTACCACCGGGATTCCGGGAAATTTCCCGGTAGGCCCTCATGACAGACTCGCGGAGTCCCTCAAATTTTAAAAGGAATTAATTTAAATTTTTCTAGATTTTTAACATTTTTTGGCGTTACAAATCATTCATTACATAACATAAATTAATAAGAAAATGTTTGAGGCCCACCCCACCATCAGTCCGGCTAGTCCGGCATATCCTTTTTCGGATTGTTGAATAGAACGAGTGTCTTTATGTCAGAATCCTATAAAGAGACGCAATATGGAAACAACAGGTTGGATCCAAAATTCAACGCCTGAAAAAAATCAACAACACCCGCTGTTGGAGCAAGACTAAAGCATTTTGGTGACTATATCTGGATCATTTCAACATCATAATAAAGAATTATACTCAAAACTTTTGATTGCACTGCACACCATATCCATTAGTGATGAATTTGATGCCAAAACCACTTCTGAAGCTAATAGTGTATTAAATGCTTGGAAAAGTTATGAAACATTAGCATTAGCTTTCACATTTTTGTCACTTTTTGAATACATCACACCAGTTTCTAATTATTTACAAACCAAAGGACTTGATTTCAATACTGCATTCTATATTATAAAAAACGCCCAGAAAAATATAGCAGGCTTGTTTGATAAATTTCCAGATATTCTGAACAAAGTAAATACATTCATAGATTACGTAAGTGAGAACGTTTCCTTGATAAACAGTGAAATTTATATCGAAACAGAGTTTCCAGTAACTCGCCAAAGAAAAGTTTAAAAAATGCCTGGTGAGAAGAAGTGCTCTGATGAGAATGTACAGGACCCAACTAGAAAATTTGAAATAGAGACCTACAAAATCATTGTGAATCAAGTAAATGAAAGTTTGAAAAACCGTTACGCTGATCATGAAAATACCTGCAAAGACTTTTATTACTTTGATCCGCGTAATTTCCAAATTATGTTGAACGACGAAAATTTTATTTTGCAATCCAGTTCATTTACGGTAATATCTGAATTTACTGGCCTGGACCCATCTTCAATAATGAAGGAGCTTATCAGCGTTGCTCAAAATTTTGAGAATTTGAAGAATAATTCTTCTGTCAAAGGCATTAAAGAGGAAAAATCTGATAAGGATAACTCAGATTTCAGCGAAACCACCGAGAGTGAAAACGAAGTGGAAGAAAATAAAGTTGAAAGTTTCGTTCACAAATATTCTTCATGTTCTGGTTGCTTTGTTTGTTGATTAATTATTTTGGAAACATATAATCTACACTCTGCAACATATTCAAATATATACGTTGCCTACAAGTACCTATTGACTCTGTCATGTACTCAAGTTTCTTGCGAGAGAGTTTTTAGTAAGACGAAGATAATTGTGAACAGACTGAGGTCTTTATTAGGGCAAGAAAGACTGGAGGCGTTTCTTCTGATGAACACCGAAATCGATATGTTAAATGACCCAAATTATGACGATATTATTGATGCATTGACAAAAACATCAGAAAAGTATGGAAGACAACTTATATGAGAGACTAAGTCGTCAACATAGCGGCTAAGTTAGGTTCGTCCTATAAATTAAACCTTTTTGCTTGTCCAAAATACTTTTTACCTATTATGGAAATGTTCGAAAGTTCCTTATTTACCGAATATTTGATATAGCTAACTGCTAATGTTTAGTCCGTTCACCCTGTATATATATATATATATATATATATATCTGGGTAATTTAGAAGATATTTCATTCATTTATTTATTTAAACTTCATTATGATGAAAATCATTACTATTCAGTTTTTTGTTATATTCATTTGGCTCGAGGTATCGGGACTCATTTTAATTTTTCGCGAAAAAAAGGTGGTTTACAGGCACACAGATCAGTTCGTAAATGATTTCGGTATCGACAGCAACATACTTTCGGCGAGCAAGAAAATTGTTGCAACCCATCAATCAACTAATGGAATTCGGTAAGTGGCTGTAACCACTCGTTTAATTATTCATTTCTAATCGATCCGAATTCTAAACATGGTCCTTCTCGAGCCAAATGTGATTAATTGATTAATTAATTCGTTTGAAAATATTACTTAATTCGGTCTACGGACATTTTCGGGATTATATGACTTAGCAATTTATAAGCTAGCTATTATCCTTTTGATTTGTTTCATTTGTGGAATTCAGTTTCATTGATAAAGTTAAAAACCTATTTTGTTTTTTTTGGGTTTGTTTGCTCCCAAAAAAAGGGTTCATTATTGTTCGATTCTTTGGCTTTTTTGAGATATATAATTGGAATAAAAGCACTCACTTCAGATTCGTTCAGTGAAGTGGGTAGTAATAGTTCGTTGAGTATATACAGGGTGGTGTAATTGGTTTGATTTGGCAATGGACATTATATTTTAGAAAATAGTTGTTGCGAATTACATATTCAAAGCTTGTTTACATATAATCTCATAAAATATTAGGTGAATTGTGGTTGTTTGATTGGGAATAATATTTTCATTGGTTTCCTTGATCTAATTTAAAACTTAGCTAGTTAATATGAGTACGTTGAAAAAGTATAAAGCTCATAGGCAACTATGGTATGATCGAATATTGGTACTAGAAGCATTTGCACAGAATTTTGTGCAAAATCCAGGTTTGGAAAACCAGTTCAGGGTGAGATATGATGACTTGTCGGAAATTAGGGAAGGATTTCAAAATTATCATGAGCGAATTATTGAAGCAAATTCAACTAATGAAAATGCAGATTCGGAAGAAGAACTAAGTATTGTCATGAAATTCGATGAGTTGGTCTATTCAATCAAATCAATATATTACGATAAATTTGAAAGGAAGGATATTGCCATTCCCCATAATACTAACAATTCACAATCTGGTAGTTATTCCAATGTCAAATTGCCTAAAATTGATGTCCCTAAGTTTGATGGAAAATTAAAGGAATGGCCTACCTTCATAGATTTGTTTTCTACGTTAATTGATGAAAATAAGCAGTTGTCAAAGGCAGAAAAATTTCATTTTCTCTTGATGTCACTTTCGAAAAATCCGTTGTCTATTGTCAAGTCTCTACCCCTCACTGATGACAATTATCCAATTGCATTTCGGGCTTTGAAAGATCGATATCAAAATCCACGATTGCTTGCTAATACCTATTGGCAAGAAATTATGGACTATCCAAAAATCAAATCGGATTCGGCCTCTGGTCTCAGAGATTTGCTAGATTGTGTTAATGAAAATTTGGAAGCTCTCAAAGCGTTGAAACTTCCTGTGGATAATTGGGAATTTGTTTTATTTTACATAATAATCCAAAAATTAGATCAAGGAACTATAACTAGGTTTGAATTAAATAATGCTTCCACAGCTATTCCTAGCTATAGTGAATTAAAAAATTACTTATTGAAGCAATGTACAGCTTTGGAATCTATTGCCATTTCGTCGTCGTCCAATAATAATGGAAAAATCTCCAATAAAATTAATTTTTCTCAAAATAAATCGAAATCGCTTTGTCTTTTGAACGCTCATAACACTTCAAGCTGTCCATTATGTCAGTCATCCCACGTATTATCAAAATGTCAGTCCTTTCTACAAAAAATACCCTTTTGAGAGGTATCAATTTGTGAAGCAAAATAAATTGTGTTTGAATTGTATTCGATCGTCTCATAAATCATCCGCATGCCCAGTGACAACAAATTGCTATAGTTGCTCTTAAAGACATCATTCATTGTTACACTATATAAATAATAGGACAGCAAGTACCACCCCTGGGAATAATAGTGCGAACACACCAGTACCTGCTATTGAAGGTGTGGTTCCTTCACAAGGTACTGCTTCGTCAACTTTGTCAGCAGTAGACAGCCTACACGTTAGTGTAGATGCTTTGGCTACTACGTCCAATATGAGAACGGAAAAAACTGTTCTATTGGTAACTGCCTTGATAGAAATAATGGATAGTCGAGGATATCACCAGGTAGTTCTAGTACTGCTCGACAGTGCTTCTCAGGTCTCAGTTATTAATGAGAACTGTTGTAAACGTTTGGGATTACGTCGATCGAACCTGAATCTTTCGATTCATGGTTTAGGTGATATGTCCTTGGAGGCGAAGGGCAAGGTCATGTGCTTAATTCAACCAAGAATAGGTACAGGGCCTTTGATAACGGTTGATGCTGTGATACTTTCGAAGATTTGTGAGAAAATGCCAAGAACCCCAGTGTTGTTGTCTGATGCTAAGCATTTGTCAGGAATAGAATTGGCTGACCCTAGTTTCCACATCCCTGGTAATGTTGATATGTTACTTGGTGCTGATGTCTTCCCTTCGATTTTGAAGGCTGGAGTTGTTATTGGAAAAGCCAATGAACCCAGTGCTGTCAATACCATATTTGGTTGGGTGGTTATGGGTAAAATTTTATGCTCCCCCATCCCAACCATTGATTTGAATTCGTTTTATACAGTTGATAATTCTTCAATTGAAAATATTGTAAAGAAATTTTGGCAAGTTGAAGTTCCCAATATTTCTTCAGCTTCACATGAAGACATTCAATGTGAGGAATTGTTTGTCAAGGGTCATTATCGTGATTCAACCGGACGGTTTGTAGTTCCTCTTCCGTTCAAGGGACCCGAACCATCTTTCGAAGGCTCTTGGGCAGTAGCTCTTCATCGACTGTACTCATTGGAGAAACGGTTGCTTAGAGATACTTCATTATACAAATCATATTCCGAGTTCATGGCAGATTATTTGAAAAAGGAGCATATGGAAGAAGTAACTTCTCTATTTCCTGCTGGTGAGGCCTCAAAATTATACTACATTCCCCATCATTGTGTCATTAAACCAGAGAGTACCACCACAAAACTCCGTGTCGTTTTTGATGCATCATGCAAGATTAAAGGTACCTCTCTGAATGACACATTGATGACGGGACCCAAATTACAACATAATCTTTTTTCAATTTTGTTGAGGTTTCGTATTCATAAAATAGTGTCCACTTCAGATATAAAACAGATGTATCGTCAAATAATTGTGCAATCCAAGCATCAGGATTACCAAAGGATTTTATGTAGGTTTTCCCCAAAAGAGCCTGTGAAAGAGTATCGTTTGAAGACTGTGACGTATGGCTTATCGTCTAGTCCTTTTTTGGCACTTCGTTGTTTGCAGGAACTGGCAAATTGTGAAAAGTCCATGTTTCCAGAAGCTTCGAATGTTCTGTCATCAGACATATTTGTAGACGATATTGTCTCTGGTTGTAATAGTCTTGATGTAACTTTAACCATACAGAAACAGCTCATTGATCTACTTCGACTAGGCGGTTTTGAACTGCGAAAGTGGGCCAGTAACCACGCCAGTTTGTTGCAAGGTTTGCCTTCTGATTACTGCCATCAGCATGCCCTCGTATTTGACCACGAAGATAACTCGTTTGTCAAGATACTGGGACTTCAATGGAATCCATCGACGGATACATTCTCATACACTGTGGAAACGATTGAGAGGCCTTGTTCGAAGAGGAGTGTCTTATCAGAGCTGGCAAGAATATTCGATCCGTTGGGTTTTTTGGCACCTATATCATTTTTTGTCAAATTCATCATACAGTGTTTGTGGAGTTTCGGCTTAGATTGGAATGACGAAGCTCAAGACTGAGTTACCTTTATTGTCGGATATTCGTATTAATCGGTGTTATTTCAATTTGAAACATGCCTGTGATCTTCATGGCTTTTGTGACAGTTCTGAAAAGGGGTATGCCGCTGTTGTCTATATTAGGTTCCTTGATGATCAAGGAAACGTAGGAGTATCGTTTGTTTGTGCAAAAACTAAAGTTTCGCCTTTGAAACGTATCAGTATTCCCCAATTGGAATTATGTGGGGCTGTACTTTTAGCTGATCTCGTATCGGTAGTGAGTAAGACATTTCGAAATGTATTACATATTAGACATACATTTGCTTGGTGTGATAGTACTGTGGCACTGGCTTGGATAAAAAATTCCCCTCATCGCTGGAAAACCTTTGTTAGCAATCGCGTTAGCCATATTCAAGAACGTATTGCTCCATCTCAATGGAACTACATTTCGTCGGCAGAAAATCCAGCAGACTGTGCAATTAGAGGTTTGATGCCCTCAGAGCTTGTTGAACATGCATTGTGGTTCTCGGGCCCTGCTTGGTTGAAAGGTGCCCCAGACCAGTGGCCGATTAGTCTCCCTTCTGATGTTGATGAATTAATATTGTCATCAGAACAAAAACTTATTAGCCTTTCGACCTTTCTGTCCTGCCCCTCAATTGAGAATCTCTTGAATAATTGTTCGTCGTTACCGAAGATTAAGCTCATAATTGCAACTTGCCTTTGTTTTGTTAGTAAACGGGTTGGATCATTTGATCAATTCGAATTGCATAAATCGTTAATGGGGTTAGTAAAATATGTCCAATCACATGTTTTCAAGGACGAAATTATAAAGTTGCAAAGCAAACAATGTCTCTCAAAACCCCTGCGTAAACTGTGTCCATTTCTTGATGATTTTGGCGTTCTCAGAGTAGGTGGAAGGCTGGTGAACGCTAATTTGACATTCGAGCAAAAGCATCCAATTCTGTTACCTCGAAATAATCGTCTCACAAGCCTCATCATCGAAAATACGCATAGAGAAATGTTACATCCAGGTTTACAAACTTTGCACTATTTGCTTCGCCAAAACTATTGGATTCTGGGCAGCAAAGGTGCTATTCGGTCAGTGCTGACAGGTTGTTACAAATGCTTTCGGGTGAATCCAAAACCGTTTGAACCACTGATGGGTAATCTTCCCCCATTGCGTGTTAGGGAATTGAAGCCATTTTCGTGTGTTGGTGTGGATTTCGGAGGTCCATTCACTATTACTCTCGGGAAAACTCGTGGGGCAAAGACACATAAGGCTTACCTCTGTCTTTTTGTTTGCTTTGCAACCAAGGCATTGCATCTGGAACTGGCTGTGGATCTTTCTGCAGAGGCATTTTTAAGAGCATTGCGAAGGTTCATCGCTCGACGAGGTAGGTGTTCAAAAATCTTCAGCGACTGTGGTACAAATTTTGTTGGTGCTGCTAGATACATTCATGAAATAATGCAGGGTGTGGTCGAGTCTGAGCAAATAAAGTTTATTCAAAATCCCCCCTCAGCCCCACATTTCGGTGGTTTATGGGAGGCAGGCATCAAATCAGTCAAATCATTTGGTTGGTGATCAAATCCTAACCGTTGAGGAATTGTCCACTGTTTTTACCCAAATAGAAGACATGTTGAATTCAAGACCACTTTGTGCGCAGAGCTCAGATCCTAATGATTTGGCTGCTCTTACACCTGGCCATTTTCTTTGTTTGGAACCTTTAACTGCCTTACCAGATCCCGATTTGACACATATACCGATGAACAGGTTGACACGATTTCAGCTCGTGCAACGTGTAAGTCACGATTTCTGGAAGCGCTGGAATTTGGAATACCTCAATAATTTGATGCAACGACACAAATGGAATCTCAATAATTCTAAAGCTGTAGTTGGAACGTTGGTGGTCATTAAAGAAGATAATAGCCCTCCTTTAAAATGGAAGCTGGGCAGGATTATAGAGTTACATCCTGGTTCGGATAATATATGTAGAGTCGCTACCGTAAGGGTTGTTCAGGGATCCATAAAACGACCCTTGGTTAAACTTTGCCCCTTGCCGAATCAGTCTAATTAGTATGATAAAAGACTTGGTCTTTCATGGTGGGCGGAAATGTTTAGTCCGTTCACCCAGTATATATATTTGGGTAATTTAGGGAATATTTCATTCATTTATTTATTTAAACTTCATTATGATGAAAATCATTACTATTCAGTTTTTTGTTATATTCATTTGGCTCGAGGTATCGGGACTCGGCGTTTTTTCTATTCATTTTTATTTTTCGCGAAAAAAAGGTGGTTTACAGGCACACAGATCAGTTCGTAAATGATTTCGGTATCGACAGCAACATACTTTCGGCGAGCAAGAAAATTGTTGCAACCCATCAACTAATGGAATTCGGTAAGTGGCTGTAACCACTCGTTTAATTATTCATTTCTAATCGATCCGAATTCTAAACAGCTAAGTTGTTTTGTTTTATGTTATTTTGATTTTGTTAGTTCGATAGTTATATGTCAATATATTGTTATTTTTATTTTTTAACTGCTCCAGTTTTGCTCGTGTATTGTTATTATTTTTAGTTTAGTTGTTATGTATCAATAGGATTTTTTATTTTTTACTGCATCAATACATAACTTTTATTTTTCAACTCCTATAGAATAAATGTACCTTTTTTACCAAAGATTTGGTTTCTCCTTTAGCTCAATATTTCTTTTTTATCAATGATTTTATATAACTGATGTGATTTTTTTTTTGTTATTATATTTGTAATAGTTAAATAGTTATGCAGTTAATCAACACAATATTATTTTTTGTATTTTCATAAATGCATGTATGTGACAATGAAATGTATAGAATAAATAAATTATTGTTCAACAAATAAAAATGAAATGAACAATCAGTGTAGTTACAAAATATTTACATCAAGAAATTTTCCTCGTAAATATTTTGTAACATATCGTTGATTCCAATAAAACGAAAATTTAAAAAGGGTGCATTTATTCTTCTTGATTTTGCACAAAAATCAACTTGTACAGCATTGAACTGAAAAAATCATCTATCAGAAACAATTAAGAAGAAATTATATTGTACTCATTTGAAAAAATAAATGATTACATTCGCTGACTTTAAAATGAAATAGGATAATATTGGGATCAGTGCCTTCTCATAGCAATTTAGTGTTAATGCGCACCACGGCAAATAATACTAATATCCGTCCTCTACCCGCACAGACTATGCCTTTGGGTATACTCTACGGGGATATTATTACTATCATTATTATTATATTATTATATCGTCACTTTTCAATTCATTAAAATCGAAAGTTGAGGCATTTTTGTAAGTCACTCTTCAGATCAACAAGTTATTGAACAACACCTAGTTTAAAAGCCTAACTAAGAGGAGGAGGTACATTTCCCGGTAGGCCCTTTCGCCCACAATCCGACCCTGCTTCCATCCCTCAGTCACTATCACCTACACAATTTGAATAGGTAAAGTAGTAAGTGTGACACATAATTGAAAAGGTAATTTCATAAGGAATTCAGCCATGTCAATTTTCGCTACCTCACTTTTTATTTTAGTGCCCTCTTGCGGATAAACAACTGTTCCGTATTCCAAATTGTGATACTTCATATTTGCAAGCTAATTTTACATGAATTCGGTGACAATGCATTATCGAATTTTTCTTTAAAAAAAATGACGCTCCAAAATGGCGGACAAAATTTGTAATTATGGTCCGATTCGATTCAAAATTGATATGTGGTGGTTTTCAGGGTCGGATATTATGATTTGTGACGATGCAAAAAAGCAAGATGTTGGCTCCAAGATGGCGGACGAAATTGGTAACTGTTATTCGATTCGATTCAAAATTGACATATGGGGGTTTTACAAGTTTCCAGTAAGACTAAAAAAATTGATTAAATTGATAAAAAATTGCTTTAATACTAATGCGCTAAAAAGGAAACAATATTTTTTTTAGATGTTTGACGTAGATTATACTGTGCGTAACAAAATCAAAATCTTTCTGCGCAAGAACTCCTATTTTGTGCTCGCTGCAAGCTTTTGAATCTGTTACGCACAGAACAACCTACTCGTCACACATCTGAAATTTTGTTTTTCTTTTCATCGCATTTGTATAAAAGCTTATTTATCAATTTTACAATTCTCATACGCTCTCCTGGTTTTTTTCTCCAACAAGAATTCCAAAATGCATTGTCTTCGCAATTATGAACACCTACCAGAGTTCAAGTCGATCTGACAACTAGAAGTGGGTCAAAAGTCAGCTGCAAGATTTGTGCCACTCATACATACATACTAACTAACAAGGCAAGTTGAATAAAAGCTCTTGATAAATAAAAAAAAAATCCAATCATTCCAAACTACATTAATTCACAGCAGATGCTCAAAGTGTTCGCCATGAACTGCCATACATGAGTATAAGTTAGTCTCGAAACGCTGTCTGACGTTTTTGAGCATTTCTGGAATTTGCACGTTTGGAATAAAAATTGGCTTACTACGCCTATGTGGTATAATAAAAAACCTGTTGTTTCAGTGCTTATTTGTGTCAGTTTCTTGTCAGTTAGTAGTACGTCAGGTCCATTAACGAGTGAAACATAAAAGTGGTTTATTCCATTCAGGGGTGGGAATCCGTGTATCAAAGAATTCTATTGTCGACAGTTATGTCTCCGTCTCTCCTATAAATTCAATCATAATGTCATTTCACTTATTCCATGAAAAGTAGAATTCTATGGTACACGCAATCCCAGCCCAGAATTTTTGAATATTATTTCAAAAATAATGAATGTGACACCCAAACAGAAACATTAATCGTAAGTACGTTTTGGAACTAATTTCAAAATTTCGACATACGGGATCTGTGGCAAATAAAAAAACGTCAAATTGAAAACCCCGTATGAAACGAAGCGGTAAAGATAGCCATTTTAGGACAGGTTGCTGCGGAGCCGCCATTTTTTTCCATTAGAAAAATTCCACAATGCATTGTTCCCGAATTTATGTCAAATTAGCTTGTAAATGAAGTATCATAATTTGGAATACGGAATAGTTGTTTTTCCCGCAAGAGGGTGCCAAACTTAGAAGTTAGGTAGCGAAAATTTACATGCCTGAATTCCTTATGAAATTACCTTTTTAATGATGTGTCACACTTACTACTTTCCCTATTCAAACTGTTTGGGTGATAGTGACCAAAGGGTGGGGGAGAGGTATGACAGTTGAGGTTAGGAGGATGTCCCCCTTGAATTAAAATCGACGTGTTTTTGCATTTTTTTCACAAAACATGTGTTTTGAAGATATTCGATCTGTTTCGTTTTCGGTGCCCCACCCTGTATATAGAATAAGGTGGATCACTTTGGAAGTTCAGCAAACCCTGACTAAACAAAATAGGTACGAACTATTCTGAGAGCTATCAAAATACGGAACAACAGAGAATGAAGAAGCTGATGCCAAGCAGGATTTTTTTTATATTTTCTATCATCCCACGAAAAGGACAATCCTGTAATACTCTGGCATTCTTCTTGAATTTCTGAATGTTGAATACCTCAGGGAACACCGTCCGATGCAGTGAGTTACAAAGTTTTACCGTTCGTTGGGAAAAAGAGCCCTGGAAAAGTATGTTGGGAAGAAAAAAACAAGGTGTCCTGCCCTTCCAGGACAGTGCTCATTACCATAATCCATTACAATAGGAAAAATTGGGTCGAAAATCCATAAGAAAACAACTACTTTCTTGGCTAATACCACGACGAACGTTGAATTTCATCCAATAAATTTCCATGCAGAGTTCCTACAAGGCTATCTCTGCAATTACTAGTTGCATGGAAATATTAATTGAAACATTTGGACCACCTATACATCGATTTCGAAGTGTTGCCCGTCATCAGTATAGGGTAGGTCTCTGCATACAATAACTAATGTCTGCAACAAATGGTTCAATTAACAATCCATGTCAAAACAAAAAAAAGTATCAATGAAAATGTACTTTTGGTTTTGAGCTATGTTGTCAAATAACGATAGAAAAACATAAAAACGAAAATTCCGATTTTCAGTTTTTTCCCGATATTTCCGGAAATACTCGGAATTTTCCAAGTTTGAAAACAGTATTTTGTTAAGCACCAGAATACGCAACTTTGCCCCAATTTAAGCTTCGACATATCTCCTGTAGTATAGGAGATCCCAATGGTGGGAGTCGAATTTGAATTGCCCTGTATTGTTCAGATGTTATCGTAAATTTTTAATAATTTGGTTTGGTTTTCATAGTGGCATCGACAGCTCTTGTCATTAGCCACTATGGGCCGTGGTGGCCGTGCTTGTAGAGCAGTCGCCTTTGGAGCGAAGGGACGAGGGTTCAAATCCCCGCATTGGTCTCGTGCATGGCATCACACGTTAAAAGGTAATGGCTGCGTCTTCCCTAGCTCACACAAGTCTCTCGAAAACTTCCGAGTGTTGCGCGTAGGAGTGCAATCGGTTGATGGAAATAACTATTTTAATTTAATGTGTTTTGGGTAGGCCTTGTTACTAACTCCATACGCCACATTAGGAGTAACACTGGTAATTGGAACGCAACAGTGAATCGTGCAGGATTCACCCCAGTCGAGCAACTAGATTTCAATAATTTAATCAGTTGAATTAAATTAACAAAATCCCAGCTCCAACTGAGGCTCGAACCCTGGACCTTTGGGCCCAGAGTTGGACGCTCTTACCACTGCTCCATGCCCCGACATTTTTGTATAATTATTTTCCCAAAATATTATTGAATTTATTTTCAATTGGAAAATCCGTTTTTCCTCTTCTTATTTTATTATGATTATCTAACACTCAAACTGAATGAATATTGTTCAGTTGTAGTTTTAAGATAAGATTTTCAAACATTTTTACATTGAAACCCATTTTCGTTTTCTTGAACGGATATTTATTTTTGTAATATTAGGATTTTTTTTTAGTTACAGAATATTAAGTTCTGTTGATTTCTGTTTATGCAGTTCTCATTTATAAATATATTCCTGAATAAAAATAATAAATAAGTTATCACAAGTTATGAGAGAATAAAAAGCAGTGCATCACTGTCAAGATATTTTTTCTGCAGAGTTTTATAGCTTTCCAACTGTTTGTATTTAAATATTATTCTTAGGCATTGCTGATGCTTCCCAAAATATTAGCCCATATTTTATTCTTGAATGTACCTGTGCAATAACAAATACCAAGAATTCCTAAAAACCTTGAAGATCTACAACTAGTGAGAGTTGTTTCATCATCTGTCAATGTATTTATTTATTTATTTATCCCAAAAAACATTTCTGTTTATAGAGGGATTTATTCACTATCAGCTGACTGTTGTGAAAACTTTATAGTCCAAGCAATAGGGAAAAGTGCGTGCAAAAATTAATATCCGAAAAAAAAAATATGAGCGTATAGAAAATTGAAATTCAGTATGAGTTTCTATTTCATGCGACTCGATCGTGATTACCGAACATAACCTAAAAAATTGGCAAAGTTGCGAAAAGTGGTTTTTTGTTGATAACTAAAAAACTACAGCTCCGATCGAAAAAAGTCAAATTAGGAAATTGTAGGTATCGAAATGATCTATCAATTGAATTACTTATAATTTTCCGATATTATTGAGTTATATCGGAAAAACCGTGAAAAATCGGGTTTTCTATAATTCGTTAACTGTAAGGTATTCAAACTTGTTACTTACCGTTATGTGTAGCCTATGACAAGCCAAAAAAGTCTTTCTTTGAAAAATTGATAAATATTGATTATTTTTCAAAATATATGAAGTCTTCTCAAAAAAGATGCTCTCTCAATATGGCTACTCTTGCTCGGGAAATGATGATACAGTAACGATTCATGGCTTATTTTTTCTGTAAGAGTTGTTCTTTCATATTATCGAATGAGTATATTGATTTTTTAAATATTAAGGGTCAAAAAATGACTTTAAAAAAATTGCACAATTTTTTTACATGTTTTTTTTTTAAATACATTGCTCAATTTTGTTTTTATATGAATGACTTTCATGAAAATGGATTCCTAGCATGATTTCAAGCATTCAGAAAAAAAATTGAATTCCTACGATCACTAGGATCCGAGGTAATTTTTTTATTTCAAAAGATTCTGGAAGACGCAATAATCATCGTACAGCAGTCACCTTCAAGGTTGAATACCTATATTTTCAATAAAAAAATACTAGGATATATTTAGTTCATTTGCAGTATTATTGATGAATAAAGTTAGGCGTGCAGGCGCGGATCGCGATAGATGTAGCGGGTGGCGGAGTGAGGATAGCACTGAAAACTTATTTCGTGCGTTCAAAGTGGCTTGTGCTTGAAAAATATTGTGTATCTCGGCTTGTTGTTCACGTACGTTTTCTTTTGCAATGTACACTAGTACTTGAAATTGAACCAATAACTCGATAAGTATGAATGATATCAAAAAATTATAAGTTCTTCAATTGATAGATCTTTTTAATGCCAACAATTTCCTGATTTAACTTTTTTATCGGAGCTGTAGTTTTTTAATTATCAACAAAAAACCTCCGAGCAATAAAAGACATAGAGATGCCAATTCTATAATCACAACACACATTTGTTATGAAAGCTCCATAAAACTATCCTTTGTTACAGATGGTGGGTGAGGGGTAAAACTCCGAGTTCGGAGGAGGAGATTTGTTATTGTTATGATATTCGGACGTAAGCGTAGAACCAATGGCGTGCTAATAAATTTTCTTATGTTTCATTTTTAATTAAAAATATGTATGATTAGACACGGTCGGTGCAGAGAAATTTGTTCTCACATGAAGCGGTATCGATAGGAGACCACATGCCTGGTTAGAAAGCACGTGTGTTATCAAGATGTCAATCTTGACGTCTAATGCTTGGCGGAAGTGCGGTTTCCGTAAGTTAAAAAGTGAATGCGCTACCAATAATTTCTAAGTCACCCCGGAGACCCACGGCAAATAATAGCCGCCATGTATTCTCACAGGCTACGAGTGTTGTCAGTAGAGAGTAACATATTTTATTACGATGAATAGGTACAAAAATAAGTGACAATTGTAAATGACATGAGAATTGTTAAAACGCCATGTATACTACCATGGCATACACTATTTTTTCTACGATCTTTTAAAAATTGACTTTTATTCGTCAATTGTGAACGCAGAAAGATAGTAATTATTGCTGTGTGGCAATAGAATCTAAATTGCTTCAAAGAAATGAACACTTACTTTTGATGGTTCAATCAATCAAAAATACTGTATTGTGCGAAGAATTAGATTATTGCTGATAAAGCATAGAATAAGGTCATGAATACTAACAAAAAGTAAAAAAGTCAAAATATCCAAATCTTTTAATCTCATTAGTCATTAGTAAACTATACTATAACATACATGAATTATAATACACATAAGAGTTTACGCATAAACTGTAATACACATAAGAGATTACATTCAAATTTATGATGAAACTGTATCATTGAAATACGCATCCAAAGTGTAGTAAGCTAGTAGCTCTCTAACTCTTTTTCTGATGTTTTTTTTTCTGAATTAAGGTTATTGATATATTGAGGCAGATGATTGAAATTTTTTTTAGAGTTGTCAAAAAGTTATTTCTTAACTTGTGTGCAGTTAGGCTTAGGGAGCGATCGATATTACAAGTCTGTCGGTAGAAAATCGATAATTTCTTATGTAGTTATTATTTAACTTCTTGCATCTCCAAAAGAATTGAAGAAATTCAATGAGGGATCTCCCGAAATAAGGAAGGAGTATTAAATTGATTAGATTTCAAACCTGCGATGATTCACAGTGTCCCATTCACAGTAAAGAAGTTAATGTCCACGTCCGCTTTTACCAGAAGCGATACGTCACTGACAATATTCCAGATCGATTATTCTTATTGATATATGTGATATTCCTTGTATATAAAATCTTATTCAAATGGGAATATCGACAACTTCTGATGAACGGATTACCTACGTGATAATCCCTGTATGTCAACAAAACATTCCAATACCCATTAGATATAGCTAGTGGCTTATGATTTGAATTTGGTTAATGAAGAGTTGAGTTTGCTTACTTACTTACTTACTTACTTACTCACTTACTTACTATTTAGTATACCTACATTTCAACAAGTTTTTTTCCTATTTATTGACAGGTGATCGTTCAGTCGCTTTACATAGTAAAATAGTTTTTTTTTTCAGCTATTTCAACAAATAGTGTATTTTTGTCTCAAAATCGGGATAAAAATGATCAAATTCAATGAAAATCAACTTATTAATACCAATGAAAGGGTCAAGTACGGTTTATGCCATGATTACCATGCTGCGACGCCCATGGTTTGATTTGACAAGATGACAAATAAGTCTTAAACGGACGTAAACAAACATGATCACCAAGTTAAGAGTGAATATAATACGGAATTCCAACCTGATCACCGAGTGCAAACGAATATTTCCGACAACGCCCTTTTTAAACATGAACCGTCTGAGATGTTTGTAAACAACGTCGGGTATGTTGCTTTCGAAAAAGAGACAGAAGAGCCCTCTCTATATTTTTTATTACTCGGAGCAAAAAACCGCTTTTCGCAACTTTGCCAATTTTTTAGGTTATGTTCGGTAATCAGGATCGAGTAGCACGAAATAGAATTTCATCCTGAATTTTAATTTCTTATACGCTCATATTTTTATTTTTCGGATATTAATTTTTGCACATTTAACATTGGGCCGCTTCCTCGTTTCTTGGACTATTATTCACATTCACCGTCTTGATGACGTGTTTCAAATATGCATTTACACCAATTCACTAGTTTTTCAATAACTACCAACAAAATGTTATGATACCTTTCTCTGTTTGAATAACAGGGAAATAATAGTTTTTTCTGCTTATCGGATCCATTAACATCGGTCCACTGTTAACGTCTATTCGATTCGAAGCAAAATTTCTTAAATATATACAGAAAATGGCGCAAAGTACAGACGTAATGAAAATGCGGAGCGTATTAGTAACCGCCGTTTCTAACCTCATTCGTGACTTGCAGTTGCACGAAGAGAAGATATCGGCCATCCAGGAGAAGCTGGAACTAGCAGAACAGAAACTCGCTCAATACTCTAAGCTTCCGGAGATAGAAGAACAGCTGAAGCAACGCATGGAGGCGCTGACACAGGTGAGACCACAGGTACGAGGCTCTCAGCTCACTTCGTTACTATTCGATGTTACCTCTAATTCTCTAATAGCACATACTTTTCGTTTTCACCTCGTAAGCAACACATCTCGTAGTTGGTTCTTCCTTAAGCCGAGTCCACACGGAACGAACTGTCGAAAAACAAAATACCCAGTATGTCATTTGACGATCATTCATGAGATTTTCTCGACAAAAAAAATACAGTTTATTTTGTTTTTATAAGTGTGCACTTGGCTTCATGTTATCAGTATGTAACTGATTTTTTGTTGGTTATAATTATTGCTGTTAATGATTGAAGTAAGTACTCAGAGCCACAATGCGGGACCACTCACGTTTACTATGTACTCATGTGAAGTTGACGCCGACTTTTTGCGAAAACACATTTTTTTTGAGTTCTGGTTAGATTTGGGAGTTGGTTAGATTTGGGAGTGTTTGGAGTGTTTGGAGTGGATTTCAATAAGGAAAACAAATTAGTGGTGCTAACTTCACGCGGCGACATCTTTTTCGAAAAAATGAGTTCTGGTGGTATTTTTTGATAAATATGGAAGAGTTCTGGTGTTCTTGGTCGTTTTTCAAGATAGTTCTGCTAAAATAAAAAAGTTAATGAAAAAAAAATCTGCCTTCGGAAACCATCGTTTTCAAAGACAAAATTTACAGATATATCAGTTCTGAGAGCACTCGGCGAGTTTTAGAAAATATTTTATTCGAGTTTTATCGAAAAAGCCAAACCTTTCAGTTTATTAGCTATCATATTGTGCAAAATTTGAAAAACCCACATTTCGAATTGAGACAGAAATGAATCACAGAACAGTTCTAAAGGTAGATCTGAATAGCACTCGTCGTGTTTGAAAACATATGTTCATTGAGTTTGGCCCAAATACCAAAAGTTATTTATTAATTAGATATAATAAGGTCCAAACTCCGAATCTCTATCAAATGAAGGAATCTCATCGCAGTTTTTCGAATTTCGCACCTTATTATAGCTAATAATTTGAGACGTTTAGCTTTTTCGATAAAATTGAATGAACATATTTTGTAGAACTTGCCGTGTGCTACTCAGAACTCCCATCAGAACTGCGATGAGATTCCTTTATTTGTCTCTATTCGAAATAGTGTTTCGAAGTTTGCCTTATTATTATAGCTGAATAATAAAAGAAGTTTTGGTCAAACTCAATGAACATGTTTTTTCAAACACGCCGAATGTTACTCAGAACTGTTCCGAGATACCTTTCTGTGTTCATTCGAAATATGGTTTTTCGCATTTCGCACCTTCTGATAGCTGATAGATTTGTAAGTTTTGCATTTTCGATAAAACTCGATTAATATATTTTGTAGAACTCGTCGAGTGCTACTCATAACTCCTATCAGAACTGTTCCGAGATTATTTTCTGTCTTCATTCGAAATGTGGGTTTTTCGAATTTTGCACCATATAAGGTTTTGCTTTTTTGATAAAACTCGATCAATATATTTTCTAAAACTCACCGAGTGTTACTACGAACTCTCATCTGAACTGAAACATTTGTTATTTTTTTCTTTCAAAAGAATGGTTTTCGAAAGTCGAAATTTTGGTTTTCAGTAACTTTTTCATTTCGGCAGAACTATTTACAAAAACGATCAAGAACTCCAGAACTCTTCCACATTTATAGAAAAATAACACCAGAACTTATTTTTTCGAAAAAGACTGAGCTGCGTGATAGTAAAAATCAACAGGACTTTGTAAAAATATGTTATGGACACCCTTTTTACAAATTTAGGCCAGTCTGGCAGGGATTTATACCCTTTCAAATCGTCTGGCAATTATTTTGCTATACATAAAAATATATAAATTGAAACATTCAATTACCAGCTTCAAGGAACTACAGTACTTCAAAATTATTTTACATTTTCAAAAATGTGTGAGGTTATGATGCACCCACGCAAATCTTGCCAGAGAGTTGTTTTCTTCCCTAACTGATTGTCATTTAAGTACTCATAAAGTTTCATATTTGTATCTCATACGTGGCTGCCAGCTCACGGACCTGAAGTGGTTCGGATTCCACTTTTATATGAACTGTGGGTCACGGATCTCCCTCACTTGCACAAGCTCTGATTTTAAGGGGCTATCTCCGAAAATCTGGGAGATTCGTACAAAGAAAACAGCCCTTACTTAAGCAGAAATAAGCTTTTCCAAATGTTTGTAGCTATTAGCGAAAAATGATAAGAACGGCCTAATGCGATCCTTGATTTTCATAAATCGTTTGCCTCAATATAAACAGAACAATAAGACCAACAAAAAATTAAAACACTCACTTTCATTCATCCTCCCAGTAATTTTAGATATACCAAAAATATTTGATGTAATGATCAGCACTTCTGATCAAGCTATCCCAAATTTAGTGTGTTTAACTATCGATGTTGTGCTATAGATGTAACGCTGTGTCCCTAAAATATGTGCTTTCCTTTTTCCGGGTGTTCTACAGGAAGAGAGAAAAATAATTATTCTTTGTTAAACAGACTTAGCTGTTATCTCTGAAAGGGTGAAAATTCTCAGCCAACTTTATCTCAATGTTCTGGCAAACTGCCATTTCACAGTTGGAATAAGTTTTTGGGACTGAGAACTTGTCACAAACTAAACTTACAAATGCCAAATTACCATCTGTGGAATATTCAGCACTTGGAAATAATATGAGAGTGGAAGTTGAACTTACTAATTGGAATTAATTATTCATAATTAACAAGTTGACAATTATAATAAAGTATACATTTGAGAAAGATGTACAAACTTATCATAACAAAATGTTTTGCCTAAAATTTTAATGGTAATTTTATAGTTTTAGAAAAATGTTTGATAGCAGATCTTCAGCGTTGATATGCAACAGTTATCACTTACATTATTTAGGGCATTTCAATGTTTTATAATGGTTACAGAAAATTGATTAATACATATCTGTAATGAAAGCTTTCTTAAATCACATATAAAACACTGAAATATGTGGGTATGATTACTATTACCAGTTTTTTCTCATATTTTATGGACAAATATCATTTTAGGTGATTTAGTCACAAGTGAGCCTTGAGCTATAACCTAATTATCATATATAGCAAACTGCCAGCCAGTGTAATTGATTCTAAATAAAAAAAGTATTAGTAATATATAACGATAAAAAGCGAGACGATAGATCTTCGGCATTTCGTTTGTCAAAAAATTAACTCCCGTCGAATTAAATGATTGTCGAGAATTATTGATTTTTTTCTGTCAGCTACTGTTAGTCCTAGTAGTGAGGTGGGATAGCCATTAAAAACTTCACATATGCCAAAATGGTAGTCGAGCCTAAAAAGCCCCAGACACAAATTTTCCTAGCACTCCATCGGATTTGGCAGCTTATTTACCGAAAGTAACGTATTCAGCTCAGAAAGTGCATCCACCCACGATTCTGTTTGAAGTCTCTTAAAGGAAAGTATACATAAGTATATCTTCCTGGCCACAGCCTGATTTCTATTCATAACATGACTGATAAATAAGAAGGAAATAAAAAACTTCCAATAATTTACACTTACTTAAAAATTATATATAAATATATTTTATAACGCTGACAATATTGTTTCGACACACAGTGTCATCTTCTGAGCGACGAGTTATAATAATAATAATAATAATAATAATAATGTTTATTCATCTGAAATATATGATACAATATTTTGGGAGGATTTTGTAAATAAACAGGGAGACCACAGAAACTGAATGTTCAGCTTGTACGTGGTAAAGGGAGATCATAAATCTAGCTTATGGAATAAAATGTTAGTTATAAAATTCTAAAATTAATATAGATTAACGGGGACAACATTTTAAAACCTAAGGTACAATAAAATTAAATTAAAAATAAAATAAAATTTGTAAGTATGGTGAGAATATTACAATAAAATACAAATAAAATATATAGTTAATTACAATACAAAAAGCTTATTATTCGTTATTACAATCAAATCGATAAAATGGTCAAATTGTGACAGTAAAGTATATATATATATATATATATATATATATATATATATATATATATATATTTGAATAAATTAGGAGAGTTGTGAAATTAGTAGTTATTTATTATTTTGTGAAAAAACTGACGCTTTTTTTCTAGTATCCATTTTTTTGTTTTAGTTTTGAATTCATTATGAGTTCTACTATCTCTAATACTGGTTGGTAACGCATTATAGAGTTTGCTACTCAAGTAAACACAACTTCGTTGCCCAATGGTTTTCTCACAACGTATAGAATAATATTTCAATTCTCTTTGCCTCGTCTCATAGGTATGAGATGGTAAAGAAAGAGGTATTTTTTTCTTGAAAACACTGGTTAGAATATTCAAGCTGTAAAGCTGCCTAATGTCATATATTTGGGATTCGATGAATAGATCATCGGTGGGATAGTCTCGGGGTTTTGCAAAAATAATTTTTAAAATCCACTTTTGTATAACATTCAGATTTTCTAGATTCACTCCACCCCAGCCCAAAATTCCGTAGGAAAGAAGCGACTGTACTAAGGAATGGTAGATTATTTTGAGTTGTGGTATTTCCAAAAATTTTTTCAGGTACCTGAACCTTGATAATAGTCCTCTGATTTTTCTCACGGTGTTTTTTATTTGGAGGTCCCACCGGAAATGTCTGTCAACTTCAATTCCTAGGTATTTTATAGACTCAGCTTCAGAAATTTCAGTAACATCATCAATTTTTATGTTTCCCAAATTTGGTAAATGATTCGCATATGAGACAAAAGGCAAATATTTAGTTTTTTCCGCATTTAAGGTAAGTTTGTTCAATTGGAACCATTTTTTTATAATTTTCATGTCTCCTTCTGCCATTATTTTTACTTCATCCCATTTTTCCGCTCTGTATATTATGGCAGTGTAAACTGCTATTTTTCAAGACTTCCTCTTCTTAAATATAAATTAAGGTATAAATAGTGCTGATGTTAAATTATTGAGAATGTCAGGGAACAATAGGGTTTTATGAATAAAGTAGTTAATTATTAGGGAGTTATACAAATTTACCTGGTCGTTAAGTACCAAATTGTGATTGTTACTTCTTAATTTCTAGGGATTCCAGTATGTCTAATTTCAGACCTTTAGGTTGAATATGCAAAATTTCAGGATTCTGTGTGAAGTTATGTTTACTGTCAACGAGATGTTTTGCGGAGTTTGAATCCTGTTTATTCAATCTGTAACTCCTCCAATGTTCAGCAAACCTTTGATCAAATCTACGGCCAGTCTGGCCTACAAATACTGCATTGCAGTCCTCACAATCAAGTTTGTAAACTCCTGAATTCTTTAATTTATCCCGTACAGACTTTGCATTATTGATAAATGAAAATAGATTGTTGTTAGTTCTGAATGCAACATTAATATCTCGTTTCTGAAGGAAACGAGAAATCTTATTCGCATGGTAACCGAGATATGTTAGACATGCAAAACGTTGCCTGGGTTTTTCTTTGATGTGTGGGTATATTAAATTTAACGTTTTCTTATTTTGTTTCACCAGTCTATCTACGATCGATGATGTATATCCAATAATCACAGCAATCTGTTCAATTCTATTTAATTCACAACTGAAATTAGAATCACTTTGTGGTATATTTACCAGTCTGTGAACCATAGAATGATGAACTAAAAGCTACACCTGCATTTATGGCACACTCCAAAAAAAAACTATTTCATAATTTTGTACACATTTATTACAAATTTGCGTCCCAATCAAAAAAATTTGTACAGCCCCTGTTTTCCAGGAAATGGGCGTTGGCTAACTTTTAAGTAAAACTGCACCACGCATTCTGTATTTTTGAGAAACACGCAATTATTGATGTTCAAAGTGCTGCTAAAATTTCTTACACATTCATTACAAACCATTGACGTATTGAAAATTCCAAAATTTTCACCCCCTAGGGGTTAAATACCCCTTATTTGGTCGGTACCAGAATTGATCACAAGATTGTTTATAATTTTTGTTCAAACAATCGTAATGTTCAAAATTACAGAATGGACGGCCCACAAGGGGTGAAACACCCCCAACAGGGGTGAAACACCCCCAAAAGGGATGAAACACCCCCAAACTTCTCAAAATTACTATTACGTTATCCTGTAAAAGAAAACTCATTAGAATGTAAAGACGTGTTGAAGATTCCAGAATGATGATTTCCATGGGGTTGAACACCCCACACAGCGCATAAACTTATTTCACTGCTTTGCAAAGTGAACGATTTCGGATTTTCATATTATATCGTTGAAGAAATGAATAACATCTATTGACAGAGCATCAATAGACACATTTTTTTGAAAAATTGATCATTGTTGCAAAAAATAATATACTGCTAGCTAAGTCAGAACATTAGTATACGTCCATAGCTAGCTTTTTCCACATGGTCGGAAAACTGGAGAACACAAAGAAAATGTTTGAGGGAAAACGCTCCCTGTTTGTTTTTTAATATACTGGAATAGGATGACGCACAGGTAGCTAGAGCTGCCTCCGTGGTAACGTTTATTGTTGCCGTTAAAGACAGGGTCTTCCATCTGACACTGCAAATGAGCGGCTAGCTTCTGATGTGCCAGAGAGCTATTAGGATGAAAAATATGACTGAAAAGGTTTTTAATTGACTTATTGTGATATTCTATAACCTCTTTCTGCGTGAAATGTATACATGTGACAGCAAAAATAAATATATATTGAAAATTCATTGAGTAATACAATTCTTCACTTTATCCCACACCCTTCCACGGCGTGTCTTTTGATGCACACGAAATTTATCAATCACGTAAGTTGATATTTCGAAGAGTGGGCTGTATTAATACATTTTTGTGTTGTAACATGATAGGAAATCCACCAATTAAAATTCTTTACATTATCTCACAAGTTTCTACTACATTTCCTTTATTGTGCATGGGCTATATCAACCTTAAGAATTGATTTTAATATTAATATTTTGAAGAGTGGGCTGAGTAAATTAATCTTTATGTTGCAAAATGATAGAAAATCTGACTTGAATGTCATGGAGTACTAAAATTACTTACAGCATCCCACACGCTTCTAGTGCGTGTCTTTTGTTGCGCATGGATTTTATCAACAATGAAAATTGATATTTTAAAGAGTGGGCTGTGTTAATAAATTTTTGTGTTGCAAAATGATGAAAAATCCGACTAGAACTATATTTCTTTCAGTATTAGAATTCTTTACAGTATCCCACATGCGTCTACTACATGTCTTTTATTGCTCATAGACATGTTCAAGAGTGGGATGTGTTAATGAATGGTTTTGTAACAATATGTTAGGAAATCCAACGTGAACTGTTTTTAATTGAGGATCATAATTCTTTACAGTATCCCACACGCTTCTACTGCGTATTTTTTGGTGCGCATGGATAATATCAACCATGGAAATTGACATTTTGAAGAGTGGGCTGTGTTAATAAATTTTTGTGTTGCAATATGATAGAAAATCCGACTTGATCTGTATTTTATTGAGTATTAGAATTCTTTACATCAGCTCACACCCTTCCATAGCGTGTCTTTTGGTGCACACGGACTATATCAACCATGGAAATTGACATTTTGAAGAGTGGGCTGTGTTAATAAATTTTTATGTTGCAAAATGATACAGAATCTGACTTGCACTGTATGTAATGGAGTATTAAAATTAATTACAGTATCTCACACGCTTCTACTACTCAATAAAATACAGATCAAGTCGGATTTTCTATCATATTGCAATACAAAAATTTATTAACACAGCCCACTCTTCAAAATGTCAATTTTCATGCTTGATATTATCCATGTGAACCAAAACACAGGCAGTAGAAGCGTGTGAGATACTGTAATTAATTTTAATACTCCATGACATACAGTGCAAGTCAGATTTTCTATCATTTTGCAACATAAACATTTATTAACACAGCCCACTCTTCAAAACTGTCAATTTCCATGGTTGATATAGTCCGTGTGCACCAAAAGACATGCCATGGAAGGGTGTGAGCTGATGTAAAGAATTCTAATACTCAATAAAATACAGATCAAGTCGGATTTTCCATCATATTGCAACACAAAAATTTATTAACACAGCCCACTCTTCAAAACATCAATAAGCATGGTTGATATAGTCCGAGTGCACCAAAAGACACGCCGTGAGAGGGTGTGAGCTAATGTAAATAATTCTAATACTCAATAAAATACAGTTCAAGTCGGATTTTCTATCATATTACAACACAAAAATTTATAAACACAGCCCACTCTTCAAAAAGTCAATTTCCATGGTTGATATTATCCATGCGAACCAAAACACACGCAGTAGAAGCGTGTGAGATACTGTAATTAATTTTAATACTCCATGACATACAGTGCAAGTCAGATTTTCTATCATTTTGCAACATAAAAATTTATTAACACAGCCCACTCTTCAAAACATCAATTAGCATGGTTGACATAGTCCGAGTGCATCAAAAGACACACCGTGAAAAGGTGTGCGCTAATGTAAAGAATTCTAATACTCAATAAAATACATTTCAAGTCGGATTTTCTATCATATTACAACACAAACATTTAGTAACACATCCCACTCTTCAAACTGTCAATTTCCATGGTTGATATAGTCCGTGTGCACCAAAAGACACGCCATGGAAGGGTGTGGCTGATGTAAAGAATTCTAGTACTCAATAAAATACATATTAAGTCGGATTTTCTATCATATTGCAGCACAAAAATTTATTAACACAGCCCACTCTTGAAAATGTCAATTTCCATGGTTGATATTATCCATGCGCACCAAAAAATACGCAGTAGAAGCGTGTGGGATACTGTAAAGAATTATGATCCTCAATTAAAAACAGTTCACGTTGGATTTCCTATCATAGTGTTACAAAAGTATTCATTAACACATGCCACTCTTGAACATATCAATTTCCTCAGTTGATATAGTCTATGCGCAATTAAAGACCATGTAGTAGTAGCATGTCTTTAACGGCAACAATTAACGTCACCACGGAGGCAGCTCTAGCTACCTGTGCGTCATCCGAGTCCAGTATATTAAAAAACAAACAGGGAGCGTTTTCCCTCAAACATTTTCTTTGTGTTCTCCAGTTTTCCGACCATGTGGAAAAAGCTGGCTATGGACGTATACTAATGTTCTGACTTAGCTAGCAGTATATTATTTTTTGCAACAATGATCATTTTTTCAAAAAAATGTGGTGTCTATTGACGCTTTGTCAATAGAGGTTATTCACTTCTTCAACGGTATAATACGAAAATCCGAAATCGTTCACTTTGCAAAGCAGTGAAATAAGTTTATGCGCTGTGTGGCGAGTTCAACCCCATGGAAATCATCATTCTGAAATTTTCAACTCGTCGTTACATTCTAATGAGTTTTTTACAGTTTTGTGGAAATTTTAGAGATACGAACAATGTGGTCGATAACGTAATTGGAATTTGGGGGTTTGGGGGTGTTTCACCCCTTGGGTGCCATCTATTCTGTAATTTTGAACATTTCGATTGTTTGAACAAAAATTATAAACAATCTTGTGAATAATTCTGGTACTGACCACGTTGGAATCCAATTTATTAGGGAATTTTCTATAAAAAGGGGTATTTAACCCCTAGGGGTGAAAATTTTGGAATTTTCAATACGTCAATGGTTTGTAATAAATGTGTAAGAAATTTTAGCAGCAATTTGATCATCATTAATTGCGTGTTTTTCAAAAATACAGAATGCGTGGTGCAGTTTTACTTAAAAGTTAGCCCACGCCCATTTCCTGGAAAATGGGGGCTGTAAAAATTTTTTTGATTGGGACGCAAATTTGTAATAAATGTGTACAAAATAATGTAATAGTTTTTTTTGGAGTGTGCCATAAATGCTGGTGTAACTTTTAGTTCATCATAGATGGATATGCCGAAAGTTTGTGTGGTTGTGGATGCATGGAGTGGTTGTGTATTGTAATGTCTGTATGAGTGGGTTTGTGGTATATGGAGAAGTTGTGTGTTATTTTTTTGAGAGATGGTTAAATCTAGAAAGTTTATTGAATTATTGATTAATTATTTCTAGATTTAACTATCTCTCGTAAAAATAACACACACAACTTCTCTATATACCACAAAACCTACTGGTACAGACACTACAATACACAACCACTCCATGCACCCACAATCACACAAACTTGCAGCATATCAATTCCATGTTTCACAGACTGGTAAATGTACCACAAAGTGATTCTAATTTCAGTTGTGAATTAAATAGAATCAAACAGATCGCCGTGAATAATGGATATAAATCATCGATCATAGATAGAGTGGTAAAACGAAATAAGAAAACGTTAAATTTAATATACCCACACATTAAAGAAAAACCCGGTCAACGTTTTGCATGTCTAACATATCTAGGTTACCATACGAATAAGATTTCTCGTTTCGTTGGCATTGGCAAGAAGGCAGCTTGGAAGGTCTGGATGTCATTTCGTCAAATGGATTTTTTATGGCATGAGGCTTGAGGTTTGATATAATATTCAACTTTTTTTTTCTTTTCGGTTGCTGGTCCTGTCACCAGCTGCACCTCAGCCTCTTGGGCTTTTTGTGTATTCCAATTGGTTTCACAGCACCCACTCCGTAACTCTAGTTCTTCACCGGTTGACTGTTGTATTCTTCGGGAGTTAGCCTGCGGTCTTGCGATCTAATGCCTCGCATTCTGACAGTATGTGTTTGGCTGTTTCTGCCCCTTTACCACATTATCTGCAGGAAAGTTCTCCGTTGTACAGCCCCATTTTGTGCAGGTGTTTTCTCATTGGGCTGTGACCAGTGAGAAGGCCCGTTATCGTTCTTACTTGATTCCTGCTCAGCTTGAGTAATTCTTCAGTTTTGTGTTTTGACGGTTCGTGGTGCATGAGAGGGGCTTCGTTCCACCTCTCCCGTTGTTTTCGTTTGATCGAATGCATCCTGGAATGTCGGATTTAGTATTCTCGAATGCGGGTTCTGGGCCAATATATGGAGTTGATGAACCGTTTCTGGCTAGTTCATCAGCTTTTTCATTGCCTTCGATGCCACAGTGTCCTGGAACCCACATCAAAGTTGTTTTGTTGTGTTCTGAGAGGACACTGAGTTCTTCTCGGCATTCCCATACCAGTCTTGATGTCACCTTCGGGTTCATAAGAACCTTCAGTGACGCCTGGCTGTCTGAGCATATTTTGATCCTTGCATAACGCATTCCCCTCATGTTGATTTCTCTTGCGCATTGCAAGATAGCGTACATCTCTGCCTGGAATACGGAGGTGTTTGTTCCTAGTGAGACGCTTACTTGGGAGTTTCTCCCCTCACTGTATATTCCAGCACCAGTTCCTTCCCTGGTTTGGATCCGTCCGTATACCAGATCCTCTCTCCAGGTTTGCCCCTGATGTTGTCATCTGAACATTCCCTTCGATCTTGTATGATAACCTCGAAGTTAATGTTGAAGAAGTATCTCGGAGTCATGTGGTCTGTTGGTTCCATTTCAAGAATGTTGCCTCCCACTATATCCTTTATCTTGTTGTGATCCGATCTATTGCTCGATTTTTGTTGCCTCAGAAGTCCCATTCTTGCCTCTCCCATAATTGTTATATCAATAAGTGGGAGGTCCAACAGTGCTTCCGTGGCTAATATTGGTGTTGTTTTCATAGCTCCGGTTTATGCTAAGGCAAGTCTTTGTACCTTGCTCAACTCAGCCGCGGCTATTTTTTGTGTTGTCTTTGTCCACCATACCAAAGATGCATATGTGATCATGGGTTTCAACACAAAGTTGTATATCCAATACATCATTTTGGGATTTAGCCTCCATGTTTTCCCGTGTGCCCGTCTGACTATCATCAACGTCGCCTCGACTTTCTTCTTTACTTTGGCCAGCTGATGGTTCCATGTGAGCTTCGAGTATGAAATCAACCCGAGATATTTCGCTTCCCCCGACAGCGGTATGAAGGTACCTTGGAGGGTCAGAGGTCCTAAACTCTCTAACTTCCTTCTTCGGGTAAACGCCACAATGGTTGATTTGGAGGAACTAATGGTTAGGCCCTCCTTATCTATCCATGTACTGACCAGATTTAGGGCCATTTGCATTATTTCCCTAACCGTGTTGTTGAATTTACCTTGAACCGTAATAACTATATCATCTGCGTACCCAAGTGTTCTGTGTCCACTCCTCTCGAGTGTAATTAGCAGGTCCTCCACCACCATTCAACTTGATCAAGCATCAGATCTTCAGAGCATTGATGACTGCAGACGAGTGTTATTAAAATAGGATGTACAAAAGTTTGTGTATATGAAACACAATATTCCTATAGCTATCGGTAATCTCAACAAAATTTACACCTATCACGTGGATATTATTGCATAAGACAGTAAGATATTATTATATTTGGATATTGTGGCTAAAACTAGTTTGACTATATTTCATTTGGATATTGAAGTGAAATGATATGGTGTTGTAAGTAAATTCGTTTGTTTTCATCTTGTACTCAGGTATGTTTTCTTATGCCTCAAGTGATGCTCTTTATTGAAGCTCTAGGAGGCTTAGTTTAGCCAAAATCGTATATACACTTTCCGATTCAGTTTTGAATCCGTTACTTCTGGTAAATGAGCTGCCAAAGCCGCTAGCGGACCAGAAAAATTTATGACCGGGGCTTTTTAGACTCGTCTACCGATATACTGTCTGGATTGGTTGCCAGATGTGAAATGAGTTGGCATAATTTTCAACTCTTTCACTCCACTACAGTGATACTGATCACACCATTGTCCAAAATTCTGTCGACATTGAAACAAAATTTTAATTTAAGTTTTATCATTTTATCATATTATATTATTAATACCAATCCTTTTCAAGTAGGGTGAAGTGGGGTATGTATGTAATCAGAAAAACGATAGTTACACTTTAAACTATAATATCAAGAGACCTAAAAAGATAAATTTTTGATTTTTCACAGAGGTACTACCTACTTTCGCTGATTACACTTAGTCCATCATTTGGGGCAAACGTAATCAGGGTTTGTAATGCTCATATGCATCGAATGCTATTGTATTTGGGACAAGTGTAATAAAGTATGAAAAATGCAATTTCAACAAAAAAAATTATTTGCTTAATATCTCAATTTATAAGGAAGTTATAAGCTTTTTTGTTGAATGAGTACTATTCTCATCTTTGTCCTAGAAACGTTTATTGAAATATAGGAACATAACAAACTTCACATTGTATGTAGTGAATAATACTGGATAAATTTATTCTTCTCTTCGTCCTAAATTTGGTTATGGCATAAAACTCGATGTCTGATGCAGGCACGCAGTGATGGTCAATTTGTTCAGGACAATGAAAAATGGAATGTTGTAAGTTTTGGTCGGATTTTTTCAGAAACATAATCTGAGGCAAACATAGACTGGGGCAAATGTAATCAGTGATTATATTTACCCCAGTCTCTGTGATTACACTTACCCCATATACAACATTTAGTGGGGTTAACGTAATCACCACTATTTTGCTTTTTGTCGTCATCTGAAATCTGACAGCAGAATTGGATTCCTTGTTGAAAATAATATAAGGAAGCAAAATACTAAAATCTCATTGAATGATTGGTATTAGCAATATACAGCGAAGTGGTCGTTGTGTAAGAGCGTTCAGCTTCCACCCAGGCGGTCCGGGTTCGATCCCCGGTCGCGTGTCACTGAGCTGAAGTGGTTCGGATTCCACTTTTATTTAAACTGTAGGTCCCGGATCTCCCTTGCTCGCACAAGCTCTGCTTTTGAGGGGTTTTCTCCGAAAACCTGGGAGTTTCGTAAAAACAAATTTTACAAATTTTTTTTTACAATCGAAAATTACAATCGATCCTCGCATAACAAGTGAAAATACAGGTGATCTATAAAATAACTACTAATTTGAACTATAGGGCTTTGGAAAGGATAACAAACATCATAATAAAGGCAAAAAAGTCCCCCTTTTTCAAATTTTATACAGAAAAAGATCAAAAACGATAACACAAAAGTTAGAGAGTGCCTGATTACACTTGCCGCATGATTACATTTACCCCATTTCACCCTATCATGAACATGTCAATGGCAATAATTTTCCTTTCTTCAATTGCACATTTGTTTCATGCTTCAAATTGGTCATATCTATTAAATCATTAGTTAATTTTTTTCATTTAACATTAATTTTCATTTCAAGGTAAGTATTTTGTGTGGTTTGTGGTACTTCTAATAGATTAGTACTGCTAGGCATGTGTAGCTTATGATTAACATCATATATTCGAATTTTTCATGATTCAGTTTGAAATTAATGCACTCAAAGGCAGCGTTATACCGGGTGACACAGCAGACATGTAGCAGCCTGTGGTTTTTTTATTTGAAGAGATGAAGATTTGAAATTTGCAAAAGTTACGTAATAAATGATAGCGCTTCATTTGAATCTAACGACAACTTTTTTCAACTACCTGTTTGATCGGCAGTAACTCAAACTTCTTTTTTTTTAATGACACCCTGTATATTTATCTAGCCTATCTTATTTGTCTTGAAATTCTCTATTCAACCGTGTATCACAAAGTGGCATTCGTTTCTCAATTCGCTGATGAATTGCATTTTATTGAAAAACATCAATGTTGGCTGTTACCCGAATTCGATAATCTTTCGATCCTTGGTAGGCTTGGAAATCCAAAGATATCAGTTAAACGATATAATTTCAGTTTTTTCTATACCAGATCACTTCCTACAGATTGTCAATAATTTCTTTAATAAATAGAAAAAACATCTGAAAATAACTGACGATATTGCGAAAACTGTCTTTTTCAATTTGGCTACTTGTGAAGGAACTATCTGTCTTTCTCTTTGGCCATGTAGCCATATCATGATCTTTTCATTTGGAAACATAAAATTAAAATTGTTCCCCTGATCCACCAATTCACAAGTCTAGATATTTGGAATAATATTTTGCCTAGTAGGTGGTGTACACAGAATATTTTGTTGTATTTTCAAACAATTTGTGAAAATTTGTGATTTTTTTAACTGAAAAGTTATTGTGTTTCTATTAAAAGACTTGAACGATAGTTTCAGTGTAATTTACAAATATTTTACTTGTTTTTGGAGGTCATGATTTGCGATCAATTATTGATCTGATTCATTCATCAGTCTGTTTGTCAAACAAGCATATACTTCGATATTATTTAGCTTGCCAGTTTTCAGTTTCAAAATCCATGCTTTCCTTTGGTCAATTTCTTCAATCTGGTCGAACCAATTGGTGATTTTTTAACCTTGCTTTTATTTTTGGGGGAAATTTGTGATATCACACATTTTCCTTCTTGCCATATGTCCTGCATCCTGGGACTGAACAACTAGGATTGTATTTTCCCATATTTGGCAGTCTATCAACGGTATAAACCAAAAAAATACGAATAGAAACAGATATCGAGTATGGAAATTTCATTAATCAACAGAATGAATCAGATCAATAACTCACAAATCATGACTTCAAAAAACACGAAAAATATTTGTAAACTACACTGAAACTATCGTTCAAGTCTTCTATTAGAAACACAATAACTTTTCAGTTTAAGAAATCACAAATTTTCACAAATTGTTTGAAAATAGGAGAACAGATCATCAAAACGCCATGCAACCTTGAATTGCAGAAGCATTCAAAACTAATCGGAGATGAAATACCTTTGAATCACCTGACTGAAACGTTCTTTAGATTCTTTCAATGGAAACACAATCACTTTTTAGTTATAGAAATCACAAATTGTTTTAAAATAGGAGTACAGATCGTCAAAACGCCATATACACACGTGTAAAGTCAAAAACCTTTGTCCGTGATTCGTAGTTCAAAGTCTTGCTATAGGTGGCGCTGTGATCTTATTTTCTTTCGCCAATATCATGAGTTATTTTCAGATGTTTTTTCTTTTTATTAAAGAAATTATTGACAATCTGTAGGAAGTGATCAGGTATGGAAAAAACTGAAATTATATCGTTTAACCCTTTGCGGTCCAATTATATGTTCATAGCATATCTTCCTGTCGGGGCTGCCGCGACAAAGGACCGCAAAGGGTTATCTGATACTCTTTGGATTTCCAAGCCTACCAAGCATCGAAAGATTATCGAATTCGGGTAACAGCCAACTTGATGTTTTTCAATAAGATGCAATTCATCTGCGAATACCACTTTATGATACACGGTTGAATAGAAAATTTCAAGACAAATAAGGTAGGCTAGATAAACGTACAGGGTGTTATTAAAAAAAAAGAAGTTGGAGTTACTGCCGATCAAACAGGTAGTTGAAAAAAGTTGTCGTTAGATTCAAATGAAGCGCTATCATTAATTACGTAACTTCTGCAAATTTAAAATTTTTATCTGTTCAAATAAAAAAACTACAGGCTGCAACATGTCTGCTGTGACACCCGGTATGTCATTATGGGTAGCATAATAATTCTAACCACTGATAATTCAAGGAGGAAATTAGAAAAGTTTTATCAATTTTTCATTTTAAAATATCTCCTAATAAAAAAATACCTGAAGTACAAATATATCAACTTACTTCAGGTGCAGCTTGGCAAATCTAGCTCTGAATGTGAAATCGCCATGCCTATCAATGCGTGGTATCAGAAGAGCTCAGTACAGTCCGAAACAAGTAGGTATGTGTTACGGTATTGGTCAGTTCTAGTGTATCTGTTGCATCGCGAATTGCACTGTGAAGTTTTATTACTGAATGTACAATTATACTACCCTTTTTTTCGTCCGAATACTTTCTCATTCTAAATTCGCGCACCTCATACGTTTCTCGACATTCGTAGCTAGATTTGTCATGATGTATTTCATATTACTAAATGCTTACTTGTATTATTTACCAATGATTTTAATGCTTTTTTTTCTGCTATTCTAGTTATACCCAAGTCCAATGTCTAGAGGATGGTTTCTGAGAGTATTTAATTTTTTTTAATATATATCTTTTAGGCTCAAGAAAGACATGGATCGGCCGAGGACCGTATCCAAAGGCTGGAGGCGAACTTAGACGAGAAAAACGCGGAATTATTACGCCTTAACCAAAGACTTAAAATGAACGAAGACCATAATTCCCGCCTTTCGACGACAGTAGACAAACTACTGTCCGAGTCAAACGATAGACTGCAAGACCACCTCAAAGAAAGAATGCATGCGTTGCAGGAGAAGAACGGTCTCACTCAAGAATTAGATAAAACCAGAAAGATGATGGAAGATTTGGATAAACAGAAATCGGAAATCATAAAAGAATTAGCTAAATCTAGGTTAGAAATAGACAATGTCAAAAGGCAGATGTTACAGCAAGAAATAGCTTATAATATACAACAAACGGAAGCACTGACTAGGTAAGGCAAACAAAGTTATATCGTCGTTGATTCCATCAAAAAATTAAAATATTATTCCTTCAAAATATTCAAATATTATTCCTTCAAAATATTCAAAAATTATTCCTTCAAAATATTCAAAAATTATTCCATCTATCTTTTCAGTAATGTACCTCAAACAAAACTTTTGCTTATAGCTTTCGAAAATACAAGTTTTAAATTTGAGTTCTTTACCGGAACTTTTTCCTTTTTTTACTTCGATAGAGATTTGAATTTGTGACTCATTTGTTTTTCAAAATGAATAATCCTGTCAAAAATGGTTGAGATGCAGTACAGGGTTGCCCGTGAAAATCGAACAAAAATTATTGTGGCCTTACCAATCAAACATGTGAAGTTACTCTATGTATAGCTTCTCTAAAACTACACGAAACACTCCCAAATGGAGGAAATACTAGACAACATTAGTAATGTTTGCAGTATTCTATATATAGAAGTAAATAAAGAAAAGTACTTACTCAACTGTTACTTTAAGAATTATGTGAAGTAAATGCTTCAATATGGAGCATTAACTTGAAGCACAAGCAAATACTCTTTTCAATACTACCGCACAATAGCCGTAATGTTAGCCACTTCCAACTAACCTAAGAATTCAATTATTATTTGCAAACAGTTCACGTTCGTCGTATTCGGAAAATTCAGCATGAGTTACTCACTTGTATTTAATTTAGAAGATGAATCTCATATTTAATTAACAGTATGTATTACAATAACCCATTTTTATTTTTATCAACAGTTCACGTTCTGGAATAAACTCTGATGATTGTAGACTAACACAAAGCGCTCAACTTAGACATTTAAAAATGTATGTATTCACTTCAAAATTCATTCTTACTCGACCCTTCAAAGATAAGAATAACGGAAGTCTCTCTATCACTGGGATAACAAATTCAGGCGCAGTTGATGCCTGAAGATATTTATGGATTTTCGTATAGCTACTTCGGTACCAAAAAGTAATCCAGACAGTAATAGGAATAATAATCTTATCTTGGTTCAATATCAAATGGAAAATTTGGGTCATCATGAAATTGTTCCTGTCATATTTTCCGATAGTTATAAAAAATTGCCTCAAAACGAAAAGGTACTCTCAGAAGAAAAGCTTTAAACTGAAACTATATTTCTCAAATTCCTGTTAATTTCTGTCGGAAGTTTTCGTAAATTCCATGAAGAGAATCCGAAGTGGGTTTTGTTATAGATTTGGAACTGATAATTTATTAATGTGTTTATTTGTATATGATTACATTTATTTTTACCGAATTGAATTTTTAAATAGTTGTTTTACTATATTGATTGTTTGTGGAGGAAATTCGCTTGTTGACATGGCCTTTTGAGTGTTTTAATCTTCCACAGTCCACACCCAAAAACTTATTCTTTATGATAAAATGTAAGAAAAATGCAACTAATGCAGATTGCATATTATACCGGGAACGACTTGAACTTGTTGAAAGGCAATTCAGAATGGAACCAGATATGAATGTCCATGATTATGAAATATTTATTATTATCATTGATGAAAAAAAGCTGCTGTGTATAACTGATCCCTCCATTTCACTTCTACAAATTGAACAAGATTTGCAACTAGGACGTGCATCAACTTATCTGAAAAACATGGTATGAATCCTATAAATATCAAACACGCCAGAATCTCTACGAAAATGATCACCAGAGAGTGCAGTATATTGCAATTGGCTGCTTGAATACTGCATTAAATATCCTGATTTCACGACAAATGTTATGTACTGCATTGAATCAGGATCAACATCAGAAAAGATCAAGATGAACACTTCGGGTGCAACGTTTGGATGAGTCTGATTGAATCTGGATTTATTGTGCAAATAATAAGCAAAGGTATGTTGAATGGGCAACGCTACTTGGGATTTTGAGGTGTTCCAAAACTGGAAATTGATCCAGCAAGATGGCGCACCTTGTATTAATTCACAAGTGATTATCTACATGAACTTTTTCCTAATCGATTGATTGACACAAATGGACCTGTGGGAAGAGGCCTCCTAGGTTAGCAGACCTCAGATCATTCTATTTTGTCTATAGGATCACCTAAAGAATCAGATCTTCTGTTCTCCACCCACAACAAAGAAGGATTTGCAACATTGTTCCAAAACAGCAATTAGTAACGTTGCTCATGCTCATTTGAATGGGATGATGACAGGGATAATAACACTTTCAATTGTATGCAAAAAAACTTAATGAAGAACAATTGAAATAGTTTTTGTAGTAATTATTTTTAAGGTATTATTATTTATAAAGTATTGAACTAGAAAGTAATAAGTTATATTATTTAGTACTTATATAAAAAACAAATAACCTTTAAAAAATTAAATATTTTGGTAATTTTCGTAAAGCCGCATGGTCTTCTAAACAAATTCAAGCCGCATTACAGGACATCCATAATTGGACAAGTATTAACATTGTCATCTTTAGACAATGGACTAAGGGAGGTTTCCAGAAAATTTGGTATTGTTAGGAGAACTCTGCAAGATAGAATGAAACAAGGCAATAACACATCGGGGCCGTCATCCAGTATTTACAAAAGAGAATGAAAAACTTCTCGCAAATCAAGTTTTCAAACTTTCCGCAATTTCTTGGGAGATAGTGTTCAGGAACCAGTCTGAGTTTCGTTTTCTGACATACCATCACCTGGGTCATCAGGAATAAAGACAGCAGAGAATACAAGAAAACTCCAACGCAATAGAGAATAGCATGAAAATATATTCACATTTACATCAATGAAAACAGTTTGAGTAGGATGGCGAGTAATAGCATCCTAGGCCGTCATTACCCTACGATGGCAGATAATGACGGCCACTGAAGGACTTTAAATCATAATTCCATCATTTTAGTTTTTTATTTCTTCATTACATTTCCCGTTCTGTAGCACTCTCCAATATACCCGGTTTTTGTCGATCCCTCTTGAGCAATTGAGACGTTATTGTAGACATAGCTTAGAGGGTCGGCATTCCCCACCTTTACCGTATCACTCCATCGATTTGATCAACCAAATTTTTTCTATTAAATTGGTGATATTGCTGTTATTTCAAAAGTATAAGAACATATTGTTTCATAGTTATACGTCCAAATGCATATTGAGTCATTCATACTCATGATAATGTGTAGGTACTGAAAAATCGTCATTACCAAAATTTATCTTTCATGCACTTTTATTAATTTTTTAAGGTCGTTGTCACCTAACGCGGTGGATCCTAATAGTTTTTCAAGAAGTGCTAGTCATTCCAGTTTCGAAACTCATTCCTTACCACGTAGAGGGAATAAAAGTAGAACGCCAATTGATGATGAACCCAAGTTACCGTTCGGATCAAGATCGATGGCCGAACACGAATGGGAGAAACTTCAACAGGCGCACGTCCTAGCCAACGTCCAACAAGCTTTCGACGTCTCTAGCGATCCAGAAGGTAATGTTATACCCATATTTATATTTGGCAATGTCATTCGTTCTTATATAAAACGGGTTTAGAGTTTGTTGAATGGTATGAAAAGCAGCACTCATACGAACAGGTTTTATGTTGGAGGGCAGTGAGCCAATTTTTGAAACGAACAATCACACTATGCTACGCAGTTCTATAGCGGACTTTATTGTATAAAGATACGAAGGCTCTCAGCTAGTTGAAATTTTTTTGATAAAGTGTGCAGATGTGAATGAGTAATCTCGGATCTTTCACATTTGGTTATTCATTGTCTTTTACACATTTTAACATTGCGGTACCTCTGTTCAGTTCAAAAATTAGTCATGTGCCACATTTTAGAACTCGTTGGACTCTCAACCAATCTCTCTTCAGAAGACTTGGACTGCATGATGCGAAGTGGTTGTGGTGCTAGAGCATTTTCCTCTCACCTAGAAGACGGACTGAATTCTATCCCACCGTCTGTCACGGTGCTAAAGGTGTTCGGTATCAACTTTTACGTTACAGCTCACGTATCTGTGTCTCCCTTGTTCCCTTCTTTTGAGAAGTTTTCTCCGAAAACATGGGAGATTCGTACCAACAAATTTTATGAAAAAAAAAATGTCGCATCTTCATAGTTCAAATGAGATAACACAGTTAAAGGGCATATGGAATACAAGGTATTATAAAACAGCAAGTTTCTGACAAAAAGACGAATATAGGCACAGGGGTAGCGAAGTTTGAAGATAATAGACAGTTATTGCAACCTCTAATGTGATGATACTTTAATAAAGTTTTCCTTTATTTGACATATATTCAAAATGTCATTTACAATTTTCCTTTATCAAAATACTGGTATTTACAGTATTTGATTTAAATAAAGGAACAGAAACTTTTATTTAAGTCGTCTTTATTTTGTACGAAGGCGTAGAAGGGCCACGAACAATTTTTTTTGGAATCCCGACTTTAATATCGGACCCCCGACTTCAATCTCGGACCTCCGACTTTAATCTCGGACCCCCGACTTTAATCTCGGACTCCCGACTTTAATCTCGGGGGTCCGACTTTAATCTCGGACCCCTGACTTTATCTCGGGGATCCGACTCTAATCTCGGACCCCCGACTTTAATCTCGGACCCCCAACTTTAATCTCGGACCCCCGACTTTAATCTCGGACCCCCCGACTTTAATCTCGGACCACTGACTTTAATCTCGGGGGTCCGAATTTAATCTCGGGGGTCCGACTTTAATCTCGGGTGTCCGACTTTAATCTCAGGGGTCCGACTTTAATCTCGGACCCCCGACTTCAATCTCGGACCCCCGATTTTAATCTCGGGGGTCCGACTTTAATCTTGAACCCCCGACTCTAATCTCGGACCCCCGACTTTAATCTCGGGGGTTCGACTTTAATCTCGGGGGTCCGACTTTAATCTCGGACCCCCGACTTGAATCTCGGACCCCTGACTTTAATCTCGGACCCCCGACTTTATTCTCGGGATTCGACTCAGAGAATAAAGTCGGGGGTCCGAGATTAAAGTCGGACCCCCGAGATTAAAGTCGGGGGTCCGAGATTGAAGTCGGACCCCCGAGATTAAAGTCGGACCCCCGAGATTAAAGTCGGACCCCCGAGATTAAAGTCGGGGGTCCGAGATTAAAGTCGGGGGTCCGAGATTGAAGTCGGGGGTCCGAGATTAAAGTCGGACCCCCGAGATTAAAGTCAGGAGTCCGAGATTAAAGTCGGACCCCCGAGATTAAAGTCGGGGGTCCGAGATTAAAGTCGGAGGTCCGAGATTAAAGTCGGAGGTTCAAGATTAAAGTCGGACCCCCGAGATTAAAATCGGGGGTCCGAGATTGAAGTCGGGGGTCCGAGATTAAAGTCGGGATTCCAAAAACAAATTGTTCGTGGCCCTTCTACGCCTTCGTAATTTTGACATATCTGCCAAATTTTTGTGTAATCAATAAATTTGCAGTGAACATCAAAACTTAGTAGTAGCATTGTTTATATAGAAGTAAGATAGTTAGTCAATGCCTGTGTAATTGGCGTTGGACGCAAACGCGAGTGTCAACTAGCGTGATTAGTTACAAACATGAAGATTTGACGTCATTTTAATGCAGGTTCCTTCAAAAAACCCTGATTTTAATGCTGTCCAATTGTTTCAATCAAGTTACGGCATGACTTGGAGGCCAGATCACTGAAGTTACGACATGACTTGGATGCGAGCTCACTATCGCCATCTACATGTCGCATCCATTTTGATCCAATTATAATCCCATAAGGTTGACTATCTTCTATATAAACAATGGTAGTAGATTTTATGTGACAAAAATGGTAAGTTCAAAGTAGGTTATCATGAGGAAAAAGATAAAAAACGTCCCAGATTTACGTACAAGGACAATGGTTTTCCTCAAACCAAAGCTGGACGCGGGAGCCAGGGCGGGAACAGAAAGTGGGAACCGTACGAATTGCTATAAAAACAGTACAAACAAATCTCGCTGTTTGCCTGCATTCCGGAATACTGATAATCCCACCGGTATGCATATGTACTTATTCTGCTATAGAATTTAGTCTCGCGTTCATCTCGTTCCCGCTCTCGTCCCGCGTTCAAGCGTTGGTTTGGGAAAACCTTATTCTTCTTCAAGTTGTGCCTCGTAAGCATATTGCAAATGCATGCGCTGTTTGGGAAGGAGTAGAAAATATATGCTGCAGTTGATTTAAAAATAATTTTCTTTGTAAACTAATCGACAGCACATACAAATGATATGTTATGAGATGGTGATTGGGATGAATAGATGGAAAGATTTGAACTTTGACGTACTTGTCAAAATAAAGTTTAAGTAAAAGCATCTAGAAAGAAGGTTGTTGCAATAACACCATTACGAAACAGAATTACAAATCACAATACAGGATACTTTAATTAAAGTTTCTTGTAATTAAGTTAACTTATTTCAGTTTGCAATAACTCTCTAGTATCTACTGACATCTATTGAAGGACAAATTGAGTGAAGTTCATGTGAAATGAAAGTGAAGATGAAGAATGTCAAGTTTTTAACAGTGTCTATAAATCGCCCACCTAATGGAGATTTAGACACACGTCTCAGGGTGTTAGAATTCATTCTGACTAGGGTTGTGCACGAGAATTGTAATATAATCATATCGGGAGATTTTAAGATATACTTCAATAGCAACAGTAACGAAAGAAAACTTTGGTTCACTGATTAATTCTTTCAATATTTTCCACACAAGTGATGAGCCAACTCGAATAACAAGTTTAAGCAAATCCTGTGTAGATAATATACTCGTCAATATCGAGTTCGATTACAAGGCAGAGGTATTGCACTCAATATGATTTCAGATCACACAGCTAAAAAAAATCAATGTATACTTGGAACCAGACCACTCAAAAAATTTTATCTGACAAGTGCACAGTACTCAACTTCCGGCAATGGTGGAGGACAGACGGCGTCCTCAGTTGGAAGTCAAGTAAATGTGTGTGAATGGTAAAATTTGTTGAAAATTAGCAGTATTGTGCATCGTTTATAAGTGTTATGTGAATTTGTCTACTTCTCTAGCTTCCTACGCCGGTATCCAGGCCGACAACGGATTTGTCGGAGCTAGGGGCCATACTGCTATTTGAAACTACTTGAATTTATTTCAAATTACCTGATCTGGAGAAATTGTTTCCGTATGGAGACAGAAATCCAAAAATTAACATAGAAGACGAAGAAGAAGTGTACAGTAACGGAAGCAAGAGAGAGTTTACAACAAGACTTTCGAACTCAAATTTGGATAAAGTTATGTACAAAAATCCTGAAGAAGTAAACAAACAATGGGAATTATTCCATGAAACATTTTTTTTTTCATTTCAGTTATTGTTTTCCTTTGAAAACATCTACTGAATGGAGTTACAGAACAAAATATGAAACCAGCAATAAATCTGAAATCAATGAATTAAAAAAAAACCTTGATATACTATACGTACTAGCAAATTCCAAGCCAGTTAGTAAAGACCAATACAAAAAAGTTAAAAAAAGAATACAACAGGCTACTTATGGAACATAGGGCTAATAATTACCAATTTAAAATAGACAACTCGACAAAAAAAGTAAAACAACTTGAGGTATTGTCAATGACATTAAAGGTAAATATAAATCTAGAGAATTTCCTAGTCCATAAGCGAACAAAATAAACGATTTTATGATAGATAATACAAATACACTATTTATCCAAACTGAAAATAGGTATACCTTTTTCATGTAAAAATTGTCAAATCTGAAATTGCACCAATATTAACCTACATATATTCAAAATCATTTGAGTTGGCAATAGTACCAGATAATAATAATAATAATAATAATAATAATAATAATAATAATAATAATAATAATAATAATAATAATAATAATAATAATAATAATAATAATAATAATAATAATAATAATAATAATAATAATAATAATAATAATAATAATAATAATAATAATAATAATAATAATAATAATAATAATAATAATAATAATAATAATAATAATAATAATAATAATAATAATAATAATAATAATAATAATAATAATAATAATAATAATAATAATAATAATAATAATAATAATAATAATAATAATAATAATAATAATAATAATAATAATAATAATAATAATAATAATAATAATAATAATAATAATAATAATAATAATAATAATAATAATAATAATAATAATAATAATAATAATAATAATAATAATAATAATAATAATAATAATAATAATAATAATAATAATAATAATAATAATAATAATAATAATAGTTTATTCCTGTACAATATTTTTCTACATCATAATCAAAACCATATCAGTTAAAAATGATTGTGCAAAAACAAACGAATACCCACAAAAGTTTCCTTGCTCGTGGGTCTCATTGTCCTTATGCAATAAAGTTTAACCTTCATTTATGGTTTGTATAAGTCTACCAGGAAAATATAAAAAGAGTTTACGATGTAACAATAACAAATGTGTGTATGTATATAAAAAGTGATAAATGTGTAAACAAGAGATTTTTTTTAATTTGAACAGAGAAGTTAATTTGTACATTTAAGAAAGTCTACCAGTAAAAACATCAAAAAGAAAAGTTTACTATGCAACAACAACAAACAAATATAAAAAAAAGTTGATAAAACATATAAACATGAGCATTTTAAAATTTATATATCAAATGAAAATTGCTCTAGTATCACCCATATTTAAAAATGGCAAAAAACTGATTTAAATTATTTTAGGCCTATATCCATACTTCCAATCTTTTCCAAAATTTTAGAAAAAGTCGTTAATTGTAGGCTCTATGAGTATTTAGAACAAAAAAACATTTTATTTGATCGTCAATATGGATTCCGTAGATCCAGAGACACAGAAAGAGCGGCACAAGATGTAATATCATTTGTACAAAAAAAAAGTTGTTGCCATATTGTCTCTCGATTTGTGTAAAGCTTTTGACACTGTTGACCATGGGATTATATTGAGAAAATTGGATAAAATTGGTGTCAGAGGGAACGTTTTCACTTGGTTCGAAAACTTTTTGACCAAAAGAAAACAATATGTGTGCATTGGGGGAAATAAGAGTCAGCATAAAAATGTGAATAATGGTGTACCACAGGGATCTGTGTTAGGACCTGTGCTATTCCTTATTTATATCAATTCCATTTCTTTTTTGAAATTGAAAGGTTCTCTCAAATTATTTGCAGATTTATTCTGGACCAGATCTAAAATTCATTGAAAGTGATATAAAGTATAATATTTCTAGAATACTCTCATGGTTAAAATTTCATAAATTGACACTGAATTTTTCTAAATCCTCATACATATTCATATCGACAAAAATGATGAGAAATACCTTTCCACCTATATAATTTGAAAATAATCATATAATATACAAAAATTGTATAACATTTCTGGGTCTTGATGAAATCCTCAGTTGGCAAAAACACATAGAAATGATTCGTAAAAAAATATCACCCATAATTGGCATTCTTTACAAAATTAGAGGGTACTTAGAAAGAAAAATTTTGATGAACATTTATTTCAGTTTCATATATTCCAGATCGCAGTATTTAGTTTCTATATGGGGATCTGCTAAAGCTTCTGTATTGAAACCACTTAAAAAACTTCAGAACAAATAAATCAAATGTATATACAAATACCTCATCTAGAACCTACTGAAAATTTATTTAGGCCAAAAAATTTATTAAATTTGGATTCTCTTTATAAATTGGGAGTATGTTCATTTATTCACCTCAGCAGAATAAAAAAGAAATATACAAGTTTAAATCTTCATGACAATATTCCAATTCATAATCATGGAACAAGAAACATTCATGAATTGCAGATTGATAGAATCAGGACTGAAATTGGAAGAAAAGGTATAATGCATAATGGTATACTCATTTATAATAAACTACCAAGCACATTGAAAAACATGAAATGTTCCTTAAAATTTAAGTATAAATTGAAACAATATTTTAAAAAATGAATCTGATTTGACAATTTATTATATTATTACTTTTTTTTAATTAACTATTTTTCATTTTAAATATTTCCCTAGTATAAGCAGCCTATGTTTCTTGGGAATAATAAAGTTATTATTATTATTATTATTATTAATGATAAATAAAGAGGAAATAAAATCTTCCAATTTACACAAAAAATATATACTTGTAACGTGCTTACAATTGTTTCGACACACGGTGTCATCATCTGAGCGAGTTATCAACTAAAGAAACGTCAAAATCACCTTCTTAAATATTAAAATAACATGCATGAAATTTCACTAATGACAATTGCAGGTATGAAATTTCCTAATGACATATAGCTTGGATTAGGGAGCATTTGAGTAGTTACTAGTGAGATAATTAATTATAGGTGAATTGTACAGGTCAATTTGGTCATTGAGAACTAAATTGCTATTGTTACGTAAATGTTTCTTGATTTCTATGCATTCTAATATGTTTAATTTTTGACCTTTAGGTTGAATATGCAAAATTTCAGGGTTTTGTGTGAAGTTATGGTTATTGTCAATAAGGTGGTTGGCATAGTTTGAGTCCTGTTTATTTAATCTGTAACTTCTCAAATGCTCACCGAATTTTTGATTAAAACTACGGCCTGTCTGGCCTATATATAATGCATTGCAATCCTCACACTCAAGTTTGTAAACCTCCGACTTCTTGAATTTATCCCGTACAGACTTTGCGTTGTTAATAAAGGAATATAAGTTATTGTTGGTTTTGAATGCAACAAATTCAAAACCAACAATAACAATAACTTATATTCCTTTATTAACAACGCAAAGTCTGTACGGGATAAATTCAAGAAGTCGGGGGTTTACAAACTTGAGTGTGAGGATTGCAATGCATTATATATAGGCCAGACATGCCGTAGTTTTAATCAAAGATTCGGTGAGCATTTGAGAAGTTACAGATTAAATAAACAGGACTCAAACTATGCCAACCACCTTATTGACAATAACCATAACTTCACACAAAACCCTGAAATTTTGCATATTCAACCTAAAGGTCAAAAATTAAACATATTAGAATCCATAGATATCAAGAAACATTTACGTAACAATAGCAATTTAGTTCTCAATGACCAAATTGACCTGTACAATTCACCTATAATTAATTATCTCACTAGTAACTACTCAAATGCTCCCTAATCCAAGCTATATGTCATTAGGAAATTTCATACCTGCAATTGTCATTAGTGAAATTTCATGCATGTTATTTTAATATTTAAGAAGGTGATTTTGACGTTTCTTTAGTTGATAACTCGCTCAGATGATGACACCGTGTGTCGAAACAATTGTAAGCACGTTACAAGTATATATTTTTTGTGTAAATTGGAAGATTTTATTTCCTCTTTATTTATCATTCATGATGAATTTACACATATTAAATGCCACCACGATAGAACATTATTATTATTATTATGAGCCTGTATCACACAGAATACTGTGATATTCTGTGAAATAAAATCTGTTTACTATTATTAGGTAGATATCCTTTCCTATCGAACCTATAAACATGCAATGTTTCTGGAAAATTAAAGTTGATGGAGAATTCAAGTAATAGGTATATAAATATACAAATTGAAATGCAGGTGATGACGCTGACAGCATCTTCAGCACTCAAGACATGCTATCGCCCAGCGGCCACACAGACGCCCAGACGTTAGCGATGATGCTCCAGGAACAACTGGACGCCATCAACAACGAGATCAGGCTGATACAGGAGGAGAAGCAGAACACCGAAGCCAGAGCCGAAGAGCTGGAATCGCGCGTGGGCAGCATGGAACACATGAATCTGCTGGCAAGAGGAAGGAGTCTGGAGCGACAAAGCCCTCCCGTAAGCGGTAGATCTACACCTAAATCACATCACTCTCCTCAGAGGGACTATTTACATAAGTATCACACGGTGAGCTGGGTTGTCTTGTCTGTCATTGTACATCAACTGCTTCGTTTTCTGTTTGGTTTCTCTGCAAGGATTCACCCCGCCTTTACTAAAGTTTTAGTGATTAGTGATTTTCGTGAGTTACTCCTTTCCCCTCTTAGAGGTAAAACCTGTGTTTGCGTTGTTTCGAATGATTTATAGGCTATTTTTATAACCTCGGTCACTTCACACAAATTATTGTACTACTATTCGTTTAGTGCATAACTGACAGCTCTGGAGGTACAACAAAGTCATAGGTAGAAAAATAAGAAGAAAGAACCTCACTTTTTTGTTTCTGCTGTGTTTATACCATATATCTATTAACTACGAATATGGATAAGGACAGCCTATGTAATGCCAAAAAAAATGAGCATCGACTTCGAATTGGGCGCTGCTAAATTAAAGCGCTTGCGCCAGAGATTCCTATTCAAAGACACGATTTTGTTTTTTCATCTCTTTCTAGCGTGCATGGTTTGGCAGCAACGATTATCGAAGATATGGGAAAGAAACATATCTTATGTGATGCTAATTCGGCAAATTCTAACATAACCTCATAATCTGGATAAGGTTACAGAGAGCAAGTGTATATTGTGTTAATTATAAGAGGGCGGCTCTATATGGGTTTTATTCTTGAGAATATGATACATTTTATAAATTTATAGATTCATGCCTGAAAGAATTTAAGATCGCCTCCTTTTACTTCGAGTTCGTGTTCAGGAGGCAAAAATACATTACTACCGGTAAACTATTTTTTTCGGCGGTTAAGAGTCCGATGTGGAACGAGATTTATCTTTTCAAACAACTGTCCGTCACATTCCCAATCCATATAGTTCCTCAAGTTTACGGAGTTTTTATCCGCTTTTGGCAGAAAATTGATTGAACTCTGGTAGCAGGTAACAAACAGACATTTCATTATTAGAGTTACAAATGGATCAATGAATCGTTTTTTTAATGACACGAAGTTTAATTGGCCGTCTTGCATAATTCTCATTCTTCATTTATCCACATTATAGAAAAATGTTAGCCCATTTCAATACGGTTGAAAATGTTGAAAGAATCATAACCTTAAAAATGTATGACATTTCTCGTGATTCAGAATTTGGCATGCGCAATAGTTTCCCAGCGCCCGTTTGAGAAAAGGTAAGATAGATATTTTTGGTTTCAATTTCATTACATTGCGTCTTATGGCGTGTTATCAATATTCGTAGTTGATAGAAATATGATTTATACTGTTTCTGCTGTGTTATTTGCATTATGTGATATTTTTCCCTCTTATAAACTGTATGTTTCTTGGGAAAATAAATTGAATTGAATTGAATTGTTTCACTGTTTCAGTTGTATTTTTTCTGTTTCTGCTGTTTTGTAGAAACTTAGGAATAATGGACCAAATTCAAGTTTAGGTGATGTTCATAGACAACTGTATAAAGATAAAATATCAGTAATACTTAATACTTCTCGAAGCTGAAGAATTATCAACAGATATTTCATTTTTGACAAGGACATTTTGAGTTTCATGTCATTTTCCGCTGCCGCTGCCATCCAAGATAAAAGTTGGTTAACTACCGGCGGCAGTGACAACAGCAACTGCAACGGCAGCGAATCTATAATCACATGCATGAGCAACCCCACACAGCATGAAGTCATCTTAAAGACGTCTTCAAGACGTCCACCCTAAGATGTTCGAGACGTCGCCAAGACGTCCAGTAAAATCTTGAAGGAGTCCAAAAGACGTCGTTAAGACGTACATTGTTACAAAACGGGATGTCTTAAACACGTCTCCAAGATGCCCATGTGGACATAATCAGGACGTCTTACAGACATCTCTCGAATGTCTAGTTTATGTCTGATTTGGGCATGAATGGACCCTTTTCTGGACATTAAAGAGACTTTATTTAATATTCAGTATATTGCAGGTTTGAAATAAAATTGAAAAAACAAAATTATAGGAATTTTATTGAATTATATTCTATAACTTTTGTATTATTTATAACTTTGAAAATGTTCCTCTCAGTTTCCTTCCGATCGGTAAAAACTTTTGTCATCTCACTGGCACCTGGAACAATAATAGAAATTGATGAATTATAAATAAATTAAGTTTTTAGTTTTTCAGATTTTGAGAATTTTCATCTCTCATCAAAAAAAAACTATCACCTATCGTTGATAACAGTTTTGCAGTTGGATAAGTTTTTTTGCTGGTAGGATATACATAACCAATAAATTCAAGTGGAATCATAATAAAACCAACAATATTATATGCGTGCCTAAAGACATGACAATTTTCGTCCATGTTGGCGAAGGCATTTCAACCGAAGTCGTTATGGCGGATAGCGTGGGAAGTATTGCAAACAGAATATCACCCCTTGAAAATATCAGAGTATGAGTGAAGATGAATTGATCAGTTCATTCTTTATAACCAAATTTTTGAGCAATTGACCTCACAATTTTTAGAAAACCAATAACTAAGTTAGTAAGTTTTCTTTCTCATTACAAAAACCACGAAAACTTATTTTCTCAAAAAAATAAATCAGGAAACATGGTGAATCTTGGAAATATTATCATTTTCACTGTCTATACCTGTCGCTTCATTATTTACAATAAAAAACATCATTTGCGCCTTCTGCACCCGTCAATTCATCTTCACTCATACTCTGATATTTTCAAGGGATGACATTCTCTTTGCAATACTTCCCACGCTATCCGCCATCACGATTTCGGTTGAACTGCCTTCGTCAACAAGGACGAGAATTGTCATGCCTTTTGGCACGCATATAATATTTCTGTAGCGCCATTACGTATGAAATAGACTTACCTCGAGTTGAAATATAACACAATAACAACTAATAAGTTGATAACATATTTGCCAGATTCAACGAAACGACGAAACTACGAAACACATTACAGACCGGCGCAACAATTAAAAACTGTTGGAATCGTTGGAGAGTGAGGTCGAAAAAGGACGAGGAGTTCCGACGCCCAACGAATCAAATGCTAAATCTATTTCAATTTTATGATTGGTAGAAAACTGACACTTGTCAAATTCCACCTATTGAAAGGTCGGATATTTTCGGATATATTTTTACTGAAAATTACTGCTCCTTTTAGAAATACTTATTTGTAAAAAAATCAACATTCTGTACCAATACGGTAGACATCCGTAAAGGTACGTCTCTAAGACATCCCGAAACAGACGTCTTTGAGACGTCCATTTTATGCCTCTGGACGTTCAGGCATTATATGGACATAAATTGGACGTCTTTAAGACGTCCAGTGCTGTGTGGGACAACAACATCTATCTTCGTACGGCAACGTCAACTGCAACGACTGCGGCTGCGACTCAATCTATAAATCCAGCTTATTTTCTATAGACGGCATAACAAGAAAACAAGAGGAAGTTACGTTGACAGGAAAAAAGCATATTGGATGCCATTCACTAATAAGCCTGCTGGACCCTAAAGCTAACAAATCCCCAGCATCTGAACCTCACTGAAGATGAACCCCTATATAAAAGGGAGGCAACCTCATCAGATATATATCCTGTTTCCGAGGAAGAGAAAGAAATTTTACTGATGAGCTTGGTCGAGTCCATAGGGGCAGTGATTCATTCAATTATCAGACCATTTTCAGAATATTTGGAATAGAAAGTAAATTCAAAAAGAAGTTTGTTTTAATGAATATTTATAGAGATAAATAAATTACATGCTTTGATTCTTTCTGCCCTATAATTGCACCATTGTGAAAACACTCTTCGTTTTCACTAAATAATTAACAATATCATCAGGATACATTATTTTTGGAAAAAGTTAAATATCTGTTGATAATTCTTCAGCTTCCAGATGATATTGCATTATTGCTGTAAAGTCCATTATTCCTAAATTTCAACAAAATAGCAAAACATTAAAAAGACGACAGAAACAGAAAAAACTCCAAAAAATGTTGTTCAATTACAAAAGGAAAAGTGAGGTTCTTTCTTATTCCTTCTCTACGATTAAGGTTGTTGTACCTCCAGAGCTGTTAATTGTGCACTAAACCAATAGTAGTTATTGTGGGAAGGCCACTACTACATAAGCAAGTGGGGCCTTTGTGCATAGAACGGGAATACCTAGGTCTGTATTATTGTTTGATCACTAATTGTAAACCGGTTGGTGTACTAATCGAAATTTACAGTTATAATTACTCTCACACTTCTGCTCTCTCTGAATTCCTTATTTTATACACTGAAATTATTATCAGTTATATGCCGTAGACCTTACAATTTCTAGAAAATTATTGTTACAAAATAAACGGTGATAGAATCTACGTATTTTAAAGACAGTGGCAGCTAATGTGAAATATATTTTTGTGTAGTAAAGATTTTGAAATGGTTATTTTTGCGTTCGAGAATTCTCAGAATAATTTCGAGTTTAATGTTTTTTTTGTCAAACCACTTTAAATAAACTTTGATATACAGGCGTTAATAGGATATTGTCCACTCCTATAACTTTTGAATGAAATTATAGATTTACTTCAATTTTTGAGTCAATAAGTTTACCCTTTTTGTAGAATCATATTTTTTTTTTCTAAAGCATCAAAATAAGTCAAATAAACTGAATAGCTACATTTTGCAAAAAATATTGTATTGCTATCGTACCTGACATTTATTGCATTTATTGCAAGGGCGCACCCAATGGGAGGGCTTATAACCGTACCCCCGAAATTTCTCAATACCAGATGATTAATCACTAAAAATATTTTGAGATGTATTATGGATTTTGAAAATCAAAATAAAAAAATTAACCCCCTCCCTCCGAAAAAAAATCCTGATTTATTGCTTTGTCTAGCTACCGAGGTATTACGAACCATTATGTCAAAATTGTCAAAGTCAAAATATTCAGAAGTAGTAAAAACTTATAAACAGATCTGCATTCGCTGATAATATTGAAATTAATTGAAGAAATTGATAATTATAAACTAAAATTGTGATACTCCCTCCTATATCTACACATAAGCCCATATGAGAGGGAACTTTGCTATTTCCACTGCAAGAAAAACCCACAATACCACCAATTATAATAATAAGTTCTTAGTTGAAAAGTAGATATGCACTTGAAATCACAGAAAATTGTTATTCAAAGGCTGGATGCTATAGAAACGATAGATAGCAAAGAACAAATTTTATAGCTATAACAATGCTCGATTCATGTTATAAAATTTTTACTTTTAAAAACTACCATCATAAAACTCTTTTAGATTATAATAGACCATTTCTGATAACAATATTTTCACATCTTTCCTTTAACCAAAAAGTGATGTGATATTTTTTTAATTTATTGGAAGGTGATTAAACATTTTACATCCATTATAAATTATCAGGTTTTTGATAAGCGTACTTCTAGGAATTGGAAGTTTCAAATCATTATCATTTCGGATATAATATTATTTTATTATTATATTAATATTATAAGTTTATTCATAAATAAATACATACATAACTATAAAGTTTAGAATACATTGTATGAATAAACTGAAAATAAAAAACTATTCTACATTTCTACTAAAGAACTATTTTAAAACTAACAATAATTTTTTTTCATTTCCAATCTTATTTCTGTATAATTTCTTTTGTAATCTGAATATTTCATTTTTTTATGTCGAAACAACCATTAATTAATATTATTTATCAAATTATGAAAAATTTATCTTTCACTTTATTTTTGTAAGAATACATAGACTAGGTCTATTCACTATCTTTCAACGATATCGTTAGCAGTCGTAACCAAGCGATAAGCCGTTGAATAACGATAAAATCACAGAATCGTATTCACTATCTGTTTATTCATCGTTATTTAACGATATATCGTTGCCAAAACATCGCTGAGCAGACGACACCTATTTGGCTGTCATAACTGTCAACGATAATAGACGTGTTCAGCAAAAAGATTATTCTCACTCGTCCTTTTCAAAATTTAAATAGTAATCCAATGGAAATGGATCAGTTCGAGCGGGACGTATTGGTTGTAATCCTAGAAGAACTATGAAGAAGGTGTTATGATGATTTATGAAGGTAGATCGGATCACGTATCTGTTATTCCGTAGAGAGTTGAATCGGAGATTCAATAGATAGCTGAGGAATATCAGCAACCCTCTCGAGACTCCTGAAGAAAATTTTCGGAAAGATTTTAGATCAAGTAGAGAACTGGCATGGGAGTTATTTAATGAAATGAGCGATCACTCTGCAATGTCCTTCAGGAATACGAGGATACCTTCAAGTTATACAAGTAAACAAAAAATAGTAAATTTTCATTTAAAAACCAATTACACAGTTTTCTTTTAGCATTGCATTTTTTTGCTCATGGCAATTACCAGAAGTCTATGGCAAAAGATAAATCGTGTGTCATGTCCCAGTCTTCGGTTGGCAGCAGGTGTATTCACGAAGTATCAGAAATATTGGTTGCTTATTTGGACCCTTTATTTATATAAAATTCCCAACAGAGCTGTTCAGTTAGGCTGTTAGGAGGTGCCAAGTTTCTTTGAGAATTTCTGGTTTACTTGGTTCATACTTATTTGTACGAAACCACTAATTTGTTTTTCAATTTATCCAAATATACGGAAAATTGTTGCCTTTATAATAGTTTCACAACTTTTTTTCCACAGTTCCGTAATATTCACCAATTTCCATAATTGATTCAAGTTTCCTTAAAATAGTCAAATTACTGAAACAGGCAGTTTCAACAATTTGTTTTCATTCATCATTCGAACACAACACATGAATTTATATGTACTACCCGTCTCAAAAATTCAGGTTGGTCGTTATTCATTCGGTAACGATTGAAGCCGTAACGACATTGTTTACAGAATACGAATTTCCGAATTGTCGTTTAGATTGACGTAATCGTAAATTGAACTACAATCGTTAATCAACGACTCGTTAAATAACGAATTTTTAGAGAATAGACCTGTTAGTCATTTTAATAATATCTGGTAGTATATCAAACAATTTTGGGATAATGTGAATGAAATTTCTTGTGCCTTTTATTTTATTCAATCTAGTTTTAACTGTGACTGCTCTTTTATACCTCGCCTCATAAAGATGATCACCAAAATTGATATCCTTTTTATTTTTGAAAATGTGGATTAGAATTCTATACATAAACAATTGTACAATATCAAATTTTCTACTTTTTTACATAGAACATCGGAAGGAAACAAATGATTTTGATCATATATTATTTTTAAGATTTTTATTAATAATCAGAACTTTGTTTTATGTTTGTGTCAAACAGTTTCAAGTATAAAATTGCAATAACTGTTAGAATGTTATGTTAGGTCCGCCATGCAATCTGATATCATATTCAAAATGTAGTCATTTATGGTTACCATCTCTAATAAAATTGTTGTTAATTAAAAAGGTACAGGATTCCCAAATATGTTTTTCAGTAATTCGATATTTTAATTTGAGTCGTAATTCCTTATTTTTTTATTTTAAAAGCAATAAAGAAAATATTTGCATATTTCTTTGTATTTTTTGTATATTGACATTGAAAAAATGGTATAACTACTTTATATGAAAAAAAAGTTGCTATTGTTCACCTTCATGTTTAGCTTACATATTTTTATATTCACATATTCACATATTCTCAGTAGAATGAAATATTTTATTAATATATGGGAAACGTGTTCTAAAAATAATTTCAATTAAATCTCTGTTGTATACAGGAAAGCGTTGAAAGTACTTTATCCTTTACCATTTGACATTTGGAGGGGCAATATGCAGTGGAAACTCTCAAAGTATCTTAATTCATTATCAATAAAATGACGAAGTCCAATTTTGTACTAACCAGAAATTCAGGAATTCACAATTACCGTACGCGACAACATAACTTGTTCCATCTAGATTCTGCAAACTCTGTAATTGGCCAGAAAATACCCATGAAGCTCTTTCAAAATTCAATGAAATACCCGAAGACATAAAAAATTGTAGAAATATCACTGAATTTAAAATCAAATTAAAAATGTATTTTCTGTAAAAAGAAAATGACATTAAATGGAGTCTTTCCTTGTTTTGGTGTTTTTTGTTTCTTTGTAATTCTAAAAGTTACATTTAAAGAAATATGTAAATACAAAAAGGTTCTTGATCAGTCCCATACCAGTTTGATACTGTGTGACTACTAATCTACTAAATATACACTTTCGTAATTTTACAATTGTTTCTTAAAAAACATGATGATGTATCCACTAACTGCCATTGCCCCACTATAAAAAAATCTCAGTCAATCAAATACCTGGGGGTTATGGTAGATCAATTTCTGCGCTGGAACGAGCATATCACATACACTACAAATAGATTGCGAAAGCTGATTTACAAATTTTTCCAACTCAGAAATATTCTGAACAAAAATACGCTTATGATGATCTATAACGCCCTAGCTGAATCCATTATTCGTTACTGTATTGTTGTTTGGGGTGGAACTAATAAAACTACATTGTGGAATTTGGAGATGGTTCAAAATACCTTACTGAAAATCTTATTGAAGAAAAATAGAAGATTTTTGACTACGAAATTGTGTGAAGAAGCAGATGTCTTCAATGTGAAGAAACTATACATCTATCAATGTCTCCTGTGGGTTATTAGTACACCATTGACTTTTAAATCACACCCACATAACACCCGTTGGAACACAAACCAAAATATTGATGTCCCTTTAGTTAGACTTCGTCATAATCAGAGATTTGTAACATATATTGGACCCAAACTCTACAATCAATTACCCTCTGATCTAAAGAATGTCAAAAAAATTAAAACGAAACTGAAATTTTGTATAAAGAATAACTTCGATTGCTTAAATGCCACACTGGAAAACATTTATTGACCACACATATTTACTCTTGTTCATGAATTCGTCTACCTTTTCTATATCCAATATTTTTTAATTGTATCCATATTGATAATGAAAGCGAGAACGGTGATGCCACAAAACAAGCTTGCTTAGGTTGCATTTCCTTCTCTATACATTTGTATTCAATTCCCAGCTGCAAAACAAAAGTATCAAATGTATTTTTAAGTTACCATTTCTTGAATCTACATCACATTTATATGCTCCAAAAAATCTTTTTTCTACAAACGTCAAAAAATGACAAGGTTCGCTCATTGACAACAGAATGCGAAGTGGCACTTTTTTTCATTTTCATTCGTTACCATGACACCGTGCGCGAAGTAATGTGCGAAATATATTTCGCACACTGCATGTAAACTATATGGGATTTTCATATTCTAACCTATATGGTCCTCAACTCCTCAATCAAGCAAAAAACAAGAAATCGTTTATTTATTAATGTAGAACAATAATTAAGGCTTTCAAATTGTGAGAGATATTTTTCTGGCTTTATTTGCCACTCTTTAAATTGCTGATATGCATTTTCATACTGCCGCCTCGATTTCTCCGGTAAAAGGTTGGAAATTACGGAATTGGCCGCATCTATCAAGTTAGGTGGGGTACTGCTTAGTTCATCGTCGCTCGAAATTTCCATTCTTTTACAATAATAAATATCACGCACGAAATTGACGCGAATAAAAAGTCACTCCAAAATAATTATCAAGAACTGTCACTTTGAAATAATTGTCAACAAATGCCATTTTATTTCCATAGTTACAGTAATTACTTGATTTGGAAAAATTATTTAAGCCAGTTCAATACTATTTTTCATAGTTATTACTTATTTTAGAACAATATTTTTGACGTTTGTAGAAAAAAATTTGTTTGCATCTCATGCGCGAAATACTTTGGTAATCTCGACTATTTTTTTTAACTCGGCTGCGCCTCGTTAAAAAAAATCAGTTCTCGATCACCAAAGTAGCATTTCGCGCACTAGATACAAAAATAACTATTGGATATCAATTCTTTGTACAAATTGAAAATATGTATATTCATCCATGCTGTCATCAATAATAGGAAACATTCATCTCTGGAATTTAATTAAACTGATACCATACACAATCACCAAACTAGACAATCAAATAGTCTCATCACGCATAGAATAAAGACAAACATTAGGAAAAAGTCAATTTTATATAATGGAATTTTGATATTCAATAATATACCCAATAAATTAAAAAATATCGTACAAAAAGATCGTTTCAAATTTCATTTAAAGAAGTACTTATTACAATGATACTTGAAAAAAAACTGATGCAAACATTTTCAACTTGAAATTTTGTTGTTTATTGTATTAGTTATAGATTTAGGTCCTTATTATAAACATTTGTTTCTTGGGGCCAATAAAGATTATTATTATTATTATTATTGATATTATATTTGTAACTGATAATACATTATAATCGATTATATTTATAACTGTTCATTTACTATTGTGCACTGTCATTAACTGAATGAATTACTTACTTACTTATTTCACACTTTGATAACAATATTTATTAAGAATTGGGTATACATTTATTTTATGCTGTAGCATTGAATTATGGATAAACCTTATTATCATTATTCACCATTTTTCTATCCATCGAATCAGCTACTGAAAGTACTGGAAGGCCTTATCCAAGATTAAAATAAAAAAATATCATTCAATTAAATAAATCATTGAGAAAATTACCAGTTTTTAGTAAATTTCACATTTATTATGAATAATTTGGAAGTTATGTTCAAATAGGATAGGAAAAATTGAAAAAAAAATCAGAGGCTGCTAAAGTGTCAGCGGATTTCAAGCTGAAGAACCTGAAATGTAAAAATAAATGTTTGTAAGATCTGGAAAGTGGTGAATGAATTAACTGGGCAGAAACTGAAGCAGAGCAGAGTCGTTGAATTATTTGAAAACAACCAAATTATTACGGATGACTCAAAGAAAATAGCAAATATTTTAAATAATCATTTTTGTGATGTAGGATCTGAGTTAGCTGAAAAAATTGACGAAACAAATGAATATCTATTCATTGAAAATTCCTATAATTCTAGTAATATATTTTGGTCACCTATCACAGAAAATGAAATAATCAACTTAACAAATGAACTTAAAAATGATTCTGCCCCTGGCCCAAATAGAATTAATGTTGTATATTCAAAGTCTACTTCACCCAAAAATAATTTATTTAACGAAATACAATGATTCAATAACACAATACTCTAATCACGGAACTAGGTATTTATATTCGACTTTCACTTCACTGACTGCCCGTCTGTCTGCAGCGTCGTTCTTTTTATATCGAACGCTCACTTCGTGAAGCCTCGAATCTTCCAAATTCTTCTCGGTGCATAGCGCAACAACAGTTACCCGCGGCCGAGTGCCGGCTACGTAAGAGTTCAGGTCCGGCATCGCCCGCAGCTTCGCCACATTGCCCCCTTCTTAGAGATATTTCGTCCCGAAATGTCTTCCTTGGAGTGTGTCGATATTTGCAGAATTCCCCATATCTGCATCGTGAAGTTCGATGGAAATAACACTCCACAGTCTTCATGTTAGGTCGTGGAATAGGATTACAGCAAACCAAAATCTGGATGCCGCTTACTTCTTATAACTCTCCAATCCAGCCCATCAATACCACAGGATCATTTTGGGATTGCCAAGTCCACCAGATTCTGGTCCACCATCGTATCTCTCAGTTGGGTGAGGCTCCTCCAGACATCTTCATAGGACGGTTTATCTTGGGAATGCTTCTTGGTCACCAGGTAGTAAATGTTCCTCTGGCCCTTCTTCAGCTGTAGCACACCTCCAATTTCTGGGTTCTGTTTTCGTAGTGCTTGGAGTTGGCCAAATTTCTTGGAGAACACTACAGCGATGCCCCTGGACATTCGAAGATCTTCTGCGACGCAGTGTGCTAGGGCGTAATCCACTGGCACTTTGAAAAGGTCCCGTGGCTCCTCTCGAGTTACCCCGTGTGACACTTTCTGTCCATTTGAGAATAAGGACATGAATTTCTGGTACGTCATCGCATCCTCTGGTGGTCTGAGGGTGCGGACTTGGTCATGGTTCCCAGCGTAAGGTGCCAACCTGTTGAAATGCACGACCCTGGGTTTACCTCTGGGTGGCTTGTGGATTCGGTAAAGCAGGTCATTTATCCTCTTGACGATTTTGTACGGACCTTCCCATGAATTCCGTAATTTCGGTGACAGGCCCCGTCGACGCATCGGGTTGTACAGCCAAACTAGGTCACTAACATGAAATCCTCCAGCATTGGCCTTGATGTCATAAGTCGCTTTCATTCGGTCGCTGGCACTCTGGATGTTCAAACGGACTCGTTCGTGGATGTCCTCCATTCGCTGCCGGAGTTTGCTGACGTAGTCCTCTCCCGCGGTATCCTGTCCTGGTGGCATCCCAAACTTTAGGTCACAGGGAAGTCGCAGCTCTCGGCCCATTATGATACTAGCAGGGGTTTGGCCGGTCGACTCGTGTACTGCGGAACGGTAGGCCATCAGGAACAAATGGAGATACTGGTCCCAGTCTCTTTGATGGTCAGAGACTACCTTGGACAAGTGGCGATTGATAGTCCTGTTCATCCGCTCAACCATTCCATCGGACTGTGGATGTAGAGCTGTGGTTCTTATCTTTTGGATGTTCAGAATTTGGCACATTTCTTGGAACAGGTTGGATTCAAAATTTCTGTCTTGGTCTGAGTGCAGCTCCAAGGGGACACCGAATCGACATATCCATTCTTTCACCAAGACATCCGCGACGGTGATGGCTTCCTGGTTGGGCAGGGCATAGGCTTCGGCCCACTTGCTGAAATAGTCCATTGCCACAAGGATGTATTTATTTCCGTGATCTGATACGGGGAATGGGCCGGCGATGTCAATGGCGATTCTCTCGAATGGACTTCCTACGTTATACTGACGCATCGGGGCCTTGGGTCGTGTCCGAGGTCCATTGCTGGCAGCACAAACAGCACATTTTCTGCACCAGTCATTGACCTCAACTTGACAATTGACCCAGTAGAACCGTTGTCTTACTTTCTGCAGGGTCTTCGTCACACCCAGATGTCCTCCAGCAACTCCATCATGGATCTCTCGGAGTACTTCATGTCTTCTGTTCTTGGGTACCACTATCTGACATCTGTCCTCCCTACCATCTTCGGTCTCCAATACACGTTTCAGGACCCCATTTTCCAAGGTAAGGGAGTTCCATTGGGCCCAGTAGGATTTGACTGCTGGGGAATATCTTGCGATTTCCTGCCATGTCGGTCTTTGATTACTCTTTTTCCAACCGATGACTAAACCAAGATCTGGATCTCTTTCTTGGTCTTTCTGGACCTCGTTATCATTCCAGTTGTTGTCAACTGTCGTGGTTCTACAAATCGCTGCTTCCTTCTCTTCTGCCCGTCGGCAGTGTGAGCAGTCGTCTGGGCATGGTCTCCTTGACAGGGCATCTGCGTTCTTGTGGCCACTTCCTGCTCGATGTTCGATTTCGAAGTCAAATTCTTGGAGTCTTTCGATCCAACGTGCTACTTGGCCCTCGGGATTTTTTAACTGTAGAAGCCATTTAAGGGCTGCGCGGTCAGTCCTTAACAGGAATCTTCTCCCGTACACGTATTTGTAAAAGTGTTCTACTCCCTTGACAACAGCCAACAGTTCTCGTCTGGTGACACAGTAGTTACGCTCCGGTTTACTGAGAGTTTTACTGAAGTATCCGATGACCTTCTCTTGCCCATCCTGGATCTGGGACAAGACAGCTCCAAGTCCCACGTTGCTGGCATCCGTGTCCAAAATGAATTTTCCACTCGGAAGGGGATAACTTAAAATTGGTGCGTTGATCAATGCCACCTTCAGCTTCCTGAACGAGTCTTGGCATTCTTCGGACCATTGGAACTTTGTTTGTCCTTCCGTGAGCCTGGTCAGTGGTTTAGCGATGTTGGCGAACCCCAGCACATATCGGCGATAGTATGTGCACAAACCAAGGAAACTACGTAGTTGATGTATGTCTTTCGGAATAGGCCACTCCTTCACTGCTCTGATCTTCTCGTCATCCACTGCTACTCCGTGCCCAGAGACAACATGGCCAAGGTAACGTACTTCTTTTTGGAACAGGTGGCATTTCTTGGGGCTCAGCTTCAATCCAGAATTTTTCAGTCGCAGGAATACCTCCTCCAGGTTCTTAACGTGGTCTTCGAACGATTTGCCAACTACAATAATGTCATCGAGATATACCAGACACGTCCTCCATGAAAGTCCTTTCAGAACCGTCTCCATTAATCTCTCGAATGTGGCTGGAGCATTACAAAGCCCGAATGGCATAACGGTGAAATGCCACAGTCCTGAGCCGATGGTGAAGGCTGTCTTTTCTCTATCTTCTGGAGCCAGTTCTACCTGCCAGTATCCACTCTTCAGATCGAGGGTCGAGAAAATCGTGGAGCCGGCCAACGTGTCTAGGGTGTCGTCTATTCTCGGAAGAGGGTAACTGTCTTTCTTCGTCACGTTGTTCAGTTGACGATAGTCTACGCAAAAGCGCGTTGATCCATCTTTCTTCTTCACCAGCACAACTGGAGAGGACCATGGACTGTCGGATGGTTCAATAACTCCATCTCTCCCCATATCACTGACTATTTTGTCAGCCTCTTCCTTCTTGGCAAGAGGAAGTCTTCTAGCTGATTGTCGGATTGGTCGGGCATCCCCAGTATCAATTTTATGTTGAACTACATTCGTTCGACCCCCTTTTCCTTGTCCGGTATCGAAGATGTCTTGGTACTTCTTGACTAATTATCTCAATCTGTGCTGTTGGGCTGGTTTAATGCCCTTGGAAGAGAGGGTAACCAATTTTTCCAGTTCCGCTGTCAGGTTGTTGTCTTGACTAACAGTACCGTGTACACTCCTGATCACAGAGGAAATTGACGAGCAGTGCCCCAAAACAGTTCCTTTCTTCAAAGTCACTGGGTAATAATTGACATTCATTACCCTTACTGGCACAATTGTATGAGCACGCAACAAAGTCTTGCCTAGTGCAATCCCTCGTCCAATTTTCTCATCATGAAGCTTGGGCTCGAACATAACCACGCTTCCATTGCTCGCACCTCCATCCAAGCGAGCCTCCAGTATGGTCTCAGCCCTCTCGGGTACACTTACATCTTCAGCCAGCAGAACACAAATCATCTCCTCACTTCTTCCATGTAGCACCAGCCCTTCTCCGTTCACACGTAGGACGCCATCTTTGAAGTTCAATTCAAACCCTCGGGAATTCATGATGTCCATTCCAATAATTGCGTCGTCCTCAATGTCCGCTACTAATGCCCGATGTTTCACTTTTGTGCTGCCTAGAATCAGTTCAATTGGTAGCTCACCATGAACAGTGTCCGGCTCTCCTGTTGCTGTGCGTAGCTTCCAGGATGATGGTTCTATTCTCTCTGATGTTTTAGTGAAAGCAGGCCCAAGGATTGTCCTAGTCGCACCTGTATCTAGCAGCATGGTGCAAGGCTCGTTGTTGATGAGACCGTCTACAAAGACACCATTGTTTTGACGTTGAAGGACAGCGACATATGCATTGTTATCGGGGGCTTGCTGGATACAGGTCGACGATTGTCCCTCCTCATCGACCTTCTTTAGTTTTCCTGCATCGGTGTCGATTCTGAGAATGTTGGACATTTGTTGCGCACATGCCCAATTTTGCCACAATCTCAGCATCTTATCTGTCTTCTCTCGGGCAACATTTCCTTCACCACCTTCCTTATGGCAGCTTCCAGGTTAGTAGGCTCCTGTGGGTCTTCTTCAATAACTCGGACTTTACTCTGGCTTCTGCAGGATTGCTTCGCCGCCTCAAATTCCAAAGCGCGTGCCAGAGCATCCACGAGATGTATTGGATGAGCTAGTGTCAATGCTTGTCTGGTTTCCTGATCACGAAGTCCATCTAAGAAGGCCTGAACTGCTAGTCGCTCCATTACCTTTTCCGGTGTAGCTGGGTATGCAAGGCGAACCAAGCGTGCCATGTCGGCTTCATATTCCTGTAGGGATTCGCTTGATTTCTGGCAGCGGTTTTTCAGCTGTGAGTGGTATACATGTTCTAGATGGGTCTGTCCATACCGTAATTCCAGATGTTTGATCAGCTGCTCGTAGTTCTCTTGTTCTTGGGCTGTGAGGGTTTGTAAGATATTTGTGGCTTCTCCACGCAACGCCAGTGTTAATGCTACAGCTCTTTCTCCTGCATTCCATCCATTCGCCTTTGCTGCAGCTTCAAATTGTCGGCGGTAATTTGCCCATGGTGTTTTCCCATCAAACTGAGGTGGTTTCATAGAGAGTTTTCCTGTTTCCGGACTGATTTTTACATCTTTCAAACCCTTTTGAACATCATCTAAGTTCAAACTCAGTTCCAGCATTGAATTTTCATTGACAGATTCTGTGGTGTGGGTAGTGTCATTCTGGTTTTCCAACTTACTGATTTTCTCCTTCAATTTGTTGATTTCTTCCTCGATTCCGCCTCTGATTTCATCGCTGATTGTTTCCTTCAATTTTCCCATCTCTTCCTCGACAGTCCCTATTCTTTCTTCTAACCGGTTCGCCACGCCACAAAGTTCTTCTTTCATGTTCTTCGAATTTTCTAGAAGCTCTTCCCTCAAACCTTTCGAATTTTCTAGAATCTCTTTCAAATTCCTCGAACTTTCTAGAAATTCTTCTTTCAGACCATTCGAATTTTCTAGAAGTTTTGCTTGAAGTTCTTCCTTCAGAGTATTCGAATTTTCAAGCAGCTTTTCTTCCAGATTTTTCGAGTTTTCTTGCAGCTTTTCTTCCAGATTTTTGGAATTTTCTACAAGTTTATCTTGAAGTTTTTCTTGCAGACTTTTCGAATTTTCTTGAAGTTCTTCTTTCAAAGTACTCATTATGGAAGTCATATCCATTCCAGAAACTTCGAATAGAAATGTTTCTGGGTCCTCGCCCTCCTGAACTAATCCCTCGGCAAGTCTTGTTTGAAGCACGGCCTTTTTTACCACTTGTGCCAAGTTCCCTCTCCTCCAGTTCTTGCTTCAATTCCGCAACCTTCAATTCAACCAGGCGAACTTTCCTCGAACACATTTTGTCTTAGTCTATGTCTATTTCACGGGTCACCAGTCTATTATTATTATTATTGTCTATTTCACACAGTATATTTCCCGGACACCAGTCTATTATTATTATTATTGTCTATTTCACACGCGAGAAGTGTCACTTCACGAAAAATGTTTATCAGTCACTGTCTATTTTCGCGAAAACAATTGTCCGAAATACACAAGCTGTCTACTTACACGAACACTGTATTTTATCTCTAACAATCGCACTTCTGATCACCACTGTTGTATATTCAAAGTCTACTTCACTCAAAAATAATTTATTTAATGAAATACAATGATTCAATAACACAATACTCTAATCACGGATTTATTTATATTCAACTTTCACTTCACTGACTGCCCGTCTGTCTGCAGCGTCGTTCTTTTTATATCGAACGCTCACTTCTCCGAAAGCTTATGAAATTTCTCGTGAAGCCTCGAATCTTCCAAATTCTTCTCGGTGCATAGCGCAACAACAGTTACCCGCGGCCGAGTGCCGGCTACGTAAGAGTTCAGGTCCGGCATCGCCCGCAGCTTCGCCACATTAATAATAATGTATTGAAGATTATAGTGAAATACACTTCAAATATCCTTGAACATATTTTCAATTTATGTTTAGCCACAGGTATTTTCCCAAAATCTCTAAAAAAATCATTTGTTACTCCAATATATAAAGGAGAAGATAAAAGATATTGTGATAATTATCGACCTATTTCTTTAATTGATAACATTGCCAAAATTTTAGAGAAATGTATTAAAATTAGATTGACAGATTTTCTCGAAAAACATAATTTATTATTTTTTAACCAATTTGGATTCAGAGAAAAAAAGGGAACAGAGAGAGAATGCAATATTTAATGTTACGGAAACTATTTATAAATCGTTAGATAATCAAAAGAAAACCCTTGGAATATTTTTAGATTTAAAGAAAGCGTTTGACACAGTTTCACATACAAAATTATTATCGAAATTAGAACGGTTTGGCATAAGAGGAATTTGCCTGAAACTATTTGAAAGCTATTTATTTGAAAGGGAACAAACTGTTCAGATTGGTCATATCAAAAGTAATTCTAGAAAAGTTAAATGTGGTGTTCCCCAAGGGTCAGTTCTTGGACCTATTTTATTTTTGATTTCTATCAATGATCTGTTAAATACGAAAATTAAAGGAAAGCTGTTTTCTTATGCTGATGATACAGTTTATATAGGAAGTGGGAATACCTGGGAAGAAACAGTATCAAATGCTGAATTTGATTTATCAATTTTAAAAAATAATCTCAATCACGATTTACTAACTTTGAATTTGAAAAAGTCTCATTTTGTGACATTCACGTTGCATGAGAATAAACAACCAGAAAAAATTGAAAAATTAAAGATCCATACTATTTCATGCATAAAAAATGAAGAACTGTGTAACTGTAGCGAACATATTTCCAAAGTTGATGTTATAAAGTATCTAGGAGTTCATTTAGATTGCAACCTCAAGTGGCATAAACAAATTACTGAATTGGTGAAAAAACTGAGAAAAACACTTTATAAATTTAGATTGTTGAGAAATATTGTCAGTCGTAAATTAATTATAAGTTTTTATTATAGTCTCTTTCAGTCTATCTTGGCCTATGGTATAATAGGTTGGGGAGGCATTTACAAACAAGTTTTAAAACCACTTACTTCAATTCAAAAGTATACCTTGAAAATAATTTTTAAAAAACCCTTTGATTATTCTTCTAAAATTCTCTTTGAACAATATAAAATTTTATCTGTCAAACAATTATTTTATAAAGCATCGACAGTTTACATAAGAAAAAATTTTCAAATTGATAATCGTATACAACATAAATATGAAACAAAGAATAAAATGGATGGTTGGATATCAACTGAAAAGTTTTCTACAACTTTAATGCAACAACATGCCATTTATATAGGTAAAAAGATTTATAATAATTTGCCAGTTTCTTTAAAAAAAGCTAGTTTTTGGGGATTTAAAAATAAAATCAAATTCTGGTTGATTGGGAATTCTGAAAAATTGGAAAATTATTTGTATATAAAATAATTTCGAATTTTGATGTTTTAATTAGAACCAACATAGTTTTTTGTTATTGTTTTTATTTATTCAAAATGTGACCAATGTTATTTAAGCATACATTCAAGTTCATTTTGCTATTTATTTTCTTTCTTTATATGTATATATTATGGATATTTATCATGTGTATTTTGATGTGGATTATTTCATAATTAATTTTACATGATCATGGACAAGTTTTTCACTTATTTGATCATGTTTCTTATTCTTATTCTTTATATTATAGATAAATATTGTATTATTAACAATGAATGAATAAATAATAAATAATAATTTTATTCATATTATCAGTTTAAACCTGAAGTGAACCTTATTGAATTTTTATGACAGGAGTCCAAAATTGGCTCCAATCAAAATTTGAAATGAATCTATAAACCCATTCAAAAATTATAGTAGATGCTCAATTAACATTAGTTCTTCATCCAAAAAGATTCAACTAAAGTTCCCTGTTCAACAAGCCGGGCAAATTCGGTGGTGAATTCTTGTTTCTCCTGTGCATGCGTTCATATCTTCCATGGCGCACCTTCATCCTTTTTGTGATCATAAAGCCAACTATCTCCGGACATTCTGATATAAACCCGAAGGAAGTTACTGGTGTGTGAAAATGTGATTTTGTAGGCACCGGCCAGTATGTCTCCAGCGCATTTGCAACAATATCATTCAACTCTGAGCCCTGGCGCCTTGTCCGAATCGTTGCCATCTAGTCAGGTTTGTTGATACGAATAATTAACGTACCGACTATGGTATCACATTTGCTGTGCGATAACTAAACACTGTATTATTTTACCACTTTTTTTAATGATAATATTGGCTGTCATCTATAGGCACTTTTGTGATTATAACAGATTTTGTTTGTATGTATTTTTTTTACAGATTTGGAAAATAATTTGGTTTATTATTCTCAATATACTACTTTTTATGTCATTGTACATTTTCTATAACAAATAAAATGCTCTCTAGAGGATATCTCTTAGCTTTTGGTTTCTCAAAGATTGTCTGTGATGACAATATAAATACATTATATAAAACAAAATAATAGTTGGCATTGGAGAAAACTCGAATAATAAGAACAAAACATTGGAACATTGTCAACCAAAACCTCGATAAAACTGAAATCAAAAAATAAGAGATATTGTATTGAACTGTAACAGATACTCCTTAGATGATAGAACACAACTCTCTAATTTATTTTCTAACCACTTTTCTACCTCCATTCTGCATAAAGTTGAACTGACATTTCTCAACGTTATCCAGTGAGTGCACTAGTAGGATCGAGGGTCGAGGGTTCAAATCCCCGCTTGGTCATCGGTCTCGTGCATGGCATCACACGTTAAAAGGTAAGGGCTGCGTCTTCCCTAGCTCACACAAGTCTCTGGAAGACTTCTGAGGGCTGTGCGTAGGGGTGCAATCGGTTGATGGAAATAACAATTTTAACAACAATGTACAAGTAAAAATACAATGTTTTTTCTTCCTGTAGTATAATTCAGTAAATAACAAATACGAGGATATATTGAAAAATTCTTAGCCTACTATAGAACCAAACAAAATTTCAATGTCAAAATATTTTATTACTCAACATATTCTCCTCTTAATTGCATACATTTATTACAGCGAACCTGCAACGTCTCTAGACCTTTCAAAAAAAATGTTTCTTCTTGCTCTGCAAACCAGACCTCCACAGCTTTTATTACCTCCTCGTTGGAAGAAAATTTACGACCTTTTAAACTTTTTTTCAGTTGAGGAAAGAGATGATAGTCGGACGGAGCCAAATCCGGTGAATAAGGGGGGTGTTCTAGTAATTCAAACCCTAAATCACGAATTTTTTGCACGGCAACATGAGATTTGTGTGCAGGGGCGTTGTCCTGCAAAAACAAAACACCTTTGGATAGCTTTCCGCGTCTTTTCTCTTTAATTTTTTCCCGTAGAGTGGTCAGTAATGTCGAATAGTAATCTCCAGTTATTGTTCTACCCTTATCCAAAAAATCAATCATGATTACTCCATGGCAATCCCAAAAAACTGAAGCAAGAACTTTTCCAGCAGATTTTTGGACACGAAACTTCTTAGGTCTTGGAGAACCGGAGTGTCGCCATTCTATCGATTGTTGCTTTGTTTCTGGATCGTAGAAATGTTCCCAAGTCTCATCCATAGTAACAATTCGGTTTAAGAAGTCTACATCGTTTTTAAATCGAGTACAGATCGAACGCGATGCTACTACCCTTGCACGCTTTTGGTCAACATTCAAACATTTGGGGATCCATTTTGCAGCAATTTTTCTCATGTCCAAATTGACGTGAACTATATGATGAACGCGTTCGTATGAAATATTCAGTGCTTCAGATATCCGTTTTAGCCCAATTCGACGGTCTGTTAAAATCATGTCATGAACTGCATCGATATTTTCGGGGACTGGCACATAAACTGGCCTTCCCGGTCGGTCATCATCTTCAATGAAAAATTTACCTATTTTGAAGCTTGCAGTCCAATTTTTCAAGGTCGCATACGAAGGACATTGATCACCAAGGGTATTAAGCATATATTCGTAAATCTGCTTACCTCTTAACCCTTTTAAATACAGGTACTTGATGAAGGCTCGATACTCCAATTTTTCGATTTTCACAATTTCGGTGGACATATTTTTTCTTTTAATTTATTGCGTAACTCTGGTTTACTTTTTTGACGTCACACTTTACACTGACACTTCTAATAAGTTATTGTTCGTTGCTATGGTAACGCAATATTTTGTTTATGCAGGGAACTGGTCTAGGCTAACTAGATATCAATACATCCTCGTAAACCTTCTACAGGATTCGATCCCTATAAAGCTACCGAAAACATGTTTTGATGAAATATCACTGTCTCTCATTGATAGTCAATAAATCTGTAGAACTACTTAGGGCAGTTTCCTAGTAGGTTGACACTGGCCCAGATAATTCCAGTATTCAAGAAAAGGGACTCCTTTGACACAAACAACTATCGGCCTATTTCATCATTAAGTGTATTCTCTAAGGTGATTGAGAAAATTATGACTATCAGAATCAACAACTATCTCAGCAGATTCAACAATTGAGCTGACACAATACATAAATAATAATAATAATAATGATGGTATAGACACCAACGAATTCATAATTGGCATATTTTTCGACCTTACTTGTGCCTTTGATACTTTGAATATACATTTTGTTCAAGTAAAATTGGAAAAACTTGGAATCAGAGGTCGCATCAATAAATGGTTAATTTCTTATCTGATAGAAAATTGCTGGTGACATTTTTTTCTCTTGGAACCCCTCAAGGCAGTGTTTTAGGTCCGTTAATTTTTCTTTTACATGTGAATTACCACAATTTAGATCACAAGAAAGGGTGTTTATGTATGCTGACGAAACATCTATTATAACTAGAGGAAGAGAACTCGATGAGGACACTTCCAAAGTGCACCCTGCGTACAAGAATTCCATTCATTTTGCTTCATTATTAACTATAAAGAAACTGTTCGTATGTTTTTCAAATCAAAATCAAACAGTTGATACCAATGATATTGATATCCAAATAAACAACCATCAATTGATTTTCAGTAAAGAAACGAAGTTCCTAGTAGTCACTAGACGAATGTCTGAGTTAGTCTCAACATATAAATATACTGTGTCCCCACTTATTCACATCTTGCTTTGCAGTGAGTACATTGAAAAATGCTCTAGACCAAAATTACCTAGTGAGTATGTATTATGCTCTATTTTACTCAAAATTTTCCTATAATATAATCGTATGTGGACAAGGTGTCGATGTGAATAGGGAATTTACTTTACAAAAATGAACCTTAGGAACAATTTTTGGGATGAAGCCAACCAGACACCTGCAGAGATGTGAAGAGAACACACGAAATACTGTCAGTAATGGGAAATTATCTATACAAACTTCTCTCATACATCCACCTAAACAAAAGTAAAATAAAAACTAACTCTGAAAACCACGATTACTTCACACGTATTAATTCAAATCTCTACACTGCTGAATGTATCTTAACTTCTAATAAAAACCTCCAATATCCAGTGGACATAATCCATAACGACCGCAATAGCTTTCAAAAGACATCTCAAGAAGTTCCTTTGTAATAGTTGTTTTTACACAATTGATGAGTACCTGAACTTCAAACCAGTGAATGTATAATATATGGTTGTACCTTACTGACGGTAATTAATAGAATATATTTTGTCTTTATATTTTTTTAAATACATATATATATGTAATTGAATGAAGAAAAGTTGTATTTCGTGCAGAAATTTATTTATAAAATCATAGCAGAGCGCTTTCGACTATAAAGTCATCATCAGTGCGTACCTGTAAGTAAGTGACATCGAATTAAATTTAAGAAATTTTGATATAAAGAATTTTGAAAATTGAAAAGTTACTTACTCGTCAGGTGTACAAGAGCCAGACCATAAAATATCATGTGTCCAGAGGACCATGTAAAATTTAAAAACGGGACATCATATTAATAACATTTTAAAAAAGTCCTTATTCCAGGATTCACCTGGATAAAAGTTTCAACAGGCAGAGTAACACATGTCTGTTGGAGCTTAGTCTACTGTTAAACTGAATGAATGAAATTTACATTGTGTCAAAAGTTGACAATGACAATGACGTTTGGCTTAGAACATTAACTTCTAGAAACCCTGATCTGTGTTTTGAAAATTGAATAATGACACAGTTTCGATCACTGAACACCAAACAAGTAGTGTTCAGTGATCGAAACTGTAAACATTTCTCTTGAAAATGCCAACCACTCGTGTTGGCGCAACGTCGAGATTTTCTCTAAATAAACGTCGGCCTAAAAACCCGAAAAACCATCATTCGGAACTCAGTATAAGGAGTAAATCATATATTGACATACCTTTTTGGGAATTTTAACCTTCCACAGTCTGAAAATGAAAGAAATCTGTACAAGTGTAGAGGGGCAATAATCAATTTGCCCCGATCAGTTACTGCGTTTAGAAGACTGTTGTCTATATGACAAAAAAAATTTAAATTGACTAAAAATACTTCTCTTTTTCGAAAACGTTGACGTTTCGGAGATTAAATCAGTCTCCGTTATCAAAACTCGTCATATAGGCAAATTTAGTATTCGATACGTTACTGGCGAAATTAATAAACTATTTTCAAGACAGCAGTCTTCTGAACGCAGTAACTGATCGGGGCAAATTGATCATTGCCCCTCTAAACTTGTTCAGATTTCTTTGAATTAACATTTTTTCATTTTCAGACTGTGGAAGATTAAAATTCCCAAAAGGGTATATCAAGAAACGAATATCCTCCACAAAAACAAAATTTCATTCAATGCTGAGTAAATCATAGTTTGACAGATGATACAGTTATTTTATTAGGAGAAAAAACTGGATAGAAGACCACATTAGATTTTAAAAAGATTACAAATTGGTTTAATTATAACCTACTCGCAATAAACTTAAAAAAACGAAGTATATCTTATTCACATTTATAATCACACCCTCCCTAGGGCCAGTAATACTTGATAATAATACTAAAATAGAAGAAACAGATAGTATCAAGTACTTAGGGATTATGCTTGATAGTCATCTGAAATGGGACAAACAAGTAGTATTTTCAATGAGGAAATTACGAAGTTTATTATCATAATTTAAGTAGATATCTCGAAACATGCATAGATGTAAAAACCCTTGACATCCTTTATTTTTCATTAATACAGTCTCAATTGAATTATAGGATTCTGGCTTGGGGAGGAGTCATGAAATCCTACCTCAGAAATCTTGAGGTTCTTCAGAAATGGTTTTTTAAAATCATAGTACAAAGGTTTAAAGAAAATTAACATAAGACAATCATTTGGATACAACATAATGATTTGTATCTATAAACATAAAACGAATATAAACTTCATTAATCATATTTATAATACTAGGCATGAAAATAATGTCACAGTGAAAAATGAAGTTGAAAAAGCAAGGCGAAAAAATTTCAATTATTAATTGCCGTTTTACTATGATTTAATTCTAAATCATAGAAAAATTACCAACTCATTATTTTCTTTACAAAAACAATTGAAAAAATGGATTCAAGCGTCTCGATAAAATTTATTTCATGATATCTTTCACTATTATTATCGTTTTGTTCAATTTTAAAAATGTACAAAACATATACCTAGATGTAATCCTTACCTGAAATTTTCTCACAACAAGTTTAAAACTCGCGGGTGTAATTAATTATACATTGTGATGAATGTTTTTTCATTGAATTTTGAATGAACTTTATCATTATTATTACATTTTTCTAATATACCTGCAAAACAAATTCAACACAGGGGAGCTATTAAGTTCTGTTTGGTCATCAATTGAGTTCTGAGAATTTTTTCCATTATTAATTTCCCAACAGGTGATATGCCTGAACGATAAAAAGGATTGCTTCATGCTCTACCACAAGAAGTGATGAATGACCCAGTGGTATCGGCGTGGAACCACCCATTTTCTTGGAAATTCTGTTTTTTGAAAAATTATTACTTACAGTTGTTACTCGTTATTTCTACTCCATTTTGAACAAAAAATATAATAAATATATTTTTGTCTCAATTTGGGGCTCAAAGGGTTGAGATGACTTTTGAAATTCAATTACTGGTCCAGACTTCTTTTTCTGAATTAGTTGACTCCTCCGAGAATATTTGATTCATGAAAATCAAAAATGTGATGACCTAAATTTTTATTTAAAAAATGAAGAAGTTCTATAGCTATTGTGCAGAATTTGAATAGCTTCTGTCATTACCAAACAAATAAAACGATTAAATTATGTTTGAAATATGATTATGTCGATCCAAAGTACATGCAAATACGTTCTTATAACAATATTTCTTGAATTGGACCTACTTTTGTGTGTAACTCGCCCTGTACAGCAAGCAGAGTTTTTGAAATACGAAATAGGTATTACAATAGTGAAAATATCACAAAACAACATTCTGAGAGTTTTATAGTTAATAAATATTATTTTTCCATGAACATAGAGGTCTAGAACATCTTTCCAAGAAACAAACTTTTGCGATTCTGTTTTGAACAAATTGTGATCAACAAGAATTTGTGAAATTTTATAGACCCAGATATTTTTAGACCCAACGTTAAGAAATATCTCGACGTTTTTTATAACAAATCTACAATATATTAAAATATTTGTTTCTGAATTTATCCAAAGAAGTTTTCCAATAATCGCACCTTTCGTAGATTTTGGTTTAAATGAAAGTTTCAGAAAATAGTAATTGAAATTACCTTAATTTTCATTATTGGTAATATCAAAATCAGTGTTTCTTTATCGTACCAGATGTATAAACATTTTGTTGGCTTTAACAGACATCACACGCACATATACTGATCTCTCTCACTCACTAGCTGCATGTTAGCATAAGTTGATACTTGTTTATTCTTCTTGTCCACTTTGGAATTTTCCTAGATCCAATTGGCACCACTGTCGTCGGAAATTTCCAGAGAAGAAATGCACATGGGAGACAGCAGCAGCGGAGGAGGAACATCACCTCTCACCACAAGGTCTCTGAGGCTTGAACGGGTGGCGCAAGCATTAGCTCATAGTCAGGAGGAACTCAGAAGGTATGTTGATTTTGTGATTGTGGAATGTCAAATTCCATAAAGTACCACGCACAAACCTTGTGGGAAATGGCTTTCGGTGATTTTTGTTGATTTTTTGACATGATGAACTTTTCAATGTCCTGATTAAAAGTCTCCACGGGCACAACAAAAAATAATCGACAGTCTGCAAAATGGGGAATTTTGCAGTAAAACGGGAGAAATAGACCGTGTTATTTTGCTACTTCATGCCTCTTGGGAATTGTAGCATGCGCTTTAGCAATTCTTTTATGGGTCTTGTGTTTTTACAGTACCGTTTGACAATAATTTCAGTCTATACAGGGTGTCGCATAAAGACATAATGCGAGGAATGAAAAAATAATTTTTGGAACATTATGAAAACGATATATTGTGAAAAAATCAGTGAATATAGATATGGTTATAAAGAAGATGATTCAAATGATATATAGGGGCTGACACGGGAAAAATAATGGAAGTCAATTGTGTTACAGATGGAAATTGAAATGGGCATATTGAAAAGATTACAACAATATAAATATGTACAAAAAAACCATAGCGCTTTATTACTTTGATGAAATGAATGAAAAAATACTTTTGTCTAATTTCCACTAGTTATTTTATTTTTACGACCGGTTTCGGGTTTTATCCCATTATCAAGTATAATAATTAATACATTTGGAATCTAAAAACGTGGTTATATAGGGAGTTTGCAGATGAGCAGGACAACCATGTTTTTAGATTCCAAATGTATTAGTATACTTGATAATGGGATAAAACCCGAAACCAGTCGTAAACATAAAATAACTAGTGGAAATCATTGAAGTGACCATGAATTTCCATAAAATAAACAAGACATCAATTACACAAAAAAAGGAAGATTTATTGAAGAATAACATGGTGAGACGTACTTTTCAACGTCCTGGTTGAATGTCTTGATGGGCACAACGGAAAATAATGGACAGTCTTCGAGAAAAAACAGCTCAAATTCGGCAAAATAGCGTGTGAGGAAATGAAAGCTAGAACCTGTCACAAATAAGCAATGTTTTTTATTCTCATTCTTTCAATCATCCTATCATTCCTCTAAGGAATAATGTATTTGACATAATCCTACATTAATTTTTATTCATCATATAATTGAACCAACCATTCCATTCCTGTATTGTCACATAATTTTATCTACTTCATCCATTACTGAACTAATATTTCAACCGGTATCATGTTTTTTTGATCAAGTTACCAGTTGTCTATTGGTTGTCATGATCACATATGATTAGTAATGTATATACCCATTTAATGTATACATGGTATTATGGCATTATATCTTTATGCGTCACCCTGTATATAGACTGCAATTATCGGCAAATGGTGCTGTGAAGACTCAAAACCATAAAAGCATTGTAAAGGCATAATTTTGCAAAATAACTCGGTCTATTTCTCCCGTTTTACTACCAAATTCCCCATTTTGCCGACTTTGAGCAATTTTTTTCAGAAAAACTGTCCATTATTTTTCATTGAGTCCGTGGAGAATTTTGATCAGGACATTGAAAAGTTCATCATAGCAAAAAATCAGCAGAATTCACCGAAAGCCATTTCCCATAAGGTTTGTGCGTGGTCCTTTCAAATCAATTTGAATAAAGTTCTTTTCGCCAGCATATTGGTAAAATATTATCAGTATTTTAATATTACAAAAGTGTATTTCCGAAATTTCGTGTAGATGACCTCAGAGAAATAATTTGCGATGATCTAAAATGTTCTCGAAAATTTTTCGCGTGTTGGCGGAATGGGGAAAACTATGTGAACCCCCTATTCGATTAAATAATAAATCATCTTGCACTGCACTGTTTGGAACCTTTGGTGTAGTAATGAATATACTGGAGTTTTATCCCGACACAAAACTGTTATTTCAACACCTCGATACGTGTCTCAATCACCAAGTGATCATCTTCAAGAGGAAGATTAAACTAAATTTACATACATAATTGTCCTTATTTATACCCATGATACTACAAACGAATTAGATATGCTCACGCGCATCTTCCCTCGACGCCCCTCCTAGTAGTAGTAGTGAGCAGCTGTATGTTGTCTTATGGGTAACGGGTGTTTTCAAAGTTGTAAATTGTAATAATAATAACAATTTAAAGGTCAAAACCAAGTGCAGCTATTTTTCGTTTCCTAAAAATACGACTTTATGCTGAATATGGGTGCAAAGGTATGGTCAGCGATTTAAATTAAATGTCACCAACGCCAGAATTTGCTCGGAGCATTTTCTAAAAGAGGACTTGTTAAGGAAGATTTAATTATGTTATTGTTCTTTGATTTTATTTACCTTGTATATGTATTTTGATTTGAAGTTTTTCTTGACATTTTAAAAAAGAAAAAGTTGAATAGGGGGAATTGTAAACAGAAAATATACAGACATCATTTTTGGAAAGAAAGTATTTTTATTCAATATAACTTTACTACTGTTAAAAAGTTGAATAGGGGGAATTGTAAACAGAAAATATACAGACATCATTTTTGGAAAGAAAGTATTTTTATTCGATAAAACGAACTACAGAACAGTAGTAAAGTTTATATTGGTCCTTCAAGTAATTAGAAAGAGCACTTTGGAGTAAACAAAATGTCGAAAAAGTCCATAATCGAGATTGAGGTACATTATGACAAAGACGGAAGAAAGCAAGGAGCCACTGAAGGTGATGCTGAGTGTAGCGAAGGAGGGAATCTTGCTGGTAGTATGGTTAGACAGCAATTGTCATATTTATAAGTGGATACAAATAGATTTCCAGAAGCTCATACTACAGCCCAGAGAGATGAAAGTGGTTCCAGGATGAAAGAAACATCAAATGTGTGTACAAATTTATCGAGAAGACGTATTCTGCAGTTACAATTAGATGCTGCTAGAAAAATAGCTGCCTTAGAAGAAAAACAAGAAGAAGAGGATAGAAAAATACGGGAACAAAGATATCTCAGAGAAAAAGAACTGATCGATCTGGAATTAGACTTGCAGTTGAGATAGATAAAAGATCAAATAAAAAAACCACTGGCACACATAATTAATAAAATGTTCGAAAGCGGCATTTGTCCCCTCCCGTTTAAAAGATCAATAATTATACCTATTTTTAAGAACGGTGACAAAAAAAATGTTTCGAATTATCGGCCCATTTCACTAATATCTAGTTTAGCGAAAATCTTTGAGAAAATATTAAAAGCCAGACTAACAGGGTACTTGGAAAGATATAACATATTATCTAACATGCAATTCGGATTCAGAGAGGGCAAATCCACTCAAGATGCTATTACTTTATTGACAAGTAAAATCTATGAAAACGTCTGTAAACATAATCCCACGCTATGTGTGTTTTTAGATCTCGCAAAGGCGTTTGACACAGTTAGTCATCCTCAGTTGCTGGAAACTTTGCAGAACATAGGAATAAGAGGTATTGCATATGACTTATTCAATAGCTATCTCAAAGACCGTAAACAATGTGTAAAAATTAATACAGAACAAAGCGTCGAAGAAATTGTTGAGTACGGAGTTCCACAGGGAACGGTCCTGGGTCCAGTTTTATTCTCCATATATATTAACAATTTATTCACTTTAAACTCATGTGGAACAATAATAAGTTTTGCTGATGACACAGCTATCGTATACCATGAAAAAAACTGGAATGATCTCAAACAAATTGTTGAAAATGACCTCAAGAAAATAGTAACATGGTTCGATCACAAATTGCTGACGGTTAACTATAAGAAAACTATTTTTATATCCTTCGCTAATAGCAGGAGTGGTTTGCCAAATTTTGATAATCTAGTCATCGAAGATGATAGAGGGGAAACAAGCCAGATCATGCGTGTTGAGAAATCAAAATACCTAGGTATAACTATAGACCAATTTCTGAGGTGGGACGCTCATGTCAACTCTGTTACTCGCACGTTGAGAAGTTTACTATTCAAATTTAAATATATTCAAACAATTGTTAATTTACCACAAATGAGAATCATTTAGAATCTAGGTTGAGGTATGGCATACTTGGTTGGGGTGGAGTTGCGAAAACTCATCTGAAAAAATTGGAATCATTACAAAAAAAATTTATAAAAATAATGTACCAAAAAAATTCAACTTACCACTCAGACGCACTATTCAAAGAGGCACTTCTCCTCGATATAAGACAGCTTTTCTTTATGGATGTTGTGTCATTCCAATTCAGAGAAAAAAACATGCAATTTGTAGATCACCGATATTCCACCAGGCACAAAGCGAATGTAAATCTAAAAACGAACCCGGCAACAAGAACCCTAGCACAAAGATGCCACAGTTACCTTGCCGCAAGATTATTCAATACCCTGCCAACTGATATTAAATATGGAATCAATAGCATAAAGTTGTTCAGGAACAAAGTGAAAAAATATTTGCTTGGTTCAAATAGAACGGATATTCGTAATTTGATTGATCCGAGTAATTGTTGAGTTAAGAGAAAATGTTAGCTATTATTGTTAGGAAAAATATATGTGGTTCAGGGGGAAACCAAAATAATTCAATATTTTTAATAATTTCTTTTCTATAATCATTTCTTTCATTTCATCTTACCATACTTGATTATATATGGATTCTAAGCTCTTAGGTAAATTATAAATGGGTATAAATGCTATACATTATTTTCTTTTTTTATGAAAAATCAATTTTTTTATTTTATTTCTTTCCATTTTTCTTTTTTCATTTATTGTAATTTTGTAATAGAAACACTATGTACGTATATATGTATAGATGAAGCAAATTTTAGTTAAATTAATGTATTACATAGATTTTCGGTATATTAATAAATATAAAGATCATAACATAGAATACTAGATAAATGATACCCCACGCGCAATCTATGATTTTTGTGGGTAAATTGTTTATTTAACACAAACATTGTTGCAACTTTTGTAAATTGTATATATATATATATATTTTTCTCGTGTAAATAAACGTTATTATAGTAGTAGAAGTAGTAAACATTCCAAAATCTCGCTTGCTGTACCTGAGGATACAATTAACAGTTTCCAGAAAGTTAAAAAGTGGCTGGAAGATTCTGAAGTCAACGATTTCGAAAGTTATCAAGAATATTCAACAAAAAGTTACAAACACTCAAAAAATGACTCTCATTGTGATGAAATTAATGAACACTCCAATGAAATTAGGGAACACACCGATACTTGCGGGAAAAATTATAAAACAAGTTTTCCCCAACCACATGACTGTTCAAACGGTCAATTAGTAAGCTACTATGCCCGCCAATCTCTACGAGATTTACCTTTATTCAGTGGGGATCCAGAAGATTGGCCACTCTTCATTTCGCAGTTCAAAAAGTCGACCAACACTTGTAAGTTCACCAAAGACGAAAATTTGGTAAGACTTCAGAAATGCCTCCGTGGGCGTGCAAGAGATATTGTTAAGCCATTGCTGATAAGTTCATGCAACATAGAAACTATATTGGAATGTTTGGAAATGAACTTTGGACGACCTGATATTGTAATTTCAATGCTGATAGAGAAAGCAAAAAAGGTCATGTCACCTGGTAAAGGAAGAACAGATTCTTTGATCCTTTTTTCAAATGCTGTTTTGAACCTGACATCTACCATAGAAGTACTCGAAGTGAACTCTCATTTCAATAACCCACAGCTTCTAGAAGAACTAGTCAGAAAATTGCCATATTTCCTACGTCTTGACTGGGGACAATGTCTTATGAAACAACCCAACAACATCAACTTGAAGACATTTTCGGAATGGCTGAAAGAAAAGGCAAAAATGTCGTGTTATATTGAAAGCCCCTTAGCAAAAAGAGATGAATCAAGGAGGAGTCCACCAAGTTTCAGAAAAAGAGACACCATTCTTTCCATTTCCCGATCAAAAAAGGATAATATGTTGAGTTGTCTCGAGTGCAAGAAAAACCATATACTAGAAGATTGTGCGGAATTTAAACTAATATCTCCAGATGAACGTTGGAAAATTGTCACAGAGAAAAAGTTATGTATGTGTTGTCTCAAACCAAATCATTTCAAATCGAAATGTTATAAGAAAAACTATTGTGGAATAGATGATTGTAAAGGTCTACACCACTTTTTACTTCACAAAAATAAAAATGTAGCTCCAGAAGAAATTTCATATCATGAAGGTCAAACTGAACATGTTAACTTCACAAAAAATGAGAATTACAATGTCTTGTTAAAGATCCTGCCAATAAAAATAAAATCCAGGCAAGGAGAAATCACAGTATTTGCATTCTATGATGATGGATCGACGGTATCCCTAATAGATGCTAACCTGGCCCAACAACTACAATTAGACGGAAAAACAGAATCCTTATGCTATCAGTGGACAAACGGTATAACCCATCAGGAAGAAAACTCCAGGAAAGTAGAATTAGAGATAGCCAACCCACAATATCCATGCAAATATTATCAACTGAGAGGAGTTAGAACGATTAAGGATATGCAACTACCAAGACAAACACTAGACATCAGGAGATTAAGAAATAAATACCCTAATGTACCTGAACTTGAATACATTGATTCATATTATAATCAACAACCACTGCTTCTCATCGGCCAAGATCATTGTCATCTGCTTAATCCTAAAAAAACTATTGAACTTCATTACAAGGGTCCAATAGTCTCAAAAACTCAAGATATTCAAAATCTAAACGCATTTATGTACCATATTTGCAATTATGAAAAGGATGAAGAACTACATGATTTGGTGAAAAAATCGTTCAGTATTGAATCTTTTGGAGTGAAAATTTCTGAAAAAATAGCCAAAACTAAGGAAGAAACAAGGTGTGAAAGAATAATGGAACAAACCACTAGGAGAATTGGTCTCAGATTCGAGACAGGATTATTATGGAGAACCGATAATGTTGAATTTCCAGACAATCGCCAAAATGCCCTGAGCAGACTATATTGCATGGAAAGGAAGATGGAAAAGGATGATAATTTCGCGAATGAATACTGCAGAAAAATAGACGAATACTTGATGAAAGGATATGCGAGGAAATTGGACCAAAATGAAATCACTGAAAGTAAAAAAATGTGGTATTTACCACATTTTGGAGTCTACAATGTAAACAAGAAGAAACTGAGAATAGTATTTGATGCTGCTTCAAAAACTAAGACAGTAAGCTTGAACACCGAACTGCTTCAGGGACCAGACCTTCTGAGACCACTTACTGGAATTCTTATTAGCTTTCGACAGAACAGAGTAGCCTTTACAGGGGACATCAAGGAAATGTTCCATCAGGTGGTGATAAGGAAGGAAGATAGAACAGCTCAACGCTTCTTCTGGAGGGGACAAGAAAGAGAGAAAGATCCTGAAATTTACGAGATGACTGTTATGACTTTTGGTGCTTCTTGTTCTCCATGCCTGGCCCAGTATATCAAAAACCGAAATGCAAAGGAACATGAGAATGAGTACGTCGAAGCATCAAAAGCTATAATAAAAAAACATTATGTAGACGATTATCTAGACAGTAAATGTACAGAAGAGGAAGCCATCGAACAGATCAAAAATGTCATAGAAGTCCATAGAAGAGGCGGTTTCGAAATTTGCAATTTCACATCCAACTCAAAAAAAGTATTAGAAAGTATACCCGAGAATTTGAGGTCAAAATCTACTAAGAATCTTGAAGAATTCAACCAGAATCACGTTGAAAGGGTTTTAGGACTACAGTGGATGCCAGAATCCGATTTCTTCATATTTTTATTGAATTTTCGAAAAGTCAACAGCCATATCTTGAATGGAACAAAAATTCCTACGAAAAGAGAACTTCTGAAATTTACCATGTCATTGTATGACCCTCTAGGATTCCTAGGAAATATCGTAGTCACAATGAAAATCTTACTTCAGGAAATTTGGAGAACCAAAATTGGTTGGGATGATGAAATACCAAACAGTCTGAATGAGTTCTGGAATCCTTGGGTTTGCAACCTTCAGAAAGTTATACCCTCGATAAGAATTCCAAGAAGTTATGGAACTACTATCAGTCTGGAAGCCTGTGATCTTGCAGATATACATACTTTCTGTGATTCCAGCGAAAAAGCCTTTTCAGCCGTTGTCTATCTAAGGCTTGAGAGAAAAGGTTTGGTTGAAGTGTCCCTGGTAGCTTCGAAAACCAGAGTTGCCCCACTGAAAAATATGTCTATACCAAGGCTAGAACTGCAAGCTGCTGTGTTAGCAGCTCGATTAACAAACACAATTGTCGATGAACTTGAAATAGACATTGATAAAATCTATTTCTGGACAGATTCCAAAACAGTACTACAATGGATAAGGGCTGACAACATCCAATACAAAGTATTTGTGGCTCACAGAGTTGGAGAGATACGAGATTTGACTGACAAAAATAGCTGGCATTGGATTACAACGAAGGAAAATGTTGCTGATGAGGCTACTAGAATGAACAAAGAGGTGAACATTTCACGGAGATGGTTTCATGGTCCGAACTTTCTACATGAATCAGCAGAATTTTGGCCGAATGAGAAAGGGGTAGATATGGATATTGGTGAAGAAAATTTGGAATTGAAAAAAGTTTTTTTTTGTTCATCACTATCAGACTCCAGCATTTCTACCAGAAATTGAAAGATTTTCTTCCTATGAGATACTGGTCAGAACAACTGCTTGGATATGGAGGTTCATTAGAAACTGCAGAAATCAAGAAAAAAACAAAAATAATCTCTCAGTGTCAGAAATAAAAAATGCTGAAAAACTTTGGTATCAAGAGGTACAAAACAGATTCTACGCAGAAGAGATAGCAGTTGTGAAAAATGGAAAACAAATCAAAAAAGAAAACAAAATCTACAAACTATCACCGTATTTGGAAAATGAGATTTTATGCATGAAAGGAAGAATTCCTGGGGGAATATATAACGAGGAATTGAAACTGGATCTCATTATTTTGGATGCAAGACACCAGTTTACAAAATTATTGATAAACCATTATCATCAGAAGTCTCGTCACAATGGATATGAATACGTTATTAATGAAATAAGGCAGAATTTCTGGATTCCTAGATTGAGGAATTCGGTGAAAAAAGTATGGAGAGATTGCCAGTTTTGTAAAAATAGAAGAGCACGACCTGTTGCACCAGAAATGGGGATGATACCCGACGCTAGATTGGCTACTTTTATGAAACCATTCACAAAAACTGGAGTGGACTACTTTGGAATTTTTTATGTGACTGTAGGTAGAAGACACGAAAAAAGATATGGTGTCATTTTCACTTGTATGACCACGAGAGCCGTTCACATAGAAGTTGCCTGGTCTTTGGATACATCATCAGTCCTAATGGCCATCAAAAGATTGATTGCAAGGCGAGGTTCAGTGACAGATATTTATTCAGACAACGGAACTAATTTCCATGGAGCAGACAGGGAGCTTTCGAAACTTGTAGAAAATTTGGATAGAAGCAAGATTGAAAATGAGATGTCCTTGAGAAGAATAAACTGGCATTTTAATCCTCCTACAGCATCTCATATGGGCGGCTGTTGGGAAAGGTTGATCAGATCCGTTCGGAGGAGTCTTCAGGTGATTCTGAAAGAAAAGTACCCACGGGATGAAGTATTGCAGACAGCCTTAGTTGAAATTGAACATATGATGAATTCAAGACCGTTAACATATACGACAGAAGATCCCAATGCACCAGAGAGCCTTACCCCTAATCACTTCTTGATTGGGTCTTCAAAGGGAGATTTTCCTGATACTACAAATGATTCAGATATTGATTTAAGAAAACAATGGAAGGCAGTTCAGGTCCTAGCAGCACATTTCTGGAAAAGATGGATAAAAGAGTATAGGCCTGAATTGGATAAAAGAGCAAAGTGGCATAAAAAAGTGGAACAATTTAAAGTCGGAGATATAGTTCTCATTGTAGATAATTCTCTTCCACGTAATACCTGGCCTTTGGGAAAAATTGAAACTACATACCCTGGACGAGATGGCACTGTTAGAGTTGTAGATGTGGAAACTCAACTTGGTACCTATCGACGACCTGTTGCAAAACTTTGTAAGTTGGATGTGAACAGGGAACAGAAGAAGTGAAGAAGTCTTCACCAGGAGGCAGAATGTTAAGGAAGATTTAATTATGTTATTGTTCTTTGATTTTATTTACCTTGTATATGTATTTTGATTTGAAGTTTTTCTTGACATTTTAAAAAAGAAAAAGTTGAATAGGGGGAATTGTAAACAGAAAATATACAGACATCATTTTTGGAAAGAAAGTATTTTTATTCGATAAAACGAACTACAGAACAGTAGTAAAGTTATAGGACTATAGTTTGAAACATAGGCTGTTGGATTTTTCTGCAAGGCGACCTAAATTGAAATCAGATGCTGTACCTTCCGTAAATTTATGCAGCAAGAATAATCTTATAACACTTGTTATAATATTTCGACAAAGTTTATTGTCATCATCAGGGAATGAGTGTCCGTGCGGTTGTGTACATAGATATATTATAAAATATAAGTTAACAATTGCAATGTACATATTAAAACAATTAGTAAAAATCTTTAAAGGTTGCCACCACCATTAATTAAACTTTTATAGTCGGAAACAACAATAATAAAATTCAAAAAACGTACAACATAGCTACCTGTATTTAAAGCTTGAAATACAACCTCAGGGACACTCTTTCCCAGATGATGACGATAAACTTAATCGAAATATTGGAACAAGTGTTATAAGAGCAGTATGCTTCCTACATGCTGCATACCCAACAAGTTTTCCTAGTTTTCTCTTAACTTGTCAGCAGAATTCACATTGGTAATGAACATTTACTTTGAGATTCCTGTGGGAAGTTCTTTTATCACAAAGTCTGCATTGTTGAACACATCTTCATATTTAATATAGTTGGAGGGTTTCTATGCACCTAGACTTGGAGATATCATCTTCTGTGACATGGATACATCACTAATAAATGCTGTGCAGATAAAAGTCATACTTTCCTTTCAACACCAAAATTATCCACTGGGTCATTGTCTCCGACGGTGGCCTTTACTGATTACCATTATCAGTCTCAGATGAATTATACAGAGCATCTAATCCAACAAATCAATATTCAGTGTTTGCTTCACCCACAACAAATTTTGAATATCACTCAACCAAACTTCAATTACTCCTTTCAAAGTCTAAATACCAGCTGTAAAGGGGGCAGGTATATATATTGTACACATAAATGGTACATTTTGTCTATTCATAGTACTCAGTAAATGAGAAAGCGGATTTACTTGCACAAAACTAACAAAAGCTAATGTAATCAGACGGTGCAATAAGGACCAAATTCGCATATTTGTCACTTAGTGACGTCATGCGCGGCCGTGTCTCAATTGCGTTCTTCTAGTGAGCATATCTCTATACTTTATAGTATCATGATTTATACCCATTAGATATCTTCTAGATACCTGCGTCTTGTTTCTCTTAATTTAATTTCACAATATTGCCTTATCTCTAATTAGGTACATGTTGAATTGAATGGATATACTAATTATAAACAAGAAAACATTGATTATGTAATCAAGCTTGTTACATAAAAATTTAATTTTACTTGTAAGAGCTGCTTTACAATTAATAGCGAACAATATTTTTATCTATTTATTTTTGGTTACGTTCATAAGGTTGAGAAGGGCTGTGCTCACGACTAGCTTTGAAACAGGGAGATGGGGTGGGTTACTAAAAATCGGAATGATGTTCAGAAGGCGCCAACAGATTCAATAAAATAAACCCTTCCTAAAACTTCCACTGGTAAACCGAACCTACAAAATTTAAACCACAATAGCTCAACAATTACGTAACCGCAAAACAACATATTCGGTAAAGGGAGGGAATATCTTATCACTACAACTAACATCCTTGATCTAATATACCGTGCATGGTTGAGGATTCTCTCGAGAGGGTAGAAGAGTGAACATATATCTGAAGGGATGATTTTATCCAGTCACCCATACAGGTTAAAAATACTATACCTAGACAATAATTAGTCAGTAATGAATATGAATATTCACACACTCTTAGAGGTATCAAAAGTATAGATATTGGCTCATTTATATTGATGAAAATTCTTTGTTAGCAAAAGGGGTTGAACTCATAAACTAAAGCCGCTATGCGGTACTTAGCCTCTTCGAGGGTCCTCTGCAGACTGCATGGTACGGGGTGATGTGAGGCAACACCCGGACGACAGAAGAAGGGTGAAAAACTTCCTTCTCAAATGATTTTCTAAATGCCTCTAGAAATTGTTCAGGCCACCACAAAAACACCTAGAAAATTATTTCTATAAATACTCTATTGAAAATAGTGAAAACAGTTTACGGACTTGAACAGATGAACCAGTAAAATAACTCACCTCCGATTATCGATTATTCCCTAATAATCGTGAGACTTTGAATTTTGGTACCACACAAATAATTGATATACGATCCTCAAACGAGAAAAATCGATCATGGAAATCAACACTATACGTAACTCAGCTCGTACTATCGACAAATGCTTTTGATATCGACAAAATGCTTTTGAATTGAAACCGCCTATAGCGTAAAATGAATCAACAATTCATTGCTAAGTATAAAAGATTTTACGCATAACGTGACAAGCTATACAGTAAACTATTAGGTATTGGTCCACCATCATCATATTCATACTTTCATTATGTTAACTTATTTCTAAACTTTCATAGGCATCTAGATGCCTATTTGTTGTTAACTTGTCTGACTAATCTTAATGAACTAAAGTCTATGGAATGGTTTTGTGAAAAAACACGATGGTCGACTGCTGGTTTTTCTGTTCTTCCGTATTTAAGATGTGCTAAGTGTTCTTTATAGCGTACTTTGATAGATAATCGACAGATATTGCAATAACGCCAGGCAGTATTTAAGGTAACTGTATTTTGATAGTGACTACCACTATTCTGTGATTAAAAATAGAGATATTGCATGTTTTGTCTGTTCGTCCCTTATTTACACGTGATTGACAAATGCGTTCTTAACCTAAATCGAATTTGTCTCTTAAGATGTATCTTTCTACATAATTAATTTCAGAATTATTCTGGTGATAGAATTGCCCAAACGAATTTTTCGTTGACTCTTGTTGAAAATCTCATATAGTTATCAGTCAGAGCCATGTCATATCCACTGATCATGTCACGAAAATTTACGATCTCACCCGGTGAGTGGAAATAAAGGAATATTAATCCTCGCCTTTAAACGTCCACTAATAAAGGCAGGCAGTATTTTAATAAAGTTGTCCTTATTCCAGATACACACTGCGCGTGCGTAAATGTCAAAATAACGTCGACTTTATTACTGCCTGACGTTATTTGGTACTGCAATATCTCTCTATTTTAGTCTGTCCATAATATTTTGTATCGCAGTCCTTACATTTGATTTCGTAGATTCCAGACTCTTCCGAAGTCTCAACTTTGTCCTTTGTTGTTGTTAATTGAGATTTTGATGTTTATAATTAGGATATCCATTCAATTCAACCTTTACCTAATTAGAGATAAGGCAATATTGTGAAAATAAATTTCTTCGAGGTGTCGAGGTGTTAAAATAACAGTTTGGTGTCGGGATAAAACTGCAGCATATTTAATAAATCAATCATTGCTATTTTTAATTTTGTGCGATAAAGTTGAATTATGAAAGATGGTATTCATCAAGACCAGTTTGGTGGACATGTTCAAATATATTGGCGATAGAAATCGTGCGATGATTGAATTCAAAGCAGGACATGTTATTTTGTGTTTTTGTCAAAAATGTAGAGCAACTCGAGATATTTGGGCTGGTTCTACAAACTTCTTATTTTCGAAGCCTCATTAAGTCAATTGATATAAAAAGAGCATTAATATTATAGCCAATACTGAACATCAAGATGTTTCCTTGAAATGAGTGGAATTATTAATATACAGCTTGAGATCATCTGAAATTACCTTCATAATCTGTTTCTACTAAGTTCCTGCTACACAAAGACATGTATTTGAGAATAGGTTTTCCAATTTTCTAAATGTTCTGCCACATCTTGCACCATTTTGGACCTCTTTAAAAGCTGTTTATCAATATATTTGTAACTCTTCACTGTTTATACTGCGGCACATAGCAAAAGCTCTTGCTCTTGCTCTTGCTCATTATTCGAATCTTTAATATTTTGATACACCAAAAACTTCAGCAAACTGTTTTAGAAACCAAGCTTAATTTATTTACTACTCAAATCCCACGTGCTCTACTGGTGACTTGGTTTGTTTTTCCCATTCCGGAAGTGTATAATTTTGACAGTAGCTGTCTCACACTTCGATCGTTTTCGCGAATAGTGAAATTGTCTGAAATATTCATTGTAAAGGACCCCGCACTAATCTTATGGAAAACCGGTTTCGGTGAAAATCGCTGAAATTTCAATATGATGTAGCCCATGCCATCCTGAACAAAAGTTACCATTGCGCCAACTCTCTGAATGCCCGCGTTTGGATTCTACAGGGGGTCAAAGTTCGATATTTTGACGATTTTTCAAAAAATCCGGAATTTCATTTTCATTGTATCGATCTGAATTTTTGTAATGAAATAGTCCACAATATGTGCATCAAAAAGTTCAAATGACAAAAGTTTCTAGAATCAAAACTGGCGGGTATACAGAGGGTTGAACTTTGTTTTTGGTAATTTTTATCGAACTTTTTTTGAGAAAATATTCGTTTTCCTGCAGATCCATGTGCAATTGATGTTACTTACAGTACATAAGAGGGCGATCATATTTTGCATTTGAACTAACCATCCAACTTTAAATATTTGAAAGATACGGGGCGATCAAAAATATATTTTCAATTTCGGAAAAATGTATCCCTTTGTATAGTCAGCTTTCACCAATATATTTAGCTGATGTTTTGAAAGTATGTAGCTAACATACATACAAATGTGTCACCGTCTGTGCTCATTAATCTGAATCCAAATAAAGTTGCGGCGATGGTCCAAAAAATATGGAGAAGGGATGTTTCGGAATAATTTTGAAATGATTTCTAAAATCGTCCGTGAATTTTTTTTATTTTCTGATATAATGTAGATGAGTCATTCTTGATCAAAAAGTTCTACAGTGCCTACCACGCGAATGCCACGGTTTGAGTTATACAGGGGTTTGAAGTATAGTATTTCCTTGATTTCTCGAATAATCAATAATTTCTTTGTAACGGAAAATAACATTGTTTCCTAGACAAACTTCGAAACATTTCAATGCCCAAATTATCTGAAATGAGAATTCATGAATATACAAAGGTTGCAAGTCAGTCTCATTATGTAAATATATTTTCGGACATATGCATGAGCATACGAATACGATTCATGTTTCATACGGTGTATGAAAATATAATACAAATTCTATAAGGACCATCATTTTCATTTTATCTTCCAGGAAAATACAGGATGAAAACAATTTTCGGAATGCTTCGAATGTGTCTGCCAGTAAAGTGCCATGCCAAGCATGGCCAAGTTACTGCAGAGTTTTCCAAGTAGAAGGGGCGTACATCTCCCTGCAATCCCAGAACTATTTTATTTTTCAAATGATGTCTTTTGATATACTAGTTTCAAGTTCAGGTAGTTCAGGTTTTATATATTCCCGAATTGTGTACAGTTGCTTTCATAGAAAAGTAGTACACTTAATTTCAGCAGTGTAAACATGACTTGCTTAATAATGAAAAATGGATTATATAATCCAATCTTCCGCATACAACCTATACTATAGGTAATTCGTCGGCAAGTATACAACAGAAAACAACTACTGCTGTACTGTTTTCTGTTGTATACTTGCCGACGAATTACCTATAGTATAGGTTGTATGCGGAAGATTGGATTATATAATCCATTTTTCATTATTAATTAATGGTCTTCCGTCAAGTAGTGTTGTTTATTCTTTACGAAATGACTTGCTAAAATTGATAACTGCCATATTTCTTTTGTGCCTCTTTAACGTTTTTAAAAAGCCAAAGACAATTTTAAAAGATCAGATTAACACAATTTACTGTACTAAAATAACAACATTTTCGTTTCCAAGACTTGTACCTACTACTTTTCTGTGCAAGTAACTGTATTATTCCATATCCAAAATAGAGCAGTCCTTGGAATGTCATTCGATTGCTGTCAGAGTTATGGATGTTTTTGATAGCAAACATATTTTGATGTGTTGAACGTAGATGAAATGTTAGTATTTTCTAATAATTAGAGAATCGGTTGATGTTTTGGTCATCAATTACCTGTTTTCTTTTATTTTCTGCTCTTCGAAGTTAAATAAGGTGAGATAATCATTATATTCAATTGTATCTCATATTGGAATATTCCCAGGTCATCATGGCCTATCAAAATCAAGTAAATTGCTTTGTATGCGATACCCGATCAAGACCAGCTCGAATGTCACATCTTCTTCATGGAGAAGAACATTTGGAAAAGTGTCAAATAGCTATTTCTAGGCGGGATGCACGAGGTGGTCCCCCTCTCATCATAGGAGAAGAAACAAGAATATGTTTAAACTGTAATCGATCTATTATGAATGAAATAAGGGACTTGACGATTGATCCAACTTGTATAAGACTTAATGTTTTGACACAAACATCGAGCCATACATGCTTCATCTGCAATGCCGCCGCTGATCAGCAAACTCTATCCAATAAATGCAGGGCCAATGTTTTTGTTCATCGAAATATATTCATCCCGGATAACGTGAAGGCGTGCAGACATCATCTCGATGATAACGGTTTCATTTTGCCATTTCTATTACCAGGAATCCAGTTTGTAAATAGACCTTATGTGATAAAGGGACAGCAACTATCCATTTTCCTTCAAGGGCTTCGTTTTGTGGCTATTGAACACTCCAGCTATGAAGATGAGAACAATTTCAGTGAGGATGAGTTTCAGGCAATATCTCCTATAACCAAAGAACAATTTCGTAGTCTTTTTATGTTCTGTGATATGGTTCCGCAGGAACATGGTTATAGATATATAACGAAAAAAGACCTTATGACATTCCTCTGTAAATTGCGTCAGGGTCTGTCGGATGATTTCTTGAAGGTAATATTCCATTATCCCTCTAGGCAAGCAATCAGCCCATATGCTTGGAATCGTGCTGAATTCATGTTATGTACTTACTTTAATTCATATTTCATATATCTGTCAGTTGCGGTCACAATTTTTTGAAGACAATGGCAGTTGCGAAGACCTGAATATAAACCAAATCATCTCATTTCTCTCTACTTGTTTTTCCGCACACGATCTTTCTCGAGAATATATTGTTTTCATACTGGATTTTCCTAAAACATCGGGTGGAGACAAAGTGGTCCTGGTCCTAATAGAGTTTCTGAATATATAAAAAATATGAATAGTAAACGGATACTTATATTTTTGAAAAAAAAATTTTTTTTTGGACCAACCTTTGTATATTCATAAATTCTCATTTCAGATAATTTGGTCATTGAAATGTTTCGAAGTTTGTCTAGGAAACAATGTTATTTTCCGTTACAAAGAAATTATTGATTATTCGAGAAATCAAGGAAATACTATACTTCAAACCCCTGTATAACTCAAACCGTGGCATTCGCGTGGTAGGCACTGTAGAACTTTTTGATCAAGAATGACTCATCTACATTATATCAGAAAATAAAAAAAATTCACGGACGATTTTAGAAATCATTTCAAAATTATTCCGAAACATCCCTTCTCCATATTTTTTGGACCATCGCCGCAACTTTATTTGGATTCAGATTAATGAGCACAGACGGTGACACATTTGTATGTATGTTAGCTACATACTTTCAAAACATCAGCTAAATATATTGGTGAAAGCTGACTATACAAAGGGATACATTTTTCCGAAATTGAAAATATATTTTTGATCGCCCCGTATCTTTCAAATATTTAAAGTTGGATGGTTAGTTCAAATGCAAAATATGATCGCCCTCTTATGTACTGTAAGTAACATCAATTGCACATGGATCTGCAGGAAAACGAATATTTTCTCAAAAAAAGTTCGATAAAAATTACCAAAAACAAAGTTCAACCCTCTGTATACCCGCCAGTTTTGATTCTAGAAACTTTTGTCATTTGAACTTTTTGATGCACATATTGTGGACTATTTCATTACAAAAATTCAGATCGATACAATGAAAATGAAATTCCGGATTTTTTGAAAAATCGTCAAAATATCGAACTTTGACCCCCTGTAGAATCCAAACGCGGGCATTCAGAGAGTTGGCGCAATGGTAACTTTTGTTCAGGATGGCATGGGCTACATCATATTGAAATTTCAGCGATTTTCACCGAAACCGGTTTTCCATAAGATTAGTGCGGGGTCCTTTGCAGATTTCCAGGTAGATCTATTTATTTCTTTTGTTTTTCTTCAATGTACTTTCGACTTCAATTTATGAAACATCCTAGATTTAAAGGAAATTTCTTCCAGGCCCGCATTATATACTTGAAGTTTATTTTGAAATACTTCAGATATTTTTTGTTCAGTTCACATGATTATGAAAGAGCAATGGCTTTAGTCATCATTTTTGTATCACAAAAATACAAATGTAGTTTCTTTAATATCTTGCTTTATATGACTTTTACATTAAATCATATATTTTTTGCTTTGCCAGACGAACTGGAGGAGGTGGTCTACCACCAGGAGTTTCTTACAGGTTATAAATGTTTTCTGGTTTTTATTACTTTTCAAATAAATTTATGAGTTTTAAAAATTAACTTGCCTCTTTAAAACAGTTTTCCTTGTCTGCAAGTATTTTCATTGAGCCTTACTTTTCGATTTGAAGTTTCCAAACAAACCACACTCTTGGATTAAAAAAAAAATTTTTCTACTAATTCTATAAAAATTTAATTTAAAATAAATTATCATTCTTTTAAACTTTCAGATTAGTTTTAAAACTTTAAGTTTTAGAAATGTTTTGTCTGATCAGGAATGTCATGGTGATCTGGTACTTTAGTAATCTATAAAATTTGATAAATATCCTTACTAATAAGTACAATGAAACGAAATTCATCCTTGTGTGGAGATAATTCGAATATTTTTGAGACATCCCAACAATTTAGGATTTGTTGATTTGACATAAGAATTCATCAAATTATTTGAAAAGTATTTTATTGTGATGTTGTGTGATGCTATTCTGTTTTTATTCTTTTTTCTCTTAATTCAAATTAAAAATGTATGACGTTCAAAATATTACTCATAACTTATTCCTAAACCGTTCAAGGTATACAATATTGCACTAGGTTCTCCCTTTAGTCTGTCAGCCCGCTGCCAAAATATGTAATGATTTTATAACGTATGCCCTTTAGGGTTTTGGTAGTTATATAAATATAATGATCAATGAACAAGCAAAATTAGCGCTTGCCGGTGTTGAGTAGCGCAAAGTCAGCTTAAGTTTAGCCTATGCCAAAGTGTAGGTATATACAGGGTGGGTCACGGTCGATGGTACCTTAGACGTTTACGAAGAACGGGAAAAAGGATCATTCTGAAAATTTGGTTTCTCAAGTAGTTGCTCTTGGTCTATCGATCTAAAATATTTTCAGCAATGCAGCGTTGCCGCTTATACGAGAAAGTAGCAGCATCTTTGTTATTTCAAATGGGTCACCCTGTATATTACCGCATTTTTGAACTTGTCATTCCTTTCTGATTATTTCTGCCTCATACTCCCCTATACCTATCTCTAACGGTTTTTGAGATATTGGTTATTTTCCATATTTTTTATTCAAAACATAGCTCGAATTGAATGTTTATTTCTGCGATATTTGGATTCTTCGGAAGTTGCAATTTTGTGTTTAGTTCATCAAGATCATGTACATTGATTCTGTATAGAGAAGTTTGTTCTGTTGTACAGGGTCGTTCAAAATTCATGATCTTACTGCTAGATACGAAAAGGGTTGAAAGTGCGTTTTTTTTAAATGGAACATCCTGTATATTATGAAATATCCTAAAAGATGACTAAATTCCCTTCGAATTGATATATCATGTTCCTATACCTAAATAGCCAGAATTTCGAGATAATAGCAATTTTCACTTGTTATATGTTTTATAATTATTGCCGGAAATTTTTCGAGTACATGAATTTTTTGAAAATTACCCGAGTCGCGAAGCGGCGAGGGGGATTCGGTAAGAAAATTTCACACCGAGAAATTAAAATCATCCAACAGTTCATAAGAAATAACTAACGATGGTTTCACCTGAACTATTTATAACCACTGAAATATTGATATGTAAAATACTTAACAAAATTTTCATCAATAAATATGTTTAAAGTTTTGAACAAAAAAAAAATAAATAAAAAAGTTATGTTCTTATCGTGGTGAACCATCGACCTAGGGACTCATAGGCCGCAACACTACCGCTGAGCTACGGGACTTGTGATAAAAACTTGTGACAAATGGTGTATTGAACTTCTTGTGAAATATGATTTCAGAATTGACAATTTCTGCAATAATCGTGGAGAAAATATTTTCAGACACATTCCAAATATCTAGTAAATACATAATTATCTCCTTTCATATGAAAACTAGACCTCCATTTGTACATTGAAGCAAAATATCAACTTGTCACATGTCAAATGTTTGACAGAAAAATTTCCACTTATTGATTTCGCCCAGGGTACCCAGGAGGATAAAAATTTCCGGAAATTTTTAGGGTTGATATGGTATCTAAACAAGAACGAATTTTTTGATTGGCTACAAAAGTGAGGTAAGAAATTTTCAAAAAAAATCGATTTATTTTTCTCATATTGATCTAAGGAGGCTATTAAATGTCATGATGGTACATGACATTATGAAAATTTGACAATTAGTGCACTATTTATAATACCGTTGTGTGTTTCTTAACGAAAGTGACTCAAAAATAATTGAAATGGAGGGAAATAACTATTCAAACGAAGTTCTGATGAAATTGTTTATTCTTCATGGAAACTGTGAGGGAATTATAGCAAAAACGTGCAGAAAATTCAATGAAACGTAGCCTGATTTACAACCAATGAACAAAAGGAAGTTTGTACGATTTCAAGGAAAATTCATGTACTCGAAAAATTTCCGGCAATAATTCAAGCACTTGGGAGAATACAAGTGAAAATTGCTATTATCTCGGAATTCTGGCTATTTAGGTATAGGAACATGATATATCAATTCGAAGGGAATTTAGTCATCTTTCAGGATATTTCATAATATACAGGATGTTCCATTTAAAAAAACGCACTTTCAACCCTTTTCGTATCTAGCAGTAAGATCATGAATTTTGAACGACCATGTATAACGCAGAACAAACTTCTCTATACAGAATCAATGTACATGATCTTGATGAACTAAACACAAAATTGCAACTTCCTAAGAATCCAAATACCGCAGAAATAAACATTCAATTTGAGCTGTTTTGGATAAAAAAATATGAAAAATAACCAATATCTCAAAAACCGTTAGAGATAGGTATAGGGAGTATGAGGCAGAAATAATCAGAGAGGAATGACAAGTTCAAAAATGCGGTAATATACAGAGTGACCCATTTGAAATAACAAAGATACTGCTACTTTCTGGTATAAGCGGCAACGCTGCATTGCTGAAAATATTTAAGATCGATAGACCAAGAGCAACTACTAGAGAAACCAAATTTTCAGAATGATCCTATTTCCCGTTCTTCGTAAACGTCTAAGGTACCATCGACCGTGACCCACCCTGTATAATATTAATCATTAGGCAGATAGGGACAGATTTATTAAAAGCAATCACACCAAAAATTCAAGAAAATCCACCGGGATCCAAATTCCATAAGGAGTTTGCGGAGTTCTTTACTATTGAAATTATGTTCATAAAAATGGTATAAAATTCATTCAATTTTTTCTGTTATTTGATTAGTTATAATTTGAAATTGTTTACTTCATTAGATCATTAATAATACTAATGAATAGATTAATAAATAAAATATTTACTAGATAAAAAATATTAGACAAAAAATATTAAGTCAATGTCAAAATATACTTTTTCTTCGGGTACAGAATTATTGTTGAAATTACAGCAGACGTACCCCTTATATCCCTCATTTACTATACAGGTTGCAAAGAAATATAAACTCAGGTTGCTGGAAATTTGCTCAATTTCTGAAGCTGCGCTGTTCCAGTCTTTTGAGTCGCGAGATTAAATTCCACCTTTAGCGAAGAATATCTAACAACCGCGCTTAAACGTCCAAGTCCGTGTGTTTCGCATGATTTTGCTTGCATGCTCATGAAGCGCTCAGTTAGAGATAGCTTAGACAGTAGATTGTAGTGTGTTTAGGCAAGGGCAGACGCACACGCCTCCATCACCTCTGTCCTCTCGTCACAGCAGCCAGGAGAGCCTCCACAAGAACACGATGACGAGCCTGCCGCGCGACATGAGCTCGGCCGCTGCCGCAGCGGCTGCAGCGCAGAAGAAGAAGGGCATCAAGTCTTCCTTGGGACGGTTCTTCAGCAAAAAGGAAAAGGTTAGTAGATACTCATGAGTAACGATCGAATTTAAATAAAAATGCAAGCCTTCCCCCAAACCCCACACAAATGAATTTTAATGAAGAAAATCTGATAGAAGCTACTACAGCTTGGCAAATCTTTCTGTGCCTCTAAATATTGGGTGCGCGGTAGAATAGCCGCTGTCGTTTCTTATCCTTCCCGATTAAAGTTAGTCTCTGTTTACGTTCGCGCATCTCAGAGGCACAAATAGATTTGCCAAGCTGTACTTTATGTACTAGTAGATTACATTTACTGTCAGGCACAAGGTTTCTAGAACACACCAATCATTCGAGCATAAAAAACAAAAATACTAGTAGGAAACCGACTGTGCCATCGCATGAAAGACAGCCAGTAGTTATATTCTGTTGTGTTTTCTCGCAACTATCAGTTATTTATTAATTTGTTCTAAACATTTAAATGCAAAAACGTGTTGTTTTAGTGTTTCGCTTATAAATTGAAAACTAATACAACAATCTAGGTGTTTCAAAGAAAAAAATTGTAGAGAATTGAAATACGAACAAAAAGAGATTTTTAACGACCCGATCGGTTCATTAGTAACGGAGAAAAACTGCAAAAATCGGATTTTTTTTAAATTCGTTTCTCCGCCATTTTTCAAGTTGTTGGATTGGCCCTTTACACGAAAGTATTGAATTATGTTAACTTTATGTATGTATAAAACAGGCAAGGTCAGACAATTAGTTTTGGCACAATTGTAATTTGAAATTTATTTGCACTATAGTCTTCAGGGTGTCTGAATGCTCTAGTGATTTCAATTTGTCAAACAGATATTGAAAGTAGAAGTACATAACTGGTTTCGCACACACCAATCAAAAAGGAGTTAGGTAGTTAAAATTAAAGGAAACTACTCTCGCAAAGGCAAAGACTTAATGGTAATACCACAGGGGTCGGACTTGGGCCCAATCCTGTTTTTCTTGTATGTAAACGACCTATTCGCATTCAGGGAAAGTTTCCTTTTTTTGCAGATGATACTACTATTTTATGGCTCGGAAAGGACATAAATCAACTGAAAAAATGGCTCTTGATCTCAAATAATTGCTCTTGATTTAAAATAAAGCAATGGTGTGACTCCAATTTACTATTTTTCAACTTGAATATCAAATGTTAACTCCTTCGAGTTTAATTTTGATATTCTACTCTTGAAAAACCAAAAAATTACGAATAAACCAAATACTAAGTTTCTAGGTATGCATATAGACAATAAACTAAAATTTGATGAACATGTTACTAGCTTAAATGAAGAAACATCCTCAAGTTGTTTTGCAATTAAGTCAATTATTCCAATTCAAAGGAACTAAATTCAGCTTCAGCTAGATAGGTATATTTCTCCTCAATTGAATCCCACTTAAGAAATGGCATTTCATTTTGGTTATCACTACACTATTTATTAAACAAAAAAATTACACTTTTCTGTTTATTCATACTGGAAACTGTATGCCTGCTTCATAAGGAATACGCCATTGCTTCAACATATCTCTTACTGAAATGATAGAAAAAGAGACAACAAGAAAAGGTTTTATTTTCTTACCTATACCAAAATCTAGCCTAACTAGAAACTCCATTCTGTATGAAAGCAAAAAATGTATAACCATCTGCTAGTAGCCTATAGAAATATACCTTGCCCAAACAAATTTAAAAAAAGCGAATGGAGCACTTTTAGAGAAAGCCTACTATAACCTGCAGGAGTATTACAATGACGTACTGTAGTCATTCAACTTTGTTCTATTTCGTATACGCATTCATTGTCTTTATTGATATTCTGTACTCTAAGTTGAAACTATCTTATTTGTATGTGGTATTTTGATATTTCTTTATTTATTATGATATTAGACGTGATATCGAGGAATATTGTAATTTTATTTCTTCTACACTTTGTTAATTTTATTTTATTTCATAAAATATAACATGTAATACATATTTAAGATTTAGTGACATTCCAAAATTTTGGTACAACCATTTTATCTCTTTACTGTTTACTTCAACCATTGTTTATATAGAAGTAAGATAGTTAGTCAATGCCTGTGTAATTGGTGTTGGACGCAAACGCGAGTGTCAATTTAATGCAGGTTCCTTTAAAAAACCTTGATTTTAATGCTGTCCCATTGTTTCAATCAAGTTACGACATGACTTGGAGGCCAGATCACTGAAGTTACGACATGAATTGGATGCGAGCTCACTATCGCCATCTACATGTCGCATCCATTTTGATCCAATTATATAAGGTTGACTAACTACCTTCTATATAAACAATGCTTCAACTCTTATTTTATTTATATATGTTATGAGAACAGGGGATGGCAAAAAGGGTCCATGAGGGCCTACTTGCCTGGCTGCGGTCGCGGCCTCCCCAAAGAACTATTTATGTTATAGTATATTATTATAGTATATTAACTTACCCTCTCAAATCCAACATTTTCGAAATACAGGGTGTTGAAATTTAAAAAAAAAAATATAGTTTTTTGCGAATATCTCTGGAACCGTTTATCGCACAAAAAACAGATTTTGTGCATTTTATACTCATAATAAGCTATGTTTTGTGCAGATTTTTTATTTTTTCAAATTCATAATTGGTGAAGATTTTGAAGAGGTAGTGGGTGTTTTTTCTCCAACTTCTACGCCACTAGAAAAAGTATGATTTTGAGCCGCCTACTTGAACCGCCAATGTTTTCTACACAAAAAAGTTGACCGTTTTCAAGAAAAATCAACTTTTTTCCTAATTATACAAAATTTATTTAAACGTTAGAACAAGTAAAAAAAAAACGAACGACTTCTTAATTGCAAAATAAAAAAAAAACAATAACAATCATACTAAGTTGAATTGTTGGAAATGTCCGCCGTTAGCTTCAATGCACGCAGCAATTTTTCGAGGAAAAACATTATTTAAACAACATAAAAGTTGATTTTTCTTGAAAACGGTCAACTTTAGAGCTTATACACCAAGAATACCTTTTTTGTGTAGAAAACATTGGCCGTTCATATAGGAGGCTCAAAACTGTACTTTTTCCAGTGGCGTAGAAGTTGGAGAAAAAACACCCACTACCCCTTCAAAATTTTCACCAATTATGAATTTGAAAAAATAAAAAATCTGCATATTATAAACGGTTCCAGAGATATTCGCAAAATACGATAATTTTTTTTAAAATTTCAACACCCTGTATCTCGAAAATAGTGCATTTTAGAGGGTAAATTAATAGAAACTTTTTTTCATATTTTTTGGACGAGCTATCACATCCTGAAGTCCTGCGCATTTATTATGAAACACCCTGTATATTTTATGTCAATATTTTCTGAAATAAAATGAAATGAATGTAAACTTACAAAGTGTAGAAGAAATAAAATCACAATGTTCCACGATATCACGTCTAAAATCATAAATATTAAAATACCACATACAAATAAGATAGTTTCAAATTAGAGTACAGAATATCAATAAAAACAATGAAAATACAATATCCTTTTGTGAAAAAATAACCTACACTTCCAAATTCAAAACGTATACGAAATAGAACGAAGTTGAATGACTAGAGTACTTCATTGTAATACTCCTGCAGGTTATAGTAGGCTTTCTCTGAAAGTGTTTCTTTTACTTTTTATTTTTGATTTTGTACAACCTTTTCTTCTTGTCTCTTTTTTTCTCATTTCAGTTAGAGCTGAAGTTGAAGCAATGGCGTACTCCTTATGATTCAGGCATACAGTTTTCAGTAGGAATAAACAAAAAAGGGGTAATTTTATTTTGTCGATATATAGTGCAGTAATAACGGAACTGAGCTTCACACAGGTATCGAATTGCTCTTCTCTGTAATTTAAATACAGAGTCGAACAAATGATCACTGCGTGATCCCCAAAATGAAATGCCAAATCATCTCAAGTGGGATTCAACTAAGGAGAAATATACCAACCTAGCTGAAGCTGAGATTAGTTCCTTTGAGACACTTTTAATTGTAAAACAACTAGACGATATTTTTTTATTTGAGCTGGTAACATGTTCATCAAATTTTAGTTTGTTGTATATGTATATGCATACCTAGAAACTTAGAATTTGGTTTATTCGTAATTATTTGGTTTTCAATAGTAGAATATCAAAATTAAACTTGAAGGAGATAACATTTGTTTTATTCAAGTTGAAACATAGTAAATTGGAGTCACACCATTGCTTTATTTTAGATCAAGAGCAATTATTTTGAGATCAAGAGATTTTTTTTCAGTTGATGTATGTATTTCCTGAGCTATGAAATAGTAGTTTCATCTGCAAAAAAGGGAACTTTCCCTGAATGTGAATATATAGTCTCTAGGTCGTTTACATACAAGTAAAACAGAATTGGGCCCAAGACTGGCCCCTGTGGTACTCCCATTAAGTCTTTGTCTCTGCGAGAGTGGTTTTCTTTAAGTTTAACTACCTGACTGCTTTTTGATAGGTATGTGCAAAACCAGTTCTATACTTCTACATTCAAAATCTGTTTGAGAAATTGAAATCGGACTATCACTAGAGCATTCAGTCACGCTGCAAGAAAGAAATTTCAAATTGCAATTATCCAAAACTAATGGTCCGACAGCGCATGTTTCGTGCATACATGAACTACACATGATTCAATACTTTCGTGAGAATGGCCAATCCAACAACTTGAAAAATGGCGTAGTTATAAATTTAAAAAAAATCCGATTTTTGCAGTTTTTCTTCGTGACTAATTATTCGATCGGGTCGTAAAAAATCTCATTTTGTTGGTATTTCAATTTTCCACTATTTTTTTCGTTGGAACACCAAGATCGCTGTATTAGTTTTCAATGTATAAGCGAAACACTGAAAAACGCGTTTTTTGCATTTAAATGTTTAGAACAAATTAATAAATTGTTCTAAACATTTAATAAATAATTTGCGAGTCGAATGCAACAGAATATAACTACGAACTGTCTTTCATGCGATGGCACAGTCGGTTTTCTACTAGCTTTTTTCTTACGAAAAAATCCTCTATTGATTGGCCCAGAAGACCAACTTTGCAAGTATTTTCGAGAAGGCGTTTTAAAACATTCAGAAATAATAAACTATTTGCATTACTTTCTCCTTATATTTATTTGTGTATAAATGTTGAGAAAATCTCCGCCTTTATCAAAATGCTAGATTTAATTTTACTTCTCTATCTAAAGAAAACGTTTCGTTGCAAAATTGACAGCAATCTTGTAGGCCATAATTTGAAAATATTACAAAACAGAATTTTGAATAAGACAGGGAGGCAAACTTTTCAACGGGAATACCCCATCTATAGGATGAATCAACATTGGGAAATATGAGGAAAACATCTGTCAAAAAACAACAACTTTTCCTTACGGACATTGAATTATATCTGACATCCATTTATGCAAAGTGACCCCAAGGAGAACACATGCTAATTATGATAAAACAGTGGAAAATATCCTTTATTTGGTTGAAATGACCACCTGCGTACCTGTAAGTTTCGAAGCCTACGAATGAAGCAGCGACGTAGGCGATAGAAGCTTTGAACACTGTATTCGTTAGGTTGAATAAGATGACTTTAATATTTTCTGACCTATTCTAGCACTGATAAGAGGCAATAACATTGAAACATGCGTTTGTAGGTGGTCATTTCTACCAAATGTAGGAAATTAATCATTGTTTTATAACAATTAGCACTAGTAGTTGTTTTCTGAAAGATATTTGCCTCATATTTCCCACTTTATGGGAATGTGTGGAGAGAAGAGTATTTCAACTTGGCCGAAATTATTTGTATCATTTAGTTGATACTCTCCGGCACATTTCTCGAACTTTGTTCGATTTCTCCATTGTTGATCGCCATTTTCCTCCTCAAATTTGTTTGCAAAAAGAACCACTTAGGCAATCTTCCGAAGATATAGTCAAATAACTCATCCATATGCACAATTTCTGTAACTGAGACTCCATACTTTCCGAATCTTCACTATTCTCCGTCCCACTCATTGGACATGTGAAACAGTTATTTGGTCTTATCTTCCCAACGGTTTGACGTAGACTCCTCAAATTTGGTATTGAAGGAATGATAATCCCCACCTAAATATATAAAATATTGAGTATTTCATTTTCAAAATTAAACTCTACTTGTCCACGCTTCAATGATAGACCCTGTATAAATGCAAACAAATTCGGAAGATGGTCCTAGATGATCCCTCTGGCAAATGAATATGAGGAATTGAAATAGTGAATCGCACTGTATATGGAGTATTCCACTTTGAGTCCATTTTGAGTTCCTGTCTTATTCACAATTCTGTATTGTGATATTTTCAAATTAGGGCTTACAAGATTGCTATCTTTTCTCAATATTATAAAGAGGAGTATAAATGAAATCTACCCTCTCTCTGTTCAAAAAACCCCAGTCATTCTAAAAAATCCAATTTATGGGTATTTTTCATGAAAGTAACTTTATTTTATTTGTTTGACCCCTAGACGCTTTCGTAGATTTTAACACCAAATAAGAATTTAAAAAGTGAAATCTAGTCATTTGTTTTATTGTTGTAGTAAAAAAATAATAAATATAAATAAATAATATACTCCTACTGTGATAATGGTATTTGGTTTGACTATTCAATTAGTATTTGTTTTGTATTGGATTATCGCCAGTGAAATGTCAATTGCATAGGATTTGCGAAAAGTTCGGATTCTTATATGCATTCGTTCCATAGAAATATTTCTATGATTTGTTCATAATTTTTGTTTGGTGGCCTTTCTGACAAAAATTATCTTCACTGTATATTTAACTTCTCGTAGCAGAAGTTGACGATGTTGGGAGAGCGTTTTCAAATTCCTGAAGACGACATCGTGGTCATAATTTTTGGGTTCTGTTTGGTCCATGTAAGAATTATAAGTGCTTTCCACTACAACTTGTATGCAAATGACAAAGATTTAATAACCCTGAAACCTGGTACAGGTAGTTCTCCATTTTGAATTTTACTTACCCATTTTACTTATTTAGATCCGAACCTCAGATCAATAAGTTCCGAACTCATTGTTTCAAAAATATCTCTGCACACTTCTGGGACACATCCGTAGTTTTTCACTCGGAGAGTTGAATTAGTAAATTGTTTTCAAACATTCCAATCATAAACATTTACATTTTTCCATTCCATCAGATATTATTGCATATTATATTATTCACTCATCTTAATTTTTGAATTTTTTTTTCTTCAAAAACACCATTTCTGCTTGTAAAACATTCAGTAGTTTAATATTCCAAGACTTAACAATAATTTACGTTAAAATTTCAAGGCCGAATGATTTTAAAAGATTGTTGTTACATTTATTGAGGAGCCTTCTCTGTTAGTTTGGCAATCGTATTTTGGAACATCTATTTGTTAGAATTATCCCCGGATTTTGAAATAATAGATTCAGCCCTTGTTGATATGTATGATGTCTGAAAATTTTAAATGTGATTATCATATTGTTTATATATTTTTCAGTGATACTGCTTCATATTTTTGCATTAATTTTAATAAATCATTCTACTCTGTTATTTTAATTTCAATGAAGAATTATTTAATTTGATATACTTTTAGGTTAAAGGTAAAGATGGATCGGGGCAAGACTTGAACCTTAGCCAGAGTAGCATAGGATTACCTGATGGAGATATAACGGATTCTATGAGCATATCTGGCAAAATGGGACAGAAAGGAGACTTCGACCGAAGACAGAAGAAAAAGTGGGTGTATGATATCTTTTTCTATTTTTCCATAATATAGTTTTTGTTGTCATTACTTGATAACTTCCTATTTTGAAGAGTGGTATTACGTTCATCAGGAGATCAAAGAAAAAGATTAAATCTTCCTGTTTAAATGTATATAAAAATGTACTTGTTGAAATTTAAGAAACTTTTTGAATTATTGTTAAAGAGAACAGTTCAAATTAGATATTCTTTGATTCACATTGTTTCTTGGTCATTTTTAATAAACTAGTCACAATGAGATAAGTATTATACCCAACATTATGATCAGAACCCATTGAGTAAATGAGATTTTTCTCTGAAAATCACCAAATTTCGAAGATACTAATATTGGCATTCTTGATGAAGTATGTATCCGAGCAGCCTAGGCGTATTCGGATTGATTCTGGCGTTGCACGGCACTATTGCCAAGTTTCTAAAACTATAAATGACTTAAAAAAGAAACCGAAACCATCAAGATTTTCACTCTGCCAAACTTAAAAATGTAAAGTCTATTCGGTAACACTGTTTGTTAGTTGTTGCAGATTTTTTGCATATAGCAGGCACGGCCTAGATTTTAATAGTATGATAACGTTGCTCAATTGATTCGCGCTATAAGCTGTGGGATTGGTTGATCGGGGTAGTATGTCACAACATTTTGCAATTGCGCTAGCAAGATGCCATTGGAATTTTGTGGACTTTAAATATATTTTTTTAAGTTTCAGACAATTCATACATATTGCCAACAGAGAGAGAAAATGTCGTGTCCTCGCGTATTACATTACAGCTGCTTTACAATTGTCACAAGGAGTAACAACGAACTTCAAGTAGCTCTGAAGTGATCTCACAGACCACGAAAAATCATGTTCCAATTGAAAACCCTATAGTCAGGCCAGGTTTAGTTCAGGGGTAAGAAACTTTCAATTGGGAAGCGAATTTTGTCTTGGCATTGATATTGTTCCGCTCCTCCTGTGGTTGCAAAACCTTTGCTGGCAGATTTTCTGCTGGTTTTCGAGCTCCTAAGTTTTATTCAAGAATACTTCAAAGATATACGATGGGATTGAGATCGGGACTGTTGGATTGCCAATCCTTTACTTGAAGACTTATGCAAATTTATGTAGATATTTTCGAAATTAGAAACATTGCAACAATCTCAGTGGCTGAAAGATACATATTTCATTGACTAGTTTTTTTATTTCCTTTTATTCTCACCTGAATAATACCATTCTTTTGAATATAGCATGTGAATAATTATAATTTCATCTAACTCATCTAACAAAACATTCATCATTTCTGTACATCTACCTTGATGGATTTTCATTGGTGGAGCTTCCATCACTACTCCACTTATAATGTACATTAAGGAATGTAGAAATGGTAGTTCTTTCTATCATTTTGATTGTGAATTATTTTAAAGATTTCTATTTCATTATAAAAATATTGCGATTTTCAACTTTGTTCAAACTATTTAATAATAATTTCAAATTGAACATTGCATAATATGTGGACCGAAATAGCAGTAATTTTTCAAATTTTTATGTTGCTATTCGGATCCATGAATGACATCATAGCTTCTTCCTCACGTCTACACAATGCTTTTTGCAAACCAACTAACACAATATTCAATTAACACTGATAGTTGAGCTTTTTTGCACATACATATTAACATTTGTATCAACACCACCTCATGATATACAAGGGTGTCTTGATGAAACTGACCAACCTCGCAAGTTGAGTCTTTACTTTTTTTTTCAAACAATAGTTCCTCAAAACGTTTTTCATGAAATGCTGCCTGGCTATGAAGCAACGAGTTAAAAATGTCCGTGTAGACAGCGAATGTAACAGATCCAACCCAAAGAAATTTGGATAACGGTCAAAATTACCTGAAAATCAACTTTGACATTTTATGATATATCGTTGAATTCAGCGTAAAAAATGAGGTTGAGGGTGGCCCAGAGAGTACGAAACGTTGGATACGAAATCTGATTACGTTAATTTGAGGATAATTTATTTATTGTGGAATAAAAAATTCCTGTGACATTTTTTGATAATATTTGAAATAAAGTGGGAAAGTGAATGAAACTTTTTCTCCATTTGACCGACCTTCTAACTCTTATAGTTTAAAAGTTACCGATACAATCTCATTAAAAAAGTGGCCACTGTATATTTCGCTGCTTGTCTGCATTTAAAAATACGAATGATCACACCTGTATACAGGGTCTTTCACGACGAGCGTTCGTTAGGAATATATGGAGAACGATTCAAAATAAAAACTTGAAATTTTGTGGTTGTGGATTTTCAGAATGGCCTTCTCAACTAAAATATTTTCAACTTCTGGTCTCTTTCCGTTATACCGGAAGTTGAGGGCAACTTCCTTATTTCAAATACATTTTAATACATTTTTGAATTTCTCAGCACATTTTAGGCCCACTTTATTTTATAACAATGCCTATACCCAAATTTGTTAGTTTTCGAGATATTGATTTTTTTCTGAAAAATTTGACAGTTACAGCACCACTCCGAAAAAATCATAACTCATAGACAGTAACAGTTGAAAATGTGAAATTTCACAGAATCACACCTTAAGCATCAAGTCATGAACAGGTCCATCGAATTTTCGAAAGTAATTTACAGGGTGGTCTAAATTTCCACCTAAAACATAACATCGAGAAAACTGATGAAACACGATTTTTTTAAATGGAAACCATACACTATTCTATTATTTTTGGGTACTACGAAAAAAAAATATTAAGTTCATGAAGAATGTCCTATACCTAAAATACACCCCTGGCAAGATATATCCGATTTTGGGAAATATTTGAAATGTAAATCATTCGAAGCAATACCAAACCAAGCAAGCTTTGAAAACAAATGAAGTTACAACAAATAAGTCAAAATTTGATGCTATATAATTGACGTGTATATCGTAGTTTTCTATTTGTGTGCAAAATGTCTCGTTTGGGGTATTCTAATGAAGATTTCCTGAATTTAATAATCATTTTTATGGTTAATGCAATAAGATAATGGACAGAACTTGATGTTTTTGCAGAAAGATTTCCAAATCTACATAGACCCAAATAAATATTCTGAGAAGACTTCTAAGAAACTGCCGTGATTTCGGATCTTTTTCACCATCAAAAAAAAAACACTCGTAAACAATGAGGACATCGAAATTGTAGTTTTGGCTTACTTCACAACCTATCCAGAAAATTCGTTGAAAGACGCAGAAAAGTCACATAGAATTTCATGTTCGTCAATAAACCGGATTTTAATCAAACATAAGTGGCGTCCCTTTAAAAATCACCAGGTTCAAAATCTGAAACCTCACGACTTACCTGCACGAGTGGAATTCTGCGAATGGTTTCTTATCAAGATACAGGAGGACCCTGAGTTCATGAAGAACATATGGACAGATGAAGCCAAATTTGCCAAGAATGGTATGTACAACCGACATAATAATCATTTTTGGGCAGCAGGAAAACCAAAGCTCGTTTGCCAGCGCAACTTCCAGGATTCGTGGAGTTTTAATGTTTTTTGCGCTATAAAGGAAGACCGAATTTTATGTTTATATCTTTATGATGAGAATTTGAATAGCGATAGATATTTGCATATAATTAGGAATGTGGTTGGTGAAACCATAAGGCATGTTTCTGAACAATACCGTTCCAAGTTATGGTATCAGATGGATGGAGCCCCTGCACATAGGACTGCTACCGTTGCTGGGTTGTTGTATGGGATGTTCGAAGATCAGTGGCTTTGCTACAATGGGCCATTTAAATTTCCTCCTCGCTCTCCAGACCTGACGCCACTGGACTTCTTCATCTGGGGATATATCAGAGAAAATGTTTATGCGGATCCTGTGAGTGATAAAGAAAACATGAAACGAAGGGTTCTGAGAGCTCTCAATAATTTGATTCCTGACTCTATACAGAAAGCTACAAATAGTGGTATGCAAAAAAGAATATATTCTTGTTTAGAACAAAACGGCAATGTCTTTGAACATCTGTTGAAATGAACCACAATATTATTTGAATTTAAAGAAATTAAGTTAAATTCTAAAATTAAAGTAAAATCTAACCTTAAAAAATATAAACAAAATAAAATTACTGTATTCGATATCAATAAACAAAGATATAATTCATCTCTCTAATAGTATTTTGTTTCAGTCCATCCATTTTCATGTTGAGTTACCTTTTACCAACGACAGAGTTAATATTAGTTCATTTGTTTTCAAAGCTTTCTTGTGATGGTATTGCTTCGAAAGATTTACATTTCAAATATTTCCCAAAATCGGACATATTTTGCCAGGGGTGTATTTTAGGTATAGGACATTATTCATGAATTTGATATCTTTTTTTTCGTAGTATCCAAAAATAATAGAATAGTGGATGGTTTCAATTTGAAAAAATCGAGTTTCATCTGTTTTCTCGATGTTATGTTTTAGGTGGAAATTTCGACCACCCTGTAAATTATTTTCGAAAATTCGATGGACCTGTTCATGACTTGATGCTTAAGGTGTGATTCTGTGAAATTTCACATTTTCAACTGTTACTGTCTATGAGTTATGATTTTTTCTGGGTGGTGCTGTCACTGTCAAATTTTTCAGAAAAAAATCAATATCTCGAAAACTAACAAATTTGGGTATAGGCATTGTTATACAAAGTGGGAGAAGTGGAGAAAGTTGAGAAGGCCATTTTGTAAAATCCACTACCACAAAATATCAAGTTTTTATTTTGAATCGTTCTCCACATATTCCTAACGAACGCTCGTCGTGAAAGACCCTGTATATTGTTACATATCCCACTATAGAATTTAGTTCTTGACACCACTTGTCAGAGCAAAATCACGTAATGGAACCTTTTTGTCTCAACCAGGAAGCATTTTCTGACCAATGAAACATCATGAAGAATCAGCTGACGAAGTTGATCTATTTCACACCCTTAATAATGATTGAAAAAAAAACTAAGTAATAGACGATATATGTATTCAAGTAGCAAAGAGAAATTTGAAATTATTAGTAAAACAATCCATAAAGAAATCGAGAGGTGCGTGTTATCAAATCTGAATTTTTTTTCTAAAAGGGAGCGTGATTACAGACACGAGCTACTGGCCGAGGCGATGAAAGCCGGCACCCCGTTCGCCCTGTGGAACGGTCCCACGATCGTGGCGTGGCTCGAACTGTGGGTGGGCATGCCCGCGTGGTACGTGGCGGCGTGCCGGGCCAACGTCAAATCCGGCGCCATCATGAGCGCTCTGAGCGACACGGAGATCCAAAGAGAAATAGGTATAAGCAACCCCTTGCACAGGCTGAAGCTGCGACTGGCGATCCAGGAGATGGTGTCGCTGACGTCCCCGTCCGCGCCGAAAACTTCGAGGACCACCCTCGCGTTCGGCGATATGAACCACGAGTGGATAGGGAATTCGTGGCTGCCCGCCCTAGGTCTTCCGCAATACCGGACGACGTTTATGGAATGTCTGGTGGACGCCAGGATGTTGGATCATCTCACGAAAAAGGATTTGAGGGGACAGCTGAAGATGGTGGATGGGTTTCACAGGTATGTTGCGATTGCTGAATCGGGGTTGGGTTATGATAATAGGGAATATGCATAATTTTTTTTCATTCGTTTAATTAATTTTTTACTTCGTTACAACATAGTGAAAAATATAAATACTGTCGAAAGTCTTGGAATTAATTTTTAAAATAATATATAAAATACCGATTGAATTTGACCTGTTTGAACGTCTCCATTTTCCGCGCGTTGTGGATGACGTCACATGGCGCAATTGGTATTGTTCTCTTCTTCTACAGGGTGAGTCAGGCTGAACGCCTCGGACTCTCGTGGCCATATGGTATTTTTTTTCAGTAAACGGCATGGGGGAGTACATCTATGTCGATCTGAAGCACATTTTAAAAATAATGATTTTTATACAAGGTGTTTGAAATAAGCGTGACATATCACAGTTATGTTTTTTTTTAATGGAACACCCTGTATTTTCTTACATTTTTTAATTCTTTGAGAAAAAATAAGCTGACTTTGCTAAAGTTTCCCTATACCTAACTCTCTCCATTTATGAGATATTCAACTTTTTCTCAAAATGTAACGTTGTCAAAAAAAAATCAACATCATTGCAATTATCCACTGCATGTGTACGAAATTTTTACCGGTCACTCTTATCCCTTTCAGCTAGTTACTGCAACTTCAGACGACGATCAATATTATACAGTGTGTTTTATATTGTCAGGAATACTTACCGCATATTTGCACTCCAATAACTTTGTTATTTCAAATGGAATACCCTATATTTTTCCACGTAACAATATTCATCTTTCCATTCCCTTTCAAACCATATAATTTTCCCCATAGCTAAATGTGGTGCTCCAGAAGTTATCGAAGCATTTTCAAAATCCGATGAACTTTTTGCATCGACATTATTTCATCAAGTAGGCTGATGCCATGGATACTTGAGTAATGCGTTCAACTGTGTTCAATTGCGTTGTTCCAAGCGGGCTTCTGACAAATAGCGTCATATTTTGTCAAAAGTTTGTGTTGAAATCGTTTTGTTCAAGTGTTCTCAAATTTGAGGATTAAAATGAAAAGTTTCACACTTCAAGAAAGAATCAATATGATAATAACCATTGAAGAGTGTTACGAAAATTGCTTATTCGCGTCGAGGGTTTATGTACAAAAATACCCAGATCAAGAGCATCCTGATAAAAATGTATTCGAAACATTATCAGCCAGATTTCGAGAAACGGGTAGTATCGAGTACACTGTTCGAGAGCTATCGAAACCAGTTACTGGGAATGAGGAACACAATTTTTACAACATGTGATTGAAGATCCCAATACCAGTACCAGAGCCATTGCAAATGAATCTTTTCACGTGGAAAAATACAGGGTGTTTCATTTGAAATAACAAAGTTATTGGAGTTCAAATATGCGGTGTGTTCCTGACAATATAAAACACACTGTATAATATTGATCGTCGTCTGAAGTTGCAGTAACTAGCTGAAAGGGATAAGAGTGACCGGTAAAAATTTCGTACACATGCAGTGGATAATTGCAACGTTACATTTTGAGAAAAAGTTGAATATCTCATAAATGGAGAGAGTTAGGTGTAGGGAAACTTTAGCAAAGTCAGCTTATTTTTTCTCAATGAATTAAAAAATGTAAGAAAATACAGGGTGTTCCATTAAAAAAACATAACTTTGATATGTCACGCTTATTTCAAACACCTTGTATAAAAATTATTATTTTTAAAATGTGCTTCAGATCGACATACATGTACGCCCCCAGGCCGTTTATTGAAAAAAAATACCATATGGCCACGAGAGTACGAGGCGTTCAGCCTGTATAGTTATGGCCTTTTACAGCGTTGTTTACAATATGCATTGATACTATTGACAGTTATTAATTAGGTTAGGGATTTGCAGTTTTAATCGCTCTTACGATAATGTAAAATGTTAAAAACCCATTTTATAGGTATTGTAATGCCAAAACACAATTATAAGTACACCAAATAATAGCTATTTGTGTATTTGGAGCACAAAGTGATTGATTGCCGCTCGACAAAGAGAGTTACCGCGCGACGCGAAGCGAAGCGTGGTAATCTTTGGAGAGAGACAATGACACTTTGTGCTCAAAATACACACATGATTTTTTTACAAACACATCTCTTAGGCATAAAAACGATAGACACATTATTCAACATAGGCACATGTCATTACCTATGAGCAATTTCACATTCAATAGTAATAAATGTATAAGCTATCCAAATATCCAATAATTTACATCTCTAACAAAAGGAAAAAAACTAGCCTAAAAAAAAGTTACCGAAGCCCGAGATCGAACTCACGCCAGGATCGAAAACCCAGTTTAGTAGCAAGCATCTGTAACCTTAACACCACCGCAGCTCCTAGAGTGCTTTGAATTTCCTTTGTTCACTTTCCATCATGCAAGAAAAGGTACGTTTTCAACAAAAGCTAGGGAGAATGTGCGTTTTTTCTATATTCTCGCTCTAGATCGTAAAAGCTGCCACAAAATGACATTCCTCGGAAAACGACAACTTTGTTTTGAGATCTGGAAGCGTCAAAGGCTATTTTGGGATGCGGTAGTAAAAAAGTATTTTTTCTGTTCCAAGAGATGAGAAAATACGTAAACAATGGTGTAAGGTTATGAGAAGAGACGAAGTACCTCCAATATCACATTTACATTGTCGTGAAGATCACTTTAATGTGAGTATATTCTATGGATACAACATTTGAGGTTATGTTTGGCATGGCAACTTATTTAGTAAATTAGCAAATATCAGGTATTACAACAATTACCTTGCAGCTTTCACTCCTTTGACCTCAGCAGACGTGAAATCTGGTTTGGATACAAAATATGCTGTCATCATAAAAACATCTATTTTTGGTAGATTGTCGGATTGTGCTTTGACAAAACCACTTTCAGTCATTGTTCTTGATAGTGTACAATTGTCACTAGACCAAAATCCCACTATGTAATGGAAAACACTACAGATATACAGGGTGTCCGGTAAACCTTGTACAATATTGGAACTGGTAATAGACCAGGTCATGACTGTTCAGATTACCGGAATTTCACCTCTCACCGTTTTCGAGATAATGAGCATTTTTTAAATTTCTGGAAAATCACTACCTCATCTTGGATTTTTTGTGCCAGGTCTACAAATTGGGACCAATTCAAATATCTTTGCTGCTGAAGATTACTGATGATTGATGTTTTCAGATGTATAAGACAGTTTTTCAGAAAACGATACAATTTTTCAAGAAATGAGGGTAAAATGCCAGATTTGAGTTTCGCCAATTTTTTTAACAACAGTTTGACATTATTGTTTGAAAAAAACATAACCAAGTGGAAGTGGATATTCATTACAAAAGAATACCCATTTTGTCCAGACTCTACCATGGTATAAAACATACGATAATTATTTTTGGAAGGAGTAGAATTTCGATTATATTAGAGTGTGATGTTATTCTGAGCTAAAATCATTTCAATTAGACTTTGACAGTAATGTCTTTTATTTTTATCCTATCGAGATGAAATGATTAAATAATTATGAGTAATAACGAATCAACCGCTTAGAAGCATTCAATGAGATGTAAAGAAGTGAATACTTATTCAACGTTTTTCTGAATCAACATACACTATAAACCACAATAACGATTATTCAACATCGCACTGAATAATATTACAAAAATGTTATTTTCCATCCACTAGTACGCAAAGACGACATCTTTTCAAGAAGAACCTTTTCAAATGCGTTATAGGTTATAGCCCCCAAATCAGCGATTCTCTGAGCGGCATTGTGCAATCGGATATCGTTCTGCATGAAGTGCTGCTGCAGCAGTAGCACTACCTCCACATTCACCATAAATGTAGTGTATATGCGCATATTCTCAGGGAGTATAACGTGTGTACGGAATGACAAAGAATTAAATACCACTGAATAAAACAAGCGGAATAATTTCAAAAAACTACAAATCACAAGTTGTTCAAACAAAATGTGACAGCCACCTACTAGATTTTTTCAATTCTATTCACAGAAGATCCGTTCATGCACAGTGCTGTATTTCATTTTTTCATTAGGAAACTATTGCTTCTACGGACACAAAACAGGAGCTGTAAAAAAAAAATTTTGCACTTATTTGGTTACACCCTGTATATCTGTTGGTCTCTGAAACTTCGTTGGAATCTGAATGTTGGACAATTGCGACATTTATCACATAAATTCGTATTAATCGGTGCCATGTCGGATAATCCACATATCATTTCGATAATTTTATTAGGCTTAATTACATGAAAAGTTAATTTTATCGACATAATATTCAATGCTACCAAGCAGTCTATTCTTTATTATTAATAATTATATCGATAAAATCGAAATAAAATAATTTTTGGGCGTAAGTATAAAAGTTGATGGAAGCCTAGAATAAAACCACGCCTAATTCAATGGAAATCACTTCCTCCAAAAATAACTATAGTTTGTTTAATACCATAGTAGATTCTGGACAAAATGAGCATTCTTTTGAAATGAATGTCCACTTCCAATTATAGTTATGTTTCTTTCAGACAATAATGTCAAACGTTTTAAAAAACATTGATGAAACTCAAATCTGTTATTTTACCCTCATTTCTTGAAATTTTTTTCCACTTTCTGGAAAACTGTTCTGTACGTCTAAAAGTATCACTCATCAGTAATCTTTAGCAGCAAAGATATTTGAATCTGTCTCAATTTGTATACATGGCACTCAAAAATTCAAGGTTAGGTAGCGATTTTCCAGATATTCTTAAAATGCCCATTATCTCGAAAACGGTGATATTTTTACTGAGGTGAAATTCCGATATTCTGAGCGGTCATGACCTGGTCTATCACCAGATTCAATATTGTACAAGGTTTACCGGACACCCTGTATAAATAAAAACAAATTTTCTATGAAAGAAGACTAGCACAGTATGAATACCAACTCAGATAAATTTCATAACCTGCCATGTGACGTCATTCTTCGTTTCGACCAATAGTGATGCGTTTCGCAAATTTGAATTCCGCGCGCTTATTTTGCACTTTTTGATTAAAGTTTTATAGAGTTAAATACAAAGTAAAGGATAAATTTATGGTTAAGGTGTAATGTCAAGACAATAAAGTATCGGAGGTAAAAAAATCAAGTACAGGTCGACAAGCATAAGGATGCCTCTGAGATGCGCAAACGATAGAAAGCGTGAGTAGATGTGCGACAAAGATCGACTACTGTTTACGGCTGGTCATCATCGGAATGTACAATCGGGAGAGAAATTTTTCTGCAACACGTAGGAACGTAGGTTCTTATCTGAATTTTCATTAATTCCTAATGAACTGTTCGAATAATATAATTGTCTGTGATCACTGGACCGTTTATGAAAATTGCATAATTTTCCCGAAACCATAAGTGTAAATAAAGTACGACTAGAAAAAGAATGCATCGCCACACAATATCAGAAATAGGTAAATAAATATAATAAAGAACACGAGGAACATACTTACAGAAGTTGACTAACAATATCACTTGACCTCTGACCCCTGCCAAATCAGCATTGTACATGGTAACTTTTGATTTTTTGTTTCTCTTTTTATTTGGAGTTGAGAATTGTTCCATTTCACCTTTTTCAATTTTATTCATTTCTGAATTAATTTTCCTAATGCTTCTAACGCAAACTCACGTTGCGACAGCAACTCGTTCTTGAACCTTCACAAGAGGAATACTGGTTTCACCTATCATTGCTTCTGCCTGCATAAATTTGATGACATTACTGACAATTTCCCTACTTTGTCCACTCAGAATCTTATTTCTCACTTTACTCTTTGAAGGCATTTTCAAACACAACAAACTACACTATAACCTATCTAATAATATTTCAAAACTATACACAACACAAGAATTTCAAATTCAACACACAATCAGAATAACGCCACAATAATTTTATTCCACTGACTGTACACTCACTCCTTGGCCCCACTCCAGGGTTGTGTCTACTGCGCAACCAATTCTCGGAGGCATCCTTAGGCTTGTCGACCAGTAAATGTAAATCACTTGCATATTCCCTATTGTTGACGGATAGGACAACGGAGGAAATGATGAAACTCCAAGCCTTCTGCAATAAGTCGTTTATTATATTCTTTAATAGGGTTCACGTCAAGAATTGTCATAATTCCACGCTGCGTTTTGATCCAAAGCACAGATTAGAGAAACATCGTTCCGGTGAATATTTTATTAGTCAATTTTGAAAACCTCCTTGTAGTAGTCTAAGCGATAAGTATTGTTGAATAAGGGACATCAAAGGTTCCAGGTTTATCAAATAGTATACAGGGTGTTCCATATTCGATGGCCTATTAGACGTTTCTGGAAAACGGGAAGTAGGATTATTTTGAAAATTTGGTTTCTTGGATAATCAGTTCTGCTCTATCAATCTAAAATATTTTCAGCGCTGCGGCGTTGCCACTTCTATCGAAAAGTTGCGACAACGTCGATATTTTGATTATTTTCATAAATAACTTTCCTATACCTATCTCAAGTAGTTTTTGAGAAAATCAATAATTTCCTTATTTTTTGAGCGAAACAGCTTCAATTAAACTTTTATTACTGTAGTATTCGAATACGTAGAAACCTGAAATTTTGGATGTAGTTTAACTATGTCCTGTGTATTAGTTATGACTAAGGGAATTCGTTCTTCATTGTACAGAGGGTCGTTGAAAATTTGTGATACCTAAAGGGTCAGGTTTCCGAAATAAAAGCAAGTTTTCGATAAAAATTGGATTATTTTGCCATATTTTGTTTTGTGTAGGTATGACATGTCATTATGAAAATTCGAAAATTAGTACATTAATAATAAAACGTTTGCGCGTTCATTAACGTAAATTTGATTATAGAAAAGAATCAAAATGGAAGACATTAATTATTTAAATGTAAATCTGATTAATTTTTGTCGAATTTGTACCATATTCCTAAATGTTCATTGGATATTGATATTTTGTATTTTTTTCACAACAGTCTTCTCCAAAACTAATATTGCATTAACCGAGAAATACACTGACTTGAAATTTTAACACAGATTTGAACAAAGTATGATTGGTTCGGCTTTTCATCTCCATGATAATTTTATCTCCCATTCAGAGTATTTGAAAAACGTGTGTCCTCAAGCAGAACTCAATTTTATTTCAATCAATACATTTTTTTCTAATGATTCTCACCATGAATGTAAAATGAAAATACTAGTGGTCTCGTGACATGTCTCATAATCGATTTTTAGGTTATCCGACATGCACAAATTTCTCTCCAGAAATGTTTTTCCAATACTCTAACCAGAAACTTTTTCCCATATCGTACATACTTTTTGGCGGTCACTGTATACATTCATGTTGAGCATATTGTCATGTATTAATTATGATTAAGAACGTTCTGCTAAAAACCTTGTCACAGTGTGTTAGTTATATATTTCTACTGCAATTTGTGTGTGCAAGTATTGATTGAAAAATCGATTTTATGGAGGATTTGCCCTGATAAGTTACTGCGTTTGAATAACTATAAAAAATCTTTTTAAAAAAAGCTTTCATTCCTTTTTATTTCATTTCATTCAACAGCCAGGGCTTTTTACAGAATGAGGCGAAAAATATTAAGGGCTTTCGGCATATTAATAATAATAATAATAATCTTTATTGACCCCAAGAAACATAAATGTTTATAATAGGGACCTAAATCTGTAACTAATACAATAAACAACAAAATTTCAAGTTGAAAATGTTTGCATCAGTTTTTTTTTCAAGTATCATTGTAATAAGTACTTCTTTAAATGAAATTTGAAACGATCTTTTTGTACGATATTTTTTAATTTATTTGGTATATTATTGAATATCAAAATTCCATTATATAAAATTGATTTTTTCCCAATGTTTGTCTTTATTCTATGCGTGATGAGACTATTTGATTGTCTAGTTTGGTGATTGTGTATGGTATCAGTTGAATTAAATTCCAGAGATAAATGTTTCCTATTATTGATGACAGAATGGATGAATATACATATTTTCAATTTGTACAAAGAATTGATATCCAAAAGATTTTTGGAGCATATAAATGTGATGTAGATTCAAGGAATGGTAACTTAAAAATACATTTGATACTTTTGTTTTGCAAAGATTTGAGTGGACGCAAGATAGTACAATTGGCACTTCCCCATACTGATATTAATACTGTAATTTTGAATAAATTAAACTGAAGTAAATCATTTTTAGATATTTCAAAGGAATGTAATATCGAATTTTGAACAAAATACCAATTATAGGAGATATTTTTTTTCTAAGATTTTCAATATGGCTTTTCCAAGAAAGGTTTTCATCAATGTATAATCTCAAAAATTTTGTTGTTTCTGAATATTTTATATTTTTTCCGTTGAAAGCTAATGAATTTGCAATATGTCTAGATTTTCTTTTTGACAAAAACATGAAGGAAGATTTATCAATATTCAAAGTCATTTTATGATTGTTCAACCAAATCGAAATTATTTTTAAATCAGCTTGAATATTTTCGATTAATTCATTGTCATTTTTCCCAAAATAAATTAATGATGTGTCATCCGCAAATAATTTGAGCTCGCCATGCAAACTAAGATTGGATATTGAATTGAAATATATAAGAAATAATAAAGGTCCAAGAATTGAACCTTGTGGTACACCACATGTTATATTCCCCATCAAACTTTGTCCATTCCCCATACAAACATATTGTTTTCTCCCAGATAAATAATTTTGGAACCATTCATGTACATGACCTCTAATCCCGATGTTCAATAATTTACATAATAAAATTTCGTGATCTACCGTGTGGAATGCTTTTGATAGATCCAGTGACACTAAACAACATTGGAAGTTGTTATCTAGGTTTACTTGAATTTTTGTAATCAAATCCAACACGGCAGACTCAGTGTCACTAGATCTTCGGAAACCATATTGCCCATTATACAAAAAAATTATTTTATCAAGGTAATCCATTACTCTTCGATTCATGATTTTCTCAATAATTTTGGATAAAACAGGTAATACTGATATAGGTCGATGGTTACTTAAAATTTCTTTTTTCCCACTTTTAAAAATAGGTGTTACCCTAGTAATTTTCATATTATTGGGAACATAGCCACTGTGAAATGATTTATTGATCAATGCGCTTATGCAAGGGGATAATTCTGATGTAACCATTTTTACAATTTTAACAATAATATTATCGAAACCAGCCGCTTTTTTGTTGTCAAGATTTTTTATAGTTTCCTTTACTTCCTCACAAGTTGTCTCTTCTAAGAACATGGACTCACTCAATGATACATTGTCATAGGTGTTTGATGGTTCAAACAAAATAGCAGATGCTAAATTTGGTCCAACATTCAAAAAGTATTCATTACATTTCTCACATATTTCCATTGGATCCTCAATATGTTCATTATCTTGTACAATAAATTTTACAATAACTTGCTTATAATTTTTCCTGTTATATAATACCTGATTTATAGTTTTCCACATAGATTTTGGAGTAGCATTCAAAAATTCATTTTTGTAATAGTTACACAGACTTCTTGTTTTCAATTTCAGTTATTATTATCTTATGATCACTAAGCGGGGAACTAATGAAAGATAGTGATGTTGGCCAATTGGTATTCTTCACGATATGATCAATGAGCGATTTGTTAATGTCTCTAGTGGGAATTGTGGTGTTACATAATGTAAAACTATTTGATTCATATATATCATGAAGCTGGCTAGTTTCGTATGAATTTAAGTTTAACATATTTATGTTGACATCACCAAATAAAAATGTGTTCATTTTAACTTCATTAATCTTTTGAAGTTGTTCATCAATAAAATTTAGAAATAGTCTCACATTTTGTTTTGGTGAGCGATACATACCGCAAAGTAATAAATTAAATGATTTCACTTCAACTGCAATATAAGATAATAAATTTTCTTCTTTCATTTTTATTTCAAACTCCAAACCATTTTTTAGGAATATTCCAACACCTCCTCCTCTTGTACATCTCGTAGCGTAGATTGACTGGAAATTTTGAAAATTGTAGTACATTTCTTCTCCCTTGTTGATCCATGTTTCAGATATAATTATAATATCCGGTTTTATATCTTCAAAAATAACTTCAAGTTGATCAATTTTATTCTTCATAGATCGGGCATTCATATAAAGTATTTTAATATTATTCTTTTTATAATTGGACTGATATATACTATAATTCTCTAAAGTATCATATTCGTTCAGATTCATTTCAATTGTAAAAATTAATTTTCATTAAATTTAGTTTCTCAAGAACTTTGTATGTTTCACAGTGGATTTTGTCATCAGCCATGTGATTGGTGGAAAATGTTTTTTTTATATTTTTCATTCGAGTACGAACAATTGGAACATTTTTTTTCGTTATCACTTTTGTTACACTTTTCTTGGTCATGATTTTCTCCACAGATAGGGCATGTTTTTTCATTCCTACAATTTTTAGTGGAGTGATTGAATCTGAAACAATTTTTACACTGTGTCAAGGAGTTATTTTCATAAACGAAACAGGACGTCCAGCCAAAATGCAATTTTGATCCAGTCTGTCGAATTTTTTCAAAAGCTCAATATCAGATTTACTGTTACATTTTATTTTGATTGTTCCATCTTTCTGGGTATCTACTTTATTTATTTTCACCTTCAGTTTACTTGGATCTATTTTTGATTTCAAATTTGATACAGACTCATGTGTGTCCTGTTTTTTTCTTGGTTTCAAAGATAATGTTGAATCTTGTAATGAAGAATTCTCAGACGATCCAATTTGATTTCTTGATTTCACGGCATCAGAGTAAGACATAATGTTTTCTGCCTGATTAGGTCTAATATTTCCAATGAAGGCAATTTCCTTATGTATCTTAGCAAGGCTTTCCATTATGGTATCTTTCTCCACTATGTTTGAAGTTAAAAGTTTATAGTTATATTCAAGCCTATCATTTTCGATCAATAATTGTTTTATATTTTTATCTTTTTCATTCAGAAGTAGCTAATTAGCTTCAACAATTTTCATTAAATATAAATTTTCCTTTTTGAGTCTTTCACATTCAGTTTTCAACTCTGAATTAGCACTGGTAATCCGGTTTATACTGCTCATTGACTTATCATAATCAAACTGAGTCAATTCATAATTACTGGTTTGATCATCTTCATCTTTCTCCTCCTCTAATGAGTTTTTCAGCTCATCCCTCCTCGTTTTTCCCATTGAATCCTGGACTATTGTAAAGTACTGTTCTTTTCATAATGTCATTTTGACAATGTCACTTCACTTACTTTGGGTCAATTAACTGAAATTCGATACCTGGAGCCAAGCTTATCTTCGATTATCCGATTAGAGTAACTTAAAATTACAGGAGAACCAAAGCGATTTTATTCGAAGTTTTTCCCACTAAATAATGGACTTCAAATCTAACGTTTTCTCAGTTGATTAGCCAACTTCAACTTTCGTATACAAAAAAGAACAATAAAAAATCATAAAGGAAGGAATGAAAACACATATAGTATTCCGTGTAAGAGCTGAAAAAAAACTTAGATCCATTCCTAAAAGCTTGAGGCTTTAATTTTCAATTGTAAAAAGTTTCACGTCTCAAGCGTTTAATAAAATTTTAAAATTTCTTTGTATTTAATACAATAAATATTATTTTTCACTTTTTAGTTTAGATTTCAGAAAATGAGATTGTTATGAAAGTATTGCTATTCGAAAAAGGGGCTCGAAACCCTTGCTTAATAATGAAAATGGTCCATTAAATTCTAAACCATTTGATTTGATACCAGTAAAGGACTATTTAAGTGACTGTTGTATTGTTTATTGGGTGGAGTTGTACCTGTCCATCAGGAACGGGGCACTTCCTAGCAAATGTGATATAAATAAGACTGGTATGACGATTTACAGTTAATTTAGCAATCCCTACTGATAAAGATAACTTTGTTATCGAAATACGCCTCTGGGAATTAAATTACTTGTGTGGAGAAGGGGTAAAACACTTTTTGTTCTCACTGAGTGACACCACAGGCGTCCAATATTCCATTTTCAATTATGCATTATTCTTTTTCAGAACTAGCTTACATTATGGCATATCATGTTTGAAGAGGTTAAATTATGACCGGAACGCCTTGGAGGACAGAAGGAAAAACTGTGAAAATACTCTGTCCGATGTATTAGTATGGAGCAATGAACGGCTCATAAAATGGGTAGCTTCGATAGGTTTAAAAGTAAGATATTGTGTAACTCAAAATTGTCATCTGATTAAACTATTTTTCTGTTAACAGGATTATTCAAATAATTTAGAAGAATCCGGAGTTCATGGTGCTTTAATTGCATTGGATGAAGGTTTTGATGCAGACAGCATGGCACTGGCGTTACAGATACCAACACAAAACACAGCGGTAAGGAGTTCTTATTTGTTTCTTCAAGTCACTTCATTTTCTATTCTGAATATTATTGAATGTCATTTACTGGTTTTTTTCCAAATCTAAAGATTGAAAAGATCAATTCCTGATTACAATTTCCTCCGTTATCAATATACAGGGTGTAGTAATTCAGAGAAGGGTATGCTTTATAATTTATAAAGTTTCAACCACTATGAACAAGCATTTTATAATAAATATTCCCTTCAATGTTTCAGTTTCAAACCATAAATAAATAAAAACCATTAAAACATCTTGGTTATTTTGTAAATAAATACTTTTTTCGAATTCTATCATTCTAGAACTGTCAGAATCATAGGCAGTTGATGAAGTTTCCACTTTAGGTTCACATTCGTTCATTTGTTTTCAACTGGGCAAACTCGTAGATTAATGCTCATACTCGATGTTTCTGGGGAGCCAACAGAGGGGTCGTTTGATCATGAACATAAATGTACATGTTCGAAACTCGCAAACAATTTCCTTATTTTTACTTCTAAAATTTGCTTCGATGGTCGGTATTATCACCAGCATTACCCATCCTTGTGCTGTTTTTGATATCATTACTGAGGTGCAAACATTTGTATGTCAAAACATATGCTTGCTTTTGAAGAGTCAAAAAACAATTTTTCATAATATATCAATAATTCAGATTTTTTCTAAAAAAAACGATAATAATTTTTTTGAATTTTGACCTTGAAAAATAAAGACTAATTTATGAAATTTGGTGTCCTAGTAGACTTTTTGAATGTCTACCTGATGGAAAAAGAACTATTCGAATATATGCTCGAAAATATAGATTTTATAGGGGTGCTTTTATTTTAAACGGGTCACAATTTATAATGAGTGGGACAAGATGGAAAACTAAACCAAATAACTCTTTGAAATAGGCGACTGTGACATGATATATGTGATGCATTGATTCAATTCTAGGTTTTTTCCTTAGCTGAGCTGAAATCTAATGGAATATTATAATAATGATTTTTTATATAAGTTTCTTCATAAATGAATGCATAGGTAAAGTAAAACCAACAATCTAGTGAGGTCGTAAATCAATATTAACCGACGACCCTCATCATAACCCATTGTTCGGAATACAGATAAGCAATAAAAATGTGTGTCCCTCAAAATATTCCCAGGTTCGGATTCAAATATCTCATGAAATAGTTTGGCATTTTAATGATAGCAGGCTCTCCATTATTTTGGCTTCTGTTGACAGTTTTGTATTTGAATATATTCGAAAAATATCCTGAGTTGATTTAGAACCCTTGGTAAGGATATGTTCAGATGTGTGTAAATAATAAAATTTACTTACCTACCTGGCCACCAGACTTTTAGTACTAATGAAACTATTAACGAGATTATAGCGATAATGGTCTATTTCAGAAACAAAGTGGGAAAAGTTGAATAACATTTAGTCATTACCTACCTAATATTCCGTTGTCAGTTGTGTCTATTCGAATTTTGTGTCTTGTCCGTGGACTCATCCTGAAGCTAGTACTTCAACTGGTGGTCGTTGTACCACTAGTCGATAAATGTTACACTCTCATGGAAAACAAAATAATATTTAATGTTTATACTTCCCTTCTGGAACGTGGACTGTCCAAGGATCAAGCTGTGCAAGAAAGTGCTTCTTTAACAAAAACACCGCATTCCACAGTGTTTAAAATAGTAAGTTACCCTATTTTAAAAAGTAATAAACGAAAAGACTCTGGTGGTTCAAGGAAACTAGATGGATGTGATGTAGATATAATTCGAAGAATAATATATGCCTTATACAGGGTGTTTCTTAAGTACGTGTAGAAAATTTAGGAGCATATTCCTGACATCAAAATAAGAAGAAAAGTTCCTTTAAACATATGTCCACAAATTATTCGTTTCTGAGATACAGAGTGTCAAAGTTGAATTTTAATTTTTTGTGAATAATTTCAAAATAATTTTGATATGTGGGTAAAGTTTGGTAGCTGGGAATATTTATTATTTAGTTTGTGTTAAAAATAAATTTTCTTGGTAAAGGTCACTGTTTTCGAGTTATTGAGATTTGAAATCATCGATGCAAGTGATTTTGAATGACAAGATTTTTTAATTCAAAATAAATTCAATTAGAAATTAGTCTGTTCACAATTAACACAACTTGATTTTTTCATTGAAAAATCATCCCAGGTGCCACTTTACTCGAATATCACAAAAATTTTGGCATTTATTTACAAAAAAACAAATATAATAATTAAACTTTGACACTGTATCTTAGAAACGAATGACTTGCGGACATGTGTTTACGGGAACTTTTTTCCTATTTCGACGTCAGCAACATGCTCTTGAAGTTTCTACACGTACTTAAGAAACACCCAGTATAAAGAGCAAATTGTGTCTACATTAGATATTTTAATGCAACGGCTTTGAAATAATGAAACTGGTATCCAGTGTTGCAAAGAGACTTTGAGGAAGTCTCTTTTCCGAAATGGACATAAATTAAGAAAACTCAGTAGTAGCAGAAATATCATAATGGAATCTGTGCGCATTAGAAAATGATATTTGATTATAAATTGGCTATAAACGAGTTTAGAGAATGTGGTAGAACAATAGTTTATTTGGATGAAACTTTGTTCGATACACACGATATTCCAAACAAAAGTTGTGACTTGTGCCAAACTAATGCGCCGTCTAATAAAGGAAAAAACACAACGATAATTCAAGCAGGAATCGAAAGTGGTTTTATACCAAATACGTTGTCTTTATCGGCAAATAATATCAAGGACTCTTTAGTCGATTATCATGATGATACTACACCCGAATTAATTGAAGACTGGTTTCAAAATAAACTCATACCAAATATTCCGCCCAACAGTATTATCGTCATGGATAAAGCACCATGTTCAAATGACACCAAAGCCACTATACAAGAATATATGAGGAAAAGTACACAAAAAACAGTTATAGAAGTTTTACACAGTTATTCGATAAAAAAGAAATAATTTTGTGATTCATTCGCAGAAAGCTTGGGACATACGGTGCTCAGACTTCCTCCTTATCACTGTATGTTTAACCCAATTGAACATACGAGTATATGACATCAGCTTAAGTCAGCAGTTCGAAGAAATAATACTTCTCCAACCTTAGTTCAACTGTGGTAGCTCTTATTCAAACAGAAACTGCAAACGTTCCTTACATCAGCTGGGCCAAGTGTGTTTTCCATATTAAAAAGGTGGAAAAGTCGTATATGGATATAGAAAAACTTCACAAAGAAAAGTTTATTATCAATTTGGGTGACGTCAGTGAAAGTGAAACTGATCTTCGTGAGTAATTTTGTAAGTGTGTGTATATTAAATTTAATTTTAAACAATTCAAAATTATAATCTTTCTGAACTATAATCGCATTCATTATGGTGATGTTTATAAATGTTTTTGTGTTATATATCATATATTATATGTACATAAATAATTCTCAATTATAATCAAGCGATTTTTATTAACCCAATATTTTACCTACCTACAAGACAAAATATAATGGCTAGGGAAGGTACAACTCTTCGTAGAAAGGACGTCCTGCTGATTCCTCAAGTAGTTGGTGGTTCATGACCTCCTTATAGTTCTAGTAGTACTATACATACCTATAGAAGTGTTTGTATTTTGATGATTAAACTGAAAAAAACCTTACTCAGTAACCTTGTAAGGTGAACTAGGTATGTAACTCAAGAACTATTTTTAAACCTAACAATAATTTTTATTTCATTTCATTTCCAATCTCATTTCTGAATATATTGTTGTCCAATCTGAATACCTGCTTCAAATTATGAAAAATATGTCTTTCTGTGGTATTCAACCTGTCTTTTATTTTATTTTTGTAAGAATACATAGATTTGGTTATTTTAATAATAATACATTACCAATTATTGTACAATATCAAATTTTCTACTTTTTTTATATAAAAGATCTAAAAGAAACAAATAATTTTGCTGGTACATTATTTTTGAAATTTTTTTTAACACATTCACTGCTGATATCACGGATCCGTAATGCAAGCATTCCTAGACCAGTGCTTCCGACCTGGATCCGTGTCACTAGGATCCGACATTAATGATAACTCTTCTAATTTCGTGCCGAACTGTTCGATATCGTTTCAGCATGTAAGTGAGACATGAAAATTTTCAAAAATTTACGCCGACCTCTAAAGTATAATCCACCTCTGTCCAGAATTTCATTTTTCGGCATATAAAATTACTTTTTATTCGGGCCCGGGGATGATATACAGTACGAAGCAAATGTATGGAATAAATTCATTATTTCTGAATATAAACATATATTGGAAAATTCCTCGTACACGTCGATTTTCTTTTCCGATTGGCCAATTTTTGAACCCCGCATTCGAGTAAAAATTACTTTAGTGATTTTTTAAATGGAACTCCCAGTGCATTTTTCCATATTTGGTTAGGGATCGTCATTACAAATCCAGTCATACCAGGTTTGATGGGATTATGTCAAACGGATGCGGAGATATGAGCACAAAACTTCTCCATATGCCCAATGAGTGCGACAGAGACTTTTGACCTTCCGAATCGTGTGAAGTCTCAGTCATACTCATTGGACATACGAGGAAGTTTTTTGCCCATATCTCCGCAGCCGTTTGACATAATCCCATCAAACCTGGTATTACTGGATTTGTAATGACGATCCCTAACCAAATATGGAAAAATACACTGGGTGTTCCATTTAAAAATATCACTAAAGTAATTTTCACTCGAATGCGGATAACCCTGTATATTCAGGGTGGGGTTCAAAAATTGTCCAATCGGAAAAGAAAATCGACGTGTTCGAGGAATGTTCCAAAATATGTTTATATTCTGAAATAATGAATTTATTCCATACATTTGCATCGTACTGTATGTTATTCAGATCAGCAGAGAATGTGTTTCACTTCCAAATTATAAAGATGACTTTCTTAAACACTACCCTATCCCTGAATATCATCACTCAACTGAGATTGTACTTAGGAAAAGTACAGAATTTCAAGGTGCTTCAATGATTTCTTGATTTATTATGGTCCTCATTTGTTCACGGGATGGCAAACGTATTTAATGCAATATCTTGAGCGTGATTGTTTTATTATAATTATGATATTAATTAATTGCATCTTTTGTTGTATCGCAGGTAAGACAAACGTTGAAAGGAGAATTCACGAGTCTGCTCCGCATGGCAACAGATCGACGGCCGCAAGAAATCCAGTCCTGATATGCCACCGAATTCCACTAAGGATAAGAAAATGACCATGTAGTGTTCCGCTGCTCGCATTCTAACGCAGCCCGTGCTACCTCCCTTCTCATCATCAAAAAAGAAAAGGCGTATACAAAATGCACTGTGCATTTATCTGTACCTTCAAGAGAGAATGCTAAAAAGAAATCGCGACGATCCGCGGTGAAACGGCATATATGAGCTTTAATGAACTAAAAATACCTTGTATCGTAAATAACTCATAGTATTATTAATTGTACATTGAAGTTGTTGTTTTGTTGGGTTACCGGCGACGAGTAAATATTGTTGAATGTGGCAGCGACAGTCAGTATTACCCCACGCGTGCCTGCACTATCTCTCGGTGCTGTCATCTGTTGAGCTTTGTGGCTCTGGAAATTTTTCATGCGTTATTTCTAGGCTGTTTGGTGAACGTTCGTATGCAAGACAACCTGGATGATGATCGACGCTTGCAAGGTTCTGACGAACCTGGATAGTTTTCGTGGTGGTTAATTTTTACTAATCTTAAGACTTCATTCAGGTTGAACTTGAGCCTCATTGACTGTTCAATGTTTTAGTGTTATGACTTTACAGGTAATTTCTTGACAAGTGTATTGACCAAATCTTCGAATTTTTGGGAATTGAAAGATAGAATTTGGTATTTTATGGTATTACGACTTTATTAATTCATCTGAAGTAGTCCTGTTGAATCTCCATTTCTGTTTAAACAAAAGTAGCTATCGACTTTGTTTCAATGTAGGATATGTTCTAGCTCCATCATGTATGGTTCAAAAAAAGTCTATTTATGCCAATCAATAGAGGATTTTTTGGTAAGAAAAATACTAGTAGGAACCGACTGTTCCATCACATGTTATGTTTTGGACTAGCAAGGTCAGTTAGAAATCTTTGAGTTTTTTAAGTTACAGCCTTGAGTACTATAGTTGTTTGGTTCTTTAGTCTAGTCCTGTATTGGTGTTCAATTTGTTGAAATAATTTTTTATGTTTGTCGTGGTAAGAAGCAAGATTCAAAAACTATAACACATCACATGTAAGTAATTAGGATTCTTCGAAAAATCTTTCCAAGGAATATCTGTAATTTTTCCTAATTTTGATCAGCCATTATTGTGTCACTTCCAGGTACTCCAGGTAATTGTTCGTTACCTCTTCCCATACCATAATGACATGATTTATATCTCCGAGCAATAAAAGAAATAGAGATGCCGTTTCTATATTCACAACAGAAATTTGTTATGAAAGCTCCATAACACTATCCTTTGCTACAGATTGTGGGTGAGGGGTAAAACTCCCAGTTCGGAGGGGGAGATTTGTTACTGTTATGATATTCGGACGTAAGCGTAGAACCAGTGGCGTGCTGATACATTTTCTCATGTTAAAAAGTGAATGCGATACCAATAATTTCTAAGTCGTCCCGGAGCGCCACGGCAAATAATAGCCGCCATGTACCCTCACAGGATATGCCTTTGAGTACTTTCTAAGAGTGTTGTCAATAGAGAGTAACATATTTTATTACAATGAATAGGAACAAAAATAAGTGACAATTATAAATGACGTGAGAATTGTCAAAACGCCACGTGCTACCATGGCATACACTATTTTTTCTACGATCTTTGAAAAAATTTACTTTTATTCGTCAATTGTGAATGCAGAGAGGTAGCTATTATTGCTATGTGGCAATAGAAACTAACAGATGATTGAAATTATTTTAGAGTCGTCAAAAAGTTATTTCCTAACTTGTGTAGAGTTAGGCTTAGGGAGCGATCGATATTACAAGTCTGTCTGGTAGGAAATCAAGAATTTCTTAAGTAGTTATTATTCAACTTCCTGCATTTCCCCAAAGGATTAAAGAAATTCAATGGGGTATCTCCCGAAATTAGGAAAGATTATGGGCTCCCTCAAAGGATTAAAAATACCACTCAACCCATTGATTAGATTTTAAACCTGCGATAATTCACAGTGTTCCATTTACAGTAAAGAAGTTCATGTCCACGTCCGGTTTAATCGGAAGCGATACGTCACTGACAACATTCCAGATCGATTATGCATATTGATATACATATGTGATATTCCGTGAATATAAAATTTTATTCAAATAGGATCAATATCGACAACTTCTGATGAACGGATTAACTACGTGATAATCTCTGTATGTCAACAAAACATTTTAATACCCATTAGATATAGCTAGTGGCTTATGATTCGAATATGTTTAACGAAGAGTTGAGTTTGCTTACTTACTTACTTTTTAGTATACCTATATTTGCAACAAAATTTTTCCTAATTATTGATAGGTAATCGTTTAGTCGATTAACATAGTTTTTTTACAGGTATTTCAACAAATAGCGTATTTTTGTCTCAAAATCGGGATGAAAATGAGCAAATTCAATAAAAATCAACTTATTTAATACCAATGAAAAGGTCGAATTTGGTTTATGCCATGATTACCTTGCTGCGACGCCCATGGTTTGATTTGACAAGACGACAAATAAGACAGTCATAAACCATAGAAATAAATATTATATACTTACTCTAGAATACTAATCCTATGTCAAAAGTGTTGTAAAAAGTTCAGGCTAGTCCGCAATGCGCAAGCGCGCCATTAGTGATTTTTGTAACAGGCCCGGTTTTAGTAAAATATTATGGTACTTGTGAAGATTAACAAACGTTAATTCTGAATCTCGGGAGAATAAGGTTGGAAACCTCATTGTGCTTATACCTGTTATTTGTATTTAGCCGATTTGAATACATATTTTCACATATTTAAGATCCCGAATATTCAGCAAAGGCCATCAGAAAGTAGAATACGATTATTATTATTATTTACCGCTCTGAAGCGACTAATTTTTGGTATCACATTCACTTTTCAGCTGTAGTTAACGAGCAAAAACTTACGGAACCACCCCAAATCGTCGGTGCGAATTTCAAGGAAGCACTGGATTGGAAAATAAATTGAAAGTACAAAAAACTATGAAAATTTATTTCAGCTATTATCATGAATAATTTCAACTCAAATTGGATTTATAAAATTGGATGCTTGGAAGCTCGAGGTTTTTTTTTCTAGAACGATTCATGTCAAAATATGCAACTGCATTTAATTTAAATCATTTGAAGAGATTAACATGCTATTTCTACGAGTATTTCTGGTTGTATTACCTTAGTACAATTTCCACAATGGGCAGGGTGCATGAAAAAGTGAGGCCAGAAGCAGTTTTCTTACCATCAAAGAAAAGCACTTCCATATTGACATAATATTCTGAGGCGATTCTGTGTACAGATCGACAAGCGTAAGGCTGCCTCTGAGATGCACAAACGATAGAAAGCATGAGTAGATGTACGACAAAGATCGGCTACTGTTTAATAAGGCAGAGCGATTGAGCTCCTGCCCCACTCCAGGGTTTTGTCTACTGCGCAACCAATTCTCGGAGGCATCCTTACGCTTGTCGATCAGTATGTTTAGTACTTTTTGTAGAAATCTAGAACTCATAATATAAGCGGTGTGGTAGAAAGTTGTATCACTCGCCATGCATGCTTACGCAGACACAGTATTGGTACTGCACTAGGTTTCAAATTATTCTATTGTCGTTTTCACATGAATCTTCATGTGGAAAATGTCTGCCACAAATTACAATTTTCTCACTCAAATGTTCTGCTGGAGTCACTTCTTGAAAACAGTAACCAAAAATCATGCCTTTTTTGTCAAGCTGAAATAATATTTAAGCTATTTTGAGCAAAGCATATAGGTACATAAAAAATTTCATTATCTACCAAAAATTATTTATTTCAGGTATTTTTCCTTTACACAACAAATTTTTAGGAAGAAACGGCTTTATTAGAAATTTTCTTTAAAGGAACAAGATTAATGCAAATTTACGAAATATGAAAGAATAACCAATGCCAACAAACACCACACAAAACGACATGCGAAAATGTGAAATTCTAAAAACCGACTCTGTCTCTGACAAGAGTGACAGATCTTAGTGACAAGTCTTCCTGTTGATGAAAAAGCACTGTTGCACGGTCATTATAATTACAGTAGCATGGGGCCAGGTAGCCGAGTGGTTAAAGTGACAGTGTTTTAGTCACTGGCTGCCGGTCGGCGGTGGTTCAAACCATGGCGACTGCAGAATTTTTTCTGATGGCCCGAGGAAGTGCTTGGAATCGCGGTTAACGGAAAAAAACAAATTTAACAAAAAAATAGGGTACATTATTGATTTAAATACATTTCTTTCGCGCCTAAAATTCGGAGTAATCTATCTCTAAAAGGTTCTGTCAAATTTCTCTGTTTCAAATGACATGTGTTTTATTGCCTCATAACAAAAAACTCTGAATTGGAACACCAAATTATTTTCAAACTTGCAACGATCTACCCAAACTACACTGATGACGCGCATGCGCACATCGTAAACGGGTCGCATACGCGGCATGCTTTTCGCCGTGAAAATTGGCGGTATTAGCATTCTAGAGTAAGTATATAATATATATTTCTATGTCGTAAACGGACGTAAACAAACATGATCGCCAAGTTGAGAGTGAATATAATACGGAATTCCAACCTGATCACCGAGTGCAAACAGATATATCCGACAATGTCATTTTCAACATGTTTCGGGCTGAGATGTTTGTAAACAACGACGGGTGTGTTGCTTTCGAAATAGAGACAGAAAAGCCCTCTCTGTATCTTTTATTGCTCGGAGATTTATATCAGTTTGCACCAAATATTTGTAAAGGGGTATTACTTGAGCTGTGTCGAAAAGTTTCCAAAGTAACTTCAATTTTGCTATGAGAGATATCAGTTCTAGCATGTTTCTTCCTTCTGGTGTTTTGTTCTATTACCAACCCCAAATATGTTCCTTTCTATTTCCATAATATTTTTGTTAGTACTAACTTTAAGTCTATCATATGAAAACAAGTTAGTTGTCAGTAGTAATATCCCGACAAATTGCTGAATTTACGACTGGCAAGGTGAAAGTATTTTGAAAATTCTGCATTTTGAAGGCATATTCGATCAGACAATTTCACGAATACATTAAATTATTATGGACTAAATGCGTATTGCAGGAACGTTTCATCATGTGTCGTCATTAATGTCAGTTGAAGAGTTGAACCGTCAAACTGACGTTTCTCTATTCACAGAAATTGTTGTAACTTTGGAACCGTATAAATAAGAAAGAAGCGAAACACCGATTTGAAAATACTACGGGCTGGAGACAGTGTTTTAGAAAAGTCCTTTTTTCATTGGTTTGAATTCAAAGAATGATGGCATTTGGTTGGTTTATATAATATGAGGGAAATTGTCATCATAAATCGTGAGTAGTCTTCTGAGACCAGACCATCTTCATCATTTATTATAAAAATTTAAATACAAAAAACGTGTTATTTTAGTTATAAAATGAAAACTAATACAGCTGTCTGGTTGCTCCAATAGAAAAATTGTAGAGAATTGATATACGAACAAAATTTCTTACGACCCGATCGGATCATTAGTAACGGAGAAAAACAGGAAAAACAGAAAATATTTGCAATTTTTTGAAAAATTAGCTACTCCGCCATATTTCAAGTTGTAGCGTTGGCCCTTCCCATGAAAGTATTGAATGATGTGTACTTTATGTGTGCTCAAAACAGGCGCTGTCGGACAATTAGATTTGGCAGAATTTTTTTTCGGTTTTCTAGGATTTCCCCGTTACTAATGATCCGATCGAGTAGTACAAAATCTCTTTTTGTTCGTACTTCAATTATCCACAATTTTTCTCATTAGAGCAACTAGTTTGCTGCATTAGTTTTCATTTTATAAGCAAAACACTAAAAAACACGTTTTTTTTGTATTTAAATATTTATAACAAATTAATAAATGACAGTTGCGAGTCCAAAACATAACAGAATATAATCTTCTTTCTTTAATTGTATTTCATGTAATGCCAGTTGGTTTTTTACTAGTATTTTCGATAAAAAATCACTAATTTTATGCTCCATGGATTGGTGTAATTGAATATTGTTGCTGTTTGAGAGTGCCAAATTTCGGGTTCTCACTAATACGAAGTATCGTTTAGAATACCAATGAGAACAAATGTGATTACTAACAGTTTGGAGAAAAACATGAAGAGTGTTTCAAAAAGCATATACAATTGTGACGGCATACGTGCCAAAACTCATTTTTTGCTAATATAATAATTACTTTTACTCCTGGATATGAAAAACACCCCAACTATAATCTTAAAACTTTCCGATCCTTGTCTAGCGGTTTATGAAATATTCATATTTTGATAATAATCTACTAGATCTTACCATAAATATTTCGACTATACTCAAGATATATTTTTTCTGATACTGTATATCATAATAATGAAAAGATATTCAGAACAGGGTGGCATTTTGCTAGACTATTTCACGAAGCATAAGAAGCATTTATTATAAACATGAACACTATCCATTATTACCATAAACAATTAACGATAATCATGAAAAATATAAATCGACAAATTGTGTCATCTACGGCTACAATTATTTTGTGTCAAACTAGCAAAATTTCTTTGCCATCAATGGTTATATCGTTGAAAACACCAATGCTGATTACCAATCAGAATTGAAAGAAAGACAGCTGGTGTTTACGCGAGAATACACGTTGTCTTTGGTTTGTCATTGGTCAGATGTGTGAGATTGTTAAGATGAGTGAAACATCTGTGTTGAAAAATAATAATAAAAGTAATACTCCCTCAGTGCCCGCCTGGTGACCGAGAGGTCCCAGGTTCGGTTCTTTGCTGGTGCGGGATTTTTTCATGTTCAGATGTGAAAGTCTGAATGATTGAAGCTCGTGTCGGCTGGGAATAAGCCTCCACGATTCACTGTTGCGTTAATAATTAACAGTGATGCTCCTAAGGTGTCTTATGGAGTTACTAACAAGGCCTATCCAGAACACATGGCTAATGACCATACAATAAGAAAAAAATCATAAAAACTCGAAGAGTGTACCCAATGGCATATCCTGTGCGAGTAGAGAACGGCTATTAGTATTATTTGCCGTGGCGCATCGGGACGACTTACTGATTTTTGGTGGTGTATTCACTTTTCATCTGTAGGAAAACTCGGAAGACTACAGCACCAGAGCGCCAGAATAATTACGAAGAGTGTCAGTTTTATAGTTAAAGTAATCCTACCACAAAGAGGGAGGATTTTTCTTTCAAACCGAAACGATTTGTAAATGCACGGAAAGTTTGAAGTGATTATTTTTTTGAGTAAATTTGATCCACGGAGTCGACTCATTTTCAAATAATTATTGATGAATATCAAAATTTGAGGACGCGGTTTGTTTGTATCTAGCAATTGACTGCGGACACCTGACGTCACAGGCTAATTATAAAACAGCACGCGGGAAAACAAACATTATTGCCATAACTAATTTTTTGATATTGATTGGCTTTAACTGGATTACACCTGTACATTTTGAGCTTTATAAGAATGAAAAGATATTTGTATTATATATCATTACTTGATTATTTGTGTTTGGTTTTGTTTGTCAAAGGCTAATGAAGTGATTAGTTCAAAATGTTGACGCTGGATATTCAAAAAAGATACTTGGAGAAAGTGAAAAGATGTAACGGTTGCGATCCCTATTTATTAAAATTTTGTAATTGTAGCAGTGATGTCGAGTTCTCCAAAAGTTTCGAATTATGACAAATATTTATAGATATTTTCAAATTGGTCCTACTTTGAAAGTAGACCGGGAGAATACCATGTCTTATCTTCAAGAAAAATACATTGGTCTGAGATGTAAAGAAACCCCTCCATTTAACTTGTTTTATTTTGTAAGTAGTTCCATTACAAGTATTAGATGCTATCAATGGAAAATAATAATTCAAATACATTTTTTTCAGTAGCCGGATCACTCTTGTCATTAAATTCTTTAACACATTGATCATTTTTAATTTCATCCACAGCCGGAGTTGTTCTTCCATTTTCTATGTTAGCGCGACTTTTTCTACGTTGGCTACGTTTACATCTCTGCACACTTTATAGTTCGTCCAAACTTCTCTTGGAGCCAAGATATTGATTTGTTCTATACCCATCAGTCTATACTATCGATATCATTCAATGTACTTCGTTTTCCTGAAATGAAAAATATTTAACTAAGACTGTTAATTGTACTTTCTAGATTATTCACCTCTACATAATGTTTTGAACATATTTTTGGCCACTTCAGTCTCGGAGGACCCTTCAAGTTGCCTAAATTCACAGTTGACGTCTCTTTTTTGAAAGTGTGTAACGCTCTTTCGTCGTAACTAATGACATATTACCGTTAGACTCCGTTATTTACATTTCGAGCTGCTGTCAAGACAAAGTCACATTCTAAGCACAGTTTTTAATGACGCTTGTTTCGCGGCAATTGTCTCAATTGTTCAACAGAAACTCAGCTTTGCCGACTTTTGGGTTTACTGGCAACTATTTTTCGCGAAACAAGCGCCAATAAAAATTGTGCTTAGAATGTCTAAGTCTCCCTAATATGTCATTGGTCGTTACCAGTCACTTTGACGCAGAGTCAAGGTCACGGGTGCTTTCTGGGTGGTGTGCTCCACGTGCTCCGGGCAGCGTCAGTGAAGAGAGTAATACTTCAGTGGTCGCTATGATTTGGACAAAAGAACTGTGACCAGAAAGGCAGAGTTTACTTGTCTTTGCAGGATTCGAACCTGGGTACCTGCTGATTTCAGATGGAACCTTCACAAAGCAATTATTCAAGTGGGAGTGAAATAAATAATAAGTACGTTATGAAATTAAACAAACAAATAAAGCCAACAAAGTTTAATCGCAACTTAATGGGATGTTATCTGCACTTAGTACTCGGGTTTAAGCTCTACTAGCACACACAGACCACCTCTTAATCTACCTTCAGCCACGAGATATACTCAAAAATCGAAAGCTACAAAATTTTAAATTACTACTCGACGTAGCACTCTCAATGCGGTGCTTAGTAGTCACAACTCCGGTTTCTAACTAAAGCACCCGGGACTAAGCCTCCCTGTAATGTCAATTCAAGCTGTTGCAACTATTTATTGCCTACACCCGGGAGTAAATCTTTCTGAAATGCCAAGATAAATATCTATATTGAAAGTTGATCAAATGAGCTTGAATAATATAGGGCGGGCATGCAGTTTAGTAAACACAACTCCGGTTTCTAACTAAAGTACCCGGAAGTAAGCCTCCCTGTAATAGTACGAGAGCTAGCAACGTCAGGAAAACGAAAATTTCATTACGGCCAGTTTTTAGACATGCTATCTCTCTCACTCTCCCGGACGTCCTACGGGCCATCTGGCTGGCGGTAGAGGTTGCGTTCATCAGTGCGCATCGTTCCTATACAGGTAAAATATTGATTATTCAAATTAAATTAAGGTTTCTTTTTTATTGTTATTTTGATTGAACTCTTTGACACATGAATCAATTATTGCCAGATATTTTTATCGTTGTTCAAACTGTGCCAGACGCTAATTTTGAATATTTTCTTTTTCAAAATATTTTAATATGACTGAAATTTTCGTATGATGTTTTTTAAGTATCCACAAACCCAAAAATAATTTGCCAAACAATAATTTGGTTAACGACCGATTTAAAGTGAAAAGTAATGTGGTATTATTTTGAGAACAAAATGTACCACATTGTACTTTGAGAATCAACACCAACTTCAGTTTTTAACATGATTCAGCAAACCCCATAGAACATGTTCCACTGTGAGGCTTATGCTTAGGCGTCTAGCACAGTTCAAACAACGATAAAAATATCTGGCAATAATTGATTTATGTATCAAAAAGTTCAATTCAACTAATAAAAAAATACCTTAAAGTTATTTGAAAAATCAATATTTTACCTGTACAGTACAGGTACGCTGCGCACTGATGAACGCAACCTCTACCGCCAGCCAGATGGCCCGTATGTCGTCCGGGAGAGTGAGAGAGATGGCATATCTAAAATCTGGCCGACCTGAAATGCTCTCTCGAAAACGTTGCTAACTCTTAGACTATGATGTCAATTCAAGCTGTAGCAAATAATGAAAGTTGGTCAACTGAGATTGAATGTTACAACCGGTCAAAAAAATGCCAAGTTCAATCCATTTATAGTTTTCCTGTTCACAATCATAATATAATGAGAGGTATCCATAGAATTATACTTCATCCTTGCCACTTCTACTGTTGCAGCTCAAGTAAAATATGACATTTTTACATTGAAAGTATTGGCAAATACATTTGTTTTCCCATGGGCTGACTTGACAGTCTGTTATTGTCAGACGTCACTGCGGTCTGTATAAAATTGGTTATAAATGAAAAATTAAATAATTTAAAATGTTTATTTTGATTGGTGAAAGCTCTATGAATTATGTAAGAATTATCGAAATTATACGAGGTAGCTGACCCCGAATTGAACGTTCAGATCGGTTGAAAATAATACGAAAAAATAATTAGAAAAATATATTTTTCTTGAAAAACGTTCATGACCGACATAAAATTTTATGAGGATTTCAATGAGGTAAGTAAAAGTCTATGAATTAAAGTTGGTAGTAACCTACATGTGTAACCAGAAGTGGTGATTTGATGATACTATTTTAGATGAATTCAAAAAATCATAGAATTTTGTCTTGACACTTCCAAAACTTGCAAAAACCTGTATCGAACAAGCTTGTTATAAAATGCCCCGAATAATTGAAATATATGTGGTATGTGTTGAAATATATATGTGATCTTTTGTTAAAATCTCCTGAAATGTGTTCTCCTCCAGTTTTAGATACCAAACGAATGTCATCAAACAGTTTAATCTTACCATATCATACAACTTTTATCGTACGAAACGATTGTAAGTATGGAATTGGAAATTTCCTGAGCTATAGTAGACACAGTTCATTTTGCTATTTAGCTAGTACAAAACTAAAAAATCCGGTGTCCTTGTAAGGCTTTTGGATGTGAAGAGTGAGATATCTGATTTTTACGGTGAAATCTATTCGAAGCCTTGATATTTAAAGTTTCAAAGGTGACTTATTTTTGTTGCAAAACACATTAAGCTTTAAGTAAAAGAATACGGACAGTTCCTGAAACTCTGATTTCATGTATATTATGCTCAATACTAAAAGGGTGTTCATAATCTCGATTGCGATAAAGTTTGGATTATATATCATAGATTCAATACTTTAAAACATTCATAAATTTTGCCGAAGAACTCGAACCACTTTCAACGTGATCATCTCATATTTGGTGTTCTCTTTCTGCATAAAATTCATTAATGAGAACTTTTTTTGTAACGCCTTTCTTTATTGAAGTCCTTCCATATCATACTTAAAATATTTTCTTAATAACTTTTGTTATCAAATCTAATTTATTATTATTATCATATACGAATAATCTTTTTTTTTAGGAAGTTTAATTTTTTTATGTTGATGTGACGTTTACATTGTGAAATGTAAAATATAGATATGTATAAATATGCACGAGAGTAGTACATTGACAAACCAAGTACTCCATAACAATAAGGAACATTTTTGATTAATGTTAGGTAGCTCAATTTTATTAATAAACCCTTCTCTAGATCATTTTATGTAAAGTGCTCGGTACTTTAGGAAAAAAATATTTTTTCAAATGTACTGAAATTCCTGAAATTGAAGAAACACAACTTATGCTTCTTGGAAAAGGAAAGAAGTGTTTTGCAAAAATCCTATTCCCGACCAACTGATATAAATTGGTAAATACTATTTATATTATCAGCAACTTAGTATTCTTTTTTTTTATTCTTAATTTATACGGCAATTATATAAATGTAATTTATGAAATAAGTTGTATAACGGAAAAGCTAAATGAGTAACAAATATCAAAAGTATCAATCAAATCACTTTTTCGTTTCAGGAAAGATGTGAAAAGTTTATAATTTGAAAAACCGTTTACGGTTTGCTAGAGTTTTCTGATAGTTTATGAAATTTTATATTTACATAGTATGTCGCACTTCTCATAGAAACACCTACCTACGTAATTTAGATTTTTTAGAATTTTCATCAGGAACAAAATGAATTGGTAGTGAAATTGATGAAGTAATTTAAAGGCAGCCATAATAATAAACAAAAAGACATTTTTCCTCAATTTTCTTGAATTACAATTACAAGTTCTTGTTGTTTTGAAAATTTCATAATTTTTCTCAGTGTCAAAACATCTTCATTAATATTACTTTCAGTCATTTTTGTTTCGCTGAAGGACAATTTTCTTATAAAAAATCAAATTGAAGTAAATGGAAATTCAAAAACCTAACCTTTAAAATAATTTTGAGTTGTGCAAAATGTGTTTTTATAGTTCAATATTTTCTGTCAATATATCATTCACCTAAGGAACAACATTTCATTCATTTTAAGAACATTAGGAAAACAAACATGAAATTAACAAAGTGTGCATTGAATAAAAGGGGTTTTCTGTAGACAGAAAACTAGTAGTTTCCTCAGAGATTGACTATTTTTCGAATGACGTTTAAGTTTGCTTTTATGGTGATAGTACATGATATATATATATCAAATTCTAATATTATGGTTACAGTTATATCAGATATAAAATCGGATTTTTTCAAATTTTAAAGCGGATTTACCGAATTCATAATGCATAATTTATTGCATATGCGTAATTTTATTGCATAATCCATAAAAGTTCAACACGACAATTAACTCGACAACTGGAAGTAAGTTTGAAAGACTAAACATAAGTTTTTCTTATTGAAATTGTAAATAAATGAGTCAAGTCAGAATAAAGAACAGAAGACAATTTTTTTTCATCCAATGACTTTCCGGAAATAAGATACTTTTGTATAATAATGAGTAGGTTCTTCTGAATAATGTTATATTTTTACTAATAGAATCTAATCTAGTTCATCATGGACAATCAAAAATATATTGAATAATTGTCAACATCTTCTTTCAATTCAAATACCATGTTTTATCATCATTTTACTCGCCATCATTATTTGGCAACAATTTTAAATATAAAAAAACTTCTGAAACCAAACAGATTTATTCTCTAAAGATTGTGGTAGGTACATTTTTCTTGAGATCGAAAAACGAGAGAAACTAAATGTGAATTCCCAATTAGGCATACAACCCGCGTATTTATAATGTTTTTTCAATTGGGAATTGAAGTTTCTCTGCATAAAGTGTGAAAAACTTACTGCAGCTCTGATTAGTATGGCAGAGCTGTATTGGACTGATCTATAAGTTCAAACTTTATCAGTGGCATCTAAATAATTTCAAAATGAATAGTAAAACTATTGAAATTTGAATTGAATCTATTAAAATCAGCTATTTCACATCTCAGTTAGCGATCATTTTGAAAACCAAAATGACAGTTATTTCCGTTTTAATTCCAAACAACTTATTAATATATACCTACAGTCATTAGTTGTAAAATTTCTGTATATATTATACAGATAATATATTTTCATGTTTTTATTACATTTAGTATGTTTTATACAATGTTTGTAATATATTTTTACTGTTATTTATTTTCAATCCTGAATATAAAATTGTGCTTATACATATACATATTGTTATTAATTGAAAATAAAAAAGGAACGGAGTTGTTCTTTAGACGCTCCGGGAATGATTGTCATTATTCGTATTTGATCTAATAATAGTGTTAAAATCATGTACATAAGTACATATTACATGAAATATAACGAAAAAATCGAATTATTTTTGTGTTTTTTTCTTTACTTTCAGAATGAAGCAGCAGCAACCAGTATTTTTTTAAAAAAATTTTTATTCAATCTCTTCCGTACCTATCAAGGAAAAGACACATAGAAGTCAAAAACAAGAAGACACATACGCAACAAAAAATAAGAAAGATGCTACAAAAACACAGACATGGAAAATAGAAGGGGAATATAAAGTGTTACCCACTTAAGACCGGAGCACCCTTAAATATCTACAATTTTCAACTGATTACAATTTTTCTTTTTTCAACAGAAAGAGTATCAAAAAGTCTACGTTTTCACAAATTTACAAAATATAATTCCAAATTTCAAGGCATACTATGATTTTTTCTAAATTTCTAAATTTCATAAGCGATTTTTTTCGTGATATTTCGAGTCCACCACTGGATTCAGCATCCTTCAATTTTAGGAGATCTTTGATATTTATGGTAGAAATTCATAACACAAATTGTTCTCTATAACATCTAGAAAGAGGTACACATTTGGAATAAATCAATGAACAGTTAATTTAAACAATTTTTGAAATATCCTGTCTGAGTTTTTTGGTTCTGGTATTATCTCCTTATACAGGCTATCTGACTTGTTCATTCGTTCGCTAGTGTCAAAATTGTTGGGAATATTACTATTATTGTTGCGTTGATTTGTTATAAAAAACATGCTTGTACTCTCGTCACTATGTATACCTACACGGAGAAAAAAATCACTAACTATTAGTGAAACTTGAATATCCCCTAGTAAAAACTTGAAAACTATATGGGACAAATAAACAAGTTAATTACCACTGAAAAAATGGTGTTCCTGTAAATGAACACTTACCACTACTAACCTATTTTGATATATTTCAGATTAATACCCTCTATTGTCCACTTTACTAGTGCCAAATGAATTGTTCACTTATGTGTAGAATATAGGTGCATTATTATTAGTACGTTGATCAGTAACCCCCAACTCAATCTATAATTTTCCAGCCTCTACTTTCTTTTTGACTTATCTTTGGTATTATTTTCAGTACCCAGTAAATAAGCAGTTCTCTTGTTATTGGTGTATTATTTACTTTTACTTGAATCGTTTTCTCTGATTAGCCTTCATGGTCAGTTTCAAGAATGTGTACTGTAAGTGGATGAAAATTGCATCATAGAAAAATATACTTTAAATCATTTCAATATGAAATAATCGAATGACTATTATTATCAAGTATGAGTTTCTCCTATCTTTGCCCTCGACATATTAGATTATTGCATGATTCTGAACAGTTCAAAGTATAATTTGTCATACTTACAATTTTCATCTTTATAACACTAGAAATATTTGAAAATTACCACATAGGCTATACTCACTGGAAAACCATTCATAAATAATACAGTTACGAAGATTTCATAACTACAAACATGCATAAATATGATGCCGGCAACAGTATCACACTTATAACATGACGCTCATGTGGATGAAATGACGAAATGACGACGTGGCTTGTGAGGTCGTTTTCGCAACAGAATAATTTTACGGAAACATCCCAACGTGCCCTAACGGAAAAAGTTAACTAAGCATAAGTAAATTGATCACTAACTCAATCGACTTGATCGATTGACGTTATTATTGAGATGGCTCAGACCAAGTGAAGTTTTTTCAGACAAACGATTGAGTAGTGGTAGGCTACCTACAATTAGTTTAGTGTGCACCTATAGATGTCGAACATGGAAAATATTTCGATTTGCTTAGTATTCTGATGAATTACGGTAGGAACGCAATTTCAGAAACATTGTTTCGCTTACTTTGAGAATCTCATATTCCCACCGTACGTGAAAATTTAGTACTCACAATTGACTTTTTTTCAAGTAAACAATTCACTTGGCCGAGTTTTCTCCGTGTACAGATGATTACAGAATTGTCATAAAAATATAAAAAGTCAAAAAAGTACGTCAAAGTTCTTCCTTTTAAAACAGTAACTTCCATCTCAGTACAACATTTGTGGCTACCGTGACAGGACTGAGTAACGATGGCAAACCTAAAGAAGGGGGCAGTTCCGAAGAAATTTCAACAAAACATGCAAAGAACTGGATTAAGCACTCACAGACAAGTCAGTAAGTAATGATAGAACAAGTGTTAGCTTCAATAAGACAGTTGGAAGATAAGAGCGCCAAATTGTTTTCACTAGACGAGCACATACGAGAAAATTTATTTTACTCAAATCCTAGTGAAGCAGAAATCGAGAAGAACTAGAGGAAGTGGAGATGTTCAGAAACGAACTCATAAAATACCGAACAAGATGTGAATTATACATGAAGGATAAATCAAAACATGAAGTTGAGATGACCCATTCGCAGAGTTCCACGGGAGATGAGAACAAGAGGAAATTTAGACTACCGAAACTTGAGTTAAAGAAGTTTGATGGCAACGTGAGAAATTGGATTGGATTCTGGGGCCAGTTTAACAAAATACAATACAAACTATCATACAGGGTGTTTTTGGTGGTTTGCAAAAAGTCCTCAGAAACACGGATTTTACGATGTTGTGGTTCAAAATCTAAATAGAAATTTCGAATTAAACTTGCGAGTACTAGAATAAAATAAAATTTGTAATCAGATTCCTCTATTAGAAAATTCCGCGTATATGCAACATTTGAAAAGAAAAAATATAATTTTGAATGAAATCGAAGTTGAAAATGCACCGCACGAAGTTGAATTATTATTGGGAGCTGATATATTTGGACGACTACTAACAGCAAATATCGAAAATTTAGATATATTGCGATTGAAACTCAACTAGGGTAGACTATAATGGGGCAACTTAAAAATAATTCAAATAGAACAATTTTTACGGGGGTCACAAATTGTACAATGACAGATTTATGGAACTTAGATATTTTAGGAATCAAAGATCCGGCTGAAGTCAAATCTAAAGATGCTGTAGAAGAGGAAACCATCAAGCATTTCAATGATAACATCGAAATCAATAAAGGTGGAAGATATGAAGTTCATCGGCCATGGATTGAAGGGTATTCAGAATTATCCAGCAATGAAATATTGGCTGAGACACGACTGCAGAGTACTACCAAGAAACTGTTGACACTGAATAAATTCGAGGAATACGAGAAGGTACTGGTAGAGTGGGAAAATCTTGGTATAATTGAACAGGTTAGAAATGAAGTGGAAATTGGTTAGAATGATTTGCATTATCTACCTCATCATGCCGTATTTAAAGATTCAAGTAAAACTATTAAAGTTAGATGAGTGTGATAGAGATAGAGAGTGTTTGATGCATCAGCAAAAGACAAACGAGGCAAAATTACTTAAATAATTGCTTACAAACAGGGCCTAATTTGATTGAGCTGACTCCATCACTTTTATTGAGGTTCAGGTTAGGTTTGATTGGTGTAACAGCTGACATAGAAAAAGCTTTTCTGCAAATAAGTACCTGAAGACATGAAGTTTCTAAGATTTTTCTGGTGGTCTAATTATACACAGAGGAAAATTATGGTTTACAGTCGAGTGGTTTTTGGGGTCAAACCGAGTCCATTTTTACTAGCTGCAACCATAATTTATCATTTGCTTCATGCCCCAGAAAAATTGCAAAAGACAGCTGGGAAACTCAAAGACTAATTTTATGTATATAATTGCATTACAAGTGTCAATACTACTGAAGAATTAAATACATTTGTACAAGAATCAAAAGAATGGGTTGGAAGAAGAATATTCATCTGTATTAGGTATGGTTTGGAATTTCAAAGAAGAGATTATTTTAATGCATTAAGTAAATTACAGACTCCACCTAAAACAAGACGTGGTTTAGTTTCTGTAGCTCAAAGTATTTTTGACCCCATAGGATTTACATGTCCATTTACTCTCATTCCGAAATTATTACTTCAAGAAACGTTAGAAAGAAAGTTGAAAGTTGGGTGGGATAGTGAATTACCACAACAAGTGGTTAAGAGATTTGAAATTTGGCTAAAAGAAATTCATATTCTCAATTTTTGTTCGATTTCCAGATCACTTAGTATGAAGAAATATTTTGATATAAAGGAATAGTCGCTCCACATCTTTTGCAATGTGAGCAAATCAGCTTTTGCAACATGTGTGTTTTTGAGAATGAAAATTGAAGGTATATATTCGGTACAATTGATTCTATCCAAATCGAGAATTGCTCCAAAGAATATAACAATTCCGAGGTTGGAGTTATTGCCATGTCTCATAGGAGTAAGATTATATCAACCTATACAATTGATCCAAGAGTTCAGTAACTTACACTCACTCTTCTGGAGTGATTCTACGGTTGCATTGACATGAATTAAGACAAAAGGTAATTGGAAAACCTATGTTGAAAATAGAGTGAGAGAAGTCAACAAATTCACTACCTCGCAACAATGGAATAATATACCAGGCAATCTGAACCCAGCTGATATTGCATCAAGGGGCTGTAGTGGCAAGGTTTTGATGGAGAGTAGATGGTGGGAAGGACCACAATGGTTAACACCGGAAGAAAAATATTGGCCACAATCAACATATAACATATACCTCATGAAGTGGAGGAGGAACGGAAACAAGAATCAGTCTGTAATTTAGCTTGTCAAAAGGAATACTTTTCCAAATATCTCCGCAACTTTTCTAAGTTCACAAAAATTGTTCGAATGATTGCTTGGATGCTAAGGTTTGTCCATAATTCACTGACAAGAAATTTGCAAAGAAGTAATGAGCTGACATATGAAGAAATAAAGGAAGCGGAATTGAGAATAATCTGGATTATCCAAAAGGGAAGTTTTGAAGACAGAAAAATAGAAAATTTACAAATATTTCATGGTGAAAAAGGAATTTTGAGAGTAGGAACGCGATTAGTATATGGAGAAGACGCCGATGATTTCAAATTTCCTATACTTTCATCAAATGAACACGAAATTGTTGATAAGATTATTCTACAGCAATATCAAATGAAATGTCATGTAGGTATCCAAACATTACTATATGTATTTTAAGAGAGAAATACTAGATTCTCAGAGGAAGGAGAACTGTGAAAGGAGTGATAGCCAGATGTGTCATTTGCAAGAGATTTGCACAAGTAAATATGTCGAGACATCTTCTGCACCACTTCCAAAAGAGATAATCAATACAGTAGCATGTTTTGAAGTCACTAGCATTGATCTTGCGACACCGTTATTTCTCAAAAATAACAAAAAGGTTTGGATAGTACTATATACGTGTGCAGTATACCGAGCGATTCATCAGGAATTAGTGAATTCCTTGTCAACTGAAAGTTTTATTTCAGCTTGGAGGATATTCATAGCTAGAAGGGGAAGAGTTTCGACAATTTTTTTTGATAATGGGACCAATTTGGTTGGGACGAATAATCTTCTGAAAAAAGTTGACTGGAAGGAAATTGTTGAATACTCATCAGTTAGGCAGATTAAATGGATTTTCAATCCTCCCACAGCTGCTTGGTGGGGAGGATGGTGGGAAAGATTGGTCAGAGTAGTGAAGGAACTTCTACGAAGAAATTTAGGAAAGGCAACAATTGATTATGAAGAAATGTTAACCATTCTATGCGACTGCGATAGACCATTGACTTATATATCAGATGATGAGAATGACCTGAAACCTTTAAGGGTGAATGACATTCTTTCAATGGCGTTGACAGGTTCACAATCTAACCATTACTTAATTGATATGGACTCTAACTGGAACCTGTGAAACTGGCCCTAAGTCCTTCAATGTTTATTCAATATTTGCCCAATACTGAAACACCTGATGTGGATAAGATTGAAAGACAGCATTTAATTCCTAAACTACTTTACCTGCAAAGAACTAGAGATAACCTGAGATATCGTTTTAGAAAAGAATACCTAGCGGAACTATTGCAAACTGGCCACAAAACGATAAGTGCCTTAGGAGTAGGAGACATAGTTTATGTGTCTTTAGATAACAAGAATCGTTTGAACTGGCCTCTTGGGAAAATTTGGAAGTCATGCCGGGAAGAGATGGAATAGGAGTAGGAGACATACTTTATGTGTCTTTAGATAACAAGAATCGTTTGAACTGGCCTCTTGGGAAAATTTGGAAGTCATGCCGGGAAGAGACGGAATAGCACGAGTAGCTCGAGTTAAAGTTACAACACGGAACTGTCGTCCGTTTCAACGACTGTACCACTTAGAAATATCTACGGATGAGAGAGAACAAATGACTTCGATGAAACACGAAGAACAGAAGAAGAGTGAAACCAAACTAAGGAATGGAGACGACAAGCAGGAAGATGAAGAAAGAGAGAGGGATCAAGTAGTCACAGGAAGTGGACGCACTGTTAAAGTTCCAAAACGTTTCTGTTTCTCATAGTTTCATGATTTGATGAATAATTTATTCTTTAATTTCGAATGTTATATTTCTCAATTACAAAAAGAGGGAGGATGTTGGGAATATTACTATTATTGTTGCGTTGAATTGTTATAAAAAACATGCTTGTACCTACTCTCGTCACTATGTATACAAAAATGATTAATACAGAATTGTCATAAAAATATAAAAAGTCAAGAAAGTACGTCAAAGTTCTTCCTTTAAAACAGTAACTTCTATCTGAATACAACAAAAATATTATTATTGAATTGAAAATAAAAAAAATGTATCTAACTCGAGAAAGGTATTATATTATATATACATATTATACATATTATTCAAAGTATATATTCTAATATATAGGAAGTAGGAGTTCCTAAAATATGTATCCAAAATTGCCACACATCGCTGTTTCCTTTATTATGGGTATTTTCGTTCCTCTGGCATCATTATATTTCGTGAATACAAAATATTGAAGAGTTGATAAATTTTTTTTATGAATTTTACCGTTTGCTGGACATTCTCAAATCCAACCAGGGACCCGATTCTCGAGTACGCAGGAATTTATTCCTATAGAAAAAATCATCATTTTCCATCGGAATTCCCAGATGGTGTATTCTCGAAAATAGTATTGGAACATATTCCTACACAATTTATAGGAATCCCTTCTAACGAAAATCAAGACTTATGAACTATCAGAAAACGCATTATCATTGTCACCTACCCTTCGCCAGTGGATCCAGTCTTTCTTTGCCCCGGGGATTGCATTCAGCTTCTCTTCTATTTCTTTCCACTGACGCTGGGAATCTTGGTATGTAAAAAGTCGATGGAATTTACCTTTTCGGAGGTCTTCCAGCCGCCTCCGTTAACTCAATGAAAACCTTTTTTTGTTCTTGGCTGATGTTGCCCCCCATTTTTGCATTTTTTGAAATGAGTTTATCCATTTTATCAATAAAAACCATAAAAACTCGGCATTCAAATTCAAACTGACAGTTAACGTCAAATTAAGGAGTTCTTTCAAAAATGATTATTGCCAACATATATTACTCATAGTTCATTGGTCTATACGTTTAATCTCATGAAACTATCAAAGAAACACCCTACTTTTTCAATTCTGTAGGAAAAACAATTCCACTTGATTCAAGAATGCGTATCTATGAAATTTTTATTTCCTATGGGAACTGAAAGCATGGGAACATCTTCCTAAAGGATAAAATTCCTACATACTCGAGAATCGGGCCCCAGGACTGCAGTAAATTTTGGACAATAACCTGATTGTAGCAGATGCAGGAAGAGCAAGATTGAAAATTTTGCTCACATATTTGTAAGCTTTGCTACTTTAAAATAAACCGCAATGTCATAGCAAAGATTCAAAATTCAGCTGGGAATTTTCATTTTCTTCTGTTTCTTTCCTCTTGATTGAGAATTTGTGATCATTCTCTTGCGAGTGCAGGAATACCACTGACAGATGGTTCCAGTGCAAGAGTAGCCTCCTTTGATGAAACAAACTTTCTATTGACCACGAATCACTTGTCACAAATAGTCCGCAAGCCCTCGTACAAAATCTTAGGTGATAACCAGCAAGTTGTAACTTTGTATACTGTTTAAGTATGCCAAGTCCGACAAGATTTCGCAAAGAAGAAACCTTGATAGCGGTAAGTTTTCCATTGGCTTTCTCAAAAACATGTCAATTTCGCATTTATATGTAAGCATTTATTTTTCAAGTTAAAGTGAAAGATATTTACTAAAATTAATCTAAAAAAAATTGTCTGACAAAAAGTTTAGGTACTTCTAGTTTGTCCGCCACTCTAAACGTGTCGATTTCACGACTTTTAGGTTGGCAACACCCAGCAATCTGAGTTTTCTAGGAGCATACAATAATCAAATGAGATTTTCAATGGCACCATTGTCCGACAAAATTAATAGGGATCTTCAGCAGTCCGACGCTCCAAAGATGTCGATTTGACGACAACAATGTTGGTGATAACCAGCTGTCGGACAAAAGTGGCAACTGAGAAAAAAATATAATACTTATCGGAAGTATCGATTGTCCGACAAAAATATTGGACTGTTTTGCCTGTCCGACAACAAATGTTGAAATTTTTTTATTTCAATATTTCTCGCGATAGAAGTAAAAATTCAAAATTATATAAAAATACAATGTTGCTTTACAGTTTATTTCTTAACTTGAAAAATAAATAAACATGAATTTTTATAAAGAAAAGAATAATTCATCATCTTCTTCTTCAGTAGATTCTTGGCTCGCACTCAATGTATCACTTTCATCGCTTGTCTCGGATTCTGACTGTGCTGCACTGGCAGAGTGGACGCCATCTAAATCTATATTAAGATCGAAATATTTATACAGTATGTCCAATTAAGTCGGCACCATATGGAAAACTTCTTTATTTTTAATTTTAGTAAAAAAACTCATTGTTCATAAATGGTTCTACATGGTCTTAAATCTAAATATGCAACCATCAAATATAAAAAAAATTCAGTTGTATGCGAGGTTTCTTAAAAAATATGAATTCGATGCTAGAGTAAAGTACCTTTATTTTTGACAATTCGCGAAATGCGTTCCTGCTAGATGGCGCTCAGATTTTAGGCACGAAACAGTGTAATGGTGATCAGCCTCCAAATTCCATAAGAGACCATAGTGTTTAATTTTATTCTAATTCAAATTTGAATAAATTGCTGAAGATGTTGAAAATTGAAATTATTTAATCAGACGTTTTCGTATACGTAGGTATTGCCACTTTTTGCCTAACTCTTAGTTTTCAATCAATGGGAAAATAATGTAATGAAACTTTGTGTTTGGTACTAAGCATTAAGCATTGGGGCACCGAGCAAATAAACCAGTTTCAAGTTATCTGATTTCGAAACTATGAACACCAAAGAATATCATCAAACTCATGTCGATTATGTATAGATCTATTATCTATTTAATATAAAAAGACTTCACTACAATATTTTCATCGGAAGAGAGAAGAGGCGAAATACATTGCGATTACAAAACAAATTATTCAAATAATTTTATCTTTCTATTTGTTTTTCAGGAATAAACAGCCTGTAGCCTGTATATGTTTACATGCCAAATGTGTAAGTTATTGTATAGCTTTGTGGTTTTGGTTAGTGTTTATATATAAAAAGTAAAATTTTAATATTTTTTTGGCAGTTTTCAACAAATTTACCAACTTTATTGTCGGACAAGTATATCGTTGTCTTATATATTCTATTTCTTTGAAAAAAAAGTCAAGACAACATTGCTGGTTATCACCAACATTGTTGTCGTCAAATCGACATCTTTGGAGCGTCAGACTGCTGAAGATCCCTATTAATTTTGTCGGACAATGGTGCCATTGAAAATCTCATTTAATTATTGTATGCTCCTAGAAAACTCAGATTGCTGGCTATCGCCAACCTACAAGTCGTGAAATCGACACGTTTAGACTGGCGGACAAACTAGAAGTACCTGAACTTTTTGTCGGACAATTTTTGTATAAATTAATTTTGGTAAATATCTTTCACTTTAACTTAAAAACTAAATGCTGGTCATTACCTTACATATAAATGCGAAAATGACATGTTTTACAGAAAGTCAAAGGAAAATTTACCACTATCGAGGTTTCCTCTTTGCGAAATCTTGTCGGACTTGGCATACTTAAACAGTATACATACAAACTTAGAACTTGCTGGTTATCACCTAAGATTTTGTACGAGGGCTTGTGGACTAAAAGTTTTAAACTCATCCTTCTAGTAATGGTTTTTCAACAGAGTAATTTCTGGGAGGTTAGGCACTATCAGGAAATTTCCTTTTTATCACTCCAGTCTCGGAGAATGTTGAACCAGAAGACACAAAATGAATGTCGGATGATGAATTGAATGAAAGAATGAATAGTAATCGAAATTCGAAAGTGATGGGATTGGACAAAATTCAACAGAACCAGCTCTGATATTTCAATTGTATCAACATAAAATCGGAGATTAATGGCAGCGCCTTATAGGGATCCATTTTGATCTCATAATGTGATATCTACTTCTTACATGAGGTCTGTGTTTCTGATAGACATCATGGGAAGACCATTGAGACTGTCTTGAGAAATAGTACATCATAAATAATTTTTTTCAATTTCAGTTTGCAAAAAAATCATTCAGTGCTACCAGTAGGTATATTCGGAAAAAAGACTGGATATCTTTAGGAACCAAGAACTTCAATACTTCTTTCGGGTTTGTGAAGATAGATTTGCACCCATTCCATTATAAAATTCCTTACCTTCAATATCCTTTGTCAAATTCACCAGAGAGATGCATTTCTATATCTAAGCGTTTCTGTAATAAATTATATTCATTAAATCTATCAACTCGCAACCTCCCTTTTTCCAGTTTTCAATAAACAAAAAAATAATAATACACAACATTTAATCTAATAAAAACCATGTTCTGCTCTTAATTTTAATATGTAGCACAGCAATTATTTTTCACATATAATTATACAACATTTTTTCATCTCCATAATTACTAAATAGCTGATGATGGATCTATGTAGGTCCGAAACATGTACTACTATGTGGCTATGACAGACGTTTTACCATCTTACTGCACCGGATGGTGATATTAAATTGTGGAGACGACTTTGGGTTTTACTGATTTGTATATCGCTGAAAATTGTTCAAGAAACCAAAATATGAGAATGGGTATTTGTTTGATTACCTATACAGGGTGTTTCAAATTCGATCCTCACCATTGGGATCTCGGAAACTATGAGAGATACGAAAATGGTTCAATTGGGGCAAAGTTGCTCATTTACCTGACTAACAATATGCCGTTGAGAAAGTTCTGAAAATCCGAGTATATCCGGAGATATCCGAAAAAAACAGAATTTTCGGAAAATGGTTTTTATTTTTTTCTGGCTTTATTTTTAGAAGGATTCGAAAATAAATTGCACTTCTACATTGCCACTTTTTCCCTGCTACATAGTGGTGTTCTCAGATTTGCTATCCGACGTTTCGTATTTCGGCCACCATCATCAACTTTATTTTTTCTTATCGGCGCTACATTGGATTTTTTCTGTTTTGAATAAAACCAGATTTTACCTTTTCAATGATGTATCATAAGTTATCATTTTTTTTTCGAAAAATATGAGATATTGAAAAAAAATAATTCTTATCAAAATAGGCCTCGACTTTGATGTTTCTAAATTTGACTTTCAATTTGTTACACTCAATGATATTTTGTTATTGTACAAGTCATTGAATTTTTGGCGAAAATGGCTTGCAATCATTGGTGAATGTTTTCTGGCCAATTACAGAGTTTGCAGAATCTAGAATGAACAAGTTATGTTGTCGTGTATGGTAACTGTGAATTTGTGAATTTCTGAATTTCTGCTTAATATAAAATGAGGAGTAACTTATCAAAACGCATTATGTCACACAAAACCGTTTTTTCAGAAGAGGCAAAAAACTGTTTATGGCTGAAAACCATGACGTAGGGAACAGTTTTTGGGTTGGACTCAAAGGTGTACACACATAGACCTGAATATTAACATTATTTAAACCAAATGTATGTAGTATGAGTTTCCAGAGAAATGGTAAAAATTCTTGGACATAATGCATTTTGTTGCATCATGTTGGACAAAATTCAATTTGTTGTGTTCGGTGCTGGAAATAATGCGTTCTGAAGTAATTAACTGATCCTCAATTCAAATTAAAAAAAAATCGATGAAAAAAATTGGGTAAAATCATTCAAAAAAGTTGAGCAGCAGCGGATCTTTGTCTCTATATCTGAAACATGATAATAATCAAGAAAGGAAGGAAATTTGATGATTTTTTACTTATTCCACCAACATTATGCAACGGCACATGCCTGTTTTCGCAATCTTACCTGTTTTCGTACTCCTGTTCTATTTTCTGTTTTCGTTTAGGTCTTTTTCTTAACCCTTGACTATTACCATCAACAGTCACACTATTTTTGAGATCCATAACGAAGGCGTGTACTGAAATGGAGTTTGAATTTGAAAACACAATATATATTTGCAGGTTAGAAATCGACTGAAATCACCTGTTGAGTTTCCGCGCGTCTCGATGCACTGATTGGCCGAGTGACATAATGCATTTTGAACCAAGCGTTTCGTTGGACATAACGCGTTTTGATGTGGTGGTTCGATTTCGCAGTTGAATTATGATGGGACATAATGCAATCTGATAGGTCTCAGATATGTGCATTCACGCAGTGATCATAGAGACTCCGAATCCACAGCGAACTCGATTTTGTACCGAAGTGGACAAAATGCATTTTGATAAGTTGCTCCTCAAATTAGGTTTCATCCGTTTATTGATAATGAGGTAAGATACTTGAAGTGTAAAATGGTAGACAATACAGTACTTTCAACGCTTTCCTGTATTGGTTTAATTACTCTGGAACATCTCACATGTAATGTTGATATGGAATAAAATATCGTGCCAAATTACTATTAAACACAAATAGTTGATTTTTTTTTACTTTTCACAGAGATTTTTTGCTTGTAATTAAATTTAATAGTAGAATAACTGCTACTATTTTTTTACTCTGTGTTTAAGTAAAGCTATATCGCTTGGCAGCAAGAAAGTGATTGACATGTGAGTTAACAATAAGAAGACGCTTGAAAGGGAGACAGAAAAAAACATCCGAGGAACATTTGCTTTACAGAGTTTATTAAAACACAACTACTTACATAAACATAATAAATACCGAGTTGAAATAAAATATTACCTGAATATTTTTAATTTCCGTCATCAATCCTGTCTCAGATGATAGTTCTGAGAGAAAAGCATGAAAATTGTATTTTCACCGTTTTCAATTCATTCTCTCATCCCTGTCTCTATTGGATCTTCTGTCTTTAGTTCAAAGGCTCCATTGTATAATTTTTTGACATAATCTTTTCTGCAGTTCAGTTTTTCACTTGGTCGGACATGAGCTTGATATACTCCATCTTTCAAAATTCTGACTCCTTTGAATATTTTCTGGAAATGAAAAATTAGTGAATGAATAGTCGGTTTAAAGTCAAAATCGGTCTTAACGTGCGGGTGTGAGACTTTAATAACCGACTAACTTTTTAGTTTTATCTTATTCCATTTTGTTGAATCAAACCCTTTCAAATAAAATCCCAAAGATAAATGAGACAGATATAATGATTTTCACGTGCGAAAAAAAGGTGTGTTGGTCAAGGAGACTAAAATTTAACAAGGAGTGTTTGATTCCCATAAGACAATGGGGACACTAGTAGAAAGAGATGAAAGAACATTTGTGACGAAATGTGACGTAGTAGGACGTGTCATGGCCGCCGTTCTCTATATAGACAGTGACGGACTAGCTCTTGGTATATGAGAGTTACTGCTGACAGTTTTGTTGCTTGGTTCGAGTTCGACTCTGTACTCATACCCAAGTACGTCACTATGACGCGTTGATGCTACAAGTTTCTGATTGGCCAGAGCTTATTAAACCCTCCTTCTTAAATTTTAGTCTCCTTGTGTGTTGGTAATTTTCAGCGGCTCTAAACTTTTCAAGTTACCGGCTTCGTTCTGATTAATGGATGACAGTTCTGTATATTTGACATTTTGAAGTTTGTAAAATGGAGAATAAAAATCAATTTTCGGGATCATTATACCCGCAAGCAGAAAGAAATGGTTCTGAATCATTTGAATTATTTCGAAAATGAAAATCGAAATAGAGGTTCATCTAATAATAATACAGGAAATAGTAGCAAGAGCACTGGGAGTATGTTTGAGACCTGTGCAGAAAATTGTGTACTGTATGAGAATAGTATATTGTGCAACAAGTGCAGAAAAGTGCTAATTTCTCACGAGTTTGAAAAAGTTGCGGCACGAGCGCAAGCGAGTGCTGCAATGCAAACGAGTGAAAAATTGCATTTCTGCTCGTGTTACACACTATACTTTTTCTACAACACCCTTTTTGCTAAAAAGAATACTATACTATAAGACGGAATGAAATGTCAGTGACTCATTCTTATATTTTCCTCTTGAAGTTGAAGGTAGTAAATTCAATGACAATTAATTAACTTGTTCTCTTAGTTCTGGCGGAGTATTTTCAATTTCAGAACTGTCGCTATCCATTTTAGTTCAATCTCATTAAAAAATGACGGAACAAGAATATTTTACGAATATTTTATGCTTGACGTTTGTTGACATTCAAATGATTCTATAGATGTTGCTCCGTTACCTTGCAATGGATAGTGTGTATGTGGGTATTTGAGACAGCAGTAGTGATTTCTATAATTTTTGTTCAGAATATTATGAATTTGTACGACAATTTCCCTCATATTATATAAGCCAATAGACTTTGTCTATTCATTCTTGAAGTTGCCTAATCGAATATCCCTTCGAAATGCAAAATTTTCAAAATATACTTTCACCTTGCTGCCACGAAAACTGTATTGCTTAGAAATTAGGTACAGAAAAATTTTGGCACAGAAATGTCACTTTGTGGCACAGCAATGTCACTTTGCGGCACACTAATGTCAAATTTCAATTATTGTAAGAAATAATCATGTTTGCGAACGTAAAACTATGCAGAAAAGCATGTTTTGGAGTGTGGTTGTAGAAAAAAATAATAACAATCCCCAAAATTTCCAAATGAAAGTAGGTGCGTAATGTGATTTATGATTTATATAAATTGAAAACAAACGTGACGCTTCCAGTTTTGAAGGATGCTGTAAAAAAGCGAGTTGTATTAGAAATTGGACTTACTGCTGCATTGTCAAAATTTTTTAAAACTTAGGTTTTCGCTTTTAAAAAAATTGTAACCAAAGATATGTTTGTGAAATGCCTCAAACTGTAAGTCAAAGTGTTCAGTTTTTTTAAAAAATATACAGAAAATAACAATTCAAAATTGATAAAACTGGTGTTTTTAGACGAAATGTCGATATTTTCGAATGGGTCAAAATCGTGGTAGGATGAGTCAGTGAAGAGCGTTAAAAGAAAAAGAGGATGCGTTCTACGAAAAAGGCTTCTTTCCAGAAACAAGTTTTAGTTTTTCTTCATAGTCAAAAAGTTTGGATCGTCATTTTAACATGATACATGTTCTTTAATTATTTTTGACAATAATGCATCTTATCATTCAAGAATATTAAATAAGGAGCCTAATTCTTCTTGGCGAAAAAGTGAAATTTATGAGTTGATTAAAGCACATAGGCAAAAGGTGTTGCTAAATGTGTTAAAATCAGAACTTCTTTTGATTGCAAAATCCATAAAAAAAGCTTCACTCACCGATCTTATCAATCTCATTTTCGTTTCTGGTATATTTCCTGATGCGTTCAAACTGTCCCGAGTTATTCCTCTTTTTAAAAAAGGTGATATTTCAATTGTTGACAATTAACGTCCAATTTCTATATCTTCATTTGGTAAAATAGTTGAAAAAATCCTCAAACAACGCCTCACCGCACATTTCAAAAATTTTAAGTTTTTTACCGATTCGCAATTTGGTTTTCGCAAGGACCGCTCTACAATGCAGGCTGTTTCAAAAGTCGTTAGCGATGTAATCGAGGGCATAGAGCTAGGGCAACACACAGCAATTACACTCTGTGACCTATCCAAGGCCTTCGACTGCGTCTCTCACGACACCTTACTTGACAAACTATTTTACTATGGCATCAGGGGAGTGTCTTTGTCTTTATTGAGGTCATATTTACTGGGTCGACATCAAGCTGTAACGACCAATAGTACTACTTCGAATTTCAAACTTGTTAAGCATGGTGTTCCTCACGGATCAGTTTTGGGGCCGCTCTTATTTATCATTTATGTGAATGATATCAGTCTTTTTATGAACCCACATAAAGGACAAAGGAAAATATGCTCTTGGGCTCTTCATTGACTTTTCAAGAGCTTTCGACTTAGTCAATCATAGTCTTTTATGAAACAAATTAGAACAATATGGAGAGAATATGAAATTGTTTGTATCCTATTTGAATGATAGAAATCAGGTTGTTAGACTGAATGATGTAATGAGTAGTTATACCGTAAAATAAATCAAGGTGTCCCTCAAGGCTATGTATTGGGACCTCTGTTATTTAACATTTCTACCAATGATCTGATCAGTCTTATGGAACTTAATCAGATATCAAAGTAGTGTGTTATGCAGACGATACCAATTTACTGATCTTTGAAAAAATCATAGATAAGCTACTGACTAAAACTGAAAGGGTTTATGAAGATATTATACAGTGGTCGGATAAAAACTGTTTATTATTGAATCACCAAAAAACAGTCACAGTATTTTTTGGGCGCTCCAAACAAAGTTCACCCGTGTTATTTGAAAACACTGAAAAAGAAATAACATGTAGCGATAAAGTGAAACTTTTAGGAGTAACTTTTGACAAACACATGCAGTGGACAGGTCATATAGAACTGCTGTCCAATAAGCTGAGGAGTAGTTGGTACAGCATAAAATATATGAAAAATAACTGCAGCAAAAATATCTTGCTAACGCTCTACTTTGCACACTTCCACTCCTACATGAAGTATGGTATACTAAATTGGGGAAACAGTACTGGTATTAATAGAATTTTTATCCTCCAAAAGTATGCAATTCGCATTATTGAAAGTATCGATATGAAAACCAGATGTCGACCGTACTTTACATCACTTGGTATATTAACAGTCTACAGTTTGTACATACTGGAAGCTTGCTCTTATGTCTACAAGAACAAAAATAAGTTTGCAATAGATAATAATCACTGTTACAATACCCGTCATAGAAATCTCGTACAGCCTGATTATCACCACACAACGCTTTACCAAAAAAATGTCTACTGTATTGGATATAAACTCTATAACATTCTAGATAATTAAATAAAGTCATCCCACAACGTTTATATTTTCAGATCAAGGCTAAAAAAAATTTTAATCACAAAGTGTTGTTATTCCTTGAATGATTTCTTTTTACGATAAATACTTTTACTTGTGTATGTTTTTATTTTTGTATAAGTGTGTATATTTATATGTATATGGGTATAATATGAGTATGTATGTATATATCAAATTTTTTGAGCTCAAAGGTATTTTTTTAAAACTTTTATACCATATGACTGTTTCCAATATGAAGTTGCTGACGTTTTCTTTGTTTATTGTGCACTGTGTTTTTTTTTAAACTGTAATCTTAAACCAAAGAAATAAATAAGTATTATTATATTATTATATTATTATATTATTATATTATTATATTATTATATTATTATATTATTATATTATTATATTATTATATTATTATATTATTATATTATTATATTATTATATTATTATATTATTATATTATTATATTATTATATTATTATATTATTATATTATTATATTATTATATTATTATATTAATCTGTTCTGTTTGCAGACGATACTACATTCATTCATTCCGATGACTTATTAGAACTTGCGAGAATATCTGAAGAGGTAAATAGTAAAGCAGAAACTTGTTTTTTTGCAAACAAACTCAAATAAATTCTGAAAAAACTCAACAACTTAATTTTGCAGCTAGAACCACTACGTCAGATGTGAACAGTGTAACATTACTTGGAGTTACTGTGGACAGCAATCTCTCTCATCAAAAAATTGAACAGTAGATTATGTAGCACTTTTTTTCTATTACGTCAACTGAAGAATATCACCAGTTATGATACACTGAAAACTACATATTTCTCTCTTTTCCACACTCACATCAGTTATGGGGAAATTCCAGTGGAGCTATAAAGATTTTCAAACTTCAAAAAAGAGCTATAACAAATTCAGGCTATAGGGATCATTGTCAACCTCTTTTTCTGAGACTTCAAATTATGCCACTACCCACCTTATATCTATACAGTGTCCTGTTAGAAATTCATAAGAAGGGAAATATGTTAATCAAACAATCTGACGTTCATGATCACAATACCAGATCCGCAAATAATATTCGAACAAATCGCTACCGCCTGAATAAATCCAAGAGAAATACGTTAGACTTCAATCTTTACAATCATTTGCCAGATGATTTTAAGTGTCTCTCAATGTCTCATTTTAAAAATTCCTTAAAGAGTTATCTCTTGAGATATTGCTTCTACTCTGTTGATGAATATGTTAGTCATTTTCAAAATAGAAATTTGTGAACATACCAATAATTTTTTAATATTTTTTTTTAGCGAGTTGATCTGTCAGTTCATTTTAATTGTTTCGTAATATTTATAATGACTTTATTTTTAATAGTAGGTATCTGATACCTTTTCATCTGTTTTTTATACACTTGTATTTTTTTTGACGTGCTACAAACATTTCGAAAATGTAACGTAGTTAAATAAATGAATCTGAATCTGTTTATTATTAACTTCCGACAATGAAGCATATTTTGACTTTGACTTTGATATTACGTATTATGGTTACCACCACACCATTGTCAGTTCAATGCAATAGTATATGGGCTGGAGCTACATCATACTATGAGAAACATGTGTGGGATGTCCTTAAATCCTATGAGGTGGAGATGGTTTGAAAAGCTGCACTGTACCACATTACGGTTGAACATACCGAGCAATTAATAAGGGATTGGTGGAATCGAAAACACGTACTTGATGTCGAAGTAGTATTTGTAATAATAGTTCCATTTGAAACCGATTTCGAAAGTGATGATCTCATTAAAACCCAATAAACTTCATAAGCCGATGACGTTAAAATTCAAGGTTATGTTTTTAGAATTCAGTGTTTACACTGTACGTTTTGCAACTCACGAAATGATCTTTAGTGCTTATTGTTTAGAAAAAAAATATTTGCCGTGTTTCTTGTGCTGTTTACAAGAAACGAGGTTTTTATACAAAACAGGCAGTTAAAGTATTGGCAGAATGAACAGGATATAAGTTATTGCTAAGTTATCTGAGGTTATAAACTTTGTCAAAAATAGCCTTATTGACACTCCTTACCACTTTTAGTTCGATTTCTACAAATTAGATTTTTTTCTTATGTATGAAAAATCATCCGTTTTGAACAAATATCTACACATACTAATTATTTATTGTAGCCATGATCCAAGCAATCCCAAAGACGCCGAAGAACGTTTAAACATCTTGGATCAGTTAGAAGAAGACACACGAGTGGCGGAACAAATGAAGAAATATAGTGAAATTCAATTTATTCTACATTCACCTAATGATGGCGCAGATAGTGATCAAGACGATGCAGGCAGTGATGAATTCGCGACATTGGAAAAGGTGTATTTAGAGAACCGAAGGACATTGTTTTAATTAAAAATTGCGAAGTTGTTGATATAACTGAATCAGCAGTCGCCGAATAATGATTTAACGCCCGATTTGATGCGTTCACACAGCACTGAAGACTCATCAGACCCCGAAGATTACGTGCCACTAGCAAAAAGATATAGACATGAATTGTACAAGAAAAAAAAGGAACTAGAATTTTTTAACAATTAGATTTAAGACAATACATAAAAAGATACAAAATTTTGAAGTACGATTTAACTGCATTTTGTGAACAAATGAGAGAGAACTGAAACTTGTAGATTTATTCAAGATGTTATTTGATGAGGAATTCGTTCAATTTATTTGCGATGCACCAAGAGAATACGCAACTTTCAGTCGAAGCACTGAAAGTATAGTGTTTCGACTAGAGAAATGTCTCAGGATAAATACAAAAGTACCTAGTAGATACAAAAGTCCCTAGGGAAACGAGAGCAGATAGCTACAACTGTTTAGTTAGTAATATTATATCCAGAAATAGGTTTAGAATGATCCATAGTTTATTTTTACATTTCAACGATCATTCTAAAATAGATCAAGACAATAAAGTTTATAAAGTACAGACACTTATCGACCCTGTCAACAAAGTGTCTCAGGATCTTTTTCAACCAAAACGTAAAATCTGTTCACTTGATGAAGCCATGGAACCCTACTATATGGTCCGCATAACGAAAATCTATGTTTGGGTTTTATACCTTCAGAATCTACTATATATCTAGACTATTTTTTTAACTCACTACCTTTACTCAATAGTCTGAAGATATGTGATATCAACTGTATAGGAATAATCCGTGAAGATAGAGTAGAAAAAGCTCCACCCACTGCAGAATTAAAAAAATAAGTGTGATAGAGGATCATTCTATGTGCTGAAAGACAAGAACAGCGCTGTGACATTAGTGAGATGAAACGACAATAGTCACGTGACAATAGCCACGAATGTAAAATGGAATAATATTAGTCTTTCCAAAGGCCATTCATCCGATTTTGTCTCGATGGAGGAACTGTGAAATAATGGATACTGTACAGGTACTGCTATCCTAAAGTAAGCTTGCACGAGTTCATTCGAGATATTAGTCTTAGCTCTGTTGGCCAGTTCTGAATATTTAGCTGGACCTAAAAGTTCAAGTGTTCCAGATCAGTACTGACGCAAGTGCGGTTTGATAAAACGGATCATCTCACTGATAACCAAGAAACGCAGAGAAGATAATGCACCAAGTTTCATTGTGTCAAATGTCATGCAGGACTTCATCCTGCCACTTTTTTAGAAATTACCACACACCTTTACAATGATACCCAATCTCTCCTTGAAATATCGTATTTTGTATTTTATTTTTTGAAGTTAGTTTCTTAATAAACTCATACTTATGTTCAGCGTAATGAATATCATACGAAAAAAAATTTATCGTGTGACAATTTTTTTCAGGCCTCACATGTCCTAAATAAAGACATACAGACCGAAAAAACCTTTGAAATAAAAAAAATATTTACTCGGACACCAATGGGTTAGTGACAATGAGAGTTTCTGAGTTTATCTTGTTAAAATGAATTCGATTTAAAAAAAAATCTCTTCATTATACATTTATTTTCATCCACATCGTTTTTTAGAAAGGTGGCAACATGATCGACTGCATCTACTAAGGCAATTCAAAAGGTATCGCTGCAAGTAAACTACTTTTGCAACTGTACTATCTATTCCAATAACATTGCACAAACAATTTACGTATTTCACATGCATGATATCGTGAAAATAATACAAACCATTTTGGTAACCACTAGGTTTTTTTATATGCTTGCTGGCCTTTGAACCTCCACGATAAGACCGATTTTGACTAGATCGATACTCTCTCTATTCTAATAATATACCTGCTTATCCACAGTGAATCTATGATAACATCCTCCTGGGATAACGATCAGATCACCAGGTAAAAGTTCAATCCGTATCCACTCATCAAATTTGTCTCGAATATCGTAGTAACCGCAACCTTGTAATGCCAGTCGAAACTCGTCATAGGCGTGATAATGCTCCTTATACATTTCGAGCAAATCGTTTACGTCTAAATTTTCTAATATCTGCTGGCCTCTGTTACCTCTTTCATCTATTAATTTTCTCAATGTTCCGTCAAGTTTATAGTTGATGGGGTCGATCTGAAAAAAAATTGTTAGGATGATTAGAGTACAATAGTTTTTTATCAGTACGAGGATGTATTGATATCTAGTTAGCCTAGACCAGTTCCCTGCATAAACAAAATATTGTGTTACCATGCATAGCAACGAACAATAACTTATTAGAAGTGTCAGTGTAAAGTTTGACGTCAAAAAAGTAAAGCAGAGTTACGCAATAAATTAAAAGAAATTGTGAAAATCGAAAAATTGGAATATTGAGCCATCATCAAGTACCTGTATTTAAAAGGGTTAAGAGGTAAGCAGATTTACGAAGATATTTAATACCATTGGTGGTCAATGTCCTTCCTATGCGACCGTGAAAAATTGGACTGCAAGCTTCAAAAGAGGTAAATTTTCCATTGAAGATGATGACCGATCGGAAAGGACAGTTTCTGTGTCAGTTCCCGAAAATATCGATGCAGTTCATGACATGATTTTAACGTCAAATTGGGCTAAAACGGATATCTGAAGCACTGAATATTTCATACGAACGCGTTCATCATATAGTTCACGTCGATTTGGACATGAGAAAAATTCCTGCAAAATAGATCCCCAAATGTTTGAATGTTGACCAAAAGCGTGCAAGGGTAGTAGCATCACGTTCGATCTGTGCTCGATTTGAAAACGAAGTAGCCTTCTTAAACCGAATTGTTACTATGGATGAGACTTGGGTACATTTCTACGATCCAAAAACAAAGCAACAATCGATGGAATGCCGACACTCCGGTTCTCCAAGACCTAAGAAGTTTCGTGTCCAAAAATCTGCTGGAAAAGTTCTTGCTTCAGTTTTTTGGGATTGCCATGGAGTAATCATGATTGATTTTTTGGATAAGGGTAGAACAATAACTGGAGATTACTATTCGACATTACTGACCACTCTACGGGAAAAAATGAAAGAGAAAAGACGCGGAAGGCTATCCAAAGTTGTTTTGTTTTTGCAGGACAACGCCCCTGCACACAAATCTCATGTTGCCATGCAAAAAATTCGTGATTTAGGGTTTGAATTACTAGAACATCCCCCTTATTCATCAGATTTGGCTCCGTCCGAATATCATCTCTTTCCTCAACTGAAAAAAAGTTTAAAAGGTCGTAAATTTTCTTCCAACGAGGAGGTAATAAAAGCTGTGGAGGTCTGCAGAGCAAAAGGAACATTTTTTTTGAAAGGTCTAGAGACGTTGCAGGTTCGCTGTAATAAATGTATCCGATTAAGAGGAGAATATGTTGAGTAATAAAATATTTTGACATTGAAATTTTGTTTGGTTCTATAGTAGGCTAAGAATTTTTCAATATATCCTCGTATATCAGAAATGAAAAAATGTGACTGAATAGGACAATTCACGACGAGTGTGATCGATCGATATCTCTGTTGAGTGCTGGAAAGGTCCCCGCAAACTCCTTAAGGAATTTGGGTGCTGGTGGATTTTTTTGAATTTTTGTTATGATGTAGGTAGTCCATAAAATTCTACACCAATATTACCAATGCGCCAACTCAAAAAATTAACTGTATTGCTGATAGAGGGCATTGAAATCACCCCTTGCGCAGATTAGACTATTTATTTTTGAATCCGGTAACAATATTTTCACTTGTTTCATTTTTGCTGATGTTGCACAATTTTGTGTTGTTAAAAAAAAAACTTACCCCCCCTTCTACCCCTAACTCCTATTACCAAATGCAAAAAAAAATATTTCTCGAGTGCCTTTAAATGTATCGTCGAATGTTTAAATATGCCTGAATAAGGGAAATGGCAGTTTTTTATGATTATACCTTCTCCCCCAAAGGGCACAAAACGAAAATGTTTCGGTGGATTTTTCTGAATTTTCATTATGATGCAGTTCAAGTTATTTTGAATAAAAATTAATTGGGTGATGAACCCCAAAAAATTATTAGTTTTGACGCTAGGGGGCGTTGAAATCATACCTTGCTCAGAATAGACTATTCATTATTATAGGCGGAAACAATATCTCTACGTATTTTAGTTCAAAGTCCTTTTATTTATAAACTATTATACGAAATAATTAAATATAAAAATATAAAACAACAACAAAAATTAATTGGCGCTCCGGGGCGACTTGATTGATTCCAGTGGCGCATTTGCTTTTTCAGCTGCAGGAAAACCCGGAAAAACCTGCAGCACCACATCTGATCTGCCAATGTCCTCTCTCTCATAAAATAAAATGTAGGGTGTCTCCAGAGGCTCCAATAAACCCAAGATATCGTCAGAGCATTTAGAAACAAAACTATCGTCAAACTTAAACCAGTCCGTTCCATCTTTCGCCATTGCGTAATAATGGCCACATTCAACGCCGAAACCACAGTGACCAATGACTGCATGAAGATTATAATTGTGGTCTGCTAGATTGAGGTGTTCATCTATTTTCAATCTTCGAATAAGTTTGGTGCCTCCGCCAGAGGTTGAGTCATGTTTGAAGAGCATCAGTGTTATTATCAGATTGACTGGTGCCTCAGTTATACTCGTTGTCTTATAATTATCAGTCAATTTGGCGCATATTGGGCGATACAGTTGATCATCACCAGTTAAAAGTTCTATTTTCATATGATGAAACAGCAAGCTCCGCACGGACTGGCTATCAGACATATCAGGAAATGCTAGTTGAAGCTCCAGAAAGTCACATACGTTTTTACTGTCTCTCAAACATGTACCACAACATAAACTAGTGAGGATTTTTCCAGCGAAAGATCTAGAAACACAAGACGAGATAAGCTGTACGGAACCATTTGATCCAGAACGGTCGAAACTACTGATTTTGTCATTTTCCTGCTCACGAAGAGTATTCAATAAGAATCCCAAGAATTCGGAACAATCCTCTTGTTGTCCTAACGAGTATCTAGTAGACTTCAAAGACTCCAGGAAATCGATTGGTGGGAAAGATGATAAATTCTTACGAAACTGCAATTGCATAAACAGGGATTTGAGATTGGTGAATAAGTAGGAAACGTTCTCGTTCATTGTTAAAATCTCGTTCTTGAAATTCTTTTTCATGAATAATACTTATATAATGCTATTCATGTAACAAGTGTTTCCCAAATTATCTTATCCAATCTTATTAACAAGATCCTCAGGACAACTCTCCACTGATTCGTAGGGAAGCTGGTCAGACTCTGCATCGCATCCATTTCGTAAGCTACAATCAATCCGTCCTAGTGAAGAAGGGTGTCGTAGAGGGATCGATTCGGCTCTTGCTCGATGAAGCTCCTCCGCTGAAAGGGAACCAGAACCTCGAGGAATGCAACTCATATATGGGGTCCATTGACCGCACTGAAAAAGAAGAAGGTGGATCAATCACTTGCGAATTAACCTTGATAGGAGACTGATGACGATACACTGCTCTCGGCTTTTCTCGAATAGATTTTAGTTCCGTATTGAAATGAGGGCAATGCATGATCTCATGAAAATTATGAGATGGAGGAATAGTTCCAAGAACCGAAGCAGCATTACCACGTAGAATAGCAATACTAATTCTTTCTCAAAATCAAAAAAGTGGTAGAACGGTAATCTTTCGTTGCGTGACCCAATCTCCTTCCAAGTTCATGAACAAATAACAGAGATTCCGGACCATAAACACCAAAAGTTTCAACCGCTACTGGATGAAACAAATGATTGTTACCAAGATTTTGGTATTTTTTTCGTTTCAATTTTTCGCCAGACAAAGCTGCAGTTCCAGCAGACTTCGAACTTTCGGCTAGATGGGAAGCCGCGACCGTGTCAACACAAGTGAAATCCCATACCACAGGTTCACCGTATTTCCAGGGTATGAGAGACATACCATCTGGTCTTTTACCATCATCTCGACTTGTATCTAAGGGTTCCAAAATTGCAGGAACATCCGCTGACACCATGACACGCTTCAATATGTCGTTCACCTGGTAATGTCGAGATGCACGCCCTGCACTTCTCCTGCAACTTAAACCGTGCACACCTTTCTCATCAACTACACCACCACAAACACAAGTATGAGGCACACAAATAGATGAACCCATCCTAAGACCTACTGCTATTCTGAAAGATTCATCGTTTAATAGCGTTCCAAGAGATGCAACAGGTAAAGCATTCAGCCAAGCACCCGACTCCTTGATCATTACTGCTTTCAGACGAGCCTTATCGTATACACTTGTAGATTTCAGAAGTTTATCAGTAATAATGTTCAGAAGAGGTCGGTCCCATATCTTTTGTGTATTCTTTTTATCTGTAGGAGGATCAATATTAGTTGCGGCATGCCAAAGTGATTCATTTTCAGCATAAAAATCGTCTTTGATAATCAGAAATATAGAAGGAAGGATGGCATCGATAAGAACAGAAACACTATTGACTGACGACAAAAAAGCTGGTAAAGCTAAGGAAGAAGCCGAACGTAGCCCTAGTCCGCCAAGGTTTACAGGAAGCGTTGCTTGGAGCCATGAATCATTATTGAAATAATTATTTGTAATATATTCCGTCGTGTTACGGAGTAAATTATCAAATTCGTCGAGCTCTAACTGACTTGACCAAGTGGGGGAACATCTGAGGGCGTACATGAGTTTTGGAATTGCCAAACAATTCTTCAAAAGAAAAAATGCGACGTGTTTGGGGAGTTCATTCAATCTAGTTGTCAGCAATTGGAGTGATTCCCGTTTTCCTCGAATATGTTCTGAAAGTGAATCTTTAGAAAGAGGCGCACCGAGGAGACTCCACTCAGATTCATTCAAAATTCTTATACCAGGAGCCAATTTCAAAATAATGGATTCGGAAATATTATTCGAAGTTGAAAGAGAAAACAGCTCGCATTTATCAAAATTCAGTTCAAGTCCAAGACATTTTGAATAATCAATTATTTTTTATAAATCCTTTGAAACAATGTTTTCATTGCCAGCCATTGAGCCATCGTCCAAATACCAACAATTAAATTCAGATGATAAACTTCTAGTGAGTTCGTCGATGGTCAGACAAAAAAGAGCAGGACCCAAGGGATCACCTTGTTGAACACCTCTTTCAGACAGAATCAGATGTTCTCCAAAACTCAAATAGGAAGCTGATTTATAACACTGACTTAAGAAGGGATATAATCCTGGAAACGAATCTTTAACCTTCCGAAACATGATGTTCCTATCAATCGTGTTTAGATTATGCTGAACTAACACCCACTGCATTTCATTGATTTTAAACGTAACAAGTGCAATAACACTTTTCGTTCACTTACTTTATTCTTATTACATTTTTCTTTGTAAGGTTTCATGTTTTTTATGAGTAAAGTTATTATTATTATTATTATATTATTATTCATTAAATTTTTAATTGGACATGTTAACGAGTTCCGATAAATACATTTTTGTCCTTAATTCGTCTTATTTCGAGTAAGAAAACAATTTTTTCTTTGTCAATCCTACCCAATTACGACGTTTTCACAAGATTTGGCCGCTTATATCTCAGAAACGACACATACAAAATCATTTAAACTCACACATTTTTCTAATGACTTATGCCACTATAACATAATGAAATATCAGCCAATTTGACCGAGAGCCAATTTCCCATATGTTTTCGTGCGGGGTCCTTTCTCTTCTTCACATTTATGTTTGTCGTATTTCTGAGCTGAGCGGTGGTTATCGATTGGAAAGCATCCCTCACCCCACCCCACATACATAAAATATGTAGTTCACATCTAGCTTTGACATAGTTTCTATGAAGCTGATGTTATCTCGAAAACCGTACAAACATCATTCACAAAGTAATCAAATAATCTCATGGAGGTTTCAATAACAATTATTTGAAATACAAGAGTTCATAGCAACGTCCGATATAACCGGAAATGAAGGCTCAACTAAAACATTTCAGATGTAATCGGAATACCATGAAAACACAGATACAAAATTTTATGTAAAAATTCCAGGAATTGACAGAAATATCCATCGTTCAAGCTCTTCGTGAGTTACCCTGTATGCGAATTGCTAGGAGTGTAGTGGGTTTTAAGCTAGTACACCATTCCCAATATGTCCTCGAGCAGTTTTTGATGTTTTTTTTATTGGTGCCCCATTTTACCTATTTCAAGCACGCCTCAGCGTGTTTAAATCGAACTTTCAAAAACGCGCGTTTTTTAAAGTAACCATGGCAACATCATCTACTCGAGAAACGTGAAGTCTAAATGACAATTCTTTGAAAATTGATCTGACAGGAATACCTTAACGTTAAATAAAATATTACTAACAAATGCAAGACGACACAATTTGTTCATTTATATCTGATTATTTTTTCCATCCATTTGATGAACTTGTTATATTCCTTTTTATACGCATCATTAGATTTTTGCTGGTATTTAAGATTTCAAAGTGTATCGTAAAGTATTCGTGGATAACTGGTCTTTCAAACACTTGCTATATTTCGAGCAAATCACATCACATCATATAAATTAACATTACATAAACTTACATGACATGACAGTGAGAGTTTTCTACTTTCTTAGAGTTTTCTCTGCTGCTTAATTTCTCGGTCCCAATGAGTTTGAACTTATCCGTTATTCTGTTAACATCTTCAAGTAATCCCTTCAGCACGTATCGTAAAAACTCCTGGGCATCATGCTGGGCATGACTGATAGAACATGGTGCAAATCTTTGTATTTGACTCTTCAAGGAGAATGTATTGACCACTCTACCCGACGCATGTTCTGACCACAGTTCCTTGATCATTTCGGCAAATGATTTGATTATGTTAGAGATACTGTAGTTAATACCCCTTGCGTAGGCATCCTTCCTTAAATACTCTAACAACCATCTAGTGTTCGACAAACACTGGATAACACTATTCATATTGTAAGTGTTGCCAATATTTTTCAACCCATCTAGACCATGTGATTTGACAGTACTATATATCACAGGCCTGTTGGTATCGAAGCTATTCTCGCTGCATTTACCGCAGTCATCGTCCTCTGAGTAGTCCAAGATTGATAATCCTCTGGCCCTAGGAAGGTTTGAGGTTAGAAAGTTCGAAAGTACTGGGAGCTGGCAGTGGAGGAACAATGTCAAATTTATCATTTGTACATGTCCGCAGAAGATGGAGAACGAAACTATTTTGGATGTTTGTCCTGAAGTTACTGTTTCCAAATACCCGAAGACCTAGTTTTGTGGGTATAAGAAGAATTCATCCAATTCTCTGGAATTGGGAAGTGTGCCAATAACTGAAGCGGCATTGCCTCTGCTATACTAATTCTCTGAATCAAGAAGGAGTATGATTTTGGTTATTCAGTAGATTTCACCGTTCTCTTTCCAATTTCTTTAAAAAATTCCAGGGCATGTGTTCTGAACACTCCATATGTTTCTATGGCCACTGGATAGAAACAATAAAAAATCCTCAAACTGGAATATTTACGGAATCTATTTCTCTCTGCTGAAACAGCTGGTGCGCCTTTCGTATTGGTGGTTGACAAGAGGTAGGAAGTTGCAACCTTATCTACACAAGTGAAACAAAATGCTCATTCGGTCTGGACGCTTTCCATTATCTCTGCTAATTCCGACAGGCTCTAAAATTTACGGAACTTCCCCAGTTAACAAAGCTCTTTTAATAAGATCGTTTACAGCGTGATGTCATGGGAAGCGACCAAAACGACCATCCTGAATGATTGGTCATCTAGAAGAGTACCTAGGGAAGCTACTGGAAGAGCATTAAGCCATAAGCACCTGATTCTTTCGAACAAACAGCCATAAGACGAGTCTTTTCAAAGTTGAAATCTTCAGCTGACTCAAGGAATTTTTCGTTCATTGAATTGATTATAGGTATGTCGATGTCCCAGGCTTTCTGAGACTTTTTATTTTCGGGTACAATATTCTTAGTATGGAAAATTCAAATTTGTAATATCATAAATCAGTAATACGGAAAAAAGAATCTGGTAAGACTGAAAAAATCAGACGGCGAGAAGTATTATAAGAGGCAATAAAGGCTGGTAGCGCAATAGAGGAAGTCTTTCTGATGCCTTAGCGTAGAATTTCATCAAAATCTTCATGGTACTTATTAGAGCGCCTGGTAGGACTAGATCTTAATATGATATACAAAAGTTTAGGCATGGCCAAGCAGTTTTCAAAAAAATTGATTTTTTGACTGATTGTTGACTGAAAAATTGAAGTTTGTTGTTGTTTGTTGAGTTGTTGTTTTTACTTCTAAATATGATTTTTTTTCCAAATAAATGATTTCGTTCCAGCCTTAGCTGGGGTTCTCCTCGTATAATAGCCATAACACCTGCTCATAACGCCCTAATGTCACTACTATGCGTATGTTATATCGTAATGTTATATGTGTATACACACATTATTTTATTTTTAATTATTATTATTGTTTTAATTGTGAACTTGTACATTATCTTCTGTATTTACTTGCTACCTGACTGGCTATACAAATGTTTCAGAACATAAGGTAGTAAAATAAAGATCTATCTATCTATCTATCCAAGGTAAAATGAATAAATAACATGCAAGTGAAAAATAAATATTTGAACGTCACACCGAATGTTCCTTCTTAAGGTTCATATAAAGTCAAATATTTCGCATTTCTGTACTGTAAGATGGCACTGACAAGATATGTTTTTCATATCATAGTTACAGCGATCTTTCATAATATTTCCATATAAATTACAGTTTTCTGCAACGGTCAACCCTACTGTTAATGCATTGTTGCCAAATCTCAACATTATTCCGAGTACTGCGAAATAGCTCACAGGATTATTACTTATTATCTGGTATTAATTGTGGTAATGTGGTTCAATGCATTATGTAGCTATATTACGGATAGCCGGATCACTAGTAATAATAATTATTATTACAATTCTTGTTCGTTGTGGAGAAGATTTTGTGATTTCTTTCTCTTCAATAATGAATTATTTATTTACTGTATTATCTACATTAGAGATATAGAATATAAATAATATGTATAAGGCGAAGGGTAGTCTTGACTGACTAGTTGAGGAAAAAATGCGGATATCTGCATCCTCAATGCAGTCAAAATACAGGGCTGTTCAAAATAATACTCTTTGTTATTTGGTCGAGCTTTCGGAAATGTTTATTTTCTTTATCTAGACATTAAACATGAGGTTTGTAGTAACAAGTCAACATTGATGAGACACATACAAAGTCATGATTCATGATAGTGGAAAACATCCCATTCCCTTTTTAATCATTATTATAATTATGTCGGTTCAAACTTTCCTATTATATTTTTTCAAACTTGCACACATAACTCAGTATAGGGTGTTGAGTTTGAACAATGAGATCTCCATCAAAGACAAATCTGAGGGCGCGCGCAACAAATTTCCTGAAATTTGTTGACATAACATTGAAACCGAATAATGGGGCCCCTGAGGTCTGCATCCAACCAAAACCGGAATCACTACACCTACACCTACACCTACACCTACAAATTCAAGGACAATACTCTTTTTTCTTTTCTTTTCTTTTCTTTTCTTTTCTTTTCTTTTCTTTTCTTTTCTTTTCTTTTCTTTTCTTTTCTTTTCTTTTCTTTTCTTTTCTTTTCTTTTCTTTTCTTTTCTTTTCTTTTCTTTTCTTTTCTTTTCTTTTCTTTTCTTTTCTTTTCTTTTCTTTTCTTTTCTTTTCTTTTCTTTTCTTTTCTTTTCTTTTCTTTTCTTTTCTTTTCTTTTCTTTTCTTTTCTTATGTCTTCTTTTCTTATGTTTTCCAGCTCTTCTTTAGGCTTATTGTTCAGTGGTTTACAAAATATTTCGGTTTTACAGTATCTCCGTCTTTTTTTGTGAATGTAGACTTCGCGGGCCTTATTACTGTTGATTAGCGACTTTTACAGAGCCTTGTCATTGAATTTAGTGAAACTAACAGAGCCTCTAGTTTTTTGTTGGGTGGAAACCTCGGAGAAATAATTTTTCAAGATCAGTTGAGTCCTGTCTGTGAATTTTGTTGAGTGTACACCTTGGGGACCTCGTTTTTTGAATACTGTGGGCCTCTGCTCAGTCATGTTTACGAATTTGGTTGAATTTGTAGTGTCTTCGCTCTTTTGTTGGCTGGAGACCGCGGTGACCTCGTTAATCGAATTCAGTGGCCTCTGCCGAGTTTGTGAATTTGGTGAGAGTTGCAGTGCCTCTGGTTTTTGTTGGGTGGAGACCTCGGAGTCTTCATTATTCGAATTCAGTATTCCTTGCTGTGTCCTGTCTGAAAATTTCAGGAAATTTGCAGTGCCCTCAGATTTGTATTGGGTGGAGGCCTCATTTTTTGAACCTAACCCCCGTGCCGAATCATGTCTGCAAGTTTCGGAAAATTTGCGGAGTCTTCAGTTTTGTAATGGGTGTACTACACCACAGTGATGTATTTTCCTTATCTGCAAATTTCCGTTGACTTGCAGAACATCCAGGCTTACCATGGATAGAGACCTTTTGTTCTAAAAGGGGTTATCTTTTGAATCGTTTTCAGTGTTTCCAAAGGTGGGGACCATTTTCTTTAAAGTTGGTTCATTATTTTTCTTAGATTTTGGTTTATTGATAATGCCTGTGCAGTCAGTTTTTCTGTGGGAGGAGATCTTGGGAATCTTTGGTATTGCCCCTTTTTTCCGGTTCACCTGTATATTATTTATTGTATTCATTTCGTTTGTTTTTCTGATATTTGGGGTTGCAGTGCCCATGGGTTTGTTATAGATATAGTCAGTCCGTCCTTGATCTTGCTAAGATTAGACAAACAACAATATTGTTGGTAAAATTCAAAAAGAGCAGCTAATATGAACAACTCACTATAATTTATTTTTATCAATATTTTTCAAATTTGTAAGCTGAACTCCGCCTATTTTGCCGTTATTTTTTATGTATATAATATAATGTTATTTATTAGAAACAACTGGAATGGACAATAAAGACGCTATTATGATTATTGTTATTATTTTTCAATTCTGTTTTGCGTCCTGTTTTATTTCCAAAACTGATATTTTAAATCGCAAAACATAAAACTTATTACTTACATACTTCTTCAATTGTGTCCAAGGACTCCAAGGCTTTAGGCAGACCAATCCAACATCTGACAACTGACAAACCCCTATCGAAGTAACTTTCATTTTCCAAAAATTAAACAAATTACATCTGTTACCGCTGTGTAGAACTATTGGCAGTGACAATAATTCTGTGCAATACCTTGTGGACACTGGCAGAACTATTTTCGTCTTTTCGTTCATGTACTACAGAGGGTTCACTTACTGGAGCGATTTACCGTTTTTTGTCCGAGGTTTTGAAAATCATTATTAAAAATATAAATTGTTTGATTTTATGTCTGAAAACTAGTATGAATAGTTCCTCAATGTTCAGTCTTGTAAATTTCATATAAATATCACTTGCAAAAGCGATTGTTCGATTTTGGCATTCACCGTGTATGTGGCATTATCGGTGAATAGACAACAAAAAACTGGCCTTTCCGACAGCGCGCAGGTCGACAAGAACGACCACAATCCTATGACATTGATATATAGAACCGCCATTCGAAAAAGTTATCTTTTCTCCGCTGCAATACTTATATGTTACTTTTCCGCATATTATTATGTTTTCATCAATTTAACTGTTGTGTGTGTATGTGCCGTAACCATCAAGAACAGCAAGGACTTCCAGGGCTAGCTCGAGAAGATAACTCAGACGGCACCATTACTAAGGTTGGTAAGTTTTTTGTTGCTTCGTTTAAAAGACGCCACTATTTCGGACATCCAATTTTATCCAACATTTTCAGTAATTTCTTTCTTATTTATAATATACAGTCCATTTCAAATTCGAACCACTAAGCTATCGCAAACCCCTTTTGGGAACGCACAGCGATTCTTTTCAACTGTCTTTGATTTTATAACAAGATTTTCGGATTTTTTTTAAATTGTGAGGGAACGTGGATGTTGAAAATTCTGAAAAAAATCGTGATTATCTTTTAGTTTGATATTGATATGTCATGATATTTGAAATGGAATCTGAAAAGTGGTTTTTGGGAAAACTTAAAAAAACCTCTAAAAATTAGGGTTTTATTTTTTTCCTCGAAAACTGTTCATCAGATTTTCTTCTACATCTCTCTAACTATTCAATTTGAATATCAAAATAACTCGAATTTTTTTCAGAATTTTTAAACTTGCTCAAAATTATTGTTAAAATTATTCTTTAATTTTTATAACAGTGGAATAAAGTTACTTTATTACGTGTGGATAAAATTTTACTCTATATCACCTAAACGAGGATGGTGGTGGCTTGATTGTAGAAAAAATAATGTTTCACTTCGCCTCTACTACGAACGGGTCTCGTGATGGATCACTTTAAAGAAGAATTCTGAACTTCTTACCTGAAAATACTCAACTCCTGTGGTTTTATAAATCTGCTCTAAGCTGATGAACTTCGGTGGGCTCCTGTGATGTTCCTCTGTCGGATTTTTCAGATCTTCATCTATGAACCAAGCGCGCACCATTTTTGATAAACTATATTACGTGTCACACCTACGACTAACCCGTCGAGATTTTCCAAGATCCACACTTGATAATTAACTTTAATGAAAAATGTAAACAGCACGGGTGTTTTATTAACAAATATTTACATTCTCCGCGACCAAGGCACATGATTAAATTGTTGGTATAGGTGTTTGTTTTTTGAGCACATCCCGAGACACTTTGGAATAATAATCTTCGATAGGAATTTTTTGATTTGGTTTTCTCGAGTAAAACACAATAAGTAGGTTTTGAAAATACCTCTTATACGCTAACTACAGATGTTAACTATACTTGTGATGATCATGGCAAATACCAAAAACTAATACAAAAGTAGGTAAATAAACTGAAACTATCTCTTGAACCGAAAGAAGATAATTGGGTCAATTTCAAAAATAAATTCAGAATCTGAAGGAGAACGAGGAAAAAGACAAAATATTTCTCAATTAGAAAGACGAAGCCCGCATTTTGTGAATGAGATGTCGGAAGTGGAAAAGAATTACGTCAAAGAAAATCAAAGATACCTACTAACAATATTGGATTTTAATAAAGAAATTAGTAAAAGAACAGAAGAAAACAAAGCATTACAGGAAAAATTCAACTCATTCGAATTGAAGCTAACTGAAATGGATGACAAGTGGAACTTGCAGAATTGACTGAAAATATTTTTCAAAAGACAAAACTGTATGCTGAAGATGAATTGGTACTGGTACCGGCTAGAAATAATTTAAGTGATACGAATGTTTCAACGTGAAATTATAAAATTTATTAGGCGTTAGCAAAACCATAAATCTTCTAATGATAAGCAAAATCAATAGACGAGGAAAGTAATAAAGTCACAAATGTCATTCTTGTCAAAAACTGATTCCAAACAAACCTCCGTCGAATTTAAATTTTTTTTAGCTTGTCCCATATTGTTCCGTTAAGATTTTTCAACAAAAATTCTTTGTTTGAAATCAGTTTTTGACAAGATTGACATTTGTGACGACACACTTTCCTCGTCTATTGTGCCAGCAGTGGCAGTGCAGTACTGCAGTGGCAGGGCAGTGGCAGGGCAGTGGCAGTGCAGTGGCAGTGCAGTGGCAGTGCAGTGGCAGTGCAGTGGCAGTGCAGTGGCAGTGCAGTGGCAGTGCAGTGGCAGTGCAGTGGCAGTGCAGTGGCAGTGCAGTGGCAGTGCAGTGGCAGTGCAGTGGCAGTGCAGCGGCAGTGCAGTGGCAGTGCAGTGGCAGTGCAGTGGCAGTGCAGTGGCAGTGCAGTGGCAGTGCAGTGGCAGTACAGTGGCAGTGCAGTGGCAGTGCAGTGGCAGTGCAGTGGCAGTGCAGTGGCAGTGCAGCGGCAGTGCAGTGGCAGTGCAGTGGCAGTGCAGTGGCAGTGCAGTGGCAGTGCAGTGGCAGTGCAGTGGCAGTGCAGTGGCAGTGCAGTGGCAGTGCAGTGGCAGTGCAGTGGCAGTGCAGTGGCAGTGCAGTGGCAGTGCAGTGGCAGTGCAGTGGCAGTGTAGTGGCAGTGCAGTGGCAGTGCAGTGGCAGTGCAGTGGCAGTGCAGTAGTAGTGCAGTAGTAGTGCAGTGGCAGTGCAGCGGCAGTGCATTACGTTCCTATTTAATTCGTGTATTTCGTCTGTCGTTTTCTTGTCTTTCAACATTGTACTGGTAAGATCGTCAGCGTTTAGTACTGTAATGATTTTTTGAGTTATTTCAATTCTATCTTCCTTCGATCTTTGTCAATGAGACATAGTGTGTTCGGCTGTATCCTGATCTCCGCAGTAGATACAAGTATCTTCTAGCGTCTTTTCCATTCTTTTAACAACTCCTTGTCTGGTCATTGCATATTTTATTTTATTCTTCTTAAATGATTCATAGTATTCTCAACTACATCATCTTATCTCTAACTGTAGCATCGTATTTTTATTGTACCTTTTACTTCATAATTGTATTTTTCAAATGTACCATTGTATTTAATGTTTTATGTATTGGGGAACTCTTAACAACTGTGTTACATGTAAGTGGAAATCATTCTGTTTGTTGCTCAATATAAATAAATAAATTTCTATTCAAAAAGTGGAAAGGAAGCTAAGGGAAGCTGGGAGAGATGACTTGGCGATGAAATACAAAGAAACAGTTAAAAGAGGCAAACAAACTATTTTTCTGGAACTTATCGAGGATATCATCTTAGAGGAATCGGTTATAACCCATGGAGACTTTCACAATAATAATTTTCTCTTGAAGTATAAGGTATGATATTTTTTCTCCGAGTGATCAGCAAAATTTCCCTTGAATTTTACAATGTTATCCATAAAATTTTTATAATTGAAAATGTGTATACAGGGTGGCCATAAAAAACTTGACATGGGGGTTTTGGTACTAATATCGTAGATCTGGAAAAACGTTCGGACAGGTCGATTTTAGTTTTGAAGGGGACATTGTGCCCCCTATATGCAGCACCGTCACGTCAATCCTCGAGCAGTGGGGTGAACAACCCTTGAAATTTGAATATCGATTGAAAGCCCGTTGAATTCTCGAAACAACGGTCGACAGTTTTTCAAACGGAAGTGAGCCATAATTGAGTAAATAGTAACATTCACTTACATTATTCTCATCTTAACGAATGCTTGAAATGCGCACTTCCAACTTCCATTTTCCACAAAAGAATTATATCGTGAAGCTAACTTACTGAACTGAGTTTGAACTATTTTGCCCAGTATCAGCGAATATAATGAGGAAAACTTTTATAAATTGATTTGACTTTTTTACTTCAAAATTAGTTGTTTCACAATACTTAAAAAAATAATAATGTCATCACAACATAAAATCATATATGGGGTAATCATTAAGAATTCATGCATATGGTAATCCTTTCACATTTCCCCTGAATCTCTGATTCCCACTAGTATTAAATGCTCTTGAAGAAGAATAGCAGAAATAGTTTTCGTGAACTGATCAGCTAAATTCTTTCTTATCTCTATATATTCTATGGTTTTTTCTTCTATAAGGTCTCTTATATAAAACAATCGTAAATCAATATGTTTTGATCTTTCTGAAGTTGTCTGATTCGATGCCAATTCAATTGCGCCTTGATTATCAATTTTTATTGTGAATGGTTCATTAAAGAATTCATTCTTCTGCACTTCATTACTTTGAATCCCTTTTCGGCTATCAGACTCAGAGATAATAAATTTGTTTTCAATGACGGTACATACATTACATTTTTTAATGTTATTTGTTGTCCACCATTTTCCGTTGCATGAATTCTTTCACAATTTATATATACCAATGTATTCAATGGATGATGAAAACCAAAACCTACACATATACTAGTCCTTTCCTACAACACGAGATTTATATCAAATAATCTAGTATCTGTTCCATTTTACAAAAAGTATCTACCACAAAGATGATTTCGACCCAAAACTTCTCAATATGGTTCCAGAGTATATACGAAAAATCAAATCAAAAGTTAATCTCTCTGTAGAGTTGAAAAAATTCATTGTTTATTGATATAGGTATGTATGCATAAATATGTATGTATATTATTGTAACGAATAATCTTCTCTTTCTCTCTCTCCACTCTCTTCCCTCCGTTTTTCTCTCTCTTCTTCTTTCGTTTTGATTGTGTCTATTAATCAATCTTATATTTTAAAGTTAGGTATACATCTAAATTTAATTTAAGATTTTTTTTTCTTCGTAAAATGATTTTTTTAGCACGGGGTGAATTGTAGTACAAGCCATAAGGCTCAGACAACGCACCTAGTGCAAAAAAATACTCTTGTAAACATGTCTGAATAAATATATCATTTCATATGATATCATATCATATCATATCATATCATATCATATCATATCATATCATATCATATCATATCATATCATATCATATCATATCATATCATATCATATCATATCATATCATATCATATCATATCATATCATATCATATCATATCATATCATATCATATCATATCATATCATATCATATCATATCATATCATATCATATCATATCATATCATATCATATCATATCATATCATATCATATCATATCATATCATATCATATCATATCATATCATATCATATCATATCATATCATATCATATCATATCATATCATATCATATCATATCATATCATATCATATCATATCATATCATATCATATCATATCATATCATATCATATCATATCATATCAACATTCCGCTGTAATCTTCCGGAGTTACCTTTAGCTAATAAATATATATAAGTGTAGAAAACTACAAAGAGTTCTTCAATTTCTATGAACAGACAGTTGGCGACAATAGAAATGTGTACGTCACTGGAGACTTTAACCTACCGTTTTTTACAACACAACTTCGCAAAACTGTTTGGACGATAGACATGCGAACTTTTTGGAATTCACTAATTTAAATGCTTTTGAACAAGTTAATGAGGTCTGCAATATAAATAATCGAAAGTTAGATCTAGTACTAGCTGCGACTGAAAACTGCGACCCAGCAAATGTGTCAAAATAAGACATTCAGCCTTATTCAGGTCTCCACATGAATATTGAATATTTTTCAATATTGAATATTTTAACTTTTCAATTTCAGGAAACTTTTGTATTTACGTGTTACTATTGAAAGTCAGATTATTGAATGTTGAAAAACTGTTATTGGAATAAGTTTTCAGACTTGGCAACGTTGGAAATTCGGTCAAATGAATCAAATGATACATTTTTGACAGATGAATGCTTTTGTTGTTCAAATTTATTTGGATTGGGGAATGTATGATATATTCTTCTTTATTATTTGAATTATTTGACAACAGAGATAAAAAAAACTAAACGCTTGTTCTACTAATCTTTATACACGTTAATGATTTGAAAATTTTTAATCCAGAATTATGCACCTTACCTTGGATATTTTTAATTTTTGATTACTATATAAATTCTTTTATGTATGGAATTTCATATTTAAGATGTTTGTACTGCAAGTTAGATATTTTTATCTTTTATCCTTCATATACTTATACACTTTTACCCTTGTATCGTATCAACTAAGCTTTGTCTATGAGAATGATATTCTTCGACAATAAAGTATATCTTGGAGGCATAATATGTCCGGAGGACTGCTCATTGCTAATATCCTATACAATAGGAAAACTTGGGTCGAAAATCCATCAGAAAACAACTACTTTCCTGGCTAATGCCACATGAATGAATCGACAACCATACCCATTTAAAGACCGAAACTGAGATCGCGCCCGCACAGTGGATTAACTCCAAACGGTGAGCGCCATCCCAGCGCCGGAAGCCCAACCAAGCAACACCCATGACCACGATCGTCAAGACCGTATATAAAACGGAAAAGAAATCTGTAGGTTACAATGAGCTTATGACAAGAGGCATAAGATGTCTGGAGGACTGCTCATTGCTAATATCCTATACAATAGGAAAAGTTGGGTCGAAAATCCATCAGAAAACAACTACTTTCCTGGCTAATGCCACGACGAACATTGTTTCAATTGATTCAAAAAGTACTTCACTACGAAATATTCATATTGAAAATTGCACCAATTGTTCATTCACTTTCAACATTGAGGGTAAAAATAAAGTTTGAGTTAAATTGTTCGTAACGTATTAGTTCCTGTTTCAATGCAAATCGATAAATTGTTTATTGCACTCGACGTGAAATTGTCCGACGAGGCCGTTAGGCCGAGTTGGACAACACTTTTTGCACTTGTTGCATAAATAACTATTATTGTTGATAAAATCAGAATTGCATTTATTATCCAAGTTACGTATTATAATTTTCATTTCTTTTAGAGTAAGTTGTTTGAATGATGAAAATCTGCATTGAATTCTGAGTAAATTGACATGATGATGATTGACAACAGATGAAATGGGTAGATATGTTAATAGTATATAAATAATGAATTCATAGTTTAAGTTGAATGAAAATAATTAGGTTGTTTGAAGGTTGTAGACGATTAAGTTGATTACTTGCATTTCGAACTTTCATCGTCTTAATGGTTGAAAGATTTCTACTTTTGTCAATTCTTCACAACGTTTCAATTGCTTGAATCTGCAATCGTCGTCAGGTGAAACCTGACAAATTTAGAATCTACACGATGTTTTATAGGTCTGCCGGTATGGTGTATTTACCTTGTAATTACGCGCCGTCTTGTGACGTGAGTGTTTTTCGCGCTTTTTCTCCCTCCAAAACGGTCCATTAGCGGTCTCCATACGTTTCTAATTTCCACGCTCGGTTGACTGAAGGCACCATTGGCTTCGATACAGACGGTTTCAATAAATTTGCGTTTGAACCAATGTTCCTCCCTACGAAGAACACTAGCCTCGTCCCAAAGAATTTGGTGGTGCTCTGTCCATGTGTGGTCAGCAATTCCCGATTTAGATGTTTTCCCCCGTTTCCGGTTCCGGGGTTTTGTTGTCGTTCTTCGAACGTCTTGGTCCTTTGGAGTTGTTTCTGAACTTCTCAAATGAGTTTCTCGGAATATCCGTTTTGGCGTAGGTCCTTTTTGATGTGGTTTATTTCCGCATCTAGAGACTTCTGGTTGTTGCAAATACACATCGCTTTCTCCACCAACGTTCTTACAATGCCCCTCTTCGTGGAATTTGGGTGATTGGAGCCGTAGTTGAGATACTGCCCAGTATGTGTTTTCTTCCTGTAAACAGAGGTGAGCAGGCCTGATGAGAGGGCGGGGAAGCCGGGACAAATTCCCGAGGCCCCGGGCGCATATTCGTAAATACCCGACGCGTTATCCAATCGGGATATTTCGACTGCGCTCGAGCGTTTGGTTAATACCTGACGTATCATGATGATGATGCGATGATATGTCTGGTATTTACCACCTTCAACTTTGCATACTTTAATCATTTAGGTTTAGGAGTTCAACAGTTGTGCACGTAGTTTTAATCTAAAAAGTAAATATGCGTGATTTAAGTGATCTACCAGAAAAATATCCACATTGTGATACAATGGAAAATATTTGGAAGAAGATCCAGAGAACCTTGCACCAGCGATCGATACATATTTGGAAAATTTCAAAAAGTACGTGGATTCGAAAACTACAAAACTACACTATTGAGTGGTTTATGCACTGCCTTTAAGTGGAAAGGTACCCCAGCAAAAAACATTTCCAGGAACAGTGGCATGACGTCGATGTGGGACTAAAAAGTATGTTACAGTTGGCATAACATCAAAAGGCATTAAAAAAAGAATATCAAATCCCCACATTGCTTGAAAACATATGTTGCAAAAAATACCTATGGCATTGGGCGCCAATAAGTCCCAAAAATAGAGCAGCAGCGGTGATAAAGCATTAAAGGTGGTTTGAGTTTAATAAATTACCTATATCTGTTAGGTATAAAATCTTGTTTAATAACATTTTTTTGATTGAGTAAATTTAGAAAGAGTCCGAAAATTTACTTTTTATGTCATCAATTGATTTTCTTTTATTTTGCTGTTCAGCTCAAGTTCCACTGAAAAAAATTGCTGATCCTTTTTTAAATCCAAATTTGTTTGACAAATCCTGTAAATGATTCTACTATAATAATGCTTTCAATAAAAACAAATGTTATACTTTCTGCTATTATTGTCCAATTCTGCTATAACTGTTATAATTATTTGGCAAACCAATTTTTTGAAAACGTTTTCTGGTTACAAAATATTGGGAAAATGTAAACAATTGTGGTAAAATCCCCACTTTTTTACGTGTATCTGAAACAAAATTTCTTTTCACGCATATCAACATGCATTCATTACATATTTTACTTTACTTGAGTACAAGACATATATACCTCTTTAATTTATTAATTGAGTACCTACCTTACTACTAGTATTAACGCCTACAATTTAATTTATTACTTCTATTATTTTATTTCCGTGAATCTACTAATAAAAACATTAATACCACAAAGGGCATTCCTATCGCAGATATTATTGTGGCGAAGCTGCGGGCGATGCCGGACCTGAACTCTTACGTAGCCGGCGCCCGGCCGCGGGTGAACGTCTTTGCGCTTGCACCGAGAAGAATCTGGACAATTGGATGAATCTGGACGATTCGATGGAAAATGCTAGAGCATTCGGAGAAGTCAACGTCGGATATAAAAAGAACTTCGCAGCGGACAGACGGGGAGTCAGTGAAGTGAAAGTCGAATATAAATAGTTGAGTGATTGTTATGTAAATTAGAGTACTGTGAATCATTGTATTCCGTTAAATAAAATATTTTAGAGTGATTTGGACTTTAAATATATTACATTATGTAGAGAAACAAATGATAAATATGGTGCATTGGCATGTTATACTCTCGTAAATAACTGACGTGTTAGTTTGACACGTCTGGTATTTACAAAGCTACTTCGGGCTGATAACACGTCAGGTATTTACGAATATGCGCCCCGGGCCACAAAGGGACCCGACGTATCATGCTATATTACGACTTTTACAAAAAAAAACGAAAATTTTAAATTAAATATGTTTCATGGCCTTTTAGATTCTGTTCTTTCATATAGATCAACCAGATTTGAAGCCGCAAAAAAGATTACAAATTTATTCGATATATTTTTCAAAACGCAACTGATAACGAAATTGAAGAAAAGATATATTTTGAAGATCTTCTTAACTCCCAATCAAAAGATTAATTTAGACATCTCAAAAATATTTATACTGCAAATTTTCAAGATATGGAACTATACACTATTGAATTTGCTGAATAAAATATGCAAATTGAATCTATACACATCTTAATTGCACGTTGTAGACCGAGAGATGAGGGACCAAAACTGCAAGAGTTTTATAAAAGCTGATATTTTGATATTAGGTCATGAATAGGTTGAATAACAAGAGCCTGCCGTCAGTCAGCCAGTTTTTGGGACAAATGGCGTGGGGGTGGTACCAAACTTGTAAAAAAAAAACGTATGTAGCAACTGTTTTATAAAATCTGAAAATTTGTCTGTGGATAGCAAGATAACTAACAAACTGTGTAGACATAGTCAGTCAGCACCATATTGGAACACGACGCGTCAGCGGTCCGGTAAACCCTTAAAAAAAAATGAGTTCTTGAAAGAGTTTTATAAAATCTGAAAATTGGTCTGTGGATAGCAAGACAACTAACAAACTGTGTGGACATAGTCGGTCATCAGCACCATATTGGAACACGACGCGTCAGCGGTCCGGTAAACCCGTAAAAAAATGGGTTCGTGAAAGAGTTTTATAAAATCTGTAAATTAGTCTGTGGATAGCCAAGACAACTAACAAACTGTGTAGACATAGTCAGTCAGCACCATATTGGAACACGGCGCGTCCGCGGTCCGGTAAACCCGTCAAAAAAATGGGTTCGTGAAAGAGTTTTATAAAATATGAAAATTATTCTGTGAATAGCAAGACAACTAACAAACCGTGTGGATTTAGTCAGTCAGCACTATATTGGAACACGACGCGTCAGCGGTCCGGTAAACACGTCAAAAAAAATGGGTTCGTGAAAGAGTTTTATAAAATATGAAAATTATTCTGTGAATAGCAAGACAACTAACAAACCGTGTGGATTTAGTCAGTCAGCACTATATTGGAACACGACGCGTCAGCGGTCCGGTAAACACGTCAAAAAAAATGGGTTCGTGAAAGAGTTTTATAAAATATGAAAATTAGTCTGTGGATAGCAAGACAACTAACAAACTGTGTAGACATAGTCAGTCAGCACCATACTGGAACACGACGCGTCAGCGGTCCGGTAAACCCGTCAAAAAAAATTAGTTCGTGAAAGAGTTTTATAAAATCTGAAAATTAGTCTGTGGATAGCAAGATAACTAACAAACTGTGTGGACATAGTCGGTCATCAGCACCATATTGGAACACGACGCGTCAGCGGTCCGGTAAACCCGTCAAAAAAATGGGTTCGTGAAAGAGTTTTATAAAATCTGAAAATAAGTCTGTGGATAGCAAGACAACTAACAAACTGTGTGGACATAGTCAGTCATCAGAATATTCGGGCACTTCGCGTCAGCTGCCGCTAAACCCGTCAAAAAAATTTGGTTCGTGAACGACTGTTCATAATATCAGAAAATTTTCGAGAAACTAGTTCATAGTACCTAAAACAAGACTAACATAGTCAGTCAGAAGTTTCATGGAACAAACGCCGTCAGCAGGCAATGGAAAGGCGCGCCGCGCGCTTAATTCATATAGCGTGTTTTATGGCGCTAAGTTGTTCAATATTACAATACAATGATGAAAAGATATTCAATAAGAAACGATAGGAAAGAGATATTTAATAATGCAACAAGCAATATCTATATTTTGGTCAACATGCAACATTCAAATAAACAATGGGACAAAATGTGGTTGGAGAAATGTTTTATATAACAATTAATTCATTCAAAGAAATTGTACTACAGGTTAATTCAATGCAAAGAAATGTTCCGTCAACAATATCGTTGATTTTGTTGAATGAAACAACCTTTATATGATAACGTTAGAAAATAATTCCAGGAATTGACAATTGGAAAACAAAGAAAAAGTGGTTTATTTACTTTTAATTTTGTTGAGCAACAAGATGGTAGTAATTACGAACTATTGTGTCTTCATGTAATCAAATACATTTGTTATGTTACTGAAAAATGCTTACTTACATAAAGAACGAAATATCTATATAAATAGTATAGTAGCTATATACGCCTAAACATTATTTTTAGCTACTTGAAATAAATGCTAAACTAGATAGACGCAATTTCATGTTAGTATGCTCTATTTGGTTAATTTAAACTATTATGTTCTTTGAGTGTTTATGGGATTGGAAAACGTCTCAATTTGAATGTCGTATATACCTCTTTCAAAAAATTAAGGTTATTTCTATATTATTTTTAAATCAATACTTTAAAAATAAAAATAAATGTTCTAATCAGAATCGCTGCTTTATCAGACTCTTCTTCGGTGTCGGTCACCTCCGACTCAGCATCTGTAAATTAGTATACGTATATTAAGTACGTTTGACTAGTTTGTTCATGAAAAAAATGGCTGACAAATAATATGCTTGCACTCATTTATTACAGACCGTCAGATAAGGACAGATTCTGCTGACTCATTAGAGATATATTGCAATAACGTCAGGCAGTATTTAAGGCAACTTTATTTTAATAGTGACTGCCGCTATTCTGCCAGTTTATATGTGGCGTTCATTATTCATAACCTAAATTAAATCTTAGAAACTTCGATTTTTCTTTCTACATAATTCATTTCAGTATCAGATAAAATTATTCTTATGATAGATAGGGGTTGAAACATCGATTCCTGCTAAACATATTATATATTTATCAATCATGAGTCATGTCAAATAAAGGAACAGAAAAGAACATAAAGGAACTTCAATCCTCGCCTTTATACGTCCTCTAATAAAGGAATATTTTAGTAACGTTGTTCTTTTTCCATATTCTCACGAGTACATGTCAAAATAACGGCGCCTTTCTATTGCCTGCTGACGGCGTTTGTTCCATGAAACGTTTGACTGATTATGTTAGTCTTATTTTAGGTAATATGAACTACTTACACAAAAATTTTCATATTTTATAAATATTTTTTACAAACCCATTTTTTTTTGACGGGTTTACCGGACCGCTGACGCATCGTGTTCCAATATTGTGCTGACTGACTATGTCTACACAGTTTCTTAGTTATGTTGCTATCCACAGACTAATTTTCAGTATTTATAAAACTCTTTCACGAACCCATTTATTTTGACGGGTTTGACGAACCGCTGACGCGAAGTGTCCGAATATTCTGATGACTGACTATGTCCACACAGTTTGTTAGTTGACTTGCTATCCACAGACTAATTTTCAGATTTTATAACACTCTTTCACGAACCCATTTTTTTTGACGTGTTTGCCGGACCGCTGACGCGTAGTGTTCCAATATTGTGCTGACTGACTATGTCCACACAGTATGTTGGTTGCCTAGCTATCCACAGACAAATTTCCAGATTTTATAAAACAGTTGCGACATACGTGTTTTTTTTACAAGTTTGGAACCACCCCCACGCCAGTTGTCCCAAAAACTGGCTGACTGACGGCAGGCTATTGATATTCAACCTATTCATGACCCAATGTCAAAATATCAGCTTTTATAAAACTCTTGCAGTTTTGGTCCCTCAGCTCTTAGACTATTGTCTGTTACTGTTGCAGAAGAACAAATATCTTTCAGTCATTCAATCTACAATTAAAAATGTTTTGAGGGCTGCAATGACTCAACATCGTCTATCTGATCTCATTGGCGGCTCTGATGGAGGGGGGGGGGGCATATGCCCCACTAGAGTTCTGAATAAGTAGTTGATATTGGTTCAACAACCAGAGTCTGGATATGCAACTAAACCTTTGATTGATTTTCAACAAGAAGAAAACATACGTTAAACAAACCAACATTATTCGTATTACTTGTATTGAATCTCAAACCTTCCAAATCCACAGGTTTTTAAATTTCATAGGAGTCATTCATTATCCAATACAACTATGAAACAGAAATATTCTTCTATGCAGTGAGAATGTGTGCAAAGAACTCGGGCGGAAAAACGGATAACGATGGAGGAAAAATAATTATTTTCGGGGACTGTGCTCTAAGTAAAGGCATCTTAACAGTAAGCGGTGGCGATGAGCTGTACCTACGACTAAAAAACAACGGAAATTGTTGTCTTTTAAACCGCCGAAATAAAAAATCATTGAATTCGACTTGTTTTTTAAATAAATGGTCATTTCACATCTGTTTTTCAAACAAGATAAGTAGAGTTCAGTTTATAAATAAATCATTTTCATTGAAATAGAAACAGTATTAAGTGAAATTGAGTGTTTCGTAAAAAATGCAATACTGAGATTACTAACTAGTTTGATTTTTGCATATTTTCGAAAACCGATAAACAGTGTATAAAATTATGATCAATTGGATGAACAAAACTACTTATTTAGAACCCCAGTCAATTCTTCAATACATTCTCGAGAATCATTTAATGTCGACGTTCCCAATGGACTCCGCACTTTCCTTATAGAAAATGGCTTTCGGTTAAATTCCCTGAATTTTTGTTATAATGTAGATTTCGACTTCCTCGGCGAAAGTGTCCACAGGCACAAAAAATCGGCAGACTAGTTTTCGAGACACAGGGTGTCAAAAATGAAAAGTGAAGCTTACTGCTCAGAATTTTTAAGAATTTTCAGAATTGACAAAACGCCCATTTATTCATGGAATAACATGCCTGAACGATCGTACAATATCATCTGGATCTCGTATCCATTATATTTTTACGGTTCGTGCTCTACAACAGGGTGAAGAAAGAAAAATACAATTCGATTACTTTTAAACCAACCAGTCTAAGTTCGTTCATGAGAATTAAAGATACAATTGAGCCTGGATGAACTTCCTCAATCTCGATCGAAGTTTACTGACATTTTTTTTTATATACAGGGTGGTTCGAAAATAGGGGTGCTTAAACCCCTAGTTTTTTCTATCGGATAGGGGAGAGCATGTCATATATATACAGGGTGTCAATTTGAAAACTTCCCACCCTTAATATCTTCCTTCCAGTAAACAATATGAGTAATCGAAAAAACAGGTCAATTTTATTGTCAAGAGGGACACTTTCACGGACTATTTGTAGCCCTCGTGGTTCAACCCCCTAGGAGGGGTAGATGTTACCCTTAGAATTTTAAATGGGAAGGGGGGTCAAGTGGCACATCATTTTGATGGGCGTTCAATTCTTGTTCCAATGGTACCCTGACTTATTATTTTGTGATGAGCATTTTCCGAAAAATTGCGTTCTAAACTAACAGAAGTAATTATTAGAACGCCTATACTGAGATGCATTATTGTATTGACTCCCTTTAATAAAAATGGTTAGAAGAGTAGGTGGCACCGCTCCAACCCTTGAATGACAGGAATAAATTTATTACGCATGGGATTTTTTATTTGGTGGTTATTTTCCTTCTACACAATAAAATTTAATTTGCGAGAAAGACATTTCCAACATAAAATCTACTTACGCTTATCTTATTAGCTGTTCGAAATGTTGTCCATTTTGCTCTAAACAGTAATACAGTCTGTTTTCGAACTCCCCTCTTACATTACGGAAAACTTCACTAGGAATTACCGGCATGCTGCTGTAATTCGTCTTTTAAGTTCGTCAATATCAGAAGGTTGTGTTTTATAAACAACGGATTTAAGATGCCCCCAAAGAAAGAAATCTAAGGGTGTTAAATCCGGTGATCTCGGAGGCCATTCAACTGCTCCCCTTCTGCCAATCCATCTACCCGGAAATCTCTCGTTTAACCACTGTCGGACGGGAAGAAAATATGAGGTGGAGTACCGTCCTGCTGGAAATGTAACAGATCCTCCTGCAAAAGTTCATTACCTTCTTCATCAATTTGAGTTTCTAGCTCGTGAGTTATAAGAGGATCGATAGTCTCTTCAAGCATATCAAGGTACAGATTGCCAGTCAAGTTTTCTTCCAGAAATAATGGACCAAGAATGGCATTTCCAAGAATACCAGCCCAAACATTAACAATATGTGGGTTTTCGTCACTCCAATAGCGACAATTTTGTCTATTAACATTGCCATTCAGAAAAAATGAACACTCATCGCTGAAACAGATGTTCAACAGAAGATTAGGGATGGTATTGACTCGATGAGACATGATTTCACAAAACTCTATTCTTCTATCATAATCATCCTCGTGGAGCTCTTGAAGAATCTGCATTTTATATGGATGAAATTTATGCATTTTCTTATAGTCTCGCGTGACATTCCCGTCTGTTCTGATACTGATCGTAAGGAGCTCGTGGGCTCTGCAGCAAATGTTCCCAAAACTTCAATTTGAGCTGCTTCATTTAGTACTTTGGGGTTATTTCTTTTTTTATTTGTCACTGAACCAGTTTCGTAAAACTTATTCACCAAATTAAGCACATACCGGTGACTTACATTACAATTTGGATGTCTTTCGTTAAAAAGACATGCCGCCCTTCGTGCGCACTTTCCAACTTTGCCATAAATTACAATCATTTCAATTCTGTCTTGAAGAATGTAAACCATTTTTACACTTTTATACACTTATTAAAGTAATTCCTAAACAGCCCAACAGGTACAACGGTATTCACAATACTACCACATAGTTCAAATTTGCTAACCAATTTTTTGCCGGAAAACAGAAACTTTTCACAGCAGAAGTAGCAAAAAAGGAAGGCTATCTGTACAATTTCTGCGATGACACTTAAAAATTCAGCATTTAATAAACACAACTTTACTACCATCTACGTTTTACTATTAGACTACTTTTTTATGTAAATTGTTTGGAGCTAATGGCTAATGTTACCCCTAATAAAGGGTTGGAACGGTACCACCTAATATTCTAACCAGTTCTGGCCAAACCATGCATCTCAGTATAGGCGTTCTAATAATTACTTCTGTTAGTTTAGAACGCAATTTTTCGGAAAATGCTCATCAAAAAATAATAAGTCAGGGTACCATTGGAACAAGAATTGAACGCCCATCAAAATGATGTGCCACTTAACCCCCCTTCCCATTTAAAATTCTAAGGGTAACATCTACCCCTCCTAGGGGGTTCAACCACGAGGGCTACAAATAGTCCTTGAAAGTGTCCCCCTTGACAATAAAATTGACCTGTTTTTTTGATTACTCATATTGTTTACTGGAAGGAAGATATTAAGGGTGGGAAGTTTTCAAATTGACACCCTGTATATATATATCAAACGTTCTTTTATGTTAAGAACGTCGCATAGTCATTTCATTTATATAGGGTGAGTAAAAAGATACAGTCGAAGTTTCTTTTGCAAAAATGCGGTTTTTTCAATGAATACCATGTATAACGAAAAAGAATCGGTTAATTTTCTTGAATTTTTGATATTATGTTTGATTTGAGGAGTCCGAGATATTGTCATCAATCTCAGCATAGGTCTTCGGACTCGTTTGTCGGCTATATGTATACTTTTGAGTGTACGCATTTTATTGATACCCGATATACTCCATTGGAGACCAAAATGGGCTATTTTCTAACAATTCCTGTTGAAAAATATTCGGGCTAGATTAGTGCGGTACCTATTCCCTATTCCAAAAATGCAATCCTTATATACATAGTGAATGAAATGTTTTTCATTTGAAAGCCCTGTTTCCGAAGAAACTAGAGAAAATTGAAATGTACTAGAAGCAATAACCCTCTCAAGGTTGGGACTAATTCTACAGTATTTGAAAGCTTTTTCAATTCAGATGGAGAAATATTTTATGATTTCTGTGAAATGTGCGGTTTCTACAAAATTGGGATATTTGGTACACAATGAACAAATGAATGGTGAAGGTATTATACCTCCCAAAACTCTACAAGTCTGCGAAAAGAAATATGTACTTTTTGTGGCCATTTCTTCTTTGAACCAATTTTGAAATTTATTTTAATAACTTTTCACACAAAAACAGATGAATAAATATAAATGAAGAAACTTTTTAAAGATATGCTTTTACTGAATTGCACTGAAAAGGAAAAAATAATTTTTTTAGGGGTGTCAACTTATATTCTATAACAGATTCAAAGACTTGAAAACCGCGATATAAAAGGGTGGTTGGAACTAAGGCAACAGAAATTAATACTAAGGTATAATACTTTCACCATTCATTTGTTCATTTTGTACCAATTATCCCAATTTTGTGGAAACCGCACATTTGTAGAATTAGTCCCAACCTTGAGAGGGTTATTGCTTCTGGTACATTTAAATTTTCTCTAGTTTCTTCGGAAACAGGGCTTTAAAATGAAAAACATTTCATTCACCATGTATATAAGGCATGTTTGGAATAGGTACCGCACTAATCTAGCCCGAATATTTTTCAACAAGAATTGTTGAAAAATAGCCCATTTTGGTCTCCAATGGAGTATATCGGGTATCAATAAAATCCGTACATTCAAAAGTATATAGCCGACAAACGAGTCCGGAGACCTATGCTGAGATTAATGACATAATGAAATTAATGACAATATCTCGGACTCCTCAAATCAAACATAATATCAAAAATTCAAGAAAGTTAACCGATTCTTTTTCGATATACATGGTATTTATTGAAAAAAACCGCATTTTTGCCAGAAACTTGGACTGTATCTTTTTACTCACCCTATATATGTGAAATGACTATGCGACGTTCTTAACATTAAATAATGTTTGATATATACAGTACGATGCAAATGTATGGAATAAATTCATTATTTCGGAATATAAACATATTTTGGAAAATTCCTCGAACATGTCGATTTTCTTTTCCGATTGCCCAATTTTTGAACCCCACCCTAAATATATAGGGTCATTCGCATTCGAGTAAAATTGACATTACTGATATTTTTAAATGGGACACCCAGTGTATTTTTCCATATTTGGTTAGGGATCGTCATTACAATTCCAGTTTGATGGGATTATGTCAAACGGCTGCGGAGATATGAGCAAAAAACTTCTCCATATGCCCAATGAGTGCGACAGAGACTTTTGACCTTCCGAATCGTGTGGAGTCTCAGTCATTCGCAGCCGTTTGACAAAATCCCATCAAACCTGGTATCACTGGATTTGTAATGACGACCCTTAACCAAATATGGAAAAATACACTGGCTGTCCTAATTAAAAATATCACTGAAGTCATTTTTACTCGATTGCGGATAACCCTATATATACTTAGGGTGGGGTTCAAAAATTGGCCAATCGGAAAAGAAAATCGACGTGTTCGAGGAATTTTCCAAAATGATGTTTATATTCAGAAATAATGAATTTACTCCATACATCTGAATCGTACTGTATATATATATATATATATATATATATATATATATATATATATATGACATGCTCTCCCCTATCCGATTAAAAAAACTAGGGGTTAACGCACACCTATTTTCGAACCACCATGTATATAAAAAAAAATGTCAGTAAACTTCGATCGTATCCAGGCTCAATTGGCCGTGGTGGTCGGCTGGTAAAAGCGTACGCCTCGCAAGCGTGGGGTCGTGAGTTCGATCCACCGATTCACCGGTCTCGTGCATGGCATCACACGTTAAAAGGTAAGGGCTGCGTCTTCCCTAGCTCACACAAGTCTCTCGAAGACTTCCGAGGGTTGCGCGTAGGGGTGCAATCGGTTGACGGAAATAACAATATATATATATATATATATATATATATATATATATATGTTTCAGTGACTGTAAAACAGTCGAAAACAATCCTTTAGGAACTCACTATACCTTTGTATAGATTGTATGGCATATGTCCGACAGAAAACAACTACTTCTCTGGCTAATACCTCGACAGATATTGAATTATATCTGTCAGACATATGTGCAAAGATCCTTACTTTGAAGGAACAACTTTGCAAGAGCTCTCAGAGACAGACAGCAGGACACCGCCTGATCCAAACAAGGAACCAACTGCAGACCGGTTTCGGGATGAAGTCCCTCATCAGTGCAGTCCTGGTTATCACGGTTGTATACACGCGGGGGCCCGGTGCCCGTCATCGTTCGCCGGGATGAACACTGCAATCGCTTATAGGATCCACCACGGCAACAGATTAGAGAGCGCTCCAGAAGGACATTTCGGATGCGAAATGGTATATGCTGAATACTTGTTTCAAGGAGCAATAAATGTTCCAGTGACTGTAAAACAGTCGAAAACAATCCTTTAGGAACTCACTATACCTTTGTATAGATTGTATGGCATATGTCCGACAGAAAACAACTACTTCTCTGGCTAATACCTCGACAGATATTGAATTATATCTGCCATACAATCTATACAAAGGTATAGTGAGTTCCTAAAGGATTGTTTTCGACTGTTTTACAGTCACTGGAACATTTATTGCTCCTTGAAACAAGTATTCAGCATATACCATTTCGCATCCGAAATGTCCTTCTGGAGCGCTCTCTAGTCTGTTGCCGTGGTGGATCCTATAAGCGATTGCAGTGTTCAGCCCGGCGAACGATGACGGGCACCGGACCCCCGCGTGTATACAACCGTGATAACCAGGACTGCACTGATGAGGGACTTCATCCCGAAACCGGTCTGCAGTTGGTTCCTTGTTTGGATCAGGCGGTGTCCTGCTGTCTGTCTCTGAGAGCTCTTGCAAAGTTGTTCCTTCAAAGTAAGGATCTTTGCACATATGTCTGACAGATATAATTCAATATCTGTCGAGGTATTAGCCAGAGAAGTAGTTGTTTTCTGTCGGACATATGCCATACAATCTATACAAAGGTATAGTGAGTTCCTAAAGGATTGTTTTCGACTGTTTTACAGTCACTGGAACATTTATTGCTCCTTGAAACAAGTATTCAGCATATATATATATATATATATATATATATATATAGTAGAAGGGTAGTCTTTGCTGACTAGTTAGGATACAAAGCAGGAAATTTTTGGGTATAGCAGCAAGCAAAACGTGTACTCTTTTAACACTATATTTCCGATATTTCCTGCTTTGTATATATATATATATATATATATATATATATATATATATATATATATATATATATATATGACATGCTCTCCCCTATCCGATTAACAAAACTAGGGGTTAACGCACACCTATTTTCGAACCACCATGTATATAAAAAAAAATGTCAGTAAACTTCGATCGAGATTGAGGAAGTTTATCCAGGCTCAATTGGATCTTTAATTCTCATGAACGAACTTACACTGGTTGGTTTAAAATTATTACAATTGGATTTTTCTTTGTTCACCCTGTTGTGGAGCACGAAACGTAAAATTATAACGGATACGAGATCCAGATGATATTGTACGATCGTTCAGGCATGTTATTCCATGAATAAATGGGCGTTTTGTCAATTCTCGGAGTTGTTAAAAATTCTGAGCAGAAAGCTTCACTTTTCATTTTTGACACCCTGTATCTCGAAAACTAGTCGGCCGATTTTTTGTGCCTGTGGACACTTTCGCCGAGGAAGTCGAAATCTACAACATACCAAAAATTCAGGGAATTTTCCATAAGGAAAGTGCGGGGTCCTTTATCAACTGAAAAAGTAATTTTTATGTTCACGGTGTCATGGTGGAAAAAGAACATATTGAAACCTTCTTTTCGAACTGAGCTGAGCTGTTTAATTTTTCAGATGACTAAAAGGAAGATTCATTCTTACTTTTTGTCATTTTTGCCAGTAAAAAAAGCAGAAAATTGAACAACCAACTCATAGAATTCAAAGCGAGGTAGGACAGTCATCTTCATAAAGAGAAAACCGCTTTATATCAGAGGAAAATATGAAAGTGAAAGGTTTACTATGATTATTTTAAACAATCAATATTTAAAAGGGCCCGAAACATATTACTATCCCGTGGCCCGCACTGGCTCTCTGCGGCCCTGGAGGTGAGGATACCAGTGTTTGTTCTTTCAGCTTACATATCGAGAAAGGACAGTCTCCTTTTCCATCGTGAACTTGATTGGATCTCTCATGTTATTGATTCCTGAGAAGTCCTCAAGGTGTTCATCTCCGTGGTTCCATGCATATGATGAAGGTGTCGTCCACGTATCTTAGCCATAGTTTTGGTTTGTATTCTGCCTCTCTGACAGCCAATTTCTCGAACCACTCCACGTATATGTTGGCGATTACTGGAGAAAGATAAGATCCCATCGGCAGTCCATCTACTTGGGAGAAGAAACGGTCCTTTTCTTGAAAGTACGAGTTATGAAGACAGCACTTCAGTAGTTCCAATATCGCTTGTACGGGGAGATCAGTCACTTCATGAAGCCTGGAGATGAACGTCCTGAGGACTCCTTCTCAGGAATCAATAAAATGAGGGATCCAAACAAGTTCACGATGGAAAACGAGACTTAACAGTACCCTGTCCTTTCTCGGTGTGAAAGCTGAAAGAACAAACACTGGTATCCTCACCTTTGTTTACAGGAACAAGACACACACTGGGCAGTATCTCAACTACGGCTCCAATCACCCGAATTCCACGAAGAGGGGCATTGTAAGATCATTGGTGGAGAGAGCGATGTGTATTTGCAACAACCAGGAGTCTCTGGATGCGGAAATAAGCCACATCAAGAAGGACCTACGCTGAAACGGTTATTCCGAGAAACTCATAGAAGTTCAGAAGCAACTCCAAAGGACCAAGACGATCAAAAACCTCGTTCTTGTCCTTCCCTGCATCAGGGGTATATCCGAAAAGATCAGATGGATCGGAAACAAATACAACATCAACAGTTGCTTTCAATCCATCAGTACCTTACAGAGTTTCCTCACCAAGATGAAACCAGAGAAAAGAACAGGTCCTATTTGAATGTGGAGATTCCTATATCGAAGAGACCGAGAATAGCTGAACACAAAAAGTGGACTCAATAGTGTTCTTCATAGAGGAGAACATTGGTTCAAACGCAAATTTATCGAAACCGTCTGTATCTTCAGTCTACCGAGCGTGGAAATTAAAAATGGATGGAGACCGCTAATGGACTGTTTTGGAGAGAAAAAAGCGCGTAAAGCACACGCGCCACAAGACCGCGCGTAATTACAACGTAATTACACCATACTGGTAGACCTAAAAAACATCGTGTTGATTCTTAATTTGTCAGTATTCATCTGAAGACGATTACAGATTCAAGCAATTGAAACGTAGTGAAAAATTGACAGAAGTAGTAATCTTCCAACCATTAAGACGATGGAAGTCCGAAACGCAAGTAATCATAATTATGTTGATCCCTGTACGTTATCAATAAAGAAATAAATAGTGCAGACGCCGGATTGTTTACAAACCATTCATAATTTTTTAATATTAAATCCTTTTTGTTTCAGGATAATGATGAAGAGAACCCAGTCGAAGAATGTATCATCGACTGGCAAATTTCCTCACTCCACTCTCCAGTACTGGATCTTGCATATTTATTTTACTGTACTGCTCCTAAAGCTAATCTATACCAATTGGATGAACTGCTCAAATTCTACCATGCCCAGTTGACGGACTTCATGGGACAGTTAGGGTCAGATACCGAGAAAATATTTCCGTACAGTACTTTAGTTAAACACTGGAAGAAATATTCCCTTTTCTCGCTCTTCTTCATTACCGGTTACCTGGAAGTATTTTATACTGACAATAAAGATACTCTGACAATGAACGATTTTGATTACTCAAATGATGTACACACTCGTTTTAGTAATCTCAAAGTGACATATGAAGAAATGTATAAAGAAAGATTGGTGACAATTTTTGAACACTATTTCAATTACATACGGGATTGAAGAAACGGAGATGGAAAAGTTGTTAATAAAGTTATTTGTTGTTTCATTGATCTGAACGTTTTTCTCTTAGCAGAAATTGTGTGGAATGGGATTGGAACAAAATCCGGTAGCTGAATAAAGTTTGAGGGTGATGAGTTTCTTCAAACTGCAAACATTGGTCATAAAATATGAGACAAATTTTGCATTTTCGAATTTTGTATACACTTATCGGCTTCACAAATCAAGACATCAGCACAAGATGCTCACCGTCTCAAGGTGATACAGAATGTTTGTATGATATTTGCAAAATATTATAAATGACGAGATCATATCCCAGTAAACGAAGGATACCCTAAGGATATCTATTTTCTACTAGTACTTACAAGTGTTCAAGTAGAAAGGCTTAGCCAGGTTGATTTTTTCGGAAATATGAACAGGATGTTCATAAAGTCAGTTTTGGAATCATCTGCGACTGAAAGTTAAACTTCAGTCGCTATTTTCCATCGTACGAGATGACCTCTCTTGGAAGAGATTCATGTTGTAAAGAGAAACATTCAAAATTGAAAATTGAACCAATGAAAGACCCTATATAGGGTCTTTCACAATATCTATCAGCTGTAGTTCAATGTCCAGCGTGGCTTTAGCCGGGGAAGTAGTTGTTTTCTGAAGCCGTTATCCGTTATATGTGGAGAGAGAAAAACAGATAGGTACCAGACAAGACGAAGTTGGACCATAATCGAAAATTCGCATTCAGCTCGTCGACGAAAAATAATAGAAATTTGACAATCAATCAACTTTTTTGTCGAAAAATAAAACAGAACAGACGATCTGGATTTTGGTTAATGGATCTACGGATCATATGACGGGATATAGAGAGAAATTCGTTACTGTTACTCATCGTAATACATCTATTGAAGTAGCTGGTGGTAGCAACTTGCTATCAGTAGGTTTTGGAGATATGACTATCCAGTTAGCCGATAAAAATGGTGGAAATAAAATAACTTTGAAATATGTGCTATAAGTTCCGAAATTTAAATCAAATTTATTATCAATAACCAAAGCAGCTGAAAAAGAAATGAAGATTATTTTAGAAAGAAATCACTCAAAAATTATAGCACCAAGTGGTGAAATAGACGCAGTATCGACGAAGAGCGGTGGTTTACATTATGTTGAAGAAAACAATTCTACACAAGACGAAGACCAGTTTAAAAATACGTCAAATAAGGCGATTTCAAAAGAAAATTACCTGTGTCATAGAAAATTAACACATCTGAATATATCAAGTGTTGAAAATTTGATGAAACAAGGGGATATTCTTGAATCTGAAGAGGTGGATGATGAAATCACAAGAAACTGTGATATCTGTTATCAAGGAAAATTGAAAAGAGCTTCTTTTCCTAAACACAGTGTGAATAGAGAAAATTCCCCGCTGAAACTCATTCATTCCGGCGTTGTTGGTCCTATCGAACCTATTTCTAAGGTAATCGATATATAGTTACTTTCATAGATGACTATTCAAGATATTGTAAAATAGCATTTTTAAAGACGAATGCTGAAGTTTTTCAAGATTTCAAAGAATACAAGAAGAGACCAGAAAATTTGCACGGTACAAAGATATGTTGTATAAGAAGCGATAACGGAGGCGAATATGTATCAAATGAATTTAAAGAATATTCTAATATGAATGGAATATGTCATCAATTGACAATACCAATTACTCCACATCAAACCAGCGTAGCTGAAAGGATGAACCAAACTTTGTTTGACGCAGCAAGATGTATTTTGATCGAATCAGAATTTCGCATATTTTCTGGGCAGAAGCTTTGGCCGTAGCATGTTACATAAAAAATGGAAGCCTAACATTAACAAATTAAGGATTGAGCCCTATAGAAAAATGGAAAGGATTGAAAGTTGATATTTTGCATTTGAGAGTGTTTGGATGTAGAGTTTGGAGGGTCAACAAAAACAGACAAACAAAACTTTTTCCTAAGGGCATCACTTGCATTTTTTTGGTTTGTGATACTTATTCTAAAGCTTTAAGATATTATTATAGTTCGACTTCAAATGGACTTAAAATCGCGGACGTCCCAAGGGCGTCATGTGCTATTAGGGTTAGTAATCTCGAAAAGTGCTTCGGAACACTGGAGTGCTTGCAAGCACTTTTCGCGATTACTAAGCACTGAGCCATTTCGTTAAATGCGTCGAAGCAGTGAGGCGAAAACATAGTCGTGCGAATTACGCAATTTTTCAGCGAACAAAATGGCTGTCAGACATGCCGCAATAAAGTTCAAATATTTTAACTTTTTGCAAATTCGCACAAATCACGGAATGATATTTAGATCAGATTATTCTGTTCATATACTTTCGCCATTTTCATTTAACTACCTTGAAATATATCTTTAGACAATCAATGCTGTTTATGTTTATTTTTCGTCACAATACGATTTCATTCTCATTTATTAGATTTTGTAAATAAATTATGGCGAAGATCTGTTAAAATTATATGAAATTATTTATATGTAGTTTTTGTCAAATATTCCATGATAGAAATTTTGGGTGACCCGCTTTCAGTTCGACAACTGTTGTTCACAAATATTTTTGTTGAAATCTCGCTTCTGCAATGATCTGTTAACATCTATATACAGACCATGTACCTAGCAGGTGGCCAAAGAACTCCTGAGCATCTTGCAGGGCGTCACCAATAAAGTGAGGATCTGTATCTGGATCTGACTTTTAAAGGAAACTGTTTTATTTATATGATCTACCGAATCATCTGCACAGATTTATGAGGTCTGTGATCATCTGACAATAGATTCATGATACTAGTTATACTATAAATTGTAAATTGTGTTTATTATTAAAATTTTTGTTGAAGGTAGTTGTCTTCTGGAGAAAACATGAGATCGATGTCTATTTTGCATGCCGAACTCGAAAATCCCCCGTATTACAAATTATAATCGACACAAGTAATGTCATTTGGGATGGGAAAACAGTGAGTGAGACTGTGGGCAATTCTGCTTTACAGACTCCTTTACTTACTTCATTTGAAACTGATATTTCAGAAAAAGGGAAAAAAAACAAACCACAATATTATGTCTAACCTCAAATACCGAAAAATGGCATTTTATGATTCACTAGGAGCAATTTTTTTGCCGTATGAGTATGAACGTCCATGCGGCGATTTTTTTTTAAGATTTGCGAATCGCAGAAAAATTGAGAATATTCGCGATGGTATGTACGATCTTTTCCCGATTGCATGAAGTGATCACGCACTGGAAAAGATCAAAAAATCCAACTGTAGAAGCTCTGAGAAATATCAGAGACAAAGTGCTAACTCTTAGACCGGTTTTCATCTCGGCCGAACCGATCCTGACCAACCGTCACGTTGGCGTCGCTCGCACCCTTTCGCCCAACCGCCTGCGTCACGACCCGTTGCCGGAGAGACGCAAAGGCGCGATGGCTGGCAACTCCGGCAACCGTCCAGCTGAGGGCCCAGTTCGCAGTTTCGCAAGGCCGGCGAAAGTGACGGTGGTTGCATACGCGCGGCCCCGGCCTCATTGATGAGCCGCCGTTGGGGCCATGGGGCAGGCCGAGAGCAGAGACGACGATCCGGAAAAATGCGCATCTAGAAGGCCGTCGGACAATCTGGTGAGGGTTGTTGACTGTTGAGATACCTACTCCCGTTTTTGTCGCATGGCTGTGTAATCTGTAAAGGCGGCCTTGGTTTGGTAGAGCTTTTTGCCTCGCTGTTTTTCGAAATGTCACGCAAGCTGCTTGGTTTTAATCAATTCTGTAATTTCGACGACCCCATTTAGGAGCTGGTGGAGGTCAGATCGAACATGTAGCTGAATGTGTCTGATTGTGTAACTACCATAAACCATTGTCGCAAAAAGTCAGGTTAGATTTCTCGCCAGGAACATTGTTACTGTAGGTCTGTAGCTATTAATCACTTACGAATTTTTTGGGTCAAGAATGAACTTGACCCATTTTATTATTCATAACTATATATCTATCATTTTGCTATCTATGCCTACTAAAACAAATCAAACGTCAAATTGTACCAAAGAATACAAAAAAAAACAATTACTATAAGTTAAAATCACATCTACAAATGAGCAGTGGAATGATGCCTTATCATGTAATGAAACGCAAGAATCGTATGATATATACTTTCATTGTCAAATTGAAACGGTGTATACTGTGTGTTTCTTAAAGACATGCTAATATTCAAGGTGTTGATTCTTTGTCTCATTTTAAGAAAAAAACTTTCAAGGAACATACCTATGTCCTAAAAGATACAGGGTGATAAACCTTTGAAAAAAAAATCAGTTTTTTAATAATAACTGAGATAATATTGTAGACATCTTCATAAAATTTGGTACATGTCTTTATGCGCCAGGTGCATTTTGGGATGTAAAAAAAATTTCATTTTATTTTCCAGTGGCGTTAGTACGGATTTTGCACTGAATATTTTTGGTGAAAAAAATACTACGCCACTGCTTTCTCTCAAGATAAAAATCATTTCAAAGATCCTCATCCATTTGTGAGCAAATTTGATATTATGGATTTTCTTTGTCCGACGCATGGTGTGCACTTAAAAACATAAAAATCGTTTTACTTTAGGAACAATTCCTCAAAAATCTGATGAGGTGTGGAAATGTTTGTGCATCAACTGAAAGCAAATTAAGAGATCAGATTTGTTCCAAAATGAATGAGAGCCTAAAAAATATGGATTTCAGCTTGTACAAAAACGAGTTTTATTTTATTTTATAAAAGTAAGTTTGAATGAACGGATCAAATTTATTAATATTGATGATACTAAAACTGATTATAAAAATTGTTGAAAATATGGCTACTTTCACTTAATAGGCATGCTTCCGCCCATCCACACGTCCACATATTCCCGGCATATTTCGTATAGTTTCACACGGAGCAACTATTCGCTCTCTTAAATCTTCTAAAGTATTACCAGGAGTTTTATACAATAGAGTTCCAAGGTGACCCCATAAAAAGAAATCTAAACTGTTGAGATCGGGGGATCTTGCTGGCCATTGCTGAAGTCTTCCGCGTATTTAAATGGTTTCGGACAATTGCACTGATATGAGCAGACTGAAATGAGCAGGGACTTGTACCATATTCGATTTCTTAACGCATCAATTGGCACATCTTCAAGCAACTCACTCAGTTCTTCTTCGAGAAAGTGTAAATAAGACCGACCATCAAGGCGTCCTGGTAGAACAAATGGGCCTATTAGATAATCACCAATAATTCCTGCATATAGATTAACCGAAAATTGGTGTTGAAAATGGGTTTCGGATATGGCATGGGGGTTTTCTTCCGCCCACATATGATTGTTACGGAAATTTTGAATAGCATTCCGAGAAAAATTAGCTTCGTCTGTGAACAAAATTTGTGACTCAAACTGCGGATTCAATGCAATACTCTGAAGATACCACTGATAGAAGAGTAATGCCTGTACTCTTAAAATATTGTATGGGTATAACAAAAAATCAACCAAAATACGCCAAACAATTTGATGACAAATATGCAGAGTTCTAGCGATCTTCCTCGTACTCGACTCAGGATGTTTTTGATTTCTTGCAGCTCCGCGTTTTCAATTTCAGGAGTTCTTACTCTTATTAGAGGTCTACTTTCCGGAGTACCTTTCTTGAAACTACCAGATTCCCTAAGTCGGCGATGAATATTTGAAAAGGTACGGCTATTTGGTGAGGCACGATTAGGATATCTTTCCTGAAAAGTGCGTCTGGCTAGGCCATATACGTAATGCATTGCCGCCATTTCCGCATGCGTCAGACAAAGAAAACCCATGAGATTAAATTTACTCTAAAATCAATTAGAATCTTAATTATTAAATTATGGAATTATGGAATTATTAAAATAAATGATGAACGAAATCATAAAATAATACCGTGGATTTCAGTTGGTCTAATAAACTCAATCAAAACTAGGGACTATCTGAAAAGAAGGCTTTTGAATGAACACACTCCTGATCTCGAAATGAAATATAAAGAATATAGGTAAAATTAAACTAAAGAACTTGATTAGAGAAATCAAAAACCAGTATTATAAAAACAAACTCGACGAGGCAAATGATAACTCCAAAGAGACGGGGGAAAAATTAACGATATTTCTAATAACACAACTCACAAAAACACCGTAGAAATATAACCATCATCATAGAAAATGGCGACTGGATAACAAATAATGAAGAACAAGCTGATATGTTTAACAAACTTTTACGACAAACATGGGAATAGAAATGGTTAACAATACCAAAAAAAATTACTTACCAAATAACTTTTTGCAAGAACCCACAGTAGCACCCACATATTATTTTTGGAACCAACCAATGAGAATGAATTACTTAATGGTATTTATTTCGAAATTGAAAAACAATTGTACGCCAGGACCTGATTGAATATCGTCAAAACTAATTAAAATCATCCATCACCAAATAGTGAACCCACTTCTGTTCATGTGGTAAATGTGTGCTACAATAACGGAAATATTCCTCATCAGTGAAAAGATTCAAGAGTAACTCCAGTGTATAAAAGTGGCAAACATTATTCCTTAGACTTTTTCAATAAACATCACGTGATAACGGAACAGCAATTTGAATTTATCAATAACAAGAGTGCCACCATACTAGATTTTGTGGAACAGTGAAAGCCTGTCAAAAATATATTTTACAACCTCCGAGACATTCTCTCAAGAAACAACTTGATTACAGTCTACAACTCTGTAACAGAATCAATAATTCGATATTGTATTATTATAATATACGCTATAAAACTCTCTACTGAAGATGATACTATTAAAAAATGGCTCTTCTCGACGGAAAAGCTTTGTGAAGAAAAAAATTTTTTAAATGTAAGATGTCTGTGTTTAATATGGATGTTCTCCAACATTAACAGATATAGAACTAACACACCCAGGCCCACAAAATATCACTCAGTATATCTAATAAGGGCTGAGTAGGTTTTAAGACGAGCCTAAGTTGATGTTTATTGTTTACTTTTTGTATCACTGTATAAAGAGAACTTGAATGTAGCATGATTCTGAAATTTTGTAGAGATGATAAAGAAAACATTGGGAAACCAACTAAAATATTTTCATTATTGTTACAATTCTGGTTTCTCCGGAACTAACGTCACCTTTGTTATTTTCAATAGGACACCCTGTATTTTATGAAATTTTTGGATTTCCCTCATGATTCTCATTCAAATCATGCCCTATATCAAAAATGAACCATTTTGAGTTATTCAAGTTTTTGTGTAAAGGTTGAACGGATCACTCCACTATGGAAACATTCACTGATTAATGTACAGAATGTCCAAGAAAATGGGTCCTTTAAGTGAGTGAGGAACATTGAAAAATCTCAAATTTTTCGAATGGAAACTTTATTTTTTCTTCTCATAATTGAATATCATTATGAAAGTAAGCCTTGTTGTAACTGGACCAATTCATGCAATGACAATAACCTATTTTTGAGAAAAATAGTAAATTACCTATTTTGGAATGGAAAATTTCATTTATTTGCTATACCTTTTATGAATGTATAAGCATGGGAATCGAAGTGAAACAGAAAAAATGATATTTTTCAAAAATTTAAGAAAAAAACACATGGTTCCTTGTTTTTTGTGTTCTTGTTTTTTCGTCAACCTGTTGCTCCCCTACGCGCAACCCTCAGAAGTCTTCGAGAGACTTGTGCGAGCAAGGAGGGACGCAGCTCTTACCTTTTAACGTGTGTTGCCATGTCATTGCAGAATACATTCTCTCAAATTATTCATCGAATTATTTAGAAAACCAGATTTCCATTGTAATCCTCTATGTTTCCCTCTATTGTATCTTCACCAAAAAAGTTGAGATAAAAAGGATGGTCTGCCAATGGATTCAAATGTGGATGGCTCTCAATATATTTGAGTTTGGCTGCAGCTCCAAGCTCATTTCCACCCGGCTGTATAAATCTGCAAAAAAAGTTAATTATGTGGTTCCCTTCCTTTATTACCTCTTTATAGTCGAGAGTCGTTGGTTTTATTCGACTTCTGGCAATTTATTTATTTATTTATTTATTTATTTATTCATTTATTATTCATACAGATTTTACAATCTAATTACATGGATAATTTATTAAAAAGAAATTAGTATAATCACAAATGAAATTTTAAAAATAATAATGCATATCAGTATAAAATTAAAAATAATGCACTCCTTGAATAGGTCACATATTAGTAAATAATTTGTTTCAGGGGTAATATAATAAGTGGTATGATTATTACCGATAATTTTTTGGAATATTAATGAATTGCAATCCCAAAGCTGAAAATACAACGAGTCCGCAGGACGAGTTGTATTTTCTTGCATTGGGATTGCCAATGAATTGATATTCCAAAAAATTATAGGTTATTAATCATACCACGAATTATATTTAGGACGACAATATATCGATTTGAAAATTGTTGAATTGCCTGGTAATTGATTCTTTATTTCTGGCCGTATTCAACGGAATACTCTTTTCCACTGCTTCATCTATGATACCAATCAATAGCCATTTGTCCCCAACGATCGCTCATATTGATTAAGAAATATAACAAGTCAAAACACAAAGATTTGACGTTATAATTTAAATCATTATTTTCACTTGACAGCTAGTAAAACAAAAACTAAGCAGGTTTATCACCGGGGGTAATACCACAAGTGCATTGAAAATTACCGATAATTCTGAAAAAAACGTGTTTATTTTTTAAAACTGCACGAGTTTATTTTTTTCGTTGTTTCAAAGCATAAATTAGGACAAATTCACGGAAAGCCATTTTCCATAAGAAACGTGCGTGGTCCTTTCACACCTCACTCTTATATGAACACTTGTAGGTAGATGACACATTTGAAGTCTCACTTGGCATTACAATTGCGCGACTTCACTTGAATTGAGCCAGCGGTAATTGCATTCCTCTTATGGACGTTTTTACACGTGAGGGAAATTTCCGTGAAAATACAGCGACAAGCTATATTTTCACTGTAATTCCGATTCTATTGGCTGAATTTCAAAATTTGAAATAGACTGATTGGTTGTTAAGCAAGGAGATATATTGTCATATTTATATTCGGGGCTAGTTCATATTGATAAAGCAAGAATATATTTTAATATTGCATTTCTAAATTTTTTCAATGAGACTGTCCAGTCCAAATCTATAAAAACATTGAATTCGTTTGCCAGCCGAAACATGGTCACAAGAGATCTTGCGGAGGTTACCGTCACTGTCATTGGAATGTTGAACACAACAGATGAACGAGTTCTTCTAGGAGGGACATTTAATCCTATCAATGGTGGAAGACAGACGGCGTCCTCAGCTTGAAGTCAAGTACATGATTGTAAATGGTATAGACCGGGGGATAGTGACAGATTTTGGGACACGATTTTACTCAGTATGCCTTTTGGAGGGCAGTACTGTCCGTATATCCTCGTGATAATAATGCATGAATCAAAGAGTCGTCGTAGGTTCTTCATATTGAAAAATAATAATAATATTTTCGAAAAATTATGTGTTTCGGTACGATTCCAATCAGGTTGCCATGTGTTTTGTAATAGAGTAATAGACGTAAAATACTCGAAAAACCATTGCCATACCATCAGGATGGGCGGGGAATTCTTTTTTCCAAATACAATTTCACGTGACCATACCAGCCATTCGGACCCAACCTAACGGCCTGCCAATCGTTTTTCGAGAATTTTTGTTTTATTATTTCATCACGAAACACATGGCAGTCTGATTAAAATCGTACCCGAATAATAATAATAATTAAAATTATTATTATTATATTTTAATATGAAGAACCCACGACGACTCTTTGATTCATGCATTATTATCACGAGGATATACGGACAGTACTGCCCTCCAAAAGGCATACTGAGTAAAATCGTGTCCCAAAATCTGTCACTATCCCCCGGTCTAGTATAATATGTTGAAAATTAACAGTACAGTGCATAGTTTATAAGCGTTTTGGGTTATTGTCTAATTCTCTATAGGCCAATAAACAGAGCCATTTTTCTCATAAAAGTTCAACTTAAATTGTTCCGCTGATTTCTTTTTTGCAATTTGGTCGTCACGGGGGATTGAACAATTAGCAATAAAGTTATCACCCCCTGGGGCGTGCAACCCCCCCAAAATCGTAAAAACTTTTTTCTGGAAGGTATTTTCTTGACACTTCAGCTCTGGGCAATAAATGTGAGTGAAAATAGGTATTAATAATGGGGGCGAATTATTTTCAACAATGACACTGCTATACTATACTCAGACGATTCTTGGAAAAGTTAACGTATTGAATTGGTTTAATCACAGAAAGCTCACAGTAAACGTAGAAAAAACGTTCTTCCTACCATTCACGTGCTACAAGTCGAATCTCCCAAACTACAACATACTTGAAATACAAAACAGTCAGAAAATAATCGAAATACAATCAAAAAGCCATATCAGATATCTTGGCATCACAATAGACTCTCATTTGAGATGGAACATTCATATAGATAATATTACGAAAACACTAAGACTATTATTGTATAAATTCAGATTCATGCAACGGATTTTGAATATAAAACATTTGAAAACATTATATTACGCGTTCGTTGAGTCTAGAATGCAATATGCCATTTTAAGTTGGGGAACAGCCCTTCCTACCTATATGAAAAAACTAGAGATCCTCCAGAAAAAAATTATCAAAATAATATACTCGAAAAAAAGCACCTATTCTTCAGAAGATCTATATAATGAAACGAAAATATTTGATCCTAAACAACTATACGTATACAATGCAATCATAAATGTATACAAAAATAAACATTTGATAAAAAAAACTGAACACAGACACGACACACGAACTAAACAAAATATTCCAATAGACCGAATGAACAAATCAATCGGCCAGCGCTCTTTAATGTATCAAACAAAAAAAATATATAACACACTCCCAGAAATGTACAAAACTTATTTAGAAGTAATACACTCCATAGGATTCATTAAATGCAAATTCAAAAAATATATCGAGTCAATTGACAGACTTACCTTACACGCGATAATGAAATAAATTCTACAATGCATTTAAAATAAATACGCTAAGTGAAAAAAATTATTATTCTTTTTATTAAATTTTAATTTTTACAAGAAAATGTGTGCTCCTCATTGAATTAAATATATACTTTCGATTTTAAATAACCACCAATAGATTACATTTTACCTTTATTGTATACAAGAGGATATTCTCAACTGATATAGTATATAAGTAAAAAATACTTTGAACATCCATGCACAACCTCACGGTTAAAATGGAGTTCTCTGTTTATTTACAACTAATTATATGCATAGAATAAAAATGTTAATATTATAATATAACTATATAATTATTGTATATGTGTAGATTAGGCATATTCTTGAATTTTAAAATATTAACCCTCCTTTTACTTTCCCACCCCATGCACAAGGTTTTACCTTTTTATGGGCGTTTCCCTTGTTTATTTGCCATATCCTGAATTTTATATAATGTAACTACCGTTTTAATTGTATTTTTGGGCAAATAAATTATTATTATTATTATAATCAACCCCTACCCGAAATCCTGTTTTTTGGGATATTTTCTATGAATACGTAAAATTGACAGTCCTGAGTAATGAAACTGAGCGAAAATTTGTAAAAATAATAGGTATAAATTATTAGAAACGGTTTTCCCGCCCCCGCATTCGGGGCATATCCCCCGCATCGCGGAAACATTGGGGTGAGAGGGAAGGGGGAGAATATTTGAAAAAACTCTCAAACTACTATTCTTAGATATAAATGTGGGTAAATAATCGTTGAGAACTGTCGTTATTCAGATTTAGAAGTATTGTTATGATTGACTGGGATGCATTTAAAATGTATACAAGTAACCAAATTTGTACGAATATTTTCAATAAGAGCAGGGTTTTTTCTGTAAACTGGCTTTTCATTCATGTTGATACGTGCTTTTATCTCTGAGTTATTAGCATTTGAATTTATAAACTCCCTCAAGATTTTGTAACCTAAAATATGCGAAGAATTGAAAACACTCGTATTTGAAACCAACATTATTTGGACCGGTTAAACGTTATGCAATTTGACAATGAAGTATTCCTCAACTGTTCATTTTACTTGTGACATTATTTCAGAAATTACAAGCATTATTTCACGAAGTCAGGAACTTTAATATTATAAGATTTTCACTTGCAATTTTGCAGCTGGCAACTGCGCGTATAAATATAAATAATATCACAATACAATGCTGCGATATTTATCTTCAAAATGACGTAAGATTTATCCGAATTGAACATTTATGTGAGGAATTATAGAACTTTACTACACGCGCTGGTTGAAAAAATGTACGTTGGCGGGAGCCGGCGCAACACCTGCCCCATTGCGAAAGCATATAACTTCAACAATATTTTTCAAGAATACCGTGCGATTTCTCAAAATTTTGGTAGGAATAGTTTTTTTTGTAAACATTTGTGCTCTTTCTGAATTTCAAGTTATTTTTTTGATTTGAAGTACATTTTTTGAGATATTTCGAAATTACCTCAAAAATTAATTTCAACGCGTTTTTTGGGGGGGTTCCACCCCCCCTGGAGGTGATAATTTTTCTCAGAAGTAATGTGCACACTGTGTTCTACAATAAAAAAAAAATTATCAGTGGAGCAATTTAAGTTGAGGTTGATAGCCCTGTTGATTGGCCTACTAGCTCTCTACGCCGGTAACCAGGCCGGATGATAACGGATTTGTCGGAGCTAAGGGTGGTACCTGATTTGGAGAAATTGATGTCGTAAGATGTCAAAAATACACTTAAACTAAGCAAAGAAGAAGAAGAGTTGTTGGTTTTGATAAAAATTCTGCCCACGAAGTAAAACTTGGCTACGGCGCATTTTCGCAAAACAAAAATAGTACCATTGGCAATGGCGTATTTCCGCAAACCAAAAATAGTACCATTAGAATAGGTAGTCGGTCCATAATCGAGACGATCAATTGTTTGTTTTCACATCAGATTTCCAGTAATCCGAAGTGAGCAACTTGGCCACAGGGCATTTCGGCAAAACAAAAATACTAGTAGGAGGGCCCATAATCAAGACGTTCAATGGTTTTTTCCATATCAGATTTCCAGTAAACCAAGGTTCAGGTTCAGCAAAAGGACCCCGCAAACACCTTATGGAATTTGGGTCCCGGTGGATATTTTGAATTTTCGGTATGATGTAGTCCATGTAATTATTTCTCATCCAATGTTACCATTGCGCCAACCCAAAATAATGAACAGTTTTGCTGCTAGGGGGCGTTGAAATCACCCCTTACGCAGATTGGACTATTTATTTTTAAAACCGGTAACAATATTTTCACTTGTTTCATTGTTGCTAATGTTGCACAATATTAGGCTGTTTTATAAAAAAATTCTAACTCCCCTCCCTTCTTCCCCTGAAATTCCTATTACGAAATGCAAAAAATATTTCTCGAATGTTCAAATATGTCTGGATAAGGAAAATAACAATTTTTTATGATTATCCCCACTCCCCGGGTGGATTTTTCTGAATTTCTAATATGATGCAGTTCAAGTTATCTTGAATAGAAATTAATTGGGTGACAAACCCCAAAAGTTTTGATGCTATAGGGGGCGTTGAAATCATACCTTGCTCATTGCAGAATAGACTATTCATTATTAGAGCAGGAAACAATATATCTACGTAGGTATTTTAGTTTAGATTATGCTGAACAATTGTGTAACTTAAAAAAATATATATATCTGAAACCTGCCCCTTACCTCCAAACCCTGTTTTAAAACATGGAAAAAATAATTCTCGACTACTTGTAAATGCTTTATCAAAATAAATGTTCAAATTCAAATTATTGATTCCGCCTATAATAATGAATAGTCTATTCTGACCAAGGTATGATTTCAATGCCCCCTAGCATAAAAACCATTAATTTTTGGGGTTTGTCACCCAATTAATTTCTATTCAAAATAACTTGAACTGCATCATATTAAAAATTCAGACAAATCCACCGAAATTTCTTCGTTTTGTGCCCTTCGGGGGGAGGGGGGGATAATCATAAAAAACTGATATTTCCCTTATTCAGGCATATTTAAACATTCGAGGATACATTTAAAAGCACTCGAGAAATATTTTTGGATTTCGTAATAGGAGTTGGGAGGAAGGGGGGTAAGATTTTTTTATAAAACAGTACAATATTGTGCAACATTAGCAACAATGAAACAAGTGAAAATATTGTTACCGGTTTTAAAAATAAATAGTCCAATCTGCGCAAGGGGTGATTTCAACGCCCCCTAGCAGCAAAACTGTTCATTATTTTGGGTTGGCGCAATGGTAACATTGGATGAGAATTAATTACATGGACTACTTCATACCAAAAATTCAAAAAAATCCACCGGTACCCAAATTCCATAAGGAGTTTGCGGGGTCCTTTACAAACCAGTCTTGGATAAAAACGGCATACTAGTGCCACTATAAAATAAAAAAACTTTCAATTGACATATTTATTCTGTCAATTGACACATTTAACTCGTTGATTGACACATTTAATCTGTCAATTGACAGATTTAACCTGTCAATTGACACATCAACCTGTTGCACCCCTACGCGCAACCCCCATAAGTCTTCGAGAGACTTGTGCGAGCTAGGAAAGACATAGCCCTCACCTTTCAACATGTGATGCCATGTACGGGACCGATGACCATGCTGGGAATCGAACCCACGACCCTATGCTTGAGTGGGGAACGCTCTACCAGCACGACCACCACGGAGTGGGTAGTTTTAACATGACCAGTGAATAGCCATGAACCAATTCATCCGTAGATACTTTTCAATATAAATTTCTAATGGCGTTGGCCACCTTAATGAAAAGAGACAAAAGTTCTTAATTTTTCCATCCTTGTTGACAGGGGAAGCGCTCTGTGATTGGTCACAGTAATGACGGGAAGTTTGAATGAAAAGACAGCTACAATTGAAAATGGCATTTAAACTCCCTGCCATTTTATAGTGACCTATCAACCTGGCAACAAGGATGGAAAAATTAGGAACTTTTTACTCTTTTTATTAGGGTGTCCAAAGCCATTAGAAATCTCTATTGGGTTGAGCAATAACGAAATTATATTGTTCTTGAAGTTGCAATTGTGTTTTGATTAGTAAAAGAACGCTGAATCGATTGAAATTGTGGAATTTGTGCGGGTGTTGAAATTATGCAGATATTGCAACGCTTCTAACATTTGTAAATAATGATATCTGTCAGTTTCATTCGAAGTGCTTGCCAGCTAGTTTAGTCGTCACACAACAAAAGTACGTTTGGACTTGAGCATATTGGACACCCAAGGGGTTCAACAGCGTATGAACATGAAAAGGGTATTGCAAAAAAATCTGTCACTTGACAAAATGAATTTGTCAATCGACAGATTAAATGTGTTATTTGACAGATTGAATGTGTCAATTGGCAGATCAAATATGTCAATTGACAGATTAAATGTGTCAGTTGACTGATTAAATGTGTCAATTGACAGATCAAATGCGCCAATTGAAAGAAAAAATGTGTCAATAAGAAGAATTTTTATTTCTGCAATGGCACTAGTATGCCGTCGTATAGAACAGTTGCTAGTGTTTTATAAAGCAGTGAATGCCTAATATACGAAAGCGTAGAAGGGCCCACAACAAAATATTTTTCAAACTATTTGGAATTGCCACTTCAAAGTAACAATTGTCACTTTGAACTGACAATTGTCACTTTGGAGTGCCAATTGTCACTTTGAAGTGAAAATTGTCACTTTGAACTGGCCATTGTCACTTTGAAGTGACAATTGTCACTTTCATCTGGCAATTGCCCCTTTGAAGTGACAATTGTCACTTTGAACTGGCAATTGCCCCTTTGAAGTGGCAATTGTCAGCTCGAACTGGCAATTGTCACTTTGAAGTGACAATTGTCACTTTGAAGTGATAGATGTCACTTTGATCTGACAATTGCCCCTTTGAAACGACAATTGTCACTTTGAACTGGCAATTATTGTCACTTTGAAGTGACAATTATCACTTTGAACTGGCAATTCCATACGTTTTGAAAAATATTTTGTTGTTGGCCCTACGTATGAATTGCCAGTTCAGAGTGACAATTGTCACTTCAAACTGACACTTGTCAAATCAAAGTGGCAATTGCCAGATCAAAGTGACAATTGTCACTTTGAAGTGGCAATTAATATTTTTTCGTTGGCCCTTCAACGCCTTCGTACTACTATCATTGAAAATGTGTAAAATTGTTCCTTTACCAACTGGTGCATTCACCCTAGAAACGTGCGTTTGCCAGCGAACAGACATTCGCAAACGCAGTGAATAAATTCGGCCTAAGTCAGGATACTCGAGCCCCTCGCATATGACTCATGACTCACATGAACCCACTGAACTAGACCGACCGTAGGGCCTAAGCCATAATGCCAATTCGACTTCATATTCCTCTACCAGCATAACAAACACTTCCCTCCTCCAACGCACTAGCACTGCTTTGGTTTCATTCATTCAACAGTGCCCCGAAAGTCTCACAACCCACAAACTTGCTGTGTCCACGTTTATTGGGTTGCAGATGCAGAGTTATCTGAAAGAACCCAGTGAGTATCATAGTACGATAACCTCGCCTATCGGTCTTCGGCAAGCTGATTTCTAGACGAAATATGGTAGTTTTCGTTTCGCTATGATAATGTGATTCGGTCGTTTTGTGTTGTGAACGAATGCTGGATTATTAGTGGACTATTCAGTATGATGGATGCTAAATTAGAATCCAAATTGTATTTCAATATTTATCCGAACAGAAGATGGCGAGCAGGAAACTCGGCTCGCAATGCGGCGTTCACCAGGGTAGGTTTGTTTTTATTTTGTTGATTGCTGGAATGGTTTTATAATGAATGGAGATTTCGTTTGTTGACGCTCTTCCTCGAAAGCCGTTAAGAGGTGATACGGGCGATTATTATATCGTATCGTGTACGGAAAACGATTACATTACATTACATTACATGCCAGGTAAACAAGAGGGTACGTTGACCATATGTGGTATCTGGTTTTTGTTGTCTTCATCCTACAGGTCCATAATAGGTACCTATTTTCAAATACCTACCTATCACAGTAACATTTCTATTCTAACATAGAACAAAGAGAATTTACAGATAAAACAGTATGAAATTGTGAAGCAGAATTTGTATTTCTGCTTGTACCTAAACTCTTGTATGGTGCTGTAAGTATAGTTGCCGTCAAACATATAAGATAAATAAAAAAAGGCGCAAAAAATAGTCTTATTTTGTCCATCTCTGCCTGGAAAGGGCCATATAATGTTGGGGGCAAGTGGTGCAAGAGTTTGAAATAGCTAAGTGCATTATAGGTAAATTCGCCATGGGTACAAAATTTTTCAATTGCATCAAATTCATTATTGAGAGAGGGTTAATTACTTCTTTTTGTTTAGATAAACGAGTATACTAGAGATTGATCCTAAGTACATAGATACAAGTAATTTGAAAAATATACTTATCCAGTATAATGAATCGATTTATCATTCATTAAAAAGTTATTCAACAAAAAGAATAACAAATTAAAAAAATTTAAAAATTCTCGTATATACAAGGTGTTCATTCAGTACTGCATTCTTCACGACTCAACATCTGGATTGTCAGGAATTCAGATGTTTTTGTTCATATAATTCAAAAAGAATCAAGAGAAGGGAATTCTCAAATAAGTGCATATACCTACATGGTCTTCCAGGAAAATAAATTCAACTTTCCAAATGATCGCCCTGTATTTAACTTATATGAACTCTCTGTAATCCTATGTTTTCAGATCGAATAGTGCGTTGCCACGTTATCATTATTTATACAGATTTTATTGCGAAAAATTACTTCAATTTGAACTGGAATAATACTTTTGCGGTTGAATATTTTCTAATAGATGATGCCATCTGTGAAAAGTTCTCTGATGGAAGCTCTCAGTATGGTATGTCAATGATCAGTTGTGCTAAAATTCCAAAATTATATTTATCATATGGGTGTCTTGAATGGACTTTTCATGCGACACAATCACATTAAATTTTGGTGCCGAATATGGTTTTCTCGAGTTTCATCGGTGATTTCTATCAAGTTTTAGTGCAATCATATTTATTTCTTACATAAAATTGAATGTTCTTTCATATCCTAAAATCAAATTCGGGAATAAAGTGTGTCCAAGATAAGAATGAACAGCATGGGGATTTCGGAAACGGTAAGAGATACGGGGTCGATTGAATTAGAGAAAAGTAGCGCATTTATGTGCCCAACAATATGCCATTTAGAAAGTTTTAATATTCCGAGTAGTTACGGAGATATCCGAGAAAAACCGAAATTTGAGAATTTGGTTTTTATTTTCTCCTAGGTTTATTTTCAAAGGAAATATAAAACAAATAGCCTTTTGTCATGGCCACTTTTTAAGGACTACCTGATAACGTAATCAGAATTTTTCTACGACGTTTCGTCTTTTAGAAAACATCATCAACTTCTTATTTTTATATGGGCTAACTAAAGTGTACCCTGTATACGACTCCATTTTTCATTGTGAATACAGCAACGTATCACTCAATATGATTTCAGAACCATTTCTCGCGCAAAATGAAATTTACTGATTACTTAACCTGTTTTTCTTCAATTTTAGATAGTAGGCGCTGATGGAAAAAATGACACATAATAATCTGTTGTCGTAATAATACTGTAGTTACCTTATGAATTATTCTGAATAAGTAGATATTGTGCTTGTCCTCACATTTCCTTAAAAAAATTAAGCAAGTTATCGACCACAGAATAAACATTTCTGCCAAAAATGAGTACCTTGCCATACGCATCTTATATGGCAATCACATGAGAATATATGCTAAATTCAATGTGAGTCAATATCAATACTTACATACCTTCAGGAAATTAATTCCTATTTTGTCAATAACCAAACACAGTTTTTCAGACAAAAATTGCAATAAATCAACAAACAGAATTACTGACAAATCTCTACATTCATTCAAATTATTACACTTATCGCCCCCCGTAACACTTGCCGCGGAAGATCTAAAGACCCGCACAGCAATTAGGTATGTTTTTTCAATGCAGGGTCGGGCTTAGTTATAATAGAAATCACAGCTGTATGCGGTACGCGCAGCTATTAGCAAATTAGATTTCGACGGGGCAGTTGTTTTGTTGTTTACGTAATCTAAGAATATTGATAATTATAAAAATATGGAAACATTCTTCAGGCCTTGGGAATCAACTGATGGGTCTTTTAATAGGCCAAATCCGCCAAATTACTTATCCAGCTCGGAATCAGATTCAAGTATTAATTCAGATACGCAAAATGAAAGACCAGTGAGAAATAATACACGTCAACATTTATGCGAACATTCCAAAAATATTGTTTTAAAAGTTTATCAGAATATTGTTGACAGTGAGAGGAAAGAAAATGCAATTGAAAAAACTTCGTTTTATACAGAAATTCCTGTATCAACTCTTTATAAGTTGATCAAAGATAGAAGTGAACGACGTAAAACTCGTGCAGATAAGGGGAAGAAAAATCATTTGGATCCTTCATTCTCCAAATTATTGAAGAATCTCATATATGATTGTTATAAGTCGAATATAATTCCGACAATTGAAATAATTTTTCAAAAACTGCAAGCTATGGAAGTGCCAATTAATTTTAGTGAAACAACCATGCGAAGAAAACTGATTCGATTGGGTTTCAAATTTAAAACTATAGATAAGAGGGCATCAATTATGGAGAGTCAGCGGATTGTTCAATGGCGTGAAGATTATTTGGAGAAATTGACTTCTTTTCGAATTGAAAATAGAACTATATATTATTTAGATGAAACTTGGTATGACACCCATGACACTGCAAAAAAAGGATGGACTGATAATTCACCACGCTGCCAAGTTAGTGTACCTCCTAACAAGGGAACTCGCTTGATAATATTACATTGTGGATCAGAAAAAGGGTGGGTTCCAAATGCTTTAAAATTGTGCAGCAAAAATTTGGCAGACTGTAAGGTAGACTATCATCAGAATATGACTTCTGATATATTTGAGGAGTGGTTTGAGAAAGTTTTAATACCAGCAATAGATCCGAATAGTGTTATTGTCCTTGATAATGCTTCTTATCATTCTAGACTGTCACTGAAAATTCCAAATAGTTCCAGCCCCAAATCTGACATACAAAACTTTCTTTTAGAAAATGATTTATATTTTGAAGAAACATATACGAAACGCGAACTCCTTGAAGTCTTAGGTACCAAATCATTTGAAAAAAGATTTATTATAAATGATATAGCTAGTAATAATGGACATACAGTCCTGAGGCTACCACCTTATTATTGCATATTCAATCCCATAGAACTGATTTGGGGACAACTGAAGAAACGGATTCGCAGAAAAAATGTCACCCCAAAATTTGATAAGGAAGTTATAAAATTAATCAGTGAGGAAGTACATCAAATTCAGGCAAGCGATTGGCAGAAAGTAATAGAAAAAGTCAAGAAATATGAAAATCAGTACAAGGAATTTGGTGCTTATCATATCAATAATGGTGAAAAATTCATCATAAATGTAGGAGACGATAGTGATGATGACTCGGATGACGATGATAATTTTCAAGCTGAAGAAATGTAATATTGGTTTATTCTGAATACAAAAGTTACAGTGCTCTTGATGAATTAACTTAATTAATCTGCACGCATCATAATATTTAGTGGCATATATGTACTAGTCCGACCCTGGTTGGCGGCATGGGAGTCAATTTCGTGCTAATCGACCGTTTTTTGCTCCTTTTTTTATTTATCTTATATGTTTGACGACAACTATACCTATTTCGATCTGAAATATTGAAAATATTGAATACCTACCTACACGTTCAAAGCACCTGCTACATAACAGCATGCGGGATCTGGGATCTCTTCGACTGAAACAATTAACAATTTTAGCAATAGCCAAATAGGTAGCCAGTAAAGTGTTGCCAGACCCAAAAATTATCCGATTTAAAAAAATTAAAAGTGCTATTTTGAGAATGTACTGAGGAATAACATTTTCGTTAACTATTTCTTTTTATTTCCATGAACCAGCAAAAAAAACGCTTACAAGTTTCAAGCTTCGAAGGTGTAGAAGGGCCACGAGCAATTCTTTTATGGAATCCCGACTTTGAAGTCGGACCCCCGACTTTAATCTCGGACCCCCGACTTTAATCTCGGACCCCCGACTTAAATCTCTGTGCTCTCATTTTCTACAATTTTTACCAGGAAATCAATCTATTCATAAAGCTAAAGACACAAAATGAATAGTATATTCTGTAACAATGTTTCGATGATTTCGATGTGAGTGGAAAGTCCCGAGCGCGAGCCGAAGGCGAGCGTGAGGAACCACGAGCATCACAAATTTTCATTCTATCCGAGTAGCAGACTAACGTTTTTTCTCGTTGACTATCGGTTAAAAGGTTAAGGTATCTTGATTTTAATGAAAATATGAACAGTATATAAAATCAGTGAAGTTATCCATACATTTCCATCCACACTTTAATGCGGTGTTTCCAAATTTCAAGAAAAATCATTAGTTATCATTATCTATGACTGAAAGTTAAATTTTAGTCGCTATTTTCCATCGTTCATGATAGGTAACCTCTTGAAACATATTCATAATGAAAAGGGAAACATTCTCAATTGAAAATTGAAACCAACATGACTCCTCTGGAAAGAACTTTCGCTAATAAATCTATCTAACAAAAAACAACTACTTCCCTAGCTAAAGCCACGCTGGACATTGAACTACATCTGATGGATATTGTATAATAATAATATCCACCCTCTACCCGCACAGGCTATGCCTTTGGGTACAAACTCTTCGAGTGTTTATGAGGAAGTATTATTATGATGACTTGAAAGAATAAATTTAATAAAGTTTTTTTTGTAATATCTAACAGAAAACAACTACTTCCCTAGCTAAGGTCTCGCCAGACATTGAACTTCATCTGATAGATATTGTGAAAAGTACCTATTGCAAATTTTCATTTTCAGATTTCTTCTTTCAAATTATATAACGGTCTTTTTACAATATCTATCAGATGTAGTTCAATGCCCAGCGTGGCTTTTTCCCAGGAAGTAGTTGTTTTCCTTTAGATATTACAAAAAAAACAGCTTAATTTATATCGTAGGTTCTTTCCATTTCCAGAGGAGTCATTTTTTTTTCAATTTTCAGTTCAGAATGTTTTCCTTTTTTGATTACCATTTGCATTACCAATTGCAGCCGGGGTCCAAGATTACAGTCGGGGGTCCGAGATTAAGGTCTGGGGTCCGAGATTAAAGTCTGGGGTCCAACTTTAAAGTCTGGGGTCCAACTTTAAAGTCGGGGTTACGAGATTAAAGTAGGGGGTCCGAGATTGAAGTCGTTATTCCATAAAAAAATTGCTCGTGGCCATTCTACGCCTTCGTATAGATGGAGCATCGCTTAAAATTCGTCGGAAATAGGTATCCAAAGACTTTCGTTGATCATTTTAAATTCACTTCTAACATGTTGATATCAATAATTGTAAGTATGTAATTAGGCCGATAATTTTTTTTCAAATTGTAGAACACATTACTTCTGAGAAAAATTATCACCTCCAGGGGGGTGGAACCCCCCCAAAAAACGCGTTGAAATAAATTTTTAAGGTAATTTCGAAATATCTCAAAAAATGTATTACAAAAAAAACTGTCCCTACCAAAATTTTGAGAAATCGCACGGTATTCTTGAAAAAAATTGTTGAAGTTATATGCTTTCGCAATGGGACAGGTGTTGCACCGGCTCTCGCCAACGTGCATTTTTTCAACCAGCGCGTGAAGTAAAGTTCTATAACTCCTCACATAAATGTTCAATTCAGATAAATCTTACGTCATTTTCAAGATAAAGATCGCAGCTTTGTATTCTGATATTATCTATATTTATACGCGTAGTTGCCAGCTGCAAAATTGCAATTGAAAATCTTATAATATTAAAGTTCCTGACTTGGTGAAATAATGATTGTGATTACTGTATCAAGTAAAATGAACAGTTGAGGAATACTTCATTGTCAAATTGCATAACGTTTAACCGGTCCAAATAATGTTGGTTTTAAATACGAGTGTTTTCAATTCTTCGCATATTTCAGGTTACAAAATCTTGAGGGAGTTTATAAATTCAAATGCTAATAACTCAGAGATAAAAGCACGTATCAACATGAATGAAAATCCAGATTGCAGAATAAACCCTGCTCTTAATGAACATATTCATACAAATGTGGTTACTTGTACAAATATTAAATGCAATCCAGTCAATCTTTTGAGTACTTAAAATAGAGGTATAGTATACAGCGGCGTTCATTTTTGAAATATTTGTTTCATGTTCAACTCAGCTCTGTTTCAAAATATCGCAATGTCAGATATCTGTAGAAACTTGGCAGTGATTGTTCCGGATTTTGAAAATGAAGACGAGGAGACTGAAGATGAAGTAGATGATGAGTTGTATGAGTGAATAAATATATTTTCTTATACATTTCTGAATGGTGATTACTTGTGGATTCATTTCTCCATACCCTTTCCCGATATCATTGAAAAACACTCTCATATTTCGTTACCTCCGGTCCGCGTTTGATTCATACAATAAGTTGATCTTCTCTAGAATTTGCGAATAATTTTCATAACAATACTTCTCAACGATTATTTACCCACATTTATATCTAAGAGTAGTAGTTTGAGAGTGTTTTCAAATATTCTCCCCCTTCTCTCTAAACCCAATGTTTCTCGTTTCTAATAATTTCTAATAATTTATATGTACCTATTATTTTTACAAATTTTCGCTGAGTTTCATTACTCAGGACATACTTATAGAAAATACCCCAAAAAAACACGATTGGTGGGTTGAAGGGGAAGGGGAAGGGGATTGAAGGGGTTGATGCCCCGGGAGGGGGTTTAATTGTTAAAAATAATTCGCCCCCATTATTAATACCTATTTTCACTCATATTTATTGCCTAGAGCTGAAATGTCAAGAAGATACCTTCCAGAAAAAAGTTTTTACGATTTTGGGAGGATGGCACCCCCCCAGGGAGTGATAACTTTATTGCTAATTATTCAACCTTCCGTGACGACCGAATTGCAAAAAATAAACCGGCGGAGCTATTTAAGTTGAACTTTTATGAGAAAAATTGCTCTGTTTATTGACCTAAATTGTGTACTCACTTAGTATCAAAAATTGTAACACAGATGCGGGCATTGGATATCAGAATACAAACAAATTTATCTGAACCGATTTTGTGTTCCATGACAGAATAAAAAAATTAATAAAAACTTGTCTAATTTTTACGAAAGCACCCGGGTACTTACCACGCACACGTTTCTTTTTTGTAAACTCATTGTAATCACATTTTTCTCATTATAATGACTTTTTCCGCATAATAATGACTTTTCTCATTATAATGACTTTTTTCTCATAATAATGACTTTTTTCGGATAATATTCAGTTTTTTCTCATCATAAATTATGACTTTTATATTATCTGTCTTATAAAACTGTTTTTGGATATAGGTAGGTACCTAGTTATTTACATTTTTTTGTGTTTCATATTTTGATTCAAAACGGCAATCTACTAACATAAATCTCGCTTTTTGTTTTAAGACAGTCCTCGATTACAAATTTCAAGAAAATCAGTAAGAAATTAAGTATTCAAATTTAATTATTAATAATAATTTAAAGCAAACAAATGATATAGGTACCCAACAACGTAACTAACAACTCCACCCAAATAATATAAGGCAAGTAATGTATAAAAGTCTCAATATTATAATGAGAAATAAATCACTGTAATAAGAAAAAAGTCAATATAATGAGAAAAAAGTAATTAAATTGGGAAAAAAGTCATTGTAATGTGTTTTCGAAATAAGAAAAGTTTGCATGACACCAGGGTTCTTTCGTAAAAATCCGTATATTATCCGAACTTTCCGGGAATTATCCGGTAAATTTTTGGATCAGATCTGTGGTCACCTGAAATTATCCGCAAATCGGATACCTAATCCGGTAAACGGCAACACTGAGTCAATATGAAAATAATGCTCACACATTCATTAATGTGAAGTTTACACGATTTTCTAGCTACGCTTTTTACGACCCCGGAGATTTTGCATGCGACGTTGCCAATAATTTTCGAATATCCTAGCTGTAAATTTAATGTTTATTTGTGAATATTTTTAGTAGATATGAATTACTGTTGACTATTTTTTGGCCCTGATTCATAAATTCAATCTCAGTTGGGTTCAGAAATAAAAGACAGACTTATGAGATACATTCAATCACGAGTGGAATTTTATTAGATTATTTCACAAAGTGGAAGGTAAACAATCTGAAATTTGACAGAATTATACGGTATTAGCAAAAAAGTTGATCTGAGAAATTAATGAAGTTCAATAAACAGGAAACATTGATTAAGTAGATATAATTTATCCCAAATCTTCTCGTTTTTAAATGAGTGCATAGCGTCATTACTTATATTTGATGTTTAACTGTCACATATACGAAGCTGAAAACACCGAACTTGACTGACTTATTTTATTAGACCATGTCACAAACAAAGTGAAAGGTAAAAAATCTGAAATTTGGCAGAATTAGAAGAAATTAGCAAAAAAGTCAATCTGAGAAATTAATGAAGTTCAATGAACAGGAAACATTGATTAATTCGATAGAATTTATCCCAAATCTGCTCTTTTTTGAATGCGTGCATAGCGTAATTATTTATATTTGACGTTTAACTGTCACATATACGAAGCTGAAAACACCGAACTTGACAGACCAATCAGAGCCTAGAGTCAAATTCGGTATTATCATTGTTTATATAGAAGATAGTTAGTCAACCTTATGGGATTATAATTGAATCAAAATGGATGCGACATATAGATGGCGATAGTGAGCTCGCATCCAAGTCATGTCGTAACTTCAGTGATCTGGCCTCCAAGTCATGTCGTAACTTGATTGAAACAATGGGACAGCATTAAAATCAGGGTTTTTTTAAGGAACCTGCATTAAAAGGACGTCAAATATTCATGTTTGTAACTAATCACGCTAGATGACACTCGCGTTTGCGTCCAACACCAATTACATAGGCATTGAGCAACTATCTTACTTTTATATAAACAATGGTATTATCAATAATCAACAGTAATTCGTGGTCACCATTGGCACCAGGTGGCGCACCAAAACTACGGGAAAACAAAGCAAACGTCATTTATCTATTAGTTGACAGTTGCTGACGTGAATTCTATTATTGAATTTTTACTTCTATTTCAACTTTCGAGTGCTTCTTTAATAATGCCTGTGGTGAAGATTTATTTGGCTGATATTTCAGTAGTTAAGCGGAAAGAGTAGTCAAAGGGAAGGCAGTAATCATGTTTTAATTTTTGTGAGCATGTTGAGCAAGGAGTTTTTGGACTTTGTCTACAAAATTCATTTGGTTTCCTTAATGAACTAGTTTCTGGAATTTTTTGATATGGAATGACCCCTTTTAATCAATCGTTTTCATCTCTTGCCTCTTGAGCGTAGAAGATAATTAGATTTACGCAAATTGTGGAAACCTGTTATTACAACATCAGTTGACTCAATGGATATAAGAGAATGAACCCTGACAGTATTAGTGAGTCGAGCAAAGACAGCGGTTCTCTTGAATATACGGAAAGTGTTATAGTTTACTATTTGTTACCAATTTACTATTGTAAATTATAAATAATGTTAAGTTTGTTGTGTTAAACATAAATTAGTATTTTTTCAATATTATTGTGGAGTAACACCAATTACAAACAAAAATTCTCTTACTAATTGTGAAATATTCCAAAATTGAGTGTTCACATTTATTTACCAATTGACTTCCCGATTTTCAGTCTAATTCCCCATGTTTTTTTACCGATTTCTGGTTTCTGGAAGAGAGCATGGACACATTTGCAGATGAATAACTCTTGCACTGCGGCACTAAACAAAATTGTTTTTACTTACTAGTCATATCAAAGCTATGCTTTTTGCATTAAATCAACAAAATCAAACCAAATATAGAACAACTAAGAAATAATGAACAATTTATTAACACTAGATCTTATGGCAGAATGTTTGTTTTCCCGGAGTTTTACGTACAAATTTCAAAATGTAGATGTCGCCCACTCCGTGGTGATCGCGAATACCACAAGTGATTGCATGTTTACGATAAGTCTGTCGATTCATTTCTGAACGAAACTGAATTGCTTCGAGAAAACACCACGAGTTCGCAGGACGAGTGATGTTTTCTTGAGACCATTCAGTTGAGTTCAGAAATAAAAGACAGACTTATGAGATGAATTCAATCACAAGTGAAATTTTATTAGACTATTTCACAAACAAAGTGAAAGGTAAAAATTCTTAAATTTGGCATAATTAGACGAAATTAGCAAAAAAGTTAATCTGAGAAACTAATGAAGTTCAATAAACAGGAAACATTGATTAATTCGATAGAATTTATCCCAAATCAGCTCGTTTTTGAATGCGTGCATAGCGTCATTACTTATATTTGGCGTATGACTGTCACATATACGAAGCCGAAAATACCGAACTTAACAGACCAATCAGAGTCAAGAGTCAAGTTCGGTATTATTGATAATCCGAACTTGAATCTTCTGATTGGTTCATTTGGCAAGTGCGTGAAACAATTTGAAGCGCCGTAGGGAAGACAGGATCTGTCATGTTTCAAAGATTTTTGATAATCACTCGATTAACACTAGACGAACCAAAAAAATGTCAACTCTGAAATAATCCCAGTAATTCATAGAGTGCACCAATAAAGTCATTATGAGGATTATTTCAGAGTTCGTACAGTATTAACCGAGTTATAAGCAAAAATCTGCCAAAGCTGACTGATCATTTCTCCCCTACGGCACTCCATATTGTTTTAAAACTTTCAACACTTACTTGGTTTATCTAGTATTAACAGAAATATTGACTATTGAATAAAGAATGTCAGAAATAACAGTTTTTTCTCTCCAAATTGATTCGACTCTGTAAGTGCATTCCATGGATTACTTACCTGGATTATCTCAGTGTAAACATTATTCAAGAATTCCAGTAAAAAACCATTATAGACAGAAAAATCACGATATTTTTGAAAAAATAAAAAATCTGATTTTTTCTATTATATCGTGATTTTTTTTTTATTTATTTACAAAATCTCCCTAGTTGTTAATTGCGTAGCTAGAAAACCGATGAAAACCGAGGCATTAATTATTAGTGTGAATTTATCCGCGTGCGGACAAACGAACTTGGGTTAGAGGAGATTTTTCGTGCGGTATGGCCAAGTATTCCAAATTTCCTATCCACGGTTTTCATACTCCAATGTTAGTAATAAGTTCGATTATTTACGAAGTTAGATTTATTTTGATGAGAAATCTCAATTCAAACAGTTATTTTTTTTTGTTCATGAGAGGTTCAATCACATGAAAGAAATTCGAATAACTTCTTGAATCAATTTGCACCCACGACGAACTAGTAAAAAAAAATATTTTGTCATATGTTTTTTTTTGAGTATCAACTTGGTTATTAGTTGGTGTGTTTGTTGGTTATAGGATGAAATAATAAATACACCGTGGATTAGGTTTTTACTAATATCAATTGACTGCTATTAGAAGACCGCACTTCGAAGGTAAAAGAGTGTAACTAACTATATCCTCTCGATGCATAGTCTGTATAGAATTGAAACTCATAAGAAAAACATTCGGGTAAGAGGGTCGATAATATTCATCAGTTTTGTACACATAAGCTTGAAGTGCCTACATGCTCTTTATATACATGAATATACTGAGTCAGCAGTGATGAGACAGAGAAGGATTAATTTTTGTCAATATTCCAATAGTGTTCCCTCATGGGGAAGTTCAAAAAGATGAAAGAAACACGAATAACTTCCAAAATCAATTTGCCCATGTCGAACAAGTAGTTAAACCCCAAAAACTACAAATTTCGAAAATTATGTTTTTTCTACTTGTTCGAAATGGGGGCAAATTGGATTGAGAAGTTATTCGTGTTTCTTTCATCTAATTGAACCTTCCCATAAATGAATCATCCCAACACTTCAACTAATAACCATGCTAAAACCCAAAAACTCAAATTTAAAAAATTGTGTTTTTTCTACTTGTTTGACCTGGGTGCAAATTGATTTAAGAGGTAATAATAGTGTTCCTCCCATCAAGTAATAACCGAGCTATTGACCAAAAACGTGAATTGAAAAAGAAAAAAAAATTGCTGCCTGAATTGAGATCGAAGTGATCTTATTCTTCTAATCAAATTGAAACTAACTTCGTGAATAATCACTTATATGCAGTTAATCCGTGGATATGAAATTTGGTACACTTGGCAACACCGCACGCAGAATCTCCTCTAACCCAAGTTCATTTGTCCGCACGTTAAAGTCGCTTATTATCAAAACATTCATGAGCTCGAAATACATTTCTGCAAATAATTTAACCTCTTGTGGTATTACAAATGAAAAGACTGAAGTCTAAATTATTTAAAATCATCCCAAAAGTATTAAAAAAACTCTTGCTATGAGATAATACAGTACGTGGGTTAGGTACCTACCTCATATAGATAAATTTTTTTAACAAAGGTTCGAAATAAAATGAGATGTTTTGTTTTTGTGATACTTTTTAACACAAGTGCTAAAAAAATTAATTGTGCGTAAAATCATCAACTGTGCGTAAAGTAATGTTTTACGCACTGTTAATTAATTTTTCAGAAACACAGTATTTTGCGTCAGATTGTACTCGGAAGTAGTCATTTCATAATGCGACGAAAATTGAAAACTTCATAAGATGAGACATTCAACAATTGCTACAATTTGTCAATTTATCTTCCAAAAAAAAAAAAATGTAGGTACTTATGATACATTTTCGTAAAGAGCTTTTTTGTACTCGCGACTTCGCCTCATTCAACAAACGTCAAAAAAATCCTTCTTTACGAACTTGTATCATAAACTACTATTTTATATCGAATTCAATTCAATATTGCATCTGGGTACGTTATGAGTTATCTACAATAAATTGTGTGAAATTAAACAAAAACTGAACAAAGGAGATACCTATACATTTTTCTTAACTCTGCAAGGTAAAATGAACTTAAAGCGTTGAACTCAGGAAAAAATTGTGAGCCAAAAAGAATTAAAATAAATTTATTGTACCCGTCTGTATAAAAAAGTTGACAGCAAACTGTCATAATATACCGAGGTAGCTATTTCTGTATGTCAACAACAACAACTAACGTGATATGCTCTCACTATTAATTTCTATCAACTTCACAATTTTCGACAACTTTGGGCGATGTTTATGGATACAATCACTAAAACCAAACTGAGAACATCACCCAATCTAAACTTTTATCATTTTTGAGGACCATTACAGTTCCCTGCATAACATGGTATTGTTTTGTTGGTTGCATAGTTATATTACTGACAACTAAAATGCGGAATCAATAAAAGTTCCAGGTTGACATGAGTAGGTAGTCGGCTGTGGTAGAGTGGGAATGACAGGAAAAAAAAATTAAACGTCCAAAAGAATGAATCGTTTCGTGAATTTTGTACAAAACCCGTTTATGTGATTATTTCATTTCTGAAATAATCTCAACGAATACAACTGGTTTTCTCGACAATTTCAAACATTCCTTTGATTATCAGAAACAAATTATGTTGCTTGGATACCACACGAGCGCTAGCGCGAGTGTATTTTGATCTTACATTCATTATACAGGATGTTTCAAAATTCAGTATCGGGATGTTAGGGGCGTATTTTCTAGGTCAAGACAACACTTTTTTTTCTGTAAACATGTGTACGCAAACGCTTTGTTACCGATCTCAGTAAGTACACAGCGATAAAGTTTGAAGATTTTTTAATGTTTTTCTTCATAGCTCTTTCAGTTTTGGAGATATTATCTAATATCAAATTTTTACGCATATGTACCGTTATTGAAAAAAATAATTAAAATAATTTTTTTGTAATTCGCTACATTTGATTAAAATTTGGGGTGAAGTGTGAACCTATTATCACAATGAAAACAAAAAACGCTACATATTTGGTTTTTAATCAAAATTTCAATTTTCATTAAACGTGAAAAATAAGAAACCTAACGAACCTTGACTTTTTTTTATAAAAGTTGCTAGAAATGCAACCCTCCTCCTGCGATACAACACTCCACTCTTCTTCTCATAGACTGCCGTACGCGTTCTAAAATTCTAAGAGTGTTTCTTAAGGGTTAGACATGAAAAAAACGTATCAACCAAATAAGCTTCAAAACACACAACGTATACCGGGTGTCCGCGGAAGGTGGCTCGCCATTTTTTTTTATCTCCATGTGTTGGAGGAAATCTTTTATAGAGAGGTAAAGAGTCTCAGTCTCAAGACTCCAGACCTACTCACTAAAACCTCCACCTCTAGGCTCGTCAGGTTGCTGCCCCCGGTGACACTTTGCAGTCCCATACCAGTTTGGACGTCACTTCCTTGTTGCACAAGTCCTTAAGTGCTGCTTGGCTGTCTGACAGGATGTTGATATGCGCGTTTTCAACGTTTCTCCTGTTGTTCTCCCTCGCGCATTGGAGAATGGCGTACACCTCTGCCTGAAAGACAGAGGTGTGTTTGCCCAGTGAGTAGCTGATGCCAGTACTCGGATGCCTGGAGAACACTCCCGAGCCCAACCCTTTCCCAGTCTTGGATCCATCTGTGTACCAGATTTTCCCCTGTAGAGTGTCCTTGAGCTGTGAGCCGTCCCACCCAGTTCTGTCTGGAATCAGCACTCTGAATTGGTTGTTGAAGCAGTATCGTTTCGGAATGTGGTCCGTTCTCGTTTCCAGCACGTCCCCGATCACGTTTCTAACGATGCTCATGTGTCCCGTTCCAACGTTCAAGTTGGGTGTATTCTGCAGTCTGGAAACACCAAGCCTTTCCTCCCCTTGCAACACTAAGTGAAGAGGAGGCAGTCCCATGAGTGCCTAATGAAACTTTCTCATAGGCTCGCCCCTATAACTTTTTTGTTTTTGAAGATAATGGAATGCAATTTGGAGGATCTGTATAAGACATAAAACTGCGTTTTTTTTACAAATAACTCAATTTGATGATAAACTGAGTAACTGGGAATATCAATTGCAAACAACTTCTTTCGATAACATTTTTCGATATTTTGCATATTAATGTCACTTTGATGTGAATTTAAAACATCGGCCGTTTCCTGCTTAGCCGCACGCCACTGGCAATAATCGATAGGTGCGTACTCAATCTAATTGAATGCACCAACTTTTATGAGGAATGAAATTTTCTGAGAAACGATTAATAAAAAAGTTTCCCTTACTGTTCCAACATTTTGGTTGACACTGTACCTACATATATGTACTCGGTATCCGTTAACAAATGAACTAACAACCATCGTGTGTCTGATAGACACTGAATAACACACGAAACAAGTAAGGTAGGTACACCGGGGTAAGTGGAAATCTGGGGCAAGTGGAACCCAGGCCTATTCTTCTAAAATTATTTTCTGTAATACAGCGCCACCTATTGCACACTAGCCCTTCCACATCCTTCAGATGCTTTGTGGTATATGGCGCCAACAGCGATTCATTTACACTTCGAATTCGGCAGTGGCGTGAACATTGGAGTTTTACGTCGCATAGTGGAAATATTTAAATCGATTCAAGTAAGGACTTCATAAACAATATCTCTTCGCATTCTAAACTCATTAGAAACGTATTTTAAGGCACGGCAAAAAACATACATGGGTTACACTGGCCCCAAAAAAATCACAAGTGGGGCAAGTGTAACCTACGATAGTTTCCACTTACAAGATGTATGTAGGCCAGCTTACCGAGAAGTTAACATGTCTAGAAGTGAAATTTTGTAGAAGAATTGGAAAGACATCGACATTCAATTGGCCTCATGTTGAAGACAGAAGTATTATCAACGAATGGGAGATTTTTATGCATTTACCTTCGCCTACAATAGATAAGAGAGGGAAAATCAAATTCAATATATTATTTGACTCTTATAATGTAGGATAAATGTCAATTTTGATATCTGTAATAAATTTGATTTGCAGTATACAGGGTGTCCCTGGACTTCCTCTTTTCCTCTCGGGAATGTATAGATGGGGTGAAAATATCACCAGTACTTCATATAACTTTTTTTCCTAAAATCCTTCGTTACCAAGTTACGGGCCCTCGAAGTTACAAAATGAAAAATGTTTTTCTTTGATAACTTTTCAAGTGAATATTCAAAATCAACAAAATTTTGGTGATTGACTAAATAAATGAATTACTTTGATGAGCTTTCATGCAGGAGTCAGTTGTTTTGCTACAAAGTCAGGAACGGGCTGCCCCCGATGGTCCACACCTCAAAACTTTTAAATGACTGGGATTTTTCAATATTTTTTAACAAAACAAGGTTACCTGGACCATTTCCTGAACAAAAGTACTCGTGTGGAAATTCGATCGGTGCAACGATTTTTGATAAAAATGCACTTTTGTTCGACGACATCTAACATGAGATGTCTACCATTATTCGAAAATATTAATTTTTAAGGAAAATGGAAATGATAGGTAAAATGTTCATAACGAATTTTTATAATGCAAACACGTTTACCTAACGAAACTCAAGAGCCTCAAGAGCAAACAGAAATGAAAAATCCGCTACAGAAACTGCTCGAAATGACCACCTTCTCTCTCTATACATTTTCTTAGTCTGCGAAGACACCCTCTCTGTACTTGAAATAGCATTCCAGGGTCGTTTCGTATGGCTTCACAGTGTAATGTTATTCTATTCAACAATGCATCTCTTGTGTGAATAGGTGTAGCGTAAACAAGGCTTTTTAGATGCCCCCACAGAAAGAAATCCAATGGATTTAAATCCGGAGACCGCGATGGCCATGAATATGGCCCACCTCTACCAATCCATCTATTGTGGAAAATATGGTTCAGATGGTCACGCACAATCAAACTAAAATGAGGAGGAGCGCCATCATGCATAAACCACATATCTCTTCGGGTTTGCAATGGAACATGTTCCAAAAGTCCATTCAAATCGTTCTGAATGAACTCCAAATAACGTTCTCCATTCAATCGGTCATGTAGAACGAATGGTCCTATAAGATGGTTTCCTATGATACCAGCCCAAACATTCACGTTGAATTTCCGTTGGTGTTTGGTTTGCAATATCCCATGGGGATTTTCTTCGGCCCATATATGGAGATTATGAGAGTTGATAACTCCATCTCTACTGAAACCTGCTTCATCAGTGAATAAAACTCGATTAATATCAATGAACCAATTGGCATATTCCAGTCGTGCTGGAAAATCTTGAGGTGTCATGGCATGTACCTTCTGGATGTGAAATGGGTGGAGCAGTTGTTCCCTAATTATTCTTTGAATAGTGGACTTGGATGTATGGAACTGTTCTGATAGATTTCTGATGCTCATTGAAGGATCATCAGCGACGGCTTCCAAAATATTTTCCTCCAATACAACGGTACGTACAGTCCTAGGAGCGCCCTCACCACCTCGTTTTGGCAAAACTGTACCTACAATAATATCGAAATAAAACAACGTGCTCAAATTAATTATCAATTATTACATACCTGTCTCCCTCAAGCTGCGATCGACACGCTCGAACGTTTCTCTTGACGGTACCGTTCGATTGGGAAAATGCTCGGAATACAGACGACGAGCTTCTGCAGCATTACAAAATGCTCGTCCATAAAATACATGCATATCTGCATATTCATTGAATGTAAACTGTTCGGCCATATCAAAAAAATTCTAAATATCCTATAGAATATTGACAATACAATGATAGTCATATGACAACGCACCACTCAACAAAACAAAATCGCATTCCAGTTTCTCATTTTTTATCAAAACTTTCTAAAAGGTTTTTTTGTCAACATCTGTGAAATAAATTGAACAAAATTATTCCCTGGATATTTTTCACCTGATCATGTGCAGCCGTTTTTGTAGTTTATTCGTTTGCTTTTTATTAGTATAAGTAAATATTTTTTCCGATGTGCGTTTTTTCAGCTAAATTTAGATTCGGGTTAAAGAATTTCTCCCATAAAATTATTATCAGTAATAATCCTCAACAGTTAAGCTGTGAAGAAGAATTTGAAACAATCAAATGTTGAGTTTCATGAGATTCAGATAACTGATCAACACGAAACGTGATTATTCCACACGTATACATACAAAATATGGAATGAATTCGATATTTCATAGTAGAGTAGCTTGTTAGTTTAAAAACACCACGAATCTACAGAACTTGATATTTGTTTTGAAAAAATATCTGCTTTCACAATTGTGAATTAAACTTCCATATAGGTACTGTACTTTTTGTTTACGACTTTATTTTAGCATACTTTGTATTATTCCTGTTATAAATGTTGTTGAATTAACTTTATCATTATTATTTCTGCTTTGAAAATTATTCATTTCAAATAATGGTGGACGAGCGGGTTTGATGTCGTCGAGTAAAACTACATTTTTATCAAGACTCGTTGCTCCGATCGACTTTCCACACGTATACTTTTATTCATAAAATTGTCCAAGTAACCTTATTTTGTTGAAAAATATTGAAAAATATCTGTCATTTCAAAGTTTTGGGGTGTGGACCATCGGGGGTAGTCTGTTCCTGACTTTGTAGCAAAACAACTGACTCCTGCATGAAAGCTCATCGAAGGAATTCATTTGTTTAGTCAATTACCAAAATTTGGATGATTTTGAATATTCACTTGAAAAGTTATCAAAGAAAAACATTTTTCATTTTATAACTTCGAGGGCCCGTAACTTGGTTACGAAGACTTTTAGGACAAAAAGTTATATGAAGTACTGGTGATTTTTTGACCCCATCTATACATTCCCGAGAGGAAAAGAGGAAGTCCAGGGACACCCTGTATAACAAGACTTGTTGTTTACACTTACCTCGGCAAACTTCATTCAGTTATGAATGCTAAAAAGTGCCATGGGTTACACTTGCCCCGGTACCACCGGGGCAAGTGTAACCCAATGATGACGAACAGGAGAAAACTCATAGAAAAAAATTGATAACCATGGTGATTTTCTATATTGGTACAAACTTGAAAGTAATGTATCTGCAATCAGCTCACTAAATATGACGGATGTTGAGTAATGAGTTTTCTTGTTTAGTCGGATCAAAGTGGAGGTACTGAAATTCGCGGTTCCACTTCCCCCGGTGTACCTTATTACCAATATTGGTCAACCCAATGAGACCAGATGATTGGATAGTACAATCTACTGTAGACCAGGTGGTGATTGAACTTTTTATGCTGCCTAGACGGCTGCTAGTTTCTTCTGAGGAATTTCTAGAATGGAGAATGACGCTATCACATGAAAACGAAATTGGATTAGCAATGTTGGATGTGTGAGAATTCACTTTCAAAAAGTCGAAATCAGTTACATTCGTAACTTCAACTTCATTCATTCATACCTTGATGTGGCACTTATTTTTAGCCCAGTTGGTGCACTAAGTTTTGCACTAAGTTTTACACTAAATGCAAAAGAAATCAGCAATGTAGCTGATTGATATAACAAAAAGTTCACTGTTTATTCAATTTCCTAAAGTCAAAAAGTGAAAAATAAAAATAACCGTCTTGTAGGAGAAGTTTTCTCTACCAAAAAAAAATTCTGCACGTTTTTGTCAGAGTAACTTATAGTTAGTCCGCAAAAAAAATCAATTACGAACTTATGCATACTACGCACGGGATGTCTGGTCAGAATAATTCCAGTAGAAAAGACTCGAGAAAAGATCATTACCCAAACCGAGGATGCCCTATTCAAACTACCTAGAAACGACGCCGAAACCATCAGGCGCGAGGTTGCCAAAATCTTATCTTCAGCCAAACCCCCTTCCACAAATATCCGTTCTGCTGAGAGACACGCCCTCAAAGAATTAAATCAAAATCCCGATATAGTCATTCTTCCAGCCGACAAAGGGAATTCCTACGACCGTCATCCTGAATTCGTCGGATTATTTCGGCAAAATGAACTCCCTCATCAACACAAATGAATACAAGATAGTGACCGATTACCTTGAGAAAACCACCAAAGTCCAGATCAATAAATCGCAACTTCCATCAGACGTCAAGTCTCTGTTGATACCGATTCACAAACCCGGAGCCCCTCTCAGACCCATTGTCAGTGCGTTCAACTACCCAACCCAACGCTTAGCTATAGTTCAAACATCCCAATCCCAGCACGTAGAAAACTCTTACCATTTTATCAATCGAATTAATGAATTCAACATATCCAATTCCGACATCCTAGTTAGCTTCGACATCGTCTCCCTATTCACCAACATCCCTATTGATGAGATCCTCACGATTTTGAAAAACAAGCACGACATATAACAAGACAATTGGGTGGCACGATTAAAAAGAGTATTTGCTTGTACTTCAAGTTAATGCTACGTGTTGTAGTTTTCACTTCATAAAATCAAAGCATTTACTCCACATAATTCTTGAAGTAACACTTAAGTAAGTACTAGTAGCAATTACTCTATACTTTGCTTTATTTACTTCGATATATAAAAGGTAATACTGCAGTACTTACTAATGTTGTCAAGTATTTCCTCCATTTGGGAGTGTTTGGTGTAGTTTTTAAGAAGCTACTCATAAATTAACTTCATATCTTCAATTGAAAAGGTGTTATGGCTTTTTTCATTAATTGTGGTAGGAAAAGGATAGAAATGTGTGATTGCTACTATCAAGCTCTGTACTTTTATGTTCAATAAAAACAATGTTGAATGGATAGCTAGAGAGTTCTTAGGAAATCATATTGAGATGAGGGGAGCAGCTTTATCAAATTTAACGAAAATGGAGGTATTTTTAAGGGCTCTAAGTAATCCGGGGTTTCAACAAGGAGTGGGTGTAGATGTCGGGGTACATCAAACAACTGTGTCAAAAGTAATGAAAAGAGTTTCACAAAAAATTGTGTACTCCCACATCTTCAGCAACCTCGGCACTTGGATCAACACTATCATTACTCTCACTCATGATTATCAAGTACCACAGAACAAACAACAACAATCGAATCAATTTGAGGTTAATCACGTACTAGTGTTTACTAGTAGTTTATACTTCCAACCTAAGTCAACACTTCCCATCGAAGAATTTACTTTATGTAAAACGTTATACTCCACAAAATACTAGGAAGTAAACGCTCTTACTTGAAGTACAAGCAAATACTCGATTAAAAAAACTTCCTTGTATTTTGTGGACTATAATGTTTTATAAAAAGTTAATTACTGCAGTATTAACTTCTATATATAGAAGTATATAAAGCAAAGTATAGAGTAATTGCTACTTAGTTAAGTGTTACATCAAGAATTATGTGGAGGAAATGCTTTGATTTTTTGAAGTGAAAACTACAACATGGGATCCCCTCTCTCACCTGTGACTGCCAACATTTTCATGGAAGATTTTAAAACCAAAGCCCTTTCTTCAGCCACTTTTAAACCTTCCTGCTGGTTACGATACGTTGATGACACTTTCGTCATTTAGCCCCACGGAAGAGATACCCTGGATTCTTTCCCGACCCATCTGAACGATGTATACCATCACATTCTCTTCACGATGGGGAATAGAGAGCAATTCAACTATGCCATTCTTAGATTTACAAATCACAAAAAATCCCCTACAAAGGTTTTTCATATACTGTTTATATAGAAAACCGACACACACAAACCGATATCTCAACTCAAAGTTCCACCATCATCCGTCGCAACTCAACTCCGTCATAAACACTCTGATATCTCGCTCCATTCGATTAACTGATGACCACAACAGACAATCCGAACTCCACAACGTGAAACAAGCTCTTCTCCAAAATGGCTACAGATCAGACCACAAAAACAGAAACTTTCAAAAACAACTTCAGAAGTCATCAGAAAACAAAATCGAACCGCAATTTGAAGACCACCCATCCAAAGTCTTCTTCCCTCACATCAAAGGGGTAACAGACAAAATCAACCGCGTTTTCAGGAAAGCCAATATCAAAACCATCTTCACCACCTTCACCACAGAGCAAAAGCTGTCACTCCTCATCAGATCAACGAAGGACAAAATTCCCAACGAAGACCACGGTATTTACGAAGTTCCCTGTTCTACTTGCCCCCATTCGTATACAGGGTGTCCGGTAAACCTTGTACAACATTGAAACTGGTGATAGACCAGGTCATGACTATTCAGAATATCGGAATTTCACCTCAGTAAAAATATCACCATTTTTGAGATAATGGGCATTTTAAGAATTTCTGGAAAATCGCTACCTCACCTTCGATTTTTGAGTACCATGTATAAAAATTGAGAGAAATTCAAATATCTGTGCTGCTGAAGATTACTGATGAGTGATGCTTTTAGACGTACAGAACAGTTTTTCAGAAAGAGTACAATTTTTTCAAGAAATTAGGGTAAAATGACAGATTTGAGTCATCAATTTAAAAAAAAAAGTTTGACATTCTTGTCTGAAAGAAACCTAATCAATTGGAAGTGGACATTCATTTCAAAAGAATGATCATTTTGTCCAGACTCTACCATGGTATTGAACAAACTATAATTATTTTTGGAGGAAGTGATTTCCATTGAATTAGGCGTGGTTTTATTCTAGGCTTCCATCAACTCTTATACTTACGCCCAAAAATTTTTTATTTCGATTTTATCAAGATAAAATGTGGAAGTGATTATCAATAATAAAGAATAGACTGCTTGGTAGCATCAAATAGTATGTCAATAAAATTAACTTTTCATGTAATTAAGCCTAATAAATTTATCGAATAAGATGTCGATTATCCGACATGGCACCGATTAAAACGAATTCTTGTGATAAATGTCGCAATTGCCCAACATCTAGATTCCAACGAACTTTCAGAGACCAACAGATACAGAGGGTGTAACCAAATTAGTGCGAAATTTTTTAGGAGGTGAATCATTGCCGAAAATTGAAAATTTTTCTAACTCCTGCGTTGTGTCCGTAGAAGCAATAGTTTCCTGATGAAAAAATAAAATATAGCATTGTGCATGAACGGATCTTCTGTAAATAGAATTGAAAAAAATGTAGTAGGTGGCTGTCATATTTTGTTTGAACAACTTGTGACTTCTGTCAAAATTGTTTGAAACTATTCCGCTTGTTACATTCAGTGATATTTATTTCTTCATCATACCTTACACACGTTATACTCCCCGAGAATATGCGCATATGCACTACATTTATGGTAAATGTGGAGGTAGTGCTACTGCTGCAGCAGAACTTTATGCAGAACGATATCCGATTGCACAATGCCGCTCAGAGAATCGCTGATTTGGGGGCTATAATCTATAACCCATTTGAAAAGGTTCTTCTTGAAAATATGTTGAATAATCGTCATTGTGGTTTATAAACTGAAAAAAAAGATAGGGCTTATAGTTAATAAATATTTGTTTGGGTGCCTTTTATTTACAATGAATAAAGAAAAGAATATTTTATTTCGTACAAGGTGATTTTATTTAATATTAGTAAATGCGATAATAAGATATATTAATAAAAAATTAATAGTTTGTTTGAGGTCGATATGTTTATAATTAACAATATAAATTTATTCCTAATGAAATCATTTGTTGGGTGATATTACTAAAATTGTATTCATTAATAATTATAAGTTTATTCAAAGTGAATAAGTCTTAGTAATAGATAATAAATTAATACTCATTGAAAATACCGCGCTGCCATTATTATCAAATCTCCGCGATAGGTGCCGTGGTGGCTTCGCTATGATGGGCCACGTGTCACGTCGTACGTCTGGGGGTCTGGGTCTCTCTCGTTGTTTGTCTTCAAGTCGTGTGGTGTGTGGTGCCATTTGTGAATGTTGTGTAGGTTAGGTCGCGTGTTATTTTAATGTGATTGAAGTGAACTAAAAAGACTAGAAGACTATAACACGTATAATAATTATATGCGTGGTTTGTGCATCTAATCTACAATAAGACGTCTGTTGGAAAAATCAAAAGTACCTACTTAATAACGCAGTTCATCAAGGCGGTCTCGCGTCATAAGCATGGATCAGGTTCAGGAGCTGGAAAAGTTCCTGAATGATAACAGTTTTGTTGATTTGATAAATATTGATATTGATAGTGATTTGATTCCAATTTCTTCCATATTGAATTTTGTTTATTGTTTGTTATGTACAACCGTTTATTTTTAATGAATAAAACATATTAATAATGAATATGTATTTATTGAATGGTAATGAAATATTGGGTATTAATAAATATTCTTTATTTATTATAAATAATGTTTTATTTACAGTTGATAAATCTATAGTTTATTGAAAATTGATTTGAATTAGCTATTAATGAGGAATATTTAAATAATTTAAATGCATTATTTGTTTCTAATAAATAAACGTTTATTCCGCAATATTCAAATAAATGATTTATTAGAAGTTAATTAATTTCGTTAACTATGAATAAACTGTTTTTTTCAGTGTAGTGTATGTTGATTCAAAAAAACGTTGAATTATTATTTACTTCTTTACATCTCATTGAATGCTTCTAAGCAGTTGATTCGTTATTACTCATAATTATTTAATCATTCCATCTTGATAGGATAAAAATAAAAGACATTACTGACAAAGTCTAATGGAGTTGATTTTAGCTCAAAATAACATCACACTCTAATTTAATCGAAATTCTACTCCTTCCAAAAATAACTATCGTATGTTTTATACCATGGTAGAGTCTGGACAAAAGGGCATTCTTTTGTAATGAATATCCACTTCCACTTGGTTATGTTTTTTAAACAATAATGTCAAACTGTTGTTAAAAACATTGGTGAAACTCAAATCTGGCATGTTACCCTCATTTCTTGAAAAATTGTATCGTTTTCTTGAAAACTGTTTTGTACGTCTGAAAGCATCACTCATCAGTAATCTTCAGCAGCAAAGATATTTGAATTGGTCTCAATTTGTAGACATGACACTCAAAAATCCAAGGTGAGGTAGTGATTTTCCAGAAATTAAAAAATACTCATTTTCTCGAAAACGGTGAGATTTTGACTAAGTTGAAATTCCGATATTCTGAACAGTCATGACCTGATCTATCACCAGTTCCAATATTGTATAAGGTTTACCAGACACCCTGTATAGGAGAAACTTCAAAACAGATCCAATCGAGACACTAGCTCCGCCATAAAGATCCTTAATATATTTTGCCTCAATTTTTCATTTTTCATTATTCAGGTGGTCACAGTTTGGTATGGAAAAGTAGTAGGTATTTGGTTATAGTTTTCGCAGTTTTAATTGAATATTTTTGTGAATTTTGTGAAAAGTGGAGAAATTTTGAAATCAAGCAAATAATACCGATGAAAAAGAGTTGATTATATATTGCCAGTAACAAATGACACCCTGTATAATCAATTGATTTAAGCATTGTGATCTGGAGATTTAAGGAAACTCTGAAACAGAAATTGATGTTAATTTTGTGTAAAAAATCCCTAATGTGTTTTTCCCAATTTTTTACTGTTTCATCAACATAAAGGTAGGTATTCCTGAGTACTATGATTTGAAAAATAAAATTTAAAATAATTTTATTCTCAATGAAATATGAGGGTGTGGCTGCTCAAAGTGATACACACTGTATAACCGGGAATTTTAGGAAAAGAAGTTTTTTTATTTCAGGTTTCCCTTCCAAAATTTCGTACAATTCGCTACTGGCATGACTTACTATGATTCTTGAAAACTTTCAGTGCCAGCCTCGTATTTGAGATACGAGTCTCTGACCGTAAAATATTCGCCATTCTGTGATGAAACCATATACATCCATGCTTATCCGATGAAATTAAAAACGTGCCCTTCGTTTTTATTACCAATAACAAAGCACATTCCAGTCGCTCGGCTATTTTAACTGCTCTAGCAATCTGAGTTAGCAACAATTAAAGTTGGCGATATCGCAAATTGATACCCGTCAATATCATAATATAATGTAAAATATACCCACAAAAACTATTATCGTATTATGTGCGAGACATGGTGCTTCAGTTCTGATATAAAATCGGCGATAATGATAAAATGGGCGTCGATTCCATCGGCTCCACATGAGAATATGTCGGTTAGTAGGTGACCAGAGGCGTGCCAAAGGGATTTGTATGCGATTAAGAAAGAAAGTCACCAATTTTGACGTGTATTTTCCAGAAACCCAATATCATTATTGCCTTTCATCAGAGAGGCCAGTAAAAATCTAATGTAGAGATTTATGGAGAACATAAAGACGCGGTTAACGACAAAATTGGGTCAGAGACGGACTTGGCTCGACTGGCGCTCTATGCTCTACCACGTGTCTAAGTATGTGTTTTCGCTCTTTTAATTCTTATTTGTTTGTAGTCCCATAATCAATCCGAATAGCCAAACTTTTCGCGTGTTTTATTAAAATGTATCTTAAATGTATGTTAGAGTTATGAATTTCCGATTTTATCAATAATAACAGATTGTTTAAAATGGAAAGTCACAACAAAACATTGGTAAATCGGATATTCACGATACTCAGATAGTTAGGTTAAGTTAGATTAGTTAGTTAGAGTGTTTACTGGTATAATTATTATACAGTGAGCACGTAAAGGTTGGAACAAATTCGTTAAATGCTTGATATGGCCATTAGGAGAAATAAGCTCAGACACGTCGATTTTATTTTTCAGTTACGCATTTTTTGATCAAATCATATTCTTGATGACGTAATCACTGTTCGAGTTATGACGTCATTATATATTTTTTTAAATGGCATTACCCTATTTTGATAATACTTTCAAAAAGAACGCATTTTTCTGTGTATGAATGTCATATTTTTTCTTATGCTACATAACCTTATGTTCGAGAAATAAAAGATATTTCATTATTCATAGTAATGTAATATTAGATATGTTAACGTAAACTTCTGACTTAAGGGATCCCCACAAAAATAATCTAGTGGGGTTAGATCATGAGATCTAGCTGGCCATTCTAAAAATCATCGACTACTATCGAAATCATCTTCATTAAGTTCATGATTCATATGAGTATTTTCTTCCAATTGTTGATCTTCCGTAACGCCTGGACGACCTTTCGTATAATTATCACCTACATTGTCAAAATTTCTAAATTTTGCTTCGATTTTGATCGCTGTCCAACGTGTAATAGGTCTATCGGGATATTTATAGTTAAATAAGTCACAAACCTCAGCTTGCGTACTAGTCTTATCCCCATAACCTGAAATCATTAAAATATCTTTGCGTTATTTTTCGCTTTTTGCATGGTGTCGATAACTTATTTATACCACAATTATTTGATAGCCAACTATTATTGTTAAGCAGAATTTTAGAAACATATTTACGTACAGTCAGTGTCTAGTTGCATTAGACCAATTAATGTATCAAACGTCTGTTTTAAAATGACTAAAAAAGAATAAGTGGCACCCATATGAAGTGAAAGTAATTCATGAACTTAATGAAGATTATTTCGATCGCAGGATTTTTAGAGTTTCCAGCTAGATCTCCTGATCTAACCCCACTAAATTTTTTTTGTGGGGATACCTCAAGTCAAAAGTTCACGTTAACAGACGTAATATTACATTATTGTGAATAATGAAATATCTTTTATTTCTCGAACATGCGGTTATGTAACATAAGAAAATATATGACATCCATACAAAGAAAAATGCGTTCTTTTTGATGGTATTATCAAAATAGGGTATTGCCATTTGAAAAAAATTATGATGACGTCATAACTTGAACAGTGATGACGTCATCAAAAATATAAGTAGGCCAAAAGATGCGCCACCGAATAATAAAATTGACATGTCTGAGCTTATTTTCCCTAATGGCCATATCAAGCATTTAACGAATTTGTTCCAACCTTTACGTGCTCACTGTATAATGTTTCTTTGCGCTGCCTATAATAGGATTGTAAAATCTGTTAGGCAACCTATTTTTGTAAAATAAAAATAAATGAAAAAATTAAAGGAACCGTACAGACTAGATAAATACATATTTTATTGATTTTATTGGTGTTCCATTCATTTTATAGTATTTACACAAGTCTTGGGAATATGCTCGTACATACTATCACATGGAAATACATACATAAACAGATACACATAAAAAATGTATCATGAAGTCACAAAATTAAAAGCTGAGCTAGAAGGCTTGTTTCAACAAAAAAGTTTTTATTCTGATTTTGAATTCATTATTTGGTAATCATCTTATCGTTTGTGGCAATGAATTGAAAAATTTCACATCCCAAAAGTTGGGTCCATTTTGACATCTTTTTAGGCGGCAATAGTTTGTAATTAAGTCATTTTATGTCTAGTATTATGGTTATGTATATTATCTGGACTTCATAGTTCAATAGGTTATTTTTTATAAATATTAAAAATTCCATGATATAGAGGGAGGGAAAAGTTAGTATATTTTGTGTCACAATCACCAATGAGTTCCGGTAATCATCTCTATAACTGATGCCGCCCAGTATTCTAATTGATTTGCGTTGGTGGTGAAATTTCTATTACAGTCTGTTACATGTCCCCAAGCGACAACCAAAGAGACTAAACTAACAAGGAGGGTTTAATAAGCTCTAGCCAATCAGAATCTTGTAGCATCAACTGGTCATAGTGACGTACTTGGATATGAGTACAGAGTCGAACTCGAACCAAGCAACAAAACTGTCAGCAGTAACTCTCATATACCAAGAGCTAGTCCGTCACTGTCTATAGAGAACGGCGGCCAGGACACGTCCAACTACGTCACATTTCGTCACAAATGTTCTTTCATCTCTCTCTATCAGTGTCCCCATTGTCTTATGGGGATTATACTCTCCTGTAAAATAATGTTTAGTCTCCTTGGGCGACAACACCATAAGAAATAATGGATTGATATAGTGGAAAATCTGCTGCTCGAAGAGCGGTACACCAACTGTGGTTTTTTCTTTTGTCGATTTTTTCTACTCTTTGTCTATTTCTTTCTACTTTACACTTTCCAAATAAAACTTAACCATCTTTACACTATTTTCCTCGCTATTTTCAGAGAAATTGTATTTTTCGTATTTCAAGAGAATTTTATGTGATACACAGTCAAATGCTTTACTTACTCAGATCGCTAAATGTTATTTCTGTATACCAAATGATTTTGTTATTTTGTTACTGAGGTCTTATATTGCCATTTCGGTGTTTTTTCATTTTAGAAATCCATACCTACTGACAGTATGTAAATGTGTCATTATTTTCGAAGTGATTTTTGAGCCCTACATTTTTCAAACAACTTTGTTATTATTGAGAGAAAAGGTATTGGTTTGTAATTTGTTGGAACATTTGGATTTCCAGATAAGTATTACTAGTGCTTCTTTTAACACAGAGGGAAAAATGCAGTCTTTAAAACATTGGTTGCACAGTTTTGTAAGAGGGATTAAAATTGAATTTTTTATGCATTCGATAACTTCAACATTTAGACCATATATATCTCTACTAGGTTTAATTTTTAAATAGTTTTTTACCTCTCTTACTTCATTATACGTAACTTCAGTGAAAGAAATTCAAATTGTGTAGTTTATCTAAAGGGTCTAAGCTTGAGCTTTCTATTTGATGAATAGATTTCTTGCATTATTTATCAAGTATAGTAATTATTGAAGGTATCAGGTAAAATTTCTGGATGTTAAATTTTTTGTTCGTTTGCTCTATTTTCGTTTATGATGTTCTACATGTATTTATTTGGATTTTTTACTTTTTTTATACGGTTATTTTTTTCTGACTTTTTACTTCTTGTTTGAGGTTTATTTCTTTTAACATAGTTTTTTTTCGTGAAATGACTCATTCAAAGCTTTCTTTAGTCTTTTGCTGAAGATTTCCATTTTATCATCAGTATTTGTTATTTTGTCGTCAATAAATGACCAATCTGTATTTTGGACGTTGTTGCAGAATTGAAATTTACCTGCATTTGCTATAGGTCCGACATATATTTTTTGTTTCTGATCTCAATTTGTTCTGATGAATTTCAAAATTTGTCCGTGATGGTCAGATAAGTCTGTTTATATTGTTGAAGTCTCGCTTAGATTAAGTACATGCAAAATTTATGAATATATTATCAATACAATTGATTGTCTTCTATGGTAGTCAACAATCATTTTCTGGAAACCAAATGACTCCAGCAAATCACATGGGACTATACTTTCATTTTATATTGTACATTGAAATCTCCTGCCAAGATGATATTTCTTGTGCAAACGATTTTTGAAAAAGAATTCTTTACGGAGTTTAAAAAACTGTCAAAATCCCCACTTGGAGATCTGTGTAAACCCGGCACTGTCCATAATTTGTAGTTGTTGCCAGTGGATCAAGAGAAATATAACAAGACCTTGATAAATAGTCGACTATTTTGATTGCATCTGAGTTTGGATTGTATTTTGTAATAATTTATAGACATCTTAAAGAAACCAAACAGACTACCAAGTTTAAGCCCGTCACTATCCACAATTTGTAGTCGTTGCCAGTGATCAAGAGAAATATAACAAGACCTTGATAAACATTCGACTATTGTGATTATAACTGAATTTCGATTATATTTTATAATAATATAATGAGACATAATATTTCGAGTCAAATTATTAATAAAAGACTACTTAATTCAGCAGCAAAAGAAATATCAGATGAGTAATCAAGGTCGGCTTATATTTACGAAGATTAATTCTTGAATCCAATTCATTGTATTATCAGAGAGTCATTCATAAAATGAATCAATTTGGAATAATTTATTCGAAATATCAACAACAACAAACAAAATCTAAACAGAAACATCACCAGCTGCATGAGTTATCAATTGAAATGTTTTAAACATTTCCACCATGCCTAATTTGTGAAATTTGTTTAGTCCATTTTGAAAGATTGTTTTCCTACAACTGCTATGAAAAGTAGCGTATTTCTCATAGCTTACTTAATTTCAAAACGATGTATTGCTCATACTGTGAGAAATATCTTTTTTCTCCGATTGGCAGCAAATATTAATTTTGCTGACACATATCAATCAGCAAAGTATTACTTTTCCTGCCTAGGCAGCAAAGTGGGTACTTTGCTGCCGCGACTTCAAGTATCTTCCTATATCTAGGCCATTTTTAACATTCATAGTTGCCTTCAACATGGAATATACAGACCAAAGGGTAGAACTCTTCATTGTTTGAGATAATCCAGCAAAATAAGCAAGTAATACATTCTCCGAAAAAGTCTTCGCATTTTTCTCCATGCAATAATCCATAAATCGTTTATAATTTCCTTCATATTTCATCCGAGACTTCTCCGGCAACAAATTCAACTCTATATTTTTTGCCACCTCCCTTATTTCTGGAGGAGTAAGTGCTTCTAGGTCGCAATCACTGTCCATTATATAATAATTTAAATATACCGATATTTTTTCGCACAACTGTCAGAAATTTCATGAATTGTCAAACTATAATTATTATGGACATTTCCATAGCAACCAACCATTCCAACAACTGCGATTTCTATCAAATTTTATTTTAATTGAACACTACAGGGAATTGTAATAATTTGCAAATACAATATCCTCCTATATCATTATGAACAATCGGAGAAAAAATTATATGTTCAACTCAGCAGCAAAGTAGATTGACTGCCTTAGCTGAATTCCTATCCTCGCTACGCTCGGCTATGAATTCAGCCTCGGCAGTCAATCTACTACTTTGCTGCCTAGTTAAACAAATAACTATTCTCACGGCACTTTGCCCACAATCAACAAAAATCGACAAAAACTAGTTGGCTGCTGTTCATTTTTAGATAGTTATCAGAACTGTCAGATTATAGAAGTTTTTTAAACTCTTCAGATAGTTTTCATTCGTGCTTTCATAAAAATCGCAATTTCTATTGAATATTATTTCAATAAGACTTACTCATAATACTCCGCCAAAGATATTGGAAAAAGCTGCGAAAGTAACGTTGGATTTATTGCAGGAAATTTCAAAAAAAGTATGAATTGGCATACGAAAAAATTATGTATCTGTCAAGAGATAGGGTATTTTAATGTTATTGTAGTTGTGCAGGTGTAGAAAAAATAAATATTGAGGTATATTACTTGTATTTTTTAAATTTTTGCAGTTGTAGTAAAAGTATAGTGTGAAACATGTGGGAAAAGTACTTTTTCTCACGGCACTCGCCCTTCAGGCTGGTGCCACAAACTTCCACACTCGTGAGAAAAGTTTGAACTTTCCCCACTTGTTGCACAAAATACTATTTCTCTCAACAGGCTAATTATTATTGTACCACAGTGAGTTTCATGTTTTCCAGAACGGATTTGGAGTTAGGAAAAAGGGTGGACATGTAAATCTTGGTCCTTTTTTAAATAAATTTTCTGAACAATCTAAATAGACAGCACTGTGGGTTTTGTTCATTTTTATTATGCCACTTGCTGTCAGCACATTTATGTTTTTTTTTTTGGCAAATCATTGGATCGTATTATGTCCTACCTGATTTATTACCTCCATTTTGAATATCAAATTTGAAATGTTCCATCAACGCCATGCTCATTCTCATTCCAGTTACATTTGGTTTTATACAGGCTTCAGTTATAATACTTTTTTCAAAGAATAAATATTTCGTGACAGAACAAGGTTTTTTTATTTGACTTTTGATTTGATTTTTTCTTTGTAAAAAAATAACAAAACAATATAAATTGCAATAAACTATCTGCAGGAACAGTAACCTTTTTTAAAAGTCTTCCTGGGGATTTATCTGCGGTACTTGTCTCTTGGCATTACGTGTGTTTTGAAAACTTTTGAATTCGCATGCTTGAAATGGATCAATTTTTATGCAACCTCAGAGACGGAAATAATAGTCAGTGACGTCAGTTACTAGGTCAGAAGCAACCGAATAAGGGCTGCTGGAATTCCCTTTCCTGAATCTAAGAATACGTCACTGACTATTATTTCCGTCTCCGAGTATGGGTAATACTTCTTGAAATGAAATTCTTGAAGAATTTTTGCAGTGGAATTTCACAGTAAGTATATTCTTTATAACCTTCGTCCTTTTCTTCTTCATTTAATTTATTTTATATGCCAGGCAGAATCTTCAACCTTTTGTATGGATTAGTCAGTGTGCGGCTTTTGGAAAATATTGAATACGGTAGATTAGACATTTAGGCAACATATCAATTTGATTTCAAGATGGAAAATTAAAACTCTACGAAGAGTTTTTTTATGTTATGCAGGGTGTTCCAAATTATGTTAAATTATTGACAACTCCGTTATTATGATGCTACGAATTTGGTTAAATGAGCAAACTAGTGGTATTTCTAATGGTCTCCTCGATGTTAGAGACAAAAAAACTTAACAGTCGCGTTTTCAAAATATTTAATTAAGTAAATGATATGTTTTTAATGGAACACCCTATGTTTTATTCTGCATTCCAATTAGTAACTACTTTCTCAACATCTTTTCAAAGCTGTGTTATGCTCCGCCACTGCTTTATTTTAATTAACAACTAGTTGTTTATATGTAAATGTTCCTGTTTTGTCTTGTTACACGTTAACATACTTCATCTTTTATTTATGTGATAAAACGATATTGTATTAGCAACGCTAAATAAATAAATAAATAAATAAAATCAAAGCTCATATGACTTTTTTCCTAAAGTTGAAAATAAGACTGTTTTATTAATAGGAAATATTTTTAACAATCGGATTTGATAGAGCACTATAAAATATGAAATAAATGTCAAATGTTCAAAAACACCGACTTTTTGTTGAACACATATTTGGGCCCCTCTCTTGACATTACGTGTTGCATTCAACACAGTTCGGCCATCAATTCTATTAATTATAATTTCAATATGAGTTTTCAATTTATCTACATAATTATGTATTTTGTACACCTCATTTTTTTTAAATTCCCAAAAATGTCAAAATTTTATTCTTATTATTTGTTTGTACTCTCCGGCAAAACATTCGAACCCTTTTGAATTTTCGCATTTACTCTACCTGAGTCTTTTGCTGTCTACAATAAGCACTTGCAATTGAGTCTTCGTGGAAGAACGTTGCACAAGTTTCTGTCAGGTGTAGTTCAATATCCGTCGTGGTATTAGCCAGGGAAGTAGTTGTTTTCTGTCTGCCTCAGATTTTCCACTTTGTGGAAATATTTGGAGATAAGGGTACTTCGACTTTGTCGATTTTATTCTTATCATTTGTTCGTACTCTCCGGCAAAACATTCGAACTTGTTCGAATTTTCGCATTTACTCTACCTGGAGTCTTTTGCTGTCTCGAGGAGTGCTTATTGATTTTCCTGTCGGGTGGCGTAGCGACTGACTTACTGTAAGTCGCTGCTTCTTATTAGATAAACAATAGGTTGTAATTCATTTGGTTGCGGGACGAGACAACTCAAAGTTGTCGGACCTACCCTTGCACTGATGACTTTGTCGATTTTATTCTTATCATTTGTTTATACTCTCCTGCAAAACATTCGAACTTGTTCGAATTTTCATTTTTGACAAAATAGTTAAGGCTTTCGCGGCCGAAGTTTTCAGTGTCACAATTTTCACTCGGGTTTGAAGGTCGTCGCTTTTTGGAATTTCTTCCTAACGTTTCGTTTTTCGCTATCGCGAGCGGCTAGCTTCTTCAAAGGCTTATACATCATGAATAATCTCAGATGGCTGGAGATTCCGTCTGCGGAGATTGTATTTATTCTAACTTAGGTTGTCTTGTGCGTTAATTACCGTATCTGGATTTGACCCCTTTCTACCTGTCGGTTTAAAGTCGTTGATATCCTTTGTTATTTCAGAATTGCTTATTACCGTAAAGCCGGCGCTACACGATGCGTCGAACATTAGCTCCAACGCTGGACCGAACATTTGAGTCAAAAAGTTCGACAGTTGGTTCGAAAAATGTTTCTGCCACACGGTGTAACGAATGTTTGAAGCATAAACGCTTGAAGCAAGTGTGGTACAAACATTTGCCTCTATATCACCATGGATAATACAGACGTTGCAAATGCAGATTTTATTACCTACTTTTACATGAATTACTCAAGAAAACCTACTACTGAAATATTATTTTCCGATAATGCATTATCACTAATATTCATTATGTATTATTTTTCTAATACAGTTTAGAAACTTTTGTATGAGCGAATACGAAATAAGACACTGTTGCCGTAATTATAATAAAAAATAAACACACTTTTTCAAAACACATGAATTCAATATCAAACACTACCACTGCTCATGTCGAACCACTAAACGAATCTACGAGTCGTGTAGCTGTGCATCAAATCAACGAATGTATTCCTTCCAACGTTCTAGGAATTCCTTTGACTTGGGTCAAGAATACCGACAATAGCCCGAACGTGGTCCAACGCGAACGTTGGAAGCTGGACACTGGTAGCTCGCAGGTTTGAAGGTCGGCCACACGATGCGACGCACTGTCAAGCCTCCAACGTTGGAGGGTGTTCGTGGCATCATGTAGCGCCAGCTTAACTGGGTTAGGCATATTTTCGATAACATTAGTTGGCACCTTTTTGCCTGCTGTCTTAATGTCGTAGTTTTCTTTTGTTATTTTGGAAATTCTACGAGCGGGATTCCATATTCAGTTGAGGTTCACAGCTTCTTCTTTTCTGTTAAAATTCTCCGTTTGTTTGTGGGTCTCTATTGCCTCCCGTACAAGTCGGCTATGGTATCCCTGGTTGGGGGCAAGAAGGTTTACGTCCTCAAACAGAATCTTGTGGTTTCCTTCACTGAGCGCGTGTTCTGCAACTGCCGACTTGTCCGTTTGGCCTAATCTGCAATGCCTCTGATGTTCCTTCAGCCTTGTTCCCATCGATCTTTTTGTGGTTCCGATGTATACCTTTCTTCAAGTGCATGGTATGCGATATACCCCCGCTGCAGATAGTGGGTCTCTTCACACTAGCGGAACGTCCCTCCAGAAATTAAAGGAACAGGAAGTTCAATAACAATGTCATCCTCGTAATGAAATCTTTGTACCTTTTTTTCTGGAAAGATAACTTTATCATTAGCAACTTAACCATATTACCACTCGTAGAGTTGAACGTATTTCATTAAACATAAAATTCGGTATTATACCTAGTCAAACCATAAAACATTATTTTAATAATCTAATTCAGTTATTTTATTTTCATAATTTTCTATCTAAATCACCTTGTAAATATGGCTTTGAGTAGTTGTCAATAGATAAAAAAGTCAAGAAAAGCGATCTTGTCTTATCATTGATAAATTATATTAAAAAAACGGTCTAAATCAGGATTATTTACATAATCAAAGGTCAAAGACAGTTACACCCACTATGCACAAATCAATCATTTTGCCATTATAAACAGTGGTATTTAGAGTGTGTTTAGAGTATGGTGTTGGATGACAGTCCCAGTATGCACCCCATAATTGTGTCCCAATATACAACACTCTACCTCTTTCAGGTTATGAATTTCTGTAGTCAACAAAAACGTAAATATAAAAAATAATAATAATAATAACTCGTCTTTATTCATCAGATGCAGGAACAAATAAAAAAAATATATAATAACAAATAAATAAATATATAAAATGATAATATGAAATTACCTTAATACCTAATCTGCAAATATGAAAGGCGGAGTATCAGCAGAATGCTGTTTTTCAACTCAAACTCAAATATTGAACTTAGCTTGTAAACACTTTAGGCGACTATTTCAAGCACTTGTCAAATGAACCAATCAGGACCTCCCAAGTTCGGATTATCCATAATACCAAACTTGACTCTTGACTCTGATTGGTCTGTCAAGTTCGGTATTTTCAGATTTGTGCATGTGACAGTTAAACCTAAACGTCAAATATAAGTAACTACGCTATGCACGCATTTACAAATTAGCATGTTTGGTATAAATTCTATCGAATTAATCAATGTTTCCTGTTTATTGAACTTTATTAATTTCTCAGATAAACTTCTCAACTTTTTTGTCGATTTCTTCTAATTCTGCCAAATTGCAAATGTTATACCTTTCACTTTGTTTGTGGAATAGTCTCATAAACTTCCACTCGTGATTGAAGTCTGTCTTTTATTTCTGAACTCAACTGAATTGTATCGAGAAAACACCACTCGTCCTGCATACTCGACCTGCGGACTCTTTCTGCTGACTCGTGGTGTTTTCTCGAAGAAATGCAGTTTCGTTCAGAAATGAATCGAAAGGCTGATATTATTACTACCGATAAGTATGTAGAAACATTTTCACATATATCAATTGGAAAATAACGCCGATATCGACTCGATTTTAACTCGAAAATAAAAACTTTGTCTCTTAGAAATCAGGTGATTGCTCAATATTTCTAACTGGTAATAAAGGACAGTACACATAAATGTCGCTCCAATTAATTCAGATTTGTCTGCCCTAAGCAGCGATCGTTTCAAAACTTGCTTCTTTCACTCACGAATTTATAATCACGTACCCTACAAAATTCAATTGTTTTCATTTGCTATTCTTCTTGCGTACAGTGTTATTTGGTACACAGGCGGCAATGCCCTTATCGATTTTTTCTTGTCTGGACTCTCCCCAACGATTATTGAATGTAGCACATCATGAGCATTCGATGAATTGTGCCTAACACAGCTTTGAGAGGTTTTGACAGATGTTTATTATTTGGTAGCCATGTCCATTTTCGTCGCTATGCATCATTGTGAGAATAATTTATTCTCGCTTATTAAGTAATACATTATTGAATAGGGATATTTGCATTGAATAACAAATGACTTTACCCCTTAATAAAAGAGTTGTATTTTATGTAACAATTTAGTCCAAAAAACGAGGAAGCGGCCCAATGTTAAATGTGCACAAATTAATATCCGGAAAAAAAAGTATGAGCGTATAGGAAATTAAAATTCGGGATGAGTTTCTATTTCATGCGACTCGAAAAAATTGGCAAAGTTGCGAAAAACGGTTTTTTGTTGATAAATAAAAAACTACAGCTCGCATAAAAAAAAGTTAAATCAGGAAATTGTAGGTATTGAGAAGATCTATCAATTGAATGGGTTATAATTTTTTGATATTATCGATACTTATTGAGTTATATCGGAAAATCCGTGAAAAATCGGGTTTTCTATAACTCGTTAATTGTAAGGTATTGAAAATTATTACTTACAGTTTTGTGTAGCCTATGGCAAGCCAAAAAAGTCTTTTTTTTGAAAAATTGATGAATATTGATTATTTTTCAAAATAAATGAAGTTTTCTCAAAAAAGATGCTCTCTCAATATGGCTATTCTTGCTCGGGGAATGATGCTACAGTAACGATTCAGGGCTTATTTTTTTCTGTAAGAGTTGTACTTCCATTTTATCGAATAAGTATATTGATTTTTTTTTATTTATATATATTTTGAAAAATAATCAATATTTATCAATTTTTCAAAAAACGCCTTTTTTGTCTTGTCATAGGCTACACAAAACGGTAAGTAACAAGTTTGAATGCCTCACAGTTAACGAGTTATAGAAAACCCGATTTTTCACGGTTTTTCCGATATAACTCGAAAAGTATCAATGATGTCGGAAAATTGTAGGTAATTCAATTGATAGATCTTTTTAATACCTACAATTTCCTGATTCAACTTTTTTCGATCGGAGCTGTAGTTTTTTAGTTATCAACAAAAAACCGCTTTTCGCAACTTTGCCAATTTTTTAGGTTATGTTCGGTAATTACGATCGAGTTGCATGAAATAGAAAGTCATGCTGAATTTCAATTTCCTATACGCTCATTTTTTTTTCAGATATTAATTTTTGCACGCACTTTTCCCTATTGCTTGGACTAAATTCCACAGACATGCGGTCACAGAGACCGCTGTTTTCGAAATTCGTAATGGGACTTTCATTTGTAAAACAGAAGAGAGTAGCCAGAGAAACAATTAAAAGTTTCGCCACATCTTGAAAATATCCCTCGTTAGGCCAGTAGATAAAGACATTTTTTCAAAGTCTGATTTTGCAACCCATTTTCCTGAACGAATGGAAACCAGGATTCAATGAATTTTTGCATTATTAGCGAGGAAAAATTAAAAAAGTTCTGCAAACTTTCGAAGTGTTGACAAATAGCAGTTTGCATCTTCTGATAAAGGACCCCGCACGATTCTTATGGAAAATGGGTCCGAGTCGAATTGGCTGAAATTCTAGTATAATGTAGTTTTTGTCCTAATCATATGTCTCCATGGGCACAACCAGATCTAATGGACAGTTTATGAGATACAAGGTGTCAAACATGCAGAGGCAGGGTTGTTACTTACCTTTCGAAAATCAAGAATGTGGCGATTATTCTGTTACAACAAGTTAACGATAATAATTGCAATCTCAATATTGTCGACACGAGTTGTAACGAAAACTTCTGAGGGTTGCATACAGGGTTATTAATAATTACATAATGTTTATGTAATTCTTTGAACAAAATCAGTCAAAAGCAAAAGCTCGTAGAGATGCAGAATAAGTAAATATCATTTGATTTTGAAATTGGGTGATCTGAGGTTACGATTACACAAGATCACTAAAAATGTTCTTTTTTAGTTGTATTTATTTCATTTTAGGAATATATATACAAATTAAACATAGAGTAGAAAACTAAATATATTGTGATCAATATTTGGTGGCTCTTGTCTATTTTTTGCATCTTGTACGGATCCTATAATTCGGTACCAGCATTTACATCATAATATACAGGGTGACTAAATGTGAGGACCGGCATTATTATCAGCTATAATAAAAGTTATAAAAAAAAGATATGTCAAATAATTATAACATATTTACATTCAAACCAAATATATTTGCATTAAATAAGGATACAGATTAAACATACAGGACGATTCACAATTACAAGACGAACAGAATTTATTTATTATACGACTAACCCTGTACAGTTAGGCTTATCAAAATTATAATAATAAAAAAAGAGTAGTTTGAGTGACAATGAATTTGAATGTTTATGCACATATAAATGCTGAATGAATAAGAAAATGCCGTAGATCGTTATTACTCCATCTGGTGCTCGGAAGTATTGGTACCTTCCACATAACGCTAATGTCATACGCTTGTTGGGGTATGCCAGCCATCAACAAATAGAATTCGTACATACTGGCATTTATAATGTCTTAGCAGGCATGGTATGAACTGGTAAAAAAGATTTTTAATGCATTAGTCTCCCGTTTGATAGCTGCATCATCATGCCGTTGAGCTGAACCCGTACAATATGTAAAAAATAGACTAGAGCCACCAAATATTGGTCATATTTGGACTGTTTTTATTGACGGTTTCTTTCAAAATACAGATATATAATGAAATTCTGTCAAAAAGCAGAATTCAACATATGCACATGATATTGCATATGGCAGATATTGCTCTTGCATCCAACAAATACAACAAAAAAAAAATTGTGAACCTGTATAATAGTAACCGCAGATCACCCAATATCAAAATCAAATCATATTAACTCATTCTGCAAGTCTACGAGCTTTTGTGTTTGACTGATTTTGTTCAAAGAATTACATCAGAATTATGTAATTATAAATAACCCTGTATACGGAGTCTCAGAACTCCCCATTACAACTCGAGTCGACAATATTAACACGTTCGCGGACAGTAGATGGAAACGGGGGGCTCAAAAAAAGCCACTAGACGGAAAAAAATATTTAATAGTAGCAAGTAAAATTTGCATACCACCAAGTGAAAATTTGCATACTATATGGTACAAGTACACGCTTTATTAGCCATTAGAAAAATTAGATTCCTGAATTTGATCACTTGCTGTTATTGATGTAATTTCAGGAACGCAATGTAACCTAACGATATTAAACTCTTTACTAGAAGCAAACTTTTTATTTTATAAGCCTCAATCTACGTTTCATTTGCAGTAGGTGCTCAGTTTGATAACTACCAGTGACAAGTAAATTTACCATTGATGAAGAATGATTTACTCTCAAATAACTCATATACTTAAATCTACTAAAAAATATATTAGTTGCTACTATACAGTATTCTACTGCAGCAACATTTTTATATTATTACAGTAATTTTAATTTACTTGGCCTTATCAAATGACTCACTTGTGGGTAGTTTATTATTGTCTTACCTTTAATAGCTTTCATTCCATCTTTGGTATCAGGATACAACGGATTCAATTGAAATATCCACTTGCCCTCAGTTTAGAGTTATTAGTTCTTCAAAGAAGGATCATTTGTTTTTTATAAAGCCTTATTTTCGACACATTCGTTTCATTCTTGAATTTGAAATGATATGAAAGGCTCGGTTGCAACAAGGTAGCAATAATTCAGTTTAAACTATGAAAAAACGTACTTGCATGGCATATACAGGCTAGCAAAATACACTACTCAAGAAAAACTGGAGAAAGAGATTGCAGTTCCATGACAACATTTTTTCGTGAACTATAAGTTCATGTGGAAAGAAGTATAAAACATTTTGACGGTTCTTTTAAACAAATCATCGCCTCTGGATCACCCAGTACAGCCCGTTTCTTAATTAAAAATTTCGGAACTTTGTTGAATCTGTTTGTATTCATCAGTATGATTGCTAATGCTAATGTCTTTCCTCATTATGATCATAAAAAACCCAAGTTATGCATAACATGATGTAGAATTAGAACGTTCTGAAAATTGGAAATAAAAGATGCCTAATGAAGAAATGAAATAAAAATATGTACATTTTTAATATTTTTATTGAAACAAAACTGTTGTTCAGTTTTTTGGGAAAATTATCCTGATTCTATTATACATAAAATGTCAATATTCTAGAAATGTTAGGTAAAAATCCACATTCTACATACCAACAAGTAAATTACATAAATCAAACTAACACTATTCACACAATTCACAACAATAATAATAGTATAATTCCGGCACACGAAGTAACACGCCCACATACAACTACTAACTCAAATGCTGGAATTGGAATGAGGCCAGTTTTGCGAAAACGTTGATGATCAGTGCAACGGTTACTACCGATTGATCCCGAACTGGTCGCATATCAACAAGTAGGTGAACAGTTTCATTATTTTAGGAACACCTAGCTCTACTGCAAATAAACTGTTGTATTATGCCTGTAACACGAGTCTCTGTTGTTATGATATACTTTTCAGAAACACAAAGTAGATAAATATGAATATACACTTTTCTAGCGCTAGTACAATATTGACCTGACATTATACAATGTGAATTATGTAATGTTCAAAGCACTTGCTGTATGTCAACAATATTATAGCTACAAGTTCATGCATTCAGAATATTAATTTTTTTAGAGACAAAACGTAATTTTTTTAAATATAGGTATTAATTTTCTTACCACAATCGAAAAATAGTCAGGAAAACGTTTTACTTGGACCATTTTTTTTGTACCAAAAATATAACAAATAAAAATATTTGGTGACCAAAAAGTAACCGGCACCAATCACGGGCTATTTTTGCTAATTTTTTTGCAAAAAAAAATGTTTTTTGATTTGCTGGGACATTGACGTTAAATGCCGTCAAGGAAAACTCATCATTATTTATTACAAATTTATTGAACTGAAGTACGAAACGGATTTTGAAACATAGAAAAATATGTAAGAGTTCAACTTTTTGTGAAATTCTTCTGCAGCGCTCGATACACAGGGATGTTTTCCCGGGCATGTTTTACATAGGTATTCCGTTTCTTTGCAAATTTTATTTTCCGCGCACTGCCTGCACCTTGTGTGGTGGCTCTTGCTGGGATCATTTTCTGATTTTCTGACATAAAATTAGGATTCGCAATATCATCATCTTCATTGAACGCTTCTGATTTGAAAGATTCTTCCGTGGTGGGGAGGATACTTCATCCACAATTTGCTCAAGCCTCCCTATTTATTTCCGATCCATTTAATTGTCCTGTGAATAAAAACGCAACTTATTTATTTATCAGATTATCAAAAACAAACGATATGCTTATAATTTGTGTTTGCGTGCTGGGACAGTACCTATAAAAACAATTCAAAGTTGTCGGCATACGCCGCGTGGAGTCGTCGTAACAACTTTGTTACAAACAAATGAAAAAAATTTGCACAACACGTGTATAAAAAATATCGAAAGTCTACCTACTTCTATTAGCTACTTACTATTGCTTATAAACCACTTTTTGTAGTATTTGCAACACTTATCACACTCCACAGATGTATACACAAACACAGATTCACAGCAAACCTGGTGAACATTCAGCTTTACAATTATGAGTCATATAATGGTTTTCATCAGGTGTCTCATGCGTTATGTTGAATGAACTTAACCGATACGTACTTCAGAAATCGGTCATACTCATGACTAAATGATATACCAAAATTATACCATTCTACGTCGAACGTTCGCTTTAACACACTTCAATTATGTTGCATTTTTGATCAAATTAAACGATCAATACCGTATAATCACGAATGTATCATTTGAATGACGATAACTTTGAAGATTGCATATAAACATATTTTTTATGTACTTTTTCAAACACTATCTCTTCAATAATTTGCAGACATCAAGATAGATATGAAAATATCTAACTTTTTTAAATATAATCGTATATACATCTTCATCAATATAATCAATAGTAAGACCAAATAGCTACGTACTATTGCATATTTTGCCAGACGTAATTTATGTGCCCCAAAAAAAATATATAATTATTGATCGAAATAATCAATAAAAATTATTATATCATTAATACATATCTTGAGTGACGATAATTTTGAAAACCGAAAATAGATGTATTATTTATGTGTGTTTCCAAGAATCTTCCCTCCATAGTTTTCCTGGCATCAGGCAAAATATGAATATTACTTCACCTGACGTAAGTTGAATGACTAAAAAATTATATTCATTTATTGATCAAAATAATCGATATAAACTATTCCATCGTGGATACATCTCCTGGGTAATGATAATTTTAAAAATCGAATATAAACATATTATTTATATATGATACCAAACTTTGTCTCTCCAAAGTTATCCTGGTGTCAGACAAAATATGTGTACTTTTAGTTTTCCATGATATGGTAATAAAAACGCTTCATTCAGATTAATACATTTTCTGTACAAATAACCATGTATTTTTGCATACTTTTTCCATCGTAAGTTGAATACCTGAACAAATATGTTCACCTATTGATGTAATTAATCAATAAAAAGTATTATATCGTTTATATATATTTTGAGCGATGGTAATTTTGAATGTTTCTCTTTAAAACATGAATCCCTTCCAAGAGAGGTTATCTTGTACGATGGAAAATAGCGACTAAATTCCAACTTTCAGTCGCAGATGATTCCACAACTGACTGTATGAACACCCTGTTCATATTTTCAATGAAATCAATAAACATATTACTTATATATGTTTCCAAACATTGTCTCTCCAAAGGTTTTCTGGCAACAGGAAAAGTATGAAAACTTTACAAATTTCCTAATATAGTAATGAAAATATTATATTAGATTAGATACATTTAATGACCAAATAATTATGTATTTTTGCAGACTTTGCCTGACGTACCTAAGTTGAATATCTAAAAAAAAATTATTCATTTATTGTTCAAAATAATCGATATAAACTATTATATCATAAATATATCTCTTGAGTGATGGTAATTTTGAAAATCGATTATAAACATATTACTTATATATGTTTCCAAACATTGTCTCTCCAAAGGTTTTCTGGCAACAGGAAAAGTATGAAAACTTTACAAATTTCCTAATATAGTAATGAAACTATTATATTAGATTAGATACATTTAATGACCAAATAACTATGTATTTTCGCATACTTTGCCTGACGTACCTAAGTTGAATATCTAAAAAAAATTATTCATTTATTGTTCAAAATAATCGATATAAACTATTATATCATAAATATATCTCTTGAGTGATGGTAATTTTGAAAATCAAATATAAACATATTATTGATATGTTTCCAAACTTGTCTCTCCAAATTTTTCCTGACATCAGGCAAAATATGAATATTTTACATATTTCGTAATATAGTAATGAAAATATCATATTTGAATCGATCCATTTTATGAACAAATAACCATGTAACTCTGGGTACTTTTTTGCATACTTTGCCTGACGTGAGTTGAATATCTAAAGAAATATGTTCATTTGTTGATTAAAATAATCAATATAAACTATTATATCGTTTATATATCTCCTGGATGATGATCACTTTGAAAATCAAATGTATACGTATCATTCATATATGTTTACAAAAAATGTCCCTTCAAAGTTTTCTTGGTATCAGACGAAATGTGCATATTTTTCATTCCTCATAATATAGTTATGAAAATGATTTATTCAAATTGATACATTTTACGATCAAATAATTATGTATTTTTGCATACTTTGCCTGACGTAAGTTAAATACCTTAAAAAATATGTTGAGATATTGATCAATATAATCAATATGAATTATTCTACCCAACGATAGGTGTCGCTGCTATTGAAGTTACGAAGCATCATCTCAAACTCAGTAACAGTATATGAATACTATCAAAAGCTTTTGTAAATTGTCCATTAGTTATTGGACCTCTTGGGTTACCATGATAACATGCATAAAATGCCTAATAGGCTGTTCAGCTTGTAACTACAATATACCATGATAACCATTTTCAGTCTTTGGACATTGTGCATAATAAATAGGTCATTTTGATAATGAAAATATGATCAATGAAGTATGACGTCGATACAACGCTGAAACTTAGGATATATCGCCTCAGAAAGGACCGTAATATTGGGAACATGACTTTTGAATCACTAACTTGATATATATTGTGATATGTTCTTTGGACATTGTGCATAACACGTCATTTTGATGATGAAAATGAGATCAATGAAATATGACGTTGAAACAACGCTGAAAGTTGGGACTTATCGCCTCAGAAAAGACCGTCGTATTGGAAACATAAGTTTTAAATCAGTTACTTGACATATGTTACAATATGCTTTTTGGACATTGAGCATGATACGTCATTTTGATAATGAAAATATGATCACTGAAGTATGACATTGATACAACGCTGAAAATTGGGACTTATCGCCTCAGAAAATACGTATAATGGATATATGTTGATGATGTTGACCATCATTCATAAGACGTTAAGTTTATGTTCCACATATGTAACAATTTAAAAAATGTTCACTGCAAATGTACCTGTCGAACAGTATTTTGAAGTTAGGCTCACCAGAACTTATGCATGGACATTTAACGAAATTTTATGTTTTCTCCTGGAACAGTAAGCGTCTGTCACATAGAAATCATACGCAGTGCTGTCGGCAACTGCCGCGGTGAACCTAGAATAAAATTAGACATTGGTCGGCATATTCCGTCTTGTCCCTGCACATAGCGCAGGATATGCCGCTCTGTCCGCGAACGTGTTAAGATTGCAATAATTGCAATAGTTACAAAAAGTTAGGGATATTATCCCTAACTTTTTGTAACAAATTAATCTGCAAATTATTGATTTTCTAAAGGTAAGTAAATAAAGGTAAAGGTATGTTTGTGCCCATGGATACATTTAATCAGGATACTATAAACTACATTATACCGAATTTTCAGCCAATTCGACTGGAACCCATTTTTCATAAGAATCTTGCGGGGTTTGAAACATTTCAAACAAAACGGAAAAGTTGAAAATGTTTGTTTGATAAAAAAATATTTTAAATCCAAATTATTCGAAGAACATTCCAAATGTTATGCAAAATCAAAAAAATAACTAAAATATTCGCGTCAAACGGAAATATTTTTTCATTATTTTTTTTAATAAAATAAGTATCGGAATTTTTAGAAAAGTTCTGCATAATGGTCGCGAATGAAGATGTCCTCACATACACTGTTTTCATTAATTTCATTTTATTAATACTTAATCAAAAGAAAAATATTTTTGTATTTGTACTCTACCAAAACTTTCGAAGTATTGGAAAATAGTAGTTTAGATCTTCCTATAAATTTGCAACCATTCAAATCAAACAGAAATGGTTGTTCTACAATTTTTTTTTTTTGATTCTGATTTGTCGATGAATATTCCAAAAGTTCTGCATGTTTTGAATTTTGACAACCACTCCCAAAAAACCCCCATACCAATTCCGAATAAAATCGGGCCATATTCAACTCATCCGACATCCTAGAACCGCCACCTATAATCCATGAATTTTGAAAGAAAAAGCATAATCTTCGAACAAATTCATAACTCATATTCACATAATCACAGAACTGGTCCTCCATCGTCATGCATTTTATTACAAACTCATAAACTTGACCCGGAAAACCCCCTCACACCAATTTTGAACAGAATTGGAGCATAATCACTGACAGACAGACGATAATTGACCAATTAATTGCCACATAAATATTCCAGTGTTATATAACTTTATTATACATTCTAAGACTTTTCTACATGTATTACAACGATTTTTATAAATTGTAATTTCTACGAATCGTTTTTCACCTCTCCTCTGGAATTGGTTAAATTTGACTTAGCTGGTTGACATTTTAGGCTAACGATTTTCAGCTTTGATAATGGAAAACCCTATATTATTCATTATATCAATATTTGAATCAATCAAATTTTATTTTATATCAATTTTAATAGGATATTTTTAGTTGCTATCAATTTTCTACTTCAATAAAGAGCTCGCGTAAATCGCCGTTGCCAATTTGAATTTGAAACTTGGAAATATTCTATGAAAAATGTATGTAAACCCTTTAAGCAGATGGTTTCCCGTCTCTTTGTATTCTACTGCACCGATTCCGTGAATTTGAATGTCTCCCATCATATTGCTACACGTCATCACTTGCCAAATTTACACCGTAAACTAAAAATCCATAGCGAATATACAGGGTGGGTCATGGTCGATGGTACCTTAGACGTTTACGAAGAACGGGACATAGGATCGTTCTGAAAATTTGGTTTCTCAAGTAGTTGATCTTGGTCTATCGATTTAAAATATTTTCAGCAATGCAGCGTTGCCGCTTATACCAGAAAGTAGCAGCATCTTTGTTATTTTAAATGGGTCACCCTGTATATTACCGCATTTTTTAACTTGTCATTCCTTTCTAATTATTTCTGCCTCATACTCCCCTATACCTATCTCTAACGGTTTTTGAGATATTGGTTATTTTCCATATTTTTTATCCAAAACATAGCTCGGATTGAATGTTTATTTCTGCGGTATTTGGATTCTTAGGAAGTTGCAATTTTGTGTTTAGTTCTTCAAGATCATGTACATTGATTCTGTATAGAGAAGTTTGTTCTGCGTTATACTGGGTCGTTCAAAATTCATGATCTTACTGATAGATACGAAAAGGGTTGATAGTGCGTTTTTTTAAATGGAACTTCCTGTATATTATGAAATATCCGGAAAGATGACTAAATTCCCTTCGAATTGATATATCATGTTCTGATACCTAAATAGCCAGAATTCCTAGATAATAGCAATTTTCACTTGCTTGAATTATTGCCGGAAATTTTTCGAGTACATGAATTTTTTTTTGAAAATTCATGTACGAGATAAATTTACGGCAATTAATACAAGCACGAGGTTGATTCGGTAAGAAAATTTCACACCGAGAAATGAAAAACATCCAACAATTCATAAGAAATAACTAACGATGGTTTCACCTGAACTATTTATAACCACTGAAATATTGATATGTAAAATACTTAACAAAATTTTCATCAATAAATGTGTTTAAATTTGGAACAAAAAAAATAAAAAAGTTATGTTCCTATCGTGTATTGAACCATAATAAGTGGAAATTTTTCTGTCAAACATTTGACATGTGACAAGTTGATATTTTGCTTTAATGTACAAATGGAGGTCTAGTTTTCATATGAAAGGAGATAATTATGTATTCACTAGATATTTGGAATGTGTCTGAAAATATTTTCTCCACGATTATTGCAGAAATTGTCAATTCTGAAATCATATTTCAGAAGAAGTTCAATATACCATTTGTCACAAGTCCCGTAGCTCAGCGGTAGTGTTGCGGCCGGTCTCACCAGGCTAAAAGTACATGACAACCTACCCCGCAAACATGGTGGGGTGTTATATGAGTCGCTGGATATCTTCCAGGAGCGCTGGGTAGAACCGGCGCCGTAGGGAATCCAAGTTGAGAATCTAAAACGTCAAGTACTTCAACCCGGTTTTTTGCTTCTAGCCTTTTCCGGGGCAACATCCAAATTATGGTCCTCACAAACTACCAACCCTCAACTTTTTACATTGAATGGGACGACAACACGCGCATAAGCTTTGCAGGAGGCGCGAATACTCCAGTTACCACCATTATTTCTGCCAAAGGTCGACATTTCCACCACACATTTGCACCAGCGGAGGCAGTGACCAGCGTCATCTCTATATGGGGACCCTTGGCACTGTCAAAAGGCATCGTGCACGTTACCAGAGCTGGCAACAGCAGGGTGGCGTGAAGCACACTTGACGTCCTCTCCTTCCTTTCATCCTATCCCCCGCCGGGCGAAGATGGGCTGAAGAAAGAGTAGCTGCTTCGGGTAGAATAATGAATTGTAAATAATAACTTTGATAGAATAAACTTTTATTTATGAGTCGCTAGGTCGATGGTTCAATCCACGATAAGAACATAGCTTTTTATTTTTTTTCCCAAATTTAAGCACATTTATTGACGAAAATTTTATATTTTACATATCAATATTTCAGTGGTAATAAATAGTTCAGGTGACATCATCGTTAGTTATTTCTTATGAATTGTTGGATGATTTTCATTTCTCGGTGTGAGATTTTCTTACCGAATTCCCCTCGTGCTTGAATTAATTGCCGTAAATTTACCTCGTATATGAATTTTCAAAGAAAGTTCATGTACTCGAAAAATTTCCGGCAATAATTCAAGCACTTGGGAGATTACAAGTGAAAATTGCTATTATCTCGGAATTCTGGCTATTTAGGTATAGGAACATGATATTTCAATTCGAAGGGAATTTAGTCACCTTTCAGGATATTTCATAATATACAGGATGTTCCATTTAAAAAAAAACGCACTTTCAACCCTTTTCGTATCTAGCAGTAAGATCATGAATTTTGAACGACCCTGTATAACGCAGAACAAACTTCTCTATACAGAATCAATGTACATGATCTTGATGAACTAAACACAAAATTGCAACTTCCGAAGAATCAAAATACCGCAGAAATAAACATTCAATTCGAGCTATGTTTTGGATAAAAAATATGGAAAATAACCAATATCTCAAAAACTGTTAGAGATAGGTATATGGTAGCATGTGGCAGAAATAATCAGAAAGGAATGAGAAGTTCAAAAATGCGGTAATATACAGGGTGACCCATTTGAAATAACAAAGATGCTGCTACTTTCTGGTATAAGCGGCAACGCTGCATTGCTGAAAATATTTTAGATCGATAGACCAGGAACAACTAATTCAAAAACCAAATTTTCAGAATGATCGTATGTCCCGTTATCCGTAAACGTCTAAGGTACCATCGACCGTGACCCACCCTGTATATGTTTAAAAATGTTTTTTGAATAAAGCAGAAATAAACCCTTCAGTATACACCTCATGCACCTAAACAATAACAAAACACCGATCTGGAATGAATCAGTTCTAATCAACCATAAAATATAACAGATATATGTTAGGGGACGACCCTGTTCGGTGACGAGAGACGAGCTGAGTAGGCACTCATCTTGTTATGATTAGGAGGACTGAAGACCATTCATGCACTATTCATCTAGAGTTGTTGGAATAACGCCTAAGAGTTGTATACATTACCGAATATATTGAAGATATTGTGAATTAGTGGGTGTATCAGTGTTTTACTTATAGTTATAGTTTTACTTATATATTTATGCATTGTATTAGATGTATAAATAAAAATCATTTTCATGTCATTGTATAAAAACAATCAATGTCTTCCGAATTTACTTCTGACAGTTGAGCAATTATTATATTAAAATATTGTAAATTATATTGACAAATCGCCAGAAGTGCATCTTATGAGAAAAAATATGAAATATAAAAAATTTGATCCATAGAGTGGGCCGCCGATGCTCATGGTATCGCGAATATCTTTGTAATTCTTCCACCTAGCCTTCTGGCATTTCGCAGGCAATCCAGTTTTGAATTACAGAATAAGTATAGAAATTGCCAGAAGTGCACCAAGTCACATAATTATTGCAAAAATTTTCACAACATTAGCGCCTTCTGGCGGGTCCTATCTTCCACCTAGTATTCTGGCAATTTTTTCTCTACTTATTTGTATAACCTACGATTATTCTGCAAATTTTCAGTCCTGCACCTTATCACTTAGTTAACGTAAAAAAATGCATATTTAACCCTCTACCCTCGCCTTATTCCTCCGGGGTGCCTAAATGCTAAAATTTACCCTGCACCGAGTCACCCGTACCCCACGTAGAGCTCTTAGACTATTATGCAGGTGTTTTTCAATACTGAATACTGATTGTTCATTTGTTTCTTCTACCAGTTCTTCAACTTCTTGATCTCCTAGTTCATCTGATTCGTTTTCGTCCTCGCTCAGTTTTTTGTTCTCACTGTGAATTGTAGCTAGACAATAATCAAGCCCGCTGACTATTCCAGTAAAATTGATTCATAATCTTTGTGGCCAACATCACCTTTTGAGGCACCGATTTCCTAATTCAACCTAAAATATGATGTAACCAATGATTTATATCGAATAATGTAAATATTGTAAACATGATGAGACACACATTTATATCCATCGAATCTGAATAGAGGACTTCGGATAAGGATTCAGTGATGCCACCACACAACTTTTGGCTTTAAAACTACTGGCACGTTTTTCGGCATTTTTTCTTCATGTCAGGGTTCCTCTGGCACCCTCAGGAACCCCGTAATATGATTGAAATTGTTCATAACAACGGAAATATTAAGATTTTCCATAAAATACAAAACACTAGGGACTTTAATTTTGTTTAGGGATTTTTCTTTCGAAATGGCGCTAAAATCAAAACTAGAGCTAGAGTTTTGTTATTGAAAGAGGTATTGTGTAGTCTAGGAAGTGCCGGGTAAAGCCACCGTGGGGTCCGTAGCAAATGTGAACAAGAAGCCCTTGATTTTCATTAAGTATTAAAGTATAGAATATAAAATAAAACAGCACAGTTACAAAAAGACTTTCCGTGATTTAATCCGAGCAAATTTGGAATAACACTCGCCAAATCAATATTTCTAAGTTAATCACTTTCTATGTTCATTATATTGAGGTCGTTTGATGTTTTTGTCCCATTGTGCTCCTTAACACATTTTTAAAACGCTTTAACGTTGAAAAAGAACATTCTCCGCTGTAGTTGGTGATTATCAAAATCAAGTGAATGCGAAACACTATTCCAACATTTGGGAAACACGATTCCAATGAATTTAATGTCAACAGTTTGTAAACTTGAAGTTCCTGAGCCTCGTGCTTTTTCTTTCTGCTGTCAATATCAGCAGCCACATCTGTTTTCAGCAGCTTCGCAAACTGCACCAGTTCATTGCCCAGACTGTCTTCCACATCGTTTAGGAAATAATTGACGATAGCTCTTTTTAAAATCTTTTCTGCCGAAGTATTCCAAATACACTAGTCACTTGATGGTATGCATTTAGCTAATGCAGACAATTACAACAATAAAAACATGAATTTCAAAACGTTGTCCAGGTGTTTGATGTTCTACAACTTCTTCTTTTATGAGGTCTGTGAGTAGAGCTGCTGCTGAAATGGTCGTACTTTGTATTTTGCTTGGGTTTTCTTGAAGTCGATTGCTGATATTCTTCACAGCCAATTAGGGCTTTGGTCTCTCTATCTGAAAATTTGGATCGTATTGCTTGGAAGTAGCCTTGTGATGATTTATAAAGAGCGTACCTATCTCGTGTTAAGATCTTGATTGGACCACTGCAACGAAGCGTTAGTCGCTTGCAAGTGTTCTAGAATTTCATTCCACGCTATAGTTATTATTCCCATTTCTAACTTTAATCATTTTCTGCAGGTGGTATAAAAACATATCTTACTTGATAGTTTTTTTTACATTGCGCGCAGGCGCGAGGCCCCCCAGGCGCGGGGCCCGTAGCATTTGCTTACTGTCTAATTTGCTAACTGGTACTTGGTAGCATGCTAGCTGGCAAATGCGGCACTGAGTGTAGGGTTATTTCTTTGTCAGTGATATTCAACCATTTTAACAGTTATGATTAATGTAACACGTACCCACAAAACTAACAGAAAATACAAATTCTGTGATGTAACCTCAAAGTATTCAGGCCAAGAGCATTTTAATCAGAAAGGTAATAAGGTTTGTTTGTCCGTGAAAGTTACCACTCAGAATATTTTCTAGATCGATCAACTATTTGGCAACTAGGAAACGTGAAAAACGCAATTTTTTTAAATTCAGGAAAGTAATATATTTTGAAATTAGCGCCATTTTGTAAGAAAAATCCCTAAAAAAATTAAAGTCCCTAGGTTTTTGTATTTTATGGAAAATCTCAATATTCCCGTCGTTATGAACAATTTCAATCATATTACGGGGTTCCTGAGGCTGCCAGGAACCCTGACATGAAGAAAACTTGCCGAAAAACGTGCCAGTAGTTTTAAAGCCAAAAGTTGTGTGGTGGCATCACTGAATCCTTATCCGAAGTCCTCTATTGGAGTCAACCTTATGGTAGTGCACTCATAAATCACTTTTTATACAAATTACTTTTCGATTGCCTCCCCATTCGCACGATATCACTCCATCAGATTTTATTGTTTGAGGTCGTATAAAAGATATCGAGCAGCTCGCAACATCAATCAATACGAATATCAACTACGCAAATTACAAAATGTGCGTGGAGGTCAGGATTTGAAGGAAATGTCTGAATACAGACTTTGTTCATGTTCAGTTTTGACGTGTATCAAGTCTACTTGTCTCGAAAGTTTTTGTTCAAACCAAAACCAACTGAAAATTATGAATTTTCTAAAAACCACGATAATAAAATTCATTCACAATCAAGTCATAATAGTTATTTATGTATCAAGGGCGTAAAGTAGGTGTTTATGGCCTGCGGCGTGGATGATGGCCCGATGGCGTTAGCCGAGGGCCATCACACGCCGAAGGCCTTAAACGCATTTTACGCACGTGATACATACAAAATTTTATGCACTAGCGGTTTTATAGCGCGAATCACAAATACTGACTTGAATTGCAATGGTCTACACGTTTCATACGTTATGCATTCAATAATTAAGGGTAACATAATATGAGGAATGTGAAACTATAGTAGCTGAGTGCTATATTGGAGAATCTATTTCAAATAAATAGATCATAACCGAAAAAATTGCCAACGATTATGAACAAGTGTTAGAAAGAGTATTGCTCTATTGAACTGAAATGATTCGAATTCGTGTTAGGAATTGCATGAAATGATGTGTGAGTATAGACAATTTGAGAATTTTGTCTACTTTACGGCCCGCCGGGCCATAATGCGCCCACGGGCGGTAAAGTGCCCGGAGAACCGGGCGGTAAAGTGTACTTTACCGCCCGCTAGTGCATAAACGCCCATTATCATCCCCATTTAAGTCTCTCCATCACTGAAGAAAATGAAGTTAGAACAATTTTTTCTGATTGATGAAGGATTGTATGAGTGTATAAAGATAAAAATAATTGAAAAAATATTCTTCGGGTATTAAATGAATCAAAAGGATATTTCCCCTAATTTTTGGGCATTTTTGATCATTGTCACCATCAAGACGAACGTATATTTTGGAGTTTGTGGAAAGGATATAAGTCATTCTGGTCGAACGAAACCTTGAAATACTATAATTTTTACAATTACTAGCCACGGCAAATAATAACCGTCTTGTACCCTCACATGCTATGCCTTTGAGTACACTCTACAAGCGTTGTCAGTAGAGAGTAACATATTTTATTACGATGAATAGGTTCAAAAATAAGTGACAATTGTAAATGAACGCCATATGTACTACCATGGCATACACTATTTTTTCTACGATCTTTTAAAAATTGACTTTTATTCGTCAATTGTGAACGCAGAAAGATCGTGATTATTGCTGTGTGGCAATATAAACTAAATTGCTTCAAAGCAATGAACACTTACTTTTGATGGTTCAATCAATCAAAAATACTGTATTGTGCGAAGAATTACATAATTGCTGACAAAGCATGGAATAAGGTCATAAATACTGAAAAAAGAAATGAAAGTGCTGAAGTAAAAAAGTCAAAATATCCAAATCTTTGAATCACATTAGTAAACTATACTAAACACTTTATATACGATATACATCAATTATAATACACATAAGAGTTCACGCATAAACTATAATAGGTATACATAAGAGATTACATTCAAATTTATGATGAAAGTGTATCATTGAAATACGCATCCAAAGTGTAGTAAGCTAGTAGCTCTCTAACTCTTTTTCTGACGTTTCTTTCTGAATTCAGGTTATTGATATTCTGGGGCAGATGATTGAAATTTTTTTAGAGTTGTCACAAAGTTATTTCTTAACTCGTGTGGAGTTAGGCTTAGGGAGCGATCGGTATTACAAGTCTGTCGGTAGAAAATCGATAATTTCTTATGTAGTTATTATTTAACTTCTAGCACCTCCAAAAGGATTGAGGAAATTGAATGAGGTATCTCCCGAAAGTAGGAAGGAGTATGGGCTCCCTCAAGAGATTAAAAATTATACTCAACACATTGATTAGATTTCAAACCTGCGATGATTCACAGTGTTCCATTCACAGTAAAGAAGTTTATGTCCACGTCCGGTTTTATCAGAAGCGATACGTCACTGACAACATTCCAGATCGATTATTCATATTGATATATGTGATATTCCGTGTATATAAAATTTAATTAAAATGGGATTATCGACAACTTCTGATGAACGGATTACCTACGTGATAATCCCTGTATGTCAACAAAACATTCCAATGCCCATTAGATATAGCTAGTGGCTTATGATTTGAATTTGGTTGATGAAGAGTTGAGTTTGCTTACTTACTAACTTACTTTTTAGTATACCTACATTTCAACAAGTTTTTTCCTTATTATTGATAGGTGGTCGTTCAGTCGATTTACATAGTAACAGTTTTTTATTCAAGCTATTCCAACAAATAGTATATTTCTGTCTCAAAATCGCGATGAAAATGAGCAAATCCAATAAAAATCAACTTATTAATACCAATGAAAACGTCAACTATACCACGATTACCATGCTGCGACGCCCATGGTTTGATTTGACAAGACGAAAAATAGTCGTAAACGTACGTAAACAAACATGTTCGCCAAGTTAAGAGTGAATATAATACGGAATTTCAACCTGATCACCGAGTGCAAACGAATATTTCCGACAATGCCCTTTTTTAACATGATTCGGGCTGAGATGTTTGTAAACAACGTCGGGTATGTTGCTTTCGAAAAAGAGACAGAAAAGCCCTCTCTATATCTTTTATTGCTCGGAGGTGTACACGCTTATGTCAAATCTCGCAAGTCTAATATCTTACAGTCGACTTGAAATTTTGACAGGTGTTCATCACTTAGGGACAATTTACTTCATGACATTTTTATATTAAGAAAAAAGCAAGATGGCGGCTCAGAATGTTGGACGAGTTTCGTGATTTCTGATTCGAATCCATTCATAATTGTTATAAGGTAGCTTTTGGGTTGGGATTTCGAAATATTTTTTGACATTTCAGAATTCAACGTGACGGTTCCAAAATGGCAGAGGAAATTTCTGATTTATGGTCCGATTCTATTCTAAGTTGGTATAGGTATAGGGATTTTTGTGGTCGGAGATCATGATTTTCTAGTCAATATTTTGTAATTCGAAATGACGGCTCAAAAATGGTTTTGTAATTGTAAATTTTGTAATTATGGTCCGATTCCGTTCAAAATTGGAATGTAGGAGTTCTTTGGGTCGGGGATTTTGACTTTTTTTTATCAAAATTAGAAAATTCAAGATAGCCGCCCCGAGATGTATGATTTGTGATCAGAAATCTATTCAAAATTTGCATCTGGGAGTTTTTGGGACAGTAGTTGAATTTTTTAACCAGAGTCATTCAAGATGACATATTTTACGAATGATCTAAAGAAAAAAATTGTTTTCAGTGCATCTTGTCTCAAAACATTTTTCTATTTACCTACATTTATCAGGAAATGCGATATCCACTTCGTCAGGACTATTTAGCCAAAAACTCGAAGTTTATGGCATATTTTGACGACAAATTACCAAAAAAAATTTTTGGGCGGCGTCTTTGATGTCCTTTGGAAGTGGACATTGGATTTTTCTTGAATGATCCAATGGGGCAAGTGCAGCAAAGTAAACAAACGAAGCATTGACTTTTATTTACCATGGACACCTAATACCAGGTGATTGTTACGATTTTGTTTGTTCCTTTAGCGGAATTCATATTGAGAAACATAATCATTATAATTTATTCACTTCATCCAAGAATTGTTTGAGGTCGTATAAAATATATCGTAAAAGCTTTGCCGCTCGCAACATCAATCAATACGAATATCAACTACGAAAATTACATGTGCGTGGAGGTCAGGATTTGAAGAAACTTTCTGAATGCAGATTTCGCTGGTAGGCTGTGTGGTCGAGAATGTCAAATTGGTTCAGTTTTGACGAGTATCAAATCTACTTGTCGCGACACTTTTCGTTCAAACCTAAGCCAACTAATAATTTTAAACGTATGCACAGTTAAATCATAAACGTCCATTACCATCCTCATTTTCCATTGATGGCGTACTTCTCGAGGAGACCGTATGACCGTAGGAGAACTGCAATACCGCTATTTTTAATAGGGGGGGTGCGGCTGCTGGCTGCCGCTCCTCGTATCTTAGTTTTTGCCATGCAGTTGGTTCTCTATTTCAATCTAGCGAAGTTCTGCTATTTATCTTCAAAAGGTCTTGCAATGTTGTTCTTTCAAAGCAAGGATCTTTTAATATGTATAATTAAACATCCGCCAAAGAAGATACTCGCTCCTTTGGGAATACTCTAAAAGTTTTTATGAGGTAGTATTATAATTATCATTATCATCATATTTATATAGCTACATTAGATGTCACGCATGTCGGATTAATGATAAAATTCTGAGTTAGTCGGAATTTCGGGATAAGTCGGAATTATGAAATTCCGAGTAACCAAATCGGAATTCCGAGAAAAGAAGTCGAGATTGTAAAACTCCGAATTAGTAACTCGATATATCGAGATAAAAAGTCAGAATTATGAAATTCTGAGAGATTTTGTTTCTTGAATTTCAAGAAACAAAATCGGAATTATTTCAAGAAACAAAATTGGATTTATGAAATTCCGAGTTACTAGTTCAGAATTCCGAGATATTTCGTCAGATTTATAAAATGATCAGTTAGTAACTCAGAATTTCGAGAAAAGAAGTCAAAATTGTAAAATTACGAGTTAATAACTCGGAATTCCAAGATAAGAAGTCGGATATATGAAACTCCGAGTTACTAAGTCGGAATTCCAAGATACGAAGCCGGAATTATGAAATTCCGAGTTACCAAATCAGAATTCCGACAAACTCGGTCGAAATTATAAAATCCGAGTTAGTAGGTCAGAATTTTTGGATAAAAAGCCAAAATTGAAAAATTTCGAGTTAATAACTCAGAATTCCAAGATAAGAAGTCGGATATATGAAACTCCGAGTTACTAAGTCGGAATTCCAAGATACGAAGCCGGAATTATGAAATTTTGAGTTACTAAATCAGAATTCCGACAAACTTGGTCGGAATTATAAAATCCGAGTTAGTAGGTCAGAATTCCAGAATGAAAAGTCGAAATTGTAATATTCCGAGTTAATAATGCGAAGTACCAAGATAGGAAACCGGAATTATAAAATTCCGAGTTAGTAGGTCAGAATTCCGGAATAAAAAGTCGAAATTGTTATATTCCGAGTTAATAACGCGGAGTTCCAAGATAGGAAGCCGTAATTATAAAATTCCGAGTTAGATATTCGGACCTCCGAGATACAAAGTCGGAAATATGAAATTCGGAGTTACTAAGTCGGAATTTGAAAACTAAATTTGATGTGGCCCTTCTACGCCCTCCGTAATCAGTTTCTCAAAGTAACTGGAGTTGTTCGAAAATAATTAAGTGATCTACTACAATAGACCATTCCAGGTCGCAGAGACCAGTCAAAATTGACCCATAACAACGAACCTAACCTAGACGGCAACGAAAAAACCAGTTTCCAGAAAAACCGTTGCTGCTTTCAAATCCCAATCGCGAGCGTCCTAAAACAACGTTGGCGCCGACCGAATTGTGCCTCGTTCGCATACCCCTTGCTACGCCTCTGAGAGTGACGTCACAATCTACTGAATTTATATTTACAACGCCAAGGATAATGAACAGAACGCAGAACAGAAAACTCAGGACAGTCACGTTGATTTGGCGAGAACGTGGTGCGAGCGATTTTTTTTGCGAAATGGGTGTTTCGAAACGCGTTTCGCCAGTGTCGAAAATCTACCGACCCTCCGAAAGGGCCGCGAGTGAATAGAGTGACGTCACAAAGTTCGAAATACAAAAGTTGCTCGAGCAACTAGTGAACTCGTGCCGGGTGTACCGCAAACGTTTCAGCTAGGAAATATATATTTTTTTTATATATCGAACAATGAGTGCCGAAGTGCAAAGACAGCCACGGACTAGGAAAGTTAGTAGGGTAGGTGTTTGTTTTTTTTTTGTTTTAATTGCGACAATAGAACTAACGGTTGGACCCGCTGCCAAGATTTGTTTGTCATTCCACAAATTATTATTTTAAAATAGCACGTCTCTTTGTTTTTGGCGGAAATCGAAAATAACCGCAACAAAAAGTCTGCAACAATACCGATACGGTGTACCGTGGAATTCGTGCTTTGAACCCATTCGGATTTGAACCAAGTGCACTAATTTAGCTAGAGGTTAGATGGAAAACAACTGTATTGATTCGACAAACGCAGATTTGAATTTTGAAACACTATCTCTATAATTTACGAGTATTTGAACAAGTATTGGTTGATTTATTATCATTATAAGTATCTTTGCTTCGAGTTCATTCGTTTTACGCGATTCTACTGATTCTACAAATAAAACCGTGAAATGCTTTTGCGATATATTTTTGTACAACTTGTAGATGGCTCCGTAATGGTTCAAATCGGCGATTTTCAAACAGCAACGATCTTCAGATACAATGCAAAAACATGGAAAACTTCCCAAACTCCTGATTGTGCTGATTTTGTATTTGAAACGTGCGTTAAGTGAATTCAACGTAGTTTTTGTTGTATTAGTAGTTTTCTGTGTTTTTGAATAGCGATTTAGTCAACTCCAAACGGATTAGGATTGCCTTCCCTTATATAATCTTAATCTACATACTGCATAAAACTTCATACACTAGAAAGCATCCAAATCCCTGAATATGGTAAAAAAACTTGACAATTCAGTACAACGTAAGACTCGAGATAAGACTTGAATAAGATGATTTTGATTTTTTTTTTGATAACTCATTGTGGGGTCCTGGCACATTTCTTATAAATTAACCATGAATGAATCAATACATAATCATGAAACTGGAAAAAAATTATTTACATATCCCAAATGTCCGTCTCACATTATCCCAAAAATATCTTGGGACTTCGACTTTATAATGTTCTTCCCTCGGTTCTTCCAAAAGAAATATAAAAAATAGTTAGCCTGCTACTTTTCAAAAATAAAATAAAAACACTTGTCTTCAACCTCTGTCCTGAAGGATTACTTCGACAATTTTGTACTGTGATAGATTCTCTATACAGGGTGTCAATTTGAAAACTTCCCACCCTTAATATCTTCCTTCCAGTAAACAATATGAGTAATCGAAAAAACAGGTCAATTTTATTGTCAAGGGGGACACTTTCACGGACTATTTGTAGCCCTCGTGGTTCAACCCCCTAGGAGGGGTAGATGTTACCCTTCGAATTTTAAATGGGAAGGGGGGTCAAGTGGCACATCATTTTGATGGGCGTTCAATTCTTGTTCCAATGGTACCCTGATTTATTATTTTGTGATGAGCATTTTCCGAAAAATTGCGTTCTAAACTAACAGAAGTAATTATTAGAACGCCTATACTGAGATGCATTATTGTATTGACTCCCTTTAATAAAAATGGTTAGAAGAGTAGGTGGCACCGCTCCAACCCTTGAATGACAGGAATAAATTTATTACGCATGGGATTTTTTATTTGGTGGTTATTTTCTTTCTACACAATAAAATTTAATTTGCGAGAAAGACATTTCCAACATAAAATCTACTTACGCTTATCTTATTAGCTGTTCGAAATGTTGTCCATTTTGCTCTAAACAGTAATACTCCCCTCTAACATTACGGAAAACTTCACTAGGAATTGACTGGCATGCTGCTGTAATTCGTCTTTTAAGTTCGTCAATATCAGAAGGTTGTGTTTTATAAACAACGGATTTAAGATGCCCCCAAAGAAAGAAATATAAGGGTGTTAAATCCGGTGATCTCGGAGGCCATTCAACTGCTCCCCTTCTGCCAATCCATCTACCGGAAATCTCTCGTTTAACCACTGTCGGACGGGAAGAAAATAATGAGGTGGAGCACCGTCCTGCTGGTAATGTAACAGATCCTCCTGCAAAAGTTCATTATCTTCTGCATCAATTTGAGTTTCTAGCTCGTGAGTTATAAGAGGATCGATAGTCTCTTCAAGCATATCAAGGTACAGATTGCCAGTCAAGTTTTCTTCCAGAAATAATGGACCAAGAATGGCATTTCCAAGAATACCAGCCCAAACATTAACTTTTTGTGGGTGTTGTGTATGCCCGAAAAATATGTGGGTTTTCGTCACTCCAATAGCGACAATTTTGTCTATTAACATTGCCATTCAGAAAAAATGAACACTCATCGCTGAAACAGATGTTTAACAGAAGATTAGGGATGGTATTGACTCGATGAGACATGATTTCACAAAACTCTATTCTTCTATCATAATCATCCTCGTGGAGCTCTTGAAGAATCTGCATTTTATATGGATAAAATTTATGCATTTTCAATGCTTTTCTTATAGTCTCGCGTGACATTCCCGTCTGTTCTGATACTGATCGTAAGGAGCTCGTGGGCTCTGCAGCAAATGTTCCCAAAACTTCAATTTGAGCTGCTTCATTTAGTACTCTGGGGTTATTTCTTTTTTTATTTGTCACTGAACCAGTTTCGTAAAACTTATTCACCAAATCAAGCACATACCGGTGACTTACATTACAATTTGGATGTCTTTCGTTAAAAAGACATGCCGCCCTTCGTGCGCACTTTCCAACTTCTCCATAAATTACAATAATTTCAATTCTGTCTTGAAGAATGTAAACCATTTTTACACTTTTATACACTTATTAAAGTAATTCCTAAACAGCCCAACAGGTACAACGGTATTCACAATACTACCACATAGTTCAAATTTGCTAACCGATTTTTTGCCGGAAAACAGAAACTTTTTACAGCAGAAGTAGCAAAAAAGGAAGGTACAATTTCTGCGATGACACTTAAAAATTCAGCATTTAATAAACACAACTTTACTACCATCTACGTTTTACTATTAGACTACTTTTTATGTAAAGTGTTTGGAGCTAATGGCTAATGTTACCCCTAATACAGGGTTGGAACGGTACCACCTAATATTCTAACCAGTTCTGGCCAAACCATGCATCTCAGTATAGGCGTTCTAATAATTACTTCTGTTAGTTTAGAACGCAATTTTTCGGAAAATGCTCATCAAAAAATAATAAGTCAGGGTACCATTGGAACAAGAATTGAACGCCCATCAAAATGATGTGCCACTTGACCCCCCTTCCCATTTAAAATTCGAAGGGTAACATCTACCCCTCCTAGGGGGTTGAACCACGAGGGCTACAAATAGTCCTTGAAAGTGTCCCCCTTGACAATAAAATTGACCTGTTTTTTCGATTACTCATATTGTTTACTGGAAGGAAGATATTAAGGGTGGGAAGTTTTCAAATTGACACCCTGTATAATTGTCTATATTGTGACTGTTTGGTGTGTTGTCAATCTTCTGTAATGTTATTACTTACTTAATTTTATTTGTATAACCTGACTTGTCCTATAGCTACTCAGCTCGACGGATCAAAAATAACTTGAATTGAATCATACACTTAAAAGCACCCAATTCCTTGATTATGATAATAAAACTGGATAACGTAATCCTTAATGAAATTTGATTTTGGTGAAACTTTTGGTAACTTATTTTTGGATCACTGAATATTTAAAAAGCTGCGCTCACATATACTTTCATAGTTACAGCCTTTTAAATGGGTTGAGAATTTCTATTCTATTTCGACTTTTGATAAAAATACGCTTTCGGCCAACTGGTTAAGACCGATAAATAATATTCTTATCAGCTTATTAGTCTCCCTAATTGATATATTTGTTCAACGAGGCGAGATGAATAGATATCTTAACTTTTTATCAGATTAAACTGCTATAGGGTTTCGACAAAGGGCGTTTTCATCCAGTACTTTCGTAAAATACTGAATAAATAAATGTTTAGCCAAATTATCCATTTCTGAAAAATCTCCTGAAACAGGTCCATTTTTAATCTCAATTTGCCACATTTATAAGGGAAAAATGAATATACAGAGTGATCCACGTTTGAATAATGAAAAGGTGATTATGAGTATGGGTGAAATGAAAATTAAATAAGAAAAACTATTTTGAAATATGAAAATACCAAATTCAATGGCAATGATTAAATTAAATGTTCATATTGTGCACTGTTTGCTATCTGACAGTAGCAAGACGATAAATAAATTCTTTTTGAACGTGGTTATTAACATTAAGAGGTATACATTGTATCTTGTGACGAATTCTTGATTTTACATCTTCTAAATTCTTCGGCTTATAAACATACACTCTTTAAGTATCCCCACAAGAAGTATTCAAGATATGTCAAATCTGGAGATCTAGCTGGCCACTCAATCGGCCCCTTTCTCAACAACCAACGATTCGGAAATACCACATCTACATAGTCGCGGACAGCTGCTGCATAACGGTGAGATGTACCATCTTGTCGAATGGATTTTGAGAGTGATACTCCTTCATCCATCAGGGATTTTTGGAAGCCCAATAACTGCAATACATTTAAAAGCACTCAAATTTTTTTTTGCGATTCGTAATAGGAGTTGCGGTGAAGAAGGGGGAGGTAAGCATTTTTTTATAAAACAGCACAATATTGTGCAACATTAGCAACAATGAAACAGGTGAAAATATTGTTACCGGGTTCAAAAATAAATAGTCTAATCTGCGCAAGGGGTGATTTCAACGCCCCCTAGCAGCAAAACTGTTCATTTTTTTGGGTTGGCGCAATGGTCACATTGGTTGAGAATTACGTGAACTACATTGTACCAAAATTAAAAAAAAATCCACCAGTATCCGAATTGTGAGATTTCAAAATCGTTTATTCCATTTTATTTTCGTGCGACCCATACTCAAGGTACCTTAGCGTATGTAAAAGAGGTGTCCTTTCAATTTCCAAAAAATTAAAGTTGTATTCAAGTGTACAGAATTACTAACAGTAATAATGTTAAACAGAAGTTGTGAAAATATCTTGACCAATTCAGGCTCTATTTGTTGTTTATTGTTATGTTAAATGTACATTTATTACATTTTGAAACGGTAATTTCACTTTTAGGCATGAAATTATTAATAGCTATTTCATTACTTGATTTTCAGTAATAATGATCTTTGCTGGAAAGCTGTTTACTTAAATATAATCTAATCCAAATTCTCTGGAATTATTTTGGACAGGAACACTCAAACCTTAACTACCTACCTTCTCCTCCTACAAGAATTCAACTTTTTTTTGAAAAGTCGTCAACAATAAAGTACTCTATTTTCCAAAATACAGAAAGAATCCATTAGTAATATTTCTTAGACATCCAGTGAACTATTCAGATCAAAGAGTTCCTCATTGAATTGATTTATCATAATTTTTTTTCATTTCCATCCCACTGGCACGTCATCGTCGCATCATTCGAATCATTTTTGATGTGATATCCTCCAGTTAGTGAAATATTGGCGTCATATCATGAATTCATAACAATAGCTAAGATATAAAAATCGTCTTTAATTTTTTTATCACGTTTATTGCACGATATCTACTTACTTAAATACTGTAGCATGTTGATGAAAATCTGAGTCTGAATGTTTCTTGAAATTGCAATGAAATATTCCCAATGAATCCTTTGTGTATTTAAAGAAAAGGTTTGTTGATGACTTTTCGAAAACTGAAATTCACAAAAATAACTTTTAGAAGACCAAATACTTATGAGTTTCTCGATAAGCACCAACAAATAATTTTTTGTGAAATTAATAATAAAACAGTTTTTCATACTTTTAGGGACACGTTGTATATTGAAGTTCTCAAAATTTACATACTTGCAACAGTAACTGTGAATCATGGAAAGTTGTCAAGTTTCAATGCACAATGCACATGTATCATAAGTGGGTCATACAAATAGAAAAATAATACATCTGGATATTTGGGTTAGATAATATTTATTGATTTCAATGATGAAGTAAAAATTAATCCACGTGTTTGCTTACGTCCGCCAGCTGGATCCATTTGGATAGTTCTCTAGCTGAACATTTTAAAGATTTATTTCGTGGTTTATCTGAATATATTTTCTGTTATAAATCTTCCAGATATTTAGGTTTCCATTTGGGAAAACGGAGTTGGCCTTAGAATGAGTGAAGCTATAGAAAGAATAAGCCTACTTCTTTGTAGTTGCTTCAGATAATGGGATTTTGTAGGTGAAATAACTTAGGAAGCTTTGTCTTCCCGTAGTTGTAAATTATTTATTTAATCTCAGTTTGAAGGGTACACTGTTAGTTGCCAATTTTGATCGCACGGTTTACTAATTTCAATATTATATAAAATAGATCTTGGTTCTTGGTACAACTAAAGTAATAAATGCGGTGTGTAATGGTAAAGGTGGGGAATTACGGCCATCTAAACCATGGCTTCAATAATATCTTAATTGCTAAAGTATGAATTTTGAGGAGGTTCTTCAGATGAATCGTAAAAAAATGCCCAATAACTGTCCCCTGTGGCACACCTCAAGTGTTACACTATAACATTATTTTGATACATCAATTTTTTGCTTCTATGCTTCATTTAAAGAGTTATTTCAACATTTTATTGGCTTTTGTTGAATTTTTTCCCTTTAATTAGAAACTGATTCAAGATAACAATATACAAAATTAATGGGTGTCTAATTTGATGTATTTTATAGGTGAACATTTAACCTTACTCCAATTATGTAATAATAATACTCCGTCATAAACACTCGTAGAGTGTACCCAAAGGCATGGCCTGTGCGGGTAGAGGACCGTTATTATTATTTTTCGGGGCGCTCCTGGGCGACTTATTGATTTTTAGTAACGTATTCACTTTTCAGCTGTAGAAAAGTCCGGAAAACCTACAGCACCACCCCTGGGTGGTTACTGGTTGGTGAATTCAATTGTATGTATGTATTCTCACATCTCTTAATCCCTGGTGCAAATAATAATTTTCCATAAAAAAAATATGATTTCAACCATACTTATTATAACTTACTCATTCGAACAAAGAAAATGAAGATTTAAAATTGATGGATGTAGCCGTTACTACGTGGTAGGAAATTATCACGAAAAATGAGAAAAAAACTTTCTATGTTTTTATACCACTTCTATTTGTAACCAACGTTACTGCAGTTTCGTCCTATATGGACATTATCAAACAATACAATAATCTGAAATAATAAATAACACTCCTTAAATATCCTTAATTCTACCCGAAGCCTGTCTTAGTGACTAATGGTCATTAATGACTTTTACCTGTACCTTGTTTATTTCCGACAATGTGACTGAGCTGCCTTAAAAACCGGTGAATAGACCAAATCCAGTTGATCATTCAGTAGGTTACCACAATATTTGTGTTTATGAATTTCTAGGGATTCTAAATATTTCAGTTTCCAACCCTTGCTTGCATAGTGCAAAATTTCCGTATCGTTCAGACTCGGAAACTTGTGGTTGCATTCCAAGGAATGGTTTGAAAACGTCGAATAATTTTTTCCTAGTCTGAAGCACCTTACATGTTCAGCGTATCTTTTTGAAAAATTACGTCCACATTGTCCCATATAAACACCGTTACACTCTGGACACTTAAGCTTATAAACTCCAGATTTTTCCATTTTTGCTATTCTATCTTTGGCATTGAAAAGAAAATTAGACAACCTGGCATGCGGCCTTTATGCTTCTTCTATATTATTCTTTCTAAAGAATCCCGAAATCCGCAATAGCCTCTGTTCTTCTCCCGAAGTACGTTAAGGTTTCAAATTTCTTAGTTTCTGATTGTTTGACCTGGGGGTATATTAATTTGTGCGAAAATTGAAGACGATGTTTTCTGACTAACTTTTGAATTGTGGCCGCTTTGAAACCATTATTTTGTCCTATCTGTATGATTGTTTTAATTTCTCTATCTAGATTATTAGCAGACAAAGGTAACGAGAACGATCTATGTAACATTGAATTATATGCTGCTAATTTTTGACCATCGTGATGGAAATAATCACTTGGGATTGTAATGTCCGTGTAGCTCGGTTTTCTGAATACACTGAACTCAAATTTATTATGATTATGCGTGATGGTTAGGTCAAAGAAATTAATTCGTCTCTCTATCTCTGTCTCAAGTGTGAATTGTATGTTACTATTTAGATTATTTCTGATATTTATAAATAATCTAAATAGTAACATACAATTCACACTTGAGAGAGTGAGATAGAAGGACAACTTAATTTCTTAGACCTAACCATCACGCATAATCATAATAAATTTGAGTTCAATGTTTTCAGAAAACCGAGCTTCACGGACATTACAAATTTTGCAATATGTAAGCAAGGGTTGGAAACTGAATTATTTAGAATCCCTTGAAATTCATAAACACAAATATTGTGGATGTAACCTACTGAATGATCAACTGTATTTGGTCTAATCACCGGTTTTTAAGGCAGCTCAGTCACATTGTCGCAAATAAACAAGGTACAGGTAAAAGTCATTAATGACCGTTAGTCATTAAGACAGGCCTCGGGTAGAATTAAGGGTATTTAATGAGTGTTATTTATTATTTCAGATTATTGTATTGTTTGATAATGTCCATATAGGACAAAACTGCAGTAACGTTGGTTACAAATAGAAGTGGTATAAAAACTAGAAAGTTTTGTTTCTCATTTTTCAAAATGTAGATTTTTGAGTTTCGAGTTCTTCATTTATTTGATTTTTTTTGTGTGGGTGTTGGCATCAAAACAGAGTTTTTTTTGCCACAGATTTTTTAATAATAGTTATTAGATAATAGCTATTAGTTAATTAGATAATTTTTAATTGATTGTTACAAACTCAAGCTCTACAGAACCTTTTTTTTTGCTTCGAATTGTTGATTGAGATGCACGCAAACGTTCTTAGGGACCATATATGTCATCAGATGTCAGGTTAATCAACCGCCATGGTTAAGGTTTCTTAAATTGTTAGGAAATTTTGGAACTTTGTATTCTAGAAGCATTTTTTGCAAAAAGAGTATTCTGAAATCTAGTATCTCAAATAATTATTTCTATGAGTATATACCTATTATAAACATTGTTAAAAATTGTTAAAATTGTTTTTTCTGTTAACCAGCTGTCGTCCGCTTACGAAAGGCAGCCCTCAGAAGTCGAAACTTGTGCGAGCTAAGGATTAACGAGATCTTATCTTTTTACGTGCGATTCCTAGCACTTTCTCGGGCCATCAGAAACTGCAGTCGCTAGGGTTTAAACCCTTGACTGGCAGCCAAAATGATTGAAACAATGTCGCTTTAACCAATCGGCTACCTATATTGTCAAAGAATGATGCGGGTAGGTATTGTTCACATTGAAACACACTATATGTACTCACAGGGACCAGCAAGAGTTGATTCAGTTGTTTTTTGATAAATAGTATTCAATTATTTATATTTCATGTTGGGACGCGAAACATCGTCGTATTGATTTCAATAATACATTGTTTTTTCTATCTGATGGCCGAAAAAAAGTTTACTCGACATCGTTCCTGAAAGACAAACAAACAAAAAAAGAACTCGACTTCCTACAGTAGCAACGTTATAAACAAGTATTAGTATCGTCCTTCAGTACCATTATTTTTCATTTGTATTCCAACGGTGGAAAAATACAAGAAATATCACATTGCTTATACCAGGTGACAACAGTGTCACGAGAACCCGTCTTTTGCCATTTGTTTTTCAAGATATCAAAGTGAAACTTGTCATAGTTAATATAATTATCAAATGACACATTTTGACGTACTTATTTGAAGATTTGTTTTTGGACTTCTGGCTTACCTGGAAGTGACCTCAATTCCTCATTTTAAAATGGGACACACTATATATTATTGCATTTTCAAAATCCTGACAAACTTCTGATTGGTTTACAATTATTTCAGTGGGTTTTTACAGCGAGTTGATTTTTCTGTACCCGAGTTTAGAATCTTGCGTTTTGCTATTTATCATCATAAATGACATAAAAAATAATAGAAATTCAACTATTTATCAACAAATTCAATTACTGGGTGCATTTGAATCTTTCGAAATTACTGTATTCCAGACATGCTTTTTTTTTTAAATGGCAGTACTTTGAATACAACTTTTTGAATCCGATCTAACGGTATTCTTAAACATAAAATTCGTAGAGAAAAACTTATTTGTTTTCCAATATGATAGAAATTAGGCACTATCATTTTAAATGTAAGCTATGAAAAACAAAAATTAGTTCACCAATTTAGAAAATGTTCTTTAGTTAAAATAAATCAATTCACCTTGACAGATGGGATAAAAAAATGTATTCATTGAATGTGTTGTTGCTGGTGGTGTACATAAAAAAACGATATTTCTGCAATAAAGTAATTTCGAAAGATTAAAATGCAACCAGTCACTGAAACGGCCAGTTAATTGTCAAATTTGAATTTTCATTACTTTTTGTAATTTATGACGATTCGTTAATCGCAGCTCACACGACAGATTCAAATCAAAACATGTAAGTATTGATATAAATCAAGTAGCTGTAAAAACTCAGTAAGTAATGTAATTTCAAACTGCTCAAAATTTTTTCAAAAATATGATAATGTAAAAATCTACAGGGTGTTTCATTTAAAAATCAAGAATTGATGTTACTTTTTGCCAAACCGGAAGACGGAGGAAATCGTCAAAGATGTGAAAATGTGGAGAATTTGTTCTCTATATTGAATGAGTTTCATTTTGATATTTTCAAAAATGAAGGGCGAAAAAGGGGTGCTAGTGATATCGTTATCACCTAGAATTAACTAAACTGCAAAACTACATACCTGATAGCAAATCATCTCTGCCGTTTGAGTAGAAAAAGTGCGTTGAAAGATTCACGGTTTTACCTGAAAAAAATCAATCTCGATAAAATTCTATATTTAAATATAACCTTCTAGAAATAATAACAAAGTCGGTGGTTTTAACAATAGTTATGCCGAATTTACGTAAATAAATCTTTCTTTGTTCAAGAGCAGTTATTCTCGTCAGGAATTTGCTATTTTTGACGAGTAGACCAATAATAGCTCTGCGAGTCCAAGAAAATTGGTTGTGTAGGTATTGGACCGTATTTTTTGTATAATTGAAAAATATGTATTTTTCATGTACTCATATGTTTAAGTGTTTTTATACTGCTTAATTCGTTCATATTGATGTAGAGTTTTTACAGTTGATATTCAAGAGGAGAAATTTGTTTGGATAGTATATATAATTGGAGAATACCATAAAAAATTCAGTGCCACATTCGGATCTAATTTCGCCATTTCTTCCTATACCGGGTGATCCTGTTCTTTCTTAATTGAAGAAAAAACCATAACCTCAAACAATTTTTCAGTGTTTTATTGAACGCAGTTGAATGACTGATTTCAATAATACGCATTTGGTAACCTGTCAAAGAATTAGGAACATGTCAATTTTTTCCTATTTTTTTATTATCAATTATGATAGAGGTGTGCTTCTGAGTTCAACCATATGAAACATACATTTTCATCATAATCACGTGTAGTAGTAATAGGTTTAAATGGCCAGCTAGGTCGCCAGATCTTACCCTACTGGAATATTTTCTCTGGCTCTATCAAAAATAATATGTTTTCGTTAGAGCCCTTGCAAATATCGAAGACCTCAACGCAACGCAGCAGGCGTTGAACAAAGCTAGTCTCTGTAGAGTATAAGGATTCAGGTTGTTATAATGGGGATTGGGGATAGTTATGTTTTGGGAACAATGGACGTCACTTCGAACATCATAATATGGACTAATACCTGTCTTTGATAGTTTTTTTTACCAATTCACAATCCAAAGGAATGCTTAAACTCTTGATGAGGTCCATGCATTCTTCAGAGGCAAGATCAAAAATTGAAAAGTGGTTCAATGCCAATGAATACTACCTAAATAATAAAAAAAACTCAAACATGGTATTTTCTAAAAAATTTGAAAAATTACTTAAATCCGGAAACTAGTATAAAATTTCTTGGATTTCATATGACAACAAATTAAAATCAGCACATATATAAAATGTCAAAAGTGTCAAAAGTAAGTCCTCGAGCAGCATATTTTCCACTGTATGAATCCATTATTTCTTACTGTATTGTCGCCGGTGATACGCAACAGATGTGGCACGATCGCAAAGATACAGAGATGATTGCTGGAACTCATTTGTGTCACAAACAATATTAACTTTTTATTACCAAATATTAAATTCAAAACTAGAATAAACACTATTTAAAAAAACGTTCTATTGTTCATACACTGTGATACTAGCTTTTCAACCATATAGATCAGGTATATCCAGTGGCGTATCTGGCTACTTACTCTGGGGGGGTATCCAATTTAGAAAAAGGTAGGTAGGTAGGTACAACAAAAAAATATTATATATTTTTTCTACTTATATTATAAAAAAAATTAAACAAAAATCGAGACAAAATAAAACAAAACAGATCACAATAAAAAAGGAACATCATGGAAATAATTACTAGGTATTCACATACCTAAACCTTGCAAGTATTAGGTATTAAATGTAAAAGTAAACAAAACAACCATTAAATAACAAAAACAAAAATAGGTAAATATAGAAACAAATCAAAACTGTAAAACAAGCTTTCAGGTTCTGAATCTGCCTCAACGTCACCGTTACTGCTGCTGCAAATAGTGCTACTGGAATTGCTAGCATTTATCTCTAACTCTGAGGTATTCTCTTACACATAATGAATTGTAGGTGCAGGATATGCTCATACGGAACTAGGAATAACTGAAAAAGTAATATAATAATCAATATACCTATATTTGCTTATACTTTACAGTGTGGGCTCCTATGAGTTGCTGTAGCAACTCAGTAAACAAGCCATAAGAGTACTGCAAAGTCCGGTGATGTAGGATATATGTATGTTTTTCCCAAACCCAAACGCTCACAAAAATTCAATACTAATATATAGGTATTATAAAACAAAAATACATTGTTCAATAATATTTCATAAATGTTATTATGTGTATGTACGTTCTTACATGATTGAATTTACGAGTATAGTCCCATGACTTGTGTAAATACTGAATAAATCAACAATAAATTATCTAAATATCTAAATAAACATATACACCAATCAATGGATTATAAAATGAGTTTTTAACAAAAATTCTAGTAGGAAACTGACTATGCCATCACATGTTATATTTTCGACTCGCAACGGTCATTTATTAATTTGTTATAAACATTTAAATAACAAAAAACTTGTTCTTAAAAAATAGTTTCGCTTATAAAATGAAAACTAATAGAGCAATCTGGTTGCTCCAATGAGAAGAATTGTAGATAATTGAAATACGAACAAAACGGGATATTCCGCCTGGTAAGCGAGAGGTTCCAGGTTCGGTTCCCAGCCGGGGCGAGCTTTTTTCATTTTCAGATGTGAAAATCTGAATGAGGCTTGTGTCTGCTGGGAATAATCCTCCACGATTCACTGTTGCGTTAAAAATGAACAGTGCTGCTCCTAAGGTGGCGTATGGAATAAGTAACACGGCTTATCCAGAACACATGGCTAATGGCCATAGCAGTCGATGCCAAGACACCACGAAAAAAAACAGGATATTTTACGGCCAGGTTGGATAATTAGTAACTGGAAATACCGGAAGATTTTGCGATGTTTTGAAAGACTCCGCCATTTTTCAAGAAGTAGGATTGGCCTTTCCCATGAAAGTATTGAATTATGTCTACTTTATGTGTGCACGAGACAGGCGCTGTCAGATCGTTAGTTTTGGCACAATTGCAATTACATTTTTTTTGCACTATCTTGCAGCGTTCCTGGATGCTCTAGTGATATTTCAATTTCACAAACAGATTATGAAAGTAGAAGTATAGTACTACTCATTTTCATTTTGTGCTACAATGGTGCGAAATGGGTGAAAAATTCATGCAAACATTACTGAAAACGGCCGAGCCCGCGTTAGCTGCCGAGTGGTAGGAGAGTGCGGGAGATGAGGGGAATTCTTCTAATGAACGGGTTACGTTATAATACGCTTCCCCTCTCATCTCCCGTTCTCTCCTACCACTCGACTGCTTCCACCAGCTCGACCGTTTTCAGTCATGTTTACAAGCATTTTTCACCCATTTCGCAGCATTTAATTGCAAAATGAGAATAAGCTTTTTGTGGTACTGTACTTCTACTTTCAAAATCTGTTTTAGAAATTGAAATCGGACTATCACTAGAGCATCCAGACACGCTGCAAAAAAAAATCAAATTTCAATTGTACCAAAACTAATGATCCGTCAGAGCCTGTTTTGTGCACAAATAAAGAACACATGATTCAATACTTTCATGAGAAGGCCAACCCTATTGTTTGAAAAATGGCGGAGTTATGATTATTTTAAAAAATCGAAAAAAAAAAACGGTTTTTCTCCGTTACTGATGATCCGATTGGGTCGTAAAACATTCCATTTTGTTCTTCCTTAATTATCTTTAATTATTTTCATTGTTGCAACCAGATTGCTCTATTAGTTTTCATTTTATAAGCAAAACAATAAAAATAAACAGGTTTTTTGTTATTTAAATGTTTATAACAATTAACATGGGCCGTGGTGGTCGGCTGGCAAAAGCGTACGCCTCGCAAGCGTGGGGTCGTGAGTTCGATCCACCGATTCACCGGTCTCGTGCATGGCATCACACGTTAAAAGGTAAGGGCTGCGTCTTCCCTAGCTCACACAAGTCTCTCGAAGACTTCCGAGGGTTGCGCGTAGGGGTGCAATCGGTTGACGGAAATAACAATTTTAACAATAACAACAACAACAATAAATGACAGTTGCGTGTTGAAAACTTAACAGAATATAACTACGGACTGTCTTCCATGTGATGGCACAGTCGGTTTTCTACTAGTAATTCTTTTTAGGAAAAAATGCTCTATTTATTGGTCTAATAACAAATAAATATGTGATGATGATAATTTAACTCATAGGAAAAAATATTACTCAGTTTTTGATAATTGGACATTTTCGCATTTATCTCTTCATTTTAGTGCACAAATGAACAATCTCAGTTTACGGATATAGAGACTTTCTAAAAATAAGTTGACGGTCATTCATTATGTTTCTGATAATGATGGAATTCAGACTTATCAAAGAATTAACAGTATTACAGTGTACACTTCCCAACGTCATTACTTTGAATTACTATTATCTTACCCAGACTAAATGAGTGATATATTTATTTTATTATCTGTATTAGGAGATTGACTTCATTATGTTTGCTATATTTAACGTCCATAACATGAGCCAGAATTCGAATTTTAAATGCCATCGAAAAGGTGCATCCAAAATGACTTAACAACAAAATGTCAACGACCTTGAAATACCCCCCTTTTCAGAATTCCTTCAATGCTACGAAAAATGTTAAATAAAACATTCTATGTTTTACATTTTTTTTATAATTTTTATATTTTAGTTTTTGATATAGACTTGTTGACGATATTCTTGCCTATTTCAGAGGTTTCTGACATTTTTGAATAATCCTAATAGAACCACCGTACATAAATAAAAAGAAGTAAAGTAATTTGCCGCCATATTATATTAATAGCGACAATAGTTTTTCGTCCCTAGGGTCACTGAATCCTAGAAGGCTTTGCCTTCTTACGGGTATGGCCAATGGGTGGAGTCTAATAGTTACAATCTCTTCAAATAGTTCGAATGTTCCAAATAACCCACAAAAGCACCAATTAGGAAGCAAGGGTTATAAGAGAGAGATAAACGATAATTTTGAAAAAAAAGTTGGGTTATGTTTCTTTTGTAAGTCGGAATGTCAAATAAGTAAATTGTGGATCTATAATAGTACAAGTTTTCAACAAGTTTTGTTAACGGAGCCAGATTAGGCTCCGAAACGTCAACGTTTCTGACAGAAATTAAATGAGTACCTATACCAGTATGTTATTTATATACCGTTACGATAGTTTCAGGGTGTTTGCCATTCTCAAAAATAATAGATATATAACTAATATAAACGGTTATGAATATTTCACTTATCTTTCACCATACGGGTGAAGAAGCTCGAATAACAAAATGTACGATAGAAAAATGCATTTTAAAAGTTGACAGAAAAGAATCAAAGGAAACTGAGTCTCTGAGATGCTCTATCTTATAACAATATGTGCTTAATCTGGACCAAATAGTTTTTATCTATTCAAAATCAATTTGTGGCCAAGAATAATATTTAGAAATTTATTCGATTTTGTAGCTTTTATTGATCTGTTGAATTGCAGGTACTTAAATATTATGATCAGGTGTAAACCTCATATATTATATTTTTAGTAATATTCAACTGCAAACCGTTCTGAGTACAATATTCATGAAACTTGCTAGAAGCTCCACTATTGTGTCATTAGTGCATCAATGTCACTGTTAGACATCATCAAAATATTAGTTTCAGCAGCATATAATACGATTTGATCAGGATAATTACAGCATGTTTCTTTAATGAATAGAGGCCCCAATATTGAACCTTGAGATCCTTCTAAGTTATATTATCTTTCGTGTTATCAAATAAATATTGTTATTTGTGTACCTACGCTCAGGACTTTACCATGTCAAAAGGAATTCCACGTTTGCTAGCAGCCTCTAACTTAAGCAGGGAAAATTCCATCCTGCTCATTCATATGAAATGCACGGCTTAGATCATGAAAGAGACATGATGTGATTTGTACAGAAATTCCTTTGTATCAAGGATAGCAGTTATAGTGGAATTTTTCTATCTACATCATACTGTTTATCAGGAAGTAATTTAAAACATTCCAAGACATTTATTGACCTTGGACAGTACGATGCCTTAAACATTTTAGAAAACTGATTATGGATTCAATACAGATCAGTTTTTTGTCATTATCAGATCTTGAAAATTGGTATTACTTTGGATTTAATGTTAGGAAATATTCCAATTGAAAGAGATTCATTCATTAGGCGATACAGCAATTCAGTATGTGGCAACTAATCTACCGTCATTATTTTCTGAACCAGATCTAGTAGATTTGGCAGCAGTTTTCCTTATTATCAAATTTTTTCTAGTGTTAGAAATAATCTTGTAGGGACTACTTCAATACACCTATCATATTTCGGTATCTAACGATTTATACTGCAATCAGTAAAATAGTCATTTATATGATTTGATTGTTCAGCGGAAGTTCTTCCTTGCTGATCCACTACCTTCAGTTTTTTCAATGATTTTCCAACTTTCACGCATGACATTATCTGAGTCCAAAATAAGATCATTATGGTTTTATTTTGTCATTTTTCACATGCATATTTTTTTATATTTTTCTATACCACGTAAGAATCACTGAAATAAATCACCACTTTACATTTTTCGTGATTCGAATAAAATAAGTAAAACTACCTAACCCTCTCATAGTCTTGACCCAATATTCCAACTAAAAACAATTGTAACCTTGCTATAACTGCAAGGATTGTTTAAAGTCTTGCTAATCATATGGGTATTTATGAAATATTCATAGTAATGGAAATCCGATAGGATGTCTACATATATTGATTCCACTTCAGTGGCGGTCTCAGAATAAAATCTGGGTCTTTGAGTACTCGAATCGAATCTGAGAAAGTCCCAGATCACAAGAATCCAACCGGAATGAAACTAGCAAGACGGCATCACTATAGCAACGCGAAAACTTAACTTCAAAGCACCATAATTGACCCGTAACTCTCTGATGGTATTGTAGGTATTTCCGGTTTCTCCTTCAACTGATTTTATCAAGATGTTCATCTTGAATTCATAAATTTTAAATGTTGATTTTGTATTTTTGAATTAAATACAAATAAAGTTCCGATATGTCAAAAACTTCCACTTTGTGTAACGTTGATACGCTAGCTAGTGGAAAATTTGAAAATAGTGGGTGTGAATTATTATTATACTAGGTATCCAATTTGAACGACTACTTCACGGTATAAACAGATGTGCACAGGTTATTTATTTCTTCAGTTCCGTGTTGTCTGAATAACTTGGCAAAGGAACGTGATTCCATTTGTTTTTGTTAAATTTGCATTCGTTATTGAATCTAATAATGAGGTTATTTTGTTTTTGCACGTGTGAGCTATGTGCATATACTTGGAGGAAATGATATTAACATGGACAATTCATGATAGAGCAATCTCACTTCAGGCTGGTGCTGAAACGAATTCTAAGGGCCAGGTGGAACATGATGTTGCGAGGTTCCAACTTGAACAAATGGGGATGCAGTGTAGGGGTTGAAGACGTTTTTTTGGGATTTGCTGCGAAACGTGACATCTTAGCAGAAAATGTTCAATGGGAAAGTTGTAGATAATAAAGTAATCGAAAACGTTTGTATTAAACACATTTCGACATAACCTCAAATTATCCGTCAAAAAGTTGAAAAGCCGATTTTTCAGTATTTAATTTTTTTTCTCTCGAATAAATGATTTAATTTACATGAAAATTTGTAAGAGGGCCAGTTGCATAAAAGCCAATTAAATATTTAACGTCGCGTTAAATATTTAACGCCGCGTTAAATATTTAACGTGGCGTTATATGCGAAATTGGGTTGCATAGAAATACTGATCATTGACTTGACGACGCGTTAACTTAACGTCACGTTAACTCATGATGATGGCCGTTAAATCTCAAATATCGGTTGCATAAAAGCCATTCAAGTTTTAACGTCACGTCAACTCGAATTTAATCATTTGTTAACTAATCAGAGCCACACCAGTGATTAAAGTATCAATCAAACTGACGGATGATAATTCCGCCAAACTCTTTTGAATACTGCAAGAGTTTTTGTAAAAAATTTCGACATTTTCAGTTCTTGCTATTATTGAGTGTACATAAGGAGAGGTAAATGAAAGATTTTAACACCATTGAGGTAAATATAATATGTATATATTACAGAAAATGTTTACAACATCATTATCTTCACTATCTTCACTATCAGAAGAAGAACAAGTCCTTCGGAGACCAAGAACCTTTCGAAATAGAAACAATCCATTCGAAATGTATGATGATATCGAATTCTATCAACGGTTTCGGTTTTCTAAACGTGTGGTGATGGAATTAATCCATATATTTGGAAATGAGATCAAGCCCGTTATTTTCATTTGGAGTTTATGCTCCTTTATCATAAATTTGGTTTGCAAATTGGCATTGAACAATTTCCTCTTAAAATATTTAAATTTTATTTGTTCTGCAGTGAGTATTTTCTTTTGCTTTACTTGATTTTTCTTTCTACGGAGAACACTATTTTCCTTCAATAGTTTTGGCACTTGGGGTTGGGGTTGTGGTTCTTGATCATGGATAGGTGTAGGAATTTTCACTGGAAAGGCAGACTCGGGAACAGGTTGATACTCAGGATCAGGGGATATTGTTTGCACCGTCTCTAGTTCGTTACCTAATGGAGATTCAAAAGTGTAATATTCCAAAATTTTCAATATCTATCTCTGCATGTGGATATAGAAGTAAACGAAAATAAAGAATAAAAGAAAATAATAAATGATCCAAAATACCACTAAACTGTTATTAAATATTTGTATTATCTCCCAGATTTTTGGATGATTCGTATAGGAAGAATATCACTACTTCAAAGTTGACAACATATTTTGTAAAAGTTGATACTTGTACTGAATTGAAATGAGTAGGACCTATAGCTTACAGTATAACCCGAGGTGGAATCTGACCCACATTAATATATTTTAGTGATGCTGACACGTTTAAAACCATGAATAATTAATTTTTCAAAAGAGTAGTTGATGGCAACTCATGATATATAGATATTTATAATCAGCAAAAGAAAAAAATCAATAATTCACCAAAGTATTCCACAGCATCATCAAATCGATTGTCCAGTGGTGCTACCTGATCTGCTATGACTGCCAGAACTTGTGCTGCACCTTCGTCTAATTCAGGAGTTACTCGTCCCCCTCCAGTTTTTTTTATTTCTTTCTAAAATGCAATGAACATTTTATTTTATTATGAATTTTCAGTTCAACAAATTTGAGCAAACAACTTGTACAGAGCTTTGGTGCAGTAGGAAGGTGAACTAAACAAACATAATTTTAAATAATTCTGATACTCACCTTATCAATTGCCGCCTTTCTCTTGGCGTCGTCTAGCTCCTCTTCTGTGAATCCAGCATTATAAATTTTATTCAAGTATCGTTTTCTCTGAAAGCATTATACGTACATATTATAAGTATATATTATCTTACCTACTTACATTTTCATCTGCAACTGTATTTTTTTGTTTTTCTTTTCAAATTGTACCATAACATTCTAAGTTGCTTTCAATCTCGTGGTACGCTAGAAGAGCTATTGTACTCATTTTCAATTTTGATCCATATTTCTCTTTTTTTCTTTATGGATATATTGTCTGACCTTTTACATTCAAGAATGGCTCCATATCTGATCAGAAAGTGAAAAGAAAATTTAATTTTCTATACATATTTATCAAAATAATTCAACTGAAAACAATTATTATAACTTACTTATTTACAATATCTAGTAACACAGTTCTATCTACTTCCGTGTAATTTGCACCTCTTTTCTTCTTAGAAGCAGAAGCCTCCATTTCTCACTACTATTTTTTATCCCAACGAATATAAATTAATCGATTGACAGCTTCAAACCTAACCTAAATAATGTATTAAATGACAATAATAGCGTTGTTGTCACATGTTAATCTAACAGGAGCAGGTTTTATGCAACGCATGTGATATTTAACGTAGCGTCAAATATAACGTGGCGTTAGTTAATCAATTGATTAAGTTCTCTTTGTGCAACTGGCCCTATGTCTTTTTTGATGTCGAATGAGCATAATTTTTTCGCAATTCAGAAGACGAATAGTTTCCGAGTTCTGTATATTTTTCGAAAAAAATACCCTTATCTTCCACGAACAAATGTTCTGGTGAATTCTTGGATTTCGGAGGTCTATAAGTGATCATTTAACCGTCAAAATGACAAAAAACTGACTTTTCAGTATTTTTTTCTCGAGCATAAATGATTTAGTTCAGATGAAAATTTGTAGATATATTCCTTTTCTTATGTCGAATAAGCATGATATTTTTGCAAATGAGAAGACTTTTAGTTTTCGAGATATTTACATTTTTAGAAAAAAAAATACCCTTATCTTCCAAGAAAAAAGAAAAAAGAAGAAAAAAGAGCGGGAAATTCAGTCAACTATTTTTTTTTCGATGATAAGACGTGTCCTTGATTTTGGTTTTGTGACAAATCTAAACTTTCTGATGTTTCTGCTTCAGGTGGTTCATAAGAATACAATTCCTATAGATAAGCTATTTTTATACTATATTAACACAATTTTACTAAAGACAACATTCTAAAAACTAAACAATTATCACGTAAATGTTGAACATAACGGATCACTTACACGAACAAATACAGCCTTTGTAATTTTCCTCAATTTAATTCAATTTATTTTATTGATATTTGTTTCACATTTCGTTTAGGAATTCTAATTGGTATATGGAGCGTTTTGGGTAATAAGCTCTCAACACAGTGCTAAGTACTTTGTTCATTGAATTGAATTAGTTGTAGGCACAACATGTCGGCTATTATCAGTGGCGGAACATTTAATGTAAGAGAGGCCGTATTGAAATATGGAAATAGGGAATATACAAGTGATTTAAATTTACTTGATTTTTTTTACCTCCGATAATTTATCGTTTTGACATTACACCTAAACTATTAGTTGATCATTTAGTTTGTATTCTACTCCATAAAACTTTAATAATAAGCTTGCGGAATTCAAATTTGCGAAACGCATCACCATTGGTCGAAACGAAGAATGACGTCACATGGCTCGTTATGAAATTTGTCGGTGTTGATATTCATACTGTGCTAGTCGTCTTTCATAGAAAATTTCTTTTTATTTATATATTTGTAGTGTTTTCTGACTGAAAGTGGTTTTGTCAAAGCTCAATCCGACAATACCTGAACTGATAAGTAGTGATAGTTTATCAAATGATAGTTTTCTTTTTGTAATTTAGGTGAGGCAGGTATAAACAGAGTTATCTCCCGCTTGATATACAAAACATTTATGCATACAAAACTTACTTCTGATCAATTCACATCAAGTTAACTACCGAAATACAATATACTCTTCACAACAATGTAAATGTGATATTAGAGATACTTCGCCTCTTCTCATAACCATACACCATTGTTTACGTATTTTCGCATCTCTTGGAACAGAAAAAAATACTTTATTTGGTGTACTTATAATTGTGTTTTGGCATTCCGGTACCTACTGACAATACCTATAAAATGTTTTTTTAGCATTTTCCATTATCGTAATAGCGATTAAAACTGCAAATCCCTAACCTAATTATTAACTGTCAATAGTGTCAATGGTCATAACTATCGAAAGGCTTGTTCATTGAAGACTGCTCTGGTTGATCGAGATCACTTTCACATATGTTCATCTCTCTTTAACACTTGTACTGCATTTGTCTTACTCTTTTATAAAATATCAACTTCAAGCAAGTAGAGCAATCAGAGTACGTCTCAACGAACGACACTGAAGAAGAACAACACTGATCGCGCCATGTGACGTCATCCACAGCGCGCGAAAATGGAGGCGTTCAAATAGGTTAAATTCAATCGGTATTTTATATATTATTTTAAAAATTAATTCCAAGACTTTCAACAGTATTTATATTTTTTTACTATATTGTAACGAAGTAATAAATTGATTTAACAAATAAAAAAAATTATGCATATTCCCAATTCACAGGGATTTAAGGCGGATTTACCGGATTCATAATGCATAATTCATTGCATAAGCGTAATTTTAAGGCAGATTTACCTGATTCATACTGCGTAATTTTATGGCATAATCCATAAAAGTTCAACACAGGGATTTCTTTAGAAATTGTGAAACGGGTAAATCATTTCAATCGAGTCCCTGTATTGAACTCTTAGAAATTAGGTATGCATGTAGGTAAATTACGCATGTATGCAATAAATTATGCATTATGAATCCGGTGAAGTTTAACAATCGATGCATGATTAGGTCAATGGATAGGTAGTTTATATTGAATCCATGTTGGCGACCATAATCTATGCGTTTTTGTCACAAATGTGTGGGCAACTAATGCGCGTGATTCTGTGGAAATTCACAATCTGGACAATAATAACCATTAACAATTTCCGAAAGTGAATATGCATACTTACACTAAAAGAACAGTTTGGTTGTACTATAACTAAGAATGATTAACTGTCACCAAATCCGTTATTGAAATATAGCCTTTAATTTTTGTGAAAAAGAAAAAAGTAACAGTCATGGACCAGGTGGAAAATGATGTTGAGGTTCCAATTTTAAGGAAAAAAAATAAGCACAAAAACACTCAAAATGGTGAAATGAGGATGCAGTTTAGGAGTTGAAAACGGTTTTTTGCGATTTGCGGCGAAACGTTGTCTTCTAGCGGACAATAGATAATAAAAATATCAGGAAATTTTGTATTCTACACTTTTCGTCATGACCTCAAATTAACCGTCAAAATGACGAAAAACCGAATTTTCAGTATTTAATATTTTTCTCTCGTATAAATTAGATGAAATTTGTAGAAATATGTCTTTTTTTGGTGTCAAATAATCATGATTTTTTTACAATTCAGAAGACAACTATTTTTCGAGTTAGGTAAATTTTTCGAAAACAATACCCTTATCTTACAGGAACAATGGACATTTCCAAGAGATATGAGGTAACACTGAAATTAGAAAGTAAATACGCTAATATCACTCAGGATTTTTTATTTATTTTCTCTGACCGCTAGTTTATCTATAATCAGAAGAAAAGTGGTTTCGTGGCGTCACGTTCATCAAAACTAAACTTGGCTACGTTGTTAAAGTTGTGCACCAAATTCTCATTCAAATATACTGTATCGTATGACAGTTGTCATTTGATACCAGATGGGTTCTTTCGTCTGTTTCACGGTGCGATCAATAAGAATAGTTTGTCTCTGTCTAACTCATTTGCCTACCCATTTGATACAAGTGAAGCAGTTCCATCAGATCTAAACTTCAACGAACACTACCTTGATTTATTTTTTGAGGTTAATGCGGTTTTCTAAGTTTTGAGAGCTTTTGTTGTTTGTGTTCTAAAATTTGTTGTTAATTCCTGTATCTCCAGTACCTGTATCCCTGCAATAACTGAACATGTCGAAAAGGTGCTTTGTTCCCGGGTGTCTGAACACCAGTGCAAATTCCAATAAACAATTTTTTTATGCACCTAAAGATGAAGCGCGTCGGAAAATGTGGTTCGAAACAGTGAATAAACCTTTTGTGAAAAGCGGAAATATATGTTTTTGTGAAGAACATTTCCAAGTGAGTACTTTACGATATGTTATTATTGTATTCAAAGCAGAGTTCAAGGAATTATTTTAAATTTTAGTCATTGCAAGAAAGACCGTGAACAATTACACAAATAAATTCACACCAAATCGTTTATGATAACACCTCACTACACTATTATCGAATTTATCAGTTGAATGTTGATTGTTGAATGTAAATAAAATAAACATTAACCTCACATCTCCATATAACTTTTGAGAATTGAGAACTGTCATTACGATTAGCTGTGTTGTCAATGCTCGTTCTTCATCAAAAGGATGATCCGTTCAGAAAATTTGAAAGTTACAAATACAATAAAAAATAGCTAATATGTGGATTTTTATCTATGAGTTGATCATGCAAGTGACAATGTATTGATTATTTGTCAACGGCTTATATCATGCTAGAAGCTATATTTTTAAGCAGAACGGTATTGCCTGTTTCGGAACGTGGATTATGGTGGGAGGTATTTCCCATGAACGTTACATCAGCGGCACACTTTCAAATGTGATATTTTTTTAAAATGAAAGAAAAATAATGGAACTTTTTGTTAAATGGACTTTTCAGACTAACAATTATCGATTTAAACGAGTTTTGTAATTTATTTTCCGTAAATGTAAAGGTCCATTGTCTTGGTGTTTTTTGTATTTTGAAGTTCTATAAGTGATTATTTCAATTGTTGAAATGTCTTTTTTAAAATAGTCTATGTAACTTGGTTATTCATCGTTAAACCGCTCAAAATTGAGAAAAAATAGGTCTCTCTGAATCATGATTTTCTCAATATTTTCAATGATTTTCAAAAGTTGTAAAAAAGAATAAAAACGATATTAATAAATTAATTTTTTCGACAACCGCATAACAAAGTAGCCTTTGGCGCGGTCAAATCTCAACGCAAAGTTGATGTTTTTCGAGGAACGTAAAAGCGGAAAAATCGAAAAAACGCTCGCATTTGTATGGTAGGTACATAGGTACTGTTGGAAATAAACAAGTAGGTATTCATGGAAAATAGTGATAGTGAATTATCTAACACACCTCCTGATGTGGCAGAATGTGCGAAAATTGTGACTTTGAATCTTCTTCCAGAAAAATCGAGACAAAGATATGAATTGCAATACGAAAAGTTCATAACTTGGTGCCAATCGAAGAAGGTGAATTATTATTCAGAAAACGTATTACCTACTGGCTTATTTCGGAGAAAGATCCAAAACCCTGAAACCATCTTTGGTCTATGTACAAATACAAAAGTACTACAGTTTTACTTGAATGGAGCAACTGTAAAATCAACGGAATGTACCAAATTTCTAGGTATATATGTCGATCAGTCCCTTCGATGGACAGACCATATTGATATACTGAGTAAGAAACTGAACAAAGCTAGATTCGCAATAATGCGTTTGAGATCCTCTCTGCCAGTGGAGTAATTGCTGACAGTTTATTATTCACTTGTTTATAGTCATATGTAGTATAATGTTATCCTCTGGGGAAACTCTGTCAATAATCATAGAATTTTCGTAACGCAAAAAAGAATAATTCGCACCATGTTCAACTTGCCTCCTAATGAATCTTGTAAGCATCATTTTGTCGCCTACGGAATATTAACATTTCCATGTCTATTTGTATTGAAGTGCTTGCTGTATGTTAAAGACAACATTAGAAAACTCAAAACAAACTCTCACTCCCATGACTATCCCACTAGAAACAGAAACCTTTTAAGCATTCCATCACATAGGACTGCTAAATTTGAAGGGTGTCCTACTTATCAAGGAATGATGTTTTACAATCATTTGCCTGAAAGCATTCAGCAGCTTTACGTGAATTCATTCAAGAATAAAGTTAAGTCTTTACTAACGTCCAAATGCTACTACAGCATAGGAGATTTTATGACAGATAGGGAACTAGGTTAAAGCTAGCATACCACATTTTAGTAAATTGTGTTTTTTATTTTATTTTATTATTTGTTGTTACTGTCGTACCTATTTATTGACCTGTCCTATACATCCATTGTCTGAAAGGATTAATAAAGATTATTATTATTATTATTATTATTATGTATTCGATGATACGAACATGCATGAATGTTAAAAACAATATAGACATCAACAAATATTCCAAACTTGTCACGTTTCTCAAGAAACAATCTGTTGGTTATAGAGCAAAATAATCCAAAATATTTACCACTGAAAATATACAAGAATTTTTACAAGAAGATGAAGATGAAGAAACAAATTATTTGTTTACAAGTTGATGAATATGGACTAATTTTCATTCCATCCTAATATTCATTCATTGATAGTGAATAACCATTTTGCTTTCTGTAGTGAATGTATCATAACTATCAATACAAATATTTTAAGGGTGCATTCCTAGACTGAAAATAAACATTTTTTCCTATAAACATGTGTTCCAAAAATGCACTAGGCTAAAATTTTAGATTTTTATGGCCAATTCAATGGCGATTTTAAAATTTGAATTTTTGTAACGGCAATAGAAAATGTTAGCCATAAAACTGTAGGTAACCCTCATTCACCCTTTGAATAAGGGTAACCTTATTTTTTAAGTAAAAAATAAATAGAGCGTCCTAAGAACCAAGGGCCTTTAAATTTGACGGACATTATAGCCACAATTTAAAATTTACGAGTTTTTCGCGCAACTTGCCATATCTGTAGCTTGGAAGGGGTGAATTTTAGGACACATCCATGATGGTTCTTCGGGTTGTAAGGCCGACGTATGTTCTGAGAAGGTCTCGACGTTTCGCCAACACGAAAGGTTAGCATTTTCAAGAGTTATTTTGCAAATTTCTGCTTTCTTAAGTTGCTGTCAAATGTTTGACATTTGTTATACGTTGTCTCAATAAATACCTGTGATTTGACGTTCTTACATCTGATTGGTCCATAGCGTTAGCAGACATCATAGAATCGTTCGTACCGTTATTTTGTGGGTAGGGAGCTAATTGAGAATTTTTGAGAACTGGAAGCCAAACCTTGTTCAATTGTAGTCCTTCTTCGGTTCTGTTGAAGTTGCGTGGTGTTTCTGGATTTCAATTGCTTCCCGGAAGAGTCTTGGGTAATAGGCAAATGTTGAAGAGATGACTTCGGTTTCTTCAAATTTCACTCTATGGTTATCGTTGTTGAGAGTATGTTCTGCGACAGCGGATTTCTGTGTGTGCCCTAACCGACAGCAAGCCTTGTGCTCTTTGATTCTTGTTTTAACGGAGCGTTTCGTGGTTCCGATATAAACGCTTCCACAGGAACATGGAATGCGATAAACCCCAGAAGAGCATAGTGCGTCTCGTTTGTCCTTCGCTGATCTAAAGTGGTCTTTCAGTTTTTTTGAAGGTTTATAAACGGTTTTAATCTCATATTTTCGTAGAATACGGCCAATACGATCTGTGACTCTGGGAACATATGGTAAGAATGCTTTTCTTTTTTCAGTGTTGGTTTGACTACTACTTGGTTCACTGGATGGACAGTCATTTGGTCTACTATTGATTCTTCCGTCTCTGTTTTCCCTTCTATTATTCATACACCTCTCAATATCTCTTTCTTTATATCCATTAGAAAGAACATCGTTTTTTAAATGTTTCAGTTCAGCTTCCAGGGATTCAGGTTCGCAAATTCTTCTAGCTCGATCAACTAATGTCTTGATTACAACTTGTTTTTGGCACGGATGATGGTTTGAGGTATTGTGGAGATATCGATCAGTGTGTGTGGCTCTTCTTTCTAATGGATACAAGGAAAGAGATATTGAGAGGTGTATGAAAAATAGAATGGAAAACAGAGACGGAAGAATCAATAGTAGACCAAATGACTGTCCATCCAGTGAACCAAGTAGTAGTCAAACCAACACCGAAAAAAGAAAAGCATTCTTACCATATGTTCCCAGAGTCACAGATCGTATTGGCCGTATTCTACGAAAATATGAGATTAAAACCGTTTATAAACCTTAAAAAAAACTGAAAGACCACTTAAGATCAGCGAAGGACAAACGAGACGCACTATGCTCTTCTGGGGTTTATCGCATTCCATGTTCCTGTGGCAGCGTTTATATCGGAACCACGAAACGCTCCGTTGAAACAAGAATCAAAGAGCACAAGGCTTGCTGTCGGTTAGGGCACACACAGAAATCCGCTGTCGCAGAACATACTCTCAACAACGATAACCATAGAGTGAAATTTGAAGAAACCCAAGTCATCTCTTCAACATCTGCCTATTACCCAAGACTCTTCCGGGAAGCAATTAAAATCCAGAAACACCACAGCAACTTCAACAGAACCGAAGAAGGACTACAATTGAACAAGGTTTGGCTTCCAGTTCTCAAAAATTCTCAATTAACTCTCTACCCACAAAATAACGGTACGAACGATTCTATGATGTCTGCTAACGCTATGGACCAATCAGATGTAAGAACGTCAAATCACAGGTATTTATTGAGACAACGTATAACAAATGTCAAACATTTGACAGCAACTTAAGAAAGCAGAAATTTGCAAAATAACTCTTGAAAATGCTAACCACTTGAGACCTTCTCAGAACATACGTCGGCCTTATAACCCGAAGAACCATCATGTAAGTGACGATGGCCGCGAAAGCCTTTCACAATTTAGGACACATGTTTAGGAGAAAAAATGGCTTATTGTGACCCCAGAAATACGGCCTTGAAATATTTTTATTGAATTTTGAAACACCCTGGATATGTTTTTCAAACACCTCTATTTGTACCTATTTATCATATCTACTATTTGTAGTTATAACGTTGCAGATATACAGGGTGTTTCTTAAGTACGTGTAGAAACTTTAAGAGCACGTTGCTGACGTCGAAATAAGAAAAAAAAGTTCCCATAAACACATGTCCGCAAGTTATTCGTTTCTAAGATACAGAGTGTCAAAGTTGAATTCTTATATTTGTATTTTGTGAATAAATTCCAAAATATTTGTGATATTCGAGTAAAGTTTGGTATCTGGAATGTTTTTTCAATGACAAAATCAAATTTTATGGCAATTGTGAAAAAACTAATTTCTAATTGAATTTATTTTAAATTTAAAAATTTTGTCATTCAAAATCACTTGCATCGGTTTTTTCGAATCTCAATAACTCGAAAACAGTTGCTCGTAGTGACATCTACCAAGAATATATTTTTTACACAAACTAAATAATGAATATTCCCAGATACCAAACATTACCCAAATATCAAAATTGTTTTGAAATTGTTCACGAAAATAAAAATCAGAATTCAACTTTGACACTCTGTATCTCAGAAACGAATAACTTGCGGACATATGTTTATAGGAACTTTTCTTCTTATTTTGATGTCAGCAACACGCTCCTGAATTTTCTACACGTACTTAAGAAACACCCTGTATAATTGGTCACTACTGCAAATTATGCTTTTTTACAAGTAAGTATCAATTATTAAAATATTTTGTTCAAAATTACCAAATATAACAGTTTATAGTGAACATGAGAATACATTACTAATAATTTCACTAAACGAGCCAGATTAATTGTGAATCTTATTCAGTAATCCTTAACAAATTTGGCAAAAACAAACATTTTATAATTAGAACTTATAACTGAGAATTTTCTCTCAGTGTACTCACTTGTTCCGAGACGTAAAATTAAAATGCAAAAAATGTATTGAAACATGTGCATGAACAAGGCCATGCTCATACATACAAACGAATTACAATTGAATAGTGTAGCTTTTCCATGACTACTATTATGAACGTTTAAAAATATATTATGAAATATGTGAAATATTTTGTTGACTTTAATTGAATTTGGAAAACATGTTCAAGCAATCAATGCGGTCCAAATGATTGAAATCACCATCTTCGACTGTTTTAACATTTTCTAATAGGTTGGACTTCATTTACAGCAACGATTACAAAACTGGGTAAGCTGACATTTATAGAGAAGGTCGAGGTGATATTTGTTATGACATGCATGTGTTTTGTTCGCTCAGAAGATCCAGGTCAGCTTTTTATCATTTATGTACGAGGATATATTGAAAAATTCTTATCCTACTATAGAACCAAACAAAATTTCAATGTCAAAATATTTTAGTACTCAACATATTCTCCTCTTAATTGGATACATCTATTACAGCGAACCTGCAACGTCTCTAGACCTTTCAAAAAAAAAATTTCTTCTTGCTCTGCAAACCAGACCTCCACAGCTTTTATTACCCCCTCGTTGGAAGGAAATTAACGACCTTTTAAACTTTTTTCAGTTGGGGAAAGAGATGATAGTCGGACGGAACCAAATCTGGTGAATAAGGGGGGTGTTCTAGTAATTCAAACCCTAAATCACAAATTTTTTGCATGGCAACATGAGATTTGTGTGCAGGGGCGTTGTCCTGCAAAAACAAAACACCTTTGGATAGCTTTCCGCGTCTTTTCTCTTTAATTTTTTCCCGTAGAGTGGTCAGTAATGTCGAATAGTAATCTCCAGTTATTGTTCTACCCTTACCCCAAGAATCAATCATGATTACTCCATGGCAGTCCCAAAAAACTGAAGTAAGAACTTTTCCAGCAGATTTTTGGACACGAAACTTCTTAGGAAAAGAAAACTGTAATTCACAATGAGCTTATGACTTTAGGCATAAGATGTCCGGAGGACTGCTCATTGCTAATATCCTATACAATAGGAAAAAGTTGGGTCGAAAATCCATCAGAAAACAACAACTTTCCTGGCTAATGCCACGACGAACATTGAATTACATCTGATGAAATTTCCGTGCAGAGTTCCTACAAGGTTATCTCTGCAATTACTTGGTTGCATGGGAATGTTCATCGAAACATTCGGACCACCTATATATCGATTTCGGAGTGTTGCTCCTCATCAGTATAGGGCAGGTCTAGCAGTCAATAACTAATGACTGCAACGAATATTGTATGACATGCAAATAAAAATTAAATATATTCTTTCTATATAAGTATCCATTTCTTCATCAGATTTGATGTTGTTTTAAGAGGCATAAGATGTCCGGAGGACTGCTCATTGCAAATATCCTATACAATAGGAAAAGTTGAACATCCCCATGCAACCAAGTAATTGCAGAGATAACCTTGTAGGAACTCTGCACGGAAATTTCATCAGATGTAATTCAATGTTCGTCGTGGCATTAGCCAGGAAAGTAGTTGTTTTCTGATGGATTTTCGACCCAACTTTTTCCTATTGTATAGGATATTAGCAATGAGCAGTCCTCCGGACATCTTATGCATAAAAACTTCTTAGGTCTTGGAGAACCGGAGTGTCGCCATTCCATCGATTGTTGCTTTGTTTCTGGATCGTAGAAATGTACCCAAGTCTCATCAATAGTAACAATTCGGTTTAAGAAGTCTACATCGATTTCAAATCGAGCACAGATCGAACGCGATGCTACTACCCTTGCACGCTATTGGTCAACATTCAAACATTTGGGGATCCATTTTACAGCAATTTTTCTCATGTCCAAATTGACGTATATGATGAACGCATTCGTATGAAATATTCAGTGCTTCAGATATCCGTTTTAGCCCAATTCGACGGTCTGCTAAAATCACGTCATGAATTGCAGTCCAATTTTTCACGGTCACATACGAAGGACATTGATCACCAAGGGTATTAAGCATATCTTCGTAAATCTGCTTACCTCTTAACCCTTTTAAATACAGGTACTTGATGATGGCTCGATACTCCAATTTTTCAAATTTCACAATTTCGGTGGACATATTTTTTCTTTTAATTTATTGCGTAACTCTGGTTTACTTTTTTGACGCCAAACTTTACACTGACACTTCTAATAAGTTATTGTTCGTTGCTATGGTAACACAATATTTTGTTTATGCAGGGTCTAGGCTAACTAGATATCAATACATCCACGTAATGGAATCAATGTAGAGAATTATTTCAAATTACGTGCGTTTCTTAAACGTCAATCAGAGAAAAATGTAGCTAAAAAGGCAAAAACATTTACTCTGGCGACAGAGGTAGATCTATCTCACAATAATTCAATCGTTTTTATCATTATATAATTCTTTTTGGGGTGCTTTAATAATGGGCATTATGGGTGCTTGTTGTGCAGCAGAATTATACTCTATACAAACTACAGGTTTAGAAGATGGATATATTTTTATGGTCAGTGTACCAAATACAAAAACAAAAATTGACAGAAAATTCATCGTTACGGAAAACTTTTATACCGTAGTTAAGAAATATTTAAATCTTCGTCCCACCGATATATGGCATACGATATCATTATTAAATTTCAAAATGGGAAATATCATTCAGAAAGAATTGGTATTAATAAATTTGGAGCAATGGGGAAAGACATTGCTACATTTTTAAAATTACCCGACTGTAATTTATATACAAGGCATTGTTTTCGCCGCTCATCGGCAACTTTATTATTAGATGCTGGAGGGGATATAACGGCACTGAAAGGACATGGCGGTTAGCAACTACTGTGGCTGAGGGGTGCGTTGATGATTCCGAAAAGAATAGACAAATTCTGCAATAAAATATACAGTTCTATAACACCTCAACCAGTACCTACATCATCTACATATATGCAACAAACACAACAAAAAGAAACAATAAACTTGCATAATTCAGTCCCAAATATTCAGTTCACTGGTTGTTCAAACTTAATTGTTAATTTTATTAATAAACAAAATTAATAATCACAACTAAAGTTTTTATAACAATGTTATAGGTAACTATTAAGATTTGTTAATAAAGTTTTTTGTCTGTACTTGTGTATTAGTATTTATTGTTGTAGTCGTAGATAAAGTATAGTATTCAACTCTCGCCTGCGGCTCGTGCTGCAAACTTCATCTGCGTGAGTTATGACCTACATTACCGCTCGTTAAATAATATACTATTCCTCTAGAATATTTCAAAAATAATCTGTTACTTTTTGTATGATGCGGCCGCAGTGCTCTATACTTGCGGTATATCTCAATATAATCAGAATTTGAAACAGTAAACGTTCTTGCGCAATAGGTCTTCGTATCAAGTATTTCAGCATTCAAAATAGATCCAGCATCATCAGTGGCATCAATAGTTATATGTAATAATTCTTCACGGCGACAAGCACCGCTGATACCCAAAATGGATTCTCATGTCGTACACAGAATATAGTAACTCCACCCTCATGGAGGAAATGGGCTAGTCTAACAACTTACGACTGAAGCCACCTACTAGCATACAAACCTACAGAACATCGTGGGGCTGCCCTAGGGCAGAAATGGAAGGTCTGCCAGACCTTTGGAGATCCCAAACGGTTAGGAACAGAGTCTATTCTCCCTCCCTCCTTTCACTCACCCTGCGGTATTGTGACAGTTTTAGCCTGTTTTATTTATTTATGTGTAGTAACGACACGTGCACTTTTATATTTTTATGCCAACTTAATTTAATAAACAATTTTTGAATTTGTCCCGGTTCTAGACCACATGTGGTAGAATTTTTTTTTCAAAAATATCGTGTATCGATGGGCATCCTCAAACCCTGATGAAAAGCAAGCGTGATGTGAGTTGCCTAGATACCAAACCCGACGTCTGATGCTTGCTTGGGATGCACACCAATCACCCGGTGTGGTGCTGTAGATTTTTCTAGGTTTTGTTAAATACTCCACCAGAAATAATTAATACGCACAGGAGCGTCACATCAAATAATAATATTAGCCGTCTGCTTACCGTACAGGCTATGCCTATGGGTACGCTCTACGAGTGTTAATGATGTATTACTATCAGTATACAGCGAAGTGGTCGTGGTATTAAAGCATTTGCCTTCCATCCAGGCGGCCCGGGTTCGATCCCGGACGCCTATCACGGAGCTGAAGTGGTTCGGATTCCACTTTTATTTTAAAAAAACTGCAGGTCCTGGATCTCCCTTGCTCGTCCAAGCTCTGCTTTTGAGGGATTTTCTCCAAAAACCTGGGAGTTTCGTAATAACAAAGGTTGTGCTAACTCAGATCTCGGTGATCTTGCGGCATCCTTGTCTGTCCTGGTTTTCTCCAGCCAACTTTGTGATTCAGAAGTGAACGAAATTAATGTTCATTTACCGACGACCTTTAATTTTTCAACGTCTCAGGTAGCCGCAGTGACGTTTTGTTGGCAGCTTTCCATCTTGCCAGATACAGAAACGATCACTCTCTGAAAACTTAATAACCAAAGTACTCAATAACATGCATACCAAAAATAATATTCGACAAAGCATAACAAAAAACATGTCATGTTTTTGTTTTAGTTGGTTCGGAAAAATATTCGCAAATAACGAAGTCGTTTCTTTTAGGTATACGGGGAGCGTCAGAATAAGACAAATTCACCTCATTGGATATTTGAATCTATGTGAAAAATTATGATCAATCAGTTATAACAATCAGTGATATGGGCTGAATGGTGTGAACAATTGTTGTTCTTGAAGTTTTCTACGAAAGCTGATATAACAAAATTAATTGCAAATATATATTTTTGTGTACAGAGCTCCGTGTCACATGTCAATTTTAGTTCGAAGGGTGCTTATTTGTGGAAAAAATTACATTTTTCAGTGTCCACAGTAGCGTGCAAAAACTTACTATCGATTGTTTCCCACCTTACTTCCCTCGACACTGGTAAATTTTGAGTAAAAATTGTATAGGCATTGTAAAGACAATCGTGATTATAGGTACCGAAAATTAAACATTTCTACGATTTTATATATTTATTGCTGTTTTTTAAACAGTTTGAATTTCCGCCTAAGTATTTCAAACACTTTTGAGGTAGATAATTTGAAATAACAATGTAGTAAAAAATTAAGAAACTGATTTTATAAAAATTTTTGATCATCGTCATTGCTGTTGTCGATATTTCCAATATCTTCGTCGCTCGTGACTTCATTATTTTCGATATCGTTGTCTTCCTCAGTTTCTTCAAAAATATAAACAAGGTAATGAGATTATAATATGATAATATGAAATAACAATTGAATATCCGATAAAGTTTTTACCTTGAATCATGACTGGCAGGTGGTAGAACTATCGAAAGTGTCTGACTGCTTGGGAAACTTATTTAACTTATTTATTTTCCCAAATAACACATATAAAATAAAATTAAAATCAAATATAGAAAGTGAGTACAATAAAAATGTAATAAACTGTGAAGGTGTCAGGTGGGGGAATTCCACCAAACAAAGTGCCTGGCAATGGATGGCGTGATTTCCAATAGCATCCCATAAAATATATTAAAAACACGCTTTGGACTTTAATTTTTCTGTGCAGTTTGCCCCTTTACTACCTGTTATCTGTCAGAGCCAAACGTTCTTGCCCGCAGTAATGATGTGAAAACAAATGTTCAGCCTTTTGGCTGTGACGTAGTTCTTGCGTTTAAAAATCTTCTAAATCCGTATGTTAATCCTCAATTTTTTTTTCTTTTTAGTCGTCTAGATGTCACAAAAATAAAATAATATTATTTTCATGAAAAAAATCCAATATATTTGATTTCTTTACTCGAGTTACTTCAACAGTGTCATGCTAGATTTCATTAATACTTTTCTGTTGAGAAAAAAACGTTTCTTGGTAAAATTGAAAATATCACAATACAGAATTTTGAATAAGACAGGGTCACAAAAAGACCCAATACACAGTGTGAGTCAACAATACTCCCTTGGTGAATTGCTCCATTGTGAATCGCTATTCAATTCCTCATATTTGTTTGCCAAAGGGACTACCTAGGACCATCTTCCGATTTTTTTTTCATTCATACAGGGTTCATCATTGAAGCGTGGATAGCTATACTTTGATTTTTCAACCTGTGGTAGAAGTCCATTGTATCTCGAAGTGGAGTCATCTCCACAATTTTTAATAATTTCTCATCTGGTGCAGTGTGATGGCGAAGCCATCATTCAAAAAACCAGTTTATCGAACATGTTTCTAACCTATATAGGTTCATCATCAGCGAAATAGACAATTCTACAATAAAGAAGAAAAACATAACTATTGGTAATCCAGTACGGTGTAGTGCTACTTACATGGAGAAGAAAATTTGATATGGATTTATGAAATTAAGTGTCTCCACATTTCAACAAAATTAAATGGGGGTGGATTAAATTTTACAATAAAGAAGAAAATTATGACTATAGGTAATCCATTGAGTTGAGTATCACTTACATGGAGAGGAAAAATACATAATTAGATACAGATTAGGTATAACAAGAGAAAAGAAAATCACTACATTCTACCCAACAATGGGGAACATGGTGACAGGGTTAAAGGTTGTCCAAGCGACAACAACCTCGGAACAAATAAGGGGGTTTGGGGGCCTTAAGCCCTTTCTCCGAATCAAAATCAAAATTGGGCAATCGCAAGGATTAATGATTAAATACAGGTGAAACTACGAGAGGTTAACTGTCAAGTGCCAAGTTCAAAGTCGAAAGCAGCACAGAGAATGACAGGAGAGCCACAAACACAGAACGCAAAATTGAAGATACAAAATCCTCCACATAACAAGTAGTGGTCTGAGCAACCAGATCTCATGTCATCCGTCTAAGCCAGTAACGTACAATAATACTAATATGAAACAGTGTGCGTAAATAAAAAACCAGCCCGCCCGGTGCAAAATTACTACCTTCATCTACACCACGGAGCAAGGCAACCATCACCCGTTCATGAAATGATGGAAACATCACCGCGCAGAACAGACAGAACAGCATCAAATATAATCCAATATAACGCAACACATACGGATTTATGGAGGATCAAGGCAATGATGAACCTATATAGGTTCGAAACATGTTCGATAAACTGGTTTTTTGATTGATGGCTTCGCCATCACACTACACCAGATGAAATTATTGAAAATTGTGGAGATGACTTCGAGTTTTTCTATATTGTGAGTTTGATTTTTCAACTGAAACACCCAATATATATTACACAGTGCGACTTTTTTTAGCCCCCCCCACTTGTTAACTTTTGAACGGTTTGATGTACAATCATGGAACAAAAACCATTTTGAATGGTATCTCATGAAAATAACTTCATTTTATTTTTTTTCGTTCATGCCAAAAATAAAACTTTATTGAACTATATTCAATAGAAAAAATGGTTCTTTATTGCACTGACTGCAATATAGCTATTTATGATACAAGTCCGTAAAGTAGGACTCTTTTGTATGAGCGTGGAGTTTGTTGAATGAGGCGCAGCCGAGTTCAACAAACACGCTAGTACAAAAAAGCCCTTTACGAAAGTGTTTCATGCAAAGTTTTTTCTTCGACAGTTATTGCCAAATTGTTTAATGATATGAATTGTCGTCGTATTATCAGTAGTAATACCACAAGTGATTGAATCTTCGCGATAAGTCTGTCGATACAATTCAGTTGAGTTCAGAAATAAAAGACAGACTTATGAGATAAATTACTTTACGCACAGGTGATTTTTTTACGCACTTGTGCGAACAATTATTACTTTACGCACTGTCAGCAGTGCGTAAAAGCTCAGTTCACGCACTGTCGTAGAAAAAAGTCTTTATTGCACTCATCTGTCATTCTGCTACAGCGTTATGTCATCATGACAAACATAAAAGTCGAATCGACGCTATATTATTTAGCCCATTTTCTATGAAATTGTATTACGTTTTAAACAGTTGCATATTTTATATTATTGTCAATTTATGACTTACTGGGATTAATTACATTACTAGAAAATGCAATTTAATGAAAATAAAGTTTGTTTCTTTGAATATTATTTATTATATTACTTTCAGCAACTAGATTTGAACAAAGAATGTCTTCCTTACACTTAAGTACCACCTAAATAAAATGGTTTATTTAATTTTGATGAATTTTTCAGATATGCCAAGTTTAATTCTGCTCAAGGATATATCAGGTATCATTTATGTCACCGAATAGAATTGACCATTTCAAAAAATGTCATTATAAGGTACAGTAGTTCACTGTACTAATGTTGTACAGTTTGGCAAACATAGCCGAGATTATGAAATTACCACTTCTTGCGCGAACAATCACGTGAATATCACTGGATAGTCCGTCGTACGACTAATGCGCATCATGGGCGTGAATATTTTCACAATTGCAGCTATGTTTGCCAAGCTGTACGTATTTTTTGGACATTGGTAGGCCTACTGAATGTGGATGAAGTTTGCCAGCTGTCATTGATATAGGCTCTAAATCACGTTCTCTGTAATTCCACTAATGAAAAAAAGCACCAAAATATAATTCAAGGTATGCTATATTTGTCCAATACAGTCTTTAGAATTTTGGAATATTTTGTTTAACACCCTGTTTATTAGTTTGTAAAACCCAGGATTCCCTCAATTATCATGACGTCTATGTGGTCTCATCTAGAATACTGTCCTTTCATTAACAATTTAATTTGTTTATGAGAACGTATTGGTAGCTTACCTCATAGTAGGCAAGCTGATATTCAACACGATAATTAGTTTTCCGGGAAGCAGCTAAAGTGCTTGTAGACATTCTCTTAATTATTGTGAGATAGCCGAAATCGAATCTATTAACCGCAAATGGCAACCGCCAGTGCCGGGGGTAACATCTTATAGAGGTATATTTTTTCTACGACAGCTACCTAAGTTTGATATTGAAATAAACATTGTTTAAAAAAATATGCAAATATTTTCTCAATTCAGTGTCACAATTTTCACTCGGGTAAAGGCCGTCGATTTTTGGAATTTCTTCCTAACGTTTCGGTATCGCGAGTGGCTAGCTACTTCAGAGGCTTATACATCATGAATAATCTCAGATGACTGGAGATTCCGTCTGCGGAGATTGTATTTATTCTGACTAGGTAGTCTTGTGCGTTAATTACCGTATCTGGATTTGGTACACTTTCACTAACCCTAATTGACCCCTTTCTACCTACCGGCTTAATGTCGTTGATATCCTTTGTTATTTCAGAATTGCTCATTACCGCATATTTTCGATAACATCAATTGACACCTTTTTGCCTGCTGTCTTAATAGACCGTCAGATAGTGACAGATTTAGGTGCCCCATTTTCACATACAAGCCTCGAATAGGGTTGAGAAGTACATCGATGTTGAGTAAAATGGAGGGAAATTTACGAGTGGCTCCTGGAGATAACATATGGAAAATTCGATTTTCCATATTTTAACGCGAGCCGTGTTCACCTAATCATTAATTAATAGAACCTGGCTTCAGAAGATCAAAGGCTTGAGTGTTGAAGGTGGCTAAAGGGTTGAAATGAGGCTGTAATCTTGTAAAGAAATATCGAGATTTTAACAGGTTTTCCCACGCAAGCCCATCGAAACTATGAAAACCTACATCGTCACTAGACCGAAAAACATAATGGCTTGAGTGGCGTGAATGGAAAAGTAGATTTTGTCGTCGGAAAATTTAATGGAAATTCTTTTTGTTTTTCCCACGAGCCAATCGTAAATTTCCCTTAATTTTACTCAACATCGACTTACTTTTCAACCCTATTCGAGGCTTGTATGTGAAAATGGGGCACCTAAATCTGTCACTATCTGACGGTCTATAATGTCGTAGTTTTCTTTTGTCATTTTGAATTTTCTAAGAATGGGATTCCATATTCGGTTGAGGTTCACAGCTTCTTCTTTTCTGTTGAAATTCTCCGTGTGTTTGTGGATCTCTATTGCCTCCCGTACAAGTCGGCTATGGTATCCCTGGTTGGGGACAAGAAGTTTTAAGTCCTCAAACAGAATCTTGTGGTTTCCTTCACTGAGCGCGTGTTCTGTCACTGCCGACTTGTGCGTTTGGCCTAATCTGCAGTTCCTCTGATGTTCCTTCAGCCTATAATAATAATAATAATAATAAATAAACTGTATGGTCATTAAGAGAAAATCTTGTGGACAAAGCTTGTAAATACAGTATAATATAGATTAGAAAAATGTAAATAATGGAAAAAAATATATAAAAACAACTACAATAAGTGTTGAACTTATACAGTATTATCAGCGACTTCGCTCAGAGTCACAAAACACAGATAAAGTGGACTGTTTCGACTAAAATATGTACATGCTCACACACAGTCATATTTACACAAATATACATATAAAACACACATATGTGCACCTATACATATACACACAAACACACCTACTTAATAGTAACGTTACATTTAAAACTCACATAGATGCAGATATACGCCTTGTCATTCAAATTTATCGTTATAGTACTCCTTCAAACTTTAATAGGGCCTATCTGCCAAAAAAATTTTAATAATTTTTCTAAAGTTTATAATGGTACTATTCGCCTCTCTTATGTCTGAAGGTAGGTGATTGAACATCTTGACCCCATTATAATAAATCGAATCTTTGATCAAATTTGTTGAGGGAATTGGCAATTTCAACACGTTTGAACGTGTGTTGTAGTGACTGCGTGAAACCTCGAACAATGACACGTTCTTGTAAATGAGGCAAACTGATTCCAAAATGAATGACGCAACTACCGTTAATATTTTTTTCTCCAACAAATGAGTTTCTACATGAATCTCGAGGTTTAAGATTACACATATACCTTATGGCCCTTTTCTGCAGTACCAGGACTGATTGAAGTGCAGATGAATTACAAACTCCCCAAAAAGGTATTCAGCGTAAATGAGACTCTATTAGGGCGTAGTACACAGTTTTGGCTGTTTTAGATCCCAGATTCAATGAAAGGAAAATCAGTGGTTTATTCTCCTCTCTGTGGACCAAGATTTCAATGTTGAAACTTGCTTTTAAAGTTTATGACCACATTGACATTGCAAGGTTAGATATTTTAAATCGTACACCATATTAGAATATTACCTACAGAAATTATATTTTCAGATTTGAAAAATTATTTTTGTTCTTGAGACGAAAGCCTGATGGATACACACCAAAGAAAGCAAAAATTTGGTTTGAAGAAGAAGTAACTAAGTTTTTGTTCGAGGCAGATGCTCATACATGGTTGCTTGAAAAGGTTGTATTGATGTGTGGTATTTTTGGCGCCTGTAGACGTGACGAACTTGTTAAGCTGACTGTGGATGATTTTGAAAGCACCAGAACCAGAGTTTTGGTATCATTGAGGTATACTAAAAACAAAAAGAACAGTGTATTTGTCATTGAGGTATACTAAAAACAAAAACAACAGGGTATTTGTCATTCCCAAAGAAGGACTTCCTTTTGATGCCTATTTTTACCAAAAATACGTAGATTTGCGGCCTTCAAATTAGGAAAATCGGCGATTCTTCATTGGTTATAGGAATGGTAAATAAAACAAGTTGTGGGCATTCATACTATTGGAGCTGATCCAAAGGAAATTGCAGCAATCTCAAAATTGGAAAATCCTCAGCTCTACACAGGGCACTCGTTTCGCAGATTCTCGGCTACTATGCTTGTAGAAAATGGTGGCGATCTACTATCGGTAAAATAAGAAGGTTGGAACTCCTTTGCGGTGGCGGAGTCGTATATTGAAAATTCAGTTTCAAAGAGAATGAAGATAACGTGACAACTATTTTATAGTAATGAGGCCACACCGACAACAAGTTCAAATACTGGTGCTATAGATAGTAAATCTCTCATCGATGGAATAGAAATTTCAAATAATAGCAATATTCAAATTACTTTTCAAATATATAAATAGTATTATCATAATTATTGTTATTGTATGCAGAATAAAGTTTTGAAAATTTTTTTTGAACAATTAATTTCTTAACGGCCGTCGTCCGTTAAAAAATCTCAACTGACGGAGGCTGTTAACTTGTCAATTGTCATCTGAATTCTGTTAAATCAAAATAACAGTATGGGATTACGAAAAATATTTATTATGGTTTTGAACGGTGCTCCTATATTTCAAATCGACATATGCCAACTATTAAAATACCACAAGTGATAAATAGTAAGCCATAGCGAACAAGAGACCCCGATAACATGGTGATAAGCGCGTCTGGGAAAGTCCAACGCAGCATTTCCTGTCGACAATATTTCGAAAAATAACTCCACTCATTCATTTAATTAGTTCATACGCCCCGCCTGTTGGTTAACTGTCCCACACGAAAATTCTAGTGCCAAATATTTTCATATTCCACCATATACTTGTAGTCGGTTATTTTGATACCTATACAATAATTATCTAGGTGCTCGGCTAGTTCTAACTATCGTATGAAATGAGCTGGAATATTCAATGAAATCGAAAATACCTTTGAAGTAAGGCATTGCTTTCGACACATTCGGCCATTTCTGTTTCGATATATTATACGACCGATCAAATAGTGAAATTATTGAGAAGCTGCTGCCATTTCAAATAGATTTTATTATGTTTAGCTATATTTAACAGGTGAGGTCTTAGAGTGTATACATAATATTATTTCTTCGGTCGTCACTGTGCAGTTTTAGAAGGCCCAGGATTAGGGCAGTCAGTTGCATGCTGCGCAATGCACCGTTGCCAGTGCATTACTCGTCTGCAACGCTATGCCGCATCCTAGTTCCCCCAGGGAGGACACTTGGAACGACCCCCGCGAAAAACCTGGTTAAAATATTGGTCTTACTTAACACCTTGGTTGCCTTTTACAGGATCGGTTCTTCGTAACGTTCCTGGCATAAGTCCATAGATTGGTAGATAAGTCCCCCGTGTTTACGGGGGACAATGTCATACTCCCTAATGCTGGTGACATTTCTCGTTAAGGGGCTTTTAGGTAAGAAGTACTTGTATAGAAGTTGTATAACAACTTTCTAATATACGTTGGAACACGGTCGACGCCGCGCGAAAGTATCTGTCACTGTTGGTGACGATACGGAGTATTTGTTCGATGGTTCTGGATTCTGCATCCTATCCAGTCTCGTGATAGGCGTGGGGCAAGTGAACAACATTGCGGGTCTAATAATTTGTTTTTAGATTAATAACGTATTCTCCAAGCTGAGCTTGGAATATTTGGCTATCAGAGTGTAGGTTCGCTTGACACCAGCTCCCACCCTCTGAATAGCGAGGGATGAGAGTTTACCGAATGTCATACCCTTGTTATTTCGAAAAACACTTTCTTGGAAATTTTTTATTAGCGATAACTTTTGAAAGGATCAACCGATTTTCATCTGATACGTACGAAGGTGTAGAAGGGACAAGTTTTTTTTTAAATCCCGACTTCTATTTCGAGATTCCACTTAGACACCTGAATTATATCTCAGACAACCGACCGCGAAGGTTTCTTACAAAAAATATATGAGAAAAACAAGATGGCGTCTCCAAAATGACGGATGAGTTTTATCATTTATAGACCGATTGAGTCCATTCAGAATTGGTATATAGCGGTTTTTGGGATCGCAGACCATAATTTTTTGTCAAAACTTGTAAATTCAATGATGGAGGCTACAAAATGGCAAATGAGTTTTGGGATGAATGGGTCGATTGATTCTAAAAATAAATTAGTTTATAGGGATTTTTGGGATCGGAGGTAATGATTTTTTTGTCAAACCCTAGGAATTCAAGATGGTGGCTTCAAAATGGCTGATGAATTTAGTGATTTATGGACTGTTTGATTCTACAAAAAGCTGGTATATACGGGTTTTTGGGATCAGAGATTATGATTTTTTGGCAAAACTTCAAGTACTTCCAAAATGAGTTGTGTGATTATAATCCGATTCCATACTAAATTGATATAAGGGATTTGAGGTCGGGGTTCAAGTTTTAACAAAAAAAATCATGATCTCTGATCCCAAAACCCATTTATATCAGCTTTTTATAGAATCATTTATTTATTATTATTATTTCTTTGGGTTCGGAGATTATGTTTTTTTTATAAGAGAATATTCAGAGTTATGACGAAAGCAATCAAGTGGTTTTCATCGTCCCAAAAAAACTCAAAATTGTTGATGTGGTCATCATAGTTGACACTCAATTTTCAAAGAACACCTGCCCCAAAGGCATCGTGACTGCAGTACATCCAGGAAAAGTTGCGGACATATTCGAGTGGTAGATGTGAAAACTTCAGTAGGCACAAAGAAAATGCCTTTAAAAGCTTTGCATACTCGGCACAAACAAATTGACGGTATTAGGTAATAATGGGGTTCTAATAGGGGTTCTTCACAATTACGATAGTATCCTCAATATCTGTTTGATGAATTGACCCACCCAAGCACTGCGGGGAGGCAACGACCTCTAAACTACCACTGCAAGTAAAAAAAAGGCAAATTTGTTTTTACGAAACTCCCAGGTTTTTCAGAGAAAACCCCTCATGAATAGTGGTCAGGGAAAAAATAGAAAATAGATTGTCAAACTAATACATTGGTGTAGAGAGAAACATTCTCGATTGAAAATTGAATCATTACATGACTCCTCTGGAAATGGAAAAACCCTACGATAAAATTGAAGTTACCTTTTTTGTAATATCTAACAGAAAACAACTACTTCCCCGGCTAAAGTCACGCTCGACGTTGAACTACATCTGATAGATATTAAGAAAGAAAATTGAGAGAAAAAATCTGAAAGTGAAAATAGCGACTAAATTCCAACTTTCAGTCGCAGATGATTCCACAACTGACTTTATGAACATCCTGTTCATATTTTCAATAAAATAAAACATTGGTATTGTCACTCGTAAAATCTATTTCGTTCTGAATAATTTATAAACCAAAGGATTTTGAAACTTAAAGTAACCGGAGACAATAACAAGTTAGATACGCCTTGCCATCCAGCTTTTCGGCGCATACTCCACCTTACTGTATAAATACATACATGTCAAGCAGAGATAATTATTCGACGGCCTGATGTTTCTATTTTGTTCCTATTTTATTTCATCGAGATTTCGCAACTTTTATCGAGAAGGATCTGAGTCATAATAAAGGTCTGAATAATTTATAAACCGAAGGAGTTTGAAACTTGAAGTAACCGGAGACAATAACAAGTTGCATGCGTATGTTAGATAAGCCTTGCCATCCAGCTTTTCGGTGCATACTCCACCTTACTGTATAAATACATAATTACAGATAATTACAGATAATTATTCGACGGCCCGATGTTTTACAGTATTTTTACAGATTTTTCCTATTTTATTTCATCGAGCTTTCGCAACTTTTATCGAGAAGGATCGGGCTCCGATCGATATGTTTTTTCCGTAATCTTTTACGTCCGAAACCTTCAGACATTCTTGCAACTACCTATACGCTTTCTGTACCTAGCCTACATGGGGTCAAATGATGTTGGAGGATAAAATTTCATGATATTATTGTACTTATTATCATCGGCTCTTAATTATTTGACAATCCGATGTTTTTCACTATTTTTAAGGATTTTAATTATCGCGAGTTTTCACAACTTTTTTCAAGAAGGAGTTCAAGTTCCCCGATGGGCATGTTTTTTTTTCATTAATATTCCACTTCTGAAACCGCCGAAAAGTTTCCCAAATTCCCACGCTTTTCCTATCTACTGTTCTTGTACTTGTCTTGAGGGGGCGTAGGAGTACAATTTATTTTGATATATTATCGTATTGTTTTTAATACGTGTGCAAAATTTCGATTGAAACGGATACAAGCAAGTGCTTGAAAAATGGATTGCAAATTTTTAACCGAAAAGACAGACAGACATACGAACAAACTTGTAAAAAGATACAGATGAACGGTATAACGAAGTGGTACAGAGTTGGTGTAAGTCGGGGGCATGAAAGTACAATTTTTTTTTGTATATTATCGTATTGTTTTTAAAACGTGTGCAAAATTTCGATTGAATTGGATGCAAGCAAGTGCTTGAAAAATGGATTGCAAATTTTTAACTGGAAAGACAGACAGACATACGAACAAACTTTTGTAAAAAGATACAGATGAACGGTATAACGAAGTGGTACAGAGTTGGTGTAAGTCGGAGGCAAGGGAGTATAACTTTTTTATATATTATCGTACTGTTTTTAATACGAGTGCAAAATTTCGATTAAATCGGATGCAAGCAAGTGCTTGAAAAATTGATTGCAAATTTTTAACCGGAAAGACAGACAGACATACGAACAATCTTGTAAAAAGATACAGATGAACGGTACAACGAAGTGGTACAGAGTTGGTGTAAGTCGGTGGCATGGGAGTACAATTTTTTTATATATTATCGTATTGTTTTTAATACGAGTGCAAAATTTCGATTGAATCGGTTGCAAGCAAGTGTTTGAAAAATGGATTGCAAATTTTTAACCGGAAAAACAGACAGACATACGAACAAACTTGTAAATAGATACAGATGAACGGTCTAACGAAGTGGTACAGAGTTGGTGTAAGTCGGGGGCATGGGAGTACAATTTTTTTATATATTATCGTATTGTTTTTAATACGAGTGCAAAATTTCGAATAAATCTGATGCAAGCAAGTGCTTGAAAAATTGATTGCAAATTTTTAACCGGAAAGACAGACAGACATACGAACAATCTTGTAAAAAGATACAGATGAACGGTATAACGAAGTGGTACAGAGTTGGTGTAATGGTGGATTCATGCAGCAATCATAAGTCATAAGTCTTAAGTCATAAGGAAGAATATTCGTCAATGATTGGTTGGTCCGTATATTCCAACCAATCATTGACGAATATTCTTCCTTATGACTTAAGACTTATGACTTATGTGTCCACGCCTGGGGTATATGCAACCCTAAAACTATTTCTTCCCACTGCGTGCATCGTCACGTAGTCACATTCGCTCTGTTGATTTTGTACAAGACACATCGTACGACAATTACAGTCAGTATTTCAACATTTCATGCGTTTCAATACAACCTTTTATTATCAGAAAAAAGTGCATAATAGCAGTTCAAGTAACATACACAACATGGTCCTTCGAGCAGGATTCATTTGTTAATTAATCAGTGAATAATTAACAAAACAGTGATAAATACAGTACTCACAACAAGTGTCCAGACGCCAGTCCAGACGCCCGTCCAATCTACCAGCCGTATATTCAGCCCAACGTCGCTTCCGCATTCACAGTTTACAGCGGAGCAAGTGTAAGCAATAGCAGGTAGCCGAAGAAAAGGTCTGTACGCCGATACGAAGTGAGTTTTTTCATGCATAACCGTTCCTTATATTCCTTCATTTGTTTCAATAATTGCAATATGCGTAAATATTTTGGATACGGAAAGGAATTCATTTCCCTAAGAAATTGAATAGATTTAATTCATTTATTAGTTTCAGTGAAGTTTCATACTTATATTCATTTGTCAATTATTTCAAGGCTTCTGACTGTTCACAATGTCAGAAGAATACAGAAAGGCCGAAGAGTTGAAAAAGAAAGATGAATTGAGAAAATTACATTTTAGACGTGACAATATTAATTCGCGACTATCGAATTTCAAAAACTTTCTAGTAAAATGCAAGGCCGAATCAGATATTGCTAAGGTAAATCTCACTGAGCTGAGAACTCGCATTTCAAGAATAGAATATCTACTCAATGAATTTTATGAGGTGCAATGTGCAATTAACTATCTAGCAGACGAGCCTCAAGCTGAAGTAGATGTAGTTGAAGGTTTTGAAGAGATATTTTTTGGCGTAATTTCCGAGGCAACGGATTTCGCGAATGATATACAGATCAATGGTTTACAAAAAATACCGAGCCTTCCTCAAGCTAGTTCAAGCAATAGTACGGGACTCAACGTTAAACTTCCAGTCATAAATCTTCCCACATTTTCAGGTGAATTTGATAAGTGGCTAGAGTTTCATGACACGTTTGAATCTTTAATTAATCAGAATTCTAGCATTAATGAAATTCAACGGTTTCGTTATTTGAGGGCATCTCTCGAAAACGAAGCTGCCAAACTAATTTCATCTTTAGAAATTTCTGCGTCTAGCTATAAGATTGCCTGGGACTTGTAATGTGAAAGGTACAACAACAAGGCACTCTTGATTCACAACCACATCAAAGCTTTGCTAGATATCAAGGAAATGACTAGGGAATCAGCTGATCAATTAAGATTTCTAATTGATCATGTCTCAAAACATTTGAGATGTCTCAATTCGCTAGGCCAACCAACTGATCAATGGGACACTCTCTTAATTTTTATTTTGGCTGGTAAATTAGATAATGTGACGATTCGCGATTGGGATTCATTCAAATATGCAGGCGAGGTTCCAACCATGAAAGAGTTCTTAGAATTTCTCAGAAATAAATCGAGCACTCTTGGAAAGGTGGAAACGCGTCAAGCCAATCAAACCTATCAAGGCAAGGTTTCCAAGATCAAGGACCCGCGAAATGTTCAAAGAGTATTGCACTCACAGAACCGGTCCTGCCCAGTTTGTCAAGGGTCTCACAAAATTTATTCGTGTTCAAAGTTTCTCAAACTTTCAACCAATTCCCGCTCAGAAAACTTCTGAAATTATGTCTCAATTGTTTGAATTCAGGTCATCAAATTGAAACTTGCCGTTATTCATCTTGCAGACAATGTGGAGCAAAGCATAACTCGCTTCTGCATATTGACAGCAATGTCCAAGATAATAATATTTCACAACCTGTTCCACAAGTTTCATGTACGACTGTGATACTAGTCGCAACGCAGGTGCTTTTATCCACGGTCAGAGTCAACGTCGAAGATAAGAGAGGTAACGTTCATAGTTGCACAGCTCTGTTAGACTCAGCTTCACAGTCTAATTTCATTTCAACTGAATTCCAACGTTCATTGGATATTCAAAAAACTAAAATTGACATGACCATAATAGGTATCACGCAAGTAAGCTCTAGTATAAAGGAAAGGTGTAAAATTCGAATCCATTCAACCAATAATGCATTTTCAGCGCCATTGTCTTGTTTGATTGTTGACAACATTTGTGACAGACTTCCAAATTATCAAATTGACATTTTATCAATTGCCATTCCTCAAAATATCCATTTGGCAGATCCAAACTTCAACATTCCAAAAACTGTTGATCTTCTTATTGGTGCCGACTTGTTCTGGCACATACTTTGTGTCGGACAAATCAAGCTTGCTCAATCACAAGCGATTCTTCAGAAAACAAGGTTTGGTTGGATCGTAGCGGGCCCACTTGCCATTGGTCACAGTAATCGCACAAACTGTCATCTCGTCAAAAACGGATATATTCAAGATCAACTGGCAAAATTTTGGGAAATGGAGGAATGTCCAGTCGATAGAATGTTGTCCACTGAGGAACAAGATTGTGAGAGACACTTCATTGACACTCATAAAAGAGATTCATGTGGTCGTTTCATAACTTCAATTCCTTTGAAAAATTCCACAGACAAGCTGGGTGATTCCAAATCACAGGCTCTGAAAAGATTCTATAATCTAGAGCGAAGGCTTCAGTCCAATCAGAGTCTTTGTGAAATGTATACTTCATTCCTTACAGAATATGAAAACATGGGTCATATGAATATGACAAAGAGGCTTGAATCTGAGCCAAATGACGTCGAATATTTTCTACCTCATCACGGTGTTCTCAAAGAAGAGAGCCTCACCACTAAGCTGAGAGTTGTTTTTGACGGTTCTTGTCCAACATCCTCAGGTTGGTCAGTTAATGACATTCAAATGGTCGGTCCTCAAATTCAGAGTGACCTGCTTGCAATTTTCCTGCGATTCAGACAAGGTAGGTATGTCGCTTCCTCAGACATTTGCAAAATGTATAGACAAGTGCTCATCGAAGCTAGTCAGCGTTCACTCCAACAAATACTATGGAGAAAGGATCCTGCAGATCCACTAGAGGTTTACCAACTTAACACTGTTACTTATGGTACAGCAGCGGCCAGTTTCATAGCCGTGAGATGCGTTCAGGAATTAGCATTTCAGAATAAGAACAAGTTTCCTGAAGCTTCTGAAGTCATTCTGAGAGATATGTACGTTGACGATCTTCTCTCTTCTGCCGACTCTTTGGAACAACTCGCCACTACAGTCAAGCAAGTTTTTGACATACTGGCTCTTGGTTGCTTCGAGTTGCGCAAATGGGTCTCAAATGATCCAAGGGTCTTAAAATTATTACAAAATTCAATCTCGGATTCAAGCCTTTTGCAGCTTGGTTCACACGAGAATACAAAAACGTTGGGTTTGCGTTGGTGTTCAAGTAATGACACTCTGCTCTTCCATATTCCAGAAGTAAAGGCGACTACCAAGAGTGTAACAAAGCGAACTATACTATCCAGCGTTGCGCAGATATTCGACCCTTTAGGTCTACTTACTGCGCAAGCACCGTAGTCGCGAAAATACTCCTTCAAAAATTATGGCAAGAGAAGCTTTCGTGGGATGAATCGGTTCATCTAACCATTCATACTAAGTGGTCGCAATTCAGAGACGAATTAAAATTTCTCAACAATTTAAGAATTCCGAGACATGTAAAAGGCTCTGATACGATCAGTATTGAAATTCATGCCTTTTGTGACTCTTCGAATGAAGCCTACGGGTCGTGTATCTACATTCGTAGTACCAATGCCATTGGACAGATTTCAGTAAATCTCCTATGCGCAAAGTCAAAGGTTGCTCCCTTAAAATTATTGACCACGCCCAAATTGGAGCTCTGTGGAGCACTTACGTTAGTTCGATTGCTAGACAAGGTCATTAAATCATTGACTCTGCAAGTTGATAAGGTTTTCTGTTGGTCAGACTCTACAATAGTCCTTGGATGGATACGAACATCTCCAAGTCTACTTAAAACTTTTGTAGCAAATCGTGTCGTTGAAATTCAAAATAAAACAGACAGCAACAGCTGGTTACATGTCGACGGAAAGGATAACCCTGCTGACTTACTCTCTCGGGGAATAAGTCCTAGCGATCTCATATCCTCAACTCGTTGGTGGCACGGGCCAGACTGGCTTTCCAAGGTCTCATCAGAATGGCCAACGTTAGAAATACAAGAGGATGATCTACCCGAATTTAAGGCATGCACTCAAATAGCCTTACATGTCAAGTCATCATATGATTTCCCAATTTCAAAATTTTCAAACTTAACAAGGTTCAAAAGATGCGCCGCCGCATATTGCCTTAGATTCAAAAATAATATTTCGAAGCAAAAACATCTCAGAACAGTTGGTCACTTAAGAGTCAAGGAAATTCAATATGCCTTTCAATTTTTGATCAAGGTCATTCAGACCAAACACTTCCTTTCAGAGTTTTCTCAACTCAAGAGAAACAGGCCAATTGATTCCAAGAGCAAACTTCTTGGTTTAACTCCTTTGCTGGACAAAGATGGACTTATCAGAGTGGGTGGTAGACTAAGTCTCTCACATTTTGCTTATGCTAAGCAACATCCTATTGTGATTCCAGCTAAGGATCACTTAACAACATTGATTTTTCGTGAGGAGCACGAGGCTTTGCTTCATGCTGGACCTCAACATTTATTGTCTTCCATAAGGGAGAGGTTTTGGCCAATCTCTGGTAGAAATATGGCTAGAAAGGTTGTTCACCTTTGTCTAAAATGCTGCAGGTTGAAAGCATCAACCACGCATCCTCTCATGGGTGAGCTACCAAAAGAGAGATTAATGCCATCACCGCCATTCGCAATAAGCGGGGTAGACTATGCTGGTCCCTTCATTTTAAAAGAGCGCCGCGGACGCTGTAACAAAACCTACAAAGTTTGGGTGTGTTTGTTTGTATGTTTCACGACCAAGGCAATACATCTGGAAATTGCGAGTGATCTCAGTCAAGATGCTTTCATAGCTGCTCTCAGACGTTTCACTGCCAGACGCGGTAAACCAATTCAATTGTTCTCAGATAATGGCACTAATTTCACTGGTGCAAAAAACGAGATTGAAACTCTTACCAGGTTCTTGAAAACCAACGAAGAAAATCTTTCTGCTTCACATGTGAAAGAAGGGATTGACTGGAAGTTCATTCCAGCAAATTCACCTCATTTTGGGGGGTTATGGGAAGCCGGTGTAAAATCCATGAAATTTCACTTGAAAAGGGTTATAGGTAATGTAATTCTTGTATTCGAAGATTTCCAAACCGTTCTTGTGCAGACGGAAGCAATTTTGAACTCCCGCCCTCTTTCACCTCTTTCGTCAGATCCTAATGATCTAACTCCAATTACTCCCTCTCACTTTTTGATCGGTCGACCTTTGACCGCTGTGCCCGATCCTGATCTCAGCAACCTTAAGGAGAATCGCTTGGATCGATTCCAAAGAATGCAGCGCTTCCAGCAACATATATGGACCAGATGGTCGAAGGAATATATCAGTGAACTGCAGCAACGGCAAAAATGGAAGCAGAAATCAGCCCAAGTATCTGAGGGAACTCTTGTCTTGATGAAGGACAACAGGCTTCCGCCTCTATCGTGGAGTCTCGGCAGAGTCATCGAAACGCATCCAGGATTAGATGGCATCGTTCGTGTTGTTTCCCTGAAGACATCTCGAGGCGTCCTGCGCAGAGCTGTGGCTTCCATTTGTCCGTTACCATTGAATTGCAGTGAACATTAGTGATCAGTGTCTCTGTACATTTGCTATATTTTCTATTTCCCAAGACTATATTTTCTATTTCGCAAGACTATATTTTACTATTTTGCAAAACTATATATATATTTTTATTTTTTCTATTTGCAAGACTATATATATTTTTTATTTATTTTTTAATTTGCAAGACTATGTATTTCTACATTAGTGATCAATATTTTTGTACATTTTTTTTTTACATTTTTCTATTTCGAAAGACTAACCTTTCAAGGCGGGGGGCATGTCCACGCCTGGGGTATATGCAACCCTAAAACTATTTCTTCCCACTGCGTGCATCGTCACGTAGTCACATTCGCTCTGTTAATTTTGTACAAGACACATCGTACGACAATTACAGTCAGTATTTCAACATTTCATGCGTTTCAATACAACCTTTTATTATCAGAAAAAAGTGCATAATAGCAGTTCAAGTAACATACACAACATTATGATTGCTGCATAAATCCACCATTAGTGCACAAGTGCTTGAAGAATGGATTGCAAATTTTTAACCGGAAAGACAGACAGACATACGAACATACTTGTGAAAAGATATAGATGAACGGTATAACGAAGTGGTACAGAGTTGCCGATATTTGAATTCAATATTGTGGTTGGTTGTGAATATCTGTGCGAAATCTGATTTTCTCATAAAGATAAGGAGGTGTCTTTGTTGAAATAATATTTTGGAAAACTGTGCTGGAGTGTAAAATCCTCTTTTTTTTTCAAATTTAGCAACGCAATATAGTTTACGTGACGAGATATGTGAGCAAGTCTACCCAGTCCAGAGATCAAACGATTACAATAGTCCTGAATGAGCTCTGCAAACGCTGAACGTCTCTATTTGATATGCAGATGGTGTCTGCATAGTTTCGAAGCGACAGAACTAGTCAAGGATTTTCTTGTTGGCATAAATCGATATCAGATGGCAGAATGCTCTCCTAATAATCATATTGACATATCCTGTGAAGTTGAGGGGCGTATGCAAAATAACTAATAAGTTTATTTAATGATTGGAAACTAGAAGACAGCGAAGTGGTCGTGGTGTTAGAGCATTTCCTTCCACCCAGGCGGTCCGGGTTCGATACCCGGTCGCCTGTCACTGAGCTGAAGTGGTTCGGATTCCACTTTTATTTAAACTGTAGGTCCTGTATCTCCCATGCTCGCACAAGCTCTGCACAAAAATCATTGAGCTCTAGTTGCATTACATGAGAAAATCGAGTAGCTACTCTGCCAAAATTTCTTTGGATTCGTGGAATCAACAAATGACGAGCGATGTCATGAATATAATTGAAATGAAACAATGCGTTTGATATCGAATCCAATCCTGTCCAATGTTTAGCCACGCTCACAAATTGGGTGAAATTTGTGTAAAAATTTGTTCACGACAAATTATTGCACTTGTTAAATGTTTCATCCTATGAAGTTTTCAATTTTCGTAGTATTATCAAGTAATGACTTTCAAGTAAAATCTGACGCAAAATACTGTCTTTGAAAAATATATGGACAGTGCGTAAAACATTACTTTACGCATTGTTGGTGATTTTACGCTCAGTAAATTTTTTACGCACTTATGCTATGAATCTTGTTTATGCACTTTCGTAGAAAAAAATTATTTTTGCACAACTGTCAAAAAAACTTGACTTTTCTGCATCTCTATTGATACGTAAATGTTTACTTTTTTTCACCGTGAAAACAAAGACTATTTTTTACTTCCAAAATAATTCACAAAATAAACATAAAATATTACATTTTGAAGGATTTATTTTTAACAGAGTAAATTATTAATTGATTATTCATCATAAAACAATTTCATTTATTGGAATAATAATTTATAGTAAAGTTTGAACAATTACTTCCAACATAAATTCCCGAAGATGTTCCATGTTGCTGCTGATCAAATTATATTCTATATATGCTTCTGCTACGGAGGCAGATTTCCAGCCACCGTGACGTTTTATGGGTGTTAAAGTTGCTCCCTGCATTGGCCAGAAGAGTTACAGAGCTTCTCCTAAAACAGTGAGTGACCTGTTTAGCTCATACATGTCTTTTCCAAGCCATTTTTCAATCAAGCTGGGACTTTCTCCTATTTCATGTATCCCCTCATGTTGGTTTATACATTTTCCTCTCGAATATTTCAAAAGTAATCTGTTACTCTTTGTATGAGGCGGCCATAGTGCTCTATACTTGCGGTATATCTAAATATAATCAGAATTTGAAACAGTGAACGTTCTTGCGCAATTGGTCTTCATATAAGGTATTTTAAAAATCAATCTAGATCCAGCATCTACAATGGCATAAATGATTATATGTAATAATTCTTCACGGCGACAGGTTCTGCTGATACCCAAAATAAGTACAGCCTACAAATAAAAAATATTGAAATTACTACTAATCTAACAAAATTATGATTATATCTGTACCTTATAAGGTAAATTTGTTTCGTTATCAGCATCTTGAATAAATTTATTCATATCATCCCTTGATAAAACTTTAGATTTATTTCCTCGGTATCCGACGCTTTTGTTTTTAATGAGATGGACCAATTCTGAAAAGTTTGCTATATCAATATTTTCCTTAACATTCAATGTACTTTTCAACAGTGAGTCCACACTCCATAACGTAGGAGGTTTTATAATTTTTGATTTTTCCTCAAAATAGCATATAAGCACATTTTCAGAAACCTTTTTACTTGGTTCTTGTCGCACCATTCACGAAATTGGTCATATGTTTTCTCATATTATATTAACTTGGATTTGGCCGGTATCATATTAGATACCATTTCTCAGATATATCGGATAGGGTATCACTACCACTATCATGGTCAACATCCATTTTCTTGAAAAAAATTGAAATTGAACAACTACGAGCAAACACAGTCAAACTCGTGCCAACAAACCGTTTCTATAGTAACGACTCAGAAAGACCACTGGATGCTGTGAAATTGTATTGGAAGTATTGATAACATTAAAGATAACATGTACGGAAAAGAGAAGTACTATAGTTATTTCGGACTTAGTTTTTTCAGTGAAATTTGTCCAGCTGTGTGCACGTTCCAATGTAATTGAATGAAGAAAAGTTGTATTTCGTGCAGAAATTTATTTATAAAATCATAGCAATAGCAACTGCTATGATTTTATAAATAAATTTCTGCACGAAATACAACTTTCCTTCATTCAATTAGTTTTTTTCAGACAGGAAACATTTTTTGAATACGATTTTACTGAAAACATTGAATAATATTTTCAACAACAGTCGTTTAAAAGCGATAACTTATCGGGACAAAAAAACACGTCATATTTATTTTAAATATATTTGAGACGATGTAAATTCACATTCACAGTTGTACAAAAAATGTTGTTTGTATTTTCATGTATAAAATTCGTGTTTTCATGGCTCATTCGAGATAATTTTTGGCCTCGACCAGCGGTCTTGGACAAAAATTAACACTCTCATTTTACAAAAATAACTATTTTGTCCAGTTACACAATGTCTGTCTGGTCACCAAATGGTTAGGATTTGACTATGGGTCAGCAGCTTCAAGCATTTGATTAAAGTTAACCATAGTTCACCTATATAAAGTTAGCGAGACAACTTCGAAAAAGTTGATAACAGATTATTCCATAATATGCCGCCTTTTTGTCGCTAATTAGTTGCAAAGAAAAATATTTTGTCGCTCTTTTTTTTTTAAATATGCGTTGTTTCGCTAACTTCATATGAAGTTAGCAAAACAACTTTCGTAATTTCTATTTATCCATAGTTCTGTATCCATAATTTGCCGCATTTTTGTCGCTAATTAGTTGCGCAGAAAAAAATTGTCACTCTTTCTTAAAAAAAGATGCGTTGTTATGAAGTTAACGAAACATCTTCCGTAATTTCTACCTTTTATCAATAATTTGACTGTAACAAGTTCATTTGGGGTTATGATGATAAAAATATGATGTATTTGCCATAAGTTCTCTTTTGGAATAAAATAAAATTGTTCTCGATTCAGAAGATATTCAATAAAATTGCGGCAGACCTTTGTTTTTGTAACTGAATTCCTTTCAAAATGATATTTCACAAGTGTGCGGTAACTAGTACCATGAGCAAATTGAATTTGATTTATTGCTTTTTTGTTCCGAATATGTTGAAGCACCGTACAGAAGAAAATTCACTCCCACCATATTTTTGTGATGTTCCCTCCTCAAACTTTACTTAGCAGATATAATATATAACAAGTGAGCAAAGTTGATGCATGCAATATTATTACAGAGTGAGTCGTTGTGAGTTGTAGTTTTGTATCAAAATGAACAAGTGTCTAGCCATAGGTTGCTGTAACTTGCAGGGTGATGGAAGAATTAATTTTTTTACATTACATTATCTAACTGAGGCCAAAAATGATCCATTTTCATTAGTTCGATGGAGGGTACATGGTTTCTTCTGTAGCTAATGTGCTTTGAAAAAAACATAAGTTTTCATCTTTTTAGCATGTTCAGCCCTTTAATTTTATATCCATATTGAGGGGGTTGAACAAAATATGTCGTCCGCCATTTTGGGGCGGCGGTCATATTGGATTTGGAATTTTTCATGGTGTACTGTATTCTACTAGTTCATCCCTTTCATTTGATACCCATATTAAGGGGGTTGAAAAACAATATGTCTGCCATTTTGTGGTGGTGGCCATCTTGGATTTACAATGATACTAATTGCATTGTCATCAGATTTAAAGGTGTGCAGATCAACAGGAAGACAGTTAAAATTTCAAATTCTAGATTTGACCCACACAAACAAAACTGTAAGCTGAATAAAACCGTTTAAAATATTTAAAAATGATGTAAGTTGTCCCGCTAACTTCATGTTGTAAGTTGTCCCGCTAACTTCATGTTGTCCCGCTAATTCATACAGTGTCTGGCATAAAGTTCGCAGCATATGGAAAACTTTTTTATTATTGATTTCTTAAAAAAAAAGATTCCTGATGAAAACCTCTGCTTCATCCCAAACCTAAATTGCAAATACCAAAATTGAACTTTATACTACCATATATGAGCGATATTGAAAGACATGCCTTGTTTTCAAAAAAATTTGATCCCATCACTTAATTTTTCACGGTAAAATTAAAAGTATGGGGAAAATATTGATCAGAATCGAATGTTGATTCAATATTTAAATCACAGCCACCTATGATCAATTTAATTTTTCCACTTTTTTCCAATTTTGTCCTCCAAGAATAATTTTTTTTGAGAAATCAATAAGAAAAAAGTTTTCCATATGCTGCGAATTTTATGCCGGACACTGTATAAGGTTAACGAAACATTGCATATTTTTTTGAAGAAAGGAGCAATTTTTTGATATCTATATATAGTGAGAGACGATAAAAATATCGGAAGTTGTCAAAACATCGTATATTTTTATTTGAGGAAAGAGACAAGTTGTTTCTCTCCGCAACTGATTAGCTACAAAAAAGCGGTAGATTCTGGATATTTCAGAATTGAGAACAGATAGAAATTACGCTTCATATATGAAGTTAGCGAAACATAGCATAGGAAAATAAAAGCGACAATTTTTTTTTCTGCGCATCTAATTAGTGACACAAAGGCGGCAAATTATGGATACTTCAGAACTGTGAAAAAATAAAACTTATGAAGTTAGCGAAATATCGCATATTTTTTTAAAAGAAAGAGCGACAAATTTTTTTTCTTCGCAGCTAATTAGCGACAAAAATGCGGCAAATTATGGATATTTCAGAACTGTGGAAAAATAGAAATTAGGAATGTTGTTTCGCTAACTTCATAAGAAGTTAGCGAAACAACGCATATTTTTAAAAAAAGAGCGTAACATTTTTTTTCTTCGCAACTAATTAGCGATAAAAAGGCGGCAAATTATGGAATAATCCGTTTTCAATTTTTTCGAAGTTGTCTCGCTAACTTTTTATAGGTCCATAGGTCAACTTTTGTACCTACTATAACAATTCGATGGTTAAAAAATGATAAAAAGATAATAATATGAATTTTGCTTTGTTTTGATATTCAGATCTAGAGTGTTTACTATCTCATTTCTCATATACCACAGATCCCATTTCTCTCTTCAAAAATAAGTTGTTCTATGACAGAGATCATGCCCAATCAACGATTTGTTACTAGCAACTCGATATCCTTTACTTCTATTCCACTAAATTCGAATTCAGCTGCTCAATCATAATATAACCTTAATTTTTTGTAGGCGAATTCGACTGAGAGACGAAATATTTGGTTTTCTCTTCATACATGACTATACGTCAACATTAATAGTTACTTCTACCATAACTTTTGTTTTTGTCAAACACTTCAAACTTTAACCACTAGTAAACCATATGACTAAAAAGATCACCATATACCGGGTTTAACAGGATCATGGTACACCCTCCGTATCTCCGTTAGTTTTAAAGCTAATTGATTGAAATTTGGGATAGTCCATATACATAATAAGCGGCACTTTTTGACCTACAAATGATTTCTTTTTCACTTTCGGTTTCGCCGGAACTGATACCAACTTTGTGTGACATTTCAAACATAAAAATTTTTGGTAATTTAATTTTTAGTTTTCCATTTAAGTGTGCCACGATGGTTCCGATTTATTCCAATTGAGTATAATGCTAGACCCGTTAAAAATACTAAATTGCGTTTCTCATGAGCAAATAAAGTTCTTAGTAATCCATTTTGGACAGAAACTAAATTATTTTAAATGGAACCATATTGGTACCGTGGCACCATTTATTAGTAATATTAATAAGAAATTTATTCATACCTGGTAATAAAATGTGTGATAAATACAATCAAAATTAGAGCTAAAAGAGAATAAGAAAATACATTTTTTTTCCAATTTAATGCTAAGGAGTTACTAAGGCGGCTTTGAAATACAAAAAATTAACACAAAACATTTCAACAATCGTTCAAAAAGCATTAACGTCAATGCACTTCTGAACTCGCATAGATGTTTCTTGAAGAACGTTCGCTAATTATTGCTGGGCTGTTGTACTATTAATTGCGCGTCTTACTCGCAACTCCAGGTCTTTGCGGGTTGTAACAGCGGTTGCAGACAACGTTTTTTAAATGGCCACAAACAAAGAAATCAAGAGGTGTCAAATCAGGTGACCTTGGAGGCCATCGCATCATTTTCTTACAGGTGCTGGTGCAATTGATACTTGAAAGATTTATAATTATGTTTGTGCAAGATTCGGCTTACCGTTTGGTGACTCATTTCCCATTCAAACCCAATTTGCCTCAAGGAAACAGTCTTATTAACTTCTATTCGAGCTAAAACATTAATTACCGTTCCTTTGTCAATGATAACGTTTTCTTCGGGATCTTGGTTAGGCAATCTTCGGAATTGATTTTAAAATAATTTCTTGCTGGACATTGTCTATCACGATATCAGTCGGTATAAAGGTTTCTAGCCGAAACGGCATTTTTTCTACATTCCCCATAAATAATTCTTAACATATCCACTTTTTCATCCCTTGATTGTATAAGTGTGCGGCATTTTGAACAAAAATAACAACAAATGTAAAGACTTTTCCAATACACAATAAAAACACCGATAAACCAACAAATATTCATTTGACAATCTGACGGAATAATTTCATTGTTTTCAAAGCCACCTTAGTAACTTCTTAGCATTAAATTAGAACAAAATAATTGTATTCCCTTACTTTCTTTTAGCTGTACTTTTGATTGTATTTATCGCACATTTTATTACCTGGTATAAATAAATTACTTATTAATGATACTAATGAATGGTACCACGGAATTTCATCCCAAAATCGATTACGATGAACTTTATTTTTCTAGCCTTAGACGGGTCAATTGGAATAAAAAACTAAAAATTAAATTATCAAAAATTTTGTCGCTTGAAATGTAACTTATGTGGTATCATTGAATTCAGAGATGTAATAATATACAGGGTGTTCCATTTAAAAAAGTGCCGTTTATTATGTATATGGGATTCCCAAATTTCAATTAATTACCTTCAAAACTAACTAAGCAACAGGGGGTGTACCATGATCCTGTTACACCTGGTATTGTGAAAATGGTCGTAAAACAGCTCAAAACTTGGCTTCGGTCAATCATAACACCAGAACAATTATGCATTTTGAAGCTTATGCACATGCATAGAGAAATATTTATTGATGTAAATAATATAATCGATAGGTTGGCTGCCAGCCGGCTGTCGTGTTGCTGATTTTGTGATATACAAATTCAAATTCTATTGAAATTTGTATCTGTTCTTCCTTTTCATTTCACCTCAACTAAAGTTTTAGTAGGTATTTTTAGTTACCTGGTAATGTTTTCTTTATAATCTAGTTTTGGATGAAATTTTTCTTTGCCAGTTTGTTTGAATTTAAGTAGGCAGGTATCGTTTGAAAGTTTTGTGTGTGGTACTTACATGTAAAATGAAACTTTGTTTCAAAATGGATATTGGTAAGTAAGTTGTTAACCCCCTCCCCCACCATAAAAAAGCTGAATCCGCTCTTGCTTGGGAATACCCAAGAACATTTGAAAGCAAGCTTACGTGAGTCAAAAAAAAAATTCGAATCAAAATATTACAAAAATTACCGTGAAGTCCATGAACTTTATCGCACCGTACATAAAGCAACAAATTTGCGAATTAATGAAAGTTAGAATCACACACAATCGACTGTGTGCAGTGTGCATGATAATAGTTGTTCTCTATTCGTCTTTCAACGAGGTTAAATGAGTCATCTGTTTATTTTTAAATAATTAAATCCTCTATCGCGCACAATAAGACCACTATGGGCATTTTTGCTACAAAGAAACATCCTACGTTGCTAATCGTTTCCACGTTGATTTAACGCTTTGAAAATATTATGAATAATAGCAACAACGTTTGAACAAACCGGTATATTTAGAATAATGTGTTGGATTATGTTCTGTAACGAAAATAAAAATTGTCGTCACGTTATTCCGGTCTTGTGCTGTGTATTGTGTGTTGTCTGCCCTATCGCTCCTTCCTGAATGATATGTATCTCACTACCCTAAGTCCATAAAATTGATAAACATATTAACATATTGTAGTGAAATCACTATTTATTCATAATCATGTTTGTTTTGTTGTTGATATTCAAGTATCTTCAGTTTAGAAATTATGTTAACTAATGTCACATATATGTCAAGTTCTTTTGCTTAATAAAACCTAATTTGGAACGTATGATTACTACAATTTATTAAGCAAAAAAAGAAGCAATAAGAAACATGGAAAAATTCCTAAAACCAGAACGATTTGATGCAGACCCAAATAAACCTCACGCTGACCAAGAATGGGAACGCTGGCTAACAACTTTTAAAAACTTCATCTCATCCCTGGAAAATGTTACAGAAAATAATAAACTGAAACTCCAAATTGCACATGTATGCCATTCTACTTATGAATATATTAATCAATGCAATTCATACGAAAATGCAATCGATACTTTGAAATCAGTATTTGTTAAACCGAAGAATGAAATTTTTGCTAGGTTTTGTTTATCTACTCGTAAACAGCAGAATATTGAATCTATAGACCAGTATCTACAAGTTCTAAAGCTGTTAAGTAGATCTTGTAATATCAAAGCAAATGCAGTAAACCAAAATCGAGATGAATACATACGGAATGGCTTCATATATGGATTACAAAACCAACAAATTCGAAAACGGCTTTTGGAAAATAAAACCCTTTCACTACAAGAAGCAGAACCCAAGCTCTTTCTTTAGAATCTGCACAAAGACACTCTGAAGGATAACAATGAATTAAGTGGAAATATTGTTGATAAATATTCAGCACAATTATGATCTCTGTAGTGCGTATCACTTACTACCTATAATACTGCATTTGAAGCTGGTCAGTTATTTCAATTTAAAAAAATTCCTTTCAGGGTAACCAATGGAGTTGCTTGGTTTCAAAGAGTCATTGATAAAATAATCAAGAACGAGAAGCTGGTAGGAGTCTTTGCTTACTTAGAAGATATTACAGTTTGTACAAAAACAAAAATCGAACACGATGAAAATTTGAATAAATTTTTGGCAGCAATACAAAAAAAAACTTAACAATTAATGAAACCAAAAGTATATTTTCTACAACAGTTATCTAATTGCTTGGATACCTGATTGAAGATGGATTCATTAAGCCGGACCCCTGAAGATCAGAATCTTTGACGAATTTGCTTGTCCCAGAGAATTCTCAATCATAACAGACCATTAGGTATGTTTTCACATTACTCTAGATGGATTCCTCGATATTCTCAGAGAATTCATAATTTGGTGAACACAAAATCATTTCCTTTGTTACCTTCAGTTGAATCTGATTTTGAGGACAAAAAAAAATCATTCAGTCTGTTGTGATGTTTATTGATCCTAGTATACCTTTCGTAGTGGAAACGGATGCTTCCGATCATGCTATAGCTGCTTGCCTCAGCCAGTTGAAAAGACCAGTTGCTTATATGTCAAGTTCTTTTGCTTAATAAAACCTAATTTGGAAGGTATTATTACTACACAAATCGAACGAGTTGCAGTTCTGAGTACCTTTATATACTGTGCCCTGTGAATAGAATCATTAACATTTCTGTGTTTATGGTTCGCTGTGTTAAAATAAAAATAACCTGGCAACAGCGTATTCAAAACATTCAAGGTGTTCCGCCGCATATATTGATCAAAATGTTATGTTGAATAAATTCAGAGTGAATCGGAGAACAATCCTTCACATTCTTTGAATACATCTCCTGGATATTATTGAAAAACTTTTATTTCGGAGATGGAATAACATAAATGTTACTCTAAACAATCATATTAGTCGGATTCAATAAATCGTCCGGAGAGATGGTTGGTTTGCTGCACTACATAATAAATGTGAATGGGATACAGTGGAGACGACAAATAACAAGAACTGATATATACCAACAAGTGATGACAAACAAGAATCATAAAATAATTAGCAAATTCAGAAAATAATATAGGAATCTTTGAAATACATAATACCTAAATCAGAGTTGAGTCGAGCAGTCTCTTAGGTTTACCTCAGTTCCAATTCCCGAATCTCGAGAACAAAGAAACGAGGATTTATCAAAGGCTGAGAATTTTTACATCAGACGTAGTACAAGATTCGGAAAATCAGTTGAAAGATGGAACTTGCATGTAAATTCTATTTAAGGGGAAGATAACTGTTAATTTCTATTCAATTCATTGAAACTCATTTATTTTTTTAACACTATCGATGAAATGCTACAATTTCTTTAACATGCATGCACCTTTTGTAACCAAGGCTCACTTACAATGGTAGGCTAATGATTATGTTAAGAGATAAAGCCATGAAAAAGTCCTAAAGAACTAAATAGATCATAGATTGGGGGAGCTACAAGGACCTCAGAAACTATCCTATGGGAGCAATTCGTAGGGAGAGAAAAGCTTACCTTGACTTCATTTTAGCACAAAAAATGCAATCAACTTGGAACACCCTTGGGTCTTTTGAAATACTACGAAAAAAATCGAGTCCTGAAATTCCGACTGAACTGAAAAAAGTTGACAGCATTAATCATCAATTTAACAACATTAAAAACCCCGAGAAAACTAACTCCCATTTATCCTTACTAGGCTGTGCCAAAACGAATTCTAAACGCTTATAATAAAAAAAAGTAACAGGTGAAGAAGGTTGTTGAGGTTCCAACTTCAAGGAAAAAAACACGAAATCACTCAAAATGGTGAAATGGGGATGCAGTTTAGGGGTTGAAAACGGTTTTTTGCAATTTGCGGCTAAACATGACCTCTTAGTTTTGTATTCAACAGTTTTCGACATAACCTCAAATTATCCGTCCAAATGGCGAAAGGCCGATAATTTTTTTCTCTCGAAGAAATGATTTAATTTATATGAAAATTTGTACGAATGTGTTTTTTTTGGTGTCGAATCAGCATGATTTTTTCGCAATTCAGAAGACGACTAGTTTTCGAGTTATATATATTTTTGGAAAAAAATCTTCCACGAACAATAATTGTTCTGGTGTTTTTTTGTATTTCGAAGGTCTATGAGTGATCATTTTAATTGTTGAAATATTCACTTTCAAATGGTCTATGTAACTTGGTGGTTTATTGAACGTTAAACCGCTTAAAGTTGAGAAAAACCGACGACAAACAAGTCTCTGAATCATGATTTTCTCAATATTTTTGAATAGTTGTAGAAAAAAAGTAACAGACTAGTTGAAGAATGTTGTTGAGGTTACAAATTTGAATAAAAGAAATATTTAAACACTGAAACACTCAAAATGGTGAAATGGGGATGCAGTTTGGGGGTTGAAAACGTTTTTACGATTTGCGGCGAAACGTAACCTCCTAGAGAAATATGCTGAATAAAAAAGTAGTAGATAATAAAGAATCGAAAACTTCTTTATTCAACACTTTTTGGCATAACCTCAAATTAATCGTCAAAACGGCAAAAAATCGATTTTTAAGTATTGTTTTCTCTCGTATAAGTTATTTATTCAGATGAAAATTTGTAGATATTAGATATGTCTTTTTTGTGTAGAATAAGCAAGATTTTTTCGCAAGTAAGAAGACTACTAGATTTCGAGTTATTTATAGTTTTTGAAAAAATCTTGATATATTTTTTTTGTATTTCGAAGGTCTGTTAGTGACCATTTTAATTGTTGAAATGTCTGCTTTGAAATGGTCTATGTAACTTGGTGGTTTATTGATTATTAAACCGCATAAAATTAAGAAAAAAGTCTCTCTGAACCTTGATTTTCTGAATATTTTCAATTATTTTCGACTTCATTATTTTTATAACAAAAAGTAGTTTATATTAAATAATTTATAATAAAATAATGGAATACATAATTACTCTACAAAATCAATTCATCAATTTTATTATTTTCTACAACCATTGAAAATTGAAATTGAAATATTGAGAAAATCATGAAAGACTTGTTGGCCAAGTTACACAGACCATTTCAAAGTAGACATTTCAACAATTAAAATGATCACTAATAGGCCTTCGAAATACAAAAAAATACCAGAACGATTGTTCGTGGAAGATAAGAGTATTTTTTTCGAAAAATGTACGTATCTCGAAAATCAGTCGTCTTATGACTTACGAAAAAATCATGCTCATTCGACACCGACAAAGACATATTCCTACAAATTTTCATGTAAATCAAATCATTTATTCGAGAGAAAAAAATGAAATACTGAAAAATCGGTTATTCGTTATTTTGACGGATAATTTGAGGTAATGTCGAAAAGTGTTGAATACAAAAGTTTTCGATTACTTCAGTATCTACAACTTTTCCATTGAACATTTTCCGCTAAGAGGTCACAAGTGTAAAGTTCTGAAAACTGATTCACCAGAACGATTGAAAATGTTTTCACAAAACCAATTTTCCAATAGCAAAAAGTCTACTTACTCTATTGTCATTCCATAACGTAATGCATCGATTTTCAAACGTAGATTTTTCTATAATGTATGCAAAAGTTATAACTCACTTCATAGGAAGTTTAGATCTTACACTCTCAACAATTTCAAGAAGAAATTGAAGATCATCATTAAATCCAGAAATAATTCAAGAGTGATACAGGATTGTTGAGCGGAGATAAATTTAACGTCACTTTTTCAATACATCAGAAAAACTCATCTAATATTCTCATTTGCCTTTTTAAACGACAGATGGTATACTATTCTACGCTTGCAAATCATAAAATCATGAAAGTATTTTCAGTATCTTTTTTACAAATTTAATAGTGAAACCTTATGGTCCAAAATCCCGCTGCAAAAAAGATGAACTACTTATCGAGTTACCGGATTTTAATTTTTTTTCAATGTAAGTACTTACTAGAACCATTATGAAACTCATATCCTGTCAGACCAGAAATGCTGCACAAGACATGACATTTAATGTGGCCAGGTTTTTTTAAACTAAGAATTAGAATGCCAATCAAAACGTGAAAAAAATTGGTTTTCTCTGGAAATGAAAAAGTTGGTACCGACTTTTGGTACACCCTGTACAGCTGTGGGTCTGGCAGGATATGATTTTTACATTACATTGAAAAAATTACTCATCTGGCGATAGGCGATAGGCCAATTTTTTGCAGTGGAGTGGCCCGCAAGGTCACCAGATTTAAACCCGTTAGATTTTTACCTTAGGGTCACTTGAAGAGTATCAACCATAAAACTCAACCAGATTCTTCACATGAATTACGTCAATGGATCTTTGATGAATGTCGGAACATTACACATGTGATGCTTCAGAACGTCCGAAATTGTTTTGAACAAAACCTCTATTACTGCATGGGAGAGGAGGCCAACATTTTGAACACTTGTTGAAATGAAAAGTAAAATACTATCCAAATTTTTTATTTTAATTTTTTTAATCACCCACTTTCCTTCTAAGTATCAAAAACTTGCCATGAACACAATTCTAACAATTCAAGCTGAAAGTTGATACGAATTAATGTCAATGTTGACTTGTTAGTATGATAACAATGATTTCTTAAGAACTACTGCATCAAAGTAAAAAAAAACTGGAAAGCGTTGGAAATAGAATTCGATGATCTTTCGCTGGGCCACCCTGTACAAACACAAACAGTAATAATATTAACCTTTAATCGAACATATTTGAAAATAGGAAATTATCTGAAGTGATCAATGGTATTTTTACCTGGTCAGATATCTGGATTACTTTATATTATCTGATTACTGATTGAATTATTTGAGATGGATTTTCTTGTTTCCTAAAATGTTACGCATTACTTTTATTAAGTCAGACATTCTATAGTATAATTGTGGTTATTGTCAAACAATAACAAAACGTACTTAAGTTTGTTAGAGCATGAGAGAATATTTGGCAAACTTAGCGAAGTGGCTGTATAATCATAAAGTTCGAATAATAAAACACATACACATTAAGACATTTAGTACATTCACAAGAATTATGGTTAAATTGCAATTACATAGTTACATATTAAAATCTGCTGAGAACATTAATCTTGACAACTTCATGAAATTCATCGATTTATTAGACAGGATTGTCAGTTAAAATAAGCTTCGGGAAGTAGTTAAATTTTTCAAATAGCAAATTCCCGAACTCTGAGAACTGGGAGATGGTGACAGATTTCAGATGAAGATTTTCTCGTTTATGTCTTTGAGACCAGTGAAAGATATGAAAATTCTGATAAAAACTATGAAAAATTTGAGTGGTCGCTGCGTGGCTTTCATATAAAAAATTCGATTTTCATTAAAAATTATGTGTTTAGGGACAATTTTATCGCCGCTGCCGTTTACACCAAAGGCATGTTAAGATAAACAGTAGCAGCGAAAAAATGATAGGATGGCGTAAACTTGTGATTTTTTTTTTTAAATTTTAGACGATTTTCTCGTTGCTGCCAATTGAAATAATGAAAGTTTCCATACTGAAAGTCCCATAAAAAAGGTGGCATAAGGTTTTCGGATATCGAAGTGAGGTTATGTGCCGAAATTGAATTTTTTATATAAAATCCACGCGGAGACCGCTCAAATTTTCCATAATTTTTGTCAGCATTTTCATATCTTTCACTGGTCTCAAAGGCATAAACGAGAAAATCGTCACCTGAAATATGTCACCATCTCCCAGTCTATTAGTAGAGTATAGTATAACTAGATGCCAATATTGTCTGTGGTTTATGAATGATTTAGTCGAATATTTAGTAGATTTTCATAAACAATATTGGCCGGTAAGTTCATCGTACTTCTTTACTGCCGATATATGTAGAATCTGAAACATTTTCTACTTTTGAAGAAATTTCAAATTACCTTTTGCCAATGTTTATTATAAAAAATTCACATTTTATAGCATTGAAATTCAGATTTATGAAGATTTATGAAGCTCAATTTAAGATTGTTATGATAATATTTCATAGTTGTTTACACTCCATTGTGCGACTGTTCAATAAAAACTTAATGAGCTTGTAAAATTACTGTCAGAGGTTGTCTTTCTTTGAAGTATCTCAGCTTTTTTATCTCGTCACATTTCTTACGCAACCAGTATTATTCGAGTTCCTAAAAATAACTTTTTGCACTTCTGCACATGACATTCGGAAATTATTCAATTAATAATCAAAGTGGTTTTAAAATCATCCTCAAGAAAACGATTTCGAAGAAAAATAAATGGAAAGTATGTAGGAAATTTAGAATGGGAAACTCCGGATGGGGACGGGTGTTTTCAAAGCATTGTTTTATATTTGGATACACACGTGGGGTTCAAGGTGGAATAATTTGACGGATTATGACGAGGCTGTCGCTGGAAGTTTATGCCATCGCAAAATGTCATACCAGAAGCAAATCGTCCTTCAACTGCTTTTGTTTTTTTTTCGTTCTGGTTCTCATGAAATGGATGATCCTGTAATGTTTATGACAAGACTGACCGCCATGTAACTTTCCGAATAATAGATACATTGTTAGGGCGAAATTGAGGATAGTTGAGCAGTGAATGTACTAAAGATGATATTATAGTCTTTACGAACTCAATTGAGACAGCACACAACCAAGTGATCAAACGAGGTTATATCAATATACTAATTGCCGCTGATAATTTGCATAGGCATAAATAACACGTTATTCTCTAACCGCTCCTCGTCTGAACTCGATTGGCAGTCCACGTGGAGATGATGTATTCTGTCATATAAATGAGGCGGGCGACATGTCAAAAAAAACCTTAGAGTGGCCGCTGTCAAATTCTAATTGGTCAGAGACCAAACTGCTTGGAATTCCTTTGACCTGCCGCTTCCGAATTCTAATCACTTTCTATTTGCTAGAAAATGTATTTACTAGACGCATATTTACACATATTATATCGTTATTTAGTTGTTTTAATTAGATTGATTATCTGTGCGGTATGGCATTCTGGAGACCTTTCGATGTTGATGTGGTTGAAACAGAAGATTTTGATGCTAATTCAGAACCGCTCCAAGTGGAAGTTAATTCAGAACCGCTCCAAGTGAAAGTTACTTCAGAACGTCTCCAAGTAGGAGCTGATCTAGAGACGCAACAAATGGAATTATTTAATAAAGCTTTACACATTCAAACTTAAAGGGTTATTTTGAATATGTATTCGCGTTTGAAATATGAGAATAGAAGTTGCTCTTCAGACAATCAAATTGTGAAAAGAATATGCGAATTAACCAAGATTAGCATAGCTTCTGTGTTAAGAGTAATTCAAGCCGGAGACGTTGTCGACCATTGTGTCAAACGAAAGATAGACAGACAGAAACTCAAGAAACTTGATTCAGCTTCCTAAGACACATTCGCAGATGTGTATATGAGTTTTATCTAGAAAATAAAGTGCCGACATAAGAAGTGATTCATGATAAATTACGTGAATATCCAGATTATGTTTCTCTCTCTCAGATTTATTAGCCTTTGCTTCCACTATGTCGCATTTGGCCAGAGATTATGTTTATAATTCATTAGATACTTTGCGAAACATTTTACTTTCTTGCTGTTTCAAATAAAAAAAATTGGATGGATGAACGCATGGTTATAATGGAGTCAGCACGAATCTTTGTCCATTGACAAGATTACTTAAGAAAAACAAAAGAATATTGAAATAAGAATAGAGACATAATATAGCAATCATCTTCTGATTAACATGAGGACATGACCGCCGCATTGTTTGAAACATGGGCAGAGCAACAACAACCGAATATCCCATGATTATTTATTTCCACCAGGTTTTTGCCTTGAAATTCCGTATTCCTCAAAAAACAATCGAATGGCGCACGATTGAGGGCTCAGGTCACGTCTGGCAGCCCCGTTTCTTCCGGAAGCCCTCACCTTATAAATATTTTTTTGAATTGAGCTAGTTCGCTTTATTTCCCACATAAATACAACTTCTTCTTTGCTCAACCCCTGCAATTTTTATAAAAACCTATGCCATCTTATAGGATTAGTCAGTAAAAATAGATGTACATTCAAAATACACCTGAAATTATAAGCTTTATAGGCGTGTGACTGCCTCAATATCTCTGGTCATTCTGAGGTCATTCTTGACTTACGCCCTTTGGGCAGAATTGGCCACATATTCTACATCAGAAACTAGATGTATTTTGAGCAGTCTTCCGGATATTTGTTCATTTTTCAACTTTTTTTGACATTACCAGTAACATCTGCCGAAACAACATTTTCAAAGTTGAAGATGATAAAAACATATTAATGTAGTACAATGTGAGAGGTGAGACTTGGTGCATTGGGTATAATAATAAGTATTGAACATGAACGTGCTCGTAAACTTGATTTCAAGCAGTTAGTCGATATATTTTTAATACAAAAACATCACCGTTTCGGCAATTCAACAGTGCTTCCCTAAACTTCATATTCCTCAATCTACGGATCGCTTCACTAGCACCACACAGATTTTTGCGATGGTAAGATTTTGTATTCAAATCACCTAGCAAATTATGGCATTTATATTATCCAGAGTGGCAATAAAACCATTTACCGGAATATTGCTAATTTCTTTGGAAAATATTTCAATATAAATAATATAACGTTTTTGACGTTTTTCTTGTGGTCCTGAACAGATGTTTCAACTGAATTGATGGGATGATCAGGTTTTTCCACTTCCGTTGGCTAAAATCTCTAATCATTGTTTCATTCTTCGAAATGACGAATAAAATTTCCACAATGATTTGATCGAATTAAACGAATGTATTCTTAGCTCGTTGACAGCATTCTTCGGAATGGTATTAATGCTTGCGGCTTCGGTAATCATTTTGCGGTGCCAACAACCTTTGTCCTCGATACTCCAAATAAATTTATCTCTCAGTTTCGATGAGTAAGTAGATCATGCATCCCTTCATACTTATGACTGAATTTGACAACTCCCACCCTTATATCAGTGATAATAATAATATTGTAATGTATTGAAGGATTCTATTTTTTCCAAAATATGTTTATTTCGTAACTATGTGTAATAATTAATCCATTCCTATTCATTTTTACAAAGCAAACTTTACTATTTTGTTTATATGAATCATATCTAACACTCCTCCTTCTTATAAAGAAATACGTGAAACATCAATTCATCATAATTGAAAATCATTCAAATGAGAAAGAAGACTTTCTTCTATCTCGCCTCAATCTAGATGAGGTGGTAGCTTCTGGCTGCTCTTGGACAGGAGATTCTGGAAAATCTGCATGTGGTTCCACAATAGGCATAGTTTCAGGTTTTGCAGTATTGAGTGTATCAGGATTTCCAATTTGAAGTGTTTTATTTCCAGTAGGTATAAAATAGTCAAGAATATCCTCATCTAAATCTGTATTTCTAACTGTATCATTTCCAATCGGTCGTAATAGGGAATATGCATAGTTTTTTTTTCTATTTGTTTAATCAATTTTTTACTTCGTTACAACATAGTAAAAAATATAAATACGGTTGAAAGTCTTGAAAATAATTTTTAAAATAATATATAAAATACCGATTAAATTTGACCTATTTTCGCGCGCTGTGGATGATGTCACATGGCGCTATCAGTGTTGTTCTTCAGTGTCGTTCGTCGAGACGTACTCTGATTGCTCTACTTGCTTGAAGTTGATATTTTATAAAAGAGTGAGACAAATGCAGTACAAGTGTTAGAGAGAGATGAACATATGTGAAAGTGATCTCGATTAACCAGATCAGTCTTCAATGAACAAGCCTTTCTACAGTTATGGCCATTGACACTATTGACACTTATTAATTAGGTTAGGGATTTGCAGTTTTAATCGCTATTACGATAATGGGAAATGCTAAAATAGTTATTTATGTATCAAGGGCGTAAAGTAGGCGTTCATGGCCTGCGTCTTGGATGATGGCCCGATAATTTGGTAAAATTAGATCTAACCTGCTTTTAATTTGCCTACCAAAAAGAAATTTGGATGGTGACTCGTTTGTTGATGAATGCGGCAGTATACGATATTTTAGTAATACTTTTTGTAAATTGTTGTTGTTTTGTTTTGTTTGTCTTTTATTTTGTGAGAAAAGAACCTCTTATTTTTATGTACAGCTTGGCTTGAGTTCAGAATCAAAGTGCAAGATTTGTGGCTCACTTTTCAGTAATAATATCCCGACAAAATGTAGAATTTTAGAAAAATTTTATAATTAATTCAGGTTGTTCCTGAAAAAATTTAGTTCTGAAAAATCCTAATTTATCGCATTTCTCATGGAAACACTCCCTCAACTTTCGTAGTTCGTATTACAGTTACTTTAGTATATACCTAAAGTGTCCAAGTTTAGAGTCATACAGGGTGTGATCTAATCTCTTGTTCTTCCATGAACAACGGATGTATAATGCCATTTTATAACCAATTACAGTGGTTAGGAAGACATTTTCTTGTCTACTGCTCTTCCATGTGACGTGCTAATGATAGCTCTTAATCCAGATCAGAAAACCGCCAGAGTTGTAGAAAACTTCTTAGAGATGTCGATTTTTTTCTTCTATCATATATTACATGATGTACATTATCTGAAAGACCTTACGTCACCGGTGATTGGAGTGATGACGTAATTCACAATTTTTTTCAAACAAAAATAGGTGTCATTCGAATATTACTCGTAACAAAATTTTCTTTCATAAGAGCATACATTTTAATAATTATAAAATGCAAAGATAAGAACAAAACACTCGTCAAGGAAAAGGTTAATCTTATCTATATTTTTACTCACCATGCAATAATTACTATCAAGCAAATGCCAGTCAAAGTGTCAGTTTCATACGTTGTGCGGACACCGCATTCTGAATAAAAATGCACTCTTGAATATAAATTATATCGCATATAAGTGAAACTTAGCTAATGGAATTTTCAATTGTTGTTAGATGCGGAGGTGAATTCTGGTTTTCCGTTTCCTGGCCAAGCAATATTGCACTTTCTGACAATTGACCATGATTTATAAGGCACCGATATAACATGTACAGGAATACTGCTCCCATATATGAAGTGCAGCCCCTAAACACACTTTGAAACATTTAGATTATTTTCAATAGAGATCAATTTGTCTCGTCGGTGGCGCAGTGACTACAATCTCGCTCACTTCTCTGGGACACCGGCGATCTGTCTCTGCTTCATAGATATTTCCATGAACGACCCTCTTCTGGAATGTAATCAAGATTTTCATTCAACATGTTGCTTATAGGATGTCACTTACAGTGGATATAAAAAAATAAAAAGCCTGATGCTTTGGAAACTTAAGCACAGAAATATGAAGTTTATTTTTTTGAGAACATGAAAAACTGAAGGCTTTAAAGAGCAGTTATAGTTCACAAAAAATGCAACTGGTTTGGATACGATCCGCTTTTATTTATAGACTACTAGATCACTACTGAATTACACCACTAATACTCTGGGCATTAGAGGTGCGTATTCTAAAACAATGTTTACAAAATTCCGCGTAGAATATTTGGTAACAACAAAGACCGACAAAGAGCCATAATACAGTAGGTATATACCTACAAGTAGATGGTCATGAAGTATTGTTTTCTGACATTGTGAAATGCCTGGGTCTGACCACTCTGACCTGTTCCGTCTTCACCTCACTTTCGTGTAATGTAAAAATTGTAAATAAATATTAATATTGTGTTTGTCTGAGATTTCCTCTATTTCCCTTTAAAATGTTCGCGAACCCGACTGTGTGTTCCTCGAAGCTCGAGGTGCGCGCACTTCTCGCCAATCAGTGCGAAAAGGTCTCTCTCGATCGAACGCTGTGGTCGAAGGTGCTCAAAAAACCCTCTCAAAAAACGTAAGAAAGTGTGTCGCAATTCAAAAGAAAGCTCTCGGCTGTGAAGCATAGAAAACCGGTGTCCTGCGGAGACCATTACTGCTGAGCTCATGCCCTTATGACTTCAGGAACCGAAGGTAAGGAAAACACAGTCTCGATTCCTCTTTTTTTACTATTCAGAATAAATCCACGGGGCAGTTTCCACCTATACATCCCTCAGATACAGTCCACAAACATCCCCAAGATTAAACACTGACCATCGGCTATAACCTGAGATTCAACTTTCATGTTAGTACTCAAAAATTTGTATTCACAGAGAAATTTTCTCAATAGAAAATTAAAAATTGCACTCTGTCTGGACTTGTATACCATTGACATTTGAGTTGAATCATAAAAATAGGAATACCATTTATTGATATTTGTCTACAAACTCGTAGCCATCAAGAAATATAAATATAGATCAAGCTATAGAGGTTATTCCCTCGCAAATAAAAAGTCGCAAATGGCATTTACTAATTTTTATGAGATAGTTTGTTAATGAAATCCCCAGTTTTTGTCCCAATAAAATCGCATTGTGGAATTTTTTAAACAAGCAACAGCGGAAAAAATTATAACTTGTTTGGTTTTTTATAAAATTATCTCAAAGATTATTCAAGGAATTGTTTTACAGTCAATGGAACTCTTGTAGAGATTTATAAAACCTACAAAATGTATTTTCATACGACCGGATCGGTGCATTTTCCACTGAGAAAATCTGGGAAAACCTCGAAAAAGAGACATTTTAAAAAAAATATTTAATTTTTATAAATCTGAAGCTGGACAAACAATATGGCGGAAACTGATGCGATATGAAAAATTTAAGGGCACAAATTGCAAGAAGCGCCGAATTAAAAGAAATCGTCGTATTCAAATTCTGTAAATGGCAAAGATTTGCCCTTAAATTGTTTATAACGCGATTGTGCAAAAAGTACACCCCGGACAGAAACCATCTTACGCACAGTTGAACCACATATTATTATCTATCAGTTTCCACAATATCGTTTGTCCAGCTTCAGATTTAAAAAAATTATGAATTTTTGAAAAATGGTCTCTTTTTCGAGGTTTTCCCTCCGAGCAATAAAATATATACAGAGGGCTTCTCTGTCTCTTTCTTGAAAGCAACATACCCGACGTTGTTTACAAACATCTCAGCCCGAATCATGTTACAAATGGGCATTGTCGGATATATCCGTTTGAACTTGGTGACCAGGTCGAAATTCCATGTTATATTCACTCTTATCTTGGCGATCATGTTTGGTTACGTCCGTTTACGACCTATTTATCGTCTTGCCATATCAAACCATGGGCGTCGCAGCATGGTAATCATGGCATAATCCCGATTTGAGACAAAAATAGGATTCGACTTCCGGCAGCGGTTGAGGTCAGACGGCGGTCTCATGTTGGAAGTCAGGTTAATGTGTGTGATGTCCGCAGTCTCAAAGACGTGCATTTGACAGATTACATATGAAGTGTTTTGTTAAAAATTAAAAAGTGTAAAATATGGCATGTAGTATTGCCTAGACAACTGCATTCCCCTGATAAAACCTTGCTGTCTACGCCGGTTAAAGGCCGGATGGGAACGGATTTCTCGCAGCAGGGCATGTCCACAAGGCGCCGAATGGAAGCCGACGGACAATAATTGAAGAGAGAGAGAGACAAAAATACACTATTTTTTTAAATAGCTGTAAAATCATTGTTACTATTTAAGTCGACCTTAAAAACTATTACCTATCAATAATTTATGAAAAAACATATCGTCGTTGACACTGCAATACGAGCTATGTCATTAAACATTTATTATACTGAAAACTGTAAAATGATAATAGGTACTACATAAAAATTTCTACTCGCGATTAATTTATACTTTAAATTCCAAAACAATGGCCGGTAGAAATTTGTATGTAGTAGTTATTTTTTTCTTTGGTGTTTTGGCATCGACTGCTATGGCCATTAGTAGTTATTATCCACAGTCTTCTGTAAAATGAATGTTTCTGGGTATGGCTCGTATTGCAGTATCAACGACGATAGGTAGTTTAGTGATTTTTTTTACTTTGAATTTGTTGGACATGGAATTTACTTCACTGATCTGCAACTATAACATTATAATAACTTGACAGTTATGTGTGTGTGTGTGTGTTTGAAATGTATGCTATTTTAGAAGAATTCGTGACTGTGAAACCGATGATTCATTTATTTAAGTATTTATTTATTTATTTATTTATTTATTTATTTATTTATTTATTTATTTATTTATTTATTTATTTATTTATTTATTTATTTATTTATTTATTTATTTATTTATTTATTTATTTATTTATTTATTTATTTATTTATTTATTTATTTATTTATTTATTTATTTATTTATTTATTTATTTATTTATTTATTTATTTATTTATTTATTTATTTATTTATTTATTTATTTATTTATTTATTTATTTATATCCAAACAGACCTCTATGGTCTAATTACATGGATAATCAAATTTAAGTATACAATATATATAAAAAATAATATTTTATGCACATACAGCACAATGGTTCACTACTTAACTAATATCGTTCAGAATATGTCTTAACAACATTCTACGAAATACGTTTTGTGAGGTAGTCCATTCTAAATCAGTAGCAGCATTGAAACTATTCGCTATTCGCTATTCGATATGTACACAGATGATACCAGAAGAAAGTGTTTAAAAGTAGCAACGATAACTATAATCCGTCAGATACAAAAAATTAGACTACTTCAGCGAAGGAATAGATGAATGCAATCCAAAGTCTTAATTTGTTTCAAGCTGGACAGACGATTTACAATAAGCAAGTCATCGCTCCACCCTGTGAGCAAATCAAGATTACATCAAAATAGAGCTGTTTTATGTTGGTATGTCTGCAGAGATTTCTTCAGAGATACATGTCGGCCCCTATTGAACTCATAAACTTTAATGAAGTAAAATACTAACTACATGAGAAATTCTCGTTTTTTTTATTATCTGTCTCAGGATACCAATAATCTAAATTCAGAAAAAAAAAACGTAATAAAAAGAGTTAAAGAGCTATTAAGGCTTTTACTACACTTTGGAGGAGTATTTCAATGATACACTTGCAACATAAATTTGAATGTAAACTCTTATGTGTATTATAGTTTATGTATACATTCTTATGTGTATTATAATGCATGTATAGCATATATATAGTGTATAGTTTACTGATGTGATTCAACAATTTGAATATATTTACTTTTTTACTTCAGCACTTTCATTTATTTTTTCAGTATTTATGACCTTCTTCTATGCTTTGTCAGCAAGAATCTAATTTTTCGCACAATAAAGTGTCTTTGAACGACACTGGTTCTTGATCTTCCAAATGATACCGTATTTGTTGAAATTTACTCAAATAGTTAATGCGAAAACGGCTTTAAGGACATTAACCCGATAATTTTGGTATTAATGAAAAATGCAAAAAAGCATTTGTTATTAGGAATCAAAATAACTATAGCCATTTCTTAATTACTTAATTTTAACGACAGCGGGATTGATCACAACTATATTCACCATTTTTGTTTTTTTTTTTGTTACAAAACAACTGCAGATAAGTATAGGAAAGTAATTTAGGAAAAAGTTTATTTTATTCCTTCATTGATTCAGTATACTTAGCTTTTGAAGTTATTTTAATTTTACTGTAAAAAATGGTTAATTTCATTTCAGGACGAGAAATTGTTAAACTTTATTTTCAAAATAGTAGTTACTTCTCGCTTGTTTAAGGACAGTCATCCCGATAAAAATGCGAATGATTCGTGTGTTGCCAAGTTAGAAAGTTTGTCGGTACCGTCTGTAATGTGAAACACCAGCCTTATCAGAAATGAAACTGTGGAAGTCGCTGTTTTGGGGCATGTTGAAAGGGATGAAAGAAGAATATTTTTACTTATTCTTATATCGAATACCTTGGTTGAACGACGTTTATGGTAATGAAAAAAGAAGTGTAATCTTCGAGAACAGTTAATTTATTCAAATTTGATAAATTTGCAAAAAGATGTTGATTGGCGAATTTTTCAATCACCGTCAGTATTTATTAGTAAGTAAATAGTGCATAATTTACGATATTCCGAAAGAGAACATAATTTTGTTTCTATGTTTTGGTGAGAAATTTTGCACCAAGATTGATTCTTGATATTCCATTGGGGGTTCAAGAGCTTCCACATGCAGAGGTGCAATTGGTGTAGATCTCATTGAACCAAGACATGTTCGTAAAACCATATTTTGAAAAACATCAACTCGTATCAACACGTTGTTACTGGCAGAACCATAGAGAAAACATCCATAGTCTAGATTGGAACGTAGATAGCAACGATAAAACAACAGAGCTATTTCAACATCAGCGCTCCACCAAGTTTTAACAACCATTTTATAAAAATTGAGACTTTTGTTGCAACCGTTCAGCATGTATTCAATGTGATATTTCCATGTTAGTTTTCGAAACAGGATAATCCCAAGGAACTTCATTAATTGATTGGAGCTCTGTAAATTGTGGAAAACGAAACATATTTTCGATAACATGTTAAAGTATTGATTGACATCAGAGCAAATAATTCCTTTCATCTTTGTCCGCCGTAGTTTTTCAGTCAAAATGTGTATTAACATAGCATACAGATACGGTGGTATTAATATTATATGGAAACATTCTCAACAACAATATAGGTACCTAATTTTCCTGGAGTAGCAAACGACATGCGCGTGTTTACTAAACGGATTCACGTGATTCTCACATGTACTTTCAATTCCGCACTCCATAGTTGTTTGAAGATCGAGATAAAAAAAGGATGTGTACAGCGCTGATCACGATTATTCGAATAAATCAACTTCATTTACCGCTCATTCATTTGGAATCATTCAAGCATTTCAAAGCATTTCATTGGATTTGATTTGTTTTGTCTGACAGAGTTGAATTATGCAATCGATAAAAACAGGGTGTGCTAAAGATAAAATAACCAAACAAGCTGCTCAATACGTTGAAATCCTCATATTCCTTCCTCATTGACCATCTTCGAAGTTGAAAATTGAAATGAAAATTGCCGTGGGAACTCATCAAACGGTCGGTCAACCGATCCGTAGCGTATTTTATTTATATTAAGCTGCGTCCTCATTGCTGATCAACAAATAATTTCCATTAGTATTCGACTAATAATCAACATTGCTTTTGAACCACCAGTCAGACAAAGTGGTCAATGAGTGAATACACTGACACGCAAAAAAAAGTTTAATACCTATTTGGTAAAATTTGAGGTCTCATAGTTTTTTATTTTTAATTCAATTTTCAAAAATTTTTCAGTAAACTGTAGATGAAATTATTATTATTGTTGTTAAACCCTAATTTTGAAACATCCTGTGGAATAATTTCGTTGAGAAATTCTTTCAAAATGCCAATTTTTGTTAAGAATCATTCTTTCCAACGTTTTGTTTTTTGGGTCAGGCCTTTAAGTGCACTAGTTCAATTTTAAGAGAGAAATGAACTCCAAACAGTTCACTCAATTTCAAGAAATGTTATTTTTTGAGGAGATGGCTTTGCTCATTGTGTCATAATGTCAATTTGACAGCTCAGTTTATGAGTCTAGCAATGAGAAGGCAACAATATATTGTTCAGTTATAATAATGAGCAATTATTTCAAAATTTATTTATGCAATCTTATTCAATTCAAATTAAAAATCAAACTCAAATAACCTGAAGAAACGTACTTTTTACAACAAATTCAGCTTAATATTTTGTACCACCTCTAACTTTTAATACTGCCTGCATACGTCGGTTCATACTGTCAATTAAGTTACGAATAGCACCTTGAGGAATATTTTGCCATAACTTCTGAATTGCCAAACGAAGCTCATTTATCGGAGCCGGAGCTACTTCACAATCTCTGACTCGCCTACCAAGCATGTTATTCCATGAGATGTTTTAAAATTAGGGTTTAAGAACAAACTTCTTATTACCCCTGTATAATGACTAATAAGCCAGCATTTAACAAAAGACTGAATGTGCAAGTTAAAATTAATAATTTCATATAGTTTGCTGAAAATTTTTTGAAAATTTAACTAAAATTAAAAAACTATGAGACTTCAAATTTTCCCAAATTTTAACTTGTTGCGTGTGAGTGTATACAGTGTGTCCCACTTACCATGCTCACCATGGTTATCTTTTTAATGGTGAGAGATACGAGGTCGGTTAAATGACACCAAATGTGGAGTTTATCAAGGCCAACTATAATGTGAAAAAATATTTTGATAAAATCTATTCGTTTTTGTTTTATACGCAAAAAACAGATTTTAATTATTTTCATGTCTCCTCCGTAACTGCTTTATTTATGAAAATATTCGAATAGGAATTTCACATTCTCACGGCAGTTTTTCAATGAGATTTCGAAAAACATATGAAATTTATACCAACTATTCTAGAATTTGAGATATCAGCACCAACTTTAATTTTTCGAATGTAAGTCATAGCTCACTTATGACTTAGTTATTGATAACTTTTTTTCTCTTAAAGATGATATGTCAGTAATAGATTTTTGTTAATAACAACGGAGTTATCGTCATTTATACAAAAACAAGAACCATTTTGAAGTCGCCATCTTGAAATTAGGAATTTTAACAAAAAAATCATTATATCCTTCCTCAAAAACCCCCACATACCAATTTTGAATGGAATCGGACCATAATCACAAATCTCGTCCGCCATATTGGAGGAGCCGCCATTTTTTTATTTTTATTTCAATAAAAATTCCATAGTGCATTATCACCGGAATTATGAACATCTGCCAAATTTCAAGTTATTAGGACTGCCAGAAGTGGGTCAAAATTCACTTGCAAGATACATGAAAATGATCAAAATCTGTTATTTGCGTATAAAACAAAAACGAATAGATTTTATCCTTGATCCTTGATAAACTCCACATTTGGTGTCATTTAACAGACCTCGTATCTCTTACCATTAAAAAGATACCCATGGTGAGCATGGTAAGTGGGACACACTGTATAGGATTACATTTCTGTAGAGAAAGAATTGATTGCTTGTTTTACCATAATTTTTTGTTAAACCAGTTATCACGATTAATTGAGGAGTAACTTATTAAAACGCATTATGTCACACAAAACCGTTTTTTCAGTAGAGACAAAAAACTATTTATGGCTAAAAACTATGACGTAGGGAACAGTTTTTAGGTTTGACTCAAAGGTGTACATACATATACAGGCTGATTCACGGTGGATGGCACATTAGACGTTTCTGGTGAACCAGACAACGGATCACTTTGAAAATTTAATGGAGGGCATATTCGGACATTCTCTAGCCAACTAAAATATTTTCGACAATGCGGTGTTGCCGCTTCTATTAGAAAGCAGTAGCAACTTTGATTTTTCAAATGGAACACTCTGTATATAATATTATTTTTGGAATCTCCAACAATTGCCCGACAACTTTTCTTGATATTTCCCTATACCTATCTGTTACCGTTTTCGAAATAAAAATTAATTTCAATTTTTTTCTTCGAAAATCATGACTTCTAAAAATGCCGATATCTTTTAGTTAAGAAGTACTATGATATCGAAATTTGGTTTGGAGTTAGGTGATACTTGGACACGTCCCACACGTCAGCCTAATCTCCGTTACTTCAATACAGGGTGGTAAAAAAATACAGTTTTTTCGTTTGCTTGAAAAAGTTGCTGAAATTTGATTATTTTAAATGGAACACCCTGTATATTATTAAAAATTCGGAAAGCTGCTGAAATTTGCTTTCTTTCTATGTATATCATACCTATACCTAACTAGTCAAGTTTCGGACTTATGAGCATTTATTTGTGAAAATGTCCCTTCAGAATGGTGTTTCCATTCGGTATTTGGTAAGCAGGCCATGATTACTATTTGAAAGTAGCGTTGTGACATTCTCCTAATAATATCGACATTTTCGTCACTTCAGAAGTTGCAAATACCTTCAAAACGATGGAACAAAACTATTCAAACGAAGTTCTTATGAATTTGTTTATTATTTTTGGACAGTGTGACAAAATTATCAGCAGAACATGTAGAAAGTTCAATGAAATGTATCCGAATCTACCGCCAATGAACCTCAAGAAATTTATACGAATTCAGAACAATTTCAATATGTTTGGATAAACTTTAAAAAAGCACCAAGAAACTTGAAATTGGAAATATTGATATGAATAATTATAAAAAAGTAAAACCATCATGTGGAATATTTCAAAATATGTTCGAATCGCTGGCAGTTCACTTCCAAGCACTTTAAAATGCGGGTGTTGACTGCTTTCGTGGTGGCAGATCTGATTTCATTGGGATCCAAATCTTCAAATGTTTGGGCAATCCTTTCTAACAATTCATCTCTCGAACGCACGGGTATTTTGTAAACTTTTTCTTTAAACATTCCCCACAAATAAAAATCTAATGGATTAAGATCGGGTGATCTCGCTGGCCAATTCCATGGTCCCAAGCGCCTTATCCACCGATCGTCAAAAAGTCTTTCCAGTTCTGCGCTCACTTCTCTTGTGCAATGTGCAGGAGCTCCGTCTAGTTGGTACCAACAGTTTCGATATTCTTCCAGTGGCAGATTATCCACGAAACTCTCTACAGTATTCTCCAAAATATTCAGGTAGCTTCTGGATGTTAATGACTCCTCGTATATCACGTACCTCAATTTGTTGTCCATCAACATGCAGAAGACATTAAAACAAAAATTTTCTTGAAATCCGGCTTCTTTTGTGACGTGAGGATTTTCACTGGACCAATAATGACGATTTTTTCTATTGAAAATCCCTTCTCTCGAAAATTTCGATTCATCAGTCCAAATAATTTTATTTAAAAAAAGTGGATCTTCTTGAATGCGTGTCAACAACATTTCACAAAATTATTCTCTCTGTTGAGGGTCTTGAGGCTTCATTGCTTGAATTTTGGTGAATTTATAATCATGCATTTTATGTCTTCGCAAGATTCTTTGAACCGATGAATATTTTATACACAAATCTTCTTCAGCATTTCTTATCGATGACTCGGGAAATGCGTGAAAATATGCTAAGACATTAATCTGGTTGTCTTCAGAAGTTACGGGTCGAGTTGATCCAAATGCATTGAAATTGTTCTGAATTCGTATAAATTTCTTGAGGTTCATTGGCGGTAAATTCGGATACATTTCATTGAACTTTCTACATGTTCTGCTGATAATTTTATCACACTGTCCAAAAATAATAAACAAATTCATAAGAACTTCGTTTGAATAGTTTTGTTCCATCGTTTTGAAGGTATTTGCAACTTCTGAAGTGACGAAAATGTCGATATTATTAGGAGAATGTCACAATGCTACTGTCAAATAGTAATCATGGCCTGCTTACCAAATACCGAATGGAAATACCATTCTGAAGGGACATTTTCACAAATAAATGCTCATATGTCCGAAACTTGACTAGTTAGGTATAGGTATGATATACATAGAAAGAAAGCAAATTTCAGCAACTTATCGAATTTTCAATAATATACAGGGTGTTCCATTTAAAATAATCAAATTTCAGCAACTTTTTCAAGCAAACGAAAAAACTGTATTTTTTTACCACCCTGTATTGAAGTAACGGAGATTAGGCTGACGTGTGGGAAGTGTCCAAGTATCACCTAACTCCAAACCAAATTTCGATATCATAGTACTTCTTAACTAAAATATATCGGCATTTTTAGAAGTCATGATTTTCGAAGAAAAAAATTGAAGTTAATTTTTATTTCGAAAACGGTAACAGATAGGTATAGGGAAATATCAAGAAAAGTTGTCGGGCAATTGTTGGAGATTCCAAAAATAATATTATATACAGAGTGTTCCATTTGAAAAATCAAAGTTGCTACTGCTTTCTAATAGAAGCGGCAACACCGCATTGTCGAAAATATTTTAGTTGGCTAGAGAATGTCCGAATATGCCCTCCATTAAATTTTCAAAGTGATCCGTTGTCTGGTTCACCAGAAACGTCTAATGTGCCATCCACCGTGAATCAGCCTGTAGACCGTAGACCTGAATATTAACCTCATTTAAATCAAAAGTAGTATGAGATTCCAGAAATATGGTAAAAATTATTGGACATAGGTAATGCATTTTGTTGCATCATGTTGGACAAAATTCAATTTGTTGTGTTCGGTGCTGGACATTGGGTAAAGTCATTTAAAAAAAACTACTCGTGGTACAAGGTAATGTAATATTCATAAAAATATAAGGTTGATGAACATAGTATATTAATTAAATCGTACTCCTGTTCTCTTTTCTGTTTTCGTTTAGGTCTTTTTCTTGACCCTTGACTATTACCATCAACTGTCACACTATTTTCGAGATCAATCGAAGGCGTGTACTGAAATGGAGTTTGAAAACGCACAATATATATATATATATATATATATATATATATATATATATATATATATATATATATATATATTTGCCATGGACGTATAATATCGTATAAATACAGAAGGACTCAGCATTGCCATACCTACGACACGGAGTGATTTGAAGTCGCTCTGTTTTTAGGCGCGCGGGCTACGGTGAAGAGAGAAGGTAGCGATAGACTGTAACCTTCCCACAACAGACAGGAGCGCACGCATTTGCTGAAAATAGGGTTCAATCACAAGAAAAAAATGCTGAATTTGAAATAATGATGAAAATATCAAGAAAAGTGTTAGAATATACATCCGATGGGACTTCGTGAGATAGAAAAAATCATTTTACATACCCGATGTCATAAAAAACTTCATTGACTCGGATAGTATCGATCCTTAGAAAATTAGGTTCACAAATTTTTCAAAAAAAAAAAAGACTTTTAAGACTTTCGTTTTCAATTAATAGAAAGCTGGAGACAGTCGACTGAAAAAAAAAGAATAAAAATGCATTAACAAAAAAATGGTAATTTATATATTGAATAAATACATGTTCTTATACATAATAAAATAAATGAATATTGTGAATAATAAATATTCCAAAGAAATTTTCAGCGCATATTATTCAATTTCAGAAATACGAATTTTTAATGTTTTTACGACAATATGCAAACAAAATTCACAATACATGTCTGCAGGTGGTCATCCCCGGCCAAATGGAGGATAATCTTTTGTTTGTCTACAATAAGCACTTGCAATTGAGTCTTCTTGGAAGAACGTTGCACAAATATCTGTCAGATGTAGTTCAATATCCGTCGTGGCATTAGCCAGGAAAGTAGTTGTTTTCTGTTAGATTTTTGCCTCATATTTTCCACTTTGTGGAAATATATGGAGAGAAGGGTTCTTCGACTTTGTCGATTTTATTCTTATCAATCATTATTTTACATAGGAAATAAGTCGACATATTTCAGTCAAAACAAAGTATAAAGTAATAAAATGAGAATCTACGTGGTTAATATTCCAAAAAATTATATCGTGTAAATAGTACAATACAAAGTTAACATTTTGATATATATGGAAGAACCTCCTTAAAAAAAATTGTTATAATATTCCTAATGAAATTAGCAACTTTTTTCATTCGAACATTTACATGTCCAGAGAAAATCCGCGTTTGTATAAAATGTCTAGGCACCAACACCGTTTTGGTTTCATCATGTGGGTGGAAATTTTGGGATTGAGAATAATTGAGTAATTTTTTTACCGTGGATCACTTACTTCCGAGCGGTATCGAAATTTACTTCAAGGCAATTTGGAAGAATGGTTTTATAATAACTTACCGCTAGCAGAAGTAGATTACTTTTGGTACCAACCCGCTCATAATTCGAAGATTGATCAAGCACATCTATTTGAGGGTTCAATAATTAGCAATAAAGTTATCACCCCCTGGGGGGTGCAACCCCTCCAAAATCATAAAAAAAATTCTGGAAGGTATTTTCTTGACATTTCAGCTCTCGGCAATAAATATGAGTAGAAATCGGTATTAATAATGGGGGGAATTATTTTCAACAATTAAACCCCCTTCCGGGGCATCAACCCCTTCCCGAAATTGTGTTTTTTGGGGGTATTTTTTATGAATATGTAAAATTGTCAGTCCTGAGTAATGAAACTGAGCGAAAATTTGTAAAAATAAATGTATAAATTATTACAAACGATTTTTCCGCCCCCGCATTCGGGGCATATCCCCCGCATCGCGGAGACATTGGGGTAAGAGGGAAGGGGGAGAATAAACTCTCAAACTACTACTCTTAGATATAAATGTGGGTAAATAATCGTTGAGAACTGTCGTTATTGAGATTTAGAAGTATTGTTATGAAAATTATTCGCAAATTCGAAAGATGTCAACTTGTTGTATAAATCAAACGCGGACCGGAGGTTTTTCAATGATATCGAGAAAGGGTATGGAGAAATGAATCCACAAGTAATCACCATCAAGAAATATATAGGAAAATATATTTATTCACTCATACAACTCATCATCTACTTCATCTTCAGTCTCCTCGTCTTCATCTTCACAATCCGGATATTTTGAAACAGAGCTGAGTTGAACATGAAACAAATAAAAAAATAAACTCACCATTTTCAATTAATAACAGTGACAAAGCACTAAGAGATGTTTCCTCGTCTCCGACTATCGATGTTATCCCAGTATCCAGTGTTTTCTGCACAGGAACTTTTATATTATCTGACGTTTACACAGAGCAACGTTGACTGTTACTCACTGCGCACCGACAGAACCGCGCCGCTCTATACTATACAGCGGCGCGCTAGCTGCCGCATTGACAAGGTCCCACCGATATTTTTCAGGTTTTAGAATCTCAATAAGTTTAAAGCAGGTACACTTCGGGACAGATTTCTTTGGTGCACTGTCTTCCTCGGTCTCGAATCCCCATATTCTATCATGGACTGATTTTATTTTACTTTCCACAAAACAATAATGCGATCAAATGCCGAGTAACCTCTATTTTAAGTACTTAAGAGATAGACAGGATTGCATTTAAAATGTATACAAGTAACCAAATTTGTATGAATATTTTCAATAAGAGCAGGGTTTTTTTCTGCAAACTGGCTTTTTATTCATGTTGATACGTGCTTTTATCTCTGAGTTATTATCATTTGAATTTATAAACTCCCTCAAGATTTTGTAATCTAAAATATGCGAGGAATTGAAAACACTCGTATTTAAAACCAACATTATTTGGACCGGTTAAACGTTATGCAATTTGACAATGAAGTATTCCTCAACTGTTCATTTCACTTGATACAAGTTATAAGACATTTCAGTAATCACAAGCATTATTTCATGAAGTCAGGAACTTTAATATTATAAGATATTTCAATTGCAATTTTGCAGCTGGCAACTGAGCGTATAAATATAAATAATATCAGAATACAAAGCTGCGATCTTTATCTTCAAAATGACGTAAGATTTATCCGAATTGAACATTTATGTGAGGAGTGGTTGAAAAATGCACGTTAGCGGGAGCCGGCGCAACACCTGCCCCATTGCAAAAGCATATAACTTCAACAATTTTTTTCAAGAATACCGTGAGAATTCTCAAAATTTTGGTAAGGACAGTTTTTTGTGAAAATTTGTGCTCTTTCTGAATATCAAGTTATTTTTTTGATTTAAAGTAAATTTTTTGAGATATTTCGAAATTATCTCAAAAATTAATTTCAACGCGTTTTTTGTGGGGGTTCCACCCCCCTGGAGGTGATAATTTTTCTCAGAAGTAATGTGCATACTGTATTCTACAATTAAAAAAAAAAATATCGGTGGAGCAATTTAAGTTGAGGTTGATAGCCCTGTTGATTGGCCTAATAGCAAATGCGCCAACTTTTTTTGTCCCCGAGCGCATATGGTGGTTATACTGTCTTTCATCTGGACTCATGTTCAGATCGGGGAGACTATTGCCATTATAGTTTAGAGTATATAACAATTTTATTTATAGTTAAAAACCTTTGTCGATAAGTTAAAGAACTTCTCACATTAAAGTATATTTTGACTTTGAAAGATTGAGTCGGATTTATAGTTTGAGACGCTGCCGCTGCGGCAAGCTGCCGTAGCAGTAGATAATTTGTAGGGCGTATTTATACTTTTTTCCTCTATGGCGTAAAACTTACTATGGAAGCTATTTTCTTTCATTGATAAATTTTTATAATTCTCATCTTCCAAATTGTGTAGGTGAGGAAAGCTCAGAATGGTTTTACATTATTTTCATATTACTAATAATTTTTATTTCTTTTGCAGACCGATAGCGAGGTGGCATGCGAGGAAGCGGCACGTCTAACGGCGGAACAACAAGAAGACGACGATGAAGACGATTACTGCGACTACCACGACCTCCCGCCGCCCCCTGACGGAGGCTACGGCTGGGTGGTGGTGTTCGCCTCCTTCATGTGCAACATGATAGTAGACGGAATAGCGTACACCTTTGGAGTCTTCCTCTCCGAAATAGTTGCGCACTACGGCGAAACCAAGGGAAAAACCGCCTGGGTCGGATCCCTCCTCTCCGGTATGTACTTAAGTGCGGGCCCCCTAGTGAGTGCTCTTACGAACAAGTTCGGGTGTCGCGCCGTCTGCATCGCGGGTAGTCTAATTTCAACTGTGGCATTCGTTCTCTCTACGCTCAGCCCTACGATCAACTGGCTGATGCTGACCTACGGGTTCTTGGGCGGCATCGGGTTCGGGTTGATCTACTTGCCAGCAGTGGTCTGCGTCGGGTACTACTTCGAAACGAAGAGATCGTTGGCCACCGGTATCGCGGTTTGCGGCTCGGGGGTGGGAACTTTCGCGTTCGCACCCCTGGCAACAATCCTCCTCGAAAACTACGGCTGGCGAGGGGCCAACCTCATCCTAGCGGGATTCATACTCAACTGTGTTCTGTTCGGTGCTCTAATGCGTCCCCTGGAGTATCCCAAAGAGACCGGGGAGACGCCTCTGCTGCAGAGGATGGCCGAAGAGCGCAAGCTGCAGATGGAGAGGGGCAGCATCGGCGGTTCCTACTTTATGGTACAACTACCCGACGGTACCATGGAGAAGAGGCAGAAGCAACCGCTCAATATCGACCCCGGTGTTCATTCCAGCTTGAATCTGGACCAGCTGGCTCCTGGTACTCCCGTGAACCCGATTCCGACGGTGCCCACGCTACCCACCATCACCGAAGCTAGAGTCACCGAGCAGAGTGGTAGTTCTGGTACCCCCAGCCCGATGGAGAGCATAACCGAAATCAAGGTAGGGAAGAACCCGAGAGTGGAAATCATCCAACAGGAGGGAAGGGTTCGGAAGGATTCCGATAACAGTAACGAGTTTAATCCAAACGCCAAGGCGATGCCGAGAAATGCTAGTCAACCCGCCTTCACGACGCACGTCCAGGGATTGCCGAAGAACGGGTCTGTGCCAACTTTCGATAGGATAAGGAAAACTTCGTTCGGGGAGAGGTTCAAGCCGACTCTGGTCCCTATAAGAGCTTCGTCTCGCGGCAGTGTGGGCAACTCCAACGGTGATATGAGGAGGAGGAGAAATGATTCGACGGGCTCGTTCTTGAGTAGGAATAACAATAGTGAGGTTGGTATGATTACGCAAATTTGAATTTTACTTGATTCATTCCATTCACAAAATGTGTTTCTTCATTTAATACTACTGACGACTGCGACCGTTGGAGGAAACCAAGGCTTGAGAAATGATCTGCAACAGAAGATTTATTTTCACGCGAATATTTAGAATGGGCTAAATGTTCGCGGAAACATATTCGTAGAGATCTATCCAAAGTTGTCACTTTCTCTTTCGGATTAACTATAGTACGTAAATTAAAAGTGCGGAGTGATAAATCCTCATTTAGTATGCTAAAATCCATACAGGAAGGTGAGATTAGGTTTGAACGTGGGTGGGCCCGTATCAAGCCCTCCACTACGGCCAATGGCCTATTGTGGCTCACCCTATAGTTATATTTCTCCCAGTAGTCCCAGTATATCCAATCTCTTAACGAAATTGAGGAATGTATTGGGAGAACAATTTATCAGGTTTTCTGCCCTTACTATCGTATTGTCAAATATTAAGAATCTGTTTCTGGCCGCTGCAGGGCATGTACACAGAATGTGTTTAGCCGTTTCATCATCCTCCATGCATAGCCGGCACTCTGCATCTTGTGCAAGTCCGATTTTATGCATGTGATGTTTGAGTTTGCAGTGGCCAGTAAGCAAACCTACTATAACTCTGAGATGCGCTCTACTGAGTTCTAGCAGTTTGTCTTTTCCTTGTACAAGCAATAAATGCTTTGGAATGGGCTAGGCCCAGTAGACTACGCCAGTAGTATTGTCTGCCCAAGCTGTTATGACATTCTTGGCACTGCTATATGCTAAACCGATTACAACTGGTTTTTTAAATGAATCATTCTACAATAAAATTTCAAACATTCTTCTAAATATCTTTTCATTTCGCTGTAATCTTTCAGAAAAATCATTCAATTACATTTGCTCAGCTTCTCGAATATTGGAATGGCACAGAATGTATCACTTAACATGTCGAACTTTCCCTCAAAAGAAAAATTCCTATCTATTTTCACATAATAATTTAAAAGACATGGTTTTTCCTGAATGATTTTAAGTAATGTCTAAAATAAGCTAAAAACATATTTAAACAACTATAAGAATTATATGACGTATTTCAGAATACATAATAGCTTTTACTTTTGTATTAAAAATAAGGCCGTATTTTTTTAAAAAAAGTTGATGAAGGTTCCTCGGAAACTAAACTCGTAGTGAAAATCTATTAATGCCATCTTGTTGAGCTTAGAAAGTGGCATTGAAAATGTGTTTTTTATTTTATGATGAAATAGCGCCAGAAATAAATAAAAACCTATATCGAAAATATTACTTTATATTTCATATAAGTAAAAGTACTTCGGATTGTGCAACTTTTTCCTAATTAAACCAATATTGTAACTCCAATCGTTTTCGAGATTCTAGTGCTACTCCATCCTTATCTTGGACACACTGTATCATTATCCTATAAGAGGAATCGAGAAAAAAAATGTCATTCGCAGATGATTTCAGTTTCATGAATTTGTTATTTGTTGTTTGTTATTCTGTTGTAGATGAATGTATATCTACATCTAAGTGGATGATACAATTATCTAAGACGGACAGAAACATCGCCAATCAGTGAAAAGTATATACCATTCAGTTTCAGTTTGTCAGGATGCCAAGCTGTAACATATGCCGTACATACTATAATGGCTCATCTCTCACAGTTATTCCTGTTCCAATTCGTAAATATCTAACTTTGCATGGGAATGGGATCGATGCATACTGAATTACATTCGATTCCTGACGAACGGGTACCTATGCAACGTTCACGTTGATGCTCACTAAACTTTTGATCGATAGGTAGTGTTGTATGCATGAGTTTATTATCGAAGGCGTAGAATTTCATAATTCCCATTTAGTTTGTCTGGATTCTGACTTACTAATTCGAGATTATATTAAGGTATTTGGAACGCTAAAGCAGTTTTCTTACAAATACATTGAAAATTTGGTATGATATTTCCCGACAGTGGCTACATCAGCTTAATTTTTTTGAGAATTTTTGTCCATTAGAATCGGAGATAATTGTACTCAAAGTTGCTCCCCAATAGACTTTTAAACTCGCTTTTAAAACTAGCACCATAGGCCAAGCAATCATGGTTTCAAATAGCACGCTGGCTGTACAGAAGAAACGCGTCTTACAAATTTGAATAAAACTAACATATTATTGTCAACAAACTCGAAAACAATGCTAATAACCAAATATGGAAAAATTCGTCCATCTAATCATCGAAATACAAGCTCCCAAAGTCGGCAACGTTTTGATCGATGAGAGCATGAAAATGACCACGTCAAGAGCAATGGCAACAACGCGCTGCAGCTCGTAAGGAACACGAGAAATATAATATCCCGGAATAAATAGACCAGGAAGTATAGAAAATTTAAACTCTAGAATTGGAGAATTGGGCAGCCTCTCTGCCCATATTGTCATCAGAACATACAGTTACCGCCAAAAAGTATGTACCATATGGGAAACATTTTTATTATTGGAGTATCAATTTTATACACATAAACGAAGTTTCAAGATATAATTCAAAATAATTGAAAATAGCAATTTTTTAAAAATATTTTCCCATCTATTTAAAAATATATTTTTTTCTTATGAATAGCTTGACTATACTGAAACATTTGCATTTTAATGATAATGACAAAACTTTCTCATTTTCTCCACACCAGAGGGCACTAAATTGAAAAAATGGGAATTTGTCAGAACCCTTGCTGTTACATCGGTTCGTATCTAACAGTTATATCCGAATTCCACGACCATTGTGATGACATGACACTCCAAAAACATGGTAATTTCCAGATTATAATCAAGTTCCGATGATAATCGTGCATGAGCGTTTCACTTCGCACATAAACTTGAAAATAGTGCGTCAAATTAAAGATTCTTAAAGTTTATGTGCAAAGTAAAACGCTCATACAGCATTATTATTGAAACTTGATTAAAATCAGGAAACATGGTGTTTCTAGATTGCCATATCAACACAATAGTCTTGGAATTCTGATATAACTGTTAGATAAGAACCAATGTAACAGCGAGGGTTCTGGCAAAAACCAATTTTTTTAATTTAGTGCCCTCTGGTGTGGAGAAAATGAGAAAGTATTGTAATTATCATTAAAATGCAAATGTTTCAGTATAGTCAAGCTATTCATAAGAAAAAAAAATTATATTTTTAAATAGATGGGAAAATATTTTTAAAAAATTGCTATTTTCAATTTTTTTGAATTATCTCTTGAAACTTCGTTTGTGTATAAAATTGAATTCTAAGTGACTTTTTCAAATAACTTTTTTTGATATCTTGCCATCTTACCCCTTTTTTGCCTTTGCATTGCAATTTTTTTCATTTTGGCGCCATTCTAGCGATCACGTGACATGTGTCAAAATCGATTTTTAGGTTATCGGACATGCACAAACTTTTCCCCAGAATATTTTTTCCAATACTCCAATAATAAAAAATTTTCCCGTATGGTACAAAATCACGAATTTCGACGCAAATGGAGTCGGGCCAAACTAGAAAGAGAGGTAAAATATACTACGAAAACCAAAAAAAGTTATCACAAATTTTCGTTGACTATTTTGTTCAGAAAATTATTCGAATTCCACGTCTAATATTTTCCAAAATTCCCATATACATACAGTGACCGCCAAAAAGTATGTACCATATGGGAAAAATTTTTATTATTGGAGTATTGGAAAAAATATTCTGGGAAAAAGTTTGTGCATGTCCGATAACCTAAAAATCGATTTTGACACATGTCACGTGATCGCTAGAATGGCGGCAAAATGAAAAAAAATTGCAATGCAAAGGCAAAAAAAGGGGTAAGATGGCAAGATATCAAAAAAAGTTATTTGAAAATGTCACTTATAATTCAATTTTATACACATAAACGAAGTTTCAAGAGATAATTCAAAAAAATTGAAAATAGCAATTTTTTAAAAATATTTTCTCATCTATTCAAAAATATACTTTTTTTTTCTTATGAATAGCTTGACTATACTGAAACATTTGCATTTTAATGATAATGACTAAACTTTCTCATTTTATCCACACCAGAGGGCACTAAATTTAAAAAATTGGTTTTTGCCAGAACCCTCGCTGTTACATTGGTTCTTATCTAACAGTTATATCAGAATTCTAAGACTATTGTGTTGATATGGCAATCTAGAAACACCATGTTTCCTGATTTTAATCAAGTTTCAATAATAGTGATGTATGAGCGTTTTACTTTGCACATAAACTTTAAGAATCTTTAATTTGACGCACTATTTTCAAGTTTATGTGCGAAGTGAAACGCTCATGCACGATTATCATCGGAACTTGATTATAATCTGGAAATTACCATGTTTTTGGAGTGTCATGTCATCACAATGGTCGTGGAATTCGGATATAACTGTTAGATACGAACCGATGTAACAGCAAGGGTTCTGACAAATTCCCATTTTTTCAATTTAGTGCCCTCTGGTGTGGAGAAAATGAGAAAGTTTTGTCATTATCATTAATGCAAATGTTTCAGTATAGTCAAGCTATTCATAAGAAAAAAAAAATAATTTTAAATAGATGGAAAAATATTTTTAAAAAATTGCTTTTTCCAATTTTTTTGAATTATCTCTTGAAACTTCGTTTATGTGTATAAAATTGAATTCTAAGTGACTTTTTCAAATAACTTTTTTTGATATCTTGCCATCTCCCCCTTTTTTTGCCTTTGCATTGCAATTTTTTTCATTTTGCCGCCATTCTAGCGATCACGTGACATGTGTCAAAATCGATTTTTAGGTTATCGGACATGCACAAACTTTTTCCCAGAATATTTTTTCCAATACTCCAATAATAAATTTTTTTCCCATATAGTACATACTTTTTGGCGGTCACTGTATGTATATGGGAATTTTGGAAAATATTAGACGTGGAATTCGAATAATTTTCTGAACAAAATAGTCAACGAAAATTTGTGATAACTTTTTTTGGTTTTCGTAGTATATTTTACCTCTCTTTCTAGTTTGGCCCGATTCCATTTGCGTCGAAATTCGTGATTTTTTTCTGAAGTTCTGCACATTTGCATAAATCAAGAACAATCATCATATACCTAACATTCCATTTTCCATTTTTTTTTTGCACCCAACATTGCTGCGACTGCATCGCGTCTTTTTTTCAAATGCCTTTTTTAATCAACCGTCCCTTGTGAACTAAAATGGTTCGCGCCATTGTGTTGAGAATTTATCAGTTTTCAATCACTTTTAAGCAATCTAATCGACGGGACTATAAAAGTTACTGACACTGACACTCGCGACAGAGCAGTGTTGCCTAGCGCCTCCGACACAAGATTGGATGGTTGAAATGGTGGAGAAATTGTACAGTCGGAACACCAAATTAATTTTTATGATCGACGTATGTTTAATGGCAGCAAATAGACAACTTTTGACGCATACCGTACCGTTCCAAATACCTTAATGTCTCTCTACTAATTCTTACTAATTCGGAATGGACATGGATAAATATTATTGTTATTTCCATCAATCTGTTGCACCCCTACGACGCCCCACGTGCAACCACACGCTTGAGAGGCGAATGCTCTACCAGCACGACCACCACGCTCCAAATAAATTTATTTGTACTTGCAACAGCAGCTATCTAAGGGATGGATGTACACGAGATGAATATTTTTGGGCTGAGCACAGCAATACCTTGTGATGAAAGAAATATGATAAAACTTTGAAACTTATTCTACGATAAGAAATCAATACCCTACCTTACCATCTAATACCCTTGCAGAAATCAACCCATACCTTGTGCAAATAACATCTTGTCTCAGACCTGTACCAAATAATACTGAAATAATTATATATCATTTTGTTACTCCATAAAAAATCACTAATTGTATATAATATGGAAAAGAGACCTTGTATCTTATGGTGTTAATTCACCCTATATATCGAGCCTTCGCTCAGTACTGTGCAGAAGCTGTATACAGATCATTATACTTAAAACTTTGAGTTACTGAATCATGATACGCAAATATGTCTGCAGGCAAGAAGAAAATGATAGGCTTTACAGATCGACAAGCGTAAGGATGCCTCCGAGAATTGGTTGCGCATTAGACAAAACCCTGGAGTGGGGCAGGAGCTCAATCGATCTACCTTATTAAACAGTAGTCGATCTTTGTCGCACATCTACTCACGCTTTCTATCGTTTGCGCATCTCAGAGGCATCCTTACGCTTGTCGATCTGTAAATATATTTAAAATCTGTCTTGAATACGGAAGATAATATGTTCTCCCACGACGAGTGCAAGACAAGGTGTACGTAGAAGGTGGTAGGTAGTGAGGGCAGGTTACTTCGGTGCAGTCCAGGATGACTAGATGAGTGCTCCTACTACTGGGATTGGGACTGAACACATCTCTCGGTCCATCCAACTTCATATTCATAACCAAAAGGGATCATATTCCAAGGATTGCTGATATTTTCAGAATGAATGTAATTATCGTAGCCCCCGTATTTACGCTAAAGAAATATGAGTCATTTCTAAATAACAATAACTATGTATCATTACTCACCTCTCTCGGAGGGTAACCAATAAATAAAACCATTGGAAAAATGAAGCGAGGAACTTCATCAAATGGCCGAAAGCATGGCTTCCTCTGCTGGGACATTGAAAATTGGGTCACCTTTTCATCGAAAAGAAAAACCCAAAACGGCAAACACACTATCAATACTAGTGCGACCAACATCGGCAATAAGACCGATTCACCACTTACAGAAATATTCTTATGAGAAACTCTATACGGAGTTTGCAGATTTAACTTAGAGACACCAAAGGTGAACTTCACCAAACGGCCGAAACTTGCCAAGAATGCCAAAATGAGCGATTGAATCTTTCATTGACCCCAAGATCGACAATTGGGTACTTGGAACGCCATCTATCTGTCAGACTCTCCATACTCCTGTTATGTGTAAGAAAGGATTCTACTTAATGGAAAGAAAATAATGTTTTAAAATTGAAACTGTATTGAATTCTACAAAAGATGACTGACTATGCCGCCTTCTGGCTTAAACTTGCTGAAACTGACTTTAACCATTATTTGAATTTACATCAGAAAACTGTCACTACTTAATTTTATTCGAATTTTCAAACGAAAACTGTTATCAGTTTGATTTCAATCATTTGAAATTCCGAACGCTACAGATAATAAATCAAACCTAATATTTTTATTTTCGTAATCCCATACTGTTATTTTAATTTAATGGTATTCAGATGACAATTGAAAAGTTAATGTTAACAGCCTCCGTCCGTTAAGATTTTTTATCGGCCGGTGGCCGTTAAGAAATCTCTTTTTGAAATATTTTCAAAACTTCATTCTGCTTACAATAACAATAATTATAATAATACTAACTATTTATAAATTTGAACAGTAATTTGATAGGTACCATTGAAAAGTCTATTTCATCGATGAGAGATTTACCATCTATAGTGCCAGTATTTGAACTTGTTGTCGGTGTGGCCTCATTACTATGAAACAGTTGTCTCGTTCTCTCCATTCTCTTTTAATCTGAATTTTCAATATACGACTCCGTCAACGCAGAGAAGTTCCAACCTCCATCAAGTTCTTTTACCGATAGAAGATCATATAGCATATAGTAGCAGATGATCTGCGAAACAAGTGCCCTGTGTAGAGCTGAGGATTTTCCAATATTAAGAATGCTGCAATTTTCTTTGGAACAGCTCCAATAGTATTAATGCCCACAACTTGTTTTACACATTTACCATTCCTAAAACCAATGAAGAATCGCCGATTTTCCAAATTTGAAGGCCGCAAATCAACGTATTTTTGGTATAAACCATAGGCTTCAAAAGGAAGTCCTTCTTTGGGAATAACAAATACCCTGTTCTTTTTGTTTTTAGTATACCTCAATGTAACCAAAACTCTGGTACTGGTGCTTTCAAAATCATCCACAGTCAACTCAACAAGTTCGTGACGAATACAGGCGCCAAATATATCAATACAACCTTTTCAAGCAACCATGTATGATCACCTGCCTCCAACAAAAACTTAGTTACTTCTTCTTCAGACAAAATTTTTGATTTCTTTGGTGTGCATCCATCAGACTTTCGTCTCAAGAAAAATAATTTTCCAAATCTGAAAATACCATTTTCGTTTCGTATAGACTAATAAAACATCTTCATCAACCACCTTTACATTCTTGCTTTTACGCCGCTATTCAAAATTTTCATATTCTTTTTGATATCGCTATTGAGTTATTTTCGGCAGTAAATCAACACTCGCTGCACATGATTCTCCCAATATTTCTCAAGAAATTTGATTTTGTTCCTCAATTTCTTCAATTTCATCCATGGTTGTTGTTAAAGCGCACTCGCGAACACAAAATACTGATGTTGATTATAATATTGTTGTGATATTGTTAAGCTGTTCCAAGACAACACAATGTTGGGATTTCTCTGTGGAATTACGAGGTACGTGGTTTGTTCTTTCCTCGGATTCAAAATGTAATTCTTACGAAAAGTCTCGAACGACACACGGCCGATACGCAAATAACGGATTGGGTTGTTATAATCCTCGACTGCGCCTCGGATCACAATATTCAACCTTATCCGTTATTTGCTTCATATCGGCCTTGTAACGTTAACAACTATAACGATGTTTATTACGTCATCCCCTTGCATCATGATTTCTGTATCATTGGTCATTGCGTTCATTTCGAATCATTTCCCATTTCAATGACCAAAAAAATATCGCTCCTTCAAAATTAATAGATCACCCAGAGCATGATTTACTTGATCTGGAGTACATTATCAGATCACTTGATCTATTCCAATATTCATATCAGATTGTTACTCCAAGCAACTTCAAGCAAATTAAGCAATCAGAGTATGCCTTAAGAACGACACTGAAATAATAAAATATGTATTCTACAACCGCTTACCAAAGTAGCCTTTAACGCTTTCAGATCTCAATGCAAAGATGCCGTTTTCCATGAAATGTCATTTTGTGACAGCTTTTTCGCTCTAGAGCGGCAATATTTAAAAAACACTCGCATCTCCATTGCTCTTGTTGAAAATTAACCTATTCTTGCATAATGGAAAGTACAGACAATAAATTAAAAGCACTCTAAACAACTACGGTGGAGCTGAGGTTACGTCACTGCCTAGTTAAAATTCATGATCTGAAGACATCGGGTTCGATCTCGGCTTTCGGAACTTTTTTTTCTCAAGCAAGTTATTTTCCTTTTGTTAGATTCGTAAATTATTGGATTTTTGGATAGCTTATAGATTTGGGATTACTAATGAGTGTAAAATTTTCTCATAGGTAATATTAATGTTGAATGAAGTATCGATCGTTTTTATGTCTAAGAGCTGCGGTTTTAGAAAAAAAAATCATGTGTGTATTTCTAGCACAAAGTGTCATTGCCGCTCTCCAAAGATTACCGCGCTTCGCTTCGCGTCGCGCGGTAACTATCTTTGTCGAGCGGCAATCAATCACTTTGCGCCCTAAATAGACGAATAGTTATTGACTTTCAAATTTAGTTTACTTATATTTATAGTAGGCTGAGAATTTTCCAATACATCCTTGTCTGAGAGACTTGACTTTATACATTCGTAGTTGATTCTTCATTCTTCCTCAAATGCCTCTTCTTGAATAAATCAAACATATCAGATGGCGGAATAGTATATTACGTTACTAGTGTGGAAAGTGACCCATTTCACATGAGTGGGAGAATGAACGAGGCGCCAGCCGAGTGCGACAATCCCACGAGTGTGAAATGGCACTTTCCACACAAGTAATGTACAGTATTTTTCCGACGACCACAGATTAATGAATAATTGCAAATAAATTAATATATTTTCACTTTATTTTGAGAATTTGGGAATTTTACAAAGAAAAGCAATAATTGAACAAGATTACTGCTTAGAATTGTAGAAATTAAAAGTAATATTATTATTATTATTACATTTATTAAATTGTAATGGACTTAATGAGGAGTTAGACAGATTTCTCTCTGTTATTTGTACACTATGAACAGTAGTAGACTCGATGTCAGGAGTGACGGCTTTTGAAGTACTGCTGATGGCACCCATAATTTTATTGGCAATATTTAACCTGTTAGTAGCAGAATCGTCAATATATTCTTCTGCGATTTTGGACGATTTCCAACCCTCATGTCTTTTCAGAGAAGTAAAATCTCCTGCATCTACTAATATAGTAGCCGAAGAACGGCGAAGTGAGTGCCCCGAGCTACTACTCTAGGTATATTTCCTATTTTATCAATGCCCACTACTTGTTTTGTGCATTTTTGGTCTCTATAATTAAGAAAAAAGCGTGTTTCGGTAGTTGGCGGTCTTAGATTGGCATATTTTCTATATATGCTATAACAGTTTCCAGTAATAGTGAACTTGTGACAGCATTTATTTTTTGTACTATTGATTTGAATGACAGCCGCAGTCCCCAAATCTTCAATATACATAACTGGGTAAGTTCTTGCTTGCGACATGCACCAGATATACCCATAACCAACACAACCTAAAAAAAAACCATAATTAAATAAATGTATAGACTTTGTTCAAATACCGATACCGAAAAAATGAATCTCATCGGAAGCTTTAATTGCAAATCCACAAGTTTCCTGTTGCGTCAAAATTTTACCTTTTTTCGGTTTAAATCCGTCACTTTTCCTTCTTTAAAATGCCTTAAGTTTACTATATTTGGAGATATCTACATTGTGATAAATGGATAAAGTGGTACGCAACATAATGTTGAGCATTGGATTCTAATGTAAAGTTCACCCATGTATGCAAGCAAAACGTTTTCAGAAAAGGAGCTTCTTATTTCCTTATTTCTTCGCCATGAAAGAAATTGATTGAATTATATTTTGTCATGTGAGCTAGGGTTTGGATACGAATAAACATTGATATTTTTTGCAGGCTGATGTGGAAAGTTTGGCATACACTTCCAAATTGTCAATCTCGAGTCGAAAGGAAAAACCGCTCATGGTACGGCCTTTATCCAGAAAAGATATATTTTATTCGGGTTCAATTGTGAATCTTCCCGAATTCAAGTCACAGAAATCGTTAACAAACTACAGGCAGAGCATTCTAAGTCTGCCCCAGATGCGGAATGTGGAAGATGAAGGAACACGTAGGTATTAAACTAGATTTATCTCTGATGACCTGAAATTCCTGAAATCATATATTAACCATTTGGTGGGCATGCATTTTTACCACACTGATATCGAACATAAATCTGTACCCTGGAGGGAAAAGGGCACTATGTCCTCCGCATAAGTTTAAATTTTTCTTCAACAAATTCAATTTTTTTTGACTGAATAACTTCTAATTAAATGAAACATGAATGTACTAATAACATTATGGTATAATAATTTGGTTGACTTTCCAATTAATCTTTGAGTTATTTGTAATTGAATTTCAAATCTTTAAATAGCTGTCCTGAAGAATTAGGAAAATGGATACAGTGCCCTTTACCTCCGAGGTACAGAAATATATGTTGAACAAATCTGTATATTCCACTCAGAAAACAGACATTTTCAAACTTCAGGCAAATGGACATGGGTGAACTGAAAATGATTATTATATCACTAACAAAAAACAGCTTTGACAATGATGGCATAAACTTGAACATCATTAAACATTCAGTCAATACTGGAAACATATTTTTAGATGTTTTAAATGGATTCGACTTCCGGCACCGGTTGAGGTCAGACGGCGGCTTCGTGTTGGAAGTCAGGTTAATGTGTGTGATATCCGCAGTCTTAAAGACGTGCATTAGACAGATTAAATATGAAGTGTTTTGTTAAAAATTAAAAAGTATAAAATATGGGATGCAGTATTGCCTAGAGCAAGATGAAACCTTGCTGTCTACGCCGGTTAAAGGCCGGATGGGAACGGATTTCTCGCAGTAGGGCATGTCCACAAGGCGCCGAATGGAAGCCAAAGGACAATAATTGAAGAGAGACAGAGAGATGTTTTAAATTTAACTTTGAATAGTGTAATATTTCCTGAGGCTTGGAAGATGTCTACTGTTATGCCCATTGAAAAAACAAAAAATACAAAATTTTGCTCTGAACATCGCCCTATTAATACATTACCACTCTATGAAAAGTTTCTATAATCATCTGTCATGGATCAACTAATCCAGTTCTTACAGAATCACAACATTCTTATTTCCGCAAATCGCCTTCATTTGAAACTGTTCTACAATGTCTAATATCACAATGGAAAACATATATAACAAATAAACCTTTGGAATTGTCTTCTTAGGATTCAAACGTGCATACGGAATGATAAATAGGGAACTATTGATAATGAAGCTGGAAAGATGTGGATTATGCCATAATACTCGTATTCTGAAGTAGTTCGTGTCATCTGAAGAAAAGAAAAGAAATTGTTAAATTTGTTTTCTTGGCCTTTTATGAAACCAATAAATTAACGATTCAAATGGTAGATATGTTATTCTTGAACTGGATATTGGTATAAGTTACAGATCGCGAAAATAAAGTAATATGAGGCAGTGGTGTGTGGCTCATGAGGTAAAATGTAAAACTCATGCTGAAAAATTATCGGTTCATGGCACGCAATATGAATAAGTGGAGAAAACAGTCTTTTACATCTCAACTTTTGTACTGCACCCCCAAATGTCATTGTCGGGTCGTCGTAAGGGGTAAACATTTTTTTTAATTCCAATTTTTTACTGAAAACGTATATGACGATGATACTCGAAATTAATGGGTAGACAACAATCATTTGTCTCCTTACTTTCACCCTCCACCTTCAAAAGTCATTGTCGGGCCGTCAGAAGGGGTACAATTTTTTTTGAAAATTCCAATTTTTTTTCCCAAAATGTATTAGGCGATGGCACTCGAAATGAAAAAGTAGAAAATTTTCATTTGCGACCTTTGCGACCAGCATTTTTTGAAAATTCTAATTATTTATTAAGTAATTTATTAGGCGATAGCACTCGAAATGTGTAGGTAGAAAATAATCATTGGCGTCCTTACTTTCATATTTCACCCCCAAAAGTAATTGTCGGGCCGTCAGAAGAGGTACAGATAATAGTTTAAAATGTACCTCTTCTGACCATGACTTTTAGCGGTGAAGGATTGAAGTAAGGATTCACATGATTGTTTTCTACCCATTCATTTCAAATGTGACATCGCCTAATAAGTTTTCAGTAAATAATTGTAATTTTCAAAAAATTCTGTGCCCCTTCTGACGGCCCTACAATCACTATTGGGGAAAAAAGATGAAAGTAAGGGTGCAAATGATCATTTTATACCTATTCATTCCGAGTGCCATAGCCTAATATATTTTAGGAAAAAAATTGGCATTTTCAAAAAATTCTGTACTTACATTTAAATTTTTATTGAACTATCAAAAAAGAAGAATCGATGTAAATTTATTGTAAAGTCGAATAATTTCGAACTTCACGATCTTCCTAATGTTTTATAAATATGAAAGGCGATGAACTAACAGTCTGACGAACTTTATGTTAGACTAAAATAATTAATGGTCATGATTTAATTACCTTTCAAGGATTCGCCCACGTACAATGACTACAAACCTTTATAAATAATTCCGTTCCTTGAAAGAAGAGAAAGCATCTTTGATAACATGCCATTTGGTCTTAATAAAGGATGACGTACTTTGAAACTATGTGAGAGGTATAATCACAAAACTTGCCATGTCCTTTCTAATGGATTTCCATTAAACCAATCCGTCTAGAGTAGGTAATTCGATTTATTGCGATCTGGTTCAATTTGATGGGATCTCTATACATATACAAACTCCCCCATGCAAATTTTATTAAAAGAGACCCATTGACTCTGCCAATTTTTAATATTCTTTGTTGTAAATAGCAAGTTTTGTTACCGACTAATAGAAATGGCGACTTTTGTTCACCATTTTTGTAATTGTGAAAGGCTTTCGAGGCCATCGTTGAATGAATGATGGTTTTTCGGGTTTTTAGGCCGACGTTTATTTAGAGAAAATCTCGACGTTTCGCCAACACGAGTGGTTGGCATTTTCAAGAGAAATGTTTACAGCTTCGATCACTGAACACTACTTGTTTTGAAAAAAAAAACCGAAAAACCATCATTCATTCATTTTTGTAATATTGACCAGTTAGCCCAGTTGGTAGAGTAAATTTTATGATAGCACAAGTAATTAGCAATCTCGCTGATTTTTTTTTATAATCTGTTTGGAGTATATTGGTTAATATAAGAAAAAGTTTAAAAGAAATCGATTTCCTGAAGTCAAAAAAAAAAAAAATGAAAAATATTTCCATTTTCAATATCATAGAATATTTTGGGCTGGGATAAATAAAATGGAAAATAAAAAATACCATCTTGTAGGAAAAGTTTTTTTCTGTCAAAAAGATCTCTTGCCTTTTTTTTGGTAGAGTTATAGTTTGTCCGCAAAAAAATCACATATTCAGCTGCGTGAGGAAATATTTTTTACAACTGGGCTTATTACATTATAATCTGATACTTACGAGACTTTAAAATGGAATTTCAAATACTTTATTTTCAAGTAGGAAATCTGAACTTCCTAATGGTATAATTCATTTTTCGTTTTTAATAAAACATTGTATAGAAAAAAAAAATATATATATATATATATATATATATATATATATATACAGGGTGGGTCACGGTCGATGGTACCTTAGACGTTTACCAAGAACGGGAAATAGTATCATTCTGAAAATTTGGTTTCTCAAGTAATTGCTCTTGGTCTCTCGATCTAAAATATTTTCAGCAATGCAGCGTTGCCGCTTATACCAGAAAGTAGTAGCATCTTTGTTATTTCAAATGGGTCACCCTGTATATTACCGCATTTTTGAACTTGTCATTCCTTTCTGATTATTTCTCTCCCATACTACCCTACACCTATCTCTAACGGTTATTGAGATATTGGTTATTTTCCATATGTTTTATTCAAAACAAAGCTCGAATTGAAAGTTTATTTCTGCGGTATTTGGATTCTTAGGAAATTGCAATTTGGTGTTTAGTTCATCAAGATCATGTACATTGATTCTGTATAGAGAAGTTTGTTCTGAGTTATACAGGGTCGTTCAAAATTCATGATCTTACTGCTAGATACGAAAAGGGTTGAAAGTGCTTTTTTTTAAATGGAACATCCTGTATATTATGAAATATCCTGAAAGATGACTAATTTCCCTTCGACTTGATATATCATGTTCCTATACCTAAATAGCCATAATTCCGAGATAATAGCAATTTTTACTTGTAATCTCCCAAGTGCTTGAATTATTGCCAGAAATTTTTCGAGTACATGAATTTTCTTTGAAAATTCAATTACGAGATAAATTTACGGCAATTAATTCAAGCACGAGGGGGATTCGGTAAGAAAATTTCATACCGAGAAATGAATATCATCCAACAATTCATAAGAAATAACTAACGATGGTTTCACCTGAACTATTTATAACCACTGAAATATTGATATGTAAAATACTTAACAAAATTTTCATTAATAAATGTGTTTAAATTTGGAACAAAAAAAAATAAAAAAGTTATGTTCCTATCGTGTATTGAACCATAATAAGTGGAAATTTTTCTGTCAAACATTTGACATGTGACGAGTTGATATTTTGCTTTAATGTACAAATGGAGGTCTAGTTTTCATATGAAAGGAGATAATTATGTATTTACTAGATATTTGGAATGTGTCTGAAAATATTTTCTCCACGATTATTGCAGATATTGTCAATTCTGAAATCATATTTTAGAAGAAGTTAATACATCATTTGTCACAAGTTTTTATCACAAGCCCCGTAGCTCAGCGGTAGTGTTGCGGCCGGTCTCACCAGGCTAATAGTACATGACAACCTATCCCGCAAACATGGTGGGGTGTTATAAGAGTCGCTGGATATCTTCCAGGAGCGCTGGGTAGAACTGGCGCCGTAGGGAATCCAAGTTGAGAATCTAAAACGTCAAGTACTTCAACCCGGTTTTTTGCTTCTAGCCTTTTCCGGGGCAACATCCAAATTATGGTCCTCACAAACTACCAACCCTCAACTTTTTACATTGAATGGGACGACAACACGCGCATAAGCTTTGCAGGAGGCGCGAATACTCCAGTTACCACCATTATTTCTGCCAAAGGTCGACATTTCCGTGCACCAGCGGAGGCAGTGACCAGCGCCCTCTCTATATGGGGACCCTTGGCACTGTCAAAAGGCATCGTGCACGTCACCAGAGCTGGCAACAGCAGGGTGCCGTCCTCTCCTTCCATTCACCCTATCCCCCCTCCGGGCCAAGATGGACTGAAGAAAAAGTAGCAGCTTCGGGTAGAATAATGAATTGTAAATAATAACTTTGATATTTCTTATGAATTGTTGGATGATTTTCATTTCTCGGTGTGAAATTTTCTTACCGAATCCCCCTCGTGCTTGAATTAATTGCGGTAATATACAGGGTGACCCATTTGAAATAACAAAGATGCTGCTACTTTCTGGTATAAGCGGCAACGCTGCATTGTTAAAAATATTTTAGATCGATAGACCAAGAGCAACTACTTGAGAAACCAAATTTTCAGAATGATCCTATTTCCCGTTCTCCGTAAACGTCTAAGGTACCATCGACCGTGACCCACCCTGTATATATAGACATTAGAATCGAAAATTGAGCGTTCAGATTATACATTTTCTCAAACATAATTATAATTCAGAAAAAAAAATTCATTTGAGAAAATTTTCCAGTCATTCATTTTGTCTCGTTATGAAATATGGCTCTTGTGATGATTTTGAAATTTTTCGGAATCTAAAGATCATAGCGAATACCTGCATTTGTTTCTATTGTATTTCTTACCTGTTTTTTTCACTGTTTAAATGTTTTTTACCATGGATACTATAAACGAAAAACAGCGAAGAACCAGCAAACTTGAAAACATGTCTACGTGGTCATGGGACTTTTGAAAACCAGGGAATTCGACTTGGATGAAACAAAATGGATTATGGCAAGTTTTGAGAATAACTGGACATGGCGGCATTTGTGACTAATTCTTATTTTTCGACTTTAAATTGAACGAGTTCTGGCTGGTTTTGTGACGAATCGGCCTAACTGGCATGTTTAAATGTTCCTTTTGCCATAGGACGTACTTTTATAGCATTTTTCACAGAATATGGACATGGCCAGTTTTGTGATTATACCTCTCATGTGAATCACTTTTCAATGAAAAGAAATGATTTTTTTTTACACGCTATTTGGTTTTTATAATGCCCCAATAGCTGAGCTGAGACTTATAGGCACATTTTGGAAGTTGGAACAGGAGGATTAAACACCAACGAATTTAACTTTGTAATAATTATAGGTGGATGACAGACCTCTATCAACAACTTCAACCAGGCCGACCAGCCATAGGAGTTCACATTTCAATATCATCGAAACAAATAGAAAATGATTCAACTCTAGAAAAGCTGCTAGTTCATTATCAATTATCATTCCAGTAAACCAAAATTGAACCATGATTAAATCACACAGCAGACCATTGCCGAAGGTCAAAGTTTTATGATTTCCGTAGTAGTGTTTATTTTTATAAATTATCGAAGTATTTGCCAGCTTATTGTTTTTAAAATTCGAAAAATCCTTTATCATATCTGTTATAAGATTGATGTATGATTTCATTTTGATTGTTATGAAGAAAAAAAATTATATTAGCGGTTAGGAGTTGAAAAAAAAAACTGGCTCATGAGGGGATCGAACCCGCGACCTTCGCGTTATTAGCACGACGCTCTAACCAACTGAGCTAATGGGCCTGTGTTAACCATTTGTGAAATTACTGTATTTAGTGAAAACAGTAGATTGAAGTTGAAAATCGAAAAAAAAAACCATTAACATATCCGAAATTGCGGTATAAATGAATAGACTCACAAATATAAATTTATAAACGGGAAATGATCTGAATAAAATCGAAATATCCTTTCTCTCCAAATATTTCCACCAAGTGGAACATATGAGGCAAAAATCTGACAGAAAACAACTACTTCCCTGGCTAATGCTACGACGGATATTGAACTACATCTGACATATTTGTTAAACGTTCTTCCAAGAAGACTTGATTGCACGTACTTATTATAAACAAACAAAAGAGTATCCTTAATTCGGCTGGGAATGACCGCCTGCAGTAAGTTAGTCGCAGCGCCACCCGCCAGAAAAATCAATAAGCACTCCTCGGGAAAGCAAAGACTCCAGGAAGATTAAATGCGAAATTTCGAACAAGTTCGAAGGTTTTGCCGGCGAGTACAAATATAAATAATAAATAATAATAAAAATGAGAACACATTAAAACAAAAATTCTATACAAAAATTAAAACTCCCACCCCTTTTGAGCAAAAATCAAATGTCATATATAAAATTCCTTGTAGTAGTTGTGAAAAATGTTATATAGGACAAACCAAGCGTTACATAACAACAAGAATAAAAGATCACAAAAGAGATTTAAAGAAAAAAGATAGTTTAAAAATCCCACTTCTCTTGTTGATCATGTTCAAAAAACCAATCATGTTTTCGACTTTGAGAACACGAAAGTTGTGGGCAATCAGAGCTATCTTTTTAAACGCACATTTCAGGAGATGGCTAACATCGTGAAAAATGATTCGGTCAACTATAGAAAGGACACTGAAAATCTAAACAGTGCCTATCTCAATTTAATCCACCGTTCAAAATAAATGAGGCGCACCGTTTGAGTTTTTGTGCCCATCGGACTACACCCAACTCGGTTCAGTATTCGTTCGAACTTAACTCGAATACAAATGAAATCGTGGAGAGAAAATTTACAAAATTCAATTTTAATTCAGTGTCTAGTTATATATTTTTAAAAATATTTTCGTTTTATGTTGTGATGTGTAGTAACGAGAAAACCCCAAATCATTCGTAAGTCTACAAAAAAACACTGTTTTCGGAATTTGAACTGGTATCAAAATTTCAAATATTATAATTTTACCTATAAACGTTTACACGTTCTTGAGTTTTATTAAATTGTTATTGTTCAAAACATTTTATATTTTGTAATTGTCCATAATTTTATATTTTAGAGCCCTGATGATGGCAAAATATATTGTCGAAACGTTGGCTTATTGAAAAATAGTTGTTTTTCTATAGAAACTTAACCCCAACAACACCTTGTTAACATAAATAATAACAATAATAAAAATTAAACTAATATACTTAATATTAATTGACAGAAAATCATGTGAGCACTGATGTGCTTGTGTTATGTTTTCCAGCATCTTTTCAATGTTAGGTAAAGATTAAATTAGTGTGTAAGCTCAATTTACTGAATCAAAAGGTGGCATTATAGAATTATTTCAAAAATGGTATTATTTGCGTTGATGAGTTTTTTTATTTCTCTCTTGAAAATAAACTTACGTTTGATATGTTTTACTTCAATTGGCAGTAAGTTATACAATTAAGGTCCATAAAGAAAATTGAATGATATGAATGAAATCGACAAAGTTGAAGTACCTACCCTTTCTCTCCAAAATTTGCACCAAGTGGAAAATATGAGGCAAGAATCTGACAGAAGACAAATCTTCCGTGGCTAATACGTCGACGCATATTAAACTATGTCAAGCCATCGGAGTTCACTTATGAATTAATCTCCATAATTAGATGGAAAAGCTGGTATCTTATTAAATTGTACAAAGTATTTGAAATAATTATTCAATTTGATATATTTTTAATCTAAAACAGTTTTGATTCTGAAATTGTAGAAAAAGTCATTAAAACTATAGGCTATTTGATAAAATTAACTTACTATTTTGTCTTCTGAAGGTTCCAGTAACGGCGATAAGGGGCCCGCCGTGACAATTTTCAATGAATTGTATGAACTGTTTGAACTGAAAAATTGAAAATCCGTTCAAACTCGATACAAAACTATTGTTAAATCAGAAATATTATTTTCCATATAAAAGATACTAAGTAAATCTTATTCAATTTTTTTGATGTTTTCACTGATAAACTGATATTTCAATGGAATATTTTTGATTTTACAGCTGGTGATATATGCCCTTGTCTTGTCCTGCCAGAGAGTTTTACGTCTGCCCTTGCTCAAATGTTAGATGTCAGTCTGCTGAAAAACCCTGTGTTCATGCTTATAGGAGTTTCAAATTTTTTTGGGATGGCCGGATTGTATGTACCTTTCGTTTACATAGTGGATTGCGCTAAAGCAGCTGTAAGTATACATTCCATATTTATACAGTTTTTGCATAAGGGCCGGGTAAAAAACCCCTCTTTATCATAGTGAAATACAAATAAATATTGTTTTTCTTCGACAGTGCGTAAACTAAGCTTTTACGCACTGCTGACCGTGCGTGAAGTAATACTTGCTCGCACAAGTGCGTAAAAAAATCAACTGTGCGTAAAATCATTAACTGTGCGTAAAGTAGTGTATTACGCAGTGTTCGTACATTTTTCAAAAAGACAGTATTTTGCGTCAGATAGTACTAAGAAGTCATTATTTGATAATATGACGGAAATCGATAACTTAATGAGATAACATACTCAACAGTGGCTTCAATTTGTAAATATAGTAACTGTCGTAGAAAAAAATTTGTTTGTTACATTTTCGTAAAGAGATTTTTTTGTACCCGCGTGTTTTTTGAACTCGGCTTCGCCTCATTCAACGAACTTCACTGTCATACAAAAAAGTCCTACTTTACGAACTTGTATCATAAATAACTATTATCTGCTGGCATGTCATAATGACGTTATGTCATTGTATTTTAGTGACATAATCAAGTGTTATCTGAATGTCAAGTTGGCAGGTTTTTCTATATGCTTTTGTTTATTTTATTTCTTCAGGGGGGTTGATTTTAGTCTTCGTCTCTTTTGCAAATGTATGAAATTGACACGGGATAATCATTTCCTGAATAAAAATGTTTTCTGTGAATTTTAATTTGGTAGGTTTTTCCTGGAGGCCTTCGTCAATTTTATTTCTATCCGAGGGTTGATTTCAACCCTTCACCTCCTTTGCAAAGGTATAAAATTGATTCGTTACGTTCATTTTATGTATTCGAAGGTATCCTGTAAAGTTCAAGTTGGCAGGTTTTTTTCCGAATGCTTTTGTCTATTTTATTTCTTTTTGGGAGTTGATTTTAGCCATTCATCAACCTTGCAAATAGATGAAGTTGATACAGGACAATCATTTCGTAAAAAAAATGTGTTCTGTGAATTTGAAGTTGTCGTTTTTTTTTTGAAGGCTTCTATTTTATTTCTTTTGGTGGGTTGATTTTAAGCCCTTCATCTCCTTTGCAAATAGATGAAATTGATACGGGACGTTCACTCCATGTATATAAACGTGTCCTGTCAATTGCAAGTTGGCAGTTTTTTCTGAAGGCTTCTGTCTCTTTAATTTCTTTTGGAGGGTTGATTTAAGCCCTTCATCTCTTTGGAAATAGATGAAATTGATACGGGACGTTTGTTTCATGTATATAAACGTGTCATGTAAAGTTCAAGTTGGCAGGTTTTTTCTGAGGCTTTTGCCTATTTAATTCAATAATAATAATAATAATAAAGAAATGTATTCAATAAGGTGAAAATACATTAAATGTTGAACAAAAAAAATCGGATTATTCAGCCATCAAAAAAGCTGCATTTAGTTCTATCACCTGAAAGGTAAATATACCTGATTTTCAATACGGCTAGTACTCTATAAATACAGAAATGTGGAGAAATTATTTTTACTGCATAACTAATAAATTCATACTTAAAAAATATTATATAAATAGTAATTCTTGATAATCAAGTCTTCTCAAAATGTGACGAAAACCTAAATCTTAAAATTAGGTTCCAACAAATTTTAAGGAGCAATCTTTTTATATAGAATTTGGCAACAGAAATTGCCATGTATTAAATTTCAGAGGGAATTAGACTGAGAACTTTGCAAACAACATACGGAAATGATCTTTGATATAAGTTTGTGTTATGTTTTGGTATTTTGAAGGTGTTGTTTTTCCTTATATTTATGTTGTGTACGTCAGTTCTGAATCTAATTTTCTTGTATCAATATATAGGTGATTTATTTTTCATGACTTTTAAACACAATATACTACCGTGCAAGTAACGCTTCTGTTTTACTGCCATTTTAAAGCCATTTCAGTTCAATCAATTTGCTGGAAACTCCCCTTTGAAAGTTTCTAATATCAAATATCATTCTAACACACATATTTTGCATTTTTTCAATCGGCTATTTTGAAAGGGCGTTAGACACGGTCCATACAAGAGATTCACACAAAAAAGATTTAGTTTTTGTATTCAGTATATCTCTGTTGCTATAAATTAATTTTATATTAGTCATACATTTTCTTATAACGTGGTTTACATGCTGATCAAAGTTTAGATCTGAATCTAAGTATAGTCCTAAGTTTTTTGTAACATTGGTCAGAACAAGTGTTTGATCATTTATTTTAATATCATCAGAAGCTTCATATATATCCCTAGTCATCTTGCCTCCAAACAACATTACCTGCTACTCAGAAGGATTTATTTCCATACAATATTTATCAGCCACTTCTGAAAGTGCTGCAAGGTCTACGTTAATAATAATATCACTATTATCTATTTCTGAACAAGGATAAGAATAGTATAGTTGCAAATCATCAGCATAAAAATGAGATTGGCAATTTCTCAAGCATTCTCTGAAGGAAGATGTGTATATTGAAAATAACAGAGGCCCTAATATGGATCCCTGTGGTACGCCACGAACAAGATTTGACTTCTGTTAGACAGATAGCTTTTATCATATAGATAAAATTAATTAGTTACGTTCATTTCATGTATACAAAGGCGTCCTATGAATAAAAACGTGTTCTGTAAATTTCAAGTTGGCAGGGTTTTTCTGGAAGCGTTCGTCCATTTTATTTCTTTCGGAGGGTTAATTTAAACCCTTTATCCCCTTCATAAATGAATGAAAGTGATACAGGACGTTCATTTCAAGTATACAAACGTGTCCTTTAAATTTCAAGTTGGCAGGTTCTTTCTGAAGGCTTTCGTATCTTTTTTTTTCTTTTGGGGATTGATTTTAGCCTTTATCGACTTTGCAAATAGATGAAGTTGATACGGGACAATCATTTCGTGAATAAAAACGTGTTCTGTAAATTTCAAGTTTGCAGGTTTTTTTAGAGCTTTCGTCTATTTTATTTCTTTTGGAAGTTGATTTTAATCTTCAGCTCATTTGCAAGTGGATCAAATTGATAAGGGACGTTCATTTATTGAATTGAAACGTGTTATGTGAATTTCAAGTAGGCAGGTTTTATCTGAAGGCTTGTGTCTATTTCATTTCTTTCGGGGGTCGATTTTATCCCGTCATGCACTTTGTAAATGGATGAAGTTGATAGTTGATATCATTTCGTAAATAAAAACGTGTTTTGTGAATTTCAAGTTGGCAGGTTTCTTATGAATGCTTTTATCTATTTTATTCCTTTCGTGTGGTCGATTTTAGTTTTCATCCCATTTTCAAATAGATGAAATTTATACGAGACGTGCATTTTGTGAGAATTAATTATTCTGAATGAGTTAGTTACTATACTCTGATTTTTATTCGACCCATTGAAAAACATATTTTTACCGACGCCACTGGTGTTTTTGCTGCTGGATCGAAAGTAACTGCTGAAAAATAACTGCCAACTTCACACCGGTTCAGTTCTTTGTCTCAGTTATAATAATACCCAATATTTGTGCCTGACCACTGGCAAAAAGAACAAAAATTATTTCCCCTTTTCTCCAAGGTTATATATAGAGCCACTGAACTCTCTGTGCTAATTCGACTTCATTAATTTGTTTGTTTGTTATGTTTAAAGGTTGGTTGAATCAATTACAGCAACCCACGCCCTCGTAATTATGATAATATAAATGAAGGCATCATATTGTGCAATTACTTTTGCCAACATACAATACCAATTTAATGCAAATTTCATCACAAGCATACTGAATTTCTGCTTAAATAAAAAAGTAAACACTTTTTCATTTAATCATTTAAAGAGATTACACTCTTGCATTCGACTTGGTGGCAGGCAGTTTGTACAAATTCTCTAATTTTTCTTTGTCTTTTGTTTAGTTGTCAATAAATACCTGTCATTCAATTTACCAAGTGTTTTAATTCGAATTCCTAATTATTGAAATCCCAAAAAACCGACTCCATGACCTTGCCTGCAGATGCGACGGTCTTTGCCTTCTTTGGAGCCGGTTCTCTCTTTTGAGTCCATTGTTTTGATTGTTCTTTTGTTTCGGGTGTGAAGTAATAGACCCATGTTTCATCCATGGTTATGAAACGGCGCAAAAATTCGGCTTTATTTCTGCGAAACCTTGCCAATCACTCGACGCTGTTTTTGTTCCATTGTGAGCAAACGCGGCACCCATCTTACGCACAATAGCATAGGAAATTGGCCCACAGTGGGATTTGCCTGAAATTTACATATGTTATTGGTATTGAGTTTCTGATCAAATGTTCTCATGGGCCCAATCCTCTAAGACCAATGATTTAGCTCTCCGGGCCGTATTTAGTATAGGTGGTAGATAAACAATGACACTTTTTTCCCAAGTCCATAATTTTTTATTTCCTATTAAATTTTAATAAAATAAGAAATATTTCAAAATCTTAGCATTTATCTTTTAGCACAAGTCTTCTGTGAAACATGTTTTGCCCTGCAGGACCGTATTTAGTAAAACTGTATTTTCCAAGTGATCCACAAAAAACTGAATCAATTGATTTTCTTATAACATTCCTATTCCTTGATCTATGTCAGTGGTTGATGGCTCGTTTGATAGATGAATGTAGCTTTCATTGTGTACATAACAAAAGTGGTCGCCATCTTAATATCCAAGATAGTCGGCTAAACCTATAAACTTTATGTAGGACTTATCTTGTAGCTTTCCAAGAAAGAAAGGAACAGGAAAAAATAAGAACTACAACGTTTTGATTGTTTAAATTGGTCATTTACTCTTTGAATTATCTAACTCTATAATGTAAATACAACTCTAGACTATCCGATCTTATAGTAATAATTTCATAAGGTTCAATACATTTAAAAAAATGAATGAACCTGGATTTGTTAGACTTATATAGAGTTTAGTCTCGATTCAGAAGGAGAGAAAAATATCAAGTATGTATTCAATAAACTATGCATGAAAACCAACCTGACGAGAATAATGAAGAAAATGTATTGATAATAGGACACCACTGCAGTGCTGATATTTGTAGCATATTGTCGTATTTGAGATTTGCACGCCATAATCAAAATGCGAATTATCCATCGACTTCTGTGTTACAGCATTTTAAAGATGCCGCAAATGGTCCAGTGCAAGATGCAATACTCCCGCATCTGTAAGTGTTCAAATATTATTTTGTTGATTTTGATTTTTTGTTCTCTTCCACAAATCTGGAAATATCGGTTTCAACGTTGTTTGTTATGAAGTAGATATAGTTTTGATAAGATAGTAGAGTTATATTTATATTAAAGAATTATATAATTCAAAAAGTAAATGACTGATTTCAACGTTGTAGTTCTTATTTTTTCCTGTTATCATCTCTCTCAAAATGCTACAAGATAAGTCCTAGATGGTTTATAGGTTTGGCGGACTATCTTGGATATTAAGATGGCGTTCACTTTTGTTATGTACACAAAAAAAGCTACATTCATCTATCAAACGAGCCATCGACCACTGACATAGATGAAGAAATAAAAAAAGTTACAACAAAACCATTTTAATTCAGTTTTCTGTGGATCACTTGGCACATACAGTTTCACTAAATACGGCCCTGTAGGGCAAAACATATTTCACATAGGACTGGTGCTAAAAGACAAATTCTGAGATTTTGTGATATTTCATATTCAATTAAATATTATATTATATATGTTTACATTAAATATTAAATTCTAATAAGAAATACAAAAATCATGGACTTGAGAAAAGTGTCATTGTTGATTTGGCACCTATACTAAATACGGCCCTGAGAGCTAAATCATTGGTCTTAGAGGATTGGGCCCATGAGAACATTTGATCAGAAACTCAATACGAATAACATAATATTGTGGCGAAGCTGCGTGCGATGCCGGACCTGAACTCTCACTTAGCTAGCGACCGACCGCGGGAGACTGTCGATGCGCGTGCACCGAGAAGAATCTGGACGGTTCGGTGAGTCTGGGCGATTCGATGGAAAATTCTGGAGCATTCAGAGAAGTCAACGTCGGATATAAAAAGAACTACGCAGCGGACAGACGGACAGTCAGTCAAGTGAAAGCCGAATATAAATACCTAGTCCCGTGATTGTTATGTAAATTAGAGTATTGTGTTATTGTATCATTTTATTTCGTAAAATAAATTATTTTAGAGGTAATTAGACTATAAATATATTACATTTGGTGTTAGAAGTGCGATCTTTAAATACAGAGTGTTCGTGTAAGTAGAAAGTTTGTGTATTTCGGACAATTATTTTCGCGTGTGAAATAGACAATAATAATAATAATAGACTGGTGGCCGTAAAATAGACTGTGTGAAATAGACAATAATAATAGTAATAGACTAGTGTCCGGGAAATAGACTGTGTGAGAAAGACAATTATAATAATAATAGACTGGTGACCCGTGAAATAGACATAGACTTAGACAAAATGTGTTCGAGGAAAGTTCGCCTGGTTGAATTGAAAGTTGCGGAATTGAAGCAAGAACTGGAGGAGAGGGAACTTGACACAAGTGGTAAAAAGGCCGTGCTCCAAACAAGACTTGCCGAGGGATTAGTTCAGGAGGGCGAGGATCCAGAAACATTTTTATTCGAAGTTTCTGGAATGGATATGACTTCCATAATGAGTACTTTGAAAGAAGAACTTCAAGAAAATTCGAAAAGTCTGCAAGAAAAACTTCAAGAAAAACTTTTGGAAAATTCGAATAATCTGGAAGAAAAACTGCGAGAAAATTCGAAAAATCTGGAAGAAAAGCTGCTAGAAAATTCGAATAATCTGGAAGAAAAACTTCAAGAAAGTTCGAAAAATCTGGAAGAAAAGCTGCTAGAAAATTCGAATAGTCTGAAAGAAGAAATTCTAGAAAATTCGAAGGGTTTGATGGAAGAGCTTCTAGAAAACTCGAAGAACATGAAAGAAGAACTTTGTGGCGTGGCGAATCGATTAGAAGAAAGAATGGGGACTGTCGAGACAGAGATGGAGAAAATCAAAGATGGAATTGAGCAAGAGATGGGGAAATTGAAGGAAACCATCAGTGATGAAATCAGAGGCGGCATCAAAGATGAAATTGAGGAAGAGATTGGAAAATTGAAGGAAACAATTAGTGACGAAATCAAAGGCGGACTCGAGGCAGAAATCATCAAAATAAAGGAGAAAATCAGTAAGTTGGAAAACCAGAATGACACTACCCACACCACAGAATCTGTCAATGAAAATTCAATGCTGGAACTGAGTTTGAACTCAGATGATGTTCAAAGGGGTTTGAAAGATGTAAAAATCAGTCCAGAAACAGGAAAACTCTCTATGAAACCATCTCAGTTTGATGGAAAAACACCATGGGCAAACTACCGCCGACAATTTGAAGCTGCAGCAAAAGCGAATGGATGGAATGCAGGAGATAGAGCTGTGGCACTAACACTGGCGTTGCGTGGAGAAGCAACGAATATTCTACAAACCCTCACGGCACAAGAGCAAGAGGACTACGAGCAGCTGATCAAACATCTAGAATTACGGTATGGACAGACTCATCTAAAACATGTATACCACTCACAGCTCAAAAACCGCTGCCAGAAGTCAAGCGAATCCCAACAGGAATTTGAAGCCGACATTGCACGCTTGGTTCGCCTTGCATACCCACCTACACCAGAAAAGGTAATGGAACGACTAGCAGTTCAGGCATTCTTAGATGGACTTCGTGACCAGGAAACGAGACAAGCATTAACACTAGCTCGTCAAACACATCTCGTGGATGCACTGGCACGCGCTTTGGAATTTGAGGCAGCGAAGCAATCCTGCAGAAGCCAAAGTAAAGTCCGAGTTATGGAAGAAGACCCACAGGAGCCTGCTAACCTGGAAGCTGCCATAAGAAAGGTGGTGAAGGAAATGTTGCCTGAGAGAAGACAGATAACATGCTGGAATTGTGGAAAAATTGGGCATGTGCGTAGCAAATGTCCAACATTCAAAGAATCGTCACCGATGCAGGAAAACTAAAGAAGGTCGATGAGGAGGGGCAATCGTCGACCTGTATCCAGCAAGCCCCCGATAACAATGCATATGTCGCTGTCCTTCAACGTCAAAACAATGGAGTCTTTGTAAACGGTCTCATCAACAACGAGCCTTGCACCATGCTGCTAGATACAGGTGCGACTAGGACAATCCTTGGACCTGCTTTTACTAAAACAACAGAAAGAATTGAACCGTCATCCTGGAAGCTACGCACAGCAACAGGGGAGCCGGCCACTGTACATGGAGAGCTACCGATTGAACTGATTCTAGGCAGCACAAAAGTGAAACATCGGGCATTAGTAGCGGACATTGAGGACGAGGGTATTATTGGAATGGACATCATGAATTCCAGAGGGTTCGAATTGAATTTCAAAGATGGCGTTCTACGTGTGAACGGAGAAGAGCTGGTGCTCCATGGAAGAAGTGAAGAGATGGTTCGTGTTCTGCTGGCTGAAGATGTAAGTGTACCCGAGAGGGCTGAGACCATACTTGAGGCTCGCTTGGACGGAGGTGCGAGCAATGGAAGCGTGGTAATGTTCGAGCCCAAGCTTCATGATGAGAAAATTGGACGAGGGATTGCACTAGGCAAGACTTTGCTGCATGCTGATAAAATTGTGCCAGTAAGGGTAATGAATGTCAATTATTACCCAGTGACTTTGAAGAAAGGAACTGTTTTGGGGCACTGCTCGTCAATTTCCTCTGTGATCAGGAGTGTACATGGTACTGTTAGTCAAGACAACAACCTGACAGCGGAACTGGAAAAATTGGTTACCCTCTCTTCGAAGGGCATTAAACCAGCCCAACGGCCCAGATTGAGAGAATTAGTCAAGAAGTACCAAGACTCTTCGATACCGGACAAGAAAAAGGGGGCCGAACGAATGTAGTTCAGCATAAAATTGATACTGGGGATGCCCGACCAATCCGACAATCAGCAAGAAGACTTCCTCTTGCCAAGAAGGAAGAGGCTGACAAAATAGTCAGTGAAATGGGGAAAGATGGAGTTATTGAACCATCCGAAAGTCCATGGTCCTCTCCAGTCGTGCTGATGAAGTAGAAAGATGGATCAACACGCTTTTGCGTAGACTATCGTCAACTGAACAACGTGACGAAGAAAGACAGTTACCCTCTTCCGAGAATAGACGACACCCTAGACACGTTGGCCGGCTCCACGATTTTCTCGACCCTTGATCTGAAGAGTGGATACTGGCGGGTATAACTGGCTCCAGAAGATAGAGAAAAGACAGCCTTCACCATCGGCTCGGGACTGTGGCATTTCACCGTTATGCCATTCGGGCTTTGTAATGCTCCAGCAACATTCGAGAGATTAATGGAGATGGTTCTGAAAGGACTCTCATGGAGGACGTGTCTGGTATATCTCGATGACATTATTGTAGTTGGCAAATCGTTCGAAGACCACGTTAAAAACCTGGAGGAGGTATTCCTGCGACTGAGAAATTCTGGATTGAAGCTGAGCCCCAAGAAATGCCACCTGTTCCAAAAAGAAGTACGTTACCTTGGCCATGTTGTCTCTGGGCACGGAGTAGCAGTGGATGATGAGAAGATCAGAGCAGTGATGAGTGGCCTATTCCTAGAGACATACACCAACTACGTAGTTTCCTTGGTTTGTGCACATACTATCGCCGATATGTGCTGGGGTTCGCCAACATCGCTAAACCACTGACCAGGCTCACGGAAGGTCAAACAAAGTTCCAATTGTCCGAAGAATGCCAAGACTCGTTCAGGAAGCTGAAGGGGGCATTGATCAACGCACCAATTTTAAGTTATCCCCTTCCGAGTGGAAAATTCATTTTGGACACGGACGCCAGCAACGTGGGACTTGGAGCTGTCTTGTCCCAGATCCAGGATGGGCAAGAGAAGGTCATCAGATACTTCAGTAAAACTCTCAGTAAACCGGAGCGTAACTACTGTGTCACCAGACGAGAACTGTTGGCTGTTGTCAAGGGAGTAGAACACTTTTACAAATACGTGTACGGAAGAAGATTCCTGTTGAGGACCGACCACGCAGCCCTTAAATGGCTCCTACAGTTCAAAAACCCCGAGGGCCAAGTAGCACGTTGGATCGAAAGACTCCAAGAATTCGACTTCGAGATCGAACATCGAGCTGGGAGTGGCCACAAGAATGCAGATGCCCTGTCAAGGAGACCGTGCCCAGACGACTGCTCACACTGCCGACGAGCAGAAGAGAAGGAAGCAGCGGTTTGTAGAACCACCGCAGTTGACAACAACTGGAATGATAACGAGGTCCAGAAAGACCAAGGAAAGGATCCAGATCTTGGGTTAGTCATCGGTTGGAAAAAGAGTAATCAAAGACCGACATGGCAGGAAATTGCAAGATATTCCCCAGCACTCAAATCCTACTGGGCCCAATGGAATTCCCTTACCCTGGACAATGGGGTCCTGAAACGTGTATTGGAGTCCGAAGATGGTGGGGAAAACAGACGTCAGATAGTGGTGCCCAAGAACAGAAGACAGGAAGTACTCCGAGAGATCCATGATGGAGTTGCTGGAGGACATCTGGGTGTGACGAAGACCCTGCAGAAAGTAAGGCAACGGTTTTACTGGGTCAATTGTCAAGTTGATGTCAATGACTGGTGCAGAAAGTGTGCTGTTTGTGCTGCCAGCAATGGACCTCGGACACTACCCAAGGCCCCGATGCGTCAGTATAACGTAGATAGTCCATTCGAGAGAATCGCCATTGACATCGCCGGCCCGTTCCCCGTATCAGATCATGGAAATAAATACATCCTTGTGGCAATGGACTATTTCAGCAAGTGGGCGAAGCCTATGCCCTGCCCAACCAGGAAGCCATCACCGTCGCGGACGTCTTGGTGAAAGAGTGGATATGTCGATTCGGTGTACCCTTGGAGCTGCACTCGGACCAAGGCAGAAGTTTCGAATCCAACCTGTTCCAAGAAATGTGCCAACGGCTGAACACCCGCAAGACGAGAACCACAGCTCTACATCCAAAGTCCGATGGAATGGTTGAGCGGATGAACAGGACTATCAATCGCCACTTGTCCAAGGTAGTCTCTGACCATCAAAGAGACTGGGACCAGTATCTCCATTTGTTCCTGATGGCCTACCGTTCCGCAGTACACGAGTCGACCGGCCAAACCCCTGCTAGTATCATAATGGGCCAAGAGCTGCGACTTCCCTGTGACCTAAAGTTTGGGATGCCACCAGGACAGGATACCGCGGGAGAGGACTACGTCAGTAAACTCCGGCAGCGAATGGAGGACATCCACGAACGAGTCCGTTTGAACTTCCAGAGTGCCAGCGACCGAATGAAAGCGACTTATGACATCAATGCCGATACTGGAGGATTTCAGGTTGGTGACCTAGTTTGGCTGTACAACCCGATGCGTCGCCGGGGCCTGTCACCGAAATTACGGAATTCATGGGAAGGTCCGTACAAGATCATCAAGAGGATAAACGACCCGCTTTACCGAATCCACAAGCCACCCAGAGGTAAACCCAGGGTCGTTCATTTCAACAGGTTGGCTCCTTACGCTGGAAATCATGACCAAGTCCGCACCCTCAGACCACCAGAGGATGCGATGACGTTCAAGAAATTCATGTCCTTATACTCAAATGGACAGAAAGTGTCTCACGGGGTAACTCGAGAGGAGCCACGGGACCTTTTCAAAGTGCCAGTCGATTACGCCCTAGCACACTGCGTCGCAGAAGATCTTCGAATGTCCAGGGGCATCGCTGTAGTATTCTCCAAGAAATTTGACCAACTACAAACACTACGGAAACAGAATCCAGAAATTGGAGGTGTGCTACAGCTGAAGAAGGGCCAGAGGAACATCTACTACTTGGTGACCAAGAAGCATTCCCAAGACAAACCGTCCTATGAAGATGTCTGGAGGAGCCTCACCCAACTAAGAGATACGATGGTGAACCAGAATCTGGTGGACTTGGCAATCCCAAAATTATACTGTGGTATTGATGGGCTGGATTGGAGAGTTATAAGAAGTATGTTGGAGACGATATTCCGATCCAGCGGCATCCAGATTTTGGTTTGTTGTAATCCTATTCCACGACCTAACATGAAGACTGTGGAGTGTTATTTCCATCGAACTTCACGATGCAGATATGGAGAATCCTGCAAATATCGACACACTCCAAGGATCACATTTCGGGACGAAATATCTAAGAAGGGGGCAATGTGGCGAAGCTGCGGGCGATGCCGGACCTGAACTCTCACTCAGCTAGCGACCGACCGCGGGAGACTGTCGATGCGCGTGCACCGAGAAGAATCTGGACGGTTCGGTGAGTCTGGGCGATTCGATGGAAAATTCTGGAGCATTCAGAGAAGTCAACGTCGGATATAAAAAGAACTACGCAGCGGACAGACGGACAGTCAGTGAAGTGAAAGTCGAATATAAATACCTAGTCCCGTGATTGTTATGTAAATTAGAGTATTGTGTTATTGTATCATTTTATTTCGTAAAATAAATTATTTTAGAGGTAATTGGACTATAAATATATTACAATATGTAAATTTCAGGCAAATCCCACTGTGGGCCATTTTCCTATGCTTTTGTGCGGGGTCCTTTTCAGTTAATATGCGATGTACCGCACTTTTTGAAATGCCTACTATGTCTGCTAGCTCGCACACTTTCATTCGAATTCCTAATTAGTGAAATAATTTCACAATGAGCTCCTATTGCACTAAACTAGGAATATCTTTTTTCCTCAAGTGGAAGATACTGAATGCTGTATCATGTAAAAAACTTCACCGAATGAGCAATTTTTTGAAATAACTTGCCAGGTTCGCGTGGTGATTTTGTTTATAGTATGAGGAGTGTAAGTAAGCTAATAAAATGAATTAACTCGTGAATCATGCAAATATGTTTTTTTTTCCAAAGGTATTGCACCAATATTTTCATTTTGGATTTTAATCAATAGAAGAGTTATTAAAGGTTGCATAACAAAAATTAGAATCTTTTACTATGAAGTTTTGTACCTGTGGCACTCAAAATACTGATCAACGGTTTCGATTTTCACGAATTTCAGAAATTGAAGGCTGTCGTTTTTTGGAATTTCTTCCTATTAGTCATCTGAGATTATTCATGATGTATAAGCCTCTGAAGAAGCTAGAAATTCCAAAAAACGACGGCCTTCAAACCCGAGTGAAAATCGTGACACTGATCTCCAAAACTATCAATATTTTATTGAGGTCATAATGTGATATTCTGGTCAGTCATGAGCTGGACTATCGGCCGTCCAAAGGATGACGTTGAGTTTTGGGACACCCTGTATATAACTACAATAGACCGTGTATTTGTTAATTTTAATATGAGCGGACTACTTGTTGCTATTGAAAACCTCTGACTATAAAACTATCTTGACTAATCTGAATCTGACTCCTTCAAGTAATTCCAAAAAGAAATAAGTACTTCGTTAAGTTAAGCATCCATAAAAACGCAGTTGGTAATAATTGCTGGGATGTACTTTTATTAGATAATAAAAACAATTGATGAAGCAACAGCATTTTCTCTCACTACTTTCATGCAAGCTTTCCTCAAAAATAAATCACAAAATTACGAAATTCGGAATCTTGAAAGCCTATTTGGTCTTACGAGAAATTTTCCCGAATTTAAAGAATATTATTAATTGTAATGAGAAGAAAAAACATAAATACCTAATTAAAAGTGCAAAACAGACCTTCTAACAAAACAAAATCTCAGAATTCTATTCGAACAGCTTGGAAAGTTATATCCGACTTATCAAATGAATCAAAGATTAGGAAAAATCATCTTATCATATCACTATTCAATGACTTTTGTTATGCTCCACTGGATATTGTAAGCAATGTTCCAGATATTATTTACGTGATTTTAAATAAAAAAACTAATGAAGGACTCTATGTTTAGCCTCTATGTTTATAATGCCTTTTACAAATAATGAAATGTTTGACCGAAAGCAGGTTAAACTGAAAATTAAAAGTATTTTGTCTCCGATCATATTCCTGGTTTTATAATCGAAGCTGCACTTGACTTGATAGTTGAACCAATTACTTATGTCTTCAACATTTCTTTTGATGAAGGCATCTTGAAATTGGGTAAAATTATCCCATTCCTCAAAAAAAGTAAGCACAATTATTATATAGGCCCATTCGTAATTCGTAATGCGTTTTTAAAGTATCGCCTGAAATACCTAGTGTCTCAATATTTTTTCTGTGAATCAACTTGGCTTTCGAACTAACAAAGCATTCGATTGTGTCAATCACGATATTCTAAAAACAAGATTGTCAAAATAGTGAATAAAAGGTAATCCTTTGAACTGGATTGACAGTTTTCTTAGCAATAGCAGTATGTCACTAGGATTTTTCGGAAACCTACTCGGGTTGATGAGATCCCTAACCTGAGTTACCAACCAACCCGCATTCGGAAACTTTAATGTTGCACACGCTTGTCACTGATTGGGGTTAATTGTTTGAATCGGGTTAGTAGCCCTGAGTAAGTTTCCGGAAAACCCTATTAATACTCACAACTTCACAAATAACAACAAGGTAAAAGAAGCCATATCAAACTGTTCTGATTCTGATACATCTATGAGTAATCAACATGGCTCAATATTAGGACATATCTTGTTTTTACTGTATGCTAATGAAATAGATAAAGTCCCAGAAAAGGTTATTTTATTACATACGCTGATGACACATCATTGTTGATATCAAGTAATGTGACAGTTTTCTGCAAAATGTAATACAGCTTTCGGTAACTCGTTCAGTTCGTTTCACCATATTTCAATACTGAAACAACTAATGTAATGAGGTTCAGAACCCGACAGAGTAAGTGTAATTGTCAGAATAAGTGTAAATTGTCAGTACTGCAGAATCAGTAAAATTTCTAGGTAGGTATTACTATAGACCAACACGTGACCTGGAGGAAACACTGTGAAACTCCTGTATCAAAGTTATCTTCTTTTTCGTTTTTATTTCATTATCTCGGATCAATCTTGACTGTAACGTAACTATTGGGCCTTCATTATTTACATTTTGAATCTCGTCTTCGTTACGGTGTTTGTTTTTGGAGAAGTTCCCCGGCATAAATTGATGTGTTTCTTTCACAAAAGTGTATAATAAAGGAAAGCCCAACTCCCATTTTTGTAGAGATTTGTTCAAAAATTTGTCAATTAACAATACCCGGTCTCTATATACTTGAGCTGGCTTTATACATTTACAAAATTAAAAGTAAATTTCTTATCAACTTTAGTTATCATGGTGTAACGACACTACAAAAGGATGACTTCCATGATCCTTTTGTACAATTGAATGTTGTAAGTAATTCGCCATATTATAAGGGTTTTATAAGGGTTTACTAATTCACAAATTGTTTGCAAACTCTATTACTCCTAACTTATATTCTTAGTAGACTTGATGCTTCGAAGAATAAGTATTTATCGTAATAGGTTCCAACCTCTACAACCCAATTTTTTACGTGATGATTTATATGATGATTGATTGCAGTTTGAAATCGAATTCTTGTAACTATATTTCATTATTTTTCAGGGAATAGCTGCTCCACAGGCTTCGTTCTTGATATCCATTATTGGTATTACAAATACATTCGGCCGTATAGCTTGCGGATACTTCGCAGACTTCCCCCAAGTAAACGCACTGTTTGTCAATAACGTCTGCCTGATTATATCGACGATCTCTGTTACTCTTACCCCGCTGTGCAACTCATATGAACTGTTCGTAGTTATCTCAATATTTTTTGGAATTGCTGTGTGTAAGTATTGATTCTCTTCGTTCAAATTTTTATTACCATAATACTTTGTCTGTCCTCTAGGTCAGATATAGGATTTGTTAGAAAATTGGAAAAGGAGATTGAATGTGTGAGCCTATACCTACCTAAATATCTTTAAAATGCCATTTATACATTGTCTGAAAATTTATTTAATAAAGGACCCCGCACAAATCAAATGAGAAATGAATCCCTGTCGAATTTTCTGAAATTTGGATATGTTGTAGTTTATACCCTTCTGATCAAAAGTCTTCATGGGGCCGAGACCTAAAAATCGATAGTTTTTTAGATATCGAAGGTCAAAAGTTGAGACTAGTGCAAATCTCTCAAGCGATCGTAAAAGAATTTGCATCTCTTCCTTTGCGCTCTCGTCTGCGTATGTCGATTTCACATTTGTCGGCATTTTCTTCTAAAAGCCATATTATTCAAAATAATGCAAGTATAAGAATCTTCAAAACATTACCTTTTGTAGAAACTTGACATTTATTGACAATTCGGAAATTGTTCTTATTCCTTTCAAAACTGGACATCATCGCCAAGTTGATTTTCGATACCTAAATAACTGTCCATTTTTAGGTATCGGGCCAGAAGGGTATAAACTACAAAATATCCAAATTTCAGCCAATTCGACAGGGATCCATTTCCCATTTGATATGTGCGGGGTACTTTATTCAAATTTTCATTGAAAACAATTTTATATATTTTCTGCACGATCCGTCAATTTAAAGTATTTACTTATTTCGATTGAAAGAATAGAACGTTCGGATCGACGCACTTTCCACTGAGAAGATCCGGGAAAACCTCGAAACAGAGACCTGGACAAACAATATTACGGAAACTGAGATGTTTTCTGTTCGATGTGAAGTTAACAATTTAAGGACACATCTTGCAAGATGCGCAGATTTAAGGGAAATAGTCGTATTCAAATTCTGTAAAAGGCATCTGGAAGAAGAGATCAATATCTAAAATTTTTATATTTTGGATTTTCACCTGAGAGGTGGGAGATATGTTGAAAATGTCACTGAAAGTTGATCAAAACGCTTCAAAGTGCGTCCGAAGTCACCCGAAGTCGCACTAAAGTTAACTCGAGTTGAGTTCGGGCGACTTTGGGTGCACTTAGAAGCATTTAGAGTACCTTCCAGTGACATTTTCTAACACATTTCCCACCTCTCAGATGAAAATCCAAAATATACAAATTGTAGATATTGAATAAGATTATTTTTCTTAAATCGTCTCATTTAGAAATATTTGCCCTTAATTTGTTTATAACGTGATTGTGCAAAAACTATACATTGGACAGAAAACATCTTCTGTACAGTAGAACCACATGTTATCTATAAGTTTCCGCAATATTGTTTGTCCAGCTTCAGATTTATAAAAATTCTCTTTTCTCTTTTTCGAAGTTTTCCCAGATTTCCTCAGTGAAAAATGCACCGATCTGGTCATATAAAAAACCGTGTTGTAGGTTTTATAATTCTCCACAAAACTTCTATTGACTGTAAAACGATTCCTCCAATACTTTTTGAGATATTCTCAAAAAAAAAACAAAAAAAGTGTTGTAATTTTCTTGTTTAAAAAATTATTACCATTTCATTGGAAGAAAACATTCCTTTCAAATACACGGGTTGACAGAACCCATGTAAGCAAAATAATGTTTTTCTTCGCACCAGAACTGTTTTTTGTACTTTCAAATATGCCACAAAAACTCGGACAGACCGCCGAGATTCGAATAGCGAGGAAAGGAACCACTTCACTGACTTACGGTACGAAAAGCTGATCGGTCGATCAGCAGACAAATATAATTCATTATGAAATCCAAAAAGGTCAACGTCATGCAATTTAATGAGAGTGGAAGGCACTCACTATTAATATCAACTTCACCAATTTCCTCGTGGACAGGTAGATGAGTGGTAAAAGCGTCGATGTTTTCAATCGCTCTGGCTGCCAGTCGAAGGTTCAAACCCTAGCGACTGCAGAAATTTTTCTGATGGCTAGGAATCGCGCGTAAAAAGGCAAGGCCTCGTTAATCCTTGGCTCGCACAAGTTTCGATTTCTTAGGGCTGTCGTTCGTAAGGGGACGATAGCTGATTAACGGAAAAACAAACAAACAATCAAAATAGTTTCGTCAAATTATGGATAATGTTTATTGATAAATAAATAAAATCAGTCTGTGGGAAAAACCTAACCTAAAATTGTATATACATCTTTTCTTTTAATGATTTTCACCAGAGAGCACGACAGTTGTTTCGCTGTACGATAGCTCTACAAGTAAAATTTGTAAAATTTGTTTTTAAATTTGTTTTTACGAAACTCCCAGGTTTTCGGAGAAAACCCCTCAAAAGCAGAGCTTGTGCGAGCAAGGGAGATCCGGGACCTACAGTTTAAATAAAAGTGGAATCCGAACCACTTCAGCTCAGTAACACACGACCGGGGTCGAACCCGGACCGTCTGGGTGGAAGCCAAACGCTCTAACACCTCGACCACGTCGCTGCAGTGGAGAAGATATTCTTCTGTTGTGCAGCGAAACGATTGTCGTGGTGTTGTAAACCTCTTTTCTAAAAATCATTACAGTTATTTTATTATGATAATATGGTTTATTCACCAAATACCAAACAAGGGTGTACAAATAATCAAATCACAAAGAAAATATTAACGAGTAGGTAAATAAACACTGAGCCCACATAATAAAACTTATGCGTGGGTTTAGGTTTATATAATTTTCGATAAGTTTGGTTGATTTAAAAAAGAAATTGACTAAAATCAGCGATTAAAACGAATAAATAATAAACTATTGCACCACCAAACTGTTATTTTAACACCTAGACACGTGTTTCAATCACCAAGTGATCATCTTCAAGAGGAAGATTAAACTGTTTAATTTCACCAACATTTTTCTCTAGCTTCGTCGTATCTCCTGTAATTTAGAAGACCAATGTTGGGGGACGAATTTAAATTACCCTGTACAGTGTAGTCCTATATGATACAACCATTTTAAAGCTTTCGTATAATCCATTGATTCTGTTACTATATTCAGAAAATCCCTACATCAACCCTTGATTGAGAAGGCCTTCTATGATTCGAAGAAATTCCTCTATGAAAAATTGAGTGCTTCTTAAGATTATTATGATAGTATTCTTTTCAGCTTGTGATTTCAATCAACCTGTGATTGTATGTTTTTTATTTAGTATCAAGACAAACATTTTTATATTATTACTTTTGTATTTATTTATTTCACTACAGATATTGTGTACAAATCTTTGTCCACGAGATATCAGTCCTCTAACAAAAACTGTATTTTGTTCGATTGTGAACAATAATCCAAAAAGGTATTGTAACCGACCGATCCGGAATTTCCAGTACAATCGCGATAGATATTTACGTGTATATAAGCATCATGCCAACATCACAGAGGGCATAGTTTCCGTGAAGACAGTGAACAGTCTAGTATAAAATGAAGAATTAACCAGTAATTATAGTTTATGTCTGAAATAAATCAGTATAAAACCGTTCAGACTTTATATTTATTTATATTGTAAGGGAGATAAGCAAATCAGAAAATTGTATAGAAAAGGAAGGAAAAACAGCAGACATTGCTGAAGAATTTAGCCATTTTTTAACAAAGACAATTGAAAATCTAAGAGCGAACATAGACGTACAAAACAAATTGTTGAAAATTTCAAAAACAAGATGAGTAGTGAAGATAATCAAGTGCCAACTAGAATGATAAAATTGAGTATAAAAGTAATATGGGATGGGATGGGATGGGTTCAAACGTGAGCCTAAATTAAGCCTAAAATTATGGTGCGATCAGATTTTTCATAACGATTCGGTTAGCCTTTTGGTACTGCCAGCTCAGTTGTGAGCTAACACACCTACGATTTCTCCTCCAACTTAAGAGCAAAAAAATATATAATTGGGTAATGAATTAGCTTGAATAGAGCCTAAAATTATTGCCAAACTGGATTTGTACTGAGCTGCTTTTTTATGGTTGGGTTTTGGGTTCTGCTAGAGTAACGGCAAAGCTAGCAGAACCCAGGATTTAAAAAAAAAACGCATTCCAAAAAAAGCGGCGATGGGTTCAAACGTGAGCCTGAAATGAGCCTAAAATTATGGTGCGATCAGATTTTCCATAACGATTCGGTTAGCCTTTTGGTACTGCCATCTCAGTTGTGAGCTAACACACCTACGATTTCTCCTCCAACTGAAGAGCAAATAAATATATAATTGGGTAATAAATTAGCCTGAATAGAGCCTAAAATTATTGTCCAACTGGATTTGTTCTGAGTGGCTTTTTTACGGTTGAGTTTTGCAAGCTTAACGGTAAACCTATCAGAACCCAGGATTTAATAAAAAAAACTAATTCTAAAAAAATCGGTGATGGGTTCAAACGTGAGCCTAAAATGAGACTAAAATTATGGTGTGCTTAGACTTTTCATAGTCATTCGTTTGGCAGTTTGGTTCTGCCAGCTTAACGTTAAGCTAGCAGAACCCGCGCTATCTCTCACATTTGAAGAGCAAAACATTTGGGAATAGGGTAATAAATTAGCCTAAAATTATGGACTAAAAAAGATTTGAAAATTCCAAGGTGGTTCTGCTAGCTTTACAGGGGTGTATAAAAACCTGAAAGGCATACGTAAAAAATAGTTTTTAACTATTTTATATTTTACATTTTATTGAGATGATATAATCAGTTGTAAGTTACATTCAAATGATTTTATAATATGGGCCTCTTTTTGGTTATATACATATAAGCCAGCTGTAGATAAAAATAATAGGCTCTTTTCACACCAAATAAAAGATAAAATAAATGAAAACCCTTGTTTTCGCCCCAGCAAAATCACTTTGTGGAAATTTTTAAATATGAAATAGTGAAAAAAATTACAATTTTTCTATTTGTTGCGAAAAAGTATTGAAGGAATCGTATTACAGTAAATAAAACTTTTGTAGAGAATTATAAAACCTACAAAACGGTTTTTTGTACGACCAGATCGGTGCATTTTTCACTGAGAAAATCCGGGAAAAACTCGAAAAAAAAACATTTTCAAAAAATTCATAATTTTTATAACTCTGGAGTTGGACAAACAATATTGCGAAAACTGATAGATAATAACATGTAGTTCAACTGTGCGCAAGATAGTTTATGTTCGATGTGTAGTTTTTGCTTGATCGAATATAAACAATTTAAGTGCAAATCTTTCTAAATGCGCCGATTTAAGGGAAATCATTTCATTCAAATTCTGTAAACGGCATTTGCAAGTAGAGATCAATATCTACGATTAGTTTATTTTGGATTTTCATCTAAGAGGTGAGAAATGTGTAGAAAATGTCACTGGAAGTTACTCTAAATGCTTCAAAGTGCACCCGAAGTCGCCCAAACTCAACTCGAGTTAACTTCAGTCCGACTTCGGGTGTCTTTGGAGTTTGGACGCACTTTGAAGCGTTTTGATCAACTTTCAGTGACATTTTCAACACTTTTTCCACCTCTCAAAATGTACAAATTGTCTCTACTCCCAGATGCCGTTTACAGAATTTGAATATGACGAAAATAGAGTTGAGACCTGTCGTAAGCCGTGTATCGTGTGTAATTTTAATGAATTTTTTCCTGTCTTTAGGTTGTTCTAGTGTGGTTATTTGTCTTAAGGACGTTCTTTTTAAAAAACTTTTCTATCATTTTCGGCGAATACCCATTACTAATGGCTATAACCTTAATGGTTTTTATTTCTCGTTGAAACCGTTCGACACTGAGTGGAAAGTTTAATGCCCTGTGAACAAGGAAATTGAAACTCCATCTTGTGTTGAATGTGGTGGTTGGAATCAACTGGTATAAACCAGTTAGTATTGGTTGGTTTTCTATAAATGTCTATTTCTACACGTTTCCCATTCCTGATTACCAGTGTGTCCAAAAATGGCAGTTGTCTGTCAACTTCCATCTCCACCGTGAATTTAATTTGTTCAAATACTGATTTCAGAGTATTCAGGAAGTGATCTATATTCTGATTTTTTACATCGAAAACACAAAATACGTCATCAACATACCTGATCCAAATTCTCGGAAAATAATTGTTACGTGATCTATAATCTGTTTCAAACCTGCTCATGAACAGATTAGCGGTAAAAAGTGACAGACAGTTACCCATGGTGCTTCCAAGCTGCTGGAAGAATTTATCTTGAAAGATAAAATAATTCTGCTGCATGCATAAGGCGGTTAAACTGATGAACTCATCAACTTTTTCTCTTTGAATATTATTGAGGTCTAATAAATCTCTCAAATATTCCAAGGTTACTGCAACGGGCACACTGGGAAAAAGCGAACTGACATCGAACGAAACCAGTCTCTCCCCGTCTAACAGTTTCAAGTTTTTTATTCTGTCAACGAATTCATGTGAATTCTCAAAAGAAAAACTTTCTCAGCCACTTCGACAATTTATAGGTAGGATAATTTATGTCGGATACGATAGATCTCATGTTATTACCGGGTTTGTGTATTTTTGGCAAGCCGTACAATTTAGGAACTGTTGGTTTTGAAATGTTTAATTTATATTTTAATGAATTGTAAACACTCATAATATTTTTCAACTCAATGTACTTCTTCATTTTCAGCGGGCTACATTTCCCTCACGTCAATAATACTGGTGGACCTCCTGGGCCTCGACAAGCTCACGAACGCGTTCGGCTTGCTGATCCTCTTCCGCGGAGCAGCCGCGATACTCGGCTCGCCGCTAGCAGGTGCCTTAATAGACGCGACGGGATCCTTCGACGTGGCTTTCTACGTTGCCGGCGGACTGTTCGCCATTTCCGCCATCACGAGTTTCCTGGCGCCGCTCCTGAAGCGGTTCGTACCCGAAGACGAGCTGCCCATGGGCGACGGCGACGCGTTGACGCCCATCGACGAGGACGAGGAAGAGGACGAGCCGATCACGATGGGTCAGGGCGGCAAGCACATCCCGAAGATCGTCGAGACGGCCTCGAGTCCGGGCGATAACGAAATCCAGCTCAAGGAGTCCGTTTTGTAAAGGCGTTGGAAAAGCCGCATTGATGTATATATCGTTTTTTTTTTAAATGACATGGAGTTATTTTTACCAGTATATCTGAAGAGAGTTTCTATGTTTGATAACATTTGCTCGAGCCAGTTGGGCTTCTGATCCAGTGAATATAAACAAAGACCTTACAAACGGTCCGGTGGTTCTAAATTTTGTATATGTTGTCTTTAAACCATCTGCCGTTGACGTTACAATCTTCAAGGTCAGATGCTTGGAGGATAAACATTGATGGCAGTTGGATGTTTTACAGGTGTTCGATAGGTAAAGCTTTTGATTTCGTTATACAATGCCTGATATCTGTATGGTAGTGAATTGTAGCAGTAATGGACTGAGAAATAAAGTAGGATTTCATAGGATTCTGTCAGGGTATGACAATCATAAAAAAGAAAGTGATCTAGCCAAGGAAAGAAGAAATGTATGGATCAAATCTTTGAGAAGAACAGATTTGTCAACCACTAAACTGAAATATGGACGAATATATTCAAAGCACTTTATCTCAGGTACCTAATTCATGATAATGAGTTACACTCAAAAATTAAAAGTTCTACGAAGGCGTAGAAGGGCCAACAACAAAATATTTTTCAAAACATTTGGAATTGCCACCTCAAAGTGAACTGACAGTTGTCACTTTGAAGTGACAATTGTAAAAACAAAAGGCAGTAATAATCATACAAAAATCAGTAATACCTAATTGAACTAAGAACTGAAAAGAAAAAAAATACATGGTCCTCTCTCTTTTCGTAGGTGGTGAAAAAAGGACGAAAAAAGGAAGCCTTTTTATGCACTGTTCAGATGAAGTTGAAAATCAATTCTATAATTTGTATGATAAAACAAAGCCTGTTGAGTCAATAAGTAAGCCTGCACAGCTCAAGAATGAGCGTGGCCTCTAATCATTTTGATGATGCTATTCTGAGCACAAATGGTGGCTAACAGTTCACACAATGTGGAGTCACGATATCCAAAAAAAAGCAATATGTTGTTGTTTTAACTTTTATGTTCATCCCCCATTCCGTATAGTCGGTATTTTGTAGGTAATTAAATTCCCTACAAATTTTATCCTGATAATTGTTTTCCTAGAATAGGCCATAACAAAGTTACAGCGTTCTAAAAATAGAAGTTTGACAAATTTCTAGAAAATGCGATTTATTTTACTTAAAAGTGCATATCAGTCCTAGATATAAAATCTGAAACGTAAATCATAGGAAATTTAATTCGCTACAACATTGAATGGAACTCTCTCGTAACTAAAATGTACCGAAACGAAAGTATGAGTGAGAATCTGAAGAAAGTGCCGATTTTTTTCGGTTTTTTCAATATGGCGGCGGGCGTGGATAGGCAGAAATATTGTGAATTTTGCATTTTGAACACTTAATAACCATCCGAGACAACAAATCAAAAAATTTTAACTACCGGACCGTTTGTAAGGTAACCCTTCTGTATTCATTGGATTTTTCAGTCGCTGGACTGATGCTTCTTGTTTCAATGATATATTATTATGTGTAAATTGAATATGACTGTTATTGAAATTAATGGTTTATATTTTTATACACAGTTGGTAAAAACAAACTTGGGCTTGAGTTTGCTATCATTCATAGTACTTGTGATGTGTCATTGATGAAACAAATTTCAATTTTAGGTATAAAGAATGAATTGTAATTGGAGAATATGTAAATGAAAATTAGATACTTACAGTATTAAATGAGAAATAGCAAGTTTAAATATGTCGTTATGCAGAGTATACAGAAAAATACATGCTACTATTTCAATAACATATATCAAGGAATATATCAAAAACATACGCAGAGTATACAGAAAAATACATGCTGCTATTTCAATAACATTCTGAAAAATATGTCAAAGACTTAAGTAAAATTTTCAGAAAACCATTATTTTCAATTCAGACAGTGAATGTGTACAATAAATATTTCTGGAAAATTGAAGGAGGAATAATTTTTAGTCTCATGCAGGATGTTTACAGAATTTGTGTGCAAAATTCAGGAGGTTGTGATTCCTGATTTGGCTTATGAGACAGGTTGAAACTGTTGAAAGTCCAATTGAAAATTGTAATTCTGCAATTATTTTGAAAACAACTCAGGTTTATATTTCACTGATTAGTAAATTAATACCATCACTCTCCTAACTCATATCCAAGAGTGTCTAAAAGATGTTAGTAAATTATCAACAAGGCAAGGTTTCCAAAAAGTGCATTCATGAACAAATACCTAAGGGAGAGGGACCGACCGTGAGACACTTTTTGTCCATCAGTACGAATGTATATGAAGCAGTAAAAAATTGAATTTACCCAATATTAATAACATTTGAAGACTCTTGTTTGCTGGATGTGGTTCACATTTATTCCTGTTTGCAAACACAAGAATAATTATTTAAGAAAAAAATCGCTTTTTTTCTCACTGTTGGACATCCTTGCCCAAGACTGAGAAAGCAAAGGTCCTACAGTTAGACAGAAGTGCTTGAGTATCATACACTTTCCTTTGTTTCCGTGGATTCGATTTCCTGCATGGTCACCGGTCTCGTGCATGGCATCACAAGTTAAAAGGTAAAGGCTCCGTCTTCCCTAGCTCGCACAAGTCTCTCAAAGACTTCTGAGGGTTGCGCGTAGGGGTGCAACAAACTGACGGAATTTTTTTTTTGTAACAAAAAGCAGTTGTCTGACTATGGAACTTGTCTCACTGTTGGGCCCTCTTCTCTGCTATGACTCATAGAGGAAATTTAAATGAAATTTGTGAAAAAATACACAATAACAATCATATCTTTGAAATATTCAAAATGATATTCGATGAGGAGATCCGCAGACCCATAGACCTGTCAATCAATAGAAATGTACGGACTACTACAGAACGCAGCAGGAACCAGCAGGTACAGGATAAGATTCTCAGAGAAGATGCACCATCAGTTCCTGGCTGAAATGTCTCTAGAGTCACCATAATAGATAGATCATGGACAGAAAAAAATAAATGGTTATCTACATGTTTATTAGGAACACTTTCATATTAGACTTATTCAAAATTATATTGAAGAATGCACTGTTGAGCCCTCTAGATTTTATATATTTTTGTTGTATTTTTACTGCATTCGAAAATATATTTCAGCTAGCATTGCAGTTCGAGCTTGGATTCTGGCTACTATCACACACTCGCTAAAGATAAGCAGATGGGTTGGTACAAATTTAATGAGTTGCTTGAAACCTACTGAAACGCCGTATATGCTGTTTAATAGTAAAGAAAACCTTTCAGATATTGAGAATCTGCCGCTACAATTGTTTCCCATAGGTTACAGATACTTTTAAGTACAGCCAATTCGCAATCTAAACAGTCTGAAGAATTTCGGCCTCTGAAAATATACGGTGCTAGGCAAGATAGAGATGACGAATCCCTGCCATCCGGCTGTGGAGGAGTCGGGTTTTCATTTTCATAAATAATGTAAATGTTTACTTCTAATGTATTATACAATCTTTGCGTTGGACGAATAAGTATAAGTGCATTTACACTTGATTCTGAAATATATAATTATACAATTTTGACTTTCCTGGAACCACAAAACTTTTGTAGGTTAGGCATTGATTCAGTGCACAATTGACACCTCTGGAGATAGAAAAACCTCCCTTTTCACTTTCCCATTAACCTTAGAAAAAGAAAGAACCTGACTGTGTCAAAAATCAGATTTTTTTCGTTTTTTAGTTTTTGAACTTTCTCCAGTTCCAACCAAACGAGAGACAAAAATCCCTAGAAGCTTATCAAGTATCTGGACTTCAAGCATGCTTTTATTATAGACCTTGTCATTTTGGAAACTTGAAGAGGATAAAGACATTGAGGCTTTTTGAAAATTTTCCTTGCGATGGTTTTTTACCCAGGACCGGAAATACCCAAAGTTTCTGAATTCGAAGGCCATTGTTATTTTCATCAAACGATCTCATTCGGTTTTCAATCGTACTTCTACTGAATGTTTTTCAAGCAGAACTTAACATATAGTGTACTTGAAATATACTTAAGCTTTCAATTATCATGAATTATTATGAATGAAATTCAATTGTCTGGTGTAGAAATAAGGAATGTGAAATTACATAGGAAGGAACATGTGTGAAAGAAAAATGTCTATAAATAACTATTTTTAGAATTTATATTAGGCGCAAACCCTTGTACGGGGGTCAGAAAATCTGAAAATAATTTACCATAGCCTGAAATGTGATAATCATTATTTGATGTTGCCTGTTTTTCCATTACTAATGCTCAAAAGTACGGTAATAATTTATTTTAATTTTCAGATAAATTCATTGGGGCCATTCTCTGATTCAGTTCAAAATGCCGTGACTGGTTTGCTTATTGAGTGGTATGAATAAAAATAGTATCTACTTGTACTTCAAGTAATAGATTTTACTTCCTAGTATTTTGTAGAGTATAATATTTTACATGAAATAAATTCTTTGATGGGAAGTGTTGACTTGGGTTAGAAGTATGCTAGTAGTAAATACTAGGACAAGGTGCTCTCCTCATCTCAATATGATTTCCTAAGAACCCTCTAGCTTTCTATTCAACATTGATTGCATTCAAGCTAAAATAACAGTGCTCAATAGTAGCAAGATACCTAAAATAATTGATTTGCCGAAATAATTTTCCTCCCCATACGTTCTACGTTTACACATTTCCCCCTTTTTTCTACTATAATGCATGAAAACCTTTTTGAATCGAAGATGTGAAGTTACTCTTTAGAGTAGCTTCTCAAAAACTACACTAAACACTCCCAAATGGAGGAAATACTAGACAACGTTAGTAATTACTGCAGTATTAACTTCTATACAGGGTGTATCTAAATAACACCGAAAAAATTAAAGGGGTGATTTTGTGATGAAAATTAATGTGAGTGTTTGGTATAAAATTTTTTGAAAAAACCCTCCCCGGAAAAGTTACACCCCTTCGAAAATAAAAAAAAAAAATGGTTTTTCTTTTTTATTTTCCCTGTATATCAAGCTAAAGACACGAAACTTGGTAAACATTATCTGTCAATAGGAGTACACTTTTTGAAATTTTTTCAACCCCGAAGTATGCTTAGAAGGGGTTGATTATTTCAACCCCTAAGATATTTTTTCTTACAACTTTTTTTTAGATGAAAATTTTTTCTTTAATTAAGTATGACTGAAAAGCCCAATTCATTTTGACTAACTTTTTTAACTCTACAAGTTTTTTTCGAAAACTTAAGCATTTATGAGAAAAAAATAAATAAGCTCATGTAAAATAGCATTTTACTAAACAACAGCCAACCAAATTATGATTATGATTATGAGACTTCTACAACTAAAAACAAAAGTGAACAAACAATGAACAAAAACCTGTCGAATATCGACAATACAATTATAATAAATGTTGAAAATGACCGCCTTCAGCTTCAATACAAGCATCTACCCTTTTCCTCATAGAATTGCGTATACGATGAAATATTCCTGGAGAATTTCTTATAGTTTCACACCCTGCTACAATGCGGTTTCGCAGATCATCGATATTTTCAACTGAGTTTGTGTATATCAAAGTTTTCAGATATCCCCATATGCAAAAATCCAAAGGATTAAGGTCAGGGGAGCGGGCTGGCCAGTTTACAGGTCCTCCTCGACCTATCCATTGATTGGCATACACCTCATCCAGGTGAGTTCTTGCACGTATACTAAAATGAGCTGATGCACCATCGTGCATAAACCATGAATGTTGCCTAATTTGAATGGGAACCTCTTCAAGAAGAACAGGTAATTCTTCAAGGAGATGACAATATGCTTCACCATTTAATCGTAGCGGAAGAAAATGGGGACCAATTAAATGATTATCAATAATTCCGAGCCACACGTTTAATGAAAATTGATACTGATGATTTCCTTCAAAAAAGCCATGAGGATTTTCGTCAGCCCAAAGGTGATTGTTGTGAAAATTTCTAATACAGTCTCTTGAGAAACTCGCCTCGTCAGTAAATAAAATATTACCTAAGAACTGTGGTGCTTGGCCAATCATATTAATAAGCCACTGACAAAAAATCACACGGGGTAAAAAATCTCGAATCATTAACGCCTGCACCCGTTGAAGATGATAGGGATACAACATTTGTTCTTTTAAAATTCTAAAAACAACGGAATGGCTTACATGTAGGACACGAGCTATACTCCTGGTACTAGTTTCTGGGAATTCTTCAATTGAATTAAGTACGGCTTCTTCTACAGCTGTAGTTCTAACTTCTCTAGTACGACCAGAATCATAACTTCTTTTTTCAAAATTACCACGTTCCCGCAAGCGTCGGTGAATAGTTGTGAACGTAGTATGATGGGGTAGTCTACGCTGTGGGTACTGTTCAGCATAAAGTCTATGCGCTTCCAATGAATTACCGTTAGCACGACCGTATGTAAAATGCATATCTGCCATTTCCAAATTCGAATATGCATTCATATTTTCAATCAACTAATATTTCCTATAATACACAATCATAAAACTTGTGAAACAATAAGATGGGTGACAGAAAATGACACTACGCAATCCTAGTGTCAGTATTAATGTTTTTATGCAAAGCACAGGCCACTAGACTTGACGCAAAATACACTCGCGTTAGCTCATCTTTTTGAAAATGCATTGCATTAGATTTTTTTCTCGTAAATGCTCAAGTTTTAGAAAAAACTTGTTGAGTTAAAAAAGTTAGTCAATGAATTGGGCTTTTCAGTCATACTTTTTTAAAGAAAAAATTTTCATCTAAAAAGAAGTTGTAAGAAAAAATATCTTAGGGGTTGAAATAATCAACCCCTTCTAAGAATACTTCAGGGTTGAAAAAATTTCAAAAAGTGTACTCTTATTGACAGATAATGTTTACCAAGTTTCGTGTCTTTAGCTTGATATACAGGGAAAATAAAAAAGAAAAACCATTTTTTTTTAATTTTCGAAGAGGAAACTTTTCCGGGGAGGGTTTTTTCAAAAAATTTTATACCAAACACTCACATTAATTTTCATCACAGAATCACCCCTTTAATTTTTTCGGTGTTATTTAGATACACCCTGTATATTGAAGTAAATAAAGTAAAGTATGAAGTAATTGCTCCTAGTACTTACTTAAGTGTTACTTTAAGAATTATGTGGAGTAAATGCATCATACCACACATTATTTCAATCAAATTTACTGATATTGCCATAGCAAATATATTCAACTAACAAGTAATGCCAAGGAATCGTTCTTAATCTTGCTTTTTTAAAACCAGTAAATTGCACTGTCTTCAACCAGTTTCAGGTAATTCTGCTAAATCTAAGTAACACGAATGAGACGTGATGGTAGACCGTTCACTTCTCGATCATAGATTCACCAGTCCTGTGCATGGCATCACGTTAAAAGGTAAGGACCTCTTCTCACCTAACTTCCACAAGTCTCTTGAAGACTTCTGAGGGTTGCTTGTAAGGGTGCAGCCGGTTGACTGAAATAACTGAACTTTAAATCCTTCAATAATCAACTGTTGTGATTTCCCTTTCAAACGTTTGTTGTATTACCAATCAAAGGTCAAGTTTGTTTGAAGGCATTCTATCATACTGAATTGAGCTCTATAGAGATTCAAAACTAAAGATGCGTCAATTTTTCAAGAAAACCAAGTTTGTACCATTTTCGATCTATCTCTTCAAAACAATTGATCAATATTGGACAATCTTTCTCTCTATTTTAAAAATGGAAAATGGGTACAACAAAAAATCAACAGCATAGTCAAACAAAAGCAATCTGAAGAGAACAAATTCTAATAATAATACAAAAGACAACAATACTAACATAACAAAATAAAGATATTAAGTTATGATCATTGTCAATAGAAGTAAAATACGTAGGAATCTACTAAGACAACAATTATCATCGGAGATATTCTTAACTGATTTAATTCTTATATGCAACTAAACACAAGAATAATTTTTTAGGTATGAGCAGTCAGATATGAAAGCAAAAATGAGTATGGCTAGCCATACTTCTAGCATACATTTAAACATGAAATTTGCTGAATTTAACTTGAAAGAATATATAAAAAGAAATCAGATATTCATGAGCGTGATACCTATTTGGTAATCTCTTAAAAATTTTCAACATAAATCAATTAAATGAAAAACGCCATTTCAGAATTCCATTGTCATTCATCATAAATTACCAAGCAACAATCAGCTCTATGTTGGATCACTTCCGTTATGTTTAGCGGTCAGACGTTATCCCAACTCAATGGCAAAGTTGGGATAACGTCTGACCGCTAAACATAACGGAAGTGATACAGCATATGCCTGAATGTTAGTTTCATTCAAAACGATTAGAAACCATTACTAGTAAAATACTAGATTATTGTAATTATGCTTATGAAGGGTAAGTACATGAATGACAATCTTGCATGAATTCAACTGTGATTGATCAAATAAAGTTATTACTGTTTTGAACTCTGAAATCCAAGTGCCATTTTTTACCTGTCTAATTTACCTTTATATTCCATATAAACTAGTTTTTTTTCTAAATCTGTAATCTTGTTTTTATTTATTGAAATGTTTCAAAATCTCCAGAAAGATTTCAAGCTAATGTGAAATACATCAAAAACAAAAAAAGTTCGGTATGCCACGACACAATAATCCTCATTACAATAATTAATCTCGTGAGTAAATATAATCAGAGAACTACTACTGGAGTTCCCTACACTAGCCCAAGGTGTTATTTGAAGCTTGGGAGGGTATAGTCCTATTCAAGAAAGAATACTAGGTGTATAATTGGTTCAGAATAGGAAGCAAAATTAAAATTAATTTTCAAAAACCCTCTAAATCAAGTTGCGACTCCAATTTGTAAATGATTTTATTACATGTGGACATATGGTCTTAAGAGATGATTGATTGATCCTAAATTAAAACATTGTGGATAATGGAATTTATTTGAAACTAATTTGAATCCTTTGCCGAAATGTTTCAACTCAGTCCAGGTTACCATCAGTGTAAATAAGCACATTTATTTTTATGAAAAGTTTAATACCGTGTAGTTTTGGCAAAACCTGACATTTTTTAGAAGGCTTACTTTTCGGTAATTGCGAATACTAAATTATGAGTGAGTCATCCAAGCAAATGTTCAGAATGAGCCGATTATTTTTCATTCAATTAGAAAACGTGAGAAATGACAGTATTTCTATGAATTTTAGTCAATATTATTAAGAAGTAGATTGTGTATGTTCAAAATGTATTGTTAATTAGTTGATACTGTACATAAAATTACATGGACAATATTAAGAGACCGTTATATTGACTTCAGCGAGACACTGCACAGATCGTTTCACCAAACTCGTCTCCTTCCAACTGAAACCATTCGAGAGATTTTTTATATAAAAATGATAGTTGCTATTTTCTTAAAGTTGATGAATGATTGATAATTTATCAGTTGTAAGGTAGATCGCCTCGTTGAATAATTGTGTGGACTCGGTCTTGAGTATATGTTGAAAGAGCTCAGATAAATTGAAGCCACAATGTTAAAACAGTTAGCCTTATCTAGTTATAGAACCTGTGCACCTCAAGTTAATGTACTTTCATCCTTTACATTGTACATGATTAAATCTTCAATGATCTCTGTTGTTGTTTCAATAATATCCCCAAACAACTCTTATATCACTGTCCAGCTTGGCACATAAAAACCTTTTTAAAATAAATTAAGGTAGGTATTTGGAACGCTAAAGCAGCTTTCTTACAAATACAATGAAAATTTTGTATGGTATTTATCGACAGTGGCTACATCAGCTGATTTTTTTTGAGAATTTCTGCCCATTTACAATCGGAGATAATTGTACTCAAATTTGCTTCCCATTAGACTTTTAAATCATAGCACCATAGGCCAAATGCAATCGTTGTGTCAAATAACACGCTGTACAAAAAATCCGCAACTTAAAAATTCAATGGAAAACTAACACATGTTAATAAACTCGATAACAATGCTAATAACCAAATCTGGAAATGTTCGTCCATCTAATTATCGAAATACAAGCTCCCAAAGTCGGCAATTTTTTGATCGATGAGAGCTTAGAAAGGACCACGTCAAGAGCAATGGCAACGGCAACAACGCGCTGCAACTCGTAAGGAACACGAGAAATATATCCAGGAAATGCAGAAAATTTAAACTCTAGAATTAGAGAATTGGGTAGCCTCCTTGCCTATTTTGTCGCCAGAATATAATTATATGGGAATTTTGGAAATGATTAGACGTTGAATTGTAATAATTTTCTGAACAAATTGGCCAAAGAAAAGTTGTTACTACTTTTTTGGTTTTCGTAGTATATTTTGCCTCTCTTTCTAGTTTGGCCCGATTCCATTTGCGTCGGATTCATAATTTTTTTTCCTGAAGACATAACTGCATTTTCCATTTTTTACTTTTTTTGTAGCTAACATCGCTGCGAATGCATTGCCTCTTTTTTCAAAAGGCTTTCTTTGAAGAACCTTTCCTTGTGAACTATATATTGGTTCGAGCCATTGCGTTAACAATTTATCAATTTTCAATCACTTTTAAGCAATCTGATCACCGGAACTATAAAAGTTACTGACACTAGCGACAGAGCAGTGTTGCCAAGCGCCTCAAACACTAGATTGGATGGTTGAAATGGTACAGTCGCAACACCACATCTACTTTTATGATCGACGTATGTCTAATGGGCCGTAAATATATTCATTTCACTCAAGTTGTATTTACAAGAATCACTTTTCATGAACAAATAACGTTGTTCATTATTGGTTCATCTTTGGAATCGGACAAGAATTAGCATACTTCCAGATCTACCTATAGATATCTCAAAAGGGTAAACATTTGGTTTACTGTTATGAAAAAAAAAAAAAAAAAAAATTAAACGTCGCGATTGTGTACCCTCGACCAATTGTAATGGTACCATTTTTGTTTTGAGGAAATGTCCTATTGCCAAGTTGACCTCTTTTGGTCACATGGGATTACTGGAAATCTGATATGGAAAAAACAATTGAACGTCGCCATTTTGTACCATCAGGCGATTCTAATAGTACCATTTTTGTTTTGCGGAAATGCTCTGTTGCCAAGTTGGTCACTTCGGATTACTGGAAATCTGATATGGAGATGGGTTGAAGTGGACATTATTCTATTCAATCAGGTGGTTCCTGCTATGACAATTTGACTTTGCAGAAATGCGCTGTTGCCAAGTTATAGATGTGGGAAATCATTCAGAGAACGTTATAGAAATTTTCAATTGAGAGTATTGATATAAATTTTCATCCGATTCTAATGTTGGTTTGTGTTTTGAGGAAATGCGCTGTCTGACTGCCCACTTTTTCGGCCATGGACCGAATTTTTAAACGTAAAAAAGGGAGACAAAACCTAACCTAACCGAACTAACTTAGCTATACAAGTTGCTGGTAATTCGATCTCTGATTAGTATGGAAAGGTGAAATCACAGTAGATGTTCGCTGCGCTCGCATTTTGTAAATTACCAGAAGAAACAGACACGCTGTAACTTTTGTTTCCATGGAAATGAAGTTGATATCATACTCCTGACCATTTATAGTCGGTGAGCTGTAAGTAGTATGATAATTTGTGACATTGTGATCCATAACTTGAGCATTTCAACGTTGTTTCGCATCATTGAGTTATTTCAAGAATTTCTAAAGATCATTTTTACTTAAAGTGAGGTAACCTAAATGAAATTAAAGTGGTTTTTGGACCATGCGTCATCACATTTCCAAAAGTATTTTCAAAAAATTGATCATAAAAATTGATAAGGATGAATATTTATAATGATTTCCAAAATTTCCTTAAATATTCTTTTAATGATTTCCAGCGCCCACGACTCTGCAGCATTGGCGCATTTCTGCAAGGTTCAAATTTCATTGCCCAATCATCTAACTTAATAGTATGGTATCCACTCAGAACTATTCTCTTATCATATTTCTAGTTATCCAAAGAGACCAAAACTTGGCAACTGCGCATTTCCGCATAACACAAAAAATAGTATAATTGGAATAGGTTGAGGGCTCATAATCGAAACATTCAATTGTTTTTTACATATTACATTTGCAGTACTCAGAAGTGACCAACTTGGCAACAGGGCATTTCCGCAAAACAAAAATGATACTATTACAATTGGCTGAGGGCCCACAATCGCTACGTTCAATTGTATTTTTCATAGCACAGGTGACCAATACTTTGCTACGGCTCTTTTCCGCAAAACAAAAATAGTACCATTAGAATAGGTTGAGGGTCTACAATCGAGACGTTCAACTGATTTTTTCATATCAGATTTCCAGTAATCCGAAGAGGTCGACTTGGCAACAGGGCATTTCCGCAAAACAAAAATGGTACCATAACAATTTGCTGAGGGTCCACAATCACGACGTTGAATTGTTTTTTCCGTATCAGATTTCCAGTAAACCAAAGTTCAGCCCACAAAAGAACACTATTCCAACAATGCTATATTTTTTGCCGAGTTAATGAAGATGTGAAAAATATGATCAAGTCTCTGGATCAAAGTAAAATCCTTGAGAATATGTAATTACTTAATTGTACCAGTTTTGTGCAAACTGATCAATCAGTCTCTTTATACAGGTGAAGTTTCAGAAAAAAGTATAGTGGCTAAAGTATGTCCGTTGAACAAAGGCGGAATCAAAAACTCTGCTGATAATTACCTCCCGATGTCTGTATTGCCGCCCATATCGAAAGTATTTGAAATAATTCTTAACAATACACTCCTTAGTTATTTGGAAATTATAAAATTTCTGCATGATCACCAGGAAACAGCCTCCCACATCATCTTTGAATGTGACGCGCTGTACAACAAGAGCAACAGAATATTCAGAGAGATCAACCTAGAAACAGGCATGAATCCAAAACAACAAGTAAAGAGACTAACCTCGTGAAAGACACAGGCTTGGAACAATAGACCACAGTAGGTTTAAGTTTTAAGGGAAACATCAAAGGTTAACCTGGTATCTCGCTCGTCAGCCTTTAACCAACTAACCAAATTAAAGAAGGGACAATTTACCTCAACAGATCATTATACATTTTAGAATGTTGTACAATCGGGTGGCGAGGTATATAGACCGTTGGCCCATGACAATAGGGGGGGTCGATTATCTACGAAGGAATGCCCTTCAAGGGACATGAAGATTAAGTTGGATTATGGGGAAAAAAGTGGTTTATTGGATGGGTACGCGGCGGTCGCCCCCCTTCTTGACGTCAATTACGTTACCTTTCCTTCGAATATGGCTAAATTCGCCCACCCAAATCATTTGCAAATGTTATAACATTGAATGATCGAGGTCGAAATGAAGTGTTTTTAACCAAAGGGCATTCCTTCGTTAATAAACTGAGGGAACTGTCGGTGAAGGGTAACTTCCAGTCCGTATGCCGCTCTTGAGGACCGACCTAGACGTATGCAAATCGGCTAGAGACCGGTTAATTTAGCTAGACCTGATTATTCCAATACATTTGTACAGCTGCTTCCATAATAACACTTTCAACGTTGCTTTCAACCGGAAGTTGATTGAAAAGGGAGGGGGACGACCGGATATCGATCCAACAAACCACTTTTTAACCGATAATCCAACTTAGTCTTTATATCCCTCGAAGGGCATATCGTCGTAGATAATCGACACTTCTAGTGTCATGGGCCAACGGTCTACTAGAACAAGTTGCAGATTGATAAAATTTGCGTAAATAGCTGAATGTTCAAATACTTACACAACAAGAAAAGTTCATAAAAATCAACAAAAAGATCAGGAATTGATGTAGTAGGTCTTCAACGTGGGCACTCTGATCCTAATAGCACTTCACTTCCTTGTGAGAGAGGGTAGTGGGATTCACATTCATGTTTCAGATCACACCAGTGAATCGCAATATGACTTCCATTATTATCGCATAAACGTCTATTCGGTGCCCTTCTGGTCAGTTCGAGACATCAAAATGTGATGCAAAATGTGACTTAAAATTAGCCCAATGTGACATTCCATTTATACTTCGGAATCGAATGCACATTGAGACCTTTTCTATGTAACAATGTGAAATTGAAAGGACTGGTAAGTAAGTAAATAAGTATTTAAAAATGCGCTTCACTTTCTGATTCTCCTGTATGTCAAGAATAAAACGAAGCTCACCATGATTCAACATAAATAGAAATTATACCTCAATATTATTATTCTTACTAATGAATTACGGTTCATATTGAATGGAATGCTAAAAAACAAATGCGTGAGTTGATTAAGAGGTATATTCTCGAGTTTCAACGTATACGAATTCAATGTTGTATCTCTTTCCAACGCGCGGTGTTTGTATCGCTCTATGTCACTTCAAACGTTTCAAAATGATTTCGCATGAACTCGAGAATAGACCCCTAAGTAGTATATACTTTTCACAAACAAAAAAAAAATGATCAAACTCTGTCTAAGTCATGAAAAAAAAAAACAATATACAGATATGTAGAAAAATCTATAATTCAACTCCGATCCTCTGGACGGCGAAATCAGTACCTATCCAGAAATTGCCAAATTCTGTAAATCACTGAATTTACCTTTCTAAGTTTCAACTCACCGTTCCGGTCCTTGAAGGGATACAGTTCTTGATAGAAATAATAATTGCGCAATGTTATTAAACACATTTGATTCAACTGTTGAAATAAAAATAATCAAACAGAACACTACACATCAGAAGTACCTATAGAATATTTAAAGAATGGCGTCAACCAAATACAAATTCTACTTGACTCTCGACTCGACAAACATCTGTGGCCATTTTGTATCGTGATGGTGATGTCATGCTCAATTTTGTTATCAACTCAATTCCTTCTATGCCTACCGACAAAATCACAATTAAACCAAAATTCATGTTAATGTGCTTTGCAATTTTGTGCCTCAAAGCGACATTAACGAGAAGAAAATTGTGAATAAATCATAACATTTGGCATCACTTAGTGGTAACAGTGATGTCTAAATGCAACTCATTTTGTTACCATATTAATCAAGAAAGCAACATCTCCTAGATGTTTGTGTTAACTGGGTTATCACATCATCTAACTGGGTTGAGAGGGGAGTTATCCACGCAACAGGTGACGTTTCTGATCATGATATAGCTTCATGTAAAGTCAGGTTGTGTGTTGAAAAGCAAGGTCCCAAGATGATAACGTACAGGTCATTTAAATATTTTAATGAAGATGATTTTAGAATAGATTTGTATAATACTCCATTTTTTATAATATACGAGGATGTATTGATATCTAGTTAGCCTAGACCAGTTCCATGCATAAACAAAATATTGCGTTACCATAGCAACGAACAATAACTAATTAGAAGTGTCAGTGTAAAGTTTGACGTCAAAAAAGTAAACCAGAGTTACGCAATAAATTAAAAGAAAAAATATGTCCACCAATTGTGAAAATCGAAAAATTGGAGTATCGAGCCATCATCAAGTACCTGTGTTTAAAAGGGTTAAGAAGGAAGCAGATTTACGCGAAGATATGCTCAATACCCTTGGTGATCAATGTCCTTCGTATGCGACCGTGAAAAATTGGACTGCAAGCTTCAAAAGAGGTAAATTTTCCATTGAAGATGATGACCGATCGGGAGGGCCAGTTTCTGTGTCAGTCCCCGAAAATATCAATGCAGTTCATGACATGATTTTAACAGACCGTCGAATTGGGTTAAAACGGATATCTGAAGCACTGAATATTTCATACGAACGCGTTCAATTTGGACATGAGAAAAATTGCTGCAAAATGGATCCCCAAATGTTTGAATGTTGACCCAAAGCGTGCAAGGGTAGTTGCATCGTGTTCGATCTATGCTCGATTTGAAAACGATGTATACTTCTTAAACCGAATTGCTACTATGGATGAGACTTGGGTACATTTCTACGATCCAGAAACGAAGCAACAATCGAAGGAATGGCGACACCCCGGTTCTCCAAGACCTAAGAAGTTTCGTGTCCAAAAATCTGCTGGAAAAGTTCTTGCCTCAGTTTTTTGGGATTGCCATAGAGTAAACATGATTGATTTTTTTGGATAAGGGTAGAACAATAACTGGAGATTACTATTCGACATTACTGACCACTCTACGGGAAAAAATAAAGAGAAAAGACGCGGAAAGCTATCCAAAGGTGTTTTGTTTTTGCAGGACAACGCCCCTGCACACAAATCTCATGTTGCCATGCAAAAAATTCGTGATTTAGGATTTGAATTACTAGAACACCCCCCTTATTCAACAGATTTGGCTCCGCCCGACTATCATCTCTTTCCACAACTGAAAAAAAAATTAAAAAAGTCGTAAATTTTCTTCCAACGAGGAGGTACTAAAAGCTGTGGAGGTCTGGTTTGCAGAGCAAGAAGAAACATTTTTTTAGAAAGGTCTAGAGACATTGCAGGTTCACTGTAATAAATGTATTCAATTGAGAGGAAAATATGCTGAGTAATAAAATATTTTGACATTGAAATTTTGTTTGGTTCTATAGTAGGCTAAGAATTTTTCAATATATCCTCGTATGATCAAGTAGGAGTTGACAAAAAAATAACGTTTTGAATCAACTGTCTGATTTTCCTGTTTGACAGACATATACCTTTAATAACATCGCGTGTTTCGAAGCCCAGAGCTCCTTGGTTAACTGGTACTATCAAAGAAATGATGATAATACGTGATAAAGCGCTGAACAGGTATAAGAGAACTGAATCTGATCATCATTTTCAGATTCATAAACAGAAACAGAAAATTCTATTAACACAAATGCTGCCGGTGAAGATGGTATAAATGTAAAGCTATTAAAATTATGCTGTCCACATAATAATATAGTCACACACATTATTTTAAATTTTTGTTTAAATCATAATATTTTTCCTGAACTTTGGAAAATTTTGCCGAAAAGGTCAACTCCACTTGAATTCAAAGACTTCCGTCCAATAAGTATACTGCCGACTTTATCGAAGGTACTCGAAAGGGCTATAGAAGTGCAATTAAAAAAAACATATTGATCAGTATTATTACCTATAACGCAATCTGGAGTTCGAAAAAACTATAGTTGTACAACGGCACTTCTCCGTATTATTGATGATGTTATTCGAGCTTCAGACAAAGGTGAGTGTACTGTTTTGGTCTTGCAAGATTTTAGCAGAGCTTTCGACACCATCAACCACAATCTAATGCTTGAAATTCTACATAACATAGGACTTTCGAATAATGCTAGGAATCTCATGGGGTATCATACCTTCGAGGTCGTAAACAAATGGTTTTAGTTTCACGGGCAATCCTCCAATTATATGGATTGGAAGTGTGGAGTCCCTCAGGGTTCTATTTTGGGGCCATTGCTTTCTGATATATATTATTAAATATTGAAACAGATATTATATCTAACAATCTGAACATATCCATTAATAGCAATGTTGCTAATACTAATCCTACAAATCCTACAATTCCTACATTCACTTCACTTCCATATATAAAAGATTGTCCAGGCTCTTTCATTCAGTATGTAATGTCAAAGTAGCAAATAAAACTATTTTACCAATAAGATCAATTTATTCAAAAGTGAAGGATAAAATTCCATTAACTTCCACTTCAAATGTAGTATATAGCATTCCTTGTCAGGACTGTGATAAAAATTATATTGGCCAGACTTCTAGAAGCCTGAAAAGTAGAATCTCCTCACATAAAAGTGATTGTAGACTTCATCCTGAAAGATGTGCTCTTGCTGATCATGTAAACAAATTTGACCATCGAATAAATTATAACTCAACTAAAATATTAGCTAAAGAGACACATATGACTAAGAGAACTTTTTTGGAAATGGCCTTCATATATCAAGACAAAAAATGTATGAATAAAAGAACGGATATAAATCATTTGAGTGAGATTTATTCCTTCTTATTGTCGTTAGACCACACTCTCCATATGAATAATAATATCTCCATAACTACTCAATTGGAAATGTAATTTTTTCCTAACTTACAAAACAACAGTCGTATATTTCAACAGTTGGTACTAGATTACAGTTGGTACAAGATTACAGTTGGTACAAGATTACAGTTGGTACAAGATTACAGTTGGTAACATTGACTTGAAAATTACAGATTTCTTTTCTATTGACAACTGATTTGTGTTGGATACAATCAACAAGTCCTTTGTTTTTCGACTGAAATTTCAAAATTTTCTGTTATTTATATTCGTAAAGTCATTTTTCCTTATTATTTACAATTTTAAGCTGTAATGTCACTATCCAAAGAACTAAGAACATGTCAACTAACCTCACTATAGTTGTAAGTAAAATTTTAATAACATCAAAATGTATAATTGACATAATAATTCTTTGTAGTTCCCTGAAGATGTAAATAAAATTTACGAAAGCTTGGAATAAACTCTATAAAAGAGTACACTTTTGACTTTGCTGCAATCCCCAATATTAACTGGTTTTATTCTTAACTAGTCAGCAACGACTACCCTTTCTATATATATATATATATATATATATATATATATATATATATATATATATATATATATATATATATATATATATATACTTCCTGTCTAGTGAAAACTTCAGATTTGTAATGTGCACCTGTATGCGGTTGATACTCAAATTTATTATAGTTTTCACCCCAGCACGGTAGTAGAGTTGTGACCTTATAAATGAGGAACTTAACAGATTAATTGAAGGTGCAGAAGATCACTGTCTGAGCATTAATTGCAGTAAATCTAATGTTATTGTTTTTGGCAACAAAATTAAATGAAATGAGATTTATGATAGCGTAAGAAGTGTTCTAATAAAAAATGAAGTTCTTCAAAATGTAAGTGAAGCGAAAAGTTTAGGTATAATATTGGATTCCAATTTGAAATTTGAAAAATACATAAATCGTCTTATTCAACGAGCATATATATACTTCACTCTTAAAACTATTTACGGCAATATATATCTTCTTCCTATTCATGTAAAATCAAATTTGTATGAGTCATTAATACTGCCCATATTTTATTATGTAGATGTACTCTATGGTAGGTACATTCTTGTCCAGCCAAACGAAAATACAAAAAGTACAAAATTCATGCTTACGATTAATATTTGGTATTCGCAGAAGAGAACATATATTTCACACAAATTGATAGATAATGGTTGGCTAAATATGAGCAATAGAAGGATATTACATGCTGCTGTTCTTTTTCAAAAAATCATTTTTGATAAAACACCTTCATATTTGCACAGAAAAATCACCTATCGATCTGATATACATAACTTGGATTTCCGATATAAAGGAACCCTTTCACCACCAATCTTCGAACTAGAAATCTTCTTTACTTATCAAATATGTTCAATTTATAATCAGGGTAGGGATCACGAGACTCGACTCGATCAAATCGACTCAACTCGTTATCGCGTCTATGAAGTTCTACACGAACGTCGATCAAATATGGAATCAAGTACTCGATTGTTCTTAACTCTCTAGTTAGGATAGCATATTCCATATTCGATCAACGTTCGTGAACAACTTCATAGACACGATAACGAGTTAAGTCGATTTGATCGAGTCGAGTCTCGTGATCCCTATGCTGGTCCCTACCATGTTCAAATCTTACAGTTTGTAAAGATTCAAGAAGGCCTAAAAGAAATATTTATTTTCAATGCAATCCTAATATACGTACGATAAAAATTTAGCTGTGATTGTTTAAAACTTTAAAGGTTAATAAGTGGATGAATAGTTTGTTTATGAGCTGATTTCATACCATCTCATAAACTGAACTTCGCCTTTGGCTTTGTGTCAATTGCACATTATGTGTATTCTTTCCAATTTATGTATAGAAGCAATAAAGACTTTTACTATTATTATTATTATTATTATCCCTCTCTAAATTATAATATCGATGTCCCTTGAAGACGAAAAATAACCATATGGAAAAATGTTCCGAAGCGGACTTAATTTGTACTTCCAACAGACGTTCTTCTTTAGACAACGATATGACGTCCTCGAAAAAAAATCATTATTTGTATAATCTATGTCCAACGTACTTTGGTCGTACGATATGTACGTCCAAGGGATATCCCTCTTTGACAGCAATTGGATTTTGAAGAATCGAATCCATTCAGAAATGTTCAGTATCATGTACCTCATAACGCAGCAACTTCATTGGCTCCGAGAGCCCTCTGTTGTAGAATGAAAGACGATGGTAGGAGACACTCGACGTTTGATTTGTAATTAGTTTTAGGAGATATCAATCCACCAGCAAGAATGTGGTAATTAACAGGTATTATAGAGATTCAGTTAAATTCTTTCATTCAAATTGAATTTTACAGAAGCTGCAGAACAATCAACCAGTGTCGGATTTACACATTTGCCGCCAGTAGGCTATTCCCGCCCCTACCAACCACTACTAATAGGTATCTGCCGCCCCTAGGACCACAACCCGGTTTTTCGTTGTTTTTATCCGGGAACTAATCAGAACTCTATGAAGAAAATTCTGATCACTTGATGTCTCACAAGTAACATATCCATTCACCTGCATAATTTGGAGGAGGCAGGAAAAACCAAGCTGAGACAAACTGCATACAGTGAATGCCGCCCATACGACATCGTGGGGCCTGTCTTAGGATAGGTGAGGACAGGTTTGCCCGCTCGCTGGAAGCCCCAGAAGGGCTGGAGCGAACCCCAACTCCGGAGCAGTCAAAACTCTCTCCTTTACCTCTACCCTGTGGCGGTATCGGATAGTTTTAGCTGTTTTTATTTATACCTTCGTTATATGAGTGCACTTTTATACCGGTTATTTGAGTTAAATAAATATTTTTGAATTTTGGCCTATACGGCCTAATGAAAAATCCAGGACTGCAATCAACCCAGTTAACACAGACCTCTAGGCGATGTCGCTTTCCTGATTATTTTGGTAACAATCAGCCCTATGCTGTATAACTTCCGTTATGTTTAGCGGTCAGACGTTATCCCAACTTAATGGCAAATTAACGAAAGTGATAAAAAAAATTAGTATAAGTAACTTAATATACAACTTTTTGGTCTCTTGAACTTTCCAAACGGTTTTTGGGCTGACCCCAAGCTGCAGTACAATCTTCCTGGTACTTTATTTCTGGTAGAGCTTCTTCTAGTTCAGGAGTTTTACCGTTTCTGGTCTTCTTCCACCTGTATTGTATCAAAACTTGCAGTTTCACATAATCTTGCACGTAGCGTTCTAAATGTTTCAGCACTTGGAATTAGTCTATTAGGATATCTATTCTGGTAAATTCTCCGTGCTTCTTCCGCATTTCCATTTGCTTATTCATGAATAAAGTACATGTCATACATGTCAGCCATTTCATCGTTAGTAAATTTATTTATGATTCATGATGCTAATTAACAACTCTGAATTTTACTGATAATATTATCACTGTCAGCTGGTCTCCAAAGCAGGTGCTCATGATTGCAATACAGTGGATTAAATTTTTATTTTTCGAAAACGAAGCAAGATATGAAAAAAACACAGGATACCAAAAAGTTTTATTTTTAGTTGCTTGATTAAAAAAAAAATGCAAAAAAAGTCACAGGCGTATTTTTTCTCTCAATATTGTTGGCTATGGTGCCCACTGATAGGCCACAGGATCTAATAATTTAAATCTAGATAGGGCTTAATAAGCGCCTTATCAGTTCCAATAACTGTATACCAAATTTAAACCAAATCAGTTTAAGGAAATTTGTGATATTTTATAATTATTGCATTTTTTTAACTTCAACGCCCTTTATCTCAGAAACGAAGCATCAACTTCGGACATATGTTCATAGGAACTTTTTTTCTTATAACGACCTAACGAATCATCATCTGCACTTTCGTACCATAGTTGGTAATGGTAATGGTAATGTGTGGGGGACGCAAGCGTCAGCGACTAGGCCCCAGTGGGCCCTTTTCGCAATCCCCGGCATCTTCACTCATCCCATGTCGGATACCTACTCGAACCTCTTCGACCTTCTTATGAAAGTCGAAATGTCCTTCCATTGCAACGAGTGCAATTATTCCTCCTTAATAGTAGCAGCTCCAAAGACGTTTTATCTGAGCCTGCCATAAATACCAAATTCGCTCAGGAAGTGGAAGGAGTCCTCTTCTTCCCCACATTCCATGCATAGTGGGTCTGCTTCAACTCTGATGAGAGCCAGGTGCCTCCTGAGGCCGCAGTGACCGGTTAGAACTCCCACCAACAGTCGGAGTTCTTTGCGGCTTAGCTTCAGTATCTTGGCCGTCCTTGCCATGTCGGGCCCCAATATCATCTGCTTTGACTGCCTGCATTCGTCTATCCTTCTCCACTCTTTTCCTAATGTATCAACGGCCCACTCATTCAGTGCCGTTGTTACTTGTCTCCTTATTATGCCGAGTGCGGGTTCGGGCCCGTAGTAGGGTTATCCGGCTCCTTGCTTGGCTAGCTGGTCCGCCTACTCATTGCCTTCAATCCCTGCATGGCCGGGACCCACATCAGCGTTATTTCATTTCCAGTCGCAAGACTCTCCAGTACTGATCTGGTTCTGGTTGCATTCAGAGCTCTTCCATTCTGGTTGGATGGCATACACCTCTGCTTGGAAAACTGTTGTCAGAGAACCTAGCGCATATGCTCTTTTCTCTCCGTTTTCCAGGTAAACTCCTGCTCCGGCTTGCCTTTCCTCCAGTTTGGACCCGTCTGTAAAACAGACCATGCTTTCTGGGGGAAATATCACCCTTTCCTCTTCCCACTCTCTCCTGTCTGGGATCTCTAGCGAGATCGTCCTTTTCCACCTAATTTTATCCTCTGCCTGTATCACTTTGATAGCGGATAGTGGGATTTCTTTCTCCGCTACCACAGCGATTTCGGTATGCCCTGTGTACCCCTCTCCTCGCCAGCTCCCTGAGTCACGCATTCTCAGATAGGACGCCATCGCTTCCTTCTTTATACAAGTTGGAAGCGACGGCAGACCCAGCAGGGCGTCTAGGGCTGCCGAGGGGGTCGTCCTCATCGCGCCGGTTATTCCCCTACAAGCTTCTCTTTGAATTTTTCCCAGCTTGTTGGTTGTGGATATCTGGTCCACTCTTGGCCACCAGACCACTGCTCCATATAGGATTCTGGGTCTGATTATCGCCGTGTAGATCCAGTGAAGGATGTGAGGTTTGAGTCCCCACCTCCCTCCCACTGCCCGGCGCAGACTCCATATAGCGACCACCGCCTTCTCGACTGCTCGATCGACATGTGGTCCCCAAGTTAGCTTCGAGTCCAGAATCACCCCAAGATATTTTATCTCTCTAGCCAGCTCTAGGGGTTTTCTACCCATTACTGCCCAGTCAACAGAGAATGGTCTCAGAGATGGCAGTGGGATTCACATTCATGTTTCAGATCACACCAGTGAATCGCAAAGTGACTTCCATTATTATCGCATAAACGTCTATTCGGTGCCCCGTTGGTCATGTCGAGACATCAAAATGTGATGCAAAATGTGACTCGAAATTAGCCCAATGTGACATTCCATTTATACTTCGGAATCGAATGCACATTGAGACCCTCAATGCAACAATGTGAAATTGAATGGAGTGGTACTTTTTTAAAAATATGCGCTTCACTTTCTGATTCACCTGTGTCAAGAATAAACCAAAGCTCACCATGTTTCAACATAAATAGAAATATTCTTACTAATGAATTACGGTTCATATGGAATGGAATGCTAGAAAACAAATGCGTGAGTTGATTCCGTAGTATATACTTTTCACAAACAATGAAAAATTATCAAACTCTGTCTAAATCATAAAAAACAATATACAGAAATGTAAAAATTCTGTAATTTAAATTCAATCTTCTGGACAGCATTTTCTTTGCGGCGAAATTAGTACCTATCCTGAAAATACCAAATTCTGTAAAATACTGAATTTACCCTCTACCTTCCTACTCACCGTTCCAGTTCTTGAAGGGATGCAGTTCTTGGTGGAAATAATAATTGGGCAATGTTGATGAACACATTTGATTTAAGTATTGAAATAAAAAGAATCAAACAGAACACTATCAGAAGTACCTATAGAATATTTAAAGGATATGGCGTCAACCAAATACAGATTCTACTTGACTCTCGACTCGACAAACAACTCTGGCCATTTTGTGTCATGATAGTGATGTTATGCTCAATTTTGTTACCAACCTAATTGTAATCGACAAAATCTCAATGAAACCAAAATTCATGTTAATGTGCTTTGCAATTTTCTTCACATTTTGTGTTCGAAGCGACACTAACGAGAAGAAAATTGTGAACAATTCATAATATTTGGCATCACTAAGTGGCAACAGTGATGTCTAAATGCAACTTATTTTGTTACCATAATATAATCATGAAAGCAACATCTCCTAGATGTTTGTGTTAACTGGGTGGTGATGATTCTCTTGGTGAAGAGAATCATCTCTGTTTTAGTCGGATTGACTGCGAGGCCGACTTCCTCGCACCACCTTTCTATTTTCCTGCACGCCAACTGCATCCGGCCACAGACCACATCTAGGAAAGGGCCCGTCACCAGGACGAGCCCGTCGTCGGCGTATGCCTGGGCATATAAACCGTTGGCGGCTAGCCTCTTGAGAAGTTCGTCCATGACTAGACACCAAAGGTGAGGGGAGAGACAGCTACCTTGTGGGCAGCCGCCCCTCACCTCGATGTCGGCATGGCTCTCTCCTAGAGACACCGTCACTTTCCTCCGCTCGATGACCGTAGCTACCCAGCTAATCAGCGTAGGAGGGGTTCCCATAATCTGCAGTGCATTGCAGATGACATCTGTTCTTGCCTTATTGAAGGCACCCTCCACGTCGAAGAAGACTCCGAGAGCCCACTCCTTGAAATGGAGTGCCTTTTCTACTCTGTGCACTACCGCATGAAGAGCAGTTTCTGTGGACCGTCCACTGCGGTATGCATGTTGATTATCCTCGAAGGGGTGCCTACTCAGTACTGCCTCCACCAGATACCTATCCACAATCTTTTCCAGAGCCTTCAGTAGAAAAGATGTGAGGCTAATGGGTCTGAAGGCCTTTGCTTGAGTGTAGTCCCTTCTCCCTGATTTTGGGAAAAAACTACTCTAGCTGTCCTCTAGGTCCTTGATACATATCCCAATGCCAAGCTGGCCCTGAAGACGTCGTACCATAGTTAGGAAACACCCTGTGTTTCGACTATGTCGAAATTAACCCCCATTTCCAAGTAAAACTCCAAAGTGGGTTACGAAGCTCATTAATGCTTTGGCAAATAACAGCTACCATAGATTATTAAGAATCAAAAATAACTTCAAAAATAGCCTACTTATCCCAGTTAGTGTTAATGGATAATTTATGAGCGGCCCTGAAACTATCTAATTAACAGTTTTCGTTTTTTTTTTCATAAATTTAACTAAACCTTTAACCACTCAATTCTATAAAATGGCAATTTCGTTAATCTATATTTTGTGAATTTTGAAATAATATGTATTCATATATATTGTTTTTCATCAATTTCACTGGTCACGTTCAATCTTTTGCCTTCACGTTTTGGCACACCCCGTATAGATTATCATTCTTCCAAATGGACTACGGATTCGCGTATATTGTTTAAAGAATCCAAATTGTTATCATTTATTCGTTGGTGTTGTTGTGAATCGGAAATGCTAGTGTGAAATATTTATTGGGTCAGTTGAAGTTTGTTCGAGTTACCATGGTAAGTGAACTAACTCTTTGGGATCATTGCAGAAGAGATAAACCCTGAAATTTTCAGAATTCATTTAGCCTCAATAATGCAGCTGATCATCATTTACAATTTTATCGCTAGAAAAAATGTCTGCATTAACATAGTTATCACATTTATTTGACATACATAAGCCTTCTTACAAACCGAGCATAAATGACAAATGTATAAAATTGAATAATTGTTGCGGTTATCAAAATGAGAACAGTATCAGCACCTACCAGGTTATTTCAGAAAGGTGAAGCAAAGGTTGGGAAACGAAGACCACATGTGAACACCCACTTTGGCCACGTTTATACAGGGTGTTATGTAATAAGTATCCAATATTTTACAGAACGATTCCTGAGTTATTTATAAGGTAAAAAGTTCATATAAACATGGGTCCGCGAGGCCTTCAGTTTTGAAATATAGTGTGTTGAAAATTTATTTTTATTTTGGTTTATCGCAAATAATTTTTAAAACAATGTCGATATTTGGACGAAAATTGGTATTTGGGGACTTTTTAATATGATAAATTCAAATTTGATCTTTGTTCGGCACTTAATTGTATGGGGTGCCACCTACAGGTCTTTGTCTCTTTTGGGGAGGCACAACTTTGTCGTGCATGTATGTATTACATTTTCTATGAGAAAAATTTATTCTCCTATCATTTTTACGTGAAAAAGGTATGCTGTCAAAAGTCGCTACGAGCAGCCGTTTTGGCACAATTGCAATTTGAATTTTTTTTGCGTGCCTGGATGCTCTAGTAATGGTTCGATTTCAATTTCTTCAACAGATTATTGAAGTAGAAGTATAGTCCCACAAAACGTATATTCTCATTGAGCGCTACAATGCTGCGAAATGGATGAAAAATGCTTGCAAACATGACTGAAAACGGTAGAGCCAAGCGGTCGAGTAGAAGGAGAAACCAGGAGATGAGGGGAAGCATATTATCACGTATCCCGTTCACAAGAAGAATTCCCCTCATCTCCCTGTCTCTCCTACTTCTCGACCGCTTACGCGGATTCGGCCGTTTTCAGTTATGTTTGCTAGCTTCAATTTCGTAGCATTCTACTTTCAAAATCTGTTTGAGAAATTGAAATTGGTATGCTGCAAGATAGTGCAAAAAAAGTCAAATTGCAATTGTGCCAAAACTAAATTTCCGACAATGCCTGTTGACAACTTGAAAAATGGCGGAGATGTGAATTTTTAAAAATTGAAAAAACTTCAAATATAGCCTACTTATCCCAGTTAGTGTTGATGGATATAATATGAATAGCCCTGAAACCGTCTAATTAATTAATAGTTCTCGAATTATTTTTCACTTTCATAAATTTAACCAACCCTATATCCACTCAATTCTATAAAATACAAATGCTCCCGATTTCGTAAATCTATATTTTGTGGATTTTGAAATAATAGTGTGTGTTTATAATTATTATTTTTCATTAATTATACAGGTCACGTTCAATCTTTTGCATTCATGTTTTGGCACACCCCGTATAGATTATCACTCTTCCAAATAGAGTACGTATTCGCGTATATTGTTTAAATAATCGAAATTGTTTTCATTTATTCAGTGGTGTTGTTGTGAATCGGAAATGCTAGTGTGAAATATACAGTGTGTCCATTTAGTGCGTAATTCTTCGATATCTCGAAAGCCATTATCACTAGAAATTTCTTCCGTTACTAAAGATACCCATTTCAAAAATATTTTCAACAATACTGGGTGTTTTATAAAAGCGGGACGACTCAGAGACGAGTTTTTTTTTTAAATACATCACCCAGTATTTTTTATTCGAAATCTATTCCAAAGGTTTACCTATACATCGCTGTAAAAACAATTGAAACCGATTACGGCGTTGCCAAGTTATAATTGAAAAACCTATTTTTACTACTATTGAAGGGTCATGTTGAATTGGGCATGGAATATTCATTTATCTAAATTTTTTAAATATTTTTGGCATACGTTAGTAGCAAGGAATCACGTTCACCAATCCAGTAATTTTGAGACATGATCCTTTGCAGGGTGCTGAAATTTGCATTTTGAATATTGTAAGATTCAGACGACGTTCATTAGAATTTTTCAAATGGAACACCCTGTATTTTTCTTCACAAATTTATTCCGACATCTTTCGCCTTTTTATCGTTGAAAAAAGAAACAAAATCGGTTGCGGCGTTGTCAAGTTATGAGTAATGTCTTTATGTTTATCACTATCTCAGGGCTACTTATAAGGCATGGTTCCTTTATTTAATTTGATGGTGGGAATATTGCCTGCCACATGACAATCGAGGTTCTACATAGATTATTCAGGTATTTTTGCGATGTGTATTGTTCAAATTTGAAATATTCCGTAATCTTGTTACTTATGATTTAAATCATATGTACCTATGTGAAACAAACAAACATGTCAAAAGGAACGTCTGCTTTTAAAACAGTGGTCTGAAGGCCGTCAGAATAGTGGTCTAAAGGCAGTTCATCCACTGGCCTGCTCAAACAGTTGAAACTAATTCAAAGTGTTTCTATTTTAATTACATTCTTTAGTTATTTAATGATAATAATAAACGTCCTTATTATTTTCAATCGGAAATTAAATTATAAACTTTCACAATAGTCATATAAATAGTGATTTAAAATGAAAGGGGAAGTTCAGTTTTCGTGGACAGAGCGCACACGAAACTTGTTCTTCCACTTATCCATTTATCATCTAGTCTCCCAAAAATCCCACTGGAGCACAATTATACACTGAAAAATACCTGAAATATTCACACACACACACACGGAAATCTTCAAAATTGTTCCCTATAAGTATCTCTGCGCGTCCTACCTTCTCAGTTAGCCATGAAAAAAAAAATTGATCGTTTTGTTGACCCTTTCGTTTAATTCAGTTTCGCAAATTTTAAGTGTTTGATGTTAAGTGTTTGAAATGAACTATTCTCAGGAAGAATTGATAAGCATGGTGTACACTTATTTGGGAGAGAAATTTTTGATTTCTATTCAAAATTATCTTTCCAACAATGTATCACACTTTGTATTTTACATTTTATTTGATGGAGGAAACGACAATTGAAATTTCAAATTGAAAGAATTGTAGTAGGCTACGATATTTTGTGTAATATTCATTTTGACTTCAATAATAATTCATTCGAGATGATGAAGAGAACGTCAAATTTCAAATTATTAGAATTGCAGTAGAACTGGAAGAATTAATAATTCTTAAATGAAAACCTTAGTGTGCCATGGAAACGTTTGAATACATTTGTTTGTAACTGTGACAGTTAATAATTCTCAATAGTTGTGTGCGTGTCAGAGAAACGAACATTCAAGAATGAATAACCGTGAAAATGATGATAACTTCAGTAATCAAGAGAAATTGGACATGATACTGATTTATGGAAACTGCGAAAATAATCGTCGGGATGCCCTACTATACGTGCATACAGAGAGAAATACTCTGATAGACAAATGCCAAGCGCTATGTATCACTCCATAGAAAGCGTACTATCTTTAAAAGAAAAAATGATACGGACGAAGAGCATACTGTTGCAGTTTTACATAGAAGAATATCTATGGACGATGGTTTTAGAAAGAGTGGTGGTTGTTGATCCCCATATCTCTATTAGAAACATATACTGGGAGAGTTTTATCCGCTCCCACTAGCGGCAATTTAATTACCGCCTGTTTTAACGGGAATTTATCTTCGAGTGGAATTTTACATACCACGTATTATATCACCTTGGATATTTACTCTGATCAACTCTGTGCACTTCTTCGATGTACCTTTACGTTGTGACATAATTTTACGATGGAACTTTACATTGTTATATTACTTCAAAACAAAAATTTGCATTAAAGTTTTACATTGTAATATTACGGTTTGATTCTCTAAAGTGAATAATTTGCAGTTGAATTTTACATTGTAATATTACGGTTTGATTTTCTAACTTGAAAAATACACTCCGATGTGAATTGGCTATGGAATTTCATAATGTGGGATTACATTATCATGAATTTATAAATTGAGGTCCTAAAGTAACGGATACATTCATTTTCTACCTTATTAGCCATATTCAAGAAGAACCCTGAAATACGTCGATTTATGTTTTCGAAAAGACACTCTGGGACATGAAAAAATCGTTGTATATTCAATGCACCCTAATTTTTTTTGGTTCATTTACCAACTGTTGTTTGTCATACGTATAGACAATTGAATACCTTTCGAAATGAGGTATCACTTGACCGCCTATTTCTTTTAGAAAAATTGGGGGATGATGGCTGCCACTTTGGGGGGGGGTGAAGTAGCGGCGATTTTTTTTGTCACAGAATATCTTTTTGATGTGTTTCGAGGGTTTTCTTGAAAATGCATAATAACGTAGAAAATGAATTTATCCGTTACTTTAGGACCTCACTGTATATTTTTGCATTGTATGGGTAGGTACATTTTGTCATTTATTCAACACACCATAGATGAATCCATCAATTTGAGAAATTTTTCTCCAGATCACCAATGCACTTCATTATATTATACTCGATTTACGTTTCACTAATGAAACTAGCTTCATCAAGACTGATAATAGTCTCCAGATAAGTATTTATAGCAATAAAGTGTTTTGGTGAAGTGGAGATATATTGCTCAAATTTTTGAAGAAATCAACGTTTCCAAAATGCTCAACATTTTTTCATCCACTTCTATTCCTTTATTAACCACTCGGCTGAGTGGCAGACATATTGAATCCGTATTATCTGGGTAAGAATCGTCTAGCACACTTCATGTATGTACTAGAAAACAGTAATTGAATCTGTGGCGTTCAGTCGTAAAACAAAAATTCTATGGTTTATAAGTATAAACAGATTATATCCTTGTCTTCATTATCTTACGATATTACATTCAATTATGTACAGTTCTCTTCAATAATTGGAAATAAAAATATATTTCAAACATAAACTGAATATTTAATTCCAATATATCAAAAAACTGAAAACATTTTCGAATAATACATTGCATATTATAAACTAACATTAATCATTATTAATATATTATACTTAAAGATTTATGGGTTAGTCTTCCTATTCAGTGCGATTGTCCTAAAACAAAAAAAGTGGTATTATACAACAAGCCAAAGGCTTTCCATCGTCTTGTTAATTCTTGAAACAGGACAGAGACCAATAAAATTCAATTTAAATTATCATAGAATATGGACTATTATTCGACAGCTAGATGCTTTCTAGTCGGGAAAATGTCATTTTACAATGATGGAACAAGTACTTGTGGAGTTTTTGGTGTACGTTTTTTTTTTGAGAATTCGAATTTTTGGGAGCAAGTTTCACAAATAAATTCAGCAGCAGCCAACATTTTCTAAAAAAGTGGGTATATGTTAGGAAAAAACTACCGAGGAATTTATTGGTTTCTCCATAATTTGGGATTCATTAATCGAAAGTTACACGTTTCAAAACATAATAACCTTTAGAAATCAAAAGTTTTGGTGCTATTAAGTAATTTTTCATATGCAGCTACTCAATTCAACATATGATATCGCTGTTTCCCACAAATCACATTGTGATTTTTAGGTTATGTTTCTCAATTTCATTAGATATTTAGATATTATGAAGAAGAAACCTGAATGCGATCTCGTAAATATCAAGTAATGATTTTAATTGTGTAATTGTGTATTGGTGATGCAATGCACAAAATACAGACATTACTTATTACTTGCAATACCTCAATACCTCAGTTGGACACAAAAAAGAATGAACAGGAACGTGTAGGAGCTGACTTTACCCTGTGGATGCGTAATTTTACAACCAACGCGAAAATTTACGACAAGACGGATGTACATTCCAGTTGCAGGTGGATGTTCTCATAGTCGAGGGATATTCACACAATTATTTTCAGTATATCGAAGGAAATTTTACGCGGTGAATGAAATGTCATTTCAAGTGCGTATAGATACACCTTGTAATTTAAAAATTGAACGATAGAAGTAAGATTCCCATGAATCTGAAATAACGTTCCACTCTAAGCATTGAAAAAATACATTGCAAATTTAAAACAATTTTCTCAGTGTAGAACAGGAGAGCGGTATTTCTCGTTCATCAGTTCAACGCATTCTCAAAATTGCCAAATTCAAACCATTTAAAATTCATCTGCATCAAGTATCACTACCCACAGATTACGAGAGGAGACTTGCGTTTCTTGCTTGGTTTAGCTACGGCACGTGAAGATGGTATTATCAGTTTGATATTGTGGTCAGATGAGAGTCGTTTCCATAATAATGCAACTGTAAATCGACATAATTGTCATTATTGGTCGGAAAATAATCCACATTGGCTAAGACGAACCAATTTTCAATTTATCTGGGGTGTCAAGGTATGGTGCGGCATTATTTATTGATGGATTCATTAAGGACCAGAATTCTATGATGTTACGTTGTCGTTAACTGGTCGAATGTACCTAGAATTCATTCGGGATGAACTTGCTCATTTTCTTGAAAATAATCCTTTACAAATGCGTAAAAACATTCATTTTCAACAGGATGGTGCGCCCCCCCATAATGCTATTAGACCGGGATCCCACGCTTATTTTCAAAATTGATTAATAACAGGCTGAATCTTCCTGAGTAGCTTCATTTTTCCTCTACGAAAATTCTTGATAGTGGTAGCTAATAAACTGCGCAGGCGTCAATCATGTCGATTTGGTGAGTGAAAAAAATTCATTAATAACAGTTACAGCCGTATGCATAGTCAATCGCCAGCGACTCGCCAGAGTTTCGCCGTTCGCTACACAAGGATTATAATGCACAGTCCAGCTCCAAAAAAGTGACAACTACGCGATAGTCACATTTTGGAGAAACGCTGGCGATGTACCACTTTTTTGGAGCTCGACTGTGCATTATAGTTCTTGTGTATCGAGCGGCGAAGCTCTGGCGAGTCGCTGGAATTGACTATGCATACGGCTGGTAGTTTTTCAGTTGAACCTCAAGATAATTCGATAAAGTACTCGAAAAAACTTTTGTCCTACAAAATGGATTGTAGGACTGAAGAATCCCCCACTCCCAACATGTACCAATGACGTGGTTATAAAAATTCATTAATAACCAGCGGATTTTTTTACCGTTGCTTGGTTAATATTTGTATAATTGAATGGTTCTATTGTCCTACAAATTGAATGGTAGGTGTTCCCAGTCCTACGCTCCGAACATGTCAATTCCATGGTAAAAACAAATTTACTAATAACTGTAGGACAATGATAACATATGAAAGGTAAGTGTATCCTCCACCTAAATAATACAGTGTCCTACAAAAAAACGGATATGTATCGCTAGTCCTACAAAATTTATTCAAAATTACGAATTATTTTGAAATTGTGGTTTAGCTCATTTAATGTACTTTTATTCGTGAAGTAATGTTACTTTCAATGTATAATTGTTTGTTCAATTCAAAAATATCATAATTTACGTGAAAAGTTTATGAAATAAGTGGGAAATTTTGTTTACCTTTCATAATTTTTATAAACATATTGAAAACAACAATAACAAAGTAAAAACGTTGAAATAATCAATCTGCCCTCCGGGGCGGCTTAAATGAAGTCGCATGCGCTTCAAAACAGATGCAGGGTAACTCGGAAAAACCTGCAACAGCACATCGTCGTGTGGAGAGCAGAAATTTATAATTGAAAACTTTCAAAGAGGTCAGACGAATTGTGAAATTGTGCTCTACGGTAAAATAGGATGTATGGTATATCCAGAGGCCTCAAAAAGTCCAGTTCGAAAGAGGTATTATATTTTACGGGGGTCAAGTGGCCAAGTAGTTAAATTACCGATCTTTTATCCACTCTGGTAGTCGGTCGTGGGTTCGAAGCCTAGCGACTGTTTATATTTCTCTGATGGCTCGAGAAAGTGGAAAAGCACGTAAAAAGTGAGAATTCGTTAATCCTTGGCTCTCACAAGTTTCTTCTTTTGAGGGCTGTCCTTCGTAAGGGAACGACATCTGGTTAACGGAAAAATTAATTTCAAACAACAATGTATGCAACTATCATCAAAGGACTCTGCACACTTAATGAAAAAAAGTCTTACTATGAAAATGGCTGAATTTTTGGTATGTTGTAGCTGAAGCTATTCTGAGTAAAAGTCTCCATTGGCCCTACTCGATCGTATTACCAGATACGGCGCTAGAGGGCGACACATCATCCATTTTGAGATTTTTGGAAGAATTTGAATGTATAAAAAAATATCAATATACCATTCATATCCAATATTGAACTAGTGAGCGACTGGTCATTACTGTCATTCGTGAGAAATATGTTTCATAATACAGAAAAAACCAAACTGTTTTTCTACAAAGTAGTCAATAATATAATCAATTCTCCTGTGTATGAATAGAATTTGTAAAATAAAAATGATAATGTTATTGATATTCATCTATTTCTTTGAACAGTGTCTTGTCATGCTATGAAATGCAACACCCTTTGTGAAATATAATTTCTCATTCGAATGGAGGAATGGAGGGACGAACTACAAATTAGATTTAATGTGTTTATTTCTAAAAAAAATCGATTTCGAATTAAAGCAAAAAAAATCAAATCGATTCATAATATCATATCAAAAATGAGGATAAATGTGCCTACTTACAAAATATTTTGATTTTTTATTTCAGAAGGTATGATCAAAATATCTGTAGGCTTGTTAAGCCTGTGGCTTACGGTCAAATAGATTGATTTTACTGCCTTGAAATGAAGTTAATTCAATTGGTTTGTTTCACCATGAGCTTCAGATTTGGGTAAAACTAATGGTTAACCATACAATTTTTGCGCTCACCAAATCAACATGACTTTCGCTTACGCAGTTCATTAGCTACTGATATCAAGAATTTTCGTGGAAATGACAATTTCGGAGCGTAGGACTGAGAACACCTACCATTCAATTTGTAGGACAATATTACCATTCAATTATACAAATATTAACCAAACAATGGTAAAAAAATCCGCTGGTTATTAATGAATTTTTATGACCACGTCATTGGTACATGTTGGGAGTGGGGGACTCTTCAGTCCTACCATCCAGTTTGTAGGACAAAAGTTTTTTCGAGTACTTTATCGAATTATCTTGAGGTTCAACTGAAAAACTAACTGTTATTAATGAATTTTTTTCACTCACCAAATTTACATGATTGACGCCTGCGCATTTCATTAGCTACCACTATCGAGAATTTTCGTAGAGGAAAAAGTTGGGCGTCTCGGCAAAATGAAGCTACTCAGGAAGATTCAGCCTGTTATTAATCAATTTTGAAAATAGGCGTGGGATCCTGGTCTATATAGCGGTAAGGAATCATTTAAATGAAACATTCGGAGATATATGGATCGGCACACACGGACTGATAAGATGGCCTGCAAGATCTATATATTTAACACGCAGGATTTCTTCCTTTGGGGGGTATTTGAAAGATCGTGTGTACCAGACTCCTCCTATTGATTTGGAAGATCTAAAAAACAAAATAAGGAATGAATGTAGAGACCTTAATGCTGAGGTGTTGAGAAGTGTTACTTCTCGTGAACTACTCCACCGAGCTGAAAGATGTGTAGAAGCAGTTGGTCAACATTTCGAACATATGCTTTAGTTATTATATTCTTGTGCCCCCCTTCGTTGTAATTTTTTGTTTCTTTTACATTCTTTGTTTGACGTTCGGTAAAATACATACTTAGTTGATTTGAGGAAAGTTTTTTATTGATGACGATTATAAATGAGAAATATTTCCTTTTCTATGTTCATGCAAAAAACAAAACTTTATCGAACTATGTTTGGTGGAACACTGGTTCTTTATTGCACTGAGTGCAATAATAGTTATTTATGTATCAAGTGAGTAAAGTGATACTTTTTTTACGAGTAGGAGATGTTGACGCACGACGCCATAGGCGGAGTGCGGCAATTCCTACGAGTAAAAAAAACACTTTACTCACGAGTTTTATACAATATTTTTTTACAACTGTCAAAAAAAGAAAACAACCAATGTTTTTATACTATTTAATACCTACTTTTCATCATCATTCAATTTATTTCAAATTAACAACACAAAAAAAAATAAACCATAGAAATACAAAAAGATAGAATCAATTTTTCCGTCCCAGGGTTCATTTCGAAAAATTGATGTTGAAAACACAATTAATTGCATTATTGCCAATGGAAATTCTTTCAAATATGCAATCAATTTCGCATATTTGCTTATGTCAATATTATTATATATTAATATCGTGGATTTCAGTATCTAATAACTGGACCATAGAGATGAACATTTCATTTTCTTGGATTTATCTTCGAAATAGGCGAGCAATACTCTCTCTGTAAAGCTCATACTCATACTCATATTCTTTCAAATACGTCTCCTTCGATTTTTCTGGTAGCAAATTTATTACCGCTGCTTTCGCACTATCTACGATCTCCTCTGGTGTGGTGTTTAACTCATCATCGCTTTCCATTTTCGAAGGTACTTGATTCGTAATTTCGAAAGATTGTGAGAGATGCAATTTACTAATTTGAAATAAGTACTGTCACATTGACACATTCAGGGTTTCGTTGTTATTCGAATCAGTTTGTCAGTGTTGTTACCTAGACAACCGTTAAAAAATAGTATATTGTGTATCTAGTAGTAAAAGCAATACATTCCCGGACGACAATGTAAATTGTTGGCCGAGGCGTTAAGCCGAGGCCAACAAGCATTGAAGTCTGGGAATGTGCTTTTACTACGAGGTACACATACTATTTTTTCTGAAATCGCAATCAGCATTATCGAAAACTAAGGAATTCTACATATTGTTTGCGTGAATTCAATAACTATCTAAAATGTAAACAAGGCGGCAAAAATTTACTCGGATCGTTTTCTGTACGGGAAAGTACTTTCCCGTACCGTTTAGGTCCGAGAACGGTCCGGGAAAGTTCGTTGCTTAGCAACGGACTAAAATACTAGATTAGCGTATTTTGAGGCCTGAAGTTGCTCCGAGAAAGTGGGCATTCTTGAACAATTTCAGAAAAAGTGTACTTTTTTAACGCTTTTCCGTGTAATACTGAAATCGTAATTTGATATCAAAATATTCATATACTTTAGAAACTCAAAACTACACAAAAAAGTGCACTTATTTGACAGTTGTAGAAAAAGACTTATATTGAATTATCTGTCATTCTACTATAGCGTGCTGTCATCATGACAGATATAAACTTTCAAATCGACACCAAATTTATCCCATTTTCTGTGAGATTGTATTACGTTTTAAATAGTTGCATGTTACATATTTGGACGTTTACAATTTGTTGAAAATAAAATTAATTCCTTCGAATATCAACGGAATTACACAAAATGTTTTTGTGTTACTTTTAGCAAATAGATTTAAATAAACAATGTCTTCCTTACAGTTTAGTGCCATCTAAATGAAACATTTTTTGGTTTTTGCATGAACGTAGAAAAAATATTGTATGCAACTAGTGCAAAAAGAGTTTACTGCTGTCCAACTCGGCCTGGCTGCCTCGTTGGACAATGGACCTTTACATTTATGAAAAATAAATTGCAAAAATCTTTCAAATCGATAGATTCTAGTCTAAAACGTCTATTTAACAAAGAGTTCCACTATATTTTTTTTAATTTGAGAGAATATCTCATTTGAAAGTGTGCCGCTGACGTCACGTTCATCGGAAACAACCCCCACCATAATCCATGTTCAGAAACATTCAATACCGTTCTCCTCAAAAATATAGATTCTAGCTTGGTATAAGCCATTGAGAAATAATTGAAACTTCGTCACTTGATCAACTCATAGAAAAAATCCACAAACTAGCTACTTTTTATTGTATTTGTAACTTTCAAATTTCCTGAACGGACCATCCTTTCGATGAAGAACGAGCATTGACAACACCGCAAATCATTATGACAGTTCTCATGCAACAAAAGTGATCTCGAGATTTGAGGTTAATGTTTGTTTTTTTTTTACATTCGACATTTAACTGATACATTCATTAATACTGTAGCGAGGTGTTTGCGAGTTTGGATAATTTACCGAGGGTAGAGTATGAGATGATTGACTCTTTCTATTTAACAAATATGAATTTATTTTTTGCAATGACTTAAATTTCAAATCGTTCCTTGAACGCTGCTTTAATACAGTAATATTCAGTTGGAAATGTTCTTCACAAAAACATAATTATATTTCCGCTTTTTACACAATGTTTATTCATTGCTTCGAACCACATTTTACAATTTTAGGAACATAAAAAATTGTTTATTAGAATATTCACTGGTTCTCACACAACCAGGTAGGGAGCACCTTTTCGACATGTTCACAGTTATTGTAGGGATACAGATACAGGAATTAGGAAAACAATTCAGAGCACAAACAACAAAAACATTTCAAAACTTTGAAAACCGCATTAACCTCAAAAAATAGATCAAGTAAGGCCTGTTCGTTTGCAGCATACATATTTTATGGAACTGCTCTACTTGTATTGAATATTAAAGTAGGCAAACGAGTTAAACAGAGACAAACGATTCTTATTGATTCTCCGTGATACAAAGGAACGAACCCATCTGGTATCAAATGACAACTATCATACAACACATATTCAAACTTTTACAACGTTGCCAAGTCTAGTTTTGATGAACGTGACGTCACGAAACCACTTTTCTTCTGATTATACGGAAACTAGCAGTATGAAAAAATAAATAAAAATTCCCGAGTGATATTAGCGTATACACTTTCTAATTACAGTGTTCTCTCATATGTCGTGGAAAGGTCCATTTCACGTCGAGAGCAATAAACACCTATTTTTTGCACTCGTTGCATAAATAACTTTTATAAATTGGTCAATAGTACTGTTGATGTGATTATCATAATCGTTATCAAATTAAGGTATAATTGTTCATAAATTATCAATTATTATTGAAGTCAAAATCAAGATTACACAAAATTTCGTAGCCTACTGCAATTCTTTCAATTTGAAATTTTAGTTGTCGTTTTCTCCATCAAATCAAATGTAAAATACAAAGTGTGATACATCGTTGGAAAGGTAATTTGTAGAAATCAAAAATTGCAAAAAATATACAGGGTACTATTTGAAATAAAAAAGTTAGAGTCACTTCCGGTCAAACCGAAAGTGGCTTTCAATTTTTGTTTTTCTCTTTTAAAGGTTCCTTGAAAGAATTGGAGATAACAAAATTTTCAAATTTGTATCTTTTGAAATGGCTGAGATAATCCGTTGGAACATGTATACCGAGACAACCGGTATAGTCAGAACCAGAAGTAGGTGAAAATGTTTGCGACGAAACACCCGCTAACCCGACCGATCCAGGATGTTCAACAATGGTCCATTTAGTTCGTAATTCTTCGATATTTGGGAAGCCACAACCACTAGAAGAAAACTTTGGGCAACAAACTTCTTCGGTTACTGAAGTTACCCATTTCAAAAATATTTTCAACATAACCAGGTGTTGAATAAAAGCGGCGAGAGTTTTTTTTTTAAATACAACACCCGGTATTTTTATCCGAAATTTGCTCCCCCAAGTTTTACCCTTGAAATGCAGTAAAAAAATCAAAATCGGTTGAGGTGTTGCCAAGTTATAATTGATAAACCATGGTTTATTCATTTATCGAAATTTGGCCAACATCTTTGGCATACAGTAGTGGCACGGTTTCACGAACACGAATCCAGTATTTTCGCGACATATTCCGTTACAGGGTGCTTAAATTTGCATTTTGAAAATTGTGAAATTCAGACCATTTTCCTTTGAACCTTTCAAATGAAAAACCAAAAACCCTTTATTTCCTATCAGATCTCTTTCGCCTTTTCATCGCTGGAAGATAATCAAAATCGTTTGCGGCGTTGTCAAGTTATGAGTAATTTCGTAATGTTTATCACTATCTCAGGGCTATTTATAAGACCTTTATTTGATTCGATTGTGGGATAATTGCCTGCCACAGGACAATCGAGGTTCTACATAGATCATTCAGGTATTTTTGCGATATGTGCATTGTCCAAATATGAAACACTCCGAAATCTTGTCAGTTTTGATATAAGCACGTGAAACAAACAAATATGTCAAAAGCCAATGTCTGCCTTTAGAACAGTAGTCTAAAGGCCCTCAGTACAGTGGTCTGAATGCAGTTCATCCACTGGTCCTGCTGTATTTTAACTGCATTCTTTACCCAATCTTCCTAAAAAATCCAATGAGTACAATTATACACTGTAAAATACCTGACCCCGCAAACTCCTTATGGAATTTGGGTCCCGGTGCATTTTTCTGAATTTTTGGTTTGATGTAGTCCATGTAATTCTCAACCAATGTGACCATTGCGCCAACCCAAAAAAATGAACAGTTTTGCTGCTAGGGGGCGTTGAAATCACCCCTTGGGCTGATTAGACTATTTATTTTTGAATCCGTTAATAATATTTTCAATTGTTTCAATGTTACCAATGTTATACAATATTGTGCTGTTTTATAAAAAAATTCCTACACCCCCTTTCTTCCCCCCAACTCCTATTACGAAACGCAAAAAAATATATTTTTTGAGTGCCTTTAAATGTATCGTCGAATGTTTAAATATGCCTGAAAAAGGGAAATAGCAGTTTTTATGATTATCCCACCACCCCCCAAAGGGCACAAAATGAAAAAAATTATGTGGATTTTTCTGAATTTTTAATATGTTCCAGTTCAAGTAATTTTGAATAAAAATTAATTGGGCGACAAACCCCAAAAATTAATAGTTTTGATGCTAGGGGGCGTTGAAACCATACCTTGCTCAGAATAGACTATTCATTATTATAGACCGAAACAATATCTCTACGTATTTTAGTTTAAATTAGGTTGAACAATTGTTCAATTTTTTATGAAAAAAATCTTAAACCTCCCCCTCTCCCCCTACCCCTATTTTATTACATGTGAAAAATTTATAAATACGTAGAGATAGTGTTTCCGCCTATAATAATGAATAGTATATTCTGAGCAAGGTATGATTTCAACGCCCCCTAGCATCAGAACTACTCATTTTTGGGGTTTGTCACCCCATTAATTTCTATTCAAAATAATTTGAATTGTATCATATTAAAATTTCAGAATAATCCACCGAATTTTTTTCATTTTGTGCCCTTTGGGGGGAAGGGGGGATATCATAAAAAACTACTATTTCCCTTATTCAGGTATATTTAAACATTCGACGATACATTTAAAGGCACTCGAGAATTTTTTTTGCGTATCGTAATAGGAGTTGGGGGAAAGAAGGGGTGGGGGTAAGATTTTTTTTTAAAACAGCACAATATTGTGCAACAATGAAACAAGTGAAAATACTGTTACCGGTTTCAAAAATAAATAGTCTAATCTTCGCAAGGGGTGATTTCAACGCCCCGTAGCAGCAAAATTGTTAATTTTTTTGGGTTGCCGCAAATTCCATAAGGAGTTTGCGGGGTTCTTTGATATTACCTGGTAAACTGGTCCCATCATCCGTAGTGGCGCAAAATCTTCAATATTAATTTTGTTGACACTTTCGTTTAATTCAGTTTAGAAAATTTGAAGAGTTTGATGTTCAGTGTTTGGAATGAATTAATCTCAGAAAGAATTGATAAGCATGGCGTATACTTTAGGAGAAAGCCATGGAAATATATGATCGTACAAGAAGTGTAAATCTAAAATCTAAAACGAAAAAACTGTTTTTACAGTAGAAAATGAACTAACAATCGCTCTATCAGTAACTGAGGAAGACAGAATTCGTGATGCATTTCGAAGTGTAACACCTATTATGTTAAAACAGACTTCTTCTGGGAGATCGTTTAGTAGTGTTCTCCCTCTGCTCGCTAGGTGGAGCGGCCTAGAAACCGCTTCATCGCGTGAACCAGAGGTGACGAAGCAACGGAGTGTCATAATCTGCCAGAAATACTAAAGTTTTTGAAGTTTAGAAAAATACTCGGAGAGTATATCTGGAGGCGAGAGCTCTAATAAGCTCCGCCTACCAGTAAATTGTTATACCATTGGCCGACTAAAATGTTCGGCCAGTGTATAAATAAAGGCTCAAATGAATGTTTTAGGCAGTCATCCAGGAGCCGCCCGAGGGCTCGGACAATTCCCAGGAGAGAAGCCCTCACTTCTGGATGGCTCAGTAGTGCTAAGTGTCAAGTGTAAATAGTATTTCTGGTTTTTAGCGATCTTCGGCCTGGCATGCGAATTAATGGAACCTCGTTGGTTGGCAACACCAACAATATCGAGAAAGAATTCGTATGTCAGACGCGTTCCTGCTGGTTTTCCAAATAAATGAAGAGCTCCGGAGTTGCTGAGATTTTGCGACGATGCTGTACTTCGGATAGGCGGTCTGAGCTAGCCGGAAGAGGCAATGCGTCCTAACTTCCAACTATCCGAGTGCACGCATTTGTTGACATGGCGCCCAACGTGGGGCTAGTAAACAGGAGTTTACGACCGTTTCCAGTGGGAGACGGGGCCCTCGAAGAACTTAACAACTTTTTCCAGTAACCCGGACTTGAAGATACTTATCGGAAAGTTTTCTTGGATGCACTTTCGGAATGAATCTGAAGCGAGTTATGCCAGTGGAATCGAGGATGCCCATATCCTTCGTGGGTTCGATGGAAGTGTCCATTCCACAGCCAGCTAGTTGTTCCCAAGCCAGGAGGCTGGGGTAATTTGACACAACGAGAGTTGCCTCACCAACGGTTGGTTGTCCTAGCCAGTGGGCAAGGGCGAAGATGTATCCCTCTTTGGAAGCTGGATAATGAGCGAATGTGGATATATGGCACATCCCATAAAAGTTTCGCAAAGGAGTAACCTGGAATTCCTACGATAAGCCTGCAACAACATCTGCAAGATTTGGATAGCCAGTAGCTGTAACATAGTTCTCTTTTAGGTTTTATTTTTAGGTACACGTTCGAGAGAACTGGCCCTTTTCAGGGCAAATCCAACGACGTTCCATCCGCATGCCAAGCGATCCCTTAAAGGGGGGCCGTGTCATAATCTGCCAGAAATACTAAAGTTTTTGAAGTTTAGAAAAATACTCGGAGAGTATATCTGGAGGCGAGAGCTCTAATAAGCTCCGCCTACCAGTAAATTGTTATACCATTGGCCGACTAAAATGTTCGGCCAGTGTATAAATAAAGGCTCAAATGGCTGTTTTAGGCAGTCATCCAGGAGCCGCCCGAGGGCTCGGACAATTCCCAGGAGAGAAGCCCTCACTTCTGGATGGCTCAGTAGTGCTAAGTGTCAAGTGTAAATAGTATTTCTGGTTTTTAGCGATCTTCGGCCTGGCATGCGAATTAATGGAACCTCGTTGGTTGGCAACACCAACAATATCGAAAAAGAATTCGTATGTCAGACGCGTTCCTGCTGGTTTTCCAAATAAATGAAGAGCTCCGGAGTTGCTGAGATTTTGCGACGATGCTGTACTTCGGATAGGCGGTCTGAGCTAGCCGGAAGAGGCAATGCGTCCTAACTTCCAACTATCCGAGTGCACGCATTTGTTGACAGGAGTGTGTAATGATTTGGACGGGGAACAGACGGCTTCAGTGCTGTCTGTGTTGACCTACCCTTGCACTGATGATAGGCAACAACCTCGAAACTAGTCTGCAGGTTACAAGGGCACTTGCAATTGCGTCCTCTGATGCTTTGAGGAACGTTGCACATGTATCTGTTAGATTTAATTCAATACCCGTCCTGGTCTTAGCCAGGGTAGTATTTGTTTTCTGCCAAGTACTTGCCATAATAAGCCTACGTAGTAGGTGTATATGGGAGTAAAGTGTTCGTTACCCTATCATGTTGTTCAACGTTAGGGAACATTTTAGAATACGACTTGAAGCTTGTATCAATCAGAATGGAAGATATTTCGAACAACATCTGTTCTTGTTTTTCTTCTACCTCAACCTCAAATAGTATTATTTGGAATACTCAGTATTCCATTTCTGGTGGGAATTTAGCAAAATTATAAATAAATTCAAGGTATATTTGATGGTGGCGATGTTTGACATGCCATTACACAAGTAGTAGAAGTATATTATGAAAAATTAATTCATAACCTATTCTATTTGTTTCTTTTCAATTCAAACTTGGAGAGCCTGTAAATGTTCCTATCGTGAAAATGCATGAATGGTCCATGTAGAAACAAATGAAAGAGCTATAACAAGTTACCATAAAATAAAGAAAAAAACCAATCGATTTTTTCGACTATTTCATATATGTCTTCCGTTATAATGATTTTGTTTAGAAAGTGACTAGTAATCATCTGAAAAAGCGAAAGACGATTTTGTTGAGGCGCACAATTTTGGGAATAAATAAATGCTTAATTTTGTGTTCCTTCTCTTTGTTATGGTCTCTACTTTGGGAAAATCCGAGTGGAAGACTTTTTTTAGTAGAGCCCGGCTTCTGGGTTGACTAAATAAAATTATTTGTAGAACTCGCGGTAGCGGCCAAGCTTCCAAATTTTGCATGGAGCATCTTCAGAGGCCAGAAAACCTAATTTCCAAAAGAAAGACTTTTTAGCCAACTTTTCACCACTTCTCACCCCTTCCCACCCCTTCCCAACCCCTTCCCAACCCCTTCGAATTCACTCTATTTTCTCTGTTTATTCCTGGTTATCTTCCCTTTGGAAAACAGGTTTTCTGGCAACTGAAGAAACTCCATGCAGAATTTGGAAGTCTAAAATTAAACCCAAGTGCAGTTTTGATTTTTCAACTTAGCCGCTCCTGGGCGTTTTTCAATTTATTTATTTTGTCAACCCTGAGGCCAGGCCCTACTGTAAGTCTTCTACTCTACTACTAGGGATTTTCCCGACATAAAAAAGTGAAGGAACACAAAATTAAGCATATACAGTGTGTACCATTTTGAGCAAACACACCCCCATTTTTCATTGAGGATACAATAATTTTAAAAACATTTTTTTTAATATTTTAGTACTCAGGAATACCTACCTCAGTGTTGATGAAATATTCGTATATCCATTTTCCACGGATAACTATGACTAATTGAAAAGTGAGAAAGTGGGAAAACATATTAGGGATCTTTTCATCACAAAAAAAACATCATATTCTGTTTCAGAGTACCCTTAAACCTTCAGATCTCAATGCTTGAATCAATTGATTATACAGGGTGTCATTTGTAGCTGGAAATATGATTAACTCTTTTTCATTAGTAATATTTGCTTAATTTTCAAAATTTCTTTTTTTTTTGCACAAAATTCAAAAAAGTATTTCATTAATACTGCGAAAAATCACCAAATACTACATTTCCATGGCAAACTGTGACCACTTGAATAGGGAAAAATTGGGAAAAAATATACTACGGATCTTTTATTGAAAAATTAACCCCAACTCCTAGTTTTGGAATGTCCCAGAACCTCAGAACTCAATGCTGAATCATTGAAATATACAGGGTGTCATATGTAGCTGGTAATTTCACCAACTCTTATTCATCCATAATGCTCGGTTGATTTTAAAATGTCTTCTTATATCACAAAGTGCTCAAAAATCTTCCATTATTACTGTAGAAAGTAACCAAGAATCACTTTTTCATGGCTAACTATGACCAACTGAAAATTGAAAAATTGGGAAAAACATATTATGGTTTCTTGTACCACTGAACTATCATCAGATTCTGGATCAGAACACTCTGAAACCCCCAGATCTCAATTCCTGAGAAATATATAGGGTGTCATCTGTATATGATAAAAGTTCAACTCCTAAATTAACTTATTTTGAAAATTATTGCACTTAATAATGTATTCCTTTTGCGCAGCTGCCAATTCACATCAATTTATATTATTGGTATTTGCAGATGACAAGGGGATTAGGATCTAAGAGTTTTGAAGTATTCTGAACCTATTTCTGATGTTAGTTCAGTTTTCACTTTTTAGCTGATCATTGTTAACCATAGAAAGTTGATGCTTATTCACATTCTACAGTATTGATGGAATATTTTTGGGCTCTTTGTCACAACAGAAGACATTTTCGAAATCATCCCGAGCATTATGGATCAATAAGAGTTAGTGATATTGCCAGCTATATATAACACCCTATATATTTCAATGATTCAGCATTGAGTTGTGGGATTCTGGGACATTCCAAAACCAGGAGATGTGGTTAATGTTTCAATAAAAGATACTTAATAGGTTTTTCCATTTTTTGCCATGGAAAAGTAGTATTTGGTTATTTTTCGCAGTAATAGTTGAATTTTTTGTGAATTTTGCGAAAAGTGAAAAAAAATTGAAAATTAGGCAAATATTACTGTTGAAAAAGAGTTAATCATATTGGCAGCAATAAATGGCACCCTGTATAATCAATTGATTCAAGCATTGAGATCTAGGGTTATAAGGGTACTCTGAAACAGAATATGATGTTAATTTTGTAATGAAAAAATCCCTAATATGTTTTTCACTTCACTTTTCAATTGGTCATAGTTAGCCGTGGAAAATGGATGTACGAATGTTTCATCAACATAAAGATAGGTATTTCTGAGTACTATAATTTGAAATTTTTTTTTTTCAAATTATTTGTACAACTGACTTGTACAATGATCATTCTAGTTAGCTGGTTACGTTGATCTGTTTTTCTTGTTTTCTTTAATTTTACTTTTCTTCTTCGTTTTATTTACGTACTTTTGAGCACCTTGGAAAGATGACATAGCAATAGCTGTTGCATACATCAGTTATCAACAAGTACAAACCTTAATAGTTTAAGATTCTAATTTTTGTTATTCAACCTTTAATAACCCTTCTATTGATTGAAATCCAAAATAAAAATACTGGTGTACCACCTTTAGAGAAAAGAAAAACATATTTGCCCGATTTGTGTAATTGATGACTTGTTTATTTTGTGGAAATTCATGATCACTTTAATGAAACGAAACTAGTGGAAATAAGACAAAATTGTGTTTCTTTCGTTTCATTAAAGTGATATTTGCCCGAGTTAATTTATTTTATTAGCTTACTTACACTCTTCATACTGTAAACAAAATCACCACGCGCCTGGCAGTTCATTTAAAAAAATGGCTCAATCGGTGTAGTTTTTGACATGATATAACATTTACTACTTCCACTTGAGGAAAGAAGATATTACCATCGTCTAATAAGTCTGGTAGCTCCTCTGATGTGGTCGAAAAATGCCGCTCTTTTTGTGAGCGGTCGTAAATCATACGGTCATCGTTGCGGCGATGCGAACTGTATATATACAGTGCGGCTTTTAATAGTCCCCTCCCTGTTAACTTTTGAACGGTTCGACGTAGAAACATGAAAAAAAAAACTATTTCGAGGGTTTCACCAATACTACTTTTTGAAATAAAAAAAATAGTGATTGCACGATAGGGGGCGCAGGGGGGCCCATCAACTCAAAATTTTTAAATGGCATGTGGGGTCAAGTGTCACATCGTTAAAAAGAGAATTCAATTCTCTTTACAACCATCTAATTTCTTTTGAATTTCGTTAATATTTTTTTTGCAATTCAAATTCGAAATATGAAATATAAATGCGGATCCGAATACTTCTCATACCTCGATAAATTTGAACGGTTGGATGTGGAACAATGAAACCAAAATTTTTTTGAAGGGTATTACCAATTTAAAAAGTGCGAAAGGTATAAAAATCGAAATTGGGAAAAAAATTATAAACAAAATTCAAAAATATTTAGATGGTTGTAAAGAGAATTGAATTCTCTTTTCAACGATGTGACACTTGACCCCACATGACATTTAAAAATTTTGAGTTGATGGGCCCCCCTGCGTCCCCTATCGTGCAATCACTATTTTTTTATTTCAAAAAGTAGTATTGGTGAAACTCTCGAAATGGTTTGTTTTCAAGTTTTTACGTCGAACCGTTCAAAAGTTAACAGGGGGGGACTATTAAAAGCCGCACTGTATATAGCCCACCAGGCCGGCGCTCAAGCCAAACAAACAGGGCAAGGGACGCGCAAGGACCGGAGGGGATGATTTGGGTCGCTTGCAAGAGTGAGCGGACTTATTAGTATCTATGGACGATGATATTACTAGTTTACTGCAATAGGAGCTCATTGTAAAGTTATTTCAATAATTAGGAATTCGAATGAAAACACTTGGTAAATTGAAGTAATAGGTACTTATTGACAACTAAACAAAATATAAAGAAAAATTGGAGAATGTGAACAAACTATCTGCCATCAAGTTGAATGCAAGCGCGTCATCTTTCTAAAAACGATCTTTTTATTTATTCATCGACCGGAATCTGGTATAATAATAATAATAAGTTTATTTGTATTGATATAGTTTACATGAATTTCGATAAGTTTTACGTACAGATAAACATGAATAAGTCACAGAAGCGTACATCAGTTATAAACCGATATACTCTTGTGCGTGACTTTGATTAATAGATAATCAAGGTAGATATAATCATATTATTTTGACAATTAAAACTTAAGTATATATAAAGTTTTCAATGTAGTTAAAATTTTGAATTAAAATATAAATAAACAGATATAGTAGTAATATCACCTAACATTTAACTTATTACGTCTATTATAAAACATCAATAAAAATAAAGTAAATTCTCAATGTATAAAATAATAATGAATAACAATAGGAAATCAATGTGTGTCAATGTGGTGACTAAGTAGTACCTAACAGAATTGTTTGAAATATTGGTGAAGATGGAAGAAATGAGTTTTTTTTACTCAAGAACCAATATTTTTATTCACAATATCATGAAAAAATTTTTTGTAATCCACTGCTTAATTTCCCTACCGAAACTGTACTTTTTTTTAATATTCCTCAAATGGTCTGGTACCATATTGTACAACCGAGGTCCCAGGTAAGTTGCATTTCATTTGCCTATAGTTTTTTTACAGCAAGGTAATACCACAGTATTTATTATTCCGCTTTCTTGTTTCATGGTTGGTAGGTCGTAATATATTTTCTTTTTTTTATTATTTTTAGTATAATCAAGCAAAACAGTTCTCTTATATCAAGGAATTTAGATTCTCTGAACAGATCATCGCTTGGATACGTGGATATATTATTTTAATTATGTATTTTTGTACAACATTCAATTTTTCCAGGTGTACATTATTCACTCCATCCCATCCTACTATACCGTACTGTAGTTGTAACTCGATCAAAGCGTAGTACAATATTCTTAAATGATAAAGATCTAGAAAATCTCTGAGGTATTTGAATCTGTATAATAACCCTCTTAATTTTTTAACCACTTTTTGTATTTGTAGGTCCCACCTTAGACTTGTCTTCCGGAATTTCATAGCTATCTCCAAATTTAAGTGGTCCTATATTCGGAAGTCCGTTTGAATATGAAGAAAATTGTAAATATTTTGTTTTAGTAAAATTCACTGTGAGTTTATTTCCCCTAAACCATTTTTCTATTTCAAGAAAATTATCTTCTACAAGATTGTTTAATTCTCGCCAGGTATCTGCTTTATAGAGAATGGCAGTATCATCTGCAAAACTCAAAATATTTCCCCGGGTTTTTATTCCGAGTAACCCGTTTATATAAATTGGTAAAATAATGGCCTTTTGAATTACCTGACATTCTAAACGGGTAAATTTTACGCGATTTTTTAATAAACGAACTGCCTACTCTTTTGGAAGATGTATCTTTTGCCATACTAAGGGCAATGTGGTTCCAAAATGACGGATGTTTAGCTCATTACGCACGACCAGTGAGAAATTATTTGGATCAAACTTATCCACAGAGATGGATCGGCCGTCATTTTATGGCCTCCCCAGTGCCCAGATTTAAACCCGCTAGATGCACACCCAGTAAATGATGAAAATAAATTGAGATGTAGCAGTTGTCCAAATGAGTGCCGAAGGAAGTACACGACGAATAAAAAGATTGTGTTTAAAGAGATGCCACGCTTGCATTCGACTTGGTGGCAGGCAATTTGTCCACATTCTTCAATATTTCTTTGTATTTTGTTGAATTGTCAATAAATACCTGTCACTTCAATTTACCAAGTATTTTCATTCGAATTCCTAATTATTGAAATAATTTCACAATGAGCTCCTATTGCAGTAAACTAGGTATATCTTCTTTTCTCAAGTGGAAGATAGTGAATGGTGTATCATGTCAAAAACTACACAAAATGAGCCATTTTTTGAAATAACTTGCCAGGTTCTCGTTATTATTTTGTTTACAGTATGGAGCGTCTAAGTAAGCTAATAAAATAAATTAACTCGTGAATCAACGTGTTTTCTTTCTCCAAAGGTAGAGTACCAATATTTTAATTTAGGATTTTAATCAATAGAAGGTTTAGTAAACGTTGCATAACAAAAATAAGAATCTCAAAGAATGAAGTTTTGTACCTGTGGCATTCAATATACTGATCAAGGGTTTCGTTTTTCACAAAATTCATAAACTGCCAATATCTCCAAAACTATCAATATTTTACTGAGGTCATATTGGGATATTCTGGTCAGTCATGAGCAGGACTATCGGCCCTCCAAAGGATGACGTTGAGTTTTGGGACACCCTGTATATCAACTCTGATTACAATAGAGTTAAACTGATGTACTCACCTATTCCTGCCAGTTCATTCAACCCATCGATGACCTGAAATAGGTATAATGAATCGTCAATATTATCGATATCAGCAACAATCAATAAATCTATATTCAATGAGTTTGTTTGGCATTTCTATACAGGAGAAAAGGTGCATATGTTTTTTGATCAAAAACAGTACATATCATCATTGGTAGCAAATGTGAACAAACATCTAGCTTAGGTATACGTTCAGGGAAGTCTAGTAAGAAAAGTCTAGAATGTTCTCGAAGCTTCAGTGTGCTTTACACATCAATAATTAATATAGTAGGCTGGTGCCAAAACGGATTTTAAAGGCTAAGAATGAGAAAAAAGGTAACAGACAAGGACCAGTTGGAAAATGTTTTTAAGGTTCCAACTTCACGGAAAGAATTATTTATACACGAAAACATTTAGGTGTATTTGAGAAATGTATTAGAAAGCGAATCCTAAAGCTAATACATTTTTTTTTGGTTAATTTTTATATGTTACGAAAAAACTTCATGACGATTTTACTATACATTTTTGATATATTTTGAGTTTTGGGCGTTTTCAAATCAGAAATACATTCATTTTATTTTTCCTACACTTTTCATTCTTTGGTTCTTTTCTGATTTTTTAGTCAGTACAATTAAAAAGTTTACTGAATGTGTTCTACAACTTTTCAGTTTGCATAAGTATGCAGCGTGACTGCATCTTACATTTCCTTACCTTTTCTATCGATCTAAAATATTTTCAGCACTGCGACGTTGCCGCGTCTATCAAAAAGTCTTAGCAACTTTATTTTTATAAATAGAATCGCGGTATTCTATTTAAATTTTTTTAGAATTGTCCGTTCGTTACAATACTTTTTTTTTAATAATACCCTTTACATATCTCTATCGGTTTTCAAGTTGAAAAATAATTTGTGTTAAATATGATATATTTCCACGACTTCCTAAAATTAAATTCTTTAAAAATAATTTTTTACCAAAAAAGCGGCTTTATTAAGAAAACTTAGGTACCTTTTTAGTCTTAGGGACGTGATATGTCATCGTAAAGCATTTTTCTTCATCTTTCAATTTATCGGGTAATATAAAGGGTTTTTCATTTAAAAAAACAAACTTTTGATCTCTTTTATGCATAACCGAAATAATAGTAATTTTACCACGCCTTGTATGATATAGAGTCGATTTCACATTCAGAATTTGAAATATGTATATCTAAAAAATTGAAGATTTCAAAATTTTTAAAAATAATTTTTTATTGACGAAAAAACGCTGCTTATTTTGGTGTTGAATAACCATATAAAGGTATAAATATAAAGTTATGTTATCAATAAAATGGAACAATTCAGGTTTGTTCTCAATTGTAGTTCAAAATTTCTAAACTGGTTTTTACTATGACTCTTGCTGTTGCAATGGTCCATATCTTCCTACTTCGTTCGATTTTTTTATAACTTTTTGAATTTGAATAGTCAACATAGACAACTGTTCTCTGCCACAATCAAGGTTTTTATGGAAAAAGAAGGAAAACAATTTGTATTCCGTAGTACCAATTGAAGCATGACGGAATAGGCTGGTGCCAAAAAGAATTCTAAACGCTTGAAAATAAGAAAAAAAGTATCAGTATCAGAAAGAAAAAATAAACACGAAAACATGCACTCAAAATGGTGAAATGGAGATGCAGTTTAGGGGTTGGAAACGGTTTTTTGACAAAAATGTTCAATAGAAAAGTTGTAGATAATAAAGTAGTCGAAAACTTTTGTATTGAACACTTTTCGACATAACCTCAAATTATCCGTCAAAATGGCGAAAATCCGATTTTTCAGTATTTGATTTTTGTCCCTCGAATAAATCATTTAATTTACATGAAAATTTGTAGGAATATGTCTTTTTTGGTGTCGATTGAGCATGATTTTTTCTTAATTCAGAAGACGACTGGTTTTCGAGTTATGTATATTTAAAAAAAAAAAATACCCTTATCTTCCACGAACAATTATTGTTCCGGTGTTTTTTTGTATTTTGAAGGACTATAAGTGATCATTTCAATTGTTGAAATATCTACTTTCAAATGGTCTTTGTAGCTTCGTGGTTTATTGATCGTTAATCCGCTTAAAATTGAGAAAAACCGACAACAAGACTCTCTGAATCATGATTTTCTCAATATTTTCAAGGATTTTTGGTAGTTGTAGAAAAAAGGTAACAGGCAACTCAGGCAAGGATTGTTCTAATTTTAGGGAAAAAAATATTTAAACACGAAAACACTCAAAATGCAGTTTAGGAGTTGAATTTTTTTTGCGATTTTTTCGTTACTTACAATCCCAACTGATAATTGTTTAACATATTAAATTTTTCAATAAAATTAAAATCTGACCCCACAAACCAAAAGTTTTGATCAGAATCAGGCCATACATGACAAAACTCGTCCGCTACATTGAATTCTTCAATTTCGAGAAAAAGTGATAATCTGCGACATCAAGACCCCTGATTAATTTTGAAAATAATCGTATCAAACACCAGAAAACTCGTTCGTCATCTTAAATTCTGAAATTAACAAGTACCTATATATGGTCTTTGGCCCCAAAAACCAATGCAAAACATCGCAAAACTCGTCCTCCATCTTAGTTTTATTTTTTCAATGAAAAATGCAATAGGTATATTTTGTCACACCCGAATACGAACATCTGCCGAATTTATTGAATCTCAGAGTATAATTGTATTTATTTTACACAATTTTTCAAGTTATTTGGGTTACCTATACACTACACAATTATCCTTTTTCTAATAGCCGGGAGCTGGCGACGAATTTTGAGAAGGTCCTTTTGACAAATTGAAATTGCGAAAAAATATAATTTTGTCAACTGGCGAATCCAGTCTCGCGAGTCTGGGAGAGCGTTTGCGATCATTTCATTACTGCGCAGCATGTAACATTTGCAAAATAATCCAAAAAAAATGTTTTTTGGCAACTTTTTTATAATCTTTTATTTTAGTTTTTGTATATCTCAAAAGAAGATATCACAGACATTTTTGTCGGTTGTAAAGTATTACCAGACAAAAATATTATATTAAAATTCCCCAAAAATATACATACATTTGACAATCTGAGAAATAAAATAACAGGCAAGGACCAGGTGGAGAATATTGTTGAGGTTCCAACTCTGAGAAAAAAAAAATAGATCCGAAATCACGCAAAACGGTTAAATGGGGATGCAGTTTAGGGGTTGGAATCGGTGATTTGTGGCGAAACGTAAACTCTTAGCAGAAAATGTTCGATGGAAAAACTGTAGATAACAAAATAATCTGAAACTTTTTATTTATCATTTTTCGACATAACCTCAAATTAACCGTCAAAAGGGCGAAAAACCGATTTTTCCGGATTTAATTGTTTTCTTGCATATAAATGATTTAATATAAATGAATGAGCATGATTTTTTCGCAACTTAGAATATGACTAGTTTTCGAGTATGTACATTTTTCGGCAAAAAAATACCCTAATCTTCCTCGAATAATTGTCTTGGTGTTTTTTTGTATTTCGTAGGTCTATAAGATATCATTTTAATTGTTTAAATGTTTACTTTCGAATGGTCTATGTAACTTGGTGGTTTATTGGTCGTTAAACCCAGCCCCAGATCTAGGGCCCAGGGCGCCAAGTTCAAGGGGCGGAAAATTCAAGCGTGGCATACTAATACCTACACCACCCAGCGTACCGCAACTTTTGATCGATGACATTGTGTAAAAAATGCACCAAAACCAATTCTAAAGGAAGCAGTCAAACGGGATGGTCGGCAAAATCATGTTGCTGTAAAAGCTCTTATGGATAATTTGCCAGTAGTAGTGAAATCCTTAGAAGAAAACTGCAACCTGTTCAACTCTTTTCTAAGGCAACAATAATGGTATGAGATTGAATCATAATAGTTATTTATGTATTAAGGGCGTAAAGTAGGCTTTATGGCATGAGGCGTGAATAATAGCTGGATGGCGTCAGCCGAGGGCCATAAACGCATTTCACGCGTGATACATAAACAATTTTATGCACTAGTGGTTAAGCGCGAATCACAAATACTGACTTGAATTTCAATGGGCTACACGTTTCATATTTTATGTATAACTTCAATAATCAAGAGTACCAAGGAATAGTTTAAAAAATTGTTAAAATTGTTTATTCTGTCAACCGATTGAACCCCGCCACGCAACCCTCAGAAGTTTTCGAGAGACTTGTGAGAGCTAGGGAAGACGCTTCCCACAAATTTTAACGTGTGATGCCATTCACGTGACCGAAGTCCATGCGGGAATTAGAACCTTCGACTCTTCGCTTGAGCTTGGCCAGCACGGCCACCACGGAATACTTGTTCTCATAGAGATGAGGATGCTGTAGAGCAGCTTCAATAAAGAATAATAATTATGTTCAAGAAATAAGGAAATATTGCATCTTCAACATTAGTAACGGTACGAGCTGAATTGTTAATATAAAATTTTTAGGTTTATGTTCCAAAATATGTTGAGTATGAATAAATATTGTTGAATGAGTATTTCTTCATTGAACTAAATTAATTGTTTCGTGACACGTCTTGTATAAATTGATGTGTGAATATGGGCAATTTGAGAACATTACCTACTTTACGGCCAGCGGGCCATAAAGTGTCACTCTACGCCTGTAAAACCGGGAGGTAAAGTGTACTTCACCGCCCGCAAGTACATAATAGTTATTTATGTATCAAGGGCGTAAAGTAGGCGTTTATGGCCTGCGGCGTGGATGATGGCCCGATGGCGTTAGCCGAGGGCCATCACACGCCGAATGCCTTAAACGCATTATACGCTAGTGATACATACAAATTTTATGCACTAGCGGTTTTATAGCGCGAATCACAAATACTGACTTGAATTGCAATGGTCTACACGTTTCATACGTTATGCATACAATAATTAAGGGTAACATAATATGAGGAATGTGAAACTATAGTAGCTGAGTGCTATATTGGAGAATCTATTTCAAATAAATAGATCATCACCGAAAAAATTGCCAACGATTATGAACAAATGTTAGAAAGAGTATTGCTCTATTGAACTGAAATGATTCTAATTCGTGTTAGGAATTGCATGAAATGATGTGTGAGTATAGACAATTTGAGAATTTTGTCTACTTTACGGCCCGCCGGGCCATAATGCGCCTGCGGGCGGTAAAGTTCCACTTTACGCTTGCTGAAACGGGCGGTAAAGTGTACTTTACCGCCCGCTAGTGCATACAAGAAATAAAAAAGTTGGCTGATGTGCTACCGAATTCGAATTTTGCCTTGAATATGTCAACTGAATAACACTACAGAAGCATGGAGATATAAACACAGCTTAATTGCCAAAAATTCTCTATTTTGAAGGACCAAGTCAAATTTCATTTGGCGATATAAAAAAGGGCCAGTGGTTCCTTTCTCTTGCAACAGAGATCTATACGCATGGCCATAGATTTGTTCACATTCCAATTAAAATAAATATCCGACATATCCACATCATTTTTGGAAACGCGCACAACCTCCAAGGGGGTTAATTTACTCATCTATGTCATAGATTTAATCATTCGAGGTTGTGAGCAATTCTGATAGAACCCTGTATATTTCAAATTCATTTAAAATAATGCTCAATTGAGAAATGAAAATTAAATAATGAGCAGGGGGCGGCAGACAGCAGTTTTTGCCCCGCCTCGAAAAAATCCAAGATCCGGCTCTGGTTAAACCGCTCAAAGTTGAGAAGAAAGTCTCTCTGAATCATGATTTTCTCAATAGTTTCTGTGATTTTCGGCTATCTTCATTATTTTAATGAAACTGTCTAGAGTTCCGAACACGGGATTCGATTGAAAAAGTAAAAATACCGAAGAGGTGTGGCTTAATGACTATGTTCTGTACCAGGATAGCATGCTCAGGTTAGGTTTGAGTGTAAATTTGCCACCGGAGGCCAAAGAGAAAAAAAAACACTTTTGGATGGTTATTGTCTGCTCAAGGTTAGTCAAGTCAGGTTATATTGGCTAATAAACTACAAATTTTCATGGCCGTGTGAATGCGGCTGTTTTCCCGCCATTATAGTGATGATGGGAGGTGACTAGTCGAAATCAAGCTCTCGTATAGTTGTCGTCAAACATATAAGATAAATAAAAAAAGGAGCAAAAAACGGTCGATTAGCACGAAATTGACTCCCATGCCGCCAACCAGGGTCGGACTAGTACATATATGCCACTAAATATTATGATGCGTGCAGATTAATTAAGTTAATTCATCAAGAGCACTGTAACTTTTGTATTCAGAATAAACCAATATTACATTTCTTCAGCTTGAAAATTATCATCGTCATCCGAGTCATCATCACTATCGTCTCCTACATTTATGATGAATTTTTCACCATTATTGATATGATAAGCACCAAATTCCTTGTACTGATTTTCATATTTCTTGACTTTTTCTATTACTTTCTGCCAATCGCTTGCCTGAATTTGATGTACTTCCTCACTGATTAATTTTATAACTTCCTTATCAAATTTTGGGGTGACATTTTTTCTGCGAATCCGTTTCTTCAGTTGTCCCCAAATCAGTTCTATGGGATTGAATATGCAATAATAAGGTGGTAGCCTCAGGACTGTATGTCCATTATTACTAGCTATATCATTTATAATAAATCTTTTTTCAAATGATTTGGTACCTAAGACTTCAAGGAGTTCGCGTTTCGTATATGTTTCTTCAAAATATAAATCATTTTCTAAAAGAAAGTTTTGTATGTCAGATTTGGGGCTGGAACTATTTGGAATTTTCAGTGACAGTCTAGAATGATAAGAAGCATTATCAAGGACAATAACACTATTCGGATCTATTGCTGGTATTAAAACTTTCTCAAACCACTCCTCAAATATATCAGAAGTCATATTCTGATGATAGTCTACCTTACAGTCTGCCAAATTTTTGCTGCACAATTTTAAAGCATTTGGAACCCACCCTTTTTCTGATCCACAATGTAATATTATCAAGCGAGTTCCCTTGTTAGGAGGTACACTAACTTGGCAGCGTGGTGAATTATCAGTCCATCCTTTTTTTTGCAGTGTCATGGGTGTCATACCAAGTTTCATCTAAATAATATATAGTTCTATTTTCAATTCGAAAAGAAGTCAATTTCTCCAAATAATCTTCACGCCATTGAACAATCCGCTGACTCTCCATAATTGATGCCCTCTTATCTATAGTTTTAAATTTGAAACCCAATCGAATCAGTTTTCTTCGCATGGTTGTTTCACTAAAATTAATTGGCACTTCCATAGCTTGCAGTTTTTGAAAAATTATTTCAATTGTCGGAATTATATTCGACTTATAACAATCATATATGAGATTCTTCAATAATTTGGAGAATGAAGGATCCAAATGATTTTTCTTCCCCTTATCTGCACGAGTTTTACGTCGTTCACTTCTATCTTTGATCAACTTATAAAGAGTTGATACAGGAATTTCTGTATAAAACGAAGTTTTTTCAATTGCATTTTCTTTCCTCTCACTGTCAACAATATTCTGATAAACTTTTAAAACAATATTTTTGGAATGTTCGCATAAATGTTGACGTGTATTATTTCTCACTGGTCTTTCATTTTGCGTATCTGAATTAATACTTGAATCTGATTCCGAGCTGGATAAGTAATTTGGCGGATTTGGCCTATTAAAAGACCCATCAGTTGATTCCCAAGGCCTGAAGAATGTTTCCATATTTTTATAATTATCAATATTCTTAGATTACGTAAACAACAAAACAACTGCCCCGTCGAAATCTAATTTGCTAATAGCTGCGCGTACCGCATACAGCTGTGATTTCTATTATAACTAAGCCCGACCCTGCATTGAAAAAACATACCTAATTGCTGTGCGGGTCTTTAGATCTTCCGCGGCAAGTGTTACGGGGGGCGATAAGTGTAATAATTTGAATGAATGTAGAGATTTGTCAGTAATTCTGTTTGTTGATTTATTGCAATTTTTGTCTGAAAAACTGTGTTTGGTTATTGACAAAATAGGAATTAATTTCCTGAAGGTATGTAAGTATTGATATTGACTCACATTGAATTTAGCATATATTCTCATGTGATTCCCATATAAGATGCGTATGGCAAGGTACTCATTTTTGGCAGAAATGTTTATTCTGTGGTCGATAACTTGCTTAATTTTTTTAAGGAAATGTGAGGACAAGCACAATATCTACTTATTCAGAATAATTCATAAGGTAACTACAGTATTATTACGACAACAGATTATTATGTGTCATTTTTTCCATCAGCGCCTACTATCTAAAATTGAAGAAAAACAGGTTAAGTAATCAGTAATTTCATTTTGCGCGAGAAATGGTTCTGAAATCATATTGAGTGATACGTTGCTGTATTCACAATGAAAAATGGAGTCGTATACAGGGTATACTTTAGTTAGCCCATATAAAAATAAGGAGTTGATGATGTTTTCTAAAAGACGAAACGTCGTAGAAAAATTCTGATTACGTTATCAGGTAGTCCTTAAAAAGTGGCCATGACAAAAGGCTATTTGTTTTATATTTCCTTTGAAAATAAACCTAGGAGAAAATAAAAACCAAATTCTCAAATTTCGGTTTTTCTCGGATATCTCCGTAACTACTCGGAATATTAAAACTTTCTAAATGGCATATTGTTGGGCACATAAATGCGCTACTTTTCTCTAATTCAATCGACCCCGTATCTCTTACCGTTTCCGAAATCCCCATGCTGTTCATTCTTATCTTGGACACACTTTATTCCCGAATTTGATTTTAGGATATGAAAGAACATTCAATTTTATGTAAGAAATAAATATGATTGCACTAAAACTTGATAGAAATCACCGATGAAACTCGAGAAAACCATATTCGGCACCAAAATTTAATGTGATTGTGTCGCATGAAAAGTCCATTCAAGACACCCATATGATAAATATAATTTTGGAATTTTAGCACAACTGATCATTGACATACCATACTGAGAGCTTCCATCAGAGAACTTTTCACAGATGGCATCATCTATTAGAAAATATTCAACCGCAAAAGTATTATTCCAGTTCAAATTGAAGTAATTTTTCGCAATAAAATCTGTATAAATAATGATAACGTGGCAACGCACTATTCGATCTGAAAACATAGGATTACAGAGAGTTCATATAAGTTAAATACAGGGCGATCATTTGGAAAGTTGAATTTATTTTCCTGGAAGACCATGTAGGTATATGCACTTATTTGAGAATTCCCTTCTCTTGATTCTTTTTGAATTATATGAACAAAAACATCTGAATTCCTGACAATCCAGATGTTGAGTCGTGAAGAATGCAGTACTGAATGAACACCTTGTATATACGAGAATTTTTTAATTTTTTTAATTTGTTATTCTTTTTGTTGAATAACTTTTTAATGAATGATAAATCGATTCATTATACTGGATAAGTATATTTTTCAAATTACTTGTATCTATGTACTTAGGATCAATCTCTAGTATACTCGTTTATCTAAACAAAAAGAAGTAATTAACCCTCTCTCAATAATGAATTTGATGCAATTGAAAAATTTTGTACCCATGGCGAATTTACCTATAATGCACTTAGCTATTTCAAACTCTTGCACCACTTGCCCCCAACATTATATGGCCCTTTCCAGGCAGAGATGGACAAGATAAGACTATTTTTTGCGCCTTTTTTTATTTATCTTATATGTTTGACGGCAACTATAACAGTGGTCCCACAGTCGGGATTGTGATTATTTTCGAGAAGTCCCGAAAGGTGTCATTAAGCCACACATCTTCGGGATTTGTACTTTTTCAATCTATTCCGCATTCGGGAAACTAGCCTCGTCCTATTTTAATAACAAAACGTAGTTTACATTAAATTATTTATAATAAAATATGTGAATACAAATTACACTACATAATTAATTTAATAAAATCATTTTTATTCTTTTTTAGAAATATTGAAAATAATGAGAAAATCATGATTCATAGACACCTGTAGTCGGTTTTTCTCAATTTTAATCAGTTTAAAGATCAATAAACCGCACCAAGTTACATAGACCATTTTAAAGTAGACATTTCACCAATTAACTCATAGACCTTCAAGATAAAAAAAAAACACCAAGACAATAGTTCGTGGAACATAAGGGTATTTTTTTCCCAACTCGAAAACTAGTCGTCTTTTGAATTGCGAAAGAATCATGCTCATTCAACACCGAAAGAGACATATTTCTACAAATTTTCATCTAGATTTATTTGAATTATTTGAATAATCGGGTTTTCGCCATTTTGATGGTTGATTTGAGGTTGAGTCGTGAAGTTTTGAATGCGAAAGTTTTTGTTTTTTTATTAACTAAAACTTTTCATTCGAAATTTTTCCGCTAGAACCGTTTTCAACCCATCAACTGTATCCCCATTTCACCATTTTGACTATTTTCGTGTTCAAATGTTTTTTCCTCAAAGTTGGAACATCTACAACGTTCTCCACCTGGTTCTTGCCTGTTACTTTTTTCTTTTTCACAAAAGTTATAGGCACCATTCTAATAGTATATTTTTTAGGAATATTAATAAAATATTTTTGGATGTGTCTGGTAATACTTTATAACTGACAAAAATGTAGGGGGTTTTTTGTTTTGAATTATATTAAAACTAAATTGAAAGATGACAAAAAATCAAGTTGCCAAAAATATATTTTTTTTTGGATTTTTTTGTTATATGCTGCGCAGTAACGAAATAAGCGCAAACGCTCTCTCAGACTTACGAGTCTGGATTCGCTAATTGACAAAATTATGTTTTTTCGCAATTTCCATTTGCCAAAAGGACCTTCCCAAAATTCGTCTCCAGCTCTTATACTATAATTTTCCATATGCCCAACGTGATTTCCATGGACTGAATTTTTGCAAACAGTTTATATCAATAATTTTTATATTAGTTGTCGTCAAACATATAAGATAAATAAAAAAAGCCGCAAAAAATGGTCGATCAGCATGAAATTAACTCCCATGCCGCCAACCAGGGTCGGACTAGTACATATGCCACTAAATATTGTGATGCGTGCAGATTATTCAAGTTAATTTAATAAAAGCACTGTAACTTTTGTATTTAGAATAATCCATTTTTATAATTATTACTATCCTAAGATTAGGTAAACAAGTGCCCCGTCGAAATCTAATTTGCTAATAGCTGCGCGTACCGCAAACAGCTGTGATTTCTATTATAACTACGCCCGACCCTGCATGGAAAAAACATACCTAATTGCTGTGCGGGCCTTTACATCTTCCGCGCCAAGTGTTACGTGGGGGCGATAGGTGGAATAATATGAATAAAGGTAGAGATGTCAATAATTTTATTTATTGATTTAGTGCGATTTTAGTCTGAAAAACTGTTTGGTTATTGACAAAATAGGAATTAATTTCCTGGTAATTTCCTGAAGTTATGTAAGTATTGATATTGACTCACACTGAATTTAGCCAATTTTCTCATGTGATTACCATATAAGGTGTGTATGGCGTGGTACTTATTTTTGGCAGAAATATATATTTTGTGATTGATTTTTATTGGAGGAAATGTGATGACTAGCACAATATTTGCTCATACAGGGTGATTCCTAAGGTGGACCGGTCTGTTCATTAATTTCTCACATTGCAAGGAAAATAATGGCTACCTATAGTTGAACATGTAAAAGACAACAATTCGTTTTTGAGATGCAGGGCGTTAAAGTTGAAAATTAATATTGAATTTACTTTAATTACTGAAGGATCACCAATCACATTCAAGATATCCAACGAAGGCGATCCATTACATCCAGTGGAAGTGAGATATAACCGGATGGGTGGGAGTTAGACTGTATGTTTTTCACCCACCCAGCTATTCAGAATATTTTAGGGAGTCACAAAATACCCAAGAGCAGATGAATAAAAATATTATTGTACGAAACAGAATGCCAGTGTCTAATATTGATTATATTCCCGAATTTGATTTTAGGATATGAAAGTACATTAAATTTTAGGTAAGAGTATGATTGCACTAAAACTTGATAGAAATCACCGATAAAAATCGAGAAAACTATATTTGGCACCAAAATTTAATGTAATTGTATCGGATGAAAAGTCCGTTCAAGGTACCCATATGATAAATATAATTTTGGAATTTTAGCACAATTTCATTGACATACCACACTGAGAGCTTCCATCAGATAAAAATCACACAGAGTGCAAATCATCTATCAGAAAATCTTCAACCACAAAAGTATTATTCCAGTTCAAAGTGAAGTGATTTTTCGCAATAAAATCTGTATAAATAATGATAGCGTGGCAACTCACTATTCGATCTGAAAACATAGAATTACAGAGAGTTAATAGAAATGAAACACAGAGCGATCAATTGGAAAGTTGAAATTATTTTCATAAAAGACCATGTTGAATTCCCTTCTCTAGATTATTTTTAAATTATCTGAACAAAAATATCTGAATTCCTGACAATCCAGATGTTGAGTCGTGAAGAATGCAGGACTGATTGAACACCCTGTATATACAAGAATATTTTTTATTTGTTATTTTTTTGTTGAATAACTTTTTAATGAATGATAAATTGAATCATTATACTGCATATATTTTTTGAATTATTCGTATCTATGTACTTAGTACCGATCTCTAGTATACTCATTTATCTAAAAAAAAATTGAATTAATTAATCCTCTGTCAATAATGAATTTGATGCAATTGAAAAATTCTTTACTCATGGCGAAGTTACCTATAATGCACTAGATTTCAAACTCTTGCACCACTTGCCCCCAACATTATGTGGCACTTTCCAGGCAGAGATGGAAAAGATAAGACCATTTTTTGAGGCTTTTTTTATTTATCTTATATGTTTGACGACAACTATAATATATGCTGTGGTATGGATTGAGGTGGTTGTGAGAAATGTCATTAGTGTATCTGTTAAGGTTTCCTCAAACCAAAGCGGGACGCGGGAGCGGGAACGGTAAATGGGAACTGTGTGAATTGCACGGAGCAAATCAAACATATTTCGCTATTTGCTTGCATTCCGGAATACGAATAATCGCACTGGTATGCATTTTTATATATCCTACTATCGAATTTAGTCTCGCGTTCATCCCGTTCCCGCTCCCGTCCCGCGTTCCCGCGTTGGTTTGGGGAAACCTTTATACTGTAACATACCTACCTGAAGGAGATCATTTCTACTGGTTTATAGGTTTTAATATGTGATCGAGAACCGATACACTCCCGGAAAATTTTTTCGCATTTTTCATGATACTTTAAATAAGAAGCATGTTAGTCAACATACTTCTGAAGTTCAATATCTCAAGATTTGGAAAAACCGCATTCTAAAATGACGAAATATGCATTTGATATCAACGTGAAGAGTTTGTAGTCTTAAATCGAAAACAGTCAATTGAAAAAGATTCATCACAACACATCAAATCTTAACGATAACCTCCAGTGCAAAATACTTTTATCAGTATTATTAGCAGAATGTTATTTACTAATAATTTTGCAATCAAATAGGCATCCATATAAATAATTATACAGTACGTGAGTTAGTATAGAAACGTGGCAAAATATCTGAAATGGCGAAATGTATTTGAACTAAATGTTCTCAATTATGGCATCAAAAATATTGTCGATATTATTTTTCTACGGATGCTATACAATATTCCACTTCTCTCATCGCTTTCATACGTTCAAAACGAAAGATTTCTCACGCAGTGAGAAATATCCGCCAATACAGTGAGAAATAATTTCTCACTTTTATCACGATAACCCAAGTCAGTCATGAATTATTGTTACATGTCAGATTGATATGACATGTTCTCCACGTTGACAACGCTACGCCGACGATTCGCGTGCAATATCCAAGTAGCCTATTGTTAGCGTTTCTATAACAACAAAACCGAAGCACTGCATAATTATTGATGTCAACTTACCCAACGAAAATAGTTTTATTGTTATTTGTTATAATATAAACAGTTCAGATTCATTAAATATTGAATATAATGGAATACGAAGATTTAGAGTAGGAAAATACACCTCCAGAAATTATTCAGAAAGCAATAGATGTTTGCAATAATTTGCTACCAAGCACATCAAGGAAAAATATGAAATCGCTTACAGAAACTTTATGGACTGGAAAATGAAAGCCAAGGTAAATTCTTGTTCCGAAAATACCTTGTTACTTTATTTTGAAGAGTTGTCAAGAAGATTGAAATCATCATTATGGTCTCAGTACTCGATGCTGAGGAGTACCTTGATTAAAAACTGTGTTGATATATCAAAATACGTAAAACTACGTGCATTTTTAGAACGCAAATCTGAAAAATATATTCCAAAACAGTCAAAAACATTAACTTCTGAAGAAATTCGACAATTTTTAAAAGGTGCACCTAATGAAAAGTATTTGCTGATAAAGGTATAAATTGAATTTTTTAAAATTGTTATCGGAAAATGAATCCTTGGTTTTGATTTCAGGCTGCTTTAGCTATTGGCCATACAGGGGCATGCCGTTGTGATAAACTTCGAAAATTAAAAATTGATGACATGGAAGATCTTAATTCGGCCCTTTTAATAAAATTACCCGATACCAAAACCAAGGTTCCTAGAAATTTCACAGTGACAGGAGAATTCAACCAAACTTACAAAAAATATATGAAGCTTCGACCATGCACAAATGAAACACGTTTTTTTTTTAATTACAAAAATAGCAAATGTACGATCCAGCCTGTGGGGATAAATAAATTTGGCACCATGGCGAAAGAAATAGCGAAATTTTTGCAATTACCGAGCGACTATTTTAGTTAATGCAGGGGCAGATCTTTTAACTTTAAAACGCCATGGGGGTTGGAAATCCAGCAATCTTATATCGACAACTCTATAGCTAACAAAATGAAAATTTCAAAAAGTATAGTACAATCCATTCAGCCTCCAGTGCCATTAGAACCTGAACACAACAATGCTGTGGAAGCTCAGTACGTTTCCCCATCAACTTCAACTTCGACCGCAGCTAATATTTCAATTACCGAAAACATGTTGAAACATAGATACTCGGATCCTCGGATACTCCGAGAAACTCATAGGAGAAATTCGGAAACAACTCGAAAAGACCAAAACAACCGAAGAAAGACCACAAAACCCCGTTCTCATTCTTCCCTATATCAGGGGTATCTCCGAGAAGATCAGAAGAATCGGAAATAAATACAACATCAAGAGTTGCTTTCAATCCGGCAGTACCTTACGAAGCTTCCTCACCAAGACGAAACCAGATAACACAACAGAATCCAGCAAAAACTGTATTTGCAAAGTCCCATGTGAATGTGGAGATTCCTATATCGGAGAGACCAAGAGGCCATTATCAGTAAGAATAGCCGAACACAAAAAGTGGACTCAACGAGGGGAAACATCAAAATCGGGAATTGCTGACCACGCCTGGACAAAACACCACCGAATTCTTTGGGACGAAGCTAGTGTTCTTCATAGAGAGGAACAATATAGAAGCCAATAGTGCCTTCAGCGTGGAAATTAAAAACGTATGGAAACCGCTCATGGACCGTTTTGGAGGGAGAAAAAGCGCGAAACCAAGCGCGCCACAAGACCGCGCGTAATTACAACGTAATTACGCGCTAATTATAGACCTATAAAAGGTCGCGTAGCATCTGATTTTGTCATTATTCACCAGAAGACGATTGCGGATTCAAGCAATTGAAACGTTGTGAAAAATTTGAAAGAGATAGAAATCTTTCAACCATTAAGATGATGGACGTCCGAAATATAAGTAATCAAGTTACTACATCGTCTAAAACATTCAAACACATGTTGAAACAAAACAACCTACCAGGAATTACTTTACAAAATAACTATTAATTAATATTTTAAATAAAATATAAAAATGAGTTAATGACATACAAGTATTATTATATATGTATTTTAATTTTCAATACTTGAAAACAACGCATCAGTAGAAAAAGTACAATGTACAGATCGACAAGCGTAAGGATGCCTCTGAGATGCGTAAACGACAGAAAGCGTGAGTAGATGTGCGACAAAGATCGACTACAATTCTTGGCAACATTTTATATAAAAAAAATCATCGGTTCAATGACCAAATGTTGATTTTTATCAGTAAAACTCCATTTCTGATAGAATTCTCATACAAATATTTCGGCATGAGGTGATGAAAATACGTCAGAATTTGGAATGTTTACATGCAAACTTTGTCATAAGGGCTTTAATTCATATTGTTGAGATGCCCAAAAATATTAAATTTAGGATTTGTTTTTGTTGTTTGTAAAGAAATTGATAGAAAATGCAAAATTTTATTACCAACAACAATATAATTACTATCTGAGTTATTCAGGAAATAATCTAGCAGTATACCACTCCACCGATAACGGACCTAGACCATTTCAATGGGAAAATGGCTATCGGTAAATTTCGTCGAATTTTTTATATATTTTAGAACTTGTGATGGTTTTTAAATGTCTCCATTGCGCCAAAGCTCTAAATACAACGGTTTAGATTATACAAGGTGCTGAAATTGATTTTTTCAAAATTTCAAATGTCCATTGTGAAGACATTTTTTCAAATCTATAAACCAAATCAATTATACATCGATTATTCATATGGTCGCGACAAATCCACTATAAAGTATAATAAGTCCTGCACAGTCCCACGATATACAGGGTGAGTCCAAAGCTGACCAGTGATATCTAAAAGATTAAGCGGTGAAATTTAATTCATTTCCAGATATTTCGAAGTATACAAATATCGAATCCAATTGATGGAATTAGTATCTCCTGAATCAGAATCAGACGTACATACTACATATCTACTAGACGTTCTATTTCTCATGAAGCCATGAATGTGTATTTTTTATATACAGTGCGGGTGTTTTAGCCCTCCCCCCTGGTAACTTTTGAACAGTTAGACGTACAAACATGAAAAAAAAAAGTTTGGAGTGTTTCACCGATACTACTTTTTGAAATAAAGAATTTGGTGATTGCTCGACAGGGGGTGCGGTGGGCACATCAACTCAAAAATTTTGAATGCCATGGGGGGGTCAAGTGTCACATCGTTGAAAAGAAAATTCAATTCTTTTTACAACCTTCTGGATATTTTTTAATTTTGTTAAGAAATTCTTCCCAATTTCGATTTGTACGCCTTTCGAAATTTTCAAGTTGACGTGCCCACATCGCCATCTGTCGAGTAATTGCGATGATTCTTCTCTCAAATAGTAGTATCGGTAACCCTCCAAATTATTTTTGGTTTCCTTGTTCCACATCAAACCGTTCATATTTATCGAGGTTTGAGTAGTATTCAGATCCGCATTTACATTTGATATTTAGAATTTTAATAAAAAAAAAATAATAATGAAACTCAAAAAAAATTGGATGATTATAAAGAGAATGGAATTCTCTTTTCAACGATGTGACACTTGACCCCCCATGCCATTTAACATTTTTGAGTTGATGTGCCCCCTCGCGCCCCCTGTCGAGCAATCACCGAATTTTTTATTTCAAAAAGTAGTATCAGTAAAACCTTCTAAACTATTTATTTTTCATGTTTGTACGTCGAACCGTTCAAAAGTTAAAAGGGGGGGGGGCTAACAAAAGCCGCATTGTATAATGTAGAACTTATGCTTTGAAATCAACAGTTTTATTTCATCTCCCTGTATATGGAATGGAACATGTTTATAAGCCGGCTATGAACCATATGAGGCTCATATACAGGGTGTTTCATAACTTATCCGAAAGTGTTTAACCACACATGCACTGCTAATTAATAAGTCGATTGCTGTAAAAAATTAAGAAAAGTCCAACAAAAAACGAAAAATCAATTGAAAATAATAAGAAGTAAACACTTCATAAAAAAACCTGCACATAAAAAGGGACATATTAATCAGGTGCTCCGACTCTTTCCATCATTTTCTGTATGTTAACCAAGTTATCATTCGTGTCAGTTTTCTTCTACCTCGTCATAATTTGTTCCTTCTTTCGAAGAATTTCACAGTTTTGATCTTAAAGTACCTATGGAATAGCATACTGTGTTTTAGTTCCTACCAATCTCTTCTACACAATCCAAGTCCATTTGCATCTCAATTATGTAAATACAGATGTTAGGTTTCATTCGAAAATTCAATTTACATTTATTTAGACTATGAAAATAAGGCATCTAAAATTCTCTTATAGGAGTAATGAAATTGGTTGTTGTTACTCCAATGTGATACACTATGTATGGGTACGAAACCTATGTTGCAATGAAAAATGGGTATATTTCGTTACCGATTATACAGTGTGTCTTACTTTTCATGGAAACACCCCCGTATCTTCCGTAATGATTGAGGTAGAATGATGAAACTCTCAGGACTGATGGAAATGCTCAAAATGCACCTACCAACTGAATGAGGTTAGCTAAGTGATATACACTGCCCGCCACTCGCGATGTAACAACCCATTTTTACGGTAAAACATACTAGGAGGCAAAATAGGCTCAAAATTCCTTCAGATTCGTGATAAGGACTACCAAATCACTGCAGATACACTATCTTCCTGAAAAAATTTCAGTCCTGAAAAATCTGATTTTGTCTCACTTCTCATGGAAACACCCCTGGATCTTCCGTAATAATTGGGGTAAAATGATTAAACTTCCAGGTCTGATGGAAACGCTTGAAATGCACCTACCACCAGAATGGGGTTGGCCTAAGTGATATACACTGCCCGCCACTCGCGATGTAACAACCCATTTTTACGGTAAAACATACTAGGAGGCAAAATAGGCTCAAAATTCCTTCAGATTCGTGATAAGGACTACCAAATCACTGCAGATACACTATCTTCCTGAAAAAATTTCATTCCTGAAAAATCTGATTTTGTCTCACTTCTCATGGAAACACCCCTGGATCTTCCGTAATAATTGGGGTAAAATGATTAAACTTTCAGGTCTGATGGAAACGCTTGAAATGCACCTACCACCAGAATGGGGTTGGCCTAAGTGATATACACTGCCCGCCACTCGCGATGGAACAACCCATTATTCGGGAAAGTTATATTAGGGGGCAAAATTGGCCCAAAATTCCTTGGGATTCGTGTTCAGAATCCCCAAATCACTAATAATACACCTGTTTCCTGAACAATTTTCAGTCCTGAAAAAATCGAATTTGTTCCACTTCTTATGTCCAGGATCGATAGATACACTAGATACACTGCACAAAGGGGGTCATCCTACATGATATGCACTGCACGCCAGCAGCGATGGAAAAATGGGTGGTTCCTTCGCTGCTGGTGTGCAGTGTATATTACGTAAAATAAAATGAAATGAGTTCATTTCTAGTGTCCCTATCGATCCTGGATATTTCATGTTGGTATGTAAAAATTACGGAAGATACGGGGGTGTTTCTATGAGAAGTGAAACAAATTCGATTTTTTCAGGACTGAAAATTGTTCAGGAACCAGGTGCGTTATTAGTAATTTGGCGATCCTGAACATGAAGCCGAAGGAATCATGTGCCAATTTTGCCCCCTAATATAACTCTCTGGAATAATGGGTTGTTCCATTGCGAATGGCGGGCAGGGTATATCCCTTAGGCCATCCCGATTCAAGTGGTAGGTGCATTTCGAGCATTTTCATCAGTCCTGAGAGTTTCATCATACTACCTCAATTATTACGAAAGTGTTTCCATGAGAAGTGACACAAATTCGGATTTTTCAGGACTGAAATTTTTTCAGGGAAAAAGTGTATTAATAGTTAGTTGGTAGTGCTGATCACAAATCTTTAAGAATTTTGAGCCTATTTTGCCCCTAGTATGTTTTACCGTAAAAATGGGTAGTTCCATCGCGAGTGGCAGGCAGTGTATATCACTAAGGCCAACCTCATCCAGGTAGTAGGTGCATTTTGAGCATTTCCCTCAGTCCTGAGAGTTTCATCATTCTACCTCAATTATTACGGAAGATACAGGGGTGTTTCAATGAGAAATGAGACAAATTTGGATTCTTCAGGAATGAATTTTTTTTAGGGAAAAAGTTTTACAGTAGTAAGTTGGTAGTGCTGATCGCGAGTCTGACGGAATTTTGTGCCTGTTTTGCCCCCTAGTTTGTTTTACCGTAAAAATGGGTTGTTCCATCGCGAGTGGCAGGCAGTGTATATCACTTAGGCCAACCCCATTCTGGGAGTAGGTGCATTTCAAGCGTTTCCATCAGAACTGAAAGTTTAATCATTTTACCCCAATTATTACGGAAGATCCAGGGGTGTTTCCATGAGAAGTGAGACAAATTCGGATTTTTCAGGACTGAAATTTTTTCAGGAAGAAAGTGTATCTGTAGTGAGTTGGTAATCCTGATCACAAATCTGTAGGAATTTTGAGCCTATTTTGCCCCCTAGTATGTTTTACCGTAAAAATGGGTTGTTACATCGCGAGTGGCGGGCAGTGTATATCACTTAGCTAACCTCATCCATTGAGCATTTCCATCAGTCCTGAGAGTTTCATCATTCTACCTCAATTATTACGGAAGATACGGGGGTGTTTCCATGAGAAATGAGACAAATTTGGATTCTTCAGGACTGAATTTTTTTTTAGGGAAAAAGTTTTACAGTAGTGAGTTGGTAGTGCTGATCGCGAGTCTGACGGAATTTTGTGCCTGTTTTGCATCCTAGTATGTTTTACCGTAAAAATGGGTTGTTCCATCGCGAGTGGCCGGAAGTGTATATCACTTAGGCCAACTTCATTCAGGTGGTAGGTGCACTTTGAGCATTTCCCTCAGTTCTGAGAGTTTCATCATTCCACCTCAATTATTACGGAATATACAGGGGTGTTTCCATAAGAAGTGAGACAAATTCGGATTCTTCAGGACTGAATTTTTTTCAGGGCAAAAGTGTATCTGTAGTAAGTTGGTAGTGCTAATCGCGAATCTGAAGAATTTTTGAGCCTATTTTGCCCCCTAGTATGTTTTACCGTAAAATGGGTTGTTCCATCGTGAGAAGTGGGCAGTGTATATTACTTAGGTCAACCTCATTCAGGTGGTAGGTGCATTTCGATCATTTCCATCAGTCCTGAGAGTTTCATCATTCTACCTCAATTATTACGGAAGATACGGGGGAGTTTCCATGAGAAGTGAGACACACTGATGAGAAGTGAAACACACTGTATAAATATTTCCTAGATATTTTGTAGTTTTGAACATGAATTTCGGCGTGATAAATTCAGTACACTGAGACCAAGTAGCATGGCATAAATGAGATAGTCATAACCTCAAGTCATGGCTTAAAAAAATTATTTTTTGGTATTTTGCTCAGATCAATAAGTAAACATAAGTAAACATAGATGGGCCCGATGCAACGTAAACATCATATTCACTGAACCGAAGACAACTTTGTTTATTTACATACACCTCTCATCCCTAATGTTTTCAAACATTGACGCCCTGTTGTCAAATTGGTAAAAAATATGATTTTGGTAGGAACCTACCAATAAATAATGCATAATAAATCATATTTTATATTCAGATGTATTATTCTAAAAATTCTAGAGAAATGTTTATGTCCAGAAAGGTGTGAAAAAATTACCAAAACGGAAGATATATGTCGTTTTGAACTGATGAAATTTTAGGCACTTCGAGCGGTTACTAGAATTATTTTACACTTGGCAACACCGCTTGTGACACCGGTAGTGGCGGCCATTGTACCTTGTCGTTTTCTGTTGATAAAGTGTTGTTAGAAATTTTCCTGTGTGTTTTCGTGGTTTTTGTCCTGCTTAAACAACTTAAAGTTACATCTGGAATATTTTTCAAAATAGTGCAGTGGTTTAGTGAGGCACAATGTCGAAATACTCCTTTGTTTGCAAAACAAATGATAGTAAACAAACATTCCACAGTTGAGGCTCCAGTGGCGTCGAATGCACGATGCAAATAATGCAATGAAACGTATTCGTCAAATATAATATAGAAGGACAACGAAACTCATTCAAAATTACAGATATGAAAAGCCTATGGCAAAGTGGTGAGTTCCTCAATGTTTGTTTTAAATATCTGTAAGCAGGGGGAAAAACATTGAGGCTTATGAAAGGAAAATTTAATTTATTTTCCAATAATATTAACATTGTTAAAATTCTAACAATGAGGACAATTAATGATATACCAAAGGACTTGCTTAAAATTTTTGGAAATCATTTCTTTGGGAAAATGCCTTTATCAAACCATAGTTATGCCTTGGTAAAGGTAAAACATAATTTTTTTTCAAAATCCGAATATACCATGAATTGTCACTAAACGGAACTGACAAAGTAGAATGGGTCAAGTCTCTTTTCACAAAGACAGTTTTATTTAAAAATCAATAAATACCAAGTGTTGAAATCCTCATGTACTGAGCTTTCTTGAGAATCATTCTTTCACATACACTTTGACACTGTATATTTATACATTTGTAATATTGTATATTAGGCTTAAAAATTAAATAAATAATAGTGATATTTGCCAATTTGTAATAATAACGCATATGTTTCATTCAATAAATATTTTAATTCATGTGTTAATGTAGATTTTACCTTATCGTGTACCTTGCCATCTTGTGATCACTATATTCCTGTCCAAAATAAACGCGTTAATAAAGAGTTCTATTTCTACTTTTGTGTTCAATTACTTTTCCCAGACGTAATCTATATAATATATAATGCAACAAATGTTTCTATAGATTACGTCTGGGAAAAATAATTGAACACAAAAGTAAAAATAGAACTGTTTATTAACGCATTTACTTTGGACAGGAATATAGTGATCACAAGATGGCAAGGTATACGATAAGGTAAAATCAACATCAACACAAGAATTGAAATATTTATTGAATGAAATCTATGCTTATACCACACGTTATTATTACAAATTGGCAAATATTACTATTATTTATTTAATTTCAAGCCTAATATACAACATTACAAATGTATGAATAAAGTACAACATTATTAAGCTATTTAAATAAAACGACTATTTGAGAAAACATCACAAAACAAAATATACCTACATACATATCACCAGACATTAGATCAGATCACATTCCAAAATCAGCAAAAAAAACAAAAGAAATACCAAATATCTCAATGAGCTGTCACTAATATTTTTCTTTAATGATGACACAAGTTTACTGAGTTAGAGTTTTTTACAAATTGTGGTAGTTTATTGAAATCGTTTAAGCCTTTATGAAACCTACTATTCATTCCAAATTTAGTATTAAGTTTTATTAGTGTAAAAATTGCTATGTGAAGAGAGAATACAATATTTCTTAGTTCTTTAATTATTGTTAAAGTGAAAGTGCCAAAGTGTATGTGAAAGAATGATTCTCAAGAAAGCTCAGTACATGATGATTTCAACACTTGGTATTTATTGATTTTTAAATAAAACTGTCTTTGTCAAAACAAACCTGACCCTTTCTACTTTGTCAGTTCCGCTTATTGACAATTCATGGTATATTCGTATTTTGAAAAACATTGAAGTATTGTCAAGGCATAACTATGGTTTGATAAAGGCTCTTCTTCGAAGAAATGATTTCCAAAAATTTTAAGCAAGTCCTTTGGTATATCATTAATTGTCCTCACTGTTAGAATGTTAACAATATCAATATTATTGGAAAATAAATTAAATTTTCCTTCCATAGGCCTCAATGCTTTTTCTTCCTGCTTACAGATATTTATAACAAACATTCACCATTTTGCCATAGGCTCTTCTTATCTGTAATTTTGAATGAGTTTCTTTGTTCTCCAATATTATATTTGACGAATACGTTTGATTGCATGATTTGCATCGTGCATTTGACGCCACTGGAACATCGCCTGTGGAATGTTTGTTTACTATCATTTGCTTTACAAGCAAAGCAGTATTTCGACATTGTGTCTCACTAAACCACTGCACTATTTTGAAAACTATTCCAAATGTAACTTTAAGTTGTTTAAGCAGGACAAAAACCACGAAAACACACAGGAAAATTTTAACAACACTTCATCAACACAAAACACTTGCACGTGCAATTGCGTCCTCTGATGCTTTGAGGACCGTTGCACAAGTATCTGTTAGATTTAATTCAATCCCCGTCGTGGTCTTAGCCAGGAGAATAGTTGTTTTCTGACAGGTACTTGCCATATGAATGAACTGGTCCAAAATTTAGGAAGGATCATACTCGACAGAATAAACAATTTTTAAAAAAAGGAAATGGGTTCTGAAAAATAGATGTTGGAAAAGGTTTCTCAACTCATAGGGCCAGTTGCATAAAGAACTTAACAGACAAATAAATATTTGATTTGATGATTACTATGGCAACGCATGTCTAAGCTCACCAGTTATGTTACCTACGTTAACAGAAGGCTTTATGCAACCTGTCCATATTTATTCAACTATTCTTATTGATTCGTTGAAACTTAACTTCACAACATAAACCCCCAGACTCCAACCTTGAAATATAGTCAAGGAACTTGTTACCTCTCTTGAATTAATTAATTTAGACCATAAATAAAGCTTTATTTTTGATAGCTGAAAACTCCTAGAATCCAACTATGGAAAGAATATCATCATAAATCACAAAACTACCCGCTATCTTGAATCCCCAAATCTTGATAAAAAGTTATTTGCTGCTAACCCCCGGCTTTTTATTGACTCTAGGAATTTTAAGACAAAACCGCGAAATAACTTGTTGCAGCTCACAGGTACTGCATTTGCATAAGTAATTTTGACCCCCTTAAAAAACCACGGCACTGTGCAGGAGGTGTTTTGTTTTGGTTCGAATGTCAAAAACCCAAAACAAATCAGTTTCCGCAAGAATTATCTTCGGTTCAGTGAATATGATGTTTACGTAGCATCGGGCCCATCTGTGTTTACTTATTGATCTGAGGTATCTTCACAGTACCATTGATTGACATTGCTATAAGAAGGACATTAAGTAATCAGAAGCTATCATTATTAACAGAAACCAATTTATTGAATAGAATGTCAGTAAAAATTAAGTTGACTTGGGTTAGGAAAATCTATCTTGTACCGGGATTTTTTTGTTCCAATGGTTTTTTGTACCGGAGGTATTTTGTACTAGGAGGTTAATGTCCCGGAGGTTATTGACAGAAGGGTTTAGTTCGTTTTTATTCAATAGGAGGTCAATGTCCCGAAGGTTATTGTCTGAAGGGTTTGTCCGGGTTTTTTTCTGTCAAGGGGGTAATTTTCCTAGAAGCATTTACCGTATATCCTCCGGGTGTCGGGTGGAATCGGAAAAATTTTAGGTAGACACAAAACCAAGACAGTTTTCAAGCCAACAAAGAAAATTCAAGAAAGTCTTAGAGCAGCCAAAGAAAGGAATGATCGTCTATCAGCTGCTGGAATGTATCTCATACCACATGTGGAAAAGTGTAGGTACATAGGTACCTCTAAGAGATCTATGGGTACGATAGGAACATAAAAGAAACTGTAGGTAAGATTTAACAGATAAATCGGCAGTAGCTCAACATGCGCTCCGCGAAAGAGACCACAAAATACTTTTTGGTGTCGAGAAACTTCTTGCCTCCACTCTAGGGTATCATGAAAGGCTCGTACTAGAAGCAATAGGAATCCATAAACACAGACAATTTCAATAGGAAGGAGGAAACCCTGAAACTGAACCAAATCTGAAATCCGATTCTAAAAAACGCTAGGAAAGTTCCAATGAAAATCGATCAACAACCAGCCAATAGGATGTCAACGGGCCACATATCCACGTCATCAACTCCATCGGCCGCGTATAAATATAGCCTTAGGTCAACTAGGAGTTAGTAATCGATCAACCTCGGAGATGGACGGACCTCTGGAAAAGCTAGCCACTAGCACTAGCGTAATGTTACAATTCCAAAGAACGACGGCATTTAAACCCGAAAAACAATCAAATATTTCGACCAAGAAAGCCTCAACCAATTGTAATTTTTTTTTTTTGTTAAAATTATTATTTCCGTCAAGCTGTTGCACTCCAACGCGCAACTCTCAGAAGTCTTCGAGAGACTTGTGCGAGCAAGGAAAAAAGCAGCCTTTACTTTTTATCGTGTGATGCCGTGCAAGAGACCTGTGACCATGCCGGGAATCGAACACACTACCATACGTTTGAGAGGGTCATCTAGCTAATCCCCTTCTCAGGAACGTTCTATCTGGATGGATCCACCCTGACTCAGCTAGTCATGGTAGACCCTGTACTAACCCTCAGACATCATGCCTAAAACTATCAACCTTCACACGTCCTACACTGTGGTCTTTCCTGAAAGAGAAGACTGGGTCAGGAATGAAACCAACCTATGTAGGGCAAATGAACGTTGGTTTACCGATGGTTCCAAAACTCTGGAAGGCGTCGGAGCCGGAATATATGTGATGAACCCAGTAGTGAAACGCCCATTCAGTATAGATGAACTAGCTACGATATTTCAGGAAGAGGTATATGCCATTGAAATGTGAAAGGGAGCTAGAAAATCGACACCACACACAAAAAATAATTAAAATATTTTCAGATAGTCAAGCAGCACTGAAAGCGCTCGAATACAACTGTTTTAAATCTAGAGCAGTATGGAACAGCAGATACACCATAAACCGACTAGCGCAACGCAACAACGTTACCCTAGTCTGGATACCAGGTTACACAGGCCTAGAAGAAAATGAAATAGCGGACGCCCTAGCAAAAGGGGGGACCGAAACGACGTTCACTGGATCAGAACCGGTAAGCGCTTTAGCATAAAGCACTGCCAAGAATGTCATAACAGCTTAGGCAGACAATAAAAGACTCGAGTATTGGTGTAGTAGGAGGCCTAGCCCATTCCAAAGCATTTATTGCTGTAACAAATATGGGTCCTTTAATAGTGAAAATGCTATGCACAAGATAGTTTTTATATAATTTGATACCAAACAATCTAAAAAGAATAACCTTGCTCAATCTGATGTTCGTTAATTTAACAATATTTATTTACCTAACACCAGGTCCAACTGAGCTACGCAGAAATGTTATTTATTCTGTATATGAATCACTCCCAAAAGGCTGTTAAATGTATCTGATACCAAATAACGTCTGCCATAACAACGGATTTGACATTTGTATAATACACAGTAGGTTTTAGAGTTCTGCTACATCTTTCCCCCCTCCAAATTTTTCAGAATTTTATTTATAAATTTTTTTAAGATGACTAGCATGAAAAATCCCTCTTTCATCACCAGTCTCTGGATTTGTCAGAACAAATGTGTGAAAACTATTTTTTTTCTTAATAGAATAAGGACCTTCGAATAACAGCAGGAATTTTTTCGTTTCAGCTTTCAATATCGAAGAAACATTCGATGCTCTCAGTAAAACCAAATCCCCAATTTCAAATTGATAGTTAGTTTTTGGTGGGTGTGAAACTTGACGTCGTTTAGATTTTCCTTCCAATGTTTCTTTAGCCAGAATGAGTTTTGTTTTATGTGGTTCTGTCCGTCTAGTCTGAGGACAATGTAATTTTTTTGGTAACAGTGATTTCAGTTTTTCACCAAATTGTAATTCCTTTGGACTAAACCCTGTGAACTCGTGAACTAAAGAGTTCAAAAACTCTGCAAACGTTGGTAACCACTTAGCCCACTGTTTATGATGATCTGAACGATACGCCCTGCACAACCGACCTAACTCCCTCATAACTCGTTCAGCCGGATTAGCCTGAGGGTGCCTAACCGAAGAATGCATTACTCTTATATTATGACTTTCTAACCCATTAATCCAATCCTTTGAGGTGAATTGAGTACCATGGTCACTGAGTATTTTTTCTGGAACTGCAATATTTTTAAAATAGTGATTGTTCAATCTATTCAAACATGCTTTTGTAGTAGCTGTTTTCAATGCATATAAAACTACGTATTTTGTGAATACATCAAGTACTACCAAAATATATGTAATCCCTCCTCTACCCCTAGGCAATGGGCCATATAAATCAAGTGCTATAAGTTCACTTTTCTTTTTAGAAATTATTGAATGAATTTCCGGAGATGGAAGTGGCACATACTTGGTTTTTTGACAAATCTCATAACTTTTAATAAAACGTTTTATATCTCTAGACATATTGTTCCGCCAAACTTCATTTTTAAGGATCTTCCACGTTTTGAAACATCCAAAATGACCAAACGATTCATGATAAACCTTAACAAATTCATCGACCAATGATCTTGGAATACATAAATAATATCCTTCATCATTATTTTGTCTAATATACAATATACCTTTATTGAGTAAAAAATCGTTGTTGTAACTTTGAATCACTTTCCAGACACTCGATTATGTCATTCAATTTCTGGTCTTTCCTCTGTTCTACCCCAATTGTTTTACATATCTGCTGAAATTCTTTGGGCAATTTTATTAGAGATAACATCTTAAATACCCTATCATGTGGTGTAGGAGGTCGAACTGTTGCATGACTAGACAGTGCATCCGCAATAATACTTTTTGACCCAGGTATATACTCTATACTGAATTCATATTCTTGTAAGGCCATTGCATACCGAGCGATTCTGGATGACAGTAATCTACAGGATTTCAAATATGTAATCGACGAATTATCAGTAAATATTTTGAATTTTCTGCCTAATAGATACATTTTGAATTTTTCCAACGCCCATACCACAGAAAGTAACTCTCTTTCACTGATACCATATCGCGACCCCCTTTCCAAAAGTGATCACTAGCGTAAACAATGACATGGTGCTCACCATCTTCCATTTGAAATAATTGAGCACCCAACCCTACGTCAGATGCATCTGTGGATAAACAGAAGGACAACTCTTCCTTAGGATGATACAATAAAGTAGCCATACTTATTATTTTTTTTTTCACTTTTTCGAATGCTACTCTTTCAGTTTCAGACCATTTCCAACGACATTTTTTCCGAATCATCCTACTTAATGGTGCTAATACATCCGCTAACTCTGGACAAAATGACCTGTCTTAGTTAACCAACCCCATGAATCTTTGCGATTCTTTCAAATTTCTGGGTTCAGCATAATCAGAAATAGCTTGTACTCTATTTTCATTTGGTCTGATTCCCACCGAATCTAAAATATATCCCAAAAATGGCATTTCTGTACGAAAAAACGAACATTGTTTCAAACGTTATGTAAAATTAAGTGTTTTGATTCTCGTAAATAATTTATCCAAATGATCTAAATGTTCTTCAAAAGTCCACGAAGTGATCAGCATATCATCAACATAAAATGTGATGAAGCCATTGCAATCTTCTCGTATTAACAAATCTAAACAACGACAGAAAGTACTGACACTAGTGCTCAACCCGGATGGAAGAACGCAAAACACATAAGTTTTGCCTTCAAACTTGAATCCAGTATATTTCTATGACTCCTCTGATAGGGGAATTTGCCAATAACCATGAGTTAGATCACAACTACTCATAAAACGGAATCTTTTTAAAGTTCGGATAATTTCTTCAACTGGTCTAGGTGTTTCGTACTCTTTAACCATTACTTTGTTTAAATATCTAGCATCTAAACATATTCGTACTGAATTGTCTTTCTTAAGAGTTGTCATAATTGGATTAATATATGGAGTAGCTGATCACCAAAATTCTCAGCAGACACCACCGCCATTTTTTGTTTTTTTAATATTTTGATACAGAGACTTTCTGAGTTCATAACCTGATGTCCAGTATTTATCTCTGGCACTGCAATCCATTCTTGATTCAACTTTATGAAAATAGTTTAATTACCTAAATCTATTTTTACATTAAAGAATTTCAGAAAATCTTCACCAATGATCACTGGGTACGTTAGCTCTGGAATAATCAGAAACTCATGACTGAATTCTCTATTTAGGATTTTGAAAGTCAAAAGCGACTGTTGTTTAATAATTTTCTGTTTTGTCTTAAAAGCACCCAATACTTTAATTCCAGAACAGTAAAAAGTTGGAATTTCTTTGTGAAAATCAGATAACTGATGCCAGATTTCTTCGTTTATAGCACAAATCTCACAACCTGTATCTATTATTGCCAATGTTTTCAAATGAAATATTTCAACTTGTTTAATTGGAACTGATGATTTATAATATTTGTGATCAAATTGACATTCATTCAACAAATCCTCTCTAGGATTATTTAAAAACAAATTCGTCCTATTGAAAATTGACCCCACTCCAGGACTTAAAAGTGAGGTTACCACTCGTTTTCCTTCTGAGGACACCCAAAATCACCCTCATCTTCAACTTCTAAAGTAGCCACTTTACGGAAACCTTGCCTTTGATCATCAGAATTGAATTTCTGTTTGGATTCCGAAAAGCCATTAAAATTTGCATTCTTTTTATAATAATCATTTTGATAATAATTTTTTTTGATTAAATTTTGACTGATTATTCCAACAATCTCCATTAAAACCGCTTCCACTTGTACTCGGAAAGTAATATTCAGCTGTTCGCATTTTTTCGATAGCCTCCAAAAAAGTGTTTGTTCCAATAAGACAACAAGCTATATAAGGAGGATAATTTCGCGCTAATTTTTTTATTATGAACGGCTCCGTATAAATAGAAGACAAATGTCTGACTAGACCAACCGAACGCATGAAATGCTGTACAAATGACAAACCTTTGCTGGCATCAAACTTTTCTTTTTCCAAACTAGATAAAATTTCTAACTGTTTGAAATTTGACCAAAAATATTCCTGAAAGGCAGCTTTAAACTCTGAAAAAATATTAAATTTATGAAGATGTGCCCACCAAAGTGCTTCACCTTGAAATTGTTTTATTATTATGTATCTGAAATACTGAAACGGTACTTTATCTAATTCAAAAACATATTCCAATTGTTCTAAGAAATCAATGGGATGAACTGAACTCTTGTTATCAAAAACTGGCAACCGTTCTTTCAAACAATTACGTTCTGCATTCCCTATCACAATTTTGGTATCAGATTCAGATAGTTGTGGAGATGAAAGATTTTCAAATATTTTTGGTGCATTTAATTCTTTCAGCACCTGAATCAAATCAATTGGAACCTGGTTTACATTATGACCTGTTCTGCTGTTCCTCGCCTACCAAAATCCAAGGAATGAATTGCTCCGTTGATATCTTTTTCTATTTCACCAACCCGTTGTTCATTTCTACTACTACTTGGACAGTCTTTTACCTCAAATCCAAGAAATGGATTACTGCTTCCACTAAAATTGTCATCTACCAGTCGACTAATTTCCTGTTGCCAACACCTGTCATCTTCTTTCATTGTATGATTTTCCATATTTTCAGCACTATTAAGACCGCGTTGGGCGCCAGATGTAACAAATATGGGACCTTTAATAGTGAAAATGCTATGCACAAGATAGTTTTTATATAATTTGATACCAAACAATCTAAAAAGAATAACATAGCTCAATCTGATGTTCGTTAATTTAACAGTATTTATTTACCTAACACCAGGTCCAACTGAGCTACGCAGAAATGTTATTTATTCTGTATATCAATCACTCCCAAAAGGCTGTTAAATGTATCTGATACCAAAGAATATAAATTCTGAAAACAACAACAACTAATAATAAATAACGTCTGCCATAACAACGGATTTGAGATTTGTATAATACACAGTAGGTTTTAGAGTTGTGCTACATTGCTTGTACAAGGAAAAACAGGACAAACTGCTTGAACTCAGTAGAGCGCATCTCAGAATTGTTATAGTAGGTTTGCTTACTGGCCACTGCAAACCATAGAAATATAGTGTTTATAAAGGCGCGTATAGACCTGCGAGCCGAGCGGCTCATGAGCCGCTCGCCGAAAAGTTGAATGCCTGAGCCTCGTGCGAGCACTATGCGAGCCGACAGTGCTCGCGAGCACATTCACAGCGCGAATTCAGTTTTCAGTTTATTGAAGATGTTTGAACAAGAAACTCTGTTTGATGCGATGGTACCAGGTGGCGCATCAAAATATATGGAGTTTTCATTAATAACCAATTAACATGTCACAACTTTGATACAAACTCTCAATTATGGTCGGGATTGTATCCGACTAACTTTGATCTGATTTTTATTTAAATATGCAGAAAAACGGGTTTTAAATTGTTTCTCGAAACTGTATCGGAAAACGATAAAAATTTAGGATACAATAAAATTGTATTGTCAATTTCTTAATCTGAAAAAAATAAACATATACTAAAATGCGGTGTATAATGAATTGTTCTAGTACTACCCTCGGGACGCCACTGGAAATTAATTTTATTCCAAGTACACTAAAATTAATTTCTTGAATAACATGCCAAGTTTTATCAAAATCAGCCAGAAGGTTTGTGAATAATCAATAAAACATTGAATTTTACTATACACTTTGACACGAAGCAATCTAGGACTTTAATTTCAGATCATTATCGAAAAAAAAACTAATTTTCACCTAAAAAAAACAATCCTGAACATATGGAGTTTTAAGCCTGGTTCACCCTCTATATATAATGTGTTTTTCGTCACGAAAATTCAACAAAAATAGTAAAACTGAAAATGTAAGTTTCTTTCATTCACTAACGAAAGTGTGTGTGTGTGTGTGTGTGTGTGTGTGTGTGTGTGTGTGTGTGTGTGTGTGTGTGTGTGTGTGTGTGTGTGTGTGTGTGTGTGTGTGTGTGTGTGTGTGTGTGTGTGTGTGTGTGTGTGTGTGTGCCAGTAGTGCAACTTTTCTTTTCCTTGCTTTTTTCTCTCTGATACGATCCCAACAAAGCAATCATTTTCTTTTTACATTCTTCCGGGGGCCTGTCCATTGCAGTATCGATTTCTCTCCAAGCATCTTCTTTTACATTTTTATTTTTGGGGTCTCATAGAACAGAATATGAACTATGTGTCTCTATGAGCGAGATTACCTCTTCATCCGTCCAGGCCGCCATGATCACGTCTACACTTGTGAGCACGTCTTTATGCCGTACAAATTGACACTGAGCCATCCCTTTGTACTCGCCGAAAAAACCGACTCCAGGTGGCTCGCAGCGACAGGCTCAAGATCGGCTCAAAGTACGCTCACAACCCCGTACACACTTGCGACACTTTTCATGTGAGCGGCTCATGAGCCGCTCGGCTCGCAGGTCTATACGCGCCTTTATGTTTCTATTCTGCAAACTCAAACCACCGATCTGTAATATAACTGGATGAGCCTTTCCATATAAGAAAATTACGCCAACTAGTGTATGACAGTTTGGAGCAATACACATGCGCGTTGATGATATGTCAAACAGCGGCGTAGCCTAAAGGTTGAGTTAAGGGATTTTTTAATCTCTTTTTGTGAAGTGGGTATTTAAAAAAAAATTACAACGTGGACTCACAAATTAGATTCGTTTTGAATGAGTTAATATTTCAGTTTTGATGCATTCATAGGAATTCTGAACAGAAGGATAGACTTTGCTGATGCCAGATGAATCCAAAACTGAAATACCATTAATAGTTAGCACAAAACAAAAACTTGTGTAATCATAAAATAGATCAAGATCAAGTGAATGGTTGATTTTTACCCAATTTATGACCAGAAAACATGAACCTACGTATGAATATGAAATACACCTTATAGGTATTCAGTCACTACAACTCTAATTGCCAGACAAGTTTCAATTATAAATGCTGATTAGTAATCTTTCCACATAATACCAAAAGTATATACTTTCATCAATCAACATGATAGACTAAAATAGAAGTAAAATCAGTATAAAATACCTGCCAAGTAACAGACTTGAAACCAATCGGTAACAACCTGGATTTGAAATCAATAATAAAGCTTATATAAAAACAATTATTTACCGGTGATTATTAAAAAACATTAATTTTTTTATATATTTATTCATATTTCTTAACAATAAATGTACTCCAAGAATTGGTAAAATTTATATACATTAAAATCAAAAGTTTTATTTTCCTGGAGACTACAAAAGTATAGGATTAAGTCAGACAGTTGGTCAACACATAATGGTGCCAATGAGTACATAAATATAGATGAAAGTCTAAATATAAATAAGTATACTTATGAATAAAAAAATATAAGGACATCAATAAAATTCGCTACAATACATATATAACATTTGGGGGACTTTCGTTCATTGAGATGTGAATTATTCATCAAGTGATTAATAGCAATGTTCAGTGAGGAAGCTGTTTTTAAAAAAGGATTGCATTTTTCACAGATTTTAAATTATTGTGTAGTAAATTATATATTCTGGGACCTAGTATATTTGGAGCATTACTGTGAATTTTTGTGTAACTATATGGCATAAGCAGATAATTTTTCGATCTGATTTAAGGTTATGAAAATCACTATGTATTATATAAAAATGAAGACTGATTTATAAAGACATATACACATAGCTCAAAAACAAGGACTCCAAGTAGAGTAAATATTTTCATTTCTTTGAATAAACTCTTACAGAATCCCCTTTTTGATATGCCAGTCTAATTACTCTTTTTTGTGCTCAAAAAATATCCCTTCTGATACAGATGCTCCCCAAAACGGGCAAAAACAGATACCATATCTGATGTGTGAGTCTACTTGGGCAAAATACTATTGATTCCATTTGATATTATTGATTCTGAAATAATACAAGTCTACTCAATTTCTTGCGTATGACTGAACCTCTTTCCACTTCAGTTTGCTTTTTAGAAATGGCATAGAACCTTAGTTTTGTATAACGTGTGATAATTAATTTTATCAATCGTGATACGTGGTTTTCTGAAAAAGTTGTACATCAAGGTGGTGATTTTCTAAGGACCTGAATACTGGTTTTCCATCAGCTACGAAGTTTAGGTAACATCTCAACACATCAACACAAATATATCAAAAACAATTTTTTGTCTTTAAAGTTTATTGTCTGTTTTGGAAAGAAATAAAAAATCACTGAAAACACAAAAAAGAAACTGGAAATACTTGAACTATAATAAACACAAACAATCAAACAGTACAAATAAGAGTAAACGAATAAACACACGCCACTGGTAAAAATGATGCTCTGACGTAATGACATTGACATTTTGGAGCAATGCACATGCGCACTTGCAATCTGAGAGGGTTCAATTTGGCGTATTTTTTTCATGGAACGAAACGGGCTCTGCTCATCCAGTTATATTACAGATCGGTGACTCAAACATCACATGCATAAAATCGGACTTGCACAAGATGCAGAGTGCCGGAGAGTGCATGGAGGATGATGAAACGACTAAACAGTCTGTGTACATGCCCTGCAGCGGCCAGAACCAGATTCTCAATATTTGGCGATACGACAGTAAGGCCAGAAAACCTGGTAAATTGTTCTCCCAATGCATTCCTCAATTTCTGGGAGAAATATAACCATAGGGTGAACCACAATAGGCAATTGGCAGCAGCGGAGGGTCTGATACGGGCCCACTCACGTTCGCCTTTGAGTTGGGTCACAATATATGAACCTGAGTCTGTGACCGAGTAATCAACACTGAAGTTTCCGGGCCTAGCCCATTCCAAAGCATTTATTGTTTGTACAAGGAAAAAACAGGACTCTGACAAACTGCTAGAACTCAGTAGAGCGAATCTCAGAGTTATAGTAGGTTTGCTTACTGGCCACTGCAAACTCAAACATCACATGCATAAAATCGGACCTGCACAAGATGCAGAGTATGCAGAGTGTGATGTGCGGTTATGCATGGAGGATGATGAAACGGCTAAACACATTCTGTGTACATGCCCTGCAGCGGCCAGAACCAGATTCTCAATATTTGGCGATACGACAGTATGGCCAGAAAACCTGGTAAATTGTTCTCCCAATGCATTCCTCAATTTCTGGGAGAAATATAACCATAGGGTGAGCCAAAATAGACCATTGGCCGCAGTGGATGGCGTGATACGGGCCCACTAACGTTCAAACCTAACCTACCCCAATTTTTAACCAAAATTTCTCTACTTCACTGAAGCATTAATTGCTGAAAAATTCCGTTTGAAGTGTTTCACTCACCCCTTTGGAGTTCACCCTCTGTTGGAAGAAGAACCATTGTCAATCACTCGATTTTTTTTAAAGTGAATATGGATGGGTTGAAAGTAAAGTAAGTTAGTAATTTTGGTAAGGGAACATATTTAAATTTTTACTGTCTTGTACCAAATTGATGTTATCTCGTTCGGGTGTTCATAATTTGAACATAATTGGTTTGAAGATTTTTCGTGTCGTGGATCGTTGTCAGGTCAATATTTCAACAAGTACATTCTCCAGTCTCAAAAATTATAATTTTATCACGAAGTTCCATGAAAATATTCTATTAAACCTATAATACCTATACAGTGATAATTATTATAATGAACTAAAAATTTCGAGCAAACTTGTTACAAGACATTCCTCAAATTTTATGCACTTATGCATAATATAAACAGACGAAAAGCATAACAAAAGACATTATTGAACACATATTGGTTCGAAAAAAGGTTAAGGTTAATGATAAAATAACGTTGGAATAATTAAAACAAGATTATGAATGTCTTACAATCCTTGGACATTGCATAAGTTTATACTTGATCGAGAATTCGATTTATCTCATTACTTATTCAGCTCTCAGCAAGTAGAAAGCTGCTCACTAAGAGTAATACCAATAAATAAGGAACAGTGAGAAATTTGAATAACACGTGCGATATTTCATCTCCACTTGAGGCGGCCATGCATCACGTAAGCATTATTTTTCTTATTTACCTATTAAGTAGATGGGGGTCGAATCAAGACCACGAGGATAGTTTTCCGTTTTCAAATAACATTTGGCATTTTGAAGAATTTCAACGTTGGTATATTGTTTCATAAGGAATGAAAGAGTAGCTCCTGGTGACGACTTCTTTATTTTTCTTCATATTATCCAGAATGGAATGAATACAAAAATTGTTGTTTCAATTTTATTATGCTATTCTTATTGATTACTGGAATAAAAATAACTTGACTCATTAAAGCGTTAAAACACGCGGTAAACAACATATCAATAATGAACAAATTTATCGAAATAATTGACATTCGTTATATAAAGGTGTTACAGTGTCATTGATAACAGTTATATATTTCCCACGACCAAATGCGAAAATAACAAATAGCACAATATTGACTTACTTTGAAATTAACAAATATCACCCAATAGTTGAAAAGCGAAATATCACTCTAGAGTGTTATTTTTTTATGTTGTGGTGCCCAAGAAGAGGCAACTCCTATAATGTTCAGAGAACATCATGAGATCCGAGGAAGAGTAGGTACCCAGCAAACACAAATACATGTCTGATACATCACAAATACATTTTCTTTTACTCATCCCATGTTGCAGATATACAATTTGTATAGTTAAGGTATCTTGCATGTAATGTCAAAGGACCCCGCACAATAGCATAGAAAATTGGCCCAAAGTGGGATTTACATATGTTATTGGTAATGGTTTTCTGATCAAATGTTCTCATGTGACCAACCCTCTAAGGCCAATGATTTAGCTCTCAGGGTCGTATTTAGTATAGGAGCCCAATGAACAATGACACATTTTCTCAAGTCCATAATTTTTTTATTTCCTATTAGAATTCAATTAAATAAAAATTATTGCAAAATCTTAGCATTTGTCTATTAGCACAAGTCCTCTGTGAAACATGTTTTATCCTAAAGGACCGTATTCAGTAAAACTGTATTTGCCAAGTGATCCATAAAAAACTTAATCAAATTGATTTTCTTATAACTTTCTTATTTCTTGATCCATGTCAGCTGGTTTCATAGATGAATGTGGCTTTCTTTGTGTACATAGCAAAAGTGGTCGCCATCTTAATATCCAAGATGGCCGGCCTAACCTATAAACTTTATGTAGGACTTATCGTGTAGTTGATAAGAAAGATAGTAACCTCCGAGCAACAAAAGATATAGAGGTGCCATTTCCATATGCACAACACACGTTGTTATGAAAGCTGAAAAATCACTATCCTTTGTGATAGTTTGTTGGTGAGGGGTAATCTACGAGTTCGGAGGGGAAGATTTGTTATTGTTACGATATCTAGATGTCAGCTTCGAACCAGTGGCGGCGTGCTGATAATTTTTTTTCATATTATATTTTTATCTATTCACGACCTCATGCCTGGTTGGACAGCACGTGTGTCAAGATGTCAATCAAAAATACTGTATTGTGCGAAGAATTAGATTCTTGGTGACAAAGCATAGAATGAGGTAATAAATACTGAAAAAATAAATGAAAGTGCTGAAATAAAAAAGTGAAAATATTCAAATTGTTGAATCACATCAGTAAACTATACTATACACTATGTATATGCTATACATGCATAATAATACACAATAGAATTTACACATTAACTGTAATATGAGTTAAATAGGGGCCGACATGTATCTCTGAAGATATATCTGCAGACATACCAAAAGTGCACGGTGGAGCTGTGACTTACTTTTTGTAAATCGTTTGTCCAGCTTGAAACAAGTTGCAATTTTGGAATGCATTCTTCTATTCCTTTGCTGAAGTAGTCTAATTTTTTGTATCTGACGGATTAAAGGTCTCGTTGATGCTACTTTTGAACTCTTTCTTCCGGTATCATCTGTGTCCAAATCATCGGTTTCATAATCACGAATTCCTCTAAAATAGCATACATTTCAAACACACACTCACACCCACACACACACATAACTGCCAAGTTATAATAATATTTTAGTTGCAGAACAGTGAAGTGAATTTCATAACCAACAAATTCAAACCAAAAAAGTATCATTGAACTATGTATTTAGTACTCGAAAGACATTTCAACAAGACTTCACATCTGTCTGAATAACTAGGCACAAGGATCAATAGAATAGATCGGAAAACGTATATCTATGGCTTGCACTTCTCTTTTAGGCTATACATTCTATACAGCAACCAGCAATTTTTGTATACAGATAGAAAAGCCTATACCTATTTGGAATTCCTCAGAAAATGTTATTCTTCAAAAAACAAATCTTGCATTTTCCCAAACTCTTTGTTGCTTTCAAGAAAGAGATAGAGAAGCCCTCTCTATATATTTTATTGCTCAGAGATAGTAACATGAAAAAATAAGAACTGCAAAGTTTTGATTGTTTGAAATCGGTTATTTACTCTTTGACATATCTAACTCTATGATATAACTCCTCTATCTGATCTTAGAGTAATAATTTCATAAGGTTTAATAAAAACACAAATAAATGAACCTCGATTTAATAGACAGTGTTTTCTCGATTCAGAAGGAGAGAAAAATATCAAGTATTTATTCAATACACTATGCATGGAAACCAGTCTGACGAGAATAATGAAGAAAATGTATTGACTATAGAATATTACTGCAGTTGCAAATCAGGGGCAAGGACACCAGTAACATGTGCTCATATTTGTAGCATATTGTGGTATTTGGGATTTGCCCGCCATAATCAAAATTTGAATTATCTATCGACTTCTGTATTACAACATATTAAAGATGCCGCAAATCGTCCAGTGCAATATGCGATACTCCAGCAGCTGTAAAAATGTTCGAGTATTATTTTGACAATGAGTGATCAACTTTTTTGTTCTCTTCCACCACCCTGGAAACATCAGTTTCAACAAAGCAAAGTTATATTTATATTATAGAGTTAGATCATTCAAAAAGTAAATGACCGATTTCAACAATCAAAACGTAATAGTTCTTATTTTTTTCCTGTTATTATCTTTCTCAAAAAGCTGCAAGATAAGTCCTACATAAAGTTTATAGGTTAGGCCAGCCATCTTGGATATTAAGATAGCGACCACTTTTGTTATGTACACAAAGAAAGCTACATTCATCTATCAAATGAGCTATCAACCACTGACATAGATTAATAAATAAGAAAGTTATAACAAAACGTAATTTGATTCAGTTTTGTATGGCACAATTTTACTAAATACGGTCTTGTAGGACAAAACATGTTTCACAGAGGACTTGGTGCTAAGAAACAAATGCTGAGATTTAGCAATATTTCTTATTTAAGTTAATTCTAATAGGAAATGAAAAAATTATGGAAAAAAGCGTCGTTGTTTATTTGGTACATATACTAAATACGGCCTTGAGAGCAATGATTTAATTGGTCTTAGAGGATTGGGCCCATGAGAATATTGGATCAGAAACTCAATACCAATAACATAATATGTAAATTTCAGGCAAATCCCACTGTGGGCTGATTTCCTATGCTACTATGCGAGGTCCTTTCCGGCATCTTGGATTGGCCCTTTATACGTCTGACATATTGACCAGTGAATAAAAGGCTGGAATCAACGAACTGTACAACTTTATTTTCGCTTTATTATAAGTAGGAAATTCAAGCAATTTTCAATTGAAAAACAGTGACTTTTTCTCGTTGTTTATAATTCTCTATTGTGTTTGTCACTATCTAATGTCACGATTGTTCAATCATTTACAGAGTGTTGAAAAGATACATATAGATAATGAATTATATCGGAACATTCTACCACCATGCAATTTACATCAAAACTAAATTGCAACAATAAAAAACATAGTATACATTTCATAAAAAAGTTTCAATGTAGACTAAAATAAAGAAGCAATAATGTAGACTATCATCAACAAGTAACACGACCACTTCTTGTTTTTTGAATTTTTTTCTGCGTTAATATCAGTCGCAACCATCTCATCAATTAGAGTACATGATTCATCATCACAATCATGATTTGAAGTATTATTTGATATTTCTTGTTCTGGTTGTGAAAATATTTCTAAAGGAAAAACTCTCTGAACCGGTCTCAACAAAACTCCAGTGCTAGTACGCAAACGAAGTCTTACAGTACCATCCTTACTAGTAATAAGATCCTGAATCCAGGCCAACGGCCAGTCAATCCTCTTATGATTATCATTTTCCACTAAAACGATCTCCACAACTTTCAATTGTCTACAAACCTTACCATCATGACAATTTTTCAGTTGCCCCATATGATCAATACGGAATCTTTTCCTCAACTCATCGCAAAGCATTTTCCTATAATTAGCATGTCTAGTCAATTTACTAGCATCAATCATATCACAATCAGGCACACCTATTTCCCTAATATCTTGGATGAACATAGCAGGAGTCAAAGGGGACAGTTTTTCCAGAGAATCGGAAACAAATGTTATTGGTCTACTATTAATAACTGCTTCGCAATCGCACAATACTATAAGCATCTCCTCGAAGTTCAGTAGCTCTACCCAATGTTCTACGCAATCAATCTTTCAAAAGTCGAATTAGTCTTTCCCAAAAACCACCCCACCAAGAAGCTGTTGGAGGATTGAACTTCCAATTAATTTTCTCTGCAGTGCTAAACCTAGAAATCTGTGTTCAATCCAATTTATTAAATGCGTTGGAAGCCCCTACAAAATTGGTCTCGTTATCTGAATAAATAACTTAGGGTTGCCCTCTTCTTGCTATGAAACGTCGAAAGGTCAGTAAAAATACTTCTGTGGAAAGTGACGACAATAACTCCAAATGAACTGCTCGATATACTACACAAGTAAAAAGATTAATCCATGCTTTCTGACCACACTTCAGGGAAAGAGAGCCGACAACTTCAAAAGCAACAGCATCTCGAACACGGTCGGAGGAAAGAGCAGAAGGAATTACCCCTAAACTTCTACTCGAAAACCTTTTACAACGAATACATTTATAAATTGCAGATCTAATAGTCCTACGTCCTCCTATAATCCAGAACTTTTCTCTAATACGACTCAGTAAACATTGAACACCCACATGACAAGCATTTCTATGTTCTTCTAGAATTAAACTCTCTACTAAGGGATGCTTTGAAGGAAGCAGTATTGGATAACGAAAGTCAAAACTTCCCGGTTGACTAATTTCGTTTTCACTCTGAGAACACCTATTTCATCTTTAAATGGAATCAAACTCACGAGTGTACTATTATTTTCACCACCAAGAAAACATTCACACTGAATACATTTGAATACATCTATTTCAGCCTCTGAGATTTCGGAAATAGTCAGAAAACCACAAGATTGAGCTCTAGGAGATTTACAGTTATTAATGAACCTTTTTGATCCAACCTTTCATTCGGACAACTTTGTGAAATTCTGAAAAATATCTATAATACCAATTCCGATCAACCCCATCACAATTCAGCATACAAGACGTTATAGTTTTTCCCTTTTCTTGAGCTATTGCATCCTCATCGAAACTTGAAATAACAGCAGGCCAACAGTTCGAAGGTGACTTTAACCACTCGGGCCCCTCTCACCATCTAGATAGAATCTAATGACTTTTTAGCACTACATCCTCTAGATGGTAGATCTGCAGGATTCATACACCCTGGAACATATCTCCACTGCTTCGTCAAATTGAGTTCCAGGATTTCTTTCACCCCATTCCTAACAAAAACCACCTACTGTTGATCACGAGAAATCCAAACTAACACAGTCGACGAATCTGTCCAAAAAAAAAATTCAACATCGGGAAATGTATGCGCGCTGCTTATCGATTTAGCTGAACGAGATCCAACTGTAGCTGCAACTAATTCTAAACGTGGTATTAACCTTCGAGCAATAAAAGATATAGAGAGGGCTTCTCTGTCTCTTACTTGAAACTCGACGTTGTTTATAAACATCTCAGCCCAAATCATATATAAAATGGGCATTGTCGGATATATCCGTTTGCACTCGGTGACCAGGTTGGAATTCCATGTTATTTTCACTCTTAACTTGGCGATCATGTTTGTTTACGTCCGTTTACGACTTATTTATCGTCTTGTCAAATCAAACCATGGGCGTCGCAGCATGGTAATCATGGCATAATCCCGATTTTGAGACAAAAATACACTATTTGTTGAAATAGCTGTAGAAAACATTGTTACTATTTAAATCGACCTTAAAAACGATAACCCATCAATAACTAGGATAAAACTTGTTGCAATATAGGTACACTAAAAAGTAAATAAGCACACTCAACCCTTCTGTTTTGTTGGAATGTCTTTGGAGTACTTAAAACATGGCGTCGTTGATACTGTAATACGAGCTGTCACGAAACATTTATTTCACAGGAGACTGTCAAATGATAATAGGTACTGCATGAAAATTTCTAGGCGCCATTATTTTATACTTTGAATTCCAAAACAATCACCGGTAGATATTCTTATATACAGCGTGTCTCACGGTCGATGGTAGGTTAGACGTTTATGGTAAACGCAAAGCAGGATTTCCCTGAAAATTTCACATCTTACATTTTGTTACCTGATCTATCGATCTAAAATATTTTCAGCTTTGCGGCGTTGCCACGTCTATAAAAAAAAACTAGCAACTTTATTTTTTTAAATAGAACACTCATTTTTTGAATCGCTCTTTCATTATAATACTTTTTTGTTAATAATGTCCTATACCTATCTCTATCTGTTTTCGAAATAAAATATAATTTGTGTTAAATATGGTCCAAAACATTGCCCTAATTGTACTTTAGTACATCAGTACTATCAATTCATGAAAAGTTGATATTTTGATTATAGGTTGGACAAATTCGAAGTATTTACTTAACACCAAGAAATCGACTCCATATCATACAGGGCGTGCTAAAATTACTGTTATTTCCATAATGCATAAAAGTGGTCAAAAGTTCATTTTTTCAAATGAAACCCCCTGTATATTACTCGATAAATTGAAAGATGATGAAAAATGCTTCAAGATGAACTCATAAACGTTGATGACTGACCTGTTTGATGTTTAAGAAACAGAAGTAAAATAATAACTACATGAGAAATTCTCGTTTTTCTACCAGGCAGACTTGTAATATCGATCGCTTCCTGAGCCTAACTCTACATAAGTAGAGTCATTACTTTTTGACAACTCTAAAACAGTTTTGATTATCTGCCTCAGGATACCAATAATCTAAATTCAGAAAAAAACATGAGAAAAAGAGTTAAAGAGCTATTAAGGATTTGACTACACTTTGGATGAGTAATTCAAGGATACACTTCCAACATAAATTTGAATGTTATCTGTTAAGTGTATTATAGTTTATGTGTAAATTCTTTTGTGATTTATAATGCATGTATTGCATATACAGGGTGGGGCACCGAAAACGAAACAGATCGAATATCTTCAAAACGCATGTGTTGTGAATAAAATGCAAAAACAGGTAAATTTTCAATACAAGGGGGACATCTTCCTATCATAACCTCAACTGTCATACCTCTCCCCCCTTGGGCACTATCACCCAAACAATTTGAATAGGGAAAGTAGTAGGTGTGACACATCATTGAAAAGGTAATTTCATAAGGAATTCAGCTATGTCAATTTTTGCCTCCTATCTTTTTATTTTGGCGCCCTCTTGCGGGAAAGACAACTATTTTGACATATATTTGGTGACAGTGCATTATGGAATTTTTCTAAGAGAAAAAACAAAATGGTGGCTCCAAAATGGCAAACATAATTTGCAATTATGGTCCGATTCAATTCAAAATTGATATGTGGTGGTTTTCAAGGTCGGAAATTATGATTTGTTCGTCAATGCAAAAAAACAAGATGATGGCTCCAAGATGATGGCTCCAAGATGTAATTTGTAATTCTGGTCCGATTTGAATCAAAATTAGTATGTGAAGATTTTCAGGGATTTTCAGGCGCGGTAAAATTCTGATTCTGTTACGCACAGAATAACCTACGCCACACATCTAAATAAAATATTATTTCCTAATTTGTATAAAATCTGTTTTTCATCAATTCAATTAATTCACTGAAGGCATATTGGAAACTTGTAAAACCTTCATCTGCCAATTTTGAATCGAATCGAACCACAATTACCAATTTCGTCCACCATATTGGTTTTTTGCATTGACAAAAATATCACAATTTTTCACCCTGAAAATCCCCACATATCAATTTTGATTCGAATCGGACCAGAATTACAAATTTTGTCCGCCATCTTGAGAGCCACTATTTTGTTTTTTTTTGCATTGACGAACAAATCATAATTTCCGATCTTGAAAACCACCACGTATCAATTTTGAATCGAATCGGACCTAAATTGCAAATCATGTCCGCCATTTTGGAGCCGCCATTTTGTTTTCTCTCTTAGAAAAATTCCATAATGCACTGTCACCGAATTTATGTCAAAATAGCTTGCAAATGCAGTATTATAATTTGGAATACGGAACAGTTATTTTTCCCGCAAGAGGGCGCCAAAATAAAAAGATAGGTGGCAAAAATTGACATGGCTGAATTCCTTATGAAATTACCTTTTCAATGATGTGTCACACTTGATACTTTCCCTATTCAAATCGTTTGGGTGATAGTGCCCAAGGGTTGGGGGGAGAGGTATGACAGTTGAGGTTATGATAGGAAGATGCCCCCCTTGGATTAAAAATCGACCTGTTTTTGCATTTCATTCACAACACATACGTTTTGAAGATATTCGATCTGTTTCGTTTTCGGTGCCCCACCCTGTATATAGTGTATAGTTTACTGATGTGATTCAACAATTTAAATATATTTACTTTTTTACCTCAGCACTTTCATTTATTTTTTCAGTATTTATGACCTTATTAGCACAATACAGTAGTTTTGGTTGACATCTTGACAACACACGTGCTTTCCAACCAGGCATGTTGTCGTTTAGAGATGAAAAAACATTTATCAGCACGCCGCCACTAGTTCTAATCTTACATCCGAATATCATAACAATAACAAATCTCCTCCTCCGAACTCGGAGGTTACCGCTCACCCACAACCTATCACATGGGATAGTGATATGCAGCTTTCATAAGAACGTGTGTTGTTTATATAGAAATGGCACCTCTATATCTTTTATTGCTCGGAGGTATTGACATCTTCTTTACTGGTGATGCCTGTATTAACTGCACAACTACACCATTTTCAGTTTGTATCCTTAGAAAGCTATCAGCAGCATAATAAAACTGGCATGAGCCACAAAAAGTAAAATAAAAAAGTTAAATAAGATAGTCATTTTAACCATTTAAAAAAATTAGTTTTCATTAGTTCGTTTGCGTACTAGATAAAATATATATATGATCGTTGAGATGCTGAATCAATTAAAACCCTTACTTGACGTTCAGTGCCATTTATTCATCTCAAAATGACGACAAGCGTTTGTAAATGAGTGAGACTAGTCAGAGAATTATCTTTAAAAACTTCGATTTGTTTACCAGATTGAGATTTTTCAAAAGGGACATTCAATTTGCCACTGACGTTCACAGGCGGACACATCACCAAATAATCTTTTTTGGCATTTCTCACATTTAACATATTTTCTACATTTTTTGGTGAAATGGTCAAATAGGAGACATAAGAAACAACATATACTATCAAAAATACGCTGTTTTTTGTCAGCAAGAGACATATTTTGTGAATTCATACACTTAAAACTTTTATGTTTTGTACCATTACAGAAAATGCAAAAGGATACAGTTTGGCAAACAGCTGAGATTGTGAAATTCAAACTTCTTGCACGAACAATCACGTGGACTAATGCGCATCGTGGGCGTGCATATTTTCACAATTGCAGTTATGTTTGCCAAGCTGTACATTGTTACTTGTTGTTAAAAGTTCCGCCGCAGTGCAAGTATTCCTTTTCTTGTCCGTGATTATTTTTCTGTTTTCTGCTGTCGACAAAGAACCAATGCCAGTCATCGCCATAGATACTTTTTCTTCATTTTCAACTTCGGCTCTTATGACACACATCAATTTCTCCAGTTTATCTTTCGCTTTCTCCTTAGTCGAATCTGTACTTAACGTTCTCTGTCACACTCGCAATAGTTCTTCCGGAAGACATGATTCTACCAAAGGAAACAGCATGGAAAAACATGGAAGAACATTTACGATAGGTCACATGGCGATCTTTCAATATCAGTTCGCGCACAGCATCAATGGTTTCCGGAACAACAACTGATTTTGGACGACCTTCACGAAATTCGTCTTGGAGCGAACTACGACCTCGATTGAATTCACTATACCATCGAAAAACACTGGCCATTGATGGAGTTTCATCGTCAAAAATTGAATTAAGTTCATCGATTCACAGTTGCTGAGTTAATCCACTGCGAAAGTTGTAAAAAATAATCGCACGAAAATGTTCACGATTTAATTAAATTTTTTGGTCGAGATGAATCTTTTAAGTTACTGTAAACAACATAAATAGTGCTCGTATGTCAAAACGTTCTGAGTACGCATAACCTAAAAATTGTCAAACTTTATGATAGCGCTGTCAGTTGCCAGATTGCAACACTAGGGTTGTCCATTCCAGAAATATAAAAGGCAACCCTCGTATGCAGTCTAAAATAAAAGCTATCATTCAAAATTTTCAAATTTTGGCTGACATTGTTTCCATTTCTTTCAGTGACTGAAATGTTTCAGCTAATTTTATGAGCAAATATTTCAGCTAACCGTCCCGTCCTCTAACTGACTTCTGCATATCAAACCTAGAGTCCCTGTATGCAATTTGACATTAGATCGTATATTAGAGTCGGGACACTCTTTGACAGGACATCGAAATAACGCGTTTTAGGTTATATCTCAAAAATTATGGTAAAACCAAATATTTTTTAAATGGCGAATTCTATTAGTCAAACAAGAACAGAAGATATATCTATACCGTTGATGTGACAACGGTCGAACGATAGTATTGACAGTACAAATTATATTTCCTTCTCTGTCAACAGTGGCGTTTTGTAAAAAGGGTAAGAAAAATATTATTGATCAAAACACGCAAGCAGAGTATCTGCACAGGGGGATTTTTCAACAGAGCCATTAGTACATGAAATTTGAAGAGTTCGACGTGAGATGATTTCGATCGTAGAATATTAAAACCAATAATTTTTCACTTTCAAACTAGTAATGGTAGAGATATTCCAACAACGATGATCGTATCATTTTTATTTATCCTACTCCACAGTTTTGGGAAGATGGGAAGACATCATTTGTAAATGGATGTATTACTGGCGTTATTTTTTCATTACGCAGAATTTTAGAATTTTATCGAGAGCTTTCGTGGAAAATGAATAAGGCACTCCTACCTGCATTTTGTCTGGTTTGCCGTATCAAACTGACGACCATCATCTGTATGCAAAAACAAATCAAATTTCATTTATTTTCCTTGTAACCCCAAATTTTTTAAAATACAAATTCTAAGTTTTTATTCATTTTTACTGGATATCACTTTTTGCTGACTCGTTTAGGGTGTGATTAATCTTCAACAAATGATTGATCAATAGATTATTCAAATTAAGTGAATATATATATATATATATATATATATATATATAGCTTGTGTGGGAAGGCAGATTAAATATGCAGAAATGATAACAAATAACTCTATTTCCTTTTCAAAAATGATTAGCTGAAGGCTATAAAATTGAGGAGCTGAAGACTATAGAAATTGAGTACATGAAGACTATAAAAATTGAGTAGCTGAAGGCTGGAAAATTTAGAACATTCGTTTCTTTTGACATTAAGGATATTGAATCCAATGGATGAACATATGTTTATAATTTCTAATAAGTGGTTTGACAAAAATTCTCCCTTCATTTTCTCCCATGGAAAATGGTATGATATGAGTTGTTTCCATCCACTTGAAACTCCACCTAACAGAACAGCCAAAACGTGAGTAGCTATTTCTGTCCCTTTTTCTAACGTTTCCCTTCCCATATTAGAGCAAGTAGCTACACAGTAGTACATCTTCCTCCATGCACAGAAAATGAAATGATCTAGTACCAAGTGATTCAGTCTCTTCAATTGTTTCGGAAGCTTCATTTGACAAATATTCGATTTTAAAAGATACCGTCACAGTAACTCGGGTTACGTGTTCCTCAAAACATATTTTCACATATTCCCTCCCTGACGATACGCCCTTGTGCTCATTCGGACTCACAAGGTAGACATAACCTAAAACGCGGTTTTTTGATGTCCTGTCAAAGAGTGTCGCGACTATAAGATGTCTAAAAACCCTGGTGTGTCGAGTGATTCGATTTTGTTTTGATTTTTCAGAAGACAAATAAACAAATGAAATAGTGGTCTGCTTCTTCAGTCGGTCCCAGAGATGGCGCATTTATAGAATTTTAGTCATGTCAATATTCCAGGGATATGGTGATTGACGACTGTTGTCAATTTTATGGAATTTCAACAAACTTCAAATACTGTTCAATAATGAATTTGAATAGTTGTGACGGAATCTAAATTTCATAGTGCAATTTTCCTGTATTGATGACTATTATTAATGTGTTGGTCCATTTTGCTGTATATTTTCTTAGAAATTCATCATTCATTCAATGATAATTCAATTTGTCTGATTGACCCGGCCGTTACTTGAAGAAAATCCATAGTAATTGTATAAAAAACATAGAAAACGATTCGATATCAACAAAGTTTATTCAGTCAGAGAGTGAAGAAGCTGCTGTGCTGGCGAAACATTGAATAAAATTTGTGAATATTTAATCGTTTTCTGTGTAGTCTGTACAATAATAATTAGATCATGTTCCGTTTTTGTATCATTTGTGGGCAATCCAGAGAGACGAACAAAATAATTCATCTATATCCAGTACCGAAAGTGAGTACCACTATATTGTGAAGATTATCACATAGTATCTTGTACTATTAGAAAACATTTTAATAAAAATAATGGCACGAATATATCTCACGGAATCCCGCCATTCCTGATTATATTAGCACAAGATTGCCAGATTCTAATGGTGATTTTTCATGAAGCTTAATTTCGATACTTCCAAATGAAATGCGTGGTTATTATTGTAGTTAATTGCATTTCAGTAAAAAATTATAAAAATAAGTCGAAAATGTAACAAATAAAACTGATTGGTGATAGTGATTCAGTAAATTTCAATAATTAGGTTTCTTTATTCAGTTCATCTGTCGACAATACTTGAAAACTTCTGTGCTTGTAAATTTACCCTAACAGGAAAACCGACCGTGGCGGTACACGCAAATGCGGAATATTTGGGAAACAGGTCACGATTTAATTTGTTTTCTCTTAATCAAGCTGGCGAATTGTCTTCCGTTTTATCCCACAGTTTTGCAGGAACGAGTCGACACACCATGGTTTTTAGACATCTTACCCGACTCTAATATACGATCTAATGTCAAATTGCATACAGGGACTCTAATCACACCCACCACAGAAATAAAAAAGTTTTCAAAAAAACTATCAACGAAATGAATCAAATTAAACAAATCAGAATAGCATTAATAAACTCATCAATTGTTTTACGGTTTTACCAGTCATAACATGGATCCCAACATTCTGATTTCCACGAGGCAGTCCAAGGCGTTCACCGTGTCAAAGATAATATAGATTTTTTTTTAGGTTATGTATTCTTATCTCAGACTAACTATGCACCAGTTTCTCTATTTATAAGATATACACACAATCACCAGCATCTCCATGTATTGTATTCGCATTTCGCTGCAGGCATTGTGTAACGCACACAACTAAGATGTCTGCTATGCCATTGGTGTTTTAGACCGTTGGCCCATAACACAAGATGTGTCGATTATCCACGAAGGTATGCCCTTCAAGAGGGATATGAAGATAAATTGGATTATCGGGAAAAAAATGGTTTGTTGGATGGGTAGACGGTCGCTCCTCTCCCTGCTCAATCAACTTCCGGTTGAAAACAATGTTGAAAATGTTATTATAGAAGCAGCTGTACAAATGTATTGAAATAGTCGGGTCTGGCTAAATCAACCGGGCTGCCGATTTGCATACGTCTAGGGCGGTCTCCAAGGGCGGCATACGGACCGGAAGTTACCCTTTACCGACAGTTTCCTGAGATTATTAAGGAAGGAATGCCCTTTGGTTGAACCCTTCATTTTGACCCATCATTCAATGTTATAACATTTGCATACTATTTGGGTGGGCGAATTTATCCCTATTCGAAGGAAAGGTGACGTCATTGACTTAATCTTCGTAGATAATCGACCCCCCTAGTGTCATGTGCCAACGGCCTATTTCGGTTACACTGATATCACCGATAAGGGCGAAATTTCCGATTTGTTTCACGATAAATTCAAATCATTCAACAATCACTGTATGAAAGCAATGGCGCCATAACTCTATAAAAGAGCAGAATATCAGTTATCGAATATTCAATTAACTGGCTTCAGCACCGCACCAGCAGTAATATATCAACATTAAACTACTTAATTATATTTGTATAAATGCCTTTCACCTTGATAGTATTCACTGAGAAAACATCATGTTTACAAACACCAAATGTGTATTGTGTACGCTTTGTTTGATCAACGCTCAATAATTCTTCAAATGCCTTAATGTCTTCCCAAGAGTTTATACGAAAAGATATATTTCAGGAAATATAACAACTACTACATAGCAAATATGTTGCAAGTAATGTTACTCCTGAAACCCAAACAAGTTCCATCTGCCATATGGCAGATATATGTGTATTTGCTGAATAGAAATTAATATTCTTCTTGAATTTCTGCAGGCTGTGTGCCTCAGGGAACACCTCTCGTGGCAGTGAGTTTCAAAGCTTTACCATTAGTTGGAAGAACTAGCCTTGGGGAAGAGATGTCCTGCATATCTCCAAAGTGACGATAAAGGGGTGTGAAGACTGATCTTGGAATGATTATTGATACTTCAAGAGCATCGTCCATGAAAATATCTATAAAACAGAGACAGATCGCCAACCCTTCTGCGGTTTTCCAGATAAATGAGCGAGTTTATAAGCGCAGCAACACCGACGATACGAATGGCTTTTTTGACAGAATATAAAATTTCAGTGAATGTTTAGGTATTGCACACCATATATGGAAACAATATTCGAGGACAGGTCGGATCTGTGCCTTATAAATCATAATCAATTGACTGGAAGTGAAATAGCTCTTGGCACGGAACAGAAAACCTAGTTTAGAGAGGCTGTTTTGGCAATGGACCTCACATGGCTCTCCCATGAAAGAGTGCGTACCGCTGATGGTAATACCGAGCATCGAAATGGTTGACTACATTAGTATTGAAACTCCTAATAAAATTACGTTGGTCACTGTGAGATCGGTCTTTCTAGAGAAAAGACATGCTTTGGTTTTATAAGCATTGAATTCTACCATAAGTTGTTGGATTCCCACACTAGAATTTTTGCTAGGTCTATATTTCAAACTTTCACGTTCCTTTCCCGTTCTCTTCTTGTTTCACTGGCTGATGCATGGACGTATTATATAGTATAAATACAGATGGACTCAGCATTGCCATCCCTACAACACGGATTGTTTTGAAGTCGCTCATTTTGTTGGCGCGCGGGCTGCGGGGAAGAGAGAAGGTAGCAATAGACTATGATCTTTCAACAACCGACATGAGCGCACGCATTTGATAAGAATAGGGTTCAATCACAAGAAAACTATGCTGAATTTGAAATAATGATAAAAATATCAACAAAAGTGATAGAATATACATCCGATGGGACTTCGTGAGATAGAAAAACTCGTATGACATACCTGATGTCATGCAATACTTCATTTTCTGAGATAGTATCGATTCTTAGAATATTAGGTTCACAAAATTTGCAAAATGAAAAAAGTTAGACCTTTAAGACTTTTATTTTCAATGAATGGTAAGATGAAGACAGTAGACTGAAAAAAAAGAATGAAAAAAAGTATTGTCTAAAATATGGTAATTTATATATTGAATAAATACAGGGGCTAAACTTTGGTTTACAATTCAACGTAGCGATTGTGGACCGTCAGCCAATTGTAATGCATTTTTGTTTTGCGGAAATGCCCTGTTGCCAAGATGGCCTCTTCGGATCAGATTTCCAGTTATCTGATATGGAAAAATCAGTTGAACGTCTCGATTATAATAGACCTTCAACCTATTCTAATGGTACTATTTTTGTTTTGCGAAAATGCGCCGTTGCCAACTTTTGGTCACTTGGGATTACTGAAAATCTGATATGGAAGAAACAATTGAACGTCTTGATTATGGACCCTCCAACCTATTCTAATGATACTATTTTTGTTTTGAGGAAATGTGCCGTTACCAAGTTTCGGTCTCTTTAGATAACTGGGAATCTGATATGAGCATAGTTCTGGGTGGATACCATGCTATTCAATTAGATGAATTGCGCTATAAAATTTGAACCTTGCAGAAATGCGCCAATGTTGCTAAGGGCGCTGGAAATCATTAAAAAAAGATTTAAGGAAATTTTGCTAAAAGAATATTATAAATATTCATCTTTATTAATTTTTATGTAAATACTTTTGGACACCTGATGACGCATGGTCCAAAAAACCATTTTTATTCTATATAGGTTATCTCATTTTAAGTTGAAATGATATACGTTAGAAATTTTTAAAATAACTAAATGATGCGAAACAACGTTGTAATGCTCAAGTTCTGGATTCTCAGTCACAAATTATCATACTACCTTTTCATACTCATCTGTAATCGTGTTACCAGCAACTTGGATAGATAGGTTAGTTCGGTTAGGTTAGGTCGTGTCCGTTTTTTTAGAAATTTGGTCCATGGCCGACAACGTGGGCAATTTATAACAGCGTATTTCCTCAAAACAAAAATGGCGCCATTAAAATCGGCTGAAAATGTATAATAATACTCTCTTGAAATTGTCTATAAAGCTTCTCTAAATGATATTCCACATCTATAACTTGGCAACAGCGCATTTCCGCAAAGTCAAAATGTCATAGCAGGAACCACCTAATTTAATAGAATAATGTCCACTTCGAACCATCTTCATATGAGATTTCCAGTAATCCGAAGTGACCAACTTGACAGCAGAGCATTTCTGCAAAATAAAAATGGTACTATAAGATTCGTCTGATGGCACAAAATGGCGACGTTCAATTATTTTTTCCATATCATCAGATTTCCAGTAATCCTAATTGACCAAAACTTGGCAATGGCGCTTTTTCGCAAAACAATAATAGTAGGTACTATTAGAATAGATTGAGGGTCTATGATCAAGACGTTCACTGGTTTTTTTTTTTTTTTCATATCAGATTTCCAGTAATCCGAAGATGTCAACTTGGCAACAGGGCATTTCCGCAAAACAAAAATAGTACGAATACAATTGGCTGAGGGCCCACAATCGCGAAGTTCACTAATTTTTTTTTCATATCAGATTTCCAGTAAACCAAATTTTTTCCGACTTTGGAACACATTCAGTTGAATATTTCATCACCAACTTATTCATCCAAGCCGCTTTTTCTGTGAGATCAGCTGGAAATCTAAAGATTAATCCAAATTTTGATAGACATTTTTTGGACTTTTTGCAACTTTTTTTTTAAATGCATCATCCAAATGCCTAATGAAGTAGTACATGTTTCGTGAAGTGTCTATTTCATTATCTCCATATATAAAGGTTTGAACACAACACGTATTCATATCATTTTGTTCGGCGAAAACAGATTGATGCTCACTGTAACGCCTATGGTAACTACTTCGAAAAACATTATTTCAACAATAATCTCACAAAAAAGCTATGACAGAATATGACAGAACTGTCAGAAGTTTACTTTGTGGAAAACATAAACATTGATATTCAACAGCGTTGACAAACGACCAGACACAACAAACTCTACACAACCATTTGAAGACGCAAGTAATGATTTTTTTGCGATAGTTTGGATTTTGAAACTTGTAAGTTATTCAGGTTTAAGTTGCATAATAATGTCACCATCACCCTCCTTCATTCTTCGATTGTTATCGAATGGAATACGTATAGTGACACAATTTTGTCTATGATAAAGACTCAGCACCTACGAGATGTGACAAACGCCCAACTCAATATCACGACTATAGTTTGTGACCATTCACGACTTCAGACCAGGATTTAAACAAAAACTTTCGAAGAGAAAACGGCGTGAAGCTATGCACTGGACATGAAGTAGTTCCCAACAAATCATTGATGTGAAAAAGAGACAGTGTTGGTGCTGAAATCGATCCCTGCGGAACACCAGCATTTATAGGTGGAGTGTCGGATAAAACTCCATCAACCACCACGTGGAGAGATCTGCCTTAGAGAATGTTAGATAGCAAAGAACACAACTGGGGGAAAAGGCATAAGGTGGAAGCTTGGCGATGAGTATCTGGTGCAAAACGCGATCGAACGCCTTGGATATATCTAATGCCCCGGCAAGAGTTTCGCCATATTCTTCAATGGACAGCTGCTATATATGTGAGATATTAGCAAGCAGGTCACTAGTTGATCTCTGATGACGGAAGCCATATTGTCGATCATCCACAATTCCTAAGCTTTCTAGATATTTCATGAACTCGTTGTTGATGGCTATTTCCATGAACTTCTAGATAACAGATGGAAGTGCGATAAGTGGGTAGTTGTTAGGTAGGGTCTTTTTACATTTTCTGGGGATCCACTAGCTTTGTTGGTGTTGAGTCCGAGCAAAATGCGTCTGATAGTCTGACAGGTAATCTCAGGCATATTACTGTCAATAAGAGTGATATTCTACAGTTATTTTCGTACACGAAAAAAAATGGCTTACAATAACTGTCTAACAGAAGTGTATCATATACTAGGTAAATAAAATTTCTATATTCTGTAAATGATGTGTCAATGAAACAGAAAACCAGTCGGTGACCGATAAAAAATATAGTCATACTATAAATCTTCATCGTCAATGTCAGATTTCTAGTGTATAAATTCAAAAATGCATTGCCTTATATGCCATGTCCTACAGAAAATTTCATATACCTTCGATACTCCCATTTTCTGGAAGGAGTCTTCTAAGAAATTTAAAGTAGTGTTCTGGTTTTCTAGATTAGAATCCTTTCTTGGGAAATTTGAAGAGGACATGTACGAAGTGCACCGATTGTGTACGAAGAGGTTAACGGTCAACGGAAACGATAACAAGCGGCTAGTTCAACCCATGCACCTATATTGGAATCTTCTGAGCATGCGCCAAAACTCAATCAGAATATTGTAGTGCAACATGGAGGGGTGTTTAGGTGACGAAACAAGAAGGCTAACTGAATTGAAAATGCGTGAATTTGTTTTTTCGCTTGTAATTGACACACAAACCTAACCTGAGCAAGCTAACCTACCTAAACAAACAGTTGCATGCAAACCGAGTTGAAAATGTTTAAATTACTACCCAACCATACCTGACCTAATAGACGAGGAAAGTGATGACGTCACAAATGTCCTTATTGTTAAAAACTGATTCCAAACAAACCTCCGTCGAATTTAAATCAGCTTATTCGATAACTCCGATATTGTTTCCGTTCAGGATCTTTTGCCTGAGAAAACAAAATCTAAACAACCAAACACAAACTAATAAGCAAAGCAGCAAATCATCAACAGAGAGTGTCATCTAAAATTCTTTGTTTGGAATCAGTTTTTGACAAGTATGACAATTGTGACGACACACTTTCCTCGTCTATTTACCTTACCTATACATAATAACAATACAAAATTGTTACAGAATAACGAATATTTATCCAAAATTCAGAGAGATCAGCTGTGGAGCAGCCATACCTACTGAGTCAGTAGATTTCAAATATGGACAAATATGGCTGCTCCGCAGCTGATCTCTCTGAATAGTACAGAGCATGCTCTGTAGTCAATAGATTCCAACTAGCCGCATAGAGAAATAAAAAAGATTTTATATTGTCTTTGACTAGCCGTTTCTGAAAAGATATTGGCCATTTCGCCATTCGGATCAGTAGCGCGCAAGGTTGGAGTCGTGTGTCGTTTGGTTTGGCATTTGTGAAGTAAATAGCTACCGAATTGCCATGATACTAATTTTATAGTATCATGCCGAATTGCAATGATTTATAATTTAACTTGAAGTTGTTAAATATGAAATATTACCACCGATATTTCTAGATAAATTTCCAAAGTTGAATAATAAAACATACCTAGTTCTGCTAGCAAAACATCGCATTTCAGTTACTGTGCTTTTCCAGTTAGTCAGAAATAAATTTTGCATTATATTTTTCAACTTATTATTTCGATTTTGAGAGACTCGTTGATAAAATACATACATTTTTTAAAAATGTTTTATATTTCAAATTTGTTTCGACATACCCAAATATAAAAAAAATTATTTAAAAAATATTTTTTTTGGTATTTTAACAAATTTCCCGACTTGAGTGTCACTTTTCAATCTGTAAATTGCTTTAATTCAACAAGACTGAGGTAGACGGAAAATATTGTGATCAACTCTTGTATTAAAATGCGATTAATGATCTCGAAAATTAACGCGCTCGCTTCACTCACGCGTTAAAATATCTCGATCATTATTCACCTTCATCAATACACTAGTTGATTAAATAACTATTATTAACCGATATTTAAAAAAATATCATGATCGGGGTAGTGACCGTTTCCGAGATAAAAGTGTAGCGCTACTCCACTAAAAGGAAAGTGTTCGAAATGAGAAAACTAAATAATCGCAAATCTCAATAACCAAAACCGGATTTGAGGGGGAGCAGACTGGGCAGCTGCCCAGGGCCCCTACAAAAGAGCCCCCCCCCCACACATAAAAGAATAATCCGCTCATTAAGAGAATTATATAATTTTATGCATTATGCAAACCAAACTAATTTGTATATTACAATTTGAATAAAACTTTATTAACAAGGCGCTACGCCACTGATTACTACTGCAGTGGTGCAGTGATAACATTCATGCGTGTCGGGTCGCGTAGGCGTAGGAATGTAGTTACGAGTTAACGCGAATCAGACAGGCAATGGCGAATGTGTCAAATTGTTAGTTACCGATCGAGACAGAGTAGATATTATTCGTCCATCACCAATACGCGAGCTATAGCTAACCCAAACTAATAAGAAAAGAGGGAATTTAGTTTTATTTTGCAAATTTAGTTGCCTGTAGGTGGGTTCTATTATATTTTTCATAGGATTAAATTTACCAGAGGGGTCCATGACCACACATGTTTTTTTTTTGTAATGTTCCACTCTTACAAATTATTTACTAAAGTACTTTCAATTCATTTTGAATTCAAGTTATATTTTTCAAGTCATATTTTCAAGTATCATTTCAGGATACGGATAAGAGAAAGCGATGATTTGAGAGTGGCGCTCAGATAGTCCGACGTAATCAATGAATTTTCAACACGAAAATCTAGAAATGTGCCAGGACTTTAATCACTAATCTTAATTTGAATATTATTATTTTAGTTTGTATTCGACCAAATAACTGATATTTATTTTGTATTACATATTTTCACATGCATTTTATGTATTTATAGAAGTGGAGTGCAATTTTTGTTTTTCTTTAATGGTAGAAAATAGGGCCTCCAAACGAATTCTGCCCAAGGGCCTCACTGATCTAAATCCGGCCCTGTCAATAACCTAAGCTGTTCATAACATAAAACCATATAAAACCATCAAACTCAAAAAATTACGAAAAGGAATTCCATCTAAACATCTAACAGCGTAAAACCAACAATGAACAGAATAACAAATTATCCAAAAATCAATCAAACGAAACGTGTAAGACATAAAATAATGAGAAGCAAAATCTATCAGAGTTTGTAGAAGGGATAAGCCAATAAAGAACCAGCCTTGTGAAGAACGACCTTGTAAAACTTGCTCTATTAACTCGTAGATGCCGATTACTTGTGACCGCAAATTGAAACACCACGCGTTCACTATTGCGAACAGGATGAATTATAAAGATTGATCATTTTATATATTCCTTCCACGATTTATTCTCATATTCAGCAGTTGGGTGGTAAATTATAAGAATACTGGAAGAAACAGCGAATGTAAACATTAGATAACTCACAGAGTTCTTTTTGGGAAATCGTTTAGTGACGATAGTCAGATGGCTTCAGAACTGTCTGTGTTGACTTACTCTTGCACTGAGGAGAGGAAAAACCTCGAAACTAGTCTGCAGGTGGTTTACCTGTCCAAATCAAAGCAAAATGCTGATGGTTAGTTACAGCACTTGCAATTGCGTCTGTTAGATATAATTTTACACGCTTCGTAGTTTTAGCCAGGTGTGAATTGTTTTCTGACAGGTATTTGCCATAATAAGCCTACAAGTAAGAGTTATACAGGGAATCTGCGTAGGATATTTTTTGGGTAAAAAAATGGGAATTTGGTAAGCAGCCATAAGTGGTCATGTCCATTCATTCCTATTCATATGGGTGTACCAAAAGTCTATTAAAACATTTTCATTTCAAATAGAATCCTACATTTTTCTATACAGGATGTCCGGTAAACCTTGTACAATATTGAAACTGGTGATAGACCAGGTCATGACTGTTCCCTATCGAAATTTCACCTCAGTATAAATATCACCGTTTTCGAGATAATGGGCATTTTAAGAATTTCTGGAAAATCGTTACCTCACCTTGGATTTTTGAGTGCCATGTATACAAATTGAGACAAATTCAAATATCTTTGCTGTTGAAGATTACTGATGAGTGATGCTTTTAGAAGTACAGAACAGTTTTTCAGGAAGTGAAAAAAAAATCAAGAAATGAGGGTAAAATGACAAATTTGAGTTTCATCAATTTTTTTTTAAAGTTTGACATTATTGTCTGAAAGAAACATAACCAGTTGCAAGTGGACATTCATTTCAAAATAATGCTAATTTTGTTCAGACTCTACCATGGTATTAAACAAACTATAAGTAATTATTTTTGGAGGAAATGATTTCCATTGAATTAGGCGTGGTTTTATTCCAGGCTTCCATCAACTTTTATACTTACTCCCAAAAATTATTTTATTTCGATTTTATCAAGATGAAATGTGGAAATGATTATTAATAATGAAGAAATAGCATTAAATAGTATGCCAATAAAATTATCGAAATGAAATGTCGATTATCCGACATGGCATCGATTAATACGAATTCTTGTGATATATGTCGCAATTGTCCAACATCCAGATTCCAACGAAATTTCAGAGACCGACAGATATACAGGGCGTAACCAAATGAGTGCAAAATTTTTTAGGGGGTGAATCCTTGTCGAAAATTAAAAACTTTTCTAACTCCTGTGTCGTGTCCGTAGAAGCAATAGTTTCCTAATGGAAAAATAAAATACAGCATTGTACATGAATGGATCTTCTTTAGATAGAATTGAAAAAATCTAGTAGGTAGCTGTCACATTTTGTTTGAACAACTTGTGACTTCTGTCGTAGTTTTTTGAAATTATTCCGCTTGTTTCATTCAGTGGTATTTATTTCTTTGTCATGCCGTACACACGTTATACTCCCCGAGAATATGCGCATATGCACTACATTTATGGTGAATGTGGAGGTAGTGCTACTACTGCAGCAGCGCTTTAAGCAGAACGATATCCGATTGCACAATGCCGCTCAGAGAATCGCTGATTTGGGGGCTATAACCTATACGCATTTGAAAAGATGTCGTTTCTGCGTACGAGTGGATGGAAAATAACATTTTTGTAATACTATTCAGTGCGATGTTGAATAATCGTTATTGTGGTTTATAGTGAATTAGTATTTACTTTTTTACATCTTATTGAATGCTTCTAAGCAGTTGATTTGTTATTACTCATGATTATTCAGTCATTTCTTCTTGATAGGATAAACATAAAAGACATTACTGACAAAGTTTAATGGAGGAGGGTTATGTTTTTTTCAAAAAATAATGTCAAACTGTTGTTAAAAAAATTGGTGAAACTCAAATATGGCGTTTTACCCTAATTTCTAGAAAAATTGTATCGTTTTCTGAAAAACTGTTTAGTACGTCTGATAGCATCACTCATCAGTAATCTTCAGCAGCAAAGATATTTGAATTTGTCTCCATATGTAGACACGGCACTCAAAAATCCAGGGTGAGGTAATGATTTCAGAGAAATTCAAAAAATGCTCATTATCTCGAAAACGATGAGATTTTTACTGAGGTAAAATTCCGATATTCTGAACAGTCATAACATGGTCTATCACCAGTTTCAATATTGTACAAGATTTACCGGACACCCTGTATATGGCTCGATTAGTATTCCGATTGTGAGTTCAGGCAGTCCAAGTGATGTTTCCAAGTTATGTGTGACAGTTTTCCTCATGTCAACTGTCTCGAAAAACTGGCAGCAGAAGTTAACGAAAAAACATGTATCTCGCAAATCGTTTGAAATTTAAGGAGCATTTAGCACTTAGTATCCTATAACAAAAAAACAGGCAGCTAAAACACATACAGATTGATAGGCATATTTGAAACATATTATCTAATGAAAATATAATGATAGATGAATTGGTGGTAATTAAAATACGGATTGGTAGAATAAAGTGGACGTTTGATCAAAAAGGATTTTACCTCGTTTTTTAATAAAGTCAGACATTTGGGGTTTCTAATGTCGACTGGAAGATTATTTATTATACCATTTATTATTATATTATATTATACCATCGGGCGAACTCGCACTGCCATCTGGCGATATGCGTTTCTTATTTCTTATTAAGTCACCGCTGGGCCCTAAGGATCAGCGTGGAAGTCAACATGTTAAGGACCGATTGGTTCGATAAAAGTATTTTTAATTCCTGAACGACAAATTCCGGATGTTAGAGTTCTATCAATTATATCTCATATAATACAGTTTTACAGATTTCATTAACAATTCCCTTCAGAATTTCTGCTTTAATTCTATCGAACCAAGAATCTTGTAAATTTTTTGTTTTTTCTTGAAACTTCTGAAGTTTTTTTTTTTGCAATTTAGTATCGGTCATTTCAATTGAATATATCGTTAGACTATTTCCAGACTTTAAAATGCTAACATTATTGATTCGTAGGCCTGCTTGAAGACTACGATATGTTGGCTTCTTGATTTTCTTTCAGAACTTTCCTCAATGTGAAGATATGGTCGCGAAGTGGTCGTGGTGTTAGAGCGAATGCCTTCCACCCAGGCGGCCCGGGTTCGATTCCCGGGTTCGATCACGGAGCTGAAGTGGCTCGGATTCCACTTTTATTTAAACTGTAGGTCCCGGATCTCCGTTGCTTGCACAAGCTCTGCCTTTGAGGGGTTTTCTCCGAAAACCTTGGAGGTTCGTAAAAACAAAAATAAAAAAATATATATTTCTTCCTCTCCCTCTCTCTCATTCCGCAATGATATTCTCTAAGGTATGTACAATCAAGGTAGCGCTCCCTACGAAATATGAGGAGCCCATACCAGGTGGTTGAACACTCTGCTTTTAGCAAATGAAACTGTAAGATCGACCCTAATGGAAATCAAGATCTACACAAACCTCTGACCTCTCAGTATATTTCGGAAGAGCGAGGCTAAAATGGGATTTACAGAGGCTTTGAATGCACAGTACTAAAGATCAGATGACAGGAACATAAAAATAACTGTAGGTGACCCAATTTTCAGAATGAGGTCAAACTAACATGACACCGCAATACTCTTGCGACAAATTCTTCGAAGTATCATAGCGGATCGTGATGGACGTAGAGAGGAATGCCGTACGGATCAAAAAGGTCAACAAACAACGATAAAATATCTCAACTATGGAAACATGAGCTATGTGAATAGATAGACAAATATGTATTTATTGATCATATACCAACGAACATTGGATTGACAAGTCAAATGTCATATTTAAGTTCTAACACACCTAAATGTAACTGACGGATATTGAACTACATCTGACAAATATTTGTGCAACGTTCTTCCAAGAAAACTCAATTGCAAGTGCTTATTGTAGACAAGCAATAGATTATCCTTAATTTGGCTGAGGTTGACCACCTGCAGACATGTTTCGAGGTTCTTGACTCTCATCAGTGCAAGGGTGGGTCCGACAACTTTGAGTTGTCTTGTCTCTGCCAAATGAATTATAAGTTATTGTTCATCTAATAATTCCCAACGAACGAAGCAGCGACTTACAGTAAAGCCAGTCGTATCGCCACCCGTCAGGAAAATCAATGAGCACTCCTCGAGACAGCAAAGACTCCAGGAAGAGTAAATTCGAATAATTAGAACAAGTTCGAAGGTTTTGCCGAAGAGTACAAATAAATAATATGAATAAAATCGACAAAGTCGAAGTACCCTTCTCTCCAAATATTCCACCAAGTGGAAAATATGAGGCAAAAATCTGACCCGCTGTCTCGAGGAGTGCTTATTGATTTTTTTGGCGGGTGGTGTTTCGACTGAAGTCGCTGCTTCGTTCGTAGGGAATTATGAGATGAACAATAAATAATAATTCATTTGGTAGGGACAAGACAACTCAAAGTTGTCGGACCTACCCTTGCACTCATGAGAGGCAAGAACCTCGAAACATGTCTGCAGGTGGTCATCCTCAGCCGAATTAAGGATATTCTTTTGCACAAATATCTGTCAGATGTAGTTCAAAATCCGTAGTGGCATTAGCCAGGAAGTACTTATTTTATGTCAGATTTTTGCATCATATTTTCCACTTTGTGGAAATAATTGGAGAGGAGGGGTACTTCGACTTTGTCGATTTTATTCCCACTAACAAAGTCTGTAACGGCACATTTTCGGAGGGGTACACTTCTTATCGTAGATGTATTTCTTTGGGGGATACCTTCAGAGCCGTTTATGTTGAAAGTATCATCCGTTCCCATATATTACTCGTGTTAGGAGCACTCGGACAATTGATCCTCCATTTCATTCCTTTTGAAAAAGTTCATAAGAGAGAAAAAAACAAATAATCTCATTCAAGACAACAGTCTTTTAAAGGCAGATTGATTAATTTGCCCTTCTGCACATGAATAGATTGCCTTGGATTAACATTTTTGAATTTTCAGAGTGTGGAACGTTAAAATTAACAAAAAAATACATTTCAAGACGAATTTCCTTCACAAAACAAAACTTTCAAGCAATACTCATCAGATATGTTCTCCTCTTCTATTCTCGTAAATCTCGTTTCGGAAATAGTTATTTTCCTAACAAGTGCGGAAAGTGATACTTTCCCGCACGCGACTGCCGTTGACCCGAACGACGCGAAGCGGAGTTTGGGCAAGCAGTCAAGGGCGGGAAAGACACTTTACGCATGAATTAGGAACATTATTTTTTCTACGACCGCATAAAGATTAAAAAAGTACACTGAAAATATATATTTTATTTCAACATATAAAACATTCCATGAAAATCCACTAATTATTATTAATATTAATGTTGAAAACACAATTTGTTGCATTCTGCAAATGCGTCAGAATAGCCGGTCCAGAGTAGTTAGTTGGTGGTAACTGGCTGTTAAGAGTAACACTCGTAGATTGCAAAGTGCATGAAGATGACGGAGACGACATCGGTTGCAAGTTGCCAGTACATGAAATAATTTTAAAACCACTTGACTCAGCTTAGTTTGATTGTTATGTGGATTGATTTTGAGAAATGTATAGGGTAGATACATAAAAGTATCGCAATTTCTTCATTCCAATGAATGAAAAATAGTCTGGATTAGATTGAATATTAAAACCTATATTAGTTTGAATAGTAATATACAGGTAAAATCAATGAAATGTACATTTAATAACGATAAATTGACATATTTTACTTTCCCGCACTAGTGTGGGAAAGCGAGTTTTCCCGCACTAGAGCGGGAAAGTGACACTTTCTAAACTAAAATGAGTGCGGGAAAGTGGGTAAAAACGCACGGTCGTAGAAAAAAGTTTTTTCCCCAACGGTTTGACAAAATTTAATTTTGATCCAAGTGGGGGTAACACCTACTTACTGGTTTCATTATTGACGATCATTAGCGAAGGCTAGCAAACCCAATTAAATCGAATATTTCCATCGTATGTTAAAAATCCCATATGAAGCGGAACATTTTCGATCAATTACAGCAAAAAATTCCCGGCGGGACATTTTCAGGCTGAAAATTACCCGGTAGGTACATCAAAGCAAAATATAAACTATCACCTGTCAAATATTTGACAGAAAAATTTCCACTTATTAATTTCGGCCAGGGTACCCAGGAGGATAAAAATTTCCGGAAATTTTTTGGGTTGCCATGGCATCTAAATAAGAACGAATGTTTTGGTTCTCTCTAAAAGTGAGTTGTGAAATTTTCATTATAAGTTTCGATTCTTTTGAAATTGAAATCCATAACATTGATATTAATTCAATCGTCAAATGTCAAACACGGTGAAGTATGCAAAGAGAACAAAGCGACGTTGCCAGTTTTATTTTAATTCCTGCAAACCGAGATCAGTTTGAAGGTTATTTTTTTTTTGAAATTATGTTGTAAATAACTGAAAAATTGTTGAATTTGAAGCTGATTTTTGTGTTGATGAAATGACGGAAGGATCGTCCCGATCTTACTGATACGACACATCTAATCTTTTAATGTAAAAGAAGAGAGAACAACCTGACCTAACTTTGGCAGTTTTGTTACAGATGTTGCTTTCGATCCCTTTACTTTTTAGCTTTGAAACAGTAAATTGAGATAGTTGCTCGCTGCGCTCACGGTCATTATGCTCGCTTCGCTCGCCCCTATTGGGCAACGACGACTGCACACACATTTAATATTTTAACGTAAAAGAAGGGAAAATCACCTAACCTAACTTCGTCATTTTTTCTGCAGTTGTTTACGGTCCGATCACTTTTTAGCGTTGAAAACATTAACAAAAATAGTTGCTCGCTGCGCTCGCCATCATATTATACTCGCTTCGCTCGCCCCTATTCCGCCCCGACAACTGCACACATGTTCAATTTTCTGACGTAAAAAGAAGGGAAAACCACCTAACCTAACTTTGGCACTTTCGTTACAGAAGTTGCTAACTATTCAATCACTTTTGTGCTTGCTGCGATCGCCGTCATTATGCTCGCTTCGCTCACCCCTGTTCCGCCCCGACAACTGCACACAGATTCCATTTCCTAACGTAAAAGAAGAGAAAAGCACCTAACCTAACTTTGGCACTATTGTTACAGAACTTGCTTACGATCCGATCACTTTTTAGCGTTGAAACCCTAAATAAAAATAGATGCTCGTTGCGCTCGTCGTCATTATGCTCGCTTCGCTCGCTCATATTCTGCCTCGATAACTGCTCACAGATTCAATATTTTAACGCAAAAGAAGGGAAAAATCACCTAACATAAATTGGATTGGAACCCTTGGAAATATTTGAGATTCGACTTATACGGCGAAAAAATAATTGTTATGTAGTAATATCTAACTCCAGACTGAAAAATTACATGTTATCATTCATCATTCGGCGCAATTTTTTCGCCGTGTACGTCGAATCGGAAGAAAATTGCGAAAATTCGCAAGGATATGAACGAGCCTTTAGGAGGTGGACGCACGCTAAGGAAGTGAAAACTGGCAACGTTGCATTTGAATGTATCCACCCGATCCGATTATGTTCATGAGAGCTGTCAATGCTGTCATTGAATTTGTTAAATATTTCTGAAAATCGCGTTTAAAATTTGAACTCCGTAATTTCTTGAGCTTCATTCAGTCAATTAATCTCCTTTATACTTCTGAGAGTTTATGTTTATAGTTAATGACCAGTTATTTGGATTGGAAATTACGTGAATTGTCTTGGACTGGGGAGTATTTGTGAAGTGAACACTATGAAGGATTTTCGCCAAAAAAAAGGTTCTCACATACATTTCCGCGGAAAAATTTCGATTGGTAAAGTAATTTTATCATGTTTTACACAATCTGTGCAAGTTTCATGAAAATCGGGCACATGTCCACATTCGCAAGTTTTACCATGGATTTCATTAAAGAAAGAAATTATAGTTTAAACGAAAATACTTCAATACTGTCGCTGGCAAATATTCTGACTGGGCCTACAACATGAAAAAGAAAAATGGTGAGGATAATAAAGATTATACTGTGAAGACTGTTTGGAATGTCAAAACTATTAATGGAAAAATACCAAGACGAATATAATATTAAATTTAATCCTTTCAATGACACAGAATTTAAAAATGCTCGCGAAGCAAAAAATGTCAAAAGAAAGGAGTTACAGACAAATCCCCGGAAAAGAAAACGGAAAAAGTAAAGAATATGGGTCCAGCTGGGATTTTGAAAATTTTTTTAGAGGTGCTCTAAAACGCGATAAAATGAATAAAAAAAAATAAATTTTGGCGCGGAAACACATTTTTCTATTTTATTTTTGAAAAAATAAATGTGGATACTCACTTTCAAGACAAACAAATTCAATTTGTTGGATGGGTTATTTTACCTATTTTTTCAATGTTAATGAACTGTGTTGTATTGATAACACTTTCTACATATACAGAAGTATCAATTCATTAGCAGAATAAGCTTCGAATAGTATGGAAAAGGTTAAAAAAGCTACTTTTATTATGCAGATATAATTAATTTATAATTTGTTGACAAGTGAATAAATTGTAACTGCGACGTTGCCAATAGAGATTTTTGATAGTTTAAAGACTTGTTCATACCCTCGCGAATTTCTCAATTTTTCTGGGAATAAAATGGATGTCAATCATGCCGAACCATTCATTGTTGTCAGCCATTTCATTCGTAGAGAAATTGCGAAATTCGCGAGGGTATGAACGAGATTCAGTACCGCAAAGGTTCTAATCGACCAGACTGATCAGCATGGACCAATTAGAACATGCGTAAATTATTATCCAACTTCAACCCAACCTAACCTAACTTCATGTATACAGAATAACCATTCGAATTTGGATTAATATTCCAAATCAGACAAATCCAGTGTACTATCGTTCTGAATAGCCCATGCAAATTGCCCATATGAAGTCTGGTCGATTGGAACTCTTGCTCTTAGAGATGGAAAAATTTATAACTTTTCTCTATTTTCAATAAACGCACAACATTCATTGTCGATTCAAAGAAAGACATTGATATTGATTAGTTTTTGTTTGTTAACAGGAATAAATATGCGTTTTTGTTGGTAGCTAGGTATCTGGATTGTTATGAAAAATATTTTAGGGTGTGAAATTTCTTTAGATCAAATTATTTGTGGCGAATTTTTAAATGTCTCACAGGAAATTGCATATAACGGGCGAATAAATAAATATATAGGAAGTTAATGTGTTGAGATGAAAAAAAAAAGTTTGGAATAGGTGAAGAATGCGCACATTTTCATTACAGGTTCACTTCATATATTCATATCTTCCCCAATCTATAATTTGATTTGAAATAGGAGCTATTATATAAAATAGACCATATGCGAGCGAAGCGAGCGCGTTCGGCCGACATTTCGCAAATCCGCGCGCGCGGATTTGCGAAATGTCGGCCGAACGCGCGGCTTTTCCTAACTGGTCAACAATTCTGTCAATTCATCTTACACGAACCTATGACATAATTTTAAATGAGAACTATGACATAAAATAGACCATGCGAGCGAAGCGAGCGCGTTCGGCCGACATTCGGCAAATCCGCGCGCGCGGATTTGCCGAATGTCGGCCGAACGCGCTGGTTTTCCTAACTGGTCAACAATTTTGTAAATTCCACAAACCAATGTTACAATTTGAAATGAGAACTATAAAACAAAATAGACCATATGCGAGCGAAGCGAGCGCGTTCGGCCGACATTTCGCAAATCCGCGCGCGCGGATTTGCGAAATGTCGGCCGAACGCGCGGCTTTTCCTAAATAGTCAACAATTCTGTCAATTCCACAAACCTATGTTACAATTTGAAATGAAAACTATAACTCAAAATAAACCATGCAAGCAAAGCGGGTGCGTTCGCCCGACATTTCGCAAATCGTGCGGATTTGACATTCAACAGAGAAACTGTATGTCAAAAGTTATTTTGAATGTTAATGTCAGAAACCTTTAATAAACTCGATTGAGAATTCGATAAATTTTTCACTTTCTTGTAGTTTTACTTAAATTTCCATGAATAATTGTTCGTATCTTCGCAAATTTCGCAATTTTTCGGCAAATGAAGTGGCTGCCAGTCATGCCGGACCATTCGTTAATGCTGAACCATGCCGGCAGCCATTTTATTTGCAGAAAAATTGAGAAATTCGCGAGGGTATGAACGAGACTTAACCGTCACTCTTCCGTGTAATAGAATTGGCAACGTGGCATTATTAACTTCGTGTTAAAAGTGTCCTGTCATTTAACATTTGTCAAATAAATTGGTTGTTTATGTACATTGAATAAAAATCTTTTTGCGTGTTTTTTTAATTTTTGAAGTTTATTAGGTACTATGAATTACTCCATATGGTTCGATAGAAGTGTTTGAAGTTCAAGACAATGGGTTTGAAATGAAAAATACGTTTGAACTCCGTCCAACGGTTTGTAATTGTGTCTCTCAAAAGTAAGTTCCCACACATGTTTTATCAAGAAAAAAAATAGAAAATGCTCTTTCCGCGCAAAAATTTCGATTGCTCTAGTGTTTTTACGATGTTTTAAAACGTCTGTAAAAATTTTATCAAAATCCCAGCTGGACCCATATTCTTTACCTTTACCAAGAAAACAAAGCGCTGTATCATTCAAATACGAAGAGTTCAAAGCCATGATATAGAACTGTGATGAAAATACGCCTGATGGCTTACAAAAAAAGTTATTTTTTGTTTTATCATATGAATTAGCTTGGCGAGGAGGAGAGGGAGTAAAATGTTTAACTTCCTATTTCAAAGAAGACATTAATAACGCGGTTGAAAAATCTAACAGACTGGAATATAATCCAATATTTGACAAAACAACGCAAGGAGAGGATAAACCTTGCGCTCCTTCCAAGTGGCTGCTTAGAAACATAGTTAACCCGGATTTGTGTCCGGTAAAGTTGTTCAGAAAGTTTATGGAGAAGAGAAATTATATGTATTCCAAGATTCTTCTTAACTGTTAATCCTTCTTGGAAATCGGGCAAGTGGTACAAGAACATTCCTGTCGGAAAAAACATGATCTCTCAGTGGACGCCAACGGAAGCAAAAAAGTCAGGTTTGGTGACTGAAAAAGTTAAAATAACCAATCATTCACTACGTCCATAAAGCCATATCTCCAACTGGACGAGGAACACCATGCAAGTATAGTAGAGAAAATGAGAGACAATAATACTACTAACCTTAATGAAGAAACTAATGTAGCTATAAGTTCTATAAGTTATAATTCAATAGCAAACTCGAATCCATCAACAAGTAGTGCACCAGGCCCAAAAAATTCTAATTTTTACAACTGTGTATTCCACTGCAATACATGCAATTTTTAGGTTGTGTTCGATTTGTTAATTTTTATATAATTTATATGTACCTACCAGCTTAATGTAAATTTAAATAAAATTTCAAACTCAGCACATACATTTTTATTTTAACTCCGGAAATATTCTACCGAATTACACTCGTGCATCAAAATAAACCTGATAATTTTCCATTCAAGCATGTCAGTAAAAAAAACTGCATTCGGTTATTTTCATAATTTGCTCAAAGAGTCCTCCTCCTTGCCCTCCTCCTTCGGAGTCGGGCTCTTTCGACAAAATATGAAAATAAACTACTGCAGTTTTTAGACAACATGCTTTCATTGAAAATTATCGGTAATTTTGAAGCACTTGTCTAATTACTCCCGAAAAATCCTTTGAGTTTAAGCTTGAAATTCCTGAGATAACTCAACTCCTCTGATGTATTTCTGATGGCGTTCCTTTTATCAAGACGTATAGTTGTCGTCAAACATATAATATAAATAAAAAAAGTCGCAAAAAATGGTCTTATCTTGTCTATCTCTGCCTGGAAAGGGCCACATAATATTGGGGGCAAGTGGTGCAAGAGTTTGAAATAGCTAGTGCATTATAGGTAAATTCGCCATGGGTACATCGTTTTTCAATTGCATCAAATTCGGTATTGAGAGAGGATTAATTAATTCTTTTTGTTTAGATAAACGAGTATACGAGAGATCGATACTAAGTAGAAAGAAACAATTTAAAAAATATATGCAGTATAAAGATTCGATTTATCAGTCATTAAAAAGTTATTCAACAAAAAGAATAACAAATTAAAAAATTTACAACATTCTCGTATATACACAGTTTTCATTCAGTACTGCATTCTTCACGACTAAACATCTGGATTGTCAGGAATTCAGATGTTTTTGGTCAGATAATTTAAAAATAACCTGGAGAGGATAATTCTCAAATAAGTGCATATACCAACATGGTCTTCCATGAAAATAAATTCAACTTTCCAATTAATCGCCCTGTGTTTTATTTATATGAACTCTCTGTTATCCTATATTTTCAGATCGGATAGTGCGTTGCCACGTTATCATTATTTATATAGATTTTATTGCGAAAAATTACTCACTTTGAACTGGAATAATACTTTCGCGGTTGAAGATTTTCTAATAGATGATTTGCACCTTGTGTGAACTTTTCCGATGGAAGCTCTCAGTATGGTACGTCAATGATCAATTGTGCTAAAATTCAAAAATTATATGTATCATGGGTGTCTTGAATGGAATTTTCATCCGACACAATTACATTAAATTTTGGTGCCGAATATTGTTTTCTCGTTTTTTATCGGTGATTTCTATCAAGTTTTAGTGCAATCATATTTGAAGAGCCTAGTGGAAAAACGATGAGGTTCCATATTTTCCGAAATCGACATTTTAGCGGCATCTGGTTAGCTTATAGCTCGAAGTATCAACATACCATACCTTACTGGGGACAAACAATGACATTCCATAAAAAACTGCGGTCGAAAGTAGGCAGCACAGTGTAAAAACGATAACACTTCCACATTAGATTTCGCTTTTCTCGATTTTCTAAAAAGTGTAACCTCATCGTTCTTCCACTGGACCATTCATTTATTTCTTGCATAAAATTGAATGTTCTCTCATGTCCAAAAATCAAATTCTGGAATATAATCAATATTAATTTTCAACTTTAACGTCCTGCATTTCGAAAACGAATTGTTGTCTTTTACATGTTCACCCATAGACATTATTTTCCTTGCAATGTGAGAAATTAATGAACGGACCGGTCCACCTTAGGAATCATCCTGTATAAGCAAATATTGTGCTAGTCCTCACATTTCCTTCAAAAAAATTAAGCAAGTTATCAATTAAAAAGAATATATTTTTGCCAAAAATGCATAGTACCACGCCATACACACCTTATATGGTAATCACATGAGAATATTGGCTAACTTCAGTGTGAGTAAATATCAATACTTACATAAGTTCTGGAAATTACCAGGAAATTAATTCCTATTTTGTCAGTAACCAAACACAGTTTTTTAGACAAAAATTGCAATAAATCAATAAATAAAATTATTGGTATCTCTACATTCATTCAAATTTTTCCACCTATCGCCCCCACGTAACACTTGGCGCGGAAGATGTGCACAGCAATTAGTTGTGTTTTTTTCCATGCAGGGTCGGGCGTAGTTATAATAGAAATCACAGCTGTATGCGGTACGCGCAGCTATTAGGAAATTAGATTTCGACGGGGCAGTTGTTTACCTAATCTAAGGATACTAATAATAATAAAAATGGATTATTCTGAATACGAAAGTTACAGTGCTTTTGTTAAATTAACTTGATTAATCTGCACGCATCACAATATTTAGTGGCATATGTACTAGTCCGACCCTGGTCGGCGGCATGGGAATCAATTTCGTGCTAATCGACCATTTTTTGCGCCTTTTCTTATTTATCTTATATGTTTGACTACAACTATAACATTGCTGTATTTCGAACCGTAAGACATGAAGACGATTAAAATAAATTATAGTTTAAAAACTAAAAAAAACGCTTCAATAACAAGCCGAACTGAAGAGGTGCAAATAATTTTGAAGAACGAAGTGTTTGTTCCAGAGCGATATAAAATCCAATGGTTTATTATAGATAAATAATTTGTAATAAGTTTAAGATTGAGAAGTAAGTTATTAACGAAATAATTAATTTAATTGTAAAAAAGCGTGGGATGCTTGACATCAAATGTTATAAATAGTTCATTGGTAGCTATTTATAAATACACATATACTTATGATAGATGAGGCAATTAAAAGAATTGTCTTTGTTACAGAAAGTGCACAATTCAAGTTTTGATCGTGGCTCGAGCCAAATGTCGGAAAAAAACTCAACCTACGAGGAAAATCATCTGAAATGAATGTTGAAAGTTGTATTAGCTTTGAATTACGTCTGTAAAAAGTAAAACACCGTGGTGGCCGTGTGGTAGAGCGAAGGGTCGAGGGTTCAAAGCCTCGCATGATCATCGGTCTCGTGTATGGCATCACACGTTGAAAGGGCTGCGTCTTCCCTAGCTCACACAAGTCTCTCGAAGACTTCCGAGGGTTGCGCGTAGGGGTGCAATCGGTTGACGAAAATAACAATTTTATAATAAAAACAACAACAACATTCCATGACGATTTTTGAGTATAAGAATGGAATAATTGTTAAAATTGTTAAAATTGTTAAAATTGTTTTTTCCGTTAACCAGCTGTCGTCCCCTTACGAACGGCAGCCCTCAAAAGTCGAAACTTGTGCGAGCCAAGGATTAACGAGGTCTTACCTTTTTACGTGCGATTCCTAGCACGATCCGAGGAGAATATCGAAAGGAGGTCCGTAAGGTCACCCATCCAAACCACGGCCACGCATAGCATTGCATATGTATACAAAATTCCCTGCTTCAGCCAGAATCAGGTTTTCTACTTTTGGCAAAACAGCAGTAATGCGAAAAAACCAGATAAAATTCTCCACCAAGTTCTCTCTCAATTTCGTGAAGAGATTGGATAAACTGGAAGATATATAAATATAGAAGTGAGCCACAATTTGCATTTTCATTCCGATAATTGAAATGAAATGGAACTATTTTTCGTAATTCTAAAAGAAAACAATTACTTCCTTGACTAAGGCCACGCTGGAGATTGAACTACATCTAATAGATATTGTGAAGAGAACCTAACTTGAAAGAAAATAATCCGAAAGTGAAAATTTGCATTTTCATTCAGATAGTTGATTTTTAAATTATACAGTTTCCACTGGGGATTTATGAGATGGGAGAATTACTCCCTTGATGACTATATTATCTGCATACATCCACATAGCTCTAATCTCGCTCACATGATCTACTGTGATTTTGTTTCTGACGCTCATTTTCATTTTTTGTTTTGTATTTATCCATGTTATACATATGAAATGTTCCATGAAATGAAGATTATTTATTATTATTGAATGTTATTCAGAAGTATCACTTACAGAAATCGGTAATTTAATTGATGCGGAAATTGCATATTTTTCATGAGACCTCCAATCAGTTTTGGTCGACAAAAATCTATTTCACTCTTCGGAGATCATCGGGGAAATCGGAAGAATTGGAAAGAATACTCTTAAGAAGCTATTTCACTCTGTAATGATAGAATTGTGGGTCTTCAAGCGCACTGATTCATTAGCTCATGGCTTCTTTTTCTTGCGGGTTTCATTTTCTTCCTTCAACAAATTCTGTTTCTCACCAATTCTTTCGTTGATATTTTCTTGTACTTTTACCCTTTTTGAAATTTTCTCTCTTGATATCCGGTTGTTCTCTTCCAAATTATCTTGTCCGTTGCACCCCGTTTTCTTTGGAGCACACGCAGCAGTCGAATCAGCGAATGAAGAAATGAATCTTAAGTGTTTGAAGAATTGATTGGCGCTTGAGTCAAACCCATAGAGTGACCTACAGATTTAAGAATACTCATAGAATACTTTTTCACTGGGAATGTTTCAGATGATTTTATTCTTTTTGTCTGCATTTTGTTAGAATCAGAATGAACCATTGAAAATTGAAAACTGGACGCCTGTGGAGTCATTCAATGAGTACAAATAGTGTTTTCCCCTTCACCACACACTTATTTTCACGCATTTCGGTAACCGAATTATTTTCTTCAGTAGGAACACTAAACTTACAGGTATATTCTCTAAAAAGTCGTTATTTAACGAGCCGTGATTAACGATTGTAGTTCAATTTACGATTACGTCAATCTAAACGACAATTCAGAAATTCGTATTCTGTAAACAATGTCGTTACGGCTTCAATCGTTACCGAATGAGAGACGACCGCCTGAATTTTTGAGACGGGTGGTTGAAAACGGATGAAAACAAAATTTTGAAACTGCCTGTTGTAGTTATTTGACTATTTTATGGAAACTTGAATCAATTATGGAAATTGGTGACTATTACGGAATTGTGAAAAAAAGTAGTGAAACTATTATAAAGGCAACAATTCTCCGTATATTTGGATAAATAAAAAAAAACTAGTGGTTTCGTACAAATAAGTATGAACCAAGTAAACCAGAAATTCTCAAAGAAACTTGGCACCTCCTAACAGCCAAACTGAACTACTCTTTTAGGAATTTCAGACAAATGAAGGGGCCAAATAAACAACCAGTATTTCTGAAACTTCGTGAATACACCTGCTGCCTACAGAAGACTAGGACATGACCACGATTTATCATTTGCCATATACTTCTGTTAATTGCCATGAACGAAAAATGCAATGCTGAACGAAAAATGCAATGCTGAACGAAAAATGCAATGCTAAAAGAAAACTGTGTAATTGGTTATTGAATGGCAATTTACTATTTTTGTTTACTTGTATAACTGAAGGTATCCTCGTATTCCTGAGGAAAATTGCAAAGTGATTGCTCATTTCGTTAAATAACTCCTACGCCAGTTCTCTGGTTAATCTAAAATCTTTCCGAAAAGAGTCTCGAGAGGGTTACTGATGTTCCTCGGCTATCTATTGAATCTCCAATTCAACTCTCTACGGAACAACAGATATGAGATCCGATTTACCTTCATAAATCATCATAACATCTTATCCGCAGTTCTTCTAGGATTACAACCAATACGTCCCGCTCGAACTGATACATTGCTATTGGATTACTATTCAAATTTTGCAAAGGACGAGTGAGAATAATTTTTTTGATGAACACATCTATTATCGTTTTGTTTTGACAACGATATATCGTTAAATAACGATGAAAAAACAGATAGTGAATACGATTCTGTGATTTTATCGTTATTTAACGGCTTACCGCTTGGTTACGACTTCTAACGATATCGTTAAAAGATACTGAATAGACCTGTTAGTATAGAATTGGTATAGGGATCGGAATACAAAACGTAGTATTTCTACTAGCGAAGATAACTTGATTATCCAAATGCGCAACTAGAAGTGAATATACTTGTGTAGTAAGGGGAAAATATTATTTGTTCTCAGAATGAACAGTCCCAATTTTTTTATTCTGTTCCGTATACGAGAGATAGCAAAAAGTATGAGAATAGCTCAAAAGACAAAAATAAGCCTAATTTAATATGTTCTGTTGCAGATCTTTGTTAATCTTGGCCATTATCACTCGTCACCCGCAAATTCACAACATACTGTTACGGTCATAATTGCACAAGTGCATAAAATTTACAGATAATTTTGCAAGAAAGCGTGTTATCTAAAAATTGCACGAGTTTATTTTCATATTTTCATTAATATCCACATAAACCTATTTATTTGTAATGTTGAATTGACTCGGCCTTTGCTGTAATTAAGACCTTAAGTTCCAGTATTTTTTTTAGATTTGGCAACTTATTATTATTCTATTTTATATTGTTTATATTAACTTCAAATTACCTATTGTAGTTATGTCAAGGTCATATCCTCTAAGCTTTGTCAACGAGAATTGTATTTCTTCCGATATTAAAATATACGAGGATATGTTAAAAAATTCTAAGCCTACTATAGAACCAAACAAAATTTCAATGTCAAAATATTTTATTACTCAACATATTCTCCTCTTAATTGGATACATTTATTACAACGAACCTGCAACGTCTCTAGACCTTTCAAAAAAAATTTTTCTTCATGGTCTGCAAACCAGACCTCCACAGCTTTTATTACCTCCTCGTTGGAAGAAAATTTACGACCTTTTAAACTTTTTTTCAGTTGAGGAAAGAGATGATAGTCGGACGGAGCCAAATCTGGTGAATAAGGGGGGTGTTCTAGTAATTCAAACCCTAAATCACGAAATTTTTGCATGACAACATAAGATTTGTGTGCAGGGGCGTTGTCCTGCAAAAACAAAACACCTTTGGATAGCTTTCCGCGTCTTTTATCTTTAATTTTTTCTCGTAAAGTGGTCAGTAATGTCGAATAGTAATCTCCAGTTATTGTTCTACCCTTATCCAAAAAATCAATCATGATTACTCCATGGCAATCCCAAAAAACTGAAGCAAGACCTTTTCTAACAGATTTTTGGACACGAAACTTCTTAGGTCTTGGAGAACCGGAGTGTTGCTATTCCATCGATTGTTGCTTTGTTTCTGGATCGTAGACATGTACCCAAGTCTCATCCATAGTAACAATTCGGTTTAAGAAGTCTACATCGTTTTCAAATCGAGCACAAATCGAACGCGATGCTACTACCCTTGCACGCTTTTGGTCAACATTCAAACATTTGGGGATCCATTTTGCAGCAATTTTTCTCATGTCCAAATTGACGTGAACTATATGATGAATCTTTCGATTCGACACATATCGACTAGCTGTCACCTTTCGACAGTCTTCTCGACATAGAGAGAGGAGTTTTTCTTATCACATGTCGAAAAACTAGTCGAGAGATGACGTATGTCTGAGCATACGCCGTCGACTTAATTTGAATAATGAAACATTTGACATTTCATTGTAACCTATTTTATGTGTTGGTTTCAGTTGTATCCTGGAAATTATTACCAAAAATTATATTGAATAAACAAATATTTGGTAGCAATTTGTGCAATCTTTTGACACCGTTTATTCCAAAACCCAGGTATAGAATGTATCGAAACCGACATGTCAGTCACAAACAAAAAATACTGGTAGCTTTGCGCTTTTATGCGACTGGTTTCGTTTGGCGAATATTTTAACCAGAAAGTAAGCCCGACGAGAGTACATAGGAAGAGCTATTAAGTTTAACAACTATGGTGCTCTCCCTCCAAAGGTCAGAAGATGGGCATATTCTACATTATTTTTTTATTCCAAATGAGCAATAGCAATACTGACACTATAATTCCGTTTGGATCACAAAACTTTTAATGTTTGGAAACAAGATCCGAAAGTCAAAAACCAAAGATGCATTTCTTTCATCACCGTGACTTAATATTAACGACATACATTGTTTAAAGCTTTGTCAATATGAATTTTTTCATCATGTACAATGAAGCATCTTTCATTCTGCTTTATATTTTAGCAATAGTTCTAGTATATGACTTGGTGAAAACTTCAAATAAATAGTGAAACTAGGACTTTCTTAGGAACATTACTAAGAAGTAAATTCTTACCAAAATGAACACCGCTTCAATTAAGTTATTTTATGAGTCTTTTGTAAGGACTTTGAAAGACTTTTAACCCATGAACTCTTAAATTCATATTCTGGTAACTAATCACTCATAAGTATCTGACAAAGTCTCTTTAATTGTGAACATATATATTCGAATACTACCAAACTAAAACTTGTGAGAAACATTTTCAAATCAGCTTCTCTTGTCAGTAACATTCTTGTTGTATTTAATTTAATAATTAGTTCTTGTCTCATTTCTCTATATTTGCCATTCGCATTTGCGGAACATGAGCGACCTGTGGCGGTGTGGCAAAATCTCGATGATTGTCTATATATTCAATTGGCATAGTATGAATCGTTCTTCTTTTGATCGAAATGACGATATTTTTGCAAATCAAAAACTTTTTATCACCTCAAATTGACTTCTCGACACCTCTTTAGATGTCGAATGAAAATTACATTTTTAGTCGATACTCACTTCTCGATATGGAACATGAGAATCGCAAATTTTGTTTATTCGACACGACAGCAGTCGAGTCGAGAGATAAGAATTCCGCTGAAGATATCCGTTTTAGCCCAATTCGACGGTCTGTTAAAATCATGTCATGAACTGCATCGATATTTTCGGGGACTGACACAGACAGAAAGTGGCCTTCCCAATCGGTCATCATCTTCAATGAAAAATTTACCTCTTTTGAAGCTTGTAGTCCAATTTTTCACGGTCGCTTACTAAGGATATTGAGTACCAAGGGAATTAAGCATATCTTCGTAAATCTGCTTACCTCTTAACCCTTTTAAATACAGATACTTGATGATGGCTCGATACTCCAATATTTCTATTTTCACAATTTCGGTGGACATATTTTTTCTTTTAATTTATTGCGTAACTCTGGTTTACGTTTTTGATGTCAAACTTTACACTGACACTTCTAATAAGTTATTGTTCGTTGCTATGGTAACGCAATATTTTGTTTATGCAGGGAACTGGTCTAGGCTAACTAGATATCAATACATCCTCGTATTTTGATTTGACTTTATTTGATATTTTGGCGAAAGAGCCCGAGTCTGAAGGAGAGGGCTCGTTTAAAAAAGATAAAAATAACCGAATGCAATTTTTATACGATAACATGCTTGGATGTGAAAATACCTGGCAATTTTTATGGTACAGTTTAATTCATTAGAATATTTCACAAATAAAGAAATATTCATATAATTTTCTAAGAAATATCATATTACTCACAAAGACTATAAATAAAATTGTGCTAGAGCTAGACACGCGACATGTTTTCACTTTTTGAAGTTTATTTGACATGTTTTAGTCTTTGTGGTTTCATGGCGACGGGATGTTTTCGCACTGCAATTATCACTCCGAAGTGCAATTTCCTCTGTGATTTTTCGGTAATTGCATTCCTCTTATAGGAAATTTTATAAATGAGGGACATATCCAGTAATAATATCCCTACAAAATGATTTTTTTTTTTGAAAAATACTTTCATCTTGCTGTCACGAACAATGTTTTGTACAGCAACACAGTTTGAGTCTTTGTCTTTGCAAAATTCTGTATTTTGAAGGGATAAATGATCAGACAATTTCCAAAATGAATAGACGAAGTTAAAATTCCTAGTTTCACAGGTTTGAGAAAACCTCCAGATTAACTAATGGTTATAAAATGTGAACCTTCCAAAACAACTTGAACAATGTCATTCACCGTCTAAACTATTATAGTTAGTTATCTGGAGTTTAACTGGAACCGGTGAAACTGGCCGTTAGAATAATGATATATGAAGCGGGATTTACAGATTGTATCGCAGCCACTTCCGCTGCCGTAGCCGTTGCTGTAGCCGCTTTCAACATTATGACCAATTTATAGTTTCATTTTGTGTTCATTGAACGCCAACTGTTTTCCTTCATGAACACATCTTTATAATTCTGGCCCTTCTGATTATATAGATGTGGAAATCCTTCAAGTATGTTTAGGAATACGCCTACATCAACATCTATATTTTCCTCATATTCTAACATTTCCGAAAAAAAAAATTTTTGCTTTCAAACTATATAAACAAATACATAACCTAAATTATGTGACCCTTTGTTCATTTTTGACAAGGACATTTTGAGTTTCATGTCATTTTCCGCTGCCGCTGCAGTCCAAGATAAAAGTTGGTTAACTACCGACGGCAACAACAGCAACTGCAACGGCAGCGGATCTCTAAACACCTATAAACGTATAAATGAGCAACGGCACATTTATCTTCGTACGGCAACGTCAACTGCAACGACGGCGGCTGCGACTCAATTTATAAATCCTGCTTAAAAATCTATTTGCGTATTTGGCGTCTTCAGGCGTCAGTGATTGTTGTAACTATGACAATGTAGAACTCAGGAAACGTCGAAACACCAATTTGAAAATACCACGAGATGGAAGCAGTGTTTTCAGAGAGTCATTGGATTATATTGAGAAAATGATGACATTTGATTGGTTTATATAATATGAGGGAAATTGTCACAAGTAGTATCCCGACAAAATGCTGAATTTTCAAAAAATACTTTCACCTTGCTATCACGAAAACTGTGTTGATTAGAAACATCGCGAGAGCTTGCTCAAAACAGTTTGAGCGACTGGCAAGGTGAAAGTATTTTGAAAATTCTTCATTTTGAAGGGATATTCGATCAGACAATTTCACGAATACTTTATATTATTATGGAGTGAATGCGTATTGCAGGAACGGGTCATCTTGTGTCATTATAATGTAAGTTGAAGAGTTGAATCGTCCAACGGACGTTTCTATATTTACAGTGATTGTTGTAACTATGGAAACGTATAAATAAGGAAGAAGCGAAACACCGATTTGAAAATACTACGGGCTGGAGACAGTGTTTTAGAAAAGTCCTTTTCTCATTGGTTTGAATTCAAAAAATGATGGCATTTGGTTGGTTTATATAATATTAGGGAAATTGCCATAATTTTATAGATGTGTCAAAATGTATAATATGAAGGGAAATTGTCGTGATAAGTCTGTCAATGGGCCGTGGTGGCCGTGCTGGTAGAACGTTCGCCTTTGGAGCGAAGGGTCGAGGGTTCCCTAGCTCACACAAGTCTCTCGAAGACTTCCGAGGGTTGCGCGTAGGGGTGCAATCGGTTGACGGAAATAACAATTTTTTTAACAATAAAGATTCATTTCTGAACGAATCTAAATCGTTGTCTCGATACAATTCAGTTGAGTTCAGAAAGACAAACTTTAGAGATATATTCACTAGTGGAATTTTATTATACTATTCCACAAGCAAAGTGAAAGGTAAACAATCTGAAATTTGGGAGAATTGGACGAAATTAGCAAAAAGGTTAATCTGAAAAATTAATAACGTTCAATAAACAGGAAACATTGAATAATTCGATAGAATGTATCACAAATCTGCTGGATGTTTAACTGTCACATATACGAAGCTGAAAACAGCGAATTCGACAGAACAATCAGAGTCGAGAGTCAAGTTCGATATTATCGATAATTTCACTCGCCGTATCAAACCCTCATTTCCTTCAATATTACTTTCGAGCCGGTAATACCACTTTGTCATGGCAACCACGTCTCCAAACAACAACAGAGAATATAATATCATCTTGCTACTAATATGAATGTCAGTCTGACAGACTTCATGTCTTTCAGGTATTATCTATAACTCTTGAATTCCCGACTATGAAAGTTTTTTTAATTGGTTCGTGAAATTATCTAAGTAAATACTACTCGTGCTCACAATACTATCGATGATTCTGTCAGAAATTTTAAACTCGATCAAATTGCTTTTAGGTAACACCACTCGTCCTAAAGGACTCGTGGTGTTACCAAGCAATTTGATCTCGTTGATTTTTGACAGAATTACTATCGATAGTATTGCGAGTACTCGTGGTATTACCCCCGTTAATCCGAAACTTGACTAGAGCTCCTGATTGGTTCATTCGGCAAGTGCGTGAAATAGTTGATAAAATCGTTTTCCTATTCATCTCCTGGAGTTCTTCGAAAAATGCCAGTGATTCTCTTCTCATTTTTATGAAACTGATTTGTATAAAATGACTTACTTTATAATCGATAGTTAACAATAATTTCTGTCATATTTTCCAGAAGGAAGAAAATACAGAAGGAGCTCGAGCGGTAGCAGCAAAACGAAAACAGAAAGACGAAAATGCTGTCCCCATCCCCCCAGACGGGGGCTACGGCTGGGTAATCGTCATCGCCTCCTTCCTCATCAACATGGTAGTGGACGGAGTCAGCTACTGCTTTGGCATCTTCAAGGACGACCTCAAAGAGTACTATGGAGAATCCAGCGGAAAAGTGGCCTGGGTGGGGTCGATCCTCACGGGAGTCACAATGTGCTCCGGCCCCCTTGTTAGCGCTTTCGCGAACCGCTTCGGGTGCCGTTGGACGTGCACCGTGGGGGCCCTGATAGCGGCGAGCTCTTTCGGACTTTCGGTGCTATGTCCCTCGGTGGATTTGCTGATGATGGTTTACGGTTTCTTGGGTGGGATCGGGTTCGGGCTGATGTACTTACCGGCAGTGGTCTGCGTCGGATATTACTTCGAATCGAAGAGGTCTCTAGCTACCGGCATAGCCGTATGCGGGTCGGGATTCGGGACGGTTGTGTTCGCGCCCTTGGGTACGTTTTTGCTGCGTTACGGGTGGCAATTTTCGCATTTGGTTCTTGCCGGGGTTTGCTTGTGCTGTGTCGTATTCGGCATGCTCATGAAACCGATTGAGTACGCTAGCGAGGAGAAGAGTTTGAGATTCTATAAAGTCAGTGGATCACATGACACGGTTCATTCCACTGGGGACGTTAGGAAAAGCCACACTAGTTTGGTGAGTATTCTGTGACATATTTCCTACTTATTGCGACAGATTATTAACAGTAACATACATTTGTGAGATGCACACTAGGTGAAAATTAGGATTCGGTAGAGAGTTTACATCTTAGTGATTACATAAATTAATAGTGCAATTATCGAAAAGAGAAGAATTCTGACATAAACTTTGGAAAGCAAATATTAAAAACTGTTCGAAACTGGCATTCATCAAAACAACATACATACTATCCACGACCATATAGGACCGCGCACAATAGCACAGGAATTTGGTCCACAGTGGCAATTGCCTGAAATTTACATATGTACAGGACCGTATATAGAAAAACTGTATTTGTCAAGTGATCAACAAAAAACTGAATCAAATTGATCTTCTTACTTTCCCGATCTATGTCTGTGGTTGATAGCCCTTTGATAGATGAATGAAGCTTTCTTTGTGTACATAACAGACTGTTAGAATTTGTTTTTCTTTGAATAGACCTCTACAAGTTTGTCTAAATGGCATTTTATAGATGGTTCTCAAAATTCTTTTTTGTGCAATGAATATTTTTTGTAGATTTTGTTCCATTTCCCAGAACATGATCACATATCTCATCACTGATTCAAAGTTTGCATGGTAAAGAATTTTTAAAGTTTTTTTCATTCATGTATTTTGACGTCGTCCTAATTGCATAGATGACCTTGTTCAGTTTTTGACACACGTGATCAGTCTGCCTATTCCATTGCAAATAATTATCTATATATACTCCTAGAAATTTAGTGTATTCGTTGATTTTCGTTTCCTCGCCTTGCTAATTTATACTTGGCGGTTTTTCTTTTCTACTTCTGTCGGTACTGAAAATCATTAGGTTTGTTTTATTTGCATTTAACAGTAATTTATTCTTATCAAACCAATTCTTTGCTCTTAAGAAAAAGATATTTCCCTGGTTCATAAGTTCATCACTTTCTTCTGCACCTGTTAGTAGATTTGTGTCATCTGCATAATTTACAACACTTTCCTCTACTTTTGTCTTGAAAAATAGGGGTTATTAAATGCCTGTTGTGCCCCACGTTCCGCTACATGTTTTGAAAAATATGGGTCACGTCTGGGCAAACATGCATTAGACTGAAGAGGAGGGGAGGATGGAAGCTCTACTTGAGTTTGGTGGTTTTCACGAGCTTTTCTCATCTGTTTGAATTCAACAAACCACTTCCATTCCTCTTTCTCCTCCTCAGACATCACTTGCCGAAAAGCAGGGATTTCGCTATTCGCGCGGGCTGTTTGATGAACGTTTCCGCGTGCAAGTGGACCCCTTTCAAGGCTGTTCCCTGCGCTAGCTCGAGAGACATTGAGACCCGAAATTACTGAAATATTGTCAGGAGTTCGGGGGCGGTTTTGGTCAAACATTCTCACTTCATTCATTCTCGACTCTATTTGCGAGTCTGCAGAAATATTAAGTGGACTGGAGGTCCCTGAACGTAACGTATTACGTTCTAAATTCTGGAATGCTTCCAAAATTCGGCGTGGAGTGCCGGTATTTTTCGGGGTTTGAAATTCCCCAGCGGGTTGGCCGCCGAAAGTAAAAAAACTAGGTGAGGCCCTCAAAGGCCTATTATCAAAATTTTGAGCTGAAATTTCCCTCAGACTCAGATCACGCCCTGTATTCTGATCAACAGAAAAATTTAATCGAGATTCATCATCATTGTCTTCATCAGGACAGCCCACAACGTGACTTTTATCCACATTCACATCATCCATACTACAATGCACAGAGTTTAACCTAGGAGATGCAAATGAATTTAAATGAACCGGTTTTTGAGAATCCAGGTGGTAACTAGATTCTGTAGCGTTATTTTCGACGCGACGCGATTCAACAACTAATTGTGAGCGCTTCGGGAGAAATGCGTGGGGCTCGCCTTCCTTGACGGCCACGCTTGGTGAAACCCTTGGGTTTCTATTTATTGTGGGGCTCTCCAAACTAGAGCCAAAAGAAAAATTATTTTCAACAGAAAATGTACCACTTATAGGAGCAGTTAGGATGGGCGGTAAGGCCGGATGTTTCTCAAACAGAGAACAATCAAGAGCTTGGTTAGATATAAAACTCGTGAAATTTTCAGCGGGGTGAAGTACACAAGAAGTTGGTTGAACTTTTGTTTGTCTGCGAGTCCTCGGACGTAAATTGTAGGACATTAGGGGAATGTCAAAAGTGAAGTTACTTCCTAAGAAAAAAAATTATCGCGTGCCGTGATTTATACTTAGTAAATTCCCCTAAGACAGAACTAAACAACGCGTACAATGCTAAACCCTATATTCAAATAATCTCTGAAAAAAAAATGGGTGAATATCACCTGTGCGGAATTCGCACACAGGCACTTATGCAGGAACGCTATATAAAAATAGTACCCTCAAATAAATGCTGAAAATAAAGGTATGGTTATATTATCCGCTCTGTACTCGGGAACGCTAGTGCCAGGAACGCTTTATATACAAAAAAATACCCTCAGATAATTGCTGAAAATAAAAGGTAAAGTTATGTTATACGACATGTACTCAGAAACACTAGTGGCACAATCAATAGTGCCATAAAAAAAGAGAAACGCAACACTGCACTGCAATAATAGCAAATCGCACACCGCAATAACACTGCACAATAATTAAGCCGTGGCAAGAACTCTGTCTCGTTGACTTATTATCACTTTAAAAAAAAATACCGACTTATGCCCGCGTCTCGTCCGCACCGACGTCCGACGCTAAGTGTACTATATCTGCGTCTTGTTCGAACCGACGTTCGACGCTAAGTCTACTATACCCGCGTCTTGTTCGAACCGACGTTCGAAGCTAAGTGTTATACCCGCGTCTTGTTCGAACCAACGTTCGAAGCTAAGTATCCTTTTTCACTATTCCAAAACTCTCCTCTGCCCTATTCGAAAGCTAATTTCCCAGAACTTTCTGCAAGGCATAAAAAAACCGTTTGTGTCTGCATACCATATGTCTCCTTTTCCACAGAACTGCATTCAAAAACATTATTTTTCCTTAAAATCTTCAACATTCGTTGAAGAGGCAAACAGTAAAAATAATATTCTTTAGAATATTTCAGACCCCCTGTGCTGAAAACATCTTTTAGTCCGAAAACAACTCAAGTATTGTTTGCCCGCCTAGAATAGTTAACAGATGTCTTAATCTCTTCTTTTTCTAAGCAACCCATTTCGTGTACTCGGTATCTACTTTCTCTAGCTAGGGTGGCCATAAACCAGCGCCGAGAAACGGATGAGATCGTCGAAGTTTTTAGAAATGCGTGTGAAAGGTTTATTTCAATAAAGTTGACATATCATTCGCGGGGAGATTATTAATATAGATTTCCATACGACACTTTCTGAGCAATTCTACATAGATTATTTAAGTAAATTATGAATAAAATCGGCCCTATCACGCTCCCCTTTGCAATGCCTGTTGAATTAATTAATGTATCTGATCTTTTTGTAACCCCACCCTTCGTGATCGTTACACTTTGAGTTCTTGATGATAGGTCCGAACGAAACCAGTTGTAGGCTTTTCCTCTAATTCCATATGTTTCAAGTTTTCCCAAGAGATATTCTCGATTTAAAGAGTCATATGCTTTTGATAAGTCCAGAAAAATAGCTAACACAAGGTTGTTATTCTCAATCAAATCGAGAATGCTCTTGGTAACTGGAAAATTGCGGTTTGGGTCGACATAACTTTTAGATATGCATGCTGGGTGTTTATAAAGAAGTTTGTAACGTTTGAAAATGCAGTTATTCTAGAGCACATTACTAATTCAAATAATTTTGAGAAACATGGCAACAGATTGATGGGCCTGTAGTTTTCTATTAGTTCAGGATCTCCACTTTTGAAGAGAGGTTTAATAAGTGATTGTTTTAATTTTGTAGGTCTCCATCTTAATATTCAAGATGGCTGGTCTAACCTATAAATACTTCATGCAGAACTCATCTTGTAGCTTCTTAAGAAAGATAGTAACAGGAAAAAATAAGAAGTAAAACGTTTTGATTGCTGAAATCGGTCATTTACTTTTTGAATTGTCTAACTCTATATTCTAATTCATAACTAACAAAGTTATTGAAACTGATATTTCCAGGGTGGCGGAAGAGAACAAAAAATTTATCAAAATAATACTCGAACACTTACGCTGCTAGAGTATCGCATCTTGCACTGGACGATTTGCGGCATCTTTAATATGCTGTAACACAGAAGTCGATTCACATTTTGATTATGACAGGCAAATCCCAAATACCACGATATACTACAAATCAGAACACTTGTTACTGTATCCTTGCCCGTGATTTGCAACTGCAGTAGTATCCTATTATGAATATATCTTCTTCATTCATACATCATAGGTCTTATACATCCAGGTCATTCACTCTAAGAACTGATAGTAGAGTTATATTTATATTATACACTTAGATAATTCAAAAAGTAAATGACTGATTTCAACGATCAAAACGATGCAGTTCTTATTTTTTCCTGTTATCATCTTTCTTGAAAAGCTACAAGATAAGTCATACATAAAGTTCATAGGTTAGGCCGGACATCCTGAATATTGAAATGGCGAACACTTTTGTTATGTACACAAATAAAGCTATCGTATATTCATCTATCAAACGAGCTATCAACCACTGACATAGATCAAGAAATAAAAAAATTATAACAAAATCAATTTGATTCAGTTTTTTCTGGATCACTTGGCAAATACAGTTTTACTAAATACGGTCCTGTAGAACAAATCATGTTTCACAGAGAACTTGTGCTAAAAGAAAAATGCTGAGATTCTGCAATATTTCTAATTCAATTAAATTCTAATAGGAAATAAAAAATGATGAACTTGAGAAAAAAGTGTCATTGTTTATTAGACACGTACACTAAATATACTAAATTATTATTATTGTATGTAAATTTCAGGCAAATCCCAATGAGGGCCAATATCCTATGCTATTGTGCGGGGTCCTTTCCGAAATTATTTGTCATTTCGTTATGCAGATCCACCATTAAACAATCGATTTAAAATTGAGTTATTTTACTAGCATTTTCTATCGGGTGGTTTTTGGGCACTTTTAACGTCCTTTATTCAGTCAGAAATCATTTCATGGCCAAAAATTTCAGGAACTTGTTATTAAATAACGTAAAGGTTCAGCACTAGGAGCTTATTTTATTGTCTGTGTATCACCCACACTATACATACAAAATCGTAGTAATTTGCTGTCTGACATACTTTCAGTTGAGCAACTGCACGTTTGCATGACTTTAGAGGGCACATGTAATCTTACCATAATCGATAAACACATGTCTCAGATGCATTCAAGAATTTATTGTCCAACAAACCGACTATGCATTTATACTCCAGTGGAATTAGGTTTTCATGGGTGTAAATTTGTGAGATGAGTGAAGTTAATACTATTTTCGTTCTACCAGCGATGTAAGTGGCATTTTTGAGACCTGTCAATGATATGGAAATTTTTCTAACATGTCTTGGCAAAAAATTACTTGTGGACATTCCCTGACTTGCAGCAGACACTTTCCAGATAATATTCATATGATGTTTTCTCAATCATCCAAAGGACAATAGGAAATATGAAATGGATATTCCAGGAATTTGTGATCCTCTAAGATCATAACTATCATTTTATCATAAGGTCAACCAAATGGAATATTCTATACAGAAATTGTTAACAAGAATATTTCAAAAATATTCGAATAGATTATTACTATCACAATACGCCAGAATATTTTGAAAATATTTCAGAAACATCATCGAAGATCAACTAAAAATAATATTGGACAAAATCCTTCTAAGAATGTTACTGACATATTCCAATTCGAAATCTAGAGTGGAGTATTTATTACCTATACTCCACAATATTTTGAACATATATCAGAAGCATCAATGTATGGATAACTTTGTTTTCGAAATAAGATGATGAAATTGAAAGAAAGATTCCTTTTGAAATGAATAGAATATTTTTTAAGAGTGGAACGAGTAAATAGATATTTATGATAAATTCTTGCAAAAAAATTTAAATAATTCCAAAATGGAAAAATTACATTTCATAAATGCCCTATAATTGAAAATATATTGTTTTTTGAATATTTTTTGCTATCTGGGTATGGCTGGCTCAACAATTTTGTATTCAGTTTAATTCATAAACTGTTCGGTGTCGTGAGTCTTTTCACGCCACTTACTGGATATGAATGAGTTTTCTTTGAGAAAATTATTGAATTGAGAATTATTTGAATATTTATTCGTTCTTGTTTACAAAACAAATTCTGATACAGATTCTATTTTTTTTTAGTTGTCAAAACTGACTTCTTGAGTAACTTTTGTATACAGGGCAGTTAAATTTACAAAACAGTAATAAATATAAGAACATGAATAGAACATGGCGCCCCCTTGAAAGGATCGCCTTTCAAATGGAAATTAAATCAATATTACGATTTCTAACAATAAAAATATGTCTCTTTCAAGTGTCTATCGGAAGAACACAGACTTTGGACACTGGACGCTTCAGTTCACCATTTGAGGTTTTCACATTTATAACTCGAACTATTCCGTCTTCTCCAGGAAACACTTGAATGATTCGTCCAAGTTTCCAGCATAAAGGAGCTGAATTGTCATCTTTGAGCAATACCATAGACCCCTCTTTCAAATTCAGATGAAGTTTCTTCCATTTGGATCTTTCTTGCAGAGTGCAGAGGTAATCACGCGACCAACGCTGCCAAAAATGTTGTAGTTGCTGCTGAATGAGTCGTAGAAGGCTGAGTCTGTTGGATGGAATATTCCTCACGTCATTCTGTGGTAGGGTTGTGAGAGGCTCACCAATAAGGAAATGAGAAGGGGTTAAAGGGGAAAGATCATTAGGATCATTTGACAAGGGTGATAAGGGTCTGGAATTGAGGACAGCCTCAACTTGTGTGATCACTGTGTATAAGCCCTCATATGTAAGGTGTGAATTACCAAGAATTCTCGTAAGATGAAATTTAGCTGATTTGACACACGCTTCCCAAAGGCCCCCAAAGTTGGGTGCATGTGGTGGTATGAAATGCCAATTTATTTTATTCATAGCCAAAAACTCAGTGAATTTTGAATTTTTCTTCAAATTTGATAATATGATTTTTAGCTCTTTCTCAGTACCAACAAAATTTGTGCCGTTATCTGAATATATGTCGCTACAAATACCCCTCCTAGAAACAAATCTGATTAAACATCTCACAAATGCTTCGGTAGAAAGATCATCAGATATTTCCAAATGAGGTGCTTTCGTAACAAAACATACAAAAACACAGAGATAACATTTAATTATGTTTCGGTTTCTGGTTTTGCCATCTTTAACATAAAATGGACCAGCAAAATCCACTCCGGAAGTCAAGAACGGTCTTTGGGGTTTGAGTCGCGATTGGGGAATATTACCCATTTGATAATGACTTTCAATTGGTTTGGATCGGAAGCAAATCATACAATTGTGTAGAACTCCACGAACAACGTTTCGACCATTGATTGGCCAAAAATTCATTCTTATTGCAGCCAAAGTTGTTTGTGCTCCTGAGTGTAATTGTCTTGTATGCTCATATCGAATCACTAACTTGGTAAAATTACCTTTATCAGGTAGTAAAATAGGATGTTTGTTATTATAAGAAATGTTTGAGTTCCTAAGTCTACCGCCAACTCTTATGATACCATTTTCATCTAAAAACGGATTCAATGATAATAACTTACTCTTTGAAGAGAGAGGTTTTGAAATTTTCAATAAATTTAAATCTGAGGAAAACGAATGTTGTTGGACAAATCTGCAAATAATAGTTAATGAGTGATTCAATTCAGCACTTGATAGATAGCCTGATTTACGAGTTTCTTTATTAACTAGTTTTGAATTGTTTACAAAGCGAAAGCAATAAGCTATAACCCTTTGCAATTTAGTGAAAGATGAAAACCTGTCAAGAATATCAGTGTCAAGATTTTGTGAGATTAAGGTATAATCGACCCTTTTTAATTCCGGTATTTCACACTGTATTGATGAATTACCTTTAGGCCAAGCTTGTCTCTCCTCAGACATCCAAGGAGGTCCAACCCACCAAATTGAGCTATGTTTCAATTCTTCTGGGTTCATACCACGAGAAATTATGTCAGCTGGATTTGTTTCACTAGGAACATAGTTCCATTGACTTTTATCAGAAAATTGTTGAATTTCTGTGATACGATTAGCAACAAATGTTTTGAGTAAATGTGGTTCAGTTGAAATCCAAGAAAGAACAATGGTAGAATCAGTCCAATAATGAATATGATTTATATCAATATGGAAGGCATTCAAAATCTTCTGGGTTACCTGAATGAGGAGTAAGACTGCGCATAGTTCAAGTTTAGGCAGAGAAATAATTTTAAGTGGTGCGTCCCGAGATTTGGCGCACACTAAATGACAGTGGATTCTTCCCATTGTATCTCTGGATCGGAAATAACAACAAACTCCGTAAGCTCTTTCGGAAGCATCCCCAAAGCCATGCAACTCAACTGAAATTGGGTTCGTACAAATAATATGTCTAGGAATTTTTATGTCGTTCAACTTTGGAATTTGAGTGGAAAACTCAATCCAAGAATGATATAAATCAGTTGGGAGACTTTCATCCCAATTTAAACCTAACTTCCACAGTTTTTGAATGATTAGTTTGGACTTGACCGTACAGGGACCTACCAAACCTAGAGGATCAAAGATTTGAGCCACTGTTGATAAAATTGTTCGTTTGGAAACGTGAGAAGAATTATTTGGAATTAAAGTGTATTGAAAAATGTCATCGATTGAATTCCAATTTAAACCAAGGGTTTTGATGATTCTATCATCAGATATAAATTTTTGAGATGATTGAGATTTCATATTGGATATATCCTCTAATATGTTTTCATTATTTGAAGCAAATTTGCGAAGATTGAACCCGGCTGAGCCTAGAATATGAATGATGTCTGAAATGATTCGTTTGCCTTCTTCTATTGATTGAAACCCAGTGAGAAGATCATCAACATAGAAACAAGATGTGATAATTCTATAGGCCTCAGGATACCTATCCTTATTTTCAAAAGCTACTTGATGGAGCGATCTGATACAAACAAATGATGCACTCGCAGTGCCATAGGTGGCTGTATTTAATCTAAAATGGTCAAGTTTCTCAGATGGATTAGTGCGCCATACTATGCGCTGTAAATCTCGCTGAGAATCTTGTATTTTTACCATACGGTACATTTTTTCAATATCTGAGGTTACTACGTACTCATAGGTTCGAAATCTTGTAACAATGGTGAATAAGTCATCCTGAATTGTGGGACCAACTTTCAATATATCATTAAGAGATAATCCACTAGAAGTTTTCGCAGAGGCGTCAAACACGACCCGCAACTTTGTAGTAGTACTTGACGTGTTAAGAACGCCATGATGTGGTAAGTAATAAATTATATCTTGTGGATTATCAAGTGAAATATCAACCTTCGTCATGTGCCCGAGAGCTTCGTACTCGGACATAAATGAAACATACTGTTGTTTGAAATCTGGATTTCTATTGAATTTTTTTTCGACTGTATAAAATCTCTTGGGTGCCATTTCGAAGGAGTTTCCGAGCTGACTAAGATTTTCCTTGAAAGGCAAGTTAACAACAAATCTTCCTGATTCATCGCGAATTGTAGTTTTCAAAAAATGCGATTCACATTCTGCTTCCTCTTGAGAATATTTAGCCAAAGGCTGAAATTCTTCAAGTTTCCAGAAGCGTTCAAGCAGTTCATGAATTTCTTTATCATTAATTGCTAGTTTACAAACAGTGTTTGGACTATTTAAATAATAGAATGACAAAGGTCCTGATAATATCCATCCTAGTTTTGTTTTTTGTAGTACTGTGTGACTGTTAATGAGATTTATGCGACCTACACATATCAACTCCCAAAAAATAGAAGCTCCAATCAACATATCAATTGGACCAGTTTTATTAAAATCATTGTCCGCTAAGACGATGTTTTTTGGAATTTTTAAATGACTCGAATCGAAAGAAAGTGCGGGCAAATCTTTCGTTATTTTATTTGTAATTAAGAATGGAATTTCCAGACCAATATATGAACTGTTTGTAGATTTTATAGTGGCAACGGTTTTCTGTAGTACAGATGTTAAGTTTGATCCGAAACCCTCAATTGAATGAGTCACGTTAGACACAGGTAACTGCAAAATATTGAACAATTTTTGAGTAATAAAATTTGATTGAGAGCAGTTGTCAAGAATAGCTCGACAGTTGTGAGATTTGCCATTTTTATCGATGATAGAAACATTTGCCGTTGAGAGTAAAATATATGGTTCGGCAAGGGAATTTTTTAATGTACATGAAGCAAGGGTTGATTGAGATATGTGTGATATTGTTTCTGAATGGTTCCCTTCCGTTCTATTATTTGATTCAGATGTCAACGGATTTTTGTTCAAGTTAATTTGAGTTTGTTCCTTTTCTAAATGCAATAAAGTATTATGCTTTTTTGAACATTTTTTACATACATAGTGATTTCTGCAATCCTTTGAATTATGGCCTTTACGCAAACAATTGATACAGGCTCTTAATCTCCTAATTTCTGATAGACGATCTTGAGGATTTAATTTAAAAAAGTTGTCGCATGAGAATACATGATGATCTTTCTGACACAGAATACAAGATGACCCTGTAGTAGCAACATATGTTGATATTGAATTATGATCTGACTTTGTTGAATGTTTTTGTGCGAACTGAGAACCTTTAACATTAAAATATAAACCTTCCAACAATTGACATCTCTGATTGATGAAAGTTGTAAATTCTTTAAACGTGGGCAATTCTTTTGTAAGTTTTAATGCATATTCCTCCCACTCTCTTTTCGTAATGGGATCTAATTTTGATGTTACAAGATATATAATGAGTGTATCCCACTGATCAACTGGTAAGGCTAGGGATTCTAAATTTCTAAGATGCTGATTTACAGTGTCAATAATATTTCGCAGATGGGTATGTGATTCCCTTTGAATGCTTTGTATATCAAATAAAGCCTTGAGATGTGTTTGGATTATAACACGATTGTTTTGATACCGCTCACATAGTATATCCCATGCCTTATCATAATTTGCCTCAGATACCTCCAAAGCTATCAAAATGTTAGCTGCCTCACCCTTGAGACATGATTTTAGGTACCAGAACTTTTGAACTTTACTAATTGAATCGCAGTTATGTATCATAGCATTGAAAGTATCTGAAAACTGTAGTCATTTATCATATAAACCGTGGAATTCGGGTAAGTTTAACTTAGGTAAATTTGTTTTGGTATTTTGAATATTGGCATGAGGTGTATTGATTGAAATTGCTGAAGGACAATTCGAAAGCAATGTGCTTGTTGAAAACTTTTTTATCAAATCTTTCGCTCGAGATATTGCATCGAAATAAATAATTTCAAAGTTACTTCTGTCTGAACTATGATCATTTCTTTCATCTTTCAATTCTAACTCTGACTGAACTATATCAAACTCACTCCAAAGGAGCTCAGCTTTTTCTAATCGTATGCACAATTCGCTGAGTTTTGAAGCGTCTGTCAAATCAGACAGAAATGTAGAAAATCGTGTCAACTGACCTTTTATTATACCTCTTTTTTGATTCAATGCCTTTATTTCTTCAGACATTTTATCTGTGTAAATATATGAGGACGTAAACAATGCGAAACACACAAATTGATGAGGATAGGAGAGGATAAGGATGGGAAAGAAAGGGAAGCGAGCTTTACCTCAATACCTTGGCTACAGAAAGTAGGTACTGTCTCGTAACTTCGCTACTCTTCTCTTTTGGTGTGTGACTCTTGAAAACGCTGAACTGATTTTCGACTGAATGAATCCAATACTATATTGGATCTTGATCTTGCTTCTTTATTCAAGTTTACTCTGGTTGAAAGCGATGAATTTGCTGCGAAGGACCTGCGTTGATCTTGTAGAATGAAATACTGTTATTTTCGCTGATTTTATCCTGCTCGAATGAGAACCATGTTCGGTGTCGTGAGTCTTTTCACGCCACTTACTGGATATGAATGAGTTTTCTTTGAGAAAATTAGTGAATTGAGAATTATTTGAATATTTATTCGTTCTTGTTTACAAAACAAATTCTGATACAGATTCTATTTTTTTTTAGTTGTCAAAACTGACTTCTTGAGTAACTTTTGTATACAGGGCAGTTAAATTTACAAAACAGTAATAAATATAAGAACATGAATAGAACATAAACATTCTTAAAGAAACATCTCGCATCGTACAAGCGTAACTGTAAATATTTTCTCAGTTTACCCACTTGAGTATAGAAATGTATTTCAGTTAATGGAGTATCTCTTATGAAACCGAGGTTCCAAATATGTCAGGCATGTCTAATTCTGTGAATTTTATATTTATTTTCCTCTATTTCTAATGTTTAGAACTGGAAAGGAATGCATCAGTGATGGATCCAAGATAAATAAAAGGGCTGGAGTGGGAGTTACAGGGCCAAGTTTCAGGCTCTCAAAACCCCTTGGTAACACCCCAACCATTTGTCAAGCAGTAGTACATGCTATAGACTTGTGTGCCCACGAGTGCCTCGAAAGGGACACCTGGAGGGAAAAATCTACAAACTGTCAGATAGCTAAGGAAAACTGAAAGTTCTGAAGTCACACACTTTTTTGTCAAAACTGAAGTGGGACGGCAAACAATCCTTGAGACAACTGGCAGAAAACAACCGGTTGCTTTGATATGGCTGCCAGGTCACAAAAGTGTCAGAATTAGCAACGAGGAAGCAGACTATCTTGCCAAAAAAATGGGCAAACACACAATTTCCCCGCCCAGAACCTTTCTGTGGGTTCCCCAGAGCCCACTTGAAAGAAGAATTTTGAGGCTGGGTAACCGATGAAATGAAATCTCACTGGAATAAAAAGCCAGGACAAAGACAAGCGGAAAGGCTAGTGTATCTATCGCCAAGGAAAGCTAAACAGATTCACAAGTTGGACAAGGAAGACTTGGAGTTAGTAACGGAACTCCTCACTGGACACTGCCCTCTGAGGTATCACCTCAAAAGAATTGGCAAATCACAGAGTGATAACTACCGCTTCTGCGAGAACTTTACTGGAACTGCAAAACATTTACTTTGCGAATACCCAGCGCATTTCTGCAAGAGGACTGAGTTCCTGGAAAGGGCATTCTCAATGCCCCCCTACGTCAGGAAATCAGCTTCCTGAAAACTAATAAATTTTGCCTTTATGACCCACTGTAACACCCTAAAGATACTACAGCGCTCTTTCACTTCGCCAAGAGACTAATCTGATCGAAACAAAAGTACCTTCTGAAGCGTCGCAGTATCAGAAATCAATACCTCGAGCGGCTGAGTTATGATTTAATAAATCGATATTAAGGGTACTTATGAGACGTGTATATCATACTTGGCAATTCAGGACAGAAAATAAACTCAGAGATACTCTAATTAATCTTAATTTAATTCAATATAAATGAAAAATATAAGAAGTCCATAGTAAACAATAACCAAACTCGTCTTGTAATAACTAAACTTAATCAGCTAAAACAGGTGTTCACATTCCACTGCTCTTGTCAGTAGCTCAACACTAATTATTCAATGGCTTCGAATATTCATGATAATAAAACATTTCTACAGTAAGTTAAATAAATTTTAAGACGACGTTAAAAACATAAAAAATCATCACCCATAAGGAAATCACAAAAGACGTTACTTGACTCTAATACAAACAAAATTAACGGACCAATTATTAATTTTCCACGGCCTGTATACATTAACGACATTAAATAAAACATGGATTAACATCTGTTACGTTTTACAATTGGAACGAAAAAATGTTATGGCTAACTTAAAATGTCTTAATAATCATATTAATAGTCATTCTACAACATATAAATAAACAAATACGTTAAAATAAAAATCTGATTCGGACTCGAAAATAGACCTCAGTCAGCTATGAGCTCCAACCCTCGTGATTTTTAATGTACATGTGGTTCGGTTCAACCGCTCTTATTTGGAAGAGATTAATGGCCTGTTACGGATTTATTTTACACTAGAAAACCCTTTCTGTTTTAATACAATAACATCAGAAATTCTATGTCATTGATATAAACTTTCCACTTTGTACGCCACTGTTTCAAAATGACAACTTGATCATTGTCATGTACAGCTTGTTCCGAATGTTAGTACTTACCTTTGCCGTACTACTTAAGCTAATGACAGTTATCAGTTGTTCTATTCTGCGGTATGACAGCGTTATATTGTAAACATAATTTTGGTTTGTCTATTGTTTTGTGCTTAGAACACAAAACCGTTACATTCCTAATCTATCTCTATTTTGTGCCATTGAGGTACCTACTTCACTTTCGAATACTTGACCTTGTTTGTGTTTGGTTCGTCTTAGTTCATTTGGCAACAACACTGGATCTCTAGGTGTTGAGTCGTTGTCCAATTGTCCCAAGGAGTAGCTCCGAGTAGCTCTAGGTAGTTCCTCGACTGACCACGAACAAACAAGAAAGTGCTTTGACTGACAGTTTTTGACTTTGACGTCTGAGACATTTTGAGTGACGATTTCCGATTCATTATTTGATGAGTGACATACTTATTCGAATTCTCCTGAATCAAATTAATTTTTGATCATCGTTGATAGATCTTGGGAAAATTCAGATCGGGAGATTTTCTCATATTGTTTGCTATATTTGACGCTGTATATTTTCGAGAACATCTTTGTTCGCTTCGCGGATTTTTGGTGTTATATCATTTCTTCATTTATAAAACCATTGGAACAAGAAACTAGCAGTCAGACAGCAAACAGACCATCAAAGCTGTCACCAGAACCCTCCCACTTACTGTTACTGTTCCGTTGCTACTTCTCCGCTATTGCTACTGCTCCGCTACGGTTTTATTGTTCCGTTGCTCCACGGTTGTCTTTCCACTGTTGTCTTTCCACTGTTCCACTACTGTGATTGTTCCTGTTCAACTGTGGCTGTTCCACTGTACATCTGTTGTTTAGTATTCCTTCTGTGTTCGCCCTCTATTATCGGTGTTCTTCATTGATGGTATTAGTCCCAGCTGTACAAGTACTTCGATTGATTGTGTCGTACCCACTGTGCACACGTACTCACCAAGGAACTGGATTCATAAACTAGAACTACAACTGGTGAACTGGCCTTACTAAGAAAACCTACTTACGATCAGATAAGTTTAGCTTAAGAGTTTGCCCCTTAGGAATAGGTATTCATAATTGTTAGTTATCATCGTGACGTCACAGACATAGCCCTCATTGGAGGTTTAATATTGATATATTTAAACGATACACTACTCTCAATTATAGCGTACACACGAATTCATCTTTGTGGTACCATATTTACATTAATATCATTTCATTTTGTGTTGTGTGCTGAATTGTGCACATACTGTGTGTGTAACATCAATCAATATATTTTATTAGTAAGGGGACATGACTATTTCTTTTATTCTGGTCCAAGTTATCCAAGGGTAAGGGAAGACAAAACCTCTACATATTAATGTATTTTTTTTAACCATTATAGGTATCTATTGTTTTATATTTTAGTAATAATATTAGTGCAGTGGGTTGTCCTATTCAATCGGGGTCGATTCGGATTTTTCACTGGCAATGAATTCGTGGTGCTCCAGAAAATTAAACCCCATATTTCAATATTATCGAAATCAATTTTTATTATCGAATTCACGTCCCAAACTGAGCTCCTGGGTATGTTAGTGGCGTGAAACATCATTGCACATTCACAGCTCTCCTTTCCTAAATATCAACTTACATAGCAAAAACATTTTGGGGGCCTGGCTCTCTTTCAGGTGTGAAAATTTTTGTTTACCAACGATAATAAACTGAGGAATGAATAATTTGTTAGAAATTCACTCGCGTCTTACTACATCAATAGACAAGTTGTTGATAAACTTTTTGTCACTCGCGACAATTTATTTTATACTCTCACCACGACTTTTGAACGAAACTTTTGCGAAAAATGGTGTAATCACTGTCTTGAAAAACTAGTAGATTCGAAAACGGTTGTGAAATTGGCATGGACATTTTGCCGAATACTTGGTAATATGATCGTTGTTAATCGGCATACTGCCTTTTTCAAGCGGAAAAACGCTGTTGACTTTTATTATCGACCTTTCGCTTCTGGCTACTTGAAACTAGACATCGCGAACTGTGAACTGAGAACTATGAACTGCTGACTTGGAAACTCGATAACTGGGGAACTAACTGAAAAATACGCTTTCGGTCATTTTATATCCTCGAGAAATGCATATATCTAATTTTGATGGGCATTAAATGGACAGCGGAGATATTAACTACAGCTGTTAATAACCCTTTAATAGTCTTCTTGTCATATATTTTATGATTTCAATCGCTTACATGTCAGTTTTAATGCGCGTAAATCGCGTATTATTACTGGGCAGTGTCAAAAAACTCGTATTTTCGTTTTGTTTATTATAATAGTCTATAAATTCATAATATGCCAGTTATTATTGTTTGCTGGCTAGCCATAACCACACGTGTTGTCTGATGACTAATTAATTGAATACTTTTATGCAATTGAAATACAAGTAGTTACGTTAGGTTTTCTCTTTTTGTACTTTGTCCTTCGATGGGGCTTTTATTGTTTTATCTACTTTTCCGACATTTTGACGTTATTACGTGACTATTCTTATGACCTTATAGGAGATTGGCTGACAGACCACCACACAACCCTTTACGATTTTACAATCCTCGTCCCCCTACAATCCAATCTAACGTCTTCTGAAACCGTATTTCCGAGTTATGTTTCGTTTGTCTAATTCTTCAAATTACACATCCTATACTTTATCTCTTTCTAATGTTGTCATTGTTTTTCAGGCAGATATCACAACATCTAGGCTATCCATTTCAAGCAATAGAAGCAAAAGAAGCCAGGTGCTGCCCCCTTTGGCTAGGAAGGATGTGTTTTATCCAGGATCCGTCACAAACTTGAAAGAATTTCAGTCACAAAAATCACTGCATAACTACCGACAGAGTGTAATGAGCATTCCCCAACTCAAATCTAAAAAGAGTAGGTAAAAATCGAATTAATTGCAGTTTCTTACAACTAGATATTTTTCAACAAAAAATGAGAAATAAAACTATGTTTTTATACCACTTCTATCTGTAACTAATGTTATGTTACTGTAGATTCGTCTTATGCGGGCATTATCAAACGAATATTATAAACTGAAGTAATGAATCCCCATTCTTATGTGGGACAATGTGGATGTAATTCTTCAAAAAGATACTCTCAACATGAAAGGTCCTTTAGACTGGAAAAAAATTATTCTATGTTTTCAAACCATTCCTTGGATTGAATCCACAAGTTTAAGAATCTCAACAATACGGAAATTTTGCACTATGCACTCAAAGGTAGGAAACTCAATTATTTAGAATCCCTTGAAATTCATAAAGATAACCATTGCGGATGTAACCTACTGAATGTTCACCGGTTTTTAATGCAACTCACCCACATTGTCGAACGTAAACAGGGTTCAAGTAAAAGTCATCAATGGCCACGGATAGACTTAATAAAAGTTATTAGAGAGATTGAAATAAGTTTACTTAATCACAAGAAAATTTGATTAAAGTATCCTGTATTTCAATTCTGTTTGATAATGTTATGTTATTGCAACAGCCTTGTTCCCAGATACTTAAAATAACACATTTTCTATCGAACAGTCGTTACCGACCGATGATGAACCCTTTACTCCCATAAACACCTACTGCGTAGGCTTATTATGGCAAGTACCTGTCAGAAAACAACTACTCCCCTGGCTAAGACCACGACGGGTATTCAATTAAATCTAACAGCTACTTGTGCAACGTTCCTCAATGCATCAGAGGAAGCAATTGCAAGTGCCCTCTATGTTTTGATTTGGACAGGGTGACCACCTGCAGACTAGTTTCGAGGTTGTTGCCTCTCATCAGTGCAAGGGCAGGTCAACACAGACAGCGCTGAAGCCATCTGTTCCCCGTCCAAACCAATACACACTCCGCTGATTAGTCAATTCTGGTTCACGAGATGGAAGCAGTTTCTAGGCCGCTCCACCTAGTGAGCAGAGGAAGAACACTCCGAATCTCCGGGTTAAGAGATTTAATCGAAGAAAACAGAAATCTTTGGGAGATCGTTTGCTAACGAACAGTCGTTACCGACCGATGATGAACCCTTTACTCCCATAAACACCTACTGCGTAGGCTTATTATGGCAAATACCTATCAGAAAACAACTACTCCCCTGGCTAAGACCACGACGGGTATTGAATTAAATCTAACAGCTACTTGTGCAACGTTCCTCAAAGCATCAGAAGACGCAATTGCAAGTGCCCTTTATGACCAACCAGCAGAATTATGTTTTGATTTGGACAGGGTGACCACCTGCAGACTAGTTTCGAGGTTGTTGCCTCTCATCAGTGCAAGGGCAGGTCAACACAGACAGCACTGAAGCCATCTGTTCTCCGTCCAAACCAATACACACTCCTCTGATTAGTCAATTTTGGTTCACGAGATGTTGACCTGCCCTTGCACTGATGAGAGGCAACAACCTCGAAACTAGTCTGCAGGTGGTCACCTTGTCCAAATCAAAACATAATTCTGCTGGTTGGTCATAGAGGGCACTTGCAATTGCTTCCTCTGATGCATTGAGGAACGTTGCACAAGTAGCTGTTATATTTAATTCAATACCCGTCGTGGTCTTAGCCAGGGGAGTAGTTGTTTTCTGACAGGAGTAGTGATATATAGCGGGGGTACCCTCTGTAATGAGAGTGTAATCAGAGTGTAATTAGAGTGTAATTAGAGTGACTAATTACATGTCATTACATGTACTTAGTGTTATTACGGGTAATTAGAGGATAATGTGTGTAATTGGGGTAATTGATTGTTTTCATGACCTGGTTTACTTGTACTTACTATTGTTGTGTAATATTGGTGTAACTACAGTGTCATGTGTGTAATTGGGGTAATTGATTGTTTTCATGACCTGGTTTACTTGTAATTAGATGTAATGAGAGGTGTGTATGTGTATCTAGAAGTATTGCACATTTGCCTTTCAAATACTGGACTTTCCATGTACCTCTCTCATTTACTTTCCCTCTACTTCACATTTCATGTTCATTACAGTATTTCAGTTGCTCATTTCTTCATAACATTACATCAATTGCAGGCATTATTTATATGAAGGTGTAAAAAAGTCATTGATTGATCTCATATCTCTTGTATTTTATATTTTTTCAATAGTACCATTCACAATTTTTCCGACTATATTTTTTTCAGCTAGAAGGTATAGGATTATTCTTGTGGGAAAAAAATTGTTCAGAAATTATTTGAAAAATTAAATCTTCACACGACTCCTAATTGGAACGCAGCTTTATTAGAATAACGACTTTCTGTAAATCTTCAACACCCGTCATAATAACAACATGTGACATCTGAGAACCTCTAACGTCTCCATTCCCACGCATCAAAGCCACCTGTTTTATCTACCAGTCACTAAATTCATCATGTTTTTATACCTATAACCACCCCCAAGCTTATTTGAAAGGTTTTAATCTTCATGTGAGAAATATGATTTTACGAACGAACATCTGGCGTCTGAGAAAATCTGACTTCCTCACATCTCACACCTAATTAAGCATGTAGTGGTAGAATTAAAATATTTGACCTTTTCTACCCCAAAAAATGTGCTTATAGAAATTTATGGACTCTAACCGCGTGAGAATGTTTTTTCTGTTAGAAACCTAATGGGGGTTTACTGTTCGGGGTAGCCCCGACAGTACAAGAATATAAATGGACCGCAAAGGGTTAACTAATCACTATCAGTTTCAATTAATTATAAATATATTGAATACCATCTCACCATTTTGAGAACTGATGAATGTAGCAGTAAGAACATTATCCCTGCCAAATTATATTAAATAGGTATATTGAAATCCATATTGTGGGAATACAAAATACAATCAATAAATTGTCGAAACTTCCGTTATTTCGGTTATTCCTATTTCAAAATGTTTGAAATGTGAACACACAACAAACTCAAACCTTCAAATAAGCATCAGTCATTGTCTCATTAGTGTCTCATTAGTATCATTACTCTTTTCAAAAGCAGAGTAGGTAGTGTAGTTTACTTCAAGTAAGTTTCTGAAGATTGTCAATGCATACTCCATGAAGCTAGAATATGTTAACGAACGATTCGGAGTTTTAGTCCGGTGAATACCTTATGACGGCATTGAATACTGTAATGAAAAATTTTACTGGACTAGTCCGGTAAAAAAATTACTGGTCTAGTCCTGTTCATTTTCTATAGGGGGGGGGGGGGTTTGAAAGGTATTTGCAACGTAACATCTACAAAAATGTAAAAATTTAGTTATGAAATCAAATGTACGTCACACGTCCGGTAAACTTTCGCAGTGCCCTTTTCGAAAATTCCAGACTCAGCTAATCGTCTCGTCCGGAAACATCTTACTCGTACTGTGATCATAGATTTATCGGACGTAAAACGTGAATAACTATTTCAACAACAATTTTTTTGATCTGATATTCTTCGATTGAATAATTGGATCAATTTTTTTTGTGATATTGATTTCAAAAATAAATCCTTAGCAGAGATATACTACATAGGGTGAATTTTGTTGAATTTTCGGCAAATATTTAAAAAAGTAGGGTAACATAGCTGATTCTTGTATTTTAGGAAAGAGTAGTGTAACATTGCGAGTTCTCATATTTTATCAAGGTCAAAAGTTTGACCTTGGGAAGGGGTACCCCCACCATCATGACTTGACCTTCGGGCCACGTTGGTGGGTGTTAGAGGGCGTTACTTTGGTTCATAGTGGGGGTTGTTAACTTTTCATTATAAAAGAAATGAACTTGATGCAGATTCAGTAGAAAAATATAACCATAGCAGTTAGCGCAAGTGGTGAAGAGTTAGTTTCCAATATAAAATTGAGTTTTATCAAAATGATCCCAATGAAAACATTCGTTTATGTAATATGATGGTTGAATCTGTGTTTGATGAATTCAATATGGATCCTGAGAGTAGACTTGATTATCTTATTACACTACTGGATGCTGAAATAGTTGAATAATATCATTCAAAATACTCAAACGTTTCTTTCCACTGACAAAACTGGAAAATTCATATTTCTCATCAGTATTAAGATAAGAGCATATCGTTGGTGCAAAATTTCCAAAATATGTATCAAGTTCACGTGCAAGTTGAAAACTCAAATTTCACAATGAAAAATGTCTGCATTCGAGAAGAATACAATAGAATCCATTACATGTTTGCTTGGGCATATGCCTACAAAAAATCACGAAGTAAATTCTGGGAGTATTTTGCTATTGATCGAAGTCGCTTCAAGAGGCGTATTGGAGAATGTGAGAAGATATTGGCACCTATTCTGAATAAAAACCACAGGAGAAATATTTATAAATCAAGATTCATCAACTGTGATCTTGATGATGAGAACTAATAATATCATTCAAAATACTCAAACGTTTCTTCCCACTGACACAAGTGGAAAATTCATATTTACCCTAGCCCACATTTATGTATCACTCAAATATTGTTTCGTGTTATAGTAAAATAGTATGTTTGAAGATGGTCAAACCTTTTGACCATCTTCAAACCATAACTATGGTGTAAAAAATTACCCAATGAGAACATCCGAATATTAGGTAATAGAATGGTTGATGAATCTTTGTTTAATGCATTATTTTTTTTTTTGAAAATTTTTGTATACTTGGAATATTAAAACATGTATTAGCGAATTAAATGGTTATATACAAAATTATTTCTCAAAATTGTCATTGTGAAAGTAACTTTGTGAGAAGAAAGATGAATAGAGCTATAGATAAATTTGGACGTAAGAGAAAATGTGGAAATGGATCAACTATACGTGGACCTGCAGGTATCGGTTTCAAGTTGACAACAGATGGACAATATGATATGCAGGGAAAAAGATTGAAGAATACCGGTGAACCTGTTGATGGAGAGGATTGCGTGATCCGTTCCTATCTCGAGGATGAAATTAAAAACGTAAAGGACCTAATTCTTGCAGCTATTCAATCCTCTCTTCAAATAGCATTAACTAATATATCAATGAAGGATGAACGAATCATTGCAGCTGTAGAAGCTTTCATGTATTCGATAGAATCGATTAAACATGTTGATCAAATTCAAGTTATCAACACAGGAGGACTTGGGAGCATGCAGAGAAAAATGAATGCAGAGAAAAATTAATTGATGGGACATGTATAATATTCATATAAAAAAAATCAAATAAAGATGAGTTTCATCATAATCGTGTTATATTCTTTATTTGCATGAAAAACGTTAGATGACGAATTGATTAATATATGAGATCCTACACTGAATGTTGAGTGAGTCAAATTCGACATAGCTATATCTTTTCCTTTGAATCAGAATTCTTCATTTTCATCACTTTTAATAAATTGTATGTGAAAAAAAACGAGTGTATGTTTTCCATAGTTTATTAATAATTATACAACTTACTGAAAATAAAATGTAATACAATTAAATGAGAATATTAAATCATACCACTTTTATCTATCCATGAATTATGTTCACTGGGGAAGCCTAACCACTTGACATACAGTTTATTTCCTTTTCTTCTCAATACTCTTTCAACTAGATATACATCAGGATTATGCGTTTTCAATAGTTCTGATTCATAAAAACATCCTTTAATCGGGCTTCCATCCATGTCTTCAAGAATATAAGTAATGGGGTGTGTTTGGTTGATTTTAACAATTTTAAATAGTTCTGTTGTAAAATTGGCAGTGTAACCCTTTTCGAAAATATTCTTGTACTTGCTTATACGTACAATATCATCCATTCGGAATTTAGGTGTCTTTTGTTTCTTGTGGAATTTATGTGCACCCAGTCTCTTCATTCCTTTGAATTTTATTTTTGTTGTAGACTTCACATCGATCGGTTTCATACCTATCGTACGATGTATTTTGTTGTTATATTTCTTTGTTAAAATAGGTAAAATATCTTACCATTTGTGATGTCCCATCATTGAAAATTCTCTGTAAAGCCACGTCTTTATTGTTCGAATTACCCTTTCTGCTATGGCAGCCTTCATAGTACTAAATGTGAAATAATGGTTGATGTTATATTTCCGCATAAGAGATGAGAAACTACTATTGAAAAATTCTTTCCCCTGGTCGCTTTGTAGATGTTTTGGAGTATACTTAGCTTCTTTCAATACAATTGCCATTGCATCGGTGACAGCGGCACCTGTTTTAGTTTTAACGGGTACTGTCCATAGGTATTTGGAGTAGCAATCAATCACCACAAGAATATAACGATGTCCTTTGTTACTTTTAGCATAGGGTTGTAGTTCAGCAAGATCAATTTGCCATAAATCTGCAAAACCTCTGATATTGGTCATTATTCTGGGAAAATTACGTCTTGCCGGCTTATGTAATTCATTGACTACTTGTCGTTTCACATCACTTATTTCATTATCCATCCTATCTTCTGATAATGTTACAGCATCAAATGATGAGGACAAACTGATGAAATTTGACTTTGAAGCTATCAATAGCCGTAGACGGTCCACTAACTCTTTTGGTGAGTTCCAGTAAACATAATTCACAGGTCTGCGATGAAACATTTTCTGCATTTTTTTTCGATTGAATCCAGCTCCTTCTTTTGTTCGACTCCTAATCGGATAATGTGATGAGTATAACAGTGGTTTGATAACTTCACGCAATTTTGTAGAATTTGTTTGTTTGAACCCATTCTTCAATTGGTGTTGTTTATATGGAGCATTCGTTACTTTCAATATCTTGACATATGTTTTATTAATTTCCTCATCGGCGACATGATGTGGATTTTTCAGAAATATCATATCATATAAAGCTGCACTACTTGGGCATTCAAGTTTCTTCACTTTATCAGCATTCCAAAACGAAATGTTTCCACTTTTTTGAAAACGTACCTCGAGACTTCCCATTTTCAGTTTTTGTGTAGTAGGATCCAAACGTATACCAAATATGGTATCATATGCTGCATTTTTGGTTTTGACATTTTTCAAATGATTTTTCAATACATCTTCAAGATTGGAAGGAGACATGTCCAGATCCGATGAACTGATTCCAGATGATGTAGGTATTTCATATAGTGTTGTTCCCACTTCATCTTCCAATGTATCCGTATCACTGTCAGCAGAAGATACACTCCCAAAAAAATTATTTTTTACTATTGGGGTACTCATTGCATGTATCGGAGTAGGTCGAGAGTTTCCTTGATTCATTGACAACACTGAAGGTGGTTTCATGGTAGCAGCTGAAGATAGAACGTTTAATGGTTTCGTTATGGGATCATACAATTTTTCGAGTGCCATCCGATTTTCAATATTTCCACTCTTAATTGAGTTGAATTTCTGCCGTACAGCTTCTGTTGTCTCAACCAATTGACGGTTTAAAATCGTTTCTCTATTTTCAGCAGTTGAATTATTATTAGTCTTCATTTTACTATTGATTTTAATATAGAGAATACAATGAAGCAGTTACCTCTATGGAATCCAACAATCAATTGAATCTCGAATGCAATGTCATGGATATATAAAACTATCAAATCCCATACGGTATCTACCTTCATGTATTCTTCTATCTTTATCGATGACAAGAAATCCATATTGATCTTCCCAACATTTAATACACATCAATTGAAACTGATTAAATGTTACATCGGGTGATACATGATCGGAAAATATATGGTGAAGATTTGTCTCATCCTGTTTGAATATCACAATGAAATTGGTATTATCACGCACTAATTGCTTGGGTACACGTGAATATGTCTGTGCAAGATAAAAACAGTCGACATCCTTATGACGTCCCATACAGAAATATGATCTTATGATATCCTGTTTTTCACATATCACATCGTCGAATATGAAGACCGAGTTTGGTTTAGCATCGGACGGCTCCACTATTTCTGCATTATTACTGAATGTATAGAAACCTAACCCCTTTATGGGTTCCAATACGTTTCGTAGATATTGATATTTGGGCTGATTGAGTGATTTCGAATATAGATAAACATTTGCGAATCGCAGTCCTTGGGGGTGTGTCAATAGTGAGATCATCGCATTCGTCTTTCCACAATTTGATGGTCCAATTATGAGTCCTCGAACAGATGATGGAAGTAGTGGACCATGTCGCAATGATTTCTGACCATTCAATCCACACCCGAATTTTTCATCTAGATTGTCTACGGTGAACTTTTCTTTCTGCTTCACAATGCGCATCGTACCGAGGTTGAAGACTATGTAAGCGATCACATGTAATGAACATTTCATTTAAATGGCTACCACGAAACGATACGGACGTACTATTAGTGAAAAGAGAAAGAAAGGTCGTGGATTTGTTAATACGTTAATAAACAAACTACCGTTCGAGCTACATTTACCTGGAGGCTATCAATACTGTGGACCAGGAACAAAATTGCGAGAGCGTTTAGCTCGCAACGATCCCGGAATTAATAAATTGGATATTGCCTGTAAACGTCACGACATTCAATATTCGAAATATCCAACTGATCTCACATCGAGACATAAAGCAGACAAAGAACTTGAATACGCAGCTTGAGATAGGGTTAAATCGAAGGACGCTGGAATTGGAGAAAGGACAGCTGCTCTACTAGTAACCAACATTATGAAAACAAAGAGGCGTTTCGGTATGGGATATAGTATGGATGCTAACAAAAAGAAGAAAAATCATCCCAAGAAAATAAAAAACAAAATAAAAAGAGTTGCATTTGGTGCTGGTGTGGTTCATAAAGTGCGAAATGTATTACGAAACGCTACTACAGTGGCACTGCAAGCGGCACGTAAATACCTCAAAGCTGCAGGTGGAAAGAAAAAAATCCGTACACCTCGCATAATTCCGATTCCCAAGGTCGGTGGAATTTTACCATTGATTCCGATTTTTGCTGGACTGTCTGCCCTCGGAAATTTTGCAGGTGCCGTTTCAGGTATCACCAAAGCTGTAAATTCGGCCAAAGCCAGTAGAGTTGCTTTGATGGAAGCGAATCGTCACAATAAGAAAATGGAAACTATTGCTCTGGGTAAAAGCGGTAGTGGTATATTTCTCAAACCCTATCGTAAAGGACTGGGACTCTACTTGAAACCATACAATTCAAAAAACTAGTTGATTCCCTTCCTCGAAGACCTCTCACCGACCTCGATCTCAAATATTATGCCAAGAAAATAAAAATTCCACATTTTCGAGACATTTTCATGCGTGATAGATTACCATCTTCAGGTCCACGTCATAGCGAGACCGCTATTGTAAATTTAGATGAAATGAGTGGCCCAGGAACACATTGGGTAGCATACAGAAAATATGGAAGAGAAATAACATATTTTGATAGTTTTGGTGAATTACCCCCACCAATGGAATTGATTCAATACTTTCAAAAAGGATCGAGTGTCAAAATTCTGTATAACTATCAACGCCAGCAGAAGTTCAATACAGTTTTATGCGGTCACTTATGCTTGAAGTTTCTCTCCCAATCATAAAATGGACATCACACCAGAAATGGATCGAGAGGCTATTAAGAGGATGGGATTTTCTCTCAAGATGTATTCAAAATATCGCACATTGACAAAAATGGATCGAGTCATGCTTTTAAATTTGCCTAAAGAAGTAATACTTGCATGTGCAGCACATGAAATTGCTTGGGTTTGGGAAAAGTTACCCAAACATCTCCAAGATGATCCGGACATAATGAAATACAGATATTGCAGTGAGCATCACCCTGGCAAAGGAACTGATGATATTTCCGATTCTGATGTAAATGATGGTCCTGCACCACGGAAAATATTCTGTTGTTATTGCAATATAAATGATATGAATATTGGTGCCAATAAAAATGAAATGGATTTCGATGAAACACATCCGAAAAAACGTAGGTTATCACGCATGTGTTGTAGACAACAATAAATTGATGTGATGTCATAGATGAGTCATCAGTCATGTCACGCAAGTTTGAGTTACAAGTTGTGGGAAAAAGCGTTCTTAGCGCGGATTTTTACCCACTCATTGAATTGGATAGGAATGCTCGTTATGGCTTGGGGCTAATAGGATTCTATGGATGCAATACTATCAATAACATCACGAAAAATAACAACATAATCGGCATCAGGGTCATTGAAGATGATGGCTCAGACACACTTCTTTTCAAGTGGACAGATTACTCCATTAGAATACCATGTGGTGCATACGAGATAGAAGAGTTAAATGTTGTTATTCAAAAGAAAATTGAATCTGAAGTGCTTCATGGCAAAAAGCAGGACGAGATCAAATTGGATGACATATTCAGTCTTCGAGCCAACAATAATACATTCAAATGCATGATGCAATCAATATATGAAATTGATCTGACCCATGAAAATTCAATAGGTCGAATGTTGGGATTCGATCGTCTAGTGTTTGAGCGGAATAAGCTACATGAATCAACATTTCCTGTGAATATTACAGCTGTTCGACTCATCCGTTTGGAATGCAATATCATATCTGGTTCATATGTAAATAATGAAGAGAATCACATTCTTTTTTCATTCGATCTCGATGTTGAGCCCGGATACAATCTCACAAAGGAGCCGCATAATATTATTTATATGCCAATCAGTCCGGAAGGACGCCAGTCTATCGACAACATTACTGTACGTATTTTGGATCACAAAAATAACCTCATTGATTTTGGAAGTGAAGAAGAGATTGTTATCATTTTGGAATTGAAGAAAATCGAATAACTACTACTACACCATGGGTTTTTGTTATAATAGACGTAATCATCAAAGAATTGAAAACGTTACACAAACCAATTCCGTTATAAAGCAAGGTTCGAGTAGAAAGAAGATCATTCCACAAGCGTATGCTAAACAGTCAGCACACACTTTGTCAGCGAAAGATCTTCAATTTTTGAAATCAATTGGACTCAAATTGAAGAAATAACAACAACAATGGTGCTCGAAACAAATAATGAAAAGTTGAATATATTTGATGAACCAGTGATTGATCATTCTCTCACAAGTTTACATGAGCACACATACAAAATCGCATACCAATACATTATTGACCACTGGATGGGGTCTCTCAGAAGTCAAACAGGATATCTTGGATGCGACATGTCATGTATTCAGTGGTAAATTACCACTCAAATATTTGATGGGATTTGCTGAAGATTACAACAAAAGTATACTTAATGCCAAACAGGAATTGATTCTAATCATTGCTCGATCTTTCAAAAACTCATATATTGGTGAGATTGATGCTAATATAGAAATCAATAAAATCGAATGGAAAATAAAACATATAGTACCCGAAGATAAACACAAACTCAAACTTTTGAGTAGAATCAACAAAAGTGGTCTAAATGCAAAAATCAAGTTGGCGTATCGTATGTGGGATCTTTATGAACTCCCATCACTACGTGAAACATCTTCAAACATATGGGCGATCAAGACAACCAATGCCCTTGAAACACCTCGTTATATCATCATTGGATTCCAAAGCACTACCGTTTCTGAAGATAGAACAAAAGACATCACAAAATTCACAACTGCTGATATCAATAATATTCGAGTGTACTTGAACTCTGAAATATACCCGTATGAACGTTGGAATTTGGATTTCGATAAAAAACTCGATACTTCGGCATATTATGCCTATGAAAACTTTCAACGAAGTTATTATGACAAAGATATGAGTGAACCTCTGATGGATATTGGACAATTTCGACAGAATCCACTATTCGTTATCGATTGCTCACATCAACCGAACGCCACAAAATCATCAACTATTGATATAAAACTCGAATTTGAAACCAGAAAGGCCAAGTTTCCAGACAACACCAAAGTATATGCACTCATTTTGCATGATACATTTCTAAAATACAACGCATTGGATGGAACAGTTTATGGCAGATATTGACGAAACACACACATATATTATGTAATTTTTTTTCATTATTCTGATTTGTATTCATTTCGTTTTCCTTTCTTTATTGATGTAAAAGAGAAATAGGTAAATAAAAGATTAATAAATAATATTAGGTTTTTTATTCAAATATCACTAACTCAAAATTCATTTAGTTTTGGGTACATGTAAACAATCTAAAATAATTTCTTCTTCATCGTCACTATTTTCTTGACCATCTTCGATTTCATCGTCGCTTAGATCATCCAACTGGTACTTTTGGATGATTCCTCCAGGTAGGTATGGCAGCAGTCGGTAGAGAAATCTCCTTAGCTCGCACACAATCATGCTATTGCAGAGTTGATCCAAATCCAAAGAACCATCTGAATATTTCTCACAAAGATACACACCCTTCTTATAGTTTTCACAGTCTCGTAAGCAGAATTCAATTTGCTCTTCATCATAACATACACTGAAGTCGTAAATGGTGGCATGATGAGCGTCCTCGGCCAGGGCATGTAACTCTGAAGACAACCTTGTAACAGCTGAATCGATATCTGTGGCCTTGGTCCAATGTTCACTGGCATATTGCATCCACATCTCTCAAGAATGAAACTGAAATCAAACAAAAATTATTGAAATGAGTATGCTTACGATAGAATGAGTAATACTCACATTAGACTATTGATGATGTCTTCACCGAAGAGTGTGTTTAACAATATATGAAATTTTTTTATATTTTCCTTACAATTATCACCTATAATATAAAGAATCAGAATTAGCCTATGACAAGTGGAAATTATATACTTAATACTATTATTCAGTGAGATCAAATTTGACCAACGATCTCGTTTTCATGCCGGCAAAGCTTTGTGGACTCTGACCCAAATATGCTACTGTATATTTACCACCTGATGAATTGATGCATGCTACATCATCGTCAGTAAATTGCTCTGAAACGCGTTTTGGTAGCCATGTTTTGAATAATGTATCATTACTCACATCCACCAATATCCATAAAATGGATTTACCGAATCAAGTAGAACAAACTGACATACTCTTAATTGGGTGAGCTTCATTCACTGGCAATGATGATATCACCCTCTGCTCTAATACTTCTATCTCTTTTTTAATCATGAAATTGATTTTTTGTAAATCTACTTTCGAAACTGACATGATGAAAATGTATAAGGAAAATATAAATAATTTCCAAAAGAAAAACACACTCACTATACTTTATATTGGAAACTAACTCTTCACCACTTGCGCTAACTGGTATGGTTATATTTTTCTACTGAATCTGCATCAAGTTCATTTCTTTTATAATGAAAAGTTAACAACCCCCACTATGAACCAAAGTAACGCCCTCTAACACCCACCAACGTGGCCCGAAGGTCAAGTCATGATGGTGGGGGTACCCCTTCCCAAGGTCAAACTTTTGACCTTGATAAAATATGAGAACTCGCAATGTTACACTACTCTTTCCTAAAATACAAGAATCAGCTATGTTACCCTACTTTTTTTAATATTTGCCGAAAATTCAACAAAATTCACCCTATGTAGTATATCTCTGCTAAGGATTTATTTTTGAAATCAATATCACAAAAAAAAATTGCTCCAATTATTCAATCGAAGAATATCAGATCAAAAAAATTGTTGTTGAAATAGTTATTCACGTTGTCCATGGTAACTTTTGATTTTTTGTTTCTCTTTTTATTTGGAGTTGACAATATGGATTTCAATATACCTATTTAATATCATTTGGCAGGGATAATGTTCTTACTGCTACATTCATCAGTTCTCAAAATGGTGAGATGGTATTCAATATATTTATAATTAATTGAAACTGATAGTGATTAGTTAACCCTTTGCGGTCCATTTATATTCTTGTACTGTCGGGGCTACCCCGAATAGTAAACCCCCATTAGGTTTCTAACAGAAAAAACATTCTCACGCGGTTAGAGTCCATAAATTTCTATAAGCACATTTTTTGGGGTAGAAAAGGTCAAATATTTTAATTATACCACTACATGCTTAATTAGGTGTGAGATGTGAGGAAGTCAGATTTTCTCAGACGCCAGATGTTCGTTCGTAAAATCATATTTCTCACATGAAGATTAAAACCTTTCAAATAAGCTTGGGGGTGGTTATAGGTATAAAAACATGATGAATTTAGTGACTGGTGGATAAAACAGGTGGCTTTGATGCGTGGGAATGGAGACGTTAGAGGTTCTCAGATGTCACATGTTGTTATTATGAAGGGTGTTGAAGATTTACAGAAAGTCGTTATTCTAATAAAGCTGCGTTCCAATTAGGAGTCGTGTGAAGATTTAATTTTTCAAATAATTTCTGAACAATTTTTTTCCCACAAGAATAATCCTATACCTTCTAGTTGAAAAAAATATAGTCGGACAAATTGTGAATGGTACTATTGAAAAAATATAAAATACAAGAGATATGAGATCAATCAATGACTTTTTTACACCTTCATATAAATAATGCCTGCAATTGATGTAATGTAATGAAGAAATGAGCAACTGAAATACTGTAATGAACATGAAATGTGAAGTAGAGGGAAAGTAAATGAGAAAGGTACATGGAAAGTCCAGTATTTGAAAGGCAAATGTGCAATACTTCTAGATACACATACACACCTCTCATTACATCTAATTAGCTCTCTAAACACTGCTAGATAGCTCCAAGTACATGGGGCACTCATTACTGTCTATCAATTACCCTCATATTGCACAGTAATACTAGGTACAACTAGTTACATCTAATTACAAGTAAACCAGGTCATGAAAACAATCAATTACCCCAATTACACACATTATCCTCTAATTACCCGTAATAACACTAAGTACATGTAATGACATGTAATTAGTCACTCTAATTACACTCTAATTACACTCTGATTACACTCTCATTACAGAGGGTACCCCCGCTATATATCACTACTGACAGGTACTTGCCATAATAAGCCTACGCAGTAGGTGTTTATGGGAGTAAAGGGTTCATCATCGGTCTGTAACGACTGTTCGTTAGCAAACGATCTCCCAAAGATTTCTGTTTTCTTCGACATTTTCTATGATTATCGGCATTACTTTTTTATGTTATTCGCTTTGGTCTTTCCTAATTTTGTACTTGTACCGAATATAGTTGATGTAAAAATTTGTCGATCGTTTCTGATGAAACTTTGAAATAGTGAAATGAAAGTGATGAGAACGACTCCATCATTAACTTCGTTCTTTTCAAATTTCAGATCAACTATTAGATATCGACTTGCTGAAAAATCCAGTATTCCTTGCCATAGCACTCGTCAATTTTTTAGCCTTCATTGGATTGTACATCCCATTTGTGTACATCGGTGACTGTGTCAAGGAAGATGTGAGTATGTTTTCAATATCGTTTATAACAAGATGGGCTTCCTGAACTGTATTCTCGTACGAAATGAATGGATGCGATGTGTACATAAATGTAAATTTAAACTGACAATTATGTATAATACATATACAATTATAATTCATTATAATCCTAATTCAATTATATTAATAAATATAATTGAATATGGTGAATTCAAACTAACAGTGCTACATAAATGTGAGTTCAAATTGATAATTGTACATTATTATATAGTGTGCCCAAGATAAAGATGAACAGCATGGGGATCTCGGTAACCGTAAGAGTTACACAGTAGGTCAAATGTTGCGCAATTAAGAGGTCAATAAATAGATGTTGAGAAATCCCAAAAATATTATTTACTTCCGGAGATGTGCAGAAAAAAAAACGAAATTTGACGATTTGGTTTTTATTTTTTTCTGAAGTTATTTGAAAAGTTTCGAAAAAACCAAAAACACTTTCTTATTGCCAATTTTTTTACCTCTACAAAACTGCGTCCACAAAATCTCCGTACAACGTTTCGTTTGGAAGAAACCATCATCAACTTTGATTTTTTATATGGCACTACAAAATGTACACCCTGCAAGACATGGCATTTTTTATTGCGAATGCAACGACGTACGGCACAATATGTTCTCCTATGTTTTCATTCAGAGAAAATGCTTATTGCAATTTTTGAACATAGGCGGCTTAGAAACACTCCAATGCAATATACATACATAGCTGGTAGTTTTCGTCTTGAATGAGCATTCTGTTGTTGTTGTTATTGTTGTTATTGCCTTCGTTTCTTCTGCATTAAAATGGAGGGAGGTAATTTTACAAACGAAGAAAAGTTTGATATGCTGTCCTGCTACATTTTATGCCAAAGAAATTGTGTAGAAGCCGAACACATGTATTCGAACAAATACCCGGACAGAAAATAACCTGGCAAGTCTATTTTCAGGAGTTTAGTACATAAGACAAAAACCGTGGCAAAGATACAAAAAAGTGGCAAAGAGAAAGTGCCTTTGGTTTTTTCGAAACTTTCCAAATAACTTCAGAAAAAAATAAAAACCAAATCACCAAATTTCGGTTTTTTCTAAATATCTCCGGAAGTAAACAAAATTTTTGGGATTTCTCAACACTTATTTATTGACCCCTTAATTTCGCAACTTTTTGCTAATTTGACCAGTGTAACTCTTAAGGTGGGAACAGACCAAGCAAACATTGTTGTGCAACAGTTGAACAACACTTAGGCAGCTGTTGTCAAACTTGTTTTCGTGGGGAGAAAATATTGTTGACAAGCTGTTCGTCAACATCGACCTACCTAGTTTCTCCACTCTGTTTAGTCACTCTGCTTGAGATGAACTACTTATTTTCTGCTACAATGTAAAATCATGTTGTATACGCGTCCACACTGGCGAAGCTGTGTGCGCACTGTTGGGCAACATCTCCTTTGATGTACCGCCTCGGGAGCGAACTCCGCGCAACAGCGGCACAACTGTTGCCCAACTGTTGCTCAACTCGTACACACTGAGTGAACTCGTGTGTTCGGCTGTTGTTCGACTGTTGCACAACAATGTTTGCTTGGTCTGTTCCCACCTTTACGGTTACCGACATACCCATGCTGTTTATAAGTTCAAACTAACAATTACGATTTTATTTCTCTCTCAGCTCATCCGTGCATTGATGTATAATTGTCAGTTTGAACTAACTGACAATTATACATAATTAATAATAATAATAAATTGCCGTGATAACCTGACGGAGTTCAGCTGTCGCAGCACTTCCACTCACCAGGACAAGTTCATAATAACAATGTTCGATCCGTGACAATATTTCCAAGATATAAAATAATAATAAAATAAAATTGACATATAATTCAATATAAGCCTTTTTGGATCACTGTTTTTCGAGCAACAACTTCTACACTGATTTTCTGAATGATATGACGGGCTGGTTTTTCATTTATTCCTGATGCGTATTGAATTTTGAAACTGACTGATATGGAAAAGATCGTTCGTAGAAAACTCAAGAGTGTTTAGGTATGGTGAGTTTGTTGTTCGTTCGTAGATCTCTATTGTGTAATTGATGGCAAGCTATGATTTTGTTTGCTACTTCAGGTGTTTTAGTGGCATTTAACTTAAATAGAAAACATATTTGATGGAATTTACGTCTGATCAACATTTTCAACCATCCAATTTTTTCGATATAGGGTCAACGGATACAAATCAATTCAAATTTATTTTTACCAAATAACTTTTTATTTCATCAATAATCCCTGGACGTGCAGTAGTTGTGCTATGACCATGAATCCATCTTGATGTATAGGTAAAAAATGTTTCCATCATTTTACATAATTGCTAGTTCGCACGGACATTCAAACGCAATTGTCACTTTAAACTGACAATTATATATAAATATCAATTTGAAGTGACAATTATTAGATTGAACTAGCATAAATAATTTTATTTGCGTCGTTCGTCTCTGAGCTTTCGTTCTGACCATCTTCTATGATTTCTTTATGGCCATTCAGCCAAAACTACAAGATAGTTACAAAATGTATGGTGATTATTCTAATAGTGAATTCCATTGGTAAAACTAGTGTTGCACTAGTTTTGCACCAGTGCTGCATCGACACTGTACTGGTTTTCTACAAAATGTACACTAGTTCATTCTCAATGGAATACCAAGAAATATTTTTCACAGGCAGTAACTTATTATTGAGAAAGTGTGTTCTTCAGGTTGGAGTCCCCATCAATTCTTCATCAATACTTCCTCAAAAAAAAAAGTTCATGAGAGGTCAACCTTGAGGACAATATTTTTTATTTAGTTCGAATAATTCTCTCCTTGTCTTTATATTACACCAATCCACTTTTATGAGTCTCTGCTGGTAAAGGATTTCTGTCCCCATGGCATGTGTTTGTTGAATAAAACTGTGATGTTCAAAAGTCATTAATTATTTTATAAGCAGTGTCTCTCCGCATCCTAAGGTTTTTTTGGAACTGCAAAAACACTCCGAGCAATAACATCATTTATTGCTCTGAGAAAAAACATTAAGCATGAGAAGTATAAAAATATTTTTCTCTGACCTTTTCATCTCTGAATTTATGGAAATTTTCTACAAAATGATTAATTTTAGGCCGTGGTCCCTCATTTATTACTTCGTATATGTCTTCATCACTGCTTGAGGGCGACGTCAACAAAAAAGCTACTAGAAAGTAGTCCATCTTTATACATTTTTAAGCTTTCCGCCAATTTTACAAATGCACTGACTTCGCATGAGCTCAGAGCTCGTGCTAAAATTATTGCACTGAGTTCAAAACTAGGTGCACCAGATTCCCAATGAATACAAAACTCTACACCAGTTTTACCAATGAAATACAAAAAATGCAGTCGGTGCGCACCAGTTTTACCAATGGAATTCGCTACAAATGATGCGATATCTGAACTTGTTGCAAAAATAAATAAGGCAGTGGATAAAAAAAACGAAACGTCACTCAGCATCTTTGTAGATCTGTCAAAGTCATTTGACACTGTTAGCCATAGTCAATTACTCCACTTCTTGGAAAATATTGGTTTCAGAGGGATATCACACAACATAATGAAGAGCTACTTATCAAATAGACAGCAATGTTTGAAAATAGTGGAAATTTATAGAGACCCTTTCGATATAAAATATGGAGTACCCCAAGGGACAGTTTTGGGGCCAATATTATTCATCATTTTTTCGAATGATTTATTTGGGCTAGAAACCGAACCTTTGCTGACGATACCGCTGTTCATTACAGTGATTAATCTTGGGAAGGCCTGACAGCAAAGGTATGCGTTGGTTTAATGAACTGAATGAAACACTTTTGTATAATTTCCTCTAGTTATTCTTTTTTTATTATTTTTTAAGACAGGTTTCGGGTTTTATTCCATTATCAAGTAGGATAACTAATCAACAAAGTTACTAACAATCAACTTCGACAAAACATTTTCGTTTAATTCACATCGTATGAAAGAAATTCGCCAGTATATAACGAGCTCACATTCTTGCATAATACTTCCCAAGTTGAAATTTCATCTACAAAAAATATCAAATATTTAGGAGTGTTCTTAGACAGTCACTTGTATTGGGAAGCGCATATCAATAATGTCTTTAAAAAAACTGAGATACTTACAGTACAACTTTAAATATCGGTCGAATATCCTGAAAGTGGACCAAATAAAAATAATTTACCATTCATTAGCAGAATCCCATTTATGGAATTATAGCTTGGGGAGGGGCAAATAAAACCCTGATAAGAAATCTTGAGACTATACAGAAATGTCTGTTGAATATTACTTACAAAAAAACATGACGATTTTCATCTGACATGCTGTACACCGAGACTAAAGTACTAGATATTCCGTCAATCATTTTGTTCTCATGTACCAACACAAAAATAAAAAAGTCCCAATTCAAATATCACACGTACACAATACAAGAAAAAAAACCAAACACTTTTAAGATACCAATACCAGAAAAAGCCATTGAACGAAGATGATACACTTACCTAGGACCCAAATTATATAACACATTGGAAACTGAGAAAAAAAAATAAATTCACTAGAAATGTTTAAAAGCCATATAAAAAATGGTTACTTAGTATACCCCGAGAAAACTTCTTTCATTGTTTATCCTCACTTCAGCTACATTTTATTATTAAGTCAACCTATGTTGCATCGAATGATCAGCAAAAATATTATTTTTGTGGAGTACTGCAAAATATTAGAAACTGGTTTTTATGTTCAAATCTGAGATTTTTTAATATCCTTTTCTATACTTGCCAGTACAAAACATTGTTGGTAAGATAGTAAGAGTAAATAACGGTTTTGTTAGTTATTTATAAATTTTTTTATTTATCATTCATTATTATTATGGAATGTAGACTATATGCATGCATGTTTATTGGTATACAGTCCCAGCTAAAACTTGTCACCCCCCAAATCTCCGAACTCGTGAAAAAAATTAAGCATCGCTCAGACCCGTCGACTTTTATTTCAAGGGGAAACATTTTCACGAAATACATCATCATGGTATTTTCAACCCCCTTATCCCTAGCACCCCCTACTTCAGAATTTTCAATGGGACTACTATACTTGTGATACATCATTTTGAAAGGAATTCAATCTCAAATACATCGGTGTACTGAAACTGAGAGTCGATCAAGTGTTGTTGAAGTTTTAATGAAAAGTAAGTTTTATCAAGACATTTTCATTTTTCATCACCTAAAATGTTATCATCGTAAAAAAGGTTCAAAATGTGAACCATTCTGTTCCATACAGAAGTATAAGCGATTTTCGAAATGTCTTTGCACATTGCTCAACATTTCTGGAGTCACTGCACGACACTCTACAACAATTCTCCTGCGTAGATCATCAAGCGAAGTTGGCTGTGTAATATAAACTTTGGACTTCAAATGACCCCATAAAAATAAGTCTAATGGTGATAAATCGGGAGATCTAGCCTGCCATTCTATTGGTTCTGGCCTTCCAATCCATCTCCCTGTGAAATTGTCATCTAAAAATTGACTTACAGGTGCAACAAAATGTGGAGGAGTTTCCCTGTTCCAATGGGGATTTACATCACTCCAGTATCTGCAGTTGTGCCTGTTCACATGCCCATTCAAATAAAAATAAGATTCATCAGAAAAGCGCACATTGTAGAGGTAATTATTATCACCAATCAATAATTGACTTATGATTTCACAAAACTCTGTACGTCTGTCAGGATCACAATCATTTAATTCTTGTACATTCTGCATTTTATAATGATGGAATTTTGCTTCTTTCAGAATTCGATGTACGCTGCTTTTAGAAACTCCAGAAATAGTCTCAAGTTGTCTTAAAGATTGAATGTTGTCTATCACTGCATGTCCTACAACTTACGATGATAACATTTTAGGTGATGAAAAATAAAAATATCTTGATAAAACTTAGTTTTCATTAAAACTTCAACAACACTTGATCGACTCTCAGTTTCATTACACCGATGTATTTGGGATTGAATTCCCTTAAAAATGATGTATCACAAGTATAGCAGTCCCATTGAAAATTCTGAAGTACGGGGGGGCTGGGGCTGAGGGGGTTGACAAAGCAATGATGATGTATATGGTGAAAGTAACATAAAAATTGACGGATCTGAGCGATTTTCAATTTTTTTCACGAGTTCAGATATTAGGGAGGTGACAAGTTTCAGCTGGGATACAGTGTATATCAATTGTTATCTTTTTTCCTCTCTTCTCTTTTCTTTACTCTTTTTCTTTTTTCATGCAACCACAAGTCATGTGGCTACTATCTATTTATTTGTAAAAAGAATCGGGATTGACCTTTGATATTGTATTATTTTTTGGCAAATAAATATTATTATAAAGTTAAATGAGAAAATATGGAGGTGGGATTTTTTCAATGATATTTTAATGTTTTCCAGGGATTCGATGAAGACGCAGCATCATTCTTGATTTCTATCCTCGGAATCACGAATACGGTAGGACGTATAGTTTGTGGATTCATAGCCGATTTTCCCAGAGTAAATACGTTGTGGGTGCATAATATTTGTCTTGCGGTGATGACAATATCAGTGGCAGTGGTACCATTATGTCATTCCTACGTTGCTTATGTAGCTGTGGCAGCAGTTTATGGAAGTTCCATGGGTGAGAGGTACTTTTTTTACAACTAACCAAAAAAACATATAACATAAAAAAACGAATATATCAATTTAAAAACGTACCACCCTTTATATTTCTGTCCCTATAGAAAATCTAAAAATATGCAAAAACACATCAAACTTGAGGGAAACATTTCGTATGCTGGTTGTCAATTAAATTACATCAACCCACTAGCGTACACACAACCCCTGAAATCTTAAATGAAAAAGGGATTGAGTGATACCTCATTTTAAAGGTCGTTCCACTATCTTTTCAATAATACGACATAGGTACTTGACTCTTCTTATAAGCAGTTTGCGAGAAATCTGGTGAATGAAAACTGTTGGTATTAGAAATGAATGAAACTATAGTCGAATTACAGAACGGTATATTTGTGAAGTATTTTTTCTTCTAATATCCAACAAAATAATAAAGTTTAAATAATTCAGTTGTTAAACATTATTATTATTAATAATAATAATAATAATAATAATAATAATAATAATAATAATAATAATAATAATAATAATAATAATAATAATAATAATAATAATAATAATAATAATAATAATAATAATAATAATAATAATAATAATAATAATAATAATAATAATAATAATAATAATAATAATAATAATAATAATAATAATAATAATAATAATAATAATAATAATAATAATAATAATAATAATAATAATAATAATAATAATAATAATAAATGATCTTTATTCATCATAATTACAAGAATTTTGAAAAGGTGCAAGAAAAAAGCATTATCAATGAATTATGATGAAAGGGCGAAGTTCAGCTGTTTTTCAACTTTGCCCAGTATAAATAGAGATACTGAGTACCTAAATATACAAATAGAACTATATAGAATACATAGAGATATACAATAGTGAATATAGAGACTGGGTACCTGAATATACATCTGTTAGTACCAAGAAGGGAAGGTAAATACATAAACGCCATAATCAGAAAATTCATTGAAATTTCAAATCGTTGTCCTATTCCTTTGCCTGAGTTGTCTACATTATATTTTATGTTGTATTTTCAAACGTTTTTTAAAATTCATTATTGTGTAGGATCTAATTTCCCAAGATACCCGATTATATTCAGTGCTTGCCTTGTATGAAAATGACCTCTTAAATAATGATGTTTGTTGTTTTGGTATCACCAGGGTTGATCTGTTTCGTGTAGATGAGTTGTTAATGCTAGAGAAAGTTATCAGTTTATTGTGAAGATACTCTGGTTGCTGGAGTTTTACAACTTTATGGACGAGAGTCAGTAAATGTAGTAAGCGGAATCTTTCGAGGCTTAACCAACCTGATTCGTTCATTTTGTGAGAAATGTGATCGAATTTTCGTATTCCATAGGCAAAACGTAAACAACTATTTTGAATCTTCTGCAAACGTAAGGAGTCAGATTGGAGTAGTGCGGGTCCATATATCGAGTCACAGTAAAAAAATTTGGAAAAGATTAGCGATTCACAAAGTTGTAACTTGAGTTTAGTAGACATCAAGTCGCGATTAGGATATAATTGTCTCAGAACATTGAAGGAAGATTTCGTTAAGGAAATCACATGTTTGGTAAACCGAAGGTCGGAATCCAGCCAGAGCCCCAAATTTTTGGCATTATGGGTAAATTCTAGATCTGTATCACCTATTTTGATATTAAGTTGATTTACTATGGTTTGTCTCACTTTATTTCGTCCAAATAACATTACTGTCGACTTGCCAGCATTTAGTTTGAGATTGTGAGCTGCAGAAATATCAAAAAGAGCTTCGAGATCTTCGTTGATGAGTTTTTCAAAAGAATCCAAAAATTCGATATCAGAAGAGAGGTACAACTGCGTATCGTCGGCATAATGATGGACACTACAATTTTTTACGAAAGTATGAAAATCGGCTATGTATAAGGAGAAAAGAAGTGGCCCTAAAATAGAACCCTGTGGTACTCTTTGGATTACAAGCATGTTTTCCGACGCCTGGTCTTCCAAAATAACACTGTGGCTGCGATTGCTAAGATAGTTCGATATCAGTGAAACTGCATTTCGGGAGAATCCAAAATATTTTAGTTTTTTACAGAGAGTATCGTGATCTAAGGTGTCGAATGCCTTGCTATAATCCAAGAGCGTTAGGCATGTTATTTTTCCTGAGTCCGTGGCCTTGAATATATCGTCAGTGATTGACAGCAGGGCAGTAGTTGTGCTATAGTGACTGCGGAACCCTGACTGACACGATGTTATGATATTATAAAGAATGCAATTTACCTAAACTAGTACTTGTATGGTAGTCAGTTTTATTTTGTGGGGGAAGGCACATCTTTTATCGTTTGCCTCAGGGCGCACAAATCTCTGTGGCCGGCCCTGGTGGTACTCTGAATAGTTTGAACAGTTTCAACAGTAAATTGTGTATTGCGAGGAAAAAAACTATCAACATTTTTCGAGATGTTGTTAGCTCTTTATCATTCTAGAGACCATTTCTTTTTGCCAAAATTACTTTATTGTAAAATTAGTTTTGTGAGTTGAAGGTTGTGCGTTTATTAAATTATTTTAAAAAATGGTGTTCACACTTCAACAAAGAACTGAAATTATTATTATTTATGGGGAATGTCAAAGATGTGCAAGAACAACGGCAACAATGTTTAACGAAAGAAATCCCAATAGTAATTTATTTATTAAGGGCCACTAAAATCAATTTTTTAATAACACAGCCTCGAGATTTGAGTTTGAGTTTGAAAGTAAACTTTATAATTGTTTGGTAAATAATGGACATTTCAAAAATTGAATAAGAGAAATTACTTTTATCCACAATCACCTTATAATTGAAGTTTTATCCACACTTATGAACCGTATAAAGTACCACTTTATCCATTAGTGGAATATAATGAAAAATACAATCTTGAATATCAATCACATTTTACTTATTTTCACCAACTTCCCAAATTTTTCAAATGGAGTGGATAAACAATCGAAAATACATAGCAACCATTCAACACCTCCCGATATTTTTGTATGTTATTTCAATGATTTTTGAGGAGGTGACAGCCGCTGTCAGAGCAAAACGTCAAATAATTTTGTGATGAAAAATTTCCGCGATTCTGATTCCAAATGAATGTGATTGTGAATAAAACGTTGTATTGCATGCGTGTTTTAGATACATTTTAATTGCTTAAGAAATTTAAACGCTCGAGCCTCGCTCTCTCGTTTAAACATTCTTGTGCAAATAAAATGATATCTAAAACACTTATACAATAAATAACTATTTAATAATTTTTTGTTTTATTGCAAAACATTTGATACTTAAATATCTTCACGGTTTTACTTGATTTCTCCAAAAGTACTGACAAGAAAGGTCAAGTATTTTTGGAAAGGAGGTTGAACGATCTTTAAAATGAAGGGATCTTCCCCCGCCAGAGGGTTGATATAATGCAATTGGAAACCAGCCACAAAATGTCCCCCTTGAAAATAAGTTCAATATATTTTTCCATGTTTTAAGATTTTCTATAGGAACCGAAATATAGAAGGTTGTACGTTTTAGAATTGACACTCTGTAAATGAAAATACTGACCTAGCTTAACCAAAGTGGTGGGTACTATTTATAGTAGTACAATTTTTAACCCGGTTTCAGTACGGATAACTGAATCAAATCCGATAATAAATAATAAAAATTATCGTTTTTATTCATCAGAGAATTGTAAGACAAGAAAATAAGCAGGAAGATCCTCAAAACGATAAATGATTGTACGTGGTCGACAGAAAAAAATAATTTAGTTCCTAAGAAGAATATGATACCTAACTGCAACATAAAGGGTAAATGAAAATATCATCAGCAGAAAAAAAAATTATTCAAAATCGACTGGAATGAAATTAAAAAATCATTCGACACCCTCTATGAAAATCGACTATACAAAATTGAACAAAATCTTATCGGCTGGGAAATGGGAAAATACTCTGAAAATACTATGAACAACCCAGAAAATGTTTATAGCTATTTCATAACTGCATTGCAAAATCATATATGTACCAGCTCAAATGTGATACAAGATACAATTGAAAACAAAAAAAAATTTACACCTTAAGGTTTAATACACTTAATTAAATATAAAAATAAATTTGAGATTGAATTAAGTAAATAATGTTCACAAGAAAGATACATTGAATATGGAAAATAAAGAAATACGCTCAATAATTCGAGACAAAAAACACAAATTGAATTTTATAAAAATAAATTTGAATAGGTACAAAATGATTCGAAGAATATGTGTACTATCATAAACGACGTTCCGAATAATGCTAAAAAATATTCTACTGATTATTAATAATGATAATGTCATTATCAATGAACTTCCAGATAAAAGTTAATTATATACGAAAGCGTAGAAGGGCCACAACTAATTTTATTTTCATTTCGAAATAAATTCCGACTTGCAACTCGGAATTCCGACTTGCAACTCGGAATTCCGACTTGCATCTCGGAATTCCGACTTGCATCTCGGAATTCCGACTTGCATCTCGGAATTCCGACTTGCATCTCGGAATTCCGACTTGCAACTCGGAATTCCGACTTGCAACTCGGAATTCCGACTTGCAACTCGGAATTCCGACTTGCAACTCGGAATTCCGACTTGCATCTCGGAATTCCGACTTGCATCTCGGAATTCCGACTTGCAACTCGGAATTCCGACTTGCAACTCGGAATTCCGACTTACAAGTCGGAATTCCGACTTGCATCTCGGAATTCCGACTTGCATCTCGGAATTCCTACTTGCATCTCGGAATTTCGACTTGCATCTCGGAATTCCGACTTGCAACTATTCCAGTTATTTACTTAGGAAACAAATTTGAAAAATTATGTGTCGTAGGGGACCACAAGCCTTTCCAAATAGAGTAGAGAAATCCACCTCATAGCAAATTGTCTCCGAGGAATCACCCCTAACTTTAGTTTTTTGAATTGCACCCCTATGTTTTTATTTCTTATTCAACAATAAATCATAATAATAAAATGTATTAATTTGGCTGAATTAATTGTTCCACATTGTGGAGACAAGAAAAAGAGGATGGTTAAGAAAAATAGACAACAAAATGTAAACTTTTTGTGTGTTTTTTTATTCTTACAGTATCTGGATCACAAATTGTTATCAGTTGTGATACTGTTGTTAAATGTCATAATGCCTTTCACCTTCACTACAAAGAATACGTTTAGCTTTTGGTGAATGCCACAAGAATAAAGGTGCGCAGTGAGGATGTATAAGCAGCGCTTTCCTGGTCGTTGACAACCAGGTCGCAATACTTTTTCTCATGTAGAAAACACAATGCGAACGGGATCACTGAGGACTGAGGAAAATTTTATAATTGTTTTGGCCTACGCCGAAGTACATCCTCATATTTCGGTTCGTGCGTTGGCGGTGGATATTAGGATCAGTAAGAATTTGCAAAAAGTACAGGTATAATCTTTCCAAAATCCATTTACACCAAGGACTCAGATCTACATATTTCGAAAGACGAATGGCAGTCATTGCACACATTCAAATTTTATTCCAAGACAATTCCAACTTCCTCAATCAAATCTTGCCATTATAATGGCACTGTTAAACGACATGGTCACAAGACAACTCTCACTGGATAAGAGGAATCAATTTTCTCATCGGTCCCCATCAGCCATATAGATCTGCATTTTTTCGGAAAATTGTATTCCTGTACTGTTAAAAGATACTCCAATCGAAGAAATACAACAAATGTGGCAACAAGATGATGGATGCTCCTTCACATGACCATAATATAGGTACTACTTTCCTCAATTATATCTTTCAAGACCGTTGGATTGGAAATAGTGGCCCTATTCGATCGGCTGCATGTAATCCAGATTTCACGCCAGTGGACTTTTTCCTACAGGGATATTTGAAATGAGTGGTACTCGAAACTCCAATAATAAATGTTGAGTATTTGATACAGAAAATGATTATAGCTTCGTGTACTCCCGCACTGATTCGGCGACTTGAAGCATTTATGACAAGTGCTGGCAAACATTTTGAAAAATTTCTGTAGTGTAATGTATTATTCAAAACGCAGATGAGTTTATAAATTAATGTTTCATTTGTGTCTTTTCATTTCCCATAATTCTGTATGCCATTCCAGCAACTATGATATATATTGTTTGGCAGTGGGTGGTTTTTGCTATGCTGCACGAAATAGATTATAATCTCGTACAACAAAAGGTTTTTAAATTTTTATTTTCTGTAAATAACTGAAATATTTGCTGGTTTGAAAGCTCTGGGACACCCGGTATATTATATTATTCAAATCATTATAATTGAAAACGTCGTGGGACAAAGGATATTGAAGTACCTGTATTTCTTGGAAAAATCGTTTAAGACTACAAGTATGACAATTCGTTGAAATTGTTTTATCAGGAGGAACATAAAAATGCCAAAATATTCAGGTTGTCGCATTAATAATTTTGAATCTGATGTCACGTGACCGAAATTACAATTCTCCACTACTTTCGAGTTCCGAGATATTCCCTGTCATAATCTTCGTGGGACTCCCTGTGTTAAGGACCCAATCTAAAATACTTTAAGTACGCCTATGTGTTTACAAAACAATTATATTCTTTCACGACTGTATCACGTGGTGTGCTCGAGTCCTATGAAGAACAGAAAGAGATGGACACAATGGTGATGTGAGACGAGACAGAGTCTTGAACTGAGAGCCAAGTCAGCCATACGCTTTATTTCATTACAAATATTTTTTTAAATATTGTTAGCCTGATTAGGCATTTATGTTAATTTGTTTACATTAAAAGTACAGTCCACTTTTCACGGTTCAGTGATTTCGTCAACACCCTGTATATTATATTATTATTATTATCAACATATTCGAAACAATAGATTCAATTCGAAAGAGAAAGTTGCATATGAATCCAAATTCCGAGATGCAAGTCGGAATTCCGAGATGCAAGTCGGAATTCCGAGATGCAAGTCGGAATTCCGAGATGCAACTGGGAATTCCGACTTGCAACTCGGAATTCCGACTTGCATCTCGGAATTCCGACTTGCATCTCGGAATTCCGACTTGCATCTCGGAATTCCGACTTGCATCTCGGAATTCCGACTTGCAACTCGGAATTCCGACTTGCAACTCGGAATTCTGACTTGCAAGTCGGAATTCCGAGATGCAAGTCGGAATTCCGAGATGCAAGTCGGAATTCCAAGATGCACGTCGGAATTCCGAGTTGCAAGTCGGAATTCCGAGTTGCAAGTCAGAATTCCGAGTTGCAAATCGGAATTCCGAGTTGCAAGTCGGAATTCCGAGTTGCAAGTCGGAATTCCGACTTGCAAGTCGGAATTCCGAGATGCAAGTCGGAATTCCGAGATGGAAGTCGGAATTCCGAGTTGCAAGTCGGAATTCCGAGTTGCAAGTCGGAATTTATTTCGAAATGAAAATAAAATTAGTTGTGGCCCTTCTACGCTTTCGTAATTATATCAATACTGTCTTTCAAAATTTAGAAACAGACGTGGCAATGAATATTGAAAAACCGATGTTCAGCCTGAGATGTCAGAAATACGGGTAAACAACTGTGTTTTTCTACAACCTGTGAATGCAAACAAATTAATTTCAGTGATATCAGTCTAGCAGTATTTTTAGATTTAGCCAAAGCATTTGATACTGTTAACCACGATATTTTACTTGACAAATCATTTTAGGTGGGTATATGAGGAATTGCAATAAATTCAATTCGAGATCTGCTGTCGAAAAGATTACAGAGAGTATCAATTAACAACTTCAACAGTGAGTTACTTCCAGTGACTCTGGGTGTTCCTCAAGGAACAATTTTGGGACCAGTTCTGTTTTTAATTATTTATTTATTTGTGTAAATACCTTCCAGTCAGAACAAGTTCTGGTATAAGGATGTTGTACAAATATAAAATTAACAAAAATGAATAACAATTTCAAAAAATCTTTCATAAATCACTGATAAAAAATAATAAAAAGGATTAACATATTCAATATAGATAAAATCATAATCATAATCAATATATATATATATATATATATGTTCCAGTGACTGTAAAACAGTCGAAAACAATCCTTTAGGAACTCACTATACCTTTGTATAGATTGTATGGCATATGTTCGACAGAAAACAACTACTTCTCTGGCTAATACCTCGACAGATATTGAATTATACCTGTCAGACATATGTGCAAAGATCCTTACTTTGAAGGAACAACTTTGCAAGAGCTCTCAGAGACAGACAGCAGGACACCGCCCGATCCAAACAAGGAACCAACTGCAGACCGGTTTCGGGATGAAGTCCCTCATCAGTGCAGTCCCGGCTATCACGGTTGTATACACGCGGGGGCCCGGTGCCCGTCATCGTTCGCCGGGATGAACACTGCAATCGCTTACAGGATCCACCACGGCAACAGATTAGAGAGCGCTCCAGAAGGACATTTCGGATGCGAAATGGTATATGCTGAATACTTGTTTCAAGGAGCAATAAATGTTCCAGTGACTGTAAAACAGTCGAAAACAATCCTTTAGGAACTCACTATACCTTTGTATAGATTGTATGGCATATGTTCGACAGAAAACAACTACTTCTCTGGCTAATACCTCGACAGATATTGAATTATATCTGTCAGACATATGTGCAAAGATCCTTACTTTGAAGGAACAACTTTGCAAGAGCTCTCAGAGACAGACAGCAGGACACCGCCCGATCCAAACAAGGAACCAACTGCAGACCGGTTTCGGGATGAAGTCGACTTTTCATAAAAGCAAATATCAAAACCATCTTTACCACAGAACAAAAACTATCACACCTCATCAGACCAACAAAAGACAAAATTCCCAACGAAGACCATGGTATTTACGAAATTCCCTGTTCTATCTGCCCCCACTCTTATATAGGAGAAACTTCGAAACAGATCCATTTTCGATCCTATCAACACTCCCTTTCAGTTAGAAATCGAGACACCAGCTCCGCATTAGCTCTTCATTTCATCCAAACGGGTCACCCCATAGATTTCGAGAAAACGAAAACCATCGCCCCAGTACGTTCAAGAACTTCTCGTTTTATCAGAGAAGCCATCGAAATCGAAAAACGGCCTGATTGCCTGAACATTAAAGATGATAGCCGTAAATTGAACCCCATTTGGAAGCCCCTTCTTCCAACCGTAATTACCAGGCCACGTGAAACTTATCCGCAATCAATTATTATCCCATTAACTCCAACTACACAGCAGGCACCAGCAGACAAGACAAACGAGAAAACCCGAAAGACCCGCCCACCTCCAGGTAGCCAACCACCTATAAATACTACAGTGCAACCAACATCGGATCGTCTTTTGAGATCAAGGAGTATGCAGGTTGAGACCTTGATATCTCTCAAGACCACGACTCAGATAGAGATGCAGATAGAGGCCTCGCAGTCACACTCTTGAAAATGGCTCCAAAGCAGGAGCCGAAACGTCGAGTTATAAACTCTCAACGCGGTTCAACCCATGAACTTAGTAATGTACATATTTCTGACCGCGGAAACCTTTCCGAACATATATATATATATATATATATATATATATATATATATATATATATATATATATTATATATATTATATTTATATTATATATATGTATATTATATATATTATATTTATATTATATATATATATATATCATAAGTCAGTGAACAAAGATCTACTCCGTAAGGACAAATGTGTTTCTTTACAGAAATTTTGAAATTTTTTTGCAGTTTTTTATATTACTAGGTAAATTGTTAAATTCACTTAGAGCAGCGTGAGTGAATCTTTTTTGACCAACTGAAGAGACAGCAGAATCGAGGTGAAACAAGTTACTTTGTCTAGTGTGATGACTATGAATTTCAGAGTTTCTTATCAAAATGAAATTTGATTTTAAGTTTTTATTTATAATTTTGAATGAAATTTTTAGGGTATTTATCTTATACAATTCATCTAAAGAAAATTTATAGTTCATTAGTTGGTATATCAAATGGGAGACGATACAGTACTTTCAAGGATTTCCTATATAAAGCAGATAATTTATTAAAATTATTTTTTGAACAAGCTCACCAAACGTTTATTAAATAAGTAATGCGACTGAGAATGTAGAATCATATTTATAATTGTTTTATCAAGTTTAGGACATCTTCTCAAAGCACCAATGATTGAAGATATTTTTTTTTATTAAGACCTCAATATATTTGTCCCATTTCAGTTTTTCATCAATCCAAATACAAAGATACTTCACTTGTTCAGTTCATTTCAATACTTCATTTCTGATATTGAGGTTGAGGGAAAGATTCTGTTTATTTTTTTGCTGGAAAATGATATACTCAGTTTTATCAGTATTAATTGATAAAAGGTTACAATAAAGCCATTTTTCAAATTTTTTCAAGTCTTCATTAATAGTGATTTCTAGAATGAGTAAGTTTTTGTGTTCATATAAAAGTACTGTATCGTCTGCATATATGGTATAACTACTTGCTAAACCAATTTTGGAGATATTTTGACTATACAATAAATACAAGATGGGTCTCAAAACAGATCCTTGTGGAACGCCCTTATTTATTGGTAGTCTAACAGACTCAGCGTTATTGCATTTGGTACTGATTGTCCTATTTCCAAGATAAGATTCCAAAAGATTTCTCACAGTACCCCTGAGTCCCATTGATTCCAAATATTCCAACGGTTTTATGTGATCAACTGTATCGAATGCCTTCTTGAGGTCAATGAATACAGCGACCACATAATTTCCTATATCAAGTCCTTTTTGAATTGCTTGTACTACTTGAAGTACCGCCGCTTGTGTTCCACTATTTTCTTGAAAACCAAACTGATTATTATCAAAGCCATATTATCTGTTTATAAAATCAACAATACGTTTATTGAGAATTTTTTCAAAAATTTTAGAAAATATACTCAATAAGGCTATTGGTCTATAATTTGCTGGATCTTCAGCATCTCCATTTTTGTATATAGCTTTTACTGAAGCATGTTTCAATTCCAATGGGAAAATACCCAAGGTAAAATATTTATTGATTAATTTTGTTAAGGGTTCAGCCAAAAAAATTTCAATTCAATTATATCTTTAGTCAATAAACCTTCAGAATCAGGACATATTTTTTTTAAGGTGTGGATCATTTCAATAACTTCATTTTCATCAGTTGGAAACTAAAGCATAGTAGATTCATTATAACTCGGATATAAATTCAGATATGGATAGTTATTATAATAAGATTTCATTTCGTCGATATATTCTCACCAGTACTTGAAAAGTGATTGTTCATAATATTGGCAATGTTCAGACCATCAGTAAAAATGTTACCATTAATTTTTATGGAATTAATCTCTTTATTATTTTTCACTTTCAATGAACCTCTCTACAATAATTTATAGTGTCCCACATTTTCTTCTGGTTTCCTTCAGAAGCTTCACATTTTTTATTAACATGTTGGGCTCTTGCTCTTTTGATCATAGCATTAACTTTATTTCTCTGTACATTTACAGGGTGTTATTTAAGTACGTGGCCAAACTTAAAGGGGTGATTCTTTGAGTGATTCTAAGACGAAAAGTTCATATAAACATAGGTCCGGTAATGCTTCGTTTTCAAGATACAGGGTGTCAAATTTTTTAAAAGAAATCGTTTTTGTCGTAAATATCTTAATAACCCTTCAACCGATTTTATTGAAATTTGGCAGTGTTATTGAAGGTCGTAAAGGGCGAATTTAACCCTAACTATATCAAAATTATCATGTCCAGTGGCGTCCCGGAAGGCACTGTAACCAATATTTTTGACAGAAAACATGTGCGCCACTGATTTTTTTGCAATTTTTGTATTTGTTTCACATTGAGCAACTGAAATTACAACTTTTTTATATCTAGAATTTTTTTCGTATCTTGCTTTGTTTTTGAGAAAAAACATAAAAATCACTTCATTGCACGTCCCTGGCACAACACAATAAAAAATTGTTTTTATAGGGTTTTTAATGATTACAGGTGAATCTGTTATGCTTAAAAATTGTTTGTTTCATTTGGCCAGTGCGTGCATAGTGGTAACGCCGGAAATGCCAAAGCAACATCAAACAAGAAACACCCTTTATTAAAACCACACTGAAACAAAAATGGTACCAAGGCAATTTGTTTCTGTAAGAATACATTCAATAATAACTAACACAAAACTTACAATAGTTGCTCAAAATGTCCTCCATCAACTTCAATGCAAGCATTAACTCGTCTTAACATCGATTCCCGAACACGTTGAAATATTTCCGGCGTATGTCTTATCTGATCACATGAATCCCGTATTCGTTGGATTAATTCTTCTTCAGTGTTGACGAGGGACTTTAAATGTCCCCAAAGGAAAAAATCCGAGGGATTTAAATCCGGTGACCTGGGCGGCCATGACTGTGGACCTGCGCGACCGATCCAGTTTTCTCCATAAGTTTCATCTAGAAATTGACGTGCTACTATGCTGAAGTGAGGTGGAGCCCCATCGTGCATGAACCACATTGCTCCTCTTACTGCCAGTGGGACATTTTCTAGTAGTACAGGTAATACAAATTCCAAAATATGACGATACTCTTGACCATTTAATCTCGGGGGTAAAAAATGAGGTCCAATGAGATAATCGCCAACAATACCAACCCAGACATTCACGGAAAACTGCTGTTGATAATTATTTTCTATAACCGCATGGGGATTTTCTTCTGCCCTGATATGGTTGTTATGAAAGTTCATAATTGAATTGTGGGAAAAACACGCTTCATCGGTAAATAATATACTGGATAAAAATGTCGGAGATGCCATCTGTTGTTGCAAAAGCCACGTAGTATAAACAACTCGCTTGGGAAAATCAGCAGGAAATAACGCTTGAACACGCTGTATGTGGTAAGGATACAGTTGGTACTCTTTCAAAATCTTCCATACAGTAAAGTGAGAAATGTTTAATTGTTGTGCAATTTTGCGTGTGCTTGTATCGGAGCAACGCGCAACTTCATGTAAAACTTCTTCCTCCAGCGCCACTGTTCTTACCGTTGCAGGTCTCCCAATAAGAGCAGCCGACCTTTGAAAGGTGCCTGATTCGCACAGCCTTTCATGTATTCTCACAAATGTTTGCCTATTTGGAACATTTCGATGAGGATATCTTTCTTGATAAATGCGTCTAGCCGCTCTGGAATTGCCTTGGGCCATTCCATAGACAAAATGCATATCGGCCATTTCCGAGTTTGTAAACCGAACCATTTTCAGATATCAGTAACAAATTTTATATCTCAAAACTCTTGAAAACACTTCAAATAATTACTATCAAATAATTACGTATGTACCGTTTCAATTTGTGACAGTTATGAAGTTAAATTTGTTTGAACATTTGTTGTTCCTTCCATGGCCTTCTTACTTTAGTTTCAAAACACTGCAGTAATACATAACAACATTATTTGTTTAATCGAAAACAGGTAAAATGAGCGAAAAAAATTAAAAGATGACTTCCATGTAATATTAATTGTTTAATCATAAATAAAAAAGTCTTTATTGCATGTCCATGGACAACAATGAGCCCATTTTGCAGCACGAGCCGAAGCCAAGAGCCGAAGGCAAGTGCTGCAATTCATACAAACATTTTTTTTTTTTTCATTGCATTAATTTTGATAGAAAATTCTAAGACTAGAATAGAGTATTGATCAGAAAAAATATTAGTAAGACCCCAGTTTTTGATAGTTTAGTAGTTGAAATGTTTTATTGTGTTGTCACAGGGATGTGCAATGAAGTGATTTTTATGTTTTTTCTAAAAAACAAAGCAAGATACGAACAAAATTCTAAATATAAAAAAGTTGTAATTTCAGTTGCTCAATGTGAAACAAATACAAAAATTGCAAAAAAATCAGTGGCGCACATGTTTTCTGTCAAAAATATTGGTTACAGTGTCTTCCGGGACGCCACTGGACATGATAATTTTGATATAGTTACGGTTAAATTCTCCCTTTACGACCTTCAATAACACTGCCAAATTTCAATAAAATCGGTTGAAGGGTTATTAAGATATTTGCGACAAAAACGATTTCTTTTAAAAATTTTGACACCCTGTATCTTGAAAACGAAGCATTACCGGACCTATGTTTATATGAACTTTTCGTCTTAGAATCACTCAAAGAATCACCCCTTTAAGTTTGGCCACGTACTCAAATAACACCCTGCATATCATCACAAAAATATAATCCGTGAGTGCATCCATAATATCTTGTGCTTATGCTCATGTAACTCTTCGAAAGAAGTATCTTATCTTGGTTGAATGAAACAATGGCTAGATTATAACCTACTCAATTTGAATATTACCAAAACTCACTTTATTACATTCTCTTCTTCATAAAAAGATCAACCTGATGAATCAACCATCGTATTGTATGGGTGACAACGCACTGGGAATGACTCATCCTGCAAATGTTCACAAATTGACAAAATACGTTCCATAAAATAACTTGGTTTGATTCTAGATGAGCACCTCGAATGGACTGAAAATACTGAAAAGAAATCGAAAAAATTGTTTTTTTAAATACAATTTCGAATTTTTCCGATTTATTGCTTGCTGTATGGTATTTTTTTTCAATTTGTCACCATACTGGTGGTCACGTGATTTGTGTCAAAATCGATGTTTAGGTTAACGGACGTGCACAAACTTTTCCCGAAAAATATTTTTCCAGTACTCGAACAATAAACTTTTTTCCCATATGGTACATATTTTTTGGCGGTCACTGTATATATATCCTATGTATGTTCTGCCAACTAAGCGAAGTTTTAATCAATGAAACCTTGTTCCTAGTTTATATGCATAGCTGTAAAATGCACACTGTCTAAAAAATTACTGTCAGAAATGATCCATTGGAATACCTGGGGGGAATTTCTCTGAATAAATCATTTTTTCTAAAACCCACCGACATTCACGAATTGAAACAAGTTTTCACTGAAATTAAAAATAACTCTTCTTCCGATTGCGACGATATACCTCTCTCTTAAAATCATTGAAAAATTACCTGACAATGCCTTAAAAACAACATATCTTTTTCTCAAGGATCATTTGCTTCATGTTTGAAAGCTGCCAAAGTCATTCCAATATAAAAAAAAGAGGAGATCTCCATCTACCTGCCAATTTCCGACCGGTCTCACTGTTACCCGCCCTATTAAAAATAATTGAGGAACTAGTGAAAAATAGAACCATAACTAAGACATTTAACATATTAAGCCTCAATCAGTTTGGCTTTCAATCATCAAAAAGCACACATGATGTCATGTTTGCCTCCCTAAATAATCTCTACCTCAATCTGAATGATCGAGAAGTAGCTGCAGCAGTATTTTGTGACTCATCTAAGGCTTTTGACTGTGTGATTCAAGAAATACTGCTGCAGAAGCTCAAAATCTACGACTTTAGGGGCACTGCATTGTCCTAGTTCAAATCATAACTATCTGAACATCGCCAAAATGTTCTATTCAATATGACTGAATCCAGATATTGTGTACCACATGGCTCCGTTCTTGGACCACTTTCAATCCTGCCTTATGTCAATGACTTGAATCAGTTAGACATACATGGTTGATTCATTATGTTCGCTGATGACACCACAATTATCTGGCATCATAAATCATATCACTCACAAATCTGTCTGAACAAATTAATATTGATGTGAAAAGAGTGAAAGGTGTGATGCAAATCTCCTATTACTCAATGTTAGTAAAACAAACATTATCTCATTTGAGTGTGAAATTGAGGAAACTTTGGAAAGCGATTAGGAAAAAATAACCAATGTCGTAAAGTAAGTTTCTGGGGTCACGTATAGATAAAAACTAGGTTTTGAAATCCATGTCAGGAACTTGTGCTAGAGGTTAGCCTCAGGTTGTTATTGTATCTAATGAATTCTAGCAAGAAAGGTGTATTTTTCACTGGTGGAGTCTCATCTCCGTTATGGCATTTGCTTCTCGGACGTGTGTGCTACACTCTCTACCCCTACGTCAATCTTAACCCAAAACTCACTTTTTTATAGTAACAGAAAATTGTTCAATCACCTTCCTATTACAATAAAAGAAATACAGAGTGAGCGCAAATTCAGAAAAGCAGTGAAAAGGCTATTAGTATTAGGCCTATTACTAAAATTTCAAAATTTTATCTCATTTCTATGATTATGGCTTACATCATTTATGATTTTCATTTTTATGTTGTACTGTAACATTTCTAACCTATTACCCAAATAGTAGTGATAGTACAGGCTGTTTTGGTGTAAAATTTCTTACTGTATATTTCACTTTCCTTATGAACTGCTCTATTTTTTTGTGCTTTGTCAACAATGTATTTTTCTTCAGACAATAAAGTGCTATTTGATTGATTGATTGATTGGTTGATTGGTTGATTAATCTAATGATGAGTAGGTGGCTGGCTGCTTTTGAACCCACATTCTTCAACGTTCTCTCACATTTTCTCGACCTCTTTGAACGTGTTCAAAGTGGTAATTGAAAAAACTTGAAGAAGAAACTTATTATTTGGTTAGTCGATTCTGTTTTTACACAGAAAACGATTTAAACAACTTTTTTGAAATCGTCTTTTAACGTTTCAGAAATTCGCAATTGTTTTAAGCTAGTATATAGACTTATTTGAACTTATTTGTTTCAGCTGGATTCATTTCACTGGGTTCCATATTACTCGTTGACCTTTTGGGCCTCGACAAACTGACCAGCGCCTTCGGGTTCGTCCTCCTAACCCGTGGCGCAGGAGCGTTGATCGGATCACCACTAGCAGGAATGCTGAATGATGCCACGAAGTCGCACACGTCATCATTTTTGAGTGGTGGTGCCTTTTTCGGTTTGGCGACAGCCATAACTTGTCTCATTCCACTGATACATAGAAGACAAACGAAGGATGTCGCAGACGACGAGGCCAAAGCACCCATGAACACGGAGAAACCCGACGAATGACGACAAAACTAAAGAATTATTCGCGTTAATTAACAATTCGAATTTTGTAGCATGTATAATATTCATTGCCTTGAAGGCTGCTGCAAGTTACAGCCAAAGCATTGATTACTCAGACCGTGATAGACCTGTGAACTTACCGTAAGAGTTATTGTACAGATGGCTGTTCAGAACTTGCCATTAAGGTATAAGTTAAAGTGTTCATCTTCGGCAAAATGCTGGAACAGGTTGATTTTGTTCGCCGGAGCGTTGTATTCTAAGGTTTAATTCAAATTTGAACACATTCTCCAGCGCTTGGTGTCTTTCCATTATGGGCCATGGTGGTTGTGATGGTAGAGCGTTCGCTTATCAACCGTAGGTCACCGGTCACCGGTCCCGTGCATGGCATCACACGTTAAAAGGTAAATGCTCGTCTTCCCTAGCTCGCACAAATATCTCAGATTTCTGAGGGTTGCCATAAGGGTGCAGCCGGTTGATAAAAAAATATTCAAAAATTGTCAAATCCAATCTATCATACAATATGAATTTCGATGGCAGCTATCCAATAGAAAAAAGCTACTATCCCTTACGACTTACGGCCACTGAAGTATATCTGTTGAGTTATTGGCAAATATTCTACAGAGGGAATAATCAATTTGCAAGTGCTCTATCTCTAAAATCTTTCAGCCATTGTTCAAAATCTAGTCTCACAAGAGCTTGGATTATTACCAGAAATTTTTATGAGTACAACACGAATTTTCTTCAAAAAAAAAACTTAAAATATTCGTGTCAGAGGAAAAATTTCCGGTTATTAATTTAAGATCGTGGGAAAATTAGTAAGAAAATTTCTCACCAAAAAACTCGAGGAGGAAACATCTCGCTAAAATGTGTACGAGACTTAAAATATCTAAAAGACTGAAAGACTCAAACCCATGACTGAAAGACTCAAACCGATGACTGAAGCGAAGATTTAATGACTGAAAATTTACTCAAATGACTCAAAATTTCTAGTTGTACGAGATTTAAAGGAGATGTTTCCCCCTCGAAAAAACTGTCATATTAAAAAGAAAGACATTTTGGTTACGAAATATACTACCAGAAACATTGAGTAAAATATTTTCTCTTACATATTAGTAAAAGGTACTGATAATTATTTAAAGTTATTATTACAAATAAAGTTTTGCATAATAAAACAGGCGAAATGTGTATATTTTTTTACCGGGTGTCCGGGTTGTTTTTGAAGATAATGGAATGCAATTTGGGATCTGTATAAGACATAAAACTGCGTTCATTGACGAATAACTTCCGCAATTCATGCAACTTCCGGTTTCACGGTAAGTGACATAAACTTTCGATTTTTAAATGGAACTCCCAGTATATTTTCACCTCTTCTGTCTCCACATGACATTCTGAATACACGTGACGTTTTGTTACCAATGTTTTTCAATTTTCAATTTTATTTTTCAATCTAGAATGAATTCTATGGATACGTTCAAATCACTAATTACAGCCCTAAAATTTTGGGGAATATACAACTTCACTGTTTTCGGTCAAAATGGAGGGTGATTGCTCCAGTTTGCCGGCCACTTCCAGTTGTCGGCCGTTTTCGTAATTTTTATGGAATAATAAGAAAAATAATAACTCCTCATATTCGTAAATCTCGCCAAACTTTCGGACACAGTTTTCCTGCCATCTTCCATTAATTTTACCTGTGATACCAATACATTTATTCATACCATGTTAGTTCAGTTCACGGTGGTCGAAGTGACCATTGCTCGAGCCTTACTCAGGTGAAAAAAATAGTGAGGAGTAACTTTTTCAACGGTAAATTTCTGTCTAATTTTGCTAGATCTACTGGAAATTTTTGAAGTAGTAAAAGTTAGTGCAAGGAAACTGAAAATTAATGGAGTTTCAAAACAACGAGTATCCATTTGTCGGCCGTGGTGGCCGAGAACTGGAACAATGAGCTTTTTATTTGTGATCCATCAATTCTAATGTCGAAGGCTGTGAACACTTATCGTTCTGTCCTTTTTGAAGATGCTACCAAAATGTTATAACCTAGAATAATTATAGCCTTCATTTTATTTTATGGCAGAGAATAGGTTCAATGTGAGCCAGTTGTCGGCCAGCACATATTTCTATAGAATCCATGCTGTTGAAGAGAAATTACAATATATATTAAACGTTGCTAATCTCGCTAATTTACCTTATATTGAAGCTGCCAAAAAAGCTAATACCTGCGAAAATTGTGTATGATCACAAACATAAAAACTCTGGGCTCCAAAATTTTTTAGTATTTAATTTTCTGTGATACAGTTTTTATTTTTTCAAGGATAAACCTATTTTTTCATAAGTGCTTTGATGATTTGATTTGTTTACTGGATAATTCACTAATATCGACCTCATTGATATGGAAAATAAGATTAATGGCCGAGAAAAGGTGGTCAATGGACGATAACTGGGAAGGTGGCCGAGAACCGGCGCACTAGTAGGCCGAGAAGTCGGATCTCGTGGCCGAGAACTAGCAAAAGTGTATTTTCTGTTAATATTATTTTTTTCATAAAAATGTGGAAGTCCTAATTCTGGAGACTTAATCTATTCTTCGTATTTTTTCAATTTTATTTATATGTGAATATTCACCTATGAACCTATGAAGTGGCCGACTACTGGCGCTATCAACCTATGTGCTATGTAAAATTTAATTTTAAAATTGAAATTACAATTTTTTTCAAATGGCAACATAGTGGCTCGTCGGGTTAGAAAAAAGACCATTTTATTGCGATTTATTTGATACTGCACGCTTATAGGTTTTGAACAAAATTCCGAGAAAAAACTTTAAAAACTACGTTAGATGTTTCTTTTGGTATTGAAATAATTTAATGGACCTTTACATTTACGGAAAATAAACGACAAAACTCGTTTAAATCGATAGTTGTTAATCTGAAAAGTCCATTTAACAAAAAGTTCCATTATTTTTCTTTCATTTTAAAAAAATATCACATTTGAAAGTGTGCCGCTGACGTCACGTTCATCGGAAATACCTCCCACCAGAATCCACGTTCCGAAACGGGCAATACCGTTGTCCTTAAAAATATAACTTCTAGCATGATATAAGCCGTTGAGAAATAATCAATACATTGTCACTTGATCAACTCATAGATAAAAATCCACATTTTAGCTATTTTTTACTGTATTTGTAACTTTAAAATTTACTGAACGGACCCTCCTTTTGATGAAGAACGAGCATTGACAACACGGCAAATCGTAATGACAGTTCTCAATTGTCAAAAATTATATGGAGATGTGAGGTTAATGTTTATTTTATTTACATTCAACAATCAACATTCATTTTGATAGTTCAAGGTCTTTCTTGCAATGACTAATATTATAAATCATTCCTTGAACTCTGCTTTGAATACAATAATAACATAACGTAAAGTACTCACTTGGAAATGTTCTTCACAAAAACATATATTTCCGCTTTTCACAAAAGGTTTATTTACTGTTTCGAACCACATTTTCCGACGCACTTCATCTTTAGGTGCATAAAATAATTGTTTATTGGAATTTTCACTGGTGTTCAGACAACCGGGTACAAAGCACCTTTTCGACATGTTCAGTTATTGCAGGGATACAGGTACTGGAGATACAGGAATTAATAACAAATTTTAGAACACAAACAACAAAAGCTCTCAAAACTTAAAAAACCGCATTAACCTCAAAAAATAAATCAAGGTAGTGTTCGTTGAAGTTTAGATGATGGAACTGCTCCACTTGTATCAAATGTGTAGGCAAATGAGTTAGACAGAGACAAACTATTCTTATTGATCGCACCGTGAAACAGACGAAAGAACCCATCTGGTATCAAATGACAACTGTCATACGACACATTATATTTGAATGAGAATTTGGTGCACAACTTTAACAACGTTGCCAAGTTTAGTTTTGATGAACGTGACGTCACGAAACCACTTTTCTTCCGATTATAGATAAACTAGCGGTCAGAAAAAATAAATAAAAAATCCCGAGTGATATTAGCGTATTTACTTTCTAATTTCAGTGTTACCTCATATCTCTTGGAAAGGTCCATTTCAACGAGTAACCTTTGACAAACACAACTGATAAAACAAAATCATTAAGGGGATCGATTTCTTATTTTACCTCGACTCTGCAAAAGTAAGTTAGGTATTAATTGTGTAATTATTTGAGGAATGTATTCATGATAATATTTATGCAAGAAGATATTATGTTATTTGCTTTTGGATTGGATTGTTGATTTTGTTTTATCACTTGTGTTGGTTATATGTTCGATGCATTAAAATCTTATTTCAATCTCTTATGTTTCATGTAATCTTCTAAAGTGTTTTAACGGAAGTTTGTTTGAAACCTATTTATGTGCAGTATCAAAGTAATCGGAATCGAATGCTTTTTTTCCTAATCCGACGAGCCATCATGTTGCCATCTGAAAATAATTAGAAATAGAAATTTTGAAATGAAATTTTGCTTAGCAGATACATTTTGATCAAAAACAGTGAGGTTCCATTATTATCAAAATTTCAGGACTATGAATTTAGTGATTTGAAGAAATCCATGGCACTCTAGAATGAAAAATAAATTCAGTTACAAAAAGTGACAAGTATCACATGGTTGTATTCAGTAAATCATATGGAGAAAAACTAAGTGGAAATATACATTTGAAAATCGACTGCGGGACTGCCTATGAAGGACACTACACTGCTCACTGTAAGCATCCATATACAGGCACCTGGCAATAGTGCGACAATTCGACTGTTTCCACGATTTCTTCGAAATCCTTTGTGAGCGGAAAGGCATATCTGCTCTTCTATGAGCAGGAGAGCAATATTTCACTCATTGGAGATTTTTTTTGTATGCTTCTATATATTTAAATTTTTTGTATGTTACATTTTATGTTGAAATATTTACATTGTAATCTTTAGAAAAATATATGATTTACAAAAAATTAAAAACAAAAATCAATCTATTTCCATGAGAAAATATTGTTGATACTACTTGATCTAATAATGAAAAATGGATGAAATAAAACCAGTCTGAAAAATGTCAATATTATATCAAAACTATAAACATTATATACGACTCGCTAATAACCATTTGGTTGATGCGATTGTTTAAATAAAAAAAAACAGTCATCCGATTTAATCTTTACAATAAGTAGTATATTCATCGGCAAGGGACTAGTTTAGTGATGTTGAAAATACTATATTTGACGGGATGAAGTTAAAACATAGATCAGAACTAGTAAATCAGTGTTTTTTCTTTTTAATCCATCAATATATAACTGAGATATAGATTATTTAAATTGCTTATTTTAGCGCGGAACGACTTTGGTCTACGACTCTTCTGTGACACGTCACGCCACATGTCTGAGACCGCCACACCACAAATAATTACGTAATAGATCCTTAGCCGCGCCAAGGCACACATATGTAGCACTTTCAGGTCCAATCAAGTCACGCCTCATTAGTTTGCACCACTTCTTCCTTTTATTCATGTCATTTGGTACATGAAAAAACTATTTATTGGGATTTTTAATCGTCGTGCTTTTACACTTAGGCACAATACAATATTTGTAGGATATTTTTTTCAATTTCAGCCATCGTGTAATGAACAATACACGACACGAACGGCGCAAGTGATTGTACACCGATAAATTTGTAAGCACTCTGCGAATGTGCGAATACCTGTCGCCTCGTTCATGTGGCGTGACGTCACACTCTAGAACGCTGCGTACTATGAAATTATTCTTCCAAGCGCAACTTCAGAGTCCCTTAACTTTTTCATTTCTAGAGATATTTCAATGATTCTTGTTGTTGTCTTTTTGTTTCATTTTACTTAAATTTTTAGAATTAATCCATAATTAAAAAATGAAAACTAGTCCATTTTCCAACCGAAAACAATTACCTACCTACGCCTTTGACCGTTTAATTATATCTGCTAGATTCTTAGCTTTCTGCAAGAACTATTTTGCAATATGCTCTTCAAATACCAGAGCTGAAATTATTTTTTGATTTGAATGGGAGAATAACCACCTACCTGTTTCATAGTTCTTGCCAGTCGCGAGTGAAGGGTAGTTCTCACAATCAAATCGAAAATTTCTCGAGAGAGTGTAGCAATTTTTTTAATATTGATTTAATATTGAAAACATCTATATTTGGTGCATTTTTGATATAATCTTCAAGCTAATTAAAAAGTTTGTGTCCAAAATAAAGATGACTTTTCTGGTATAACCCTTTACTGCATCATTTTTTATTTTTTAACGGAAAAAATGTTTTCGTGCTTGTATTAATGAATAATGTTGGGGAAAAATTATGAAAAAGTTCATCTTTTAAATTAAACAATTTTGTTTAAAAATAATATAATATACATATATATATATATATATATATATATATATATATATATATATATATATATATATATATATATATATATATATATATATATATATATATTTACATCATCATGAATCTGAACATATAAAATATAACCAAATATTGGGAATTACTATTGATGGAAACTTCGAAAACAATACTTTTTCTTGGTGAAACAAAGGGATAATGGGCCGTGGTGGCCGGGCTGGTAGAACGTTCGCCTTTGGAGCGAAGGGTCGATGGTTCAAAGCCTCGCATGGTCATCGGTCTCGTGCATGGCATCACACGTTAAAAGGTAAGGGCTGCGTCTTCCCTAGCTCACACAAGTCTCTCGAAGACTTCCGAGGGCTGCGCGTAGGGATGCAATCGGTTGACGGTAATAACACTTTTAACAATAACAATAAACCACATTTTGGTACAAATAATTTGGGAATATTCAGTACATTCAGGATATTCGGCATTAGTAAGGGGTATTTTAGTCTGGTAAATGTAAGTTTATCGGGCTTTTTATCGAATCAAAAAGAAAAGTTGTGTTACTCACGTAGTTTTATAGCCTGACACGTATCTGAAAGAATTTCGTGGGGTCTCTCATATACTTTTTGAGTTATGACCTTTTGAAGTTTGAAAATCGACCATTGTCCAATGTCCAGTATTTAAGAAAAAAGATGGTTCGGAGGTAAGCTAGTTTATAACTCGGTCCGAGGATGACACTGTGTGTTGAAATAATTGTCAGCGGACTTGATACAGTGTTGATCGGAAGTTTTTATTTCTTCTCTATTTATTTATTTATTTAGTTAAGACGAATTTACTCCCTTCATAACAAAATTTCAGCTGTGGTATTCAAAGTAGTTCTTGTAGAAAATGTTGCCAAGAATCTAATATTATACAATTCTATGGTCGAAGTTGTTTTCTGTTGGAGACTTGAAAAAGCTGAAGTGGTTTTTCTAGCATTGCTTATAAGTGCTAAGTACCATGAAACCGGTACGTAGGTGTTTCCCCATATAAATTTTAAAAAAATATTTCAGCTATGGTATTTAATCACCATTGATCATTGAAAAGTACGTTTAAACTTTGCCAATAATCTAACAGATATAATTCAGTTAGAATTAGAGACTTGCCGCATTTTTCACTATTAAATTTATTTCGCAATTATTATAACCTAAGTTTTGTTCAGTAAAATAGGTGCAACGTTGTTTTTTTTTACTTCATATATCTTGAAGTGTTACAACTGCTGGTTTAAAGTATCTAAATGAAATTGTGAATACGACAATGTTCCACCCATTTTAGTTTGAAAAACTTTCTAAAAATTGATTAAAACAAATCTATTTTAAGGTTATGAACTAGTACTGTTCACTAAAAGAGTTGGAACGGTGTTTTTTATATTATTTCCGGCGATTTTTGTTTAGAAAAAAAAACGGACAAAAATTGTTTGAAATAAATCTATTTTAAGATCAGTAGAACGTTGTTTTTTGAAAATTATATATCCTAAAGTGCTATAAGTGCACTTATTTTCGTGTTGTAGAAAAATCTCAAATCCATTCCACATGTCATTATTTTGACATGATTATTTCCACTAATTAATATCTCCCAGGATATCGTGGAGGAAGAATAGTTCAGGAAACAAAACAAAAAAACGAGTGTCTTATATACGTTGAGGTTTTCCAAGATAAACATTGTTATGTGAGCACAACGCCATCTTCAGGATCACGATCAAATAAATGAGAAAGTTGAAGAAAATCAAAATTATTGTGTGATCTCTAAAAGCGTGTTAGGTATATTTATTTTTGACCTTTTCACTGAATATTAAAAATAATATCTATTCTGCATGTAATTTTCAAAAATCCATTTTCATTGAGGTTTTAAACTAATTTTACTAGTAAAGAACTGAATAATTTATTTCAAACTGCTATGAATGCAACTATTTTCACATCTACCCTAACGGTAAATTGTCTGCTAACTCGCCTGCCTGTGTTAAACTCTCACTGTCACTGCTATCTCTTGATCACGGGCTCTCTATATCACAGTAATTTACTTTCGGAACATTCGTGATGCTTCGAGACGACGAGAGGTGTCGCTCCTATCGTTATTTAAAACAATAGACGAGGAAAGTGTGTCGTCACAAATGTCATTCTTGTCAGACTGACTCCAAACAAAGAATTTTAGGTGACTTTCTCTGTTGATGATTCGTTGCTTTGCTTATTAGTTTGTGTTTGGTTGTTTGGAATTCGTTTTCTCAGGCAAAAGAAGTTGAAAATTAACGGAAACAATTTCGGACAAGCTGATTTAAATTCGACGGAGGTTTGTTTGGAATCAGTTTTTGACAAGAATGACATTTGTGACGTAAGCACTTTCCTCGTCTATTCAGACGCCTTCGTGGAGCTTCAAGAGACTCAATAAATTTCACTAGCTGGAGAAAAGCAGACAGGTCTATCTCCAGCCCGTTACATTGCCCCCTTCTTAAAGATATTTCCTGAAATGTCACCCTTGCAGTATGTCGACACCTGCAAGATCCGCCATGTCTGCATCGTGAAGTTCGATGGAAGTAGTACTCCTCAGTCTTCACGTTCAGTCGTGGAAGATGGTTACAACACACAAAAATTTTGACGCCGCTAGACCTAAATATCGTCTTCAACATAATTCTTATAATTGTCGATTTCAGCGCATCTTCTCTTTCGGGATTCTGAAGACGAGGTGCATAAGGAGGTACTGGACCCAGTCTCTTTGGAGGTCACATACTACCTTGGACACGTGGCGATTCATTGCCCTGTTCATCTGCTCCACCATTCCGTCGGACTGTGGATGTAGAGCTGTGGTTCTTTTGGATTCGAAATTTCTGCCTTGGTCCGAATGTAGCTCCAATGGAACACCGAATTGATATATCTGCTATTTTACAAAGGCATCGGCGAGGGTGGAGGCTTCCTTGTCATTGCCATTGCCACAAGGTTGAATTTATTTCCGTGGATTCTGGAAGCGATTCCCTCAAATCTGCTGCCTACGTTGTACTGACGAGTCGTGTTCGGAGTCCATTGCTGGCAGCGCATGCAGCATACTTTCGGAACCAGTATTTGACGATGACTTGACGATGACTTGACAATTGGCCGAATAACCTTTGCCTCACTTTCTGGAGGTTTTTTGACACTCCCAGATGTCCTCCGGGACCCCGTACTTGGAGCTCTTCGTGTCTTCTGCTCCTAGGTACCACTGACTGATGTCTTTCATCCCCACCATCCTCTACATTTGTTAAGCTACTCCCCGCTAGATGTTCGATCTGGAAGTCGAATTCTTGGAGTATCTCGATCTAGCGTTCTGCATGGTCAATTCTCAATAGAAACCTCCTCCCATATACATATTTGTAGAAGTGCCCTACTCTTTTGAAAACCGCGAACAGTTCCTGCCTTGTGATTGCGCTCTGGTTTACTACGGGTTTTGCTGAACTGATCAATGGCATTATCCAGTCCTTCTTGGATCTGAGATAGAACAGCTCTAAGTCACACGTTACTGGCTTTAGTAGGGGATAGCTCAGAACTGGTTTGTTAACCAAAGCTCCTTTCAGCTTCCTGAACGACTCTTGGCATTCCTCGGACCACTGGAACTGTGTTTGCCCTTCCATAAGTCTGGTCAGTAGTTTGCCAATGTTAGCAAACCCCAGCACATATCAGAGATAGTAGGTGCACAACCCAAGAAAACTTTGTGAATGTCTTTTGTTCAAAATATGCGAGTCGATTATTGCTTTGATCTTCTGTTCATCTACTAACACTCCTTTCACAGCGACAACGTGGCTGAGTTTTCGAACAGATGGCATTTTATGGGCCTCAATTTCAATCCGGAGTTTCTTGTCACAGAAATACTTCCTCCAAGTTTTTTACGTGATCTTCGAACAATCTGCCAACTACAATAATGCCATCGATATGTGCTACACACGACTTCCATGAGAGTCCTAACAGAACCGTCTCCATTAATCTATCGCAGGTGCATTACAGAGTCCGAATAGCATAACGGTAAACTTCCACAAGCCTGATCCGATGGTGAAACTGTCTTTTCTCGGTCTTCTGGAGCCAGTTCTACCGTCCAAAATCCACTCGTCAAGTCGAGACAATCATAGCAGCTGCTAATATGCCTAGGGTGTCGTCTATTTTCGGAATAGGTTACCTATAGTGTTTCACTAAAAGGTACCAAGCGCCAACTCGTCAATTTTGAGATAAGGATACTATACGACTCCAAAAGTTAGTACTCACTTTTAGTAAAAAGATCCAAGTCATCTATTGATAAAAGTTCCGGGTGCCATTTCGATAATTATTGTACAATTTTCAAAAAATATTTGCCTTCATCAAGTTATTACCCAATACCATAATTTGGTGCTTGGTACCTTTCAGTTAAACGCTATCCTGTTCTTCTTTGCTATTAGTTGATGTCCTAAAATGCAGGTTCTGTTATCTAAAGCCATAATAAGCAGATGGCTTCTGCTGTTGACTAGGTTTGTTTGTTTTATATTGCAACCAATTGTTACACATCTTTTTCCTTAGTAACACAATACTGATGAGGACCAAATAGCCTGAAACACGTTTCTATAGTTTGCAGTCTTCCCTGAGGACTTTGTTCAATAAAATCATAGTTATTTATTTATTGTTCCGTCGATATTTCATCCTTCCTTTTTAATAAATACAGAGGCAATTTCACAATATTTTGTGTTGTGTGTGTTGGATGTCTAATTAACTTTTCATTCGAGTTACCTGGGTAAACAATTTTTTGTATTCTGCATATTAAAATGGGTTATCGTCATGACAGAAAAAAACCGCATTTTATATCATGTATAATAGGTATATAAGTAAACAAAATTGTATATCCACTATTAGCACAAATATATTTCTAAATTATCCCGATTTTTATTTCTTTGTCAAATAAGTGTTCTTTCTGATTATTTGATGTTATAATGCTGTTATGGAAGATCAATTTATATCTGTCATCTAGATTTCATTGCAGATGTTAGATTTCTTCTATCTATTTTGGCAATGTGATGAATCAGCGATCAAAAGTAAATGATTTTACATTATTGAAGCTTGAAGTAATTTCGAAGTTTCAACATTTGTTCAAAAATGTGTTTAAACGTTTCATTCCATCTGCTTGGAACCCATCGTTGCAAACTGTAATACACTCTTTCATACACAAACCTTTTACATCCCTTCTAAACAGAAAAAGTGATCTGATACTTCTGTTTGTTATGTGATTAAACATCTTACATCTAAACTACTTTTAACTATTAAAATCTGAATATCTTTTTTCTGCATTAAACAATTTGAATTCTGTAAACACTGTTCGCTAGCCCAGTCCTTCAGCTACTATCTCGTACTTCTTCAAAACATAAGGTTTTCCGCATAAAATCGCTACAGGGTATTATCTGAAACTGTGAAAAATTTCTGAATTTTCAAAAGGATCCCAAATGAAGAAAACATCTTTTTTTCAAATTTGACAGCAGTGGCATGAAGATGAACTCATTACCTCAAGACAGTTTTCGAATTATCTTATTATCTCTTTTGTTCACAGGGTGATCTCAAAAAATTAACTTTTTAGTTTGCAGTCATAACTTTTTTCCTCGTCAACCGAGTTTCAAAATCTCCGGCTCATTTTGAAGCTGAAACTTTAGATGAAAAAATATGAAGATCAGAATAGACTCAAGATGAAGATTGAAGATCAAGGGTTTCCTCAAAGGTGGCCTAAATCTGAAACTCCCTCAAAATCCGGTTGGGAGGAGAATTAAATGAAAATCAACTTGTTTTAGGAATGATCATCCATTCTGAATTCGTCCAGATCTTTCTTGCTGTCGGTAGTCAAGAATTGTGCATGAAAAAACTCAATTGTAACGGCAGGATTTTGAAAAAAAAATAAAATCAACCCATTGTTCGCCTGAAATGCATGGCCCGTAACCAAGGTAACAAGAATCACATCAATGACTGACAAGCTAGGTTAGACGTCAATTTTGATTCGTTTGCAAAAAAAAAATATCATATCGATGCCGCATCTAACGCCCGACCAGCTGGAACTGATTCCACGAATGAAGGAACAAGGATTATCTACCCTCCAAATTGCCAATCTGCTTGGAACAACAGTTAGATCCGTCCAAAGGGCCCACGTCCGAGCTAACGCTGGGGATATTCAGTATCGACCTAGGGGGCCAAGAAGGGGTACAAGAAGAAGAATAACTCCCGCTCAAGACCGCCTTATTGGAAGATTGGTACGGCGGACTCGGACTTGATCGATGCTACGGGAATTCAGGTTTCAAGTCAGACAATCCGACGCCGGATCTACGATCTTGGAGTACACGCAAGGAGACGAGCTGCCTGCCCCTTACTGAAACCTGTACATCGAGCAGCAAGACGGTTATGGGGGGAAGAACATCAAAAGTGGGGAATAGCAGAGTGGAATAGGTGTATGTTTACGGATGAGAGTAGGTTCAACTTGTTTCGAAAGGATGGTCGTGTGTTGGTTTGGAGAGGGAGGAATGAAAGGTTTTTGGAAGGAAATATGGAGGCGAGGGTGGCTTTTGGAGGTGGAGGAGTGACTATGTGGGGTGGAATATCGATGAATGAGAGGAGTGAATTGGTGATTCTGAGAGGAGAGAGTATGAACGGTGAGAGGTATAGAGATTTATGTATGAGAGAAATCGTGGTCCCTTACGCCGCAAATATCGGCAACAACTTTCTTCTCGTTGATGACAATGCGAGACCGCATAGGGCTTACACTGTCAACGAGTTTTTGAGGGATCACGGTATTGAGCGAATGAACTGGCCGCCTTTCTCTCCGGATATGAATCCGATGGAACATGTCTGGAGTCGTATGAAATTGAAATTGAAAGAAAGGGAAGGGCGAATGGAAAATTTGGATGACTTGGTGAATAAGGTACAGCAAGAATGGACAGCTGTACCACAGGAGTTCATTGATAGTCTGATAGACAGCATGCCGGAAAGGGTCAATGAAGTAATTGCCAAAAGGGGAAGGCCCACTAAATACTGAATATCATACATATTTTTTAATTCTAATGTTATCCAAGTTATTTTCTCTTTGTTGTTGTTCAATAAAAACTCAATAAAACTTGTTTTCTTGTTCTTGCTTACTAACACGATTAATGCTTCACGATTGAGAAAAAAACCGCTAATGTGGAATGAGCTTCAGCTGGTCAGGCTTGTCAGTCACTGAATGTGATTCTTGTTACCTTGGTTAAGGGCCATGCATTTCAAGCGAACAATGGGTTGATTTTACTATTTTTTTTTTTTCAAAATCCTGCCGTTACAATTGGGTTTTTTCATGCACAATTCTTGACTACTGATAGCAAGAAAGATCTGGGCTGGGACTCTGTTTCTGGGACTTCTTATTTCGCATAGCGAAGCGAAGCGAAACGAAGCTAAACGAGGCACACGCTATCACTTTCTGACTATCGCTATACGAAATAAGTTACAGAGTCCCAGCCCATGGACGTATTCAGAATGGATGATCATTCCGAAAATAAGTTGATTTTCATTTAATTCTCCTCCCAACCGGATTTTGAGGGTGTTTCAGATTTAGGTCACCTTTGAGGAAACCCTTGATCTTCAATCTTCTTCTTGAGTCTATTCTGATCTTCTTATCTCTTCATCTAAAGTTTCAGCTTCAAAATGAGCCGGAGATTTTGAAAATCGGTTGGCGAGGAAAAAAGTTATGACTGCAAAACCAAAAAGTTAATTTTTTGAGATCACCCTGTAAACGAAAGAGACAATAAGACAATTCGAAAAATGTCTTGAGGTAAAGAGTTCATCTTCATGCCACTATTTGAAAAACAAATGTTTTCTTCATTTGGGATCCTTTTGAAAATTCAGAATTTTTGCACAGTTTCAGATAATACCCTGTAGCGATTTTATGCGGAAAACCTTATGTTTTGAAGAAATACGATATTATAGCTGAAGGACTGGGCTAGCGAACAGTGTTACAGAATTCAAATTGTTCAATGCAGAAAAAAGTGATTCAGATTTTAATAGGGTCAAAATTTTGGGGTGCCCGAAATTAGTGTTGAGTAGTTTATTATAAATTATTGAATTTTTGATAAAAGTACATTTAGGCCTTAGGGATCAGCTATTTCAATTCATTACTGTTTTGTAATATGATCAGAAGAACTACTTAAATTTTATTTTTATGTTTGTGTGTCAAACAGAGAGTTTCAAGTATGAAAATTGCAACAACTGTTGAAATTTTATGTTTTAAAACAGAGGTCCACATGAATCCCGATACTTTGCTTTGCATAAATATCACAGAGCACGCGTCTGCAAAATTAGAAACATTCTGAAATCGATAACCACAGCAAACTCCCCAAAATGCTATTTCATACCGTAAATGTGATTAAATAAGAGTAGGTACAGGTTTTGGAAGTTGAAAATCCTAATTCATTCGATAGAAATCTCACTGCATAACAAGCAGAAGAGAGCTTTTTACATAGAATTTCAGTGTGCTGCTCAAATTTTAATGAACTATCAATATATAGACCTAGGAACTTCAAACCTAATTTATTTTCAAAAATATTATTGTCCAACGGTATATCTTCAAGGTGACATCTGAAGAAAATCTAGTTAGTTTTCTTGATGTCAAATGACAGTGAATTAGATTCACACCAATATTTTACTGTTTTCAGATCAAATCATATAATTCCATCAAGATCTCTTTTGTCCTTGTGGTGCCAAAATCAGCAGTCATCAGCAAAAACAGTAAATGAACCTGAAATTTCGATAGGATTGCATCTCCTATTTTTTAGCTTCTCTGAAAATCGAACTGCTGGTTGTTGATTAGATTATGGGAGCTCAAAAATTCAGTCATTCTCGAATAATTTCAATAATTTTTGATAAAATAGGTATGAGTGACGTGAGGACGAAAGTTAGATGGATCGTCGATAGCACCACCTTTATATATGGGAATAACAAGAGAAAAGATGGAAAAATGCCATTGGGAAATGAATCATTCATCAAAATAGCAAGAGTACTTAGAGCAGATTCATGAAGATTTTGAAATATTTTTATTTTTATTTTTGATGTCCTTAATTACATCGAAAATCTCATAAATGTCTGTATCACGCAGAGCTAGGTGTTCCTCAACATTAACATCTAGGAGATAACTCAAAAAATCATTTACCTTAAATCTCGATAGGTACTCAATAGGTCAGTTATATGCAATGAAAATAGAATTGGTTCAAATACGGAACCCTGTGGAACTGCACAATTAATACTCTTCAATTCCGAATGTGATGAATTTCTAACTATCTGATTTCAATTAAATAATAATTGAAGCAATAGAGAGTGATTACTCAGTTTTTATTTATCTGAAAACTGAATTGCTGATTAGATAGATGAAAAACAATGCACGTCCGGTTACACCGGAAATGGAAAAGATTTGTTTCGATCGTAATAATGCAGTTTCACTCACAAATCCCAATAGAAAATATGAAATCTCTACTTTGAATTATTACAAAACCACCCTTGGTTTGGGTCACCTGGTGTAGCATTCATACAGGTCTCCATTTGGATTAATAAAACAAATACACTAATGTCATGACTAACTTTGATCATTCAAACTTCTCAGAAATTGTTTTATAGCATGAAAACCTGAAATTTCGGGTTATCAAATGTTATAGAAATGGAAATATTTTCGAAACCTAACAATTTGAACAACATGCCAAATAGTAGATTTGACAAATTCAAATGAAAAAATAGATCTCCAAACTTAATGAAAAAATAGTATTTTTAGTATTTATTTTCTTGAGAAAGACAAATTTCAGAATTCGATATCTACGTTACGTTTCCTTGACAAAATTAAATATTTTTATTCAAGTCTTGTAAACGCAGTGAATCATCACAGGAGAGTGAGAAAAAAGTGAAAATAATTGGACAGACTTTTCAATGGCAACAAATATGTAAAAAAATCTGAATAAATATTTTCTACTTTATCAAACTTCCATAGATTACTTTTTGATGTCCCGATCATAGACACATTCTCTAAACGTTTTTGATTCATTTTTCACTTTTCATGAAACTGATGACAGACGTCAAATCAAAAGTATCGGTTGTCACACAATAAAAACAACAACACAACACAACAAAATACCACTATGATAACGTTGTTGGCCTGAATGCTTCAAATTTATGGTTTTTATTGGTTGCATTCATTTTCCCTTCAACCTTTGTATAGATTTCCTTGAATTACCATTATTTTCTCAATTTCCATTCTGTGGATAGTTAAAATTCCCAAGAAACAAGTTAAAAAGTAAATATTCGTCATTTCTGTATTCTGTAAAGAAATCAAATAACTGCTATTTTACAATGTATCAGATTTCACTATTCAATATACTGAAAGATTTACAGATCAATAGCATGTAGACCACCTACAAAAATACAAATTCTTGGACTAAGTGTTGCAATCTTCACGTCGTCCAAGAACGTCAGCTTTTTTTAATATGTATACAATATACAAACATATTTTTGCTGTCTGCTATGATACAAAATCCAACTTTCCTGCGCAGCACAATTTACTAGTGTAGTGTTTCTTTTGATACAAACATGGGATTATAGTTCTCAATGGAAAACATATGTGTGTTAATATATTTATTGAATAATTCAAAAATTCTTGTAACAACAAAAAACAGGACAAAAAAACGTATTCCCAACAACGATAATTAATTGTAACATTACAAAAATAAAAAATACTTTACACTGAAATTCACATATTCAATCAGCTGGAATCATGCAGGTAACTTTTATCAGATTTCAATTAAATCTACAAATATGATTTAGGAATTCCTCTTGTTCTTCTTCTTAGGAGACTCATCATCATCATCATCATTATCTGAGCTATCACCTGATGACTTCCTTTTACTGCCTTTCTCGGGCTTCTTCTCCTTTTTATCCTTTTTCTTTTCTTCTTCTTTTTCCTCCTTTTCATCATCTTCCTCATCTGTATCCATCTCCTCTTCTTCAGATTCTTTCCCACTGCCTAATTTCTTCTCATACTCGGACACATTCTTTTTTATTTTACTTGCGTCTGGACTATAAGCCCACAGGATAATTTCCATATGTTCTTTCGTGGGCAGATCATCCTTCCACATTTCGGGAGCATCCTCTCCTATCACCTTCAGTAGTTTTTTCAGTTCGGCGTTTCTGACGATGTCCCACGTGGGTTCGTCTTCGCCACTGGAGACGGTCCTGAGATTTTTGTACTCGCCCTTAGCTTTCTTCTTGTAAGCTTCCAGGAACTTTTCGACTAGCTTATTTTCTAATTTGTACTTATCTTTGAGAGGAAGAAGGGCTTCTACTGAGGCAAGAGGCAGGTAAGCTCTATTTTCTTTGGACAAGTTGTTCAGCTCGAATTTCCGGAGCCAAGTCTCGAATATTTCCATGGCATCGTTGATATTTTGGAGTTTATCTTTATCCTTGGTCACTAGAAAAAAAAGAATAGTTAATACATAGTTTTGTGATCGTGACATCACCAATTCAATTAGAACAAAATTTAAATTTCATAGAACTACTTAGTAAGTAGACAAAAATATATGGTATTCAGTGATTACATTTTCACTGCCTTTTCGAATTGAGGCAGTCTTTCATATAATGTACGAGAGAAAATTTAAATTTTATACAACTACTCAGTAAATAGAACTACACAAAAATGTATAGTATTCACTATTCAGTGACTCCTAGTGTATCACTTGATTCAATCATCACTACCTTTTCGAAGTAAAGCAGTCCTTTTGTACAATGTCGGAGATAAAATTTAAATTTCATAGAACTACTCAGTAAGTAGAACTACTTAGTAAGTGGAACCAGGAGCGTTTTACCTATAAGGATTACTAGGCTAAAGCCTCAGGCGCCGCAAATATTAGGAGCGCCTGCAGATCCTAGGAAAATGCCAAGAGTTGGTAGCGTTGAAAACGAAATCGAAGGATTCATCCACCGCCAATTTTTAGCCTCTGGCCTTTAAAACGCCTCTGAATGAAACTAGTTACTGTCTAGACAAAAATGGTATTTAGTGACTTCTAATGTCTCACTTGATTTTCAATGTCTTTTCGAACAATTTTTGAAGTGAGACAGTCTTTTATACAGAGTTTTTCACGGTGGATGGAACATTAGAAGTATCTAGAGATCGAAAAGGTAAAGGTCAAAATTTTGGATAAGCCAAAGTCTTCGATGTTGTTAAAGAAGACCTCATGCATTGGCTTATCCATATGTTGCCCTAGGAGGACCTGAGTCTCCGCAGCTGTGATGTGAGCTATTTGCTGAACGGGTTCCAACTCGTTGACATTATTATTATCATTATTATTTTGAATTGAAATTCCACCAGTTCGGAGGGCGCACTGACTTCATCATTACGCCAATAACCACTTCCCAATACTATGGGGTAAACAGCTACTAGGTCCGGGAATTGTGTGCCCTGAGCAGACGGAATGAATTGAAAGATTCCTGACATTTTGCGACACGCTGGTATGATTTTCAATGTCGAGAGTAGCGAATTCATCACACCGCCAAAAGACCCTATTATCAGAACAACCATTTTTACAGAATGTTCTGGGTAGAGCCTGCGGAGTTCGAAGAGTGAATCTTGATATTCCGTTCGTTTTTTCTCCTCTTTTTAGACGATATTCGTTGCACCAGGAGCCTAAAACTCAATGACGAAAACTGTCTCACTTTCACGGTCGAGACAGACTACATCAGGCTTGTTGACCTGAGAGTGGAGAATGAGTAGTTCCAGTAGATCCGGCACTTCTCAACCTCCACCTCGGACTCAATATCCCCAGGAACGTTGAGGCAACACGGGTGTCTCGTCTATACCGTACGAGTGTCGTAGTTGGTAATACAACGCTCGTAGAGCCGCGTTATAACTGTGCATATAGGCTGAGACCGCATATGCCGGACTTGCTGACAGCAAATGCATAATGGTCTCAGGCGCCTTAAGGCAGGCCCTTCATCTAGTATCAGAGATTGGCTTATTGGAGTTTGCCTGTGCAGTAGCTTATGAGTTGCAGTTTAGATACATACTCACGTATGATATGAAATCCGGCTAGAAGATTTTGGAGAAACATAAAGAACTTATCCCTTTAGAATTTTTCGATATTTCTAGAACCAAGCTTACTTTTGAGTAAATTATTTTCCATCCCTCTGAAGGCACAAAACTATAATGTCGAAATTTAATTTTATCAAAGTATGTGATGAAAGGGATTATCTGTTCTCATTATATGACAGGAGTCAATCATTTTATTTTTCAATAATTTCAAACTGAACGTAATTTATTTGTTCACTTTCAGATTTAGTTTACTATCTGTCCCATTTTACAATTTCAAATTGATTTTATATTAATAGATGAATATATTATTTTATTTTATAATAGTAGATTATTTCATAGTGATTTTTACAGTGATAGATTATGTGGCAAAGCTGAACGTTTATTTGCGAGACAAATAATAATAATTTTTTTCTTTGGTGTTTTGGCATCGACTGCTATGGTCATTAGCCGTGTGTTCTGGATATGCCTTGTTACTAACTCCATACGCCACCTGAGGAGCAGCACTGTTAATTATTAACGCAACAGTGAAACGTGGAGAATTGTTATTTCCAGCCGACAGGAGCTTCAATCATTCAGATTTGCACATCTGAAAATGAAAAAACCCGTAGTGGCTGAAAACCGAACCTGGAACCTCTCGGTCACCAGGCGGGCGCTTGACCACTGCGCTAATTCCCGCCCTACAAATAAATATTATTGGCAAAATTATACTCAATAGGTATAAGCGGGAAAATAGGGTGGAGGCACCGGTAGTTGACCAGCACCCCGTAATTGAACAACTTTTTTCAATGCACAGAAATAAGGAAACTGTAGCGTTTTGATGGTTACTATTTGCATTGTTTATATAGAAGTAAGATAGTCAATGCCTGTGTAATCGGTGTTGGACGCAAACGCGAGTGTCATCTAGCGTGATTAGTTACAAACATGAATATTTGACGTCATTTTAATACAGGTTCCTTCAAAAAACCATGATTTTAATGCTGTCCCATTGTTTCAATCAAGTTACGACATAACTTGGAGGCCAGATCACTGAAGTTACGACATGACTTGGATGCGAGCTCACTATCGCCATCTACATGTCGCATCCATTTTGATCCAATTATAATCCCATAGGGTTGACTAACTATCTTCTATATAAACAATGCTATTTGTTTCATTCATTCAATAATTGGTCCTTTGTCTCGTAGATGTCCCCACGAACCGTAATACGTGTATAGAGAAGTAGGCCACTGTCATGTTCATACATGTTTCCTCTTTGTCTAAAAGTGATTAGTGAACACGTGATGTGACAATAAGCACGGTAAGTAGACCACTTTTATTAATCTTAAAACATCCGTTCATGAACTTTTAATTGGAAACATATTTGATGTACTGGTTGCTGGGTGAATTGAGTTAAATATTTTCACTATATTTACTGTTGAAATTAGTGTTTTTCAATTTTAATTAATGTGGTTAACCACTGGTACGAAATATCTGGTGAATTGCAAGTAATTGACCACTTCGGTCAACTACTGGTGCTTCAAAGAAATCAAACGTCTTGCGTCTCTGTCTGTTTTATAACTTTAGGTATGAGTTGAAGTTAAGTTTTTATTCGAATAATTTCATTATTTCGAGGCGGTTCCAGTAGTTGACCACACTTTTGTTGAGGTCAACTACTGGTTTTTCGCCTTGGTCAATAACTGATACTACATTTGACTTTATTTCTTTTGAACCATAGGTTAAGTAAAACCACTGTATTTTCTAAAATAAATTGGATGAAGAGGTTTTTTAAATATACCATGGCACAATTGCAACAGGCTCTGAGCGACATTACCAATATATGCAAAATTCGGCAAGCAGAGAGGATATATGGAGTATCGCATGCCACTTTAATTAATACTTTGAAAATTTCACTCAACATGACAGAAACAAAAAAAAGTTAAAAAGAAAGTCAATAAAGCAATAGAAAGCTCGGAAAGTAAATATGGGGAATGGCAGGAGAGTGGATCAAGTCTAGATGATATTACAGAACATTTCAGCAGTGATAGTGAAGATGCACCACATGCCAATGTAGTGAAGAAACTGAAGAAAGATATTGTGGTGGGTGACTTTTATATGGTTGCTTTCCCAGGAAAGAAAACGTACCATAACTATGTTTGATCTGTTCAAAATATTTATGACATGGGTAAGGTTGAATGAAGTACATGCTTTCACTCCAATAGAAGAAAGCAAAAATGTTTTCAATGATTTTGAAAACATTTTAATATATAAGTGTTGTAAATGCCGAGCAACTTGTGAAGAAACTAGAACACCCAAGTGTTGTAACAACTGGAAATCGAATCAAATATAAAGATGACATTTGAACATTTTCAAAATTTTAGTTTAAAAATGAGTTTTTTTTTTTCAAACAAAAATCATAAAAATTATTCAATAAGTTTACTTACAAATATGTTTTATTTCATTTTATCAAGTGGTCAACCACTGGGTCTAACTGTGGTCAAATACTGGTTCTATCTGGTCAATTACTGGTGATTCATGACTTTTATTATTCTTTATTTTTTTTTCCAAAAATTCACGCTTTTCAGAATATTGTAAATGATATTTAGAATCCCAAAACTTGGTTCTTCTTGTATGTATTTTTAATTTTCATGAAAAGTTGACGGTTTAATTACTATAACCCATTTTGTGAAAGAAAACTCTTAACCGGTCAATTACTGGCGCACTCACCCTACATGGTTTCAAAATTAACTGACGAATAGAAAGAAGTATATGGTGTTCCAAATTAAGTCGGCATCATTACCAACTCCGTTATTATTGATGCTACGAATTCGGTTAAATGGGCAAACTAGTAGCATTTTTATTGGCCTTCTCGATTCCGAAAACAAAAAAAATTGACAGTCGCGTTTTCAGAATATTTCATAAAATGATATTTTTTTCAATGGAACACCCTATATTTTTTCATGCATTTCGATTCGTAATAACATTCTCAACAACAAATCTCCTTTGACTTTTTTTCGTAAAGGTGAAAATAATACAGTTTTATTAATAGGAACCATTTTTAACAAACGGATTTGATAAAGCGCTATAAAATATCGAGTAAATGTTCAAAAACACCGCCTTCTTGTTGAACACATATTTGGGCCCTTCTATTGACACTATACGTGTAGCATTCAACACAGTTCGGCCAACAATTCTATTAATTATAGTTTCAATATAATTTTTCAGTTCATCTACATTATTATGTTTTATTTGGTACACCTCATTTTTCAGAAATTCCCAAAAATAAAAATCTAGTGGTGTCATGTCTGGTAAACAAGGGGGCCACTTAACAGGACCATTTGTAGCAATCCGTCTGTTTCCAAAACAGCCTCGCAGCATTCTTTTTACGCCACTGACATTAAGTGCTGGTGCTCTATCCTGCTGAAAATAGATCAACTGACGAGCCTCCAGATCAAGATCATCGAAAAACTCTTCCAACACTCTTGTTAATAAATTAATGTAACGAGATCCGTTCAAAGAACCATGGTAGAAAAATGGACCGATAATTCTGCCTCTAAATAAACCACACCAAACATTAATACTAAATCGTCTTTGCGGATTGTGGGAATGGACTAGAAATGGATTATGTCTACTCCAATAATGGAAATTCTTTCTATTATACATCTCAAGATTTGAAAAATTAGCCTCATCGCTCCATATAATATTTCTTAGAAGTTTGGATCTTGTCTGCATTTATTAATAAACCACCGACAAAACCCCAATAGTCTATCAGGATCACCAGGTTCTAGTGTTTGCACTGGTCTTAACTTATGCGGAGAAATCTTAATTTTCTTCAGAATTCGTTGAATACCAGACAGTGGAACAGCTATTTCTCTAGATAAATCTCTGATTATTTGGATATACCTCAAAATAGGATAAAACGTCAATTTCTGTATCTTTCGATATTACAAAACGTTTTTTAGTTCTCCTCTTCTCAAAAACTTTTTCATTGTTTCTGAATCGACGATGAGCACAGCAAAAAAACGCCGATTATGTAATTCACGATTGGGGAACGAATTGCTTTAGTGTTAGAGTGCTCTTACACTATTTTTCTGGCAAACCAAGTAGGATTCTAACATATCACATTTTTCTTGATGGGAAAACGACATTTTGAAAAATATTCGAACAGTAGTTGACAGTTCCAATAATTTATGACATTGTCATGATATACTTGAGAATATTTCACAAATAGTATTTCAACAAAGTTTCAAGGCAACTTGATTGCTCATAATAATTATGTTTTATCGAATCAAACACATTTCTTCCAACCACATTCATATGACCCTCCAGTATTTTCTGTTCTGTACAAAAACGGCTTCAAAGTTATCATTACAGCAGACATATTCTGATTCACAAAATAAATGCAGCTAGCAGAATGGCTTTAAGATGGAGTTGGCAATGGTGCCGACTTAATATGGAACACTCTCTACATTAGTTAATCGTATTGGCAGTTCTACGCGGCTACGGTAGACTAAGGTGCTGAAGACACGATCCTGATAGGCCCTTATGAATCCCTTGAACCCCGGCTTCAGCCCACTTGAACTAAGAAAGGCGTAGGTCAAGTTTTTGGATGAGCCCAGGTCTTCGACGTTCCTGAAGAAGACCCCATGCATAGACTTATCCCTGTGCAGCTGCAGCAGAACTTCATTTTCCGTAGCCTATATATGGGCTTTTTGCCGAACGGATTCCAACTCGGTGACGCTGTTTGGTGTCGAAAATGAGACCCAGTTCATCTGCTGCCTTGAAGAGAAATGCTCCAATCCCTGCGTTTTCGTGGTCACGGACCAAGCAGAGAAGGGAATCCAAACTCTTGACGACTTCAGAGGTTCCATCCAATACCATTCTGTTCTGAAGACACTCAAAAGTCCTCGGCCTCCTTGTTGGCGGGAGAGATATAACCGAGGAATGGGCGATTCAAGATAAAAACTCCAGGAGAGTCATGTGCTCTGAGCAGACGAAGTGAACCAAGGCTGACGGCCTTCTGCATTCGTGCCGCTAAGATTTCTGCCATTATTATTATTATTATTATCTACAAAAGTGGCACTTGGACACTAGGGGATTTTAACGGTTTATCAATATTCAAAAGAGACATGTTTGTATTGAAAACAATTACTTGTTGGTAGATGTAAGACACGAAACGTCGTACCGATTATTTATTGGTACTATTGTATCAAATTTTAAAATAGCATATTTTCTGTACCTATAACTCGAGAAGGGCGAAGGTCCCTGTAGCATTTTTCAACAAATGAAATGCTTTTCAAAATAGTTAAATTTTTGCCTATTTAATCATGTTTGTATCTATTACGGTTTAACACATAGCAATGTATAACCACATAAAAGAAACAGATTGTATAAGAATTTTTGATCATTTCACAAAAAAGTTATAATATAAAAATTAGGTTTATCAAAATTAAAAATATTCAGTTTATTTTTTAAATATTGTCGATATCATCAGCTTTTTTTCTTTGTAGAATATTACTGGCCCCAACATTACACAATTTGTCCCAGTTCAACCAATTTTATCAAATCTCAATAAAGTAAAATTTGATGTAATCCCAATACATTTCGAAGTCAACATGTATTCCGTCTTGGTATCTTATGTACTGTATTATGTTGTGAGTCATCCAAGCGTTTGAGTTTTATAAATTGCCAGATTCACATATTTAATTTTGGCATTATTCCAGTCTCTCATGACTTCTTTTCTATATAATAATTAATAATAAAGCTATATACCATTTGAAGTAAACCAAAATTATGGACTTGGCTTTACCCTAAAATATGTCTCCCAGAGGTATTGTGAAAATAACATGACACGTCGATGAAAAACACGATCTACAGGGTGATTCAAAATTACCTTCAGTATCGTATAAGGTTCACACACACGGTTCAGCTATTTTTTCACTTTGATTTGATAATAAAGTGACATAGAGAACACTTTCGAAGAAACGTTTTATGAAATTTTTAAGACCTATAACTTGAAATGGAATTTGACATTTCGTTTATCGCAGCAATCGCATCAACTTGCATTTTTCATTGGTACTAAAATGAAGCGGGAAATGGCTGTTTTGTTTCTACGAAGCTATATTTGGGACTAACTATACAGAGTGCCAAAGATAAGGATGAACAGCATGGAGATCTCGGTAACCGTAAGAGTTACACAGGTCAAATGGGCAAAAAGTTGCGCAATTAGGGAGTCAATAAATAGATGATTTCCCAAAAATATTGTGTACTTCCGGAGAAATTCAGAAATTTGGCGATTTGATTTTAATTTTTTTCTGAGGTTTATTTGAAAAGTGCAATTTCTCATTGCCACTTTTTTACCTCTACAAAATGGCGTTCACAAAATCTCCGTACAACGTTTCGTTTGGAAGAAACCATCATCAACTTTGATTTTTTAATTATTGGCACGAAAAAAATGTACACCCTGTAGGACATAGCTTTTTTATTGCGAATACAACGACGTACGACACTATAAGGTTTCCTATAGTTTTATTCAGAAAAAATGCGTTTTCCAACATAATCTAATATTTAACTAACAGAAACTAAAATAATAAGAACTAAGAAGGCAAGAACTATTGTTAATGATTGTAAATAGTAAGAGCTATAGCATATATTCAAACAGATTACCTCCGTTTGTAGATATAAGTATGCCCGTCTCACTGTGTAATCTACAACACGATTCAACATTTCAGGGGTAAATTGTGAAAGGCTTTCGCGGCCATCGTCACTTACATGGTGGTTCTTCGGGTTGTAAGGCTAACGAGTGGTTAGCATTTTCAAGAGATATTTTCAAGTTTCTGATTTCTTAATTCGCTGTCAAATGCTTGACATTTGTTATACTTTGTCTCAATAAATACCTGTGATTTGACGTTCTTACTTCTGATTGGTCCATAGCGTTAGCTGACATCATAGAATCGTTCGTACCGTTATTTTGTGGGTAGGGAGCTAATTGAGAATTTTTGAGAACTGGAATCCAAACCTTGTTCAATTGTAGTCCTTCTTCGGTTCTGTTGAAGTTGTTGTGGTGTTTCTGAATTTCAATTGCTTCCCGGAAGAGTCTTGGGTAATAGGCATATGTTGAAGGGATGACTTGGGTTTCTTCAAATTTCATTCTATGGTTATCGTTGTTGAGAGTATGTTCTGCGACAGCGGACTTTTGTGTGTGCCATAACCGACAGCAAGCCTTGTGCTCTTTGATTCTTGTTTTAATGGAGCGGTTCGTGGTTCCGATATAAACGCTGCCACAGGAACATGAAATACGATAAACCCCAGAAGAGCATGGTACATCTCGTTTGTCCTTCGCTGATCTAGTGGTCTTTCAATTTTTTTGAAGATTTATAAACGGTTTTAATCTCATATTTTCGTAGATTCTCTGGGAACATATGGTAAGAATGCTTTTCTTTTTTCGGTGTTGGTTTGACTACTACTTGGTTCACTGGATGGACAGTCATTTGGTCTACTATTGATTCTTCCGTCTCTGATTTCTCTTCTATTTTTCATACACCTCTCAATATCTCTTTCTTTGTACCCATTAGAAAGAAGAGCGTTCTTTAGATGTTTCAGTTCAGCTTCCAGGTATTCAGGTTCGCAAATCGATCAACTAATGTCTTGATTACACCTTGTTTTTGGCACGGATGATGGTTTGAGGTATTGTGGAGATATCGATCGGTGTGTGTTGGTTTTCTATATACCGGATGCCCCAGACGTCTTTCCTTTCGAGAAATGAGAACGTCTGAGAATGCCAGTTTTTTCTCATTTTCAATTTCCATGGTGAATTGAATATTCGGGAGTATGTCATTGATATGGTTTAGGAATTCATTGAGTATTTCTGGTACATGGCTCCAAATTATAAACGTATCATCTACATATCTTAACCATACCTTGGGTTTTAAATTTGCAGTTTCAATTGCCTTTTCTTCTAGTTTTTTCATGAAGAAATTAGCAATAACTGGGCTAAGTGGGCTTCCCATTGAAACACCATCTAATTGCTCAAATATTTTGTTATTGAAAATGAAATGATGTTAAAAGCATATTTTGAAGAGATTAGATAAATCACTTGGGAAAAGTAGTTCAATTTCCCTCATGTCTTCATCTAACGGGACCTTTGTGAACAAAGCTGACTAGAACGTCAATTTGGATCAATGGTAATCTCTTTGGTCTTTTCGATGAAATGTGTGGAATCTCTTACATAGGAAGAAGTATTACCAATGTGTGGCTGTAGTAGCGTGGATAAATATTTCGCAAGTTCATAGGTTGGGGATCCAATGGTGTTGACTATTGGTCGGAGCGGCACGTTGGTTTTGTGAATTTTTGGTAGACCATACAGCCTAAGAATGAGAGCCTCACTTCTACACCGTCCAAATTGTAAATCGCTCTATCAAATCTTCTTCATTGGATGACAACACCAAAAAACAAAGAAAACATGAATCGAATGACATGCGCCATATAGTTTGTCAGGCCTCCAGAGGGTAGTAGAGGGGGTGTTTATAGGAAGTTATTTAATAACTTTTCCAAATGAAAGAGTACCACATTCAGTTTTTAGTATGTGTTTCATGAAGAAAACATGAATCGAATGACATCTCCCATGTAGTTTGTCAGGCCTCCAGAGGGTGGTAGAGGGGGTAGTTTATAGAAAATTATTCAGTAACTTTCCCAAATGAAATGTGTTCCATGAAGGAAAACTGAATTGATCGACATACCCGCTATAATTTGTCAGGCCTCTTGGGGGTAGTTGAGGGGGTAGTTTCTAGAAAATGAATCAATAACTTTCCCAAATGAAACAGCACCGCATTCTGTTTTTGGTTCTTTCACATTGCTTCATTCATATTCGAACCAAACGCAAAATTTCACTTTTAATTTATTGAAATAAATAACATTTATGAACACGAAACAAGAAAAGCAAATTCTTTGAGCCAGAAGCAACTTTGGAACAAAATCAATATATCATGATTATATAGCGACAATTCACTATCGAATAAAATAAAAAAGCGTCAATTTTTAAGAACAATTCATAATTCATTATCATAATTTTTTCTCAGCCAATACTTTGTTTTACTAGATGTCTGTCCAACTATTTTGAATTCAGTCCACGTGGATATCTTTTGTTTAATTGATTTATTAATTGTCTGTTTTGATTCTATAATATTGGTATTTTTTTATATAAGTAGGGTATTCTGTTTTTTCTTCTAGCGCTACTACAAACAAAACTGTTTCTTCGGATAACAAACTACTACCACTATTTTCGAACTCCGAAGAGGGAAAAGAAATCTGTAGTTCACAATGAGCTTATGACAAGAGGCATAAGATGTCCGGAGGACTGCTCTTTGCTAATATCCTATACAATAGGAAAAGTTGGATCGAAAATCCATCAGAAAACAACTACTTTCCTGGCTAATGCCACGACGAACATTGAATTACATCTGATGAAATTTCCGTGCAGAGTTCCTACAAGGTTATCTCTGCAATTGCTTGGTTGCATGGGAATGATCATAGAAACATTCGGACCACCTATATATCGATTTCGGAGTGTTGCTCCTCATCAGTATAGGGTAGGTCTAGCAGTCAATAACTAATGACTGCAACGAATGAATCGACGACCATTCCCATTTAAATACCGAAACTGAGACCGCGCCCGCACAGTGGATTAACTCCAAACTGCGAGCGCCATCCCAGCGCCGGAAGTCCAACCAAACAATATCAAATTTCATCAGATGTAATTCAATGTTCGTCGTGGCATTAGCCAGGAAAGTAGTTGTTTTCTGATGGATTTTCGATCCAACTTTTCCTATTGTATAGGATATTAGCAATGAGCAGTCCTCCGGACATCTTATGCCTCTTGTCATAAGCTCATTGTGAACTACAGATTTCTTTTCCGTTTCATATACGGTCTTGACGATCGTGGAGCACGGATATTGTTTGGTTGGACTTCCGGCGCTGGGATGGCGCTCGCAGTTTGGAGTTAATCCACTGTGCGGGCGCGGTCTCAGTTTCGGTATTTAAATGGGAATGGTCGTCGATTCATTCGTTGCAGTCATTAGTTATTGACTGCTAGACCTACCCTATACTGATGAGGAGCAACACTCCGAAATCGATATATAGGTGGTCCGAATGTTTCTATGATCATTCCCATGCAACCAAGCAATTGCAGAGATAACCTTGTAGGAACTCTGCACGGAAATTTCATCAGATGTAATTCAATGTTCGTCGTGGCATTAGCCAGGAAAGTAGTTGTTTTCTGATGGATTTTCGATCCAACTTTTCCTATTGTATAGGATATTAGCAATGAGCAGTCCTCCGGACATCTTATGCCTCTTGTCATAAGCTCATTGTGAACTACAGATTTCTTTTCCGTTTCATATACGGTCTTGACGATCGTGGAGCACGGATATTGTTTGGTTGGACTTCCGGCGCTGGGATGGCGCTCGCAGTTTGGAGTTAATCCACTGTGCGGGCGCGGTCTCAGTTTCGGTATTTAAATGGGAATGGTCGTCGATTCATTCGTTGCAGTCATTAGTTATTGACTGCTAGACCTACCCTATACTGATGAGGAGCAACACTCCGAAATCGATATATAGGTGGTCCGAATGTTTCTATGATCATTCCCATGCAACCAAGCAATTGCAGAGATAACCTTGTAGGAACTCTGCACGGAAATTTCATCAGATGTAATTCAATGTTCGTCGTGGCATTAGCCAGGAAAGTAGTTGTTTTCTGATGGATTTTCGATCCAACTTTTCCTATTGTATAGGATATTAGCAATGAGCAGTCCTCCGGACATCTTATGCCTCTTTTCCTAAGAGGGGGTTAATTCGATTTTTTTATGGTGGCACAAAAACATATGTTTTGAACAATCATAATCTACAGTTTCGATGAAATAATTCCATTGGAAACCTTCGGTCAACAAAGTTTTTTTTAAATTCTCATGAATAAACTACCCTTATGAGAAAGCTGATCCGAAAATTTTCTATGATAGCACAAAAAGTATGTTCCGAGCAAACACAATCTACCGTTACAAAGATATATCTTTACTGGAAACCCCCGGTCTTTTTTTGGAGAAAAATACAAGAAAAAACTACCCTTTATGTTGGAACTGATCTCAATTTTACCTATGGAAGCACAAAAAGTTAATTTTGAGCAAACATAATTCATTTTTTCAACGGAATAACTTCACAGGAAATCGTAGGATAGCAAAGTTTTTAAAAAATTACGAGAAATAACTACCCTTATGTGAGGGCTGATCCGAATTTTTTCATGGTGGCACAAGAAGTATATTCTGAGTAATCGCAATTTAATGTTTTAATGAAATAGCTTCACTGGAAACCCTCAGCAACAAAGTTTTTGAAAAAATCACAGGAATAAACTACCCTTACGTGAGATAGCTGATTCCAAGTTTTGCTATAATGACAAAAAAAGTATATACAAGTATATTCTGAGTAATCGCAATTTAATGTTTTAATGAAATAGCTTCACTGGAAACCCTCAGCAACAAAGTTTTTGAAAAAATCACAGGAATAAACTACCCTTACGTGGGATAGCTGATCCCAAGTTTTGCTATAATGACAAAAAAAGTATATACCTACCAAGCAATTTTCTGTTTCAATGAAAACTCTTCACTGGAAACCATCGATCAGCATAGTTTTTTTTTAACGTATAAACTACCCTTATGTGGGGGGCTGATTCCAATTTTTGCCATGGTGGCATATAAAGTATGTTTTGATAAATCATAATTTATAGTTTCAAAGAAATATCTTCTCTAGAATCCACCCTTATGTGGGGGCTGATCCCAATTTTTTTTCATTGTGGTACAAAAGTATATTCTGAACAATCATAATTTACTGTTTCAATAAAATATCTTCACTGGAAACCCTCGGTTATTAAACTTTTTTAAAAAATCACAAGAATAAACTCCCTTTATGTGGGGGCTGATCCGAATTTTTCTGTGTTGATACAAAAAGTGCTTTTGGAGAAATCATAATCTACTGTTCCAACAAAATATCTTCACTGAAAACCCCCGGTCAGCAAAGTTTTTCGAAAATTTATATACAGGGATAAGCTACCCCCAAATGAATTTTGAATATGGCGTCAAAAAAATTAGAGTGAAGTTAGCCACACTTTTCTGGCCACAGTTTCTGACTTAGGATATTTCCTGTCCACACTTTCTGACGTGGAGGATGTCGAATGTGGGAAAAGACAGAGAACGTCCGCGGTGTTGCCATATCAATTATTTGTACAAAAATGCTCAGAATCAGTTTTCTGGGATAATTTTATGACCAAAGGGGTATTGACGGTATTGTAAAATTTCTAGAAAGTATGATAACGTGTTGGATATTATCACACCATCCCGAATGGAAAATAAAACGAAAATACTGTGCCAAAGTAGACATCATGAAGGGTAAGTAAAAACAAGGGTAAATTGATTCTTATTTCGCCACAATGACATAAAATGTAATTATAATTCGACGCCTTCAATATTCTACCAGAAATATTCCGAGATGAAAAATTAAATGGAAGGATCAATTTCTTTGGCCTGAAAAATGTTGGAAAAATGGATATTGAATTTGGATTCTGTCATTAAACGACACGAAATATTCATCAACATTCGATAGAATGTTGAAAAATGCATAATTTCATTTGGATTCCTTCCGTAAACTACCCGAAATGTTCAGTGTATCAGAAATCTGAAAACACATTCGATAGAGGACGTTTAGGAAGATATATATACAGGGTCAAATGAATTTGTTTGGCCGGAAATGTGATGAAAAATTCGCAATTTCATTTGGATCCCATAAGTAGTAATCTCTGAATATTTCGGGTACTTTACTGATGGAATCCAAATGAAATTGCGACTTTTTCATCACATTTCCGGCCAAACTAATTCATTTGACCCTGTATATATACTTCCCTGAACGTCCTCTATCGAATGGTGTTTTCAGGGGTAATATAATAAGTGGTATGATTATTACCGATAATTTTTTGGAATATTAATGAATTGCAATCCCAAAGCTGAAAATACAACGAGTCCGCAGGACGAGTTGTATTTTCTTGCATTGGGATTGCCAATGAATTGATATTCCAAAAAATTATAGGTTATTAATCATACCACCAATTATATTTAGGACGACAATATATCGATTTGAAAATTGTTGAATTGCCTGGTAATTGATTCTTTATTTCTGGCCGTATTCAACGGAATACTCTTTTCCACTGCTTCATCTATGATACCAGCCATTTGTCCCCAACGATCGCTCATATAGATTAAGAAATATAACTAGTCAAAAGACAAAGATTTGACGTTTATACTTTAAATCATTATTTTCACTTGACAGCTAGTAAAACAGAAACTAAGCAGGTTTATCACCGTGAAAATACAGCGACAAGCTATATATTCACTGTAATTCCGATTCTATTGGCTGAATTTCAAAATTTGAAATAGACTGATTGGTTGTTAAGCAAGGATATATATTGTCAAAATTATGTTACTCTGAACATTTGGGGTAGTTTACTGATGGAATCCAAATGAAATTGTAACTTTTTCAACAATCTATCGAATGGTGATGAATAATTCGTGTCGTTCAATGACGGAATCCAAATTCAATATTCACTTTTCCAACACTTTCCAGGCCAAAGAAATTTATTTGTTCCTTCCATTTAATTTTTCATCGGATACTATTTCATTTATTTTTTCAACTCGGAATATTTCTGGTAGAATACTGAAGGCGTATGTCATTGTGAAGAAAAAAGAATCAATTTACCCTTGTTTGTACCTACTCTTCATATGATGTCTACTATGGCACAGTTTTGACAGTTTTCGTTTTATTTTCCATTCGTGATGGTGTGATAATATCCAACACATTATCATACTTTCTAGAAGTTTCACAATACCGTCAATACCCCTTTAGTCATCAAATTATCCCAGAAAACTGTTTATGAGCATATTTGTACAAATAATTGATATGGCAACACCGCAGACGTTCTCTCTCCTATCCCACATTCGACATCCTCCACGTTAGAAAGTGTAGCCAGGAAATATTCCAAGTCAGAAACGGTGGCCAGAAAAGTGTGGCTAACTTCACTCTAATGTCAAAAAGGTATTCCTCAATAGATATCTTTTCTGCATAATTATTTTGATACTGGCAGTTCAAATCTGAAATCAACGAAATATTGGTCGAAATATTGGTCGTGCCTATTTTACTGAACAATCCCTAGCGGAATGGGTAGTGAATGATAAAATGTTGTTCTCAAATTGCATATTTGATTCAAACTAAGGACAACAAATATGCCTTTATGATTTTTTCCCGAAAAAAAACCTCTTGACTCCACTTTACTCTTGTGATTTTTCGGAAAAATTTGCGGAATGGGCAGTACATGACAAAATATTTTACTCAAATTGCATATTTGTTGTCCTTAGTTTGAATCAAATATGCAATTTGAGAACAATATTTTGTCATTTACTACACATTCCGCAAATTTTTCCGAAAAATCACAGGAGTAAAGTGGGGTCAAGAGGGTTTTTTCGGAAAAAATCATAATGGCATATTTGTTGTCCTCATTTCGAATCAAATATGCAATTTGAGAACAATATTTTGTCATTTACTACCCATTCCGCAAATTTTTCGAATTTTCCCGAAAAATCACAGTAGTAAAGTGGAGTCAAGGGGGTTTTTTTCGGAAAAAAAATTATAAAGGTATATTTGTTGTCCACAGTTTGATTCAAATATGCAATTTTTTGAAAAATATTTTGTCATTTACTACCTATTTCGCAAATTTTTCCGAAAAATCACAAGAGTACAGTAAGGTCAAAGGGGTTTTTTTCGAGAAAAAAATTTTATCGGCATGTTGTCCTTAGTTTGAATCAAATATGCAATTTGAGGAAAATATTCTGTCATTTACTACCCATTCCGCAAATTTTTCCGATAAATAACGAGAGTAAAGTGTGGTGAAGGGGGTTTTTTTCGGAAAAAAGTTTCATGGGCATATTCTTTGTCCTCATTTTGAATCAAATATGCAATTTGAGAAAAATATTTCGTCATTTACTACCCATTCCGCAAGAAATCCTTCAGTCAGTAAAATAGATTCTCCCCGAAATATTATATTCCGGTCAGCAAAGTATTTTTTCCCAACTGATTCTAACGAAGTTGAAATTTATCTGAGCTATTCCGATAGGAGGACTTTCGCTTCGTTACAATGACTGTACATGAGGAAGTGTCTACCGAAAATTTAAAAATATCTCAAATCGTCATTTTTACAAAAAAAAACATTTCAGCGTAGCGACAACACTGCTAGCGCCAATTGTTTTGAACAGAACACTTTAACAATCACTGTTTGAATTAGTTTCAATTATTGGTACCGATTAGGCAGATGTCAACAGCTTGACTCCACATTTGTCATAGTTTGTAAACACCTCGCGAATGAAAATTTTAAATATACAAAAAACTATTCGTAGTCGCCTGGTAGACGATACAAACGCGAACTCAATTTTTGTCACTGGCGCAAAGTACTTACATGTCAGCGTTCTTTTTGCTCTGCCGATCAACCCCTTGATCGCCAGTCTTTGATAGTCTGGATCTCTACCCTCTAAATTTTTAATTGTTTCTTCGGCCTTGTCCTTATCTTTGAATCCCAAACCGGGAACGGTATCAGGCTTAGCTTCAGACATCGCTAAAAAGAAAACTCGTTAAATTCACCCGCAAAAACCACAAAACAACAACTTACCCAGAGATTTTTAAATATGTGCTATTTTCTATTCAACAAGGTGGCGATTGAAGTTATAACTTGGCGGTCCGGTCTTTAAATTCGAATACAATTCGGAATTTCAGGTTTATAGCGGCATAGTTCGGTTTGAATAATAGTCGAGCGGACCACGGATACTTCTAAATATACACACGGAATAGGAAGGTCATGTTCGCAACTGCTCTGGGGTTCGAGTGTTATGGAGATGACCAAATATCTAAACTGAGTAGTTACGTCATGGCCGGTATTGTCGATGTTCTTGCGCTTGCCGTGTAAATATTTCAGTAAGCATTTGATTGCTAAATTGATGTATTTACACACAATATTGGAAAAGTGGGCGAAACGATCAAATGTTAGGTACCCGTAAGTTTCGAATTAAGATCTAATAACAGGGCCGCGCCTGGAACATTTGGCGCCCATGTGCCATTCGTTTAATGATGCCTATATATCGCGTTCCAAAATTACTGACACTACTGGTGACAGTCAACAATAATGGATCAATAGGCACCTATCAAATCTAGTAAAATACTGGAAATGGAATAATGACGGAACAGATAACAGCCAGTAAAATATCACAGAGACATATTGTATATTTTCTACAGATAATTTAACTGATTTTACTGACTACCTAAAATCGTTCATAAGAAACGTCAGTTTTGGCAGTTTTATATCGAATAAATGGGAATAACTGTTCGCTAGTGGATAGGGTAAAATGGGAATACCGGCTATGAGGGTAAAAATCGGCCAACAGACATTGGGGTCTATTCTGTAACACTTCCGTTAATATTTAGACGCCTCTAAAATTTTGGTGGTTATTAAAATTATATTCGTATTCACTAAGTAGTTTTCCATTAAAATTTTTGTGGATTCCCTTAAAATTGCCCTCTAAAACCAGAGTTATTTAGAGGGGTGTGAAATGTGGATTGTTTTTAATAGCGGCAACAAAAAATGGCATATTTTGATGTTATTGGTGAAGCAATGGTTGAGGAAATCGTTGAAAACGAAGATAGGTATTTAGTAAATAGCATCTCTTCAAAACCTATATAATACAAGTAAAAAAAAAAAGATATGAGTGATCCATTCAGTCTTCCTAACAGGTCATTCAAAAGTATCTTCCGATTCAATAAAGAAGTGGCGAGAATAATTATTGAGATGCTTGGTCAGCATATGCAACAAGGAGAAAGAAATACTGCAATACCAGTTCATTTGAAAATTCTTGCAAGTCTGCATTTTTATGCTACAGGGGGCTATCAATTAACCACCGGACAGGGTCACAGTTTTGCGTTAAGCCAGTCGAGCATGAGTAGATGCGTGGAGGAAGTCACTAATATTTTCAATACTGAGCTACTACCCCATTGGATTAAATTTCCTCGTACTGAGATTGAGAGAAATGAAGTGAAAAACGGATTTATGCGAAAATATAACTTTCCCCAATGTTTAGGAGCAATAGATTGTACCCACATTGCAATTATATCGCCCCCCGAAGATTATCCGGCCCTGCCCTACTATTCCAGGAAAGGATATTATAGCATAAATTGTCAAATCATTGTGGATAGCAACTATAAAATATTAAACATGAATGCCCGTTTTCCAGGATCTACACACGACTCTGCAATTTGGCAAGCCTCAAATATACGCCTCACCATGGAAGGCTTGTATATTCGAGGGGATGATTCCTTTCTTATAGGTGATTCTGGATATCCCTTGCAACCATTTCTTTTGACTCCGTTCGACAATCCACCAGAAAATACCCCAGAAAGTAATTATAACTATTTTTTTATAAGGGCAAGAAACATTATTGAAAAATTGAATGGTGTTTTGAAGTCGAGATTTCGATGTTTACTGAAACACCGAGTATTGAATTATGACCCCATAAAAGCAGGAAAAATCATCTATAGTTGTGGTGTGCTACATAATATATCTCGTTTTTACAATGATGATCATCCTGAAGATGATATTCTAGATGAAGAGAATGATGACGATAACATATTCATAAGATTAGGAGACCAAAACTTCCATGGAAGAGGAGAAGAAGTGCGTAATGAAATTGTACAGCAGTATTTTAATAATATATTTTAATTTTTTGTGACAAAGAGCCAAACATATTACAAGAAATTTGTAAAAAATAAATAAACAGTCTTCATTCTTAACAAAAATAAATATTTTTCCATAAATATAACAGAAATATTGTTTTCTTATCACGAAACAAAAATTTGGTCAGTCTTCAAAATTAAAGAGAATTATTATTTTTTTGCTAGATTATTTATTGCCCTGGCTAAATTGTTAATAGACCTGGCTAATGCAAAATTGGATCTACCAAAAAAAATCAAAGTTTTATCATGATTACCTAGTGCATTTTCTAAACGATCTCCTCTCGGAGTTCTTGTCGATTTCATTGGCCGTTTTCCCTTAGTTGTAGGTTTTTTTAATTTAATATTTTCTTTATCACCATTCTCAATAATTATATTTTCTTCAACTACTATTTCATTGAGAACATTACTTGAAGCCGAAGCAATGTTTTCTACATAAAATATTTCCCCATAGGACACTTCATTTTGAATGTTACTATTTTGTTCACTTTGAATCTCGCTTTGAACTTCTGTTGCATCAACATTTTCATTACAAGTTCCTCCTGCTTCAACCAAATCAGCTCCTTCTACTGTTAGGACTGATATTAATGCCAAAAGACGTTCTTCTAATTCAGTCAATGGTTTCATCGGTGGACCTCCTCCAGTTCCATTATGCCCATACCTGACTTCCCTGGCACGTCTTCTAACATTAGTTTTCATTTCACTGATAGTCTGTCGAGAAAAGAGTGGTTAACATCATATCTGTATAGCTAGTATTCAAAATACTCACATCTTTCCATTGCCTAATTGTTTTGGATGGACCAATTTCATTCAGCCGAGAGGTGAGCTTCTCCCATAATTGACCTATTTTAGGTAACTCCATGGGGTTGAATTTTCCACCACATAAGATTCTGTTCTCTTCCAAGAAAGAAATAATGAATTCTTTTTGGTTTTTTGTTGTCCTAGGTGCTCGAGACATAATGTTTGCATCTGCGTATGGTCAAGGCACGAAAAAAACACGGAACAGCACAATGTTTTGGTTAGAATTAGGTTAGAAACAAGTGGATTAAACTACAAATGTAGATCAAATGCATCATGTTGCGATGTTGCCAAATACTCTACATGAAATATTAGAGGACCCCTCTAATATAATTAAATTTTAACGGGCATCTTAAATATATGCTTACAGAATGCAACTTTTAACGAAATCATTTAGAGGTCCTCCAAAAATGCAAGTTTTAGATGCCATTAAGTTTTTAAGTAGATGTTACAGAATAGACCCCATAGTCTATTTAACGGTAATATAATCACGATACGCCACCTGTTACAACATGTTGGAATGTGTGCTCGATATTTTGTCAGAATACGCAACTCACGTAGGTTTGTTACCTTACCAATATTTGACATTTGTTGATGCAGCCGGAAGAAATTTTTAGAGATACGTGCAAACACCAGTTATTTTTGAATATTTTGTCACCGTAATAAATGTATTCCTGTTATGTATGTTTCATTCACTATTCATTGATATATTAAATTGGGGGAAATTTTGCTATTTACAGGAAATACACTAGGAAACATGTAATGGGTTATTTCCACTGAAAAGAAATTATATTATGTTGACTGGAACGCTCGTCAGGTTGCGCGTATGGATTTCTCATGGATGGTGCCATATTTGTTTTGTAGTTCCTAGCAGTAGGTAACGGAGGAATTGGGGTTCAGTATAATAATAGTACTAATATCGATTTTCATCCAACATTGAATATTATGTAAGTCCCACAAGCATTTTTCTCAACAAAATGGTGACTCGTAAGTCTAAACTCGGACTTTTAAAAAAATGCATGTCGCAATAATTAAAATAATACTGTCAAATATGTCGGAACATATGCCTATTCATTAGGTACCATGGTTTCCAAGCTTGGCAACCTAATAATATTGTTCAAAACATGCCTTGTTTCATTTTAACAAAGCTACACTAGAAAAAATAGTAAATGCGATTCTTTTTTAAACTACTCATGGTTAGATCGGAAATTAGTTTGCGACCGTGCACAAAAGGCAGTCAGGGAACTGGGAGGACTTGGGGAGTTCTAGTAATACTTATAGTCTCGTAAGTAATATTGTATTTTCTGCACCAAATCTATCCCTGGCAAAAACAGGGTGGGTTTTGAGAGTGGTTTTAGTCTCACACTGAATTCCATCAGTTCTAATGAAACAATCATTTTCGAAGTGATAAGAGCAAATTCCCCTGTTTTTGCTACTCATTTTCAGAGTAAACGCCTATACTTTCAAGCCATTCCTTGTGGGTTTTTTTTGGAAACCTGCAGGAAAAGAAAAGTTCAAAATTCTGAACCCGTTTTTGTAGAAAACAGACTCATTTAATTGTGATTCGTAATATTTTCAGAATTCTTTCTACTTCTCCACGAGTTTTTATGATATTTTATAAAGCACGACATAATTGCAACAATATAACACTGTATACAGGGTCCTGCAACTGCGCTCAGGTGGTCCACAGCTTCTAAACGGCGCAACTTAAAAATGTCTTTCGAATTCAAGCACGTTTCCTTCTTGAGAGAGTATCTTTGGAAAATATTCCGAGGTATACAAGGTGACCCAGAAAAGTGCACCAAACCAAACTTATGTTTTTTGTAATGGAACACCCTATATTTCATCACATGGTTGAATAGAGATTACTTTGACCATTCAAAAAATATAGGTATTTGATAATTACTTCATCTTGAAAATAACGTAAATTTCCAATTGAAAAAACCAAGATCTTTCAATTTGCGTTTCGATCTATCCGGTACACAAAAAGTAATGAAATTTCAACTGTGTGTCGTGTAACAGAAACTAGACCATACTGGAGTCATTTCGCCTCCCAAAAGATTTTAGAATTATTTTTCCACGAGGAGTTACAGAGTGTTGAATACCTTATGTTTTTTAATATCGATATATCTCCGGATATAACGTTGATGAACATACATGACCCTATATTTTTTGAATGGTCAAAGTAATATCTGTTCAACCATGTGATGAAATATAGGGTGTTTCATTACAAAAAACCTAAGTTTGGTTTGGTGCACTTTTCTGGGTCACCTTGTATACTTCGGAATATTTTCCAAAGATACTCTCTCAAGAAGAAAACATGCTTGCATTCGAAAGAAATTTTTAAGTTGCGCTGTTTAGAAGCTATGGACCACCGGAGCGCAGTTGCAGGACCCTGTATACAAAGACACAACAAAACTATTATAAAGAAACTAAATAAAACTCGAAGTCATTTCCACAATATATATTTCACCCCTAGGGTAGAAGGGAGGCTGTTTTCGACGCAGTAGCTTTGGCAATAACTTGTCAAAAGTGGGGTTGTATCAACATAATAATTTCAAAAACATGTTTTCAAGCATAGAAATGCTCATCTTCAGTTGAAATTATACAGGTCAAAATGGCATGGATACATATAATTATTATCAATTAAAACATAGCGCAATAGGGCCTACCACCTGTATTAAGGTAGGTAGGGGTCAAATATAGATATTGTGGAGACGACTTCGAGTTTTACTTAGTTTCTTTATACTGACACTCCACCTTGAGGATGGACTACTTCCTTCATAAAAAAAAAACTATTACAGATAACTGGTTGTTAATTCAACATACTGATGCACTGCGCTGCACTGCACTGGAGTGTTTATAAACCATGAATTGGGAAATTAATAATACAATTCATATAATGGAACGTGTAGATGAATGTCTCTCTCGCACCCACACAAATAACCAATTTATCTGCTGAGTTTCTGCCTCCTTTCTTCTTCTCCTAGAGGTGTATCTTTATATGGGTGCGCAGAAGGACTAAAAGCATTCTAGTCAACATACTATACTTTCATTTCAGTGATTATTTCAGGTTATGCCGGCCAGTGCAAGGCGGGAAATATCGGCCGGCCGTCTTACCCGTCCGCATTCAACGACTTCCATTTATTGAATATTTTTGGTTACTTATGTATCGCTCAGGATTACCTAGATATATTTGAATAACAGATATCAAGTAAATATATTAGGTCATCAGTGAAAGCAGCGTGGTCATCTGAATAAATGCTCAAATGTAAGTCGCATTACAGAACATCCATACCACCAGTGACCGGTTTTTCATTTTCTGATCTTATACCATTACCTAGACCATAAAAGAAACTACCAACGCAATAGAAAACAGCATTAAACGATATTCTAATCCACATCTAAGAAAATAGTTTTAGGCGAGAAATATCCCAAGAAACAATTTTAGCTGCAAAAGAAATAGTAAAGGAACAAAATACAAAATTCAATTCAATTAAAGGTTATAAAAAGTTATTCAAGAAGTACAATGGGCAGGGCCGTGTTTAAGATCTGTAGACCCCTAGGCTGAACATATGGTGCGGGCCCTACTTGGGGGGATTTTTCATCATTAACCTACAGAAATCACTTTCTGGGGCAAAATTATAAAAAAAAACTTGAAAGAAGAAAGAAAATTTTATTTTCGTATTGTAGAAAATTTTACTATACAGTATTTAGAAGTTAATGAATTAACTAGATAATAAATATGGACAGAAACGAAAATCATTAAGGTATATAAGGTACACGATGTATTAATTAACATTACTATAAACAATCAACAACTATATTTGAAAAGAAAACAACGTTGTTCATATCTGTCATAGATAACATAGGCAGCCTATGTAATATAAAAAATGAAACATTGCAATTCTAAGAAAACATCTTAACATCTTGATGTAAGATAAAAGAAAGGAATTTAACAAACAAGCAAACTTAAATGAATTTGTCAACCAATCTTACATTAGTGACTAATTGGTTTGCGCCCACACTTCATACTAATGAAGCTGTTTATAATATGTTCATAATTTAAAAATATCACTTTCAAAGCTGAGTAAAGCCAAAGCGTTGAGCCTGTCTTCTAACAAGGAGGTTCGAAGTTTGAGTTTTATTAACTTTAATTCTGAAAATGACCTTTCTCCACTGCTGTTTGTGACCATAAGTGACAGGTAGATTCTTAGAGCGACCTCGATATTTGTAAAATAATCTTTGACGTTTTCTTTTAGGAGGAGTTCATACATCCACCTCTCTTGACTAATGACTTTTTCATTTTCCTTATCTTCTTTTTGAAACTCGTGGTGAAAAGCTTTCATTTACCAATTGATTGTCGAAGTCATTGTTATATGTTTCTACTAAGTCTTGAACTGCTGCAATTATCTCTTCTTCAGTAAGTGTATCCAACTTGTTGAGAAATCCAAAACGGGTATTTAATAGTTTATAGCCTCTGCTGCAATGACGATTCAAATTGATCTATGACTGGAAGAAAACTCTGGGTCCGAAATTTTTCTGAAGGAGTCAGCACAACTTCTGGTGCTTGGATACAGTCAAGAGACGCCAAACGGACGTTTATTTTGCGCTTTCGCTGTTTTTCACTCTCATACTCAGTGCAATCAACCAACTCAGCAGCTTTCACCTCATATTCTTCGAAGCAATCTCGTTTTGTTTTTATAAAGCTTGATAGCGATGACAGTGTTAAGGCGGCTTTGTTCACGTCCAATCTACGGTTCTGCAGAGTTTCACTGGTTTTGTTTACTTGTCCCAAGATATCATCCCAAAATACTGTGTAGAGCCCCGTTTCCATCTTTGATATTTTGTTAAAACTTAGACCAGTAATTCGAGATTTTCCTGAATCTTCTTTGTTCTCTTAAATTTGAAAAAGTGCATTTTTTATTTCTTTATAACCTCGCATGAGGGCTTTTGTAGCATTTGCTCGTCATGACCATCGTGTTGTTGTCGTTGTTGTCGACGTTTGGCAGCCAAACGTCGATAAAAGCAGTCAACTCAATGCAAGTTGCTTCACAACTTGTTTGGGGCTATATAGAAGCCCTAAAATTTAGGCAGTCAGAACAGACAGACCCTAGTATCGTTACCAGCACACATATGTTATGGAGACAATGAAGAGGCCGATTCACTAGTCCATGCGCAAGTGGGGCTCTGAATGGTGAAGCACCGTTTTGCGGGATAGCAAAACCTGTACTAAAAACAATCACCAAATCATCGATCCAACAGAAATCTCAAGAATGTTGGAACAATTCACCAGGAATGAGACAGACTTCAGCCAATATCTACGAAGCTAGAAGAGGAGCTAGAACATTAGTAGTAGTAGTAACAGGACATTGTAGGCTCAACAAACTTATGAGTACCGTCTGTCTGCCAGAAGAAATGCTATGCAGGTTCTGTCAGAAAGAATAGGAAACATCAGTACACATACTATGCCTCTGCATGCGAGGGCTTATCAAGGCTAAGGTTTCTAACACTAGTAGAAGAAAAACCACGAGCTCTCAAATACATGGGAGTTTTAAAAACTAGCCTGTAACGAAGACAGGGCTATATAGAAAACTCTAAACGATTTCGAGGGCACACACAAAAGATCTGAAAAGGTCGCGGTGTTGAGGCTTGTAGCACGAAAGCCTCAAACTAATCTAATTTCTCTAGCAACACGTCGTGTTTTAATTTTAAAGATTTCACACGCTTTTTAGTGCTTTCGACTTTTTAAATGTTTGACAATTGACAAGCTGAAATATAATTTCACCTAACATCATAAGTAAAAATTGGCTTAGAACAGCATTGGAGGTTGACTTGAGACCTGATACAGGATTAGTTTTTTCTCAGATGTATTACTATGCTTGTTTGTTATGCACACCGACCACCCGTAGTGAATGCGCCACCAAAAATCGGTAAGTCGTTCCGGAGTGCCACGGCAAACAATAATAATAGCGGCACCCGCATAGTATTGATATTACCAACTATGATTTTCGATGAACGAAACATGAAATATTTGCATCATCATGTTTAATGAGCATAGCTATGCAATTTTGAAGATTACACAAAAGGTAGCATGTTGTCGAAGTGACATTATAGGTAAATTAAAACTTGTTCAAAAAGTAATTGGATAGGAACGAAAAATGAATACAGAATTTATGCCACTTTTGAATATTTTTCATTATTCTGTAGTTGTTCTGTTCTCTCGAACTTTTGTTCTAAATTTAGCATTGACAATAGAAGATATAACTACCACAATGTCCTCAACTCCTCATAACTTCCTTGACACGCCTTTGAATGTGAAGTGTGGAACAATTTCGAAATTTGGAAGAATTTCAGCTAGCACGACTACGTACCTACTTATTTATTACAATGTGTCATCTTACAGTCATGAATTATTAATAACCGTACTCATTTTAAATTGCAACATTCACTCATTTGTAGATGTAAAATTTGTTGTATAATTCGAGCTACATACATTTTGTATGGGATTTATCGATAGCTTTCACAAACGTCAACAATAATTGAACATTAATTCAAGAAGCTGCTGCCATCTAGCAACGAATAGATGAAGTTCCATAAGGAAGGACAGCTGCACTGTGTAAAAGTCTAGAGGTAACTGCATAATTATTAAAGTTTTATTTAAATAATAGTTGAGGAGACAATGGTTGAGGCATTGTCTAAAGCAATGGTTGAGGTTGGCGCCAAGCGATGAAATAAGAAAACGAGAAAACAAGACCATCTTAGACAATGATAAGACCTTATTGTCATTGGCATAGGGTATATAGCACTGAAATGAAATTATATTATAATTTCATTTCAGTGGTATATAGCCAATGTTATAGGTATAGATCCAGGGCCGATCCGAGATATAAGCGAAATACGCTGTTTCCTTACCTTCCACTTAGAAACTATGATGAAGAAAATTAAGAGATCAGTCGTAGTGACACTGAACATTGAAACACTCTCTGTTTAGTACAGTTTTCAGAACTCAAGGATTGACCTTTCGAGGAAAAAAATATTCTATTTGAACGTAATAATGGAAACATTTCAATGTTGGTAGAAAACAAAGCGTAATTTATTCTCGCACGTTTCTACTAGACAATTCAATCTATATACATAGAAACGACAATGTAGTACCTAGTAGTACCAGCCAACTCCTTCAATATCTACCAAATCGAGCTATACACGTTCAACTTTATGATTTCTGCATTACAAATCATGCGTTATGAAATTATTTTCACGTTTTCTGAAATACATATGACACTTTCCGAAATAGATATGATATTTTCTGAAATGCAATTGATGCTTTTTTCTGAGATCTGAAATTCAACTAATGCTACCTGAAATCCAACATATTATAATTCAATACAATTGATACTTTCCGAAATGTAAGTGATTATTGCATTCACACATTGCTACACCAATTAAATTTCAAGAGTGATGTCACATAAATGTGCGATATGAACGGCTATTAAGGTAAACACGGCTATTCATGTAACCAAAGCTCTATTTTGTTTGTATGAGTGTCAAAGTTTGACATAACTCAAAATTGAAATGTCTCGTACGGTTATCATAGAAATATATATTATATACTTACTCTAGAATGCTAATCCCGCCAATTTTCACGGCGAAAAGCATGCCGCGTATGCAACCCGTTTACGATGTGCGCATGCGCGTCATCAGTGTAGTAGATCGTTGCCAAGTTTGAAAATAATTTGGTGTTCCAATTCAGAGTTTCTTGTTATGAGGCAATAAAACATGTCATTTGAAAGAGAGAAATTTGACAGCGCATTTAGGACTTTTTAAAACCGAAAAGAACCTTTTAGAGATAGATTACTCCGAATTTTAGATGCGAAAGAAACTTATTTAAAACAATAATGTACCCTACGCTACTGTAATAATAATGACCGTGCAACAGTGCTTTTTCATCAACAGGAAGACTTGTCACTAAGATCTGTCACTCTCGTCAGATACAGAGACAGTTTTTAGAATTTCAGATTTTCTCTTGTCGTTTTGTGTGGTGTTTGTTGTCGTTGGTTATTCTTTCATCTTTCGTGAATTTGCATTAATCTTGTTCCTTTAAAGATAATTTCTAATAAAGCCGTTTCTTCCTAAAAATAAACAATGAACTGTTTAGTGTTGTGTATAGGAAAAATACCTGTAATAAATCATTTTTGGTAGGTAACGAATTTTTTATTGACCTATATGCTTTGCTCAAAATAGCTTAAATATTATTTTAGCTTGACAAAAAATGCATGATTTTTGGTTATTGTTTTTAAGAAGAGACCCCAGCAGAACAATTGAGTGAGAAAATTGTAATTTGTGGCAGACATTTTCCTCATGAAGATTCATGTGAAAACGACAATAGAATAATTTGAAACCTAGTGCAGTACCAATACTGTATCTGCGTAAGGATGCATGGCGAGTGGTACAACTTTCCACCACACCGCTTATATTATGAGTTCTAGATTCCTACAAAAAGTACTAAACATACACAGAATCGCCTCAGTAAATTAATGTCAATATGGAAGTGCTTTTCTTTGATGGTAAGGAAAATGCTTCTGGCCTCACTTTTTCATTGTGGAAATTGCACTAAGGTAATACAACCAGAAATACTCGTAGAAATAGCATGTTAATCTCTTCAAATGATTTAAATTAAATGCAGTTGCGTATTTTGACATGAATCGTTCTAGAAAAAAAACATCGAGCTTCCAAGCATCCAATTTGAGTTGAAATTATTCATGATATTAGCTGAAATAAATTTTCATAGTTTTTTGTACTTTCCATTTATTTTCCAATCCAGTGCTTCCTTGAAATTCGCACCGACGATTTGGGGTGGTTCCGTAGGTTTTTGTTGGTTAACTAAAGCTGAAAAGTGAATGTTATACCAAAAATCAGTCGCTTCAGAGCGGTAAATAATAATAATAACCGTACTCTACTTTCTGATGGCCTTTGCTGAATATTCGGGATCTAAATATCATATCATAAATACAAATAACAGGTATAAGTACAATGAGGTTTCCAACCTTATTCTCAGAGATTCAGGATTACCGTTTGTTAATTTTCACAAGTATCATAATATTTTACTAAAACCGGGCCTGTTACAAAAATCACTAATGACGCACTTGCGCATTGCGGACTAGCCTGAACTTTTTACAACACTTTTGACATGGGGATTAGCATTCTAGAGTAAGTATATAATATATATTTCTATGACGGTTATCCATCCCAGAACATACCGTGAAGAGAAAAGAGTCTGGTCTGGAGACAATTTATGTCTTTTTGTCAGCAGAAGAAATATGAATTTTGTGCGACTACCCCAACTCTCATGATCGCCGAAAACCTCAAAGATTGGGCATGGAATATGCATAAAGAAAATGGCGAGGAATATAAAGAGTACACGATTAAAGTGATGTGGAATTCAACTGCGAAAACTCTCCAGGAATAATCAATAAACATAAACGTACGATAAATCCATTTGAAGATATCGAATTCCAAAGTGATACGAATGCGCGTAATGCAAAAAGACGAAACCTGCATTCTTGTTCTCAAAACAGGAAGGAAAGTTAAATGTTGAAACGTATATGATCGAATATATAAATGATTTGATGAAATCATGAAATCATTAAATAAGCTTCCTAAATATCTCTCGTCCATGACAAATAGAGACTATTATTTTCTTTAATTCATCTCGAGTAACTTGTATTTTGAGACAATTCAATTCGACCATATGAACATTAAAGGTGCATTTAGTCAACACAAACGTAACTTTAGCACAAGCACTGACATAAACATAACCGTGAAAATAATTTTGAATGAGACCTGATATTACACGAGTTTTACATTCAGGCATACATTTAAGAATGATAGGTACATTTTATGACATGAAACTTTAGGTTCACGTGAATTAAGGATAATATTTTCGTCGTAAAAGTAAGATTCTTATAAAATTGGGATTTTCAAAGTGACATGTTTTTAGCATAATCTTAATATTGTTGTATAAATGGTGCCATTTGATTTAACAGATTCAACTTTCGTTTTTAACATATATTTAAGCACAATTTTAAAATGATGTTGACTAAATGCACCTTTATAATAAAAGAATAACTCAGACTCAGAGAATTATTCAGATTATTAATGTTCATATGGGGTGGTATGATTAAAAAGAGTATTTGTTTTTACTTCCAGTTAATGCTTCATGTTGTAGTTTTCACTTCAAAAAATCACAGTATTTACTCCACATAATTCTTGAAGTAACACTTACGTAAGTACTAGTAGCAATTACTCTATACTTTGCTTTATTTACTTCGATATATAGAAGTTAATACTGCAGTAATTACTAATGTTGTCAAGTATTTTCTCTATTTGGGAGTGTTTGGTGTAGTTTTTAAGAAGCTACTTGTGACATATTATACATTATATGGAACATACTGTGAAATGTTAATGATATTTAACGACAGTTACCTATCAACAATTCATATGTTATTGATCATTATATCTTGAATCTTGTGAGAACTGGAAGTTCATCATTAAAAGCTTCTCAAATACTCAAATATTGTATTGTATCACACTACTCATAGACTAACTTCACATCTTCAATTGAAAAGGTGTTATGGCTTTTTTTATGAATTATAGTATAGGAAAAGAAGGGAAATGTGTGAACGTATACGTTCTACGTTCACACAATATAGAAAATTATTTCGGTAAGTCAATTATTTTAGCTAGATTGCTACTATTAAGCTCTGTACTTTCAGGTTCAATAAAAACAATGTTGAACGGGTAGCTAGAGAGTTCTTAGGATATCATATTGAGACGAGGGGAGCAGCTTTATCAAATTTAACGAAAATGGAGGTATTTTCTTGGGTATTCTTAGTATACGTTTCAGCGAGTGATTCAGCTGCTTTCTCTTTTTCTGCTTTGATTGTTGGAGTTTGCCGTTTGTCAGAAAGTATTTTACAATCTTCTAACAAAATAACGAATGCCATCTGAAGATCTACTTCCACATTTTCAGCAACCTCGGCACTTGGTTCAACGCTATCGTTACTATCACTCATGATTATTAAGTACCACAGAACAAACAACAACAATCGAAACAATTTGAGGTTAATCACGTCCTAGTATTTACTAGTAGCTTATACTTCTAACTTAAGTCAACACTTCCCATCGAAGAATTTACTTTATGTAAAACATTATACTCCACAAAATACTAGAAAGTAAAAGCTCTTACTTGAAGTACAAGCAAATACTATTTTTAATCATACCACCCATGGTCTCATTAAATTGTCAAAATACAAGGTACCCTCGATAGAATTATGGAGACAATATATATCCTTGCTTAACAACCAATCAGTCCATTTCAAATTTTGAAATTCAGCCAATAGAATCGGAATTACAGTGAAAATATAGCTTGTCGCTGTATTTTCACGGTGATAAACCTGCTTAGTTTTTGTTTTTCTAGCTGTCAAGTGAAAATAATGATTTAAATTATAAACGTCAAATCTTTGTTTTGACTAGTTATATTTCCTAATCAATATGAGCGATCGTTGGGGACAAATGGCTATTGGTATCATAGATGAAGCAGTGGAAAAGAATTGAATACGGCCAGAAATAAAGAATCAATTACCAGACAATTCAACAATTTTCGAATCGATATATTGTCGTCCTAAATATAATTCGTGGTATGATTAATAACCTATAATTTTTTGGAATATCAATTCATTGGCAATCCCAATGCAAGAAAATATTTTCAGCTTTGGGATTGCAATTCATTAATATTCCAAAAAATTATCGGTAATAATCATACCACTTATTATATTACCCCTGAAAATAATAGTCTTGGGATACCTATTACCTACGACTATCCCAGCAAATACATGTCTGCCATATGGCAAATGGAGCTTGTTTGAGTTTTATAGGAGTAACATTTCGTTGCAACATATTTGCTCCAACATATTCGTTATGTAGCTGTCATATTTCCTGAAATATGTTTTTTTGTTTTAAAGGTTACATAACAATAAACATAAAGGACATATAACTGAATCCTTAACTCCCATGAAGAAATAATTTAAATTGTACATGAATGGTTAAGGAAACAAAATTGCTGGAACATGCAATGTTTCTAATTTAACTGAAATGTGTATTTGGTTGGTCTTCTAGCTATTCAAAATTATTTCCCGATTACCAAAATCTTTATATCGTTGCAATATTCGAATGTGTATGTGTTGATATTTGATAGTTGTCACAAAAATGATTCAAGATAGACATATTTTGAGGTTACTTCTACGAAAGCGTATAAGTGCCACTGAGTTTTTTTTTCTATTTTTCCGACTTCAAACTCGGAATTTCCGACTTTAAAGTCGGAATTTTGTTATTCCGACTTTAAACTCAGAAATTTCGACTTTAAAGTCGGAGTTTCCGACTTCAAACTCGGAAATTCCGACTTTAAAGTCGGAATTTTGTTTTTCCGACTTCAAACTCGGAAATTCTGACTTCAAACTCGGAAACTCTTGTATCGCGGGTATAATTGCAAATCTTGCGTGTATTCTGGACTTGTACCTGCCAGGAATGGCTTTGTGCTGATCACTAGAGACTGTTGTCTATTATTTTTTAATGGACATATTTTTTGTTGTCAATGTGTTGGACAAAGCTTCTTGAATATACCTTTTTTTAATGAAAACAATATCATCTTTAAGAATATTTGTAGTAAATAAAATCAATTCAACTAAGTATGTCATTCATAACTTTGGGAACACCTATTTTTATGGATCGGAAAGAAGTATCACACAATCATCTACACAACTTTAATTATAAACAAATTTCAAAGTAGGGGTTACAAGTTTCGGATTCAGCAAGAATCCATCTTCAGCCTTCTACAAGTTAAGTAGAAATAACGTCTTTTTTCATATACATGAGAAAAATTGTAGAAAACTTGAAATCAAATATTGATACTATATCCAATGCCCAAGCTTGGTTAAACTTAGTTGATTCAAAAATAAAATATTTGAATTTGGTAACTAGTTCATGGTCCGATGATCCGTGTCACCACTACACTTGCTGAAATGGACTTCTACAGAGAGTACCTTTTTTTATACTCATTTGGTGATTTGAATTGAGATGAAAGTACATATTATATGTGTTATTGTGGGTTTCTTTACTGAAACCACTAATTTTGGAATGATCTGGATACTTTTTAATTAATACACCTAGTAAAAATTGCGACTTTCTTTTATTTCATTGGTGCATCTGATCGTCGGTTCTATTCCAAAAATATAACTGAATGAATCTTGTCTGCCATGTGACCGAATATATCTCCACTACCTTTGAGACATTTCTGTTATGTTATTTACCTACAGTCATTTCGGATTTGGTGATGGGTGAATTATCACTTTAAACCTTTTATCTACAACTGTCAAGTAATGATTATGATTTGACACTCTTTTGAATGTCATAATGACGTTTATTACCACACTAGTGCTTTTTTGAATCTAGTGCGGTAATGAGATAAGAAATAAATTTTAACCAAAATAAATCGTTGATTGAATGAATACAAGGAAAATTCAAATAGAAAACGATAAAAATTCAACAAAACGTTATTTTTCTCTCAATAATTACGTGAAAATTTGATGAAGGCTTCTGTAATTTGCTTAGTTCATTGAAGTAAACTAGCAATCCCTTTTCATGCGTCAAGTTAACAACCTTCCTTTCTCTGCACCATTTTTCATACCTATCATACACTAAACGGTAATTTTCTCGGGATTTCTCGGGCACGAGATTTGAAATAACACTTGTCAACGCATTTTTAATATCGGATGGTAGATCATCTTCACTTGAAGACATTTTCACTCAAGAAACTTAATGATGGTTCTGGATATCGATCGGACAATTCAATTTAACATCTATAAACGACTTTATTTATACCTACCGTTGCTACGGTTACAAAAATGATCACAGGCAACTTGTGTTTTCAATTATCTGAAAACTCATGAGTAGGTACGTCGAAGTGGAATATCCATTAGCATTGTTTAAATAGAAGATAAGTCAATGCCTGTGGAAAAGGTATTGGACCCAAACGCGAGTGTAATCTAACGTGATTAGTTACAAACATGAATATTTCACGTCATTTTGATGCAGGTTTCTTCAAAAAACCCTGATTTTAATGCTGTCCCATTGTTTCAATCAAGTTACGACATGACTTGTAGGCCAGATCACTGAAGTTACGACATGACTTGGATGCGAGCTCACTATCGCCATCTACATGTCGCATCCATTTTGATCCAATTATAATCCCATAAGGTTGACTAACTATCTTCTATATAAACAATGCCATTAGGTACATTTAAAGATAGTTATGAAAACGTTGACAGTTGTAGATATAATTTTGTACGCAATGCGTGGGATACTACATTATTAACGCACTCATGTGATTACACGACTCAGCCTACAGCTTCGTCGTGCAATCCTCACATGCGTGCATTAATAATGTATATATCCCACTTGTCACGTAAATAACTATTGTCTTATTTTTCAAGTATTTTTTGACAGTTACAATCGGAAATGAAATCACCTCATCAAAATTGACTAATATAATAATTATCATAACTAAAATTTGTTTCACGAAATTTTTAAAGGTAGTATTGCTTGGGTATTTGGTATGAGTCACAATTCGAATGATATTTATTCGAAAAATATTTTGTTGAATTAGAGTAGAGTAGAGAAATTGAAGAATTTAATTTTTATTCGACTTGTAATAAAGCCCAAAAAGTATGAAGCGGTTAGCTGTCACTCCTCTCGGCGTTACACTTCCTTTGGTCTTATTGAACGTTTGATATAATTCAAATTTTGATGTCATATGGATCCAGGTAACATACAGGACAATGTTATTCTTCAGGACGGCAACAAACTAATTTTTTCATCAGATCAATTCTTTTAAAATGATGAGGAAATTATAGACAGTCAGATAGTGACAGATTTAGGTGCCCCATTTTTGCATACAAGCCTCGAATAGGGTTGAAAAGTACATCGATAATGAGTAAAATGGAGGGAAATTTACGAGTGGCTCCTGGGGAGAACGTATGGAATATTCGATTTTCCAGAACAGAAATAAAAGGAGTATGTTGCCCATATTTTTACGCGAGCCGTGTTCACCTAATTATTAATTACATATGGCTTCGGAATACCAAAGGCCTTAGTGTTGCAGGTGGCTAAAAGGTCAAAATGAGGGTGTAATCTTGTAAGAAAAAATCGATATTTAGACAGATTTTCCCACACAAGCTCACCGAAACTATGAAAACTTACATCCGAAAAATATAATGGCTGGCGTGAAAATATAGGCAACATCCTCCATTTATTTCTGTTCTAGAAAATCGAATTTTCCATTATGTTCTCCCCAGGAGCCACCCGTAAATTTTCCTCCATTTTACTCAACATCGATGTACTATTCAACCCTATTCGAGGCTTGTATGCAAAAATGGGAAACCTAAATTTGTTTGAATTGATTTCATCAACTACTAAGATTCTTAGAGATGACATTATATCTCTAGTGATCAACACAAAGCCATTCCTGGTAGGTGGGTACATGTCCAGGTTGCAAGCGGAATTTGCAATTATACCTGCGATATAAGAATTTCCGAGTTTGAAGACAGAATTTCCGACTTTGAAGTCGGAATCTCCGACTTTAAAGTCGGAATTTCCGACTTTAAAGTCGGAATTTCCTAGTTTTAAGTCGAAATTTCCGAGTTTAAAGTCGGAAAAACAAAATTCCGACTTTAAAGTCGGAATTTTCGACTTTGAAGTCGGAATTTCCGAGTTTAAAGTCGGAAAAACAAAATTCCGACTTCGAAGTCAGAATTTCCGACTTTAAAGTCGGAAAAACAACGACTTTAAAGTCGGAATTTCCGACTTTGAAGTCGGAAATTCCGAGTTTAAAGTCGGAAAAACAAAATTCCGACTTCGAAGTCGGAAATTCCGAGTTTGAAATCGCTTTCGTATACTTCAGACAATTTCAGGTAATGATTTGTTTTCGTAATTCGAAGATTTAAATGGTGTTTTATTTTCATTGTGTATTGTTATGATACAAGTTTTATAAGACACCATTTTGTCGCACGCGTTGATTGGAGTACGATGATCAAAGCGAGAGGAATGCTCCAAGAGAACAAGTGCGACAATGTGTCTTATAAAACGTGTTCTATGTACTATTTCTTTTATTTGGCATTTTTCGTAGTTTTTTATTGGAAGAAATTGGATTTAGTATTAATAAATAATATCAATGGTAACATTGATAAAATATTTAAAATTTGAATGGAAATATCATTGAATTACCTTTTTTAAATGACTGATAAAGAAAACTCAAGTTGCACCCCTCCTGAATTGAGAATTGCTCAAACGGCTATGAATGATTTGTTGCCCAAACTATCTCGTTCAGTTTACGAAAATAAATTTCACAATTTCGAAGTATCCGATGCCTCACCACACTCCCACTGCAGTCAAAATAACTTTTCAAACAATCAGATCACTGAGCATAATTTTGTAAACCCAGTCCAAACCACACCAGCTAATTTAATTATAAACGCCCCAGAAACCAGTCATGTAACAATCAAAGTTTATAATAACTGCACCATCCAAGGCAACAAATAACACCACAACATTCGTGGGTTATTCTTCTTCTTTGTTCAATATCTGAAAATCCCATCCATCTTGTCTGACGTCATCTGACAGTTGATGTTACCATTGTTACCCATCTCGAAAAAATATAAAATGCGTATCGAAATAGAAGCCATTTCGATACGCCTTTGGGTTTCATAAAGACTTCATTTTAGACTCCAAATAGTAAAAGTTATATTGAAATGTCTCGGAAATATTTTTACCAACTGAGTGAAAATTAGAGGCGGAATATCATAAATATAAATGATTCGTCTATTGTCTTTGAGTTTGATGATAACTCTGTAGATGTAAGTCTTTATCTACGCCAACATCAGAGGCCTTCAAAACAAATGAATTTGAAGAAGATGCACAAATTGATGTAGAATAGAATGATGTAACTATGGCTTTCAGGAACAATCCAAAAAGGCAGTTATTTCTGAAATAATGAAACATTAAATTGTGAAAGGCTTTCGCGGCCATCGTCACTTACATGGTGGTTCTTCGGGTTGTATGTATGTTTATAGAAGATCTCGACGTTTCGCCAACACGAGTGGTTAGCATTTTTAAGAGATATTTTCAAGTTTCTGATTTCTTAATTCGCTGTTAAATGCTTGACATTTGTTATACGTTGTCTCAATAAATACCTGTGATTTGGCGTTCTTCCCTGATTGGTCCATAGCATAGATGACATCATAGAATCGTTCGTTCCGTTATTTTGTGGGCAGGGAGCTAATTGAGAATTTTTGAGAACTGGTAGCCAAACCTTGTTCAATTGTAGTCCTTCTTCGGTTCTGTTGAAGTTGTTGTGGTGTTTCTGAATTTCAATTGCTTCCCGGAAGAGTCTTGGGTAATAGGCAGATGTTGAAGAGATGATTTGGGTTTCTTCAAATTTCACTCTATGGTTATCGTTGTTGAGAGTATGTTCTGCGACAGCGGATTTCTGTGTGTGCCCTAACCGACAGCAAGCCTTGTGCTCTTTGATTCTTGTTTTAACGGAGCGTTTCGTGGTTCCGATATAAACGCTGCCACAGGAACATGGAATGCGATAAACCCCAGAAGAGCATAGTACGTCTCATTTGTCTTTCGCTGATCTAAAGTGGTCTTTCAGTTTTTTTGAAGGTTTATAAACGGTTTTAATCTCATATTGTCGTAGAATACGGCCGATACGATCTGTAACTCTGGGAACATATGGTAAGAATGCTTTTCTTTTTTCGGTGTTGGTTTGACTACTACTTGGTTCACTGGATGGACAGTCATTTGGTCTACTATTGATTCTTTCGTCTCTGATTTCTCTTCTATTTTTCATACACCTCTCAGTATCTCTTTCTTTGTACCCATTAGAAAGAAGAGCGTTTTTTTGATGTTTCAGTTCAGCTTCCAGGTATTCAGGTTCGCAAATTCTTCTAGCTCGATGAACTAATGTCTTGATTACACCTTGTTTTTGGCACGGATGATGGTTTGATGTATTGTGGAGATATCGATCAGTGTGTGTTGGTTTTCTATATGACGTCTTTCTATTCGAGAAATGAGAACGTCTAAGAATACCAGTTTCTTCTCATTCTCAATTTCCATGGTGAATTGAATATTCGGGTGTATGTCATTGATATGGTTAAGGAATTCATTGAGTTTTTCTGGTCCATGGCTCCAAATTATAAACGTATCGTCTACATATCTTAACCATACCTTGGTTCAAATTTGCATCAGTTTCAATTGCCTTTTCTTCTAGTTTTTCCTTGAAGAAATTAGCAATAACTGGGCCAACTAATTGCTCATATATTTTGTTATTGAAAATGAAATAATAATATGATGATATTAGCATATTTTGAAGAGATTGGATATATCACTTGAAAAAAGTAGTTCAATTTCCCTCATGGCTTCATCTAACGGGACCTTTGTGAACAGGAATACTACATCAAAGCTGACAAGAACGTCATTTGGATCAATGGTAATCTCTTTGATCTTTTCGATGAAATATGTGGAATCTCTTACATAGGAATATGTATTACCAATGTGTGGCTGTAGTAGCGTGGACAAATATTTCGCAAGTTCATAGGTTGGTGATCCATCAATGGTGTTGACTATTGGTCGGAGCGGCACGATGGTTTTGTGAATTTTTGGTAGACCATACAGCCTAGGAATGAGAGCCTCACTTCTACACAGTCGTTTTTTGGTGTTGCCCGTTTCACCACAACTCAATCATCGGATGAAGATCGCGATTAATGAAACCGCGATTAGATCATCGAACTATTCGTCATCAATGGAAATCTGGCGTTTCGTATCATAATTTATGATGTAAGTCAATCCAATTCAAATAGTTACCATAATAATCAACTTGAACAGGGTTGATCTATATTTATTATGATTAGTTTAGGTGTCTAGGAGTTTGGTGACATGTCCGAACATATTGAAAAGTCGAAGAAACGGAGGGATCCTATATTTAGTATTGATGATAAGAATATTTTGATTGAGATAGTTCAGAAATATTTCCAAATCGTCGAGAACAAGAAGACTGACAATGGAACCATACATCTCAAAAATATTACCCTGCTGCCGATGAGTTTCAAACGAACACTTCGGCAGTAGAACTGCCAAATAAATAGCACCAAATAAAGCAAACATAATATAGAACATTCTACGAGGCACTTGCCAAGCACAAGGCGACCTGTTATAGCACAGGCCAAAAATGAAGACCTTGTAGCCAAAAAGGTTGAAGGCCTTAACATCGGTGACTTGCCGAAAAGAAGCATCAGATGGTGACTGAAATTTACCGTGAAAAATTGAGACAGGAGAGAGTTTGAACCAGAATTCTCCTCCTGAAATTGAAACATACCAAGAAAAGCTTAAAGTTGAAATGTTTTTTTATTTTTTTTTGCTTTCTTATTTTCATGTGTTATTTTCGTTCAAGTCGAGTATACTCAATTGAGTGAATAACATTTCATATTCTTTAATGTAACTAATATTTCTTCAAGTTTACATTTGTATAATTTTGAAAATGAATAATAAAAGTCAGTAAATAATCAACTCTTCATCTCAAACAATCAAAATCCGAAATATATCCAGATATTTTCAGCTATTGCCTTACTTCTGGATTTTGAACAACCACTTTGTATTCTCCCTCACCTCTATTTCTTTCATTGTATCTGTGTTGCTGCTCCAGTCTAGCCAATTTGAAATAAACATATACGATATCAGCATCAGCCTTGCTATTTCAATAATTCCATTATTCAAATGCCTCCCGGCAACAAACACCAACCTTGTAAAGTATTGTCTAACAATAGTTTGTCTTTCACGATGAGGATAATCTCTTCTATTCTAGAGCCATAATGGTTTCCCATGGTGCCGGTAGGTTGTCCTCAAACTCGGGTTGGAATGGTTGAACTCCTTCTCCTCGGCGTCGTAGGACATATGAAGGACAGCTTTGCCACTATTATGGGAAATACTTTGTCTAATTTTACTCTCAAACCTAATGATACCACAAGAAATTGTCTCTTCCACACACCAAAAATTCGTTCCACAGGGTTCCTAGTTCTGATCTGTGACTCGTATAACTGTTCAGCAGGGTTTAAACAATTTTCATCAGATGTTTTGTACAGGAATATCCACTATCTCCCACTAGGACAGCAATTCAATCTGGTGCTCAATATAACCCTGAATTGGAAGCGCAGCTACTTTCGAAAGACGAAACCTTCTTTCAAAATCAACATCATCCAAATTCTGAAAATGATTTTCTCGTTCTTTTCTCCATCGAGGACGTCGAAAAACAAACTCATCTTCAGCCATTCCCACGAAATTTCATATTTTCCGTAGATTTGACGTCAAGTTGATCTCTACTGAATCTATCATTTGCACTGCGAACAACCTTTGGTGTAGCAATGAATATACCAAACCACTATTTGTAATATCTCGAAATGTTTTTCATTCGCCAAGTGATCATCTTCCACTGTAGTGATTTGGTGTTAGAATGAAACACTAGTGTATTTGAATGGGTGGTGAAGAAGAGAATGAACCTAAAAGAGCATATAAGAAACTTCACCTGAAAAGACTAAACGTGGATATGGATTGGGCTACTGAACTTCCTATTGGAATATTCATCAAATGTTATCGATGAGTGGTGAGGAAAGGAATGAAACAAAGAAGTATCGAAGCAACCTCGCATGAAACACCCCAATGTGGTTATTAAAAAGACATTAATTGACTCACAGACTTCCACAATTTTTCAAATCTCAATTTGAACAAAACAACTGTAATGAATAATAACTCCAATTTCGTCAAACTTTACTATTATTCAATATTTTATTAGTCAAGAAAATTAAAAGTCTGTTCTGTCCCAATTATTGTCATTAACAAAAAATACCAAGTGAATATTATTTATAAATTAATGTAACTAAAAATGATCACGAAAGGAAACGAATAGATTGAATAACATTCTCCCCCCTAGTGATGAAACTAGCAGATGAATCACTCTTCTCAGCCTTGTTCAAGATGTAGTCTGCAGATCTTCGCAACTGGTCTCTTGTAGGTGCCCGTGGAAGTTTTGACGTCGACGACTCTGATCTTCCCATCTCTTCCTTCATAGGTTGCAGTGATGACTCCAAGAGGCCACGTATTTCTGGGGGAATTTTCATCACAAATCACCACCAAATCCGAAAGTTTAATGCATTGTCCCTTATCATCATAATACCACTTTTGTCGTCTATTAATCGTTGGAAGATATTCTTTTAGCCACCTTTTCCAGAACATATCTGCCAAAGCTTGGGAAACTCGCCAGTGTTTCCGTAAATTTATTTCTGTGTCTCTAAAAATTCCTGGTGATGGAGCAGTACCATTGGAATATCCCAAGATGAAGTGGTTGGGTGTCAAACATTCTGGGTCTTTACTGTCTACTGAAGCGTGTGTGAGAGGTCTGCTGTTGATTATATTTTCGACTTCAACAAACAGAGTATGTAGTACTTCTTCTCTCGGATGTCTCGTTTTCAGTATTATCTTCAAAGCTGTTTTGACAGAGCGAACAAGTCTTTCCCAGCATCCGCCCATGTGCGGAGAAGCTGGTGAATTGAACTTCCATTGAATTCTTTTTGGAGACAAACAATTTTGAATTTCTTCTTGATCAAATTCTTCCAATGATTTCCTCAATTCTTTGTCAGCTCCGCGAAAATTGGTGCCATTATCGGAATGTAATTCTACTGGATATCATCTCCTGGCAATGAATCGTCGAGTGGCCAAAATCGCCGAATCAGTGTTGAGGGTACTTGCCAACTCTAAGTGAATGGCTCTTATACTTAGGCAGGTAAAAATCACCCCATAAAGTTTTTCATGCCTTCTTCCAATTTTCACTTCAAAGGGGCCAAAATAATCCAATCCCGTATAACTGAAAGGTCGCACAAAACTATTCAATGTACAGGGAGTCAATGGAGCCATTGCTGGTGTTTGTGGTTTGGAAAACATTCTCTTGCAATAGTTACATTCTCTTTTACATTTTTTAACTGCATTTCGTAGTCGAATTATCCAAAATTTCTGCCGAATCTCATTAATAATCTGCTCTTCGCCCTGGTGTCCAAATCTGATGTGAAATTCTTCTATCAATAATTTTGTGAATTTATGTTTCGGTTCCAAGATAATTGGATATTTTTGATAAATTCCTAAATTTGCAGCGTTCGTTAGTCTTCCTCCAACACATATAAATCCATTTTCATCTATGATTGGTGTCAAAGAATAAAGATTACTCCTCCTGGAAACACAATTTCCTCTCAACAAATCAGATATTTCAGTGGAGAAACACTCATTTCGAATATTCTTGATCCAAATCATCTCAGCATCATTCATTTCTTTTACTGTAAGTGGTCCATATTCTTCATTCTCATTTCTGCAATTCCCTATAAATCTAAAAATCCAAGATGTTGTTCTGATCAATCTTGTATACTTTGAAAATCTGTTTATGTCTGGCAATCCATTATTTTCTACTGTCCTCAGCAAACATATATTTTCTTTTCTGAGTTCCAAATCATTTTTATCACATTTTGTCTCAACTTCTCTCGGCCAACTTTGTTCATCTGTCAGTAAAAACTCTGGTCCAGTCATCCATCTATCATTTTTACTTGATTCTCGAGTGACTCGAGTGCCAGCTAGATACATCCGTGTTTTCAGATATTTCCCCGATTCGATGAGAAACAAAAGTCTTAAATCTCCTGGATTCTGAACGTATCCAACACAACACTGTTTTGGAATCGTTCCATAGGTGAATCGAGTCAATTCTCATTTCCAAACTCTTTTTAATGCATGAGACCAGTCGACTCAGTAATACTGCTGCTTGCAGTTCTAGTCTTGGTATCGTGGTGGGCTTACTAGGACATACACGAGTTTTGGCACTCACAAAGGCAGTTTCATAAATATCTCCTGATTCAAATCTCAAATATACAACGGCAAAATAGACTTTTTCGCTCGCATCACAAAAGCCCAATTGTACTATTTTTTTGTCAGCTAAGTAAGGTCCATAAAATCTTGGAATGCAAATCTCTGGTATTTTCTTCATATTTTCAAGGAGAGTCCTCCATTTGTCTTCCAATTCCACCGGAATTTCGTCATCCCATCCGATTCCACTTCGCCAAATAGACTGGACCAAAAGCTTCAACTTGATTGTAAGTTTTGATAAAAATCCTAAGGGATCAAAAGTCGACATAACAAATCGTAGTACTTCTCTTTTTGTTGGTAATTTATTTCCGTTGAGAATATCAGAGTTGAGTTTTTGAAAATTTAAATAGAAAGTGAAACAATCGTTCATTGGAATCCAGTAGAGTCCCAAAGTTTTTTCGACAGGTTGTTGAAATGAGCACTGCAGATTTTCCTTTTGTTTTGCCCTCAAATTTTCAGGAATTCCATTCAGAACTTTATTCGATTTACAAATCCAGTTGCATATTTCGAATTCTCCTCTTCTTTGAACTTCGATTACTTCAAGAATAAGTTTCAGTGCTTCTTCTTCGGTGTCCGTACTATCCAAATAGTCGTCAACATAATGTTTTGTAAGAATCGCTTTCGCCGCTAGGGGATATTTTTCGAGATGCTCCTCAGCATTTTTGTTCTTTGCGTACTGTGCCATACAGGGTGATGAAGTGGCTCCGAAAATCATAACCCTCATTTCGTAGGTACTTGGTTCCGAAAATCTGTCCATACATCTCCAAAGAAACATCTGTGCAGCACAATTTTCTTCACGGATCAGAACTTGGTGAAACATTTCTTTGACATCTCTGCAAAATGCTACCTTTCGCTGTCTAAATTTCCATATAATCTCAATTAAACTCTCCATCACATCTGGTCCCTGAAGAAGATGTGCATTCAAGCTAGTACCATGAGACTTAGCTGCAGCATCCAAGACGATTCTAATTTTTCCAGGTTTACTTGGATTGAAAACTGGAAAATGTGGCAAATACCATGTTCGAATATTTTTTTTCTATTTCTTCCGAGCTCAGTTTCTTGATGTATCCTTTACTCTCGTACTCTTTCAATTTCGTGCAATACTGATTTGCCAAAATTTCATCTTTATCAAGTTTCTTTTCCAAACATTTCAGTCTAGCGATAGCAGTTGTTCTGCTTTCTGGTAGAATACAGTTTTAATTTTTCCATAATAGTCCCAGTTCTATATGAAATCCGACTCTCCTTTCTGTTTTGTGTAATATCTCCAAAGCTCTTTTATCTTCTTTCGATCTTCCCTTTTCTTCATTTCTTGCACCAAAATCTTCTAGTCTGAAAGTATTTTTCACAAGATTATGGAGCTCATAATCGCCACTTTCTTCTGAATGGCAGCAAAGATAAAAAACCAAATCATGAGGCAAACGTCCACCAGGTATATTATTTCTGCCATGTATCACCCATCCTAGTAGGGTCTTCGAAACAAACGGAGAATTCCAAGTTCCCTGATATATTTTCCTAGCAATCGTTAATGCACACTGATCCTGTCCGATAAGAATCATCGGTTGTGATATATGGATATAATTGACTGATTTTTTCCAAATCTACCGTTTGTGTCGGCAAGGATAAGTTGTTTATTGTTTTTGCACCAGAAATCCTGAAGGTTTTCAAATTTTTATCAATACCTGATATCTCCAGGGACACCCTCATTGAAGTTTCATCCTGTTTCGTAACCTCATTCAACCACTGATAGCAAAGTGGATCGACAGGTCCAGTGAGACCAAGTCTATCTGCCATCTTCGAATCCAGCAAGGTCGTTGTACCAGCTTCGTCAAATAAGGCATAAGTAGATATTTCACCTTTTGGACCTTTCAGTATAACAGGTACTATTCTGAGTAAAACCTGGGTGGTTTGTGCACGTGAATGATTTATCAGTTCGGTTTCCATTCTTGGGTTTTCTCCTTGAGGTTGATCTTGTCTTCTCTTTGTGGTATGTAGTAATTGATTGTGATATTTTCCACAATTTTCAATTACACATCTCGTCTTTCTCCAACATTTGAAAATTTGTGCCCAACTTTTAGACAGTTGAAGCACAAGTTCTCAGAAGTGACCAGTTTCCATTTATCGTCTTCATGCAATGCTTTGAATTTCTCACAATTATTCAAGCTGTGGACATTTTCTTTGCAAAGATGACAGAATGGTTTTGTGTCATCATTACTTTTTACTGAAAAAAACATTTCATTCTTTTTTTTGTGCATAGGTTTCTCATTATCGGTTTTCGTATCATATTTCACCGATATATCCATGCAAGAAGTTGCAGCTAGAGCTATCTGCCGAAACCAGTCAGAAAATTGCTTTAGATCAATATTATTTGAATTCATGACCGATTTACCCCATTCCAATCTCAAATATGGTGGGAGTTTACTTACTACTTCTCCTATCAGATGTGGATTCATCATGTGACCTGTATTATTCAACAATTCCATTGTAGAAACCAAATTCTCAACAACATTTGAAAAGGGAAGGTAAGTCTCAAATTTTCCTTCTTTTGGTGGAAGCGCCTTCCTTACTTTGTCAACCAGTAATGAAATTATCAATTCAGGTCGTCCAAAGGTGACTTTCAAAGTTTCAATTATTCTTGTCACATTTTTAGCAGATATCAATAGAGGATGAACAGCATCCTTTGCCTTACCTTTAAGGCTTCTCTGTAGTCTAACAAGGTTCTCGGAATCTGTAAAAAGATTAATCTCAGTCGTTCGATTGAAGTTATCAATGAAAATCGGCCAGTCCTCCGGATTTCCATCGAAAATTGGTAAATTATGATTTTGATGCCCTCTTGTCATTGTTTTACAAATTGTATCCAAATGTTCTAAATTCATGTGCACGGCATTTGGAGATTTGCACATTCGAGCATCACTGTTTCCTGACACACCTTCTTCGACCAATTTCCAATTATTAATCTTCTCTTTCAAAGACATTTTTTCAATTCCTTGAAGGCTTCTGTCAAAATCGGAATATTCAGATTGTTCAGACCTCTCAGCTATAATTTCTTCATGCATTTTCATCTCTTTCCTTATCAGTTCCTCTTCAATTTTTAGTTTTCTTCTACTGATTTCTGCTAGCTTTCTTTCTGATTCAAGTTGAATTTCTAAATACCTTCTTCGCGAACTTGATATTTTCTTCGAGTGACTCTGTTGATGAGAAATATGGGACTTACGTGATTCCTGTCGTCGTTCACCGTAATCTGCTGAAGTCTAGCGCCTTCATCTCCATATCTCTCTGGTGGAATACCTTTGTTAGATATCTCCATTAATCTAGTATCTCAGCTCAAAGGACCATGTAATGAATAATAACTCTAATTTCGTCAAACTCTACTATTATTCAATATTTTATTCGTCAAGAAAATTAAAAGTCTGTTCTGTCCCAATTATTGTCATTAACAAAAAATACCAAGTGAATATTATTTATAAATTAATGTAACTAAAAATGTTCACGAAAGGAAACAAATAGATTGAATAACAACAACGATTCGAAATGCGTATACTTAATGTCGCGAACAATTCGCTACAAATGAGAGGTTTTAATCGCAAAGTTACATCCATAGTACTTCACAGTTACTTCCCAGTGTTTGCTAGGATGGAGGCAATGTTACTTTGTGAACACTAAACATATGTCAGACATGTGAAGGACATATCCAAAGAGACGTCAATTCGACGTTACATGTTACATGATTTACATTAACTGTACGAATTATATGTTTGCAACATCGGATATGAATAAGAAAATATATTTGTCATGTATCAGACATGAAGGTTTTTGCGTTTGCTGGGTAGGTATTCAGAAATTCAACTGACGCTTTCTGAAATACTACTGGATCATACGACCATCGTGTTTTATTGACTTCATAAGACGTTTGTAAAGAGGATGCAATTATGACTTTATAAGATGTCAGCTGTGGATAAAATACTATTTCTGTGACAATTTTCTCTATCAACGATCGATTAACAAGCAACACTCATATAATTTCTATTGAATGCATTTAACATCAGCCGACAGTCACAGACCGCTACGTGGCACACGGAATGATTTATTCCAGTCGCAATTGGAGCAATAATCAAACGGACAAGTGTCATCATCGAAGATGACATTATGTATCAAAAGAATCATAATAGGTCACGCATATGTATAAACATTTAAGCCTGAATTGATTACATGTTCATGTTCTAATTTCGGTAGCTACATCACGCGTTCAACTCTTCTGCGGGAAGAGAGAGACGAGAGACGAATTTTATGTATTCTACAGTGCAGATGTGGGCGATTTTACCAGCAGCGTGCATGTAATCTCGTTTCTCCGAACCTTTCAACGGCTCGTCTATAAACATTTGCGATCAGTCGGTTCTTGGTGGAAATAGAGTGAGCTTGTTCAAAAACCAAGAAGGGATTTTATTGGGAGTGGGTGAGTTTATCGAAAACTTTTTTCAATAGTATAGGTATTACCAAGTAATTTTTCGGATTTTAGTTGTTCACGAATACGCATTACTTGTTCGTTCTCTTCAATTTGTTTATAAGTATTCTCGGAAGAGCCAGCAGATGTGCGTTTGTCGTAAACACTCCTTTCGTGTTTAATAAGTAAGAAATATTTTAAAGAGAAACATTCTCAATTGAAAATTGAATCAATACATGACTCCTCTGGAAATGGAAAAACCCTACGATAAAATTGAAGTTACTTTTTTGTAATATCTAACAGAAAACAACTACTTCCCCGGCTAAAGCCACGCTGGACATTGAACTACATCTGATAGATATTGAGAAAGACCCTATATAACTTGAAGAAAAAATCTGAAAGTGAAAACTTGCATTTTCATTGAGATAGTTGATTATTTATTAAATGTCCAGTTTCCATTGGAGATTCTTATCTATAAGTGGGATAAGGGAGAATGTTATTCAGAAGTATCACTCACAGAAAATCGCTAATTCCATTGATACGTGAATTGCATCTCTTTTGCTAGGCCTCCAATACATTTTGGTCGACAAAAATCAATTTCACTCATCTAAGATCATCAGGGAGGTTGGAAGAATTGGAAAACATACTCTTCAGAAGCAATTTCACACTGTAATGAGGAATTGTTGGACTATTTCTTGTGCGGTGAAACTTTGAAAATATTTTTCTGACATAAAACCTGTCATGGGTATGGCATGTTGATTTCATTGAAAATATGAACAGGATGTTCATAAAGTTAGTTGTGGAATCATCTGCGACTGAAAGTTGGAATTTAGTCGCTATTTTCAATTGTACAAGATAACCTCTCTTGGAAGGAATTCATGTTTTAAAGACATTCTCAATTGAAAATTGAATCAATACATGACAAAATTCCAACTTTCAGTAGCAGATGATTCCACAACTGACTTTATGAACATCCTGTTCATATTCTCAACGAAATCAAAGTAAGAAATACTTTCTGTTTTTTTGTCTTTGATTCCCGTTTTACTTGATTTTTATTTCATCTTGTATAAACGACATCGTTGAAAAAAATCAGATATGTCTCCCAATGAAACATTTTCAAGACTGAGAGTAGAATTTTATACCACTTTTAGAATGTTTCAAATTTTAATTCAGAAATTTCATACTTTTATAATAATCTAACGAACATTATTTTTAGTGAAACAAAACTGAAATGGGTCCCTATTTGATACTCAAAGGATAATCTCTATAAACTGAGCAGTGTGATAGATTCAAGAAAACTTAATTTTTTGAAAATTTTGTTTTATATGAATAAAATTTAAAATACGCGGAAACGCCTTTAGCATACCCACAATACCAGAAATAAAAACAAAACCTACTTCTGTCTAAACGGGAAAAGACCGAAGGACAGCGATGCTTTGATTACTTGGGCCCAAAGTTTATAAACAGCTTAGGTGGGTTTCAATCGATTTTCAACATACCGGGTGTAACAGGATCATGGCACACCCCCCGTATCTTCGTTAGTTTTGAAGGTAATAGATTGAAATTTGGGATATCCCATATACATAATAAACGGCACTTTTTGACCTATAAATGATTTTTTTTTACTTCCAGTTTCACCGGAAGTGATACCAACTTTCGATTTTTAAATGGAACACCCTGTTTATTATTACATTTCTAAAATTTGCATAATTTTCTGAATTCAATGATACCACATAAGTGACATTTCAAACGTCATAATTTTTTATAATTCAATTTTTAGTTTTCCATTTAAGTGTGTCATGATGGTTCCGATTTATTCCAATTGACCCGTCTACAGGGCCGTTCCAACCATATGTGCAGGTCGTGCGGCGCACGACAGCGCCGTCACAAAAAAGGTGCCGAAGGCGCCGAATTTTTTTTTTTTATTTTTACCAATGTCTGAAAAATCAGTTAGAATATGCTAGAATTAAGATTAAACACAAGAAGGAAATAAGTAATAATATAAAGTGATAACGGATTTGGAAATGTGTTAGTTGATGCTTCTGAACTTGCAAAATCTCTAGATGTAGAGCCAACCCTCAAAACTGAAAATGTGTTTAGACCAAGGCGTGTTAAAAAACAATTTAATCACGAGAATGACGATGAACCAATTAGATCGAGAACGGGATTTTGAAATGAACAAATTTAAGATCAATTAGTGAAAGGTTCGACTTATTGTCGTCCCATTCCGACCATTTTCAATTTTTATGGGATATTTGTAAATTTTCAGATTTACCAGAAAGGGAATAACTAAATTGTTGTTTACAGCTGGAAAAATCGTAATGAACGTGACATAAATGGAACAGAAGTGTTCCATGAGTTGCAATTTTAAAGAAATCTTAGACTACAAACACCGACACAAATGTTAGACTACATTATAAAAATAATTTAACTCATTCTGTTCCAAATACAAGCGCAGCTTTGCGAATTTTGTTGAAAATGCCTGTATAGGTTGCTTCAGCAGAGAGAACTTTCTCAAAGTTAAAGTTAATCAAAAACTACAATTGGCCAACAGCGGCTCGATAATTTGGCAATCATATCGATTGAAAGTGATTTGTTGGACAATATAAATGTGACTGATCTTATTTCTGAATTTTCCAGAAAGGAAGCGCGTAAAGCTACTATTATTTAGTGGTTATTTAGTTTTATTTAGATTATTTAGATTAGGTAAATATTTCTTGTTCAGAAAATGTTTATCTTTGCTTCACAGTTGTATTATTTAATAATTAGCGTCTAACGATTATGTTGATGTACATAATATAAAATCGTATAAAATTTAAAAAATATATGCGCTGAAAAAAGGCGCTGTGATCACACTTGCACGACGGCGCTTGACTAGGTTGGAACGGCCCTGTCCGTCTAATACTAGAAAAATCGAAATCCCGTCAAAAATACTAAATTGCGTTTTTTATGAGTAAATAAAGTTCATCGTAATCGTTTTTGGGGTAAAACTCAATTTTTTCAAATGGAACCATATTGGTACCGTGGTACCATTTATTAGTGCTATTAATAAGGAATTTATCCATACCTGGTAATAAAATGTGCGATCAATACAATCAAAATTACAGCTAAAAGAAAATACAATTATTTTGTTCTACTTTAATACGAAGAAGTTACTAAGGTGGCTTTGTAATATAAAAAATTAACACAAAACATTACAACAATTGTTCGAAATGCTGTCCATTAACGTCAATGCACTTCTGAAATCGCTAAGCTGTTTCTTGAAGAATGTTTCCTAATTGCTGATTCTACCACCGAGTATTCCAAGCCAAACATTGAAACCGAACCGCACTTGAAAGTTACCCTCCCGCAATAAATTTTGATTTTCTTGTGACCAATACCTTGTATTTTGTCGGTTAAATAATCCCATATTTGTAAACCTAGACTCGTCCGAAAATAAAATCCTTCCCAAAAAAGCATTGTTTGGCTGCACATTATTCTGCAAGATCCAATTGCAATATTCCTACGTTCATAATCATTTTCGTACAGGTGCTGGTACAATTGACATTTGAAAGATTTATAATTATGTTTGTGCAAGATTCGGCTTACCGTTTGGTGACTAGTTTCCAATTCAAACCCAATTTGCCTTAAAGAAACAGTCTTATCAACTTCTATTCGAGCTAAAATATTAATTTTAATTAATGATAACGTTTTCCTCGGGATCATGGATCTCTTCGGAATTGATTTTCAAGACGATTAAAATAATTTCTCGATGGACATTGTCTATCAGGATATTCTTCGACATAAAGGTTTCTAGCCGCAACGGCATTTTTCCTACATTCTCCATAAATAATTAACATGTCCATTTTTTTATCCCTTGTATAAATGTGCGGCATTTTGAACAAAATAACAACAAATGTAAAGACTTTTCCAATAGGTATACAATAAAAACACCGATTAACCAACAAATATTTTTTTGACAATCTGAAGAAATAATTTCATTGTTTTCAAAGCCACCTTAGTAACTTCTTAGTATTAAAGTAGAACAAAATAATTGTATTTTCTTATTTTCTTTTAGCTGTAATTTTGATTGTATTGATCGCACATTTTATTACCAGGTATGGATAAATTCCTTATTAACAGTACTAATAAATGGTACCACGGTACCAGTATGGTTCCATTTGAAAAAATTGATTTTTACCCCTAAAACGATTACGATGAACTTTATTTGCTCATAAAAAGCGGAATTTAGTATTTTTGATGGGATTTCGATTTTTCTAGTATTAGACGGGTCAATTGGAATAAATCAGAACCATCATGGCACACTTAAATGGAAAAATAAAAATTAAATTATAAAAAATTTCGACGTTTGAAATGTCACTTATGTGGTATCATTGGATTCAGAAAATTATGCAGATTTCAGAAATGTAATAATATACAGGGTGTTCCGTTTAAAAATCTAAAGTTGGTAGTGAAGCCGGATGTGAAAAAAAATCATTTATAGGTTAAAAAGTGCCGCTTATTATGTTTATGGGATATCCCAAATTTCAATATATTACCTTCAAAACTAACGGAGATACGGGGGGTGTACCATGATCCTGTTACACCCGGTATACAAAAATCACGATATTCAAGGAAATAATCAAAAAATGGATTATTTTTTCTCATATTATTAACAGTGTCCCTTTTTTTCCTCAATACACTATTCTTTACTAAAATGTAAATCTGGCACCAAAATTGACATAATACTCCAGTCATCAGCGATGAAAAACTATAAAACCGTGGAATTTTGAGTATCAACACCGATTTAAATGAAAATTTGGATTTAAGCTATACTGACTCTCTCCTTCTAAATCCCTATGCCAAACCAGGCTTTTAATTTTTTAGGGTTGAAAACTACCCCTTATTGCAAAAAAATAATAAACGTAGATTTTAACATATACCGGGTGTCCCAAATTTTATGTGACAGGCAATATCTGGTTTGTTGGAGGAGATATACAAAAATGACTTTCACAAAAGTTTTATGAGTTCATGAGAGCTATATTTTGATATAATTTTTAAATATACAGGGTGTTTGGTGTAGGTGCTACAGACCAAAATTCCATTTTTTTTAATAGAACGCCCTGTATATCATTACATATCCAGATGCTACGTTAAATTCTGATATCATTTCATGTTTGACTTTTGAAATTCGGTTACGGCGTTGTTGAGTTATTGCACTTTTCCTTAAATATAAGGTTTCAAAAAAACTTATTTACTCGTACACGAATCCAGTCTACATCTTTTATTAAATTGAACTAGACTACTACTGAATACAAACCATTATTCTCACCTCTACGATACGATATCGATATCAGCTGAATATAATATTGAAATTCTTGAGAATGTGACTAACTTGAGGGTGAATTGCTTTATATTGCACAATTTCATCAAGTAGCTTATGCTTGTTGATGCCATAGTAACAAATGTTGTTGAATTGTATCTACTGTCCAATTCGATTCAGTGATTCTTTGCAAAACAGTAACTGTGTTCTTTGTGCGAAAACTCCAGTATGCCTTTCGCGTTTAGTCCAAGTGAATTGCATTGATATGTTATTAAATTTTGGGGAATGTCATAAAAACTGCCGTCAACCACAAAGTCTATACCAAGAACGTTTTCCAGACAGACCCATTCCGTCACAAATGACTTTTTCTAGAGTTGAAGAAAATTGCGAACTGGGTCATTTCCTTCTACTATAAAGCATCGTCATGATACGAGATCTGTTAGAACTAAAGATTTAGAGATCGATGTGTTGGCTTATATCATTATTCATCCACATGTTTATATCCATACTCTTGCAGAAGAAGTCGGTGTGAGTAAATCTAATGTACAGAGAATTCTGAAAGAAAATAAATACCACGCATTCAAAATTCAGTTGGTACAAGGTTTGAAACCCACGGACTTTGAACGACGACTTGAATTCATTGCTTGTATTCAGGTAATATTACATGAAAATCCTAACATATTCAGTCAAATTTTGTGGAGCGATGAATCGCAATTCCACAATGATGGAGTTGTGAATCGACATAACAGTCACTATTGGTCTCAAGAAAATCCCCACTGGGTCCGCGAAAGTAATTTTCAAACTACTTGGGGTATTAATGTATGGTGTGGATTGTTCAATGGCCGCATCGTAGGACCTTACTTTTTCAATGAAAATCTCAATGGATTGCGATATTTACGTTTTCTAGAAAATGATTTGATCCAGTTGATGGAAGATATTCCCATAGCAGAACGACAAGGAATTTGGTGGCAACAAGATGGTGCTCCTCCTCACAATTCACAGGTTGTTACTGAATATCTGGATAGAACGTACCCAAATAGATGGATTGGTAATAAGGGTCCAATTCGGTGGCCGGCTCGTTCCCCAGATTTATCACCGCTTGATTTTTTCCTATGGGGTTATTTAAAAGATATTGTTTTCACTACTCCCCCTTTGAATGTGGATGACCTGAAAATGAAAATTCGACTGGCGTGCAGTGATATTACGCCTGATATTATAAGAGCGACTTGTACGAGAGAAGTGATTCGACGTTTCGAAGCCTGTATAATATCTAATGGGCGTCACTTTGAACAATTTTTATGACATATTTAGGTACCTACCATTCTTATGAAATGATTTATCGAGTTATATTATTAACATTGTTATAAACGATTTGTTTTCGAATACACCTCTTTCAATTTCGCAATTGTTTCATATTCAAAATGATTCCTGACTGAATTCCACAACTCAAAATTGAAACCATTACTTCGACTAATTTTCATGTGATCTGATGCAGAGAGAATAATTGTATGAGATATTTTTAAAAATAATAGTCGTTCTCAAGACTTTACATTTTAAGCAATAAATTAACAACGCCGTAACCGAATTTCAAAAACTAAACGTGAAATGATATCAGAATACAACGAAGAATCTGAATATGTGATAATATACAGGGCGTTCTATTTAAAAAAATACTATTTTGGTCTGTAGCACCTACATCAAACACCCTGTATATTTAAGAATTATATCAAAATATAGCTCTCATGAACTCCTAAAACTTTTGTATGAAACATTTTTGTGTATCTACTTCAACAAACCAGATATTGCCTGTCACATAAAATGTGGGACACCCGGTATTTGGTTAAAATAAAGTTAAAATTAATTATTTGTACACTACTTAACATTCTTGAACGAGTTTATAATTAATCAGACGGATGCAACCCCTGTAAATCATCCCCTAAGGGGTAGTAATTTTCAAAACTAGTATTAAAGATGTTTATTATAATTTGAAACGATTGAAAATTTCGTCATTATATTTGAATTATTGTTAGAATGAAATTATTATTCGCCAAAATGCTTCAACCCCTATAAACCACCCCCTGGGAATATAAATTATTAAAAACAATTCGTTTTTAAAGATTTATTTTTCATAATTGGAAATAATTTTAAACTGCATTTATGTTGAATTGAGAATAATTCAATAATGATATAAAATGAATTTTTTCAACCCTTCAACCCTTATAAAAGCTATCCCTTAAGACCAAAAATGTTAATTTTAATGAGAATTTGACACACATTCGCAACAACACAATATAATACGATGCAAGAATTACCCCTTAAAGAAGCGCGATGCTCAAGTATTATTGCAAAATTTATTTACACATTTTATAAAAATTAGATTTTAAAGAAATTCGGTTGGTTTTTCGACGATAACTCTTTAACTTTTTTAGCAAACAACTTTTAAAAAAAAGCATTTTGTAGATAATTTCAAGGGCTTTAACGTCAGATCATATATAAAAATGTTTGCAACCTTTATTTTTGAAAAGAGGTAAGTTCAAAGGGTAAGCCACAATTAGTGCATGAATGCAAACTTTGAACCGCCACATCTCCTTTAATTTTTATGAAACCAAAATAAAAAAAGTAACATTTTCAGTAAAAAATATCCAACAATTATTATTTGAAATACTTTTTTATATTATGAATACTTTTTGGTTTATTCAAGAAAAACGCACTATTTCTCAAAATTATAAAAATGTCGTTTTCAATTTAATCAATTATTTTTTCTAAACTAAGCATTTCAACCGGTCATATCAAATGGATCATATCAATTATACCTATATAAAGTTATTTGCAAGTGGGGGGCCATTAATTTCCATTAGGGTTGTAATGACGAGGATTTAATTGTTACATTTAAAAAACAGGGAGTGACTTTATTTCGGTCATAAGTTAGTCAATTCTTATAGAAAAAACTTCCTTCACTTCAAAAAATGTGTCCTGAGTTTTCCTCAAAAATTTCACCATATTCGAGTTATTTGAGATAGAAGGTTCTCAATTTCGGGGTTCTTCGAAAATAACCATCATTCAAAGAGCAATAACTCCGTTGTTATTGGGTTTACATAGGTCTTTCAGACAAAAATCTCTTTGTATTTTCATTCCCTAGATGGGGTTGCTTCGGCGTAGGGTAGATTTTAAAGGTTAGGAATACTACCTAAATCCAAATTTTCAAGGAAATCGACATTGATTCTCAAAATTCCGCAGAAAAATGACTGTTGACTGGACTATAACAAATAACACCATGAACCCCATACAAGACTATGAAACCAAACAAGGACAAAATATCGGAACTAAGACCCAAAATCCCAAATGAGACTGAAAAACCTAAACCGAGACCGAAAATAAACCAAACTTATTTATCTAACCTGTAGATCCATACACTGGACCAAATCTAAATATCACGCACAAGTTTTTTGTAACCTATCCAGATACATTCAACTTCTGTGATTACTTTTTTATTTACAGAGTAAAATATTATTAATTCTTATATTATAATCTTTGTATCATGTACCATTTACAATTGATAATAATAATAATTAATGTTATTATTTGCGAGATTCAGAATATGTAAAATTCCGCACAAAAACATAAAATGATATCGAAGAAATTAATGTACATATGTATACAGTGTCACACATAAAGTTCGCGACATATGGAAGACTCTCTACTGTCACTTCGACTTTTTTCCAATTTTTTTAATTTTTCGAATCTTTCGCTCTATCGATTCGAACGAAACATGATTCAAATTTCATAATTTTGATGAATATGAGACTTCAATATAATATCTTGCCCAGAAAATACCCACATTGGCCAGTTACCAGAAAATAAAAAAAATGCACCTCCAGAAATTCGTCTTTGTTGTTGCAAAGTTCATCTAGTTTTTTCATTTCATTGTTAAACTGATTCGGATTTTCAATGTATAGACGTTAATTTCTCTTCATTCTTATTACACTCGTATTTCTTTTTTTAATAGATTTTTATCCAGTTTGATTATTTTTCTGATCAATAATTCAGTTAGAGACAAACCCGAAATATCATACTTTTCTGTAAACTAAACAATGACCTACGTTTCGTTACTATTCAAAAGACATTCGTTCTAGCGATTTGTACTAAACATGAATAAGTTTTCGTTTTTTGAATTAATTTCATAAATCTCATATTCTTTATTTCCACCATTAGTTGTGTAAAAAACAATAAACCAAATTTACAACAAAACATCATAACATTCATTGATGTATCTCAATAATCTTATAAAGAACCCGAATTCATCATTCAGTATGTCGTCCTTCCTGTTCTATACAAATTATAGTCGTTTCATTCACAGACTTTGTGGCATTTTTAATAAATAGGGGATTTATGTTAGCACAACATTCCCGAATGGTATTCTCTAAATGTTCTTTGTTTGCAAATGGTCTGTGTTTATACACTTTTTGTTTTAGACAACCCCATAGAAAAAAGTCTCTCTCACCTTGGAACCAAAATGAAAATCCTACTCGAATATCGAAATCTCTTTCTTTAAGAGTGTGTATGAACTTTGGCTTATAGGGATGGAAATTATTTTTGTGCAAAATTCTTCTCACAGTTTCTCTGCCAACTCCTGTATTTTCACTAATACTGCTAATATTAGTTTTTCCGTTTTCAAAAACGCTCAAACAAACATTGAGTTGTTCTTCTTCATTATACTTTATTGGATTATGTGGTTTCTTGAAACGGTTGTCCACAGAGCCAGTTTCTTTGAATGTTTTCAATATCCTTTCCATGGTACTAAAGTGAATATTTCTTTCTGGATGCCGGTGATTGAAAATACAAGCAACATCTCGATTTGTCATATTCTCACCACATAAAAGAACGATTTCCACTTTGTCTTGTGTGGATAACATTGTACATAAAACTTTTTGTGAATTATAAATGTAAGAAAATCTGAACACAAAACATCTCGATTTATTAAACGCAATAATTTGACATTAACCAAAACTAAAAATTTTATTTCGATTTGGTCAGTTCCTACTATTTTCTTCCCGAGATGTTGCATAAGTCTTGTATTGTTTAAAATCACGAAATTTTATATCATGTCTAGTACAAATCGCTATAACGAAAGTCTTTTGAATAGTTATGAAACTGTAGGTCATTGTTTAGTTTACAGAAAAGTATGATATTTCGGGTTTGTTTGTAACTGAATTATTGGTCTGAAAAATAATCAAACTGGATAAAAATCTATTAAAAAAGGAAATACGAGTGTAATAAGAATGAAGAGAAATTCGTTTATTCGATTACTGACATATTAACGTCTATACATTGAAAATCCTAATCAGTTTAACAATGAAATGAAAAAATGCAACAACAAAGACGAATTTCTGGAAGTGCATTCTTTAAATTTTCTGGTAAAAGGCCAATGTGGGTATTTTCTGGGCAAAATATGATATTGAAGTCTCATATTCATCAAAATTATGAAATTTGAATCATGTTTCGTTCGAATCGATAGAGCGAAAGATTCGAAAAATTAAGAAAATTGGAAAAAAGTCGAAGTGACAGTAGAGATTCCAAATTTGGAGCAAATGTATAAAATTGGAAACTGAGCAACTTTATTCTTTGGCATTTTTCGAAATTTCCAAAAAAAATGAGTTTTTGAGGATATTCGAAAAAATTGTCAAATTTGACAGGTTTATAGTGGCACATGAAAAAAAAAGATGCTCATTTTTCAAGCACAAACTAACTGCGAAGTAAAATTTTCTTTATATCTATTAATAAAAAAAAACTTCCATATGTCGCGAACTTTATGTGTGACGCTGTATATCAACAGAGAAAGTTGAAAAGCTCAGTATCTTTCATCAAAATATAGGGAGTATCCCAATAGTATATTATGAGACACCATTTTGTCGCACGCGTTGTTTGGAGTACGACGAGTGCGATAAGTGCGGCAATGTGTCTTATTAAACAGGTTTCATATTTTTTCTATTTGGCATTTTTCTGTAGTTTTCTATTGGAAAAAATTGGAATTTAATATTAATAAATAATATCAGAAATATCGGGTTGGTAAATTTGATACCCCTCCTGGATTGAGAGTAATTGCTCAAACGGCTGTGAATGATTTGTTGACCAAAAAATCTCGTTCAGTTTACGAAAAGGAATTTCACAATTTTGAAGTATCCGATGCCTCACCACACTCCCACTGCAGTCAAAATAACTTTTCAAACAATCAGACCACTGAGCATAATTTTGTAAACCAAGTCCAAACCACACCAGCTAATTTAATTATAAACGCACGAGAAACCAGTCAAGTAACGATTAAAGTTTGTAATAACTGCACCATCCAAGGCAACAAATAACACCACAACATTCAAAGGTTATTCTTCTTCTTTGTTTTATATATGAAAATCCCATTCCTCTTGTCTGACGTTCATCTGACAGCGGATGTTACCATTGTTACCAATATCGAAAAAATTTAAAATGCGTATCGAAATAGAATTTGGGTTTCTAATGACTCCAAATAGAAAAAATATATTTATAAACGTTTAACACTGTTGACCATAGAAGTAAAAGATAAATAAGATAGTCGAAAATAAAGTTTTGTGTTTTGGGATACTAAGTGTTGTTTTGTTACGAAATGAATTTCTTATTAGTAAACTCAGATTCATTGAATTTATGAAATACAATTGATATGCATGACAAGTTATCTCACAGGACGGGCTAAACGAGTTAAACAAGGCCAATATTTATTACGTATTTTATTGAAAGAAACCAATTTTGGGGCTCCACAAAGGAGTATTCTGTGTAAGTTTGGGATTCGAATTCAGAAACACCCTGTATTCTCACCGAATTCATAAATATTTCCTTTCTTGCTTAAATAAGATGTCAAAGGTTCCTTGAAGAAATACACTGAATGGGGTCATTTCAGATATCTTTTTTAGAACATCTTGCAACAAGTACTCAATCTCAATCAATAAAATAACAACGCTATTTAGCTTTTCAAATGATCACTTGTTGAAAAATCACATGTGTTTATGGGTGAATGCGATGGTGTAGTTGATTAATTTACCAATTACTGATCAGGATGCGTTAAATTGAACAATTCAGCTTCTTCTCTTGGGGTGTCATCAAATACCGATCATGGAAATTACTAAATAATTTCAATTCTTTTTCTTTGGGATTTAACCATTTGTTATGAAATCGTGGAGTTACAACTAATGACATATTAGGGATAGACTTCGTTATTTACATTTCGAACTGCGGTCACAATCTGAGCACAATTTTTATTGCAGCTTATTTCGCGGAAAATGGTTGCCAATCAACCCAAAAGTCGGCAAAGCTAATTTTCTGCTGAATTATCTGCTTATATACAATGTATATAAGCAGATAATTGCCGCGAAATGAGCGGCAGTGAAAATTGTGCCTTTGAATGTGACTCTGTGTTGGCCGCAGCTAGAAATGTAAATAACGGAGTCTAACGATAATATATCATTGGTTACAACTCAGTAAACTCTTCAAAAACTTTGCGAGTTGCAAAACATCTGATTCTCTGTCCTTTTATAGTGAATAAAGTCGATTACTCTTTTTTAAATTGTTTTTATAATTACAAGCTTTTATCTTGCAGTGTTAGTATATGGTCAAATCTGTAAATATTATAACAGTTCCCCAGTGAAACAATCCATCCCCTTTTCTTGAAATTTTTTCCAAAAACTCGCAAAATTACCCTCTGCGTCCTTGAAGGCTATAGATAGAGAGCGTGCAAGACATGGAAAATTGCTTCAAAAACTTGCAAAAATAGAATCGGAAAATAGTGAAATTCATCAAACCACAGCGCCGCATAATTTAATTTCAATCATTTAAGAAAATTTAATTTTTTTTTAACGTTTCAGTTCACCAGTTAATAAATGCTTGTTTAAAAAAAAATAGATTAATTTAATTCTTCTTGGGAATGATCTTTTTTCCAAGCTACTTCACTCACTTGAAGATGGTCCTTTTACTCTGATCAGAGTCACGCAAAAAGTCATCAGAACTCCAATTAATTGCAGATCGAATTGAAAATTCGAGTGGAAAATAATCAAAAAACTTAATGAAAAAGTCCGGAGGTTGGACCTCAATACTAAAAGTTTAAAAATTCTTGAACCTTCCTAAAATAATTTTAAATTACCAAAAATTAAATTTGGCATCAAGAAAAATCAGATGTACAACTTTAAGCAGTTCCCGGTCGATGCCGACCGCTTTCCCGAGTAGAAATTGATATTCAAACTTGATGAGAAAAATCACGATATTTCTATTAAAACGCACGTTGGTTGCTTGTAGATGAAACAATTTCTATGAATAGAGTCGGGCAAAAAGTAATTTTTGCGTAAATTATAATTCAAGTTATGTCCAACTTCGAACAGTTAGCGGTCGATACGCTTCAATGCTTAGAGTTGATAATGAGAAACTCGGAAAAAAACACGAGATTTGAAATAAATTGTAAGGTACTAAACAATCATATGATTCACAAGTTTAAACAATTCAATCCACTTCTTTGGGTCAAAAATAATAGCAAAAAAATGTACTTGTTGAAAATATCACGAGGTTTGAACCACGGTACTACTCTAAATACTGGGAGCTGGCACTTTCTTGAAGATTATATTCCAGCAAAAAGTAAGTTTCGTAGAAAGAAAAGGCTGATTTTAACCTTGGACTGTTACTGGTCCACGCAGGCCGCTTTTCAAAGAGAAACTTACATAGAAATTTGGAGAAATATTACGATATTTGTATTGAAATGCTACATTCGATGCTTGGGCCTTTCTGCATTAACAATATTCCTAAGTATAAGTTCGTACAATTGCCGGTTGATCAAAAAAAATCACGAGGTTTAGACTGATCCGCTACTTTTCAAGCTTGAAGCTGACCATTTATCATTGATTAGAGTCGGAAAAAATTTGCATTGAGAAAAATATGGCGAATCCAGGGGTGGTAAAGGGGGTAATTACCCCCAAAGACTCGCCCGACATATTCATAGTTCGAGAGCCGAATCATCAGCTGTCACCTAAGAGACATACTATAAGTTTGAACTGCGATTCCAGTTTTCAGAATTTAGATGCATTGTACATCTCAACCCTCTCTTTGAACTCGAAATATTGCACCCCTATAAGAAACTTGTGTAAGCTAGGAAAGACGCATCCCCTAGTGTAGTGAAGAATGAAATATAACTTGTTAAAAGGGAGAGATTTCAGGAACCCTTTGAATATCAGCTGGATATTGGGAGAGCAGAATAGAGTACTTCTAACAGATTTGTAATCATAAACAACCATTCTCGCTACACAAAAAAATTAGGAAAGAGTGAGGTCTTATATATCCTCTATACATTTCAAACAATTCAACTAGGTGATGTTTTCGGAAAGTTCAAAAGGTTTATATTGTAAATTTTGTTTTGTATTTAAAAAGTTTGGTGGTTTACAACAACAAACCAAACCACAAAAATCAGATTTTAGTTTACCTTTTCGAAATTATTAGGGAACTCGGCGATTTAATTACAAATGAAGACAATTTTTTATCACAAAAATAATGTGTGTCTTGCCGACTGTTTCTTTAAGACCTTTGAATCTGCAGAATGTTGTTTGTTTTATTTACCTTTGATACGATGGCTGATAATTTAATTTTTTTTTCCTTTCGGATGCTGGTCCTGTCACCAGCTGCACCTCAGCCTCTTGGGCTTCTTGTACATTTCAATTAGTTTCACAGCAACCACTCCGTAACTCTAGTCCCCTGTGCCAGTCTGTACAGGTTCTTCACCGGTTGACTGTTGTATTTCTCGGAAGTTAGCTTGGGTTTCCCGAATATTGCCTGTCTCTTGCGGTCTAATGCCTCGCATTCTGACATCACGTGTTTGGCTGTTTCTGTCCCTTCACCACACTGTCTGCAGGAAAGTTCTCCGTTGTACAGCACCATTTTGTACAGGTGTTTTCTTATTGGACTGTGGCCAGTGAGAAGGCCGTTATTGTTCTAACTTGATTCCTGCTCAGCTTGAGTAGTTCTTCAGTTTTTTCTGACGGTTCTTTAATGTATGTTTCCCGTGGTGCATGAGAGGGGCTTCATTCCACCTCTCCCTTTGTTTTCGTTTGATCCAGTCCCGATTGCATCCTCGAATGTCGGATTTAGTAATCCCGAGTGCGGGTTCTGGGCCAATATATGGAGTTGATGGACCGTTTCTTGCTAGTTCATCAGCTTTTTCATTGCCCTTGATGCCACAGTGTCCCGGAACCCACATCAAAGTTGTTTTTTTGTGTTCTGAGAGGACACAGTTCTTCTCGGTATTCCCATACTAGTCTTGATGTCACCTTCGGGTTCATAAGAGCCTTCAGCGACGCCTGGCTGTCTGAGCATATTTTGATCCGTGCATTGCGCATCTCCCTCATGATGATTTTTCTTGCGCATTGCAAGATAGCGTACATCTCTGCCTGGAATACGGAGGTGTTTGTTCCTAGTGGAACGCTTATTTGGGAGTTTCTACCCTCACTGTATATTCCAGAACCAGTTCCTTCCCTGGTTATAGATCCGTCCGTATACCAGATCCTCTCTCCAGGTTTGCTCCTGATGTTGTCATCTGACCATTCCCTTCGATCTTGTATGATAACCTCGAAGTAATTACAAATGAAGACAATTTTTTATCACAAAAATAATGTGTGTCTTGCCGACTCTTTCATTAAGACCTATGAATCTGCAGAATGTTGTTTGTTTTATTTATCATTGATACGATGGCTGACAATTTTAATTTATTTTTCAATTGAAGGTATACTGGGAATATATTATCATCTCATTTTTCTGACATACCGAACTTTATCGTTTGTTTTTATTATTTCATATGTTTATTGGAAATACTTCTTGCATGATAATTTTTATATTCATTACCCCTCCTAACCAGTACCCTGGATCCGCCACTGGTCGATACCAGGCCATCTTTATTTGAGTTGAAAATGATGGAAAACTTGGCAAAAAATCGCGAGAGTTGGATCAAACTACTTCTTTCCATGCTCAGATCTGACATTTTCTCGATGAATAGAGTCGAAAATAAAGTAATGTTTGCAGGCACCTGCTTGTCGTTGCCGGCCACTTTTTTATCCGCGAATTAAGTCGAAAAATTCGTTTTTGCTTCGTTAAGATTCTGATATAAATGTTCAGCCGACTGCCACTGTATGCCATCAACTTTTTTTCGTAGAATATTATCAACTGGGGAAAAAATAAAAACAATATTACTGAGCTGCTACTCCTTCGATAAAGAAATGTCGTAAAAATGATGTATATATACAATATCTTCAATTCAATTCAATTCATTTTATTTTTTGGTCTTCGAGCTGAATAGCTATAGGACAAGTCAGGTTGTACATTAAAATTTGGTAATAAAATTACAGAAAATTGACAACACAGCAAACATTCACAAGAACATAAATATATAAAAAATCTATCTATCATAGTATAAAATTGTCGAAGTAATCCTTCAGGCTATAGGGACAGAGGTTGAGGAGAAGTGTTTTTATTTTATTTTACACACATCTTGCACACCATGTGACCATGGTGGAATTATTCGAAAATGGACATGATCGAGGTAGTTTCACTAGGTAACAGACAGTTGATTTGATAAATTTTTGGTATGGGAAGGTCATGATTTGCGATTTTTTGTAATAACTATTAATCCCTGGTTAAGACAATAGCTATCGTTTAAATCCATTTGATGAAGATTTCGCGCAGTCTAATCGATCAGAGACATGTTTTGCTGATGATCCAATATTTGTGTCATCTGCATATAAAAACTCTAAGGTGGGCATGATAATGTGATGTCATTGATGACTATCAGAGCAGTCTGGGGCCCAATGTTGATCCGTGTGGAACTCCCACAGGCACACTTTGAGTATTTCACAACTTGTTAGCGGATTTCAAGACAAGACTGAAAGAAGAAGAAATCTCATTTTACAAAGTCGAAACCGCGTAAAACAATAACACAACTGTGTTCAAATCATGATGTCATTCTCACTCTTAGAACAGCCACATCAATTACGAATATTTTACTGTGGTTTCTATAAATATAAACGATCCCAAATAAACTCATTTTATGTTCTTGTTCACTACAATAAACTATATTACAGCAAGCGAAGGTTTGTTTCTGGTGAAGAATGACTTTGTTTTTCTACATTATCATTATTGGTTCTAATTAGTTGCACAAACTCACAGAATGAGTTCACTAGACGAAATATGATCTTGGGACTAACTATTGCACGAAACTTAAAACTGATGAAATAAAAAGTGAAGATTGGGATTTTCATTTAGAAAAAATGGGATTTGATTTTTATAACTGTACAATTGGGTGTAATACTTATTCCTTACCTAAACGAAGTAAACTAGGAACAGTTATACAATCATTTCATTAGTAGACTGGTGCCTATAATTTTTGTGATAAAGAAAAAAGTAGCAGGCAAGGACCAGATGGAAAATATTGTTAGGGCTAACTTTAAGGAAAAAAAATATTTAAACACGAAAACACTCAAAATGGTGAAATGTTGATGCAATTTAGGAGTTGAAAGGATTTTTTGCGATTTGCGGCTAAACATGACCTTCTAGTGGAAAATGTTCCAATGGAAAGTTGTAGATAATAAAAAAATCAAAAACTTTTTTATTCAACACTTTCCGACATAACCTCAAATTAGGCGTCAAAATGGCGAAAAAACGATTTTTCAGTATTAAATTTTTTTCTCGAGTATAAATGAATTCATTTACATGAAAATTCGTAGAAAAATGTCGCTTTTGGTGTCAATTGAGCATGATTTTTCTGCAATTCAGAAGACGACTAGTTTTCGAGTTTTTCGAAAAAAATACTCTTATCTTCCACGAACAATTGTCTTGGTGTTTTTTTGTATTTCGAAGGTCTATAAGTGATTATTTTAATTGTTGAAATGTCTACTTTAAAGTGGTCTTTCAAGTGGTAACTTGGTGGTTTGTTGATCGTTAAACTGCTCAAAATTGAGAAAAAACGTCAAAAAGTCTCTCTGAATCATTATTTTCTCATTATTTCCAATGATTTTAAATTGTTGTAAAAAATAATAAAGACGATATTAATAAATTAATTTTCTAGTGTAATCATGTATTCAAACATATTATTATAAATAATTTAATGTAAACCACTTTTTGTTATAAAAATTATGGAGAAAATCGATTATCATTGAAAATATTGAGAAAATCACTATTCATAGAGGAGACTTTTTTCTCAATTTTAAGCAATTTAACTATCAATAAACCACCATGTTACATATGCCATTTGTAATACACCGGGATCCCACGTCTATTTTCAAAAATCATTAATAAAAGGGTGAATCTTCCTGAGTAGCTTCATTTTGCCGAGACTTTTTCCTCTACGAAAATTCTCATAGTGGTAGCTGATAAAATGAGCAGGCGTCAATCATGTCGATTTGGTAAGTGCAAAATGTCATTAATAACAGTTAGTTTTTCAGTTGAACCTCGAGATGATTCGATAAAGTACTCGAAAAAACTTTTGTCCTACAAAATAGATGGTAGTCATAAGAAATCATTAGAACCAGCGGATTTTTTTACCGTTGCTTGGTTAATATTTGTATAATTGAATGGTCATATTGTCCTACAAATTGAATGGTAGGTGTTCCCGGTCCTGCGCTACGAAATTGTCAATTCCATAATAAAAATTATTAGTAACTGTAGGACAATGATAACACATGAAAGGTTAGTATATTCTTCACCTATATAATATAGTGTCCTACAGAAAAACGGGTATGTATCGCTAGTCCTACAAAAATTATTCAAAATAACGAATTATTTTGAAATTGTGGTTTAGCTAATTTAATATACTTTTATTCGTAAAGTAATGTTACTTTCAATTTATAATTGTTTGTTCAATTGAAAAATATCATAATGTACTTGAAAAGTTTATGAAAAAAATGGGAAATTTTGTTTAGTGTTCATAATGTTTATAAACATATTGAAAACAACAATAAAGTAAAAACATTGAAATAATCAATCTGCCCTCCGGGACGGCTTAAATGATGTCGCATTCGCTTTCACAGGTGCAGGGAAACCCGAAAAAACCTGCAACACCACATCGTCGTCTGAAGAGCTGAAATTTATAATTGAAAACTTTCAAAGAGGTCAGACGAATTGTGAAAATCTGCTCTACGGTGTCTCCAGAGGCCTCAAAAAGTCCAGTTCGAAAGAAGATATATTTAGCAAAGAATCATTTTAATGAAACGAAAGAAACACAATTTTGTCTTATTTCCACCAGTTTTTTATATTTACGACCGGTTTCGGGCTTTATCCCATTATCAAGTATGCTTGTGGATTTATGAACTCAACAAAACGAAGAATTATGTTAACATTAACCACTAGGAATTATAAAAGATGAATACAAAAAAACCTATCCAGGAGTATAGTTACTTTCATCAGTCACTCAAGTAAATTGAGAATTAGCAACTAAGAAGATGACCATATTATATTTTTTCAACCAATAATTACAACAAATTCAAAATAAGTTCTATCGTGAGTCGTTTACAGTGTTATTATTATTATAATTGTGATAATTGATAAGAATTTCAAAAAACACTTTTTTGCTAGAGATGCATATTCCGTTGTGACAAAAAAATATTTTTTTACCACTGTGTCTGTTTCTGGCTCAGATTCTGATTCTAATTTTCGACCTTCTTCATTGTTTTTATGACAAAAAGTTTTTTTTCTACGACAGTGCATAAACTAAGCTTTTACGGACTGCTGACAGTGCGTAAAGTAATACTTTTTCGCACAACTGCGTAAAGAAATCACCAGTGCGTAAAATCACCAACTGTGCGTAATAGTTATTTACCTAACAAGTGCGGAAAGTAGTACTTTTCCGCACGCGACGGCAAGCCGTCAAGGGCGGAAAAGACGTTTTCCGCAAGAGTTAGGTACAATGTTTTTCCTACGAGTGTTTTTGTCCATCTTATTTATGAAAAAAAAAGGCTTTTATTACACAAGATTTTATAATAATGCTACAAAATGACACATAAGACAGAATAGTTACATATATCATTTAGTTAGTCCTAAATATCCTCATTTTCAACAATATAAAAATCGTGCGGAAAAGTTACTTTTCCTACGACCATTTAATACCTGTACGACAGCCAGTACTGAAATGATCATTACAGTACAGTTTGTGATGTAGAAATGAAAAAGCGTTTACAATCGGCCTACTTTCTTGATCAATAAAGCGCATAAAATGGGCATATTTCTATGTGGTCGTAGAAAAAGTAATGTATGATTCGAAATATGTAATCGATGTTCTTGTTCATATTTTATGATAACGTCATCATATAATGTGGGGCTTGTTGAAAGTGAAATGTCGCTATGGTCGTAGAAAAAGTATAGTGTACAACTTGCATGGAATGCCCATTTCTCACTCGTATGATTTACGGCACTCGCTTTCGGCTCGTACCGTAATTTTCATACTCGTGAGAAATGAGTGCCATTCCATGCTCGTTGCACAATATACTATTTCAGCACTAGTGCGGAAAAGTAACTTTTCCGCATGATTTTATCTTTCCGCGAGATTTTTTTATGCACTGAAAAATAATGAAACAATTGTATGATTATAAATAATATGAGATAGAATCTAGTCTATTAACGACTGTTTGATAATAACTTTCCGATATTCCGTAATTTTCATTAAATGAATTTCAAAATATAAAGTAATTAAGACATTATCAAAATAAATAGTGATATTTAAAATTTGACAGGATTTGATATGGTATTATAGCAATTAAATTAATATCTGAAATAGCTCAGTTGGCAAGTAAGGGAGCAGTCGTTCTACGCTGGTTAATGGTTAATGGGGTAGGTGGTTCGAATCCTGGGGAAGTTACTTTTTTTTGTTTTGAAATCGATGAGAGTACTTACTGTTCAATTTTCGTTATATTTTTCAATATTTGTATATTCAATGACGACATGAGTGTTTTTGATAGAATCTGTTATGAAACAAATAATTCGCTCGTACTACAAAATTTTATATACCTACCTACTCGTGGGAAATGTATGTCATTTCATGCTCATTGTACAATATACTAATCTTGAATTAAAATATTGTGCTTTTAAGAGAAAATCTTTCGTAAAAGTAAAAATCGTGTGGAAAAGTAAAAATCGTGCGGAAAAGTAAAAATCGTGCGGAAAAGTTACTTTTCCGCACGCTACGCTCGTAGGAAATAGTATATTGTGCAACAAGTGCAGAAAAGTGCTAATTTCTCACGAGTTTGAAAAAGTTGCGGCACGAGCGAAAATATTGAGAAAATCATGATTCAGAAAGACTTATTTCTCAATTTTGAGCGGTTTAACGATAATACACCACCAAGTTACATAAGCCATTTTAAAGTAGACATTTTAGCAATTGAAATGATAATTTATAGACCTTCGAAATACAAAAAAACATTGTTCGTGGAAGATAAGGGTATTTTTTTCGAAAAATGTACAAAACTCAATAACTAAGTCGTCTTCTGAATTGCAAAAAATCACGCTTATTCGACACCAAAAAAGATATATTTCAACAAATGTTCATCTTAATTGAATCATTAGTACGCGACAAAAAAATAAATACTAAAAAATCGGTTTCCGTCATTTTGACAGTTAATTTGAGCTAATATCAAAAAGTGTTGAAAACAAAAGTTTCAATTTTTTTTATTATTTACAATTTTTCCATTGAACATTTCCTGCTAGAAGGTCTCGTTTCGCCGAAAATCGCAAAAACCGTTTTCAACCTCTAAACTGCATCCCCATTTCACCATTTTGAAAGTTTTTGTGTTTAAATATTTATTTCCTTAAAGTTGGAACCTCAACAACTTCTTTCACCTGGTCCTTGCCTGTAACTTTTTTCTTTTTCACAAAAATTATAGGCACCACGAGAGCTTGCTCAAGTGGTGTTTTGAAAAGCAGCACAGTTTGAGTGACAGACGAGGTGACAGTATTTTGAAAATTCTGCATTTTGTAGGACAATTCGATCAGACAACTTCAAGAATGAATAGACATCGTTAAACTTTATCTGTTTTGCCACAACGCCAACGGTTCGTTGTGCTTATTTGGCGTCTTCCAGGAGTCAAACTGACGTTTCTATATTTACCGTGATTGTTGTAACTTTGGAAATGTAGAACTCAGGAATCTTCTAAACACCGATCTGAAAGATACCACAAGCTGAAAGCAGTGTTTCCATAAAGTCTTGTCATTGGTTTTGGTTGAGAAACTGATGATATTTGTTTGGTTTATATAATGGTATGAGGGAAATTGTAATAATACATTTTTTCCGAATTTATAATAAACTAAAACAAATTATATTCTGGACGAAAAACAGTCAGACCTCTGACGTGAATTCTAGAACCAAATGCATGCATCTAGACTCACGAGCACATGTCACGAATACCTATCCTAGTTTAAATATTGAATGTTATGGATCATGTGATCAGAGTTATTGACTAATTAACCACTTACCTTGGATAACTGGAAAGCATTGCACCCAAAAAAAGATAAATACCTAATCACTCACATAATAATATAATGTTTACACTCCACAGCCAGTTTCACTTTTCACTCGCGGCACTTTGAATGTTTTGCAGAATGTCTGACCCAACACCCAACTCCCGGTTGCTAGATACCTAACCTAATACAGAAAAAACACCACTCTGTTGCATAAAGTCAAGGAGGCGATCCTCAAAGAAGTGGAAATAAAGGAAGGAGATCTGCTACGACAAAAATCAGTCTTGATGACATTGTCGGGTGTTTGATTCTATTTTTCAATGGGGGAAATTTGATCAATTTCATCGTATAGTGAAAACTGCGACAAGAACAATTCTATCGTTAATGAATTTCGATATTACCGAATAACGAAAGTTTTAATATCGATATTTATTAATATCGAATTCGACATTAGGACTAATTAAAACTGAACTAAAAGTGAAAATTGGGTGATGTTATTATAATTTATAAGTAGGTGATTGAAAGTCTTGAAAATTAGAAAAATTGGGTGTTAAAACCATTTTGAACCCAAAATACAAATAACTATTTAATTGGAAAACATAAAATAAACGTAAAAAGTTGTTTTGGAAACTATCTTTTATCTAAACTATTGAACTAAAAAGTGAAAAAATAATATTTAATGTAAATATGCAAAAGTAGTAAAGCGTCTAGTAAATAATATTATTTTTATGAAAATAAATCCAATATACTAGATTTCTCTTCAATTTATTGGATTTTTTCAACATATTGTATTTCTTTTCAATATATCAGATTTTTTGAAGTACTCGAGTTATTTCAAATTGATAGCAATCTTGTGAGTCTTATTTTGAAAATATCAAAATACACAGGTTTGAATAAGACAGGGATGCAAACTTTTCAACCGAAAAAACCCATTTACAGGATGAATCAACAGTATTCCCTTGACGTAACGAATAGTTTCGACGAAGTCGAAATGCCCTTCTAACCACACATTCCCACAAAGTGGGAAATATGAGGAAAATATCTGTCACAAAACAACTACTTTCCCTTACCGACATAGAATTATATCTGACATCCATTTGTGCAACATTCCTCAAGGAGGACATAATTCCTTCCATTGCAATTAGTGCAATTCCTCCTCCTTAATAGTGGCAGCACCGAAGACGTTTTGTACCACATTCCTCCTTACCACATTCCGCGCATGGTGGATTTGCCTCAACTCTGATGAGAGTCAGATGCCTCCTGAGGCTGCAGTGGTTAAAACTCCCACCAAGAATCGGAGTTCTTTGCGGCTTAGCTTCATTATCATGGCCGTCCTTGCATACCTTGTCGGGCCCCGATATCATCTGCTTTGACTGCCTGCAGCCATCTATCCCTCTCCACTCTTTTCCTAATGTATCAACGGCCCACTTATTCATTGCCGTTGTTACTTGTCTCCTTGTTATGCCGAGTGCGGGATCGGGCCCGTAGTAGGGTTGCCCGACTCCTTGCTTGACTAGCTCGTCCGCCTGCTCGTGGCCTTCAATCCCTCCATGGCCCGGGACCCACATCAGCGTTATTTCCGTCTCAGTCGCAAGATTCTCCAGGGTACCTCTGCACTCCTAAACCAGTTTTGATCTGGTTTTGGTTGCGTTCAGAGCTCTGATATGGCTGCCTGACTTTCCGAACAGACATATAAATGTCTCTCTGGTCCGGACCTCACCTCTCCCACTCTGGTTCCATCCAGAATGACATACACCTCTGCTTGGAAAACTGTTGTCAGAGAATCTTTACCATAGTCTTTTCTCTCTGTTTTCCAAGTAAACTCCAGTTCCGGCTTGTCCTTCCTCCAGTTTGGACCCGTCTATAAAACAGACCAGGTTTTCTGGGGGAAAGATCACCCTTTCCTCTTCCCACTCTCTTCTGTCTGAGATCTCTAGCGAGATCGACCTTTTCCACCTAATTTTATCCTCTGCCTGTATCACTTCAATAGCAGAGAGTGGGATTTCTTTCTCTGCTACCACAGCGATTTCGGTGTGCCCTGTGTACCCCTCTCCTCGCCAGCTCCCTAACTCCCGCATTCTCTGATAGGACGCCATCGCTTCCTTCTTCATACAAGTTGGAAGCGACGGCAGACCCAGCAGGGCGTCTAGGGCTGCCGAGGGGTCGTCCTCATCGCGCCGGTTAGTCCCCTACAAGCTAGTCTTTACATAGCTTTACTACCCCGTTGCTGCTCCATTAGTAGGCTCCATTCGTAGGCCGGTGGTCAATTAGCATTTGAAAATGTACCTCCTTGAGGAACGTTGCACAAATGTATGTCAGATATAATTCAATGTCCGTAAGGAAAAGTAGTTGTTTTCTGACAGAATTTTCCTCATATTTTCCACTTTGTGGGAATGTGTGGAGAGAAGGGTATTTCAACTCCGTCGAAACTATTCGTTACATCAAGGGAATACTTTTGATCCATCCTGTAGATGGGGTATTTCAGTTGAAAAGTTTGCGTTACTATCTTAATCAAAATTCAGTATTGTCGTATTTTCAAATTAGGGCTTACAAGATTGCTATAAGTTTTGCCACGAAATTGTTTTTTTCTCAATAGAGAATAAACCGTTGGCCCATGACAAAAGGGGGGTCGATTATCTACGTAGGTAATCGACACTTCTAGTGTCATGGGCCAACGGTCTAGAAGTATAAATGAAATCTAACGTTACCCCTAGTATTTCTAAGTTTGTACATTCTTCAAGCTGTTTGAACTAGATGCTTCATGTAGTTGTTCGTTTTGTACATTCTATAATATTCTTGATTCGGTAAATCCATATTTGTCCTTTGTAACCACAAGCGAAATAAAAACCACACTGTATCTTTATCGAATCTAACTTGCAGCCATATTTCATTTCATTGTCATTCTTTCAAAATTTTATGTGGGTGATGAAATGAAAGTGTATGAAGAACTAAAAGTGTTTGAAAGATAGAGCAAGTGTTTGAAAGACCAGTTATCCACGAATACTTTACGATACTTTTTTTATTGGTGCAATTTGAAATCATAAATACTGGTATTATTTCTACAAAAAATGCTAATATGTATTAATAATGTAAATTGGTTGAATTCGTGATGTGACATCAGTAAACTTTCGTTGTCATGGAAATTAGAAAAACAGAAATAAATTTGCAAATTTGCATCAAAGATTAATTGTTGTCACTGTAGTGCCTAAAAATGAATTCTACTATCGATTCTTTCAATGGTAAATCAGAATCGCGTTAATATGGCAAAAATCTAATGATGCGCATAAAAAATAAAATGGCAAGTTCATCAAATGGATGGAAAAGCAAAAGGTAACAGATATAAATGAACGAGTTTTTTATTTGACGTTACAAGTTACTACTGTCAGATCAATAATCATAGAGTTGTCATTTAGACTTCACGTTATTCGAGTTGTTGCTGTTACTATGGTAACTTGAAAAAAACGCGCGTTTTTGAAAGTTCGATTTGAAATAGGTAAAATAAGGCAACAATAAAAAAAAATATTATTTAGAATGTTTTCTTTATCACCAAAAGAGATCAATTTTTGCCTTGGGTCATGAATATTCTCCATTTTTCTGTCTCATCTGTAATGATTGTTATTTTTCTTCCGTTTAATCTTACGAAAGTTAAAACTATTTACTATCAGAAACATGAAGGCTGAAGCGATAAATGCTTGCAATACAATCATAAAAATAAACAAAGTGTTGCAAGTTTTATCTTTTGATTTCCTGTCTTAATAATCATCGTTTTATAATTTTAGCGGATGGTATATAATTATTATCACTGATTATCACACATAATAAAAAAATTACTATGCAAAATGACACGGAAATATAATATTCTAGACCAGACCAGACTTTCACGATTCATGTATACGTTCCAAAACAACTTTTATAAAATAATATTTTTCTACAACCGCTTATCAAAGTAGCCTTTAACGATTTCAGATCTTATCGAAAAGTTGAAGTTTTCCGGGAAATGTAATTTTGTGACCCATGGTGCCAGAAAAAATGGGTACCTTGTAGCAATGATTTATGATATAAGCTTACCTAGTTATATGTTCATATATTTTCTTTAGGAAAATCATAGATTTCTTAGTACTGAGTTATCATATTTGAACCATTTGTTTCTCCTAAAAGATCAAAGCTGATCCCTGAGCTAAAGTGTTTAGTAATGTTAAAACTGTTCTATAACGCAATATGGCAATCATCATTATATTTTCTTGCATTAATCTTGTCTTGGAATAGGTTGACTTTCCCGTTTCATTTTGTTTCAGATTTTCCGGCAAAATGAGGTTCTTACACCTCTCTTTGGTGGTGGTACTCGTACTACTAGTCACAGACGCTTATACTTTCGAAAAGGTTAGTCTTTGACAATATATTCTATCCCGAAATATATGCTTTATTTAGAAAAATCAGTTTTCTACATTTGAGTGTTATATTTATTTCCTTTAGAGAAAGAACAAGAAGTTCAGGAGGAAGCATATAGCACCACCGAAAGCTTCAGATGAGATTGTAGAGGAAAAAGTCGATGAGGTAAAAGATGAAGTTGTAGCTGCGGATGCTGTTGGAGCCCCTCCTCTAGTTGCTGCTCAAGATTTCATCGACAACAGAGTTCCTGTCATGGGTAAAGTTAAACACACGTAGAGTTAAAAATATAGTTTGAATATAGTGTACACTGAATGTGAGTGAATATAAAAAGCTGGACTGATTGCATATGGCTTAGGTCTACTAATTATTCGTTGTAAAATAAAAATGAAAACGAATTATTTCTAGTTCAAACTCCAAGCCCGTACCCCGTATATACCAGTACACCAATGCATCTGGTATATTTTCACTTCTTTTGTGTCCATACGACGTTCTGAATACAACAATATGTACAAATGTATCATTTATCTCCTTTTGTAACAACAGTTTTTTTAAATTTATGCTTCAATCTAGAGTGCTATGGATACGTTCAAATCACTAACTTCAGTTCTGAAGTTTTGGAAAACATACAACTTTACTGTTTTCGGTCAAAATGTATCTGCTACTTGATTTAAATTGGTATTAATGATCTTTTCAAAAGTCAACATTAGGTTTCAATAAAAAATTTCAATAAAATAACACCATTAACTTCTGGCTTCAAAAACTTGCTTTGAAGAAATTCGTAAAATACATATCGCAATTACTATTAGATACGGTAGTAGAACTAGAATCAAATTGGAGGTTTGTAACACTTTATGTATAGTATATAGGTACATATTGTGGCGAAGCTGCGGGCGATGCCGGACCTGAACTCTCACGTATAGCTAGCGACCAACCGCGGGAGACTGTCGATGCGCTTGCACCGAGAAGAATCTGGACGGCTTGGTGAGTCTGGGCGATTCGAAGGAAAATTCTGGAGCATTCAGAGAAGTCAACGTCGGATATAAAAAGAACTACGCAGCGGACAGTCGGGCAGTCAGTGAAGGGAAAGCCGAATATAAATACTAGAGTGATTGTTATGTAAATTAGAGTATTGTGTTATTGAATCATTGTATTTCGTTAAATAAATTATTTTAGTCAGTTAATTAGAGTATAAATCTACTACAGTGGTGTTAGAAGTGCTATGTTTAAATAAAGAGTGTTCGTGTAAGTAGACAGTTTGTGTATTTCGGACAATTGTTTTCGCGAAAAATAGACAGGGACTGATAAACATTTTTTCGTGAAGTTGAAAGTTGTGTGCATTAACGGAGTATAAACTGATAGATACACTTCTCGCGTGTGAAATAGACAATAATAATAATAATAGACTGGTGTACGGGAAATAGACAATAATAATAATAATAATAATAGACTGGTGACCCGTGAAATAGACTGTGAGACACAGGCTAAGACAAAATGTGTTCGAGGAAAGTTCGCCTGGTTGAATTGAAGGTTGCGGAATTAAAGCAAGAACTGGAGGAGAGGGAACTTGACACAAGTGGTAAAAAGGCCGTGCTTCAAACAAGACTTGCCGAGGGATTAGTTCAGGAGGGCGAGGACCCAGAAATATTTCTATTCGAAGTTTCTGGAATGGATATGAGTTCCATAATGAGTAAACTCGACGGGATGAGAGAAGAACTTCAAGAAAATTCGAAAAATCTGGAAGAAAAGCTGCTGGAAAATTCGAATAGTCTGAAAGAAGAACTTCAAGAAAGTTCGAAAAATCTGGAAGAAAAGCTGCTAGAAAATTCGAATAGTCTGAAAGAAGAATTTCAAGAAAGTTCGAGGAATTTGAGAGAAGAGATTCTAGAAAATTCGAAGGGTTTGAGGGAAGAGCTTCTAGAAAACTCGAAGAACATGAAAGAAGAACTTTGTGGCGTGGCGAATCGATTAGAAGAAAGAATGGGGACTGTCGAGACAGAGATGGAGAAAATCAAAGATGAAATTGAAGAAGAGATGGGAAAATTGAAGGAAACAATTAGTGACGAAATCAAAGGCGGACTCGAGGCGGAAATTAACAAAATAAATGTGGCGAAGCTGCGGGCGATGCCGGACCTGAACTCTCACGTATAGCTAGCGACCAACCGCGGGAGACTGTCGATGCGCTTGCACCGAGAAGAATCTGGACGGTTTGGTGAGTCTGGGCGATTCGAAGGAAAATTCTGGAGCATTCAGAGAAGTCAACGTCGGATATAAAAAGAACTACGCAGCGGACAGTCGGGCAGTCAGTGAAGTGAAAGTCGAATATAAATACCTAGTTCCGTGATTAGAGTATTGTGTTATTGAATCATTGTATTTCGTTAAATAAATTATTTTAGTCAGTTAATTAGAGTATAAATCTATTACATAAAGGAGAAAATCAGCAAATTGGAAAACCAGATTGACACTACCCACACCACAGAATCTGTCAATGAAAATTCAATGCTGGAACTGAGTTTGAACTTGGATGATGTTCAGAAGGGTTTGAAAGATGTGAAGATTAGTTCTGAAACAGGAAAGCTCTCCATGAAACCACCTCAGTTCGATGGAAAAACACCATGGGCAAATTACCGCCGACAATTTGAAGCTGCAGCAAAAGCAAATGGATGGAATGCAGGAGAAAGAGCTGTGGCATTAACACTGGCCTTGCGTGGAGAAGCAACAAATATCTTACAAACCCTCACGGCACAAGAACAAGAGGACTACGAGCAGCTGATTAAACATCTCGAATTACAGTATGGACAGACCCATCTAGAACATGTATACCACTCACAGCTCAAGAACCGCTGCCAAAAATCAAGCGAGTCCCTACAAGAATTTGAAGCAGACATTGCACGTTTGGTTCGCCTTGCATACCCAGCCACACCGGAAAAGGTAATGGAACGACTAGCAGTTCAGGCATTCTTAGATGGACTTCGTGACCAGGAAACCAGACAAGCATTGACACTAGCTCGTCCAACACATCTCGTGGATGCACTGGCACGCGCTTTGGAATTTGAGGCGGCGAAGCAATCCTGCAGAAGCCAAAGTAAAGTCCGATTTGTTGAGGAAGACCCACAGGAGCCTGCTGACCTGGAAGCTGCCATAAGGAAGGTCGTGAAGGAAATGTTGCCTGAGAAAAGACTAGTGAGATGCCGGAACTGTAGGAAACTTGGACACGTGCGTAGTCAATGTCCAACCCTCAAGAGGGCGAGACCAACGAAGGTTGTTGAGAAGGGGCAATCGTCGGACTATACTCAGAAAGCCCCGGTGAACAACGCATATGTCGCTGTCCTCCAACGACAGAACAAAGGAGCCTTCGTAGACGGTTTCATCAACAACGAGCCTTGCACCATGCTGCTAGATACAGGTGCGACTAGGACAATCCTTGGACCTGCTTTTATTAAAACACCAGAGAGAATGGAACCATCATCCTGGAAGCTACGCACAGCAACAGGAGAGCTGGCCACTGTACATGGTGAGCTACCGATTGAACTGATTCTAGGCAGCACAAAAGTGAAACATCGGGCATTAGTAGCGGACATTGAGGACGACGCAATTATTGGAATGGACATCATGAATTCCAGAGGGTTTGAATTGAACTTCAAAGATGGCGTCCTACGTGTGAACGGAGAAGAGCTGGTGCTACATGGAAGAAGTGAGGAGATGATTCGTGTTCTGCTGGCTGAAGATGTAAGTGTACCCGAGAGGGCTGAGACCATACTGGAGGCTCGCTTGGATGGAGGTGCGAGCAATGGAAGCGTGGTTATGTTCGAGCCCAAGCTTCATGATGAGAAAATTGGACGAGGGATTGCACTAGGCAAGACTTTGATGCGTACTGATAAAATTGTGCCAGTAAGGGTAATGAATGTCAATTATTACCCAGTGACTTTGAAGAAAGGAACTGTTTTGGGGCACTGCTCGTCAATTTCCTCTGTGATCAGGAGTGGACACAGTACTGTTCGTCAAGACAACAACCTGGCAGCGGAACTGGAAAAATTGGTTACCCTCTCTTCCAATGGCATTGAACCAGCCCAACAGCCCAGATTGAGAGAATTAGTCAAGAAGTACCAAGACATCTTCGATACCGGACAAGGAAAAGGGGGCCGAACGAATGTAGTTCAGCATAAAATTGATACTAGGGATGCCCGGCCGATCCGACAATCAGCTAGAAGACTTCCTCTTGCCAAGAAGGAAGAGGCTGACAAAATAGTCAGTGAAATGGGGAAAGATGGAATTATTGAACCATCCGACAGTCCATGGTCCTCTCCAGTCGTGCTGGTGAAGAAGAAAGATGGATCAACACGGTTTTGCGTAGACTATCGTCAACTGAACAACGTGACGAAGAAAGACAGTTACCCTCTTCCGAGAATAGACGACACCCTGGACACATTGGCCGGCTCCACGATTTTCTCGACCCTTGATCTGAAGAGTGGATACTGGCAGGTAGAACTGGCTCGAGAAGATAGATAAAAGACAGCCTTCACCATCGGCTCAGGACTGTGGCATTTCACCGTTATGCCATTCGGGCTTTGTAATGCTCCAGCCACATTCGAGAGATTAATGGAGACGGTTCTGAAAGGGCTTTCATGGAGGACGTGTCTGGAATATCTCGATGACATTATTGTAGTTGGCAAAACGTTCGAAGACCACGTTAAAAACCTGGAGGAGGTATTCATGCGACTGAGAAATTCTGGATTGAAGCTGAGCCCCAAGAAATGCCACCTGTTCCAAAAAGAAGTACGTTACCTTGGCCATGTTGTCTCTGGGCACGGAGTAGCAGTGGATGACGAGAAGATCAGAGCAGTGAAGGAGTGGCCTATTCCGAGAGACATACACCAACTACGTAGTTTCCTTGGTTTGTGCACATACTATCGCCGATATGTGCTGGGGTTCGCCAACATCGCTAAACCACTGACCAGGCTCACGGAAGGACAAACAAAGTTTCAGTGGTCCGAAGAATGCCAAGACTCGTTCAGGAAGCTGAAGGGGGCATTGATCAACGCACCGATTCTGAGTTATCCCCTTCCGAGTGGAAAATTCATTTTGGACACGGACGCCAGCAACGTGGGACTTGGAGCTGTCTTGTCCCAGATCCAGGATGGGCAAGAGAAGGTGATCGGATACTTCAGTAAAACTCTCAGTAAACCGGAGCGTAACTACTGCGTCACCAGACGAGAACTGTTGGCTGTTGTCAAGGGAGTAGAACACTTTTATAAATACGTGTACGGGAAAAGATTCCTGTTAAGGACTGACCATGCAGCCCTCAAATGGCTCCTACAGTTCAAAAACCCCGAGGGCCAAGTGGCACGTTGGATCGAAAGACTCCAAGAATTCGACTTCGAGATCGAACATCGAGCAGGGAGTTGCCACAAGAACGCAGATGCCCTGTCACGGAGACCATGCCCAGACGACTGCTCACACTGCCGACGAGCAGAAGAGAAAGAAGCAGCGATTTGTAGAACCACGGCAGTTGACAACAACTGGAATGACAACGAGGTCCAGAAAGACCAAGAAAGCGATCCAGATCTTGGTTTAGTCGTCGGTTGGAAAAAGAGTGATCAAAGACCGACATGGCAGGAAATTGCAAGATATTCCCCAGCAGTCAAAGCCTACTGGGCCCAATGGAATTCCCTTACCCTGGACAATGGGGTCCTGAAACGTGTATTGGAGTCCGGAGATGGTGGGGAAGACAGACATCAGATAGTGGTGCCCAAGAACAGAAGACAGGAAGGACTCCGAGAGATCCATGATGGAGTTGCTGGAGGACATCTGGGTGTGACGAAGACCCTGCAGAAAGTAAGGCAACGGTTTTACTGGGTCAATTGTCAAGTTGATGTCAATGACTGGTGCAGAAAGTGTGCTGTTTGCGCTGCCAGCAATGGACCTCGGACACGACCCAAGGCCCCGATGCGTCAGTATAACGTAGGTAGTCCATTCGAAAGAATCGCAATTGACATCGCCGGCCCGTTCCCCGTATCAGATCACGGAAATAAATACATCCTTGTGGCAATGGACTATTTCAGCAAGTGGGCCGAAGCCTATGCCCTGCCCAACCAGGAAGCCATCACCGTCGCGGACGTCTTGGTGAAAGAGTGGATATGTCGATTCGGTGTACCCTTGGAGCTGCACTCGGACCAAGGCAGAAATTTCGAATCCAACCTGTTCCAAGAAATGTGCCAACTGCTGAACATCCGCAAGACGAGAACCACAGCTCTACATCCACAGTCCGATGGAATGGTTGAGCGGATGAACAGGACTATCAATCGCCACTTGTCCAAGGTAGTCTCTGACCATCAAAGATGGCCTACCGTTCCGCAGTACACGAGTCGACCGGCCAAACCCCTGCTAGTATCATAATGGGCCGAGAGCTGCGACTTCCCTGTGACCTAAAGTTTGGGATGCCACCAGGACAGGATACCGCGGGAGAGGACCACGTCAGCAAACTCCGGCAGCGAATGGAGGACATCCACGAACGAGTCCGTTTGAACATCCAGAGTGCCAGCGACCGAATGAAAGCGACTTATGACATCAATGCCGATGCTGGAGGATTTCAGGTTGGTGACCTAGTTTGGCTGTACAACCCGATGCGTCGCCGTGGCCTGTCACCAAAATTACGGAATTCATGGGAAGGTCCGTACAAGATCGTCAAGAGGATAAATGACCTGCTTTACCGAATCCATAAACCACCCAGAGGTAAACCCAGGGTCGTGCATTTCAACAGGTTGGCTCCTTACGCTGGGAACCATGACCAAGTCCGCACCCTCAGACCACCAGAGGATGCGATGACGTTCCAGAAATTCATGTCCTTATACTCAAATGGACAGAAAGTGTCACACGGGGTAACTCGAGAGGAGCCACGGGACCTTTTCAAAGTGCCAGTCGATTACGCCCTAGCACACTGCGTCGCAGAAGATCTTCGAATGTCCAGGGGCATCGCTGTAGTGTTCTCCAAGAAATTTGGTCAACTTCAAACACTACGGAAACAGAATCCAGAAATTGGAGGTGTGCTACAGCTGAAGAAGGGCCAGAGGAACATCTACTACCTGGTGACCAAGAAGCGTTCTCAAGATAAACCGTCCTATGAAGATGTCTGGAGGAGCCTCACCCAACTGAGAGATACGATGGTGGACCAGAATCTGGTGGACTTGGCAATCCCAAAATTATCCTGTGGTATTGATGGGCTGGATTGGAGAGTTATAAGAAGTATGTTGGAGACGATATTCCGATCCAGCGGCATCCAGATTTTGGTTTGCTGTAATCCTATTCCACGACCTAACATGAAGACTGTGGAGTGTTACTTCCATCGAACTTCACGGTGCAGATATGGGGAATCCTGCAAATTTCGACACACTCCAAAGATGACATTTCGGGACGAAATATCTCTAAGAAGGGGGCAATGTGGCGAAGCTGCGGGCGATGCCGGACCTGAACTCTCACGTATAGCTAGCGACCAACCGCGGGAGACTGTCGATGCGCTTGCACCGAGAAGAATCTGGACGGCTTGGTGAGTCTGGGCGATTCGAAGGAAAATTCTGGAGCATTCAGAGAAGTCAACGTCGGATATAAAAAGAACTACGCAGCGGACAGTCGGGCAGTCAGTGAAGGGAAAGTCGAATATAAATACTAGAGTGATTGTTATGTAAATTAGAGTATTGTGTTATTGAATCATTGTATTTCGTTAAATAAATTATTTTAGTCAGTTAATTAGAGTATAAATCTACTACAATATCAAAGTGAAAATAACCCATTTTGTTCGTGCCATATCGATAATATAGTTCATAAAAAGCAATAGACGAAAAAGGGAACCTTGTGGAATACCATGGTCAATTGTCTTCAAATTATATTTTTCATTATTTACTTCGACATACTATTTTTTCAAGATAAGGCAGTATAAGACAAAGAGCAGTTACTCTTATACCATAGTAACGTAAAGAGAATAAATAGAGTAAGTTATGCAATCGAATGCCTTACCTCACACATTGTTGAAGCAGTATTTTCACCCTGATCAATTCCAACGAGCATGTTTGCAAGTACTTGGTAAACTGCCTAAGTGGCAGATGCTGCAAAACTACACTGAGGTTCGTTGAAATAAAAACAATGATTTTATCATTTGTATCGCTAGAGTTTTTTTCCCAACTAATCTATCTTCTCGCGAAGGCACACAGGTTCAAGGATCAACATTTCAGAGGATTGTGCTTTGGTAGTTCTTCCATCAATTCTTACTGCAAAAAAAATAATTTATGTTATTTCCACATATTTCTGTTTTGGGACGTTAATTCTTCAAGGGTTTTTTTCCCTATATGTACCTACAAGCTTAGAATAAATTACTCATTTGCGTTTTTTTCTGTTTTTGCTAGTGCAATTCATATTCCTTTCTTACTGTTTTATATATGCTTCGATATACTTTCTGGAAATGATAAAAAATTTTATTAACCATAGTTAGAAATCGAATTTCCTCATTAAGAAACTCTAATAGCATAGGAGTCAAGCTGTGGTTATAAAGTCGACTTTGCTGATTACAACTCACTTCTGGGATTAGTAGAAATAGGCGCGGACACGAAAAAATATTATCACTCCAGATATGCTTTGAAACACAACGTATATACAGTGCGGCTTTATTTAGTCCCCCCCATGTTAACTTTTGAACGGTTCGACGTAGAAACATGAATAAAAAACTGTTTGGAGGGTTTCACCGATACTACTTTTTGAAATAAAAAATATGGTGATTGCTCGACAGGGGGCACGGGGGGTGGCACATCAACTCAAAATTTTTAAATGGCATGGGGGGTCGAGTGTCACATCGTTGAAAACAGAATTCAATTCTCTTTACAACCATCTAATTTTTTTTTAATTTAGTTGAAATTTTTTTCACAATCCAAATTCGAAATATTGAAAATAAATGCGGATCTGAAAACTACTCATACCTCGATAAATTTGAACGGTTTGTTGTGGAATAATGAAACCAAAAATATTTTGAAGGGTATTACCGATACTACTTTTTGAGAGAAGAAACATTGAAATTACTCGACAGATGGCGCTAGGGACAGACCAACTTGAAAATTTGGAAAGGCATATGAATCGATATTGATAAAAATTTTCTCAACAAAATTCAAAAATATTCAGATGGTTGTGAAGAGAATTGAATTCTCATTTCAACGATGTGACACTTGACCCCCCATGCCATTTAAAATTTTTGAGTTGATGTGCACCCCCGCGCCCCCTTTCGAGCAATCACCATATTTTTTGTCTCAAAAAGTAGTATCGGTGAAACCCTCCAAACGGTATTTTATTCATGTTTCTACGTCGAACCGTTCAAAAGTTAACAGGGGGGGGACTAAAAAAAGCCGCACTGTATAAATAAACCCAGAAAATATGTTTGGAGTCAAATTTCAATTACAGCCGTTCCCATTCGTTTATGAAAAATTAGCAAATTTAAAAGCTACTAATATTAGCGCACTTTGTGACGTCTTCTCCCGAGCCCAATCAGCTAAAGGGCGTATTCTAATCGGCTTGATTGTGACGTGGAACGGCAATGCTATTGGTTGCTCTGAATTCTCGGGAGAGTACGTCACAACATTTTGCAATGGCGCGAGAAAGAAGCCATTTGAATTTTGTCGACTTTAAATACTTTTTTTTAAGATTAAAAAAGTTAACAAAAAAAATAAAGTGGCCAAAAGTGTTTTCTTATGCTTATGTTCTCGAACTTTGCATCAGCCAAAAATGGAATAACAACAGCAAGGTACAGAATAATCGTAAGGGGGTTCATCGAGTAATATTTTACTAGTAGGTTGACAACTACTGTATTGCCGTAAAGTGAGTGAACTTCTATGCGATTGTCCAGTTATCGTAAGCAAAAACTTTGCAGCCACATGCATGTAACTTACTAGTAATTATTCAGCTATAAAATTATATAATTCTTATGTACAGTGTGACCCATTTTAATGGAAACACCCCACTAAAATTTGAAATTGTAAACCGATTTTATTAATTTTTTTTGAAATGTCAAGTACTAAAAGGTCTACGTCGGGACAAAATTTGAAATGTTTATTCCAATTTTCAGGGCATACTACGATATTTTTTCTTAGTCGAAAATCGGGATTTTTCATAAGCGATTTTTTTATTAAAAAAATCACTACGTCACTGAATTCATAGTGCATCTAAACAGGTGTGACCAAAATTTCATGAAAAAATATTCATTAATAACAAAGTTATGACAACTCAAAAATTCGAAAACTCACACAGCTGACAGTCACAAAAACACCCTATATCAACAGATATAGCCATGAGAATATTTTTTTTATGATTTCAACAATAAAGTACCACCAGATGAAAAAAAAACAAATAGCTTAAATATTTTTAATGAAAATAACGGAATTGCATTCAAGTTTTCACGCAAATTAACTAAAACTAAGACCTGATAGATTTTTCAATTTAAATCTTAGTTGCCATGGAAATGATATTACAGTTTGACACTTGTGAAAGATTTAAGTGTACTATTGTCAACAATATTCACCTTACAGTTCTTCGAATTATTTTGTGTCATGGCTGCAGGATTAAGAGATACAATTGAAATTGTACGCTTTTCGGGAGATTGCGTTAGAAGTGCTAGAGAGGTTTGTAGAGTATTTAATGAGAGACATCCAGATCGTCCTTGTATTAGCTGCGGTACGGTAAATAAAATAAATAAAATAGGTATTCAATGAAACTGGTGCAGTATCATAAATGATGTTAAAAAGTAATCCTGTACAAAGACGAAACAGGAATGACAGGAATGATCAAATCATTTTAGATTATTTCGAAAATAATCCTAATGCCAATATAAGGAATGCAACTTTAGATTTGAATATTCCACGAGAAACTATTCGGAGATGTCTCAAGGTGAAGAATATTAAACCTTTCCAGCCAAAATTTTTACACGCACTGCAAGAAGGTGACAATGCAAGACGTCTGGAATATTGTTTATGGGCCCAAGGGGAATATTTAAACGATAGAAATTTCCTACAAAATATTTTATATACCGACGAAGCCACTTTCACTACGAATGGAGTAGTGTCATCACAGAATTTTTGCTATTGGGCAGCGGATAATCGTAACTGGGTAATAAACTGTAAAAGCCAGTATTCCGAAAAAAATCAACGTCTGGTGTGGGATATTGAACGAACGAATTATTGGTCCTTTCTTTTTTGAGGAAAATATTGATGCGCAGAGGTTTCTAGAATTTTTAAACACATTGGGATGCTATTCACGAGCTGCCAATCAATGAAGGATCAAATTTAATTGTCCAGTTAGATGGGTGTTCAGTTCATTATGCCAGAGCTGTGAGGCAATGGCTTAACGAAAATTTTCCAAACCGATGGATAGGCCGTGGTAGTCTTTTTATAGCGTGGCCACCCAGATCTCCAGACCTCACAGTTTTGGACTTTTTCTCTGGGGACTTCTCACACAAAATGTTTACAGAAAAGAGATAGGAATGAACTTTGTGCCGGAATTCGACAGGTATGTGCAGATATTACCCCTCAAGAACTGAACGTATTCAGAAACATTCGTAAGCGCTACGATAAATGTATCGAAATACATGGTGGATTAGTAGAGGCAACTAGAATATGAGTTAGAATTGTTGCACTGAATCGAAACATTTCAATAATTAGTTATCATAGTTACGTTTATTAAAATTTTTTGCTTCATTATAAGTTGAATTGTGTGAATGTAATTCCGTTATTTTAATTTAAAAAATTTACGCTATCAATTTTTTTTTCATCTAGTGGCACTTTATTCTTGAAATCATAAAAAAAATATTCTCATGGCTATATCTGTTGATGTAGGGTGTTTTTTGTGACTGTTAGCTGTTTGAATTTTCGAATATTTGAGTTGTCATAACTTTGTTATTAATGAATATTTTTTCATGAAATTTTGGTCATACTTGTTCAGAATCGCTAATAAAAAAACCCGATTTTCGACTAAGAAAAAATATCGTAGTATGCCCTGAAAATTGGAATAAACATTTCAAATTTTGTCCCAAGGTAGACCTTTTAGTACTTGATATTTAAAAAAAAAATTATTAAAATCGTTTTACAACTTCGAATTTTAAAAATGGGTCACACTATATAAGCTCACTGTCACAGACTGACTGCCTGCTAGCGACAGCATTATACCTTTCTGTAACAGAAAAATATTCTTCGGCAAAATCATTTTTGTTGCAGTAGTATTTCAAAGTGTTGCTTCAATTCGATTTTTTTATAGTATTTGTTATTATGGAAGAAATATCTTAGCAAAAACTTCAATAACACAATTTTCCTCAGTGTACGGTTTTTGCAGCATCAAGTGTATTTTTCATTTGTTTTAGGAAGTAATTAAACCAATCTAGTTGCAATTTTTATTCAAAGACAAATGAATAACATACAGGGTGTCCCTGGACTTCCTCTTTTCCTCTCGGGAATGTATGTAGATGGGGTAAAAATATCACCAGTACTTCATATAACTTTTTTTCCTAAAATCCTTCGTCACCAAGATACAGGCCCTCGAAGTTACAAAATGAAAAATGTTTTTCTTTGATAACTTTCAAAGTGAATATGCAAAATAATCTAAATTTTGATGATTGACTAGACAAATGAATTCCTTCGATGAGCGTTCATGCAGGAGTCAGTTGTTTTGCTACAAAGTCAGGAACAGACTACCCCCAATGGTCCACACCTCAAAACTTTGGAATGACAGATATTTTTCAAAATTCTTTAACAAAATAAGGTTACGTAGACAATTTTCTGAATAAAAGTACTTGTGTAAAAAGTCGATCGGAGCAACGATTCTTGAAAAATTGCAGTTTTAGTCGACGACATCAAACCCGATCGTCCACCATTATTTAAAATAAAAAATATCATAGCAGAAATGATAACGCTAACGTTGATTCAACAACATTTTATAACAGAGATAATACAAAATATGCTAAAATAAAGTCGTAAACAAAAAGTACAGTACCTAGTTGAAAGTTCATTCACAATGCAGATATTTTTTCAAATGAAATATCAAGTTCTGTAGGCTCGTGGTGTTTTTGAACTAACAAGCTACTCCACTATGGAATATCGAATTCAGTCCATATTTTGTATTTACGTGTGCAATCAGCATGTTTCGTGTTGTGTTATCTGAATCTGATGAAACTCAACATTTGAATGTTTCAAATTCGTATTCACAGCTTAAATGTTGAGGAGTTTCACTGATAAAGTATAATTTCATGGGAGGAAATCTTTAACCCGAATATAAATTGAGCTGAAAAAACGCACATCGGAAGAACTAAATAACTAATAAAAAGCGAACGGATAAATTACAAAAACGGTTGCACATGAATAGGTGAAAAATATCCGGTGAATAATTATGTTTAATTTCTTCCACAGATGTTGACAAAAACACCTTGTAGAAAGAAATACAATTAGTTTTGATAAAAAATGACAAACTGGAATGCGAATTTGTTTTGTCATTGTATTGTCAATATTCTATAGGATATTTTGAAGATTGGATTGGTAGAGGTGTGCCATATTCATGGCCACCGCGGTTTCCGGATTTAAATCCATCGGATTTCTTTCTGTGGGGGCATCTAAAAAGCCTTGTTTACGCTATACTTATTCACACAAGAGATGCCTTGTTGAATAGAATAACATTACATCGTGAAGCCATACGAAACGACCCTGGCATGCTATTTCAAGTACAGAGAGGGTCTTCGTCGACTAAGAAAATGTATTGAGAGAGAAGGGGGTCATATCGAGCAGTTTTTGTAGCGAATTGTGCTTTCTGTTTGCTCTTGAGGCTTGCGATTGATATTTACACCATGAATTTTGTTAGGTGAACGAATTTGCTTTATAAAAATTCGTTATGAACATTTTAAATTTCTATTTTCATTACAAATTAATATTTTCGAATAATGGTAGACATCACAGGTTGGATGTCGTCGAACAAAAATGCATTTTTATCAAAAATCGTTGCTTCGATCGATTTTCCACACTACTACTTTTATTCGGGAAATTGTCCAGGTAACCTTTTGTTAAAACATATTGACAAATCCCAGTCATTTCAAAGTTTTGGGGTGTGGACCATCGGGGGCCGTCCGTTCCTGACTTTGTAACCAAACCGGACACCTGCATGAAAGCTCACCAAAATTTGGTTGCTTTTGAATATTTACTTGACAATTTCCCTCATATTCAGAGCATAGCACAAAAGATCCCTGTCTTTTGTGGCTCATAGTGTCCTTGAGAACCTTTCTTTCCAAAACGTTTTTTTTATTGTTGAAGCGTAGTAGTAGTGGTGTGGGAGAACTTTACATTACAACCTTATAATTCAAAATAATGGACTTACCTCCGTGTGCAAGGTAAATTAAACTTATTGCTAAAACGTGAAACTATTTTTAATATAAATTTAATTTCAGTACATCCGAATTCCCAACTGCTGGCGGAGCAAATTGTGAGATTGTTAATTGTTGTAATTATTATTATTCTACTAAAACAAAGAAGTGGAACATATCAAATCACAGATTTCCAAAAGATTCAGAGACAAGAAGTAAATGGGTAGAAATCTGTGGGAAAAAAGATTTTAATGTTGAAACATCATTCGTATGCAGTATACACTTTACAAATGATGACTATGAAAGCTCACTCATATCTCTCTCTCTCTCTTCAATTATTGTCCTTCGGCTTCCATACGGCACCATTAGGACATGCCCTGCTGCGAGAAATCCGTTCCCATCCGGCCTCTAACCGGCGTAGAGAGCAAAAGCTGTATCGGGGCGTCGCAGTTGTCTTGCTCTAGGAAATACTGCATCCCATATTAATTTACACTTTTCTATACTTTAAACTTTGGTCGATGCACGTCCTCAAACGGCGGACATTACACACATTAACCTGACTTCCAACACAAGGCCGCCGTCTGACCTCAACCGCTGCCGGAAGTCGAATGTGCTCACTCATATCTGACTAGATGGATGGACCTGTCAAAAAGTAAAAAAAGGAAGAATGCACTTTGAAAGCATATAGGTACATAAAAAATTTCATTTTCTACCAAAAATGATTTATTTCAGGTATTTTTCTTTTACACAACACTAAAGAGTTCATCGTTTATTTTTAGGAAGAAACGGCTTCATTAGAAATTCTCTTTAAAGGAATAAGATTAATGCAAATTCACGAAAGATGAAAGAATAACCAATGACAACAAACACCACATAAAACGACAAGAGAAAATCTGAAATTCTAAAAACCGACTCTGTCTCTGACAAGAGTGACAGATCTTAGTGATAAGTCTTCCCGTTGATGAAAAAGCACTGTTGCACGGTCATCATAATTACAGTAGCATAGGGTACATTATTGTTTTAAATTTCTTTCGCGCCTACAATTCGGAATTAAAAAAAAGTCCTAAATGCGCTGTCAAATTTCTCTCTTTCATATGACATGTGTTTTATTGCATCATAACAAAAAACTCTGAATTGGAACACCAAATTATTTTCAAACTTGGCAACGATCTACCCAAACTACACTGATGACGAGCATGCGCACATCGTAAACGGGTCGCATAAACGGCACGCTTTTCGCCATGAACATTGGCGGGATTAGCATTCTAGAGTAAGTATATAATATATATTTCTATGGATATTACTACTGAAAAGTTATCAACGACAAACATTTTTTATTTTGTAACTTTGAGGGCCCGTAACTTGGTAACGAAGACTTTGAGGAAAAAAAGTTATATTATGAAGTACTGATGGTATTTTGACTTCATCTATACATTTCCGAGAGGAAAGGAGGACCTTTCATGATCTACAACCCACCAGTTTCTTACTATATATAATAAATGTGATTCTTTGCGAAGGATATTGGTAATCCTAAAATAATCTAGGAACATTGTTTTACAGATCCGTGCATGGAGGTTCACTGCGGAGCCGGAAGGGTGTGTCAAGTGGACGCAGAAGGCGAACCCCAGTGCATCTGCATCCCAAACTGCCCGGTAGAAACTGAATCGCGACGCAAAGTTTGCTCCAACTACAACGAAACCTGGTCTTCGGATTGTGCCATCTACCAGCAGCGATGCTTATGCGACAAAGGAGATGCCCAGTGCAAAGGAACGCAGTACAAGCACGTCCATATTGAGTACTACGGAGAATGTCGAGATATGCCTGTAAGTATTCAAAACCGGTACCTATACAGGCCGTTTTGTTTATCGTAGGCAAAGATGAGCGCTATTTGGAAAAATGTGGTAGGTGCGGAAGATAAATGGGAAAAGTCTTTTGTCAGGACTTATAAGTATGATTCCTATCGCCTATCGGGGGCAAAGGCCTTCACAGACACACTTGCATAGCGCGTAGCATGGATACATAATGGAGTTTAGCCAATCAAAGTGGTAGTAGTAAAGAGTAGGTTATAAAGAGAAAACTCTGGGTCCATTCATCAATGAAATAGTAAATTTTGCTCGTTGACCTTGGGCTAACCCAACTACGAATTTATGAATGGGAAGAAGCAATGGGTTAAGCCAATAAGAGCGATTCTAGAGTGACAGTTGTCGTTGTCATTCGAGATAATTGAGAAATCGCTTCGGAAAGATTCGAGTTGAATCGCACAATCATTTCTGAGCCATTATCAGTATAATTACGCTATTTTCATCAGAAATCAAGATAAACTGATGCTTTCATGAAAAAAAATGGTCGTTGAATAGCAGTACAGAGATCATTCTGATTGAAAAAAGAAAAAAAATGGAATTCCAGACCACCGACGAAAAACGAAGTGAAAACGTTTGAATTTTGATTTTAATTATTGTAAACACATTTTATTGTGGTGATGTTATGATGTTTGGAATATTTTTGGTTTTTTCATCTTCCACATACGATCAAAAAAAGGAAAACGACACGCAAGAAAGTGTTTTCTGAATATAATTCTTTTTTATTGAAGCAGGCAGTCCTCCATCAACCAGAATGATAGGTTCATTTTATATAATTTCTTCCTTTTTAGCAGACAAACATTCATAACTTTATTTGACAAGGTACTATTTCTTTCGTTTCATCAATATATTGATTTGTTTTTTCTTTTTGTAGATTATTTGAGGAAAGCAAAAATCCAAAAAGGATGTCAAACTTAAAATATTCATAGTTTACTTCATCATTTTCAAATAGACCTTGTTAAATCATGTTCTATTTGCAGGAAGTAGACTCTACATATGTTGAGAGACAAAATGTGGAGTGGAAGAAAATAGCTATGAGCTAAACTCCATTAAGTAAAATAAAGTCCATTTATTATTATATTTATTACTTGATGAAGATTCTCTAAATTAAACTAATTTTCATCTGTGCTTTAAACACAAAAGTACATCTCTATATACTCTTTCGAAAAGGGTACTGTTTCCCCAAGTTGATAGTTCATCAGAAGCTGATGAACTATATTTTTGGTGAATCGAACTTTCACTCTGTATCACATCATCACTGCTGTTTTTACAAATACTTTGAAGTTTTTTTCTAGAACGATTCGTAATTATTTGTAGCTGGTAATTTATTACAGAATGTAACGTTTTATGTTCATAAGTTATTGCATGTCTTTCAAAATTACAAGAGATAAACAATTTCTATAATAAAAACACTTTCTCATTACCAATACACTTTATTATTATTTTTTCAATGTATATGCCAGTATATAAAATTTCAAAATAAATCCATTAAACGTTTCAAACATTCTAAATTTTAAGGTAATAAAACAATAAAAACTGAGAGGAAAATAAACTCAGTTGCATTTCAAGATATTAGCGAATTTACTATTTCAGCTGCAGGAAAGCTAAAAATTTATTTATTTTTCATTTTATCTGACTGGTCTGCAAAAATATTGAGGTTTCTGTGGGGTTGACATCTTCTCCTCGATCTCCACAAAAATACTTAAACATGAAATGAGAAAAGAATATACATACAACAAAATAAAATAACCTTCTGATGTGTACACTCACAATTATTGTTCGTAAGCTTCAATAATCTACTGGGATGTTGATGTTCTCGTACAGTATCGTAAAAAATATTCTTGTCATGATACATATAACAAAAAATCAGTGGAACAACACACAAAGCTCTCAAGGTAATAAGTAAATACCTACTTACAAGGGGAATTCAGATCGCTAGCCATACAAGTTATACGATGCAGCAAGAAAACACAAAGTCGTCTCCATAATTTAATATTACCAACTGGGTATTGTAATGGTGTACGGCAAGTGCTATCAATCAGCTAAACCGTAGTGTCCTTTTAACACTACGGTTTAGCTGATTGATAGCACTTGCCGTACACCATTACAATACCCAGTTGGTAATATTAAATTGTGGAGACGACTTTGTGTTTTCTTGCTGCATCGCTTAACTATACCACTCCACTTCGAGATACAATGGACTTCTACCACAGATTTATACAAGTTATATCCACAGAGGCTACAATGAAAAAAGGATACAAATGAAAAATTAAACACTAGTATGACCCCTACTCTTTGCTAGTACACACATTTAGTTAAATAAACACACTTATTATTCATGCGATAATATTTGCAACTTTCTTAGCTATTCTTTCATCAGTCTGCAAACATATTTAGTGGAGGCACTGCAATAAGACATAATTTATGTTTAAGCACAAGATTGTCTTTAAAATCTAGACTACAAATCCTGCTATTTTTGTATAAAACTAATAGTTCCCTTAACATTATATCTTCATCATTACACGCAATTTTCCATTTAAGAACACGGTCCTTTTCTTTTGGGTTGGGAAACCGGAAAAATCTTAAGTTTTCTTTGAACTATCACTGGAAAAATATTGGCTAGGACAGTTTTTGATACCACATTTAATGCCACAATTTCCACCCATTTCGGCCATTTTAGCTACTAATAAAAACGGCGATAAACAAAGGGTATGAACAGCCTGTGAAGTTTCAAAGTTTGTGATCAAATTAGGAATACCTAGGTCCAACAGTAAAAAACACCTGAAACACACTCCAAGCACCAATATAATTCAATTCTGAATATTGAGCTTTGATAAATTCGCTATCGTTTGATAATTTTTGTCAAAAATCGCTAAGCAAAATATGAAATCACTTTCAGGTTTTGCTCTAAGAATAATATTAGTAAAATTCAAGGCCACTCTTAGAGTGCGCCATCTTTGCTAATCTAAATCTTTGGTAGTAGCGTGGGATATTCGCATTGTTATTGACTGAATTTCTTTATGTCTTTATATAGCTATGCAAGCGTGTCTGTGATGGACTTAATACCACGAGTGTTCTCAATACACTCTCGATAATTTCACTCGCCGTATGAAACCCTCCTTTCCTGCATATTAGGACCAATAAGGGACGTATGCCTCGATAATACGCTGCTCCTAGCATTCGAGCCGGTAATACCACTTTGTCATGGCAACCACGTATCCAAACAACAACGGAGAACTTACTTGCTACTAATATGAAGGTCAGTCTGACAGACGTCATGTCTATCAGGCATTATATACAGGGTGTTTCTTAAGTACGTGTAGAAATTTTGGGAGCGTGTTGCTGACATCGAAATAAGAAGAAAAGTTCCTATAAACATATGTCCGCAAGTTATTTGTTTCTGAGATACAGAGGTTCAAAGTTGAATTCTTATTTTGATTTTTTGTGTATAATTTCAAAATAATTTTGATATTTGGGTAAAGTTTGGTATCTGGGAATATTTATTATTCAGTTTGTCTAAAAAAGATATTCTTGGTAGAGGTCACTGCGAGCAACTGTTTTCGAGTTATTGAGATTTGAAATAATCGATGCAAGTGATTTTGAGTAACAAGATTTTTTCATTCAAAATAATTCAATTAGAAATTAGTTTTTTCACAATTAACATAAAATTTGATTTTGTCATTGAAAAATCATCCCAGATACCAAACTTTACTCGAATATCACAAATATTTTGGAATTTATTCACAAAAAACAAATATAGGAATTAAACTTTGACACTCTGTATCTTAGAAACGAATAACTTGCGGACATGTGTTTATGGGAACTTTTTTCTTATTTCGATGTCAGTAACATGCTCCTGAAGTTTCTACACGTACTTAAGAAACACCCTGTATAACTACTGAAGAATTCACGACAATGGAACTTTTTTTACTTTGTTGGTTCGTGAAATTATCTCAATAAATACTACTCGTGCTCACAATACTATCGATAATTCTGTCAGAAATCTTAAACTCGATCAAATTGCTTTGAGGTACAGATCGACAAGCGTAAGGATGCCTCTGAGATGCGCAAACGATAGAAAGCGTGAGTAGATGTGCGACAAAGATCGACTACTGTTTAATAAGGCAGAGCGATTGAGCTCCTGCCCCACTCCAGGGTTTTATCTACTGCGCAACCAATTCTCGGAGGCATCCTTACGCTTGTCGATCAGTAACACCACTCGTCTAAAGGACTCGTGGTGTTACCAAGCAACTTGATCTCGTTGATTTCTGACAGAATTACTATCGATAGGATTGCGAGCACTCGTGGTATTACCCCCGATAGTAATTCTGTCAAAAATCAACGACATATAATTGCTTAGTAACCTAAAATCTGAAAGCGATTCGATCGAGTTCAAGATTTCTGATGGAACTTTCGGTAGTATTGAGATAATTTCAGGAACCAGCAAAGTCAAAAAAGTTCCATTGTCATGGATTCTTCAATATATACGGAGAGCTGGCAACGTAGGGTACGGGTGACTCGGTGCAGTGAAAATTTTGGCATTTGCAGGTTCGGTTGTATGAGGCGCCGTTTGTAAAGTGTTTATGCTAATATGTAAAATTTTGTGTCAATATATTTATTAGTTGCAGCAATATTTTTTACTTTGCTCTCCGATATATTTATTTTCTACCAAACAATATATTTATATTTCAAGCGTTGCAAATATATTAAAACGTGAATGCCCATATATTTATAAATTCGATCTATTTTATGTCGTCAAGAGATGGCGTAGCCGACACGATTCAATAAACGCTTTAATTTCTTCAGTTCTGAGGTAATTCACTTTGAATAATGCAATGATTATTCAAAAAACTAATGAAAAAGTATTCTGAGGATATATTCTAGCGGCTGCGATATCATTCGGCCGCTATATTCTCGAGAGTGTAATGAATTGCGCGGGTAGCGCCATCTCTTGACAATATTAAATAGATCGAAATAATAAATATATGGGAATTCACGTTTTTATATTTGGAACTCTTGAAACGTAAATATATTGTGTTTGATCAAAAATAAATATATCGGAAAGCAAAATAAAAAAATATTGCCACAACTAATAAATATATTGACACAAAATTTTAATTATTTGAAAAAACACTTTTTACCCAAACGGCGCCTCATACGGTTGTTACCAACGTAGCGTGGGACGGGCCGCCAGAATGCACCCCGGAAGAATAACGCGAGGGTAGACTAGATGGTTAAATACGCATTTTTTACGTTAACTAAAAGTCATAAGGTGCAGTACTGAAAATTTGCAGAATAATTGGAGGTTTTACAAATAAGTAGAGAAAAAATTGCCAGAAGACTAGATGGAAGATAAAAACCCGCCAGAAGGCGCTAATGTTGTGTAAATTTTTGCAATAATTATGTGACTCGGTGCACTTCTGGCAATTTCTATATTCATTCTGTGACTCAAAACTGAATTGCCTGCGAAACGCCAGGATAAGTGGAATAATTACAAAGATATTCGCGATACTATGAGCGTCGGCGGTCCACTCTATGGATTAATTTCATTTTATATTTTATGTTTCATCTCATTAGGTGCACTTCTGACGATTTGTCAACATAATTTACAATATTTCAATATACTATTGCTCAACTGTCAGAAGTAAATTCGGAAGACATTGATTGTTTTTATACAATAACCTAAAAATGATTTTTATTTATACTTTTTTTGGATTGACGTGGCCTTTACTTGATGGAAATTCATAGTATATGACACTTAGGTAAACACGATTAAATTTCCACAGATTTATTGTCTTCGCGACATGTTTCGATACACTGTATCTTTTTCAAGCGAATGTAATACATTAACTAATGTATTACATTCGCTTGAAAAAGATACAGTGTATCGAAACATGTCGCGAAGACAATAAATCTGTGGAAATTTAATCGTGTTTACCTTAGTGTCATATTTTATTTATACGTCTAATACAATATAATTATATACAGTGAGCACGTGAAGGTAGGAACAAATTCGATAAACGCTTGATAGGGCCATTACGGAAAATAAGCTCAGACACGTTGATTTTATTTTTCAGTTGCGCATTATTTGGTCTACTCATATTTTTGATAGCGTCATCACTTTTTGAGTTATGACATCATTATATTTTTTTCAAATGGCATCACCCTATTTTGATAATACTTTCAAAGAGGCTGCATTTTTCTGTGTACGGATGTCATATTTTTTTCTTATGTGTGTTCGAGAAATAAATGATATTTCATTCATAATAATGTTATATTAGGTCTGTTAACGTAAACTTTTGACTTAAGGTATCCCCACAAAAAAAATCTATTTAGACTAGATCAGGAGATCTAGCTGGCCACACAGGTGATCTGTGCACACTTCAAGCAAACACCAGACAAATATCTTTCATAAAACAACTACCTCCCCTTACGGACACTAAATTATAGCTTACGTCCATTTGTGCAACGTGTTCCTCAAGGACAAAATTAGCACTTGCAATTTTGTCCTTCTTGGAGGAACTGTAATAAAACAATGATTAATATCCTTTATTTGGTAGAAATCCCCTCATACGCATATTGCCATGTTTCAATCCAGTATATTGGATTTTTTTATGAAAATAATTTTATTTTATTTGTGTGACCCCTAGACGCTTTCGTACAGATTACCAACAGCAAAATAAGACAATAAAAAAAATATTTCGCTGTGATTTGAACTCGTGGAACCCGTGATCATCATGTCAGTTCCAATCACTTCAAATTCAAGATCGAATTCGAACGATTTTATTCTATTCAACTAAGGTTAACATTCTATCATCATCCTTAACTAATAACGTTCATTTTCATCTTTCTCCTTCTCTTTACCTTCTCGGAAGTGGAAGAAATAAAGACAGCCAGTTTCATATCGGATGATGACTGTCGCCAACTCGCCAGCCAACAATCGGTTTCAACGCCGTCGAATCCTCTGTCTCCCCTAGCGGGAGACTCTTGAAACGGCCCCCACGGTCTCATTGGACAGGTCCGTATTTACTTAAGGAATGAGCAAATATTGTGGAGATTTTGAATGTGTTCTAAACAGAGAATGGATCAATGAATGGCCTTGATCGGTGTAGAGGTTGGTTGATCTGAAGGCTCGTCACAGATGATCTATTTTCAGCAGGATGGAGCAGCAGCACATAATTTCAGCGGCCTCTACAAATAATGTTGCGTCGCTGTTTTGGATGGATTGCTTCAAATGGTCCTGTTAAGTGGCCCCTCTTTCACCAGACATGACACCGCTAGACTTTTAATTTTGGACATTTTCGAAAAATGACGTGTAGAAAATAAAACATAATGATGTATTTAGATGAATTGAAAAGTTATATTGAAACTATAATTGATAGAATTGGTGGCCGAACTGTGTTGAATGTGTTGATATTTTTTCAGGAATGTACCAAAGAAGAAATGGCCGATTTCCCACGAAGAATGCGCGACTGGCTGTTCAACATCATGAGAGATTTGGCTGACCGTGAAGAACTGACTCCTCACTATCTGAACATGGAACGTGAAGCAGAATCGAACATGACTCGCCGTTGGTCCAACGCCGCCATCTGGAAATTCTGTGAATTAGATGGAAATCCGCCAGACAGGTTTGATATTTTATCGACTTTCATTTCGCGAAGAAAAAAAATGAGAAATTAACTTTTTCCTACGACCACATAGGAAAGTATAACGTACATATCGCACTGTATAGTTCCAAGGAAAACACTTTCCGCTCCCGTACGGAAAGTACCTTTCCGTACACGTGCGGATAAGCTGTCAAATGCATATGTGTAGATTTACCGCTGTCAAGCTGTCAAATATATCATTTCTATTTAGATTTAGTTACGTAATTTTAAATTTTAATAGATCGGGATCACACGCCTATTTTCAAAAATGATTAATAACAGGCTGAATCTTCCTGAGTAGCTTCATTTTGACGAGACGCCCAACTTTTTCCTCTACGGAAATTCTCGATGGTGGTAGCTAATGAAATGCGCAGGCGTCAATCATGTCGATTTGGTGAGTGCAAAAAAGTCATTAATAACAGTTATTTTTTCAGTTGAACCTCGAAATAATTCGATAAAGTACTCGAAAAAACGTTTGTCCTACAAAATGGATGGTAGGACTGAAAAGTCCCCCACTCCCAACATGTACCAATGACGTGGACATGAAAAATCATTAGTGACCTGCGGATTTTTTTACCGTTGCTCGGTTAATATTTGTGTAATTGAATGGTCATATTGTCCTACAAATTTAATGGTAGGTGTTCCCAGTCCTACGCTTCGAAATTGTCAATTCCATGGTTAAAAAAAATTTAGTAGTACAGATCGACAAGCATAAGGATGCCTCTGTGCGACAAAGATCGACTACTGTTTAATAAGGCAGAGCGACTTGAGCTCCTGCCCCACTCCAGGCTTTTGTCTACTGCGCAACCAATTCTCGGAGGCATCCTTACGCTTGTCGATCAGTAACAGGCTGAATTTTCGTAAGTAGCTTCTTTCTATTGAGACTCCCAACTTTTTCATCTACGAAAATGGTAGCTAATAAAATGCGCAAGCGTCAATCATGTCTATTTGGTGGTAGGACTGAAGAGTCCCCTATACCCAACATGTACCAATGACGGGGTCATAAGAAATCGTCAGTACCCAGTGGATTTTTCTACCGTTGCTTGCTTTATATTTGTATAATTAAATGGTCACATTGTCCTAGGTAGGTTTTCACAGTCCTACGTGCCAATGCCGTAGTATACAGGGTGCTCCATTATGTTCTTGTACAAAATTCAAATGGTGAATCTCTGACTAATTACAGAATGAAAAGTTCGCTAATATTTCGTTTAGGAGATACAGGGTATATTGTATATGAATGGTATATTGATATTTTTTTGTACAGTAAAATTTTTCCCAAAATCTCAAAATTCATGATGTGTCGCCCCCTGGCGCCGTATCTGGTCATACGATCGAGTAGGTCCAATGGATACTTTTACTCGGAACAGCTTCAGCTACAACATACCAAAATTTTTGTCATTTTCACAGTTAGACTTTCATTCATTAAATGTGTGCGGGGTCCTTTGATGATAGTTTCATAAATTGTTGTTTAAAATTGTTTTTTCCATCAACCAGAGTCGTTCCCCCATGAACGACAGCTCTCAAAAGACGAAACATGTGCGATCCAAGGATTAACGAATTCTTACTTTTTACGTGCTATTCCACTTTCTCGGGCCATCAGAGAAATATCTGCAGTAGATGGGCTTCGAACCCACCACCGGCGACCATTGTGGATAAAAGATCGGTACTTCAACTACTTGGCCCCCGTAAAATATAATATCTTCTTTCGAACTGGACTTTTTGAGGCTTCTGGAGACACCATACATCCTATTTTACCGTAGAGCAGAGGTTCACAATTCGTCTGACCTCTTTGAAAGTTTTCTATTATAAATTTCAGCTCTTCAGACGACGATGTGGTGTTGCAGGTTTTTCCGGGTTTCCCTGCATCTGTGAAAGCGAATGCGACATCATTTAAGCCGCTCTGGAGGGCAGATTGATTATTTCAATGTTTTTACTTTGTTATTGTTGTTTTCAATATGTTTATAAAAATTATGAACGCTAAACAAGATTTCCCTCATTTTTTATAAAATTTTCACGTGAATTTATGATATTTTTTAATTGAACAAACATTACTTTACAAATAAAAGTATATTAAATTAGCTAAATCACAATTTCAAAATAATTCGTTATTTTGAATAATTCTTGTAGGACTAACGATACATACTCGTTTTTTTTTGTAGGACACTATTATTTAGGTGAAGAATACACTAACCTTTCATGTGTTATCATTGTCCTACAGTTACTATAATACATTTTTTTTTACCATGGAATTGACAATTTCGGAACACCTACCATTCAATTTGTAGGACAATATGACCATTCAATTATACAAATATTAACTAAGCAACAGTTAAAAAATCCGTTGGTTACTAATGATTTTTTTTGACCACGTCATTGGTACGTGTTGGGAGTGGGGGACTCTTCAGTCCTACCATCCATTTTGTAGGACAAAAGTTTTTTCGAGTACTTTATCGAATTATCTCGAGGTTCAACTGAAAAACTAACTGTTATTAATGACTTTTTTGCACTCACCAAATCGAAATGACTGACGCCTGCGCATTTTATTAGCTACCACTATCGAGAATTTTCGTAGAGGATAAAGTTGGGCGTCTCGACAAAATGAAGCTACTCAGGAAGATTCAGCCTGTTATTAATCATTTTTGAAAATAGGCGAGGTATCCCGGTCTTTAACATTAGAAGCGCAAAAAACTATTTAATCCGAAAGTTAAAAAATTTTCATATTCATAATTAAGTTAATTGGTATATATTTCTTTCTGACAGTCTTATTATAAAAGATTGTATTTGTAATAATTATTAAAAATATGTCTGATTATGATTTTGATCTCGTAGGTATTTTGTCTTTATGAAAATATTTTGCATTTGAAAATAATTATTTTAAATACATGAAGTTAGTTGAAATGGCTGTCACTAGGCATGCCTTTTTGTTCGATTTTCATGTCAATATTATCGATATTATTTGGTAAAATTATAGCGTGGTCATAGGAAAAATATTGTAAATTAGTTTAACGCGAAACTGTTTTTATCACTTTCCGAACTCGTGATGTAACGATCAACTTTTCGATATCAAAATTCTGTAATTGAAAACACAAATTTTGTCCTTCATCAAAACACCACACACACACACCTCTATTTACTTGTTCTCAGCTTTATTTCTGAGATACAGAATGTTGAAATTTAACCAAAAAATCATATCTTCTCCAATATCTCTGAAACCGCTTTGGCTTCTTTTTCAATTTGCAAAATACTCATAAAATTTTTTTTTTCATGACATGTCATATTTATAATCAAAATAATGATACGCCCCTGCCTTTTTTCCAATTAAATAATATTTTTGTAATTGTAAAATTTTAGCGCCAAATTTAAAATTGTATCATATTGTCGCGACTAGGGCTACTAGGGTAGCATCCTGAGCCGTATAAGGGGTTGTTTTCCTTATACTAAATGCGACTTGGGGTGTAGCTACAGATGGTAGCAATAGTAAATCAAGGGGTAGTAACAGAACATAAATATTTATTATATAACAACTGGGATACGGGAGGAAAGTGAAATATACATTTTAAAATATGGGACATTCAATAATATAATAGGGAACAAATAAAACTCTTACCTAAAACTATCACTAAACCAATACTTACAGCTAAGGCCAAAAGGGCCTAGCCTATGAGGCTAACTGAGCACTAGGGCTCTCTCCTCTATAGGAGTCTATTACTAACTATCTTGATTCTAATCACCATAAATTTATATAAGATAGAAATGTTTTGTTTCTATGTGGTGTGCACAGTCACGGTCATACAATTCGCTAGTCATCAAACTCGCAATTGATAATGACCTGCGGTCGTGACCTAATCAATTAATAACAAGAAACAATAGATCAGTGCACTAAAACAATTCAAAGGGCATTGCTCGATATCACGACAATATCGAGTATTGAATGAAAGCACTCTGTGTATGTACTCTCCTCACGTTCAATATGTTTGCAGGTCCATTTCTCGTCACGAGCTGTTCCCTATCCGAGCCCCACTCATGGCTTTAGAGCACTGCATTGCCCCCTTCTTGAACACCTGCGACACTGATAATAGCCACAGAATCACCATCAAAGAGTGGGCTAAATGTTTGGAACTAGATGAGGTAATTTCCACAGTCACTCGTAACAGTCGTAACATTCCTCTCTAATAAACAATTCTTTTTCCAGGATGAGATAGAAGATAAATGTGAAGAAATCACTGACGAAGAATGAATATAAAGTTGATTTTATGTCGTTACTCCCTTGCAGAATAAAATGGTGCTATTAGGTTATAATTTTAAAAATATCTGCAAATTGTCGAAGTTCAGATTCAAATTCATCACTGCCTCTCGTGAAAGCGAACAAATTATTACTCATATATCGTAACACTTAACTTTCCAAAGATGTTTTGAAGCATGTTATTCTTACCAACTGTTTTGTACAAATAATGTAATTTTAGATAATATGTTTGTCTTATTCTTATAAATATTAAAGTATAACTCTAGACTTTTTATTTTATTTCAGTGTGCTATTTATGAAATATTCGCCTCGTTTGCAGCCTCTGAGCGGGTGGCAAAATTTAAGCAATGAATAAAACACGATCCGAGTAGTGGTGAGGAAATTGGCATAACCGGGACCGCACGACAGTCAATCTTCTCTTGTCAAGTCAATTGGTGTATTGTCAATCCCTTGCTTGTTTGGCAATAATGAGAAAAAAATATAGGAGAATGAGTTGTAGAAAAAAGAACGAACATTCTGTAGTATATTTAAACAAATTCACTATAAAATCATTTATTTTACGAAATACAATGTCTCAAAAACTTCAACACAATACTCTAATTTATATAACAATCACTGGGCTATTTATGTTCGACTTCTGCTTCACTGACTGACTAACTCTGCTGCGTGGTTCTTTTTATATTCACCGTTCACTTCCCCGAATGCTCTTGAATTTTCGGGCAAGCCTTCGAATCGTTCAGATTCTTCTCGGTGCATAGCGCCTCGAAAGTCATTCGCGCTCACGCACGGTCTACGTGAGCGTTCAGGTCCGGCATCGCCCGCAGCTTCGCCACAATTCTTTCATTTTCGTCAACTGGAATCGCAATTCATTAATTTTTTTAGATATAGGAACACTGTCAAGTTCAACTTGACTTAAAGTGGAGGTGAGATGAAACTGTGTAGTGAAAAAACTTACAGTCAAACTCCACCAAATATAATCTTTATTGTGAATATGGGTGTAGTCGGAGAACCCCCGCCACTGTTGCGGAAGATGTGAAGTCATAAATTTGTATTTTTAATATTTTATTCACATAATTTTTTACATTACATACATTTTTTTACAACTGTCAAAAAACTTGACATTTCTGCATCTTTATTGATGCGTAAATGTTAACTTTTTTTCACCGAAGAAAAAAGTCTTTTTTTCACCGTGAAAAATAGTTATTTATGTAACAAGTGTGTAAAGTGGCTTTTTTTGACGAATGTGAATATTGACGCATGAGCCGAAGGCAAATGCGACAATCACATGAGTCAAAAAAAGCCTTTACACACGAATTACATACAATATGTTTTCTACTACCGTACATAATTCTTCACTGAGATTAGAAAATTTACTCAACACACCATGATAATGAATGTACATTTTACGAACATAAATTTATTTGACGATTAAAAATATATTTCACTCTTACATAACAAAATAACATTAACAAACAAAACAATGGTCAATAAATTAGATTTTTAGTTGTTAGTTGTTGAAAATATTAATATTGAAGGTGCAACTATAACAACTTCCAAAATTTAAGAATTTGGCCTTTTCCATTACAGAGTTTAAAACATTTTGTGACTTTATTTCTGTAATATTGGTATCGAGCGGTTCTCCAAATTCTCTATTATCGTCTTCAACAGTAAAACTGTAGTTTCTAGAAACGATCTGTTTGGAAGTAGATGGCATACTGTCATCCATCAACAGTTTATTAAAAATTTTATTCTTTTGGGTTATTGTGCTATCCACATAGCCTTCTGCAACAGCAAATGACTTCCATCCTCCGTGTTTTTTTTACAGTTAGTAGATCACCTCCAGAATTTGATAGCATAGTAGCTGAAGACATTCTAAAGCAGTGTCCTGTGAAAGCTGTTGGATTGGGCAAGTTCAGATAGGTTGCTATAACATATGGCATTTTACCAAATGTATTTATCCCCACAGGCTGTTTAGAACATTTACCATTTGCGTATTTTAAAAACAACCTATTACAATTTATATTTGATGGTCTTAGTGAGGTATATTTTTCTATGAAACATAGATAATCAACTGAAGAATTATTAGGATTTAAAATCGTAAAACTGCGTTCCATTCCATTTTTTGTTTCTGGTATTTTAATAATATACACTGTTTGTTTATCTTCTACATCGTTAATTGTCATTTTACATAATTCTTCTCGACGACAAGCTCCCGAAATTCCAATTATGAAACCAACCTAAAAAATAACATATTGCAGTGGTACAAATGGCTTAATTGAAGAGGAAAACATGAGAAAATATCCTGACGTTTGGAATGTGAAATTGTAATCAAAAGGGAATGGTTTTGTATCATTTTGCGTATGATGTGTTGCCTAACTGAGGCCTTTGAGGATCGGCGTACTTACGCAACACTCCATAGGAACACCATACATTGCAATAGCGTTACTCATAACATAAAAAATATTTAGATTTTATTCAGACTCATTAGTTTACTTACTTTGAAGTTAGAAAAATCAACGTTGTTTTTATATTTTAATGTGCTTTTCAACATAGAATATATCGACCATAGTGTTGAAGGTGTGCAAGACTTTAATTCCTCAGCGAAATAGGCCAAAATGAGGTTTCCTGAGTATTTTGTCACTTTATTCTTCCTGCGCCATTCTATAAATATATTATATTTCTGTTCATAAATGTGTGCAGATTTTTCTGGTAATAGGTTTTCAGTGGCTTTTTGAGCACTGCTGAGTATATTTGGAGGAGTATTGTCAAATTCGCCTGATGAATTTGAATCCATATATCGGTTATCAGATAGGTACAAACAGAATATAAACTGCAATAAAATTTGAATGAAGGTATACAAACATTATTGACAAAAACTAGTTACCTTGTGTGATTAGATTTTAGATAATGTACTAAATAAACTTCATAAATCAATCTATAACAAATACTTTTGCTGTGTTCTGTGATACTAACACAATTTCAGATATTGATTGTCAGTTCTTCCAATTCTCGTAACCACACAGCCTACTTACTTTTTGAGCAAAATAGACGTCCACGGTCTGTTTATATTTAAATAAAGCAATGACATATGCAGAAAATTATGATTTAAATAAAAAACATGATAGTTTGTTGCATACTAAACATAAGCAAAAATTATTTTTAATGAAGATACCAAAAGTGGCAATTTAAATTAAAACTATTTATTTGGTTGCTGTACACAATTTTTGACATATTTGACTTTACGCACTATATATATAGTGAAAAAAAGTAAAACTTTACGCACTCCAAAGCGTGCGTAAAGTACGTACTTTACGCACGATAGTACAAAATAGCTATTTATGATACAAGTTTGTAAAGTAGGACTTTTTTGTATGAGCGTGAAGTTTGTTGAATGAGGCGCAGCCGAGTTCAACAAACACAAAAAAGCCTTTTACGAAAGTGTTTCATGCAAAGTTTTTTCTTTGACAGTTATTATATTGCCAAATTGTAGCAATTATATCATTCATTTGAATGTTCAATGATATGAATTGTAGTCGTATTATCAAATAAAGACTTCCGAGTTATATTTGACGCAAAATACTGTATTTTCCAAAAATGTATGAACAGTGTGTAAAAAATTACTTTACGTTGGTGATTTTACGCACAGGTGATTTTTTACGCACTTGTGCGAAAAAAGTATTACTTTACGCACGTCGTAGAAAAAATACTTTTTTTCTTTACCAAAATAATTCACAAAATAAACATAAAATATTACTTATTGAATGATTTATTTTAATAGAGTCAATTATTAATTGATTATTCATCATAAAAAATTTATTTATTGGAATAATTGATAGTAAAGTTTGAACAATTACTTCCAACATAAATTCCCGAAGATGTTCCATGTTGCTGCTGATCAGAAACGTTAGATATTTCTTGAATAGTTGATTCCATAATTTTATCAGATATTTTAATTTGTTTGGAAGAAGATGGACAATTCAATATTTTGTTTAAAACCTCAATTTAGTTATTCAAACTATTTTCTATATATGCATCTGCTACGGATGCAGATTTCCAGCCACCGTGACGTGTTATGGATGTAATGTTGCCCCCTGCATTGGACAGAAGAGTTACAGAGCTTATCCTGAAACAGTGACCTGTGTTGCTCTTATCATGTCTTTTCCAAGCGATTTTGTAATCAAGCTGGGACTTTCTCCTATTTTATTTATCCCCACATGTTGGTTAATACATTTTCCTCTCGAATATTTCAAAAATAATCTGTTACTTTTTGTATGAGGCGGCCGTACTTGCGGTATATCTCAATATAATCAGAATTTGAAACAGTAAACGTATCAGGTATTTTAACAATCAATAAAGATCCAGCATCTTCAATGGCATCAATCAATAGTTATACGTAATAATTCTTCACGGCGACAAGCACCGCTGATACCCAAAATTAGGACAACCTACAAATGAAAAATATAGAAGTTACTATTAATCTTACAAAATTATGATTATATCTTTACCTCATAAAGTAAATTTGTTACGTCATCAGCATCTTGAATAAATTTACTGATATCACCCCTTGATAAAACTTCGGTATCCGACGCTTTTGTTCTTAATGAGCGGGACCAATTTTGAAAACTTCCTCATATCAATATTTTCCTTCACATTCAATGTGATTTTTTATTTTTTCTCAAAATAGTATATAAGCACATTTTCAGAAACCTTTTTTACATGTTTTTTGTTGCACCTTTCACGAAATTGGTCATATGTTTTCTCATATATTAACTTGGATTTGGACGGTAACATATTAGATACCTACTATTGCATTTGCTTTCTCAGATATATCTGATAGGGTATCACTACCACTATCATGGTCAACATCCATTTTCTTGAAAAAAATTGAAATTGAAGCAACTACGAGCAAACACAGTCAAACATGCGGCGTGCTAACAAACCGTTTCTATAGTAACGACACTGAAAGACCACTGGATGCTGTGAAATTGTATTGGAAGTATTGATAACATTAAAGATAACATGTATGGAAAAGAGAAGTGTTATTTAGTTATTTTGGACTTATTTTCTCCAGGCAGGAAAAATTTTTGAATACGATTTTACTGAAAACATTGAATAATATTTTCACTTGTAATACCACAAAAGAGTGAGAATAAAGTGAAAATAATTCGACAGATTTTTTGAAAACTTGTTGCCAGGCAATAGACACGAGAGCCCGAAAGTTTCGAGTGGCTATTGCCAAATGGCAACAAGTTATCACTACCACTATCATGGTCAACATCCATTTTCTTGAAAAAAATTGAAATTGAAGCAACTACGAGCAAACACAGTCAAACATGCGGCGTGCTAACAAACCGTTTCTATAGTAACGACACTGAAAGACCACTGGATGCTGTGAAATTGTATTGGAAGTATTGATAACATTAAAGATAACATGTATGGAAAAGAGAAGTGTTATTTAGTTATTTTGGACTTATTTTCTCCAGGCAGGAAAAATTTTTGAATACGATTTTACTGAAAACATTGAATAATATTTTCACTTGTAATACCACAAGAGAGTGAGAATAAAGTGAAAATAATGAATAAAGTGAAAATAATTCGACAGATTTTTTGAAAACTTGTTGCCAGGCAACAAGAGCCCGAAAGGCTCGAGTGGCTATTGCCAAATGGCAAGTTTGAGAAAAAATGTGGAGAATTATTTTCTACTTTATCGAACTCTCGTGTGGTATTCGATAGATTATTTTTTGTGTTCACTTCCCGGACACTTTTTCTTTGATAAAGTAGCACTTCCCGGCCTAGTCCGGGAAGTACATACTTCCTGGACTAGACCGGGAACTGCTCGAATTTTAATACAAATATCAATATAAATAAGAATTAGAATGTTTCTGTTGGTACCTATCTTCTGTTCGAATTTCAATATATAATACAAATAAGAACTGAAATGTTCGAAATATTCAAATTTGGAATCGTTTCATCCGGTGGGTGAAAGTCGACCTCTCTTCGACTCTTAGACTAAATGCGTCTCATTGATTTGTTATCCTACTGATCGACAAGCGTAAGGATGCCTCCGAGAATTGGTTGCGCAGTAGACAAAACCCTGGAGTGGGACAGGAGCTCAATCGCTCTGCCTTATTAAACAGTAGTCGATCTTTGTCGCACATACTCACGCTTTCTATCGTTTGCGCATCTCAGAGGCATCCTTCCGCTTGTCGATCTGTATATGGTTGCCGAAAAAATAGTGTACACAACACGTCCGAAAACAGTTTTTTTGGACTCGCAGACTTCCAGGACTCGCTAACGCTCGTCCTAGAATTTGGTATACTCGTCCAAAAAAACAGTATTTTACAGTAAATTACTATTTCAATTTGCATGCAATCTGATGACAGACGTCAAATCAAGGGTAATATAACAAGACCTTGATAAATAGTCGACTATTTTTATTGCATCTAAATTTCGACTGTATTTTATAATAATTTAACGAGACATTATTTTGGCATTAATAATCTGATGAGAGCCCGAGAGCGAAGCTCGAGGGCTTTCATCTCTGATTATTAATGCCAAAATAATGTCGAGTAAAATTAATAAATACAAGAGAAATTTAGCAGCAATAAAATAGTCGACAATTAATCAAGGTTGTGTTATATTTGTGAAGATTATTTCTTGAATCTACTTCTTTATATCAGTCATATGAATGAATGAAAATTAAACAATTTGGAATAATTTATTCAAAATATCAAGAACAAAGCACAAAATCTAAACAAAAACAGCACCATCTTTATAATTTATCAATTGAAATTAAAAACACAATTATTGTATGTGACATTTCCACCATGCGTAATTTGTGACATTTGTTCAGCTTTTGAAGAACTTGCAGTATTAAACGTAGAAGGTCCACATTCATTCTCTTATACAGCTTCAACACGATTGATTTTATTTGACGTTTAATATGTGTTTATTTAGAGTACTGTCAGATGCTCAGGCTCCTTGATATGAGTATCATGCTGAATAGTCGGTGACTATTGTGCATCATGTAAATAGTCGCTAATAGAGCGTGTTGATTGGTCCTGTCAAACAGGAAACAAACGTATGATTGGTTGATGACTGATATTTAATAGACGAAAGATATAATCAAAAATATCAGTTGTTGTCACACAATAAAAACAAAATACCACGAATATTCCCGAGACAATAATCTAAGTAGAAAATTCCCACTATAATAATGTTGTGATTGGTTTGGAAGTACATCATAGCTTTAAATTTATTGTTTTTTTTTGTTTGCAAGATATGTCGAAAAATGATCAAGATAACAGTCATTTAAAAGCGATAACTTATCGGGACAAGAAACCACGTCAGATGTATTGGAAGTATTTATTTTTAATATATTTCAAACGATGTGAATTCACATCCACAGTTGTACAAAAAGTGTTTGTATTTCGTGTATAAAATTCGTGATTTCATGACACATTCGATAGGCAAAAATTAAAACTCTTATGTGCCATTAAAAACCACTCATTTTACGCATTTCCACCACATATTGCTCTGATGTTGTAACCCTACTTTTGCTGATGATGAAGGATTAATCCTTCGAAACAAGTCCCACCCACTGATGTAAGTCCTCCGACTACATCCTGTAATGTGCTGATGTGAGTCATCCGACTACACCCACATTCATAATAAAGATTATATTTTGTGGAGTTTGACTGTAAGTTTTTCCACTACCCACTTACTGTCAAGTTCGGTTTGTTGTTTCGAAAAATTTTAATTCTACAAAGGTGCGGAAAACACCACTTTTCCGCATGCTTTTAATTCAGAAAATGAGGTTTTTCCGCACGGTAAAAAAAATTCCTTTAAGCAAAAATTTTTTCAGGAGAGCTACATAGGATTTTCCGCTAAATTCGTGAAATTGTAGACTTTCTTTCTAACACGTACTGAAATAATTATCAAATTGCGGAATATTTCGCTTAATTTTTTCATAAAAAAAATTACACCCAATAAATTTTCAAAATATAGTCTGAACCACGCCATACAATATTAAGCTGGTGCCAAAACGAATTCTAAACGCTTAAAATAATAAAAAAAGTAACAGGCAAGGACCAGGTGGAGAATGTTGTTGAGATTCCAACTTAAAGGAAAAAAATGAAGACGAAAACACTCAAAATGGTGAAATGGGGATGTAGCTTAGGGGTTGAAAATGTTTTTTTGCGATTTGCGGAAAATGTTCAAAAAAAAGTTGTAGATAATAAAAAATAAAAACTTTTGTCTTCACACTTTTCGACAGATCTTTCAGTATTTAATTTTTTTCTCGCGTATAAATTATTTAATTCAGATGAAAATTTGTAGAAATATATGTCTTTTTTGGTGTCGAACGAGAATGATTTTTTAGCAATTCAGAAGACTAGTTTTCGAGTTAGGACCATTTTTCGAAAAAAATACTCTTATCTTCCACGAAAAATTGTTCTGGTGTTTTTATGTATTTCGAATAAGGTGTATAAGTGATTTTTAATTGTTGAAATGTATACTTTCAAATGGTCTATGTAACTTGGTGGTTTATTGATCGTTAGCCGCTTAAAATTGAGAAAAACCGACAAGTCTCTCTGAAAAAGGATTTTCTCAATTTTTTTCAATGATTTTCAATTATTTTTAAAAACAATAAAAATTAAATTATTAAATTAATTTTGTAGCGTAATTATATATTCCAATATTTAATTATGAGTAATTCAATATAAACTACTTTTTGTAATAAAAATAATGTATTTATTTATTCACAAGAAAAAAATCAATACTGCAAAATCGGGTTTTTGACAATTAATTTGAGGTTATATCAAAAAGTATTTAATGAAGAAGTTTTCGATTTTTTCATTATGTACAACTTTTTTATTGAACATATTTCGCTAGGAGGTTATACGTTTCGCCACAAATCGCAAAAAACGTTTTCCACCCCTAAACTGCGCATCCCCATTTCACCATTTTGAATGTATTCGTGTTTAAATATTTTTTCCCTAAAGTTGGAACCTTAACAACATTCTACACCTGGTCGTTGCCTGCTACTTTTTTTCAGCAACTATTGAAAATATTGAGAAAATCATGATTCAGAGAGACTTGTTGTCGGTTTTTCTCAATTTTAAACGGTTTAACGATCAATAAACCACCAACTTACATAGATTATTTGAAAGTTGACATTTCAACTATTAACATAATGAGTGCAGCGGTTGCAGCCGCTTTTACGCTTCACGTGATAGACGGCTGACAGCTCTTGCAGCCGCTGTAGATAAAAAAAAGCGCTTTATTTTCCGCTGGATTTGTTTGAAGCGATTCAGCGGCCTGTAATCTGACATTTTACGGACCGTCTAGTAGACTTGTGAAGCGCTTTTATGCTTCATCCAGCAAAGCGCTTTCCGCTTTTTTCTCATAGACTCAGCCAACTTATAAAATTATAAACCTTCGAAATAAAAAAACACCAGAACTGTTCGTGGAAGATAAGAGTATTTTTTCGAAAAATATACATAACTCAAAAACTAGTCTTCTGAATTGCGAAAATAGCATGCTCATTCGGCACCACAAAGACATGTTCCTACAAATTTTCACTTAATTAAATCATTTGTTCGAGAGAAAAAAATTAAATACTGAAAAATCGGTTTATCGCCATTTTGTCGGATAATTTTAGGTTATGTTGAAAAGTTTTATATACAAAAGTTTTTCATTGCATTATTATCTACAACTTATTCATTAAACATTTTCTGCTAAGAGGTCACATTTCGCCGCAAATCCCAAAAAACCGTTTTCAACCCCTAAACTGCATCCCCATTTATTTATTTTGAGTGTTTTCGTTTTTAAGTTTTTTCTGTTTTAATGGAACCGCAAGAACATTCTCCACCTTTATTTAGCGTTTAGCGTTTAGACACTGTGGTTTAGAATTCGTTTTGGCACCAGCCTAAATTGCCCAGTGATATTTCAATAGAACATACCTAGGTACAGTCATTTTAATTTTTTTAACTCACCAAAAATGAAGAGTAGGGTCAAATGATGGGAGGTACCTTTAACTACCTAAAGGGCAGGTACATTACAGAGGAGTTCAGAATTAGGAACCACAAGGAACTTTTAAGTCGGGAAATGTCAAAATTGTGAAACTGAAATTGTGCGCAAAATAAACGAAGCATCTACACTTCAGAAAAACAAGAAACCCGGTTGCACAGAACACTGTGTATAGCTGCTTTCCATTTAACGTAAGGAGCTCCTCCAGAGCGTATGACCAAAGAATATCTACAATGATACATGATATTCTTTGGTATGACCCTGCGTTCCATTTAGTGGGGCTTCAAGCACCGATTGACATTCCTCTTGCCCCTCGAGCACCACCCGTTTAATTGGTACATGAAGCACAAGTAGACAAAAGTCAAAACGCGAATACACAGTTTTTTGGCGAAAAAGTCAGTGATAACGTAATTTCCGATCTCAGGGGCTTGAAGCTCTGGGGCTTAATACTCCTAAATGGAAAACGCCTTATGTGTTTTGTGCCCGGTTGTTGAATCCAACAATAATACAAATCAGGTAAAATTAAAATTTTGAATAAATAACTGCGCGTCATCTATGGTCCAGTAGTTGAACTTCCAAGTTTTGAACTTACTGGTACCATTCTGGTACCTATTTATTTTCGTGGTGAACCATAAATTTCCGTGATCGTGAAAATTTGTAAACAAACAAAAATCTTTGGGTTATGCAGGGCCACAGATTTCATACATCCCTAACTCCCTGACCAACAATCTATCACAAATGATAGTGATATGCGCTTTCATAGCAATATGTGTTGTGCATATAGAAACGGCACCTCTATATATTTTATTGCTCGGAGGTAACTTCTAGTGACTTGTATTACAATATCCCAAAAAAAATATCAAAATTGGCTGAGAGCCATTTTCCATGTATTTGTTGCGGGGTCCTTTCACGAATAAACAAACCTTATTACCACAGACCTAAGTATATAATATGGTCTGTGCTTATTACCCTTTTGATTAAAATGCTCTCGGCCTTTCATTCAATAACTCAACTTTTAGCTTTTGAGGTTATACACTACAGAACTTGTAATAGTTTTATGGGTACGTGTTATATTTTAATCATAACAGTTGCTTGAATTTTTTATGGATCAATTGTACCTGACAAAGAAATAACCGTACACTACACACCTCTTTCAATAACAACAATGCCTAGCTCTAGTTTTGAATTTAGCGCCATTATAAAAGAAATACTTCTAAACAAAATTAAAGTCCCTAGTATTTTGTCTTTCATGGAAAATCTGAATATTTCCGTCGTTATGCACAATTTTAATCATATTACAGGGTTCCTGAGGCTGCGAGGAACCCTGACATGAAGAAAAGTTGCCGAAATACGTATCAGGTAGTTTTAAAGTCAAAGGTTGTGTAGTGGCATGACTGCATCCTTATCCGAAGTCCTCTCAGTTTGCCTTCTTCTTGTCATGACATTTAAACTTACCGCCATTAAAGTGACGAATCACTTAAGGATCGTACATACCCTCGCGAATATTCGCAATTTTTCTGCGATTCGCAAATCGCAAAAAAATCGCCACATGGACGTTCATACTCATACGGCAAAAAATTGCGGTAAATGATGAATCATGAAATGTCATTTTTCGGTATTTGAGGTTAGACATTGTTGTTTTTTTTTTTTCATTTTTCTGAAATATCAGTTGCAAATGAAAGAATTAAAGGAGAATTGCTCACAGTCTCACTCACTGTTTCCCAAATGACATTACTTGTTTCAATTATATTTTGTAATACGGAGGATATTCGAATTCGGTATGCTAAAGACATCGATCTCATGTTGTCTTCAGAAGATCAACAACAAATTTGATAAGAAACCCAATTTACAAGTTATAGTATACCTAACTAGAATCTATTCTCAGATGATTCAGCAGATCGAGTAAATAAAACAGTGTCCTTAAAAAGTCAGATCCACGCTTTTTATTGGTGAAGTCCTGCAAGAGGCTCAGGAGTTCTTAGGACACCTGCTACATGGCCATGTTAACAATAGGCGTGTTCTTTTTACCAAGAATCTCAGCTCATTTCAGTTGACAGAGAGATGTCAGTATTCTTTTTTTTTTATCTCAAATTGAGATCAGGTGAGATTTTCACCTCCCCCCTTGCCGATCGAGCACACGCTGGATAGAAATATCATTCTTAGATTTTTGTTAATTTCTCGACTGTTTTATTGGACTGTTTTTGGTCAATTGAGAGTATTTCTGAAAATCTCATATCTCATAGATGAAAATATCATCTCACATTAAGATGAGATAAAATTTAAAAGAACACTCCTATTGTTAACAGATCATTGCAGAAGCGAGATTTGATTTCAACAAAAATATTTGTGGACAACAGTTCGTCGAACTAAAAGCAGGTCTATTGGGATGCTAGATCCGCATCTCCCGACAATAATAATTATATCCCTGAACATTTTTATCGTGGAATATTTGACAAAAACTGCATATAAATATATAAAAACTAAACATAAACAGCATTGTCTAAAGATATATTTCAAGGTAGTTAAATGAAAATGGCGAAGGTATAGAACAGAATAATCTGATCTAAATTTTGTTCCGTGATTTGTGCGAATTCGCAAAAAGTTAAAATATTTGAACTTTATTGCGGCATGTCTGGCAGCCATTTTGTTCGCTGAAAAATCGCGAAATTCGCACGACTATGTTTTCGCCTTTATGCCGTACACTTTGGACAAGGAGACTAAAATTTAACAATGAGTGTTTAATTCCCATAAGCATTGTTTAAAGAGAAAGAAGAGAAGAGAAACAATGCCATAAGACAATGGGGACACTAGTAGAAAGAGAGGAAAGAACATTTGTGACGAAATGTGACGTAGTAGGACGTGTCATGGCCGCCGTCCTCTATAGACAGTGACGGACTAGCTCTTGGCATATGAGAGTTACTGCTGACAGTTTTGTTGCTTGGTTCGAGTTCAACTCTGTACTCATATCCAAGTACGTCACTATGACGCGTTGGTGCTACAAGATTCTGATTGGCTAGAGCTTATTAAACCCTCCTTGTTTAATTTTAGCCTCCTTGCACTTTAGAAACCGAAATGTCAGAGGAAAATGAGCCAACGTAAAAACCAATAAACGCGCCTATGACAAAATACTCAAAACAGATATTTTATGACAAGGTGGCCCTTTGTTAAATATCAAGTATACACATTTTGGTGTTCTATGATAATTTGATACAATGAGAAGGATCTCAAAGAAAAAGAAAACTGAACAAATTGGTGAATGTAGCTGTATATGCTAGGAAATCATCACGAAAAACGAGAAAATGTATAAAATCATCAAAAGTTTTTTCTCATTTTTCGTGAAAAACAAAACAACTGTTTTGCCATCCATTACAGGAATAACAATTTTCAAATCCGTGGAAAACTTGGTGAACGTTTTACTTTAGGCATTTACAAATATTTAACCGAAATACCACACAATCATAAGGAGTACCGGAGTGAAAAAAGGAATATGGTGATTGGGGACACCCATATTGTCCGAACGAACTATATATCAAATAAAGAAACATTGTCTAATCATAGTGGGACTACCTATAGCGGACATTACACAGCCTACTATAGACATCCGTACGCGAGCACATGGCATGAATATAATGATACACAAGTGAACCCAATTTCATCTAGATCCCTCGTGAGCGGAGATGCCTACGTTCTGTTCTATGAGCAGGAAGGCACTTAATCGCTCCTTTCATATCATACTTTGTATTATTATATGTTTTATTATTAATAGATAAAAAACTTAAAAAAAAAAAAAAAAAAAAAAAAAACATAAAAATTAATTTTTAAAATTTCTCACTTTGATTGTTCAAATAATTGTTATAAACAAATGCATAGTTTATGAGATATTTCAATTTTTGTTTTTGGAATTTTAATCAGTAATAAATATCATCTTTAAATAAAGAAACTGACAAACTTTACTCCATCAGATAGCTACTTGATCAGAAAATGAAATGAACAGATCCATCCTTATCCCAACTGCACAATGTAAAACTGCACAACATCAAACCGTACTTCGTCAGACTGGACGACGGCAGAATGAAAAATATCGACTGTACTTTTCTGGATTGTTATTTCGACAAATATGTAAATGATCAGAATGAGCTTTTCACAGAAACTTATTGTATCAGAAGTGAATTTTAACAGAAAAGTAAATCTTCAAATTCGTGCATCCTCCGATTCGTGTTTCACAAAACCAGCAACTCAGCAGACCAACAATTATCTATACTGTACTAACACCGACTGGACTTGCTCCAACCGATACATGGTGGTGTTTGTTCGCTGTTCTTTCATAAGTAAAATTTTGTTTTACAAAAAGGCATTAACCTTGCAAATAAAAATGTTTAGTATCTGTATCCTGACGAAAAAATAAAAATTCGTAAATAAATAGACATTTTTATTTTGCTCTGCTATTGGTATATGCAATGAAGTAGTTTATAGCCATCAACTCATCTGCATAGAGATGTCTAGTCTATTCCATTCGTCATTAAAATATATTCATGAATCGTTGTTCTTTTAGAGATATCTCAGTTTGGAGATCATTAAATTAGCTCAAGCTAAGGAATGACAATAATAAAAGCTGATAAGTAATTTCTCAATAAATACAAATTGTTTGTATGGATCTACTAGAAGGTAGAAAAATTCAAATTTAATCGAAAAAAACTCGGAAGGCAATTTCAAGTTGTGATTCATTAGTAAATAGAACAAATTTGTGTTTATAGTTACCTACATATTTTCCTTTTTTTAAAAAACATGAAGTAATAACACATTGGAAGATTGCCCAAGGAAGTATGTCATTTTTCAATAGCTATATTCATCTCAAGTATTTTCAATAAATCCAGAAATAGTCGAATAAATAAACAATATATGGTACTATCACGAAGTAGGATATTCAACACGCACTAAACAGTCGATTTACTTTTCACTTTTTCACGACAAACTAGATGTTTTTGGCACTGAAAAAACAATAACCAAAAAGTTAAATGATTCACCAAATACAAACACTGAAGAAAACGACGAAAAAATTTTACTAACAGGAAGAAAAACCGCTGTGAAAAAGTATAAATATACATGGGCTCTTATGGCAGACGAACAGTTCTGGAGGCCAGGTGTCGTCAAATGACGATGCACCCGCTTTGAAATTTGACCAATGAACGGATATAGGAAATGGGACATCCTGTGTAGTGTATAATCGTTGAATAAGGTTAGTGGACAATTCTAGTAGGTACCCCTATTCAGTGTCGCCACAATCAATTTTCTGTGAAAATGACTCAATGATTATGCACTACAAAGGATGGCTCAATTCCTATCTCCGTACATTGGTCAAATTTCAGCGAGGGTGCATCGTCATTTGACGTCACCTGGCCTCCAGAACTGTTCGTCTACCATGAGAGTTCGTGTATTTTTATACTTGTTGATAGCGATTTTTCTTCCAGTTAGTAACATTTTTTCGTCGTTTTCTTCAGTGTTTGTGTTTGGTGAATCATTTAACTTTCCAGTCGATGTTTTTTTATTGCCAAAAACATCTTTAGTTCGTTGTGAAAAATTGAAAATTGAATCGACTGTTTAGTGCGTGGCGAATCCTAATTTGTTATAGGGCACAAGTAATTAGCAATCTCGCTTGTTTTCTTTTTTTTTTCTTTGGTGTTTTGGCATCGACTGCTATGGTCATTAGCCATGTGTTCTTTATAGGCCTTGTTACTAACTCCATACGCCACCTTAGGAGCAGCACTGTAAATTGGAACGCAACAGTGAATCGTGCAGGACTCACCCTACTCGAGCCACGAGATTTTAGTAATTTAATCGGTTAAATTAAATTAAAAAATCCCAGCCCAACCAGGGTTCGAACTCCGGACCTTTCGACTCAGAGTCGGACGCTCTAACCACTGCGCTACGCCCCGACATGCTTGTTTCTTATAAGTAGTTTAGAGATAGTGATTGATATAAAAAAAGTTCACTGGTCAGTCAATTTCCAAAGTCAAAAAAAATTAAAAAACTATTTTTATTTTCAAAATAAATATTTTGGAAAATAAAAAACACCATCTAGAAGGGGAAGAAGTTTTCTACCAAGAAGAAATTCTGCTCTTTTTTTGTCAGAGTTATATTAGTCCGCAAAAAATTTGATACGCCATTAGCCATCTTGTACTAGAAACAAGAAATAAAATTCACGATTTAAATTCAAAATTATTACATTCCACTCGAATATCTATTACATTATTCTAAGGATTCGTAAATAAAAAGTTTAAAAAACTTCAAATTTTTTTCAAAGTTTTCAAAAAATTTCAGAAAAATTATGAAAATATTTTTTTTAGATTTTTTATTTTTCTCTGGGTATAAAGTAATTAATTTAAATTAAAATGTCTTCATTTGTTTTTTTTTAAATAAAGTTAGAAAAAAATTACATGGAATCATCTACATTTTGTATATTATCGTTATCATCGTCATTGTTTTCAGCATCAGATTCATCAGAACTCGTCTCTGCTATAACATCATATGATGTTGTGAACGATATAATACACAGCTGAGAGCAGACGAGCTACTGAGCAGCCGACCGCGCACACACCGAAACTCCCGAAAACCGGAGCAGCTGCGACATCAGCAGCCTAACGTATTTTATATCTGCATCCGTTTCTATTGCATTTCTTACCTGAGTTTTTTCTTACCTGTCCACTATATACATTCTATTGGTTCAGTGTTCATCTGTTTGGTATAACAGTATCGAAATTTATTTTCAACAATACGAAGATAAAAATTAGAACAAAAAAAATGCCATTTTCTTGATATACACAAAAAATTATTGTAATTGAAACATTTTCCGCACTGAATAAATTTATGCTTAAAGATTCTTGACATGTATTTTTTAACCTACATTTAGAAAATAGTTTCAGCCAAATAAGTTTATTTTTAATACTTTTGCAGAGGCCTATATATTTATTTCGCTATGAAATTTAGATTCCGAAAAATTTCAAAATCACAAGAGCCATATTTCATAACGAGAAAAAATCAATGACTGGAAAATTTTATTCGTTAATTAGGTCACCTAAATAACAATTTTTCGAAATGAAATTTTTTTTCCGAATTATAATTATTTTTGAGAAAATTTATAATCTGAACAGTCAATTTTCGATTCTAATATACATATATACTCGTTTTTTCTATACAATGCTTTATTAAAAACGAAAAATAAACTATATCATTAGAAAGTTCAGATTTTCTACTTGAATAGAGTATTTATAACTACAATTCTACTAAAAACTTTTTCTGAAATTCACACAGTTAACGTAATACAATCACAAAATTATTTTCCTTTGATTCGAGGAATCATTACTGTGCAGCTTGGCAACACCGCTACGCCCAGGGTATGTATTATGTGTTGCTTGCTATTCTGTCTGATGGCGCATGGTTTTGGATCGCGCATCTGACGGATTCACGGTCTACACAATCCGGTCTGACTTAAAGTACGAATTTGATAAAATTCGAATCTGTTCAAATGCACTTCTGCTGTATTCACTTTCTGTCGTAACACTGTCTCGATGGAATCATTTTCTGATAATTTTTCATTTATTTGCAGTACTAGTTTGGATCTTTTCTGGTTTACATTTTTATCGTTCCTACAGAAAGCAGTCTCCATTTTATCATTATAGCATTGAAGACAATGGTACAGTTGACAATTGTCCGGTCGCCAAAGTACGGTTCTTACATAATACGAATCTGTTTGTTTACTAATTTGAGTTTTTTACATTCTGACGAATTACCTGTCGGATATTTTACATTCTGCTAATATGTATGGACCCATGAGGATTGATCTACTCCGAATGGCCATATGGTGGCCACACTGAGTGTGAGTCGAATTCGCAACCTATACAATTCTCTTACCTTGGCTCTAAACCCAAGCCACAATGGCGTCATCCATGCTCCGAATCAATAAATGCTCTTCCCGCTAGTACAAGGCTCTGTCATTGGCTGCTTGAAGTCACGTGAGCATGACTTTTAACATTATTGGTGGAAATTTTTCATTTGGCGCGCTCTGGGTTCAGCGACCGGTTCGTTCCGTGTATTCGTGAGTTGTCGTTTGTTGGCATTTGTTGGCTTTGGAAGCGTTTATTCAGTTCTAGTTGTGTCGAATTTTATAATGGTGAGATTTATGCAATATTTATCAAAAATATGGTGAAAATGTTATTGAAGTTGTGTAGTTCATCATTAGAGTCAATTATACAGTATTTTCTTTAGTGAAATCCGTAAGTAATCATTGTTTTCGTCATTTTTTAGGCGGGCGGTAAAGCTGGTAAAGATAGTGGAAAAGCCAAAGCTAAGGCGGTATCCCGCTCAGCGCGTGCTGGATTGCAGGTGCGTTTACAAATTAATCTGTAGAATAGACTAATCAGTAGTTTACTTGTTGACGAAATTTTTTCACAATTTTTCGTAAAACTAAGGTTAACTATCCCCTCCCCTTCGAGCTTTCTTCTAACATTTTTTCATATTTTTTTATAGTTTCCTGTGGGAAGGATTCATAGACATCTCAAAAATAGGACAACTAGTCATGGAAGAGTTGGTGCAACTGCCGCTGTGTACTCTGCAGCTATTTTGGAATATCTCACCGCTGAAGTAAGTTTTTAAAGCTGTCTAGTTGTTCATATTTCTCTAATGCATCTCTCTGCTGTTGTTATAGGTATTGGAATTGGCAGGAAACGCTAGTAAAGATTTGAAAGTGAAGAGAATCACCCCCCGTCACTTGCAGCTTGCTATTAGAGGAGACGAAGAGCTCGACAGTCTCATCAAAGCTACCATCGCTGGAGGTGGTGTTATCCCGCACATCCACAAGTCGCTCATTGGAAAGAAAGGGGCACATTCGCAGCCCGCTTAAATAGTTAGCAATAAGGGTAATATAGTTTTATATGACTTGTACAATGTGTCGATGATGTGTTTTAATATTGTTGGGCACATGTTGACTGTATGCAAGGCTATACAGATGTTGAATATTAAACCGTATCTTTTATTCTTAGATTTGACTACACTCCTGTACTGTGGTGATGCCATTTGTTTTTCAAAGAGGTGTACTAGAAAATTTTTATTTTTAATGTGCCTTGTCAGTTAAATAAGTTATAACAATTTCATTCTTGTGTATTTTAGCATGTAGTTGTTCATCTTTACATTTGATTCAATGTATTTTGTGTTCATTTCATAAAATAAATAATTTTCTTATATTGCTGAGTTGATCATTTATGCAGGTGAATTTTGAAGAAAAGAAATTGGGATGTGTTAATAGATAAATCTAATCTAAAAAAATATTTCAGTTTACTTTGAAAACGTATCTTCAATAAAATCTAGTATTTTGTAAAAGTAAATTTTTTGTTTCAATCAGAATCATGAGAGCTCATTCATAGTCATTGACAAAACATCTTAATACTTTTGAAATGTTTTGATTTTTTTAAAATTATATTTTCATAAATGTTTTGAGGTACCTATTCCTTGTTTTTATACTGACCACATATTTATGATTGAAGGATATTATTTTTTTATAATATATACAGTGAGTCAAAAAAATTGCACCACAAGGGAAACATTTTATCCATTTTTCAGAAAATTTTATTCTCCAAAAAAGTTATTGCATTGCAAAATACTTCTATTGGGTGCATCAGACTTCTAAATTCTTAAACGCTATACAAGGGAAAAAAAAAAAATAGAATTTTTGATCAAGAGTAAAGTACTCTTATTTTTGATAATTTTATTTATTTTTTCTCTATTTTTTTTGTTTTTGGCTTCACAGAGAACACTAGAAACTCGAATTCACCTTAGGGATCTACCTCCCATCACTTTAATATAATTTTGTTGCAAACTTGGGTATTATTATTTGGCGAAATTATGGACGTTTGTTGAAAATGTTGGATTTGTGCAGGTTTTTTGATGCAAATACTATATTTCACTCTGTATACACATAATATAATAATTGAACATTATGATTAATTTGAAGAAAATGAGTAATTGAATTAACTTACTGAAACTAAACAATTAAATAATACAGATCTGCAACTTCACTTGCACTTTATTCGGAGTGTTAACTCGGAAAGTACTAGTAAAAAGTTTATTGATTAGGGGGCTGTGATTTCAAATCTAGATATTGTTTTTAATTCCAAATAACTTTTCTAAATAATCCTTTTATTATCGAAAATAAGGGTACATTACTTTGTACCATAATTCCTATTTTTTGTTCACACCTGTATACCGATTGGGAATTTAGAAATCTGGTATCTCCAATGAAAGTTTTTCGCAAAACACCAACTTTTGAAGAATAACATGTTTTGACAAATGGATAATAAAAATGTTGATTTTATTGAAAATATGAACAGGATGTTCATAAAGTCAGTTGAAAATATGTTCATATTTTCAATAAAATCAACAAGCCATCGATGACAGGTTTTAGTCAAAAAATATTTTCAAAGTTTCACCGCACAATAAATAGTCCTACAATTCCATCAATAATTACAGTGTGAAATTGCTTCTGAAGAGTATGATTTTCAATTTTTCCGACCTCCCTGATGATCTTAGAAGTGTGAAATAGATTTTTGTCGACCAAAATGTATTGGAGACCTAGCGAAAGAGATGCAATTCACGCAACAATGAAATGAGCGATTTTCTGTGAGTGATACTTCTGAATAACATTCTCCCTTATCTCATTTATAGATATGAATCTCCAATGGAAACTGGACATAATAAATAATCAACTATCTGAATGAAAATGCAAATTTTCACTTTCAGAATTTTTCAATCAAGTTAGGTTTCTTTTCATACGAAAGCGTATTAGGGCCACAACTAATTTTATTTTCATTTCGAAATAAATTCCGACTTGCAACTCGGAATTCCGACTTGCAACTCGGAATTCCGACTTCCATCTCGGAATTCCGACTTGCATCTCGGAATTCCGACTTGCAAGTCGGAATTCCGACTTGCAACTCGGAATTCCTACTTGCAACTCGGAATTCCGACTTGCATCTCGGAATTCCGACTTGCATCTAGGAATTTGGATTCATATATACAACTTTCTCTTTCGAATTGAATCTATTGTTTCGAATATGTTGATAATAATAATAATATAATATACAGGGTGTCCCACGAAGCTTATGACAGGGAATATCTCGGAACTCGAAAGTAGTGGAGAATTGTAATTTCGGTCACGTGACATCAGATTCAAAATTATTAATGCGACAACCTGTATATTTTGGCATTTTTATGTTCCTCCTGATAAAACAATTTCAACGAATTGTCATACTTGTAGTCTGAAACGATTTTTCCAAGAAATATAGTTACTTCAATATCCTTTGTCCCACGACGTTTTCAATTATAATAATTTGAATAATATAATATACCGGGTGTCCCAGAGCTTTCAAACCAGCAAATATTTCAGTTATTTACAGAAAATAAAAATTTAAAAACCTTTTGTTGTACGAGATTATAATCTCTTTCGTGCAGCATAGCAAAAACCACCCACTGCCAAACAATATATATCATAGAATCTGGAATGGCATACAGAATTATGAGAAATGAAAAGACACAAATGAAACATTAATTTATAAACTCATCTGCGTTACCATCATCTTTTTCTTGTCTCCACAATGTGAAACAATTAATTCAGCCAAATTAATACATTTTATTATTATGATTTATCGTTGAATAAGAAATAAAAACAGGGGTGCAATTCAAAAAACTAAAGTTAGGGGTGATTCCTCGGAGACAATTTGCTATGGGGTGGATTTCTCTACACTATTTGGAAAGGCTTGTGGTCCCCTACGAAACATAGTTTTTCAAATTTGTTTCCTAAGTAAATAACTGGAATATCTGATGGCCTCAAAGCTCAGGGACAGAATTCCGAGTTGCAAGTCGGAATTCCGACTTGCAAGTCGGAATTCCGAGTTGCAAGTCGGAATTCCGAGTTGCAAGTCGGAATTCCGAGATGCAAGTCGGAATTCCGAGATGCAAGTCGGAATTCCGAGATGCAAGTCGGAATTCCGAGTTGCAAGTCGGAATTTATTTCGAAATGAAAATAAAATTAGTTGTGGCCCTTCTACGCTTTCGTATTTTCACAATATCTATCAGATGTAGTTCAATATCCAGCGTGGCTTTTGCCGGGGAAGTAGTTGTTTTCTGTTAGATATTATAAAAAATAGATTCTTTTAATTTCAACTATCTGAATGAAAATGCAAATTTTCACTTTCAGATTTTTTGTCTCAATTTATATAGGGCCTTTTCACAATATCTATCAGATATAGTTCAATGTCCAGCGTGGCTTTCGCCAGGGAAGTAGTTGTTTTCTGTTAGATATTACAAAAAGTAACTTCAATTTTATCGTAGGTTTTTTCCATTTCCAAAGGAGTCATGTTTTGGTTCAATTTTCAATTGAGAATGTTTCTCTTTACAAGATAATAAAAATGTTTTGCAAACTTTTTGACACTTACTGTATAAATTGCACAAGCGTGAAAAGGTATTTCGAAAAGAGAGGAATAGTTTGAAAAAGGTAAATGAATTGGATTTTTGAATTGCAATATAAATAAATTTAAATTTTATACCTTGCAAGATACTATCAAATTTCAATACGTAGAGTACTTACTTTTAACTGACAGATTTTTATGATGAAAATGAAATAACCTCAGATAAAGCATTTCTTACAATTACTTCAGGTTCTGAATACACCAATTAAACACTGACTCTTTTTTAAAAGACAAATCTCATTTGGAAATAAATATGATTGAAGTTAACATTATGACACCTCATCACCTAAAGTAGTAGAAATCTAGAAAAAAATGTGTTGGTAAAATTCAGCAAAAAATATCAGGATTATTGTTAAAAAACTATGTCAAATTTTAGTTCCGATGGCATTATGGAAAGTACATAGGTTTCTATTGAAAACACTCTTTTCATACTATTTCCGTTAAAAAGGAAATAAAATCATTTGTGTTTTTTCATTTGTCTCGAGAACGTCTTGTAGCTTTTCTTTGAAGAATTTTCATGGGAACTGTTTTGCGCAATATTTTCGTCATTCAGTAAGTAAATCTATTTCCTAATTTTATCAATGTCGACAAATCATAGGTGAATAACATCATAAATGATCTAGTGTCATAGTTTCTTACAAGATGAGTTATAATTTTTCAGAAATTCTCTATGGTTAAATACATTTTTCTACTACCTCACAGGAAAATCTGGGTTTTCTACCTGATTTTAGGGAGGAAAATCTGGTCTTTTTTCCTGATTTTAGGGAAGAAAGGACTACTTTTCCTCGCTGGACTCAAGATATTTTTTTGATTTCATTTATTTTTTCTCCAAATTTTGATAAGTTTCTTCCAATTTCTTTTATTCAGATCAGAAGCAATTTTCAAAAATAATAACATTGAAATTAGAAAATCTTAAAAACACACTTCTTGTTAAAATTGCTATTTCCGTCAACCGGCTGCACCCCAACGCGCAACCCTCAGAAGCCCTAGAGAGACTTCTGCGAGCTAGGGAAGACCCCTTACCTTACCTTCTAACATTCCCTGCACGAGACGATGCTGCGGCTGGATTGGCTCATTCTTGCCTCAGTGTCTGGTGATACTGTAGGTTTTTCCGGGATTTTCCTACAGTTGGAATAACAAATGCGCCACCTTTTTTAAGTCATCCTGGAGCGCATATGGTGGAGGTACTCTCTTTCGCCTGGACTTATGTTCAAATCGAGGATACCATCACCATTACAGTTTATAATACATAACAACTTAGACGGGACCGTATACTAAGGGCAGCCTGATGGTGTTGAAACTGTTCGAAGTCCTGTTGCTATTTGTTGAAATGGCAATCATCATCATTTACAGTGAACTGATATTTTGTGAACATCTTGTATTGTGTTCTTTATATTATCATACTGTGTTAATGTCAATTTATCATTATAGACCGGGGGATAGTGACAGATTTTGGGACACGATTTTATTCAGTATGCCTTTTGGAGGACAGTTTTGTCCGTATATCCTCATGATAATGATGCATGAATCAAAGAGTCGTCGTAGGTTCTTCATATTAAAAAATAATAATAATATTTTGTGTTTCGGTACGATTCCAATCAGGCTGCCATGTGTTTTGTAATAAAATAATAGACGTAAAATACTCGAAAAACCATTGGCATACCATTAGGATAGGCGGAGAATTCCTTTTTACAAATACAATTTCACGTGACCATACCAGCCATTCGGACCCACCCTAACGGCCTGCCAATGGTTTTTCGAGTATTTTAGTTTTATTATATCATCACGAAACACATGGCAGCCTGATTAAAATCGTACCCGAATAATAATAATAATTATTATTATTATTATCATTTTTCAATATGAAGAACCTACGACGACCCTTTGATTCATGCATTATTATCATGGGGACATACGGACAATACTGTCCTCCAAAAGGCATACTGAGTAAAATCGTGTCCCAAAATCTGTCACTATCCCCCGGTCTATTAGTGATGTTATTTTGTTATAAACAAATATAAATACTTTGCGTTTTACTGATTTGTATAAATATAAATATATACAACACCTTTTGGAAATTAGTAAAAGTATTTTCTGGGAATAAACAGTAATAGTATTACTGGAATATCACGCTACGTCAACAGGTTATGGGCCTAGTCTAAAACCCTAATCTGGAAAAGTGATTCATTAAATTATGAACGACGACGAGAAATACAAGATTCCACTCTTTGATGGAACAAACTACGATAACTGGCGATTCAGAATGGAAACCCTGCTGGACGAGAGAGATCTACTGAGTTATGTTCAGGAACCGTTGGAGTTGGAAACTGCAGATCCAGGAATGCCCAGAAGAGGAAAAATGACAAAAGGTGTAAATCAGTCATCATTCAGAAGATAGCGGACAGTCATTTAGAGTACGCCAAAGGGAAACAAACCGCTTATTGTGTCTGGAAAGAACTGCAGGACACATTTGAAATGAAGGGGGTAGCTAGTCAGTTACGTCTCAGGAAAGCTCTCTTAACCATGAAATTGAATCTGGCCGAGGGAATGGAAGCTCATTTCCTTAAATTCGATAAGATGGTTCGAGAGCTCAAGTCAACTGGAGCCACGATAGAGAAAACAGATATTGTCCCCATTTACTGCTCTCTATGCCACCGGAATATAATGTTGTTGTGACGACAATGGAAACGTTCAAGTGATCAACTAACTCTACCGTTCGTGAAGAATAGACTTCTTGATGAGCAGTCCAAACGTATGTCCAATGGAAGGTGTAAAACCAAAAATGAACCACAACCAGCCATTGCTTTCTCAATACACCCAGGCCGAGAAATTCACTCGGAAATGCTCCCAAAAACTCACTCGAAGCATACAGACTGTCGAAATAATAACAGTTATCCATTCAAATGCTATAACTGTGGGATCATTGGAAAATTGGAAAATTCGACACATCTACGAGAACAGAACTAGGCCAATCAACAGGGCTATCAACCTCAACTTAAATTGCTCCGCCGATAATTTGTGTGCACATTACTTCTGAGAAATATTATCACTTCCAGGGGGGTGGAACCCCCCAAAAAACGCACATTTAGTACGTAAAATGGCTTTCGGCTAATTTTGCTCAAATTTTGATATATTGTAGATCTTGCCATCCTCATTACTTAGTCCAATTTACAGATCTACTGGATACTGGGATAACATCGATAGTCGGAGACGAGGAAACATCTCTTAGTGCTTTGTCACTGTTATTAATTGAAAATGGTGAGTTTATTTTTGAAATATTTGTTTCATGTTCAACTCAGCTGTGTTTCAAAATATCGCAATGTCAGATATGTGTAGAAACTTGGCAGTGATTGTTCCGGATTGTGAAGATGAAGACCAGGAGACTGAAGATGAAGTAGTTGTATGAGTGAATAAATATATTTTCCTATACATTTCTTGATGGTGATTACTTGTGGATTCATTTCTCCATACCCTTTCTCGATATCATTGAAAAACACTCGTTACACTCGTTACCTCCGGTCCACGTTTGATTTATACAATAAGTTAATCTTCTCTCGAATTTGAGAATCATTTTCATAACAATACTTCTAAATCTCAATAACGACAGTTCTCAACGATTATTTACCCACATTAATATCTAAAAGTAGTAGTTTGAGAGTTTTTTCAAATATTCTCCCCCTTCCCTCTCACCCCAATGTTTCCCCGAATGCGGGAAAATCGTTTCTAATAAATTATACCTATCATTTCTACAAATTTTCGCTCAGTTTCATTACTCAGGACTGACAATTTTACATATTCATAGAAAATATCCCAAAAAACACGATTTCGGGAAGGGGTTGATGCCCCGGGAGGGGGTTTAATTGTTGAAAATAATTCGCCCCCATTATTAATACCGATTTTCACTCATATTTATTGCCCAGAGCTAAAATGTCAAAAAAAAAACCTTCCAGAAAAAAGTTTTTAGGATTTTGGGGGGGTTGCACCCCCCAAGGGGTGATAACTTTATTGCTAATTATTCAGCTCTCCGTGACGACCGAATTGCAGAAAAGAAATCGGCGGAGCAATTTAAGTTGAACTTTAATGAGAAAAATTGCTGTTTATTGGCCTAAACATAAAAAGGTAAATTCTGCAGTTGCAGATGAGGAAGACGATCAAAATTTCTGTTTTCAAGTTGGAAACCACCAGAAAACTAAAGAAGTTCATTGGTATTTGGAATCCGGAGCTACGGAACATCTTGTTAATGATGACTCTGTCATGAAAAATGTAGTTACGTTGGAAAAACCAGTATTCATCAAAGTGACCAAATCAGGACAACACCTCATAGCCGACAAGAAAGGTGAAGTTCATGTCAAATCAATCGTCGATGGAAAGGAAATAGATATTATAATCTGCGAAGTTTTATTGGCAACCGAATTAGAACTCAACTTACTGCCTGTTAGGAAACTAGAGATGAAAGGTTTCACAATCATTTTTGAAACTGGAAAAGCCACCATTTCAAAAGGAACAATGAGGCTTGCTATTGCACAAAGGAATAAAAAACTCTGAGCTGAATTTTGTGATGGAAACTAGTACGGAAGAAAACGCATGCTTGGTGAACAACAGTGCAAACCTATGGCACGAACGACTAGGTCACATCAGCAAAAGTAGTCTGCAGAAGCTTGAAAAACAGATCTGGTGATCTGAATATAGATACCAGAAATAGTGATTGGGACACTTGTGAAATTTGTATGGAAGGAAAGCAAACAAAACTACCACACAACAATAATAGAAATCGTGCTAAGAGACCTCTCCAACTTGTTTACAGCGACATTTTTGGACCAATAAAACCGGAATCGTACAACGGAAAACGATATGTTTTGACTTTCATTGATGAATTTACACATTTTACTGCTGTTTATCTACTCTCAGCTAATTCAGAATCATTTCGTTATTTCAAAATATATGAAGCAATGGCCACGTCTCATTTCAACTGCAAACTCAGTCGCTTTAGATGTGATAACGGAGGGGAATATGTCTCGACGGAAATGAAGAATCACTTCGAGGAACAGGGTATTCAGTTTGAATTCACCATCCGTTATACTCCTGAGCAGAATGGAGTCGCAGAACGGATGAATCGGTCAATTATTGAAAAAGCAAGATGCATGCTATTGAAATCTGGTCTACAGAAAACGTTCTGGTCTGAAGCAGTCCTAGCAGCTGTATAAGATGTTATCAATAGAAGTCCAACGACTGCACTAAATAATGTTTTGCCTGCTACTCTTTGGTATGAGCAAGAACCAAACTTAAATAAACTGAAGGTGTTTGGATGTATCGCTCTGCATGTACCGAAAGAGTTAGTGAAAGGAAAATTTGACTCAAGATCCAAAAAAATGTGTCATAGTTGGATACTGCGTAAATGGATATCGTCTCTGGTGTCCTGATGAGACGAAAATCCTATTTGGTCATGATGTCAAATTTGACGAAGGAAAATTAATTGATTCCAGAACAATCGTTGAATGGAGCAATGAAAATTCTGATACAGAATTGCCCGATGAAGGCGGAGATGAAAAGAATAACTCAGAAAGCACTACGGAAGCGGATGAGGAAGAAGGCGAAACTACTGATCAGATTCGTCGAACCATTTCACGTGTGTCAGTTCCACCAAAGTATTTGGAAGATTATGTTGTTTACGCCATGAATGCGGAGACTTACCTGGATGATGTACCGGAAACGTTCGAAGAAGTCGAAACTAGAGATGACAAAATTGAATGGTACAAAGCCATTGAAGAACTCAACGCACTCAAAGAAAACAACAACTGATTTGCCTCCGGGAAAAAGAGCTATTGATAATAAATGAGTATTTAAAATTTAACGCGACGAAATGGGGAATATAGAAAGGTATAAGGCGCGTGTTTGGTTGTGAAAGGGTGTGCTCAGCGTAAAGGTTTTGATTACAATGAAACTTATGCTCCTGTTGCGCGTTTGACAACTATCACAGTTTTTCTAGTTGTCATTTATCATTTCAGTTTTTTCGCTGACATCAACTTGATGTCAAGAATGCATTCCTACAGGGTGATCTCTATGAAGAGATTTATATGAAACAACCCAAGTATTTTATGAGAGAGTCTAATCTTGTGTGTAAGTTGAATAAATCGTTGCATGGTCTTAAACAAAGTCCAAGGAGCTGGAATTTTTGATTTGATAATTATATAAAACAATTGAAATTCAAAAATTTAGAATATGACAAATGTTTCTATTTTAGAAAAACAAATGATCATGTGATTTACTTGACTTTATACGTGGATGATATAATTATTGCATCGAAAGACAGATTTGAATGAGATCAAGAATGCATTGATGAGTGGATTTAAAACGAAAGATTCAGGACCATTACATTTTTTGGGGAATTAAGATTGAGCGAAATGATTCTGGTATGATTCTCAGTCAAACTACATATTTGGAAAATTTTTTGAAAAGATTCGATTTGTATGAGTGCAAACCAGTTAAAACGACAATGGAAGTGAATCCTGTAAGAGAAATAGATCAGGTGCCTTGTATTATCGAGTCAAAACCATATCGTGAGTTGATTGGTTGTCTCATGTATGTGATGTTGACTACTAGACCTGATTTGAGTGCTTCTGTGAATTTTTATAGTCGTTTTCAGAGTAATGCAACCGAATCTCAGTGGGTTGGATTGAAGTGTATTTTGCGATATGTAAAATGTACTTTGAATTTGGGGCTTTATTTTAGTAAAAACTCTTCAAATCCTCTAATCAGATATGCTGATTCTGATTGGGCAGGGGATAATGATCGTAAATCGAAATCTGGATATCTTTTCGAAATTTATGGTGGTACGGTATCGTGGGTAACGAAAAAGCAACCAACCGTGGCTTTATGCCTAGACAGAGTTGGTATGGTTGAAGAATTTACTTACCAATTTTGGAATAAAAATTGATAAGCCTGTGATTTTACATGAAGATAATCAATCTTGCATTCATTTATCGAGTAAATGGGAACATCGAAGATTGAAACATATCGATGTGAAATATAATTATGTTAAAGATTTGTTTAATAATGGTATTCTAACTGTTATTTATATACCTTCTAAAGATCAGAAGGCGGATATTCTCACAAAGGGATTGAATAGAGATACATTTCTGAAACTTCGTTCAACTTTGGGACTTGATTTCGTTTGATTAATGGCAATCAGGTACGGTTCTTGGTTTAGTTGATGAAATTAGGGCGGAGTGTTGAAATGGCAATTATCATCATTTACAGTGAACTGATATTTTGTGAACATCTTGTATTGTGTTGTTTATATCATCATACTGTGTTAATGTCAATTTATCATTAGTGATGTTTTTTTGTTATAAATAAATATAAATAAACTATACAACACCTTTTGGAAATTAGTAAAAGTATTTTCTGGAAATAAACGGTAATAGTTAGTATTACTGGAATATCACGCTACGTCAACACTATTGACTTCCAAGTAGTCATTGAAACTGTGAATATCTCTGTCACTGGAACGGTGTGATAAGGAATTCTATTTAGATTGCGGGATATTGAGTTTGATGGAGTAATGGTGGAATTGTTGGGCATTGAATGACATATCTATAGTTAAAGATTATTATGAATCACTTCAAATAGAATGAAAGCCGAATATAACAATCAGTGGATATGAAAAAACACTTAAGGAACAAAAAGAGACGATGCAATTCCTATCTAAAGGAATCTCTGGCAGAAGACACAAGTAACTAATGTCTTGATGAATACACAATACTAGAGAAGTACGAATACAAAAGAATTACAGGGAAGTAAAGGAATTGAATGAGATATTACCTCTTGGAATTAGAGAATGGGCATGCTATTCGTACTGCGAGACAAAATGCAGTCGATTAACAACAAATGTGAGACGTTATGCATTGGAGAGTTTCAGCGAGGGGACACGCAAAGCAGTCATTCGCCGCTAAGACGTAGGTAGGGAAGGAGTAAACAGTGTCCAGTGGTTCCGTTGACTAGTCGAGTCGCAGAATCATACCCGCGCCAAAATATGTGCTGGTCGACTGCATTCTGTCTCGCACTCCGAATAACATGGCAAACGCCTATGATGCGTCAAATTTTTACCCATTCTGTATATATTTTTTAAAGTGTTGTGATTTATGATTCTAAATTTTCATGTTCTTTGTAGTTTGTATTGTTTATTGTATATTTATACTCTCAAAGTTTTATGTACTATACTTTGACTAAATAAAAGGATATACAGATATATAATAAATGAATTATGGTGGGTCTTGGCATTTTCTCAAAAATGTTTTGGACTGTTGTGAAACTGCGGAGATCAGAATGAAAGTTTAATCGACTGGTCATCAATAATTTAATGTGTTTTAATTTGCATCTATCGATCCCTTATTGGATATAATCTATGTGGTGATATCAATTTCAATCTTTTAAGTACAATTAGTATAAGCACCCTGTTCTTCGTAACCTTTTATTAACATATCATTTGCGTACGAGTGGCGCTGCGGCTGATTTTCTATACGTCGCGGCTTCATTTATGAAGAAATATTATTGAACAGAAGATTGTCTTTCATTGGACAAGGACAGGATGACTTTAACGTTGTCCGACCTACCCTATATGGTACTGAAACAACAGATTAGGACTGAGAAGCAAGAACCTTGAAACATGACCGTCGGTGACTACTATTAATACCAGAAAAGCAATGACTTTCAGACTTCTAAGAGCACAAAAAAAATTGTTAAAAATTGTTAATTCCGTCAACCGATTGCACCCCTATGCGCAACCCTCAGAAGTCTTCGAGAGACTTGTGTGAGCTAGGGAAGACGCAGCCCTTACCTTTTCACGTGCGATGCCATGCACGAGACCGGTGAATCGAACCCACGACCCCACGCATGCGAGGCGAACGCACTACCAGCCGACCACCAAGGCCCATACAAACAGGTATTCTTCGAAAATCTCCAATTTTTGTTATGTGTACTAGCTTTAACATAATTTTTCGAGATTCTCTTAAAATTATAAGAAACCTAGAACTTACTTCATACATATTCTGGATTTTCTTTGTTTTTTCAATTCATTTCATATTTATACAATCATTTATATCACTGATGAGTGTTAGATTTTTTTAAAATACTTTGTAATACTCTATTAAATATATTATTGTAATTTGATCGTCCTGTAAATAGTATCTGTTGGACAATAAATCTCTATTATTATTATTATTAGTACTATTACTTCCAGCCCAATGAAGGATAATCTCTGTTTATTTACAATAAGCACTTGCAATTGGGTCCTCCTGGAGGAACGTTACACAAATAGCTATCAGTCGTAGTTCAATGTCCGTCGTGGCATAAGCCATGAAAGTAGTTGTTATCTTTCAGATAGTTCCCTTATACTTGGTGGGAATGTGAAGAGAGAAGGGTATTATTACTATTATAATTATTATTTACAATGGAGTAGGATCGAAATTTTAAAAACCGTTGGAGAATGACGCAAAATATTTGAGTTGATTTCCTAAATACTATCCCATGCAATAAACCACGCCCTTGTCATTGAATAAAATAACGCTTCTTCGAAAAACTATTTTGATTTATTTTTAATAGTATATAATAATATTGATAAAAAACGAAGGAAAATTTAATAATGAATATTTTCTACTTGTTAGCAACATTATTTCACTTCTCGGGGACCAGGTAACTTCCTGATAATGTCAAAAACTTTATAAAATCATGCGAATCTTTCAAAATCTCTGCTGGAAATTCTGTTGTTGCTGTGATCCGTTATTATACATCATTTGTTGCTGGTGGAATTCTTGTTGTTGATTAAGCGGGATCTGCTGAAAATCACCAAGAAATAATTGTTAGGAGTAAATATATGGTTTCACACTAAAATCATAAAAAACCTTTTTTTTTCTACACATCCAATTAACCTGTATGTCAACTGGGTAAGTGTTTTGTTTTAGGTTTACTGTATTAACTAAATCGATAGGTATAGTAAAAAACTCGGATGTTCTCAAAAAACATAACTACTATTCCAATAAATTGATCAGTACCCAGATGGGATCACAAGTACTGGTTAAAAAAACCGTGAACTCCATTATAAACTCTGTAGCCTTCCAGTGATATTAGTTATATTTTCATTTCTTTGGAAAAAAGTTTCAGTATGGAAATATTTTAATCATGTCATAGAGAAAACAAAACAGATTATAGGTTATTTGCAACTAATCGGCAATCAGCTTATTTTACAATCTGCTGAGTTGGAATGGCTTTGACTAATCAATAACAGTTTCAGTAATAGGCAATATCATAAACGCGTGAATCTGATTAGAATGAGCATATGACTGAAATATAGCTATTGAACGACATGTATGCATAATCTTTATAACAAGTTATTTTGTAATGTTCCGACAAACGCCATTCGAAAACCATAAAATTTCATGGATCATTCAAACATGCGGGATTGGCGCCACTTGCATAATAGTCCAAGAAACGAGGAAGCGACCCATTGTTAAATGTGCAAAAATTAAAATTCAGGATTTTTATTTCATGCGACTCGATCCTGATTACCGAACATATCCTAAAAAATTGGCAAAGTTGTGAAAAGTGGTTTTTTGTTGATAATTAAATACTACAGCTCCGATCAAAAAAAGTTGAATTAGAAAATTGTAGGTATTAAAAAGATCTATCAATTTTTTGATATCATTGATACTTCTCGAGTTATATCGGAAAAAACGTAAAACATCGGGTTTTCTATAACTCGTTTATTGTAAGGTATTGAAAATTGTTACTTACAGTTTTGTGTAGCCTATGGTAAGCCAAAAATATCTTTTTAAAAAAACTTGATGAATATTGATTATTTTTCAAAACGTATGAAGTTTTCTCAAAAAAGATGCTCTCTCAATATAACAATAATAATAATAACTTTATTATTCCCAAGAAACATATGCTGCTTATATTAGGGAAACATCAAAATTAAATTTTTTGAACAAAAAATATGTATATATATATATATACATAAATATATATAATAAATTGTCAAATCAGATTAATTTCTTATAATATTGTTTTAATTTATACTTAAATTTTGAAGAACATTTAATATTTCTCAATGTGTTTGGTAGTTTATTATAAATAAGTATACCATTATGCATTATATTTTTTTTTCCAATTTCAGTCCTGATTCTATTGGTCTGCAGTTCATGAACATTCCTTGTTCCATAATTATGAATTGCAATGTTATCATGAAAATTTAAACTGGTAAATTTCTTTTTTATTCTACTAAGATGAATAAATGAACACACCCTCAATTTATAAAGTGAATCCAAATTCAATAAATTTTTTGGTCTATACAAATTTTCAGTAGGTTCTAAATGAGGCAATTTGTATATGCATTTGATTGATTTGTTTTGCAGTTTTTTAAGTGGTTTTAATACAGAAGCTTTGGCAGATCCCCATATAGATACTAAATATTGTAATCTAGAATATATGAAACTAAAGTAAATATTCATTAAAATTTTTCTTTCTAAGTACCCTCTAATCTTATAAAGAATACTGATAATGGGAGATATTTTTTTTCGAACAATTTCTATATGCTTTTGCCAACTAAGAGTTTCATCAATGTAAAGACCCAAAAATTTTATACAATTTTTGTATATTATGTGATTATTTTCAAATTCTATAGGTGGAAAGGTGTTTCTCATTATTTTTGTTGATATAAACATGTATGAGGATTTAGAAAAATTTAATGTTAATTTATGACACTGTAACCATGACATAATCCTATATAATATGCCAATTTCATTTTCTCCAGGTGGTTTTTGACTTTCTAATGAGGGGTATTCCAAAAGTTTGATGAAATCGTCTTTATCCATAATTTATCTGAGACTTATAATATTACTACTGGCTATAATCAATTTGAGATGTTAGTTGTTTTTCATAAAACTGGCATGTTGGACAATTTTTATCAGTAGCTGAATGATCAGTATTATATTTTTTCTGAAACATTGAATTGGAAAAAGCACAATTGACACATTTCAATTTTTCAAGGTTTTCACATGATTCCATTGTATGATTACCAGCACAGCGTGGACATGTTATTTCATTCTTACATTTAATATGATTATGTTTATAACGGAAACATTTCTTGCATGGTGACAAGTGATTGTTTTCGTACACTGTAATGTTTTGCCAACCTACGAACAATTTATTATTGTTTTGTATAATTTTTTTCAATAATTTTCCACTAACCTCTGCAAATACAGTCGAACAGCTTCTATCACTGAAATTTTTTATGAAATCAATATGAAAATAATCATCACCCTGTATTATTCTATTTTGTCGTTTAATTTCTTCCTCTAATTCTTCCTTTGTTTTCGAACGATCTATCTTCAAATTTTAATCTTTGGTTTTAATAGTTGTTTGATTTCTGATATATATTGCAGAGGTAATTTTTCATTGATTATTTCTTTGATTTTCTGACAATCTTCTTTATCCCTACATTGAATTTCTACACCGCCATCCCTGGTTTTTTCCAATGATTTGATACCAATATTCAATACACTCACATGAACATTTTTTTCTAAATCATTTTGAGTTTTTTTGGCTTCTTGAGTAATTTTTGGTTTTACTATCAATGTTTCACTTTTACTGATCTTGTTTCTACAGTAGTTTGATTGTAGGATTTCAGAATATGATGGTGTTGATATACTGGCATTGTTCTTTTCAAAAATATCCATCCTTCCATTTATTTTATTTAGGCTCTCCATAATCGTATCCTTTTCTACAATATTAGAAAGAATCAGATCATAATTTTCTTGTAAGGAACAATTTTCTTTGGTTAATAATTTGATATTTCTTGCCATTTCTGTGATAATTGATTCTTTGTCAGAAATTATTTTTCTCAGTAATAAATTTTCTTCTTTTAAATGTATTATGGTTTCCTCGGGGTCACTTTCTTTATTTTGCTTTTTATAATCTATTTGGGTGAATTCCATGGTATTGTCTCCGTTACAGGACTCTTCTAATTCAGTGCACTGGGTGGTTCTGCAAACATTCTTTCCATTTTTTCTTTTTTTCTTGTTTCTGACATGTTCTTTATCCGATATAATTTGGTTCACTACTATTCATATTGACTCGTCTATAAACTGTTCCAAATCGAGAAATGTCTTGTCAAAAAAAATGTCACTCTTAAAAATCTCTTGATTTGAATTAGTTTCTGGCTGGGCTGTTCAATACTTGTTCTAATTCTTCACACTTTGAGTTAATTGTATGTTTATGATATGATATATATTTTACTGCTTCTTTAATAACTAATTTCAAGTATTTTTCTTATGACAGTTTTTATAACAACTTGACAGTTAGCAAATTTCTAAGCGGCTACTCTTGCTCGGGGAATGATGCTACAGTAACGATTCAGGGCTTATTTTTTTGTGGAAGAGTTGTACTTTCGTATTATCGAATAAGTATATTGATTTTATTTATTTTAAGTGTCAAAAAATTACTTTAAAAAATGTACAATTTTTTTACAGGTTTTTCTAAATAAATTTCTTAATTTTTTTATAGAAATGACTTTTATGAAAATAGATTTCTAGCATGAGTTCACTCATTAAAAAAAATGAATTCATACGATCACTAGGAGCCAAGATAATTTTTTTATTTAAAAAAAATCTGGAAGTGCAATAATCATCGTACAGCAGTCACCTTCATGGATATTGAGGTTGAATACCTATATTTTCCATAAAAAAATACTAGGATACGTCTAGTTCATTTGCAGTATTATTAATTGATGAACAAAGAGAGGCGTGCAGGCGCGGAGCGATGCAATTTTAGCAGGTGGCGCAGTGGGGATACAAATACTGTTGACATTAAAGACACTTTCGTCCTGACAGTGTTAGTGAAAAAGAAAAGAAAAGTTATTGGTTCAATTTCAAGTACTAGTCTACATTGCAAAAGAAAACGTACGTGAACAACAAGCCGAGATACTCAATATTTTTCAAGCACAAGCCACTTTGAACGCACGAAATAAGTTTTCAGTGCTATCCCCACTCCGCCACCCGCTACAGCTATCGCGATCCGCGCCTGCATGCCTCACTTTATTCATCAATTAATAATACTGCAAATGAACTAGACACATCCTAGTATTGAATATATAGGTATTCAACCTTAATATCCATGAAGGTGACTGCTGTACGATGATTATTGCGTCTTCCAGATCCTTTTGAATTAAAAAAATTATCTCGGCTCGTAGTGATCGCAGGAATCCAATTTTTTTTTGAATGCTTGAAATTATGCTGGGAATCCATTTTCATAAAAGTCATATATAAAAACAGAATTGAGCAATGTATTAAAAAAACATGATAAAAAATTGTGCAATTATTTTACCCTTAAAATTAGAAAATTCAATATACTTATTCGATAATATGAAAGAACAACTCTTACAGAAAAACATAAGCCATGAATCGTTACTGTAGCATCATTCCCAGAGCAAGAGTAGCCATATTGAGAGAGCATCTTTTTTGAGAAAACTTCATATATTTTGAAAAATAATTAATATTCATCAATTTTTCAACGGAAGAGTTTTTGGCTTGTCATAACACATAACGGTAAGTAACAAGTTTGAATACCTTACAGTTAACGAGTTATAGAAAACCCGATTTTTCACGGTTTTTCCGATATAACTCGAAAAGTATCAATATCGGAAAATTATAGGTGATCCAATTGATAGATCTTTTTGATACCTACAATTTCCCAATTTGACATTTTTTGATCGGAGCTGTAGTTTTTTAGTTATCAACAAAAAACCGCGTTTCGCAACTTTGCCAATTTTTTAGGTTATGTTCGTTAATCACGATCGAGTCGCATGAAATAGAAACTCATGCTGAATTTCAATTTCCTATACGCTCATATTTTTTGTTTTCGGATATTAATTTTTGCACGCACTTTTCCCTATTGCTTGGACTATAAGAGGTGATGACGTTACATGCAAGATATTTGCAATTCAATGGAACATGGAGCTTCAACATGCGCGGTGTACACCGACTTTTCCAAGGCATTCGATACACCATACAACTTTCATGATGAAACTTGGAAATTTTGGTGTAGACGGTAATCTGTTGAGGCCATAGAAATATATATTATATACTTACTCTAGCATGCTAATCCCGCCAATTTTCACGGCGAAAAGCATGCCGCGAATACGACCCGTTTACGATGTGCGCATGCGCGTCATCAGTGTAGTTTGGGTAGATCGTTGCCAAGTTTGAAAATAATTTGGTATTCCAATTCAGAGTTTTTTGTTATGGGGCAATAAAACACATGTCATTTGAAAGAAAGAAATTAGACAGCGCATTTAGAATAGAATAGAATAGAAGTTTATTGACCATTTAAGGTACAGGTAGTACATATGGCACGTCATAATATGTATTCAAAAAATAATTAAATAAATAAATAATTAGGAAACTAAAATAAAAATTACATATACAAAATTGGTTAAAACAGATAGAATAAATCACCAGATACAATTAAACATTCACAAACAGAAAAATATTGTTAAAACCTACTATCAAGTCGTAAAATAGTTATAATAAATAATCGAGTGATATAATAAAATGAATTTTATACAAATGACATAACCTTATTAAAAACAAACAGACATTTCAACTCATAAAATTACACCAAACAGAAAAACATACTTTAAACCTATTAGACACATAACTGGGTATCACTGGTACTCACAAGAAGATTTTTCACAGCGGATTTGAATTTGAGTTTGTCAGGAATTTGCTTGATTTTAAGTGGGAGCTTATTGTATAATTTTATTGCATTATAAAGTGATCTCTCATATGCCAGTGTTCGATGTGTAGGTACCATCAAAGTTTTGATGTTGCGTGTGTTGTGTTGATGTGCAGTTGAGAGAGTGGGTAGATATTTAAGGTTTTGTCTTGCGTACATCAGACACTTAAGGATATATATATATATATATATATATATATATATATATATATATATATATATATATATATATATATATATATATATATATATATATATATATATATATATATATATACAGGGAGCACTTAGGAGTTCATTCTGAATCATAATTGGTTTACAACTATCCATGTACCCTATTTTAAAAATCAGTCTTATTATTTTCTTTTGCATCACAAAAACTTTCGTAAAATTGGTGGCTCTACCCCAGCACAAAATATTTTGTGATATGTGTGAGTAGGCCAATGCATAATATATGGTCAGCAAGCCAGCTGTATCAAGACAAAACTTCATTTGAGAAATTGCGAAGTAAGATTTATTGAGTTTTTTACAGACACTGTCTATGTGGTCATCCCAGGTGAGCTGACTATCTATATAAGACCCCAAAAACCTCACATTCTCTGATAATTTGACATCTAGATCATTGCTTACCGTATTGGGAATAGGGCACCTTAGATAGAAATTCACTGTCATTGTTTTATCTACGTTGAGTATTAACGAATTACGTTGGCACCAGGATCCAAATTGATCAACAACTCTAATTACTTCTGCTTTCAATTCATCAATATTATTGCTAGCGAATGTAATAGTAGTATCGTCAGCATACATGGTTATGTGAGCCTTCATGTGCTCAGGCAGGTCATTGACATAAATAGTGAATAGAAGGGGTCCCAGTACTGAACCCTGGGGAACTCCCAGTTTCACACGATACTTTCTGGAATTGACATCATCACATCTCACTATCATATGTCGTGCTGTCATGTATGAGTGTATCCAGTTTATCACATGCTGAGGAAAATTTAGGGCATTCAGCTTAGGAACTAATTTATTAGGATCTACGGTATCAAATGCTTTTGAAAGATCAAACAGAAGAGATACAACATAATCCCCTTCATCAATCTTTTGCAGAACATGGTTAAGTAGATGGCAAGAAGCCGTTTCTGTAGATCTTTCTTTCCTAAAACCATGTTGACTATCACACAATAGGTTATTTACTTCAAGGTAGGATGTAATACGATTTGCAATTATCTTTTCAAAAATTTTAGATAGCGATGTTAATAAAGATATCTGCCTATAATTTACGATTTCCTGCTTACTACCTTTTTTATGTAACGGAATTATTAGAGCCGTTTTAAATACATCTGGAAAACGTCCTTGAAAAAGAGATTGGTTCATCAAGTATACAAAAGGCATAATGATGAGATCCAGAATATTTGAAATAGTTCGAAGTGATAGTTCATCTAAGCCAGATGTATTTTTATTCTTTGTAGTCTTAATTGTCTCAATAACTTCTATGTCAGTAATAGGATCTGTCTGGTACTCATGAATAATATTTATTCTATCTGATGTTGTACATGGCAAGGACAAGTTCAAGCCAAAGTGGTTCATCAAAGCGTTGGTTGCAGCATTAGAGAAAAAATCTGCAAAGGCATGTGAAATATCAGTTGAATCCCTCAGTAATATACCATGATGCATAACAGTGAGTTCTTCCTCACATATTTTTACTTCATATCCCAGTTCTCTATTTATTATTTTCCATGTTTCCTTAGATTTATTACTTGAATTTTGTAATATTTCCTTGTTATATTCAATTTTAGCTTGTTTGACATTACTTTTGTGTAGTTTCAAACGTTGATTATATAGATTTTTGATATGTTCTGTTGCAGTTTCTTCTCGAGTCAGTTTATGTAACTCCTTAAGTTTATTACTTTCCTCAATTATGCTTGCTGTGACCCAATTTCGTTCAGATTTGAAGTTATTTTTCAGTATTTTTGGACAGGATATGTTGAAGCACCATGATACATTGTCAATGAAATACGTAAATGCTGCATTGATGTCTAGTAGATAAAGTTCTGTCCAATTTATTGTAGAAAGACGATTTCTCAGCTCAGATATATTTTCTGGATACAGCATCCTTTTTTTGATCATAGATGATGCTTTTGTTTCCTTTTTGGATTCAGGAGTTTTTATGCTCAGTATATGTGAGAGATTTAAAAAATTTTAAAAAATTGTTAAAATTGTTTTTTCCGTTAACCAGCTGTCGTCCCCTTACGAACGGCAGCCCTCAAAAGTCGAAACTTGTGCGAGCCAAGGATTAACGAGGTCTTACCTTTTTACGTGCGATTCCTAGCACTTTCTCGGGCCATCAGAAAAAATTCTGCAGTCGCCATGGTTTGAACCACCGCCGACCGGCAGCCAGTGACTAAAACACTGTCGCTTTAACCACTCGGCTACCTGGTCAGCCACATTCGGGTTTACCAGATTACAATCGAATAATTGTACTGGAATATTCGTTACCATATAATCAATACATGTGGAACTCGTGTGTCCATTTTTGTCTGTGAAAATTCTTGTAGATAATGACGGTGTATTACTACCTAAGTTGAAAGCCTCAAAAATATTTGTAAATTTCTTTACATTATAACAGGATTTATTATGATAATTAATGTTTAGGTCACCGCAAAGTATAACCCACCTGGTTAACCCTATAGCAGTGTCTAGAGCTTCAGATAATCTCTCGAAAAATATTTCAAAGTTTCCTTTAGTTGGTCTGTAAACTGTAATAATAATGAACCGTAATGTAGCAATATTACAACGCACAGCACACATCTCAACATGGCATTCAATAGATAATCGCCCTATATTTTGTATCTCCTTCAGGATTTTTTAAAACCGAAAAGAACCTTTTAGAGATAGATTAACTACGAATTTTAGGCGCGAAAGAAACTTATTTAAAATAATAATGTACCCCATGCTACTGTAATTATAATGACCGTGCAACAGTGCTTTTTCATCAGCAGAAAGACTTGTCACTAAGATCTGTCACTCTTGTCAGAGATCAGAGACGGTTTTTAGAATTTCAGATTTTCTCTTGTCGTTTTGTGTGGTGTTTGTTGTCGTTGGTAATTCTTTCATCATTCGTGAATTTGCATTAAGGTGCATTCAGTCAACATCGTTTTAAAATTGTGCTTAAATATATGTCAAAAGCGAAAGTTGAATCTGTTATATCAAATGGCGCCAGTTATACAACAATTTTAAGTTTATGCTAAAAACCTTTGATGTTGCCGTTATGTTTATGATAATGCTTGTGCAAAAGTTGACTAAATCCGCCCTTAATCTTGTTCCTTTAAAGACAATTTCTAATAAAGCCGTTTCTTCCTACAATTACTGTTTAGTGTTGTGTAAAGGAAAAATACCTGAAATAAATCATTTTTGGTAGATAATGAAATTTATGATGTACCTATATGCTTTGCTCAAAATAGCTTAAATATTATTTTAGCTTGACAAAAAAGGCATGATTTTTGGTTATTGTTCTTAAGAAGAGACCCCAGCAGAACATTAGAGTGAGACAATTGTAATTTGTGGCAGACATTTTCCTCATGAATATTCATGTGAAAACGACAATAGAATAATTTGAAACCTAGTGCAGTACCAATACTGTGTCTGCCTAAGCATGCATGGCGAGTGATACAACTTTCTGCCACACCGCTTATATTATGAGTTCTAGATTCCTACAAAAAGTACTAAACATACACAGAATCGCCTCAGAAAACTAATGTCAATATGGAAGTGCTTTTCTTTGATAGTAAGAAAAATACTTCTGGCCTTACTTTTTCATGCACCCCCATTGTGGGAATTGCACTGAGGTAATATAACCAGAAATACTCGTAGAAATAGCATGTTAATCTCTTCAAACGATTTATTTAAATTAAATGCAGTTGGATATTTTGACATGAATCGTTCTAGAAAAAAAACCTCCAGCTTCGAAGCATCCAATTTTATAAATCTAATTTGAGTTGAAATTATTCATGATATTAGCTGAAATAAATTTTCATAGTTTTTTGTACTTTCAATTTATTTTCCAATCCAGTGCTTCCTTGAAATTCGCACCGACGATTTGGGGTGGTTCCGTAAGTTTTTGTCGGTTAACTACAGCTGAAAAGCGAATGTTATACCAAAAATCAGTCGCTTCAGAGCGATACATAATAATAATAACCGTACTCTTCTTTCTGATGGCCTTTGCTGAATATTTGGGATCATAAATATGTGAAAATATGTATTCAAATCGGCTAAATACAAATAACAGGTATAAGTACAATGAGGTTTCCAACCTTATTCTTCGAGATTCAGAATTAACGTTTGTTAATCTTCACAAGTACCATAATATTTTACTAAAACCGGGCCTGTTACAAAAATCACTAATGACGCGCATGCGCATTGCCTGAACTTTTTACAACACTTTTGACATGGCGATTAGCATTCTAGAGTAAGAATATAATATAAATTTCTATGGTTGAGGCTCATGAACTCCTATATTTCTGACAGATACCAATATGTCGTTTTGAACAGCTTTCAATCGCATAAAACACTAATCACATCAGGTGTACCACAAGGGTCACATCTAGGTCCCTTACTGTTCAATATTTTTCTAAGTGACATCGAAGAATGTCTTACTGCGAAAATATTACTATATGCGGATGATCTAAAAATATACAAAGAAATCAAGGACATTCGTACTACATGGACCTTCAGAACGATCTGAGTCGTTTTTCAAAGTATTATACAACCAATAGGCTTTTTCTCAATATACGGAAATATTCTCAAATTCTCTTCTCAAGGTGTAACTCCCCTAGCAACCGATCTCTACTTACAAAATCAGACACTGAAATCTGAAGATGAAGTAAGGGACCTGGAGGTTATCCTGGATAAAAAACTCTCATTTGAAAGCCATGTTGAGTTAAGGATCGTACATACCCTCGCGAATATTCGCAATTTTTCTGCGATTCGCAAATCGCAAAAAAATCGCCGCATGGACGTTCATACTCATACGGCGAAAAAATTGCGGTAAATGATGAATCATAACATGCCATTTTTTGGTATTTGAGGTTAGACATTATGTTGTTTGTTTTTATTCTCCTTTTTCTGAAATATCAGTTGCAAATGAAGGAAATTGGCTCTAAAGGAGAATTGCTCACAGGCTCACTCACTGTTTCCCAAATGACATTACCTACTTGTTTCAATTATAATTTGTAATAAGGAGAATTTTTCAATTTGGCATGTTGTCTCCAGAAGATAAGTACCTTCAACAACAAATTTAATGAGAAACACATTTTACAAGTATAACTAGTATCAAGAATCTAAACAGTGTCCTTAAAAAGTCAGATCCAAAGTTCTTCAACCCGCTTTATTTGAGAGGCCCTGCAAGATGCTCAGGAGTTCTTTGGCCACCTGCTAGGTACATGGTCTGTATATAGATGTTAACAGATCATTGCAGAAGCGAGATTTGATATCAATAAAAATATTTGTGGACAACAGTTCGTCGAACTGAAGCAGGTCCCCAAAATCTATTGGGATGATAGATCCGTATCTCCCGACAATAATAATGATCTCCCTGAACATTTTCATCATGGAATATTTTACAAAAACTACATGTGAATAATTTCATATAATTTGAAAAGATCTTCCATAATTAATTTACAAAATCTTATAAATGCAATTAAAATTGTTTTGTGATAAAAACTAAACATAAACAGCTTTGTCTAAAGATATATTTCAAGGTAGTTGAATGAAAATGGCGAAGATAGTGAAGATACAGAACAGAATAATCTGATCTAAAATTTTGCTCCGTGATTTGTGCGAATTCGCAAAAAGATAAAATTTTTGAACTTTATTGCGGCATGTCTGGCAGCCATTTTGTTCGCTGAAAAATTGCGAAATTCGCACGACTATGTTTTCGCCTTTATTCGTTAGGAAGGCATTGAAAGAATTTCGAAATCATATCTCTGTCGCGACAATGTATAACTCCTTGGTGAGACCGATATTGGAATATACGAGGATATATTGAAAAATTCTTAGCCTACTATAGAACCAAACAAAATTTCAATGTCAAAATATTTAATTACTCAACATATTCTCCTCTTGATTGAATACATTTATTACAGCGAACCTGCAACGTCTCTAGACCTTTCAAAAAAAAATTTTCTTCTTGCTCTGCAAACCAGACCCCCACAGCTTTTATTACCTCCACGATGGAAGAAAATTTACGACCTTTTAAACTTTTTTTCAGTTGAGGAAAGAGATGATAGTCGGACGGAGCCAAATCTGGTGAATAAGGGGGGTGTTCTAGTAATTCAAACCCTAAATCACGAAATTTTTGCATGACAACATGAGATTTGTGTGCAGGGGCGTTGTCCTGCAAAAACACACCTTTGGATAGCTTTCCGCGTCTTTTCTCTTTAATTTTTTCCCGTAGAGTAGTCAGTAATGTCGAATGGTAATCTCCAGTTATTGTTCTACCCTTATCCAAAAAATCAATCATGATTACTCCATGGCAATCCCAAAAAACTGAAGCAAGAACTTTTCCAGCAGACTTTTGGAAACGAAACTTCTTAGGTCTTGGAGAACCGGAGTGTCGCCATTCCATCGATTGTTGCTTTGTTTCTTGATCGTAGAAATGTACCCAAGTCTCATCCATAGTAACAATTCGGTTTAAGAAGTCTACATCGTTTTCAAATCGAGCACAGATCAAACATTTGGGGATCCATTTTGCAGCAATTTTTCTCATGTCCAAATTGACGTGAACTATATGATGAACGCGTTCGTATGAAATATTCAGTGCTTCAGATATCCGTTTTAGCCCAATTCGACGGTCTGTTAAAATCATGTAATGAACTGCATCGATATTTTCGGGGACTGACACAGAAACTGGCCTTCCCGATCGGTCATCATCTTCAATGGAAACTTTACCTCTTTTGAAGCTTGCAGTCCAATTTTTCACGGTCGCATACGAAGGACATTGATCACCAAGGGTATTAAGCATATCTTCATAAATCTGCTTACTTCTTAACCCTTTTAAATACAGGTACTTGATGATGGCTCGATACTCCAATTTTTCGATTTTCACAATTTCGGCGGACATATTTTTTCTTTTAATTTATTGCGTGACTATGGTTTACTTTTTTGACGTCAAACTTTACACTGACACTTCTAATAAGTTATTGTTCGTTACTAAGGTAACGCAATATTTTGTTTATGCAGGGAAAAGGCAAAGAGGTTTATTCAAATTAAATTTACAATAAAAGTGTATAACAACGGTACGACAAAGAAATATATAAAAAGTTTAAAAACACGCAGTAAAACTATCACTTTGCCACAGGGGGGAAAGGAGGGAATTATGCTGGGTTTTTGGAGTGGGGTATATACCTGCCCTGCTGAGGCCTTCAGCGGGCGGGGGACACCGCTATGGTATGGTATGCTGTGGTAACGCAATATTTTGTTTATGCAGGGAACTGGTCTAGGCTAGCTAGATATCAATACATCCTCGTAATTGCGTTATATGGAATCCTGTTTATGACAAGTATATCTTACGTATCGAATTTGTCCAGAAAAAAATTGTTAAAAATTTAAATTACAGATATTTTCGCCATCGACATTTCGAATGTTATGATGATAACCTCAGATTCTTTAAATTTGATCGTCTATATATTAGGAGGGAATTTTACATATTATTTGTTTACAAGATATTCAATAATATTTTAGACGATGACTATATAATTTTTGACTATTCATTTAATTGCAAGAAGTAGACTAATTTTCTACACAAAAACTTTCAATAGCAATTACTTCAATAACTGTCCGTTAATAAGATCAATGAATTCCTATAATTTTGTTTGTAACATCCACTTAGACATTTTTCATTATCCCATAAATCTGTTTAAGAAGCATCTCAAAACTCTTCTGTGTTCAAATTATACAGGGTGTTTCTTAAGTACGTTTAGAAAATTTAGGAACGTATTGCTGACATCAAAATAAGAAGAAAAGTTCCTATAAACATTTGTCCACAAGTTATTCGTTTCTGAGATACAGAGTGTCAAAGTTGAATTCTGATTTTTATTTTTTGTGAATAATTTCAAAATAATTTTGATATTTGGGTAAAGTTTGGTATCTGGGAATATTTATTATTTGGTTTGTGTAAAAAATATATTCTTGGTAGAAGTCACGGCGAGCAACTGTTTTCGAGTTATTGAGATTTGAAATAATCGATGCAAGTGATTTTGAATAACAAGATTTTTTAATTCAAAATAAATTCAATTAGAAATTAGTTTTTTCACAATTGACACAAAATTTGATTTTGTCATTGAAAAATCAACCCAGATACCAAACTTTACTCGAATATCACAAATATTTTGGCATTAATTCACAAAAAAACAAATATAATAATTAAACTTTGACACTCTGTACCTTAGAAACGAATAACTTGCGGACATGTGTTTATGGGAACTTTTTTTCTTATTTCGACATCAGCAACATGCTCTTGAAGTTTCTACACGTACTTAAGAAACACCCTGTATATAATAATTATCTACTAGAATAGATCATGATATTGTTTGATATATATTATATATAGCGGTAACTCACTGTTTCTCCTTCGAAGTGATAAGTTAGTTTTAGGTTTTTTGTATGATTCCAGTCTCATATGTAATCATTATGTTATATTGGGTCACTTTTATTAAGCTTCTTAAGCTCTGTCTGTTGAGTGACCATGCTCATTAAATAAATAAATGAATTAATGATTAAATTAAAGTTAGCCTAGACCAGTTCCCTGCATAAACAAAATATTGCGTTACCATAGCAACGAACAATAACTCATTAGAAGTGTCAGTGTAAAGTTTGACGTCAAAAAAGTAAGCCAGAGTTAGGCAATAAATTAAAAGAAAAAATATGTCCACCGAAATTGTGAAAATCGAAAAATTGGAGTATCAAGCCATCATCAAGTACCTGTATTTAAAAGGGTTAAGAGGTGAGCAGATTTACGAAGATATGATTAATACCCTTGGTGATCAATGACCTTCGTATGGGACCGTGAAAAATTGGACTGCAAGCTTAAAAAGAGGTAAATTTTCCATTGAAGATGATGACCGATCGGAAAGGCCAGTTTCTGTGTCAGTCCCCGAAAAGATCGATGCAGTTCATTACATGATTTTAACAGACCGTCGAATTGGGCTAAAACGGATATCTGAAGCACTGAATATTTCATACGAACGCGTTCATCATATAGTTCACGTCAATTTGGACATGAGAAAAATTGCTGCAAAATGGATCCCCAAATGTTTGAATGTTGACCAAAAGCGTGCAAGGGTAGTAGCATCGCGTTTGATCTGTGCTCGATTTGAAAACGATGTAGACTTCTTAAACCGAATTGTTACTATGGATGAGACTTGGGTACATTTCTACGATCCAGAAACAAAGCAACAATCGATGGAATGGCGACACTCCGGTTCTCCAAGACCTAAGAAGTTTCGTGTCCAAAAATCTGCTGGAAAAGTTCTTGTTTCAGTTTTTTGGGATTGCCATGGAGTAATCATGATTGATTTTTTGGATAAGGGTAGAACAATAACTGGAGATTACTATTCGACATTACTGACCACTCTACGGGATAAAATTAAAGAGAAAAGACGCGGAAAGCTATCCAAAGGTGTTTTGTTTTTTTTGCAGGACACACACCCTGCACACACATCTCATGTTGCCATGCAAAAAATTTGTGATTTAGGGTTTGAATTGTTAAAATTGTTTTTTTCGTTAACCAGCTGTCGTTCCCTTACGAACGGCAGCCCTCAAAAGTCGAAACTTGTGCGAGCCAAGGATTAACGAGGTCTTACCTTTTAACGTGCGATTCCTAGCACTTTCTCGGGCCATCAGAAAAAATTCTGCAGTCGCCGACCGGCAGCCAGTGACTAAAACAATGTCGCTTTAACCACTCGGCTACCTGGCCCCATAATTACTAGAACACCCCCCTTATTCACCAGATTTGGCTCCGTCCAACTATCATCTCTTTCCTCAACTGAAAAAAAGTTTAAAAGGTCGTAAATTTTCTTCCAACGAGGAGGTAATAAAAGCTGTGGAGGTCTGGTTTGCAGAGCAAGAAGAAACATTTTTTTTGAAAGGTCTAGAGACGTTGCAGGTTCGCTGTAATAAATGTATCCAATTAGGAGGAGAACATGTTGAGTAATAAAATATTTTGACATTGAAGTTTTGTTTGGTTCTATAGTAGGCTAAGAATTTTTCAATATATCCTCGTAAATATCTAAATAAATAAATAAATGTGCTGTTGATTACTTATTTCAGTCGGTCGTAATATTTCAAGGGAATACCAAGTAAAATGTTTTAACTTTTCGTTTGAAAACAAGAATAACGATACCTTGAATTAACGTAAATTAACATATCATTGGTTCATTTAATAAGTTTCACTTGTATTGTATTGATGTCAATGAACATTCATGCGGAAATAGCTGTGTTCATCCTATACTTTTCGCACCATATTGAGAAGCAAAATGTTTGGCAATGCTGTGACGATTATAAATTATAACCTTCAAACTTTTCTAACCTTCTTGGTTTGGATTCCTGGTTTCAGACGCTTCGATGTTATTGTTCAGCTGCGAGTTCAAGTTAAATCTGTGTGTGTCCCACGAAGTTTTGGGCAGGGAATATCTTGGAACTCGAAAGTAGTGGAGAATTGTAATTTTGGGGTTCTGAATTGCAGCAATTGTTGCAGCTTTTTTTGATACTATATTACCCAATTTTTTTGTTTCCGGTCACGTGACATCTGATTCAAAATCTGAAATGGGACACCCTGTATATTTTGGCATTTTTATGTTTCTCCCGATGAAACAATTTCAACGAACTATCACAATTGTGGTCTAAAACGATTAATTCAAGAAATACAGGTACCTACTTCAATATCCTTTGTCCCACGACGATTTTTAATAAAATATGGATGATTAATTTAATTCAGCATTGTTTTGATCATCACATAAAATATAGGCTGCCCAAATACACAGGGTGACCATAAACCTGAATAATTTAGCAATTGCTCGTTTCAGACGTCGTGGGACAGAGGATTTTGAAGTACCTGTATTTTTTGAATTGATCGTTTTAGACCACAAGTGTGCCAGTTTGTTGAAATTGTTTCATCGGGAGGAACATAAAAATGCCAAAATATACAGGGTGTTCCATTAATAATTTTGAATCTGATGTCACGTGACCGAAAACAAAAAGCTCATTGGGTAACATAATATCAAAAACATCTATTGAAGTTCAAATTACAACTGAAAGAGTATTTCTTAGTTTCCTAATTTTTTAGAATTTTATCAGATTTGACAATTTAATTTAATTTAATTTGTATTCATTTATCCTATATACGTATTATATATAGCCAATTAATCGTTGACTTCCCTGTAAAAACATTTAATGTTTCTTGGGTGAATAAATGAATAATAATAATAAAAAAGCTGGACCAATTGATTTGATTCAGAACCCCAAAATTACAATTCTCCACTTCTTTCGAGTTTCGAGAAAATAACAAATTTGAACTGTTAACATAAGTCAAACAAACTAATGATAAAATGTTCGTCAATCGCAGGCATATACATATAATAATCGCAGGTAACAAGAGAAATGAATAAAAAAATGTTAAACATTAAACAAGTTTCAACAACAACTGTCCCTCATAATGATAAAGAGCGATGTGTCAGATCACTTTCCACTAAACACCCTGAAGCTGCCTTGAACTGATTTCAATACATCTCTCCGAATGAGAATACTCAACTTTTCATACCATTGTCACTTATAAATATTACTAATATCATGGGAGAATCGAAAAATTACCTTTATATTTATATTATGATATTCAATTGTGTGCCCTCAGACATCATGCCTAAAACTATCATTCTTCACACATCCTACGCTGTGGTCTTTCCTGAAAGAGAAGACTGGGTCCGGAATGAAACCGACCTATGTAGGGCAAATGAACGTTGGCTCACCGATGGTTCCAAAACTTAAGGCGACGGAGCCGGAATGTATGGGATGAACCCCGTAGTGAAACGTTCATTCAGTATGGGTAAACTAGCTACCATATTTCAGGCAGAGGTATATGCCATTGAAATGTGTGGAAAATCGACACCACACACGAAAAACAATAAAAATATTTTCAGATAGTCAAGCAACACTTAAAGCGCTTGAATCCAACTGCTTTAAATCTAGGGCAGTATGGAACTGCAGAGACACCTTAAACCGACTGGCGCAACGCAACAACGTTACCCTAGTCTGGATACCAGGTCACACAGGCCTAGAAGGAAACGAAATAGCGGACGCCCTAGCAAAAGAGGGTGCCGAAACAACGTTCGCTGGATTCGAACCGGTAATCGGTTTAGCATATAGCACTGCCAAGAATGTCATAACAGCTTGGGCAGACAATAAAAGACTCGAGTACTGGCGTAGTCTACCGGGCCTAGCCCATTCCAAAGCATTTATTGCTTGTACAAGGAAAAAACAGTTCTCTGACAAACTGCTAGAACTCAGCAGAGCGCATTTCAGAGTTATAGTAGGTTTGCTTACTGGCCACTGCAAACTCAAACAACACATGCATAAAATCGGACTTGCACAAGATGCAGAGTGCCGGCAATGCATGGAGGATGATGAAACGGCTAATCACATTATGTGTAATGCCCTGCAGCGGCCAGAACCAGATTTTCAATAGTAGGCAAAACGACAGTTAACCTGGTAAATTGTTCTCCCAATACATTCCTCAATTTCGTTAAGAGATTGGATATACTGGGAGAAATATAACCATAGGGCCATTGGCTGCAGTGGAGGGCCTGATACGAGCCCACTCACGTTCAAACCTAACCTAACCTTCGAGCGCTTTCAATGATTGGTCAAGTACAAATGACGTTAATACCCGGGCTTTTTTCATTGTGTATAAAAAGACGTATTTCTTCGGTATTTTTTGTTTTTGAAATACTACCGCGAATAAAAAATTGAAAAAATTGTTTTCCGACTTTATTCATCGTACTGAAGATCGTGGTATTTTGTTCAGAAATTAGTGTTATCGCCTATTGTTTCGGCAAAAACACAAATTTTACGACAAAAATTTGTTTCTGATGACGTTATATTTTAATTTTCAATTTTCTGTCTCTCTCTGACAATACAGGACTGACTATTGAAGCGGAATTTTCGCCCTGTATAATTTACAATCTGTCTATAACATCATCTTGAATCTATCGAGTAGTTTTTGTTCATTTGATAAAACCGAGTTGGATACAAATTGTTTCGATTTGTTTATCTGTCAATATGACGTGTCGAATTTGACAAACAGCCGTTGGTTTCAGAAGGGTCCAAATATTTGTTATTACAAATAAGCGTGATTTTTGTACCTGGTGTTTTTCTTATTCCAGGTAAGCTAAATTATAGTTAGTTTCATACCTAGTATACCAATGAGCTGTTTTGTATGTAAAGAGATAGTGAATGTTTTTCTTATTCCAGCACTGATCATATTAATAAATTCATCCAGTCTCCTCCAGTCTCTAATTTCTGGACCTAAAATAAATATCCCTTGAGACGTTCTGTTTCACTATATTATACATTTCATTCAAAGAATGAGTAAAAGGTGGAAAGGATAAGTCCACAACATCCTCCGAGCCGAGCCGAGCGAGAGACTACTTTGGTTTCAACAGGACAATCTTCATTATAGGTCTTCAATTCAACCCTGTAGCTGTTTTTATCTCAACCACCCTAATTTGTTGATCTCTTTACCTTTCTCATTGTTAATTTTAATTATGGACCAGACATGGTCATTTCGGGAAGTATTTCAATAAGCTAACATCTACCAAATTGAAAAATGTTAATATCTTTTAAGAAAATCATCCCCAACATTTTTCCATTTCACACTATATTCTCATTTGAGACAGATTCTATAGCTCATTTTAGAATTATTACCTGTCCGGGATGTCCCTGGGGTCCAGACAGTCTAACCCTTTTCGCCTGATTGTGACTGTCTTGCTGATTTGCTTGTTGCTGCTGAGCTTGCTGCTGTTGCTGTTGTTGCTGAGGCTGTTGCTGCTGCTGCTGGTTTTGCCTTTTGTTGTCGGACTTTTCTTCTTGGTCATCGTCAGTCAAAAATTCTCTCTTGGGATAAGGTATTGGGCACCCTTGAAATAAGTGAAAATATACACATGATAGGGGATAGCAGTGATTCTGACACACATTTATTTCTTTGGAAATATAATAATTTTAAATGGATTTGTGTGGTGTATTGCTATAGATTCATAGTTTTCCTTATTTTTGTGTATGATCGATTCGGTTTTCAATTTGAATATTGAAATGACTGTGAGGATTCTGTGTTCTCGAAACAGAGGTTCACATGAATCATGCCATTTCGCTCTTCATAAGTAACTCACAGCCCTTTTCTGTAAAACAAAAACTGTTTGCATGAGCTATTTACTACAAACGCCCCAAAAGGGAATACCGTACCTCAGATGAGAGTCTATTATTGCTTAGTACACCACTTTCGCTTCGGCAAACCCGAGTTCCTTTGCGATATTTCTCTGTGCAAAACATTATGAAGCCAATTTTTTGATGATATGAATAATATGCTGAGTGAATTTTAAATTTTTGTCTAAATAAACTCAAAAATTTTAAGTTGGACCTATTTTCTATTATGGTGCCGTCTAGGGGGATATAGGCTAAAAAATCGAAGTGTGCGCCATCTAACAATCACTAGAGCAACTACTGTGAGGGTGAACAACAAACAGTAGTCCATTGTTTGTCGTGTAAAATGACTCGTTTTCAAGTTTTTATGATCAGATAACACCTAAAAGTACTGAGATTGGACCATTTTTAAACTGTGGTGTTTGACTACTTGGTATTACAAGTGGTAGATATTCCTCGGGCCCTTCTTCAGCTGTAGCACACCTCCAATTTCTGGATTCTGTTTCCGTAGTGTTTGGAGTTGGTCAAATTTCTTGGAGAACACCACAGCGATGCCCCTGGATATTCGAAGATCTGCGACGCAGTGTGCTAGGGGGTAATCGACTGGCACTTTGAAAATGTCCCGTGGCTCCTCTCGAGTTACCCCGTGTGGCACTTTCTGTCCATTTGAGTATAAGGACATTAATTTCTGGAACGTCATCGCATCCTCTGGTGGTCTGAGAGTGCGGACTTGGTCATGGTTCCCAGCGTAAGGGGCCAACCTGTTGAAATGAACGACCCTGGGTTCACCTCTGGGTGGCTTGTGGATTCGGTAAAGCAGGCCATTTATCCTCTTGACGATCTTGTACGGACCTTCCCATGAATTCCGTAGTTTCGGTGACAGGCCCCGGCGACGCTTCGGGTTGAATAGCCAAACTAGATCACCAACCTGAAATCCTCCAGCATCGGCATTGATGTCATAAGCCGCTTTCATTCGGTCGCTGGCACTCTGGATATTTAAACGGACTCGTTCGTGAATGTCTTCCATTCGCTGACGGAGTTTGCTGATGTAGTCCTCTCCCGCGTTATCCTGTCCTGGTGGCATCCCAAACTTTAGGTCACAGGGAAGTCGCAGCTCTCGGCCCATTATGATACTAGCATGGGTTTGGCCGGTCGACTCGTGTACTGCGGAACGATAGGCCATCAGGAACAAATGGAGATACTGGTCCCAGTCTCTTTGATGGTCAGAGACTACCTTGGACAAGTGGCGATTGATAGTCTTGTTCATCCGCTCAACCATTCCATCGGACTGTGGATGTAGAGCAGTGGTTCTCGTCTTGCGGATGTTCAGCAGTTGGCAGATTTCTTGGAACAGGTTGGATTCGAAATTTCTGCCTTGGTCCGAGAGCAGCTCCAAGGGGACGCCGAATCGACATATCCACTCTTTCACCAAGACGTCCGCGACGGTGATGGCTTCCTGGTTGGGCAGGGCATAGGCTTCGGCCCACTTGCTGAAATAGTCCATTGCCACAAGGATGTATTTATTTCCGTATCTAATACGGGGAACGGGCCGGCGATGTCAATGGCGATTCTCTCGAATGGACTACCTACGTTATACTGACGCATCGGGGCCTTGGGTAGTGTCCGAGGTCCATTGCTGGCAGCACAAACAGCACACTTTCTGCACCAGTCATTGACATCAACTTGACAATTGACCCAGTAGAACCGTTGCCTTACTTTCTGCAGGGTCTTCGTCACACCCAGATGTCCTCCAGCAACTCCATCATGGATCTCTCGGAGTACTTCATGTCTTCTGTTCTTGGGTACCACTATCTGACGTCTGTCCTCCCCACCATCTTCGGTCTCCAATACACGTTTCAGGACCCCATTTTCCAAGGTAAGGGAATTCCATTGGACCCAGTAGGATTTGACTGCTGGGGAATATCTTGCGATTTCCTGCCATGTCGGACTTTGATTACTCTTTTTCCAACCGATGACTAAACCAAGATCTGGATCTCTTTCTTGGTCTTTCTGGACCTCGTTATCATTCCAGTTGTTGTCAAGTGCCGTGGTTCTACAAATCGCTGCTTCCTTCTCTTCTGCTCGTCGGCAGTGTGAGCAGTCGTCTGGGCATGGTCTCCTTGACAGGGCATCTACGTTCTTGTGGCCACTTCCTGCTCGATGTTCGATCTCGAAGTCGAATTCTTGGAGTCTTTCGATCCAACGTGCTACTTGGCCCTCGGGGTTTTTGAACTGTAGAAGCCATTTAAGGGCTGCGTGGTCGGTCCTTAACAGGAATCTTCTCCCGTACACGTATTTGTAAAAGTGTTCTACTCCCTTGACAACAGCCAACAGTTCTCGTCTGGTGACGCAGTAGTTACGCTCCGGTTTACTGAGAGAAGTATCCGATGACCTTCTGTTGCCCATCCTGGATCTGCGACAAGACAGCTCCAAGTCCCACGTTGCTGGCGCCCGTGTCCAAAATGAATTTTCCACTCGGAAGGGGATAACTCCGAATCGGTGCGTTGATCAATGCCCCCTTCAGCTTCCTGAACGAGTCTTGGCATTCTTCGGACCACTGAAACTTTGTTTATCCTTCCGTGAGCCTGGTCAGTGGTTTAGCGATGTTGGCGAACTCCAGCACATGGCGATAGTATGTGCACAAACCGAGGAAACTACGTAGTTGGTGTATGTCTCTCGCAATAGGCCACTCCTTCACTGCTCTGATCTCGTCATCCACTGCTACTCCGTGCCCAGAGACAACATGTCCAAGGTCTTTTTGGAACAGGTGGCATTTCTTGGGGCTCAACTTCAATCCAGAATTTCTCAGTTGCAGGAATACCTCCTCCAGGTTTTTAAGGTGGTCTTCGAACGATTTGCCAACTACAATAATGTCATTGAGATATACCAGACCGTCCTCCATGAATGTCCTTTCAGAACCGTCTCCATTAATCTCTCGAATGTGGCTGGAGCATTACAAAGTCCGAATGGCATAACGGTGAAATGCCACAGTCCTGAGCCGATGGTGAAGGCTGTCTTTTCTCTATCTTCTGGAGCCAGTTCTACCTGCCAGTATCCATTCTTTAGATCGAGGGTCGAGAAAATCGTGGAGCCGGCCAACGTGTCTAGGGTGTCATCTATTCTCGGAAGAGGGTAACTGTCTTTCTTCGTCACGTTGTTCAGTTGACGATAGTCTACGCAAAAGCGTGTTGATCCATCTTTCTTCTTCACCAGCACGACTGGAGAGGACCATGGACTGTCGGATGGTTCAATAACTCCATCTTTCCCCATATCACTGACTATTTTGTCAGCCTCTTCCTTCTTGGCAAGAGGAAGTCTTCTAGCTGATTGTCGGATTGGTCGGGCATCCCCAGTATCAATTTTATGTTGAACTACATTCGTTCGACCCCCTTTTCCTTGTCCGGTATCGAAGATGTCTTGGTACTTCTCGACTAATTTTCTCAATCTGGGCTGTTGAGCTGGTTCAATGCCCTTGGAAGAGATGGTAACCAATTTTTCCAGTTCCGCTGTCAGGTTGTTGTCTTGACTAATAGTACCGTGTACACTCCTGATCACAGAGGAAATTGACGAGCAGTGCCCCAAAACAGTTCCTTTCTTCAAGGTCACTGGGTAATAATTGACATTCATTACCCTTACTGGCACAAATTTATCAGCACGCAACAAAGTCTTGCCTAGTGCAATCCCTCGTCCAATTTTCTCATCATGAAGCTTGGGCTCGAACATCACCACGTTTCCATCGCTCGCATTTCCGTCCAAGCGAGCCTCCAGTATGGTCTCAGCCCTCTCGGGTACACTTAAATCTTCAGTCAGCAGAACACGAATCATCCCTTCACTTCTTCCATGTAGTACCAACTCTTCTCCGTTCACACGTAGGACGCCATCTTCAAAGTTCAATTCGAACCCTCTGGAATTCATGATGTCCATTTCAATAATTGCATCGTCCTCAATGTCAGCTACTAATGCCCGACGTTTCACTTTTGTGCTGCCTAAAATCAGTTCAATCGGTAGCTCACCATGTACAGTGGCCGGCTCTCCTGTTGCTGTGCGTAGCTTCCAGGATGATGGTTCCATTCTCTCTGGTGTTTTAGTAAAAGCAGGTCCAAGGATTGTCCTAGTCGCACCTGTATCTAGCAGCATGGTGCAAGGCTCGTTGTTGATGGACCGTCTACCATTGTTTTGACGTTGAAGGATAGCGACATATGCATTGTTAACGGGGGCTTGCTGGATACAGGTCGACGATTGCCCCTCCTCATCGACCTTCATTAGTTTTCCTGCATCGGTGTCGATTCTGAGAATGTTGGACATTTGTTGCGCACATGCCCAATTTTGCCACAATTCCAGCATCTTATCTGTCTTCTCTCAGGCAACATTTCCTTCACCACCTAACTTATGGCAGCTTCCAGGTTAGTGTAGGACTTTAGTCTGGCTTCTGCAGGATTGCTTCGCCGCCTCAAATTCCAAAGCGCGTGCCAGTGCATCCACGAGATGTGTTGGACGAGCTAGTGTCAATGCTTGTCTGGTTTCCTGATCACGAAGTCCATCTAAGAAGGCCTGAACTGCTAGTCGCTCCATTACCTATTCCGGTGTGGCTGGGTATGCAAGGAGAACCAAGCGTGCAATGTCTGCTTCAAACTCCTGTAGGGACTCGCTTGATTTCTGACAGCGGTTTTTGAGCTGTGAGTGGTATACATGTTCTAGATGGGTCTGTCCATACCGTAATTCTAGGTGTTTGATCAGCTGCTCGTAATCGTCTTGTTCTTGTGCCGTGAGGGTTTGTAAGATATTTGTGGCTTCTCTACAGCTCTTTCTCCTGCATTCTATCCATTCGCCTTTGCTGCAGCTTCAAACTGTCAGCGGTAATTTGCCCATGGTGTTTTTCCATCAAACTGAGGTGGTTTCATGGAGAGTTTTCCCGTTTCCGGACTGATTTTCACATCTTTCAAACCCTTTTGAACATCATCTAAGTTCAAACTCAGTTCCAGCATTGAATTTTCATTGACAGATTCTGTAGTGTGGGTAGTGTCAATTTGCTTTTTCAACTCCCTGATTGTTTCTTTCAATTTGCTGATTTCTTCCTCGACTCCGCCTCTTTTTCATCTTTGATTTTCTCCATCTCTGTCTCGACAGTTCCCATTTTTTCTTCTAATCGGCTCGCCACGCCACAAAGTTCTTCTTTCATGGTATTCGAATTTTCTAGCAGCTTTTCTTCCAAATTCCTCAAACTTTCTTGAAATTCTTCTTTTAAACTATTCGAATTTTCCAGAAGTTTTTCTTGAAGCTTTTCTTCCAAATTATTTGAAGTTTCTCCTGTAGTTCTTCCTTCAAAGTATTCGAATTTTCTAGCAGCTTTTCTTCCAGATGTTTCGAGTTTTCTTGAAGTTCTTCTCTCATCCCGTCGAGTTTACTCATTATGGAACCCAAATCAATTCCAGAAACTTCGAATGAAAATGTTTCTGGATCCTCGCCCTCTTGGAGTAGTCCCTCAGAAAGTCTTGCCTGAAGCACGGCCTTTTTACCACTAGTATCAAGTTCCCTCTCCTCCAGTTCTTGCTTCAATTCCGCAACCTTCAAATCGACCAGGCGAACTTTCCTCAAACACATTTTGTATTAGTCTATGTCTCAGTCTATTTCACGGGTCACCAGTCTATTATTATTATTATTGTCTATTTCACACAGTCTATTTCCCGGACACCAGTCTATTATTATTATTATTATTGTCTATTTCACACGCGAGAAGTGTATCAGTTTATACTCCGTTAATGCACACAACTGTCACTTCACGAAAAATGTTTATCATTCACTGTTTATTTTTCGCAAAAACAATTGTCCGAAATACACAAACTGTCTACTAACACGAACACTATTTATCTTTAGAAATCCCACTTCTAACACCAACTGTCGTATATTTAAACTCTAATTCACTCTAAAATAATTTATTTAAAAAAATACAATGATTCACAATTCTCTAATTTATATAACAATCACTCTACTATTTATATTCGACTTTCACTTCTCTGACTGTCCGTCTGTCTGCTGCGTCGTTCTTTTTATATTCACTGTTGACTTCTCCGAATGCTCTAGAATATTCCATCGAATCGTCCAGATCCATCGAATCGGTGCATAGCGTATCGAAGGTCATATGCGACCTGCGTGAGTGTTCAGGCCCGGCATCGCCCACAGCTTCGCCACATTAATATTTCTTAATTACTTGTTAGTTCTGTCCGAATTTACATTTTTATATTTTTTATATTGACAACCTTAGACATATGCTTTTGACACTCTTCTCCAATTATTGTACATTGTAACATTATTGCAACAACTGTACCTTTCAATTTGAGAAATAAAGATATTATTATTATTATTATGCCATTCAATAGCTTCGAATTCAAACAATTTTCATTACAGTGGAATTTTAAAATTCAGCCCTCATTATCATCAATCGAATAGTTTAACTGAGAAAGCCGTGGGAATAGTTATGGGTATGTTGAAACGGTCACATGAATGGAGTCCTTTATTCAGATATTCCGAACATTGCGGTATCCGATAAAGCACCCAGTATCTCAAAAACTTCAGAATCTTGTTCAAATATTTTGAATATTAATTCGGGTGATAGTGTTACTAGGTCAGGGAAAACGTTTGAACCAGTTTGAAAAGGGGGAAATGTTACACAACAAACACCCCAACCCAAGGACCACTCAACCCACCCCTAATGGGTTAACTGGACCATTTTATAGTTAACAAAAATAACACTTTGTTAACATCAAAGTTATCGAAGTAAACATAAAATAGTACATCACTATAACAGAGTACATAGTGAGTAGTGACATATGAAGCAATTTAATTTAAAGTAAAGAAAAGTGAATCCCAACTTTCCCTATAGAATAACCATGACCTGGGTTTTCCTCACCTGCAAAGACATCCGGAGTTGGAAGAGGCTCCTCGGCAAAATAGGGGTCTTGCATAGCTTGCTCAGAGGTTATACGTTTATTGGGATCCATCAGAAGCAGTTTTTGTAAGAGGTGAAAGGCTTTGCTGTCCGGCTTTATTTTATGCCTATCCATGTATTTTATTAGGGAACAGTTTACATAGCTGCAAATAATAGTTATTTATTAGAAAAATGAGTTGTTACAAGCGAAAAAGTTTAGAAAACGAGGCCGCAGTGACTATATGTAATAACTTGCGTGTATGATATTAAATTTTATCCAACACTGATTGGGTGCTCTTTAAAAATACGAATATAAAAAAATAGTATATTGACCAACCCTGTATACCACCATAACACTGTTTTGAAAGCACATTTTGTTAGGATCAAGTTAATATTATCCTAGCAAACATGTTTTATTTTAAAATAAACCCAAAAATTGTTTAAAAAAATAATGTTTAATTTTTTTTCTTTCTTTGGTTTCTTGGCATGGACTGCTATGGTCATTAGCCACGTGTTTTGGATAGGCCTTGTTACTAACTCCATGCGCCACCTTAGGAGCAGCACTGTTAATTGGAATGCAACAGTGAATCGTGCAGGATTCACCCCAGTCCAGCCACGAGATTTGAATAATTTAATCGGTCAAATTAAATTTAAAAAACCCAGCCGCAACTGGGCTCGAACTCCGGACCTTGTGGGGGTCAGCAAAGCTCCCAATAATAGATCTTACAATCAAAGCGCGATTTCACCTCAAAAAATAAAGGAATTCGCGAAATTAAGAAATCCTATCGTGAAACCCATAAACTATGATGAAATAACAAATGTTATTCAAATTACAAAGATATTTTGATGCCATATGTTTCAGCGAGGTACACCTGCGCGCAACACTACCCATTAAAAAAGATATAAATGTCGCGAGAAAGTAAATTATGCATCATAAATAAGATCGAAACAGGCATTGATGACGTTAGATGACAATAAAGAAGAGTTAGACGCGGTATAACTGCCCGAGAAGCGATTAAAATCGCCGTCTTCATGTCAACACTCGATTCAAAGAGTTAATTATAGATGTGTTCCGCGGCGCGGTAACCATCTGCTTGTCCATAACAGATGAATTATAGTGATAGTTAGATTTTTGCTGCCGACCAAAGTTTTACCTCAGTGCTATTTCCAAGTGAGTTTTCACTTACACGGGTACTTAGTATGTAGTACCATATAATTATTACGCTGTGGCGACTGTTTTAAGGCAATTTTAAACCCCCAGCCAACAGTGCGAAATATAGTTAGAATTGGAATTCACTCCAGTATCAGATGCAGTTACAGTTTTTGCGGCCTACCGTTTAAAGTATAAAAATTATTGTCCAAAGTGTTTGTGTGTGACACTACAATAAGGCCTCAAAGTTTTCCATGGAAGGTAGCAGAAATTACTACCTGTCGACTAATTTGTGCAGTCACCACCGAGAAGGATTTTTATTCAAAACCCCCTGTCGAGGTGTTTTTCTCTACACGACAAATTCTCTCAGTTGAGATAGTTGTCAACAGCTCACCAGAATGTATTTCAGATGTAAGTAATTTTACCCGCTATGATTGTTAATAAATCATTCCTAACGAGGCGAGCCCCCTGCGTTTCACACATGTTTTTCCTAACTCTCAAGATATCGAAGCCATCAGCTGATGTTCCTTTTTGGACCAAGCGACAAACGTAAATGTTTTTATTTGACTTTATTTTTCAATACATAAATAGAATCACCCTGATTTGTTGGTATTTTACGAAATGTATATAAATAAGGTCCTAATGACAATTAAAATAATAACAACAGATTCCTTTGTTTTCAAAGAGTAAATAACCGATGTTAATCCTCGAGTTCGTATATACAGTGTCTGTCATACACAAGGCAGTATATGCCAGATGTTCCAAGCCTTTGAGTTTTTATTTGAATTTGGATTGAGATATTACCTTTGTTTGTTTTGTAACTTCGAAATAAACGATGTTTTGTGTCATATTTACACCGGGTTTCCATAATTTTGTTTATCAATTTAAACTGAATGATTTTTGGGTTTTTTTGAATTTGAACTGAATGTTTAATCGATGATTTTGTTTTAGTTTAAAAATGAGTGTTTTTATTTTGATGTTTTGTATTGGGTATTAAAAGAACATTTTTCTTTTATGCCTATTTTATATTTTCAAATATTTGTTTTGATGCGCTGCTATTTATAGCAATGAGATGTGCATGTTAATTATTCTTTTACTCTGTCTGTCTGACCATATACAACGCGAGTTCCTGTGGGTTTGCACAGTGAACATAAACGTATACTTTGTTTTTTTAAAAAATTTATTTTAGTTATGTCAATGATTGAGTTTTCTTTCTCTTCTCCAACCAAAAATAACCAACCAAAAATAGATCAGTGAAACTTTCTTTCACCGCTCGAAGAAGGTTCCCGGTACTGCGATGTATCACTGTTTTTCCTTTGTTTCGACACCCGATTAGTCTAGTGTCAAAATAAGAGTGCGCTGTCTCGTCAACGTATCGTTTCGTGTGTAGCACCATATACAGGGTGTTCCACAACCTTTCGACCCAAAGTTGGACGCCCTTAACCACTGCGCCACGCCCCGACATAATGTTTCATTTATAAACTACTGAACTAAAAAGTAAAAAATTTAAATTAATGTAGAGTGAGAACCAAAAGGGTCATTTTTCAACTGATTGTAATTTTTTTTTTCAGAGAGGAAGACATTCAAAAACTCCATTAGGACACCAAATTTGAAGAATGAGTCTTTATTTATTACTTTTATTTATGAAAGTCAAAAATCCATCATTAAAAAAAGTTATGAGGGTTTAAATTTGAAAAATATGCCATTCATTCACCCCCTATTGGATTCAGAAAGTCTCAAAATACTACTAAATTTCATCGTAATCTGTTCATCTCTAAAACTATTATATGTTGTTTGAATAACAATATCACAACAATATTATAAACAACGTCAGTTTTTTGTGTTCGCGAGTTCGCTTTAACAACGACCATGGATGAAATTGAAGAAATTGAGGAACAAAATCAAATTTCTTTAGAAATATTGGGAGAATCATGTGCAGCGAGTGTTGATTTAGGTACTGCCGAAAATAACTCAAGAGCGGTATCAAAAAGAAAATAAAATTTTTGAAGAGTGACGTAAAAGCAAGAATGGTGGAAGGTGGTTAATGAAGATCTATTAATAGCCTATACGAAAGAAAAATCAGAGGTTTATTCTCCTCACTGTGGAAACTTGGCCTTGAAAGATTATGACAACATTGACATTTCAAGGTTAGTTATTTTAAATCGTACACCATATTAGAGAATTACCTACAGAAATGGTATTTTCAGACTTGGAAAATTATTTTTGTTCTTGAGACGAAAGTCTGATGGATACACACCAAAGAAAGCAAAAATTTTTTCTGCTTGGTTGCTTGAAAAGGTTGTATTAATGTGTGGTATTGTTGGCGCCTGTAGACGTGACGAACTTGTTAAGGTGACTGTGGATGATTTTGAAAGCAACAGTACCAGAGTTTTGGTTACATTGAGGTATACTAAAACCAAAAAGAACAGAGTATTGGTTACATTGAGGTATACTAAAACAAAAAAGAACAGGATATTTGTCATTCCCAAAGAAGGACTTCCTTTTGATGCCTATTGTTTATACCAAAAATACGAAGATTTGCGGCCTTCAAATTTAGAAAATCGGCGATTCTTCATTGTTTATAGGAATGGTAAATGTGTAAAACAAGTTGTGGACATTCATACTATTGGAGCTGTTCCAAAGAAAATTGCAACGTTCTTAAAATTGGAAAATCCTCAGCTCTACACAGGACACTCGTTTCGCAGATCCTCGGCTACTATGTTTGTAGAAAATGGTAGCGATCTACTATCGGTAAAAGAACTTGGGAGGTTGGAACTCCTCTGCGGTGGAGAAGTCGTATATTGAAAATTCAGTTTCAAAGAGAATGAAGATAACGAGACAACTATTTTATAGTAATGAGGCCACATCGACTACAAGTTCAAATACTGGTGCTATAGATAGTAAATCTCTCATCGATGGAATAGAAATTTCAAATAATAGCAATTGTCAAATTACTTTTCAAATTTATAAATAGATAGTATTATTACAATTATTGTTATTGTAAGCAGAATAAAATGTTGAAAAAAATATTTGAACAAGTGATTTCTTAAAGGCCGCCGGCCGTTAAAAAATCTCAACGGACGGAGGCTGTTTCTGGGAGAAAAAGCGGTCTTTTTCTTGAAAGTAACAATTTCGCAGGCAACATTCTAGCAGGTCCATAATGCCACGTACTGGTAGGTTCGTCCTGTTCTTCAGCTGTGTCCTCTTGCAGACTTTTCCGAATAATTTGCAAGGCCTCTTCTACCGGGACGTTGGTGTAGAGACTTTCCACGTCAAAACTGACGAATTGGTCCCCTGGTGCTACTCTGACCCCTTCCAGGATCTCTACAAAGTGCCGGGAGTTCTTCACGAACGTCGAGGTATTGCCTTGCAGTGGTTGGATAATCGGCAGTAGGAACTTGGCTAGATTGTAGGTAGCTGAGTCTCTGGAGCTGGTTATCTGTTAACTGTAGTTAATGAAGCCAGAAATTTAGGAGTCATCTTAGACTCAGATCTAAGATTTGAAAAACATATCAACAAACTAATTCAACGTGCATATGGCTCACTAATATTGATTTATGGGAACCGGCAGTTTTTTCCTAAAAGTGTTAAAATAACATTGTGAAACATTAGTTTTGTCAAATTTTAATTTTGCTGAATCGTTATACGGCCCACATATGACTAGTGTTTACACAAAGAAAATCCAGAAAGTACAGAATTCCTGCTTAAGATTGATATATGGCATCAAAAAATTCCAAAGAATATCACACAAATTGGCTGAAATCGGATGGTTGAAACATAGAACAGTTCATCATGCAAATTCATTATATCACAAGATTATTCTAACAAAAATTCCTATATACCTCTATAGAAAAATTACTTTCAGAACGGATGTACACAACTTGAATTTGAGATTCAAAGGTTCGTTGTCCCCACCAGTATTCAAAAGTGAAATGTACAGACGTTCTTTCACATGCCAAATTTGTAATATGCGTAACTCCGTTCCTGTAACTTTGCAAAATCTTAGTATTGCAAGCATTAAGTCAAAGTATAAACATATCTTACTGACAAAACAAATATCAATTCTATGTTGACATGCAATCCTGTATTCTCTCGAAACTTAGTATAATCATATGTGTTAATAATTTGAATTATCAATTAATTATTTGTATTAATGTGATTAATGTATTTTACATAATTATATAATATTTATGGACAAATGATGTAAGACACGCGTTTTAGGGATAAATGGAAGAACATTTTCCTGTTGAAGTGAGTGCTTGCTTCATTAGAGAAAATGAATTTCGCCCTTTAATTTCCAATTTCTTCAAAAAATGTCGTTTATTTATTAATGTATATGTGCTATGTGTGGAAAATAATAAAGACCTATTATTATTATTATATTACTTACTTTGTTTTCTTGAAATCTTTTAATAACGTAGGATGTTCAGGCATTTTCTTGATATCTTCCCAGTCTTTTTCATGTGGAAATCCCATCACATTGAATATCCTATCCAGTTGATCATGATGATAGGGATTGCTGGTCTTGATGTCTTCTTGACGACAGTGAAAAATTGGTTCGGAAGTTAGGAGTTCAGCGAAAATACATCCTATAGCCCATATATCTACATAAAATAAAGTCAAGGTGTCATTGATCATACAATATTTCTATATGAGATAGAGTTTTTGGTAACATCCGAAACACAGTTGATGCAATAATATATTTTTGTTGCAATATGTCACTAAACGCATGAATATTTTTTATTGACTTTCATAAAAAATATCCACTAAATGTTATAGAGAGACATTATGGAGAGATACGGAAAATAAGCGTACTACTGAGTACTACTGAGACAGGCGATTTTTCCCAAGAAAAAAGCTGAGGTTATCGGAAAGAAAATAACTTCCATTAAAAAAAAACTGCTGCTTTATTCTGAATGAAAATATGAACCAATAAATAAAAAAAATTCTCAGATAAGCGTTGCTGGAGAACTATTAGTTGATGGTCAAAAACGCGAATTTTTCTGTTTGTGCGATGTAGTACATTTCAACTTTTTTACAGTTTTTGCTTTATTTTCAATTTCTTATTTCATGGTGTTACCATCAGAGTTGCAACAGAATATAAAACATTTCTTGGCAGCTTTTTGTTGCCTTCTCGTGATGATATCAGTTTTACTGTTCGACGTTTCCACTAATCATCATCAACATATATTTTTTTCAAACATCTCTATTTTAATAAATATGTACAGGTAATAATTTTATAAAGGGACAATTACTCACAATCAAAAGTTGGAAATCGAAATTCGTTTATCGCCTCAAATTTGTATTTTTTTAACAAGTTCATGTTCTCTAGAAATATATATCGAAGCGGCCGCGCAAGATTTCGAGTATTTGGAGATTTACAGTAACTTTTATTTGTTAGTTGCACAGAAATCGTCATTTCGGGAACGTGTTGAAACAAACTACATGGAATTATTTGTAAATAGGTGTGTAGACCTAACAATCCTTTCCGGTAGTGGTTGGTTTGTGCTTCGATATAATTGGACTGTAGATGATCCTGAGTGATTCAAATCGAGTACCAGAAATTTGAGAAATTTACAGCCAAGTCGCACATCATAACTTTTAATTAACAATCAATCTGGTTACATCAGCAAAAAGGATCACCTGTCCACAAGACAGGAAGGAAATCAACAAGCAGTGTCGATGACACAAAATGGTGATACTTATTTGTATAAATACCTTAACAGGAAAACTCAGCTCTTGCAGGACAATGTACATTTAACTTGTCAAGTTTGACAACGGAAGATACCAAATTCAGCTTTACCGCTTTTTGGAGATATATTTGCGTGGATCTTGAAACATTCATTCCATAAACTCTATTTATGGATTCAGGAACATATATTATGCTTTTCTGTTGCAATTTATGAACGTTTTCTCATCAAATACAGTGCAGTTTTTAAACGTAAAAAGTAAGCGTCAGAATATTTGCATTCTATCAACAAGACATAATATTGACACACGCACACTCGATTCCGCTATGCAAAACCCAGGTATGCAATCGAGCAGAATTGGCTTTAAACAATTTTATAGGACCTTTTCCAACACTACAAATGTTTTGTTCAGTGTAATTTCTGCAATAAGAATTGGTTTAACAATGTGTTATGGATGACAAATGATTTGCAAACAACTTTTTCTGAAGTTGCAAGTATTAAACGCATTCACAGACACTTCTTTCAGATAAAACTCAAAAACATAAGTGTTATTTTCAAATTTAAGACCAAATTTACATTGTTAACTTCAATTTTTATTATTTATGTTGGAAATACAGTGTGTCTCACTTACCATGCTCACCATAGGTATCTTTTTAATGGTAAGAGATACGAGGTCGGTCAAATGACACCAAATGTGGAGTTTATCAAGGCCAACTGAAATGTGAAAAAACATTTTGATAAAATCCATTCGTTTTTGTTTTATACGGAAATAACAAATTTTGATCATTTTCATGTCTCTTGCAAGTGAATTTTGACCCACTTCTGGCGGTCCTAATAACTTGAAACTTGGCATATGCTCATAATTCCGGTGACAATACACTATGAAATTTTTATTGAAATAAAAAATAAAAATGGCGGCTCCTCCAATATGGCGGACGAGATTTGTGATTATGGTCCGATTCCATTCAAAATTGGTATGTGGGGGTTTTTGAGGTCGGAAATCATGATTATTTTGTTAAAATTTATGAATTCAAGATGGCGACTTCAAAATAGTTCTAGTTTTTGTATAAATGACGATAAGTAGGTTGTTATCAGCAAAAAACTTTTACTGTGACATATCATCTGTAAGAGAAAAAAAGTTATTCATAACTAAGTTATATGACCTACATTTGAAAAATGAAAGTTGGTACTGATATCTCAAATTCTAGAAGAGTTGGTATGAATTTCATATTTTTTTCGTAATCTCATTCAAAAACTGCTATAAGAATGTGAAATTTCTATTAGAATATTTTCATAAATAAAGAAGTTACGGAGGAGACATGATAATGATCAAAATTTGTTTTTTGCGTTTAAAACAAAAACGAACAGATTTCATCAAATTATTTTTTCACATTATAGTTGGCCTTGATAAACTCCACATTTGGTGTCATTTAACCGACCTCGTATCTCTCACCATTAAAAAGATACCCATGGTGAGCATGGTAAGTGGGACACACTGTATAGGCACACTTGATTATTCTCATCACCATTCAGTGCTTTGGATCAATTCATTTTGTAAGTATTGAAATAAAATATACAGTTTCGAAATGACGATATGTTTCCGAAATGACGTAGATATTATCAAAATGTCTTAATATAAAACTATAGTTTCTGAAAAAAAAAACTATTCAAATATTGAACACTTAACATAATATAGTTTATCTAAACAAATTCATTCTAAAATAATTTATTTTATGAAATACAATGCCTCAATAACTTCAACACAATACTCTAATTTATATAACAATCACTGGACTATTTATGTTCGATTTCCGCTTCACTGACTGCCCCAACTCTGCTGCGTGGTTCTTTTTATATTCACCGTTCACTTTTCCGAATGCTCCTGATATTTCTCGTAAGTCTTAGGAACGTTATCTGATTAGACCAGATTTTTCTCGAAGCAAAGCGCCTCGGAAATAATTCGCGCTCGCGCGCGGTCTACGTGAGCGTTCAGGCCCGGCATCGCCCGCAGCTTCGCCACAATAAAATGAAAATAATGACGAAATAACAAAAATCTCAAAGTATATATCTGTTGTCTTAACTAAACAAGATGGACAAAAAAAACATTTTGATTATTATTCAAATCATGCTTCAAAATGCATTTGAGGTGATACGATCGACGACATTGTTTGAATGGGCCGTGGTTGCCGTGTTGGTAGAGCGTTCGCCTTTGGAGTGAAAGGTTGATGGTTCAAATTCCAGCAGGGTAATCGGTCTCGTGCATGGCATCACACGTTAAAAAGTAAGAGCTTTGCCTTCCATAGTTCATACAAGTCTCTCGAATACTTCTGAGGGTTGCTCGTAGGAGTGCAATCGGTTGACGGAAATAACATTTTTTTTTTAATTTGATACCTACAGTTCTTGAAGACATTCGAAATGAACAAACAATACAAAGACATGTTTTGAGATTGTTGTTTTGTGGAAATACTTGTAGAGGAAGGAATGACAATTTTGAAGCAATTTCCTTATTCCTTTTGGCTCTTTTACTTCATGATCTATGTTATCAGTTGAGAAAGTGATATCAATTGATGATAGATATAACAAGTTATAAAAGCCAAACTTTCATTAAAATAAAGATACTTTCGGGAAGAAAAACTGACCAAACGCTGATTCTCTTGTACCAAACTGGCTGAACTTCTAATCTCTGGTGACGAACTGTCAACATTTTCTTCCTTTGGCAACAAACTCACTTTTAGAGAAACATGTTTCTCCTTTGGAAAACTCCTTATCACTGATAACAAACTTTTTTTCTCCAACTGCAACTGATCATAGGTTCTTGTAGTGAAACTATTACCACTTCTGATATGACATTTATCTTTTTTTTGGAAAGTACTGATTCCGAATATAGGTTCGTATAATTAATGAATATAATATAACAATCAGATGAGAATTGAATGATAAAATGGTATTCCTACAAACAAAACTTTCTGGAAATGAACTGACCAAACTCGTGTCTTCTGGCATCAAACGGACTGAACTACTTTTCCTTGCTCTCAAACCGCTCAGACTGTCATTCACAGAAAATGAAATGTGAACATCTGCCACCAAGAGGACAAGAAAAACAACTGATCTCTCTCAAATAAGTATATAATTGTAGGTCTTTCTTTGGACCATGTTATTTGATGAAGAGACATAATTTGTGGAACCGGAGAAGAACTCTCGGGCTTATCTAGTTTATACTTTTAGACACTTCCCAGGTATTGGGGAATTGTTTGTCAAAACTTGATTATTAAAAAATAAAAACCATTCCGGAAACAATACCATCTCTCTCTCTCTCTCTTAATTTTTGTCCGCGCGGAGATATTAGGTTCGTTGGAGCGAAATATTTCAATATGTTTGTTGTGTTTCCGGAATGACGAGTAACTCTCCGGACATAAAACAATGAACACTCACACTTGTATTTGACAGTTGATCGGAAAGAGTCTGTAGTAGTAGATACTTTGAAAATTGTTTCAATAATTCGCGATCACCACGGTGTGGGCGACATCTACATTTTGAAATTTGTACATAAAACTCCGGGAAAACAATCATTCTGCCATAAGATCTAGTGTTAATAAATTGTTGATTATTTCTTTGTTGTTCTATATTTGGTTTGATTTTTCTGATTCAATGCAAAAAGCATAGCTTTAATATGACTGGTTAGTCAAAAAAAATTTATTCAGTGCCGCAGTGCAAGAGTCATTCATCTTCAAATGTGTCCATGCCACTCTTTTCTCAGAAACCAGAAATTAGTAAAAACATGGGGAATTATACTGAAAATCGGAGAAAATATATGTGAACACTTAATTTTGGAATATTTCACAACTAGTTAGAGAATTTTTGTTTGTATAATTGGTGTGTTACTCCACAATAATATTGAAAAATACTAGTTTATAGTTAATATAACAAACTTTAGATTATTTATAATTTACAATAGTACATTGGTAACAAATAGTAAACTATAAAACTTTCCGTGTATTCAAGAGTTCCGCTCTCTTTTCTCGACTCACTAATTATGTCCGGTTTATTCTGTTATCTCCATTGAGTCACCTAGTGTTGTAACAGGTCTCCACAATTGGCGTAAATCTAATTATCTTCTAGGCACGAGAGGCAAAACATTAAAACGATTGATCAAAAGAGGTCATTCCATATCAAAAAATTTCAAATACTAGTTCATCAAAGAAACGAAATGAATTTTGTAGACAAGTCCAAAAACTCGTTGCTCATCAACATTCTCTACCTCACAAAATAAAACATGATTACTGCCTCCCCTTTGACTACTCTTTCCGCTTAAATACTGAAATATCAGGCAAATACATCTGCACCAAAGGCATTTCGAAAGAAGCACTCGAAAGTTGAAAGTTAAAAGTAGAAATTCAATAATATAATTCACGTCAACAACTGTCAACTCATAGATAAATGACGTTTGCTTTGTTTTCCCGGAGTTTTGGTGCGCCACCTGGTGCCAATGGTGATCGCGAATAGCATTATATACATCAAAATAAATACACTATAGAATAATACTGTTCGAAAATTATAAATTGAGTTTTGGACTGTTACCGGAATGACGATTTCTATCATAGGTACATATTATATTAATTTTAAAAAACATCTACATTTGATAGACTTTTGATAATTGTGCCATTTAATCCTGATAGTTCACTAGAAATCGCTTCGGACATGCGATTGTCCCGTTACAAATTTTTTTACCTGTACAAGGTTTCAATGATGGATCGGATATGACTGTTTCATTACATTCTCGAATTTCGAAAGTTATTAACGAGTACCTACGAGCCAGAATTGAAAGAAAATGAATATTCTACAGCTGAAGAAAATCAAAGAAGAAAATCCGTGACGATGAAAAGATCTGAAACGTAATTCAACCTTTATTAGTGATACATCATCGAATTTTGAATAACAAATTCATGAAAAGCAGTGTTTATGAAAACAGGACCGTATTTTAAAAAAAGTATATTATCACGAGAAAGCTTTTGAAAGTTGTTGTGAAGAACTATTTTTTATTTTGTTCCGGTTCTAACGATAAAACAAAAACAAAATAGGTTGATAACTTGAAAAATTAATGTTTTCTAAATAACTTGAAAATCTATTTTTGCATTTTTCTTCCTTCATATATTACTCAAAAAAGAACATTACCTATTGCCTTTGTGTAGTGCCTAGCACCGAGTAATAGTTCTGGAGCTCGGTACCAAAAAGTCACCACAACCGGATCCAAATCTGCCAAGGGTTTCAAAGGAGCATTGAACAACCGTGCAAATCCCATATCGGCAATTTTCACCCTCCCTCTTTCTGGTCCTTCCCCCATCACCAGTATATTTGCTGGTTTCAAATCTCTGTGCAACACCCAGTTGGAATGGAGGTAATGAATTCCGTCCAATATCTGATAGAGCAGAGATTTTACCATTCCTTTTGGTACCATGACTGGTTTTTTATTAGCTTTGGCGGCACGATGAAACTTGATGATGTGCCACAAGTCATGCTCAGCAAAGTCGAATAGGAGCCATACTTTTCTATCGTTGTGCGATAAGAATACTCTTATCAAATTTATAACATTAGAGTGTTTGAGTTCCCTTAAAAGCTGTAAAAAATATGATTTTTCAATGATTTTTTTTTTCATTTTAATAAATACTACACCTTTTTCATATTATGTAATTCAGAAAGTATAACTTGTAATTCAGATTAGTAAAATGTAATTCAGAAAACGTAACTTGTAATTCAGAATTGTTAATTGTATTTCAGAAACCGTAACATGTAATTCAGATTAGTAAATTGTATTTCAGAAACCGTAACATGTAATTCAGATTAGCAAGTTGTAATTCAGAAAGTGTAACTTGAATTTCAGATTAGTGAATTGTTATTCAGAAAGCGTCAATTGTAATTCAGAAACCATCACTTGTAATTCAGAAACCATCAAAGATCTGACCGGTGTGAAAAGAGCGGCCAAAAATAGCAGCCGAAATCTCCGGAGACAATCCGGAGACACCATAAGGGGGCTATTATGATAAATAATAACAAATATCTACAAAATAGAGTATGTGGACCATTTGCATAACTTTACTGACGACAGGGTTGAAAGTGGGTGGGTGAATAATACGGTTGTAGCGTAAAATGACTTCCGGCACATTAAGGTTTTGTAATAAAATAATTTCGCTTTTGGACTAGGGTTGGATATTTTGAATATGCAATTTTCGTAAAGTACTGAATAATGGGATTCAGGGTTGAAATTTTCAACCCTAAAATTTTGAATATTCATTTCAAATTGGTTCTAGCATACACAGATTTTGAATGTCCATTTTTTGTTGTAAAAGGACCATTCCGTTAAAGAATTGTTGACCTCCGTTGGGATCCCATGGTGGATTTTTCAACCCTACTATCGGGGGAGCCAGGTGGTGCATTTAGCACTTATCTTAAAAATTCGACTTATGAGTGAAGTCGTCGTCGGTGCACTAACAGATTTTGTCAAAATGTTGCAAATCACCTCTCCTTTACTGTTTGATCAGAAAATTCGACTTCCCGTTTGAGGATTTTTCCACTTCTGAGGGTTGTTGAGGGTAGTTTCCGATTCACAAATTATTTCACCCGATAGAGCGTGTTCAGTAGCTGTAGAATAATTCATTTTTGTCAAAAAAAAATCGAGCAACGGGTTTTTAAACTGTTTGAGGAATTTTCCACTTCGGAGGGTTGTTGAGGGTGGTTTTTGATTCACCAATTATTTTACCCCATAGAACGTGTACAGTAGCTGTAGAATAATGCATTTCCGCCAAAAAACATCGAGCAACGAGTTTATAAACTGTTTCAGGATATTTCAACTTCAAAGGGTTGTTGAGGGGTAGTTTTTGATTCACAAATTATTTCTCCCTACAGAGAGTGTTCAGTAGCTGTAGAATAATGCATTTCCGTCAAAATACCTCGAGCAACGGGTAATTCAACTGTTTCAAGATTTTTCTAATTTAGAGGGGTGTGGAGGGGTAGTTTTTGATTCATGGAACATATTCAGCAGGTTCACAATAGTTCATTTCCGTCGAAAAACCTGGAGCAACGGTTATACTTGAAGCGAAAAAAAAAGAAAAAAAACCGTTGCTGCTTTCACACCAGTGGTCTTCATTAGTTTTTCATAAATTCAATGAGAAAGGTTCAGGGTTTAGTTTGTTTGACTTGATTGAGTTTTTGAGATATGCGTCAATATGCAATGAGGGTCTGTATAGATTTTGAGAAGGATCGGAAATTGCATAACGATTTCCTGGGCAATTTTCCGAAAAGAAAAAAACACGAGTAAAAACCGTACCGATGACTGAAATGAAATTTTTAATAGTGCAATGGATAGAGCTGGAAAATGCAAACAAATCATGTCACTTGAAAATTTACGAAAAAATGATTGGAAAACTGAGGAAACTTGAAAAATATGAATAAAAAAAGTGAAATTTTTTAAAATTCGAAATATCTCGGAAACGCTCAAAATTTTCCAAATTTATCAAAAAATCATTTTTGATTGCCTTCAAAAAATCTACAAAAAATGTGAATGAATTTTTTCCATAAAATCAATGTACCGTGAAATAATCCAAAAAAACCGGGGAATCGATAGATCTCCCAAACTATTGAAAAAATCCAAATTGTTTTTTTGCAGCAAATACCTTTTGACAAAATCTGCCTACTCTTCAAATTACAGTTTTTAGAATTCGTTAACAGAGCGGGGAAAAAATAAAATCGAAAAAAAAAAACGGGACTTGGAAACTTTTTTTATAAAAGCATAAAAATCTAAAAACTAAAAGAGATATCGAAAAGTTTGTACGAACAATTTCATTGTACAAACTCAGTACTACAAAAAACCACGTCTGAATTTTTTTTATATTTTAAAAAAATAGATATAAAACTTCACGACATTAGCGCCTTCTGGCGAGCCTTTATCTTCCACCTAGTTTTCTGGCAATTTTTTCTCCCCTTATTTGTATAACATCTGATTATTCTTCCAATTTCCAGCCTTGCACCTTATGACTTATTTTACGTAAAAAATGCATATTTAACACTCTACCCTCGCGTTATTCTTCCGGGGTGCCTTCTGGCGGCCCGTCTCACGCTACGTTGGTGACACCAGAACCTATAAATGCTAAATTTCACTTTGCACCGAGTCACCCGTATTTCTACGTAGTCAGCTGAATTACAGTTGACACTTTCTGAATTACAACTCACGCTTTCTGAATTACATGTCACACTTTCTGATCAACAATTCACTAATCTGAATTACAAGTTACACAATCTGAAATACAACTTACTAATCTGAATTACATGTTACGGTTTCTGAAATACAATTTACTAATCTGAATTACATGTTACGGTTTCTGAATTACAATTTACTATTATGAATTACAAATTATACTTTCTGAAATACATGTTATACTTTCTGAATTACAATTGAAAAAGGTGTAGTATGGCACCTATATAATTTAAGTTAAATCAAACAAAAAAACATTTTTCTGAAAGAAAGGTTCTTAATTTTGAAATAATAAACTTTGAAAAGTAGAAAAAATGTTTATTGTCTCTTTCAATACTAGTTATTGATTATATTCTGTTATCAAAAATAGTAACTGATATTCCAAAAATATATTTGAAATTAACAAAAAAAATCTCATTGAGAGAAAGGTTCTCAAACACCAATATTTGAAATTAATGAACTTTGAAATCTAGAAAAAATTCATTGTCTCTGTCTTCAATACCATTTTACTGTAGGACATCTATTTGTTTTATATTTATGTGACATGAGAGTTCTCAGATTTCAAGACCAGATCATGATTAGGTATTGACAATTTCAGCTTGGTACAGCTTTAAACTTGATTTTATCCAATCATTATTTGATATGACATGGAAAGATATTACTAATAAAGATAACCAAACTTGGTATATTTCTGTCAGTCTGTGAGTTTAAGAGATCCCCCAAAATTATTCTCTATGGTAAACTCATGCAACAAATCTAAAATAACCTGGGTCATAATTTAGGAGTTACCAAAAATAAAACTACAAAAAATCGTGAAATAGTTATAACAGTAAATGGTGATCAGTATTCAGATGAAGTATTAGCTGAAAAATGTTGATCAAAATTTTCTCGAGAGTAACATCACACTAAATAACTCAAGTTTTTTCATGTTTCCAATTACTGAATGGGAGCTCAAACAAATGATCAACAGATTGAAAAACTGTAACTCAAACGGGATAGATGGAATATCCAAAAATTTTATGAAAAAATGTTCTGCTGAATTATGTGGTGTACTTACTTTTTTTAATTTATCTCAATCTCAACCTGAAATTGGAATATTTCCGACTAATCTCAGACTATTTTTAAAAAAAGGTGACTCAAATAATATGGATAGCTGTTACTTAGTTTTCTTTGTATTCTTCCAGTATCTCTAAACTCTATGAAATTAAAATAAAAGAACAATTGTATGCCTATTTCACATTGTTATCGCCTTCACAACATGGTTTCACTAAGAATAAAAGCACTGATACGGCACAGTGTGAATTTCAAAATCGAATAGTAACTGCTTTAGACAAAAAGAAATGCGTTTATGATTATTTTTTGATTTTTCACGGGCTTTCAATTGTGTGAACCATGATCTTCAGCCCGATAAATTCTCAAGATATGGTGTAAGAGGACTACCCCTATCCTTACTTAACTCATATCTAGATGAGAGAAGACAAGTAGTCAAAGTTGGAAAAAATCTGAGTACTGAAAGAAATATTGACGATGGAGTACCTCACGGATCCATTCTAAGACCTTTCTTGTATTTAGTTTTCGCCAATCATTTATTAGTATACCTAAATATTAATAATAATATATAATAATAATAATAATATATAATAATAAACTTTATTCATCTTTCTAGATCATACAGAAGTGATATAAGACAAGTCAACAGAAGTTAAAAAAATGGAAAATACAGGTACTAAAAATTATACGATACAAACACACAAGTACACTTTAACACATAAAATCGGTGGAAATGATATACACACATTTCTCCGCTAAAAAATTCTTTAGGAGTCTTTTAAGTAGTTTAAAATCTCGTATATTTTTCATGGATGGTGGGAGATGATTGAAGAATCTTATTCCATTATACAGTGTTCTATGCTCAAAGAGAGCTGTTGAGTGCTTAGGAATACAAAATTGGTTAGCATGTCTTGAGGGGTAATTATGGAAACCTCGGTTTATATCTGGCATACAGAATACATTTGAGGATATAAATTGACGGGAGTGTCAGGATTTGATGTTTCTTGAAATGTTCTCTACATGTTTGATTATAATTTAAGTTGTAAATCAATCTAATCTAATTATCCTTTTTTGAGTTTTGAAAACTCTGAGTACAGTGGTTGCACCTCCCCACAGAACAATATTGTATGCTAAATGTGAATATACTAGTGAATAGTAGACTTGGAGTAGCTGTTCAGTATAATAACTCGGATTCACTATACTGATGATACTAACTTATGAATGATATGTGAGAAACACATCTATTGATACCTACAACAAAGTTATTACTTGGTCGAGAAAAATCAATTTGAGGTTGAATGAAACTAAAACTAATGTGTTAAATTTCAAGATGAATACAGGACAACAATGTGAGTTGAATATGTTTGCTGATACTGCTTTAGAACTGAGCCTTACTAAATCAACAAAAATAATGGGTGTCGTTTTTGATGACAGACTTCAATGGATGACTCATAAAGACTACTTATGTAATAAACTACTTTACCCTGCTCTTTACCAAAAACGTTTTGAATATCAGGGTTGCAAACTTTTCAATAAATTCTAAAAATTTACATATCTTGAAATTAAGACTTGAGCAACTACCTACTTCTGTCAAAGAACTGCTACAGTATATATAGATCTGTTATATAATATATTTTCTTGCAGAACTATCACGAAAGTGTGCACAAAAAAATCACTGCATAAAGGTAGATAATGTACCAGGAAACGTCATGAAGGCTGTTGGTGATATTCTAGCATACCCACTAAGAGCCGGTTGTATACGTTTAGTTTGAACTCTGGATCGAATCACTAATGGTTAGAATGTGAACCTTCAAACACCAATTATTGAAATACATCCACATTCTAAACCATTGATTAGTTTATCCGCAGTTTAACTGGACCTATACAACAGGCCTTTAGTGTCTTCATAAATAGAAGCTTTTGTGAAGGTAAGTTTCTGAACAATTGAAATGCTCAAGGGATGTTCCACTATACAAACGTAAGGGGAAAAGAAAGGAAGCTAAAAACTATAGAGCCATATTGGTAAAATATATGAACACTCTTATAACATAAAGCTTAGCAAGTATCTTGAGAAACTAAATATTCTAGACAGCTCACAGCATAGGTTTAGAGCTAAAAAATCCACAATGACTGCATTGGATGAACTAACATCCATGAAGCGTTGAGCAACAAAGAAAACATTATGGGATTACTTTTTTATATGAGCCGAGCTTTCGACGCAGTTGATCACAGTCTGTTAGAAGCTAAACTCTATTAGATGGGAGTCAGAGGCCCATGTTTGGAATGGACAATTTCATACCTATCAGATAGAAAGCAGCAGGTTGAGGTCAACGGTGTTAGATAAGAATCTATCAAAATCTGAACAGGCACACTGCAAGAATCATGCCTCTCACCTACATTATTTACTATTTTTATAACTGATCTACCCAAAGAATTGAGTAATCCAATACTTTAGGCAAATGATCCTAATTTAATCGTCACAGGACAATCTAAGAGAGGAACACAAAATAAATCCACTGAGTCTATTAGAAGCATATCCCAATGGTGCAGTAATAATAAACTCGCTTTAAATGTAGACAAGTCAATAGCTGTCCAATTCATTACGAAAAATGTTACTATAAACAAAAGTATGTTACTTAAAACGGAAGGAAAATCCCTGGAGAACTCAGCTTGTACAACATTTTTAGGAGCTTATCTAGATCAAAAACTCACATGAAATGAGCATGTTTATCATACAGCCTCAAAATTGAGCTCATATTATTTTATTATGGAATACAGAATAGATCGACACACTCAAATTACTTAACTTTGGCCTCATTAAGTCATGCCTTTCATTTGGTCTAGTTTTCTGGGGAAAAACCCACGACTGGCCAATTATTTATTATTAAAAAAAATTATTCTAAGATGTATGCTAAACTTGCCCAATAATCATGCAAAAGCCACTTTTCTGAACTGGGTATTATGTCATTACCAGGTTTGTATATTTATTCATTGAATGTTTACATTACTAATAAGCAGGACACTTCAAAGACAAGAAAGGATGTCCACAGTCATAATACACAACAGAAGGACGAAATCAATTTAGGTTTTTCCAGATTATCAATTGCTCAGGAAAATCCCAATTATATGGGAACCAAATGTTACAATAAGATTTCTGCAATGCAGGAGTTCAGAGAATGTGAACTAACATTATTCAAGAAAAATCTCAAGAGGTTTTTGATACAGAAATGCTATTACTCATTGCAGGAATTTCTTAATGATAACTCTGACTGAAATCACATAGATCACGAGAGTAGGGTAATTTAAACAGTTGAGAAATAATAATTATGTATGTATGTTACTTGTCAGATGCCATTATATGTTAGCAGCATATACCATACAGAATAAGATCAGCTATTTTAATTAGCAAATGATAAATTATTAAAAAAAGTGCCTATATAGTCTGTATTTTATTTTACATCATTTTTTCACACAACCAGATTCCTATTGTACCAAATAGCGTACTAGCTAATCTGTTTCTATGTTTCCCATAATGTATAGTTTTTGCCTGTAATGTATTGTAACATTCAGTGGACAAATAAAATTATTATTATTATGACTTGATTTTAAATTTCTTTTACAGTTATTTTGTGACATCACTTTCATTTTAATAGTGTGAACCTTTCATTATTTCTATTAAACTGAGATGTATACATCTTGTAAGTTTTTATTTCTACTTATATTTATTATATGTTTCCAACTTAGTTGTGATTTAACTGTTTTGTTACATTTCTATTTGAGTATTTTAGAATTGTTTTACTTTTGATATTTTCTTACAATGACATTTTTCTCTTTTTCATTTGTACTTCTACGCCCGTAGTAGTATAGTACAGATCAATCTGAGTAAATAAAGAGATTATTATTAATACAAGTTTCAGATTCCACATGAATAGCATATGACAAAAAAATGAATTTGTAAGAAAATTTTGATTTTCATTTAAAACTTTTATCAATAGTTCAAATTATTTCAAATGAAAATATATTACAGACAATGTGAATCATATTACTAATGTAAAATAGTGTGAGTTTATATTATATATTGTTCACTTACATTACAATATATCCCTACATATTAAAACTTATCTGGGTTTTGGTAACAAAGACTAATAATTGAAGACCTTTATTAATTCTGGTCACTAATTCGAGTGCAACCCATCGAAATTACCATAAAATAAACAAATTTTCAAAAATATATCTGCATGCTTGAACTCAATGACACTTACAGCAATTTCCCTACAAGCTGACATCGATAATCCAGTACCCTCAATTTGTTTCAGGGCATAATCTTTGGTATCCGAACCATCTTTTCTGCGACCTTTGTATACATGTCCGTATGTCCCTCGACCAACTTTACAACCTTCATAGTCGAACAAATCTTCAACTTTTACCCTTTCAGTTTGGGTTTTCATTTTAAATTCATAATCCATCATGAGAGATGTCATAGTACGACTCGCAGATATCACAAAAGCACTTCGGTAGAAGCGCTGTATATCACTTCAAGCTGAAAGAAAGAATTTTCAGTCCTGAAAGTAAAAAATTAGTCTTTATGAAAGAGTCCTAGGTACTTTTCAAACTTCAATTTCAGCAATGTTTGTAAACACAATAACCATAACCGTACTTTTGAAGTTGACATTTGTTCTCTTCTTCTTTTCTGCATCACATCAACTGTTCAACGATGTCAGTGTTAAGGCTCATTCATTCCCTTGCGAATATTCGTGATTTTTTTTGCGATTCGACTCGTACGATAAAGAAATTGTGGTGAATGATGAATCATAACGAGTCGTTTTTCAGTATTTTGAGTTACATATAACTGAATTACGAAAAAATTATATGATTCATCATTGACCCTTTAGCATACGATCTCACAAGTGAGAGCTTGTTTTGCTCCACAACATTGCAAACTATCGACTATCGTTCTATTGTATTGATGCTTTTTTGAGATTTTGTCTTTGATCTATTGCCTTTGAGAAGTTTAATCATCCATCCAAATGTGGCAATGCTATTTAAAATATCGTTCAGTAGATTGCTCATACTGTATTAGCATTGTTTATATAGAAGATAGTTAGTCAACCTTATGGGATTATAATTGGATCAAAATGGATGCGACATGTAGATGGCGATAGTGAGCTCGCATCCAAGTCATGTCGTAACTTCAGTGATCTGGCCTCCAAGTCCTGTCGTAACTTGATTAAAACAATGCATTAAAATCAGGGTTTTTTGAAGAAACCTGCATTAAAATGACATCAAATATTCATGTTTGTAACTAATCACGCTAGATGACACTCGCGTTTGTGTCCAATACCTTTTCCATAGGCATTGACTAACTATGTTCTATTTAAACAATGGTATTAGTTACTTAGGAAAATAATATGCCTCCATAAAAAAAAAAACTGTATAAATATTAGAAAGCGTTTGCGCTTATCGGGGCATCTCAATATATTCCAATGGAAATCTACTCAATTTGGACCAAATGAACGTTTTTTTATGTCTTTTGTATTTCTGTTTTCAGTTGTCATTTGCCCCTTTTGCTGTAGCTTACATTTTTGTTTTTAGTCTTCTTGACATTTTGTCCCGTGTACTATAAATAAACATTACATTTTGCCGTTATTTTGCAAAGGTGCCTTTAATGAATTAAGAAGTTCCACTAAAAAAATAAATAAATATTTGTGTATTAGATTAGACCTAATCGTTTTGTAGTAATGTCCAGGCAGATTCTGGAAAGAAAATTGTGGAATTTGGAAGGATTATCAATGCGCGGATCTTCATCCGTCTAGTAATGCTTTCAAAGGTTTCCAATAGTTCTATTGGCAGCGTTGCTAATTATGAGCTCAAAACACAATTATCAAGATATGTGTTTTGTGATCATGATGTTCTACAAAAGCTTAGGCGTCCATCCGCTTGCTATACACTATATTGCCACAGAACTCATACTTATATATTACGAGTTCTGTGTATATTGCACGACAAAGCACTCCGACCGAGCATCCACCAATATATGTTGGTGTTAGTCAAGGAGAGTAAAATTTAACAAGGAGGGTTTAGTAAGCTTTAGCCAATCAGAATCTTGTAGCATCAACGCGTCTTAGTGACGTACTTGGATATGAATACAGAGTCGAACTCGAACCAAGCAACAAAACTGTCAGCAGTAACTCTCATATACCAAGAGCTAGTACGTCACTGTCTATAGAGAACGGCGGCCATGACACGTCCTACTTCGTCACATTTCGTCACAAATGTTCTTTCATCTCTTTCTACTAGTGTCCCCATTGTCTTATGGGAATCAAACACTCCTTGTTAAATTTTAGTCTCCTTGGGGTGGGATTATGAACATTCGATACGAGAGCTGTCACGATACGTAAGCTATAACGATGTATGTTCTCGATTCGAAACGAAATCGAAATTATGAAATTTCTTTGAACAGAGATAGAATGGAATTATATCCACCATATAGACCATTGATATCGACTCAAGTTGCAATATATTTTGAATTGTATTGGTATTCATAAGCTTTTACTACAGATCGAGTGTTCGTAATTGCACCCCAGAGCTGTCAGAGCGTCGCGAGAGGAAAATTAGCACACAGATATATAAAAACCGAACGCGCCTAGTGTCGTCTCATCCGCTTCCGTTTCAATGACGATTGACAGATTTCTTTTTGAGGAATTTTGGATGTGAAAAGTCGTGTAGAGGTGTGTTTTTCAATTTTTCCATATTTTTCTTTCCTAATTATACTTACTTCTATTACTTTGAATATATCTAAATATGCATGAAATTGATTATTTTCTTTGTTGCTTATTTTTGTTCAGATCATGCCATTAGCTCGTGATCAGATTCGGCATGCCTGATACTTGAAGTTTCCCTATATCGTTTCAGGAATATCACCGATATCCAAAATGCAATTGTGCGTTCGTGGTCAAACTACCCACTTCGTCGAGTGCGAAGAAGGACTAATTATTGGACAAATCAAGGTATGCATATTTTAGATTCCTGCCAAATTTCAGGTTATAGAAACTTTAGAATTCCTACAGCAATGTAGGTTTTGAGCCTCACAGCAATAGGGCAAGGTAAACAATTAAAATAAGGCAACAAAGTTTAATTATTAGACTACCTTTTTGTACTAGGTAATAGGTAACATTGGGTTAGGGGTAATAAAATGAGCTAAGAAGTTGGCTATTTTCAACATACTGCTTTCTTCATTACCTCTGATCTATCACAAATTGCTGTATCGCGACCAATGCTAGGGATATCCAACTGGGTTGAAATTGTGGCTCCTATTGTATGTGGCTTTAAAACAAAATCCGTAATTTCGCCACTCCGACACACACTTTATTTTTTTCGAAAATTCATTATAATAACTTTTTTCTCATTGTAATGACTTTTATACTATGTATTCTACAAAAGCACCTTTTTTTGTTTTGTGTTTCATATCTTCAATGTATTTGAGCACCTAGGAGAACTAAATAAATATAAATAGATAATAAAAACCTCCAGAGATTTGGTACTGGTGTATAATAATTTGTTTTTCGGCGTCTATATTCTACTTCTAAGACAATAGAAGGGTCTTTCAGCATATTATAATTACAAAACTTTGCTGAATGCATTTTAAATCTTTCGATTGATAGCCATGTCATCTCAACTTTATATTAATAATTATTTAATATCAAAAAAATTATATCTCCAAGAACCCTACAACTTATAACATCACCAAGTGAATATTAAGGTAAATAATATAATTTACTACGGAGGATTACTAAAAGGCGCCATCCCAGTAACCCTCTCCACATCCCGTTCAACACAACTCTATACGAGAGGACAAAAATTATGCCTACTGATAAACGCTTACGACAACTGACCTTCAAATTCTTCAGTATAATGCCATAAGAAGAATACCAGGCATCACCCCCCTGTCATAAACATCCTCAACAAACAATTCTTGAGCACATCTATGAAATCCTCAAATAAGTTCTCTTTTTTTAATCTTTACACTGAAACTTTTTTTTTTGTTAAAACTTTTTTGTTTATAACAAGTATTTATGTTTTAAATTATTGATTATGTAATCACAATGGGCTGAAGAACCTAGGTCAATGGCCTATTGGATCAATGAAATTGGTTCAAGAAAGTTCATTTATTATTATTATGAGAAAAAAGTCCTTATAATGAGAAACATTCGAGATAATGCGTTTTCATAAAAAGAAAATTGTGCTTAACACCAGGTTGCTTTTGTAGAAAATTACCGTGATTGTATCAATTTTGGGATTGTACATGCCCACAAAAATTTCTTAATCAGATGTATTTTTTTTACTTTGCTGTACATTTTCGTAAACGCCAATAATCTATCTTACTTCACTCTCCCTTGAGTTATCACAAACTAAGTGTTGCAGCTTTGCTCAAGTAGTTCTCATATGTTCTACAATTTTCACATATTGTTGGTATTGTTATCTTTCTAAAAATATGTGTACATCAATGCTCTCGAGCAGTATTTGAAACTGTTTACCTGACAGTGAAAAAATAATACAAGTAATTATGTCAATATTTGACAGAAAATAACTACTATGGCTAATACCACGATGGACATTCCTTTATATATTACAGATATACGCCAGGGAAGTACTTGTTTTCTGTTAAATAAAAATAATCAACTATCTGAGTGAAAATGTAAATTTTCACTCTCATATTTTTTCTTTGAATTAGGTTCTTTTCACAATATCTATAAGACGAGTTCAATGTCCGGCGTGGCATTAGCCGGGGAAGTAGTTGTTTTCTGGTAGATATTACAAAAAGTAGCTCCATTTCATTTCAACTATTTGAATGAAAAAGCAAATTTTCATTTTCAGATTTTTTTCTTTTCACAATATTTTTCAGATATAGTTTAATGTCCAGCGTGGCTTTAGCCGGGGAAGTAGTTGTTTTCTGTTAGATATTACAAAAAAATGTGTTAATATTCAGCGTAGGTTTTTTCCGTTTCCAGAGGAGTCATACTTCTTTCAATTTCCAATTGGGAATGTTTCCCTTTTCAACATGAATACCTTCCAAGAGGTTATCTTGAATGATGAAAAATAGCTTCTGAAGTTTGTCTTTCGTCGCAGATGATTCCACATCTGATTTTATGTTCATCCTAGTCATATTTTCAATAAAGTCAATTAAAGATAATGATAAATAAACATTCTCGAAATTGTATATGATTCCACATCTGATTTTATGATCATCCTAGTCATATTTTCAATAAAGTCAATTAAAGATGATGATAAATAAACATTCTTGAAATTGTATCAGAATGTTCAGATGATTTCAGTCATAGATATTTCTATAAGCTCTTAGTATTATATCATCAGATTTTAGTCATAATAGTTATTTATGTATCAAGGGCGTAAAGTATGCGTTTATGGCCTGCGGCGTGGATGATGGCCCGATGGCGTTAGCCGAGGGCCATCTCACGCCGAAGGCCTTAAACGCATTTTACGCACGTGACACATACAAAATTTTATGCACTAGCGGTTTTATAGCGCGAATCACAAATACTGACTTGAATTGCAATGGTCTACACGTTTCATACGTTATGCATACAATAATTAAGGGTAACATAATATGAGGAATGTGAAACTATAGTAGCTGAGTGCTATATTGGAGAATCTATTTCAAATAAATAGATCATCACCGAAAAAATTGCCAGCGATTATGAACAAATGTTAGAAAGAGTATTGCTCTATTGAACTGAAATGATTCTAATTCGTGTTAGGAATTGCATGAAATGATGTGTGAGTATAGACAATTTGAGAATTTTGTCTACTTTACGGCCCGCCTGGCCATAATGCGCCACTTTACGTTCGGCGAACCGGGCGGTAAAGTGTACTTTACCGCCCGCTAGTGCATAAAGATATTAATGAATGGTCTTCATTTATCAACAAAAAATGTACAGATGAAATGAAGGTGACGGCTTTTATCTATTACAATTTAAATCTTAGACTTATTTTTATACATAATTGGCATTTGTTAATATTTATGAGGCAGCAAAATTGGCCATTGCTGGAAATTTTCCTTATAGTATTAGACTTTTGTATAAATAATTTAATTTTGTCTTCCGCATAAAAAGCGTACAACTTTTTGGAAATTCTGCATGTATTCCCTAATGAGAAACTGATATGTGTAAATTGATAGATAGAACATAAAACAATATTGAAATCACAAATGGAGAAACCCCTTGTTTAAGAATTCGTCTTTATATTTTAGCAAGTAACAGCAGGTCTTGAGTTTTTCCTTTGCTTTTGACCTTCCTGAATCTTGCAAAATAAATTGGACTGTTTGAGGAAATATTGGATTTTCAATGCCATCATTTCTATAGAAAGTCACAAACATTTATTTGTTTCAGCCACTTAAGTGATTTTAAGTTCTATTTTTAATTCACAGAAGCCCAAGAAGGGTCAAATGGAACTGAAGTTTGACCTTTAAAGGAAATATTTGACATAAATTAGACACTTTAGATTTAAATCATCTTTAATTGTGTCTTCTGTAGGTGTTTATTTCTTTACAGTGTATTATCAATTCGTTTTAGTATGTGCTTCATATTTTTCTCCACATTAAAAATGTCTTTAATTATTTCAGGAGCGCCTTGCTTCTTTGGAGTCTTTGAAAGAGTCTGAAATCTGCCTATATGCTGCTGGTGTCCCAGTTTCAGATGAAAGCTTAGTATCAACATTTGAAAATGTTGATATTGAGTTGACTGTTGGTCTCCCTGGTGGAAAAGTCCACGGATCTTTGGCCCGTGCTGGTGAGTACAATGGATTTTTGCATTCCTATAAGCAATATCTACCTGGACAACACTTGGTTTCATCTTGATTATGCAAATTTTATAATAGCAAGTCCCAGCAGGTTCTTAGTTAAATTTTCACTATTAATCTTTCTGAGGCTTGCTAAATAAACATGGGCTGTTTGAGGAAATTGTGAATATTAGTTTCATAATTTCTATAGAAAGTTCCAGACAATGTCTTTCAAGTTTACTAATGAATATCTTGTATTATGTTGATTTACTATAATTACATTTTAAGATCCCTTGGTTCAAGATTTTATTGGAAATACATTTAATCAAATTTGAAAATAGAGCATTTTGGTCTAATATTCAATGAGTATATTTTGTACTTCACTATAATAGCTTAGCAGTAATTATCACTAGAACAGTGTGATCTTTTTCCATTTTCTTAAGACTATTGCTAACGGTAAAATATTTTGATCAAACTGCTTTTAAGTCACTTCATTTCTAATGGTTTCACAATTTGAAATAAACCAATAGAAATGACGTCACTTTAATGCTGTTTGATAAAACTATTTACTCGTGAATGAATGTGACAAAAATAATTTATCTGATTTTTGGACCAGTTATCCATTGAATACTTTATTCTTGTCACTCAAAAAAGCGTTTCATCAACACAAGGCTAACTTCTACTGTATGTGAACGGTTGAAGTGAAGAACAATACTTATACTTATAGAAATAATAGAAATATTTAATACAAAAACAATTATTTAATTTTTTATTGACAGGTAAGGTTAAAGGTCAAACACCAAAAGTAGAAAAACAGGAAAAGAAGAAGAAGAAGACCGGTAGGGCAAAGAGACGTATCCAATACAACAGGAGGTTTGTTAATGTTGTAGCTTCATTTGGACGTAGGAGAGGGCCTAACTCCAACTCTGCACCTGCGTCTTAAGAATAAAATGTAGCAACTCTAACAATCTGTTGCTTTAAATAAACATTTTCAGTTATGGTTTATATTTTATTCCAATCACTTATATTTACCTACCTTTCTTGTTAAGTTACCTTTGGAATAGGGCAAATAAAATTATTTCTAGGCTTCTAGTTTTCCTCATGAATGACGTAATTTTCAAGCATACTATTCAACAAAGTATGTTGTGTAATGACTTGTCACAATCTTTGAAGTACATATAATTCAGTAAGAGGTACAATACAAATAGATCTACAAGCAGATGTCAGATAGAGAGTAAGCTTCATTTCATATAAAAAATCGAAGTTTGAACATTCACAGTTCATAAAGTTGTACAAATCCAAAAAATTCTGAAATTGCAAAATGTGGAACGATTCACAGGAATTCAAATACATTAGAAATTTGGGAAGAAATTTTCACTAATAATATCACAAGAGCTTAAATTATTTCCGTACATTTTTTTGAGGGCACGAATATTGTGAAAATTATCCTGAGTTGCGAAGCGACTAGGGATCAGTTTATCGCCCTTTCATAATTTTAGGTTACTAAAGGTGGTAGAAATGTATTTTTTGTTAAAGTAATCCATAACACTTCTAATGTAAAAAATATAATATTAACATGGTTTGTTGCAGTAGGTGGCCGTGATATAGGCGGCCATGCTCTTGACAGATGAGGTTTATATTGGTAAATTACATTGAGTTAACTTTGTTTGTAGAGCAGTAAAATGTGAGACTCAACCGTGACTGGTGCCTTGGCACCCTGAAGTTCAACTGAGATAGGAGCAAACTGCAGTCAATATATGGCTGTGTAGCAGTTGGTGAAGAAATATTATTGAAGCACATTTTCTCATCTTTTCCAAGGAAGTGAATTGAAAATGATTAAGAAGGTTATTATTGTGGTCAGAACCCCTAGTTGGATATGAGTTAAAAAAAATTGTTATTTCCGTCAACCGATTGCACCCCTACGCGCAACCCTCGGAAGTCTTCGAGCGACTTGTGTGAGCTAGGGAAGACGCAGCCCCTACCTTTTAACGTGTGATGCCATGCACGAGACCGATGACCATGCGAGGCTTTGAACCCTCGACCCTTCGCTTCAAAGGCGAACATTCTACCAGCACGGCCACCATGAACCACAATTGTTCTGCCACAATTTTTGAAATACCTACATGAATTTCAAGAACTTTCTTTGTACTTTATCAATTGTGTATTCGTGACAATAGTAGTAGGGGCTCCAAATTATTGAGCAGTATTCCAGTTTGGATCTGACATATGAGAAGTAAAGTATTTTTAGAGCATTCAAGTTAGTGAACGTTCAACAGTTTCGTATAATATTATACATTATTGGCTTCAGCAGCCATTAATGTGATTACCTAGCAAAATACATTTTGGAGTCAAAGAAAACACCTAAATCTTTTGTCTCTTCACAACGAGTCAGTTAACTGGCTCGGATATTTTGTGTGGATGCTCAATGTGCGTATTTTTTTATTATAATAAGACATAACTTTACATTTGGAAACATTCAGGTGTAGGTTATTATTAACTTCACACCAAGCTTGCACATTATCTATGTCTTTTTGAAGGGTAATGCAATCATCCACATTGTGTATAGAATTCAGAATTTTCAGATCATCAGCAAAAAAGAGTTTCATGGAATTTATTCGAGTACCTAGATCATTAATAAATAGTAAGAACATCATCAGGGGTCCCAAGTTCGATTCTTGCGGAACACCAGATGTGGAAATTATAGCATTCTACTTGTATCTGTTGTAATGAACAATTTGATTTCGGTTAAAGTTTTCGTCAAACCAAAGCGGGAACGGTACTTTAGAACCGTGCAACTTGCTAGAAAAACAGTAAACGTACCAAACCATATATTTTTCGTTGCTTGTATGCATTTCGGAATACGAATAATCCCATCTGTATGTCCTACTACAGAATTTAGTCTCGCATTCATCTCGTTCCCGCTCCCGCATTGGTTTGAGGAAACCTTAAAAAAGTACGATTCGAAAAAACCTAGCAACTTCCGACTACAGTCAAAATCATCCAATTTAGACAGTAAAATGCAGTGATCAATTTTATCAAAGGCCTTTGAAAAATCCGTGTAAATTACATCCACCTGTCCCTGTTTATCTAATTCTGAGCAAACAGAATGGGAGAACAATGCTAGATTTGTTGCGGTGGCTCATGAAACCATGTTGAAATTCACTAATTTGATTGTGAATTTGTGAGTTGACAGGTAGATGTGCTTATATAAGAGCTTATACAAAAAGATTTCAAATGTTCTTGCAAAGTTGGAGATTATCGAAATGGCTCTAATTTGTTATGGTAGAAACATCCCTGTTCTTCAAAATAGGGCAAATTCTGACAAGTTTCCAAGCATCTGGAAAAGTTGCTGTTTCTAACGATAGGTTGAATAAAGCAGAGAGGAGCAGCTACAGTCTTTGACAATGAAGGATGGTATTGAGTCAAAACCAGAAGTCATTTTATTCTTGAGTTTTTTTTTATCGCTTCTCTCTTCATCCTCCGAAATGTTTCTAATGTTGATTGTTTCACTATTATTTACCGATTCTGAGTGATCAGTAGGACTTGGATTGATAATAATAATATTTATTCAAAAATGGTTTAACTCAAAATACGAATACATAAAATTGTACTAAAATAATGTATATGTAATCAAATGAGCAAATGCTTGTACTAGATTAGGTAAATTTTATAAAAATAACAATGAAACATGGAATTATATATAAATATAGAAATAAGTGAATATACAGTGCAGCTTTTAACTTTTGAACGGTTCGACGTAGAAACATAAAAAAAAACCGTTTCGAGGGTTTCACCAATACTACTTTTTGAACTAAAAAAAAATAGTGATTGCACGATAGGGGGCGCAAGGGGGCCCATCAACTCAAAATTTTTAAATGGCATGTGGGGTCAAGTGTCACATCGTTGAAAAGAGAATTCAATTCTCTTTACAACCACCTAAATATTTTTTAATTTTGTTTATAATTTTTTTCCCAATTTCGATTTTTATACCTTTCGAAATTTTTAAATTGATGTGCCCCCAGCACCATCTGTCGAGTAATCGCAATGTTTCTTCTCTCAAAAAGTAGTATCGGTAATACCCTTCAAAAAATGTTTGGTTTCATTGTTCCACATCCAACCGTTCAAATTTATCGAGGTATGAGTAGTATTCAGATCCGCATTTATATTTGATATTTCGATTTTGAATTACAAAAAAATATTACCGAAATTAAAAAATATTTAGATGGTTGTAAAGAGAATTGAATTCTCTTTTCAACGATGACACTTGACCCCACATGCCATTTAAAATTTTTGAGTTGATGGGCCCCCCTGCGCCCCCTATCGTGCAATCACTATTTTTTTTTAGTTCAAAAAGTAGTATTGGTGAAACCCTCGAAACGATTTTTTTTCATGTTTCTACGTCGAACCGTTCAAAAGTTAACAGGGGGGACTATTAAAAGCCGCACTTTATAATAAAACATACATACTAAAACTTATTTATTCAATGCTACATGTCTATATACACACACAAATACATCATATACATACATATCACACACACATACTCAGGTAATGGATTGATAGGAAGGAAATACTACTAAAAAAACTCTGCAAATGCCTTTACTATATCTTGGGGGTTCTCTAGTTCTTGATTATCATAATTCATTTTACCAGAAATTCTTGAGTTTTGTTTTTTTGAGTGAATATAGTTCCAGAAAAATTTGGGATCGTTGTGAATTGATGACTGTACGTTTATTAGATACCTTTCGTAGGTTTGCCCAATTTGTGTCTTTATGATGGAACGCAAGTTTCTGTAGCGATTTAAATAGAATACCGATTTAGTTTTTTTATATTTCTTCATGCTGTTGGATTTTCACGAATATTTCTGATAATTTCAGAGGAGTACCATATCGGGTATTTGTGGTTCAGCTTTATATAATGGGTCGTTTGCATAAACTTTGAGCAAATGCATTTACTTGGATTTCTTGAAACAGACATATTCATTTTCTTGAGTTATGAGAGACAAACCTATAGTATAAGCATTTGCTACCTTTTATGAATACCACCCATTGGTACGTGTGTATCAAAAATTGAATCTACTTTCTCATATTGTAGTTTAGCAACTGCAATGTTAACGTCTATGTGGTTATACAAAAACGACCAATCACATTCTTGAAAAGCTATGTATAATGACGGATAATCTGCTTTCTTGAAGTTATGTGATTTTTGGGAGTCTTAAATAATACTAATAATGTTTATTCAGGAAATCAATAAAAGAATAAAATGTATAAAGAATATATAAAATTACACAATAAAATTGTTTCTCTAAATAAACAAGAAAAAACCCACAAAAGGAAACCTTGTGCATGGGTTTGTATTTTGTGGATATATCAATATTGATAATTAAAGCCGGATGGTGAGGGTCTTCAGTAAGTAATGGAGCGTTATCATGCAGAATCTCACATTTTACATTATCAAAAACAAGATCCAGTAAACGAGTCATGAAAAAAGACCAAAATAGACAATACAGGCAAAAAAAAAATTTATTCATTTGACAATTTTGAAAATAGTGGTAAATATAAAAGGGGTTCCACTGGGAAAAAAAAATTAAATAATACACCTGTAAAATGTTTAAAAACACATATATATTTTTCATCATAATATATTGAATATTTTATTAATACCACTAAACTATTACACTAATCCAATAATATCACAGATCACTTTTGTGGACCCCTCATAATTTGAGACAATCGATTACAAAAAATTTGCTCTGAATAGGTATGACAGAATTTTTGAATAAGTGGCCATAGGTGTGCCAGTACTGTAAGGGGAAATTTGTTTGAGTCCTACTTTAATTTTGCCATTAGGTTTGAGAATAAAAAGATGACAAAACATCAATTTTACCTCATTATTTTGGAAGTTTTTTTCTTCTGAAATTTTTAAGTATATTTAGTTTTTGCATGAAAAAGTTCTGAAAGATTAAGTTTTAAAATATTTTTTTAAAAACAGCTATGGTTGCACCTGGTGCAAAATGATGGCAAGTAGGTATTTTGTATCTGTTCAAACTTTCACAAAAAATTCAAATATTTGTTTGAATTTTAATGTCAGTATTATCTTATGACGAGCTATTCCACTACTACAAAGATTGAAAAGTATAGATGATTGAAAAGTATAGAACATGATATACATTTGTTTAGACATAAGGGTTCCAGTTACTTCCATCTTCAGGTGTCAAATAGTTCGTAACAAGAAGAACAACATCCACAATCCACCAAATACCCAACCCACCAACTGTGAGTAGTTTTCCCACAGCCGTACCTGTTTGTCCCAAACAAAACCTGTCCATTCCCAGAAAACCCAACAGAATACTATACAATAATGTCGTTGTAAAGTATTGGTTGGAGTACTTTATGCAAGGAACCCCGTCTCTTAGGAACGTCCTGTTTCCGAAACACTCTATGTTTGGAAGAACTGTACACACCACTTTAGTCTTCTCCACATCGTGATACTTGGAGCCTCCAAACTTCAAACATCCATGTTCCAATTCATCCTTTGAGGTTTTGTTGCCTTTATGGTCAACCGGTTCCTGGCATTCAATGAACTCAAAGGGAAGAAAGTCGCATTTGACCAGAGGTCCTAGGGGATCAAAAGGCTCTTGTTTTTCTTGGGCTTGGAATATTGATTCACTGATCACTGAATTTGATAATAGAGTCGTAAATAATAAAGATAATATAGTACTTCTCATTGTCTGCGATACTACTGCAGTTGAAAATAAATAATATTTGAAGTTCGAATATCCAAAAATTCTCAGGTTATGTTGACCAAATATCCACAAAACACAAAACACTATGGTGGATTTGCAGCAGTCATAAGTTTTAAGTCATAAGAAAGAATATTCGTCAATGATTGGTTGGAATAAACGGACCAACCAATCATTGACGAATATTCTTCCTTATGACTGCTGCATTAATCAACCAAAACCAAGGGTGCATTTACGACTACTCGATACTCGATCCGTGGCGAGTTTGTCGTGGCTCGATCTCAGTATTCTCAGTTTCATGGTGGATTTATGCAGCAGTCATAAGTCATAATAAAGAATATTCGTCAATGATTGGTTGGTCCGTATATTCCAACCAATCATTGACGAACATTCTTCCTTATGACTTAAGACTTCTTATGACTGCTGCATAAAGCCTGATTCACATAATGGCAGTAGCAGTTGCGTAACCCCCCTCTATTGATAAGATAACCAATGGCAAACATGTTTAGACGACGCTGAAAATTCAAGGTCACGCTGTTGAAAGTTTGATTCATTTAAACTTTTTGCAGTAAAATCTAGCAGTGTTCGCATTTCTAGCCTTAAAATTATCATGAAATCGAGATTGCTGTTATGATTCCTTTCTACTGCTTTGAACAAACAATTAGTTGAAAATTTTCATCTCAATGTCACTCATTCGGATAACAGCGTCAAAAGGGGCGGAGTCACTGCCTTAGTGCCACTGCTACTGCCATTATGTGAATCAGGCTTAAATCCACCATCAGTGCAATAAATTTGTTGCTGAAGGCCATCAAGGAGACTAAAATTTTAGAAGGAGAGTTTAATCCCCATAAGACAATGGGGACACTAGTAGAAAGAGATGAAAGAACATTTGTGACGAAATGTGACGTAGTTGGACGTGTCATGGCCGCCGTTCTCTATAGACAGTGACGGACTAGCTCTTCGTATATGAGAGTTACTGCTGACAGTTTTGTTGCTTGGTTCGAATTCGACTCTACTCATATCCAAGTACGTCACTATGACGCGTTGATGCTACAAGATTCTGATTGGCTAGAGCTTATTAAACGCTGTTAAATTTTAGTCTCCTTGGTTTCTGTAATCTGTGCTCGTACTCGTTCACAGAACTCATACTTAGTCATAAGATATAAGTACGAGTTCTGTGGATCTCTCTTGTCTATGACCCCTGTCATGACCCCTACTCTTTGGTAATATAATGAAAAAAACATAGTTGGTTGTATATGCATGCGGTGTTGCCAATAACGCGAAATTTCCGCGTTTATCAAAAAATTCAATACAAAAAAACATCTATATGCTATTCAGAAAAGATTTTCTGGATTTTTTCGTCAAATAGTCTTCGAAAATTACTCGAAAATTGTTGGTTACCACATTGATGAAATTTGATGTTCATTAGTCTACACCTTTTCAAGTAGTAAATCAGAAACGTTAATTTCGGAAAGCGTAAATTGTAATTCAGATTGGTGATTTGTATTTCAGAAAGTATTAATTGAAATTCAGAATAGTAAAGTGGATTTCAGAAAGCATAATTCCGAAAGGTTATAATTGAATTTCAGAATGTATAAATTGAAATTCAGAATAGTGAATTGAATTTCAGAATGTGTAAATTCAAATTCAGAAAAGGTAATTTGTAATTCAGAAACTATAATTTGTAAATCAGAAAGCATCATTTGGATTCCAAAAATATATAATTTGCTAATCTTTTATATGTATGTAGAGAAATAATCCATTAAGATATGAAAACTTATAATACACCACCCTGCATTTGTATTACATATGACGAAGATATATTCCAGTAGAAAGTTTTTCACAGCAGATCTTCTATAGGTACATAGAATCTCCCATCAAGTAATGAACTTTATTTAATTTATATGTATATTTCAATTCGTTCGTCTTTACTTCGTCCATATCGAGATCCATATCGTGCAATGCTATTAGTAGAAGATCCGAACCTAAATCTACCTTCACCGTTCTGATAATAGAATAAAACTTATTTTATAATAAATTTCGTATATAGAAAATATATAATTTAAATTTTAAAAAATGGGTTGCCTAAAAAAATCCTGGACAGAATATTTTTAATTATTTTTTGAAAAACAATTTTTCATAAAATTTTGCAACATCAAGATAATAAGAAAATTTTATACTGGACTTAAATGATGAAACATGTGCAGACATAGGGTTGTCTATTATTTACCAGGACGAACTACTGGGTTGCCAGGTATAAACAGGTATGTCGATACCAGTAAGTTTCACATGATGTGATGATTAAAAAAAATTATATGAGCTTAAGCGCTGTTGTGAAAACATTGATATAGAGTTTTCTGCGAATTCTAAAGATTTAAATTTCAACGCGTGTGGAAATGAGTGACAGAGAGATCCGAGGTGAATATGCCGTGTAATAATAAAGAACTGAACATCGCAGCCGTGTCCCCGTGTCTGATGGGACCCTAAATGTAAGAAAGTGCGCATGCTCGGTACGTAAACTATGGAGACTGGAGGTACCCCTACTACCCACCGTATCGTAAACAGTACGGCGTTATTGTTGTGATAAAAAAGGGCTTAAAAGTGTTTTTTGTAATGAAACTTTTAAAAATTGTTCCTTTAAGCTAGCTTTCTCACATTCAGGGCCCCATCAGACACGGCTGCGATGTTCGGTCCTTTATATTACACGGAATACTTACCTCGGATCTCTCTGTCGTTCATTTCCGCACGCGTTAAAATTTAAATCTTTAAAATTCGCAACCCTCTATTAGGACCAAATTTTTCGCAGATAACCCCTTTATTAACGTGTTCACAATAAAACAGCGCTTATGCTGATATAAATGTTTTTCTATCATCACATCAAGTGAAAGTAATTGGTATCGACATACCTGTTCATACCTGGCAACCCAGTAGTTCGTCCAAGTGAATAATAGACAACCCTCTATGTCTGCACATTCTACATGTTTCATACTTTAAGTCCAGTATAAAATTTTCTTATTATCTTGATGTTGCAAAATTTTATGAAAAACTGTTTTTCAAAAAATAATTAAAAATATTCTGTCGAGGATATTTTTAGGAAACCCATTTTTAATATATTTTCTAATACTTTACGAAATTTATTATAAAATACGTTTGATTCTCTTATCAGCTCGCTGAAGGTCGATTTAGGTTTGGATCTTAGACTATATATAGCAGCCGCATGAAATGTCGTATGCTGTTCAGCCCTTATGCAATCTCCTTCAACTATTCTATTCTTTATATCTTCAAGATATACTGGATATACATGCCTCTGTTAACCAACTCCAACAGATAAAAGGCATACGAAACAACGTTACATTTTACCACAATCCATAAGAATTCAACTTTGTGAAGAAATGCATACATATCTTTAGTAACGAAATTTGGTATGCGGATAGGCATTCTTCGATTAAAAACTCGATGGAAAATTTTTGGGCTCATAATCACTCACTTTCATCTCAACTCATGCTTTTTTGTGTACATAATTCACAGATTGCCACCTCTGATTTACAAGTTACGCTTTCTGAAAATCAATTCACATATTCTGAATTTCAATTCACAGTTCTGAATTTTAATTTACATATTCTGAAATTCAATTTACTTTTCTGAATTACAATTCACGCATTCTGAAATTCACTTTACTACTCTGAATTCCAATTTACACATTCTGAAATTTAATTCACCTTTCTGAATTACAATAATGAACACATTCTGAAATTCAAGTCACTATTCTGAATTTCAATTTACACATTCTGAAATTCAATTCACCTTTCTGAATTACAATGAACACATTCTGAAATTCAATTCACTATTCTGAATTTCAGTTTACACATTCTGATTTACATCTTGAAAAGGGGTAATGTTATATTGGTGGCTGTGCTAAGTTTAATCAATATAAAGCTAGCACAGCCACCCCATATAAAAAACTAAGAGCGCGACGATTTGTTTTTGTTCACGACAACTTCTCGACAATTATTCGACATTCACTGGAATAGCTCATAATTACATAATTATTCCTATATTTCAAAGGTTAAGACTTCAATCACAAGCACATACGTCCATATGAAGTTTTTTCTCCAAATGGCATAATGACTTCCTTAAATGTTAGCATTTTATTAAGAAACACCCTGTATACATTTGAAATGCAATCATCAAAAGCATCTTAGTGGTGACATCTAATTATGTGAGCGGTAAACGGGCCACCACTTTGAGAACAGGATCTGTCGATGACTCTTGGCAGTTCATCGCGAATTCGACAGAGGGCACTAGCGGTATCACGTTGGCACACAGAACTCGTACTTATAATATATAAGTATGAGTTCTGTGGTCACTGTCTATAGAGAACGGCGGCCATGACACGTCCAACTACGTCACATTTCGTCACAAATATTCTTTCATCTCTTTCTATTAGTGCCCCTATTAGCTGCTTTTCATTTAACGTAAAAGGAGCTCCTCAGATCTACCCAGAGCGTATGCCATGCGATCCATTTAGTGGGGCTTCAAGCACCGATTGATATTCCCCTTGCCCCTCGAGCACCACCCGTTTTATTCGTGCATGAAGCACAAGTAGACAAAAGTCAAAACGCGACTACATAGTATTTTGGCGAAAAAGTCAGTGATAAAGTAATTTCCGATCTCAGGGGCTTGTAGCCCTGGGGCTTCACACTCCTAAATGGAAAACGCCTATTGTCACAGCTTACTCAATATAAGCTGTGCTATTGTCTTATGGGGATTAGACTCTCATGTTAAATAACGTATAGTCTCTTTGACCGTAATCTCGTTTTCATTATCCTTTTTCGTTCTGTGCTCTACAACAGGGTGAACAAAGAAAAATCCAATTCGATTAATATTAAACCAACCAGTGTCAGTTCTCTGATGAGACTTAAATACTCAATTTAGCCTGAATGAACTCCCTCACTCTCGGTCGAAGCATTGTTTATATAGAAGTAAGATAGTTAGCCAACCTTATGTGATTTATATTGAATACAAATGGATGCTGATAGCATAAAACTGAAACGGAATTGCTCACGAGACCGCCTCAGAGCAAGTGCTCAAAGAGCTTGGCAAGCCAAAACAGCAAACCGAAGGGGACAAATCCCAGTCCGAAGCTGTTGGAGCAAACAAACGCCTTAGATCCGACGACAATACGCCGAAGGAAGACTACTCGGGGGTACCCTAACCTTCGTACTGGACAGTGGCAGGGGGCAACACGGTGGGCCTAGTCCTCTCTGGTTTTATTGCTTGTACAATAAAAAACGGGACTCTGACAAACTGCTAGAACTCAGTAGAGTGAATCTCAGAGTTATAGTAGGTTTGCTTACTGGCCACTTCAAACTCAAACATCACATGCATAAAATCGAACTTGCACAAGATGCAGAGTACCGGATAGGGCATGTTTTTATATTCACTGGTGGATCCACCTGTCCACCAACTTCGCTCTTAAATTATAAGAACATATAAGGATGAAGTTGGTGGAGTGGTGGATCCACCAGATAATATAAAAACATGCCCATACATGGAGAATGATGAACCGGATAAACACATTCTGTGTACATGCCCTGCAGCGGCCAGAACCAGAATATCAATATTTGGCGATACGATAGTTAGGCCAGAAAACCTGGTAAATTGTTCCCCCAATACCTTCTTCAATTTCGTTAAGGTTCATATAAATAAACCCATGAAAAAATCAACGGCAAGGTTGAAAATTCTGACAAAAATTCGAATCGTTTTGGTATTCAAATTGAATAATTAGAGAGAAGTAAAAGAAAATCTGATGAATAGTTTTTGAGGAAAAAAATAAAATCCTAATTTTTAGAGTTTTTTTTAAGTTTCCCCAAAAACCATTCATCAGATTCCATTTCAAATATCATGACATATCAATGTCAAAGTATACGAAGGAGTAGAAGTGCGACGTTTTTTTTTATTTTCAGATTTCGACTTGTAACTCGGAATTCCGACTTGTAACTCGGAATTCCGACTTGTAACTCGGAATTCCGACTTGTAATTCGGAATTCCGACTTGAAACTCGGAATTCCGACTTGTAACTCGGAATTCCGACTTGTAACTCGGAATTCCGACTTGCAACTCGGAATTCCGACTTGTAACTCGGAATTCTGACTTGTGACTCGGAATTCGGACTTGTAACTCAGAATCCCGGCAAGATGGTTGGTGGATGTTCTAAAAGCGCGATATGAGAACGGAAAATGAAGTGGTAGGTGAATTCAGACTTCACCAAACCATGTTTTATATACGGAAGGAGTGTGCACAACCAAAAAATAAAAGCTTGGTGGTCCATTTTGCACAACTGTGTTCAATTTTGGATGATTTGGATGATTTTGAAAGATGAAGATTATTTCTGTGGTATTTTTCTGGATGGATCAGTGATTCAAATTAATTTCATGGGTCTTATTCAGGTGAAATTCACTGTACCCATAAAAATCGAAACTGGTTTCATTTATTCCAGTTCAGGAGGATCTGAATCAAGTGGTTATGGAGTTGAATGTGCATAAAATAAGAAAATCAAGAAATAGCATTTCTTCTTTTTTTTATAACGAATGTAACTTTTACCAGTATCCAGGTATGATTTGAAAACGAATATCTTGTATATTATTCCATGTTTGCTGTTAGAAATTTTCAGTACGAATGTTCCGATAGGACCAAGTTTCATGGAAGTATTTCCAACTACTACAAAAGTGTTGGAAAAATCTTTTCAATGTCCTAAGTGCGACAGATGATGATTGTTAAGCCTGCCGAAGATATTTTGTCACTCTTATTACACATATGGAAGCAATTTTCGACAGTTACCTTTTCAATCCTTCAACTTACTCGCATCATGCGCAATAGTTGTTGAATTTGTAACGAACTATGGAATAATATGCAGGATGTTCATTGAGAGTCGGTAAATAAAAAAGTGGAAGAGAAAATATATTTTTATTATACCTGAATCATAATCCTTGTCAAATGCATTAAAAAGTGTACGAAAACTTCAAGATCAAAACACGTCTGGCTCAAAAGGTCGTCGCTGTGTTATATAAGCATTCATCATGGACATTACTGATTTGATCAGATGTAATATGAAATGAACAACAATATCTTGATCTAAAAATCATATCCAGAATGGTTTTTGAATGCGTAATAAAAAGTTGCGTATGATACAAATGTATAAGTACCTAATGCTATACCTACTGCGATCAGATTGAACTTTGCTGTATCTGTTTCCAAAATATCACAATCTGTCACATCATTTATGGATTGAACGTGTTACAGACGTTTACATTAATCAAACACTTTTACTTCATTTAACTATACTCACCATATTGAATCTTATTTTTCAAAAGGTAAACATGAAAACACATATTTTTCATGTAAAATGTTTTTATTATTATCGAATAACAAATGTTCGAAAACTCTAAATGAATTAAACATTAGTTTTGAACACATTGCACAACCTATGAACATAAAAAATTAATTCTAACACCCCACAATTTTGATATTCAATCGTACTATATAATATCTATAATACAAATATTAGATGATATTACATTATTGAATTCAGATCTGAAAGTCATGAAGTTTTCGTAGGAAATGGGAATTAGTAGTAGTTTGGAGCAGGTATAGGCCATCGGTTACTCTGGCAAACCCCAATAAAGTCTATTTTGACGTTTTGTTCAGCGACATAATAAATATGTCAAATCTACATCATTGAATAAACTCATATCTCTGTAACACACAACAATGGCACTAACACAGTTTGATACGCCAGGTGCCCTAAATTCCACTACCAGTAGGAATTCCGAAGTCGGAATTCCGAGTTACAAGTCGGAATTCCGAGTTACAAGTCGGAATTTCGAGTTACAAGTCGGAATTCCGAGTTACAAGTCGGAATTCCGAGTAACAAGTCGGAATTCCGAGTTACAAGTCGGAATCTGTAAAATCAAAAAATTGGGGCACTTCTACTCCTTCGTAAAAGTAAAAGATGATCAAGATTTTTTTCAGAATTTTCAACTTTAACGTTCCCTCACAATTTAAAAAAATTCTGAAAATCTTGTTACAAAATCAAAGACAGTTGGAATTAATCTTTTGCAAGTGATATTTAAATGAAATTTTGAAAATCAAACTATTTATATTTTTAATAATGATTTTCAAAACCTCGGACAAAAAACAGTGAATCGCTCCAGTGATTCCACTGTAGTACATGAACGAAAAGACGAAAATAGTTCTGCTACTGTCCACAAGGTATTGCATAGAATCATTGTCACCCTCATATTATACTGTACTGCGTTGCCCATAGTTCTGGACAACGGTAACCGATGCTATTTTTCAAAAATGAAAGTAACGTTGATAGGGGTTTGTCAGTTCATCAGTTGTATGTTGGATTGGTCCGCCTAAAGCCTTGGAGTCCTTGGACACAATTGAAGAAGTATGTAAGTAATAAGTTTTATGAGTAAGGTTATTCTGGAATTTCATTGTCTAAAAAACAACAAAGAAAAAATTCAATTCTCTGCAATTTTAAATCACGACGTTTCAACTGTTATAATCTACAGTCGTTATCAAGTGTATGAATTTTTTCTCTGCTCTTTTTTAGACAATGGAAGTCCAGAATAACCTTACTCAAAGTGAAAAATTGTCAATAAGTTTTATGATTTGCGATTCAAAATATCAATTTAAAAATAATAATAATAATCATAATAGCGTCTTTATTGTCCATTCCAGTTGTTTTCAAATAACATTATATTATATACAAAAAAATAATGGCATAATAGGCGGAGTTCAGCTTACAAAGTTGAAAAATATTGATAAAAATAAATAATAGTGAGTTGTTCACATTAGCTGCTCTTTTTGAATTTTACCAACAATATTTTGTTGTTTGTGCTAAAAGCAAATCTAATCTAAGCAAGATCAAGGACGGACTGATTATATCTAAAACAAACTCATGGGCACTGCAACCCCAAATATCAGAAAAACAAACGAAATGAATAAAATAAATAATATACAGGTGAACTGGAAAAAGGGGCAATACCAAAAATTTCCAAGATATTCTCCCACAGGAAGACCGACGGCACAAGAACCATCAATAAACCAAAATCTAAGAAAAAGAATGAACCAGCTTTAAAGAAAATGGTCCCCTCCTTTGGAAACACTAAAAACGATTGAAAAGATAACCCCTTCTAGAACAAAAGGAGGTCTCTATCCATGGTGAGCCTTGTTCTGCAAATCAACCGAAATTTGCAGATAAGAAAAATATATCACTGTTTCTGAAAAATGTGGTATACATCCATTACCATACTGAAGATTCCGCAAATTTTCCGAAACTTGCAGACACGATTCGTCACGGGGGTAAATTCGAAAAACGAGGTCTCCACCCAATACAAATCTGAGGACGCTGCAAATTTTCTGAAATTTTCAGACAGGACACAGCAAGGAACACTGAATTCGAATAATGAAATCTCCGAGGTCTCCACCCAACAAAAACCAGAGGCACTGCAACTCTCACCAAATTCACGGACTCAGCAAACGCCATTGAATTCGAATAACGAGGTCACCGAGGTTTCCACCCAACAAAATGATGGAGGCACTGTGAATTCCATCAACTTCACAGACAGGACTCAGCAGAGGCCACTGAATTTGAATAACGAGGTCACCGAGGTGTCCAGCCAACAAAAGAGCGAAGACACTACAAATTCAACCAAATTCGTAGACAGGCCTCAGCAGAGGCCCACAGTATTCGAAAAACAAGGTCCTTGAGATCTCCACTCGAAAACGAATTTGGTTGAATTGGTAGTGTCTCCGGTTTTTTTGTTGGGCGAGACCACGGGGACTTCGTTATTCGAATTCAGTGGCTTTCGTTGAGTCCTGTCAATAGATTTGATTGAATTTGTAGTGTCTCCGGTGGCGACCTGGGAGACCTCATTTTTCGAATTCAGTGGTCTCTGCTGGGTCCTGTATACGAATTTGGTTGATTTTGTAGTGTCTTCAGTTCCTAATTGGATGTAGACCTCGGGGACCTCGTGTTTGGAATTTAGTGGCCTCTGCTGGGCCCTGTTAATGATTTTGGTGGAATTTGTAGTTTTTGTTGGGTGGAGACCTCGTTATTCGAATTCAATGGCCTCTAAAGAGTATTGTCCGTGAATTTGGTGAAAGGTGCAGTGCTTCCGGTTTCGGTTGGATGGAGACCTCAGGGGCCTCATTATTCGGTTTCAAGGTCCCTTGCTGTGTTCTGTCAACAAATTTCAGGAAATTTGTTGCGCGCGCCCTCAGATTTGTCTTGGATGGAGACCTCATTGTTCAAACTCAACACCCCGTACTGAGTTATGTGTGCAAGTTTCAGAAAATAGGAAAGTTTGAACCGAAATTATTATAATAATTATTAAAAAAAGGAATTGGATGTTTCGACCATCATGAAACATGACTTTGTATGTGTCTCATCAATGTTGACTTTTTACCATAAACCGTATTTCTCTTCAACTAGTCAGTCAAGACTACCTACCCTTCGTCTTATACATATTATATATATTCTATATCTCTAATGTAGATAATACAGTAGATGAATAATCCATTATTGAAGAGAAGAAAATCACAAAATCATCTCCACAACGAACAAGAAATGTAATAATAATAATAATAATTAGTAATCCGGCTATCCGTAATATAGCTACATAATGCATTGAACCCTATTACCACAATTAATAACAGATAATTAATATTCCTGAGCTATTTCGTAGTACTCCGAATAATGTTGAGATTTGGCAACAATGCATTAGCAGTAAGGTTGGCAGTTGGATATTCGGTAGATATTACAGCAGAAAACTGTAATTTATTTGGAAATATTATAAAAGATCGCTGTCACTAGGGTATGAAAAACATATCTTGTCAGTGCCATCTTACAGTTAAGAAACGCGAAATATTTGTCTTTATATGAACCTTAAGAGATTGGATACACTGAGAGAAATATACTCATACGGGCCACTCACGTTCAAACCTAACCTAATCTTACCTAACCTATCCTAACATAACCTAATCTAACTTAACCTCACTACAGCTAACATGTTTTCATTGGTTGTCAAAGTTTTAATTTCCTGCAATTCTCTTCACTTTTTTCCACACTTTCGTTATGGGAGTGGATGGGTTTATATTGAAGACATATCGGATCCACGATTGTTCTCTACTTTTTCTCACTACAAAACGAGCTTTAGCTTTGAATTTCTTGAAGGTTAGCAAGTTTTCTGCTCTTCTATTCCATTTCACTGCATTGAATGCTTTCTTGCTGAGTTGGAAGGACTCGTGACATTCGCGGTTCCAGCAAGAGACTGGAGTATGCTTTGAGATTGTTTGCTTAAAAATACAATCAGCATTCCATGTTCAACCGATATGAAGAAACCATTGAATGTTCACTCTGACTGAGCGACAGCCATCTGCCGAAATTTCTAATAGATATTTATCAAATAGTTCAAATAGCTATGCCCAAGAACTTGGTACACCTCCTGGTCCATTTCTGAATCAAGAAGCAAATGATGAACAAACCACAAGAGCAAATGTAACTAGATCATAAACGTATTTTTAAACCAGTAAAACTGGACTTGTAATTTAACGAAGAGGGAAATGTTAGATACTAAGTTCTTTCAGGCAAAACATTTTGTACGATTTATAAATATATATAGTGGTAGAGTGAAACGAAATGGTCCAGGGATTGTTGATTGTACCGATATAAAATGAAATTAATGAAATGAAAATGCATGAAGTTTGGTAACCACATATTATTAAAAATACACAGCAAGAATAAAAAAATTAAATTGTTTTATTTCGTCATTATGTCAATTTATAAAATAAAATTTTATCACTCTGAGAAAATTTCAACCTGGTAATCAAGTGGCTTTCCGACTGCCGAACCGACGATAGCAATAACCCTGTTGTTCAAAATACCTCCTGTCATAACTTTCACCTCAGCGCCATCTCCAGGATTTAGATTCGTGATCTGAAAAGTTGAAATTTTAGATGAGAACAACATGTGAATAGAAGCATTGAATTGTTTCGAACAATATGGTTATTGAAATAGTATATTTCATCAGGAATCTGGAAATAAGGATTTTGCCGTGCTCTTGTGACAAATTCTCGTGTGAGGCGAAGTACATTTTTTCGGCATAAAGGACCCCGCACGGAATACATGAGATTTTGGTTGACTGCGGAAGTCAATGAAACTCTGGTATTTTGTTGATCATGATCTGCTGGTAACACTTCAAATGGACCAAAATCAAATCGTATGATTAGCTTCGGAGAAAAAGGGTGATTTCAAAAGTAGTTAGAAAAACAGAAAATTAAGGTAATTTATCACAAATTGAGATCAACGACTTTCGTTGCAGTTCGCAAAAAACCATGAAATATCACTTTCAAGCTCTAAAAGTTCACCCTTCTCCAGTTTGTCGACTCCAAATAATTTTTCCCGTCATTCGAACATTATATTTTGCTCTTCTGCCAGTAGGTCTCACGGTGTTAATTTTTTTTCATTTAAAAAACGGATCAGCACTGGTCTATCTGCGGAAAAGTTTCGTGTCTGCATTGCTTTTATAGATATTTCCTTGGTCGACGTTGAATTGAAATATCGTTTATCATATCTTCCTGCTTCCTTTTCTGAGAGTTTTTCATCGGGATCAGTGTCTTATCAACTTTCCGTTAGCCTGAAGACCTACCAGATCTTCGGCTATAATGATTCATCTTTTCAACGAACGGCAAATCTTCTGAATTTACTCACTGCCCCAAGAGTTGCTTTTTCTTTAGAGTACTCAGCCTACTACAAACATACAGGATTTGTTTTTGAGTCTGTATTTGGAGATATATGAGATGGCTCCTACCATTAATATATTTCAGCGTGAAAAATAACCACTACATATTCTTCATTTTACAGGAATACCCTTTGGTTTAGGAGGCAAAGACGGGCAGATGTACACAACGCATACAATTTTATAGAAATTTGTTTTTGTTTTTTTCTCTGATGATTCATGAAAGAAACCGCTTTTAGAATGAAATGTTTCATTGCATTACCAAAATTTGTTATTGGAATTTTTCAACTTGCAATATATATTCGTATCATTCTCACTATTTACCAATTTTAAAAATAAAATAGTCTTTTCGTAAGATCCGTGAATTTCTTTTCGATAAAATACGAAGTAGAGTGAAACTAGTGGATTATCGACAGAGATAACCAAGTTCTCCCGAATAAATCTGGAATAACTTCCTTAGAAAAACGTCAAATAACGTTGAGTGAGGCATTTCTATACAAATTACTCCATAATAATTATTGGCATCAGCACTTGGATTTCAGCTTGCATTGGATGTTGGTGCGAAAGTATCGGTATCGATGAACGCCCACATGCCTTTGTTCGAAAGAAAGTATGATGTGGGTTGCCTAGATGTCAATCTTGAGGTCAAGATAGATAGATAGAACAAGGTATGTGGGCGGACGAAGCCATAAGCACGTAGGCCTCTCAATCGGGCCCGTTATGCACCCACTACTGCTGGGAGATGGTTCAGTTTTGAAGGTAGCCTATCTCGCGAGCGAAAGAGGCCAGCCTTCTGACCGATACCACCCTCACACTCTCCGGGTTCAGTACGATGCTCCCGAGGTGTGCTTCCCGTATTGCTGCCACTGCCAGGCATTCCGTGAGGATGTGAGTGGCAGACTCCTCATCCTCCAAGCACCACCTGCATTCGGCATCATCCGTGAAACCTAAAATGTTGAGGTGCTTGTTGAGGTGGCAGTGTCCCGTCAGGAGCCCTGTCACTAATCTGGTTTCCTTTCTGCTCAGTGTGAGCAGATTCTTGGTCCTCCTGGTAGAAGGGCCTCCGATGTGGAGTTTCTATTGCTTCATGCATGGTGTATCTTTCCATGTATCCTGGAATTTTACTTCCAGAATTTCCTTCATGGTTGAGACGCACCATGATCTTGAAACTCCTATGATAGGTTCTGGTCCCATCGCTGGGCTGTTCGTTTCCAGGTACTCCGGTATGACCAGGGACCCAAAGTAGCTTTACTTTATTGGCGGAACATAGCCTTTGCAGATCATCGATGCATTCAGACACCAGCAACGAAGTAACTCTATATGATGTGAGAGCCTTGATCGCCGCTTGGCTGTCGGTACATATCGTGATTTGCTGGCCGCGGTAGCCTTTGTTGAGATTTTCTCTTACACAGGCGAGTATGGCAAACATTTCTGCCTGAAATACAGTAGCAAAAGTTCCTAGAGCGTAACAAAGTTCCGCTTTCGGAGACTGCCCGTATACCCCTGCGCCGGCTGACTTACCCATTCTGGAGCCATCTGTGTACCAAATGATCCCCTTGGTGGGAAGCAGGCGGTGCCCGATCCGCTCCCAGTCTTCCCTTTTGGGAATTACTGTCAGCGGCCTTTTACTGAATCGTATGGCAGGTAACGAACTGTCATCCGGCATTTCAAGAAGGGGACAATCCCTTACCGTCTGATTCCATAATCGAGAATGTCCATACATTCCCTCGCTCCGCCATTGGTTAGAACTCCTTAGGCGAGCTGCGGCTTTGCGTGCCTCATGTTCGATAAGGAGGTACAAGGGGTCAGTCCTACGAGCGTCTCCAGCGCCCTGGTAGGTGCCGTCCTCATTGCACTTGTTATCGCAAGGCAGGCAAGCCTTTGTACCCCATCTAATTGGGTTCTCGACTTGCCGGATGTTGCACCTTGCCACCACACGATGGCTCCGTACGTAATCATTGGGCGTATGAGAGTTGTGTAGATCCAATATAGAATATTGGGGACGAGCCCCCACGTACTGCCCAGAAAGCCGCTGTGGCTTTCTGAACTTTATGATCAATATGCTCGTTCCAGTTTAGCATGGAGTCAAGGATGACTCCAAGGTACTTGACTGAGCTTTTATATTGCAGGGACCTTCCAGTGAGTTGAACATCTGGGAGGTCCCCTGTTTTGCGTCTTCTGGTAAAGAGAATCATTTCAGACTTTTCAGGGTTTACACTGAATCCCACCGAACGGCACCATTCATCCACCCCGCTGAGGTCAAATGCTTGCTTGGAATGAGCATCAACCACCCGAGCTGGTGCTTTGAGTTTTTCAGGTTTTCCTACAGTTTAATAGTGAATCCGCCACTAAAAATCAGTAGTTTGCCACGATTTAGCTTGAGTGTGTCATGTCTTTGGAAACGCAACATTTTTGTGATCCAAAATAGTCGTTAGGTTACCAGAGTCATCAAAAACGTACTCAAAACATACTATTTCGACGTTTTTTACTTCACCCATCAGAATTGAGATTTTTTCTAGTTTGATTTCGAGATTTTTGTAGTTGAGTAATGTTGACCATTTATCAAAGCAATACTATTATGTTACTAACAGTATTTCAACATACCGGGGTATTCAAAAAAGGACTTCTATTCCGAAGTTATTCACTTCGTTGTTTCAATAGCAACCTTAAAGAACCATGTTTTCAACTTTTAACGGTGATATGTGAGAAAGCTTAAGCTAAACTTATATTTTCAAAATAAAAGGACCCTAAAAAATGTAACAATACATTATGTATCTTACTACTTGATGTGCATGTAATAATAGGTACTTTGGAGTATTTAAGGAAGGTCATTTTCTTCTTCCGTAACCTCACCAGCGACATTTTGAACGAATTTCAATAAAACGACTGTAGCTGAGGTACCAAATGGTACTTGCCACATGGCAGCTCATTCCCACCACCCTGGCACCCGACCGACATGTGTAGTAATATCTTGTTATTTCGTTTGCATATCAAATCTCACGTACAACTGATTTTTAGTAGATATTGTTCTTATTACTCAAAGTTGTTGGACCTACCCTTGCACTGATGAGAGGCAAGAACCTCGAAACATGTCTGCAGGTGATCATCCCCAGCCGAATTAAGGATAATCTTTTGTTGTTTACAATAAGCACTTGCAAATGAGTCTTCTTGGAAAAACGTTTCACGAATATCTGTCAGCTGTAGTTCAATATCTGTCGTGGCATTAGCCAAAAAGTAGTTGTTTCATGTCAGATTTTTGCCTCATATTTTCCACTTTGTGGAAATATTTGGAGTGAAGGATACTTCAACTTTGTCGATTTTATTCTTATCAATTGTTTTTATTACTGGAAAATACTGTGACTCTGATGGAACCATTTTCAGTGGGTTTTGTACCTATATCAATGCATTGTCTTCCATCCTGGTCCATTCTATCCTGATATATATATATATATATATATATATATATATATATATATATATATATAAAGTGTGTTTCACTTCTCATGGAAACACCATCGTATCTTCCGTAATTTTTCCGTAACTTTTCAGGAGACAGGTGAAGTAATTTGGGGACCCTGAACACGAATCGGAAAGAATTTCTGGCCAATTTTGCCCCCTAAAAAAACTTTCCGGAAAAATGGGTTGTTCCATCGCTGATGGCGTGCAGTGTATATCACGTAGGATGACCTCTTTTGTGCAGTGAGTTTATTTCTAGTGTATTTATTGATCCTGAAAATATCATAGATTACGTCAAAAATTACGGAAGCTACGAGGGTGTTTCCATGAGAAGTAAAACACACTGTATGATGGAGACAGTCGCAAGTGAAAAACTCCAAGAGTTAGATTATCATGGGCTTCTACTTCTAGTATAGGAAATTCAATTTGATTCCCGATGAGGTTTCGCCAAATTCCACGACCTCTGATCAAATAATTTTGTTTAACGTGATTTTTAACGTGTTCTTCCAAAGCCTTTCGACGCATCTGGTTAGCTATTTCGACTGTGGTATCTTTCAAAAACGTCATTTGAATGATGAATTGGAGAATTCGGAAAACAGTCTCTTGAAAATATATGAAATTTCCAACTACCAATATTTTGGAATGCGTTCAAGATATCACTGTTCGTGAAGCTGAGGAAGAAGAAAATGAGCTTCATGAAATAGTCTGTAGAATTATTAAAGGCACATCAAGTAGTCAGATACATATGTAGAGTTACTTTTTTATGGTCCTTGCATTATTGAAATATAAGTTTGGCTTGAGGTTTTTCACGTAATAACTTCAAAAGTTGAAAACTTATGGTTCCTTAAGGTTGCTATTGAAAGAATGAAGTGAATAACTTTGGAATAGGATATATTTGAGTACTTTTCTGATTACACCGGTATGGTGACATACTGTGCTTGTATTATAAAACTTTTGCTATTCTGAACGGTCAACATTACTACGCAAAAAATCTCGAAGTCAAACTGGAAATAATCTCAATTCTAACAAGTGAAGTAAACAACGTCGAAATAGAATATATTTGGAGTACATTTGTAATGACACTGGTAACCTTAATACTGTTTTGGATAATAATATTGTTGTTTCCAAAGACATGGCATATTTGCTAAATCACGAAAATATGTAAACTAGAAATAGTCTCAATTTATGATTAATTATCTTAATTTTGTGTTTTTGTACCTACTTTCAAAATCACCCTGTTTCTCCGAAACTAATCATACGATTTGATTTTGGTCCATTTGAATTGTTACCAGCAGATCATGATCAACAAAATACTAGAGTTTCATTGACTTCCGCAGTCAACCAAAATCCAATGAATTCCGTGCAGGGTCCATCAATTGACATAAAATGAACAACGCTCAGAGCATATTTTAACAAAAATTCTCTGCGTGGCCATATACATCTTAAGGCACTTCTCGATAATCTCATCTCAATTTTTTCAACGTAGGTATAGAAATTCGTCAATGATAGAGGTACCTGATGTGATAGCGACGGTTTTTCATTTTATATGCTCTTTTGAATTGGTATTCGATAGGAAAGAGCCATGCAGTAAGTAAGTGAAATCCCGACTCGAAAACAGAAATTTTAACTCAAAATATTATTTTGTTTCAGCTGCATCATCGCATCTTATGCATGTAGGGTGTAAAAAATGATAAGAAAGATAGAGACTAAGAAGTGAGGACGAATAGTAAATAACAAAAAAATGGAGATAAAAAAAAGAGCATCGATGCTGGAGATGATGTAAGTCAACAAAAACTAACAACATTTGCAAAAAAACTCGATCCTTCCGGTATCGTAATAGCAATAGCCAATAGCAATATAAATTTACCTACAACTTTTGCAAATGAAATTGACTCGGTACATCAACAACCTTCATCAGAAACACAGGGTAACCTAAATGATCATCCACGCCGGGATCCATTCCCACCTCCATTGATAAATGATGAGTTGAAAATCAATACAGCGGATACCGACGCAAGGACACAAATTGAATTTGACTTGGTTACTTGAAAAATACTCTTTTATCAAATCTTGTTAACTGTAATATTGGTGAACAGTATGAACATATTGCTGCAAAATTCACAAAAATTGGAAAAAGTAGTTGCATCCAAGCCGAGTGTAAACCAACCCCTACACAAGGACCTAATGCCTACACAACAGGCAAATCTACAGAAACAGCACTACACCAACTCGTAGAGAAGGTGGAAACTGTACTAAGAAACAAAGAGGTCTTGTTGGGTGCATTCTTGGATATCGAGGGAGCATTCAACAGCACATCTCTAAACTCAATCTCAAGGGCATCGAGACGAAAAGGCATCGATGAGACCTGCTGCAGGTGGATAGACTGCATGCTAAGAGATAGAATTATCTACTCCTCTTTAGTGGGAGAAACACTGGCAGCCAAGGTCACCAGGGGTTGTACGCAAGGGAGTGTCCTGTCCCCACTGCTGTGGAATCTGGTGGTGGAGGACCTGCTACTCACACTGGAGAGGGGTGGGCACAAAACACTTGGGTACGCAGTGACATAGTCATCACGGTCCAAGGCAAATTCAACACCACGGTTAGGGAAAGAATGCAATCGGCCCTAAATCTGGTAAGTACATGGATATATAAGGAGGGCCTAACTATTAGCCCCTCCAAATCAACCATTGTAGCGTAGAAGGAAGTAAGAGAGCTTAGGACCTCTGACCCTACAAGGTACCCTAATACAGCTGTCAGGGGAAGTTAAATATTTCGGGGTGATTTTAGACTCGAAACTCACCTGGAATAAACAGCTGGCAAAAGTTAAGAAGAAAGCCGAAATGACACTGATGTTAGTCAGGCGGGCACACGGGAAAACATTGGGGCTAAATCCCAAAATGGTGTACTGGATATACAACATTGTGGTGAAATCCATGATCACATATGCATCTTTGGTATGGTGGACAAAGATAACACAAAAAATAGCCGCGGCTGAGTTGGGCAAGGTGCAAAGACTTGCATGCCTCAGTATAACGGGAGCTATAAAAACAACACCAACATTAGCCATGGAAGTTCTTTTGGACCTCCCACCGATTGACATAGCAATTATGGGAGAGGCAAGAATGGGACTTCTGAGGCAACAAAATACGAGCAACAGATCGAATCACAAGATAAAGGAAATAGTAGGAGGCAACATTCTTGAAATGAAACCAACGGACCACATGACTCCTAGATACTACTTCAACATCAACTTCGAGGCTATCTTGCAAGATCGAAGGGAATGGAAATATGACAATATAAGGGGCAAACCTGGAGAGAGGATCTGGTACACGGACGGATCCAAAACTAGAGAAGGAACTGGTGCTGGAATATACAGTAAGGGGAGAAACTCCCAAATAAGTGTCTCACTAGGAACAAACACCTCTGTATTCCAGGCAGAGATGTACGCCATCTTGCAATGCGCGAGACAGGGGACCAGAGTTACGGAGTAAGTGCTGTAAAACCAACACGGAAAACACAAAAAGCCCAAGAGGCTAAGGTGTAGCTGGTGAAAGAACCCGAAGAATCCGAGGAAGGAAAAAAAAAGCCGAGTGCAAACAGAAATTAGAAAAGGTAGTAGTGGATCACATTTCGTCAAAATCACACACTGAAGCAGTAAAAGCTAAATTAAGCGAAGAATAATGGAATTCACAATCAGAAAATTAGCCTTGCGTAAAATTGTGAAAAATCATAGATCCCAAGTAATAAATCAACGTTGCGTAGATGTGTATATTGGCCATGGCGTTCATTGGCGAATGTGATGGCACAGAGAATATTTGGATCTAATGTAGACATTGACCTCACCAACAAAAATGTGATGAGTCGGATTCCTGCAACTACCCAAACAGAAATGATCGCTGCAGGACGGCCACTAATGAAAACTTTATTTGTTCAACAAGAAGTCACAAATTTTGTGAGCGATGTGTACGATTTCTGGCCCAAAATTAATGAAATTGAGTACATTGACTTAGATGGTAATGACACAAAATATGCAATAATAAAACGAATGTTAAAAAATGCTACTTCCATCAGCACAACCCTCAGGAGTCTTCGAGAGACTTGTGCGAGCTAGAATGTCTTTAAATGAAAATATGTTGAATGATCGTCTGATAATTGGTCTAAATGGTCAGGGAACTGCATATTTCGATCCCAGACTGGTCGTAGCAGAGTTCTGCAGATGAGCGAACATCAGAAATTTACCACAATAGATACTTCATCAAGAAATTCATCAGGAAAGAGAAAGGTTCGATTTTTAAATTGAAGTTATTACAATTATAAGTGCAATTTTTCATATTCAAGTATAAAATATGGAGAGTAGATTAGAGAGGTTCTCCAGTTTGTTTATTAGATGTATATGAGGTAAAGATAAAAGTGGAAATTCTTGTCATATATTGTGAATGTGTGTGCTTGTTTTCCTTTCCGAGTGATCCGTGTGTCTTTTCCTCAAGGCCCGATTTTGTGCGGTTTGCCATTTTACAGCGTGTCAACACTTCAGGCCAGCGTGCCCATTTGGACACGCAACACATACCTTAAAAAATGCCTTGACAGTAAAGTGTGATATTTCCATAATTTCATTCAACTGTCTTAATTGATTACTGAATTTCGAAAAATGATTATTAGAGCTTAAGCCTCAGATACAATCGAATAATTATGTAACAAGTTTTAAGTTTTGCGATTTAGGATATCTGGTTTTGAAATGAAACAAGCTGCAAACCAATTGAAAAATAAAGCTTGAATTTCACCAACATGATCGTTATGATAATAATGACGGTTTTGTGTCAAGAGGAAATCTGAAATTAGAAAACTTCATGCTGAAAACATAAAACTTCGATTGTGTCTCATCCTCAACCTCAACGGAAACAGAAGCAGAAGGGTATTATGATCACAATATAATGTTGTATATTGAAATCCATATACAAAAAATTTGTTTAATTACCTTAACACAAGTGATCGTGGCATCACATGTTTTATCAGGACCAGGAAAATTAACAGTTCCAATTACCAATTGCTCCTTTTCTGAAGCATCTACGTGTAGTGTTTGGTTCAATAAGAGATTATAACTGAAAATGAAAGGAATATTTTAAATCAAAATTGTAAATACTGATTCAAATTGGTGGAAAAGAGCGAAATGTTTCACTCTTAGCTGGTTTGATTTGAAGACACCCTCACTATTAGCATTGTTTAAATAGAAGTCAGATAGTTAGCCAACCTTATGGAATTTATATTGGATTCAAATGGATGCGTCATGTAGATGGCGACAGTGATCTCGCATCCAAGTCATGTCGTAACTTCAGTGATCTGGCCTCCAAGTCATGTCGTAACTTGATTGAAAAAATGGAAATGCATTAAAATCAGAGTTTTTTGAAGAAACCTGCATTAAAATGATGTCAAATATTCATGTTTGTAACTAATCACGCTAGATGACACTCGCGTTTGTGTCCAGTACCTTTTCCACAGGCATTGACTAACTATCTTCTATTTTAACAATGCTATTAGGCATCGTTTAGTGATTTTTCACTGAGTAACCATGTGTTTCAAAATGCCCATTTTCCATATTTTTTCTGATACTTTGATCGCTCATCAACATTAGTCCTTTCTAATAAAACCTCTCGTTTGACAAATAGGTTTTGGAACGCACCTTCGATAGCATAGATTTATGCAAACAAATCTCCATCCACGAGAACTTTGACGAACTTCTGTATTTATTTTGAAAATTATTTTAACAAAACAAAACTTCAGGGAGAATTACACCAGCAGTCATGGAGGTTTTGAAAGAAAAAGAAGGTCGTATCACTCTAAGAAAAATCTTGGTGTCTATTTCTATTCCAGGCTATCCGATATAAGACTGATTTGATTTAACACCTATCATGTATTTTAAAAATTTGATAACATGGTGTCCTACGATGTAATTCATATCACGATATGACGAAAGTTAATTGAAAATAGAATCTGCAGAATCTTCATTTAAATTCACACTGTGAACATCACATCATTATATTTATGAAACAAAAATTAGATATATTCTATGAAGTTACCACTGACTGGTGTTATTTTAATAAATTTTATCGTGAAATTTATCCGTTTTTATATTTTTCATGCGACTTTCGGACGACGGAAAGCTTTTTTAAAAAGATTTATTTTTGAAAAGACAGACAACCTTACTCGACTGAGTAGTAACAAAGAGTAATTTAACATGATGCATATAATAAAACAGTTGAAATGGAAAGTGCATAATTGCAGTTTGGAGATTCGTCTTATCTCCAGGTTCAGAGAACGATGACCGCTTCGTCAGCTGTACTCGTGGTAGGCGACTACCTAACTCCTCCCTCCTCAAGAATCGAAAATAACGGAACGTTTTTTCGATGGCCCGTCGCTTCCATCTTCTTCATTTTCTCTGACTTGATTTTCTTTTGATTTTCTTCGGTGAGTGCATTTCCAAAGGAAGAAAAGTCGTTTTCTTTGTGTAACCGCCAGTATTGTTACGAATATACATACTACGAAGCTTGTAATATAGACCGGCGACTGCATGTTGAACTCGTGTTTTTGGATGGGTGGTATCCAGTTTGCAAAGTCCTTCAGTCGATAAATTTCTTCCATATCTATTTTAGTAATATTTGGTATTGCCAAAAACGTAGTTGAACTTCCGGCGACTAATTTAATTTCGGGTAAAATCAGTGGTTTTCCTTCTTGGATGCGGATGTCGTTGAGAAATCTTCTTTCGTTGATTCGAATTTCGCAGGTTTCTGGGATGGTGATCAATACTGATTGATTGATTTCGAAGTATCGAACGGTTTTACATTTTGCTAGAAGTTTCTCCGGTTTTGTGGGGAGGATAAGGACCATTTCTCTGGTGATTTGTTCGGCAATGGGTTCCTCGAAATTTACTCTGAAGGTGGGGCAGTTCTCTATCTCCGTGGTGTTCAACAGTTTGTCCACACAATGGTCGTGGGGGTGGTACTCGTCCGGGCAGAAATATTGTCCCTCAACAGCTGGGTATGTGTGGGTTACAAATTGCAACTTTGATTGCGTTCGTGCCAGGAAGGTATATCTCGGGACGAATATGGTTTGGTTTTGGATAGTTGGGTATATATGATAGAAGGAGAATGTTTCCGGCCTCAGTTTAGGTACATGAATAGCAAAAATAATTTTTGTGTCTGAAAAGCTAACCTGTGTCCCAAAAATTTGATAATATGATAAAATATTTTGAAATGAAGGAATTTCGTTTGGGTTGTATATTTTCGAAAGATTTTCGAGCATTCTTTCCAAATCTGAGCTCGAGAGTATGCTGTTATGAAGTGCATTCAACTTTGAGAACATGATTGCGTCCTCTAAATTGTCTAAAAACATAATAAGGTTTTGACAATCAAGGTTCAATTGTGTCGTTATACCCTGAAAACTAATATAGTCTTGTATGTTATTGACTGTATGTTGGACTGAATTTTGGAATTTTCTCAAGCCAAGCTGGAATTTTTCCTGATTTACGCTTAAGGCGGTGATTGTTTTATTATAATTATCGATTAAGTTTTTTGAAAGAGATAATTGCATATTGAGATTGTTTCTTACATTATTTTGATTTGTCTCTAAAGCAGTAATTGCCTCGTTGTAGCGCTACTCATCATCTGCGTCCAAAGTACCGAATAGCCATTTGTTTACTCTATTTGTTGGAAATCTCCTAGGTGGTAATTGTCTAGGCTGTATATTTAAATCGAAGTTTCTTCCTTATCTATTTAGCTGAAATTTTTTTCAGATTAACTCAAAGATCTGGAGGCGTAAGCAATAGGTCTTTCAGTGCCGTCTGACATAACATGTGAAAGAACAGCACCCAGTGCATATGGACTGGCATCCATTGCTAATAGTAGAGGCAATTCAGGGTCATGCCGACAAAGAATTTCATTTGAAGTGATCTTTTTTCATTAAATCAAACGCATTTTGACATTTATCTGTCCAATGGAACTGAACGTGTTTCTGCAGTAAATTATATAAAGGAGTCAATTTTGTGGCCAAATTTTTAAGAAACCTTCCATAATAGTTCACTAGACCTAACGAACTCTTCAGTTCGGTCACATTCGTGGGTCTTCTCGCATTGAAAACTGCTTCAATTTTTTCTGGTGTCTTCCCCAAGCCTTTTTCGGAAATAGTATGTCCCAAATAGGTGAATTTCGTTTCAGAAAACTTACACTTCTCTTGTTTCACGCGTAATCCTACATCTTGTAAACGTATCAAGACTTTACGTAACTTTTGAAAATGATCCTCCGCACTGATACCTTGTATTTTGATATCATCCAAAAAAACGCATACTCCGGGTATATCGGAGAGAGTTTTTGTGATATAACGCTGCCAAATTGCAGGTGCAACCTTCGTCCTGAACATAAGGCGATTTACTTGGTAATCACCCTTCGTAGTAGTGATTGCTTGGAATTTAGAACTTTCATCATCCACTGGCATGTGTAAATATGCTTCCCTGATGTCTAATATTGAAGAAAACTTCAAAAATATTTTCTAAATTAGGCATTGGAAATCGATCATCTTTCAGCAATTTGTTCAATGTGATTTTGTAATCTGCACACAAACGGGCTTTTTCTTCCGTATCATCAGTATCAGATGATTTGGGAACTAACTGATTCTGGCTGTTTACTTTGGGACTTATTCGAGAACTTTTTGAAAAATTGATTGTATTTTGGTACTTCATTCATACAGACTACAGCCAGATGTCCAATTCGGTCACATTTTCCGCATTTGGACTGGTAATGTTTGCATGTGTTTGCTAAAAGAGTTTCATCACCACACCGAAAACATATTCGTTTTCTGATACTCGTTTTGTTTGGAACTAATCTTTTGCTTTGACCATATTTCAGTTGATTCTGACATGAACTTGAGGAACTTGATGATGTAGCTTGCAAAGCTTGAATATTTTGAGAGTCTTTATGTGCTGACTCCATGGCTAAAGTGGCTTTAACACAATCAGAAAAAGTATTGTCTGGTTCTCCTAATTGTATTAACTTCTCCAACCAGTTTGAATTTCGAAGGCCACTAATGAATTGCTGTCGTAGATGATCATCTGCTGTGGAGGCATTACAAGTAGAGCATTTGAACTTGCAATTTCTGCATAGTTTTTTAAGATCTGCCACAAAATCAGAAATACTTTCTTTTTCTCGCTGTATCCTCTTTGTGAAACGATTTTCTTCTGCAATTGCGCTAGGTGTAGGATGAAGGTGTTCCTTTATCAGGTTGGTCAAGGAATCGTAGGATTTGGTTTTCGGTTTATCAGGACTGGTGGGATTGTATAGAAGTTGTAACGTTTGTGTACCCATCGAATGTAACAACCATTCTTTCTTCTTATTGTCGATCTCCTTAGAAGTGCCTGTTAAATTTTTCATGTTGAAAAAGTTCTCTAGTCTTTTAATGAAAATTTCCCACGTCTCCGTTTCTTCGCAAAAAGGTTCCAATGGTATGACTTCACTGGAAATGGGTTGACGTGAAATCTGCAAAGTTTCAGTCAATGTCTTAATCAACACGCTGAATTATTCAGGATCCATTCAGTTGGTTCGCCGGCCTCGTCGCCACTATTGTATTCGTGAATAATTATACGAAAGTTGTATGCAACTATTTATTCTCAACTTGAATATTGATATATCTGTCATACATGTCAGATCCCTCGATTCATTCAGGAATCGTATATAGAGTGATCAGAAAGATAACATAACAATTCACTGTTGTCTTTCTGAGCATGGTTATGATTGTGCAGAGTTACTGAATAGTTGATTTCTGTCGCTGAGTGAAGCACACAACATAGAAAATAAAACCAATATCCAATATACTTCTCAAATTTGGAAAGAAAACGAGTGACTAGTATTACATCTTCCAAACATAGACTCATAATCAAACAGAAAGCCTAAATGATAAATAACAGCAGCCATGAAAATTGGGTGGATAATGGATTTCACATGTTTCTCATGTGTACTTGTTATTAAACCAGGAATCCTTTTCTTGTCAACGTCCCCCAACAGAGTTGTTTTTTGATACCAGTCACATCGAATGTAACAACCATTCTTTCTTCTTATTGTCGATCTCCTTAGAAGTGCCTGTTAAATTTTTCATGTTGAAAAAGTTCTCTAGTCTTTTAATGAAAATTTCCCACGTCTCTGTTTCTTCGCAAAAAGGTTCCAATGGTATGACTTCACTAGAAATGGGTTGACGTGAAATCTGCAAAGTTTCAGTCAATGTCTTAATCAACACGCTGAATTATTCAGGATCCATTCAGTTGGTTCGCCGGCCTCGTCGCCACTATTGTATTCGTGAATAATTATACGAAAGTTGTATGCAACTATTTATTCTCAACTTGAATATTGATATATCTGTCATACATGTCAGATCCCTCGATTCATTCAGGAATCGTATATAGAGTGATCAGAAAGATAACATAACAATTCACTGTTGTCTTTCTGAGCATGGTTATGATTGTGCAGAGTTACTGAATAGTTGATTTCTGTCGCTGAGTGAAGCACACAACATAGAAAATAAAACCAATATCCAATGTACTTCTCAAATTTGGAAAGAAAACGAGTGACTAGTATTCCATCTTCCAAACATAGACTCATAATCAAACAGAAAGCCTAAATGATAAATAACAGCAGCCATGAAAATTGGGTGGATAATGGATTTCACATGTTTCTCATGTGTACTTGTTATTAAACCAGGAATCCTTTTCTTGTCAACGTCCCCCAACAGAGTTGTTTTTTGATACCAGTACCAATATCTACCATTCGTTGGAAATAATAACATTTCTATCTCGAGGATTGAAAAAAAACACTGTAAAACAATGTGTGGAACAGGGGTATTCCTTGGCAACAGTTAGGGAGTGTTAGCTTTGAAAAAATATCGATTATTTTCAAATTTTAGGGCAGTTAGCTCTATGGGATAACATTGTTGTAGACTAGGCTTTGGATCTTGTACCAGTATTAACGAGATTCTATTTTGAATATTTCAAATCCAATCATGAGCTTTATACAGTCAGAGTTCACTGTGGTTTTGGAGTCGATTCTTGCAACTACTTCATACTTTGGCCAAGAACAGAACAGACTGGTACAAATTTTATGACAGTTGCTTCAATAGACTGTTTTCTATGGAATTGAAGCCTCTAGAGACCATACTGAGAAGCAGCTACTTATAATTCAACAGACCTGGTAAGGAGTGTTCATTCAATTAAGTCCAACTCTTCAAATGACGTGGAGTTACAGGTTTGTTACTTTGTGGAATTAACACCTTGAGTGCCATAGCGGTCATTATGACCGCTACGATACTTTCCTGTGGTGCCTTAGCGGTCATAATGACCGCCGATTTTGCAGCTCTACTACGGCTGCTTCAAAAACTTTTTCTACAAAGTAGTCGTGGTAATCTATTTAAATACATTTAATCTTAGATTGGTACTTCCTAAAACTCTGTCATTGTACTGGGTGATATAGAATATAGGTCATTTTGAACTCGTAATTTTTTTGTAAATGATGAATCAGGATAAATCAACACATGAATCGTTTGTGAATATGGTTGAAAAGAGAACGGTATCCATCTTTTATATGCTCCGAATGGAACATCATCGACTTATAAAGCTCAAATTGGAAGTTATGGAATTTGGGTCCCGGTGGATATTTTTGAATTTTTGGTATGATGTAGTACAAGTAATTCTCAACCAATGTTACCATTGCGCCAACCCAAAAAAATGAGCAGTTTTGCAGCTAGGGGGCGTTGAAATCACCCCTTGCGCAGATTAGACTTTTTATTTCTGAGCCCGGTAACAATATTTTCACTTGTTTCATCATTGCTAATGTTGCACAATATTGTGCTGTTTTATAAAAAAAATTCTTACCCCCTCCCTTTTTTCCCCAACTCCTATTATGGAACGCAAAAAAAATATTTCTCGAGTTCCTTCAAATGTATCGTCGAATGTTTAAATATGCCTGAATAAGGAAAATAGCAGTTTTTTATGATTATCCCCTCACCCCCCAAATGACACAAAACGAAAAAAGTTTGGTGGATTTTTCTGAATTTTTGATATGATGCAGTTCAAGTTATTTTGAATAGAAATAAATCGGGTGACAAACCCCAAAAATGAATAGTTTTGATGCTAGAGGGCATTGAAATCATACCTTGCTCAGAATAGACTATTCATTATTATAGGCGCAAACAATATATCTACGTATTTTAATTTTATTTAATGCCGAACAATTGTGTAAACTTTCATAAATTGAAAATCTAAAACCTCCCCCTTACGCCCAACCCCTATTTCAAAACACGAAAAAAAATTATTCAGGCACCACCTCAAATTCAAATTGTGGATGTCCAATTTTTATTTATTTTCAAGATATTCGCCCAATTGATTGATATTCAAAAATCATGAACTACGCCCTACTAAGAAGTCAGCAAACTCCATCAATATTTTTCTGAAGGGAGGGAAAGGTGATATTAAACAATTGTACGATTTCCTCAATTTGAGCTGATTAAAACATTTATTTTGATAAAGCATTTACAAGTAGTCGGGAATACATTTTTTCGTGTTTTAAATTAAGGGTAAGGGATAAGGGGGAGGTTTTAGATTTTCATTTCATGAAAAATTACAGAATTGATCAGCATAATCTAAACTAAAATACGTAGAGCTATTATTTCCGCCTATAATAATGAATAGTCCATTCTGAGCAAGGTATGATTTCAACGCCCCCTAGCATCAAAACTATTCATTTTTGAAGTTTGTCACCCAATTTATTTCTATTCAAAATAACTTGAACTGCATCATATCAAAAATTCAGAAAAATCCACCGAAATTTTTTCGTTTTGTGTCATTTGGGGGGTGTGGGGATAATCATAAAAAACTGCTATTTCCCTTATTTAGGCATATTTAAACATTCGACGATACATTTGAAGGCACTCGAGAAATATTTTGTTTGCGTTCCGTAATAGCAGTTGGGGGGTAAAGAGGAGGGGGTAAGAATTTTTTTTATAAAACAGTACAATATTGTGCAACATTAGCAACAATGAAAAAAGTGAAAATATTGTTACCGGGTTCAAAAATAAATAGTCTAATCTGCCCCCTAGCAGCAAAACTGTTCATTTTTTTGGGTTGGCGCAATGGTAATATTGGTTGAGAATTACATGGACTACATCATACCAAAAATTCAAAAAAATCCACCGGGACCCAAATTCCATAAGGAGTTTTCAAAATTTTTGTGAAAATCCGTTCCCATTTCAACTCCATTTTGTTTCAATTCTCTATCTTTCTGGTTCGCATATTACAAAAAGGGGAATTCTGTCGAACAATGTTTAAATGATTGTGAACTTAACAACACAATTAATAGTAGATATAGAGAGGTTATGGTATTGATTCACCTCAAAACATGCAAGAATATTTTACCACACCGAAAGCAGACTAGAATAAGAAGTAGGCCTACAGTCTGTTACTATAGATAATGTTCAAAACAAAATGGACTTTTCAGAAAATTATATAAGTAGGTACATTTTACTACTGAAAAATTGGGTTACAATGTTTTTTGGCTCTCACGGCATTTCCTTTTGTTAGAGCAGACGATGGACTTTACTCAAAGCTCTTTTATAATTGATTGAGGTTTATCTTGTTCTTGGGTCACACGTAGGAGTTGTGATTGTTTGATTGGCTCTTTTATTTTAGAATTAATCTATTGTGGTGAACTAGCATTATATCAGAAATGAGTTCTAGTGCTATTTTTTTTACAAATTCATTGATTTTCTAGGTAGCTAATTATAGCCAGATACATCAGAAACATCTAGAGAAGCTTTTCTTTTATTATGCTGTTTAATTTTGCTTCTGGTTCATTGATTGCACATCTAAATTTGTTAATATATTTGATTTCCATATCGTTTTCATTAAGTTGGGAATTTCGGACTCATTGATACCGTGTTTGGCGGTATTTGGTACTGAGACCGAATATATCATATTTAACCTTCCACTAAATGACACAAGTTGCGGAGATCATTCTGAATTGAACAAATACTATCTTTTCGCAAACTTTTGTTTTCGATTCTGTCAGTTAAAAGTACTTTTTCTAAGTGCCTGGAAAATTATGATATATTGAGTTCTTTCACCAACAAGTTTGGTAGCCAGCGATACACAACTATCAAAATTATCAGCAATGGGTCTTCTTCTGGAATATGAAAGTTTATCAGACAAAAACAACACGTTTGTTGCGACTGATGTATCAAAAATACGTTCTCTCATAAAATATATTTTCCCATTTCAGGTAGGTAGGTATATTCATTTCCACAACACAGGTTGAATAGTTTCATTCCATACTTAATAGCATTTTCTGGGAAATAATGCATCATTATTAACCATCCGTTGAATGGAACTGGCGATTTATTGATACATAATGTTTCTCTAGTTATGAATCTCATTTCATGGAAAGTGTTAGTAAAAATGAAAAATTACACACTCTCAAGAAGTATTCAAATTCTTTCTTTGTTATGATTTGTGGAGCGAACAGGTTATGAAAGAACATATCGGTTGGCCAATAATTGGTAACTGTAGCTTATGATCTTAACACTTTATATACCCTGTGAGTCTGACAAATCCCTGGATTTAATTTCTATTGGTCGAGGATCATTCATGAAGCCTTGACTGAGAAGAAGTACCATTGCTATTCGACCAAATTCGATTCTTTACAAACAGTAACCAAGCAGAATCCAGCTATTCAGATTTTTCGTTTTTAAACTGAAAAATTTCATTATTTCCATTATTGGAAATGGCTTCAAATTCGTCCGTTTTTTCATTTTAGAAATTGATCATATCTTCTTAACTTTCTGGTTCATCATTCATCATCATTTTGTAACTCTTTTGGATTATTCAGATGTTGAAGCCCACGAATTTTTTTTAGTTTTTTTACCTTCTTTGAATGTTTTTAGATATTTATTGGGCGTACCGGAACGTCTTCCTTTCAGTTGATAAATGTCTCCCCAAAAATCTTTAGATTATGTAAAATCAGTACTCTTTCGTAATATGAATGACACATGTTTAAACAATCTTATGAATAAGCAATAATTATTTTTTTTTATAATAGTAACATTCTACTAAAAAACAATTGCAACCGCTGACTTGATCACTACCGCCACATGAAGAGCCGATTTGTATATTATATTTCATAAACTTCCAGTTTGTAAAGTTTACTTCAAAGTAGGATATCTTCCAGTTGCACATTTGCCCTTTTACACTTTTATAGATTATCTTGATCTCACATTAACTCATTTTGAGACTGTGGAAGGTTACAAACCCACAAAATACATTTCAGGAGACAAATGTCCTCCATAAAATCAAACTTTCGATATGTTCAAAAGTGTTCATGTGGCTTGGTTTATTCGTCCATAAAATTTACCAGATTTCATCATTTTATCATTAGAAGTCAGTTCTGAATTACCGGCTAATAATTTATTTACGTTTTGAATTTTATTGTCTTTGTGAACCATTATTCTTTATATTTGGCAGTAAATAAATATTATTTTGTTATTATTCTTATTATTATTATTTTGGACTGAAAAGATAGGAATATGTGTATGAATTCATCCTTACACCCTACTCACTACATTCGAATTGTTCGTTTGAATATTAAACTTTTTCGATAACAGCTCCATCTAGTGGACGAATCTTAACAAACCATACAATTTTGTGATGAGTATTCTGAGAAAATTGTTAAGTTGTTGAAAATAGACAAGGTGCAATTTTCTATAGAAATGTTGTCAGCACTTCTGACTCGTCCTGTAGGATTATCCCAAATAGCACACCTATCTTGGTAAAATATTGGTATAATATTGTGAACATATTGGCGAAATATTTGAAATGCAATATTGGCGAGAAAAAAAATGTGAACATTCGGCGATATTGGTCCAATATTAGTTGAATAATATTGGCGAAATATTCTTGAAGTTATATTGGCCTCAAAATGTTCGGCGATATTGTTACAATATCGCTAATACAATATTCTGACAATATTGGCACATTATTCAAAAGTTATATTTTCGAGAAGTAAAATGTGAACATTTTGCGATATTGGTCGAATATTGTTTGAATATTTTAGAAATAGTTTTGATGAAATATTCTTGAAGCAATAATGGCCTCAAAATATTTATCGATATTGGTACAATATCATTTGGATATATTGGTGGATGTCAATATACCTTGGCAAATTACTAAAGATCTTTCAGTTGATGAAGGTAACACCACAGTCTGCCTTTTGATCGCCATAACCACTGGGTGAGCTGTCTTGAAAACAAGTTACTGGAAGTATTTAATATACTTTCGTAGGTATTAGAAGACGTTCTATATGTAGAGCCACCTAGCGGATTTTTATCCAGGTTTGATCATGATATAATTTCAATATGTTTCATTGAATATTCGTTCAATATTTATAGTTCATCTCAATCTAGATGTGGGAAACAATATGAAGACAATATTGTTTTAACGATTTCGATAAATATTATTGAACCAATATCGACCCAATATTAATTCATAAGATTTGTTGAATATTGGCGAACTGATATTCTACCAATGTGTAATCACACTTGGAGGTACAATATACTTTTTATGCCTAAAATCGATATTAGGGGAATATTGGGATTGCGATATTTATTCTAGATGTTAAAAACGATGTGAAGACAATATTGTTTTATCGATATTGGTAAATATCATTCGACCAATATTGACTCAATATGAGTTATTACAATTTGTAAAATAAAGTAGAAATGATATTCAACCAATATTCTAACAAACTTGGAAATACAATATAGTTTTTTCCCCTATAATCGATATGACTGGAATATTTGGATTGCAATATTTATTCTAGATGTGGAAAACAATATATAACTAATATTGTATTATCGATATTGATAAAAATTATTCAACCAATATTGACCCAATATTTCGTGTGATAATCTACATTCAAAACTAGTTCAACCAATATTCCACCAATATTATTAATACAATATTGTTTTTTGAATATTCACCCATATTGGACCAATTTTGATTTTACATTTACAATATAACTATATTGGCCCAATATGGAACCAAGATTCAGCCGATATGATGTGCTACCTGGGATATGTCAGGAACGTATAAAATTTCATATATTTCAATCCTATACCTCTACTTTAAATTTGAAATCTCTATATGAAACGATAACTGAATGGTAGGCTAATCTCATTTTCATTGTTACACGGTACCCGTTTTCTGTGGCACCATGGGTAAGTCAGTATAAATTTCCTGGCAGTCAAGGTGTTAAACTAGTTAGCAAATTGGGTCAACTTAAATCTCATACAATAGAATCCTTTATTAGGTACTTACTGATCCGACACCAAACATTGGACAATATCTTCTGAGGGTGGTAGTACTTTAGCCCCGTATACACACAGAAGGCCACTAAGGGCGAGAAGGGTTTTGAAAAGGAACATTATCGTAGCTCTTTATCAGGCTTGAATAAAAACAAATTTTTTAACTGAATATTTCCCTATATATATTGAGTCTGAGTCGACTTTCTAACAACTTGAACTTTAGTTTTAGGATTATTTGATAACAAACTTTCTATCAGTACTCGATGGATTTCCATTAGAATGGGATTGTACCTGAGATTAACGTCTCAGGTTTTCATTGTTATATTGGGATTATCACGTAGGGAAAGTGGACTTAAAATGGGACATTTTTTGTTTGAAATGATCTAAATCATACACTTCAATCAGATGTCTATCAACTACATTTTATTATATTGATTATATTGAAAAAACGATTATGGGAAAACGATTATGGAAAAACGACTATTTAGATAAAATGCCATTTTTCTTACTAGTGTTTGTAGAATGGGAAATGAAATGAAGGTAAAATAGGATACAAGTTTTGCTGTGTTATGATATGATCATAAACACAAACTGTAGATGAAAGAGTAATCTTCCTTCCAGGCACAGGCATAGGTTTCATGTGCCTATTTTTGCAAATAAAACAGCTTGTTATCCATCCCTGGCACCTATTATCTTTTCTGAATCGTTGGCAGCAGTATAAACATTCCGCAACGTAGTCTCCTTCGTTTTCTGTATCACTAATGCTTTGCTTCTCCGTTTGTTTCTTTCTGTTCTCTCTGGTAAGTTTACTACTCTTCACATCCATCGAGTCATTTCTGTTGTTTCTTTTTTGTTGACAGGAGTCCTTCTTCAGGATTTTCTCATACACAGTGTAGCGGGAGCCACATTTGTTACTACGCTGGTTATACAGACACGGATATGAGTGCGAAAAGTTGATAATATATTTTTTCTACGACCATTAAGAAAAATTAACATTTCAATTGCGTCTTCGATTAAGAAACCTACCACGTTGTAACACCGATTTTCATTTACATGGTGGTTCTTCGGGTTGTAAGGCCGACGTGTGTTCAGAGAAGAACTCGACGTTTCGCCAACACGAGTGGTTAGCATTTTCAAGAGTTATTTTACAAGTTTCTGCTTTCTTAAGTCACTGTCAAATGCTTGACATTTGTTATACGTTGTCTCAATAAATACCTGTGATTTGACGTTCTTACATCTGATTGGTCCATAGCGTTAGCAGACATCATAGAATCGTTCGTACCGTTATTTTGTGGGTAGGGAGCTAATTGAGAATTTTTGAGAACTGGAAGCCAAACCTTGTTCAATTGTAGTCCTTCTTCGATTCTGTTGAAGTTGCTGTGGTGTTTCTGGATTTCAATTGCTTCCCGGAAGAGTCTTGGGTAATACGCAGATGTTGAAGAGACGACTTGGGTTTCTTCAAATTTCACTCTATGGTTATCGTTGTTGAGAGTATGTTCTGCGACAGCGGATTTCTGTGTGTGCCCTAATCGACAGCAAGCCTTGTGCTCTTTGATTCTTGTTTTAACGGAGCGTTTCGTGGTTCCGATATAAACGCTGCCACAGGAACATGGAATGCGATAGACCCCAGAAGAGCATAGTACGTCTCGTTTGTCCTTCGCTGATCTAAACTGGTCTTTCAGTTTCTTTGAAGGTTTATAAACGGTTTTAATCTCATATTTTCTTAGAATACGGCCGATACGATCTGTAAATCTGGGAACATATGGTAAGAATGCTTTTCTTTTTTCGGTGTTGGTTTGACTACTACTTGTTTCACTGGATGGACAGTCATTTGGTCTACTATTGATTCTTCCGTCTCTGATTTCTCTTCTATTTTTCATACACCTCTCAATATCTCTTTCTTTGTATCAATTAGAAAGAAGAGCGTTTTTTAGATGTTTCAGTTCCTACGACTTTCATGAACTACTAGACTGTCATTATAGGTAGGTATTAACGAATTTTATGAACATAAATAATATCGAATCAAGTTTGTTTGCGTCTGTCTAATAATTTGACATTTCTCATCAATAAATAATTACAAAATTCGATTGAAAAAATTAAGTTATTGAAAATGATTATCGATAGTGAGGATGATTTAACAATCAAATTAATAAATTTATATCAGAAGCTCCTGATAATGCCTATCTTCTGACAAAAGTATGATTTTTTTTCATAAAACCAGAATAATTTCATTAAAAAGGTTGATTACAATCGGATTCTATATTTTTGAATAGTTGACAGATACTTTCTATATAGCAGTTAATTTGAACAAATTATTATGTGCTCTAGCAACGACGAGTGTTGATTTAGATGACACATGGACTTTGGATGGTAAGAGCGAGGGTTCAAATCCACATTTTTTTTTTCATTTTATGAAATCGATTAGTGTTTGATTTTTTCTGCATAAAGTTTTTTTATTTGCAAGTTGTCAAAATTTGAAAATTTTGAATGTTATTTGTTTCACGACGTAGGTAGGTACGTGTACAAAAAGAAAAGATAGATGTTTCATTCAACGGGTGAAGAAAGAAAAATGATCTAAACCATGTAAAAATGACGGCAGGAGAGTTTATGATAAAAAGGAATATTAAAAATATTACAGATTTACTCTCGCTACGCTCGTACTACAAAATTTCATATACCTACTCGTGGGAAATGTATGTCATTTCATGCTCATTGTACAAGTTCTTTGGACAAGTTGTGATAAAGATTGTACAAAACACATAGTTCCTATTTTTGTGTCAGCCTTAAGTTTTTTGGCGCTCATTTTCTTCTGTTCCATGTTTTGTTCCCTGAAAGACGCTTGCTGTTCATCCTTGTAAGGAGTACTAGGAAATCAGGCGACTTTCTGGAGTACTTCCTTCTCCCAGTAAGCGCCTCTGCTGTGATCGAGCGTCCTTCCGCCATTACTCGTGGGAACAACATGGAACACCACAACAATAAAACAACACAACCGGAACCGGAATCAGGGAGTCATAAGCTCACAGATCCGGTCCCAACCCCTGTGGAATAAGAAAGCCAAGAGCTTCCAACCACGGGGCTAGGCAGCACTCCCCAAGAATCCAGGAATTTGGGTCTCCTAGATCTAGGCCACACCGGAAGAGTTGGCGCAAGACTTCAAGAGGTTATTCATGAAGTGCTCGCATATATTGGGAGCTCAGAGACCAAAACTCATAAGGGCCAAAATTGAAGCGAGCCGTGGTAAATACCAACGCAAGTACAGCTTACCAAAAACTGCAAGCGGGGAAACTCAGGCAAGTGGGGCACAGAGTTCAGGGACTTCTAATCCTCCAACAAAGAAGTCTGAAAAGAGCGGACATCGTCCTGTCAGGAGGAAAGGGGCCATAAAACTCTTTCCTACAGTCTGCACCAGTGAGGTCAAGACCACGATCAAGCACCTCTACCCCTCCCATGATGCGGGGTGCTTCAAAGGAGCACCGTAACGGAAAGAAAAGTAGGGACAAAGAAAGCTTCGAGGAAGTTGATCTACGATCGCAAACCTGATAGGGTACGCGCATGTATATACAGGGCTATTCAAATTCGACCCCCACCATTGGGATCTCCTAAACTACAGGAGATACGTCGAAGCTTAAATTGGGGCAAAGTTGCGTATTCTGGTGCTTAACAAAATACTGCTTTGAAACTTGGAAAATTCCGAGTATTTCCGGAAATATCGGGAAAAAACAGAAAATCGGAATTTTCGTTTTTATTTTTTTCTATCGTTATTTGACGACATAGCTAAAACCAAAAGTACATTTTCATTGATACTTTTTTTCAGCTACACGTTTTCATGTTCAGATTTACTATCCGACGTTTCGTCTTCTGGCATTCATCATCAACTTTTTTTTCTGTTATGGGCGCCATATTGTTTTTTATACAGAAAAATAGTGATTCTCATTCTGATTTCATTGATGTATAATTTGTTATGATTTGTATTTCTGAAACCATAGATATTAAAAAAAACAACTTCATCTGAGATGGTCATGACTCCATCGAAAAATTTTGTTTAATAAACACTAGTTGTCAGAACTCATTAAACATCATAAGTTTGCAGAAATACTTCAGTCGAAATGTCCACATTCTCAAATGAAGAAACATTATTCGGAATTTTGGACAAACACTTGGCTGAGTACGGTGCGCTTCAAAAACCAAGAATGAAATATGGAAGCAGAATGGAACAAAATATTAGACGTAACTTATTACTCGAGGTAAAATAATTGTTCATTCCATATTCGAAGAAGTATAATTATTTTTGGTACTTTTTTAGATAAATGCAGATCCTTCCAAATCAACACATCAAGTCTCGGCAGAAATGGATGTGCCACAGATGAGCGTTTGGAGGGAATTAAAAAAAGTGGTTTGAAATGTTATAAGATACATATTTCACAAAAATTATATCCAGGTGATCCTGAGAGAAGGATGGACTTTTGTAGCTAGCTCTCGAATAGGGTAGACCTTACAAACTACTTGAAAAACAGTATTTGAACCGACGAAAGTACTTTTTCGAACTGTGGTGTTTTCAATAGAAATAATGAGCACATTTGGAGTGAAAATAATCCACGACACTTCAGAGAAGTCAGACCACAAGTTCGGTTTCTTTTGAATGTGTGGGCTGGAATTTATAACGACCGAATACTTGCACCTCATTTCTTCTCTAATACTTTGAACGGGGAAACCTATCTTCGGTTCTTAAGAAACGAATTTGAAGAATATATGGATACGTTTCCCCTTGTTAATTATAACAGCTGCTGGTTTCAGCATGACGGGGCTCCTCCACACAATAAAAGAGCAGTTTGCGAATATTTACACCAAAGATTTCCTAATAGGTGGTTAGGAAATTCTGGACCAGTGAGGTGGCCGGCAAGGTCACCTGACCTTACAGTTTTGGATACTTTCTTGTGGGGCACTTTAAAGAACAGAATCTATGGAGAGCAAGAATATGACACAGTAGATAAACTTAGAGACAATATCATCACGCAATTCAGGTCAATCAGAAGAAGGGATATTGTTAGGGCTGTTCTTAATTTGAGACGACGAGCTCGGTTATGTATTCAAGTGGAAGACCATCATTTCGAACACTTGTTGTCATACTTTTTGTGCATTTTTTACAAGCTCATGATTTCATTCTTGTTTTTTGATACGCACCGTACTCAGCCAAGTGTTTGCCCAAAATTCCGAATAATGTTCCATCCGGCTGTTGTCTTTCCAGATATAATTCAAAATAAATTGTTGTTGTTTTCGTACTATTCCTATCAAATTTATAATAAAGTTTCAACATATCTCGTTTTTCTTCATTTGAGAATGAGGAAATTTCGACTGAAGTATTTGTGCAAATTTATGATGTTTAATGAGTTCTGACAACTAGTGTTTATTAAACAAAATTTTTCGATGGAGTCATCTCAGATGAAGTTTTTTTTTAATATCTGTGGTTTCAGAAGTGCAAATCATAACAAATTATACATCAATGAAATCAAAATGAGAATCACCATTTTTCTGTATAAAAAAACAATATGGCACCCATAACAGAAAAAAAGTTGATGATGAATGCCAGAAGACAAAACGTCGGGTAGTAAATCTGAACATGAAAACGTGTAGCTGAAAAAAAGTATCAATAAAAATGAACTTTTGGTTTTGAGCTATGTTGTCAAATAACGATAGAAAAAAATTTACGAAAATTCCAATTTTCAGTTTTTTCCCGATATTTCCAGAAATACTCGGAGCTTTCCAAGTTTCAAAACAGTATTTTGTTAAACACCAGAATACGCAACTTTGCCCCAATTTAAGCTTCGACGTATCTCCTGTAGTTTAGGAGATCCCAATGGTGGGGTTCGAGTTTGAATTGCCCTGTATGTTAGGCACTCACCACTTTTCGAATTCTGTTTTGGAGACTTGGTAGCAGTGAAGGTAAAGCTCTCACTGGAGGAGAAGATGGTGAAAGCCATTGTCACCTCCGCCTATATTTCCTATGAGCTGAAAGAGTTCATGACCCGCTGCTGGGCCCCTCTGGTAGTGGAATGTGATGCCAATGCCCACATCACAGCAAGGGGCAGCAGTGGAACGAACCATGGACGTATAATATCGTATAACTACAGATGGACTAAGCATTGCCATACCTATGACACGGATTGATTTGAAGTCGCTCTGTTTTTAGGCGCGCGGGCTGCGGGGAAGAGAGAAGGTAGCGATAGACTGTGACCTTCCCACAACAGACAGGAGCGCACGCATTTCCTGAAAATAGGGTTCAATCACAAGAAAAAAATGCTGAATTTGAAATAATGATGAAAATATCAAGGAAAGTGTTAAAATATACATCCGATGGGACTTCGTGAGATAGAAAAACTCATTTGACATACCTGATGTCATTAAAAACTTCATTTACTCGGATAGTATCGATCCTTAGAAAATTAGGTTCACAAATTTTTCAAAAATAAAGAAGACTTTTAAGACTTTCGTTTTCAATTAATGGAAAGCTGGAGACAGTCGACTGAAAAAAAAAGAATAAAAATGCATTTATATAATTCATTTATATATATATATATATATATTATATATTCAATAAGTACATGTTCTCATACATATTCAAATAAATGAATATTGTGAAGAATAATATTCCAAAGAAATTTTCAGCGCATATTATTCAAATTCAAAAATACGAAATTTTAATGTATTTAGGACAATATGCAAACAAAATTCACAATACAGATAATCAAACTAACATTTTTGTAGAAGATATCAAAAATCAAGTACGTACAGGGTTTCACAAAAACAACAATAAAATAAAAATGAAGAATTTGTTTTCTATTCTGAAATGATTTGCTAATTTCTTGAGTTCCCTCCTCGAGCAATGATAACCGCCTGTTATACTCAATATCAGAGTCCTGATTCAATTATGGGCCAGTTTCACAGGTCCCAGTTAACCTTCAAATAACTAAGTGAGAGTTTAGACGGTGAATGCCATTCTTCAAATGACGTTTGAAGGTTCACATTTTAACAATCAGGTAATTAATCTGGACTCTAACTGGAACCTGTGAAACTGGCCCTATGTCTCCCAAATTCACTAAACTGTCCCTCAGCTCATTCAAAGTAACTTTGGGCTGCTGCAGGGCTCAAATTCATCTCCCAAGAATATCATATTCATGTTCGATGGGGTTCGTATCAGGACTTCTTTCGGGCAAGATCGCCCGGAAATACTGGCGGCCGTGTGGTCTCGTATGGTCGTGCAATCATATGAATTCTTCACCAATGATTGGAGCAAAAGAGCAGACAACATGGGTTTCAAGAATTTCGGATACATACTGTTGTCAAATTCGCTTCATAAATGACTACCAGTTTCATACGTGCCTCCAAATTCATACAACTCCAAATCATTACCGATCCTTCGCCAAAAGCAATGATTCACAGAGTGTTGCATTGATTGTAGCGTTCTCCTAAACGTCTGTAGACCCGCATTCTTATGTTATTGGTCATGGAACAGAATATTGACTCATCAGTGAAGAGCACTCGACATCATTCAGCTTCCAGTCAATGAAGGCCTTGTTGCTGCCCTGCATGGCATCAAGTTGTGTTCCCTTAACATTTGCTTGAAGATATCTTTACTGGATTAGATTAGCTTGGATTCATTTTTGGCTTCCGCGCTAAAAACCTTTACACTGTAGTAGGAGATTTGAGCCGGTTCTGGGCCTCCCCCCTCCACTATGACGTCATCGTTGACCTTGTGGTGACCTTCAGGGATGACCTTGGTGCATAGGTACCTTTGTGTAGGTCTATGACCTTGGCATGCCCTAGAGATGCCTTTGAAATTTTGTGTTTGACCTTGATTTATATTGTTGGGAGAGGTGTTCAGGGTTTGTGTTTGACCTTGAGATGACTTGGAATTTTTTTCATACACGGACAAGTACTTTTTGTAAGTACACATATTTTTTTTACCTCCATGTCTTGCATGACCTTCATGTCTACCTACTCAGGTACTGTGTATGATCCTTGTAGAGTGCACATGAAAATCTATACCGAAGTATGGAGACGGTACACGTCCGCACACCACGGAGATCCAGCCCGATATGTGAGCTCTGATTCCTCTCCCGTGATGTATACCTTGCGACGGTGGTGGGGGGAGAGGTCGCGTGACGTCAGCGCTATGCACACGACGATCCACTGATGTGTGTCAGGCCCTCGCTCCCGACACGGTGGGTCCGCTGACGTCACACACCCATACGCTGTGGCGATGTAGCGACTACTATTTACTCTCCGTCCTCTATCGATGCGATGCAAACTCGCGCATGGTGGGGTCTTTGCAACACACACGCGGTGCATGAGTCTGTGGTGGGGGTGCTTCACTATCTATTATAAAAGAAGTGGGTATGGTGATATGAAATCAGAAGTTGTATACCTAGCAGTTGAGTAGTCAGCAAGAGTAGTGAAGTTATTCAGTGCCTACACACAGAGAGAGATCAGTGAGTGTGTTTTTCTATTGAAAATTATTTATATTTTCCTTATATATTTTCATCATGTCAGTTCCAAAGGTGGATTTACAAAAGCTCAATTCTATAATTAAAGAAGAGATGGAAGTGTTAGAGCAAAGAGTAATATCATCTTTGCCACTGAATGAAGCTTTCCCAATTAAGACTATATCATTTTGTTCTACTCGGTTTGGTAAATCAATCCTATTAACATTGGTGGATGTGAGTAATGATACAATGTTCAAAACATGGCTACCAAAACGTGTTTCAGCACAATTAACGGATGCTGATGTTACTTATATCAATTCTTCTGGTGGTAAATATACGATAGCATATTTGGGTCAAAGTCAACAGACTATTGTTGGCATGAAAACGAGATCATTGGTCAAATTTGATCTCACTGAATAATAGTAATATATAATTTCCACTTGTCATAGGCTAATTCTGATTCTTTATATTATAGGTGATAATTGTAAGGAAAATATAAAACTTTTCATACATTGTTAAACACACTCTTCGGTAGAGACATAATCAAAAGTCTAATGTGAGTAATACTAATTATTTTTGTAGCATAGTTATTTCAATAATTTCTCTTGATTATAGCTTCATTCTTGAAAGATGTGGATGCAATATGCCAGCCAATACTGGACCAAAGCCACAGATATCTCTTCAGCCGTTGAAAGGTTGTCATCAGAACTGGATGCTTTAGGTGAGGACGCTCACCATGCCACCAATTACGACTTGGGCGTGTGCTATGATGAAGAGCAAATTGAATACTGCTTGCGAGACTACGAGAACTACAAGAGGGGTGCGAATCTTTGCGAACAATATTCAGATGGTGCTTTGGATTTAGATCAACTCTGCAATAGTATGATTGCGTGCGAGTTGAGAAGATTTATTTATCGCCTCTTACCATATCTACCTGAAGGGATCATCCAAAAGTACCAATTGGATGATCATAGCGATGAAGAAATCGAAGACGGCCAAGAAGATAGTGATGAAGAAGGAGACATAATTTTAGATTGTTTGCATATACCTAAAACTAATTGAATTGTAAGCTAGCGATATTTGAATAAAAAACGTAATATTATTTAGTCATGTTTTATTTACCTATTCCTCTTTTACATAAATAAATGAAAAAGAAATTAATACAAATGAGAAAAATTAAAAATACATAATATGTGTGTGTGTTTCTTCAATATCTGCTGAGAACTGAACCATCCAATGCATTGTATTTCAAAAACGTATCATGCAGAATGAGTGCATATACTTTGGTGTTGGCCGGGAAGTTGGCTTTCCTGGTTTCAAACTCGAGCTTAATATCAATCGTTGATGATTTTGTGGCAGTCGGCTGATGTGAACAATCGATGATGAATAGTGGATTTTGTCGAAATTGCCCAATGTCCATGAGAGGTTCACTCATATCTTTATCATAATAACTTCTTTGAAAATTCTCATAGGCATAATAAGCTGAAGTATCGAGTTTTTTATCGAAATCCAAATTCCAACGTTCATATGGGTATACTTCAGAGTTCAAGTACACTCGAATGTTATTGATATCAGCAGTTGTAAATTTAGTGATATCCTTTGTCCTATCTTCCCAAGTGGTGTTACTTTGGAACCCAATGATGATATAACGAGGTGTTTCAAGTGCATTGGTTGTCTTGATAGCCCATATATCTGAAGATGTGCCACGTAGTGATGGAAGTTCATAGAGATCCCACATGCGATAAGCCAACTTGATTTTAGCATTCAGACCATTTTTGTTGATTCTATTCAAAAGTTTTAGCTTGTGTTTATCTTCTGGTACTATATGTCTTATTTTCCACTCAATTTTATTGATTTCCAAATCAGCATCAACCGCACCAATATATGAGTTCTTGAAGGATCGAGCGATTATTAAAATTATTTCTTGTTTGGCATTCAAGATACTTTTGTTATAATCTTCAGCGAAACCCATCACATATTTCAGTGGTAATTTACCACTAAATACATGACTGGTTGTGTCCAAGATATCCTGTTTCGTTTCCGAAAGTCCCCATCCAGTTGTTAATAATGTGTTGGCATGTGATTGTCCAAATGAAATCATATTCTTCATAGTAGATGTTATCCCCGGCTTCCTGACGACAGCAACATGTTCACCACCCATTTCGTAGCGAATTTCATCAAAAAGGAAAGCGATTGCATTGTTCGAGAGATAATATGATTGCGTTTCATCCCTAGGTGTGAATTTACCCTCTATATAAATGAAACTCTCAGTAATGTCGAGTATAACGTCTTGATTATTGATTGCGATTCGGATTTCATCTGAATTCCTAAACAATGGTGATCCATATGGTTTGTATGTGTGCTCATGTAAACTCGTGAGGGAATGATCGATCATCGGCTCATCGAATATATTCAATTTTTCACTATTTGTTTCGAGCACCATTTTTCCTTACTTTCAGTCCAATAGATTTCAAAAATTTGATATCTCTCACTGACAGAGCGTGGTGTGCTAACTGTTTAGCGTACACTTTTGGAATGAGCCTTTTTCTAGTCGAACCTTCCTTTTTAGCGGTTTGTGGAATGATTTGAAATCCTCCACGATTCTGTCTATTATAACAAAAACCCATAATAGTTATTAGATTTTCGTCAATTCCAAAATAATAACAATCTCTTCTGTACTTCCAAAATCAATAATATTGTTTTTGTGATCCAAAATACGCACTGTGATGTTGTGAATCAACTGACGACCTTCTGGACTGACTGGCATATATATAATCTTGTGTGGTTCTTTCGTGAGATTGAATCCAGGCTCCACATCGATATCGAATGAAAAAAGAATATGTGATTCTTCATTATTTATGTATGAACCAGATATAATGTTGCAATCTAAGCGGATGAGTCTCACAGTTGTTACGTTTATCGGTAGTGAGGATTCATGTATCTGATTCGGTTGAAATCTATCAAAATTGCCAATAACAGCAGAATATTTTTCGAGGTGTAGGACCATCATTCACATCAGAATCTGGAATGCTGTCACCGTCAAGATTGTGGTGTTCATTGCAATATCTATATTTCATTATGTCGACATCATCTTGTAGACTTTTGGGTAACTTTTCCCAAACATGAGCAATCTCATGTGCAGCACATGCAAGCATCACTTCCTTCGGCATAGTTGCAAGCATCACTCGATCCATTTTTGTCAAAGTGCGATATTTTGAATACATCTTGAGTGAAAATCCCATTCCCTTAATAGCCTCTCGCGTCATTGCTGGAATTGTATCCATTTTATAATGATTCAGAGAGAAACTTCAGGCACAAGTGACCGCAGAAAACTGTGTTGAACTTCTGCTGGCGATCATAGTTATATATAATTTTCACTTTCGGACATTTCTGAAAGTATTGAATCAACTCTATTGGTGGGGGTAGATCTCCAAAACTATCAAAGTATGCAATGTCTTTCCCATATTTGCCGTATGCCACCCAATGTGTTCCCGATCCTCTTATTCCATCTAAATTGAGAATAGCGGTCTCGTAGTTTCGTGGACCTCTAGTGGGTAATGTATCACGCATGAAAATACCGCGAAAGTATGGAATTTTCATTTTCTTGGCATAATAATTGAGATCGATGTCGGTGAGAGGTCTTCGAGGTAGGGAATCAATTAGTTTTTTGGATTGTATGGTTTCAAGTATAGTCCGAGTCCTTTACGGTATGGTTTAAGGTATATACCACTACCACTTTTACCCAATGCCACACTTTCCATCTTCTTATTATGACGATTCGCTTCGATCAGGGCTGTTCTGCTTGCTTTTGCTGCATTCACAGCTCTGGTGATGCCTGCAACAGCACCCGCTAAACTTCCTAGCGCGGACAATCCTGCAAAAATTGGTATCAAAGGTAGAATCCCCCCAACCTTAGGAATTGGAATTATGCGGGGTGTGCGGATTGTTTTCTTCCCACCGGCAGCTTTGAGGTATTTACGTGCCGCATGCAATGCCACTACGGTAGCTTTTTTCCTATTATTCGTAACAAATTGCTCACCCCCAGCTGTTTTCAATACATTCCGCACTTTATGAACCACCCCAGAACCGAAGGCGATTTTTCTGAGTTTATTTTTCTTTTTATTCGGTTGCTTCCTCTTCTTTCCCTTCATAGTAGTACTACAACCCATACCAAAACGTCTCTTTGCTTTCATAATGTTGGTAACGAGTAGGGCAGCTGCTCTTTCCTTAATACCAGCGTCTTTCGATTTAACCCTATTCCAAGCTGCGTATTCGAGTTCTTTGTCTGCCGTATGTCTCGCTGTGAGATCAGTAAGATGATTCAAATATTGAATATCGTGTTGTTTGCATGCAATATCCAATTTATTGATTCCAGGATCTTTGCGGGCTAAACGTTTTTCCAATTTTGTACCAGGTCCACAGTACTGATATCCTCCAGGTAAATGTAATTCGAACGGAAGTTTGTTTATCAAATTATTAACGAATCCACGACCGTTTTTTCTGCATCTACCACGAACACATCCGTTTCGTTTGATGGTACTCATTTAAATGAAACGTTCACAACATATCATCGCTTACATAGTCTCCAACCACGGTACGATGCGCATTGTGAAGCAGAAAGAAAAGTTTGCTGTAGATAATTTAGATGAAAAATTCGGTTGTGGATTGAATGGACAGAAAGTGTTGCGGCATGGTCCGCTACTTCCATCATCTGTTCGAGGACTCATTATCGGACCGTCGAATTGTGGAAAGACGAATGCCATGATCTCTCTCTTAACACATCCACAAGGACTGCGATTCACAAACGTTTATCTCTATTCGAAATCACTCAATCAACCCAAATATCAATTCCTACGGAATGTATTGGAACCTATAAAGGGGTTGGGTTTTTTTACGTTCAGTAATAATGCAGAAATAGTGGAACCGTCCGATGCCAAACCAAATTCTGTTTTCATTTTCGATGATGTAATATGTGAAAAACATGACATTATAAGATCATATTTCTGTATGGGACGCCATAAAGATGTTGACTGTTTTTATCTTGCTCAAACATATTCACGAGTGCCCAAACAGTTAGTGCGAGATAATACCAACTTTATCGTAATGTTCAAACAAGATGAAACGAATCTACACCATATTTATTCCGATCACGTGTCACCCGACGTAACATTCAAACAATTTCAACTGATGTGTGTTAAATGTTGGGAGGATCAATATGGATTTATGGTCATTGATAAAGATAGAAAAATGCACGAAGGTAGATATCGCATGGGATTTGATAGTTTTATATATCCATGACACTGCAATCCACATTCAATCGATCGTTGGATTGCACACAGGTTACTTCAGTGGTGTAATCTCTCTTGTAGAACAAAATGAAGAACGATTCAGTTGTTGATGATAAAAACAATGCATTGAATTTGAAACGTCAACTAGTTGAGACAACAGAAGCTGTACGCCAGAAATTTAACTCTATCAAGAGTGGACTTATTGAAAATCGAATAGCACTTGAAAAATTCTACGATCCCCTAATGAAGCCATTGAACGTTCAATCAATCAATCAATCAAAATATGCTTTATTGTCGGAAAAAATAATTTTTGTTGACAAAGCGAAGGTAGATATATATATATATATATATATATATATAACAATGTAACCAAGAATAAAGTGTATATAGAGTCACAATCGAGTTAGTAATCAATCGTAGTCATAAAACATGTAAATAAAACGTATATAACATAAAAACATATTATAAACAGTCACAATTTAAAATAATTAAGTTATACAAAAAACGAAGTAACATGAAGTAACATGAAAATAAATGTGCTTTATCTTTAATAAATTGTCAAATAATCTTAAAATAAATAAATTTAGTCATAGAAGTAGACAAGTAATAAACATAATTACACTCTTACCAGTAGTTACTCGTATAGCTCATGTAAATCTGTCATTGAAGTACTCTTGCAAATTATAATAGGGCCTATCTGCTAAAAATGTGTTAACTATTTTCCTGAAGTTTTTTATATTCCTGTTAACCATCTTGATATGTTGAAGCAAGTGATTATACATCTTGACCCCATTATAATAGATGGAATCCCTAATTAGGTTTGTTGTGGGAAGTGGTAATTTTAACCCATTATTACGTGTGTCGTATGGATTGGTGGGAGCTTGAAACATGGATATATTTTTGTTTATGAGGCATACTGATTCCAAAATAAACAATGATATTACTGTCAGAATTCTTTCTTCGGCAAATTTGAGTTTGCATGACTCACGAGGTTTCAGCTTACATAAATATCTGATAGCCCGTTTCTGCAGGACTAAAACAGTCTGCAGTGCTGTTGAGTTGCATGCTCCCCAGAATGGAATTCCATATCGTAAATGAGATTGTATGAGAGCATAATAGACCGTCATGGCAGTTTTTATTCCCAAATTTATTGAGGTTACTCTCACTGCATAGCAGCCCGAGGAGATTTTACTTTTTAGTTGTTTTATATGCGAGTCAAATTTCAGTTTATTGTCTATGTAGAACCCCAAAAATTTTGTAGTAGCCTTATTTTCAATGGTTGTGTTATCATTAAACAGGAGGTCATCAAGACTACATTTGAATGATATTACGTTTGTTTTTGTTGTGTTGAGTGTTAATAGATTTGCGTTGCACCAATCCTTAATTTTTTTCATATCACCTGTTATGGTGTTATGTAATTCAATCGTAGTTTTGCTATTCCATAATATTGTTGTGTCATCCGCAAATAGGGTGAAATGTCCAGAGATGCTTAAATTTGTAAGGTCATTGACATATAGTAAAAATAATATGGGACCTAGGACTGATCCTTGAGGCACTCCTGACATAATTTCCTTTCTGCTTGAGAGTTCTGTTGTTCTCACCATCTGATTTCTACCTGAAAGGTATGATACAAACCATTTGTGTGTGATTCCTCTGAGGCCATAATGGTAGAGTTTGCCTAGCAGAATCTTATGGTTGACACAGTCAAACGCCTTCGACAGATCACAAAAAACTGCTGCGGCCACATTACCAGAATTTAACTTACTGTAAATGTTATACATGAAGGAAAATATTGCATCATGCGTATTAGTTTTGTGTTGAAAACCAAATTGATTTTTACTAAGAATTTTGTGACGTTCCAGGAAATTAGTTAGTCGTAATTTCACCAGTTTCTCTATGACTTTGGCCATTGCTGGGATGAGAGAGATTGGGCGAAGATTTGAGGGATCGTCCACATTCCCCCCTTTTGGAATGGGAATAACAACAGAGGTTTTTAGGAAACAAGGAAATTTTCCTTCATGGAAAGAAGTGTTAATGAGTGTTACTAATAATTCAAGTGCATTAACTGGCAGGTTTTGCATGACTCTTATTGATATACCGTCGTAACCGGATGCGTTTTTATTCTTTATATTCTGCAGTGTTCTATCTTCAGCTGCTGCAACGAAACAACTACCACCACCACTACGACAATCAATGACGAAGCAAGTGAACTCACACTCTACTCTAGTTAGGAGTACTCCTATGGGAAAGAATCAATTTGGTAGTGACACCTCGTCTGCTGACAGTGAGACCATCAAAGAATTCGGTGAAACGTCTATATTCGAAACACCATCATCATCTCGAATAAGCAACTCGGACTATTCCTCCCTTTCTGAAGGCAATATTGAAGATATTTTGAAGATGCATTTGGAAAATGTCAAAACAAACAATGGTGACTATGACACAATATTTGGTATCCGTTCAGATCCTGCTACGGGAAAACTCAAAATGGGAAGTCTCAATGTAAATTTCAGTGGTGGAAATATTTTATTTTGGAATGCCAATAAAACAAAAAAACATGAATTCCCAAGTAGTCCGGAGTTATATAATATGATTCTTTTAAAAAACCCACCTGAAGTCAGTGATGATGGAATTCTTCATACATATGCTAAAATATTGAGAGTCACGAATGCACCATACAAACAACATCAACTGAGGAATGGTTTCAAACATACGAAATCAAAAAAATTCCGTGAAGTTATTAAACCAGTACTAAACTTATCACATTATCTAACAACGAGAAGTAGAACAAAAAAAGGTGCAGGGATTAATCGGATACAAAAAAGGTATGATCCCAAACCTGCGAATTATGTATACTGGAATTCACCAAAAGAGTTAGTCGCTCGTTTACGACTATTGATATCCTCGAAATCAGCTGGACATACTGGACACGACAATGAAATAATTTCAATAATTGAAGAATTACGTGAGGAAAGTATAATATATTGAAACATTCAAGAAAATGATCATTTTGTACACGGAAACAAAGTGAAGCAGTCATTGTGAGAGGATGGACAATGGAATAAGTGATCTCAAACGACAAGTTGTCAATGAATTACATACACCGGCAAGACGTAATTTCACCAGAAGAACCACCACCCTCAAAGGTTTTGCAGATCTATGGCAAATTGATCTTGCCGAATTACAACCCTATGCTAAACATAATAAAGGATATAGATATGTCCTTGTAGTAATTGATTGCTACTCAAAATATCTATGGACAAAACCGATCAAAAATAAAACAGGTAGTGCTGTAACTGATGCAATGGAAGATGTGCTGAAAGAAGCCGACTATTCTCCGAAACATCTACAAAGCGATCAGGGAAAAGAGTTTTCCAACAATACTTTCTCATCTCTAATGGGTAAATATAAAATCAATCATTATTCAACATTCAGCACAATGAAGGCGGCCATAGCAGAAAGAGTAATTCGAACAATAAAGACGTGGCTTTATAGGGAATTTTCAGCGATGGGACACAACAAGTGGTTAGACATTCTTCCTATTATAACAAGAAAATATAACCATAAAGTGCATCGTACAACTGGTATAGATCCAATTAATGTTACACCAACAACAAAACTGAAATTTAAAGTTGCCAAAGTCATTCGAGGAAAACAAAAACTGCCCAAATTCCGAATGAATGACATTGTTCGTATAAGCAAGTACAAAAATATTTTCGAAAAAGGATATACTGCAAATTTCACAACTGAATTATTCAAAATCATTAAAATCAATAGGACATATCCCACAACGTATATAATTGAAGATATGGATAGCCAACCGATTAGAGGATGTTTTTATGAAGAAGAGTTATTGAAAAAGGAAAATCCTGACATTTATCTCGTCGAGAAGGTGCTGAATAGTAAAAAAGATAAACTATATGTGAAGTGGTTAGGTCTTCCCATTGAACACAATTCATGGATTGATAAACGTGACATGGTTTAAATATGTATTAACTTTAATAAAGTGGTGAAATTGATTTTGAGTTTTCATTTCAAGTAGACTGAATTGAAAAAATATTGTAGCGGTAAACGTTGCCCCAGCCAATCGCAACGTTCTGTGTATGCCAAACCAATTTAAATGCATACCCCATTCCCGCTTATATATTTTCAACTCACAACATTGATGACATTCCATTATCCTCAGAGCTAATCAGTATCATATTGAAAAGCGTGATCAAACTCTTTTCTCCACTTATCACGTACAGATGCTGCCGTATCGAAAAGTTTAGTGGACTCCTGAAGCTCCATCTCAGCTTGCACTTTCAAACAATGGGTGAACTCATTATTCTGTGTGATTTTGTTACGGAGTTTATCTGCATCTTCACACATTTTGATCAGTTCAACCTTTGTTGATGCAATCTTTGCATCGAGCTCCTGAAGAGCCACCTCGTCTATGCTGCTACTTTGAATATCGTCATCGCATTTGACGATGGTGGCCTTCGCTTTTACGATGCGGCATTTGGCTTTCTTCAACATGTCCCCACAGCACTGCAGTGGACCGAAAGAATGAAGCGATACATTTCCCAAATCACCCATCACTTTCTTTAAGGTGTCATCTACCTTCTTCTTACGGGGTTTCCGTACACCCTTAGTTATTTTCTTGGGTTTAGAAACAGTAGATGTACCCTTCCTCTTAGATTGTTTCGGTTTATGATCCACACTAAGAGGAGAGAGGAGTGGAGGGCATTCGGGTAGTGACAGCTGTGAAAGGGTTGGATCAGCACTTTCTGAAGATTCCGGTTTATCTGTCATCTTTAGATAAGCTTCGAAGTTGAAGTCATCGGTGGAATCTTGGGATGACAAGTGATATACCGGAATATTTTCAAAACCAAACTCACCATTTGTTGCACCTTCTTCAACAGATAAATTTGGTAGTGAGTTCATGATTATTTAGCTCGGAGGAATGTGTGATATCAATGGGATGTGGATAGAAATGGTGCTGATGTTGATGCGACTTCACGTTTTATACAATCAAGTCGCATGGTACATGCGCACATGAACATGACAACAAACCACCGTAAAAGGAGAGGGGGTGAATATCCCATGAGTTAACTCTACAAATTTCATAGTAATGGGAAGTGTTGAGAACACACAGTATTCTTCCAACCGATGTCTTCTCCAGATGTGTATATAGTTCTATGTCACCTACATAAGCTTTGCCCAATTAACTATAAATATGGAAATCATTTCGTAACATAATGCGAAGGTGTGATTTAGAACAAAATGATCAAAGTGAGTCATAGTTCTGATTTACACCTACGTATTGCATATAATCATAGTGACGAATATTATTCCCAATAGAAAGTGTGAGTTCTTTTCTGTAGCCTTGAAAAAGGCTGTTTTGCTCCAAAGAGCCAAGGGGAATTGGGTGAAGACTGATTAGCTTGAGTCTTCACCGACATTGCCAACATTCCTAGCATAGAATGCCCTAGCCCGCTCCTTCGTCTCCGCCCACACACGGTTAAACTCTGTAGCATCTCCGATATCATTGTCATCATCGGACCCATGCTCTTCTGCTGAGTGCCGCGGTGGCGCTGTGGTAGTTGGGATCTCCTGTGCTGTTGCTGAAGACATGTTGAATTGTTGAATGATACTTTGAGTAGGTTGTTACCGTATTTATAGTGATCGGAGTGGGGATATGTGATGGAAATGATGGTACACATCTACTGTGTTAGAATCCGCCGAGTACTGCTACTAAGATTTCAAAAAGTGATTGAAAATTTTTTTTCAATCATTTTTCCAGTAGAATTCAACATTTTAAACCTTTTAGGTGGTATGAAATTTTCTGATAGAACTCACCATTTCGGTTATATGAAATATTTCAGAAATTCCAATAATTATTTTCAAAAACACTCTAAAAAATATTTTCAAATATTTTTTCCTATAGAATTTAACATTTCCAATCATTTATCTAGTATGCAATTTTTTGATAAAACTCTTCCTAACGCGAATATAAAACATTCAAAAAAATTTAAATAAATATTCAGTGACGCCTATGGATTTCACGTTATCGGATGTTACTACTACCTGCTATTGAGTGCTTTGTGAAGGATAATTTCATATTCAAGATGCACTCGGTCAGAAACAGGTAGGCAGGCGATACTCCTTAGACAATTCTTTCAGGTTTTAGTTGTAATTTGAACTTTGCTACGGTTTGTTTATTGAGAATAATGGCTAGTTTAAACTTATCACAAATGGAAATGGATTCCAATGTTGAGTCTATTCTTGTGGAAAAATCAGTACCGGATGTTTTGTCACCCTTCAAATCTCCCATATCGTCGAAAATTAAAAGTAAGCAGCCATCAAAATTGAATAAATTTAAACGCGTGATAGAAAAAAATAGCCCATACTCTCAAAACGCATGGAAAAAACCATGGTATCAATTGGATTGGAATGTTCCGGGCTCTGGTACGTCTAAAGGTAGTGGAAATGCCACAAACTGCGAAGAAGAAGAAATAGTTGAGTTGATTGATCAGACTAAGAGAATGTTTTTGTATTCGAGGGAGTCAAAACAAAGAGTGACACAAATGAAAGAAAAATTGGAAGCGCTGAACATCGAAAGAGAAATTGTGAGAAAGAGAGAGCAGGAAACTAGAAAAAAATATGCAAACTTTTTTTCAGGAGAATAATTGATTAAGGAAAGTCCTATTGGAGTACATAATATTAATTGGACGTTGTACACAGTGACTAGCGATGTAGAGGGGCTATTCACGGACTTTCCTTGATTAATTGAATTGAATTGTTTACAAAATCGAAATAATTTAAACTTCCATTTTTTTTCTCTAAAAACACCAATAACTCGAAAACTGAATGAGATATCATAAAATTGTATATGAGCAGTTTTATTGCTCTACAAAAAGTTCACATAACATTTTTTCATATCTTGAAAAATAAGCAGAATATTGACTGTATATAAGCAGTTGGGACCCAAGATAGTACCTTGTGGAACTTCAAAAAAGTAAAATTTCAAATTTAACATTTCTATGATCACCTCATAAAAGTCTACAAAAAAATGTCAATGATTTTTTTTGTAATGTCAATAGTTTGGGAAATATTTAACAAAAACGAAAAAATTTTAAACTTGGACTTTTTTTTCTAAAAACACTAATAACTCGAAAACTGAACAAGGTCAAAGGTCATCAAATTAAAAAAAACACGGAATAGACTTCCTATTATTCACCTCCCAACCATTATAATAGGAAGTCGATTCTGTGGGCCTCCACACAAACTAACACATCGGTCTATTATGGTTGCCAATAAAAGTCCAAAATATCTTCTAGCCTTTATATCATTCGCCAAGATGTATACAACTAGCATTACGTTAGACATCCAATATTTTAATATTGAAAACTGAAGACTATTACCATCTGGTGCCAAATACCGCAACACTGATACGAGTGTTCATTTTAACGTTTGAAAACTGAAGACCAGTTCCATCTGGTGGCAAATACTCCAACACAGCTGTGAGAGTATGGACAGTCACATCCATTTTGTTAGAGCATTGGCGTAGCGGTGGGTTGAATTTCTGAATTGTTTCATATTAACGAAATAGTTAGTTTTATTAGAAAATTTCATACCAGATAAAAGGTTTGAAATATTCAATTATACTGAAAAAATGATTGGAAAAATTTTTTCAAACACTTTTTGAAATCTAAGTAGTAGTACTCAGCGGATTCTAGCACAGTAGGTGTGTACCGCCGGTTCCGTTTCCCCCACCACGACCTTGTACATTTCTACCATTAAGTGGTGAAAATGTGTGTGTGTGTTCTTTTTGTGGCCCTGAAAAGGGCCGTTGGGGTGCTCCGGAGAGCTGGGTGTCATCCCGCATATTTATGCGCGACGACCACGGAATGGGCTTAGATGACATCGTCATCGTCTGATGACACCACGATGATGGTGTCATCGTCAGAGTCATCGTCCACCAACATGTGGACCTCCTCTTCAGAGTCTTCGTCCACCAGGACGTGCAGGTCCTCGATGCCGACATGCACGACCTCCTCCTCAGGGTCTTCGTCCACCAGCAGGTGCAAGTCCTCGATGCCGTAATGCACGACCTCCTCCTGGTGGTCGACCACCGCTTCATCCTCCGATGAATCGGATGAAAACAGGTCCTCCCAGTAAAGCGGTTGAACGTCCATCTCATCCTCTGATGATGGCGATGACGGCGATGGATAATCCCAAATATCCGTGGAGTCGCTCACCTCATTTACTTGGATAGGGCCTCTGGAAGGTCTATACCAGTGACCCCTTTCCCCCTCGTACACGACATTCTCCTGGAGAGGAAGAAAATCCAGAACTTCATCATCTTCAAATGCCCAGATGCGTCTCGGAGATGAGGTGGAGTCTGGGAAAGACATCTTGGAAGACTGATACTATAATATGAGCTGGCATTGAATTTATAGTAGTTCAGAGGAAGAGAAAGGTGGGAGAGAAGGGTGGGAAAGAAGGGTGGGAGAGAAGGGTGGGAGAGAAGGGTGGGGCTTTGAAGAGTGTGTGATAGGAGAAATACACAATATGATATTTTATCAAAGGGTTAAAATAATAAATAGAGTCAAAGATTATTTACATACTCATTGATTAACATAAGTATGAAAGACAATAATTAGAATAAAGTGATGAACAATGCCCCAACCACGCATTGCACAATGTGTACCTACCAACAAATTGAATGTACACTCCTTTTTTTTCACTTATTCTTTTTTTATTACTAACACCTAATTTAATATATATAACTTGAATTAAAATACAATTGAGATAAAGTGATAGGCAATGCCCCAACATCGCATTGCCCAATGTGTACCACCCAACAAATTTAATGTACACTCCTTTGTCACTTGATCTTTTTTTTATTAACAATAACTAATTCTACACATGCAACTTATATTTAAATTAATTTTTACAACACTTACAAATAACTTAACCTATACAAAATATCTTACATCTAACTATTTCTAAGTCGTTGGAGGGTTGCCATCATCCTCTCCGTCAATGCCGTCACCTGAGCTCTGGCCGTCTCCAACCTGGTGAAGCGTTCGGCCTCCAGGATGGCTTCCTGACGGTCACGCTCAGTCAGCTCAGCCAGCTGACGGGCAATTTCCGCCCGCGCTACTTGGCTCAGCTGGAAGTCGCGCTGAGCCTCGGCTATCACACCCATCAGCTTGTCCACATCCGTTTCCAACGTGGGAGCGATGGCCTCCAAGGCGACGTCGGCGACGGGATCGATGATGGCAACTACCTCCACGATAGGGGCTGGTGGAGGTACAGCGGGCGCTGGTGGTACGACATCAACGCTGATGATTTGCACAACAGCACGTGGTGGTACAACTTCTGCGACTCGCGGTAAGTCGACGACTGTCGGCTCCACGGTTACAACTATAGGTGCAACCTCTTGAACACGTTCAATAGGTGCCACTACAGTTGCAACAGGAGTCACAACAGGGACCGCAGCTCTTGAGGATGATGGCCATCCTGCTTGATACGGGTTGGTTTGATCGCATCTCTTCCGATATGCGGAAATAGCACCAACCCTACTGCTTTTGCCCGATTGCTTCCGCGATGACGATTTCACGCCGCTACCACTTGGTCGTGGTGGTGTCAGCTCGAACTCATCCTCGCTATCCACAATCTCAATCGGCTTACATATCATTGACGATTTTGCCCTCATTTTACGTTTCTGTTTGGGAGCAACAACGTCAACGGAATCGCTTTGTCGCTTACGTTCACTCCCACCTTGCTCCTGTGAAACCATCGGCGTCAACGGCTCAGGGATCTCCATGTCCTCCTTAAGGCTCTCCAGGGCGTTGGTGAAGTCCGCTTCGTTGATGTCCGAGTGATATGGTCCTGGTGAAGGCGGCGGAGATGGTCCTTGAGGCCTATTTTCGTCGACCAGGACATTGGTCAATGCTGCGAACATCAACAGGTTGGTCGCCGGTGGAGCTGGAGCCATCGCTGTACATTGAAAAAAAAATTAAACAAAATAATGAATATAAGATAGTGTACTCACCAATTAGAATTGAAGATATGGAACTTGGACGAGAAACTGCTGCTGGTGCTGGTGGTGTTGGCTTGGAGAACTCGAAGTCAACTGAAGAATATTCAGAGGAACTCTCCTTTTAAGCCATCGGCCCACCTCCCACTCTACCCCCTCCCTCTCGAAACGCTACTTCGACCATTGCGCACATCCCTCCCCTGGTACCATCTGAATCAAACCCATCATAACCCCACCCGCATTTCAACAACGCTAAGTATTACAAAAAATACATGTACTTAGTGGAGTGAGTTGAAATAAGGGAGTTTGGCATGCATGACAATGGTGAGTTGGAGTATCAGCATACTCAACAGTTGTATGTGAATGGTGATTAGCATACAACCCACCATTGTCATTCATACCACAGTACCGTAAATAGCACATGTGGCAGACGAAGAATTGGCCTTCATCACCGGTATCAATTGCAACGAAGGCTAATGTGCAACAATACAAATTAGTTGCAAAATTGTTCAACGTCTCCGACATGTTGATAGGTATGGTACGACTTATGATGGAGTCGAAGTCGCTGGCAGAATCCACCTCAACCCCTTCATCGACGTCATCATCTTCGCTGTCCTCGTCGACGGCATCCATCTCAGGGTCCTCCGGCTCCACCAGTTCCACCAAGTCCTCGAACACCAGCTGGTCCACCATTTCCTCCAGCTCATGGACCGCTGGTACTTCCACCTCTAGGTCGTCTTCCCACTCCTCCTCGAAGTTGTTGACGTCCATGTGGGACAGGCTCGTCAGGACTTCCATATAATTCTCCATCGCTCACATAGGTATCAATAAATTATAATAAATATGAAATATACAACACAATATTCGAATTATGAGATTCGAATGAAGTATTCAGTGACCTGCCCGTCTTTTATATCTTCCATTCAGAGTAGGGGGGATACCACCACCATAACTCTTCTGCATAAGAGTATAGAGCTCTCGTGTCTCCCAAACAGTGTTAGCGAGAAGATCAGTGTATGTGAATGTGTAAGTAACATTATGGTATTGAAATACAAATAACTTTAGTATGACAAAATTTATTCTATATATTTTTATGATAATACAAATTCATTTTTCAAACAGCTGGGTCTGGATCACTGCCTGGAGACCAATTTACAGCTGGATCTGGATCACTGCCTGGAGCCCAAAGTTTTGGTCTATGTGTGAGCCAAATATCAGGATGTTTCCTCTCCAAATCGACTAACCTCTGATGTTTCTTCTCTAATACAGCTAACCTCTTTTCCAAATCATCATATTTTTGCATCATTGCAGATGTAACTTCAAAATCCTCTTTCATCAGATTGCATTTATGATCGAGGTCACTAGTCAACTCTGTTATTTTTCGTGTAATTGTAGCTGTGATATCCCATACTTTGATATCCACATCACTTTTTAGATTACTATATTTGCGATCTAGATCATCAGTGACCTCCTCTATTTTTTCATTGAATGCTAGACGGGCACCAGGTACAATCTTAGCCGTTGTGGCAAGTATGGCAGCCTGCAAGGCTTTGAGGACACGTGCCTTCGTCTCCTTGATTTGTTCATTGAGATATAATTGGGTTACACAATCACTCTCATCTATCGGTTCACCAACATTTTTCAGTCTTTTACCTTGCACATCATATTGGTCATCAGGTGAAAGCTTGAATCCTATACCTTGGGGACCTTGAGAACCTTGAAGAACTCGAACTTTAACAGCACCCCATTTTCGTGTACGACCGAATTTATCGATAGCCTTAGACATCTTTCTCCCACCTTGATATCTTTCATACTGATGATTTTAAAACAATCATTTGTATATATCTCTGTGTAGGTATGTTGATATCTCAAATGAAACAAAAGGAATTCAGAAAAACATGTTTATTCAAAAAAATATATTTGGTAACAAGACATAAACTAACATTGACTAGTATAATTTGACTTTTATACAATAAGAGTACTATATAATATATTCGGTACAGGACAAGACATCAGCTAAAATTGACTAGTACAATTTTATTTTTATATAATAAGCGTAATCACATATGAAATACAAATAAATAAGTATAGTGGTGGTGAATTTTCCATTTTGAATGATATTTCATTTATTCAATTCAGCTGTTAATAAATGAAGTAATTGATCTAAAGGACTCTCTTGGGAAAAAGATTGAATAATATTGGAAACCCAACGAATATTCTCTTCTGGGTCATTCTGGTAGAATTCTATATCGCTATGACCCCAAGGAAGAGTTTGTGTCGTATTGGGAATGATGAACCGTTTATCATCATGGTACGACAATGCAACTTTGTTTTTCAATTCAGTATACATGTCGTGCAATATGCTTCTAAACGAGTTCATCTTCCTAAATATTAAACCACCCTGTTCGACAATTTTCTTATAATCTTCACATGTCAATTCATTCTTTATGACGGATCTTTTGACACCTTTTGCTTTCTTGAATTCACTACCTACAGACTGAACATAATATGCTTTAGCACCGGTACCATAAAAGCTAATTATGGGATCATTCGGAAATTCATCTTTGAAATTACCCAGAATTGACTTTGTAATGGGAATATTGAATTGGTTTCCTAATTTGTAATTGGAAGTATCAAACTCACCTATATTGCTGGTAATGAATTCATAAAAATTATCAGTATTTACTTTCAAAATTAAAGAATCCGTGTCAGTGTAGAGTAAGGTAGCATTTTCTGCATAATGACGTTTAATACATCCGTAGAAGAAGTTGTACATAACTGTTTTGGATAATTCTAGAATACAGAATCCCAAATATAGTGGTTTATCGTACAATACATTAACTTTGCCCAATTGAATAGCAACGAAATTTTCGGAAAAAATTGAACAGCTTTTGAAATTAGGACGTGATATTAGGGTGCTAGCACCCATTTTCCTCTTGATGCTTTCCCAATGCGTCACCAATCTAACATCTATTCTGTTATCAACGTTTTCCATCGTTTTTCCATAAACTGCATTATTCATGAGTTTATAGAAATCTTTTTCAGCTTTGTTGTTAGAGCGATTGCGCATTTCAGTGTTCAAATCAATATAAGGTTTCATCCAACATGACTGCTTGAATTTCAGCACTCTATGTGTATTCATGACAATAAGACCATTGGCCACAGCCTGCTGTAAGTTTTTATAATGTACAATATATTTTCTCTTGTCATTTAAATTTGGAATTAATTTAGGAATTTTCGATTTGGAATGTGGAGGTATTAAACTTTCAACGAGAAAAGGGAGATCAGCATGTTTGTCATGTAATTCTTGAGGATAATGAATATCCACTTCGAGAACATAACCGTATGGACTATCAGATGCCACAGCCATTACGTCCAAATTGAAAATGTCATTGGGTGTTAGCCAAGCAAAATCATTGGTGGGTAATGGTTGTGACATACTGTGACCATATAAGTTGGTGGCATCTAAATATGATATGAATGATGAAGGTTCATTGGGGTTATAATCGGGTAAAAATTTATTATTAGCAATATGCTTCCTTCCACTACACTGACTTATTCCACCACGTATTCCTTTCTTGAAAAAATGTATCATGTCAATGTCTGTCAATAATTCCAATTCAATATTTGTATACTTTAGCATTGCATCCCATGATAATCCGGGTGCTGTATAATACTGTGCCGGATCTAATTTATATTTCTCTAAACATATGTTTCTAAAATTCTCAAATATGTCACATAATAGAAGCACATCAGACTTCAAATATAAATCCGAGTATTCTCCCAAACTCTTACACTCGAATAAATGCCAAACACGTTTCGCTCTCATATAATCCTTATCTGATATATGCTCTCCGTTAAGATTGTCATAAAACTGATTTTTTGTGGGGAGAGTTGGATGATTCAACTTGTCAATATGATCAACAAAGTTATATGGAAAAACACCTTTCTGTCTCATCAAATTGAATTTGTTAATTTGTGGAAAATGTTTATGCATCTCAATACACTGATCGGATGTTAAGTTAGCACCTAAGTTCTGCAAAGAATTCGACATGAATTTAAAACTGTCTATGAATCTCATTTTCAAATAATTCTTTTTCTCTTTTCTATCTTTGTCAGTGTATGAGTGAGTAAATAAATGCTTGGTGAAAGATATGTATTTTTCCTTAGTTTGTGGGATAACATCCACTTTGTCTTTGTTTCTATACAGTTCTTTTATGAACAAATGACAATCATATCCACTCAGGTTATGGAAAATTATCGGAACAAAATTAGGTAGTTTGAAATTCAAGTTACATACAGAATGTGCGGCAGGTGATCTTTTTTTTCCAGTGAGATGACAATGGTCTCTCACTTTCACATCACCACCCGAGAATGGTTTATCACATATACCACAAAATTGAGTAGAAGAAAACTCTTTTTCTTCCGAGGGGGTTTGTGCAGCCATAGGAATTGGATACCTCAAATGATTGTGATAAATATTCCTTAAATCATCTTCAAGTTTTGTAACAAATTTCTCGGCTGCATCCTCACCCCTATATGTCACAAATTTAGTTAATTTATCATTGTATGAACATTTTATCGAATAAGCAAATGAATAAGGTTCATGTTTGTATGTTTTGTTCGAGTATGAGTGTTTAGGGTTGGGTTGACTAGTTTGAATGGGTTTGAGAACTGATTCAAAGTCGGCATAAACTAAAAATGGCACCTTCAGCTGTTTCTCAAAATTTTCAAACATAAGTGTATTCCCCGGTAACATTTTACCATATTTGTTGATTCTGAACTTGACTGATGGTGTTGTAGTGCTCAAGTGATTACAGTCATGCAACTGATGACGTAACAATAATCGCTCATGAGAGAAATACAATAAACATCCATCACAAAAATATTTTTTATGCTCATGCGCAGATAGTTGACTTGAAACTAATCTAGAAAGGTCTTTAATCCAACAATAATGACTATTGCCAGAATCATCTGTTATAAGTAACAAATTGACATGTCTTCTGAGTCTTCTCTGTGAGTAACGCAACGGACCAACCGCTTCATATTTCATTTTACCCTTATCAAGTTTTGACTCTAACCCATAAACATTTATTGAAATATCATTTATGTCTTCAAACTTTTTTATAGCTTGAAGTTTAACTGGAAAATCCATACCTGTTACATTCAAGACATTGGAATAGTGGGGGTATGAGGAAACTTCTGACACTCTACCATTCGCAGGAAACAATGCAGATGTGATGGCCCATGCAAAACAATGTTGATCTTCATTGCGAATATTCACAACACCTTTTCTTGTCTCAATGAATTCGGGCAGCTTCACATACGAACATCCGCTGAGTGGACTATACTTGTTGATGTTCACTTCGAGGAACATAACTTTTTCACAACTCCATCCTGAAACATAAACATAATTTAATATTCATGTAATTAGAAGGAAACCTTAAACATACCTGAATCACGTTCTTCAAATTCCGTAGTCTGAGCAATGATGACATCACGGAATCCATCGAATAATGCACCCAAATCCGTAGACTGATCCACAATTTTATTTTGTGAGTTGAATGACTTGGTATCACTCAAATCCCGTGTTTGGACAATGTAGCTGCCAAATACTTCCATATTCACTTTAAAGATCTTGTGAACCTTTATTGCCTCTTCAAGTAATCCAATAACTTTTTCTCTGATCTCACTGAAGAATGGCATATATTCAGTGTAAACATTTGGACTTTCCACGCGATAGCTCACAATTCTACACTTGAAAGCATTCCTTATAATTTGTATGCCATCACTCACTTGAACACATGCATTGTTCTTGTGCTGGAGAGTTCTTTTGTGAGAACTAACTTGGGAAGCAGGAATTGACACATTACAACAATTGCATGTGTACATTGGTGTCGATGCTGCCGCATCTAACTTAATCCTTTTCACAGAAGGGCCACCTTGGCAACTTTGGAGTTGATGCCGACGGAGATTATCACTACGAGTGAACGATTTACCACATCCACAGGAATACATTTTCTCGATGTCTCTTCAGCACAAAACTCAATGAAATACTGATTTCACAATCATTCTCACCACCTTTAAATATTATTTCGATGAGTGGAAGAGAGGGTAAACAAATTCTCTCTGCATCGACTACTCATGCAACGTCACAGAGCCCTCCCCACCAGTTAACGCATCCAACAGCATATCAATACAGAGAGGACGGAGAGTTAATAGTAGTCGCTACATCGCCTCAGCGTATGGGTGTGTGACGTCAGCGGATCCACCGTGTCGGGAGCGAGGGTCTGACACACATCAGTGGATCGTCGTGCGCTTAGCGCTGACGTCACGCGACCTCTCCCCCCACCACCATCGCAAGGTATACATCACGGGAGAGGAATCAGAGCTCACATATCGGGCTGGATCTCCGTGGTGTGCGGACGTGTACCGTCTCCATACTTCGGTATAGATTTTCATGTGCACTCTACAAGGATCATACACAGTACCTGAGTAGGTAGACATGAAGGTCATGCAAGACATGGAGAAAAAAAAAATATGTGTACTTACAAAAAGTACTTGTCCGTGTATGAAAAAAATTTCAAGTCATCTCAAGGTCAAACACAAACCCTGAACACCTCTCCCAACAATATAAATCAAGGTCAAACACAAAATTTCAAAGGCATCTCTAGGGCATGCCAAGGTCATAGACCTACACAAAGGTACCTATGCACCAAGGTCATCCCTGAAGGTCACCACAAGGTCAACGATGACGTCATAGTGGTGGGGGGAGGCCCAGAACCGGCTCAAATCTCCTACTCACTGTGACCATTTCAGACATATTGTGTGTGCCCTTCGAAATCCTTGCAGTGACAAAGTACGTGTACTGATGTAAAGAAGCATTTGAAAATTCTAATCATTTTTATTTTTATTACATTGATATTATGGAATTCTTGTATTGTTGTCAAATTGTGTGCCAAATTTAAGATTATTCAGAGGATTGGAAGTGGGTGGAAATTGAGTTTAGAATTTCTCATTATTATTATAATCAATAAAACATTAATATAATAAAATTCTTATATTATCGTCGGCCCTTGGTAAGTATGGCAAATTTTAAAATTTTTGGATGATTAGAAGTGGGTGGATATTGAATAAAAAATTCACGTCATTATCATTATTATCATTATCATTAAACTTTTATAATGAAGTCCTTTTATTGCCATCGGTTTATGTATTTCAGATCATACGGACGATTGATCAAATTCAATAATTCTCATCATTATTATTATTATTAGGTGCGTTATTATCATAAAATTCTTGTATTATCGTTTTTTTTTTTTAAATTTAGATAATTCGGAGGATTAATAAAGGGTGAAAGTTGAATTTGAAATTCCAATTATCATTATTATCATTATTTTTATTACATTAATAGTAGGAAATTCTTGTATTATCGTCAGTCCTTGATATGTGGCCAAATTTCAGATTATGATAATTGGAAGTATGGGTGAAAATAGAATTTAAAAATTCATTATTATTATTATTAGTGGAATCGAGTTTCTTCAGGAAAATCGCATGTATGGAGGAACTTAAAAACAAAAACCTTATCTGAATAAAAATTTTGATAAAATTAGATAGATTTGATACTGCTACCAACTAATACTACTCACTTTTTCTTTTGAAAAATCACGGATTCTGTCCTGTTTTTGAAACCAGAAAATACGAAATTGACCTAAATAATATGTCAGATCGTCAGTATTTCAAAGCCAAACAACCTGAAGTGTATGAAAATTGAGTTGCGAAATTTGAGTTAACAATTTTTACTATTCTCAATTTGTCCTCACCTCTTCAGTGGGGGACTTGAGTTTTCAACAATTTCTTCAGAATCTGTACCTAGCGCTGTTTCAGTGGAACCAGTTGACGATTTTTTCTTGCTGAAATCGTTCAATCTGAAAGTATGTAATATATTGTTTTTTTTTTAATACAAATCTCTGTTATTATTTGAAATAACTCATGGAAAATAACAATTCTGACGGCTGATAATAATTACCCTGAAGCTGAAGCAGCTGAATTTCTTGTGATAAATCATTCATCAAATAATAAAGGAAGAACCCCTTTCTTCAAAAATATTCTTCCACTTGGGTTAATCACGAATGCTGCGTCTTTGAAATAAATGGAACAAATCCTAACAGACTTTGGAACACATTCAGTTGAACATTTCATCCCTAACTCTTTCAACCAAGCCTCTTTTACTGTGACATCAGCTGGAAACCTAAAGATAAATCAAAATTTGAATAGACATTTCTTGGACTTTTTGGTAACCTTTTTGTTTTAATGCATCATCCAAAAAACTAATGAAGTTAATTGTCCCGCTAGGTAACTATTTCATTCTCTCCACATGTGAAAGTTTGAATTCACGTATTAATTTCATTTTATTCGGCGAAAACAGATTGATACCCACTGTAACGCCTATGGTACTTACGAATGCAATCTGATATTCGGGTTCGAACACATGGATTGTTTGCAAACCCAACAAGATTGCACCATTATGATTTTCTTACTATTGTACTGCCACTATATATCACGAATGAGTTCAAAAACCACTATTTCAGCAATAATCCCACAAAACATGACAATGACAATGACAGAACTGTCAGAAGTTTGCTTTATGGAAGACATAAACATTGATATTCGACAGCGTTGACAAACGTCCAGATACAATAATTTCTTCATAACCATTTGAAGACGCAAGTAATGATTTTTTTCGATAGTTTGGATTTTTAAACTTGCAAGTAATACAGGTTTGAGTTGCGTGATGATGTCACCATCACCATTCTTCATTCTTCGATTGTAATCGAATGGAATACGTATTGTGACACAATTTTGTCTATGATAAAGATTTATTATCTACGCGATGTGACAACGCCCAACTCAATATCACGACTACAGATTGTGGCCATACACGACTTCAAACCAGGATGTAAACAGCTTGGTCCAGTACAATACTTTATAGGTTCATGGAACGAACAGACGAGGTGAGTACATTTCAGAATTTCTTATGAGAGGAAGCCTCGTTGTTATGAATAAATGGAAGGGCAATAACTAAGGCCACTCCAATATAATGGAGGTCATAAAAATCGACACATCTTAGGAGCCATCGGACAAAATTACTCCAACCTACTCCTTTGATGGACCATACACCACCATCATACAAGATGGGGAAGTCTCATCAAAGGCCATACCAATGTTGTCAAGAGGCTCTTCGACAAGCAATGGAGTAGGGGCTGGAAGGCAATACATTATTATAAGCATCGGTACTCAAACCCCTTCCAAGCTGAGGTAATGGCTTTTTCTGTTTGAACGAGAAAGATAAGAAGGGCCCCTCGAAACCAACCCATAGTAAGTTTCTCCGACAGTCAGGTAGTAAAAAAGGTTTTCATCCAAACTCGTTCTAACAACTCACAAAAACCTTAAAGTCTTAGGAGCACAGAACAAGGTGAAACTTGTTAAAAAATTAGATTTCTCGTTTGGCTTTGCTTTTTGTAAGTGTATTTATTGGTTGAGGATGACCAGTTTGACAGTACTTGACTCTCATCAGTGCCAGATGAAGCCGAACAACATTGAAGTCGTTTTTATCCTAAATAAATTTTGAGCTCGCTGTTTAATATTTTATCACGAGTCGAGAATTTGAAGTCAAAAGGTTCATCCAGTATCAAGATAATTATGTTTGAAATCGCATTACAATTTTTTATACCAAAATTATCTAATATCTTGTTGATTGATGGACTGTGACTGTGATCAATCGGGATTTTGTAGATAAGTGTATGAACTTGTTACAGATCTAAATACAGATACTGATAATTCCACTCACTCTATGAAACTCCCATCTCCTGCGATATCAATACCAATCAAAACGGCGTGCACTGATAGTACATAGTTCCTTTCTTTCGATTCGGTAAGACCACATAGTCATGGGCAACCACGAATCCAAACAACAATGGAGAATGCTAGAGCATTGTTCATGTAAACATAAGGTAAGGCAACGCAAGAACGGAAGAAAGTTAAACTATTGGAATCGTGTTGACACGTTCATGATAAAATACAAGGTAACGTATGAAACGTAACGTAAAATGTAAAAGTTGGCCAACTTTTATTAACTTTCTGCATTGCGTTCTTACCTCTAGCCAATCAGAGGGCTTTTGAAAACGATCTATTCAGAGTGAAGACGACTCGTGTAGATCGTAATAACCAGAACATCCACATTGGCATTGGTCGAGCTTTCACTTCAGTCACCGGGTGTCCGCGGAAAGTGACTTCTTTGTTTTTGAAGATAACAGAATGACATTTGGAGGATCTGCATAAGACATAAAATTGCATCTTTCGACAAGTCACTCAACTTAATGTAACTTGCAGTTTTACCAGAAGTGGTATAAACTTTCGATTTTCAAACGAGACATCCGGTATATTTTTACTTCTATTGTCTCCATATGCCGACTTCAATCTCGGGGGTCCGCCTTCAATCTCGGACTCCCGAATTTAATCTCGGACCCCCGACTTTAATCTCGGACCTCCGATTTTATTCTCGGACCCCCGACTTTATTCTCGGACCCTCGACTTTAATCTTCGACCCCCGATTTTAATATCGGACCCACGACTATAATCTCGGGGGTACGACTTTAATCTCAGACCCCCAACTTTAATATCGGACCCACGACTTTAATCTCATGGTTCCGACTTTAATCTCGGACCCCCGACTTCAATCTCGGGGGTCCGACTTTAATCTCGAACCCCCGACTTTATTCTCGGACTCCCGACTTCAATCTCGGGGGTCCCACTTTAATCTCGGACCTTCGACTTTAATATCGGACCCCCGACTTCCATCTCGGACCCCCGATTTTATTCTCGGACCTCCGACTTCAATCTCGGACCCCCGACTTTAATCTCGGGGGTCCGATTTTAATCTCGTACCCCCGACTTTAATCTCGGGGGTCCGACTTTTATCTCGGACCCCCGACTTTAATCTCGGACCCCCGACTTCAATCTCGGGCCTCCGACTTTAATCTCGGGGGTCCGACTTTAATCTTGGACCCCGGACTCTAATCTCGGACCCTCGACTTTAATCTCTTACCTCCAATTTTATTCTTGGACCCCCGACTCTATTCTTGGACTCCTAACTTTAATCTCGGACCCCTTTGGGTACACTCTCTTCGAGAGTTTATGAGGACGTATTATTATTATAACTTGAGAGAATACAATCTATTTAAATATTTTTTTTGGTTATATCTAACAGAAAACAACTATTTCCCTAGCTAAGGCCACGCTGGACATTGAACTACATCTGATAGATATTGCGAAAAGTACCTATCTTGCAAATTTTCACTTTCCGACTTTTTCTTTCAAGTTATATATTATGATCATTTCACAATATGTATCAGTTGTAGTCCGATGTCCAGCGTGGCTTTTGCCAGGAAAGTAGTTGTTTTCTGTTAGATATAAAAATGCTTAATTTTTATCGTAGGTTTTCTACATTTCCAGAGGAGTCATTTTGTTTCAGTTATTAGTTTGAAATATTTATCTTTTCGATAATGTATCTATTATTGCATGGGACAAATAATGTTGAATTTGGTGTATCTAATTAATATATGTGTTTGTAAATCACACATGGGGGCGCTTCAACATTTCAAAAGTTTACTTCTGTAGCGTTTCAATAAATGTGACATTCATTCTTTCTAAACCATTTCACTACAGTTAAACTCATTATTGAAGAGCACTGGAGATGAAATGATTAAAATTCGAAACGTTGCATCGGTCGGAAAGTATTAGTCCCTACAAACTATCTGAACACATCAATGTAACTATTATCTTCCAGGCTGAGATTAAAGTCGGGTGTCTGAGATTAAAGTCGGACCCCCGAGAATAAAGTCGGGGGTCCGAGATTGAAGTCGGACCCCCGAGATTAAAGTCAGAGGTCCGAGATTGAAGTCGGGGGTCCGAGATTAAAGTCGGACCCTCGAGACTGAAGTCGTGGGTCCGAGATTAAAGTCGGGGTCCGAGATTAAAGTCGGACCCCCGAGATTAAAATCGGACCCCCGAGATTAAAGTCAGAGGTCCGAGGTTGAAGTCGGGGGTCTGAGATTGAAGTCAGACCCCCGAAATTAAAGTTAGAGGTCCGAAATTGAAGTCGGGGGTCCGAGATTAAAGTCGGACCCCCAAAATTAAAGTCAGAGGTCCGAGATTAAAGTCGGGGGTCAGAGATTAAAGTCGGACCCCCGAGATTAAAATCTGGGATCCGAGATTAAAGTCGGGGGTCCGAGATTAAAGTCGGGGGTCTGAGATTGAAGTCGGGGGTCTGAGATTAAAGTCGGCCATCCGAGATTAAAGTAGGGAGTCCGAGATTAAAGTCGGGGGTCCGAGATTGAAGTCGGGGGTCCGAAAATTAGTGATATGAATGTAATCATAGCACTGTAACGAAACCATTGTCCTTTTGCTGTTATCGATTGTTATTTACAGTGATTGTTTATTCTTATATTACTCTCTTTAATTTTGTCGGTTGTTTGCGTCGTCCACATTTTGCAAATGAAATGCGTCGCGTACGATGCACTATGTCGATAATAAGAGCTAGGCAATTTTCTTGCCGTCCGTGCGGTATTGGTGGTTGCATAACCTAAGTGTCATAATTCGCAAATAGACTTCGTTGTCGTGAATCGAATACATTTCGTTGGGAAGGATTACCAAAAAACCCTATCCACTATTTTTTTGTGATTTCGTTTATTTTATGCGAGGTGAAAATCGGGTTTGTTAAAAATGCACTTCCTTCCTTGTCTATGATGTGTGTCGTGTCTTTGAGATAAAAGTTCTATTGTTAATCTGTGGAAAGAAAATGACGTGTGGTCTTTTTCTGTTCATTCTGTAAAATGTATATGAGTTTATGTACTGTTTCTTTATCTACGATCATCGAAAAATTGAATATAGAAAACTAGAAAATTGCGTATTGGTTGCATATTGGTCGACAAATCAGTGTATTGCTAAAAGGTACAAGGAGTAAAAATTGCCAATCCTGCGAGAGAAAATGGCAGGAGTTGGAAGAGGATATTTTATTGAACCACTGAATGGGGTGAACTGTAATAATTGGAAATTTCGAATGGAACTTACACTTTCAGAAAATAATGTAGAAGACTGTGTCACTACAGCCGTGGACACAAGTAAACCAGACGAAGTGAAAAAGGACTAACAAGCAAAATGCTTGATTGTTCAGTGTGTTCCTGATTCCCAAATCTAAAGTAAGAGTGCCCTAAAAACGTGGAACAACTTGAAGGAGAAATATGAGAAAAAAGGATTACCTGGTCAACTACTTCTGAAAAAGAAAAGTCTGTCCCCATCTTTTGATAATTTAGTAACAGTTTTAGAAAATGTTCCAAATTCAAAATATGAGAACTTAAATTTCAAATTGTTAGCTGGCAAAATGACACGCTTTCCATTTTCTAGTCGAATTGAAAGCAACAGATTATTAGAGATAAGAGATTTGTGGACCAATCACTCCTTTAACATACGATGGTTTCAAATATTTTATAACATTTATTGATAATTTCTCCAATTTTTGTGTCGTATCATTAATTAAAAATAAGAGCAATGTTTGTCAAAAAGTCAAGAAGTATATCAGTATGATTCAAAACGAATTTAATAACCGAGTATCAAAGCTTAAATGCGATAATGGAAGTGAATATATTTCAAACAATGTCATTGATTATTGCAAAAATAATGGAATCATTTTAGATTTTACTTGTTCTCATACACCTGAACAGAACGGAAAGGCAGAACGTAAAATTCAAAGTTTGCTAGAGAGAGCTAGAGCAATTTTGATAGATTCAGGTGTGGTTAAAGAATTTTGGGGTGAGGCAATCTTAACATGCAACTATGTAATGAATAGAAGTGTTTCGGCAAATTTGAGATATACAACTCCTTAAAATATTGGGATGTAATGCTTATAAACATATACCTAAAGAAAAAAGAGATAAGTTTGATCCTAAAGTTGAGAAACGCGTAATGATGGGTTATTCACCTACAGGATATAGATTGTGGAATATTGATAGACGAAAGATAGTCATTAGCAGGGATGTAGAGTTTGATGAAGATCACTTACATTTCAAAAACAAATTCGTAGAAATAAATTATGAAGCTGGAGAACAGAGTAAGAATGAATTAGATAGCGAAATAGAAACAGAGTCTGATAGGGATGTTGAACCAGAAGATAGAAGTTAGGAAAGCGATAGAGGCAATCAAAGACCTAAGAAAAACACTAAAATTACAAATAAATATAATTATTTTTAATTATATATGGCCTTCGATGCATGGAATTACATAGAGAATGTTCCGAATTGTTACAGAGACTTGGAAATGAGAGAGGATAAAGAAAAATGGTTAGGAGCAATATATAGAGAATTGGAATCAATATACAAGAATGAAACATGTCAAGAAATTGAGATCCAAAGTATCGCCAGATTCTAGGTAAGTACTAAGTGGGTTTTTACATATAAGAGGTTAGAGAATAATGAAGAAGATAAATATAAAGCAAGGTTAGTAGTTAGAGGTTTTGTGCAAGAGAAAGATGATAAATTTGAAGAAATTTATTCACCTGTAGCCAAACTAGTAACAATTAGAGTTCTCTTCATAATAGGCAATCAAAACAGATATCACTTTCAGCAGCTAGATGTGAAGTCAGCTTAGGTTAGTATGTACTAGAACATACAATGGAATGATATTGTTTTGTAGATGCCGACTGGGGAGGTGATAAGCATGATCATAAATATGTAACAGATTTTGTCTTCAAACTGTTTAATATACTATTATGGACCACAAGAAAACAAACTTGCATATCACTATCCACCACAGAGGCAGAGTTGGTAGCATTATGTGCCGCAGTATGTGACCTATGGTGGTCTATGGTTAAGAAAATTACTTTCAGAATTAGGTTTTCAATTTGATAAGATTGTGTTCTACGGGGACAATCAGGGTTGTTTGGCTCTGATCAAAAATCCATCTAATAATAAGCGGGTAACACGCATTGACTTTAAGTTCAATTTTGTATGTGAATATTATAATACTGGTGTTATCTCTTCAGAATGTATGTTCTAAAAATAAACAGGCAGATATTCTTACAAAGGGTTTACAATTTGTTTTGTTTAAGGAACTTTTAGGATTGAAGGAATTAAGAGAGGAGGGGTGTAGAAAAATGCACATCATTCCTTGTCTATGATGTGTGTCGTGTCTGGGAGATGAAAGTTCTATTGTTATGTTCTATGTCAATTTGTGGAAATAAAATGACGTGTGATCTTTTTCTGTTCTTTCTGTGAAATGTATATGAGTTTATGTACTGTTCCTTTATCTACGATCATCGAAAAATAGAATATAGAAAACTAAAAAAGTCTTCCAGAGTGAGAAACGAGCGTTTGCCATCGACACATTTATATAGTTTTGGTTGTGTACAAAATCTGAGACTTTTATTGGTGTCGCATCTGATAATCTCCTGATTGGTTGGCCAAGTCAACCGGATCCAGGTCTGTCTTATTTGCTTCTACAACCCCAAAAAAACCCTGAGATAACGAGATCCTTTTCAGCACTTTAGGTTGAAAAAAAATTTACAAAAAGTGACAAATAATACATGGTTGCATTCCGAAATTCATATATAGACAAGAGAGCTGAAAATTACTGAGTATTCTATTTAAAAACTGAAAGTTCAAGTCAATTCCGGTGGAACCGAAAGTTGCATGAACTTGAGTTATTCATCAAAAAACGCAGTTTTATGTATTAGAGAGAGAGAATATACTTTATTGTCATAAGAAAATATCTTGTTGACAAAGTTTCATTTAACCTATGAAGTCAGGTATATATATAAAAAAGTATATGTCGTAAAAAATACATTTAAAATAAACAATTTCACTTAATAATTAGAAGTCAGTTGTATATATATAAAAACATATAAGTCGAACAAAAATACGTGTAAAATAAATAAGTCTGACTCAATCAAGTCATATAAATAAACGAAATATAAGTAGTACAAACATACTCTACCACATCTCAGAATAGTATTCCTCCAAACTGTAGTAAGCTCCATAAAGTAATGCTTCTTTAACAGACTTTCGAAATTTATTGAAAGAGTTAATAGTCTTCAGGCGTAAGGGTAGATGGTTATATATTTTTATGCCTTCGTATATAATTGACTTTCTGGTCAGGGTCGAGGAAGGTATAGGTAGAGGTAGATTGAGATTATATGTCCTACGTGTTCTGTGATATAACTGGGGATTATCTAGGTTATCACGATTTTTAAAGACTAAGCACGCGCTTTCTAGTACTAATAAAGAAGGTAGAGTGAGTATTCTCTGAGAGACGAAGAGCGGCCTGCATGAATGCTTGGGAGATACCTTACATATATATCGTAATGCCCTCTTCTGTAAAATGAAAATGCTATTGAACCTCTGTTGGCTGCACACGCCCCAGAAAGCAATACCGTATCTGAGATGGGACTCTATGAGAGCGTGATACACTGTTTTAGCTGTTTCTGAACCAATCTCACTTGTAGCCATTTTTACGGCATAACACCCCGACGCCAGTTTTTTACTGAGAACCAAGATGTGATCATCAAATTTCAGTTCGTTGTCAATAATTAAGCCAAGAAATTTTGTGTGGTGTTCACGTTCTAGTGGGTCATGACCAATAGTTATACCTGTCATGCCACACTTGAACGTGAGTAATTTGGTCTTATTGATTGATTGAATTAGAGTCGCACCATTCCTTTATCTTTACTAAGTTACTGGATTATTTCCTTCAATGTTGAAGAATTTTTTCCATGCCACAAGATGGTGGTATCATCAGCAAAAAGAGTGAACTTGCCTTGAACACCAAGAAGCACCAGATCATTCAAGTATATCAAAAAGAGTACTGGCCCCAAAACTGACCCTTGTGGAACGCCGCAATTAATATACACGCATTTCGATGATTATGTAGATCCTTCAAATTTCATTCCATCATCTTCAAAAACAAAAAAGTTGGAAGAGCGAGCCACCTTCTGCAGACACCCGGTATATGGATCATACTTATTGCATAAGTTTAATCGAAACGTTCCCTCATATTTAGGACAAATTGGATAAACAACTGTCAGTCGTCAATTCTACCTTACGTTTTTGTGAATCGTTCATTTTCATTACCTACCTTACCTTACGTCCTTGCGCTATCTTACCTTACGTTCACATGAACTAGTATTTAATCTTGTTACCTAGTATGACATCAATGTCAGTCTCACAGACTTCATGTTTTATAGTAATTATCTATAACTATTTAAGAATTCACGACATTGAAATTTTCTGGAATTTGTTGGTTCATGAAATTATCTATCTGAATACAATTCAAGCTCACTATCGAAATTCTGTCAGAAATATCGAACTGGATCAAATTGCTTTGATACTCGTTGCATAGTTATTGAAAGTATTTGCCTTTTCTAAATTATTAATTATAGATTCCCTATTTTCGTATATATTGTAGTACTATTTGTTTTCCTTTATATTTATCGTGGTAAATTAGCACACATTCACTCTCAAGTAATTTATTTGACGAGCAGTACCCCAAAACAGTTCCTTTCTCCAAGTACTGGCACTTCGTCCAAGCGAGCCTCCATTATGGTCTCATCCCTCTTGGGTACACTTACATTTTTAGCCAGCAAAACACGAATCATCTCTTCACTTCTTCCATGTAGCACCAGCTCTTCTCCGTTCACAAGTAGGACGCCATCTTTGGAATTCAATTAGAACCCTCTGGAATTCATGATGCCCATTCCAATAATTGCATCGTCCTCAATGTCCGCTACTAATACCTGATGTTTCACATTTGTACTGCCTAGAATCAGTTCAGTCGGTAGCTCACCATGTACAATGGCCGGCTCCCCTGTTGCTGTGCGTAGCTTCCAGGATGACAGTTCCATTCTCCCTGATGTTTTAGTAAAAGCAGGACCAAAGATTGTCCTATTTGCACTTGTATCCAGCAGCATGGAACAAGGCTTGGTGTTGTTGACACCGTCTTCGGAGGCTCCTTTGTTCTGTCGTTGGAGGACAGCGACATATGCGTTGTTAACCGGGGCTTGCTGAGTATAGGCCGCTAATTGCTCCTTCCCAACAACCTTCGTTGGTCTCGACCTCTTGAGGGTTGGACATTGGCCACGGACGTGTCCTACAGTTCCGGCATCTCACTAGTCTCTTCTCGGGCAACACTTCCTTCATCCCTTTCCTCATGACAGCTTCAAGAATGGAAGGCTCCTGTGGGTCTTCTTCCATCATCCGGATTGGCTCTTGCAAGATTGTTTTGGCGCCTCAAATTCCAAAGAGTGTGCCAGTGCATCTACGAGATTTGTTGGTCGAGCTAGTGTCAATGTTTGTCTGGTTTCCTGGTCACGAGGTCAATCTAAGAATGTCTGAATTACTGGTCGCTCCATTACCTTTTCCGGTGTGGCTGGGTATGCAAAGCGAACCAAGCGTGCAATGTCTGCTTCAAATTCCCCTGTAGGAACTCGCTTGTTTTCGGGAAGCAGTTTTTTGAGCTGTGAGTGGTATACATGTTGGATGGGTCTGTCTGCTGACGTTTATTAAGCTGCTCGTAGTCCTCTTGTTATTGTGTCGTGAGGGTTTGTAAGATATTTGTTGTTTCTCCACGCAATGCCAGTGTTAATGCTACAGCTCTTTATCCTGCATTAGATACATTCGCCTTTGCTGCAGCTTCAAATTGTCGGCGGTAATTTGCCCATGGTGTTTTTCCATCAGACTGAGGTGGTTTCATATAGAGTTTTCCTGTTTCCGGACTGATTTTTACATATTTCAAACCATATTGAACATCATCCAAGTTCAAACTCAGTTCCAGCAATGAATTTTCATCGACAGAGTCTATGGTGTGTGTACTGTCATTCTGGTTTTCCAACTTACTGATTTTCTCCTTTATTTTGTTAATTTCCGCCTCGAGTCCGCCTTTGATTTCGTCACTTATTGTTTCTTTCAATTTTCCCATCTTATTCTTAATTTCATCTTTGATTTTCTCCATCTCTGTATCGACAGTCCCTATTCTTCCTTCCAGTTGATTCGCCACGCCACAAAGTTCTTCTTTCATAGTATTCGAATTTTCTAGAAGTTTCCCTTGAAGTTCTCCCTTCAGAGTATTCGAATTTTCTTGCAGCTTTTCTTCCAGATTTTTCGAGTTTTCTTGAAGTTCTTCTTTTGAACTCACCGAATTCTGTTGCATTTTGTTTTCCATTCCGTCTAGTTTACTCATTATGGAACCCAAATCAATTCCAGAAACTTCGAAGAAAAATGTTTCTGGCTCCTCGCCCTCCTGGACTTATCCCTCGGCAAGTCTTTTTTGAAGCGCGGCCTTCTTACCACTTGTGTCAAGTTCTCTCTCATCCAGTTCTTGTTTCAATTCCGTTACCCTTAAATCGATTAGGCGAACTTTTCTTGGACACATTTTGTTTTAGTCTATTTCACGGGCCACCAGTCTATTATTATTATTATTATTATTTTCACACTCGAAAAGTGTATCAGTTTATACTCCCGTTAATGCACACAACTGTCCACTTCACGAAAACTGTTCAGTCACTGTCTATTTTTCGCGAAAACAATTGTCCGAAATACACAAACTGTCTACTTACACGAACACTGTATTTTAATTTTTAAATCACACTTCTGACTCCACTGTAGTAAATTAGCACAAATTCACTATAAAATAATTCATTCGACGAAATACAGTGCTTCAACTGAAAATACTGAAAATCATTAATTTAATTTCATTATAGGTATTAACATGGATTTTCATCAAGTAAAAAAAATGTTTTTCTTTATTTGAGATAATATCGTTCATTATTTTCCAAGTTTCTTTGCTATTCTTCCTCACCTCATTGACTTTTTCCTCACAGTATTTTTTCCGGGTTTTATCAGCTCATTAGGTCTGTTTCCATATAATTTATATTCATTCTCTAATATATCCGTCATTTTCTTTCAAGATGTCTCTAGTTCTAATTGAGTGAATCTTAATAGTTTTATGAATCAAATGAAAGCTCATTCAGAATCACTTGAAATCGTGAAATATTGAAAAATTATAAAAAATAAATAGATCACCTACACTACAGTCAAGGCCCTAGCATCAAAGCATGCAAACAGGTTATACTCTGAAAAAAACCCGTGCGTCAGTAATTCCCTAATCACGAAATTACTATCGGCATATATTGAAATCACAATTCACCTGCAAGATATTAATCATCTTTGGAAACAGAATAACTGCATTAGTGCATTTGGATAGAACGCGAATAAGTTTTATATCAGCCATTTAATTAGAGAGTAATATTTACAGAATTTCTTCGTAACGCGGTTCAAAAATGTATCTTTAGGACTCATTAAGTGCGTTGCAGTTCGAAGTCTATCAAAACAAATAAATATGCATTATCTGAGCATTCTTTTTATTCACAAAGTCAGATGAACTATTACATTATGGCCACGCAAGATGAGATAACCTTTTCAACTAGTTTGTTGATCAGATATCTATCCAGATGTGTCGAGATTGATTCAAGGCAATTCTCGTCTTAAATAGCTACTATCGAGTAGCTTGTCTTGAAAGAAGATCTAGCTGAAACGAAAAAGTTGAGAACTAAGAGTTGCTACAATTTTTTAGCATTTTAAGCCCTTTATTGGCTGAAATTTTCATGGATAATTTAGGAACTCAAGTAAATGGGACCAAAATGCCCAAAAACTTAATTTATTGGTATAAATAAGGATGGATTTAGCGAGGGGCAATATATGAAAATATAAGTAGAAAAGTTATTGGGTATAACCCTCAAAATGTTGTGCAACCGTAGACACGTGTTTCAAGCTTAAGCTTTCTTCAGTACGGTAAAATCAAGTGCGAAGATGTACAACATTTGGATGTAAAAATAGAAACAAAGGAAGTCAACAACAGGAAGCCAACCACACATTTGTGGCATCGGTTAGAAGACCTTGTACTCACAAGGCAACAACTAACGTCGTCACGGAGGTAGCTATAGCTACCAGCGGGACAATTCTACCCAGGAAGATACAAATAAGGATGAATTTAGCGAGGGGCAATATATGAAAATATAAGTAGCTATAGCTACCTCCGTGGCGTGTGAATTACAGAGGTGGACACAAAAACACAAAACACAATGTACCTATCAAGAGAGTTAAAATAATATCAGTACTACTGAAATGAGAAAAAAAACAAGCTTTCTAGCGATACTAAACATGATCTATGGTATCATTTTAAAAAAATGCCGATGACGTCACTTCTCCTCCAATAACACATTTGAAAAAAATTGACTTTACAGAAAAGTGCAGAGTGAAAAACCCTTCAACTTTCATGGGAACTTTTTTTATAGCCCTCATGTTAACTGAGAAAAATGGGCGGGTCCATACATATGACTAACTCTGTATAAAAAACTTCATCAACCGAAGCAGAGTAGTAAGAGAGTGAAGTAGAGTTGGCTTACGTAGCCGTAATAGTCTATACCGGGTACCCGTGGAAAGTGTCTCGACCCTATGTCTTTTTTGTTTTTGCATATGATGGAATGAAAATAAGAGGATCTGTGTGTGACATAAAACTACATCTTTGAGTGAGTCAACTTCATGCAACTTCCAGTTCCACCACAAGTGTCCTAAATTTGCGATTTTCAAATGGGACACTCGGTATTTTACTTCTTTTGTCAACATTGTCACTTGTTACTTATTGTAACCGAATTTTTTTCTATTTCAAAATTTATTTTTTAATCTAGATGGCAATGGATGTCTTCATATTGTCTTGAAAAATAGTGGTCAGAAAATGTCTGTTGTGCCCCACGTTCCGCGCCATGTCTTGAAAAATATGGGTCACGTCTGGGCAAACAGGCATTAGCCTGAAGAGGAGGGGAAGATGGAAGCTCGACTTGAGTTTGGCGGTTTTCACGAGCTTTTCTCATTTGTTTGAATTCCACAAACCACTTCCATGCCTTCTGTTCCTCATCAGATATCACTTGCCGAAAAGCAGGGATTTCACTATTCGTGCTGACCGTTTGATGAACGTTTCCACGTGCAAGTGGACCCCCTTCAAGGTTATTCCCGGTGCTAGCTCGAGATACATTGAGACCCGAAATTACTGAAATATTGTCAGGAGTTCGGGGACGGTTTTGTTCAAACATTCTCGCTTCATTCATTCTCGACTCTATTTGCGAGTCTGCAGAAATATAGAGTGGACCTTAGGTCCCTGAACGTAATGTATTACGTTCTAAATTCTGGAATGCTTCCAAAATTCGGCGTGGAGTGCCGGTATTTTTCGGGGTTTCAAATTCCCCAGCGGGTTGACCGCCGAAAGTAAAAAAACTAGGCCTGTTATCAAAATTTTGAGTATTCAGACTCAGATCACGCCTTGTATTCTGATTAACAGAAAAATTGTTCCGAGATTCATGATCATTGTCTTCATCAGGACAGCCCACGTGACTTTTATCCACATTCACACAATCCATACTAAAATGCGTAGAGTTTGACCTAGGAGATGCAAATAAATTTGAATGAACCGCTTTTTGAGAATCCAGGTGGTAACTAGATTCTGTGGCGTTATTTTCGACGCGACGCGATTCAACAACTAATTGTGAGCGCTTCGGAAAAAATGCGTGGGGCCCGCCTTCCTTGAGGGCCACGCCTGGCGAAACCCTTGGGTTTCTATTCATTGTGGGGCTTTCCAAACTAGAGCCAAAAGAAAAATTATTTTCAACAGAAAATGTACCAATTATAGGAGCACTTAGGATGGGCTGTAAAGCCGGATGTTTCTCAAACAGAAAATAATCAAGAGCTTGGTTGGATATAAAACTCGTGAAATGTGAAGTACACATGAAGTTGGTTGAACTTTTGTTTGCCTGCGAGTCCTCGGACGTTAATTGTAGGACATTAGGGGAATGTCAAAAGTGAAGTTACTTCCTAAGAAAAAAATTATCGCGTACCGTGATTTATCCTTAGTAAATTTTCCTACGACAGAACTAAACAACGCGTACAATGCTAAACCCTATATTCAAATAATCTCTGAAAAAAATGGGTTAATATCACCTGTGCGGAATTCGCACACAGGCACTTATGCAGGAACGCTATATAAAAATAGTACCCTCAAATAAATGCTGAAAATAAAGGTATAGATATATTATCCGCTCTGTACTCGGGAACGCTAGTGCCAGGAACGCTATATAAACATAAAAAAATACCCTAAAATAATTGCTGAAAATAAAAGGTATAGTTATGTTATACGATCTGTACTCAGAAAAACTAGAGGCGCAACCAATAGCGCCATAAAAACCCTCAAGGAAATACGCAACACTGCACTGCAATAATCGCAAACCGCAATACGACTGCACAATAATTAAGCCGCGGCAAAAACTCTGTCTCGTTGACGGACAATAATGACTTTTTAAAAAAAATACGACTCGCGTGTCGTCGCGATAATATGAATGCCCGCGTCTCGTTCAAACCGATGCAAGACGCTAAGTGTCAAAGTGACGCTCGACGCGAAGTGTACTATTCGCGTGTCGTCCGTACCGACGATCAACGCTAAGTCTACTATATCCGCGTCTCGTTCGAACCGAAGCCCGACGCTAAGTGTCCTTTTTCACCATTCCACAAATCTCTCCTGCCCTTTTCAAACGTTATGACCTCTCACACACTAATTTCCCAGAACTTTCGGCCAGGCATAAAAAAACGGCATTTGTCTGCCTACCATATGTCTCACTTTTCCACAGTCCTGCATTCAAAAATCTTTCTCTTGATTTTTCTTAAAATTCTTAAACATTCGTCAAGAGGCACACAGTGTCGGTCAGACATGAAAACAATATTCTATAGAATATGTAGGTACTTTCAGACCCCCTCTGAGTACATCTTTTAGTCCGAAGAAACTCAAATATGGTTTACCCGCCTGGAATAGCTAATAGATGTATTAATCTCTTTTTTTTTCAAGCAACCCATTTCTTGTTCTCGTTGTCCGCTCTCCCTATGGTGGCTATAAACCAGCACCGAGAAACGGATGATATCCTTAAAGTTTTAAAATGCGTGCGAAATGTTTATTGAGCGATAACATATTTCAATAAAGTTGACATATAATTAATATAGATTTCCACACGACAATATCACTAATTTCAGTCTTAAAATGTTGGAAAAATTACAACTCCACTGTTTTCGGTCAAAATTTATCTGCTACGTTGAATTTTATTTTCAAATTTCTATTACTATTTTTCTTTCAAATGGGTCGGGTTAGGAAAAAAGAGCATTTTATTACGATCAATTCGATACTGCACGTCATTAGTCTTCAAACAAACTTACGTTAAAAAACTTTAAGATATTACATTGGATATTTTTTTGAGATTTAAATGCAATTACTTATTACCTAATTTACTCTTGCAGAAGCTAGATAAAATAAAATGTCGACCTCCTTAACGCTTCTGCGTTTGTCACAGGTCACTCGATTCATTCAAATCTCATTTTATTACCAAATGATGCTTCATTTTAAGAATGATCTAACGTGGTTTTTTCAAAACCTGTGTGCGGTATCAAATTATTCGTAATAAAAATAAATAAACCATTTTCTTATACCGATGAGCCACCATGTTGCCATTAAAAAAAAATACTTATTACATTTAAAAAATTAAATTTGGTTACATAAAGTGACAAGTGATACATGGTTGTAATCAGAATGTCACATGGACACAAAAGAGATGAAAATACACTGGGTACCCCGTTAAAAACTTGAAAGTTTTTCCATTCATTTCGCTCCCTTAGATACTCCCAGTCCCTACTAATGAAATTCCATTTACAACTCAGGGAGAATTATCACTAATTACTAACGTATATAACAGCACCCTCATGGTGATGTGGTGGCCTTTCATCTGAACGATCAGAATAAGAGAAGTGCATCAGTGTTTCAAAACATACTATGCCACTGCATGGTGATTAGAGCGGTCGGCGGAACTGTTGCGATGCGACGATATAATTCCTATCAATGTGAAGAAACAAACAGAGCTTTGTGAAGATTTGAATTATTAGGTCACATCAATGCATCTCTAGATGTATGTCGACAACAGACGATTCTGTATGCTTCTATACTCGCTCAGGATATTTTTAGGCTTTCTGGATGCTATAGGAGCTCTCGATAAAAGCAAGGGATTCGAGTGGACGAAAGGTTGATGTAGAAGTTACAAGTTCGTCAGAAGTTAGAGAGCTTAAGTTGAAATCAAGTAGAGGTTAAAGTAAGAAGTCAGTTGAAAAGTGACAAGTAGATTGAAATGTTCGACAAGTTGAAGTGGTTTGGCGATTAGAATGCATTGAAGTACGTAGGGTACTCTTGCTGAGTAATTGAATTGTGATAATTTATTGATGATTGTTAAGCTGTTAATAAACGATTCGTAATTGTTCAGCATTTCTGTAGCCATAAACCCCGACCTCGTATTAATATGTTTTTCTGAATTGCAGGTTATCAATTCACATAGATTATGTGTTACCGCATATACGAGGATATATTGAAAACTTCTTAGCCTAATATAGAACCAAACAAAATTTCAATGTCAAAATATTTTTTTACTCAACATATTCTCTTCTTATTTGTATACATTTATTACAGTGAACCTGCAACGTCTCTAGACCTTCCAAAAAAAATGTTTCTTCTTGCTCTGCAAACCAGACCTCCACAGCTTTTATTACCTCCTCGTTGGAAGAAAATTTACGACCTTTCAAGAGGAAAGAGATGATAGTCGGACGGAGACAAATCTGGTGAATAAGAGGGGAGTTCTAGTAATTCAAACCCTATATCACGAATTTTTTGCTTGTATGGCAACATGAGATTCGTGTGCAGGGGCGTTGTCCTGCAAAAACAAAATACCTTTGGATAGCTTTCTGCGTCTTTTCTCTTCAATTTTTTCCCGTCGAGTGGTCAGTACCCAGGTAGCACATCATATCGGCTGAATCTTGGTTCCATATTGGGCCAATATAGACATATTGTAAATGTAAAATCAATATTGGTTCAATATGGATGAATATTCAAAAAACAATATTATATTAATAATATTGGTGGGATATTGGTTGAACTAGTTTTGAATGTAGATTATCACACGAAATATTGGGTCAATATTGGTTGAATAATTTCTACCAATGTCGATAATACAATATTGGTTATATATTGTTTTCCACATCTAGAATAAATATTGAAATCCAAATATTCCAGTCATATCGATTATAGGGGAAAAAAACTATATTGTATTTCCAAGTTTGTTAGAATATTGGTTGAATATCATTTCCACTTTATTTGACAAAATGTAATAACTCATATTGAGTCAATATTGGTTGACTGATATTTACCAATATTGATAAAACAATATTGTCTTCACATCGTTTTTAACATCTAGAATAAACATCGCAATCCCAATATTCCCCTAATATCGATTCTAGGAATAAAAACTATATTGTATCTCTCAGTGTGATTACACATTGGTTGAATATCATTTCGCCAATATTCAACAAATCTTATTAATCAATATTGGGTCAATATTGGTTCAATAATATTTATCGATATCGTTAAAACAATATTGTCTTCATATTGTTTCCTACATCTAGATTGAGATGAAATTTGAATATTGGCCGAATATTCAATAAAACATATTGAAAATATATCATGATCAAACCTAGATAAAAATCCGCTAGGTGGCTCTACATATGGAACGTCTTCTAAAACCTACGGAAGGATATTAAATACTTCTCACATCTTGTTTCAAGAGAGCTCACTCAGTGGTTATGGCGATGAAAAGGCAGACTCTGGTGTCACCTTCATCAACTAAAAGACATTTGATAATTTACCAAGGTATATTGACATCCACCAATATATCCAAATGATATTGTACCAATATCGATAAATATTGTACCAATATCGATAAATATTTTGGGGCCATTATAGCTTCAAGAATATTTCACCAAAATTATTTCTAAAATATTCAAACAATATTCGACCAATATCGCAATATGTTCACATTTTACTTCTCGACAATATAATTTTTGAATATTGTGCCAATATTGTCAGAATATTGTATCAGCGATATTGTACCAATATCGCCGAACATTTTGAGGCCAATATCAGTTCAAGGATATTTCGCCAATATTATTCAAGTAATATTAGACCAATATCGCCGAATGTTCACATTTTTTTTCTCGCCAATATTGCATTTCAAATATTTCGCCAATATGTTCACAATATTGTATCAATATTTTACCAATATAGGTGTGCTACTTGGGTAATGTCGAATAGTAATCTCCAGTTATTGTTCTACCCTTATCCAAAAAATCAATCATGATTACTCCATGGCAATCCCAAAAAACCTGAAGAAAGAACTTTTCCAGCAGATTTTTGGACACGAAACTTCTTAGGTCTTGGAGAACCGGAGTGTCGATATTCCATCGATTGTTGCTTTGTTTCTGTATCATAGAAATGTACGCAAGTCTCATCCAAAGTAACAATTCGGTTTAAGAAGTCTACATCTACATTTTGAAATCGAGCACAGATCAAACGCTTTTGGTCAACATTCAAACATTTGGGGATCCATTTTGCAGCAATTTTTCTCATGTCCAAATTGACGTGAACTATATGATGAACGCGTTCGTATGAATTATTCAGTGCTTCAGATATCCGTTTTAGCCCAATTCGACGGTCTGTTAAAATCATGTCATGAACTGCATCGATATTTTTGGGGACTGACACAGAAACTGGCCTTCCCGATCGGTCATCATCTTCAATGGAAAATTTACCTCTTTTGAACCTTGTAGTCCAATTTTTCACGGTCGCATACGAAGGACATTGATCACCAAGGGTATCAACCATTTTAAATACAGATACTCCAATTTTTCGATTTTAACAATTTCGGTGGACATATTTTTTCTTTTAATCTATTGCGTAACTCTGGTTTACTTTTTTGACGTCAAACTTTACGCTGTCACTTCCAATAAGTTCGTTGCTATGGTAACGCAATATTTTCTTTATGCAGGGAACTGGTCTAGGCTAACTAGATATCAATACATCCTCGTAAGCGTTCGAATACTTTGGCATTCCAGTTGTTTTTCAGTTTTATCATTTAGCTACGTGGTGATCAGCACACAAAATTGCTTTAATACCTACTGTTTAATATATATTCATTATCTGATGTAATAATGTTAATATCCTCAGTTATTACATGAATATTCACTGAAGTTATGTTGACAAGTACTTGAAGATCAATATACTGAGGTTTTTATCAGATTTTTATTGAAAATATTCATGGGTTTCAGGTTGATATTCGACTATTTATTTATTTGATAAATGAGAATACAAACAGAACCAGCCCAAAAGTATTCAATTTTATACACTATAGATTACATAATTTGGCAAGCAAAAATTATGTTTGTTACAAGCTTGTTTACGGCTACACAATCCTTCAGCAAGTGAATGAAAATACCTACTGTTCTAGACGAGACAAGTAGAGTTTCGTTATTCTTATGTTGTGGGAGTTGTCACTGAGGTGGAGAAAATATCAGTGGGGAAATTATTAATTTCAGTGACATTATTCAAATTGTCAGGAAGTTCATCAGATTTTTGAGGAAAGATTCCACTTTGTTTCAAAGTTTCCCACATTTTTTTTTACGTTCATTTGACTCCAATGATTTTTTCATTTGGGGGTTTATAAAAAATGAGGCAACGGTAACAACGAAAGAAGATCTTCAGCAGGGGGTCCACACACCCTTCCGCTATATTCGAACTAAAATGAAGACGACCTGTAGGAGACGGCATACAGAAATGTAAAAAATGCTTAGATGTTCAAGACAATGTGTTTGAGCATTTCTTGCTTGATGATGGGAATAATCTCTGATAATATCACATGTTCTTGTGGAAACTTTATAACATTCGCCATGAATCACTCATAAATTAACGAATTGTTGATTATTAAATCCAACACGAGCCATATTGTACTTTTTCTGATGATGAATCTAACAGTAAACAACTTTAATTGATTATTTGTCGGTAGAAATGCACACTTCTCAGAATTAAGTAATATGGAATATTTCCGAAATTGCAAGTTTTGGTTATCGAGTAAAATAGAACTTATTTTTATATTAGAATAAAAAAATTGGTTTTTAAAATTTCTCATTCACTTTCTGGACCCCATTTGTTGAGCACCCTGTACATTATTCAGAGTATGGGATTAAGGCGAGTGATGTGCTTAACCTTCAATATTCATAATTCAGTCACTTTATATCACTGAAAATTATAATTCACATGAAAATGGCGTATGATCGATAGGCAGTTATCGTTTTTATTCACTAATAGTATAGGTATTAGTTTCTTCAGACTCGAATAAGAGCATTTTACGTTTGTGTAAAACTATTTGAATATTTTGATATAACAAATACTTTCTCTGTCTTTCAGACCCTTTTCAAAGATATATGCAAAATTGTCTATAATAAGAATATGTAACATTATTGAATTATAGGATTTCTCGAAAGCCCTGTATTTTATGTTCATTTGCTCATTATTTATTTCTACCTGACCAGTCAACGAAAGGTGTAACTAAACCTCTCGTTAATTTTATTGTTAATTCAATGGATAATAAAAAGTGTTTCATTGTACTTTTAATTGAGGTGTTGGTAACAACAATCTTACAGTGTATGATGATGATACCACGTTGGGCATTGATACTGATTTACCTTCAGAACTAGTACCTGTTCAAAATGAATCTCCAGCAATATTTGTTGAACTTGAAAATTTTTTAATGTCAGTTCACTGGCAATGATCTGTGCGCAATACCTATAAATAAACGAGACAAGATATACCCTCAGACAGAACAATTCAGTTATTTTTGCTGAAACCACAAACCTTTCAATTATCTATTTTAATGAATAATATGAATTCGACTGTTATTGTAGACATGTCAGTAACGTACGACTTCCAAATTAGGTTTGAAGTGGTCAAAAACAGTCACCATATTTACACAGAGACCCCTCACATGGGAAGGGATGCATCGATGAATTTGAGATGCATGAAAAGGCTGAGGCCGTTTCAAGGCCAAGTTTCTGGACCTCAAAAGCCCTTGATAGCACCCCAACCAAATTCCAAGCAGAAGTACATGCTATGGAGATATGTGCCCAGAACTGACTCTAAAGGGGCAGGGGAAAAATCTATACACTTTCAGATAGCCAAGCAGAACTGAAGAGTCAGAAGTCATACACTTGTGAGTCTAACCTGACTTGGGATTGTAACAAATTCCTGAGACAACTGGCAAAAAACAACCTGGTCACTGTGGTGTGGGTGCCAGGTGTCTTAAGTATGAGAGGTTACGAGGAAGCAGACTGCCTTGCCAAAGAAGGGGCAAACACACAATTTCCTGGCCCAAAACCTTTCTGTGGACTCTCCAAAGACCACTTGGAAGAAAAAATTTAACGCTGGGTAACCGATTGAATGAAATCTCACTAAAATAAAACGCTAGGACAAAGACAAGCAAAAGGCTAGTGAGATCATCGTGAAGGGTATATCACAGTAATTACATAATAATGAACTAGTTTGTCAAGTGTGATTGGAAACATATTGTCAATTTTCCGTATATTGTGTTTTCGGATGATGTACATATATTCAGACACATACATATGAACATACAAGAATATACATATTGTTCCACAGCAGGAACGGATAGTCTTGCAGGTATCGACAAGGGAGATATTTCGAGGCGATATACCTTTTAGACTGGGGCAATGTAACGAACCTGGAGCCGGACATGATGAAACTGTTCTCAGAAAGAGTGCGTTAGCTCATCGCGTTCAGATTTACCCAGAATTCCAAATGGTTGGAAATTGCTACGTCTGGACGCAAAAAGATCAATAAACCTTCGGGGCATTCTGAAAGAAAGTAGTAGTGAACAGAGTTAGTTAGTAAACAGTTCACTGTGAACAAAAACGAACAGAGTATTGCACATCATTCAGTTGAGAATATAAATTATTGATTTACTTTCACGATGATAAGTATTATATGGAAAACTCTTTCAGTAAACTTTATTATGTTCAAAAAATTTATAAACTTTTCAACTTCAAAATTATTAGTAAACAAATTCTTTTGTCAATAGATGACTATCATTCCCGACATACGATAGTGTACTGGGTCTTCACAGGATGCCAACATCTCCCCTTCTCAATTCAAAATCTTTCAGGTAACTTGGAAGTCGTTTGGTTCTACTCGGTCTCACTTCATGTTGAGGATATTCTTCTTCTTGTTGACTTTCATGTATAACTTTGTCTGGGATAACTTCGGGAATCAGCTCAGCTGATACGTCATCTATCGGCTCGGCTGAGGAAGTCGAAGGTATCGGCTCGGCTGATCTAATCGAAGATGTAGCTTCCCTGGAATTTCTGAATATTTCGAAAGATTCCATCAAAATGTCGAGTGGTGGAGGGTCATTATTGGTCAGAACACTCGAAATATCTTTTCTTCAGCTGGTTTGCATGTGCTCTCAAAATTCTGTGAAAATTTATGAGTGATAGTTCATACATGACATTCCCAATCTTGCCTGTAATCCTTCCAGGTTTCCATTGGTATCCATTGTTACAATGTACTTGGCAATAAACCGCATCACCAATTTCAAACGACTTGGAAGATATAGCATGACTGTCATTATCTTGATGAACTTCTTCTCGAGATGGTAACAATAAGTCAAGAGTTGTTCTCACTTTCCTACCGATGAGTAATTCTGCTGGAGATGTTCCATTAGGTGTATAACGGAGTGGTTCGGTAAGTTGCTAAAAATAACTGAATCTGCTGTCCAAAGGGTTGTCTTCTCTTTCCAATTCAACAAACCTTTCAAATTGTCCATTTGATTGGGGATGGTAGGGTGGTGTCCTTATGTGTTCTATTCCATTTTGTTTGCAATAAATTTGGAAATTTTCACTGCAAAATTGACTTGCATTATCGGAAACAAGAGTTTGTGGATTTCCGAATCTTGCAAAAATCTCTTCCAATGTTCTGATGATGAATGTAGTTGCCGTATTTTTCGTGCTTACTATTTCTGGCCATTTCGAGTAGGCATCAACAATAATAAAGAGAGAATCTCCTTCTATTGGTCCAGCAAAGTATATATGGAGTCGTTGCCAGGGTCCTTTAGGTGTAGACCATGGGGAAAATGAAATTTTTGGAGGAGACTTTGCTGCTTCAGCACAACTCGAGCATTTTCTGACGAAATCTTGGATGTCTGCATCGATATTTCATCCGTTCTTGTCCTGGATGACCTTTCTGTTACTGGTATAGAATACGACTCTTGAAAATATCTGGAATTACCACGCGTTCTGCGAACATCAAACATCCTTCAACAACTGAAAGATTTTTTCTTCTGTCGTAAAATGATTTGAGTCCTTCATTTGATTTAACATTTCTTGGCCAGGTACCATTTTGGACGTATTCGATGATCTCTTGGAGTGTCCTGCATTTGGAAGTTCCTTGCTGAATCATCCTGTGAGTAACTGGAAGTGAATCGATGGCAATGTTCAGAACTTGTAGGACTCCGGCTTCAATTCTTATTGAAGAAATGATATATTCTTCATCTTGAATTGCATCAGAGTTGATCAGTCTTGATAGTATATCAGCGTGTCCAAAATCTTCTGTTTAGATATAATCGATTTGAAAATCGTAAGCTTTCAAAATAAGAGCATATATCTGCAAACGATTCGCTGTATGAACAGGAATGCCCTTCTTTGAACCAAATATGGCAAGTAATGGCTTGTGATCGCTTTGAAAAATCACAGGGCGTCCATATATCATACGATGAAACTTCTTTGCTGCAAATACAAATGCAACAGCTTCTTTTTCTACCTGGCTGTACTTTTTTTCAGTATCTGTGAGCGATCTGGAAGCATGATAGATTGCTTTCATAGACCCATCTTGGAATTTATACACTGTTTGGGGCATCTGCGGCTACTACAATGGGAAGTTCCGGGTTGTAGTGAGTCAATAGGAGATTTGACTGTAAAATTTCCTTGAATTTGTCGAATGATTGCTGACACTCACTACTCCATTTCCATTTTACGTTCTTCTTCAATAACTGATCGAAAGGTTTTCGGAGTTCCTGCATATGTGGTATACACCGACTTCGCCAAGGCCTTCGACAAAGTAAACCATGATATATTGATAACGAAACTTTTTTGTTATGGTTTAGACGAGATGATTATACGGCTAATAATTTCGTATCTGAAAGAAAGATCACAATTTGTAAATTATATGGATTACAAATCGAAGAGCTTTCAGGTGGGGTCGGGTGTACCGCAAGGGTCAAACCTGGGTCCCCTCTTATTCACAATCTTCATAAACGACTTAGCAGAGAAAGTATCATCGGATAGTTTATTATTCGCGGACGACTTTAAGCTTTTCAAACCAATCAGAAATATCAATGACTATCTCGACTTACAATTCGACATTGACAATATTATCAAATGGTCGAAAGATAATGAGTTGCATTTCAATTTAGAGAAATGTAGTGTCATGACATACTCCACTCGTCAGAACACGATCGAATACATCTATAAAATGGATGATGAATATATTATCCGCATTAATAGTTCAAAAGATCTAGGTGTCACCTTCACTAGTGACTTTAATTTCAAGAATCATATAGACATAATCTGTTACAAAGCATTGAAACTACTTGGATTCATAAAACGCAACTCAACCAGATTCAAAACTACCAACTCAATTAAAGTACTGTACAACGCTATGATAAGAAGTCATCTTGAATTTGCATCAATCATTTGGGATCCGCATAAACAAAACTCTAAAAAAAAACTAGAAACGATACAAAACAAGTTTCTAAAATATCTGTACTACCGTAAGAACGGAGTAAGCCCAGGTTATGAATCTTTTCAACCGATAAGAGAAGAATTCGAGATAGGTCGTCTCGAGCACAGAAGAAAGGTCAACAAAATCTTATTTATCTTCAAACTATTGAATAATTTCATTGAAAGTCCATATCTGTTAACAGAAATTCAATTTTTCATCCCATTAAATTACCTACGTCCGCGCCCAATACTGTCTTCAGTAAATGGAAATAAAAGTAACAAATTATTAGATCACATGCAAGCCCTATGTAACGAATTCTCTGTTCAATCTTCATCTGGATTTTTTCAATTCAAAAGTGAGTTAATACGCGCAACCTTAGCTTAAGAAACCTTTTAAATAGAGATATTGACTGGACTTATGAGTAGTGCTCTTTCATCATTCATTGAATTTATTTTTCATTTAGTATTACTTACTATTATTACTGTGTATTAACCTTGCAAATTTTCATGTTGAACTTATGTTACACTTATGTTAGTTTGTGAGTTAGTAGAGAACATATAATGAGGTGTAAACCTGTTTGTTTTCTGAAATAAATAAATAAATGAATAAATAAATATTCCTGACGAATTTTCCGTAATAATTGATTGCTCCGAGGTAGGAACGTAGTGTAGAAATATCGTGTGGTGGAGGCATATGGACAACTGCTTCAATCCTTGCAGGATCAGGCTATATTCCCCGTTGGTTGATGATATTTCCTAAGTATTTGATTTCAGGTAGATTGAACTTGCATTTTTGAATTCTGAGATGGAACCCGAATTCTCGAATTATTTGTAAAACATTCAGTTAGTTCTGTTGATGCTCTACTGCATTTCTTCCTGAAACGATGATGTCATCGATGTATGCTGCTGTTCCTTCCAGTCCTGATATCATAGTTTCGATAGTTTGCTGAAATAATGTGGGAGCTACTTTGATCCCAAACGGAAGCCGATTGTAGGAGTATAAGCCTTTATGAGTGTTGATTGTGAGGTATTTTCTTGAATTTTCATGGACCTGAACTTGTAGAAATGCATCAGACAAATCGATAACGCTTAATATTTTCGAATTGGCTAATCTCGAAAAAATATCGTCTGGAGTAGGCAGAGGAAATTGGTGAGGTTGAAGTGCATCATTCAAACCTGTCGAATAATCTCCACAAATACGTATACTTCCATTGGCCTTTTTGGTTGCTACAATGGGTGCAGCCCATTCCGAATAATCAACTGGAGCAATGATGTCAAGATTTTGAAGTCGATTCAGTTCTTCTTCAACTTGCGTCAGTGCAGCTACTGGTCGTTTTGGACGAAAAACTGGCTTAGTTTCTTGAGAAACATGCAATTCCACCTTCATTTTCTTGCAAAGTCCGAGGCTATCTTCGAATATATCAGGAAATTTCTTCTGTAATTGTAGAACGCTATGTACATTGTTATCTGTAATTGACAGTGACATGTCATTTCTTGACAAAGACATGACATTACAAATAGAGTTCAGCGGAATGTCCCACAATCCAAACTTTGAAATCCAGTCGATTCCCAATAAATTGAGTTGTTTCACTGGTGTAACATAGCATTTTCCTGAATATGACTGCTTATTAAAGACTATATTGCATGTGAATTCGGAAATGAGTGGTAGTTTTTGACCGCTTGCATCTTTGACTACATTTTCGGTTGGGAAACATTGAGGCTTTCCTAATTTGATCCACGTTTCTTCCGATATGATGGTGATATCTGAAGTTGTGTCGATTTGAAGATTGACTTGTATGCCATTAATGATTACTTGAAGGTATTTGCGTTCTCTAATTGATTTCACCTGAGATATTATGTTGCTTTTGTTGAACCGCTGGTAGTTTCTTTTCTTGTTTCTGCCACAGTACCCTTCTTTATGACCAACTTTCCTGCAGAGTTCGCATTTGTGATTCTTATAGGTACAATTCTTGGCAAAATGCATCTGTCCACAAAACCAACAGGCTGTTTTAGGAATATCTTGGTTTGAGTGTGTGATTGATTCCTTGTGATTGTTCTTACTGAAATAATCCGATTTCTTCGGAGATGGATATTTCTTCTTTGGTGAGTTTCATACACTGATAGCGAGTGTTGAAGATTGAGGTTTTCTTTCTGAACATTTCTGTGAGTTTGTCTATTGTATCTTTGGAATTGATTTCTTTAGTTTCCTTGGGCAAAATCAAATTGATGTATTGTTGATGAACCTGTGTGTTCAGTTTCCTCAGCAAAAGTCTTACTTTGGCTGAATCTGAGAGTTTTTGTGCATCCTCTATGAACAAACTTTCATAACGTTGGTACTATGCTTCGAAAGTTACATTGTTTTCTGGATCTTAGTGGAATTCAGTGATTCCATTGCCCAGAGTTTCCATACGAAATTCTTCACTTACTTCTGCAGTTTTGGGTAGAACTTCACTTGACTTGAAGTTCTGAGACAGAAGTAAAAGGAATTCTTGCTGATTTTTCACCAATTGATCCTGTTGAAGCTGAGCTTGAACTTGCTGAACTTTGATGAATTCGGTGATGGTTTTATGGAACTGCTCTGACATTACCGTATCTGGTTCTTTTTCCAACTTTCTCGTCGCCACTTTTATGATGATAAGTATGATATGGAAAACTCTTTCAGTAAACTTTATTATGTTCAAAAAATGTATAAACTTTTCAACTTCAAAATTATTAGTAAACAAATTCTTTTGTCAATAGATCATTCCCGACATACGATAGTGTACTGGGTCTTCACAGGATGCCAACAATTACTAATGAAAATATTTTAGTTCGAATATTTAAGAGCATTTTTAGCACAATCAGGGTAGTCAAAGCTCCTGTAAATTTGACGAAATTACCCGGAACGCTTTGCATGGATTGCCTCTACCAAATCTCAGAATAGTACTCGTCCAAACTATAGTTAGGGGCGAAATTTAGGAAAGGAGAGCAGTGAATGTGCAATGATGTGTCACGCCTCTAACATACCCAGTAGCTCATTAGGCGATTCGACAATAAAAATTGATTTCGATGAGATTGAAATATGGGGTTAATTTTCCGGAGCGCCACGGATTTATCGCTAGTGAAAAATCCGAAACCACCCTGATGGAATGAGACAACTCACTGCACTAATTACTAAAATATTAAACCTGTATATGGTATAATAATAATATATAAATATGTAGAGGTTTTGTCTTCCCTTACGCTTAGATAACTTGGACCAGAATAAAAGAGTCATGACCCTTACTAATAAAATATATTGATCGTTACACGTATGTGCACAGTTCAGCTCACCATACAAAAGAAAATGAAATTAATGTAAATATCAACCACCAAGATAAATTCAAGTGAATGCTGTGATTGAGAGTATGGTATTATTTGAATATATCAATATGAAACCTCCAGTGAGGGCTATGCTTGTGACGTCACGATGATAGCTTACAGTTATGGATACTTACGCCTTAGGGGCAGTCTTATTCTAAACTTATCTGATACAATGTAGATATTCTCAAGCATGCTAGTTCACCAATTATTGTGGTTGTAGTTCATCAGTGCCTTGGTGTATACAGGTGTACAGTGGGTACGACACAATCAATCAAAGTACATAAACAGCTGGGACGAATAGCGAAGGAATGCTGAACAACAGATATACAACGGGACAACCACAGTCGAGCAGGAACAATCACAGCAGTGGAACAGTGGAAAGACAATCGTGTAGCAACGAAACAGTGGAACAATCACATTAGTGGAACTCCAATAAACGGTAGCAGAGTAGTAGCAATAAACCGTAGTGGAGCACTACCAGCGGCGAAGCAGTAAGTAGTAGCAGAGTGGTAGCAAGCACTAGCCGCAGCGGAGCAGTAGCAAAGTGGTAGCCGCAGCGGAGCACCCTAGAATAAACCATACCAGTCTGACTTCCGATTACACTGTAATGGGGCCATAAGTAGAGCCCAAATGCAAATACTAACCTCTATCAAGTGGGAGGGCTCTGATAACAGCTTTGATGGTCTGTTTGCTGTCTGATAGCGAGTTTCTCGTTCCAGTGGTTTCACACAATGATGAAGTGACTTCTAACCTCAAAAATCCGCAAAGCGAACGGAGATTTCTCAAAAATATATAGCGTCAAAATTCGCAAACAATATGAGAAACTCTCCTGATATGAATTTTCCTAAGATCCATCAACGATGATCAAACTTTAATTGGAAATCTTCAAAATGGGTCAGTCACTCATCAATATCAAAGAAGGAAGAGGAAAATATATCTCACACGTCAAAGTCAAAACTGTCAATATCTGACAAGGCGCTTTCTTGTTCGTTAGTGTTCGGTGGGAACAGTCCAGGAACTAACTCGAGCTACTAGGAGCTATGAAAAGAACACCTTAAGACTCAGTGTTGCCAACTGAACCAAGACGAAAACGCCAGCCTCTCAATCTCAGTACCAAACACAAACAAACAATCAAAAGGTCAAGTATTCGAATGTGAAGTAGGTACCTCAATGACACAAGATAGAGATAGAGTAGGAATGTTACGGTTTGTGTTCTAAGCACAAAACAATAGACTAACCAAAAGTTTGTTTACAAAACATCGCTGTCATACCGCAAAATAGAACAACTGATAACTGTCAATAGCATAAGGCCGGTTCATGTCCGCTCGAACTAGTACGACAAAGGTGAGTACTAACATTCGGAACAAGCTATACATGACAACGATCAAGTTGTCATTTTGATACAGTGGCGTACAGAGTGGAAAGTGTATATCAATGACAGAGAATTTCTGATGTTATTGTATTAAAACAAAAAGGGTTTTCTAGTGCAAAATAAACCCGTAACAGCTTCCTCAAGTAATGCATCTTTAACAGACTTTCGGAATTTTTCTTTAAGCCACCATCACCGAAAAGTCGAATTTCTTCCTCATCCTTTCCAGCTCAGGTTTGTTGGCATACTTATCAAGAGTGGGGGTGGAGATAATGAACTCGATGAACATTGGCAACACAGCACCTGTCCGTTCTCGATTACAGCGCCAATCAGGTATAAATTTCCCGATCGTAGAATCCGTTTCTTGCAAAAACCATTGATTTCAAGAAAGAGATAATTTTTGTATGGGCTCAGTGGTCCCATAAGAATTCCGGAAACTCTCAATTTTTTCAATTCCTCATTTTATTTTTTTTTTTTTTCTTAAAAATTATCATAACCAAAAATCACTGAGGTTCCGGAATTCACACAAAAACATTGAGTAATGCAAAAAAAATGAAAAAATTTTCAAACAAAAACTGTGGGCTCAAAACGAATTTCCTCGTAAGGGTAGGAGGTTGTATATTTCAATGCCTTCTTATATAATTGATTTTCTGGTCAGACTCGAGGGGAGTGTAGGTTGAGATTATGTGTCCTACGTGTTCTGTTATTCAACTAGCAATTATCTAAATTATACCAATTTTTAAAGAAATCACAAGCTTTCTATTACAAGTAAAGAAGATAAAGTGAGTATTTTCTGAGATTCGAACAGCGATCTCCATGAATGTTTGGGAGGTCCAGTACATATACAGGGTGTATCTAAATAACACCGAAAAAATTAAAGGGGTGATTCTGTGATGAAAATTAATGTGAGTGTTTGGTATAAAATTTTTTGAAAAAACCCTTCCCGGAAAAGTTACACCCCTTCGAAAATTAAAAAAAAATGGTTTTTCTTTCTTATTTTTCCTGTATATCAAGCTAAAGACACGAAACTTGGTAAACATTATCTGTCGATAAGAGTACACTTTTTGAAATTTTTTCAACCCTGAAGTATGCTTAGAAGGGGTTGATTATTTCAACCCCTAAGATATTTTTTCTTACAACTTTTTTTTAGATGAAAATTTTTTTCTTTAAAAAAGTATGACTGAAAAGCCCAATTCATTGACTAACTTTTTTAACTCTACAATTTTTTTCTAAAACTTGAGCATTTACGAGAAAAAAAATCTAATGCAATGCATTTTCAAAAAGATGAGCTAACGCGAGTGTATTTTGCGTCAAGTCTAGTGGCCTGTGCTTTGCACATTAATACCGACACTAGGATTGTGTAGTGTCATTTTCTGTCACCCATCTTATTGTTTCACAAGTTTTATGATTGTGTATTGTAGAAAATATTAGTTGATTGAAAATATGAATGCATATTCGAATTTGGAAATGGCAGATATGCATTTTACATACAGTCGTGCTAACGGTAATTCATTGGAAGCGCAAAGACTTTATGCTGAACAGTACCCACAGCGTAGACTACCCCATCATACTACGTTCACAACTATTCACCGACGCTTGCGGGAACGTGGTAATTTTGAAAAAAGAAGTTATGATTCTGGTCGTACTAGCGAAGTTAGAACTGCAGCTGAAGAAGAAGCCGTACTTAATTCAATTGAAGAATTCCCAGAAACTAGTACCAGGAGAATAGCTCGTGTCCTACATGTAAGCCATTCCGTTGTTTTTAGAATTTTAAAAGAACAAATGTTGTATTCCTATCATCTTCAACGGGTGCAGGCGTTAATGATTCGAGATTTTTTACCCCATGTGATTTTTTGTCAGTGGCTTATTAATATGATTGGCCAAGCACCACAGTTCTTAGGTAATATTTTATTTACTGACGAGGCGAGTTTCTCAAGAGACTGTATTAGAAATTTTCACAACAATCACCTTTGGGCTGACGAAAATTCTCATGGCTTTTTTGAAGGAAATCATCAGTATCAATTTTCATTAAATGTGTGGCTCGGAATTATTGATAATCATTTAATTGGTCCCCATTTTCTTCCGCTACGATTAAATGGTTTAGCATATTGTCATCTCCCTGAAGAATTACCTGTTCTTCTTGAAGAGGTTCCCATTCAAATTAGGCAACATTCATGGTTTATGCACGATGGTGCACCAGCTCATTTTAGTATACGTGCAAGAACTCACCTGGATGAGGTGTATGCCAATCAAAGGATAGGTCGAGGAGGACCTGTAAACTGGCCAGCCCGCTTCCCTGACCTTAATCCTTTGGATTTTTGCATATGGGGATATCTGAAATCTTTGATATACACAAACCCAGTTGAAAATATCGATGATCTGCGAAACCGCATTGTAGCAGGGTGTGAAACTATAAGAAATTCTCCAGGAATATTTCATCGTATACGCAATTCTATGAGGCAAAGGGTAGATGCTTGTATTGAAGCTGAAGGCGGTCATTTTTAACATTTATTATAATTGTATTGTCGATATTCGACAGGTTTTTGTTCATTGTTTGTTCACTTTTGTTTTTAGTTGTAGAAGTCTCATAATCATAATCATAATTTGGTTGGCTGTTGTTTAATAAAATGCTATTTTACATGAGCCTATTTATTGTTTTCTCATAAATGCTTAAGTTTTCGAAAAAACTTGTTGAGTTAAAAAAGTTAGTCAATGAATTGGGCTTTTCAGTCATACTTTTTTAAAGAAAAAATTTTCATCTAAAAAAAAGTTGTAAGAAAAAATATCTTAGGGGTTGAAATAATCAACCCCTTCTAAGCATACTTCAGGGTTGAAAAAATTTCCAAAAGTGTACTCTTATTGACAGATAATGTTTACCAAGTTTCGTGTCTTTAGCTTGATATACAGGGAAAATAAAAATGAAAAACAATTTTTTTTTAATTTTCGAAGGGGTGTAACTTTTCCGGGGAGGATTTTTTCAAAAAATTTTATACCAAACACTCACAATAATTTTCATCACAGAATCACCCCTTTAATTTTTTCGGTGTTATTTAGATACACCCTGTATATCTTAACGCTCTCTTCTGTAGAATGAATGTGGTACTGAACCTTTGATGGCTGCACATGCCCCAAAAATCAATACCGTATCTGAGGGACTCTAAAAGAACGTAACTCTATTTTAGCTAACCTGTGATAGAAGTCCATTATATCTCAAAGTGGAGTGGTATGGATATACAAATCAGTAAAATGCAAAGTCGTCTCCACAATTTAATTTCCCATCTAGTTCAATAGGATAGTGAAACGGTGACTGACCGCTATCAATCAGATAGCCGTCCAAAAGTAGAAGTAGTACATGTTTCGATCCTATATAGGACCATCATCAACTATTCAAGAAAATTCTACAATAGAAGAAAGACTATGTACTAAAGACAAACAAGGTCAATATAAGATTACTTACATGGAGAAGAAAATTAATGTTGTGAAATAAGTATATATCTAATTGTTTAAAAAATTAGTATTAAATATAGTTAAATAACCACATGGTTAATTATTTGTGGTGTTTGAACAACCAAAATTTTTTTAACGAAAACAACAAAAGTAAGTATAGGTAGGGGAGGCTGTAAGGCCTTGGGCCCCCTTAATCCTATAGGGGAAATAAATGACTTAAACATCGATCAAAATTATAAAATCAATACACGTGATTATTGTTATTGACTGAATAGAACGGCAAGTGACAGCTGACAGCACAGCCGAAACCACTGTCATGAATGCTCCCATGTCAAAATTGACACAGAACAGTGGAACGAGACCATCACTCACAGAACAAGAGAAGGAAAATTCCAACGATACTATTCTAAGCAAGAGGATCTCAAGCCACCCGACTGTAGCAATAACAAGAGGAGAATCCATACAATGGAAAATTAAGGAACTGAAAGAATTACCACAGAATAGCTACTCTAATCCACACCATGGAGTGAGAAACCCACCTACCAACCGTCACACGAAGGTCGAACATCCTCACAGAAGTAGACAGATCGGGTTTAGTACTATCGAACAAATCCCGCATGACCACACTGAAAGTGTGATAGCACTTGTGTAGAAATGAAGGACCAGTGGGACAGAGACAAACCTGCTGCTACAGTACACTCCACGAAGGAACGTCCGTCGTCCGCGAACGAACAGAAGTAGGACAACCCACACCACAGAGCAGACAGAACAGCTATTGTACACCAACTTATAAGCGATGAAGATACAATATTTGTTCTGTTTAATTTGTGGAGAACCAAGGCAGGAACAAGAATCTAGTTTTTTAGAAAATTGAGAGAATTAAAGAACTTTTTGCAATCAAACTGTGTTTGTTCATTGAGGGAAACGATATTAGGATTGTTGATGGCCGAGTTAATTTCCAAGATTTCAAGGAAATTAAGTAAGGCACCTTTTTGGCAAACATGTAGAATATCTAAATCTGAATTTATGTCAAAATTATGGTTGTAGTTAAGAATATGGTTGGAGAAAGAACTTTTAGTATTATAATCAACTATATGTGGGTTTCTAGAGCTCTCAATGGAATAGTATCGTTGGAATTTTCCTTCTCTTGTTCTGTGAGTGATGGTCTCGTTCCACTGTTCTGTGTCAATTTTGACATGGGAGCATTCATGACAGTGGTTCCGGCTGTGCTGTCAGCTGTCACTTGCCGTTCTATTCAGTCAATAACAATAATCACGTGTATTGATTTTATAATTTTGATCGATGTTTAAGTCATTTATTTCCCCTATAGGATTAAGGGGGCCCAAGGCCATACAGCCTCCCCTACATATACTTACTTTTGTTGTTTTCGTTAAAAAAATTTTGGTTGTTCAAACACCACAAATAATTAACCATGTGGTTATTTAACTATATTTAATACTAATTTTTTAAACAATTAGATATATACTTATTTCACAACATTAATTTTCTTCTCCATGTAAGTAATCTTATATTGACCTTGTTTGTCTTTAGTACATAGTCTTTCTTCAATTGTAGAATTTTCTTGAATAGCTGATGATGGTCCTATATAGGATCGAAACATGTACTACTTCTACTTTTGGACGGCTATCTGATTGATAGCGGTCAGTCACCGTTTTACCATCCTATTGAACTAGACGGGAAATTAATTTGTGGAGACGACTTTGCGTTTTACTGATTTGTATATCTATTTTAGCTGTTTCTGAATCAATCTCGCTTGTAGCCATTTTCACGGCATAACAACCCGAGGCCAGTTTCTTATTGAGAAACAAGATGTGTTCTTCAAATTTCAGCTCTTTGTCAATAAGTGTGCCAGGAAATTTTGTACGATGTTGACGTTCTAGTAGGTCATGATCAATAGTTTACCATGTCACATTTGAAGGAGAGTGATTTGGTCTTATTGATATTCAAGGCGAGCGAGTCGCACCATTCTTCTATCTTGACCAACTCGTTCTGAATTGTTGCCGTTTATGTTGAAATATTTTTTCCATGCCAAATGCGCCAGATCATTCAACTATACCCAAAAGAGTACTGGTTCCAAAACTGACCCTTGTGGTACACCGCAACTAATGTACCGAATTTCGGAAGATTCTTCTCCGATTAAAACTTTTTGTGTCAGGTCCCCCAATTGAGACGGGAACCAATCATGGGTACATCCTCGAAATCCGTAAAACTCAAGCTTTTGTAGCAATATTCTGTGACGCACGCAGTCAATGGCGTTTTTTCAGTCACAGAACGCTGCTGCGACTTTACTTCCATTGTTTATTTGACCAAATAGCTGTTCCAGAAGTTTGAACTTTGCATCATCGGTACTTCTATTGCTTCGAAAACTTGTTATCTTCTGCAGAAATACTATAAAATTAATTTTTAGAAAATACTCAGTGGAGTATATCTGGAGGCGAGGAGTCCAATAGACTCCGCCTACCAGTGTTTTGCAATACCATTGGCCGACTTGAATGTTCGGCCATGGTATAAATATAAGTTATTTTTGCTGAAATCTTCAGTCATCCAGTAGCGGCCCGAGGGCTCGGCCATTTCCCAGGACGAGAGTTCTCACTTCTGGGTGGCTCAGTGTAAAGTTTAGTGTACAGTGTAAATAGTATTTCTGGTTTTTTAGGTATCTACGGCCTAGCATGCGAAGTAATGGAACATCGTCGGTTGGCAACACCAACAATATCCAGAAAGAATTCGTATGTAAGACACGTTCCTGCTGGTTATTCCAAATAAATGAAGAGCTCCGGAGTTGCTGAGTTTTTGCGACTATGCTGTACTTCAGATAGATGGTCTGAGCTAGCCGAAAGAGGCGAAACATCATACTTCCTACTATCCGAGTACACGCATTTTACGACATGGCGCCCAACGTGGGACTAGTAAACAGGAGTTTGCGGCCGTTTCCAGTGGGAGACGGGGCCCTCGAAGAACTTAACAACTTTTCCAGTAACCCGGACTTGAAGATACTTATCGGACAGTTTCCTTGGATGCTATTTCGGAATGATTCTGAACTTCAGGTAGGTGGTCTGAGCTAGCCGGAAGAGGCGAAACATCCTACTTCCTACTATCCGAGTACACGCATTTTACGACAAACCGAACTGATTCTAGTTTAGTAGGTTGTGGCGTTCCATGAAGGCCATGATGCGAATCTTTACTAGTTTTTCGATTATTTTTAATAGGGTCGATAGCAATGATATTGGGCGATAATTTAATGGTTGGTCGATTTTTTCCCTTCTGTATAAACGTTTCACAATTGCTGATTTCAGACTCAGAGAAAAATGTCAAGATTGCCATGAGTTGTTGATTGCTGAGGCTAATGCATCTAATGCAGGATCAGACAAGTTCAAGATAATATTCGCTAAAACTCCATCCTCCCCATCAGAATTTTTGTTACTTATAATCAGAATGATTTCTTTCAGTTTCTGTGTATTGGTGAGAATGAAGTAAAAATCATTTTGGGGGGTTCAGTATTCCAATAATCGATGGGTCTGTAAAGGAAATCATACTTGATGTTATTTTACTTGCAATATTATAATAGTAATCATTGAGTTGATGAGGAGAAAGGTTATGAGGTCAACATGACTCTTTCGATTTGTTTGACGAATTTAATTTATTGATATTTCAACACTCCTTCTGTTTGTTATTTGTCTATCACTTAAATGATTTTGTTTCAATTGCCTATATTCCTAAAAGTTTTGATGAAAACGTATGTTATCAGTAGTAATAACACGAGTGATTGAATTTTCGCGATAAGTCTGTTGATTCATTTTTGAACGAAACTGAATTGCTCCGAGAAAACATCACGAGTCCGCAGGAGTCTTCCCTAGCTCACACAAGTATCTCGAAGACTTCTGAGGGTTGCGCGTAGGGGTGCAATCGGTTGACGGAAATAACAATTTTCTAAACAAAAAAAAACAGTTGAGTTCAGAAATAAAAGACAGATTAATGACGTAAATTCAATCATAAGTGGAATCACATTGAACTATTTCACAAACAGAGTGAAAGGTAAATGATCTGAAATTTGGCAGAATTATAAGGAATTAGAACTTTGGCAAAATAAAATGCGTGCACAGCGTGATAACTTATATTTGACAGGCTGTAACGAAATGTGAAACATTGCGTTCCTTTTATAATATCCATCTGGAATTATATCATAATTGAATGGATTTCACATCTCATTGAGATAGTTCATTCCGAACATCTCATTTGTTCTGATCTGGTTTGTTCCGATTATAGTTTGTTCCGATGTACCTTATTGTTCTGTGATGTGAAATGCAACATTACTGCATTGGTAACACTGCAGATAGAAAGAGCGAGAGGGAAGGCGATATCCTTTCTTGGAGCCCTTCATCGTTCCTTTTTGAAGGGAGCATTCAAGGCGTTTGGTTGTTTTGAGTTTTCCTTAGGGAGATTGATTTTCCACAACGAAGAAATGAAAGGTTGTATATTTCATAACGATTAATTTGAATTCGATTATTTGATCGAATCGATCTACATATCGACTTTCTCTTTGGCAGATTTTTCTTTAAATGTTTTAAATTCATTTTGGCGGCTTGGATTCACGTACAGGTGAAACAAAGATGGCCACATCAGCGTCACTTTTAAAGCGTGTTCCGTTTCATGCATTCATCGCATCACTGTTGCAGACATAATCAAGCGTTCCATTTCAACTAACATTGACGTTGGTGGGTTGAATCGGAACGATTTTTGCTTACGTGGTGCATGCCGTTTCCCGCAGATGTTGATATTTATCACTTTATTATCAGTTAACCAAATTCTTATGTAACAAAAACAAATCTGTTAACTAGTAAATAAATTAATATGGGTAGAACGAAAGTGTTAATGGCAGGAGTAGGAAGCGAGCTTTGTGAAAATGAGAGTAGCTCAGATTCTGATACAAGTGATAGTTATGAAGATAATATCGTCTGTACCACTCCAAAACCGTGAATATGCTAATTCCAGGGTTCTGACTTCAATAAGTAAAATACTAATTTTCTACCAAAATTTTCAATGCCAAACTTACGAAAGAGCTATCAGGTTGTCTACTGTGATCGAGAGTGAATTCGCGAATGTGAATACTTACCTAGGTTTTCAAAGCAAATAAGCACGAATATTCTTAAAACTCTTCTCATTCGAAATGAGAAATAGCACATTCGTCGTTTTGGCATGAGACCGACGATATGATGTTGAATGAATTGACGATTTTTTCTTCCATTGTACGGTAAGTCAGGTTGATGTGATAATGCACGATACTTGACACTTCATCAAATATAAATTTAAACTTTTAATTTGGTTTCTGACGTTTCTGTTTGAACGTGAAATCACAGACAAAAAACTCTTTGTTTTGACTTTTGAGTTTGACAGATCTAACTTGGATCGCATTCATCGCTGCTAGACGAACGGGCAGTAGTTCATGCACTTTCGATGTCTCAAGGCCAAAGAGGGGAATATAAAAGTGGGCGTGTCAATGCGCTCCCAATGTAGGAAACGGAACGGTCATATGCGCATTATGTCCTCAATGCATGAAACGGAACACGCTTATAGATATTTTCAAAATTTTCAATCTTAACTAATTTAATATAATCCTAATATCTTCTTAACATTTGAATAACGGTTCTTATCGTCTTTTGACAAGTCGGACCGAAAATGTCAAAATTTAACTAGTCTATAACATAAACTCTAAATGTGACGATTCACATGTTGTGATAATTTCGATGAATTCTATTATTTTTGGATTTTAAATATCACTTAGACCTGTTTCTGTTCCTGCTTCATGATTTTCAGTTATACAAGTTTTTCCACAAGTCTTCCTGAAACGTTAAGAAAATATCAACCTGCTAGAAGTGTGAACAGTGAACAGGAGCTAAAGGCACTCCTCCTAGTTCTCCTGAACCTGGCTGGTGATCTGTGCCAAGGACTGGTCTGGTAGCTGGGAGTACGGAATTCGTGGATGAGTTATTGCTTTCATTTCATTTAATTACAATCACGAAAAATGAGAAATAAAACTTTCTATGTTTTTATACCACTTCTATTTGTAACCAACGTTACTGCAGTTTCGTCCTATATGGACATTATCAAACAATACAATAGAATTGGTATAAAAACATAGAAAGTTTTATCTCTCATGTTTCGTGATGATTTCCTACCACGTAGTAACGGCTACATCCAACAATTTATTAATTACAATCTGTTGAAGCCAGACTCACTCATGATTCTCCAAACTTTGGATTCGATCTATTCTGGATCACTCACTAGCCACGTTTAGATGAAAAGGCCTAGCCAAAGAGAAAATCGAATGCCTTAACAACCTTTCATGTACTTTGTGAATTTTGATATCGGAGTACTCTTTCAGTACTCTCTTTCTTTCTCCTCAACCATCTGCTTGTGTTGCAAATTTGTTAACGAGGAACTTTCTCAGAGTCAAGAGTCAAGATTGCAAGGTATTATCAGAAATTGCATTCATGTGTTAAAATGTCCATAAGAGGTGTGGAATTATTGCCGAATTACAGCGGAAATCCACCTACTATGTGGATTATCATTAGTAATATCCCTACAAAATGCTGAATTTTCAAAAAATACTTTCACCTTGCTGTCACGAAAACTGTGTTGCTTAGAAACACCACGAGAGCTTGCTCGAGTGGTGTTTTGTACAGCAACACAGTTTGAGCGACTGGCAAGGTGAAAGTAATTTGAAAATTCTGAATTTTGAAGGGATATTCGATCAGACAATTTCACGAATACATTAAGGTATTTGGAACGCTAGAGCAGTTTTCTTACAAATACAATAAAAATTTTGTATGATATTTCTTGACAGTGGCTAAATAAGCTACATAAGCTGACTAGGCCAAATGCAATCATTGTTTCAAATAACACGCTGTTCAGAAGAAACGCGTCTTATAAATTTGATGGAAACTAACACATTTCAATAAACTTGATAACAATGCTAATAACCAAATCTGGAAAAATTCTTCCATCTAATTATCGAAATGCAAGCTCCCAAAGTCGGCAATGTGTTGATTTAAACTCTAAAATTAGAGAATTGGGCAGCCTTCCTACACATATTGTAGTCAGAATATATGGGAATTTTGGAAATGATTACACGTGGAATTGTGATAATTTTCTGAAAAATATTCAAAGAAAATTTGTGATTACTTTTTTGATTTTCGTAGTATGTTTTGCCTCTCTTTCTAGTTTGGCCCGATTCCTTTAACGTCGGAATAAATGATTTTTTCCTGAAGTTCTGCACATTTGCATAAATCAAGAACGATCATCATATAATAATCCACACTGAAAAAAAAAATTTAATAGTAGCAAGTAAAATTTGCATACCACCAAGAGAAAATTTGCATACTTTATGGGACAAGTACACGCTTTATTAGCCACAAGAAAAATTAGATTCCTGAATTTGATCACTTGCTGTTATCGATGTAATTTCAGGAACGCAAAGTAACCTAACGATATTAAACTCTTTACTAGAAGCAAACTTTTTATTTCATAAGCCTCAATCTACGTTTTGTTTGCAGTAGGTGCTCAGTTTGATAACTACTAGTGACAAGTAAATTTACCATTGATGAAGAATGATTTACTCTCAAATAACTCATATACTTAAATCTACTAAAAAGTATACTAGTTGCTACTATACAGTATTCTACTGCAGCAACAATTTTAGATTATTATAGTAATTTCAGTTTACTTGGCCTTATCAAATGACTCACTTTTGGGTAGTTTATTATTGTCTTGCCTTTAATAGCTTTCATTCCGTCTTTGGTATCAGGATACAACGGACTCAATTGAAATATCCACTTGCCCTCAGTTTAGAGTTATTAGTTCTTCAAAGAAGGATCATTTGTTTTTTATAAAGCCTTATTTTCAATACATTCTTGAATTTAAAATGATATGAAAGGTTCGGTTGCACCAAGGTAGCAAAGATTCAGTCTATACTATAAGAAAACGTACTTGCATGGCATATGCAGGCTAGCAAAATACACTACTCAAGAAAAACTGGAGAAAGAGATTGCAGTTCCATGACAACATTTTTTCGTGAACTATAAGTTCATGTGGAAAGAAGTATAAAACATTTTGACGGTTGTTTTAAACACAAATCATCGCCTTTGGCCACACCCCTACTGGATCACCCAGTACAACCTGTTTCATAATTAAAAACTTCGGAACTTTGTTGAATCTATTTGTATTCATCAGTATGAATAAATGAACAAGCAGGCAAGCTAATGTCTTTCCTCATCATGATCATAACAAATTCAAGTTATGCATAACATAATGTAGAATTAAAACGTTCTGAAAATTGAAAATAAAAGATAATGAAGATATGAAATAAAAATATGTGAATTATTAATATTTATATTGAAACAAACGGTTGTTCAGTCTTTTGGAAAATTCTACTGATTCTATTATACATAAAATGCCAATACTCTAGACATGTTAGGTCAAAATCCACATTCTACATACCAACAAGTAAAACACATAAATCAAACTAACACTATTCACACAACTCACAACAGTAATAATAGTATGATTCCGGCACACGATGTAACACGTCCACATACAACTACTAACACAAATGCTGGAATTGGAATGAGGCCAGTTTTGCGAAAACGTTGATGATCAGTGCAACGGTTACCACCGATTCATCCCAAACTGGTTGCATATCAACAAGTAGGTGAACAGTTTCATTATCGTAGGAACACCTGGCTCTACTGCAAATAAACTGTTGTATTATACCTGTAACACGAGTCTCTGTTGTTATGATAAACTTTTCAGAAACACAAAGTAGACAAATATGAAAATACACTTTTTCAGCGCTAGTAAAATGTTGACCTGACATTAAACAAAGTGAATTATCTAATGTTCGAAGCACTTGCTGTATGTGAACAATAATATAGCTACAAGTTCATGCGTTCAGGAAACTCATTTATTTAGAGACAAAATGTATTTTTTTTTAATATAGGTATTAATATTCCTACCACAATCGAAAAAAAGTCAGGAAAACGTTTTACTTGGACCATTTTTTTCCGTGCAAGTTTTTTTTGGTTCATGTTGAATAACTCCAAATAATAAACAGGTAAGACTAAAAAGAATAAAATAAAATAGTATTTAAAAAAACATGCTTTACTTCCAACATGAAAATGAAAAGTTAAATATAATTTTCAATGTAATTACAAAAATGATGATTAGTTTTTACTTTTGACAGTTTTGACGCCAAGTAAAGCTCACTATAATTTCATTTTGGTGTTTAATAAATAAAACAATAAAATATAATTTGTTTTTATTTTTGTTTTAGTACAAAATTTCAACAAAACATGAACTATATTTCCTGAATACATCGACGATATGATAGAAGCAGTTTTTCTACATTCTTCATTAATAACAAAAGTACAATTTTTTATTGATGTGATCAAGACTTTATGTTAAGTTTGTCAAAAAAATGAAGATATTGCATCGATAATTCTTTTTGTTTTCGTGACGAGAGGTTTATTTTCTTTATTTTTCTGAGACAACAACTGCAGAATGCCATTATGTTTATTCTCAGTATATGTTTTTTGCAAAGTATCGAAACTAATGCCAGCCTCTGCAATTTCAACATTCCTGGCGATGTGGTTTGCTTTAAGGGCTGTAAAGATTCGGACAAATGCAAAGTTATTTTTGATGTTGCATCCCGATTCAACAATCAATAGTTTCTTATCGATAAGTTCAGTAACAAGCTTTTCCAATGTTATATCAAACACTGCCTCGCATTTGTGAATAAACTACTCTTGATAAAACTGTCAATCTCAATGCTCTTATATGTCTGTAATTTTGATTACGCAAATTTGAAGTGAATACATGTTTTTTTATCTTCATTGATACATGATCTTTTCTTTCAGACGCGTGAAAGCCGTTCTCGCAATTCTGATCAGGGAGAAAGCCTTTTGCTAACGTTGCCAACTTAATTGATCTTTTCTTTTTCGATTAGGGAATGTTTTTCGAAACAGTGGCAAAGAGTATGAAAATCCAGCAATTAATTGTTTGAAATCGTCAATCATGCCCATATTTTCAATAGCCGTAGTTAGGAACCGAATGTCAAATGGAGCGTTATGGGCTACTAACAATGAAGCATTAGTTGAAAAACCGAGAAATTTTGAAAATTTGAGCAAAGCAGTTTTCAATGGAAGAGAACTCATCATCACGCCATGGACAAATAATTTTCCACCGATATTTTGCATGCCAGTAACATTAGAAGCTCCAAAATCTATTGGTTTTTTAGGATTTACATAAACAGAAAAAATGCGTTCTCCGCATTTGCCTGCAATTTGCAAAACATCAGAATTTTTTTTCAGACCACCCGTTTCTAAATCAAAATAAACTATGTCAAATGATTCATTTGAATTTATGGGTGAAGCTACAAAAACTTCGTTCATTTGATTGTTAGTCGATAGTGCATCGCCCAACCTGCAGCTCGACTCATACTGAACACCTTCTATTTTTCATGTATTTTTACGCAATTTTTCGCGTTTCTGCCGTAAAATATTTCTGCGCATTTTAGTGTCACGTGTCCTAACTCTGCAGGCCTGCTTTGCTCGCTGTAAGTCTCACACGCGTGAATGGATTTTTGTGTATTGGCCGGGTGAGAGCTGTATATTTTTCATAAAATCTGGCACAAAAGTTTCACCGTCGTTTTTGGTACAAACAACATCGGCTACACGAAAATCCGTGGCTTCACTCAAACTGAGGCAAACGTTTTTGGGAACTTTTCGGGCAATCTTTCCATTAACACTTTCATAAGATTGGCTTGATGCAGCAACACAAAATTTTGAGGAAATTTTGGAGTATTTCGCGAACAATTCAGTCAACGCTTTGCGCAGGTTTTCATCCATTAGGAGAACCGTTTGATTAGATTTTTTTTTCAAATTTGTGATTATACCAATTGCCACAGTTTTCGTGTGAACCGTACATATGATCGGCTATAACATTCAAAGCTTTCGCGAGTTCTAAGCCGTTTTTCCTATTTTAATGAATTGCAAAAGTAAAACATTCTTTCAAAAGGAGAATTACTTGGGACTTTCTCATTTCTTTGAAGGTGTCTTGCATTTTATATAACTCTTTGATAAAATTCTCCTTCAAATGATTTGAGTCTGATAATTTGTTTACTGTTCGATTGGTTCCACTACGGATTCTTGCGCTGGTTGAGCTATCTTCATCGCCCACAACAACCCGAACATTCAGCCCTACTTCTTTTAGAATCAAACTTTTGTTAACCTGTTCCGCACTCACATCTGGCTCCATTGCTTTTGCACTTCCTCGAAAATTAAGCCTACAGTCATGGTCTTCTTTACAGTGCCCAAGATCGCAAAATTTACATTTTCGATTTCGAGTTCAATAGTCGAGTATTTTACCAGTCAAAAATCCAATTATTGTGCCGTATCCGTTCAAACTGTCAAAATTTCTTCTGTTTCCACGTTTGCTCCATCCCATATCATAAGAGCACACAGCATCAAAATCCTCTTCAGTGTGTTCGTGAAGTGAATTACTATTTTTTGCTTTTAAATGTCCATAGATATCATTAGCAATATCATCTGGCCTATAACAAAATTTCTATAGTGAAGAAAATTATTTCCGATGGAACTTTCCATTACTACTTACAGTATTTCATAAATGTTCTCCAAATTTTCTGTGAGCAATTCTCTCCCTTCCTGGCTAGCGCGTGTGCTACTATCTTTTGCAGCCTCTTCCAAGGCAGGACCAATTTCTCGTTCGTGTCTCTTGAATAGCGGAGTTGATATTGTTGGAATATTCATGCAATACAACAACGACTTCAATGACTGACATCCTATTCCAGAATGCATGGCTCCTATTGAAAATATCTATTTCAAAATTCATAATCAAGATCGTTTGCTTTGAAAAACCTAAGTCAACTTACCGAAAACAACTTTTGAATTCACATCAGCAGGTTGTGTGCCGTTCGATTTGCGATGAATTTTACCAGTATTAGCTAGAGTCGAACTGTTGCAAAATTCGCACATAATTCTTAAAATTGAAAGCAAACCCAATCTTGTTTCATTTATGATGTTTGTCATAGATAATATCCTCTTGCATTTATGACAAAACAAATTTTTGCCAAGCTCGGATAATTCTACGATGCGCCTACCTTCCGAGCTCCCTTCACATATTTTCTCATTTTCCATCTTTACTTTTTTCTTTGCAGCCAACATCGCTGCGACTGCATTGAGTCTTTTTTTTTAGATTACTTTCTTTGATGAACCGTCCCTTGTGAACTAATTTGGTTCCAGCCATTGTGTTAACAGTTAATCAGTTTTCAAAAGAGAAATCTGATTGTAGGGACTATAAAAGTTACTGACACTGACACTAGCGACAGAGCATTGATGCCTAGTGCCTCCGACACTAGATTGGATGGTTGAAATTGTAGGGAAATCGTACTGTCGGAACAACAAATTAACTTTTTTCTACTCCTATGTTAGTAAACATTGTTTTACAAACAGTTCACTCTATAAGTAAATCCATTCTTACGCACAACTGTGCGTAAAGAATAAAAACGCACAACTGTGCGTCATGATATGATGGCTAGTATAATAGGTAACAATCAAGTTGCCTCTTGAACCACTCAAATCGTGACATTTATCTGTCTTGCGTTTTAAATATTTGACAGTGACATTGTCACTTTTTGAGATTTGAAGTTCAAATCGATACTTCATAAATTATAATCCGATCTTTAATTTTATATCTACAAATATGAGCAACTCCGATAATGAAATGAGCGCAACGCCACCGGAAATTGTTCTTCAGGCTGCTTCTGCTATGGAGAATATTCTGCCGCAAAAATCAAAGGATAGATATGAAAAAGCCTATCAAAAATTTATGGAATGGAGTATGGATAACCACGTGAGTACGTACTCCGAAAATGTATTGCTCGCCTATTTTAATATATTGACCAAAACATTTAAACCCTCCTCGCTCTGTTCATCATTTCTATGCTATATAGTACAAAATTGTATTTTCTTAGATTTAATTTGTTGTTGTTGGAAATTAAACCATAAACTGCGTTAGTTACCTTCATTTTTTTATTACTTAAAGCTTAATCAAACGCACCATCCAGTATATAAGAGTCGTAGAAAAAGTATAGTACGTATTACGTGTTGTAAAGCAATTACGCACTCATGTAATTACCGCACTCACCGCTACGCGGCTCGTGCGCAATTTTTCCATTCGTGCGTAATATGCTTTTTACAACACTTGATACGTAATATACTATTATGATGTCTGATAGGCCCCAAATAGAAAACTTTTGACGCATACCGTACCGTTTCAACAACCTTAAATTATTATGGATTAAATGCGTATTGCAGGGAACGGTTCATCATGTGTCATTAATTCACAGAAATTGTTGTAACTGTGGAAACGTATGAATAAAGAAGAAGCGAAACACCGATTTGATAATTTCATTCGCTGTATGAAACCCTCCTTTCCCGCAATATTAGGACCAATAAGGGACGTATGCCTCGATAATAAGCAGTTCCTAGCTTTCGAGCCGGTAATACCACTTCGTCATGACAACCACGTATCCAAACAACAACGGAGAACTTAACATCATCTTGCTACTAATATGAATGTCAATTTGACAGACTTCATGTCTATCAAGCATTATCTATAACTATTGAAAAATTCACGGCAATGGAATTTTTACACTTTTTTGGTTCGTGAAATTATCTCAATAAATACAACTCGTGCTCACAATACTATCGATAATTCTGTCAGAAATGTTAAACTTGATGAAATGGTTTAGAGGTAACACCCGAAAATACCACTGGGTGGAGATAGTGTTTTCGAAAATTCCTCTTCTCATTGGTTTGAATTCAAAAAATTATGGCATTTGGTTGGTTGATATAATATGAAGGAAATTGTCAAGGGTAATATAACAAGACCTTGATAAATAGTCGACTATTTTTATTGCATCTAAATTTCGACTGTATTTTATAATAATTTAACGAGACACTATTTTGGCATTAATAATCTGATGAGAGCCCGAGAGCGAAGCTCGAGGGCTTTCATCTCTGATTATTAATGCCAAAATAATGTCGAGTAAAATTAATAAATACAAGAGAAATTTAGCAGCAATAAAATAGTCGAAAATTAATCAAGGTTGTGTTATATTTGTGAAGATTATTTCTTGAATCTACTTCTTTATATCAGTCATATGAATGAATGAAAATTAAACAATTTGGAATAATTTATTCAAAATATCAAGAACACAACACAAAATCTAAACAAAAACAGCACCATCTTTATAATTTATCAATTGAAATTAAAAACACAATTATTGTATGTGACATTTCCACCATGCGTAATTTGTGACATTTGTTCAGCTTTTGAAGAACTTGCAGTATTAACCGTAGAAGGTACACATTCATTCTCTTATACAGCTTCAACACGATTGATTTTATTTGACGTTTAATATGTATTTATTTAGAGTACTGTCGATGCTCAGGCTCCTTGATATAAGTATCATGCTGAATAGTCGGTGACTATTGTGCATCATGTAAATAGTCGCTAATAGAGCGTGTTGATTGGTCCTGTCAAACAGGAAACAAACGTATGATTGGTTGATGACTGATATTTAATAGACGAAAGAAATAATCGTAGGTAATACCACTAGTGTATCGGTGATTATCGAAATAGCAATTCCTTTGAATTTGATTCGAAACCGAGAAGGAATTAACGATAATCGCCGATAACACACACAGTTGTATTTGTTAAGATTATTTCATGAATAAAATCGAAACCATTTTTACTACTACTAACGAAACATTTACTTGATATCTATTTCAGTTACAAATGACAGAGCGAGTCATTCGTAGTTTCGTTATTGCATGTCTAGTCTACTGCTTCTCGCTCGAGGTTATGTTTTGATAACATTTTGATTCAGTGATTTGATTAATCAACAAGTATGCAAAATTTGTCGAAAATGGTGAAGTTAATATGAATTAATAGTGAGTGCTTATTTAGTTTTGGTCAAAGTTTGGTGTTGTGTCATTATAGCAGCTTGCTAGTGGTAAGTTTTTGTTTTGATAATAAGCAATCAGGAATCGAACTACAAAATCGAAAACACATCATATACATATCCAGTAGCCAATCAAGAGCCGAAGTACAAAATCGAAAACATGATATTTTCATTTATCAACACAAAAATTTCAATCAATCATAACACGCTATTTTAGCATAAGTGAAATAATCGGGGGTAATACCACGAGTGCTCCCAATACTATCGATAGTAATTTTGTCAGAAATCAACGAGATCAAATTGCTTGGTAACACTACGAGTCCTTTAGGACGAGTGGTGTTACCTCAAAGCAATTTGATCGAGTTTAAGATTTCTGACAGAATTATCGATAGTATTGTGAGCACGAGTAGTATTTAATGAGATAATTTAACGAACCAACAAATTAAAAAATGTTCCATTGTCGTGAATTCTTCAATAGTTATAGATAATGCATGATAGACATGAAGTCTGTCAGACTGACATTTATGTTAGTAGAAATATGATATTAAGTTCTCCGTTGTTGTTTGGATACACGGAAAAAAATGGTCCAAGTAAAACGTTTTCCTGACTTTTTTTCGATTGTGGTAAGAAAATTAATACCAATATTAAAAAAAATTACCTTTTGTCTCTAGAAAAATGAGTATTCTGAACGCATGAACTTGTAGCTATAATATTGTTTACATACAGCAAGTGCTTTGAACATTAGATAATTTACTTTGTATAATGTCAGGTCAATATTTTACTAGCGCTGGAAAAGTGTATATTCATATTTATCTACTTTGTGTTTCTGAAAAGTATATCATAACAACAGAGACTCGTGTTACTGGCATAATACAACAGTTTATTTGCAATAGAGCTAGGTGTTCCTACGACAATGAAACTGTTCACCTAGTTGTTGATATGCGACCAGTTCGGGATCAATCGGTAGTAACCGTTGCACTGATCATCAACGTTTTCGCAAAACTGGCCTCATTCCAATTCCAGCATTTGAGTTAGTAGTTGTATGTGGGCGTGTTACTTCGTGTGCCAGAATTATACTATTATTACTGTTGTGAGTTGTGTGAATAGTGTTAGTTTGATTTATGTATTTTACTTGTTGGTATGTAGAATGTGGATTTTTACCTAACATTTCTAGAATATTGACATTTTATGTATAATAGAATTTTCCCAAAAAAACTGAAAAACAGTTTTGTTTCAATAAAAATGTTAAAAATGTACATATTTTTATTTCATTTCTTCATTAGGCATCTTTTATTTCCAATTTTCAGAACGTTCTAATTCTACATCACGTTATGCATAACTTGGGTTTGTTATGATCATAATGAGAAAAGACATTAGCATTAGCAGTCATACTGATGAATACAAACAGATTCAACAAAGTTCCGAAATTTTTAATTAAGAAACAGGCTGTACTGGGTGATCCAGTAAGGGTATGGCCAGAGGCGATGATTTGTTTAAAAGAACCGTCAAAATGTTTTATACTTCTTTCCACATGAACTTATAGTTCACGAAAAAATGTTGTCATGGAACTGCAATCTCTTTCTCCAGTTTTTCTTGAGTAGTGTATTTTGCTAGCCTGTATATGCCATGCAAGTACGTTTTATCATAGTTTAAACTGAATCATAGCTACCTTGTTGCAACCGAACCTTTCATATCATTTCAAATTCAAGAATAAAACGAATGTGTTGAAGATAAGGCTTTATAAAAAACAAATGATCCTTCTTTGAAGAACTGATAACTCTAAACTGAGGGCAAGTGGATATTTCAATTGAGTCCGTTGTATCCTGATACCAAAGATGGAATGAAAGCTATTAAAGGTAAGACAATAATAAACTACCCACAAGTGAGTCATTTGATAAGGCCAAGTAAACTAAAATTACTGTAATAATCTAAAAATGTTGCTGCAGTAGAATACTGTATAGTAGCAACTAATATATTTTTTAGTAGATTTAAGTATATGAGTTATTTGAGAGTAAATCATTCTTCATCAATGGTAAATTTACTTGTCACTAGTAGTTATCAAACTGAGCACCTACTGCAAATAAAACGTAGATTGAGGCTTATAAAATAAAAAGTTTGCTTCTAGTAAAGAGTTTAATATCGTTAGGTTACTTTGCGTTCCTGAAATTACATCGATAACAGCAAGTGATCAAATTCAGGAATCTAATTTTTCTAATGGCTAATAAAGCGTTTACTTGTCCCATATAGTATGCAAATTTTCACTTGGTGGTATGCAAATTTTACTTGCTACTGTTAAATTTTTTTTCTGTGTACAACTCGTGCTCACAATACTATCGATAATTCGTCAGAAATGTTAAACTTGATCAAATTGTTTAGAGGTGACACCCGAAAATACCACTGGGTGGAGATAGTATTTTCGAAAAGTCCTCTTCTCATTGATTTGAATTCAAAAAATGATGGCATTTGGTTGGTTGATATAATATGAAGGAAATTGTCGGGGGTAATACCACGAGTGCTCGCAATACTATCGATAGTAATTCTGTCAGAAATCAACGAGATCAAATTGCTTGGTAACACTACGAGTCCTTTAGGACGAGTGGTGTTACCTCAAAGCAATTTGATCGAGTCTGAGATTCCTGACAGAATTATCGATAGTATTGTGAGTACGAGTAGTATTTAAGGAGATAATTTAACGAACTAACAAATTAAAAAATGTTCCATTGTCGTGAATTCTTCAATAGTTATAGATAATGCATGATAGACATGAAGTCTGTCAGACTAACATTTATATTAGTAGAAAGATGATATTAAATTCTCCGTTGTTGTTTGGATACGTGGTTGCCATGTCAAAGTGGTATTACCGGCTCGAAAGCTAGGAACTGCGTATTATCGAGGCATACGTCCCTTATTGGTCCTAATATTGCAGGAAAAGTGGGTTTCATACGGCGAGTGAAATTTTCGTAGGTAATACCACAAATGTATCGGTGATTATCGAAATAGCAATTTCTTTGAATTTGAGAATCAAATTATGTTGCTTGGCAACCACACGAGCGCTTGCGCGAGTGTGGTTGCCTAAAGCAACATAATTTGATTCGAAACCGAGAAAGAATTGACGATAATCGCCGATAACACGAGTTGTATTTGTTAAGATTATTTCATGAATAAAATCGAAACCATTTTTATTTATTTACTATTCAATTTAACTAGGAACATTAATCCCGCATTTAGTTCTGAAATTATGCAACTAACAAAACATTTACTTACCAATGACAGATTCAGAATCATTCGTAGTTTCGTCATTGCATGTCTAGTCTAGTGCTTCTCGCTCGAGGTTATGTTTTGATAACATTTTGATTAAGTGATTTGATTAATCAACGAGTATGCAAAATTTGTCGAAAATTGTGAAGTTGATATGAATTAATAGTGAGTGCTTATTTAGTTTTGGTCAAAGTTTGGTGTTGTGTCATTATAGCAGCTTGCTAGTGGTAAGTTTGTGTTTTGATAATAACCAATCAGGAATCGAACTACAAAACCGAAAACACATCATATACATATCCAGTAGCCAATCAAGAGCCGAACTACAAAATCGAAAACGTGATGTTTTCATCTATCAACACAAAAATTTCAACCAATCATAACACGCTATTTTAGCATAAGTGAAATAATCGCTGTAATTCAGCACGTTAGGTGACAATTCAACTGAAGTGACTGATTAATGACAGGACATGCCAACTCCAAATCTATTGTGAGCTAACAACAGATAGATGAAGAACACCATTAGGCTATCGTTGAAAAAATGCGTGGCAATGAAAATCTACAACCATGCGCGCCAAGACTTTCAAGATCAACTTTAGTTACGGAGAAGACAAATACAAAAGTTTACAACATTACTTACAATAATTGTAGTATCAACTGTAATGATAAATAATATTAGTCTTTTTTGTATTCTTGAAATTTTCTAACGAATACCATTCGTGCTTTAAAAATTTACCAAATAATCCTGAAATAAACGTGTTTTTTTTGAAAAAAGACTGCAATCAGTTATTTTTTTTATGTTTAAAAAAATTGCTCTCTTCATTCTGAGTCGGGCAATTTATGCTTTGAACGGCAAAAAAAAAAAAACTCATGCAGAATTATCGGTTATTTTTAAAGCACTTATGGTATTATCCCCGATAATCCAAACAGGACTAGAGCTCCTGATTGGTTCGTTTGATAAGTGCGTGAAATAGTCTGTGAACTTTCATGTGCAGCGAAAAAAGGTTTTTCGATGAGGTCTTTGGGCCTTTAGTGATCCATGGTTTCTTTCGTTAAAGTTTAATGATCTTAACGAAAAAAGTCGTATTGAATTTGGCAACCAATATTTCGTGAAATGTGTGAATTTGATCACTGGCTGAAAAAATAAACTCACATTCTGTGTAGAATAGAATTTATGCTTCAAAAACATACAGTTCATAGCAAGGATTCGAAAGTACAGGTGGCAATCATAGATCATAGGTTTTACAGGTAGAGTCCTTGAGTCCCCTTCTCTTCAATTTATTCATATCGGACCTGGATTTTTTTTCAGACAAAGGAACTCGCCGAATCAATATTGATAATAAAAACGACGTGCTGATGCTATCTTATGCCGAAGACCTTGTAATACTTGCAAATTGACCTCGCAAAAAACTGTGTTTCTCACAAGGTGTTTTTAGAGTTATGAACCTTCAAAATTTCTATTCGAAAACAAGAAAGTCGAGATTACCTCCTCCAAGTACTTCTACCATGGTGTCTCATTTGTATCTTCCAGTCTCTTCAGAGAAATGATAATTAAATCGATGGTGAAAGGTAAACAGGCAATCGGGGCTATACTTCCTGTAATTTCCAAAAGCAAAACTGATTCTTGAAAATGCAAAATGAAAATTTTTGAGTGTCATGTTCAGTTGTATTACCGTGTAGGGTCTTAGATATGCTGAAATGTTGGAGCGTGTTCAGATGGTTTTCCTCAAAAGAATCTTACTGTTGCCTATTACGTCACCTGACTTTGTGGTTACAATGTTCTAAAACTATGTCTGAATACTGAACATAGATGAAACCCGATTTGCTAAGATCTGTCTCAAATGACAGCTCACACTTGACAAATGTAACGAAAAGTTCAATTGGACACTTCAATGGACCTTTTCACGACATATGAGAGAACACTGTAATTAGAAAGTGTATACGCTAATATCACTCGGGAATTTTTATTTATTTTTTTTCTGACCGCTAGTTTTTCTATATTGTAGAATAACACTTTGGCGATTCCAATGACTGCGATAGCTCAATTATTAAAAAATGTGGCTGGACACATTGTTGCTTAACACCATCCATTTAATACATAACTAAATTCACACCAGATCAGTCATAATAACACCTCGCTACAGAATTGATGAATGTATCAGTTAAATGTGGAATGTAAAAAAACAAACATTAAGCTCAAATCTCGAGATCACTTTTGTTGCATGAGAACTGTCATAATGATTGGCGGTATTGTCAATTCTCGTTCTTCATCGAAAGGATGGTCCGTTCTGGAAATTTGAAAGTTACAAATACAATAAAAAGTAGCTAATATGTGGATTTTTTTCTATGAGTTGATCAAGTGACGAAGTTTCAATTATTTCTCAATGGCTTATACCAAGCTAGAATCTATATTTTTGAGGAGAACGGTATTGAATGTTTCGGAACATGGATTATGGTGGGGGTTGTTTCCGATTGCCTATTACGTCACCTGACTTTGTGGTTACAATGTTCTAAAACTATGTCTGAATACTGAACATAGATGAAACCCGATTTGCTAAGATCTGTCTCAAATGACAGCTCACACTTGACAAATGTAACGAAAAGTTCAATTGGACACTTCAATGGACCTTTTCACGACATATGAGAGAACACTGTAATTAGAAAGTGTATACGCTAATATCACTCGGGAATTTTTATTTATTTTTTTTCTGACCGCTAGTTTTTCTATAATCAGAAGAAAAGTGGTTTCGTGACGTCACGTTCATCAAAACTAGACTTGGCAATGTTGTAAGAGTTGTGCACCGTGGAATCTCAAATTCTCATTTGAATATAATCGTGTAGTATGACAGTTGTCATATTTGATACCAGATGGGTTCGTTCGTCTGTTTCACGGAGCATCAATGAGAATCGTTTATCTCTGTTTAACTAGTTTGCCTACTTTAATATTTAATACAAGTAGAGCAGTTCCATCAAACAGGTATGCTGCAAACGAACAGGCCATACTTGATTTCTTTTTTGAGGTTAATGCAATTTTCAAAGATTTGAAATATTTTTGTTGTTTGTGCTCTAAATTTCTTTTTTAATTCCTGTATCTGAATCCCTGCAATATCTGTGAACATGTAACATGTCGAAAAGGTGCTTTGTACATGGTTGTCTGAACACCAGTGAATATTCTAATAAACAATTTTTTATGCTCTTAAATACCTATGAAGCGCATTGAAGCAATGAATAAACCTTCTGTAAAAAGCGGAAATATATTTTTTTTGTGAAGAACATTTCCAACTGAATATTACTGTATTCAAGCAGCGTTCAAGGAACGATTTCAAATTTTAGTTATTGCAAAAAATAAATTCATATTTGTTAAATAGAAAGAGTCAATCATCTCATAGTTTACCCTCGGTAAATTATCCGAACTTCCCTTCACGAAGCCTTTCCATATTTTGATGATGTTATGCAATGATGGGTCAAGCCACAGTCAGCTAGTTTCGTAAAAAATATCAAAATAGTTTATCAGATCATGGAATGATGGAATGTGGCTTAAGAGCAAACACTACCTTGGTAAAACGGAAATTCGTTTTGAGCCCACAGTTTTTGTTTGAAAATTTTTTTTTGCATTACTCAATGTTTTTGTTTAAATTCCGGAACCTCAGTGATTTTTGGTTATGATAATTTTTAAGAAAAAAAAAATTAAATGAAATGATGAATTGAAAAAATTGAGAGTTTCCGGAATTCTTATGAGCCCACACAAAAAATATCTTTCTTGAAATCAATGGTTTTTGCAAGAAACGGATTCTACGATCGGGAAATTTATACCTGATTGGCGCTGTAATCGAGAACGGACAGGTGCTGTGTTGCCAATGTTCATCTAGTTCATTAGCTCCACCCCCACTCTTGATAAGTATGCCAAAAAACCTGAGCTGGAAGGGATGAGGAAGAAATTCGACTTTTCGGTGATGGTGGCTCTTAATACTATCGTCAGTGGATGGAGCCCCCTCACAATTGCGGGTTGAATCATTTTTGCTTATTGTAGAATAACACTTTGGCGATTCCAATGACTGCGATAGCTCAATTATTAAAAAATGTGGCTGGACACATTGTTGCTTAACACCATCCATTTAATACATAACTAAATTCACACCAGATCAGTCATAATAACACCTCGCTACAGAATTGATGAATGTATCAGTTAAATGTGGAATGTAAAAAAACAAACATTAAGCTCAAATCTCGAGATCACTTTTGTTGCATGAGAACTGTCATAATGATTGGCGGTATTGTCAATTCTCGTTCTTCATCGAAAGGATGGTCCGTTCTGGAAATTTGAAAGTTACAAATACAATAAAAAGTAGCTAATATGTGGATTTTTTTCTATGAGTTGATCAAGTGACGAAGTTTCAATTATTTCTCAATGGCTTATACCAAGCTAGAATCTATATTTTTGAGGAGAACGGTATTGAATGTTTCGGAACATGGATTATGGTGGGGGTTGTTTCCGATGAACGTGACGTCAGCGGCACACCTTCAAATGAGATATTCTTTCAAAATGAAAAAAATATAGTGGAAGTCTTTGTTAAATGGACGTTTCAGAATAGAATCTATCGATTTAAAAGTGTTCTGCAATTAATTTTTCATAAATGTAATGGTCCATTTAAAAATCTCTTCACTTCTCTAAACTTACCCGAAATTTGGTCTCAAATTGAACGTGGTTCGATAAAAACAAGTCATAATAAATGATATTGCTCAAATTCCAGGAATAGTATACTTTATTTTCCATTATGAGTTCAGAAAATAGGCTTTTTCCGTGCGTGCGCGACACGTTCCCGTGGGAGACGAAGCTGAACAAGGGAAGTCGTGCAAGCACCTGAAAACCACAGATTGTTAAGAAACATTTATTTTCAATGATTATTATTTACCCTGCTGGTAAGGAAATATTCAAACAATTTGCGATTTCTAGAGAACTGTCAACAACATACTATTCAATTTTGACATGTAAATAGGCAGCTATAATGTCACCAGCGAACGAAAAATTTTCAGTGCGGGGAGATTTTAGATATTTATATAAAAAATTACACAATCGTTCAACATAATCTAAACTAAAATAAGTAGAGATATTGTTTCGGTCTATAATAATGAATAGTCTATTCTGAGCAAGGTGTGATTTCAACGCCCCCTATCATCTAAACTATTAATTATTAGGGTTTGTCACCCAATTAATTTCTATTCAAAATAACTTGAACTCCATCATAATGAAAATTCATAGAAATCCATCCACCCAATTCTTTTTCGTTTCGTGCCATTTGGAGGGAGGGGGATAATCATAAAAAACTGCCATTTCCCTTATTCAGGCATATTCAAACATTCGGGAAAATGTGGCGTTTAAATCTCTCTCAATTTGGAAGATTTTGACGTGGATTGTAGTCGATATGAAATAACTAATTAAATATGTTTGTGAAATGATTTTACATGCATCATACAGTGCGGCTTTTTTTAGTCCCCCCCCTGTTAACTTTTGAACGGTTCGACGTAGAAACATGAATAAAAAACCTTTTGGAGGGTTTCACCAATACTACCAATATGGTGATTGCTCGAAAGGGGGCGCGGGGGGCACACCAACTCAAAAATTTTAATTGGCATGGGGGTCAAGTGTCACATCGTTGAAAAGAGAATTCAATTCTCTTCACAACCATCTGAATATTTTTGAATTTTGTTGAGAAATTTTTTCTCAATATCAATTTATATGCCTTTCGAAATTTTCAAGTTGATCTGTCCCTAGCGCCATCTGTCGAGTAATTTCAATGTTTCTTCTCTCAAAAAGTAGTATCGGTAATACCCTTCAAAATATTTTTGGTTTCATTATTCCACAACAAACCGTTCAAATTAATGGAGGTATGAGTAGTTTTCAGATCCGCATTTATTTTTGATGTTTCGAATTTGGATTGTGAAAAAATTTCAAATAAATTAAAAAAAAAAATAGATGGTTGTAAAGAGAATTGAATTCTCTTTTCAACGATGTGACACTTGACCCCCCATGCCATTTAAAATTCTTGAGTTGATGTGCCCCCCGCGCCCCCTGTCGAGCAATCACCATATTTTTTATGTTAAAAAGTAGTATCGGTGAAACCCTCCAAACGGTTTTTCAGTCATGTTTCTACGTCGAACCGTTCAAAAGTTAACAAATAAAACGTTATTTTTTATTATAGTGTAATTCTCTATTAGAAACACTTTTTGGTTATTTGTTTATCAAATTTATCAATTCTTTGAAATGAGTTGTTATCAAGAATGGTTGATTTTGCAAGTATCGAGTACCTACCACCATATATTGAATTGGATCTACAGCAATAAGAAAGTATTTCATAATTTGGTACATAGAACAATTCAATAGGATAATAAAAAATACCTATGTGTATTATAAATTTTGATGAAGTGTGCAGGAGTTTTCGAACTTTTTTTCCCATTTGCGAAATGAAATGATAATATACAAGAAATAGAACGGTCTGTATACTATCATTTCAACATGAAAGTCCTTGCAATTTCTGGTTATCAGTAATCCATTGCCACCCAAGTTTTTCACTCTAGAGTTGACCATAAACAGCGGACCTGTTAGTTGCTCGTCGCATCTTGTGAAACACCCAAGATACGGTACTTGACTCTGGTCGCGGGTCACGGTGTAGGTTGCAGACCGATAACCGAGAAAATCTTTCGAATTTCATAAACAGATGTTTCGGTTTGCACGTCGGATATCATTCGCAGAGAGCCAGGGAGTACGAAAAGCCTCGTGCTAGACACATTGATAAAATCGGAAAGAATGAAAGAATCGACGCGGTGGGGACACTTTTGTTGCCAGCACGCTGCTTCTACTTACACATAACAGACTTTACTTTAGTTTGTTTAGGTTCGGTAGTGTGAAATCGAAGCGCGGGAAAACAATTGCATCAGCTTATGGACTTGACACAGTGACTGAGTGATATTAGGCGGCTGTATTATATCGGAATACCTGGTTTGTGTGGTTTCATGAATTAAACTCGATACATATTGGTGAGTATTTGAAGAATATTTAATAATAAGTGATGGTGGATGTGCTCCAAAGGTGGAAAACCTTTATATGCGAAAGATTTCGAGAAAATGCTCTTGAGAACCATTTTATATTCAACGTTATCAGATTCAGATAACATAACAGTGAACTGCAAATGAAAACTGAAAATGCATGACACAAGGAAATGTTGTTTAATATCAGGTTTCCAGACAGTTTTACCCTTGTTGATAGCTCCATATCAATTCGAAAACACGTTCAACCTTTATCTTTTTCGAAATATCATAGAGGCCATCATAAATAGCTAGAAGTAAAGTAAGTACTCTCTTCTTAAAAGATAGATATCTGCGTTTGAAGTTGTTTTTGTACCTACACATGTGCACCTCTGGACCATGTGGTTTATCCAGACTATTGTTTATGCATTATTTGTTATTTGATAACGAACGGTAAAATGAAAGTAACTTTTCAGCATATCTGATTTTATCAGCATGTTATAGGTAGATTCACTCTCCCAATCGAGTGCTTCAAGATTTGTAATGCATTTTATCTTGATACTTAGTTGATGTAACAAATTGAGATTCGTGTCAGAGGAAATAAACTTATCATAAACATAACGGTAACATCAAAAAATGTAAGCGTAAACTTAACATGTTTGTATAAACGGTGCCATTATGAGAGGTTCAACTTTTGATTTTTACATAATTTCAAATTTAAGCACAACTTTAAAGTGTTGTTGACTAAATCCACCCTTAGAAGGTTTGGAAATGACGTGCTGAATAAACTTATAACTTTTTCTCCTTCACTTCGAGATCAACCAGAAGACTTAAAACTCAAACTACATATCATATCTTGTGATAATACAGATAACTGTAAATGCTATTCTATAGAAAATTCTAGTAGTATAAAAAACATTGGCGTCTTTCTAGACCAGCACTTAAAACGGACAGAACATATCAACTACGTCACAAAATGACTACGGGTCCTTGCATAAATTTTATAAATTACGTGAAATTTTATCAAAAATAAATCTTACCATACTATATAGGTACATCATTGTAGAATCACTAATACAATACTGTATCCTTGCTTGGGGACAAACATTCAAAACACATCTCAGGTCACTGCAAACTGCTCAAAATTTATTATTAAAAATTATTCTTAAGAAACTCTTTTCGACAAATCAGCTATATCAAGAATTCAAAATATTAAACATCAGCTCAATATGTGCTCAGCAATGCTTAAAAAGAATCTTTCAAGAACAACACAAATTCACTAAAACACGCAAGAGACACTCGATCAGTAACAAACTAAGACATTAGAGTTGCATATTTTTAAAAAAACTGTTGGACAAAATTTATTTTTTCACTATGAACCAAAAATTTATAATACTCCCCCAAAAAATCTCAAAGAAATGAAAAAAATTTAAATTTTAAAGAAAGAAACAAATACATATACAGGGTGTCCCACGAAGTTTTGGACAGGGAATATCTCGGAACTCGTTAGTAGTGGAGAATTGTAACATTGGCAGGACTTTATCGCAACTTCTACTAAACATTACACACTCATACATCCCAAATTACCATTGAAAATTCTGTCGGATTACATTCTAAGCAGGAAAAAAGCAGCTACCATAACAAAACTTAAACTAAATCACGGCTCATTTATATAAAATCAGTTTATCCCAAACACCTTATTGCACATGCGATGACTCATCGATCTGTGACTTAAATCACATATTCTTTGCCTGCAACACGACCGTTAAATATAACAGATCTACTCAATATGCAGAATAAAGATATATTTGACATTTTACATACCTACATACATACCACACAGGCTATTACAGCGTTATTACATGGATAAAGGGAAAGACGGTGAAAAAACGAGAATATTATGACAGAAAAATTGAGGAAAATGAATCTCCGTTGAATTATAGAGGTTATTGAAAAATATTTGTCCGAATAAGAATAATAACCAGATAATCAGTGAAATAAAAACAGGTCAATAACTTTTTTGTGGAAAGTATACAGGTAATTGATGATATAGCAGATATTGACTCTCCTATTACAGGTAATTCATATTTGAGTGTGTGTTATGATTCAATAGGAAACTTCTAGTTGCTAGATTTCACCCAATTGGAAGATAGTATTTTTGTTGAAAAATGAGGGGAGTCCAGATGAACAGAGTATTACTTTTTTTGAAAAATTGTATCACCAAATTTTTCAGAACCATTACTGAATCTTGATTAATACCTCTTTATTAACACTTTTGTTAGGAGTCCTGTGAGAGAGAATTTATGATCCAATTTTTTTTTACTTGCTATGGCCCTTGAAGTGGAGTTTCACAGTGAAACCACTAGGCAACACTAGTATTATTCGGTAATTATTTAAAATAAAAACAAAAAGAAACAGTGAAAATAATGTTAAATATGGAATATTATTCATCTGGTATGGTAAGCCACAATACAATTTTTCGTATTTCTCAGACATAATCCAACATTACACCTAAAAAGCATCAAATATTAGTATTTCATAATGACATGTCAATATGAAGTACCTTGAACATATCTATCTTGTTCTGTGTGATAACACTGCAGTGATACAGTGACGCATCTTCTTGGTGTTTCGTGAACAGATAAGTGGGCAGAGGAATACCATCCTCACTATCCTCTGAATCTGCAATGGAATACATTGAAAATAAAATATTAAATGAGTATCAATCATGGTTTAGAAATAAACATAGCTGTGAAACAGCAGTTCAGTGTGTATTAGATGATTGGAGAATAAGCTTCGAACATAATGCCACTACTGTTGTAGTATTTTTGGATATCCGAAGAGCTTTCGAAACAATACACAGGGATGGGTTATTACAAAAATTAGCAGCAGTAGGAATAGATGAAATAGTCTTGAAATAGTTGGAAAGTTCTCAAATAACAGATAACAAATGCTCAGGATGAATGATATGGAATGCAAACAAGGAGTACCACAGGGAAGTGTGCTGGGACCTTCATTATTTTTTATATACATTAACGACTGGCCAGAGGTGGTACGTGAGAGCTCAGTGCATCTTTTTGCTGATGACACATTCGTCTACTTCTCATGTGGTGATCATATGAAACTGTTTACAGTTGGTGTTGTGTTACTTGTTATTCTTAGCGGTAAAATTGTTATTTCCGTCAACCTGTTGCACCACAGAAGTCTTCGAGAGACTTGTGCGAGACAGGGAAGACGCAGCCCTTACCTTTAAACGTTTGGTACCATGCACGAAGAATTACTCTGATTACATGAAGATATTCTCGAAAAAGTAGTTTCCGGTACCATTTTTCCAATGTGGCGGCGAGAGCGACGGTTGCTCAAGGTCTCAAACTTGGAGTAATTATTAGGAACTCCACAAATCTACCAAATTGGCCTTTTGTAGGAAGCGCCCCATTTTATGTATACAGTGCATAGAGTGCTAGTGCTCTGATAAAAATGATTTTTTGTATCAACGCATAATTGCATCGATACAAAGAGATTGTATTCTTGAATAGGTCCAACCAAATATTAGTTTGATCTTTTGACGGATTCCTCTTGGCCACTTACAAGGAAGATATTTTGAAACAAGTGAATATTTGCTCCATAAGTTGGTTGAGGCAAGAATATTTTAGCTTCAATAATGGGCACTTTTTTTGTAGGTTGAGACAAGAATATTGCAATTTCAATAATGAATACTATTCTTCTATAAACTTGGAGGTTGAGTTCCGGTCTGCACTTTGCACTTGGTTATAAAATACAGAATGGAAGCAATTTTCATTTTGACAACATTGAATAGATTAAACAAAGCATATATTCACACCTACGAACAATTTTGGTAAAAATAATGATTTTAAATGAGAAAAGTTTCAAGTTTAATAACTGTATTCTCAATAAAACCAGTTAGTAGTGACGCATACTGCAGTTTGATTGAATACATAAACAACACCACTCGCTTTTAGACACAAAACTGTATAAGACCAAAATATATTTCACTCATTTTTACAACTGGCCCATAATGAGCCAAATTCATTTTTCAATATTGCATTTTTATTGTATAGAAACAGTTTCCACTAGGCACAAAACTAACATTCATAAAGGTACGCATAGCCTCATAACCGCCAACCCAAATGGTCAAACTGGATGAAATGGTCGAAAGTCGTATTCACAGGTCGCGGTGTCGCCAGCTGCTTTGATTGCTCATTGGTTGATTGTATCACGTGGCACGGGTAGTGATATCTACCAAGGAATTATTTTCTTGTGTCAAGACGATTATGTTTCACAATGAGTTAATGTGAGTGTTTTCTAGGATGAAAAGTAGAATGTTTGTACTGCAAGCAAATTCATTTCAAGAGATTTTATTTAAAGAAGCAAACATCTCAATCAGTTTGAAATGGGAGTAAATTGATCTATTAGAAATAATTATTCCTTTCAGAAAATTATTCTATTCAAGAGTATGTATATTTTTGACTGAAAAAATCTTTTTTATCTGTGTGTTTATTGGAAAACAATTGCATCAAAATGCTTTACTTTCTTCCCTTGATTAAAAAATTTCTATTTACTCTAAATATGAGATGGTTCAAAAGACGCTTCCAGCTTGTTGAGTAGTTATTGTGTTATTCCATCGATATTTCATCATATTCTAATCGGAAAGAGGTGTTTAACTAGTCGATTCAATATATCTATTTTGTGTACAGATTAATTTTTATCATATTGAATCTACTAATAATCATAATTTACTGAGTATGTAATTAAATACATACAATCAGACGGAATGACATGAAGATCAGCCTTGAAAATGCACTGAAAATAAACTAGGGCACAAAAATCGAAGCGCAAATTTGTGATCAGGGAGAAGTTATGACATGACAAAGTTGTTAAATATTAGTTTTCAGACAGTTTCATTCATAATGAAAGCTTCTGCGTTCTTTAAATTCACGTTTAACAACTAACATATCTGAAATATCAATTACAGTTTTGAACAAACGAAGATTGAATTGCTCAAGATAGGAGATAAGTGCTCTCCTCCGAAGATATCTATTTACATAGTCTGTACAGTTGTAAGAAATACTAATGGAATTTCGAGACATTTTATGGTCGGTTTCATCAAAAGAACACACATAGTCATAACAGGCACCTGGAATCGAAGCTCATACATAAGGTCAATGTTTCATTACCATCCTTCATGCCCCTCCAGTACGCTACTGAAAGGTCTGATAATCAGGTCATAAAATCTTTCCTACATACAAATCTTCAAAGGCATCTGCCGACGGAAGTATTCCAGAGACTGCGGAGTGGAAATATGACTCGTCCAAGCGGGGGAAAAGAAAAGCCGTTTCACCTTGATAAATGTTACTCGAGAAAATGCAGTATAAGTTTTTTCTCTGGACAAAAAATATGGTAGGTATATGAATGTACGAGGCGCTGTTACTACTTAAAAATGATCTATGAGATTTTTCCAAACTAGTATTTAAAAAAAAGTGGCTACGCCACTGGATTGTTAATACTTTCAAATTGGTTTAATAGAAATTACTAGGAAAAATAATGATGAAAATTATATATATTTTTCACTTGTCCATTACTGCTTTATAATACCTTGGTAACTGTTGCTATTAACAGACCGATAACGCCCGGGGCGTTATGGAGGGCATTATGAATCATAACGCCCGCTAAATGTTTTTTCTGTAGTTCAATAAATTAATTACTCAGAAAACTTTTATTTATAACTGTACATAAAAAAGGGACTAATTATTTTCTCTCAAATAGAAATTACAATTTTCAAATGTTCTTGAAAAATTAGTACCAAGTTATGTTAGTTGACCGATGATGAACTCCTCAATGCGCATTCGGTTTCGTTCAGAACGTTAACATTTCCTTTTTCGGAAACGGAATGGGCTATCATTGTAGAAATTTTGTTCTTCGGGGAGATACTTTCTTCAATATAGCTCTCCGCTACCGTACTACTCTTCCATTTTCCATGTAATTTTAGTGTTTCAAAGGAAGCGCCACCTTGAACAAGAAGCGTTGACGACGTTCAGTGTAGACAATGTCCGGTGTAACTTTTGGGGTTTTCCAAATTAAGGTATTTTGCTACGATAGAAGGAACACTTCCTATAGTATTTTCACCTACAGGTAACTCAATTCATTTATTATTTCTGTAGGTTAAAAAAAACTTGCGTTGTTTACATCCTTTTGGTCGAAGCGCAATGTACTTTTCAACTAAGTTCAAGGCTCCTATTTCGCTTTTTTCAACAATGGTGAAACTTTTTGAGGTGCAGGTCTGTGTTTCTGGTACCTTGATCAGTACAACGGCTCCTCTGTCTTCAATGTCATCAATTATCATCTTGACATCACATCTTAAGCCTCCAAATATGCTCATTACCAGAACAACTTTATGTAGCAGAAAAGTATCATCTGGAGCTTTTCTTATGAAAAGTAATACTTGTCCACTTTCCAACACCATTGGTTTTTTAGGAATGTATCCTTTTGATTTTAACTTTCAGGAAGGCCATCAGTTGACTGAATGCTAATATATCGGTTGACGGAAATAACAACAATATTAATGTTTTCTTTAACAACCAATGTTGATTTCAGCTGTGAGTATTTGGTCCATAGACTATTTGCAGTATATTTTTCAGACTGAAATAATGTAAAATAAATATAAAATATTAATATTTTTCATGAGATAAACTCACCAGTTCCTGGAAGTATGCCATTAAGACAGTTTCATTTACGGCATTCACTGTTTTTATCTTTCCATTTCAAAAAATGGTCATACTCCTTCTCGTATAAGTATTTGGATTTCACAGGCAGTAAATTTCCTAACGCTTTTCAGCTTTGAGCGTCATATTCTGTGGAATCTCCATAATTATTATGAATATAATCGTTTTTAGTTTCCTCTACTAACAAGCTTGTCAATTCTTACAAAATGCAGCGTCATTTTATTAAATAAACAACCCTTAGCAATCTCTTCAATGTTTCCATGGCAATTGCATAGAAGCTCACTTGTGCTCAGTTGCCGACCACAACGCAGTAACTACTATGAGAAGAAATTTATGAAGTAAACAACGTCGTTTAAGATAATCTTTTCGTGAAAATAAAATCTTGTATGCACCACGAGCGTTACTAGATCCTAACGCCCATCGGGCAACATTCATCCCTCGGGCAAAAGGCCCTCGGGTGAATGTTACCCTCCGGGCGTTAGGATCTATATAAAGCAGGCCTTGAAATTTTGAATTTGACTGGAATTTAAAATTTTGATTGAAATTTAAAAAAAATTTCATATTTTTTTTTTCAAATTTCTTAAATTCATAATGGTCCGATTCGATTCAAAATTAGTATGTGGGGGTTTTCGAGATCGTAGATTATGATTTTTTTGTCAAAATTAAAGAATTCTTGATTGCGGCTCCAAGATGTCGGACGAGTTTTGTGATTATGGTCAGATTCTATTCAAAATCGGTATGTTGGTGTTTTCGGTATTGGAGATTATGATATTTTTCCAAATTTTATAACATCAAGATGGCGGTCGGGTTCTGTGGTTATGGTTCGAAACTATTGAAAATTGGTTCCTGAGGGTTTTTGTTAACATTGTAAAAATTCAAAAGTACAAGATGACGACTAGACATTATTCTTCACATATAAAAAATCAAAATAAAATTGGTATAAGAATTTTTTTGAAGACTAGCTTTTATTCGAATACACTAAAAAATTAAATATAATTTCTTCAGATGTGTGACGTAGGTCAATCTGTGAGTAACAGATTGAAAAGAATGTCGCTTCTGTATTCCAACTGGAAATTTTGCGCGCAAGCTTTTGAATAATAATATGTTAAATATGTATAAAAGCTTGTCTTAAAAATTATTTTTTCAACTAGTTTTATTCTATCAATGTTGCATTATATTCTATCAGAAGAAAGGTTGACTTAATTGTAGCGACAAGGATGCACGTTCTTTGCTGTGTATTTACTCATGTCCAATTCCTCTAAAGGAAAATCAATGGTGAAATTAAATTTTTCTCGGAATCTTTCTATGGGTGAAAAACGATTAAAGTGAATTAGTAACATTTTCGGGAATTCATGAATTGATAGGGATTTCGTGCACTTCTCTCTTTTTTGCACTTCGCACATATCGGCTTCTCGTCTCCATCCAAAGTTTATTCCTCTGTGAATGAATCTAAACAGTGTGATAATCCTAGTTGGCCTATTCTTTGAGGTATTGGTAGGAATGGAAGAATTGATCGAAGGAAACTGAACAGTGATCATAATAAGTAAATTTCAGTGTAGATTTCAGCTGACCAACGGAGTTATTTAACATTTTAGAGTTTTCCATGCTTTAGTATCTTGACCATGACTCCTGCGCATTCTCGCTGTCACTTAACTTCTCGTCTATCTCTGTCACAATGATTTTTGGCTTCTACCTTTGCAAATACTTTGATTAAAGCTTCCTTCATACTAGATATACTTGTGTTTATATCTCTCGTGTAGGCGTCTCCTTTTAAATACTCTAATAACCATCTGGTATTTGACAAACACTGGATAACACTGTTCATTAAACAGGTTTTATCAATATTTCTCAAACCATTGAGACCGATATATTTGACAGTACTATGTACAACTGACCTCATGATGTTAAAGCTGCGATCGTCACTAATATCGTTTTCTGAGTATTCTTTAAAGTGGTGATTGTCCCTATCCCTAGAGCGGCGTGGAATTGTTCTCGACTTAAGACTGCTGGATATTGAGTTGGATGGAGATATTGTAGAACTTGTGGCTTCTGGAGAAGTCGATAAATCAATTTGACCATTGGTTGCTTTTACATGGCTAGTGATATTCAAGCAGTTTGGGCTGCAAACGTCTCTACTTTCTGCTATCGAGTATAGTCTCTGAGTTGTTGGTTGATTTTGCCTCCGATATGGTGGGGCGAGGAACTCAAGTTCTCACTGCTGAGTTTTGGAACGGATGAAGATACGGAAAAATGTATTGGTTTCGGAAATCCGCTGGTTGAAGAATTCTTGAAATTATTATGAGGCTTCTTGAATAACTCTTCAAAATCTTTGGACCAAAGAATAGTTCCGAGAAGAGAAGCAGCATTATCTCTCTGGATTGCCATACTAATCTGCTGAATCAAGAAAGAAGTAGCTTTGAGTTCATTCGTTTCTTTTGTTATCCTTTTACCTATTTCCATGATTAATTTTCTTTATTGAGGGCCAAATACACCAAACGCCTCAATACCAATAGGATAAAAAATGTTATTTTTGCTCAGGTTCTCATATTTTCGGGTCTTCAATTTTTCACCAGCTGCAGCTGCTGAACCGGCAATGACGGAGATATGTGATGTAGCAAAAGTATCGACGCAGGTAAAATGCCATGTTGCCAAGGAATGATAGTCATACCGTCATCTCTGCTGGTACCTAACGGCTCCAAAACTTCAGGTACTTTAGCAGAAACTAAAGCACGTCTTATCAAATCATTGACTGCTTGATGATGAGCAAAACGGCCAGCACTAAGTTCACAACAGAGAATGTGTTCCGGAATCATCGACGAGATGATTAATATTGAATAATTTTTATCATGTTATAATAATATCTAGGTACTCATAATCATAATTTATTGACGTAATTGAAAACATGCCTGAGTTGTTGGAAGGGAGCAACTAATCACACAGAATTACAGATTACCTTTGAAAATGAGTTGAAATAATGTTACTGAAGCGAAATTCTGTAGTTGATATTCGATAGGAATTGTTTGTGTGAATTTGTGGATACATATTGGTGAGCATTTGACTCAAGTTCTATACTGATTTGTTTTATTTTGTACCCGACAGATTTCGCAAAAATAATCGGGATAATTCATTATTTGGTAAGCGTTATACTTCGAGAGGCGGCGTTGTCATTTTGTGATTGATTTCAGAAAATATAATTTTTCTACGACAATTAAAAAAAATGAACATTTCAATTGCGTCTTCGAATAAGAAACCTACCACGTTGTAACACCGATTTTCATCTCCCACGGGCTAGCTGTATCAAAATATTTCACTTCCTACGACTTTCATGAACTACTAGACTGTCATTATAGGTAGGTATTAACGAATTTTATGAACATAAATAATATCGAATCAAGTTTGTCTAATAATTTGACATTTCACATCAGTACTGCCCAACTATAGAGAAAGGCAGTATCTACAAAACTGTGAATTCGTGACAATCGGGCTACTACTTTTCCATACCAAAAAATCTATTTTTAAAATTACGATTTCATTTCCACTGCCACTTGATGAAAATGTGATAATTTAAAATATATTCATTCATGAAATTGATGACGAATATCATCTTCACAGAAAATAAACACAGAAACTGCCTTTTTTCTGTTCATATTTTGTTGATTGCGCAGTGAAAAACAGCAGTAAGTGACATTTACTGCTTTTCTGTGACGCAAACTGTAGATACTGCTTTTTGGAACTTAGTTCACTATTGGAAAAATAAATTAGTTGATGATTAAAATTTTTATTAATTTTATTTTTAACAAATACGACACATTGACACATCATTGTTTAATAGGCAAATTTAACCAAAACTCTTTTCTGTTCTCATCCATCAAGTCGAGAAGATTTTTTATGATTGATGACATTTTTTCTTCGGAAATCCCACACGGACCTTCTAAATGAGCTGGTTCTGGAAAACTTTTTTTTTTTTTAGAACGTCCTTTTTTAAAAAGTTTAACGATTTTGTTTCTTCATCTTGGAAAGTACATTTGTATAATAGGTCAAAAGATTCACGATCTGCCTTTATATGAACGATATCAGCTAAAAATATCTTTTCATTTCCTCTTCCGTTTCTTTTGGTAGGTGCTGAAAAGTCCTTAAAATTGAAAAAATCGGAATATGCCATGGTCTTTACTGATATTTTTCCGCTATTTGATTTTTGAACTGCATTCACGAAATCAGAGAAGTCACAAGTCTTTTTTTGCCTCTTCAATTATAGCTCTATTTGATGGTGCACGGAATCGGCAGACATAAATGTATGTCCTGGCTCGAAATAATTGACCTCTATGGACTCAGCAGCAACTTTATTTGAATTGACTATATATACCAAATAGGACATAAAAGCCCAATTTTTATTCTGCGCGGCGCAGTTATCTAGCCAAAATATGAACTTTTTTATATCTCTATTCTGAAGTAGAAATTGATGGAAGGTACTAATTATCTCCTCCTTTCCCCTTCCTGCAATCGCCTCATGCCATATAACTCCAACAGGAAAGGTTTTGGTTGATTTGATTCCAAGTGGAACAAACGTCTCATTACATACAATTATTCTCGGTGTGAAGAGTACTTTCTTAAAGTGCTCCATTCTAGGCAACATTATAATTTTTTCTAGGTCAGCAGAAACACACAAAGTCGTGGAATCATAGTCCAATTTTGCCTGTGTTCGGTATAATGTTCTCGCTATGTTGGCTTTTGCAATGTGTTTCGTCCACTTCTGGCATTGATCACACTTTGGGCTAGGAGTTAATTTTCTGTGACTTGGATCATGAATCTCCATAATTCCACAAGCTTCACATTCTTCGTGTCCAAGCTTCGTGAATCTAATGTTCTCATGGTAAAGTATTTTTCTATAAGCTTCATAAGAGCACTTATTCTGGGGATATTTTTGCAAAAAATCTTTATGCATGAGCGATATTGAAATATCATTCGGTATATATCTAACTCTAGGAGCATGCTCTCGCCTATAGTGAGATATATTGGGATGGAAAGTATCTACATGTCCTAAAATGGTATTCCTGTCAATTTTATTTGGAGGAGAACTCTCACCCCGTTTATCTTTTTCCGCCATAATGGCACCCGCTAAGGACTTATGCAGGACATTAAATACGGCCTTATCGTTTTTTCTGTGGTAGCCAAGTGTTGCCAAGAAGAATGTTTTACAAACTCCCACTAATTTACCATCATTTTGTTTCAACCGAAAAATAAAAGTAAAATTTCTTTGAGAATGTGTACCCGCCGTTCTTCTTTTTACGGGTATACGAGAGCATGAATTGAGTATGAAACTCCTTTGTTCTATCCAAGACAAAGACCAAAATTTTTCATGGATTGTGCTTCGCTGAGTTTGAGGTATGGAAGTTTTGCATTTTTTTGAGCAAGTATCTTTGCATGCATCCCTCATTGGATGCTTCTCCTTAGACTTCAATTTAGCTTTGTCTTTTCGGCTGAGTTTGTTTTTCTTTTTCTTTATATTTCTCTTCGACTGGTTCCCGTTTATTTCTGTCAGAGGCATGTTATTGTTACCATTATCATCGTTTTGGACTTCTGCGCCAACTTCCTTATTCACTTCTACTCTGAGAATATTTTCATCAGTTCGTATTTCATCATTAGTTCCATTTTCTCCCAAGATATCTTGTTCTCCAGAAGCTTCCATGGGTTCCTTTTCCTTACTTTCTGCCATGTCTTTAATTCCCATTTCCAATGAATCTGAAGTTTATGATTGGGTCGAAATTTGTAAAACCAATTTCTAGATCTGTCAAACCTTCATTCACCTCTTTTAATATCGTAAAGCTTTCAGTCATGTTAACATCCATCAAATCAACTTGATCAACTAACTCAAAAGTTGTAACGTCAAAATTTTCAACAGTTTCGAAACTAACGGATTTCAATGTTTCTATTTCCACATCATTTGGTGGCGGTTCGACATTATCCTGACTTCTAGGACCTGAAAAAAAATGAAATCTTACACCTGTCTGTAAATGTGCTATTTCAGTTAAGTAACTATAAAGAGGATTTTTTACCGTCGAGACAGTGGAAATAAATTTTTTATCCTACACTGTGAGAAAGTTGAATTTTACCGGCTTTACGGAGAAGAGAAAGTGACCTTTTCCACGGCTACCCAAGAAAATAAATTTTAAATTTTCACGCTAGGTGGCGACGCCATTGAACGTCAGTATAAAAATAAATTGTTAGCAGTTGTCAATGTCTGCAAATTCATTAAATCATATAAGTTGTCATATTTTTGATGTTTGTTTGAAGTTAACTCCTCAGTTTTTCAATAAATAAAATTTTTATTGAAAAATATTATCAACAAGAATTGTGTAGGATAAAAAATTATGTGTAAACCACGACAGTAAAGTGATTTTTCAGGCAGAAAGAAGTGGCCAGGCTCGGCTGTGCCTCGCCTGTCCATATCTTCTTTCGCCCTGAAAAATGCCACTTTACCGCCTAGGTATACAATATACTATTTCACTCCTAAGGTAGTGAAAGTATATTTTTTTCTGTCTCAGCAGTGAAAACATACCGATATTCACTTTTTGTGGATATCCAGTGGAAACATACCAATTTAAAACTAATTAATTTTATTCATTGAGATTACGGGAAATTGGTTTACTTAAAAATTTTCACGAAATAACAAACAGCAATTGTAAAAAACCTAACTTGTTATTATTTATACTAGCCAATAATTCACTATAGGTAATTTATTTTAATTACCTACGTTTGAAAGAAGGCAAGCTGTTTCAAAAAAGGTTTAAATGTTTTGAAATGGAAAGTTGTAAAAAAATGGAATATAACAGATAACTAAAATATGTTTACTTTCTGGCCCCAGTATTATGATGTCATGCTTTAGGGCCTCCTCAAGGTGCTTTGGGATATCGTTCTGGGACTGGTCTCCAGAATTAGCCGTCTCCGACCGAACCCAGATTCGTTGAGCCCTTGTCATTCTAATAGGTAGGAAATAAAAAAAATATAAGAGTTGAGAAATCAAGTATATTGCACAACAGTAATAATCATTTCACACGAGTATCAAAATTTACAGACAAGCCTTAAGGCCCAGACACAATGGAAGTTTTATGAAATAACCTTTATGTTTTTAGTTTTAGGATATCAATTTTAGAAATAAAACAAGATGCAAAACATAATTGAAAAATAAAACTTGAATTTTACCAATAGGATTATTTGTGGTGAGTGATCAGAATAATAATGCCAATACCGGTTTGGTGTTAAAAGGGAATCTAAAATGCCAAAACATAAAACTAAAACATAAAACTTTGATTGTGTTTCGGCCTTTAGAGTGTTCTGCAAACTTTCATACGAGCGGGAAGCAATTCTATCAAGTAACAAACTCACCGTTTTTTCTCCATTATATCAATTATTCTTACACAGTTGCACGGTATTTGGAACAAAAAACGTCTTCACGTCGATTATCAACAAGTAGTAGCAGGCAAGACTGAGACACACTTGTCACTCTGAATGGCGCGTTTGTAAATGAAAAAGACGGTTAAAACAATTGCAATGACAGGACAGTTTGTTAGTTCTGTTAGTATCAATCCGTTTTCAAAATGGCACTTACGTTTTGTTTGCATTGAGATTTTATAGTTACTGCTTTCTTGTGTGGCAACTGTATGTTGAGACTTCAATCTACGCAAAGCAGAAACTGAGTAAATCTGAATTCAAAATGGCAGTTACGTTTTTTCTACATTGAGATTTATAGTTACTGTTTTCTTGTGTTGCATCTGTTTGTTGAGAGTCTTATGTACGCAAAGCAGAAACGCAGTATCTGTATTCAAATTGGCAGTTAAGTTTTTTATGCTTTGAGATATATAGTTACTGCTTTCTTGTTTTGCAACTGTATGTTCACTGTCTTATGAATTCAACATAGAAACGGAGTATCTTCAGGTGGGATTGTAGATACTGCTCTATTAATTTGTTATAGATAGTTACTGCTTTCATGAAGAGTTTTGGGGCATTTTTTTCTCGAAGGCAGTAAGTGTTTATTGCATTTTTCGCGCACTTTAACTTGAAAATGCTGCCTTTTTCCATCGGAAATAGGTGTAAAAGCATACAAAGAATACAAATACACCAAAATATCATTTTTGAATTTTTTGTAGTTACTGCCTTTCTCCATAGTTGGGCAGAGTAGATAATTACAAAATTCGATTGAAAAAATTAAGTTATTAAAAATGATTAGCGATAGTGAGGATGATTTAACAATCAAATTAATAAATTTACATCAGAAGCTCCTGATAATGCATATCTTCTGACAAAGGTTTGATTTTCTTTTCATAAAACCAGAATAATTTCAATAAAAAGATTGATTACAATCGGATTCTATATTTTTGAATAGTTTGACAGATACTTTCTATATAGCAGTCAATTTGAACAAATTAATATGTGCTCTAGTAACGACAAGTGTTGATTCAGATGACACATGGACATTGGATGGTGGGAGCGAGGGTTCAAATCCACGCAGCCACATTTTTTTTTATTTTATGAAATCGATTAGTGTTTGATTTTTATAATAATTTTCACGACGTAGGTAGGTACGTGTACAAAAAGAAAAAATAGATGTTTTATTCAACTGGTGAAGAAAGAAAAATTACCCAAACCATGTAAAAATGACGGCTACGCTCGTACTACAAAATTTCATATACCTACTCGTATGTCATTTCATGCTCATTGTACCATATATTTGAGTATAATGTATAAAGAAAACAAGCATCAGTTGTTACCGCCTCTGTGGAGCAGACTGTGGGAATCTATAGAACGTGTAAAAATAATATCAGAAAAAAAATATTTTAAGAATCATGAAGATTTGTTGAGCTAATGTTTAAATGATTGAAATTGAGATTTATTACACCATCATGTGAGAAGTTGGAAATTGCGCACGAAGGGCGGCATGTGTTTTCAACGAAAGACATCCAAATTGTAACGTAAGTTACCGATATGTGCTTGATTTGGTGAATAAGTTTTACGAAACTGGTTCAGTGACTAATAAAATAAGAAATAACATCAGAGTACTAGATGAAGAAGCTCAAATTGAAGTTTTTGGAATATTTGCTGCAGAGCCCACGAGCCCACGAACTCCTTACGATCAGTATCAGAACAGACAGACGGGAATGTCACGCGAGACTGTGAGAAAAGCATTGAAATGCATGAATTTCATCCATATCAAATGCAGATTCTTCAAGAGCTCCACGAGGATTATTATGATAGGAGAATAGAGTTTTGTGAAATCATGTCTCATCGAGTCAATACCATCCCTAATCTCCTTTTAAACGTCTGTTTCAGCGATGAGTGTTCATTTTTTCTGAATGGCAATGTCAAAAGACAAAGTTGTCGCTATTGGAGTGACGAAAACCAACATATTTTTCGGAAAGGGCATACACAACACCAACAAAAAGTTAATATTTGGGCTGGTATTCTTGGAAATGCCATTATTGGTCCATTATCTCTAAAAGAAAACTTGATTGGCAAGGTGTACCTTGAAATGCTTGAAGAGACTAGCGATACTCTCATAACTCACGAGCTAGAAACTCAAATTGATGCAGAAGTTAATGAACTTTTGCAGGAGGATCTGTTACATTTCCAGCAGGACGGTGCTCCACCTCATCAATTTGTCCCCGCCCGACAGTGGTTAAACGAGAGATTTCCGAATCGATGCATTGGCAGAAAGGGAGCATTTGAATGGCCCCCGAGGTCACCGGATCTAACACCCTTAGATATCTTTCTTTGGGGGCATCTTAAATCCTTTGTTTATAAAACATAACCTTCTGATATTAAAGGACGAATAACAGCAGCATGCCAGTCAATTCCTAGTGAAGTTTTCCGTAATGTTAGAGGGGAGTTCGAAAACAGACTTTATTACTGGTTATAGCAAACTGGACGATATTTAGAACAGTTTATAAGATAAGCGTACGTAGATTTTATGTTTGAAATGTCTTTCTCGCAAATTAAATTTTATTTTGTAAAAGGAAAGTAACCAACAAATAAAAAATCCCAAGCGTAATAAATTTATTTCTGTTATTCAAGGGTTGGAACGGTGCCACCTACTATTCTAACAATTTTCATTAAAATGAGTCAATGCAATAATGCTTCTCAGAACAGGCAAATTCTAATTACATGTGTACGTTTAGAACGCCATTTTTCGGAAACTGCTGATCAAAAAATAAAACGTCAGGGTATCCTTGTAAGACGATGAACGCTTATCAAAATGATGTGCCACTCAACCTCCCTTCCCATTTAAGATTCTAAGGGTAATATCTACCCCTCTTAGGGAGTTGAACCACGAGGGCTACAAATAGTCCTTGAGAGTGTCACCCTTGACAACAAAATTTACCTGTTTTTTCGATTCCTCATATTATTTACTGGAAGGAAGATATTAGGGTGGGAAATTTTCAAATTGACACCCTGTATGTTTGAATACGTATTTAAACATCTTTGGTGCTCTTACGAAATTTTCTTCATGATGCAATGCATCAAAGAACAAGTTAATAATAATAACAATAATAATAATAAATATGCTTTATTATCATGAGACAAGGTCTTGTTTACAAAGCTTAGGTAATTGTCTTAAATATTGAAAATGGTGAATCATAAAAATGTTAATTCTTCACAAACAATAGTAAAAATTACAAATGGCGTGAGGTTATAAACAGATATAAAATAAACAATCACAATTATAAAATAGACAATCACAATTATAATAGTTCGGCTAAAAATCAACATTGAAATATTCCTGCAAACTATAATAGGGTCTATCGGATAGGAATCTTTTGACTGCTTTCCTAAATTGGAAACACTCAGATCAGCAGATCTTATATACATGGGTAAATGATTGTACATTTTCCCACCATTGTAGAATATAGTCTTTTGTGACATTTTTGGACAGCAACGGTAGTTTTAAAGTATGGATGCTGTTCCGGGTGTTATAGTGAGATGTGGATGCAGCGAGGTTCAAAATATGTTTATTCATCAAACAAACGGATTCTAGTATGAATAGTGCAGTTATCGTCAGAATTTTATTGTTTTTAAAGTGGAGTCTACAAGATTCTCTCGGTTTTAGGTTACAAATATACCTCATAGCCCTTTTTTGTAGAATCAGTAGAGGTTTGAATAATGTTTGATTGCACGCTCCCCAAAACGGTATTCCATAGAGTAGTTGGGAGTCGATAAGTGCATAATAAGTCATTTTGGTTGTGCTGAACCCTATCATTGGAAATCATCCTAACCGCATTACATCCCGAGGCGAGTTTACCTGTAAGTTGCCTAACATGATTCTCGAATTTAAGATTCTGATCGATGAACACTCCTAGAAATTTCGTGTGATTTATATTTTCCAATGATTTGTCTTCCAAGAGAAGTTCATCTAGCGAACATCTAAATGAAATCAAATTTGTTCTTTTCAAAATAAACGTTTGTGCAGGTCACCGGTGTTTTTACTATTCCAGAGAATAGTTGTATCGTCTGCAAAAATGGTGAATTTTCCAGAAATATTGATAGTGGTGATGTCATTTATATACAATACGGGGCCCAACACAGACACACAGATTTCCTTCCTTTTTGAAAACTCCGCTGTTTTTACTATTTGATTTCGCCCTGTGAGGTAAGATTTGAACCATTCAAAAGTCAGTCTGCATCCATATTGTTGGAGCTTTCTCAGCAGTATTTTGTGATTGACACAGTCAAATGCCTTTGACAGGTCAGAAAACACTGCTGTAGTCTTTTCGCCGGCATTTATCTCCGAAAAAACTTTATTTAGGAAAGAGAATATTATATCCTGTGTGTTTTTATTGTTTTGAAAACCGAACTGGTTTTCACTAATAATCTTATGCTTATTTACGAATTCAAGTAGCCTTTTTTTAACTAGTTTTTCAATCAGTTTGGCGATGGATGGAATAAGAGAGATAGGGCGGAGAATAGAAGGGTCATCAGAATCTCCGCCCTTGTGCATAGGTATAACCACAGAGGTTTTCAGAAAAGGGGGAAAGGAACCCGTTTTGATCAGTGTGGACAATACCTGAAGGGCATTAAATGAAAGGTTTTGTATTGTATAAGTTCAGTTGACATTTTATTGCGAATAATAGTAGTTTTTGATACAAGTTCGTAAAGTAGAACTTTTTTGTTTGAGCGTGACGTTTGTTGAATGACGCAAAGCCGAGTTCAACACAACACGCGAGTACAAAAAATCTATTTACGAAAATGTACCATACAAAATTTTTTACGAGTACAACCTGACGCAAAATACTGTCTATTTCAAAAATGTTTGAACAGTGAGTAAAACATTGCGTTAAACCTTAGTTTACGCACTGTAGTAGAAAAATTAGATTTATTAATATTTTTATCACTATACACGTTGAGAAAATGTACCTATTTCCAAATAGAAAAAGAGTATAATGGAAAATAATTTGAAATACAAGAGCTATGACAAATAATATCGCTAGAGCCTATAGAATTGTATCCATGTCTAAGCGGAAGCATAGTACTACCTCATTAAATTTATATTGAGCTTTTACAAGAACGTGAATTATCAACATTCCCATGAATTTAATTACAATGTCAACTAATTATGGATCAAATCAGTTTAATCATGTGGCTTGATTCTCGATTATTCATTATTAATATGCAATACAGGACGATTAACTATAACTCCTCCGTTCGAGACTTTTGGCCTTCTCGATCAGGTTTACTGAAATATTTCGAGTAAAACTCCCACGATATCCATTTTCTACATTATCAATCAATCGTTATTTTTCTCAGAATGGATGATCGCAAAGTGACCCAATGAAAAATGAAATTCTAAAGATTAATTTCGAATTGAAAAAACGGCGAGGTCAAAACCCAAGGCCTTGGCTATTACCATTTTGTTTGTTGCATCAAAAATTAAAAAATATCATTCAATTCATGTACTACGAATATCTGTTATTTACTTACTTTGTTGACTTGGTCTATTTTTTTGATTGATTTATGACGCATAATGATACAAATGACCTTATTATTGTTAGAAAAATGAAAGTTACTCAATTTCGTCTGTCAACATATCCACAGATTTCTTTCTCTAAGTGAGATAAAACTGTCCTTTGAAAGCCTCTATTCCTAGGAGTAGTAGATAATTATTTTATCATGTTATACTGGGAATTGAATAATTTCTGATAACTTCCAATGAAACAACGTCTATTTCTCGGAAACAGATCTTTCAATGAATGTATCGGCAGAACCTTCTGAACATCATATTTCTAAACATTTACATTTGGAGATATATGATGTCATTGTCAATTGTTTAACAAATAAATAAGTTTTCAAAAAGTCTTCACTCGTATTACAATTATTTTCAACCATTGAGTACGTAACAGTTTTGGCGATGAGGTAATGGAAGAATTTAAAACAACCATACTAGAAGTCATGAAGATTCAGCAACAGATTTTTCTTGATAAAAAGTCTTGGATCAGCTAGTCCAGTCATTTTAAAAAGTTAATGATAACAGTGAGGTGCGCATGGAGTCACTGGCAAGTGCAATCAAAGATTTCATCTACGACCCTGATAGAGGTTTACCATTTGAAGCATGGTATGTTCGATATGAAGGGCTTTTCACAGTTGATGCCCAAGAACTCGATGAAGCAGCAAAACTTAGGCTCCTTCTACGCAAGTTGAATACCAGCTCTCATAAACAGTACGTGGATTATATTCTCCCAAATGAACCTAAGGATTTCAACTTTTCTGCAACAGTAGAAAAACTCAAGAAAATGTTTGAGTGCAAGATATCTCCTTTCAATACTCGTTATAATTGTATGAACACAACAAAATCAGTTTCTCAAGATTTTGTGGCATATACTGCGAACATCAATAAGCAGTGTGAAGAGTTCAAAATTAGTACTATCACACCAGGTATATTCAAGGGTCTCATATTCGTTTGCGAAGGATGCAGATATCAGAACCAAAATGTTAGCAATGATCGATGCAAAAGAAGATGGCAACATTACCATTGATGACCTTGCAGTTGAATGCCAAAGAATGATCAATCTCAAACAAGATACTGCCTTGGTAGAAAATCAAAATATAACATCTGTCAATGCAAAAATTCATCACAATAAATCACAACCGCTGACAACATATAAGGAAAGTACAAATCTTTCAAAAACACCGTGCTGGTATTGTGGACAGATTGGGCCAAATTTTGCACTTTCAAGAAGCACAAATGCAAGCAGTGTAACAACGTCAAAATCAAGCAGAGGTCTCATAATCATCAAGTGAAAACTCTCTCGAGTGTCAATCAAGTAAATTCTACATGCAAGAGAAAATTCGTTGACACACAGATCAATAATGCACACGTGAAACTACATCTAGACACAGGCAGTGGTATCACGATAATTTCCGAAGAATCATGGATTCATATAGGAAAGCCGAAATATAGGACCACTGACCATTTAGCACGAGATGCATCAGGTGACATCATCAAGGAATTTTCCTGTACAGTAAACATCGGAGGTGAAGAATTCAACAACCTCAAATGTTTTGTAGTTCAATCAGGACTCAACATTATGGGTATCCATTGGATAGACTCATTTAATGTTTGGAGTAAACCACTACTTTCGGTAGCCTTATATCTTCAACAGAATTCAAGAAGGAAAACCTGAAACGTAAGTTTATAGAAGTATTCGATGGAAAAATGAGATGTTGTGTTAAGGCAACAGTTTCCTTGATCCTGAAACCCAATTCCCAACCAGTTTTCCGCAATAAAAGACCTATAGCGTATGCATTTCTACCAATAGTTGAAGAAGAATTGGCAAGACTCGAAGCAGAAGGCATAATAACTCATACTGATTACCAATTGTGGTGGTCAGGAAGAAAAATAATTCAATCAGAATATCTGCAGATTATTCAACAGGACTAAGTAATGTTCTGGAATCAAACCGTCGTCCACTTCCTCTACCTGAAGGAATTTTCTCAAAAATGACAAACTGTTCGATTTTCAGTAAGATTGATTTATCAGATGCCTATTTTTAAGTTCCGATGAACAATCCAGCAAAATCCTAACCATCAACCTCACAAAGGCTTATTCAATTCTCATCGACTGGCTATGGGTGTCAAATCCGCAGTTCGAGCTTTTCAACAGATCATGGACACCATGATTGCTGATTTGCCAAAAGTCTATGCTCATTTAAACATTATTGTCATTGGTGGTGAAAATAAACAAGAGCACCTAGAAAACCTTTTCATTCCCATCAAGATAATTCAATAATATGGTTTTCACCTGAGATTGGAGAAATGCAATTTCTTCACCAATGAAATTAAATATCTGGGATATGGTGTCAACGACAAGGGTCTCCCACCAAATCCAGAGATAGTGAAAGTAATAGGCAACATGCCAAGACCAACATATATTTTCACCCTCAGATCCTTCTTGGGTGCAATCAGCTGTTATGGTAGGTTTGTCCACCAAATTCACAAACTTTGCCAGCCATCAGATGCTCTTCTCAGGAAAGATGTATCATTCATATGGTCTCTAGAATGTGAGAAAGCATTCAAAGAATTTGAAGAAATTCTTCAATCAGAACTTCTTTTGTGCTACTACAATCCAAAACTGCAAATAGTACTCAGTAGCTGCTTAGGATACATCAAACTCAGGAGTCGGAGCTTGCATTTTGCATAAATATCTCGATGTCAGAATAAAAGCAATCAGTCATGCATCCAGAACTATAACTAATGGTGAGAAAAACTACAGCCAGGGAGAGGAACAAGCTTTAGCCATCTTACTTGCAGTCACAAAATTCCATAAAATTATTTTCGAAAGAAATTTTAGTCAACAATGTGACCACAAACCACTTCTCACCATATTTGGATCACAAAAGAGAATTCCAGTCAATTCAGCAAATCGTTTGCAACGTTGAGCTCTCACCTTGTTGGCTTACGGCTTCCCTGATTGAATATGTTGAGACATCAGAATTTGGACATGCAGATTTTTCATCTAGACTCATAAATTCACAAGACCATGCCCAATTCTCTTGAAGAAGAATAATTGTGGATGAGTTTTCTACAGTGACTCCAGTGCCTCGTACGTAGTAACCTCAGGTGCCACAAGGTTTATAACTAGGGCCTATACTTTTCTAAATGTATTCACTGACATAAGCTCATCTCGGATATTTCTGCTTTTGGCAGACGATTTGACTATACCGGGTGACACAGCAGACATGTAGCAGCCTGTAGTTTTTTTATTTGAACAGATAAAAATTTGAAATTTGCAGAAGTTACGTAATCAATGATAGCGCTTCATTTGAATTTAACGACAACTTTTTTCAACTACCTGTTTGATCGGCAGTAACTCCAACTTCTTTTTTTTGAATGACACCCTGTACATTTATCTAGCCTATCTTATTTGTCTTGAAATCATCTATTCAACCGTGTATCACAAAGTGGCATTCGTTCCTCAATTCGCAGATGAATTGCATTTTATTGAAAAACATCAAGTTGGCTGTTACCCGAATTCGATAATCTTTCGATGCTTGGTAGGCTTGGAAATCCAAAGAGTCCAGTCCAGTTTTTTTCCATACCTGATCACTTCCTACAGATTGTCAATAATTTCTTTAATAAAAAGAAAAAACATCTGAAAATAACTCACGATATTGCGAAAACAGAGATAGGAACATATTTTTTTCAATTTGGCTACTTGTGAAGAAACTATCTATCTTTCTCTTTGGCCATGTAGCCATATCATGATTTTTCCATTTGGAAAGATAAAATTAAAATTGTTCCCCTGATCCACCAATTCACAAGTCTATTAGTCTAGATATTTGCAATAATATTTTGCCTAGTACGCGGTGTACACAAAATGTTTTGTGTTTGACAGGTAAACATCATTTGATTGCAATTATTATCTCTGTCAGTTTTATGCTGATTGAAATTGCATCGTTTAATTAGTTACTAAATATGTATTCAAAGAACGAGAAGGTCGATATGTTGTTGATATTCGGAGAGTGCAAGAGAAATTGTAGACAGGCTGAACAATTGTATGTCGAAAGATTTCCGGAAAGACGCCACCCACCTGATAATTATTTCGCTAGAGTAAAAGAGCAGTTCAGAGCAGTTCTTTTCAAAACTCTCGATTCACGCCGATTTCGTCCTCAATTTGTCTCAGTGATATCGTCGGATCTGCATGTACTATGGCCAAAACGTTCACTTCCATTTCCTCGTCGACAATGTATTGGAGATTGTTTTGATTTTCCGGTTCTCTTCTGAACTGCTCTTCTATTCTAGCGAAATAATTATTAGGCGGATGGCGTTTTTCCAGAAATCTTTCGACTTATAATTGTTCAGCCTGTCTACAATTTCTCTTGCACTCTCCGAATATCAATAACATATCGACCTTTTCATTCTTTGAATACATATTTAGCATCTAATTAAATGATGCAATTTCAATCAGCATAAAACTGACGGAGATAATCAGTACAATCAAATGATGTTTACCTGTCAAACACAAAACATTCTGTGTACACCGGCTACTAGGCAAAATATTATTGCAAATATCTAGACTTGTGAATTGGTGGACCAGGGGAACAATTTTAATTTTATGTTTCCAAATGGAAAGATTATGATATGGCTACATGGCCAAAGAGAAAGACAGGACAAGTAGCCAAATTGAAAAAACATGTTCCTATCTCAGTTTTCGCAATATCGTCAGTTATTTTCAGATGTTTTTTCTTTTTATTAAAGAAATTATTGACAATCTGTAGAAAGTGATCAGGTATGGAAAAAACTGAAATTATATCATTTAACTGATACTCTTTGGATTTCCAAGCCTACCAAGCATCGAAAGATTATTGAATTCGGATAACAGCCAACTTGATGTTTTTTAATAAAATACAATTCATCTGCGAATTGAGAAACGAATACCACTTTGTGATACACGGTTGAATAGAGAATTTCAAGACAAATAAGATAGGCTGGATAAATATACAGGGTGTCATTCAAAAAACAGAAGTTGGAGTTACTGCCGATCAAACAGGTAGTTGAAAAAAGTTGTCGTTAGATTCAAATGAAGCGTAACTTCTGCAAATTTCAAATCTTCATCTCTTCAAATAAAAAAGCTACAGGCTGCTACATGTCTGCTGTGTCACCCGGTATATGCCCATTAGTGATAGCTGTCTGTGTGGTGGTTGGCGATTTCTGACTGAGAACTTTGCCATTCTTGACTTGCTAGAGCCGACCAGAAAGTCTTTTGACTGCTTGCAGCCAGTATTATCCATCCAAAGTTCTATCAGATCTTCTTCCGCCAAATCATTGAATGCTGAAGAGGTTTGGCTTCTCGTGATGTCTAGTACAGGCTCTGGCCTACAGAACGGTGTCGCGGAACCAGGTCGTCTGTCATTTCGTTTTCACGCACCAGGTACCCATACCAGCTGAACTTCCGTCGTTTCAGCAAGTTTCTCAAGAAAATTTTCGCATTTATGTACAGGTGCTGAGCTTGGTTCAAAATGACAGATGGCTCTGAGCTCTGCCTCGCTATCTGAACAGATAAAAATTCTCTGTTCGGTCCCTTCTTTCGCCTCTTGCCTCATAGCTACGGTTTATATCGCCAATACTTCAGCTCGGGAAACTGTTGTATATCTTTCCAAATTAACAGGGTGTTCCAAATTAAGTCGGCACCATTGCCAACTCTGTTATTATTGATGCTACGAATTCAGTTAAATGGGCATACTAGTATCATTTTTAATGGCCTTCTCGATGCCGAAAACAAAAAAAAATGACAGTCGCGTTTTCAGAATATGTCATAAAATTATATTTTTATCAATGGAACACCCTATATTTTTTATGCATTTCGATTGGTAATAACATTCTCAACAACAAAGCTCATATCACTTTTCTTCCTAAAGTGGAAAATGAGCGACTTATGTGGAAATATTTATTTCTTTCACTAGTACAAAACATTTCTTTGTTTTGGCGAATAAAACCTCATGATTGTCCAAACACCCAATTTTGGTACTTATACGAATGAAAATATTTTGTTACTAATAGCAAAATAAGACAGTAAAAAGAAAAAATTCCGCTGGGATGTGAACTCGTGAAACCCGTGACTACCATGTCGCCCCACTCAATTGACACCACTGAGCTATTTGGTATTAACCCTAGAAAGCTATCGCTCGTCAAATTAACGACGGTAGGATTGAAATTTTCGAAAATCTTCGATGTTGTTCAAGTGCCGCTTCAGTCCATCAACGACTTTTCCTCATTCAGTGTCTAGAACTAGTAGACGGCGGAAGGTGTTTGTACACTTTGAATTATTATGTTGAATCGTCATTTCGTCGTAAAATTTACTACGCGATATCATTTACGTAAGTTCTTGAAATGTTTGTTTCAAAAAAAAAAATGTACCTTCATTTTCAACCACACATGATCAACACTCAATATCTCCTCCATTGAAGAAGCCTCAGTTATTGAGTTTGATAATGGAACTAAAGGTGGGGTCGATTCATCAGATGTGTGCATCCGAAAAGCTACATAACTACATAATGGCTATCGTGTATCTTTTATAATATTCTGAATATGAGCGGAATAAAAAGTTATATCATATATAACCATAAGTAAAAAAGAAAAACCCATTTCAAAACAAAAATTTTTGTATAATCTTATCCTGCAACTCACGAGACCCTGGTTGGAGCACCAAACAAAATACAAAAAATTATCTCGCCCACTCCAAAAATCTTTGAGTGAAATTTTGAATCCTATGGCTCCATCGAGTGAAATAATACCTCCTAAAGGACCTAGAACCATTTGTGACCATTGTCCATCGAAAAAAAGAAGAATGACCATCTCCTATTGTGACCAGTGCAAACGCCCCATATGTGCGAAACACAGATCACATCGTGTACTCAATGTTGAAAAAACATTCTTTTTTTTTCACCTCATCTTGTGTTTTCGTTTAGAATATATGTTAATCTTAGTTAAAAAAATTAATATAATAAAAATCCGCCATTTTACATATACAGTTTTATGGTTACTTGAAAAAGTCGTAAATTTTACGATAGGATAGTAATTAAGTACATTCAAAACACGTTAGCTCTCTAGGGTTAATGTACAAAACGATAATTTCCATTTTAAAGCCATTCCGCTAGCCGCATTTATTTTGTGAATCAAAATATGTCTGCTGTAATGATAACTTTGAAGCCGTTTTCGTACAGAACAGAAAATACTGGAGGGTCAAATGAATGTGGTTGGAAAAAATGTGTTTGATTCGATAAAACATATTTATTATGAGCAATCAAGTTGCCTTGACACTTTGTTGAAATACAATTTGTCAAATATTTTCAAGTATATCATGACAATGTCATAAATTATTGTAACTGTCAACTACTGTTAACTACTGAATATTTTTCGAAATGCCGTTTTCCCATCAAGAAAAATGTGAAATGTTAGAATCCTACTTGGTTTGCCAGAAAAATAGTGTAAGAGCACTCCAACACTACAGCAATTCGTTCTCCGATCGTGAATTACCTAAACGGCGTTTTTTTGCTGTGCTTCATCGTCGATTCAGGAACAATGAAAAAGTTTTTGAGAAGAGGAGAACTAAAAAAAGGTTTGGAATATCTGAAGATACAGAAATTTACGTTTTATTCTACTTTGAGGTATATCCAAATCTGAGATTTATCTAAAGAAATAGCTGTTCCACTGTCTGGTATTCAACAAATTCTGAAGAAACACAAGATTTCTCCTTATAAGTTAAGACCAGTGCAAACACTAGAACCTGGTGATCCTGAGAGACGATTGGGGTTTTGTCGGTGGTTTATGAATAAATGCAGAGAAGATCCAAACTTCTCTAGGAGCGATGAGGCTAATTTTTCAAATCGTGGGATGTATAATAGAAATAATTTTCATTATTGGAGTAGACATAATCCATTTCTAGTCCATCCCCACAATCCGCAGAGACGATTTAGTATTGATGTTTGGTGTGGTTTATTTAGAGGCAGAATTAACGGTCCATTTTTCTACCATGGTTCTTTGAACGGACCCCGTTACATTAATTTATTAACCAGAGTGTTGGAAGAGTTTTTTGATGATCTTGATCTGGAGGCAGATGATCAGATGGTCAGATGATCTATTTTCAGCAGGATGAAGCACCAGCACATAATGTCAGTAGTGTAAAAAGAATGCTGCAAGGCTGTTTTGGAAACAGATGGATCGCTACAAATGGTCCAGTTAAGTGGCTTCCTCGTTCACCAGACATGAACCCTCTAGATTTTAATTTTTGGGGATTTCTGAGAAATTGAGGTGTATAAAATAAAACATAATAATGTAGATGAACTGAAAAATTATATTGACACTATAATTGATAAAATTGGCCGTACTGTGTTGAATGCCACTCGTAGTGTCAATAGAAGGGCCCAAATATGTGTTTTTGAACATTTACTCGATATTTTATAGCGCTTTATCAAATCCGTTTGTTATAAATGTTCCCTATTAATAAAACTGTCTTATTTTCACCTTTACGAAAAAAAAATCAAATGAAATTTGTTGTTGAGGTTGTTATTACGAATTGAAATGCATGAAAAAATATAGGGTGTTCTATTGAAAAAAAAATCATTTTATGAAATAGTCTGAAAACGCGACTGACATTTTTTTTTGTTTTCGGCCATTAAAAATGCTGATAGTTTGCTTATTTAACCGAATTCATAGCATCAATAATAACGGAGTTGGCAATGGTGCCGGTGCCGTCTTAATTTGGAACACCCTGTATATAAGGCTTCTTGGGCGAAACTCCACTGCTTTGAAAACGTGAAACTGTTAGGAGTTACTTTTGACAGGCAATTGTTATGGTCAGAACATACCAACCAATTATGCAAGAAACTTCAATATTTGAAAAATCATTGTAGCAAACACATTCTCATTACATTGTATTATGCCAATTTTCACTCCCACATGAGATATGGAATACTGAGTTGGGGTAATAGTGCTAATGTAAACAGAATTGTTATTTTACAGAAATACGTATTACGCATTATTGAGAACATTAATACAAGAAATAGCTGTAGAGAACTTTTTAAAAAACTTAAAATCCTGACACTATATAGTGTATATATTTTGGAAGTGTGCATATATTTTTATAATAATTGGAAAATCATTACAACCTGCTTGCCAAAACATGATCATAACACTCGCCACCGAAATATGTTACAGCCCAATTCTCACTGCACTATACCAAAAAAGTTTCTATTTTATCGGGTGCAAACTGTACAATAAATTGAATACGAAAATAAAATCTGCACCAAATGTCAGAATATTCAAAACTAGGCTGAAATAATTTTTAATTGAAAAGTGCTGCTACTCACTATACGAATTTTTATGTTTGTGATAATTTGTGATATATATGTAGGTGCGAGTAAGTGTACTTATTTGTATATATGTGTATACAGAAGAATCCTTTAAATTCGGGTATGCAGTCAACAAGGGTATGGAAAAAAAAGTGTACTCTTTTTTCTATTCAAGCTTTCGAGTCATTTATTGGCTCTTCATCAGGAACTCTACAATGAATTGAAATTGAAACATTATTTGATTTGAAAGAATTTTTTTTTTTTTCAAATCAAATAATGTTTCAATTTCAATTCATTGTAGAGTTCCTGATGAAGAGCCAATAAATGACTCGAAAGCTTGAATAGAAAAAAGAGTACACTTTTTTTCCATACCCTTGTTGACTGCATACCCGAATTTAAAGGATTCTTCTTTAACTTAGACAGTCGTCTAACCTTCACAAATTCTTATGTGTATACATGTATATATGTTTTTTATTTGTGATAATTTTTAATTCTCTTTTTTCTTTGACGTATTAATTACTGGACGAAGTATTTATCTGAATTGTAATTCATTACTTTGTTTTTTCTGTAGTCCTAGGAAACAAATATTATATCTGTGATATTATAAATGATAGTTTTTGTACTTGTATTTTGTGCTTTTTGACGTGTTTGTTCATTTATATTTCCTTTGTGAATATTTTAAATGAAGAACGAATAAAGTATCTATCTATCTATCTATCTATCTATATCCACATCGTTCCCTGCTGGGAATAGTTACAGCAGTCTTTCTATTCCAACTTGGTTTTGAGCTTTTCGCTCTTAGGGCGGGAATAGGAACATCCTGCTCCGCCCACTTAGCGATTTCTATATGAACTATCATCGCTCATTCGATCCCCCAAAATCCCGAGCAACGCATCCTCAAATGAGATGCCATTACCTCCTTCTTGATCCTGGCTGGAATCGGCTGGAGTCGTTCTCATTCTCCCCTCTATACAAGGGCCGATGGCACACCATGTGTCTTCAGCGTCTGCCAGAGGGGGCCCGCGGTGATTACAGGCTTGCCTGGTTGAAAACCATAGGACCCCGTCCAGTCAACATGGTAACGATCGTACAAAGCCACAAACGGTTATCGAAGGATAGAGCAATCTAGTCTGACATGGGTATGTAGTACAGAGTGAAAACGACTACAGACGGTTACCTATCAAACATAGTTGAAGGAATCTGACTGATCTGGGTACCTGGGGGGAAAGGGAGAAGCCCTATCAAGGCAACATGACACCCCTCCACACATAGTTGACCTCCAGTGGTCGTGGTTTTCAACTAGATAGAAAAAAAACCTGTTCTGTCACTGACACTGCTAAGTCTGCTGAAATGGTAGCTAGACACATGCTGTCTTCGGTCAGAGATGGCTAAAGCGCATTGATTGGCTCAACGAATCCGCACTTCTTTATGCAGCCTATGACTACGTCAAGTTCACCAGATGGGTCGAAAGACAGATGCTGGTGGCTGCGAAGAAGACGCTGTTTGTCAGTCCGTAACACCGATGTACTTTTGGATGTTTGCTTGGTCGATTGCACCCTTTTTACCAAACAGTCCAACTTCTGGACTTGACTAAGCTATCGGCCTATTGTACTGTTCTGTGCGCCTGGTCTCTATACTGCTGACCCATATTTGATAGTGATGGGCATAATCGAATTATTCTGATAATCGAATGATTAGTCCTCGAGCGATCCTAATAATCGAATGATCATTCGAATGATACATCACTCGAATACGTCACTCGAATACGTCACTCGAATACGTCACTCGAATACGTCACATGAGATGCGCTTGGCTACCTGTCAATACCGGCTACTTCAGTGCCTTCAGAAAGAGTATTTTCAAAATCGGGCAGATAACAAATTTAAGAAGGAAACGTCGGCCAGGCCGGCACTCATGAGCAGTATGAGCACAGCGCAAGACTCTCGATTACATACCTACCTATCCTACTGCTTTCGAATCGAATGTTTCGCTCACTATTCGGCATTCGCTTCTCTTTCGCAGCTCGATGTTTCTTTACTACTACTACTTTTGAATGAATCATTCGATTTTCTTTGCATTTGAATGATCTGAATCATTCGAATGATTGCATTTGAATAATCGATATCTCGAATGATTTCAATAATCGAATGACCGATTATTTTTAATTCGAATTATCCCATCACTAATATTTGATCTTTGGTCTTACTACTGTCGTGTATAGCCAGCGCATATTAATCTCTGGATTTGTTCCCCAATTTCTCCTAACGAAATATAAGTTGCGATTTTTGTTGCTGTCATTCTGATTCCAGAATGACATCTGTCATTCCTATTCTTTCCAAAATTTTTGCTGTCACTTGTCATTCTGTTGCTACCGAAGGAGAAATGAAAGCAACTATAAGCGAATTTTCCAAGGTACGGAACCACAGAAAGAGTTCACAGCAAAAGTCAAATTAGTAATTTTCTACCCTATGATCAATGAACAAACCTCTGTACTATGCGAGGACAGCGCGGCCAACGATCACCTACGCTTCTGAGATATAATTTTCAGAGTGTGTAGTTGAAATGTTGAATACGTCATGATTGTAGTTTATTTAATTCCTGTATAAGTAACTACTGGATCAGCATGCCAATCGACTTGAAAACCGGAAATATTTGCATGAATTATCATGATTCTGCGACAAATATATTGCTATATGTGTGGCTAGGCGATTAGGAAGATTATATAAGGTATTGAAAATGGTGATCAAGACATGTTAATATCTTAATAGTATATCAGATTGAGCAGAATTTGGCGCATCTTTAGAATTTATCGAAAGCTATCATTTTCGTATCTGTCTTATTTTATTTTTCTGTCAATAAGGCTAAAGCCACATAATATTAATACAATGATGACCTCAAATTATATGCTTCGGGAGAAAGGGACCTACATCAGTCCTTTAGGGTGGTGGAAGAGTAAACGCATGCTATCGGAATGAAATTTGGGATCGACAAATGTAAAAAAAAATGTTTTTACGAAACTCCCAGGTTTTCGGAGAAAACCCCTTTAAAGCAGAGCTTGTGCGAGCAAGGGAGATCCGGGACCTACAGTTTGAATAAAAGTGGATTCCGAACCACTTCAGTTCAGTGACTCGCAACCGGGGATCGAACCCGGACCGCCTGGGTGGAAGCCAAACGCTCTAACACCACGACCACTTCTTGGACGGAAGCATCCTTCATCATCTGGAAGCCGGAAAGACGTATACTCACCTAGGGATGGAGCAACGCCGGTCCCAAGAGGTGATCACAGTAAAAAACTATCTATGACAGATTTGGACATCAGAACTGTCGGGAAAGAACAAAGTTGCTGCAACTAATATGCTTGCTGTTCCAATCTTACTCTACTCCTTTGGAGTGATGAAATGGATTCAGGAAGAGCTGCGACAACTCAACCTTAAACTCGCAAAATGAAAGGAACTTGCATCCTAAATCGTCCGTTCGACGGTTGTACTTCCCCAGACAACGGAGAGAACGTGGACTTTTGAGTTTGGTGTGTTTGCATAACAGACTGGTACTGGATGGAGAGTCAACAGGAGTTCAGATCCCCTTCTCTACATGGTCCGAGCCCATGAAAAACTACGGATTGGAGCATTTTCTTTTAAGGCAGCAACCCGTGCAGTTGATGAACTTGGTCTCGTATTCGATACTAAACGGGCTAACCCAAAATCTTTTACCGAATTGGAACTCGTTCATCAAAAAGCTCACATCAAATCTGCAGAGACTCAGGACCTCCTACAGTAACATACGGAGAAGCTAATGCCTGAGGTCTCCTTCACCAACATGACCTCTGGCTTCCTCAGGTCATGTGAGCTGAAGTTGGAGACCAAGGAATTCATAATGGCCTGCCAGAATGGTGTCTTCAACAGCTCATTAGCAGATCATGTCGCGGGGCACCTGAGACCATAATTCATTTGCTGTCAGCATACCCAGCTTATGCGGTCTCAGATGATATCCACAGACATAACGATTCCCGGTCCCAATAGCTGCTCACCTCATAGTTTAAGGAGTGGTTATTGGGGTGATAATGAGGCCAGCGGGTCCCCGGATTGTGTCGGAGCTTCAGAGAAAGGGCCCGACTGGAGAATTTCAATTCAAATAAAATAATAGTAATAATACCGGCATGTCGTAAGATGTCAGAAATCATAGCCGAAAGAATGCAGAAGGCTGTCATCATTGGTTCATTTCGTCTGCTCAGGGCACACGATTCTCGGACCCAATAGCTGCTCACCACATACTTTTGAAAGTAGCTGTTGGGGTAATGATGGGGCCAGCGCGCCCTCCGAATTTTTTGGAGCTTCGGAAACAGGGCCGACTGGAGAATTTCAATTCAAAATAAATAATAATAGTAATAACTTCGGACCCAATAGTCACTTATTCTACGGACGTGAGGAGTGGTTATTAGGGTGGACAACAGTAGCGGGCCCTTCGGATGTGTCGGAGCACCGGAGACTGGGACATTCCTAACGGGGAAAAATAAGAATGATAATATGATATGAAATAAGTCAATGTGAAAGGAATAATAGTACAATGAATGCAGTTTGGCTTCACAATTTCAAAAAATAGCAATATATAGCATTTTCATTCATCTGAAAAAAAATCAATAGATGTTTCTCACAAATTCACAACAAGTCACCAAAACGTTATCAGTGGACAGCTGTTTCAATCTTTTTGGATCTCATAAACACTGAGCAGACAAGTTTAGAATCAATAAGAACCATGAAACCTAGAGCATTATTAAGGAAAGGTTATCGCCAACATCAATTGGCTATTTAATGTTTTTGATCCTCTACCAGGTAGAAGTCTATCCTAATAATAATCACTCCGATTTTGAAGCAGTACACTTTTTGTTTCTCATGCAAAACTACTATTTGTTGGTATGAATTAATAATAACTACAATATATCGATAATGTGAAATCAGAAATATAGAATTCCGGAAAAAGTAACGGTTCTCAATGTGTTGGCACTTTCAGATGGTGCAAGTTCTTAATGACAATGGTTTGTACTTCTCTTTTGACTCTGAAAATTTGGTATATCTGATAAAGTCCAGTAATCCCATACATCAGACCATACGACACATCCATTAGTTTTGATTTTTTGATGAGTTCTTTATGATGTTATTGGCCTAATGAATAATTCCAGTTTTCATTTCAACCTGGAGCATCGAACGCAAAACCCCAAAAAGGACTAAAGGACCCCGCAAACTCCTTATGGAATTTGGGTCCCAGTGGATTTTCTTGAAATTTTGGTATGATGTATTCCATGTAATTCTCAACCAATGTTACCATTGCGCCTACCCAAAAAAAATTTACAGTTTTGCTGGTAGAAGGCGTTGAAATAACCCCTGCGCAGATTAGACTATTTATTTTTGAACGCGGTTACAATATGTTCACTTGTTTCATTGTTGCTAATGTTGCACAATATTGTGCTGTTTTACAAAAAAAATTCTTACCCCTCCCCTTTTTCCCCCAACTCCTATTACGAAACCCAAAAAAAAAATTCCCGAGTGCCTTCAAATGAATCGTCGAATGTTTAAATATGCCTAAATAAGGGGAATAGCAATTTTTATGATTATCCCCCCACCCCCCAAATGACACAAAATGAAAAAATGTAGGTGGATTTTTCTAAATTTTTGATATGATGCAGTTCAAGTTATTTTGAATAGAAATAAATTGGGTGACAAACCCCAAAATTGAATCGTTTTTATGATAGGGGGCGTTGAAATCATACCTTACTCAGAATAGACGATTCATTATTATAGGCGGAAATAACAGCTCTACGTATTTTAGTTTAGATTATGCTGATCAATTGTGTAATTTTTTTATAAATTGAAAATCTAAAACCTCCCCCTCAACCCCTACCCCTATTTTAAAACACGAAAAAAATGTATTCCCTACTACTTGTAAATGCTTTATTAAAATAAATGTTTTAATCAGCTCAAATTGTTTAAATCAGCTCACTTGTTTTATTTCACCTTTCCCTCCTTTCAGAAAAATATTGGTGGAGTTCGCTGACTTCTTAGTAGGGCGAAGTTCATGTTTTTTGAATATCAATTAATTGGGCGAATATGTTGAAAATTAATAAAAATTAGACACCCACAATTTGAATTTGAGGTGGTGCCTGAATTAATTTGTTTCGTGTTCTGAAATAGGGGTTGGGGGTGAGGTGGAGGCTTTGGATTTATTTATAAAAATTTACACAATTGTTCGACATAAAATAAAACAAAAATACGTAGAGATATTGTTTCCGCCTATAATAATGAATAGTCTATTCAGAGCAAGGTATGATTTCGACGCCTCCTAGCATCAAAACTATTAATTTTTGTTACGACTCATTCGTTCTACTGCTTCAGCTGTTACCTCTTCAAGATTTTCTGGTTGAATTTTGTGTGTTGTTATATCCTCTAGTTTTATGTTGATAATTTCTAGCAAATCATCTTTCAGAGATTTGAGTTCTTTAATTTCGTTTTCTAATGAGCCCACCTTCTCATCATATTTTTTGAGGAGATTTGCATTCTCTTCTTTAATTTTTTGCATGTGACGTTCTAGACTCTCATCCATTTAGCTTTTATTTGTTGAAATAGTTTATCATTGTTTGATTCATCCGAGCTTGATAATCTTCTAGGGTTATTAGCAGTTGGGGTAGCAGTATTAGTCTTTTTGTTGGCAGTGGCTGTACAAAGCATGCAATGGTAACGTTTTCCATTAGGGTCTTTGAGTTCTTCCGAAAAATGTTTAACTTCCTCAATGGCGAGAGCGGCACAATCACGATGAAACCATCCCAAACACTTTTGGCACATGATACTATCCTATACCGTTTTTGATAACTTTAGTGCATTTTCTGCAGTATTGAGCCATTATAGATACCTACACCCTGTATGTTCCTTGATAGATTAATATTCACTCTGGCGTTTTTATTTCAGTTCTTTTTGTAAACTTATCACTGGTTGTTTTTATTCACAGCTGCCTTTTTATATTTGTTTGGTTCAGCTTTAAATGCACTTGAATGCCGTTTTCTTCAATTATTCATCAGGTAATATTGGGTTTTTGGTCGAAAGTTCTCACGTTTATGAGGAACACTATGGATGTTGAGATTGTATGAGCAAAACTATTTTAACTGATAAATTTTCACGAAAAAGAACCAGTTTTTGCGGAGCTAAACAATACATACACACACACGACACAAAAACAGACATTCTAGTTTCATTAAGAGACTGAATATATTGAAAATTCAATCACCAAGTAGATGAAAGGATAGAGTAGAGTAGACTTTATTGACTTCGTAACATAATTTGATTACATTTGTAGCAGGTCCTTTAGAAGAGATTTTTTTTTAGAAATATGTATATTTAAAATAATATCACCTAGTTAAAATTATGTTTAAAAAAGACAGTACATATTTAAAAAAAAAACAATAAGAATTCCAGTCTGATTGAAATAATTGAGACACTATACTAAGCACAAGTCAAGCTACAATGAAAATTCTAGTTGAAAATGGAAAACAAAGAAGATGAAATAGATTTACTTAGATATACTAGAATTAAGGCATTTAAGCCCATGTGGTTGAGAGTTTATCACCAGTCCTCGATCTTGTAGTCGTAGCTGAGAAACTCATTCTCCGAGTAAAAACAGTACTTCAACAGAAAAGATTCAACTTTATTTTTGAACATTTGGAAATTCAGCTTTCTTATTGTTTCTGGTAGCTTGTTATGCAAGTTAATATTTGAAGAGTATTTTTGAGACACTTAGAGCCTGTATCTAGGAGTTCTCAGTAAATTTCCTGATCTAGTATGATACTGATGTAAATCCGAGTGGAGAGCAAAATCCGCCCTTTTTTATGTATTTCAAGGAGAGAGTAGTACACATAAGCACATGGAAATGGTATGATTTGAAGTTGAAAGAAGAGAGCACGACAATGATCCCAGTAACCCGCTCCTGCTAAGATTCAAATGTCACTTTTTTGTAAAATGAAAATTTTATTTTAGTGGCTCGAATTTCCCCACAAAATGATTCCATACGTCAAATGACAATGGAAAAGTCCAAAGTAGCTGGACCTGAGGGTATCCATACCTACTACGTTCTTTAGTCTACGAATCATAAAAGTAGCATTATCTAATTTATTCGCCTGTTTCTCCACATGACACTTCCAGTTAAGTCTATCGTCAATATATATGCCAAGCAACTTGACATTATGCCCATCTGATATATATGCATTGGCAGATATAATGAGATTCTGGATTTTCTCCGAATTCAGCAAAAGCTTGTTTGTGTCGAACGATTCCCTTGCTAATTCCAAAGTGTTTTTGGCGGATTCGATCAGTTTCACCATATCCCTCTTTCGGTCAATCAAAGTTGTGTCATCAGCAAAAATAATACTTTCTTTGGGCAAAATATGATAAAAAATGTCATTTATGTTTAAAATGAAAAGAGTCTGCCCCAAAATAGAACCCTGAGGGACCCTATGTATAATTTGTTCCAAGTTTGATTTAACACCGTCCGTCAAAACGCATTGTGCTATCCCACATAAATATGTCTTGAAGAAGTCTGGAGGAATCCCACGAATACCATAATAAAAAAGGTTTTCGGGTAAAATATGGTGCGACACGCAATCGAACGCTTTGGTGAGGTCGCAGAGCGTTAAAAACGAATGTTCCCCCAAATCTAAGCCTTCAACTACAGTAGAGATATATGAAATCGATTTAGTTGTTGAACTATTCGTCCTAGGACTAGGACTAGGATACAGCAGAGAGTTTGCTTCCAGATATGAAATTAATCTCTTTTTAACTAGATATTCTATGACTTTCGCTATAACAGGAATTATAGAAATCGGACGAAATATTGAGAGATATGAAGAATTAAAGTTTATTGACTGACATTACAATAATAAATAATAATAATAAAATAATAAAAAAGTTTATTCGCTACGATACAAGAAATGTTTATACAATGGAGGAAGTTACAGCAAATAAACATAGGGATACCACAGAAGCTTTAGTTCCGAAGAACTATTGCTTGTACGTGGTTTCGTATGTATAGAGTGTAATATTAACAAAGATAATAGTTGGTAATAATTAATATATAACAAGAAGTAGTGTAAGTAGTGACAGAATTATTTTCGTATAGTATATACACAACGAAGATATAATAAACAGAACAATAACAAGGTAATAATGTAATATGTAAAATAATAACAAAGTAATAATTAATAATAATTATATATATATACAAGATCAAAGCATCTGTTATGGAGCCATTCATATCGTACTAATTGTATTTTTTGAACTTATGATTGATTATATTGGTATGGAATATTGGAATAATGATTGGGCGTAAGGCCGGATTTACTTTTTTTCTTTAGTATAAGTATTTCTGGTTAACAAAGTCGTGTATATTATTTCTTTCAATACTAGTAATCCAATATTTGATTTTCTTTTTGTATAAGTTTAAGTTTTGTATGTCTTTTATTGGGTTAGGTATTAAGCTGTAGAGTCTGGGTGCAAGGTAGTCACAGTGACGTTGACCTACTGTTTTTTCACAACGTGGTAATAGCTGCGATTTATGTCTGGTGGTGTATTTGTGGGTCACTATTCTCAGGATCCACCTTTGGATAACGTTCAAGTTTTCTAGATGACTGTCATTTACGCCTCCCCATCCTATTATTCCAGTGTATTCCCTTATGAATGGGTCCATAATACATTTATTCAGTTTTTTCGATTATTGAATGTGTGTAATTATAATAAATATTGCTTTAATAATATTTTAATTGCAAATTAGTAGATAGGATTTAATTCTTTATTTTCTAAGTTAATTTTATTTTTGTGAGTTCTTTCGCGATCTGGTGTTTTTTTCCGGGATTATATTAGGAGGTTTTATTGGCTTATCTGTACTAGTATCCGTGGTATTATTTTCTTGATTATCCGATTCGATTAGGTCTTCTATGGAAAATTCTTTATTTTCAATAACAAGTTTGTTATTTCTTATGTAACAATCTTTATTTTGTTGTCTCTCCTGAAGTAGGTATTTTCTTAGGGTTTGGTGTTCTTTGCGCTGTTGATTTGTGAGATCGTGGGATATCGCTATGCTGCTTCCTTTGAGTTTTCTACAGTTTACTAAAATTTCTTTTTTCTTCAGATATGTAACAAATTCAATCTTAACTGGTCTATTTTTGTTTTTTCCAAGGCAATAGAAATTATTTATATCAGTTTTGTTGACATTTACATTCAGCATAGTATTGAGCTCAGAACAGATAAAGTCTTGGGTTATTTTTTCGTTAGGGGCAGTCCATCCAAAAACAACGATATTGTTTTGTTTCCCTCTTTTTTCAAGTTCTTCGATCTTCCCTTTCAGTGATAAGTTCTCTTCTTCAATGAGTTTTATTTTGAATTTCAGGTCTTCTACTTTGAGTAAGATCTTGGCTTCGCTTGCTTCAATACTTTTTTTCAATTCCGCTTTGCTGCTTCTGATTTCGTCTAGAATTTGTTTCATCAATGTACCATCCATTCTTACTATAAGTAGTTTTATTTCTCGATTTTATTCCGGTTTTGTTTGTGCTCTTTATTTTCACTGGTGGAATAGCGCCGAGACCGTTTAACCTAATAATGGCCGGTAGCAGGTTGTAAACAATGTAAATCACTAAATCAGCTAAGTGTTATTGGATAGCTCAAATTCGACTTGGCAAAATAGTATTCTTGAAGATGTTTACCTTGTCTATCTGCTTTCACTTTTCACAACATTTATTTTGCTTTAATAACTTTGATTTATAATAAACTTTGTGGGAGTAAATTCAGAGCAATTACTTATTCCACCACCACCACTACATCATTCTACATACAATCTCTTTCTACCAACATTGAAAAGAATTCATATTCAACCAGAGATTTAATCAAAATACTTCGAAATGACCCCCGTATATTGTATACCAGAAAATCCATTACTTGGTCATTGCCTCACACTTTCACTCTCTTTGCATCATGCCGACTGGGATGTGATCTTGAGAAGAGATATGGACCCAAATATTTCATGAATCACACATCGCCATTAATCAACTCTGTCAATTTCTGAATGCATTGACGTGGCCTTGACTTAACTTCCTGAGCAAATGAAACCGGATATGATAATTTGCGTAACAGAACAGAACACAAAACATAATTGTGAGTGATACAGCTGATAATTACTCGAGATATTGTCGAAAACGATTATTCCCTTGAATATTCAATTATTTCGTCAGTGACAGGACCGTATTCGAAGCTTTGTCGCCCCGTCAAAGCTTGGGTATAAGAATTTGTGGTGTCGCGTCAGTGTACTCTATTGTTGAACTGTTGAAATGAAAACATGTTTAGACGAAATATCACTGAGTTGTAAAGAGAAACATTCTCAATTCTCTTAACAACATGAATCCCTTTCAAGAGAGGTTATCTTGTACGATGGAAAATAGCGACTAAATTCCAACTTTCAGTCGCAGATGATTCCACAACTGACTGTGAAATCACTAAGTATATTATCATAATCACTATATTATCAATAAATCTGTGGAACTAGGGTAGGTTCCTAGCAGGTTGAAACTGTCCCTGATAATTTAAGTATTCAAGAAAGGGACTCCTTTGACATAAGCAACTATCAGCCCATTTCATCAAGTGTATTCTCTAAAGTGATTGAGAAAATTAAAACTATCAGAATCAACAACTATCTCAGCCGATTTGATCTGATAACATACTCATAACATGGTTTCAGAAGTAATTTATCTACAGAAACTTCAGCAATTGAGCTGACTTGATACATCTATTTGTTTTTTTTGTGCTTTTGATACTTTGAATATACATTTTGAAGAGGCCACATCAATGAGTGGTTGATTATAAATGGTTAATAAATAAAGTTGATGACAATTTTTCAACTAAACGGGACATTTCTTTCGGAACCCCTCAAGGCAGTGTGTTAGGCCCGTTAATTGTTCTTTTTTTCAGATGTGAATGAATTAGATACCAGAATTTATATCACATGGAAGGGTGTTTATGTATGCAGACGATAAATCTTATAGAACAAGAGGAAGAACTCTCGATGAGGTCATTTCCGTAGTGAACTCTGTACAATAAGAATTTCATTCATGGTGTTTTAATAATAGACCCATTATTAATTATAAGAAAACTATTTCTCAAATTGAAATCAAACAGAGTTGGGACCAATGATATTGATATCCATATAAACAATCACCAGCTCAATTTCAGTAAAGAAACAAAGTTCCTATATAGGAGTCACAATAGACTAATCTCGGAGTTGGACTCAACATCTCGCTGCAGTACGTACGTTTCCTATGCAATAGATATAGATTAGAATAAATGTAAAATTCTATTCTATTCTATATACATCTTGTCTGGTCAAATTGTTGTTAACTTTTTTCGTTTATTGTTAGCTAATTGATTCTCTTAATTAATAATTATCATTTCGATTCAGCAAAGATAAGTCGAGAGGATAGTGAGCAGAAAGCTCATAGTTATTTTAAGAGATCGTTTAGTAACGATACTCGTTGCCAACCGATATTTTACCATTTTATCTCCTATGTACACGGTCAACGTAGGCTTATTATGGTAAATACCTTTTAGAAAACAACTACTGCCCTGGCTAAAGCCACGACGGGCATTGTTATATATAACACAATTGCAAATGCCACATGCAATTAACTAGCAGAAATAAGTTTTTTTTTCGGACTGGGCGACCACCTGCAGACTAGTATTGAGGTTTTTGCCTCTCATCAGTGCAAGGGTAGGTCAATACAGACAGCTTTTTAGCCAAATGTTTCCCGTCTGAATCATCACATCACTGTGGCTATTTGGCTATTCTGATCTCACGCGATGAAACTGGCCGCTCCACCTAGCGAGCAGAATAAGAAGCACTCAGTTGAGTTGAGAGAATCGTTCAGATTTTGAACACAAAGCTAATTTGGGAGATCGATTAGTAACGATAGTCACTGACGACCGATGTTTTACCCTTTTTAATTTCTTTTAATCTACAAAGTAGACTTATTATGGGAAATACTTTTCAGAAAACAACTACTCCCATGGCTAATGCCAGGACTTGTCTAACAGATACTTGTGCAATGTTCCTCATCACAATTGCAAGTGCTCTCTGTAACCAACTAGCAGAATTTTGTTTTGATACGGACAGGCCACTTGCAGACTAGTTCAGATTTTTATTTCAAAGTTATGGCGGTATAATAGAGTTACTGAAGCACTTTTCATAAAAAAAAATGGAAAAGTTAAAGTGGTTTCCCACCTTTGAATGGGTCACTCTGCATATGACTGCTTGAAAATATGGCGCATGGCGGTCAAAAAAATGTCTACTTCCACTGATCCAGGCCATGATTATTTATTATGAAAGTAGAAAAACTGAAAATATACTTCTCATTTAAGAGCTGTACCTAGACACGGTCCTGGTCAGCATGATTTGATACATACAATATCATTTATATTTGGACCAAGTAATTTGGAGGAGTCATTGTCGCACCTACATAATCAGTAATTTTGATTTGAACTTTTAATTGGCGTGTTCGTTATAAGAATGTCAATATTAGGCAAAATAAACAGTTCAGCACGTTTCAAATGTAATTCCATTCACTGGAATGTAGGACAAGGACATCCTAGGAAATTCAAAATAGAACGAAGAGATCCGGGTAGATTTGGAAAAAGAAACTTGATGATGTTGACTGAATGGCACCAACAGAACGAAGGTGTCCTCGAAGGTGTGTTGATATCAAGTGCATATATTATTTCGTTACCATTGCAACGACCAATAATACAGAACCAATTGAAATAATTTTTCAGTATTATAAAAAAAAAATTACTATTGCACTCACCTTATGAAAGCTTTTCATCTTCAATGGAAAATTCATACGGGGAATATTGATCTCAAGGGGTATTTATTTGATTTTTTTTATTCATTAATATAGGAGACTCTAAAGAACCAGAATATTTTCAAAGTTAAATTCTAGAAGGAAAGATAATCTGAGGGACTTTCGAAGCAAACAACTCTCCTTAAATTACATTTAAACTTTTCTTTTCCTTTAAATGGTGGTGCTTGATGATGGTTTTATTATTTAATTTTTCGATATTATTATTACTATTATTATTATTATTATTATTATTATTATTAAGTACTTGTTCAAACTTCAATGGGTGAATATTTGACAAACTTCAAGATAAAAAGTTTAAATGAGCATGTGTCCGCAAATGTTTTGTTTCGGAGATACAGGGTGTTGACGTTGAAGTTTTATTTTCAATTATTTTAAATAACTTTTGTAAAATATAAATTTTTTGCACAAATTTTAGTAAACGTGTTTTTTTTGGGAGAAAAATCATAATTTTATATTAATTTTTTTGTACTACGTAGAGGGCGCTGCCTACACAATCATTACTTATTTTAATTTGCCCTAACTTTTTTTGTAGTAAACTTTTGAAATTTTCTATATTTAATTAAATCTCATTCCTATGCATCTTCTGAATAAAAAAGGTATACTTGTACAACAATGCTAGGGACAAGCGTTTTTGAGAAATTTGAGTACCTGATAGATCTCACCAAAATAAATAACTTTTTTTTCATCAAGATGCATCGAAAAATGGTTCGTTCTCAAAATAAAAGGTGTTTAAATTTAAAAAAAATATCGGTTTTTCAACATTCTTTTATCTTGGGAATGCATTATTTCTAGATACATCGTCGTAAAAAAAAGTCGTTTATTTTAGCAAGATCTATCACATACTCAGTTTGTGTCAAGTTCCGAACAACTGCATAAGGGGCCCAAGTGACACCATAACCTGCATAGATTCAGAAATTTGTGAATTTCTCAAAAAACGGTTGCCCCAGGCTTTGTGGATTAAGTAAACCTTCTTGCTTAGAAAAGTTGTAGGAGTAAGATTTGAATGTAAAAAATACCGAAAGTTAACTGTCAAAAAAGTTAGGGCAAATTAAAATAAATAATGAGAGCGTTCGCAGTGCCCTCTGAGTGCTACATAAAAATTAGTACCAAATTTTGATTAATCACCGCAATAAACCCTGTTCACCAAATTTTGTGCAAAAATAATATTTTTTACGAAAGATATTCAAAATAATTGAAAACAAAATTTCAACTTCAACACCCTGTATGAAATTAAACATTTGCTGACACATGTTCATACAAACTTTAATCTTAAAATTAATCGAAGATTCACCATTTGAAGTGTGAACGAGTACTCAGTGAACCATTTCGTTCGACGTATAAGGAGACAATCAAATCTTCGAAAGAGGATCACAACGCCAAGACGAGTTTTGACCATAAAACTCGTCGAGTGTCCTAACGGGTCCTGCTCGTTTTGGTATTTTGCCAAAGATGTGGGAAGAAACTTCACATCCAGTTAATTTCCTCTCCTAACTAATAAAGATGAAACACTAGCCACTAACGCCCAGGAAAAAGCCAGTATTTTCGCCAACATGTTTGCTGCAAATTCTACTCTAGATTCACTGGGAACACAATCCCAGAACATCACTCCCATTGACAGTCTTATGCCTGAGATTACCTATCGCCAACGAACTATCAGACAAATTTTGCTTGGACTCAACACTAAAAAAGCCTGGATTACTCCAATCGTTGTCTAAAAATGTGCCCCTGTACTTTCACCAGTTCTTTGCAAGTTATTCAACATCTCTTTCATTTTCTTTCGGATGCTGGTCCTGTCACCAGCTGCATCTGAGCCTCTTGGTCTTTTTGTGCATTCCAATTGGTTTCACAGCACGTACTTCGTAACTCTAGTCCCCTGTACCAGTCTCTATAGGTTCTTCATCGGTTGACTATTGTATTCTTCCGGAGTTAGCCTGGGTGTCCAGAATATTGCCTGTCTCGTGCGGCATAATGCCTCGCATTCTGACAGTACGTGTTTGGCTGTTCCTGCCCCTTCACCACATTGTCTGCAGGAAAGTTCTCCGTTGTACAGCCCCATTTTGTGCAGGTGTTTTCTCATTGGGCTGTGACCAATGAGAAGGCCCGTTATCGTTTTGACTTTATTCCTGCTCAGCTTGTTCTTCAGTTTTTTGTTTTGACGGTTCTTTAATGTATGTTTTCCCGTGGTGCATGAGAGGGGATCCGTTTCACCTCTCCCTTTGTTTTCGTTTGATCCAGTCCCGAATGCATCCTCGAATGTCTGATTAAGTAATCCCGAGTGCCGGTTCTGGGCCAATTTATGGAGTTGATGAACCGATTCTAGCTAGTTCATCAGCTTTTTCATTGCCCTCGATGCCACAGTGTTCTGGAACCCACATAAAAGTTATTTTGTTGTGTTCTGAGAGAACACGGAGTTCTTCTCTCCATTCCTATACCAATCTTACCTCCTTAGGGTTCATAAGAGCCTTCAGTGACGTCTGGCTGTCTGAGCATATTTTGATCTTGCATTGCGCATTTCTCTCATGTTGATATCTCTTGCCCATTGCAAGATAGCGTACATTTCTGCCTGGAATACGGAGGTGTTTGTTCCTAGTGAGACGCTTATCTGGGAGTTTCTCCCCTCACTGTATTTTATAGCACCAGTTCCTCCCCTGATTTTGGATCCGTCTGTATACCAGATCCTCTCTCCAGGTTTGCCCCTGATGTTGACATCTGACCATTCCCTTCGATCTTGTATGATAACCTCGACGTTAATGTTGAAGAAGTATCTAGGAGTCATGTGGTCTATTGGTTCCATTTCAAGAATGTTGCCTCCCATTATATCCTTTATCTTGTTGTGATCCGATGTATTGCTAGATTTTTGTTGACTTAGAAGTCACATTCTTGCCTCTTCTATAATTGTGATATCAATCGGTGGGAGGTCCAACAGTGCTTCCATGGCTAATGTTGGTGTTGATTTCGTAGCTCCCGTTATGCTAAGGCATGCAAGTCTTTGTACCTTGCCCAACTCAGCCGAACATCACTCATATTTTGGGTGTTTCCGTCTAACCGGAAAATTGCAAGGGTATAACCAATCCCCATAAAATGGGGAAAAGCCTACCTAGCACCTACAGACCTATCGCACTGCTATCTGTTATCTCGAAGGTCATAGAAAAAGCCATCAACACCGAGCTAATCAAATATTTGGAATTATCAGGAAATGTGAATGATCGACAATATGGTTTCCGTCATCAGAGATCAACTGGTGACCTGCTTGCTTATGTCTCACATAAATGGCAACAATCCATTGGAAAATATGGCGAAACTCTAGGCGTGGCATAAGATATCTCCAAGGCGTTTGATCGCGTTTGGCACCAGGGCCTCCTCGCCAAGCTTCCATCTCATGGCTTGCCTTCCCCAGTTGTGTTCGTTGCTATCTAGCTTCCTCTTAGATAGATCTCTCCACGTGGTGGTTGATGGAGTTTTATCTGACACTCTACCTATAAATTCTATTGTTCCGCAAGGATCCATTTTAGCACCACACTGTATCTCCTTCACATCAATGATTTGTTGGAAGGTACCTCATGTCCAGTGCATAGCTTTGCAGATGATAGTACCCTTTATACTGTTGAATTCACCTAAGATACTTTGTATGTATAGGAGTGAATGACAGTGGTTACTGTCAAGACTTGATTGATGAGAAATAAAGTCGTTTTGATTGATAAGTAATTATCAAGATCTTTTATTGAGAATACAAAGTATTTTAAAGTCATGAAAGTACATTCCTCAACAGGTTATGGGCCCAGTAGTATCATCTCCTCCATAGTCAGCAACGATACAACCATTCTTGTAATGGCGTTTGTATGTGATTCCATAGTCAGATGACCCCTGAAGGTAACGAAAAATACGTTTAACTCGAGTCCAATCGGAGTAACTTGGATTTTCAAGACTTCTGGATACGAAACCGACTGCGAAAGCGATATCTGGTCTTGTTCCAGTCATGAGGTACATCAGTGCCCCAACCGCTTGCCTATAAGGAAAATAGAAGTGGTATAAAAACATAGAAAGTTTTATTTCTCATTTTTCGTATAAGGAAAATCTTGTTCATCTTCCTTCCCTGGTTGAGCTGCCTGACTCACTCGGATTGATCCATCTCCGCTTCTTTCTATTTCTAATCCAAGAAAATACGAAGCAGGTTTGATTTTAATTTTGAATTCAATTTTCAAATCTTTCACGAAATCACTTTTCAGTGATTCATTATTGGAGGCCATCGACATAAAGTGCTAGAGGATGATGTTTTTGCCTTGTTTCTTTATGAATAGACAGGGATCAGCATCACTTCGTTGAAAATCCGGTTTTGATAAAAAAATCTCCAAATCTTTCGTTCCAGCACCTTGGCGCTTGCTTGAGACCATACAGGCTTCTCTTCAGATGACAAACACAATCAGAACCATCTTCATTTCCCTCTGGTTGCTTCATGAATATCTCCTCTAGTTTCCTATATAAGAAGGCTGTAGGAACATCAAACTGGCTCAAAGACATATTTTCATTTGCTGCAATGCTCAATGATGCTCTGATCGTACCAGCTTTTGCCACGGGACTGAATGTTCGATCATAGTCTTCGCCTTTTTTCTGAGAGTAGCCTTTTATCACAAGCCTAGCCTTGTATCTGTCCACTGAACCATCTGGATTAGATTTAACTTCATAGACTCATTTATAAGGGATTGCTTTCTTCTCGTTAGGAAGATCTTCAAGGGCCCAAGTCTCATTTTCATCGAGTGATTGCATTTCATTTTCCATAGCTTCTAGGCATTGCATGCGCTGACAACTGTTGATAGATTCGACTGAGCTTAATGGTTCATTTGTTTCTGTTTGTGCATACTTGCATCACGAAATCATCGAACCAGCTGGCTTTCTCATATCAGATCTATCCCTCAGTCGTCTATCTGGAATTATCTCTTCGTCTCCCTCCTCGTTTTCACACCCATCTTCTCTGTTTTCTTCACTCTCCTCAGATGAATCATCCACGTATTCCTTTCTTATTGGAGGTGAAGTCACATGATCATTTTTAATTGCCGATGAAGTTCATTTGATGTTGAAGCAACGAAGAGACTTCATCAAACATGACATCTCGGGATCTTATGGGTTTGTCGGTTTCATTGCACCATATGCGATAGCCATCATCATTGTCATAGCCAATCAAAATGCCTTTCAGAGCCTTTTCGTCCACTTTTCTCCTACAAGATTTTGAAATGTGTTCGTAGCAAGTTGAACCTATCAGCCCTTGAAACTAGCAGAGAACGGCGGAGGAACGTGAACGATTTGAATATTCTACCAAAAACTTGGTAGAAGTCAATACGAATAAAACCCAAGCATGTCTTTCATCTAGAAAGGCCGATCTCATAATGGCCAACGTAATTACGTCAGGAGTCTCCATACCAATAAAGTCCTCTAATTCAATGCTCGGTATTACAATTAGCAGTACCCTGTGATGAGAGAGGCAAGATGGGCAACATACAGACTTTACCAAGCGGCCATTAGTCTACCGCAGGCATAAGTCATGAGAGGCAGCAGCATGCTGGAGAGCATAATAGCTCACAACATTCTAGGAATGCCCTCAGACATCATGCCTAAAACTATCAACCTTCACACGTCCTACACTGTGGTCTTTCCCGAAAGAGAAGACTGGGTCCGGAATGAAACCAACCTATGTAGGGCAAATGAACGTTGGTTCACCGACGGTTCCAAAACTCAGGAAGGCGTCGGAGCCGGAATATATGGGATGAACCCAGTAGTGAAACGCTCGTTCAGTATGGGTAAACTAGCTACGATATTTCAGGCAGAGGTATATGCCATTGAAATGTGTACCAGGGAGCTGGAAAATCGACACCACACACGAAAAACAATAAAAATATTTTCAGATAGTCAAGCAGCACTTAAAGCGCTTGAATCCAACTGCTTTAAATTTAAGGCCGTATGGAACTGCAGAGACACCTTAAACCGACTGGCGCAACGCAACAACGTTACCCTAGTCTGGATACCAGGTCAAAAGGGGGGGGGGGGGCTAAACAACCGGTAATCGGTTTAGCATATAGCACTGCCAAGAATGTCATAACAGCTTGGGCAGACAATAAAAGACTCGAGTACTGGCGTAGTCTACCGGGCCTAGCCCATTCCAAAGCATTAATTGCTTGTACAAGGAAAAAACAGGACTCTGACAAACTGCTAGAACTCAGTAGAGCGCATCTCAGAGTTATAGTAGGTTTGCTTACTGGCCACTGCAAACTCAAACATCACATGCATAAAATCGGACTTGCACAAGATACAGAGTGCCGGCTATGCATGGAAGATAATGAAACGGCTAAACACATACTGTGTACATGCCCTGCAGCGGCCAGAACCAGATTCTCAATATTTGGCGATACGACAGTAAGGCCAGAAAACCTGGTAAATTGTTCTCCCAATACATTCCTCAATTTCGTCAAGAGATTGGATATACTGGGAGAAATATAACCATAGGGTGAGCCACAATAGGCCATTGGCCGCAGTGGAGGGCCTGATACGGGCCCACTCACGTTCAAACCTAACCCTGTGATGGGAAAGCCATGTGAGGTACATTGCCAAAAGTGCCTCTCAAAAACTTGGGTTTCTATTTCGTGCCAAGAGCAATTTCACTCCCCGTCAGTTGCTTATGGTTTATGAGGCACATATACTACCTGTTGGAATACAGTTCTCATGTATGGAGTGCAGCCTCTAAACACACTCTGAAACTTCCATCCGTCTCGTCGGTGATGCTGAGCTTACAAGCTCACTCTCTTCTCTGGAACACCGCAGAAAGGTTGGCGATATGTCTCTGTTTTACCGATATATTCATGGACGATGCTCTTCTGAAATATGATCAAACGTGGTGAGTCTTCACATCCTTTTGTCGACACTTTGGAGACTTGCCGAACATCTCTTTTTTTCAGGGCACGTTCTTCCAACGCACGGCAAAGCTTTGGAACTCATTGCTTCGAAAGGTGTTCCCTGAGACATACAGTCTGCAAAAATTCAAGACGAACACCAATTTCTACCTACTCTTCCTCGGCTCTTACGATGTTCTTTGGGAACATTACAGGATTTTCCTTTTCGTGATAACCAAAACATGTAAAAAGTACTCATGTCAGGAGAAAAATCATTAATTATTGAAAAAGTATCAGATGTGAAACAATTTATAACAGCCAGTGGGTAATGTGCAATTGTTTATGTTCTATTTTGTGTATTTATTCAGAAAACATAAAGTATTTTTTTTGAAAGCAAGTATACTAATGGATTGAAATATAATAATAGACTGAATAAGAAGGAGCAAGGCTAAACAATCGAAGAAAAACAAAAAAATCCTACATGCTTTTAGATGCGACAAACTGTATTATTACTACGCAGTTCTGTTGAAATGGAAAAAAGTTAGGTATAATTATCGCAAAGAATGCTGAAAATATTAACATATATCGTTTTAACAATTGGTAGTTATTTTTTTCGAGGTTCTGACGCAAATGTTCAGAGATAATGGTTTTGATGTTGAAACAATCGACAACTTTTACTTTATTAAACTAGTTAATTCTGATTTCTGGAATGTTGGATATATAATAATTTTTATCTTTTATGAATAACTCAATGTCGCATTGAGAGAGCTTTTTATATGTACTTTATATCGACAAGTCATCGCCGATGTACCGATGCTATATTGTTTGAAGTTCGCCGTCTCATAAATCGTATCTAAGAGGAAAGATGATTGCCCTATATACGAATCTAATAGTTCAGGTCATTCATATATTCTGGGTATGGGTCTCAGTCTTCTGATTTTCAGATAGCAGTAGGCATGATTTCCGATCCTCAATGAGGTTCAAGATTATTTATCTACTTTATCGGTCTTGATAATCGTCCATATGACCATATAATTTGTTTAAAAGCAATTGTGATATGGTTTGCTTAGGATGTCAATCCTGGTGTCGAGTGCTTACTAGAGTTACACCATATCCCCAGAGTGAAGTTGCATGTTTTTCCTAACCTAGGCGTATAATAATGTCAGATACTCATGAGTGTTTTTGAAAATTATGATTATTATTTTCTCCATAAGGACCATCCCAGTCAGGTACTTTCTCCGAAGCACCGATGCATACCCACCCACCCATTAGTCACTTCCCACTCTCCCACTTCCACTCTCGTGTTAACGATGGGTCCGTATAATATTCAGATTCAAGAGCAGCATGTTCATCAATCCACAAAGGACCCTCATGATCAGAACGACCATTTTAATAGAATGGTTTGGGTACAGCGTGCGGCGTTCAAATAAATATTTATTCATCCGTGTTTCTGACTATATTCGTTTCACCTGGAGCAGGAAACTCTATGATGAAAATCATTCTACTTTGGTGCTCGGAGAGGATCGCATCAGGTTTCCTTGCTTGTAGTTTCCTGAGGGATGGGAATGAATGGTTCCAATAGATTCGGCACTTCTCATTATCCTTCTCTACAATGTACTGAAAATCCTCCGGATCATAATGCAACAAGTGATTGGTATATGCCGTATTAGGTAGATAGATACCTAGATATATATATATATATATATATAGCTTTATTGTCTAAAATGTAATACATTTTGTTGACAAAGAATGTCATATTTACAAATAAATACATAAAATGTAACAAAAACTAATTTTAAAGATTGTACGGTATTTACAAAAATACAAAAGTACAATGTAATCCTAAAAAACCAACGTGAAAGATGAAAAAAAAAATATAATAATAATAATAATAATAAAAGGACCCCGCACCGTTTTAATGGGAAATTGGCTTTCGGTAAATTTTCTCGAATTTTTTATATATTGTAGAACTCGTTATGCTGATCAATTGTCTTCATTGCGCGAATGCTCTAAATTCATCGGTTTAGATGAACAGGGTGCTGAAGTTGACTTTTCCAAAATTACAAATGACCATTGTGTCCATTTCTTCGAATATGTGAACCAACTCAACCAAGCATGGATTATTTATATGGCCGATACAAATCCACTATAGAGTATAATAATTCCTGCACATACCCACAATATACAGGATGAGTGCAAGGCTAGCAATTGTTTTTGTGATTTGGTGAAAATTGAGCGGTGGAATTTAATTCATTTCCAGATATTTAGAAGGGTACTGAGAACAAATTCTATTGATGGTATTAGCATCTCCTGAATCGGACTGCAATATTTTACACAAGGTGTTTTATTTCTCTTGAAGCCGCACCCGTCCTGCTTGTTGATATATCCATATGCCTGGAATTCCAAATAACTTGGTAATAAACTCGATCGTTTATGATGAGAGTTTGATATGCAGATGCACAAAATATACAGGGTCTTTCAAATATAATGGCTTTTGCTGATGAATTCTTTGAAGAAGTTATAGGGTTCTGAAATTCATTTTATTCGTACATTTCGATAAACACGTTCTATTCGACATGTGTCATCGACATATTTCAAACAATTAACTGAGGAAAATTGCAAATGATACGTATAAATCTACATTTACTACAAGTAGTAGAATAACTTGAGTGATAAAGGGTAGAATTTAAAAAGAATTAAAATAAAAATATTGAAAGACACAATTGTGTAACAACAACCAATTTCATTATTTCTCACAGAATTTCATCAGATGCTATATTTTCATTTGCTATATAAATGTATATGGAATTTTAGAATGAACCATAATAGTCTCCCAACAATGATATGCAAAACTTCCTATTTGCAAAACATATTTAATGCTGGAATTCACACCGGAAAATACTCGTTCTTGTAGAGTTCATCTTGATGATCAGGGATTATTATTTTCATTCCTATAGACAGACCTAAGATATATCGACAGACCTTATGCTCTGAATGGTCGGGAACTTCAATCTTTCCTGAAAGAACTCAGAACTGCCGCTAAGCGTAAATTGAATTACGTAGACGAGAATAGTTTTTCTGACGAATAATTCAAATCTATTGCCCCGCTCACAAAAGAACAATTCAATGACTTATTTAATCATTGTGTACCTGTACCAAGACAAGATGGAGGTGAGAGACATATTACCAAAAAGGATTTATTGGCATTGTTATGCAAACTCCGTCAAGGTATTTCTGATGAGTTTTTAACTATCATATTCAGTTATTCCAGCCGCCAGGCAACAAGTTTGGTAATATCCAAAGTGCGAATATCCTTGATGTCTCGTTTCGTAACAACTAATATAGGATTTTCCGCAATATCAAGAGAACAATTCATAGAACGACACGTTAGTGATTTCGCGAATCAGTTGTACAACCCGCAACCTAATGAACCAAAAGCGATAGTATATATTGATGGAACCTATTTGTACATCGACAAAAGTTGCAACTTTCGAGTATTACGACAATCATATTCCCAACACAAAGGAAGAAATTTAATCAAACCAGTCCTGATTGTAGGTACTGATGGTTACATTTTGGATATCCAATGCCCATATTTTGCAGACGCAGGAAATAATGATGCACACATACTTCAAAATGAATTGAGTATAGATGTCAACCAAATGAGAAGATGGCTTCATACAGGCGATATTTTTATTGTAGATAGGGGCTACAGAGATGCTCTTCCTCTTCTACAGAATATCGGTATTCGTTGTGAAATGCCTTCAAAACAACTACAAACTGACGAAGCCAGCAAGTCAAGAATTATAACTAAAACTAGATGGATAGTTGAGGCTCGGAATGGTCATTTGAAGACTATGTTCAAATTTTTTTATCACAAAATCGAGACAAGTCATATTAAAAATATAAAATGTCTCTTACAGGTGCAATAATAAATGAGTACCATCCGCTTATTGAAATGAGAGATGTCAACCTAGAAATAACCAATATGATGTTGGAAAAAGCTAATAAGAGTCAACATCGTGCAAGCCAGAGTTGATGCAGAAAATCTGAATATGAGACGTGGTCAGTGGACATTAGTCAGGCAAGATCATTATAATGAATTCCCAAGATTGAATTTACAAATGGTACGAGATTTAACTATTGGCATATACCAGGTAGAATTGGCACTATCGTTTATACAAGATACTGTATTTCATCATGATGAAAATGAATTTCAAATTGATACAAATATGAATGAGCGTGGACTTTTACGAATGAGAATTCATTCAAGATTCCGTAATGCCATCAAATATCAATTGTTCGTAGCATTTGAAACAGATATAGAGGATATTGAACAAATTAATAGTGTTGATGATGTGATTTTTGGGTATTATTGTACTTGTCGAACTGGAGCCAGAACCCTTGGATGTTGTGCTCATGTGGCCAGTGTTATCTGGTACCTTGGCTACGCACGTCATGAACAGTACATAAGGTATCCGTCGAATGCCATTCTCATTCATATAGAGGATGCTGCACATAAAGATGGACAAGTTAATTAGGTGCTCTGACTTCATCATTTTATGTATGTTTATTCATTTATTTTTTTGTTTATAACGATTTCAACTGCTGGTGTCATTCTCTTAACTATCAAAAATGAATGAATTGGATTCTCCATTTCTTGATTTGTCAAGGTTGCTGTAGCAACTTCTGAAGACATTTCAGGTGTGTCCTCAACACCGGTTATATTATTTGAATTGTTCCTACGAGTATTCCAGAATTGAGATCAATTATGGCAGTGCTGGTTTACCACGATAAGGCAAGCAAATCACCGGAGGAAGCCAGGTATCTGGGGGTCGCCGTTTGAGACACACTGAGGCAATGTCATTCATCTTATGAGTACGGCTTCCACTTCAAAATTGCGGATTATTTTTTCGAGGTCAACTCCTCTACGGTTATGCTTTTAGTCGCCTCTTACGACAGGCAGCCTTTACCATGGAGCTATTCGTTTCAGTTTCCATTAATCTCGTCATATAATATATAATATTATATAATAAAATATGATATCGTACATGCCGAATTGTTTTGTAAATATAGATGATAAGAAATATTCCACAGTTGTTAATATTTGAGCTATTTTATAGTTATTGTGATGTTTATATTTATTTATTGTGATAAATCGACAGTTGAATGAACAATGATCAATCGTAAAAAAAATGTGGATTGATCTCAATTGATGTTACACATGAATTTTTTTCTGCAATTGTAACAGATGGTGTGTATATTAGGTTTGCCTATTTGAAAAAAGATTCTTATTATTATTATAATCATTATTATTATTGTTCAAAATATTTTGATGACTTGTGTAGAATAGAACGTTTCTATCGAAATGTACGAATAAAAAGAATTTCAGAACCCTAACTTCATAAACGATCGAGTTTATTACCAAGTTATTTGGAATTCCAGGCATATGGATATTTCAACAAGCAGGACGGGTGCGGCTTCAAGAGAAATAAAACACCTTGTGTAAAATATTGCAGTCCGATTCAGGAGATGCTAATACCATCAATAGAATTTGTTCTCAGTACCCTTCTAAATATCTGGAAATGAATTAAATTCCACCGCTCAATTTTTACCAAATCACAAAAACTATTGCTAGCCTTGCACTCATCCTGTATATGGTGGGTATGTGCAGGAATTATTATGCTCTATAGTGGATTTGTATCGGCCATATAAATAATCCATGGCATGGTTGAGTTGGTTCACATATTCGAAGAAATGGATTCACAATGGTCATTTGAAATTTTGGAAAAGTCAACTTCAGCACCCTGTATGATCTAAACCGATGAAATTAGAGCATTCGCGCAATGGAGACAATTGATCAGCATAACGACTTCTACAATATATAAAAAATTCGAGAAAATTTAGCGAAAGCCAATTTCCCATTAAAACGGTGCGGGGTCCAATTTATTAAATCCTTTACGATCATAAAAAATGACATAGGATACGTCAGACAACAAATATACATACGTACGTACAATCTACATTTATATACATAAAAATATAACATTTCCACAAAATATAACAGTCCCACAAAATAAATATATACAATATATATAACCACATTATTGATTGAAATACTCAGTAGTACTATAAAAACAACCATTAATCAAAAATTCTTTCAGCTTTGTTTTGAAAAGATTTTCCCTGTCTAAGATTTTCAAACAAACATGTTGAATGTTTCTGCAGCCGTATCAATTCACCGTGCCTAGTAGGATATGCATGAAAGTCAGAATTTCGATTGTAATTTTGTTTTGTTTTTTGAACAACAGAATGCATTTGTAATTATAAATACTAGGTACGCACATGACTTTATTCCTTATCAAATATTGCCTACAAGATTTTCTATAGTCTATTTTATAGATTAGGCGCAACACCCATTTCTGGGAGACAAATATTTTGTTGTTTTGTGGAGCATCCCCAAACTGCAATATTATAAGAAATCTGGGAATATACAACAGCAAAATAAACGTTTAAAAGCTGGGCTTTATTGAAATAGGATCTCAATTGTCTGATTGCATAGTACCCACTGTCAATTTTCTTACGTACATGGTTTATACCTGTCTCCCAGGTCATGTTACCATGGATATAAGTACCAAGAAATTTGGTGTTATCTGATGATTCAATTATTTCGTCACCCACTCTAACATGAAAATCATCAATTTTTCTATTTCTACTGGAATAAAACTGCAGCAGAACAGTTTTCTCCGCATTCACCACTAAAGAATTTTTACAACACCAATTTGTAAATTCTAGACTCAAATTATTCAATTTTTCTTGAAGCTGCTTTGGGTAATCGGTATTTGCTGCGATGGTTATTATCTGCATACAGAACTATGTTGTCTGTGCTTATATGATTTGGCATATCGTTGGTGAACAGGAGAAAGATGAGTGGGCCCAATATAGAACCTTGAGGAACCCCAAGATCAATGTCACATTGCTGTGACTGACAATTGTCAACTTTGACATGTATCTTTCTGAGAGTCAGGTATGATCTGAGCCATGAAAGAAAGTTACCCCTGAAGCCAAGTGAATACAGTTTTTTGCAAACAATATGGGGGTCAATGATGTCGAATGCTTTCGATAAGTCAAAAAAAAGTGCACCGACATACTTTCTTCTATCTAGTGAGTCATGGACGCACCGGAAAAAACTGCAAAATGCACTTTCTGTTGACCTACCTGGGCAAAAACCATGCTGAAACTTGGATATTACATCAAATTGATCTAGGAACTCGAGCATTTTGACATAAACGGATCTCTCGATTATTTTACATAATACAGTTGGAACTGTTACAGGCCGATAATTTTCGATAAGGGTTGAATTGCCTTTTTTCAAAATCGGTGTTGCTAAGCCAATTTTTAGTTTGTCTGATTCAATTGAAAGATTTATTAAAAATGCTAATGGTTCGCATATTGAATTTTTGATGCTCTTTATTATTTCTGTTGAGATGCAATCTACTCCAACAGACTTTATGTTCTTGAGATTGGAAATGATTTCCAGAACGTCACTCGGATACACCGGAGTAAAATAAAAAGTATGATCTACATACATAGTGGTGTAGTCATTGAACAATGTTGACTCAAAGTTTACATTGATTGTGTTCTTCGCTATGGTAGAAAAATATGAACCGAAAGCGTCGTCAATTTCATTTTGAACATTTATAATTTTGTTGTCTACTGATAGTTCCTGGTTTATCACTTGTTTTCCTTTTCCTGTTTTATTTTTTACTATATTTCAAATTTTTTTCTGCTGTTGATGTTGACATGTTTGCAAGAGCACCCTGATTGATCGCATACTTTGCTTCATGTATTTTTTTTTGTATATTTTTTTCGAGTCATCGTAATACTTTTTGAATTCTAAATCATATACCGTTATGTTACCAATAACAACAAGACACTTTTAGAATTTCTTGATATGAATCGTAATTATATAGAAAGACTAGAATCTGTATGCAAAATATTCTTCCAAGCTGTAGAAGCATTTTTCCATGACAATATTCTTTACTGATTTTCTGAATTGTTTATGGTCAATGACTGAAGTGATACGTTTTGGTAAATGTCTGGTCAAAGATGATGTTGGCAGTGGAAGGGCAAGTTTCTTATCGCTACGCGTATTTCTCTCGGAATGGTTTAAAAACTTTTCTTTATGTTTGTGAAGTAAGCAGTCAGTCTCTAAAATGAATATTTCGAATATAGTTGATATTTTATTTTTGCAGAAAATTGGCCTACACGGGTCACGCAACTTCAATTTGATTATCATTCTCAAAGAGCTCTTTTCTGGATAACAAATACACTTTGCATCAAGATCTGGTATGGGAATCCCATACCAGAGGTGACTCTCCATAAGTACATAGTATGCCGTTATTGATGCAGAAAATTCGGGTTCATGAGATATAACATTTATGGCAAAGCAGCCAGATGACTATTTCTTTTTCAGAACCGTAATTTGTGTCTTATTTTAAACTGCTGTCAATAAAAATACCGAGGAATTTAGTTACAGGCTTACTTTCAATCATTCGATCACCTAGACTCAGTGTGGAAGATGCGTTATGCCTGAGGATATAGGTAAGCTGAAATCGTAATTTGGAAGGAATTACTATACCTATTACCTGACTACATTAGACCAGGGTGCCCTGAGGTCTACTGTGCAAATGTCAAATTTGTGGATAAGAAAAGGTCTCCGATGTTTTTGAAAAGACCCCATCCATTATTTTAATCTAATGTAGCTGCAAGAGTACCTCAGTATCCGCAGCTTCAATGAAGATTTTTGCTGAATGAGTTCCAATCCGGTGACAGAGTTTTGGTTACTCTGTACAGCGTTGAACATGAGACCAAGTTCATCGAAAGCATGGGCTGCTGCTTTGAAAATAAATACTCTGAACCCTGATTTTTTCATGGTCGCGGACCATGCAGAGAAGAGTATCTGAACTGCTGATGACTTTACAGACTCCATTCGAACAATTCTGCTAGTGAAACATTCCAAACACAAGAGTACGCGGCCCTTCTGTTGTTTAGTTTATGAAAGTGAAACCGTGGACGGAGGATTTAAAATTTAAACAGGATTTTTGAATAATATTATCAATATACAGGGTGTTATGTAATAAGTGTCCGATATTTAACAGGATGATTCCTCAGTTATTTATAAGGTAAAAAGGTCATATAAACATGGGTCCGCAAGGCCTTTAGTTTTGAGATAGAGGGTGTTGAAAATTTATTTTTATTTTGGTTTTTCGTGAATAAATGTTGAAATAATGTCTATATTTGAACAAAAATTGGTATTTGGGGACTTTTCAATATGAGAAGTTCAAATTTGATCTCTGTTTGGCACTTTATTGTAGGGGGCGCCACCTACAGGTCTTTGTCTCTTTTGGGGAGTCACAACTTTTTCGTGCATGTATATATCACATTTTCTAGAAAAATAACATACATGCGTAAAAAAGGAATACTTGTCAAAAGTCGCTACAAGCAGCCGTTTTCGAGATATTTTAATTTAAATTAATCGATGTATGCGTTTCTCCAAAAATGAAACAAAAAGGTTTTGTTTTTTTATTTAACCTAGAAACATTTCAAAAGCTAATTCCTAATAAACCATAAATAACGGAACACCAAATATTAATCTAATTCAAAATTACAATAAATGTTCGAAATGTCCACCTCCTGCCTGTATGCACGCATCCAATCTTCTTCTCATTGATTCTCGCACCGTCATGCATAAACCACATTTAATGTCGTAGTCTAAGCGGCATATATTCCAGTAAAATAGGCAAATCTGCTTCAAGAAAATGACGATATCTCTCTCCGTTTAATCTCCCCGGAATAAAGAATGGGCTGGCTTATCAGATAATCTCCAAGGATTCCTGCCCACACGTTGAGAGAGAACTGTTTTTGAAAATGTGATTCCTGTATCGCATGGGGGTTTTCCTCTGACCACAAATGATTGTTGTGAAAATTGCGTATAGCGTTGCGTGAGAAATTTGCTTCGTCGGTAAACAGGATTTGATTTTCAAATAAAGGATTTTGAATAAGGCGTTGGAGAAACCAACGACAGAAGTTGATACGTAACGGAAAGTCACGAGGGAGGAGTTCCTGAACTCTCTGAATATGGTAGGGATATAACACATTATCAATTAAAATTTTCCATACCATGAGAAATGTTCAACGTCAGCGCTATTTTCCTAGAGCTTGTTTCCGGGTGTTCTCCTACCAGATTAAGAACTGCTTCCTCGGTTGCTGGGGTTCTTACCGTCCGATATGCACCCGACAGATGACTAGCTTTCTCAAAACTTCCTATTTCCCTTAACCGAGTGTGAATTCTTGAAAAGGTTTTTGAAGTAGGAGTTGTGCGGTTCTGATAACGCTCCTGATATAAACGTCTAGCCTCATATGCATTTCCGTTAGCGAGTCCGTATGTAAAATGTATGTCAGCATACTCTGCATTGGTGAAGTTTACCATTTTCAATAAAATAATCACACTCAAATAACACTATTTAACTATGCGTCAAGATATAATTTTTGAAATGACAGCACAAAAAAACATTGGAATAAACTTAGTAGCCTACTTGATTATTTAATTTTCAAAGAGTTCGCGAATCAATGAGAAGGCGATTGGATGCATCGGTTAATTTAAATTAAAATATCTCGAAAACGGCTGCTTGTAGCGACTTTTGACAAGTATTATTCCTTTTTCACGTAAAAATGATACTGGAATTTTTTTTTCCAGAAAACGTGATACATACATGCACGAAAAAGTTGTGACTCCCCAAAAGAGACAAAGACCTGTAGGTGGCGACCCCTACAATGAAGTGCCAAACAGAGATCAAATTTGAATTTCTCATATTGAAAAGTCCCCAAATACCAATTTTTGTTCAAATTTAGACATTATTTCAAAATTTATTCACGAAAAACCAAAATAAAAATAAATTTTCAACACCTTCTATCTCAAAACTGAATGCCTTGCGGACCCATGTTTATATGAACTTTTTACCTTATAAATAACTGAGAAATCGTTCTGTTAAATATCGGACACTTATTACATGACACCCTGTATAAAATTCAAACCATAAAAAATATGAGGGTCGTTAATTTCACACTTTTACAACATGATGGTGGTCTGAAAATGATACCTCTCAACGAATATAAGTGATCTCCAAAATTTTATAGAACAGACGTGAAGTTCAAAACACCCTGCGTAAGAGAAAAAGAAAACTTGATAGTTTACCTTTGTCGTACTAAGCCCCACTACTGACTTTCAGTGATATCCAATAATCTATAACAATGCTATTATTCAATAACTCGGTAATGACATTCACTTTGTCTCGTTGTCTGCAGGTTCTGGTATGTTGAAAAAAAAAAGAATTATAATAAGTAATAGGCAATTCATTAACTCATATAGTGTGACACGCTTTCACAGTTTTTTACTCAGCTGCTGTGAATATGAGTAATTTACCATTGAAGTTGCGTTCATCACCCCTATACTCTATCCAAATACCAGTTTAAATAAGACCGAACCGATCAGCTTGGTCTTCCCACCTTCTTGTCGTCAGTCTGAAAACTTAATGCAATTCTTGCATTTTAGAAACCTAAAATCTTATTTTGAATCGAAACACAATAATTAGTATAAATTCGGATGACACCGCACTATACGCACATTCGTTCTCCAGCGTAGTCGCTACACAAAAGATCCAAATCCATTTGGATTGGGACATTGTGCCGTATATGGAGAGAAATAAAATCAAGGTCAACGTAGGGAAAACCGAGGTCGTCAACTATACGAAGAGGCGATGCTTTTTGAAGCACCCTCCTCGTGAGATGAGGGTCCGGGATACCCACGTTAGAGAATCGAGATCGGCGAAATACTTGGGAGTACAATTGGACAAGGGTACGACATTCAGAGTACATATAACTCTGGCTATCCAGAAGGCGGGAGCTACTGTTGGGCGTACTTACCCTCTGATAACCAGAAATTCTAAGCACAGCATGGATAACAAGCTGCTGGTATACAAGCAAATGATCAGACCCGCAATGTTGTACGCTTTTTCAGTGTTCTGCAGCCTGAAACTCTCGCCCCTCGCGAGACTGAACAGGATGCAGAACAAAGTTCTCCATATGTTAACAAACAGTGATAGATACACTCGCCTGGTTACCCTTCGGGAGATGAGCGGCGTCGACTCTGTTCCGACATATATTAGAAAGCTGTCTTCTATACATTTTCCTCTACCAAAAGTCCCTTGACGAGTAATCTCACTCGCATTAGGGGTAAACCACCCTTTGAGTAATCACGAACCTGCCCACTAAGATCGAGGGGGGTCGTATCAAGAGTCCCCGCAGGGGAGGCCAGGATTCAACTTGGCGTTGGAACCGAGTGATGGCTGGCAACAGTCACCACCCGGTATACAGGTCGCAGTGGAGGGCCTGATACGGACCCACTCACGTTCAAACCAACCCGGTATACAACTGGCTGTCCTCATTCCTCCCCTTCCCCAGAAGGAGAAAGAATGATCCAATGGTTTAGACAAGGAATGGAAATGTTATATTAGTTAAAACATTAAAATATTTTGAATTTGAATTTAGCTATTACTAGTTTTTCTTATGAGCATGCCAGTCTTTTGCAAGTAAGGAAGAAGTACTAACTTTTCAACTTGCGATATCATGTAGGTACGTTCGAGAATTCAGTGAAATGAATCAACTATCAAGTTATGGCTGGCACGCATTGTCTGCATTGCTTGACTCGCAGATATCGACAAAACAAAATAATCAAAACAGAAATGCCTGATTTGAGATCAGGCTAGCCGTTAGTCCATCTGATAGGGATACACTGCTTTTATTACGCTTTTCGGTACTTTCCGATACACCAAACTGCGTTTTGGGCTGCGTAACGCACTTGCTTAGTTGTAGCAGTTGATGGATCGTTTCAAATCAGGTTTGCATGACATTCTGCTTGTCGTATACTTGGACGATTTGATTGGAAAACTGTAATTATGTTTTTTCAGCAATCTTCTGATACCAAAATTGTATCGGACCGATGGATGAAATCAACAATTTCAAAAGGGCACATGGAACCCTAAGGGAAAAGATTGAAAAACTTTTGAATCTTAAATGAAAAATTTGCACAATGTAAAATTCTGAAATATTCTGAAAATGTTGAAATTCACCACATTTTTTACGGCGGCTATCACAGAACCAACAAAATATTAGAGAATTTGTTTTTGTCAAAATAGGGTACCTTACTACCGTATTAATGGTAAAATTATAAAAAGTACATCATCATGAGTACATCATTATGAGCATCATTGATATGTGCATGTGACTCTTTCTTAAAACGTCAAAAATTAAAAAACCGTGAAAGTTATAAAATGTATCAGTTTTTACGTAATTTCTAAAATATACCAGGGAAAGTTGATATATCTGGTGGAATATCGTTTTCCTGATTGAATTTGAAAATAACAAGTTGGGGAAAATCTCTCCTTCTCTCTGAATTTTCAGCTACCCCAAAATTAATTTATGATGTAAGTTGATAATCGAAAACTCCAAAATATCGTGATCTGAAAAACATTTTGAAAAATATATCATTGTTTTCCAATTTATGTGCAGAAAACCTCAATGAATGAAAGATTTGTGATGGAAAATTTTGGAAATGTATCGAAATTTCGAACAAGTCACCTAACTCGTCTACAAAAACCACCATACCAATATTTTAGTTATTTCTAAATTTAAAGAACAAAACGTGACAATCTTGATGAAATAATCGATTAATTTTGGAAACTATCAACAAATGATTGAAATTTAAAAAAATTTCAATCAATTGTAGAATTTGACCGTACCATTGAAAAATTGATTCTCAAGACGTTGATGAGCGTGAAAACCATTTGGATTATGTTGATTTTGTTATGAGTTTTACCATCGGCACTCAATAATAATAAAACGACTCCGAATTTACATTTTTGGTGGCCAATTGTAAATACAAGCCATTGTATTGATCAACTTGAAACAAACGTCTTTCACATTGTTATGAACGTCAGCATATTAACATCATTGGTAACTATTGACAAAATTCGAAAAGATTTTATTGTTTTTAACTTTGTATTACAAATCACCATCTTTAAACAAATACTCATGATTTTCTTCCACTTCTTCTAGGAAGGGGAAGGAATAAGGACAGCCAATTGTATACCGGGTGATGACTGTCGCCAGCGAACACTCGGTTTCAACGCCAAGTCGAACCCTGCCCCCCTTGCGGGAAACTCTTGATACGGCCTCCACGGTCTTTGTGGGCAGGTCCATAATTACTCAAGGAATGGGTCGATATTGTGCAGAGTTTACGCCTCCTGCATAGCGTATGCGTGGCTTTTGTGGTTATTTTAAACAGAGATCGTTGCAAAGGTTAGTGCATCCCGAAAAAGGCTCACTGCAAAGAACCGGGGAGTAACTATTGACAGTTTTGAACCATTTCAGTTCATTGATGACAAATAATAATTTCACAACTTTTTGAATATCGTCATTGTTGGAGTATGGGGGTGACGGGTGAGTTGTTGTAATCAAATGACGGACACAGCAGCTAATGAGTAACCATAACGATATATTTACACATGTTACATAATAAAAACACTTAACAATTAAAAATATATATACAGCTATCAAGCTCGACCAGATGAAAGCCAGTCGAGGAGCTCGAAGTTCAGAAATAAAGAAAAACCCATCCTACGTCATTCCAAATTTCCAAATTCTCCGGCTAACGAAACCGTCGTCATAAAACTAATTGCTGGCTGGCCAGATCTCGCATCGTAGGTAATCCGATTACCAGAAATCTAATTATGGAATTCCAAGTTCTGATTTGAAGATTTCCCCATAAAAACATTTTTAATCGGACAAAGAACCCTTAAATTTGGGAAGGAAAAAGAAGTAAATATGAAATATTTAGAAAAGTTGTTAAAGATTTTTTATTGGAAAATAAATATGACTGTGAGTTTAATTGTTGGTAAAACCCCTACAGTACCCCCTTGCCAGTGGTGAACGATATAAAGCTAAAAGTGAATACAAAAAAAATTAAAACTAAAAAAAACTTGAACAAATCTGAATATTATTATTAACTGAGCATATTCAATAAATCTGCGAATCTTGCGCAGAGTAAAAAACAAGTTATTGCAAATAATTCAATTGGAGCCTGTCTGGTAGGGTTCAGTGAGTCAAACATGAAGACCGGAGTGCGTACAATTAATTGGCAATAAAAAATTGAAATCTGTGAATTTTGCTCGGAAAAAAAATAAGCTGCTGCAAAATAATTCAATTGAAGCCTACCTGGAAGGGCTCAGTGAGTCGAACTCGAAGACCAAAGTGCTTAGAATTGAATCGCAAAAAAAAATTAAAATCTGCGAATTTTGCAAAGAAAAAATATAAGGTGCTAGTACTGCAAAATATTTCATCTTGAGGTTATTCTATACAATCAGCAAAATGAAAGAATTGAATTGCAATAAAAATGAATTAATTACATCCTGCCTGACAGCGCTCGGGATAATTAACGCGACGTCCTGAACGCGTCGTGAAGACAGGTGGTGCTGCTGGTGCAGGTGGTTCTGCTGATGCAGGTGGTGGTGCTGGTGCAGGTAATGATGGTGCAGGTAATGCTGCTAGTGCAGGTGATGCTGCTGGTGCAGGTGGTGCAGATGGTGCAGGTGGTGCTGCTTGTGCTGGTGTTGCTGGTGGTTGGTGCTGCTGGTGCCGATGATGCTGCTGGTGCCGATGATGCTGCTGGTGCCGATGATGCTGCTGGTGCTAATGGTGCTGCTGACTGGCCGAAGCGCCTGGAAGTACTGGCGCAGCTCACGGATGGAGCCAGTGGAGTTGTTCATGTCTCTGGTAGACGTGGAGATCAGGAACTCATCGGGATGACGAAGAGGTTCACCTTAGATCATTTCCGCAGCCGTGGCTGAGCTTGTGGTTGAGTTGGAGAGGTTGGTTGGAAATTGAGAAGCTGACTTGCTTGTACTTGAAGTTGTTACGCTGGAACTGCAGCTTGAGGTTGGACTTGTATACAGGGAGCTGCTGAGCAGTTGTCTGAGGCTGCTCAGCTGGAAAAGGTGCTCCGGTATCCACACTTGCACCATAATGATATATTTACACATGTTACATAATAAAAACACTTGACAATTAAACATGTATACAGCTTGCTAATGATTGACTATCAAGCTCGACCAGATAAAAGCCAGTCGAGGAGCTCGAAAAACGGAGAACATCGCGGCTTGTAAACTGAAGTCTAACTTATTATTTTTTCCCATCTTTTGAACTCCATCTTTTCATTGCAGATCAGAAATAAAGAAAAACCCAGCCTACGCCATTCCAAATTTCCAAATTCTCCGGCTAACGAAAGCGTCGTCAAAAAACTAATTGCTGGCTGGACAGACTTCGCATCGTAGGTAATCCGATCACCAGAAGTCTAACTATGGAATTCCAAGTTCTGAAACTATTTTACCAGATTTAAAGGTTTCCTCATTAAAACATTTATAATCGGACAAAGGACCCTTGAATTTAAGAAGGAAAAAGAAATAAATATGAAATATTTAGAAAAGTTGTTTATTGTTGGTGAAACTCCTACAGTCATTTTGAACATCGTATTCATATTAATTTTCCATTATGGAAAATCTGCCAAAATTTGAAAAGCTGTATCTCGGTACCTATCGGAGATACCAAATTTAAAAATGTATAGATGGGTCTTTATAAAAACATGCCCCTTCATGATCAAAATGCGACAAAACCAAAAACTGTTAAATGTGCAAAAATTTTACAGTTTTTGGGACTTTCCAAAGTGATCCGGGGGCTGCCGAGGTCGAAAACTTGGGCTTGTTTGTCACCTCAGTCACATCCCATACAAGAAAAAAGAAACCTACTACCACCATTTGATGCAACTTAGGCCTATGCTCTTCATGACAAGGTTACTGGATTTTTGAGAAGACTATACAAAGGAAGGTGTAGTGTTCACCGCAACATTTGAAATACAACTCTGCGACAAATTATCATGGGGTTCAGTTGAATACATGAAAACGGTGGTTGAAAGCTCTGGTGTGGTCCGTTTGGGAGGCCACATCCCAGAAAAAGTAGGAGCAAAAACCATTGTCCAAGGATTACTGTTTCTGTAGACCCTTATTTAAGGTTTTTTCTCAACGGGCTCATATGAAGGAAGTATTTATAAAACTTGAAAGATAGTTATTTGATATGTTTTGATGTGAGCTCATTCAGATCATCCAGCCGAGTTCATCGATTGTTATTTTTGACAATAAGGGATTGTTTCGTTCATATCCTATTCCAGAAAGTGAGTTTTATTGCTGTAGAACACTGAAGAAGCGTATATATTTGATGGAGTAATCAGTTGTTTATGAATCAGTTTATTGTCAAGCCTGAGCATGGAGTTTTATGCACTGAGTGGGTTGGCATTTTTGCAGCTGCTGACGGACACTGGATCACTGGAGACATTCAGTTTTGTGAACCAATGACGGCCTACATTAAAATTAATTAGAATTTGGTTCAAATATAATATCTGTTGTGGTGATGAATGCACGTTTTTTTCGTGAATGGACGTGTTAACAGAATTGCCTCTACTGGAACGAACAAAAATCCTCATCGTTTAAGAAGAAGTGACAACAGTATCCGGAAAAAATTTACTCATTTTTGGTAATTTTTAATTATTTTCTTCGAGTTAGACAGAGTAGTTAAATGACAGATTCCTTACAGATTGACTGGTCCAAAAAAAGTTGAAAGGCCTCCATGATCTCCCAATTTTTCCATTGAGTGCATTCGAAGTCAGTAGTTTACAAAACACAGCATTGGGACTCATGAGTACTACAATTGAGGATTCCCGCTACTTTTAGAGAACTTTAGTAGGTACCTACCAGTATTTTACGAGGTTACAAGGGAGTTTGAGAACTGACTTTTTCATTACTTCGTAGCTCTTCTGGGACGATCTCTGCTGGATTCAAATTGGCAGTGGTTTCGAATTAGCAGTGCCACTTCGAATGAAGCGTATGAAGCTAGTAACGAAAGTTACCCAGAACAAACCTGGCTGAAGTAATTCCGTCGATAGCCTTACACAATTATTTTTTAGCAAATGATTGATGACATTTTAAAAATGCCTTACCTATAATGAGTTGAGATACGAAAATTGAATATTGGATGCCTGTGGTGTCACTCAGTGAGAACAAAAAGTATTTCACCCCTTCACCATACAAGTAATTTAATTCCTTGATGAGCCTTTCGATAACAAAGTTAATTCTATCAGTAGGGATTACTAAACCGGTGAAGTGAAGATACGGTAAAAATATGAACCCTATGAGACACCTGCCCCAGCAGCATATTCTGATGAGTGTCGACAATAACCAGATATACATTTCAGTTGCCTTCTCACCTCCATATTGATTTCATTTTCCATGTTAACTGTCTCTTTTGGAACCATATGGTCTCATTTGTGAGTAATTTGTAATGTCATATTTGAATATATCCAGCGGTAAAACTGGTACCTGGGAAATAAGAATGGGAGGGTACGCCACTGCGTATAGTATGACTTTATAACGTCCCAGCGAAGCTATTACACCAAGTTGAAGGTCAATGGGTTTTTCCTCACACTGTTTCTCGAAGAATTCTGTAACGCTCATTTTGGAAAGTGAACGTAGACTGCGAAGAAAAGGCAGGTGTTCTGAAATAATAATTTACGGCGACTTGTGGTAGGCCCTGTATCTAGACCAAAGACTTGAAGATACGATTCTGGTAGCCCAATGAGAATGCCTCGATTATTAACCTCACTTACTTCTCCAGATCTAAAGAAGAAGGCAAAGGTCAATTTTTTTAATATAACAAGGTCTTTGATATTAAGAAGACCCCTTGTAATTTGAGAAAGTATTTAGGAAAACTGTTATTATTTTTGCTATTTCCGTCAACCTGTTGCACTCCTACGCGCAACCATCACAAGAGACTTGTGCGAGCTAGGGAAGACGCAGCCCTCACCTTGTGATGCCATGCACGAGAACGATGACCATGATGGGAATGAAACTAACGACCCTATGATTGAGAGGCGATCGCTCTACCAGCACGATCAATACAATAATGATAATAATAACATTCATTAGGGCGGGGATTAGCGCAGTGGTTAAGCGCCCGTCTATTAACCAAAAGGTCCCAGGTTCGGTTCCCAGCCGGGGCGTACTTTTTTCATTCTCAGATGTGAAAATCCGAATGAGGCTCGTGTCGGCTGGGAATAATCCTCCACGATTCACTGTTGCGTTAAAAATAACAGTGCTGCTCCTAAGGTGGCGTATGGAGTTAGTAACAAGGCCTATCCAGAACACATGGCAAATGACCATAGCAGTCGATTCCAAAACACCGAAAAAAATATATATCATCTATTATTCAAGAAACAAAATTATGTTTATAACAGGAAACATTAAAAAATGTATCGTAAACATTGGTAATTCATACGTACATGATGAATAAGCAGCAAAAGCAGAATTAATTGTGAAGGGGAAATGAATAAGGTATAGGAATATTTAAAGGAACATTTAAAGAATATTCAAAGAATTCAATTATTATGTTAATAAATATTTCTTCAATTTGATTTTGAAAGCTGTTAAACTTCTTGTGAGTTTGGGTAAATTATTATATTGAATTATACCATTATGATAAATAGATCTTTTGCCAATATCTCTTTTAACCTTAATGAGAGATAAATCATTAGCTTGCCTTATCGAATGGCTATGATTAATTTGATCTTAAATTGGAATGTTTTAATTCATTTATGATAAAAAAACTAACAAAAATATCTTGTATTTATATAAGGAACAAATATCAAAAAGACTTCGGGGTTTAAAAAGATTTATAGTTGGTTCACAATAGTTTAAATAGAAAATACATTTTATTGCTTTGTTTTGGAGAGTTTGTGGTAATTTGGGTATACATGATTTGGCAGTTCCCCATATTGAAATTAAATATTGTAATTTTGAGTAAATCAATGAAAAATATATGCATTTTCTGAACCTCAACGGAACTTGATTTCGGATTCTATAAAGAACACCAATAACTGGAGATTACCTTCGTCTCGATATTTCAATATGCGTAGACCATGATAAATATGTATCAATATATAAAACCAAAATTTTTATTTCATTGAAGTATTTGATTATATCAATGTTGAAACAAAGGAGAATTTTATAAAAATCGGCTAAAGGAGCCTGGTTACGTTAGCAATAAAGTTCAGCAATATTTGCATTTCTTTTTTTTCTCATACGAATTGTGGAATACAGAATGTGTGTCAATCAGAACGGATTAAGAAAAGGAACCACATGTTCAAAATAATTTTTCCGGGCGTCCAGGGCCGGTTTCACTCCAGCAATATTCCTCAACTGTCTTATTGTGAACTCTGACATCATCATAATCTAGGAAAGTTTTCACGATAGGGTGCGGAAAAAACCAGATGTTCAAAATTATTTTTTCTGGCGTCCAGGGCCGGTTTCACTCCAGCAATATTCCCCAACTTCCTCATTGTGGTCTCTGCCATCATCATAATCTAGGAAAGTTTTCACGATAGGGTGCGGAAAAAAACCACATATTCGAAATAATTTTTCCGGGCGTCCAGGGCCGGTTTCACTCTAGCAATATTCCTCAACTTCCTTATTGTGGACTCTGCCATCATCATAATCTAGGGAAGTTTTCAGGATAGGGTGCGAAAAAAAACCACATGTTCAGAACAATTTTTCCGGGCGTCCAGGGCCGGTTTCAATCCAGCAATATTCCTCAACTCCCTTATTGTGGACTCTGCCATCATCATAATCTAGGAAAATTTTCACGATAGGGTGCGGAAAAATAACACATGTTCGAAATAATTTTTCCGGGCGTCCGGGGCCGGTTTCACTCTAGCAATATTCCTCAACTTACTTATTTTGGACTCTGTCATCATCATAATCTAGAAAAGTTTTCACGATAGGGTTCGGGAAAAAACTACACATTCAAAATAATTTTTCCGGGAGTCCAGGGCCGGTTTCACTTCAGCAATAATCCTCAACTTCCTTATTAAGAACTCTGCCATCATCATTATACAGAAAAGTTTTCAGGATAGGGTGCGGAAAAAAACTACATGCTCAAAATAATTTTTCCGGGCGTCCAGGGCTGGTTTCAACTCAGTAATATTCATTAAATTCCTTATTGTGGACTCCGCCATCATCAATATCTACGAGAGTTTTCAGGAATGGGTACGGAAAGAAATCGCATGTCCAAAATTATTTTTCCAGGCGTCCAGGGCTGGTTTCACTGCAGCAATATTCCTCAATTACCTAATTATGCACTCTGCTATCATTATAATCGGCCCTGGACGTCCAGAAAAATTATTTTGAGCATGTGGGACGAAACGTCGGATAGTAAATCTGAACATGAAAACGTGTAGCTGAAAAAAAGTATCAATGAAAATGTACTTTTGGTTTTGAGCCATGTTGTTAAATAACGATAGAAAAAAATAAAAACGAAAATTCCAATTTTCAGTTTTTTCCCGATATATCCGGAAATACTCGGAATTTTCCAAGTTTCAAAACAGTATTTTGTTAAGCACCAGAATACGCAACTTTGCCCCAATTTAAGCTTCGACGTATCTCCTGTAGTTTGGGAGATCCCAATGATGGGGGTCGAATTTGAATTGCCCTGTGTATCCTCGAAATTATTTAGAATCCTTTACCTAGTCCTGTCTCCAAAGTTTGCAAATCTCCCAAGTATCTGGAAGCTCTTGGTTTTCTTTTCTCAACTTCAGTGACCTTAGTCTTGACAAGCCTTCGACGTGGTACAGTTTGTGTGCTGTTGTTTTCTTTCCTTCCTGACTCAACCTACAAAGCAGTTTTTCTGCCAGAAAGATTATACTCAATTGTTTAAAGGTTGTAGACGATGTAGTAACTTGATTACTTGCATTTCGGACTTCCATCATCTTAATGGTTGAAAGATTTCTACTTCTATCAATTTTTCACAACGTTTCAATTGCTTGAATCTGCAATCGTCTTCAGGTGAAAACTGACAAATTAGGAATCTACACGATGTTTTATAGGTCTGCAGCTATGGTGTAATTACGTTGTAATTACGCGCGGTCTTGTGACGCGCGTGTTTTTCGCGCTTCTCCACTCTCCAAAACGGTCCATTAGCGGTATGCATACACAGAAAAAAATCAGTACCTGATTACAATAAAAAAGTACAGTGATTCAATGAACAGTTTCATCAATATTGGTCCAATGAACGGAATCGTTATGTCAATGTAGCACTGGTTTTTGATACTATGACTAAGGATGTTCATAATATTAATGAATACTTTCATTAATTGCATGGGTTCGTTATTTTAACGAATCCTATTTATCAAACGAATGGAAAGTATTCATTCGAATGACGGTTCCTTTTCATACTATTGATTATTATTGTTCTTTCTTGGAATGAGGAATATTTCACATCAATTCAATAAATCGTGATCATTTAATTAATGAATTGTGTTTATTATTTGAATAAACGGTATTCATTCAACCAATGCATGTTAATTAATGCAATAAAGGCTATTGATATTGATGATACAAAGAACTTTAAATTTTTTTGAAATTATAGTGTGAGTTACGCCGAAAATTACTTTCTATTTTGAATTTCTGATGAACTTGTTCTAGATTTTAATGATGTTTTTTCCGGAACTAGCAAAGTGTCCTGCACTTGTCATTTGCAATATGTTCATTTTCTTGTAGAATAATTGATGCATCTTCCAATTTTTCTCTGGTAGATACATGTTTGCTCTGATGAAAAATTGTTCAATGCATTTGATACTTAGATGGAAGAGTAAACAATAAGCCTATTATTATCATTCTTATTATTTATTTCCGAAAACAACAAATCCAGCGTTTCAACACATGTAGTGAATATTAAATAAAATTCATGAGAACATTAATTTATTTCTAAACTAGAAAGTACAACACAGTAGAAAAAAGTACATTGAATACAAATCGTATTATTATTATTTCTATAAAAACCATCTACTGAATTAATTATATTACTTAGGAGTAAGAACCTTGCAAAGTTAAAATCCAAATCCAATCTTTTGATTATTCAAATAAATCATTCAATCATCCAATGCTAACTGAAATTCAAGCGACCGGCACATAGGCCGCTTGGTCAACCGATTAAGATACTATCTGAATTGCTGATGGTTGAACCTAGAACTGGTAAAAATTTTTCAAGAAATGGAACGTAGTGATTTACGATATCGGTACCTATCTCACTGTCACTCATGTCCGGCTTGGTTAGACTATGTAGCAATGTTTTCACTCCTTTTTTTACACACTTAAGAAAGGGTTTTTTATACTAGCTTTCCAAATATCCAGCAGTCCATTTGTATTATAATATAACACTTTAAAATCCATATCAATCTTAAAAAAAAGAAAAATAAGTAAACTGAAAGCCCTAGTTAAGTATGGGTATACTTATAGCTTACCAACTGAAATCCAGAGGGTCGTTGGTATGGAGGTCAGTTCTTCCATAAGTCTGCTTTCCTTCTTTTAAAGATTTGTTGAGGTTTATACTAGCTACAAGATTTATAGCATATATCAAATTCTTCTGAATTCAAATTAATTATCATATTTTTACCATATTTTGAAGTCTTTCCTACTGCCTGCAGCATTGGGGTCTGGATCTGAAAAAACGTGTATTACCTAATATGTATATATCATAGTAATTCAAGATCATACCTGATTTTATTTCGCAACTGCTAATTTTTGTTTGTGATCTCTTCTGAGCGTTTACCCCAATATGCTCTTCATATTAGAGCACTTATTATACAATTTTCCTCATTCACTTGTTCAATAATACTCCTATAAGAAACATAAATTAATTATTTATGAAACATTATTTCTTCATATTAGTCCATTCTCACCACTTTTCGGTAGGAAATCTTGCCAAAATCTCTCACGTCGATTGCTCTTATAAAATTCTAGCAGCATTACTTCTTTTGTAGTTTCATTCCTAATATTTGACAACGTTATATTTCATTAACTTCATCGGGACTTGTTGATCTACTGTAACGTGAACTGGACGATGAATTAGCAGAAATTGATATATTAATCCTTTATTTATTCCAAGACTAATAATGTTCATGTGTGAAAAAATAAAAAGTTTACATATGGATAAAAACATGTGACAAAAGATAGAGTTAGATATTGCGAATATACTGACTGAATGGCAAAATTTGAATGATAATTATACAACTGCAAACCGATTGAGTGGCGCCATATTGTTAATGCTCCTCCTTGTTAAAACTACTAAAATTTCTGAATAATTAAAAATAATTATCGTAACAATTATCTGATTGCTGAGTTGGTCGTTAAGTCATGAATCGTTTTGAAATGAAAAATGGTACCATATTTACATTAATATCATTTCATTTTGTATTGTGTCAATCAATATATTTTATTAGTAAGGGACATGACTATTTTTTTTCATTCTGGTTCAAGTTATCTAAGCGTAAGGGAAGACAAAACCTCTACATATTTATATATTATTTTTATACCATTTATAGGTATCTATTATTCAATATTTTAGTAATAGTAGTGCAGTGGGTTGTCTCATTCCATCAGGGTGGTTTCGGATGTTTCACTGGCGGTAAATCCATGGCGCTCCAGGAAAATAAACCTCATATTTCAATCTTATCGAAATCAATTTTTATTGTCGAATCCACGTCCCAAACTAAGCTACGGGGTATGTTAGTGGAGTGAAACATCATTGCACATTTACTGCTCTCCTTTCCTGAATTTCGCCCCTAACAGTATCTTAGCCATAGTTTTGGTTTGTATTCTGCCTCTCTATACAGGGTACTAGCAGTTCTTTCGTCGAGAAGTCCAAGCACTTTGTAGACATTCTTCAACCATTAAGACGATGGAAGTCCGAAATGCAAGTAATCATTGTACCCATTTGTTTGTTGTAAGGACTTCAAGAAATATTTTAGTTCTATTAAGTACTTCTTTTCTGACTTATGGTAACTTGCTTCCAGACAAGTTTTGATTTGACTTGCATTGAGCTGACTGTGTTCAAATTATCATTTGTCGGAGTAAATGACAATGGTTTTTCCTGCAAACCCTTTCCTTATTAATTCCTTGACGGTGTACAGCAATGATTTTAGCATGAAATACCATCGCGTATTTGTCTACGCTTATTGAAAGCCTTCTCTTTGACTTGGTTGATTGAATACCGGATCCTGAAACTTCTTCCGTTTCAGAGCCATCCATGATGACAGCGATAGACGAGGGCTTTCTTCCACGCGTTTCTGTCCCTTATATTTGTCTTGAAAAAAGTTACATCTTTCGAGACCTTCACTGGTACATGATGATTTCAAATTCGTTTGATATCAAAATGAATTACTCCTAACAAAAAACAACTATTGAAATGTGAAATCAAGAGAGCCAAACGAAATAGTTACGAAAACAGAATTGATTACGCGCCAAATAAAGTAAAATAATCAATGAAAATTAAAAGAAAATTATTCGAAAATAATAATGAAAACCAATAATAAGGTCACCACTGACAGCGATGAGCTTTGCAATACGTTTGCACAAGTCATTTCTCAACTGTGCGCCAAGTCAAACTCTTACAACACTTTGGTCAAAATGTTTCGCTGCCTTGCACAACAACTTATTATTTACAGAACTCTATTTTAGTCCATTACATCACAGACTACGATGTTTTGGATTCATTGATCTCAATGAAAAACAAAAACAGTTCTTGTGTTTACGAACTATCACCGAAACTCCTAAAACATATCAGCAGGTACATAGTCTCTCCTATGGAGCACTTGATGAATATCTCACTACAGATAACATCAGCTCTGGTTTTTCCTTTGCATATAAAAGGTGATACTATGGATATTGAAAATTATTGGCAAATATCTCTATAAAAAGCTGAGTAAAACTCAAAGTAGTCTCCACAATAAATAACATTCAACCCTAATAGAAAGGGCAATTGTCAACGCAGTTTTGGCAAAAACTTGTCAAAAGACTTGCATCACAAGTAAATCAGTGAATCAAAAGCAAGTTTTCTAGCAAAGTAATGCTCATCGCCAGTTGAAATAAACAGGAGGTAAACTAAAACCTGTAAAAAACACTATTTACAATTTAAAAAAAAATAACAAATAGAATAGATGAACTTGGAATCTACAATCGAGACTTACGTGGCATAGGAGACGCTGGAGAAAAAAACACAAAAATTCTATTAGATCAATATGTACGCTGTCTGTTCAAAAAATAAGGTGAATTATAATTTTTCTCAAAAAATATTTATTTATTCATCATTTTCTATTTTGTCCCCTTCAAAGTAGTCCCCCTCAGATATATACACGTGTGCCAGCGTTTTTTCCAATCCTCGAAGCAGTTCTGATATGCACTTTTTGGTATGCTCTTGAGCTCTCTCAGCGATTCGGTTCAGTCGACTCAAAACGCCATCGTTTCATGGGTCTCTTCAATCTTGGGAACAGGAAGAAGTCACAGGGAGCCAAATCTAGTGAATACGGTGTTGTTTTTGGCCAAAAAATTACGAACAGGCGATGATGAGTGAGCAGGTGCATTATCGTGATGCAAAAGCAATGAATTGTTTTTCCACAATTCCGGACGTTTTTTTCGTATTGCTTCTCGCAAGCGGCGCATATCTTCAAGATAATACTCCTTATTGACCGTACGACCATGTGGTAGGAACTCTTGATACACTACTCCACGGTAATCGAAAAAAACAGTCAGCAAAACCTTCACATTTGATCGAACTTGGCGTGCTTTTTTTGGCCTTGGCTCTTCTGGGCTCTTCCATTTGGACGATTGGACTTTGGTTTCGATGTCATAACCATATACCCATGGTTCCTCACCAGTTATGATCCTTTTGAGCAAATATGGATTGCCGTTGTCATTCCGCAGTTCCTGAGCGATGCTCATGCGACGATTTTTTTAATCAAAATTCAACAATTTTGGAACAAACTTCACTGCCACACGCTTCATGCCGAAAATTTCTGAAAAAATTGCATGGCATGAGCCAACGGATATGCCAACATCCTCAGCAACTTCTCTAATAGTGATTCGTTGATTCTCCATAACAATTTTCTTCACTTTCTCAACATTTTCATCGGTTCCCAAGTAGCACACCTATCTTGGTAAAATATTGGTATAATATTGTGAACATAATAATATTGGCGAAATATTTGAAATGCAATATTGGCGAGAAAAAAAATGTGAACATTCGGCGATATTGGTCCAATATTACTTGAATAATATTGGCGAAATATTCTTGAAGTAATATTGGCCTCAAAATGTTCGGCGATATTGTTACAATATCGCTAATACAATATTCTGACAATATTGGCACAATATTCTAAAGTTATATTTTCGAGAAGTAAAATGTGAACATTTTGCGATATTGGTCGAATATTGTTTGAATATTTTAGAAATAGTTTTGATGAAATATTCTTGAAGCAATAATGGCCTCAAAATATTTATCGATATTGGTACAATATTTATCATGTCAATATACCTGGGCAAATTACTAAAGGTCTTTTAGTTGATGAAGGTGACACCACAGTCTGCCTTTTGATCGCCATAACCACTGGGTGAGGTGTGTTGAAAACAAGTTACGGGAAGTATTTAATATACTTTCGTAGGTTTTAGAAGACGTTCTATATGTAGAGCCACCTAGCGGATTTTTATCCAGGTTTGATCATGATATAATTTCAATGTTTCATTGAATATTCGGCCAATATTCAAATTTCATCTCAATCTAGATGTGGGAAACAATATTTCCGAAAAAATTGCATGGCATGAGCCAACGGATATGCCAACATCCTCAGCAACTTTTCTAATAGTGATTCGTTGATTCTCCATAACAATTTTCTTCACTTTCTCAATATTTTCATCGGTTGTTGATGTTCTGGGGCGTCCAGGGCGATCGTCGTCATTCACATCTTCTCGACCTTCTGTGAAAAGCTTGCACCACTTGTAAATATTTTTTTGGCTTAAAGTAGACTCACCGTATGCCACTTTCAACATTTCAAGTGTTTTGGAGCACTTAATTCCATTTTCACACAAAATTCAATGCAAACTCTTTGATCCATGTTTTTCGACAGCAAAAAATCGCCGAACACGCAAAACATTTCTAACTTTTATGCCTCTCACAAACAAACTAAAGCTGATTTTTGTCGTTGAACCGTATTCATTAATGTTTTATATACTTTTTCAATTTTACGTCATAAAATTGACTATGGCGTCAAAATGGTGCATTTCGTTTGAAAACATTCTGTCTATGACGTCACTGTTTCAACGCTAAAACGAAATTTTTTTAAAACGGTCCAAATAATTTTAAAAAAGTGATACGACAAAAACAGCTTAAATGTGCTATATAGCTAAAACTGTGAACATATGTTCGAGACGAGTGTACCAACATAACAAAATAAAAAAATCGATAATCGAATGTACATCAGGGCGACCATTCACTTGGTGAAACCAACATTAAAATCATGGAAATGGACAAAAGTATTATCAATATTACGTTTTTTTCAGACGTCGCGCCGATAAGAACGTTGTTTGAAGATGAAGGTAATGGAGTGGGGAAGTCGATAATGAAGATTTATGTGAATCAAGTGTTATCTGTATCAACATCATACTTTGCGTATCGACTACTTCCTTCAAGTAAATATCTCTGATATGGAAAATATCCAAAATACTCAAGAAGTCAGTTTTTGAGATCTGTAAATATTTAATTTGATAACACTGAGCCAACATGGTCGTCGGAAAGATAAATCCGTCGAAACATTGGTAGAGTTCAAACGTGCTCAACCGTTGAGATTATTCACAACGTGTTGAGTCCGTTGTTCATCATAGTCAATGGAAAAGCCGACCGTTCAGCCAAACAAGTTGACTAATCGCTCAACTGTTGGCAACTGTTGAGCACGGCTGAACAAGCCCATTAACTCACCACCTCTTTGAATACGTACATAAGGAAATTAATAGGGTAATTAATGTGATGTAACTTATGTTCGATCTGTCAAAGGCGTTGGATAGTTTGAACCACGAGACTGTCGTTAAAAATCATTTCCTTTTCTCTTATTCCTCTTCTGGAATGGACGAAATCATATCTTTATCAAAAATGATAATCAGCGGACTGATACTTTCCCAGTATCTCTTGGAGTGCCACAAGGTTTGGTTCTGGGTCCACTTTCATTTTTATTTTATGTCGATCACCTGTAAAAAAAGAATGGATAAGAAGTTTGCCCTACTATTAGGTAAATGCAAATGTAATTGGACAACAGAGCACCAACAGTCTTTTGAGGAACCAAAAACTCTTTTATCGTCGAATAGCTTACTTTGATACGAACAGGAATATTCACCTTTATGTTGACGCCGGACCAAATGGTGTGGGAGCGATCCTAGCTCAAGAACACGAGGGCCGCCAGGAAGTTGTAGCTTATGGTGGTAGTAGATCATTGACATCAGTGGAAGGAAGGTATATCCAAATAGAGAAGGAGATGGTAGCTGTTGCTTGGGCGATGGAACTTTTCCATATGTATTTAATCGGAACTACTTTCGTTCTACATACTGATCATAAGCCTTTGGTCAGCATTTTACGAAATCCTCAAATTATTTCTTCTGCTAGAATCGAGAGACTTCTGTTGAGAAATCTACAATACGATTTTATTGTAAAGCACCAAAAAGGTACTACCCACGACCAAGGACAGATATGTTGAATTTCCAAAAGAATATGTGAATTTTATCATCAATTATGCTGTTCCCAAAGCCATTTCTTTGAAAGAGATTGAACAAGCAACAACTACTGATGAAGAATCACTCATGTTGATGAAATCAATCCATTCTTTCGATGAAAACTGCTGAACATCCCAGAACCTCAAGGTTTTCAAACCCATTCATCTGGATTGACCACTAGTGATGGCATCATTTCAAGAAACACAAAAATTTCCATCCCGAGGCCCCTTAGGAAAATCGTCATGAAATTAGCTCATCGTGGGCACCTTGGCATTGTGAAAACAAAACAACTTCTTCGCAGTAAAGTTTGGTTTCCTCATCTAGATAAGATGGTTGAAGGAGTGAAAAATTGTCATCAATGCCAAGCGTCTACACCAACGTTTTCTAGAGATCCAGTTCAGTCGTCTGATCTGCCTGCAAAGCCTTGGACAAATCTTGCGATGGATTTTGCAGGACCATTTCCCAATGGGAAATATATAACGATTATTGTTGATGAGTATTCCCGTTTTCCTATATGTTATGAAATTTCAAGACTGGATTCAACAACTGTGATAAGGAAATTATCGTCAGTTTTCTCAATTCTTGGAGTACCTCTCCAACTCAAAACAGATAATAGACCACCTTTTCATGGTAAGGAGTTTGCCAATTTTGCAGACTATTACAAGTTCAAACACCACCGCATAACTCCATTATGGCCAGAAGCTAAAGGTCTGGTTGAGAGGGCTGTCCGAACCATTAAAAAACCGGTGTTGTGTGCAGTAATGAGCAACAAAAGTATATCCGAAGTGCTACCAAGCATTCGACGACTGAAAAATCTCCCTATGAATTATTGTTCGGGAGACAAATGAATACAACTATACCAAGTTTTCTTGGACAAAATAAACCAGAACTGAATATTGATTTGGAAGCCAGAGAATCAGATACGAAAGACAAATTGAAGTCGAAGATGTATGCAGATGGAAAAAAGGTGTTAAGAAATCTCAGCTCTCAGTAGGTGATAAAGTTCTCTGTAAGCAGAAAATGTTGAATAAGTTCACCACACCATTTCATCCAAATCCTTATGTCATCACAGAAATTCATGGAACAAAATTTACAGCAAAAAGAGGAGATAAATGGATAACACGAAATACCTCGTCTTTCAAAAAGTTTCATGCCGAATTCGGAAATGATGATGAAAATTATGAATCGAGGGAGTTATATAAATTATATAACATGAATTTCAATAATTTCAACAGGAGCAATTCAAATGGCTCTGATGGAAGTGACATGGTGAGTGCTGAAAGTTCTGAAGATCATAGAACACAAGAACTCCAAGATAACACTTCTATGGATAGACCTCCGAGCAATAAAAGATATAGAGGTGCCATTTCTATATAAACAACAAACGTTGTTATGAAAGCTGCATATCACTATCCTTTGTGATAGCTTGTGGGTGGGGGGTAACCTCCGAGTTCGGAGGGGGAGATTTGTTATCGTTATGATAGTCGGATGTAAGATTAGAACCAGTGGCGGCGTGCTAATAAATTTTTTTCATGTTATATTTTTATCTCTAGACGACAACATGCCTGGTTGGAAAGCACGTGTGTTGTCAAGATGTAAATAAAAAATACTGTATTGCGCGAAAAATTAGATTCTTGCTGACAAAGCATAAAATAAGGTCATAAATACTGAAAAAATAAATGAAAGTGCTGAAGTAAAAAAGTAAATATATTCAAATTGTTGGATCACATCAGTGAACTATACACTTAATACATGCATTATAATACACATAAGAATTTACACATAAACTATAATACATAATAATTTACACATAAACAGATAACATTCAAATTTATGTTGAAAGTGTTCATTGAAATACTCATCTAAAGTGTAGTAAAAGCCTCAATAGCTCTTCAACTCTTTTTCTTGTGTTTTTTTCCTTAATTTAGATTAGTGGTATCCTGGGGCAGATAAACAAAAAGTGTTTTAGAGTTGTCAAAAAGTGATGTCTCTACTTATGTTAGGCTCAGGGAGCGATCGACATTACAAGTCTGCCTGGTAGGAAAACGAGAATTTCTCATGTAGTTATTATTTTACTTCTGTTTCTTGAACATCAAACAGGTGAGAGTCATTAAAGTTTATGAGTTAAATAGGAGTCGACATGTAGACTTGTCTGAAGACTTGTCTGATGTCTGAAGACATCTCTGCAGACATACCAAACATCAGCTCTATTTTGATGTAGTCTTGATTTGGTGGAGCGATGACTTGCTTATTGTAAATCGTCTTTCCAGCTTGAAACAAATTGAAATTTTGGATTGCATTCTTCTATTCTTTTGCTGGAGTAGTCAATTTTTTTTTTATCTGACAGATTATAGTTATCGTTGCTACTTTTTAACACTTTCTTCTGGTATCATCTGTGTCCATATCATCGGTTTCACAATCACGAATTCCTCTAAAATAGCATACATTTCAAACACACACACATAACTGCCAAGTTATTATAATGTTATAGTTGCAGAACAGTGAAATAAATTCCATGTCCAACAAATTCAAACCAAAAAAATATCAGCAAACTACCTATCGTCGTTGATACTGCAATACGAGCAATATGTCCAGAAACATTCATTTTACAAAAGACTGTAGATAATAGCTACTAATGACCATAGCAGTCGATGACAAAACACCAAAGAAAAAAAATAACTACTACATAAGAATTTCTACCGGTCATTGTTTTGGAATTCAAAGTACAAAATAATCGCGCGTAGAAATTTTTATGTAGTACCTATTATCATTTTACAGTCTCCTGTAAAGTAAATGTTTCGTGACATAGCTCGTATTGCAGTATCAACGATGCTGTTTTAAGTACCCGAAAGACATTACAACAAGACAGAAGAGTTGAGTTTGCTTATTTACTTCTTATGGTGGATTTATGCAGCAGTCATAAGAAATAAGTTTTAAGTCATAAGAAAGAATATTCGTCAATGATTGGTTGGTCCGTATATTTCAACCAATCATTGACGAATATTCTTCCTTATGACTTAAGACTTATGACTTATGACTGCTGCATAAATCCACCATTAGTGTACCTATACTGCAACAAGTTTTTTCCTAATTATTGTTAGGTAAACGTTTTTAAGGTCGACTTAAATAGTAACAATGTCTTCTACAGCTATTTCAACAAATAGTGTATCTTTGTCTCAAAATCGGGATTATGCCATGATTACGATGCTGCGATGCCCATGGTTTGATATGACAAGACGATAAATAAGTCGTAAACGGACGTAAACAAACATGATCACCAAGTTAAGAGTGAATATAACATGGAATTTCAACCTGGTCCCCGAGTGGATATATCCGACAATGCCCATTTTTAACATGATTCGGACTGAGATATATGTAAACAACGTCGGGTATGTTGCTTTCGAAAAAGAGACAGAGAATCCCTCTCTATATCTTTTATTGCTCGGAGGGATAGACCAACCACGTCTCAAAGTTTACCAAATCAAGATGTACAGGATAATCTTCACAATTCGAACTCTGATTCCTCATCCAGCAATCATCTGGATAATGCTGTCCCATTGTTTCAATCAAGTTACGACATGACTTGGAGGCCAGATCACTGAAGTTACGACATAACTTGGATGCGAGCTCACTATCGCCATCTACTTGTCGCATCCATTTTGATCCAATTATAATCACATAAGGTTGACTAACTATCTTCTATATAAACAATGCTAGAACTGAAAGCCGAACCGAATTAGGATTACGTTTACTGAGGTCAGTTTGATGGTTCAACTCCTCAACTGACATTAATGACACAAGATAAACCGTTCCTGCAATACGAATTTAGTCCATAATAATATAATATATACGTGAAATTATCTGATCGAATATGCCAAATTTTCAAAATTCTTTCACCTTGCCAGAAGCTCGAACTGTGTTGCTGTACAAAGCACTGTTTTCGTGACAGCAAAATGAAAGTATTTTTTGAATATTCAGCATTTTGTTGGGATGTTACTTACTTCTGAAAATATCAAAGAAACACTCATTCCAGTGTTTTCAGAAAGTCTTGTTGTCATTGGTTTAGATTGAGAAAATGACATTTGATTGGTTTATATAATATGGGGGAAATTGTCTTTAATAATATCCCAAGAAAATGCAGAATTTTTACGTTGCTGTCACGAAAACTGCGTTGCGTAGAAACGTGTTTTGTATAGGAGCATAGTTTGAAAATTCTGCATTTTGATTGGATATTCGATCATACAATTTCAAAAATGAGTAGTCGAAGTTAAACTTTATCTATTTTGCGTATTTGGCTCAGGCGTCAAATTGACGTTTCTATATTTACCGTGATTGTTGTAACTATGGAAATGTAGAACTCAGGAATCGTCGAAACCAAGTTGAATATACCAAGAGCAGTATTTTCAAAATGTATTTTGAATACGATAGAAAATGTCGCCAAAATATTGAATACATTGATAATAGGAATCATCACCTTCGCCAATACTTTGAATATGAGAAACCTGCTTGTAGACCCCCCCCCCCCCAACGGTTATGGTGGAAAAAATCAGAACAAATATCTCAGTTCACATTAAATTTTAAGACATTACCAAAAACTGAAACTTCCAGAAAAACTGAGAAGAAGATGTTTGCAGTAGAGAAAATGGCTTTATCTCAGTGCTATATCAACGAGAAAAAATTCAGTCAGACGCTGGAATTGCATGAAGAGAATGCGTCCCAAGCAGAAAACATGAAAATTTATTTTTAACTCCCGCTATTATAAACCAGCATGTCTTATGAAAATAAGATCTCGCTCCATTTTCGTATATAGCTTAGGAGTCGTATAAAGTGACCGGCATGGGTTTTCGTTTGAATGGAATGTCAATGCTAAAATATTTGAGGGTCGTCATTAAATGACATCACTTGGAAAATGATCATTTGTTTCTTGAATGAAGAAATCCTAAATATCTTTAGTTTTTACAGCGTTTAGAAAAGATAAGAAGCGTTTTTATTCTTCATGTAGTCTTCATCTGTCCAGAGATTATCAGGAAAACTAAGGATGGAAATTGTTGTTGATTTTCTTTAAAACTCTGTAGTAAATTTTTTGAAAAACTCCATGATATTCAAAACTTTAATGTTCGTTGAAAAGTAGATTACTGACAGGAGAACTTTTGGCATTCTCAACCCTGGGTGGGTGAAAGATCGATAACAAAATGATAGAGAAACATTTGACAGAAGTTATTTGATCGAGAAACAAAATAAAGAAAAAAAATTTACAAAAATAACGTTTGATCGAATGTTTCAATACAGAAAATAAATTTCATTGAATTTTTCATTGTCAAAAATATATCTGATAGAAATACAAATAATAGAAATACTATTTATTGAGGTCATCTGATTGAACACAAGCATTTAGAACAACATTATACTAAAAACAGATTCCATGGACTTTGTTCACTCAATTACTTTAGAATAGATTTATCTTGATTTTTTTCGATTTTGTAGTTTCAAATATTTTGTAATTTCAAAATGTCACGATTTGGGAAATAGTGACGAGAATATCAGTAAAGTATAAACATTCTATCCGAATCACCCTCGAACATTGACAAATGCTTAAAAATGTTATAGCAATTTTCTCAAGCATGTTGCTTTATAGGCAACAGACAAGTAACATGGTTCGAAATCTGTTACTAATTTTTTTCGACAAATCATCAATGTCCTTGTGTTATTACTCCTGAAAGCTCATTTGATAAAAAAAATGTTTTATTGTTGCAAATGTCTGAAACGTCAACTTGGATCATTATTTGATTTTTCAATTGCATTTTCTTGAAACCATACAAATGGGAAAATAGCTTTATCTAATGGATATTATCACATCATGGAGAAGTCCGATTCTGTTGAGTCATACTGGCGATGGGAGGGATAGTAATAATTGAGTTGTCCTCAGTGAAATTTGAACAGAGCAAGTGTTTCACTGAGATAAAAAAGAGAACATGGAATAAGCAGAGATGCTCTCCCAATTCTAAGACATTGTACTGCCTTAAGCAATGCTGCGCCTTTTGAAGTTCCTTCAGTTTCAAAACTTTGTTATTTTCCAATCAGATTCTACTGTAGATAAGTTCACTATTTTTGAGACAAAACGAAACTTCGAACTTCTTAGAAGTTACACTAAATGGTATGTGGACGGCAATTTCTCCCTCTGCTCAGGGCACATAATTCTCGGACCCAATAGTCACTCACCCCACGGACGTGGGCAGTGGTTATTGTTGTTATTGTGGTTATGTAAGGTTATTATATACGAATATTCATACGAATATGGCAAGTATATTTATTTAGACTTGATATATTTCTACATCTGCCAACTATGCCAACATAAAATGCCGTCAATTCAAACCCTTTGAATAAGGCTGAAATTCAATTTTCAATTTTGAGAGCCACGAAATACCATTCTCTCTATTGGTGCGTAAATGTTTACTTTTTTTCACTGCCACAATAATTCACGAAATAATCATGAAATATTACTTTTTAAAGGATTGAGTTTTAACAGAGTCAAGTATTAATTGATTATTCATCATAAAACAATTTCATTTATTGAAATAATGATTGATTGTAAAGTTTGAACAATCACTTCCATAAATTCCCAAAGATGTTCCACGTTGCTGCTGATCGGAAACGTTAGATATTTCTAGAAGAGTTGATTTCAGAATTTTATCAGATGAGTATTTTAAGTTTTTTGGAAGAAGATGGTCAATTAAACATTTTTTTAGAAATCTCAATTCTGTTACGGAGGCAGATTTCCAGCTACAGTGACTTTTTATGTATGTAATATTGCTCCCTGCATCGGCCAGAAGAGTTACAGAGCTTCTCCTGAAACAGTGACCTGTGTAGCACTTACACATGTCTTTTCCAAGCCATACTGGGAATTTAGTTTTTATTTATCCCAACATACATTCTCCTCTCAAATATTCCAAAAAATAAATAATCTGTTACTTTTTGTATGAGTCGGCCGTATAGTGCTCTATACTTGCGGTATATGGGCCATGGTGGTCGGCTGGTAAAAGCGTACGCCTCGCATCAAGCGTGGGGTCGTGGGTTTGATCCATCGATTCACCGGTCTCGTGCATGGCATCACACGTTAAAAGGTAAGGGCTGCGTTTTCCCTAGCTCGCACAAGTCTCTCGAAGACTTCCGAGGGTTGCGCGTAGGGGTGCAATCGGTTGACGGAAATAACAATTTTAACAATTTTTCAACAGAATCAGAATTTGAAACAGTGAACTTTATTGCACAATAACTCATCTCATTAGGTATTTTAACAATCAATATAGATCCTGCATTGTCAATGGCATCAATAGTATTACCCAAAATTAGGACAACCTACAGATAAAAAATACTGAAATTACTACTAATCTTACAAACTTATGAATATATCTGTACCTTATAAAGTAAATTTGTTTCGTAATCAGCATGTTGAATAAATGTATTGATATCATCCCTTGATAAAACTTTGGATTTCTTTCCTCGGTATCCAACGCTTTTGTTCTTAATGAGCAGGACCAATTTTGAAAACTTCCTTATATCAATATTTTCCTCCTCAACTTTGAGTAGACAATCCATAACGTAGAAGGTTTAATAATTTTTGATTTTTCCTCAAAATAGCATATAAGCACATTTTCAGAAACCATTTTTACATGTTTCTCGTTGCACCATTCACGAAATTGTGTTTTCTCATGTTTTCTCATATATTAAAATGGATTTGGCCGGTAACATATTAGATACTATTGCATTTTCTTTCCCAGATATATTTGATGGGGTACCACTATCATAATCAACATCCATCTTCTTGAAAATAACTTGAAATTGAAGCAACTACGAGTAAACACAGTCAAACACGCGGCGTGCCAACAAACCGTTTCTATAGTAACGACACAGAAAGATCATACTGAATGCTGTAAATTGTATTGGAAGTATTGATAACATTGAAGATATCATGTATGGAAAAGAGAAGTATTATTCAGTTATTTTGGACTTATTTTTTTCAGAGAGGAAACATTTTTGAATAGGATTTTACTGAAAACATTGAATAATATTTTCAAGACAACAGTCGTTCAAAAGCGATAACTTTTCGGGACAAAAAAACACGTCAAGATGTATTAGAAGTATTTATTTTTAATATATTTCAGACGATGTATATTCACATTCACGGTTGTACAAAAAATGTTGTTTGTATTTCGTGTAAAAAAATCGTGTTTTCATGGCACATTCGAGAGAATTTTTGGCCCCCGACCTGCGGTCTCGGCTAAAAATTAACACTCTCATGTGTCATTGAAAAAACACTAATTTTAGGCATTTAATACAAAAATAACTATTTTATAATGTTCTGTCAGAAATTTGCAAAAATACTGTACAGAATCAAACCAACATGTTTGCCAAAATTTGTCATGTAACTCCATGCAGTGTCATCTTCAAATCAAAGTTTCTATTGTTGTCCACAATGTGGATAATAATTATATTAGTCTCATCGTGGTACTTGTAAACTACGAAATTACCAGACAACATAAGTACCCGTCGTAAAAATGTAAGTAATAAATTAAATTCCGAATGTTCAATAAGAGTTGGCTTATGTTATTGCGGAACTCTAGCCTCCGGATCATTATCTTCTCGACTGTGTTCGTGCACAAATTGTATGTTGTACGGCTAGAATCGATTACCCTTCGAAGTTATTTGTTAAGAACTCTCGTCCATTCAGAAAACTTTGGTATTATCTAACAATACATGCCCTAGCCAATAATACTTTTCTACCTTTTTGTTTTTTTCCTGGTTTTCACGAAAATGAAAATTCTTTACTGTTCATAGAACATCGTGGGAACCAAGAGAAAGAAGGTTGGTATTGGTGTTTTACTTACATTTCTGAGTGCTGTATATTTACCTTTGGAAACACCTCATTAGGAGACGAGTATCAAAACTTTGCTGTTCGTTAAAAGAGCGTATACAGTGTGGTCCACTAAGTGTGCAACAAATGGAAAACTTGTTTATTATCGATTTCTCAGAAAATTTTATTCTTGACAAAAGTTGGTGCATGTTCCAAAACTATAACAAAGATTAGATTAGCAAAGATGGCGCACTCTAAAAGGGCGGGAACATTTCACGATTGACCTTGAATTTTTACTACTATTTACAATTCGTCAAATGTCAAATTCTGTTCTTTTTCAGATCTAAAAGAAAGTGATTCCAAATTAGCTTAACAACAATTTTTGCCAAAAATTATCAAACAATAGCGAATTTATCAAAGCTCAAAAATCAGAATTGAATTATTTTGGTACTGGAGTGTTTAAACTGTTGGACCTATTCCTAAGTTGATCACAAACTTTGAAATTTTTTACAGGCTGTTCATGCCCTTGTTCTTCGCCGTTTTTATTAGTAGCTAAAAATGGCCAAAATGGGTGGAAATTGTGGCATTAAGTGTGCTATCATAAACTGTCCTAGCCAATATTTTTTCCAGTGATAGTTCAAAGAAAACTTTAAGATTTCTCCGGTTTCCCAACCCAAAAGAAAAGGACCGTGTTCTTAAATGGAAAATTGCGTGTAATGATGAAGATATAATGTTGAAGGAACCATTAGTTTTATACAAAAATAGCATAGGATTTGTAGTCTACATTTTAAAGACAATCTTGTGTGCTTAAACATAAGCTATGTCATACTGCAGCGCCTTCATTAAATCTGCGGCAGCCACCAAACACACTCATTTCTGAAGAACATTCTTATTTCCGAGTTGATAGTATGGATATAACAAGTTATGTGGAAATTGGATTGGATAGTAAATATATTGATGCCAGCACTCGGACAAGAATTGAAGACACAGTGAATCAAGCAATTTTTCATTTGTATCCTTTTTTCATTGTAGCCTCTGTCAACAAGAAAATGTATGGATATGACTTGTACGGCTAGGGATGTGAAATTCCATTGTGAGTAGGTATTTACTAATTATTACATTGAAAGCATTGTGTGTTGTTCTACCTTTTTTTTGTTTTATGGCAAGAATATTTTTTAGGAAACTGTACGAGAACATCATTATCCCAGTAGATTATTGAAGCTTACGAACAATAATTGTGAGTGTACACATCAGAAGGTTATTATATTTAACTGTATTTTCTTCTCTCATTTCATGTATAAGTATGTTTGTGGAGATCGAGGAGAAGATGTCAACTCCATAGAAACCTCAATACTTTTGCAGACCAGTCAGATAAAAATAAAAATGAATGAAGTTTTAGTTTTCCTGCAGCTGAAATAGTAAATTCGCTAATATCTTAAATGCAACTAAATTTATTTTCCTCTCAGTTTTTATTGCTGTATTATCTTGAATTTTAAAATGTTTGAAATATATAAGTAATTAATTCATTTTGAAACTTTATATACTATCATTTATATTGAAAAAAAAAATAAAATATAGTGTAGTGGTAATGAGAAAGTGTTTATTTCTTGTCATTCTGAAGACATGCAATAACTTACGAACGTAAAACGTTACATTCTGTAATATCAAAGAGTAGGGGTCATAGACAAGAGAGATCACATGAGGTATTCATGAATGAAATAGTAAAATCGTATCGGAATCCTTGAAACAACTGTCATTTCCATTTCATTCATAAAATTCAAAATCTGGTTGGATTCTGGTGTCACCAATCACGAGCCGGGAAACAGGTCATGTGACATCTTCGTCAACGTCACAAGACTTTACGAACCGATAACTAAGAAGAAGAGCAGAAATAACGACATTGGAAGTTATGTTATTATTTGACAGAAATTTTTAATAAAAAATTGTTAGAATTTAATGTTTTTTGATAAGATATTTTAATATTATGTAACTATGTTGAAGGTGTTATGCATTAATTGAGGTGGAGAGCATCTTCAGTTATTTCACTTTTTATTTGTGTATGTGCTGGCCACTGCTTTTGTACCTATACAGCTTGTGTTTATTGTTTACTCATCGAATATAATTGTTTAAATTTTTAATACATTTTTACATTATATGCAGAGATGAATCAAAGGGTTGCTTGTACCCTACGAAATTGAACAGAAGAGGTTACGATATCTGGAAAAAGTTTGAAGTGCGTGCTAATCTCAACAGGGAAGATTTTCTGGAGTATTGTCATTTAATGTCAATGTTAAATCACAGATCAGAGAAACTTACTAATTTGTGGTTAAATGTACAACATAGTTTTTATGAAAGCCGAGTTAGCTTGACCCTAAACACTGAGAACCAAGTAATTAAATTTAAATTAATCAGTGACGTATTTACGACAAAATTCTTCAAATTTTTATTGTCTCACTGACCTTTATGAACCTTTATGAAAATACGGTTAAGAAGGACCTGATAACTTTTGTCGCTATTTCAAACTATAGAAGTGTATCCCATGATCATTTATCATGTTATTACAAGTAAGAGTAACCTGTTTGGCTACCGTACAGTTTGATGAAAAACCCAAAGGCTCACTGCATGAACTACCTATACACACTTTTACCTCAATTAACCAGGTATTTATTGCCATGAAGTGAATTCATTCTCTACTTTATTCGCTCTGTCATAGCAGTAATCAAACATCGACATTGGATAGACTTCAAGAATGTGCACTTCTGGTTCTGATGTCTTAGGAAAAAGGCATTATTTTTTAAAAAATTTATTGAAGAATAACATCGTTTTACAAAACTAGTTTTTACCATATACCATTAACAACAAATTATTTTTCCGTTACAACTGAAGTACCTACCTACAGTACAGTAAAAAAAATTTAATCGTTTTATTTTCAATGATCCCTGGTGATGAAACACACTGCACAAGGGTTTTCAAATGGAATGTCTTTAAATTTTTCATAAAGTTGTTCACTTGTTTTTCCAGTAGCTTTTGGTCCGCCTCCTTTGTATTGTATACCTCCTGCCCTTTGGTTTCCTACCTTCAGTTCACTAATAATTTTGGCAGTAAATAATTCTTTGGAAATTTCTTCTTCCTTCATTCACATGTCCTCAAATGAGCGTTCCAGTTTAGCCTTTCTACTCTCAATTTTTCTTATTTCCATCGATTTGGACTGGAAAATATAATATCTGACAGAGATTCCAACCAGTTTTTGTATGTTAACTTTACTAAATCACTCAACTAGCTTTTCCTTGGTGTTTCTGAAAAAAGAGTGATGTTTGGGTACGACACTCTGAAGCTGTTGAAAGATATTTTTGCATTTGTTGATCCACTTCTGTAGTTACTTCTGACTGTGTGTCTTTGTCAACCCTTGACTTTTGAAACAAATTCAACGTAGGGATTGCAGTTCGACTTAAATTATGATTAATGATGTTATTTGAATATAATTGTTTTCGCTTCTCCATTTTATCTCCATCATTACAAGCGAGTTTCCGTTGAAGAACTCGTTCAACATCTTGCGGATCGGGAAATTAAAAAAATCCTATCTTTTCCAAACTACGCGAGCTAGAATAAAATCTGTTAGGGCAGTCTCAGAGCACTTGAGCCATTTCCAGAAGTTCTTCCTTCCATGAGGACATGGAAATATTAATATCAAATGGGTAAATATTAATTCTACTTGGATTTTAGTCAATTTGCTTTGAAATAAACGTTATTTTTTGTGAAAAATCACTAGAAAATAGTAAGGCTTCAGGAAAAATCAAGCAACACATTATTCTGATATTTGACAGACAAACATAAACATCGTAGTAAAACTCAAGGACATTGGCCCATTTTCGCGCCATTTTGGGAATGATCTCTCTTGTCTATGACCCCTACTCTTTGGTAATATCACCAGCTAAAAATAATCATGAATCGTTTTGAAAACAAGTTTGAAGTATTTGTAAAAACAGCAGTGATACTGCGATACAGAATGAAAGTTTGATTCACCAAAAAATATATTTCATCAGTTTCTGATGAGCTTTTAACTTGGGAAAACACCACTCTTTTCGTAAGAGTAAATAGAGATGTACTTTTGTGTTTAATGCTAAGGTTGAAAATTAGTTTCATTTAGAGAAACTTCATCAAATAATAAATATAATAATAAATGGACTTTATTTTACTCAACGGAGTTTATCTCATAGCTATTTTCTTCCACTTATCAATTTGTCTCTCAACATACAGTCTACTTCCTGCAGGCAGATAGAACATGAATACTTAAACAAGATCATTCGAGAATGATGATGTAAACTATGAATATTTTAAGTTTGACTCACTTTTTGAATTTTAACCTTCCTCAAATATCTACAAAAATAAACAAATCATTAGTCTATTGAAGAAACGAAAAAAAAAATTATCTTGTCAAATAACTTATGAATGTTTTCTGAAAAAAGGAAGAAATTAGGTATATAAAATGAACTTATCATTTCTGGTTGATGGAAGACTCGTACGTCTGCTTCAGTAACAAATTAAAAATTATAAATATTTCTGAAAATATTTTCTTGCGAGTCGTTTTCCTATTTTCGATCGTTTGTGGAAGACGAAAAACCCAAAAATATTTCGAACATCATAACACCACCACAATAAAATATGTTTCAAATAATTAAAAACAAAATTCAAATGTGAAATATGTTTTCACTTCATTTTTCGTCGGTTGTCCGGAATTACATTTTTTTTTAATTTCCAACCAGAATGATCTCTGTGCAGCTTTCGAAAGACCATATTTTTCTTGAAAACATTAGTTTAAATTGCTTTCTGATAAAAATATTAATTATAAGAATAACTGCTTAGAAATGATTGTGCGTTTCAACTCGAATCTTTCCGAAGCGATTTCTCAATTACGATAGTTAGAATCTCGAATGTCATAGACAACTGTCACTCTACAATCGCTCTGATTGGCTTAACCCATCGCTTCATCCCATTCATAAATTCGTAGTTGGGTTAGCCCAAGGTCAACGAGCAAAATTTACTATTTCATTGATGATTGGACGAAGAGTTTCGTCTTTATAACCTACTCTTTGACTATTTCAGTGAAATCGTATGCAAAATAACTAAATAATACTTCCCTATTCCATACATGTTATCTTTAATGTTATCAATACTTTCACTTATAATCTCCCAAGTGCTTGAATTATTGCCGGAAATTTTTCGAGTACATGAATTTTCTTAAAAAATTCATGTACGAGATAACTTTCCTGCAATTAATTCAAGCACGCGGGGGATTCGGTAAGAAAATTTCACACCAAAATATATCCAACAATTCATAAGAAATAACTAACTATGGTTCACCTGAACTATTTATATGCATAGTACAAAAAAGATGCATGAAAATATTGATATGTAAAACACACTTAACAAAATTTCAATTTGATTTTTTTAAATTAATCAAAAAAAAAGTAAAAATTTTTTTAAATTAATCAAAAAAAAAGTAAAAGCTCCAACTGGGAATTGAACTACTGACCACACGACCACGAGGCGGACACTTCACCGACTCGCCACGGGGCCTTTGATTTCTATGTAGACAACTGGTGTATTGAAGTGTTTCTGAAATTTGATTTCAGAATTTGCAAATTCTGCGATTATCGTGAAGAAAATATTCAGACACATTCGAAATGTTTAATAAATACATAAATATGAAATATTATCTCATTTCAAATGAAAAATACAATTCCATTTGTACATCAAAGCAAAATATAAACTATCACCTGTCAAATATTTGACAGAAAAATTTCCACTTATTAATTTCGGCCAGGGTACCCAGGAGGATAAAAATTTCCGGAAATTTTTTGGGTTGCCATGGCATCTAAATAAGAACGAATGTTTTGGTTCTCTCTAAAAGTGAGGTGTGAAATTTTCAATATAATTTCACAGCATCCAGTTGTTTTTCTGTGCCGTTACTATTGAAACGGTTTGTTGGCACGCCACGTGTTTGACTGTGTTTGCTCATATAGTTGCTTCAATTTCAATTTTTTTTTTGTTATGGCTTTGACATTTCGTCATTCGGCCAGACACAAGTATAGAGTATGTGGTATTGGTAGTATAGATGGTAGAAGTATTTCTAATTAAATAGGTCCCTACAAAAACAACAAGAAATAAGAGCTTGAAATTGAAGACCGTACAAAAGGAATAGACAGGTACACACGCTTCACGTCCAGGGGTCCTTCGGGACGACTTTTTCCGAGACACACAACAAATAGACCACGGATTGATAGGTACATGTCACACAAGGAAAGGTCTACACATGGATACCAACTCTAAGACCAACTACAGCTTACTATTTGTCTTGTAAAGGAATTCCATTAAACATTTATACAATTGAATGCTATTTGAGGCTAAGATCGACATGAAATTGAAAGGATTCGGCATATTTAAACTACAAAGTTTGTCATAAAGTTCATTCGACTCATCGGAATATTTGGAGCATGCAAAAAATATATGGGGGTCTATTCTCGAGGTCACGCGGTAACATTTTCAAACGTTTAAAGTGACAGAGCGATACAAACACCGCGTGTTGGAGAGAGATACAACATTGAATTCGTATACGTTAAAACTCGAGAATAGACCTCATGTTCTAAGTCTCCCTCTTGATCACAATGATAACAATTTTTACTGGAAATTATATTTATTCGAAAAAGATGTTGTGGGTAACGACAGGCATGACCAAACTTGAGTCGTATAAGAGTTGTGATGAATCTGCGGGGTATATTGAGATTCGAAAACCAATGATGTTTGGGTATACATGGTTGTAGTAGTGTGTATCTGGTGGGATTAGTATTATAGTATTCACTCCAGCTAAATGACCATGTTGATCGCTGTGTCATTCTCAAGTTAGCAAAAAAATCAGTTGCACATACTTGGTGACCAATGTTTTCTCCTCTTTCAGCACCAGCTCTTGCCAGCTTGTTTTCTGGCATAATTATTGTTTTCATAAAATTTAAAATATCCCGGACTGTAACAAATGCTGTATTTATAATTAAATAGAGCATTATCACAACTGATTCGACCGAGCGGAGTCGTTAAAACATAATAATAATTGGGAAGTTGGGCTCTAATTTTCTAGCAACTAGGAATCATACCTCAGCATTTAAAATTTCTAACTCACCTTACTTTTTCATCAGATGATCCCGACTTTCTATACTAGATGCTGGATTGAGAACTCGTTGCGGAACTCACTTTAGCACTCAAATTTACTTACTCTGTTCAACTCTACTAATTAAAATATTTTTCTCTCAAATCAAAAGGATTTTTGTAAACTGGATAACTTTTGAGAATAAAAACCATAATTCAAAACACTTATATCTATTAACAAAACAATAAAGAATAACAAACAAAGGTGTTAGGGACATTTCTCAAATTATTTGATTAGGCTACTTCTGGTTTTTAACTAATAATCTAACGTGAATGAGGCCAGACAATTTACTAATAATTCAACAAGATAAAATGCAAAACACTCGAAATAATTCAAATACAACAAATACTAAGAGTTGATTAGAAGAATCAACTTGGAAAAGATCAACTTTATATATATTCAAAGAATGAAAATTAACGATAGTACCCAGATTGAATATTGTGTTGAACAGAGTTGAAATATTACAATTACAACAACTTGAGTAAACTAATAAAAATGCGCAACCACATGTTGACCTGAACGAATGAAACTAAAGACTAACAGCCGTATGCATAGTCAATTCCAGCGACTCGCCAGAGTTTCGCCGCTTGCTACACAAGAACTATAATGCACAGTCGAGCTCCAAAAAAGTGGTACATCGCTAGAGTTTCGCTAAAGTTTAACTTATCGCGTAGTTGTCACTTCTTTGGAGCTCGACTGTGCATTATAATCCTTGTGTAGCGAACGGCGAAACTCAGGCGAGTCGCTGGCGATTGACTATGCATACGGCTGTTACTTTCGAAATTGTGTCCAATTTCAAAGTTCGATCATCTATCCTCTCTGCAAAGTGCTTTCTGGGTGGCCTATCATAAAAATCTGTGCCTCTCAACAAAAATAACATATGCAAACTATTGGGATATTGAAAGGTTCTCTGGTACTCTGAAATGCCCTATTTGGAAATATTATTACAAGACTCTTAAAAGTAATATGATACACTCGTTTTAAAGATGTTCCTTCGTAACCAATGTATTTCTGAGAATCTTTGTTAGGATAACGTTATTTCTACACAAGTGTTCGACGGTTTCTTGACCTGAGAGGATAAACTAGCGGTTGGGTAAATTCTTATGTCCGGTCATAAAATACGTCCTGTTACAGGACATTCACTAAGAAATATATTTATTAGTTTCATGCATTTTTATCAGCCCTTAATAATTATGCTTTTTTATGTTCAGTAAAAATAGCTTAAGCTCTCATCAGTACGGTAAAATCTAGTGCGAAGATGTGCAACACTTAGATGTAAAAAAAGAAACAAAGGAAGTCAACAACAGGAAGCAAACCACACATTTGTGGCTTCGGTTAGAAGACCTTGAGCTTTCAAGGCAACAACTAACGTCGCCACGGAGGCAGCTGGGTAGGATTGTCACGTTGGTAGCTATAGCTGCCTCCGAGATATACCCTGTTCTAATCTTCGTGGGACACCCTGTATAATATCAATTTAAATTTTCTTTGCATAACTTTTCGATATTCAAACTCTCAATAAATACATACCATACGGCAACAATGGTGCTATCAGGATATACGGTCTCCGTTGTTATATTTTCAAAAGTGGCTTTGAAAAAATTATAAATGTGAATTGTGATTGAAGGTTTCACATTCTTAGGCTGGTGCCAAAACGAATTTTAAACGCCCAAAGTAAGAAAAAAAGTAACAGGCCAGGATCAGGTGGAGAATTTTCTTGAGGTTCCAACTATAGGAAAAAAAATATTTGAATACGAAAACACTCAAAATAGGGAAATGGGGATGCAGTTAAGGGTTGAAAACGGTTTTTTTGCGATTTGTGGCGAAACGTGATATTCTACCAAACAATATTCGAAGGAAAAGTTGTAAATAATGGAAAAATGGAAAACTTTTGTTTCTAAAACTTTCAGACATAACCTCAAATTAACCGTCAAAATGGCGGAAAAAAATTTTTCTGTATTAATTTTTTTCTCCGTATAAATAATTTAATTTACATGGAAATTTGTAAGAATATGTCTTTTTTGATGTCGAATGAGCATTATTTTTTCGCAATTCAGAAGACTAGTTTTCGAATTATTTACATTGCTCGAAAAAAATACCCTTATCTTGGTGTTTATTTGTATTTCGAAGGTTTATAAGTGATCATTTTAATTGTTGAAGTGTCTTTCATCAAATGGTGGTGTTTTATTGATCGCTTAACCCCTTGAAATTAAGAAAAACCGTGTCATAATTTTTTCAATAGTTTCAATACTTGTAAAAAAGAATAAAAATGATTTCATTTACACGCGAGAAAAAACTTAAATACAGAAAAATCGGTTTTTCGCCATTATGACAGTCAATTTGATGTTATGTCTAAAATTTTTTGATTTTTTCTTTATCTACAATTTTTTTCTTGAATATTTTCCGCTAATAGGTCACTTTTCGCTACAAATCGTTTTCAACCCCTTATCTGCATCCCCATTTCACCATTTTGAGTGTTTTCATGTTTAAATATTTTTTTCCTCAAAGTTTTGCCTGTTACTTTTTTCTGATTTAAAATTCGTTTTGACACCAGCCTAACAAGGTGCCGCCTCCTTTCCGAGTACTTCAAAGATGTTCGAGAAAAATAAATATTTCGCTGTAAAAAAAAGTCTATTCAGATTTCAGAACATAAAAAGGTATATTTCCACTAGATTTTTAGACAAACACAATTTAAAAAAAAATTAAACCAAATTAAAACTGTTTTTTTTTATTTTCCTGGAAAATTTGAGGTTATGTGAAAAAATCTTTGATACAAAAGTTGTTATCTTTTTATTGCCATCAACTTTTTTACCTAACTTTTTTTTGTAGAAGGTTAATTTTCGTGAGAAACCATTTTTACTCCCAAAATTTCACCTCCTTTCGCACTTCTATCATAATCAAATCCTCATTTATGTACTTGTTTATTCTTTGAACCTATTGAGGTAACATGGAATTAATATTTTCGAAAGGTTTCAACTGTTAATTTCAATAATTTCAATAAATAAAAATGAGTTATATTACCACCAAATTTCGTGAAAAAAATTGATTTCTGCGCGAGAAAAAAATGAAAAAATGAAAAATTGGTTTTTCCGATTTTCCCGGAAAATTTGGGGTAATGTAGAAAAGTTTATGATAAAAAGTTGTAGATCGTTTTATTCTCAACAACTTTGCCATTCAACTTGTTTCGAGAGGAGGTCAACTTTCGTTGTCAATCGCGAAAAACCGTGAAATATCACTTTCAACCCCTAAAAGTTCACCCCGTTCCACCCTTCTCCATTTTTCGACTACGATTTACTTTTCCTGTTATTCGAACAATATTTATAGTATTTTATTAGTATTTTTGAATAATCATTGGATTATTGAAAGTCAAATACCTTAGAACTGAAAAAATTAAAGAGTGTATTGAATCGCGTAGGCTGCGCCATCTATTGACGATATAAAATAGACCGAATTTATAAATAAATGGGCATTCACATTTTAATATATCTGCAACGCTCAAGATGTAAATAATATCTTGTGTCTGGTAGAAAATAAATATATCGGAAAGCAAAATAAATAATAGTGCTACAACTAATAAATATATTGACACAAAATTTTACATATTAGCAAAAAAACTTTTTACCCAAACGGCGCCTCATAATCATCACTGGTCTAATACTTATGCACCGAAATAATTTTACAGAAAACTGAATAATTTAATAATATAATGGAGTAAAACAATACAAATGACTCAGCTTTCAAATGGAAACACTTATAAACATAACCTTTAAATGGACAAATTATGAAAAATAAGACATGAAACGAGAAAAATAGCTCAGTCGCCACATATTTTCCAGCATTAGTACACTAGACTGTTAAATAATTGAATCATGTTTTAAGCAACGCACCTAATATTCAACGTAACATCAAATTTGATGTGACGTTAGTTAATCATATTATTTTTCTTTATGCACCCAATTTCGCATATAACGCCATGTTGAACATTTAACAGGACATCAAATATATGATCCATGGTACTCTAGGACGTGATCAATAGTATATGAAGGTATATGAAGATTTTTTTCAAAACTATTTTTAATTTTTTTTCTATATTCAATTTCTCAAAAAGTATATAGCGTGAAGTAATAATTCTATCAGGAGTTACTGTATCCGTTTATTCTCAAGATGGTTTACAATTACCTATATTTTATTTCTTTCTACCAAATTTTCAAGTCGACGTGCAGAACATTAATTTTTGTTATATTCGAAAAGCGATTTGGCACCGACGATTCCGCGAATCACCCTGTACGTCCATGTAATTAAACTTGCTGACGAGTCAAACGAAATTTCTAAAAAAATATACAGCTGTGTTACCGATCAACAAATTACAAACTAACATGACGGAAAAATTATCGATATTGCATCATTTTCAGACGGGATATCCATTGGATGCGTCCAATTCGCTTTCGAAACGGACTGCTTGTATAATTTAGCAGTGGCGACAGGTTTTTCTAAAAATAGCGTATTGTCTGCTCCGAAGAATTTGTGTCCTACAACAAACGGTGAGTCGTGAGTCTGTAACATAAAAACCCCGAAAAGTGTCAGTGGTTCATTTAGGGATTCTCGGAGAACTTTTCGTATAACGTAAACATCGAAAGAATGCAGTCCCGTTTATTTGGTTTATTGCTCGACACAGCATAAACGAATTGATAACTTATCATTTACAATCTGTCAACGACAGTGATATGTTACTATATCTGAAGTAATAATTCAATATAAAAAAATACTCGCCTGGGAAATGTTGCGTGTGAAAAGTAAGCTCCCGATTTGTGTATCATTTGAATAATTTTTGTGCGTTAGTTTTTGTGTACGGTTATGCAAATTGCAATCAGTGTTCACTCTGTGCCTTGCATTTTCGTGTTTCACGTTTCATAAAACGTAACAAGCGTAATGAATTATATTTGTATACTGATGGAATGTACTGAACTGTTTTAACGGTTACTAAGGCTATAGTCGAAAGTTATGAACAATTTAGTAAAAAAAGGGGGGGTTAGGTTTTTGCAAATATCTCGGAAACTATTGAATATATCCAAAATTTGAAAAAAGATCCTGAAAGAGGAGGAAATTTCCTGAAAAATTCCAGGAACTCGTCCACCAATATTTAGAATTTTTATTTAGAGGTGAAAATAGCGCTGACTGACGGACCCTTGAACAATAAAAGTAATTTTAACCCATTGAATATCAATATTAAAAAATAAAAAAAATCACTTGAATAAACACTTGAATAAACGAAAATCCATGGAAACATTTTTAACAAGTTTCAAATTTACATACAAACCCTGATAGGGTGAGTGCGCCAGTAATTGACCGGTTAACAGTTTTCTTTCACAAAATAGGTTATAGTAATTAAACCGTCAACTTTTCATGAAAATTAAAAATACAGACAAGAAGAACCAAGTTTTGGGATTCTGAATATCATATACATTATTCTAAAAAACGTTAAGTTTTGGGGAGAAACAATAAAGAATAACAAAAGTCATAAATCACCAGTAATTGACCAGATAGAACCAGTATTTGACCGCAGATAGACCCAGAGGTTGACCACTTGATAAAATGAAATGAAACATGTTAGTAAGTAGATTTTGAAAGAAAAACAAATTTTTGTTTGAAAAAAAACTCATTTTTAAACTAAAATTTTTTCACAACACTTGGGTATTCTAGTTTCTTCACAAGTTGCTCGGCATTTACAACACTTATATCGTTTTCAATGATTTTGAAAACATTTTTGCTCTCTTCTATTGGAGTAAAAGCATGTACTTCAACCTCATCCGTGTCATAAATATTTTGAACAGAGCAAACATAGTTATGATACGTTTTCTTTCCTGGGAAAGCAACCAAATAAAAGTCACCCACTGCAATATATTTCTTCAGTTTCTTCACTACATTGGCAAGTGGTTCATCTTCACTACATTGGCAAGTGGTTCATCTTCACTATCACTGCTGAAATGTTCTGTAATATCATCTAGACTTAATCCACTCTCCTGCCATTCCTCATATTCACTTTCCGAGCTATCTATTGCTTTATTGACTTTCTTTTTAACTTTTTTTGTTTCTTTTTTGTTAAGAGAAATTTTCTTCTTAGATCGTTCCAACTTTTCCTCTTGTTTCTTCTTTCTCAAAATAGCCTTCTCTTGTTTTCCTCTCATGGTACTGCAACCACTTCAATGAGGTTGTTGCACATGGCAGTCTTTTTTTTTGTCATTTTTTTTTTCAGGTGACTGTGGTAACGGTACTGGAGTTACAGGTCTCTACAATTATATCACTTAAAATGATTACTCGTTATTCTTCGTCTTGTGCATCTTTTTCAATTGAAACTTCACACAGATTTGGATCTTGACCACTTCCATTTTCTTTCATTTCCGTATCATTTTTATATTCCTTCACTTCAGTATCATTCGTCTTGTTAAGGAAGACCCCCCTTTTAACTTAATAATTAAAGTGGCATGCGTTACCTCATATAGCCTCTCTGCTTGCCGAATTTCGCATACATCATTGTTGATGTCGCTCAGAGCCTGTTGCAATTGTGCCTCGGTATATTTGAAAAACCTCTTCTTAGGTTCAGCCATTTTATTCTAGAAAATACACTGGTTTTACTTAACCTACGGTTCAAAAGAAATAAAGTCAAATGTAGTACCAGTTATTGACCAAGGCGAAAAACCAGTAGTTGACCACAACAAAAGTGTGGTCAACTACTGGAACCGACTTGAAATAATGAAATTATTAGAATAAAAACTTAACTTCAAAACGTTTGATTTCTTTGAAACACCAGTAGTTGACCAAAGTGGTCAATTACTGGCACTTCACCAGATATTTAGTACCAGTGGTTAACCACATTAATTAAAAATAAAAAACACTAATTTCAACAGTAAATATAGTAAAAATATTTAACTCAATTCACCAAAGTTCAACATGAACGGATGTTTTAAGATTGATAAAAGTGGTCTACTTACCGTGCTTATTGTCACATCACGTGTTCACTATTAGACAAAGAGGAAACATGTATAAACATGACAGTGGTCTAGTTCTCTATACACGCATTACGGTTAGTGGGGACATCTACGAGACAAAGGACCAATTAAATGAATAAAACAAATAGCAACCATCAAAACGCTACAGTTTCCTTATTTTTGTGCATTAAAAAAAATTGGTCAATTACTGGGTGCTGGTAAACTACCGGTACCTCCACCCTAATTGTTAAACTAAAAACCTCAAATTTGTTCCACTTCTTGAAGATTTTCTTGAAAGGCTTAAAAAAAGATCCCCATTGGAAAAATAAAAAAAAGATGATTTTCCACATTGTTATTAACAATCTGAGAGACTAGAAAATGAAAAATGCAAATAAAGCTATACATTTTTTTTAATGTTCCTATTTGTTCGTATTTTAATTATTTAAAGTTACACAAAAATATATTTTTGAAATTTCTTACTCTGATTGTTTAATTAATTGTTATACAATATAAGATATTTAAATTTTTTTGTTTTTGAAATTTTTATCAGCAATCAATATAATGATATTCAAGAACAAAATCAATTATTAAAAATAAAATTGTATTGCTTAAAAACGCTTTTGTTGATTAAAAATTTTTTTTGCTACCAAATATTAATATTAAGGAACCATTTTTTTAAATCATAATTTTCATTGCTCTTCGATATTCTAAAAAAAATATTTATTTATATTTTCTTTGTTTATTTCACAAATGAAATTTTACGATGAATTTTTTTTTAAATACTGCAGAAAATAACAAAAACAACCATGTGCCATCTGCTGTGTAAAAAAGTTTTGTTCTATTTTCTACATAATTTTAAATATTTATCTATTTTTACGTTTGGCGTTTCTTCGTAGTTCTCAATCACTGTTATTAAAATAACTCAAGACACTTCAGGTCTTTTTAGGATAGGAGTACAGCTTTTGACCAAAGCTGTACTCCTATCCATTTGTTTAATTTAATTAATTAATTTAATAACAATGATTGAGAGCTACGAGGATACGCCAAACGTAAAAATAGAAGAAAATTTAAAATTATGTAGAAAATAGAACAAGATTTTTTCACACAAATTTTTTGCAGTGAAAAATTGTATCGTGAAAATTCATTTGTGTATAATAAACAAATTGTTTAATAATTAAACGAAGAGAAAATAAAAAAAATATATTTTTAGAATATCAAAGAGTAATAGAAATAATGATTGAAAAATATACTGATTTCTCAATATTGATATCTGGTAGCAAAATTTGGTTCATCAACAAATGCGTTTTTAAGCACTACATTTTTATTTTAAGATATAATTTTCTTCTTGAAGATCATAATATTTACTGCTGATTAAAATTCCAAAAACAAAAATACAAATATCTTACAAACAATGCATTTGTTTATAACAATTATTTAAACAATCAGAGTAAGAAATTTTGAAAAATAATTCTTATGTAACTTTACATAATTAAAATATGAACTTTGAATATTGAAAAAAAAAATCAACAGCTTCATTTGCATTTCTCATTTTTCAGTCTCTTAGATTGTTAATAACAAAGTGGAAAATCGACATTTTTTTATTTTTCCAATGGGGATCTTTTTAAAATCTTTTCAAGAATAGCTCCAAAAAGTGAAACAAATTTGAGGTTTTTAGTTTAGGAATTATCAGGGTTTGTATGTAAATTTGAAACTTGAAAAAACTAGTTAAATAACAAAAGCCTGTGTAATAAAATAATTACGGGAAATTTTATCCCCATGGATTTTTGTTTATTCAAGTGTCTGAAAGGTAAGTGAATTTTACAATTTTCCAATATTGATATTTAATGGGTTAAAATTATTTTTATTGTTCAAGAATCCGTATCAGACAGCGCACGCGCGGCTCGCATCACCAGCATTCAGAGCTATTTTCGCCTCTGAATAAAAATTCTGAATTTTGGTAGTAAAGTTCAGAGAGGTGGGATTTTTTGCAGGAAATTTCCTTCTTTTTCAGGATCTTTTTTCAAATTTTGGATATCTGCAATATTTTAACAATATAGGTGAGCACTTGGGACATTTGGTTATTATTGAGATAACTTATTTAGGCGGATAGCGTTGCTGATACGATCCTTGAAAATTATCAAGGATTGATTGCCGGAAATTATTTTGAAACAATTCCAGAAACCGTTGTTGAATGAATGTGCCGTCGAATAGATTTGCCAAAATCTTACTAAACGGGTACACCGTACGCCAAAATATGAATGAGTGTTTATTTTTCTCACGAACGATAACAATTATTATGAAACGGTTCAGTATTTCGACTCATTTGTTTCACCAATCCGAGTTGAAGGTTAGATGAATTGATTTGGAATAAGCACGTGAACGAAATCTGTTATGATAATTATTTGAATTAAAAAAGTGCATTTAAAAATAAAAGAACGTTAACGTTGGACAAGTTTACAGTTAGCTATATTTCTATTTCACTTGCTTTCAATAACAGACACCTTGTCTCCAATGCTTCTTTTGAATGGCGTTCAACAATTTCTATAACAACATTCATTTTTAAAGGTGCAGCAGCCAGTCTGTCTTCTGATCACTATAGATCCAGTTTAACGTTATTCATGGATTTACTAAAAATAGTAATAAGTACTAGCTGTCCTTGGTAATAGTAATGGTAAAGGGTGGGGGACGCAAGCGTCAGCGACTAGGTCCCCGTGGGCCATTTTCGCTATCCCCAGCATCTTCACTCATCCCATGGCGGATACCTGCTCGAACCTCTTCGACCTTTTCATGAAAGTCGAAATGTCTTTCTATTGCAATGAGTGCAATTCTTCCTCCTTAATAGTGGCAGCTCCGAAGACGTTTCGTCTGAGCCTGCCATAAATACCATATTCGCATAGGAAGCGGAAGGAGTCCTCCTCCTCACCACAATCCGTGCATAGTGGGTCTGCCTCAACTCTCCTCCTCCTCCTGAGGCCGCAGTGGCTGGTTAGAACTCCCACAAACAGTCGGAGTTCTTTGCGGCTTAGCTTCAGTATCTTGGCCGTCCTTGCCCTGTCGGGCCCCGATATCATCTGCTTTGATGGCCTGCAGCCGTCTATCTCTCTCTACTCTTTTCCTAATGTATCCACGGCCCACTCATCCATTGCCGTTGTTACTTGTCTCCTTGATATACCGGCTCCTTGCTTGGCTAGCTGGTCCACCTGCTCGTTGCCTTCAATCACTGCATGGCCCGGGACCCACATCATCGTTATTTCCTTTTCAGTCGCAAGACTCTCCAGTGCATTTCTGCACTCCTGATCCAGTTTTGATCTCATTCTGGTTGCATTCAGAGCTCTGATGGCAGCCTGACTGTCCGAGCAGACATATACATCGAAGAAGACAGAAATCTTTGGGAGATCGTTTGCTAACGAACAGTCGTTACCGACCGATGATGAACCCTTTACTCCCATAAACACCTAACTATGTAGGCTTATTATGGCAAGAACCTGTCAGAAAACAACTACTCCCCTGGCTACTTGTGCAACGTTCCTCAAAACATCAGAGGACGCAATTGCAAGTGCCCTCTATGACCAACCAGCAGAATTATGTTTTGATTTGGACGGGGTGACCACCTGCAGACTAGTTTCGAGGTTGTTGCCTCTCATCAGTGCAAGGGCAGGTCAACACAGACAGCACTGAAGCCATCTGTTCCCCGTCCAAACCAATACACACTCCGCTGATTAGTCAATTCTGGTTCACGAGATGAAAGCAGTTTCTAGGCCGCTCCACCTAGCGAGCAGAGGAAGACACTCCGAATCTCCGGGTTGAGAGATTTAATCGAAGAAGACAGAAATCTTTGGGAGATCGGGGGAACAGATGGCTTCAGTGCTGTCTGTGTTGACCTGCCCTTGCACTGATGAGAGGCAACAACCTCGAAACTAGTCTGCAGGTGGTCACCCCGTCCAAATCAAAACATAATTCTGCTGGTTGGTCATAGAGGGCACTTGCAATTGCGTCCTCTGATGTTTTGAGGAACGTTGCACAAGTAGCTGTTAGATTTAATTCAATACCCGTCGTGGTCTTAGCCAGGGGAGTAGTTGTTTTCTGACAGGTTCTTGCCATAATAAGCCTACATAGTTAGGTGTTTATGGGAGTAAAGGGTTCATCATCGGTCGGTAACGACTGTTCGTTAGCAGAGACATATATATGTTTCTCTGGGCTGGTCCCCACCAATTCCATTCTGGTTACCTCCAGGATGGCATACACCTCTGCTTGGAAAACTGTTGTCAGAGAACCTAACGCATAGGCTCTTTTCTCTCCATTTTCCAAGTAAATTCTTGCTCCGGGTTGTCCTTCCTCCAGTTTTGACCCGTCTGTAAAACAGACTAGACTTTCTGGGGGATATATCATCCTTTCCTTTTCCCACTCTCTCATGTCTGGGATCTCTATCGTGATCGTCCTTTTCCATCTAATTTTATCCTTTGCCTGTATCACTTTGATTGTGATAGTGGGATTTCTTTCTCCGCTACCACAGCGATTTCGGTGTGCCATGTGTACCCCTATCCTCGCCATCTCCCTGAGTAACGCATTCTCAGATAGGAAGCCATCACTTCCTTCTTTATACAAGTTGGAAGCGACGGCAGACCCAGCTGGGTGTCTAGGGTTGCCGAGGGGATCGTCCTCATCGCGCCGGTTATTCCCCTACTAGCTGCCCTTACACCCGTGTCTACTGTTCCATAATTGAACATGTCCCACTATCAAAACTGACGTGGATATTATAACGTCCAACTTTTCGTCACCAGTTAGGAAATGTTTCACTTTTCCTAATTGGTTAGGAAGAGTTCATTGAGTCAATTATAAAAAAAATCAATTTTCGATAACAGAGGAGTGAATTTTATTGAATATACGATACTGGTTTATATATCAAGATACAATTTGTATCTTAATTATAAACGTTGACAACGCAGTTTGTTAGGTTAAGTTAGGTTTTGTTGCGTATTAACACAATCGATAACTCCTTCGTTGGAGACATTTGTGGACTGTACTTTCGAGAAAATAAAATACACTTTCAAGACTCACCAGTTGGTTCTCAGGTGGTTGATTTGCTGCTTTTGGGGCCCTTAGAAAGTTCCTCTGATCATTGATTGGTACACTACTATTGTCACTCAATGTAGAAATGCGGAAAGGGATGATTAGAACATAACATACACGTACTGGTGGTAAATGTTCAATAGCGGATGCGATTGATATTGAATAATAATAATTTATGAAGCTGAATTTGACGATTATTTGTGAAGCGTTATTCGAAGATTCTCGAATAATACTTACTGGCTTTGCTCTGTCGATATATTTCATTCTCGTAGAGCGCGTTGAAAGTTATATCAAAAAAAAAGAAAAACACCAAAAGTATAAACTGAAATATGTACTTAATAGGTTGGATTCGCCAGCGGCGGAGTCAACGAGGATTGCTAAATCTATGAATGACAAACTTAATCAACTATAATAATTATACAATATATTTGCATAACATGACTATGACTATAAAATGATGCGAATCCAGAACAACAGCATTAATAAATTATGTCCATCTTTAGAAATGAATGAATAACGTTTGTCAATTTTGACATTGAAGTTCTGTGTTAGGATCATCAGTAACAGAGGTAACTATGGAAACATACCAACACAGATTTCCACTTAATTTTCCAGATTTTTTAATAAAAATATTCTTACTCATATTTCATTTAAGTTCAAAGGTGTTTCAGAAATTCACAATTAGAAAAAAAATTGATGTAACATGTTACGAAATAACATTTTGTGTTATTTGTGCCATTTGTGGCAGAGATAACTGTCATAACCTTGGTTTAATTCTCGATGCAACCCTGTCATTTTGAATGTCGGTAAACCAATCTTTGAAAATGATTGAAGCTACCAGGAACATAAATTCCTATCTTCTTTGTTTGAGCATTCAAATGTGGAACTATAACCATTAATAATTAGAACTAGAACCAATAATAACATTCTGTACTATTCCATAAGCTTTCTGTATTCGGATTCAGCGTTTCTCTTCTAACACTCTTCTCTTCCTACTGGAAAAAAGACAGCAATTTGGTGCATATAACAGATACAGGTCTTAAAATTATATTGCCACATCTGATGTGCCTCAGGGTTCCAATCTTGGCCCGTTTTTATTTTCTATACTATACCTATTTAATGAGATTATTTTTTGATGACGAACTAAAATTTGTTTGCTACTATATCATCTGTAGCATTTATTTGCGGTCTCAGATAGATACTATTCAATAGAGGTGCAATAACAACAATTTACTTTTAAATCCTACGAAATGCAACCGGTGTAAAGTTAATAATTAGTTTTACGAATTTTTTCAAATTTCGATGAATATGAACTACTCCCCTAGACGGCCTCCAAATCAGTCATCTCCTTTATCATTTTTGAATCAGCTGAAAGTGTCTGTACCAAAAATCAAGTTGGCTGAATATTTTAGAGGGTGTTTAATGCATTTTGTCATATTTCGATATATGTAACTGGATGGCGTTTAACTAAAAGGTACCAAGCGCAAACTCGTCAAATTTCAGATAATAGACCGGGATCCCACGCCTATTTTCAAAAATGATTAATAACAGGCTGAATCTTCCTGAGTGGCTTCATTTTGCCGACACGCCCAACTTTTTCCTCTACGAAAATTCCCGATAGTGGTAGCTAATAAAATGCGGAGGCGTCAATCATGTCGATTTGGTGAGTGCAAAAAATGCATTAATAACAGTTAGTTTTTCAGTAGAACCTCAAGATAATTCGATAAAGTACTCGAAAAAACTTTTGTCCTACAAAATGGATGGTAGGACTGAAGAGTCCCCCACTTCCAACATGTACCGATAACGTGGTCATAAAAGTTCATTAATAACCAGCGGATTTTTTTACCGATGCTTGGTTAATATTTGTATAATTGAAAGGTCATATTGTCCTACAAATTGAATGGTAGGTGTTCCCAGTCCTACGCTCCGAAATTGTCAAATCCATGGTAAAAAAAAATTATTGATAACAGGCTGAATTTTCCTGAGTAGCTTCATTTTGCCGAGACGCCCAACTTTTTCCTCTACGAAAATTCTCGATGGTGGTAGCTAATAAAATGCGCAGGCGTCAATCATGTCGATTTGGTGAGTGCAAAAAATTTATTAATAACAGTTTTTCAGTTGAACCTCGAGATTATTCGATAAAGTACCCGAAAAAACTTTTGTCCTACAAAATGGATGGTAGGACTGAAGAGTATCCCACTCCCAACATGTACCAATGACGTGGTCATGAAAATTCATTAATAACCAGCGTATTTTTTTACCGTTGCTTGGTTAATATTTGTATAATTGAAAGGTCATATTGTCCTACACATTGAATGGTAGGTGTTCCCAGTCCTACGCTCCGAAATTGTCAATTCCACGAAAATTCTTGATATGTGTAGCTAATGAACTGCGTAGGCGAAAATCATGTTTATTTGGTGAGCGCAAAAATTGTATGGCTTACTGTTAGTTTTACCCAAATCGCTCATGGCTCGTGGTGAAACAAACCATTTGAACTAACTTCATTTCAAGGCAGTAAAATCAATCTATTTGACCGTAAGCCACTGGCTCAACTATAGCCTACAGATATTTCGATCACACCTTCTGAAGTAAAAAATGATCAAAATATTTTGTAATTTGGCACATTTATCCTCATTTTTGATATGATATTTTCTTGATCCTGCCATCCTCATTACGTTGTTCTGTTCACAGATTGATCCTATGGCCAGTTTTCGAGCTACAGGGTGTCAAAAATTCCATTACTGCTGTTTTGCGAATTATGAATCGATTTGTTTTTTTTGCTTTAATTCGAAATCGAGTTTTTTTTTAGAAATAAACACATTAAATCTAATTTGTAGCTCGTAAGTCCCTCCATTCGAATGAGAAATTATATTTCACAAAGGGTGTTGCATTACATAGCATGACAAGACACTGTTCAAAGAAATAGATGAATATCAATACCATTATCATTTTTATTTTGCAAATTCTTTGAAAAAGAATGGGTCTTTATCAATTACATGAGGATTCATATTACGATTGCTAGTTCAACAGTTTTCCATGTACACAGTGACAATTTGAATGCTCAAAAAGGCTATTTCTCAGGAATAAAATGGAATAGTTATTACGAATTGTCAATATCTGTTACTAAGATATGAGAATTGACCACCCGTAAAATATAATATCTCTTTCGAACCGTACATCCTATTTTACCGTAGAGCATAATTTCACAATTCGTCTGACCTCTTTGAAGTTTTTCAATTATAAATTTCAGCTCTTCAGACGACGATGTGGTGTTGCAGGATTTTCCGGGTTTTCCTGCATCTGTTGAAGCGCATACATCATTTAAGCAGCCCTGGCGGGAAGACTGATTATTTCAATGTTTTTACTTTGTTATTGTTGTTTTCAATATGTTTATAAAAATTATGAAAGCTAAACAAAATTTCCCACTTATTTCATAAACATTTCACGTAAATTTTGATTTTTGTGAATTGAACAAACAATTATACATTGAAAGTAACATTACTTCACGAATAAACGTATATTAAATTAGCTAAACCACAATACCCGTTTTTTTGTAGGACACTGTATTATTTAGGTGAAGAATACACTAACCTATCATGTGTTATCATTGTCCTAGAGTTATTATTAAAAAAAAATTTACCATGGAATTGACAATTTCGGAGCGTAGGACTGGGAACACCTACCATTCAATTTGTAGGTCAATATGACCATTCAATTATACAAATATTAACCAAGCAACGGTAAAAAAATCCGCTGATTATTAATGAATTTTTATGACCACGTCATTGGTACATGTTGGGAGTGGGGGACTCTTCAGTCCTACCATCCATTTTGTAGGACAAAAGTGTTTTCGAGTACTTCATCGAATTATTTCGAGGTTCAACTGAAAAACTAACTGTTATTAATGAATTTTTTGCACTCACCAAATCGACATGATTGACGCCTGCGCACTTTATTAGCTACCACTATCGAGAATTTTCGTAGAGGAAGAAGTTGGGCGTCTCGGCAAAATGAAGCCACTCGGAAGATTCAGCCTGTTATTAATCATTTTTGAAAATAGGCGTGGGATCCCAGTCTATAATGGTAATCCAAAAGCTGGCACCTACTTTATATAAAAAGGTCCAAGTGATTTATTGAACGTGATACCATCTATTGGTGGAAGTGTCAAGCGCCATTTCAGTAATTATTGCACAAATTTTGAAAATAATTTTACTTCATCAAGTTATTACTCAATACCATAATTTAGCGCATGGTACCTTTTAACCAACTATGCTCTAGAAGGCCTTCAAATCAGTCACCTCCTAGTATACCGGGTGGCTACGGAAGTATTGCCTACGGAATATCTCAGTTATTGTATGAAGAAGGTTTGTGAAATTTGGAGCGTCGATATAATGACATAAGAGCTAGAATTTGAGCATATTGACATGTAGAAGTTCACTTCCGGTCTGATCGGAAGTAACATCAACTTTCTTATTTTAAATGGAAACCCTATTTTTTTTCTTTTCGCTTTATTCAGAATTCAATTCCCTTTCTAATGAGATATCACAAGTTGGTATCTAACCAGAAACTAGATCAGAAAAAAATTATTATTGAAATTCACCGAGTAGGCCGTGGAAGCAAAATGAAAGCCAAAAATTCATTCGTCGGCGTTATAAAAATCCGCCAAAAAAAATATTGGAAAAATTGGGAAAAAAACAATACTCTGTAGGTCCATAACTTAAATAGGAACATACAACTTTTTCTTGCCTGTACTATTCAGCATAACCATTCCTTTTTAATGATATAATAGAAATTAATTTTTTGAACTGAGATACCGAAAAATCCAATTATTATTCTTCAAATAACAAAACAGATTATCGCCATACGCAAAAATAAAATTAAAAATAATGTGGAATGATAAATTATATCCTGTAGGTTCTAGGTTAAATGGTATGTGCCATCGTCCATAGATATTCTAATATCTACCTATGGACGATGTTTGTGTTATTCAGAATAATCATTCCATTGCAATAATCATTCGAACCAAAATATTAACAAGTAGGCTGATTAAGGTGTATTTTGGAATGAAACAAAAAAGAAATGAGAGCTGTCACAAACGCTGCTATCCATATTATTTTGACGTTCGAAGTAGTGTTTTTGATTCTGCCATTTTAAAAGGGTTTGGAAATCGAAATCAGTTAGTGGAATATTCAAAAAATGCCCCGTTATTCACGAACCGAACAAATTGACATGCTTCTCATTTATGGTGAATGTTTAAAAAATTCTTATGCCGCTGAACGATTGTATTTAGAGCGATATCCAGGGAGGCAGCAACCGTCAAGAAGGTATTTCCAGTGGCTTGAAGAAAAATTAAGAACTGAGCCTGATGTTCACGAAGACCAAGAAGCATTTGTTATTAATGAGGAAACTGAAATTAATGTATTAGCTTTAGTACAATATGATAGCACAATTTCCTCAAGGCAGATTGGCGCCGAATTAGCTATAAGTAAGGACTCTGCTAGGAAAATTTTGAAAAAACATCGATTGAAATCCTTCAAGTATCAGTTGCATCAACATTTGTATGAAAATGACGGTGAAAGGCGCCTGGAATATTGTAATTGGTTTCTTCGACAAAATGCTGATAATCACCTATTTAACTTTTATATCTTGTTTACGGACGAGTCAAGATTTACCAACAATGGATTATTTAACAGGAATAATACAAGGTAGGTACTGTACTTTATTTGGATTATTGTCGATAGTCGAAGTGTAAAGTGCTAAAAGTGTGAACGGTCTTTTGTTCCAGGTACTGGGCGATAGCAAACGAGCACCGGTTTCGACAAGGTGGCTTCCAGAAGAGTTTTGGTGTGAATGTTTGGGCAGGAATAGTTGGAACTCATATTGTTGGCCCCATTCTTTTTCAAGGCCAACTAACCGGAGAGAGATACTTTAATTTTTTAACGAATGAAATTTCAGAATTCATTAACAACCTACCAGCGGAAATAACTGAGAGAGTGTACTTCCAGCAAGATGGCGCCCCTCCGCATAATTCAAGAATAGCGAGAAATTATCTTCAAAATCGCTTTCAAGAGAGACTTATAACAACCCATGGTCCAGTCAGGTGGCTACCATGATCTTACTACGTGAGACTTTTTTCTATGGGGGCATCTTAAAAATAGGGTGTATTCCACACAGCCTACAACTCTACATGAGCTAGAAGTAAAAATTCGTAGAGCTTTCCAAGATATCACGCCCCAAATGTTGGGAAACTTTTTACATGAAAATATCACCAGAGTCAATAAATGTATTGACGCTGAGGGAATGCATTTCGAACATTTGTTTTGAATTTATTTTATCTTTAATCCTATCAATTTGAATTTTTTTTCGATAAATCTGTTTTTTCGTTATTTGAAGAATAATAATTGGATTTTTTGGTATTTCATTTCAAAAAATTACTTTCTATTATATCATTAGAAAGGAATGGTTATGCTGAATAGTACAGGCAAGAAAAAGTTGTATGTTCCTATTTAAGTTATGGACCTACAGAGTATTGTTTTTTTCCCAATTTTTCCAATATTTTTTTTGGCAGCTTTTTATAACGCCGACGAATGAAAATAAAATATCACAGTAGTAGCAACTGTTATCAAGTGACGTATGGTTTCCTTAGCCAACTTTTCAATTTTTGGCTTTCATTTTGCTTCCACGGCCTACTCGGTGAATTTCAATAATAATTTTTTTCTGATCTAGTTTCTGGTTAGATACCAACTTGTGATATGTCATTAGAAAGGGAATTGAATGCTAAATAAAGCGAAAAGAAAAAAATAGGGTTTCCATTCAAAATAAGAAAGTTGATGTTACTTCCGGTCAGACCGTAAGTTAACTTCGACATGTCAATATACTCAAATTCTAGCTCTTATGTCATTATATCGACGCTCCAAATTTCACAAACCTACTTCATACAATAACTGAGATATTCCGTAGGCAATACTTCCGTATCCACCCGGTATACTAGGAGTCAAATTTCGATGTATATGAACTACCCACTAGATGGCTTCCAAATCAGCCATCTCCTAGGATATATCATTACTTGTTCCAAAGCCCTGACTGGTTATCAAAAAGAATCCCATTTTCGTTCACAAATCCCAGCAATTGATTATACAGTGATGATTTTTTTAGCCCTCCCCCCCTATCAACTTGAGCAACAATAATGATTTCAACTTCTTACAATAATTTCATGAATTAGCTTCTACCGAATGTTTGTATTAAATTGGGTTATTGAACATCCTTGTTACAGAAATAAATAAGTAACAGTGTTTCACATAGTTTTTGATTACTTTCTATCGCAATGCAGCGATTGCAGCTTTTAACTTCGACAAGGATATTTTGGCATTCTATAACCCAAATACCCTTCATGAATATCAGATATTGTAAAGGAAGTTATGCAACCTCGCTAATGTTTCTTGAAAACTGACAGACCTGACCGAGGAAGGTTGATGTGGGGTCTCTTGTTTATGTGTTTTTTGATCAAACCTTCTAATTACCTGCAATTTTTAGAACTAGATTTTCCAAAACATGAAGGTAATTCCCCATTGCGGAATTCCAAATGGGGATTTCAAGAAACATTCACGTAATAGTTTTTTATTTCGAATTTGCATGTGGGTTTTTGAATGTTCTCATCAATACCTTTATATTTCATTCTGAATGAATATTTCATAGATCGTCATAATAGCTAGGGAGCTGACGTCAAATTTGACCAAGTCATTTCACCAAAGTTCATCTTTTCCCTTTTGGTTTATGTTTCCAAGCTTATTAAAATATAATGTGTCAGCTGGCCGAAACCCCTGGCCTAAGGGTAGTGAAGTGTTGCGAATCTCGTAAAAAAAATATTTTTCGGGTCATTTCAGCAAAGCTGATAATTTGAGGATAATTTATTTATGATATTTCTAGGGAAAAAAATGTGTCAGCTGCTTGGGGTGGATGGCAAAACAGGTTAGCTGAGCATGTAAACATGTATGAAAGTTGAAAAATATCGGATGATTTCAGCAAAGCTGAAAATTATATATATATATATATATATATATATATATATATATATAACAAGCTAAGTGCTCGGAAGTTGAGGAGCTCGGAAGTTGAGGAGCTCGGAAGTTGAGAAGCTCGGAAGTTGAGGAGCTCGGAAGTTGAGATGCTCGGAAGTTGTACAACTGATTGACTCTCGCGCTACGCGCTTGGATTCGCGCTTCGCGCGAACAATTTGCGAAAAATTCGTAATGTTGAATGGCCTGAAAGTATAATTGGATACCAATAATATGAATACAACGACCTTAATGCCTTTAAAACTATAATTGGACACCAATAATATGAATACAACGACCTTAATGCCTTTGAAACTATAATTGGACACCAATAATATGAATACAACTACCCAAATACCTTTGAAACCATAATTGGACACCATTAATATGAATACAACTACTGTAATTTGAAACTATAATTGGTCACCAATAATTTGAATACAACGACTAATCTGAGACTTGAAAAAAAATCCAAGTATATTTTTCAAGACATGACTGTCTTGACTAATTTCTCACAAAAATTCGCGTTTTCAATACATGACTGTCTTGACTAATTTCCCACTAAAATACGTGTTTTCAGTACATGACTCTGTTGACTAATATCCCATAAAAATACGTGTTTTCAATACATGACTGACTTTACTAATTTCCTTCAAAAATACGAGTTATTAATACATGGCTGTCTTGAATAATTTTCCACAAAAATACGTGTTTTCAATACATGACTGTCTTGACTAATTTCCCACCAAAATTCGCGTTTTCAATACATGACTGTCTTGACTAATTTCCCACAAAAATGCGTGTTTTCAATACATGACTGTCTTGAATAATTTCCCACAAAAATACGCGTTTTCAATACAAGACTATCTTGACTAATTTCCCACAAAAATAACTTGTTTTCAATACATGACTGTCTTGACTAATTTCCCACAAAAATACGTGTTTTCAATAAATGACCCTAATTTTTCGTTTTTTTGAAATATTTCCCAGACTATTGATATAACAGAAAAAAGTATTGTACATTTTTTGTAGACTTTTATGAGGTGATCAAAAAAGATAGTTTGTAAAATTGGAAAATCCGTCGCCATATTTGAGTATTTGGTGTTTTTATAAAAAAAATGTCTACATTTTTTATTTTCCAAGATATGGAAAAATTTCATCAGAATTTTCTATTGACATCTTTGAGTATAATGAAACTGCTCATATAAATTTTCTCGATATCTCGTATAGTTTTCGAGTTTTTGGTGTTTTTCGAAAAAATGTGAAAATTTTTTCTAAGTCCCTAATTTTTCGTTTTTGTGAAATATCTCCCAGACTATTGATATTACAGAAAAATTGTATTTACATTTTTTGTAGAATTTCATGAGATGATCAAAAAAAGATGTTGCGTGAAATTAGAAAATACATCGCCATATTTGATTTTTAATAAAAAAATTAAATTTTTTCAAAATATAGAAAAACTTTTCAAACATTTTTTGTAGTTCTGTACAAGTGCATTAAAAAATTTTATATTCACTTTCTCGATATCTTGTTTCATTTTCGAGTTTTTGAGGTTTCAATATTAAAAAAAAAATCAACTTTTTTCCGCTTTCTAATAGAGTTGGAGAAAAACGGTTTGGAGCATTAGTTAGGCTTGTGAATACGTATCAGAAGCAATTTTAAGATTTTCATTTGTTTCATTGTTACGGTCAATATCTCGATTTTCCATTATTTTGGAATATTTCCCGTACTATTGATTTTACGAAAAAATTGTTTACATTTTTTGTAGATGTTCTGAAGGCGGTCAAAAAAGATATCTTGGAAAATTGAGGAAATATCGACCGTTTTCGAGATATTTAGTATTTTCTAAAATTAAAATTTTTATTTTCAGTTTTCTCGAGTTTTCTCAGTTTTCCGACCGTTTTGGTGAAAAATGGTCCAATTATATTTTGTTCCTCTATTCAAGTTCTACCTATCGCAGTTTTCGAAATTCAGTTTCGATCATTGGTTTGGCGTATTTTCGAGTTTTTCACTTTTCGGAAAATCGCCCGGAAAAGCCGTAAGCATTTTCCGATTCCTCCCAAAAACTTCACACTTGTGTAGGGCATATAGGCCTATACCTCTGGAAAGTATGGCAGGAAAAAAATCAATTCCTGAACCGCTCTCGAGGGAAGTAGGAAAAACCGGAAAAACCCCATAAAAATTTTCCTGATTTTCTTATCGCAACACAAAAAAAATTGAGAAATATTGTCCTCGAGTTATTGATATGGTTCAATTTTCAAAGCGATATCTCCAAGGATTTGGAAATGCGAGCGTTTTGAAATGCCACGACAGAGATACAGACAGAATTTCCAAAAAAAAATTTTTCGACAGGGATCATTTTCCTAGAAGTAACTATGGGTCTAAAACGTCAAATAAAAAAGTTGATGTCCGTCTGGGAAGACGGTAGGAAATACAACTTCCTAAGAGGTCGTTGTATAATAAATTACAATATAAAAAACGTGTAAATAAGTGTCAGCTGGTGCAAAACTGAGGCCAAACCTATTACTATTATATTATAAAATATAACTTACTAAATTCAATCACCAGATCAAAGAGGGTACGAGTGAAATTAGTGAGGAAAATAGCGCCATCTTGACGAAATTGATTTTTCTTCGGATTTGTAAGAAAAAGTCTGTTTCCATGTAACGTATCGAAAATCTTCACTTCCCCACTACCCCACTAGCGTATTGAAAATCTCCTCTACCCCACTACCCAACCAGCATATTGAAAATCTCCATTTCCCCACTAGCGTTACTAGCCTGTTCAGTCCAAGTGTGAGCGTGGATTCGCAAAAAGCTTGGAAATGCCTAGAAGTTTTGAATACTACGACTCAAACGTGAATAATACGACTTTTATGGTGCATTTTCACGTTTTACTATAATTGATGGACATCAATAATTGAATACTACGACCGGTTACGGCACTTGAGGTTTTTTTATTTTCACGTTATGAGATTACTTCATGGAAACTTTTGATAAACCTCTTCGAGGTCAATAAGTTTGTTCATATAATTTTTTTTCGATATCTCGCTTCGTTTTAGTATTTTTGTTGTTTATAAAAAACATTGTAAAATTTTGTCCGCATCCTCAATAATTCGTTTTTTTTAAATATTTTCCGGACCATTGATATTGCAGAAAAAATCATTTGAATTTCTTGTAAAACTGATTGGAAACAATGAAAGTGTTCTCATCCATTTTTTGATATCTTTCAATTTTGAGCTTTGGTCAATTTAAATAAATGTTTACAATTCCAATCACAAAATGCTTACTTTTTAAGGTTCTGGGCCAGCTGTAATCGGGAAAGAATTTAATACCACCTTTATTTTACCGAAACGAGCTGTACGGTATACAAGGTGTATACTAACTGATGTCATTAATTTCAGGTGGTGATTTCTTGTCATATTTTATGAAGAAAATTTTATTTAAATGTGTGTCCTAAAAAACGATTTTTATGAAACCTGATGTGGTTTCTGGGCTTCTTGTCATGAAATTATATTTCAAATTACAAGTGGCAGATGGTTACCTGATTGATATTTATAGTAAAAATCATTGAACGCCACTGTTTTTCCCTAGGGTTTATATTTTTTCAGAAAAAATAGTTGACAATAATAGGCCCAGGAATACAACAAACAACCAGTCCATCAAAGACGAAACCAATAAAAAAGTTCAGGTAGAAATTTATTAATTAAGGAAATCTATCGATTGATAAAGTTTTGCTATTTCAAATTCACGGCATTATAAGAGAGAAGTATTTTCGGGCGTCGCCCATTTCGGCCTGAGGAGGCAGGTATCGTTCAAACAGCCCAATTCGGCCCCGAACACAAAATGTACCTACCTATTTTGAATTTACCCATCTCGGCTCGGAGATATCACCTTGCTTCAATTGGAGAATTCCAATACCACAGATAATTCTCGAATTGAAGGACTGAATATCATCGAACAAAAACTGGATACCAAATCACGGATGTTTCAGCTGTAAACTCAAATGTGAAAAATCCAGAAGCAAACCTAGATCAGAATTAGACGAAGAAGGTTTTTTTCGTGATCTTGTTAATGATTTCTTCCGAATTTTCCACACTAACAATATCGATACAAAACTTAAAATATAAAACAGACTTCTTCTCACCTCACTGGATGAACATATTTTCCTCAAAACAAAAAATGCCCTGAATGAGTTCAAAAATGGTATGAAGGAAAGGGACGCTACGTAGTATAGAAGATAATTGAATTTTCTTTTGATTTCAACGATACTTGACCCCCCATGCCATTTGAAATTTTCAAATTGATGTGCTCCTCCGCGCGCTCTGTCGGGCAATCACAATGTCTTTTATTTCAAAAAGTAGTGTCGGTGAAACCATTCAAAGTAGTTTTCGTTCCATGTATGTACATCAAACCGTTAAGAGAAGTTTAATGGGCTAGTGGACTATGAAAAGCCGCACTGTATAGTCGAAAACGATTTTGTGAATAAAATCAAAAAATTACGAAATGCAAATTTTTCCATAAAAGTTCATTTGGATCGTGTATAACATTCACTTAAATTTGTTTTTTTCTGAAATAAGTGTGAAAACCTCGTTATAGGTCATTTTCGATATAGCCAAGAATTGCAGATCGAAACTTGGGGGTAATGTAATTAATCAATTATCAACGACGTGATATTCGATTCAAGGAACTTATACCCATGTTGTTATACGAACACTACAAAGGTCCCAAAATGTGTCGTTGCAGTTTGTTCATAGATAAGATTTATTACAAAATTCTCAGTAGACGTCTATGATAACGAAAAAAGGCGAAATACATAAGTAACCGCTTATAAAGATATCTCCGATCCTTCCCAGAAGTGAGTGACAATTCACAAAATTTCATGTTATTTATTGCTACGAGAGTGTCTTCCTCCACATCTGCATTCAGGATTATATCGCATTTCAAAATAAACTGTTATCTCAAGTGATGATAAAAGTCTTCTTTAGTGTATACGTGGATGGCTTGGGGAGCAATATTAGGATTTGCTGTCGATAATGCCATATTTTATAAGGCAAATGCTTGGCATGAGTTGAAGGTAATTGTAGAAATAGATTTTCCTTTGAGAAAAAACTGGCTAGAATACGAATTGTACTGTAAACTGTAAACTTGAAAAAACCTATTTTTCTGTGACGGGAAAAACGTTGGACATTTTGTATCTGTTGACAGGTTACAAAATACCTATCACTTTTTATGAAATTTCTTTTTTCTACTACCTCACTAGAAAACTTTATTTTCGACCCCTAAAGAAGGCAGGAAAATGGTACTTTTCCTCCCGCCGGGTGAAAAATAGTACTTTTCCTCCCGCCGGGAGGAAAAAAGTACTTTTCCTCTCGATTTATCAGGAAGAAGATGCATTGAAATCAATTTTGCCTCTTCTTTTGGCAGGTCGTCTTCGCTAGAACTCATTTTCAAAACTTAGAAGCAACTTAAAATGGTAAACAACGTGACAGCTTATGACAACTGTTATGTTTGTATTACCAAACAACGCCATAGCAACAAATCGTTGTCACACGATGGCGACGTAGCAACGCTTACGTAATATTTTGTCATTTAACCGCATTATATAGTTCCACAACTTCTGCAGTTGTTCTTATAAGTATGCACGCATTATAATTTTTAGGACGTTATGAAAATGACGACCTTAAAGGTAGTAGAAAGACTATATACATACCTCAGGAGGAAAATGCTTTTACTCCCGCGGATATTAATGCCCTCCGCTTCGCGTCGGGCATCAAACTATCCGCGGGAGGAAAAGCATGATTTTTCTTCCTTGGTATGTAAATAGCTATTTTTCCCAGGAAAAAAGTGAGGACTTTTTTTCCCGGGTAAATAAGATGGGTAATTGATTTTAGAATATTTCAGTGTACAAAAGTCATATCAAAATACAATTATTAAATGATTTTTTTCGCGTTGAAATTATATTTTTAACAATTTTATAATTTAAACAACTTCCAACCGCCATGTTTCTTTAGTGTTATCAGCCCGATTCAACTGAAATTGTAGCAGACGATCTCCGAAATGAATGACCTGTATAAGAGATAGCAACTACAAATCTCTTGTTTACATCATTCTTTGTTTGCTTAAGTTTCACAATTATTAATAACGTTCAAGAATCTTCAATATAATCTAATGTTACCTGGCTGCTTTCATAAATTCGAAAGCTCCTGCAATTCCAAATACAACAACAACCTTGGCCATTCTGAAATGTAATTATGGTTTGAAATATTTTGAATTGTCTAGATTATTATTGGATTGTAACACCGTATCGTCTCCGAGAATGAACTGCATGTCTTTTTCATCTCCCATTCCATAAATCTTGAATACGCGGTTTCGTGAATTTTCCGCGATTTAGCTGGCAATAATTTTTGTGACGCTACTATCGCTGATTCTACTAACTCCGGTGGAGTCAGAGAAAACTCGGAATCAGACAATATCGCTATATGTCGACGATGCTAGGTGTGAAGGGTGAATAGGATCTTGATGATCATTGGAAGCGAATGAGTTCCCCACTAACAACTACCTTTCCCAACACCTACAAACGCCGTAGTTTGTAGGTATTACTAACATCAAAAATTCTAGAAAAAAGCGGTATCCCGATTTGCAGATGGAACACATGTCTTCTCGGTAGCTCAGTTGGTAGAGCACCAAACCGGCAATCTGGAGGTCGTGGGTTCGAATCCTGCTCGAGGAGAATCTTTTTTCTGGAATTTTAAAAATCTGTCTGAATGCCGCAAACCTCTTTTATATTTATATCACAGACATAAACTCCCCATTCATTTATTTATAGTCTTTGTTAGTACCATGATTTTTCTTAGAAGAAAATCATTATTTCATTTTTCGTGAAATATTCCAATGCATTACACTCGTACATACAAATTATCAGATAATTTTACAAACAAGCGTGTACTCTTATAAAATTGCATTCGGTTATTTTCATATTATGTAAAATAGCCCTCCTCCTTTGGACTCGGGCTCCAAAATATGAAAATAAAACTCGTGCAATTTTTAGATGACAAGTTTTCTTGCAAATTCATCTTTAATTTTTATGCACTTGTGCAGTTATAACCGAATATTTCAAGAATTTGGTCAGAAATCTGTGAGTATGCTTTTATAACACGTGATTCTGTTTCTATCAATATCATCAGTTGTAAACTGATTAATAATGCTTTTCAATAAATTGTACTCAACTGAGGTGAGTCCTGCACGATTCACTGTTGCGTTCCAATTAACAGTGCTGCTCCTAAGGTGGTGTATGGAGTTAGTAACAAGGCCTACTGAGAACACTTGACTAATAACCATAGTAGTCGATGCCAAAACATCAAAGAAAAGAGAAATGAACAAATAAATTATATTTAATTTTTTTTTGATTTATGAAGATACCGGTTATACCGGGTGAGTCTGGTAGGTGACGCACAACTATTTTTCGGGGAACTATTATTGGAGAACTAAAATGTCATTTGTTGAGATAAAACCTAATTCTGTAGTACCTGCAGTTTTACCGGAAACGGTCCTAGTTTCAGTTTCTCAAATGAAACACCTCACATTTTTTCAAATCTCCAGCAAATTCTGAACATAATGAGTTTTTTTTCATACTTGTTTTATGTCACATTTTTTTTATGAGGATATTTGACATAAACAACTTAGCATCCACAAGGATCCTTTCAGATTTGGAAAATTAACAATAATTGTTTTATGCTATTTAAAAAAAACGAAAAAAAACTATAAAAAATAGTGTTAGGTTCAGAACTTGCAATGAATTTGTAAAATAAATGTGAAGCAATACAAGGATTTCCATTTGAAAAACTAAAACTAGGACCATTTTCAGTGGAACCGGATATGCTTCAGAACTCGTTTTTCCATCAAAGAATCACATTTTAGTTCTTAAATAGCTCCATAGATTTTCGTGATTTGAATCGGATTATTCGTCTTATAAATAGGGGTGCAACATCTCTCAGACTCACTCGGCTTAACTAAAGTATTTGGTACTTACGAGAACTCATCCCACACGTGCAATACGGATTCCGCAGAGGTCATAACACGACCTCACAGGTGGTCCGGATTGTACACGAGGTGAAGGAGGCCTTTAACTAAGATCTTAACAATGTCATGACCCTGTTGGATATGGAAAATGACTTCGATACCGCTAGGTACCTTTGAACTCAGATTGATCGAGTCGTATCTCACGGGTCGATCCTATGCAGTAAGGGTAAACAGCAATCTCTCCGGGAAATAACAGGTCGAAACAGGTGTTCCGCAGGGTTCAAGCATCTCTCCTCACTTATACTCGCTATATCCTCTCGGTTTTCCATGATCTGAGATAGTGAATAGGGATGATACTGCACTATACGCGCATTCATTCTCCATCGTGGTCGCTGCGCAAAAGATCCAAATCCATTTGGATTGGGACAACGTGCCGTATATGGAGAGAAATAAAATCAAGGTCAACGTAGGGAAAACTGAGATATTAACTTCACAAAGAGGTGATGCTTTTCGAAGCTCCCTCCTCGTGGGATGACTACAGTTCAATGCTTTGCAAGCAACTGGCTGTCCTGATCCTCATCATTCTCACCGCTAAGGATAAAGAAAAAGTATAAGTTCATAGGCTAAGGCAAATTAATTTTTAAACACAGTTAATTGAAATGAAAATGTTTGAAATTGAAATTTCCCTCTCGGGTACTAACCATAGATATCAGTATGCCTTCAATTGTATTTGTTGACATAAACTGAAATATATTTTTTTGTTTCAGCGCACACTGAATGATGTCCTCTTCCAACATAGATTCGCCAGAGAAAACTGGCATCTCCTACAGCCAAGTACCAACCTCAGAGAACGATTCCGAGGAAAGGTACGACAGTGTCCAGGCTGAAAGCAAAAACCTCGTTGACACAGGGGAAAGTGAAGAAGTTTCCTCCACAGATGCTAAAGTGGTGATACCACCGGACGGAGGATGGGGGTGGGTGGTCGTCCTGGGGTCTTTCATGTGCAACGTGGTCGTGGACGGAGTGATTTTCTCTTTCGGGACCTTTCTCGAGGACATCGCGGCCGAGTTTTCCGTGACGAAACCGGAAGTGACGCTGGTGGGATCGTTGATGTCGGGGTTCTATCTCATAGCCGGGCCGTTTGTGAGTGCGATTGCGAACCGATACGGGTTCAGGACGGTTACCATAGTGGGATCTATTGTGGCTGCAGCTGCTTTCGCGATATCGAACTTTGCGAATAGCGTTCTTTTCCTTTGTTTCTCTTATGGAATTATTGGAGGTAAATTCTATTCATTTATTAAGATCTTATAGCTGTTTTTTGTCGTTGAACCGTATTCAATAATGCTTTGAAAACTTTTTCAATTTTACGTCATAGATTTGACTATGGCTTCAAAATGGTGCATTTCGTTTCAAAACATTCTGTCTATGTCTAAAACACCTCAACCTCAACTGTCATACCTCTCCCCCCACCTCTTGGTCACTATCACCCAAACAATTTGAATAGGGAAAGTGGTAAGTGTGACACACCATCAAAAAGGTAATTCCATAAGAAATTCAGCCATGTCAAATTTCACTTCCTAACTTTTCATTTTGGCGCCCTCTTGCGGAAAAAACAATTGTTCCGTATTCCAAATTATGTTATGTACTTCAGTTGCAAGCTAATTTGACATAAATTCGGAAACAATGCATTATAGAATATATTTGAGGGAAAAAACAAAATGGCGGTTCCAAAATGGCGGACAAGATAAGCAATTATGGTACCATTAGATTGAAAATTAATATGTGGTGGTTTTCAGGGTCGGAAATTATAATTTGTTCGTCAATGCAAATAAATAAGATTGTGGCTCCAAGATGGCGGACGAAATTTGTAATTATGATCCGAATAGAATCAAAATTAGTGTGAGAATTTTCAGGGTCGAAAATAATGATTTTTTTGTCGAAAAACAAGATGGCGCAGGAAATTTGTAATTATGGTTCGATTCGACCCGGCACCGAGAACGAATTCTTCAAAACACATGTGTTGTGAATAAAATGCAAAAACACGTCGATTTTAAATACCTTTCTCCCCACCCTTTGGTCACTCATACAATTTGAATAGAGAAAGATAATGAGTGTGACACATCAGCATTGAAAAGGAATTCAGACATGTGAGTGTTCGCTACCAAACTTTTCATTTTGGCACCCTCTTTCGGGAAAAACAACTGTTCCGTATTCCAACTTATGATATTTGATTTAAAAGCTAATGTGAACAATTCACAAAAAAATTAAAAGAATTGATAAAATTCAATATTTTACCTAATTAAAAATTGAAAATTTTGTATAAATTTTACCAAAATCATTCCAAACTACATTAATTCACAGACAATGCTCGAAGCGTTCTCCATTCACTGCCATACATAAGTTAGTCTCGAAACGTTATCTGACGTTTTGGAGCATGCCTGGGGTTATTTGACGAAATTCGGTAATAATGCTTTGACGTAACTCTTATAAGTTTCGAAACTTCTATTAGTTATTGAATCTCTCAGATGACTACTATTCCTGCGCAAAGTTTGTGAACCTGTATCAACCATGTTTTTCAACAATGGTTGCAGGCATCCATTGATTATTTTTTCTGTAAACAATATTTTGACCCTTTTCAAAATAATTTCTTTCTAATGTCTATCATAATGAAATTTATATTTCTCAATCCTTTTTTGCAACCCTTGTCTAAATTCTTTAGTTCAATTTTTCTGATAGACAGTGACGGGTAACCTTGGTTTAAATTTTCTAGAAAATAATAACTCCGCAGGAGATCGTTTCAAACCTGTGAGAGGTGTATTTCGATATTGCATGAGTGAAACTTGGAAATCATCTGACTTTCGCAATATATTTTTTGATGTTTGAACGAACGAACGTTCAGCCAAACCATTAGATTTAGGATAATTTGGACTGCTTGTTTTGAATTCAAATCCAAAACGTTGAGCGAATTGTTTGCATTCATAAGAAGCATAAGGCATATTGTCTGAAATAATTTCATCAGGAACACCATGTGTGGCAAAAATCTGTTTAAATGCATTCATTACCGACACAACTTTCCTTACTTTCCACGATCGCCAAATATTCCATCCCAAACGTTTAACTTTTGTGGGTATTGCGTATCTACTTGATGAAACACTCTTGGATTGCAATCTGACCAGTACCGACAATTATGGCGATTGACATTCCCGTTGAGATAAAAACTGCATTCACCCGAAAAACAAATGTTGAAAAGGAAATTTGGATCTTGTATAGCACGTTCACTCATGATTGCACAACATTGTATGCGACGATCAAAGTCGCCTTCTTTAAGTTCCTGAACCAGTTTGATTTTATATGGATGGAATCTGTGAGCTTTCAAAGTTTGCCCGACGGTACGTCGACTTACTCCATATAATTCGGCAAGCTTTCGCGTACCAAGAGTTGGATCCGCAGCAACCTGCCCTAAAACGGCTACAGGCGGATTCATGCACACTGCTTTTTCATTAATCTGTAACTTTTATCAACTGTCATTAAACTTAAATATACTTTGAGAATTCTGATTCCTTTATGAACTCGCTTTATTCAATTTATCAGGCTTTTTCTCGAAACAAAAAGAAAAGTAGTGTTACTCACGTAGTTATATCTCCCGAACACGAATCCGAAAGAATTTTGTTGGGCTCTCTTATAAGCTGGATGTATAGATTGAGTCGCAGCCGCAGTAGTTGCAGTTGACGATGCCGTACGAAGATACATGTGCCGTTGCTCATGTATACGTTTATAGATCCGTTGCCGTTGCAGTTGCTGTTGTGGCTGCCGCCGGTAGTTAACCAACTTTTATCTTGGACGGCAGCGGAAAATGACATGAAACTAAAAATTTCCGTGTCAAAAATAAACGAAAGGTCACATAATTTAGGTTATGTATTTGTTTATATAGTTTGAAAGCAAGAATTAATTTTATTCAGAAATGTCGGGATATGTGGAAAATATCAAAGTCATAACTTCTAGACCATTAGGTGTGTCAAAATGAGATTCGGTATAGGTAAATGGTATGTGAAGTGGAGAGTTTTCACATATTTTTCACTTTCCGGTCACTTCCGGTTTCACCGGAAATGGCTCACTTCCGGTTTCGCCGGAAATGGCTCCAGTTCAAAATTTTTAAATGGAACACCCTGTATATTGTAACATTTTTGGATTTCTGAGACAATTCTAGATCAGAATGTGACATTTCCGAAAGTTTTTATGTTTACTTAATTTTTTCGGAGTCACTATTGAAATTACATCTATAGGTGGTCATGATCGGAAGTAAACTAATCTAAGGACCTCAGGTGATATCAGGATATTACAATCGCGAAGTTTTAGTGACTAGTATGATAGATATGAATAAGACAAGTTGGCAAAATTACGTTTTCGTGTCTAACTATTATTTTTCAAATGGCGACCATTTTTTGACAAGCACTTTCCGAAAAAAGGATGTTTTGACGAATCTAATGATACTAATTTATTTTCGATTGGATCAACAAATTTAACAAAATCAACAATAATTTTAGCGATGCACTTACGTTTTTAATATCCTAATTTCTTAAAATTTTCACTATAGTAAATTTTCAAAGTGCATTCCTCCTTGTTAAAGACACATTTCAGCTCGTTCAATAGTTCCTCTCAACACGTTTCGCAACATTTGTGGCGTTATACTTCTAAATGCCTGTAGAATTTTTTCTTCTAAGATTTCGAGAGTGGCTGGGGCTGTTGCATAATAGACCCTTTCTTTAACATATCCCCAAATAAAGAAATCTAGCACAGTCAGATCCGGTAAGCGGGCAGGCCACCGTACTGGACCATTGGTTGCAATAACTTGATTATTGAAATGCTCTATTAAGTAATCAAGAACGTATCTGGTATTATGAGGGGGTGCTCCATCTTGTTGGAAGTAAATTTGCAGTAAAACTGCTAAAGGTAGATTATTAAGATGATACTCGATTTCATTTTGAAAAAAATCTAAGTACCTAGCCCCTGTTAACTGACCTTGAAATAATATTGGTCCAATTATTCTGTTTCCAACGATACCAGCCCAGACATTGACGCCAAACCCTTCATGAAAATGGCCCTCTCTCATTGCATATTGATTTTGTTTGGCCCAGTACCGAGAATTTTGCTTATTAAACAAGCCATTATTTGTATATCGTGATTCGTCGGAAAATAGAATAAAGTTGATGAAATTTGGGTTAACTTTATGATTTTGAAGCAACCAATCACAAAACACTACTCGTCTATCGCCATCGTCAGCATACAAATGTTGATGTAACTGATATTTAAATGCTCGATATCCGTGCTTTTTCAATATTTTTCTTGCTGATTCTTGACTTATCTGCATTTCTCGAATAATTTCTCTTAAAGAAACCGTTTTGTTAACCTCAACCATAGCAAGAACGTTAATCTCAATCTCCTCATTTATGATAAACCTCTGTTCTGTCTCTCGATTTCCCTCTTGCCTTAAACGATTCTCAACATACGGAAAATACTGATGGTATGGATGTTGCCGATTGGGATATCTCTGAGCATACAACTCAGCAGCATTCCTTGAATTTCTGTGACATTCTCCAAACAATAACAACATATCCACTTTTTCACTTTGAGTATACATTATTTTGACGGACAATCGAACTAAAATTTAACGAAAATCAAGAAAATTTTACCTTCTGCTCTTAAAGCTTATGTCACTGTCATAACCTAAGTGAGTGTTTTGTTCTCCAAAGAAGACTTGATCAAAATAACTGCAAAATATTATGCATCAAGCCTATCCTCGGCACACTTGACAACAGTAAATAAATAATTATTTTATTAGTATAAGTATTTTCCTCAGTAATATTTAATTTATGTTCTTATTCGCAATCCAATCGCAAATAAATTAGTATCGTTAGATTCGTCAAAATATCCTTTTTTCGGAAAGTGCTTACAAAAGTAAATGAATTATTATCAATGGCACACTTGACAAAAGTAAATAAATTATTATGAAGTATTTTCCTCAGTAATATTTAATTTATGTTCTTAATTGTAATCCAATCGCAAATAAATTAGTATCGTTAGATTCGTCAAAATATCCCATTTTCGAAGTGCTTGTTAAAAAATGGTCGCCATTTGAAAAATAATAGTTAGACACGAAAATGTAATTTTGCCAACTTGTCTTATTTATATATATATATATCATACTAGTCACTAAAACTTCGCGATTGTAATATTCTGATATCACCTGAGGTCCTTAGATTAGTTTACTTCCGATCATGGCCAACTAGATGTAAGTTCAAAAGTGACTCCGAAAAAATTAAGTAGACATAAAAACTTTCGAAAATGTCACGTTCTGATCTAGAATTGTCTCAGAAATCCAAAAATGTTACAATATACAGGGTGTTCCATTTAAAAATTTAGAACCGGAGCCATTTCCGGTGAAACCGGAAGTTAAAGGAAAGTGAAAAATATGTGAAAACTCTCCTCTTCACATACCATTTACCTATACTAAATCTCATTTTGATACACCTAATGGTCTAGAAGTTATGACTTGTCTAATAGATTCGTTGACACCCGGTATATTATCTGTAGGACAACAATTATAAAAATATGTTCATGAAGGAACAGTTCACGCTAAATGAACAAAAAATAAAGCTATATATTGGAAATAATTTTTCCTGCGGCTACGGCAACGGCTACGGTAGCGTAAGCGGCTGCGACACGATCTATAAATTCTGCTTTACTTTTCGAGTTATGCCCTTCTGAATCTTGAAAATCGACCATGTTCAAACTTGATTTTCTCAGCGAAAAATCTCACAAAATGCCCCCTTCTTTTTGTTGACACTTTTTGAGACCCTAAACTGGGATTTATCAACAGTAAAAACACAAGAGCATTTTTTTTATCGGATACATTTCTTTTTGTAACGAAATAATTCTGCCAATCAGTAATTTTACGAGAAAAACTGACATGAGAAAATCGCGAGTCCGAAGGTCGAGCGATTTTGTCAAATGTCAGTTTTTCGAGCAAAATTACTGAAGGGAAAAATTTTGAGTTAAAAAGAAATTTATCCTTAAAAGAAAAGCTCGAGTGTTTTTTGATAAATTAACGACCGTATATAAATTGTCTCCATATTGACTCTTTAGTATTTTTTGTAGATTGCGAGACTGCTTTTTCTATATTTTTTGTTATTTGTTGAGTCAAAACTTCCCCAAAACGACTCATGTTGTAATGTTTCAGTATCAAATATCAACAATACTTCAATAACTGACAAGGCAGACATTAAAGTGACGTAAGCATACTAGATGTAGACGCTAAAGAGGAACAGGCGTTTTTATCGGTGATAAAAAACGATGCACCTTTTTTATCGCTGTCAAAATGACAATACAGTCATCTTTAAATGACGCACATTTTATACAGGAGTTAATTTATCATACATAAATCTATATTGATGCACTAAATCAATTAGCATGCCGTCGTCGTATATATTTATAGTTTAAAAGGTCGCAATATTGTTAGGTATAGACTTAACAATAAGTACTTTGCGCTTTTTATATAATTTTGACAGGTGCGAAGGTTCTGTCACTTATGTCCTAACGGCTGATTGCACGAATTCTAGTTGGATTCTAGTTATAATTAAATTCACAATTAACCCAAAATGTCTTTGCACCACATGGTCTGATCTATAGTTATCATGTTTCATGATTTCATTATTAGTTAGGTATAGTTAATCCTTAATTAGTTTAGACTAATTATAATTCAAATTGGTGCAAACAGCCGTATGTTATATTTGTATTTTCTTTTTCCTTAAGAGATAAAAGTTGGTTATGTCTTGAATAATAGGTAAAGAAAGATAAAAGTCAATTTGGATGCACAAATGGTTCCATGAAAATACACAGTTTTAGTGAAAGGGCTTAATGAAAGTGAAGATATAAATTAAAGAAAAAGCGGTGTGCACAAATCCGCCTTACCTCTACCGCTTTGTTTTGAACTGGGTTTTCAATTTGACATTTTTTGTTTGCCACAAATCCCGTTTGAAATTAGTTCCAAAACGTATATACGATTAACGTTCTTATTTGGGTGTTGCTCATTGAAAATGCGACTGGCTGTGTTGGCACATTCATTATTTTTGAAATAATATTGTATTATTTCTAACCTATCCTGAATAGGATGAACCATTTTTATGTTTTACTCGTTAAAAAAAACCTAAGATTCGGATTTCTATTGCTTTCATTACTCGAGTATTAGAGGAATTACTTCGGCATTAGTGGCATTAATTTGGGGTATTTCTATGGAATTACATACTTGGGTATTATAGGAATTAGTTAGGATTTTTGAAAATTAGTGTACACAATTTTCTCGGTTTTTTGCATTGAGAAAAAAATCATAACTTCGGACCCTGAAAATCCCCACATACTAATTTTGATTCGAATCAACCACCATCTTGTTTTTTTGCATTGACAAACAAATCATAATTTCCGACCCTGAAAACCACCACATATCAATTTTGAATCGAATCGGACCATAATTTCAAATCGCTGTTTTGGACCGCCATTTTGTTTTTCCTTTAAAAAAATTCCATAATGCATACCTAGTCACCGTATTTATGTCAAGTTAGCTTGCAAATGAAGTAGCATAATTTGGAATACGGGACAGTTGTTTTTCTTGCAAGAGGGCGCCAAAATGAAAAGTTAGGGAGTGGAAATTGGCATGGCTGAATTCCTTATGAAATAACCTTTTCAATGATGTGTCACACTTACTACTTTCCCTATTCAAATTGTTTAGGTGATAGTGACTAAGGAGTGGGGGGAGAGGTATGACAGTTGAGGTTATGATAGGAAACTGTCCTACTTGGATTAAAAATCTACGTGTTTTTGCATTTTTTTATTTATATTTTATTGGAAATATTGGGAAAATCATGGTTCAAAGAGACTTGCAGTCTCTGTTTTTCTCCATTTTAAGCGGTTTAACGATGAATAAACCACCATGTTATATAGACCATTTGAAAGTAGACATTTCAACAATTGAAATGATCACTTATAGACTTTCGAAATACAAAAAAAACACCAGAACAATTGTTCGTAGAAGATAAGGGTATTTTTTTTTCGAAAAATGTACCTAACTCGAAAACTAGTCGTCTTCCAAATTGCAAAAAAACCATGCTTATTCGTCACTAAAAAAGACATATTTCTACAAATTTTCATCTAATTTGAATCATTTTTACGCGAGAAAAAAATTAAATACGGAAAAATCGGTTTTCGTAATTTTGACAGTTAATTTGAGGTTATGCCAAAAAGTGTTGAGTACAAAAGTTTTTCATTCTGCCATTAACTACGAAATCATCATAATGGAAGACATATGTTAGTCGTCGAAAAAATCGATAGACAATTTTCCTTCGTACTGGAGTCGGTCCTGCCCAATTTAAACAATATTTGGAATTTGGGGATTTCGATGCCTTTCATCCCACCAAACGGAAGAAGTATATCTACTCGTCACGGTGTTAGACCCGTGGCTCACTAACTAATACCAATATGAGAAGGTAATAATAGTCCATACTCGAAGTGGAAGACCAAGTTTTTTTGGAAAAAGAACACGAAGTCGTCTCCACGAAAAATTTAATAGAGCACAGGATATAAATCATATCTCAAACAACAAGACATGTTTCGAACATATATATGTTCATCATCAGTTGGTACAATTAGTTATAGAGAAAAGAAAATGTGGAGAGAAAAATTGTATAAACTAACAATTGAGAGCTAATAGTACATGATGTACTTTTTACATTTTATTTTATATGAAAATGGGGGTAGAACCCCAGAATATTAAAGCAATGGACATAATCTTAAACGTGAACCTGTACCATACACGAAACGACGCTTATTCTGAATGTCCATTCTCTATAACTAATTGTACCAACTGATGATGACCTTTTACAATATTGAAACTGGTGATAGACCAGGTCATGACTGTTCAGAATCGGAATTTCACCTTTGTAAAAATCTCACCGTTTTCGAGATAATGAGCATTTTTTTAATTTCTGGAAAATCACTACCTCACCTTGGATTTTTGAGTGCCGTGTCTACAAATTGAGACCAATTCAAATATCTATGCTGCTGAAGATTACTGATGAGTGATGCTTTCAGACATACAAAACAGTTTTTCAGAAAACGATACAATTTTTCAAGAAATGAGGGTAAAATGCCAGATTTGAGATTCACCAATTTTTTTAACAACAGTTTGACATTATTGTTTGAAAAAAACATAACCAAGTGGAAGTAGATATTCTTTACAAAAGAATGCCCATTTTGTCCAGAGTCTACCATGGTATTGAACATACGATAATTATTTTTGGAAGGAGTAGAATTTCTATTATTCTGAGCTAAAATCAACTCCATTAGACTTTGTCAGTAATGTCTTTTATTTTAATCCTATCAAGATGGAATGATCAAATAATTATGAGTAATAACGAATCAACTGCTTAAAAGCATTCAATGAGATGTAAAGAAGTAAATACTAATTCACTGTTTTTTTGAATCAACATACACGATGAACCACAATAACGATTATTCAACAACGCACTGAACAATATTACAAAAATGTTATTTTCCATCCACTTGTACGCAGAGACGACATCTTTTCCAGAAGAACCTTTTCAAATGGTTATAGCCCCCAAATCATCGATTCTCTGAGCGGCATTGTGTAATCGGATATCGTTCTGCATAAAGCGCTGCTGCAGCAGTAGCACTACCTCCACATTCACCATGAATGTAGTGCATATGCGCATATTCTCGGGAGTAGAACGTGTGTACGGCATGACAAAGAAATAAATACTACTGAATGACGCAATCGGAATAATTTCAAAAAACTACCACAAGTTGTTCAAACAAAATGTGACAGCCACCTACTAGAATTTTTCAATTCTATTTACAGAAGATCCGTTCATGCACAATGCTGTGATTTATTTTTTCATTAGGAAACTATTGCTTCTACGGACACAACACAGGGGTTAGAAAAGTTTTTGATTTTCTACAAGGATTCACCTCCTAAAAAATTTTGCACTTATTTGGCTACACCCTGTATAAGTATCTGTCGGTCTCTGAAACTTCGTTGGAGTCTGGATGTTGTACAATTGCGACATTTATCGCAAAAATTCATTTTAATTGGTGCGATATCGGATAATTGACATTTCATTTCGATAATTTTATAGGCAATCAATAATAATAAATGTTTATTTACAGAAATATAAAAATACAATGAGACATGGGCCTAAGTTAATGTTGTAAATAAACGAAAAATCGCAGAAGCAAAAAATACTTGTTTCTGATTTGATATATCAATCAATATTATAAGTATAAAGTAAACTTACGAAATATAATTCACAAAAATACAAAAATACAATGGTGCATAGGCGAATTTAAAACTAATCGAAATATAGAACAAAATAAAAAATGATTATGACTGTATACTAAACTACATGAAAAGTTTATTTTATTGGCATACTATTCAATTCTAGCAAGCAGCCTATTCTTTATTATTAATAACCTTTTCCGCATTTTATCTTGATAAAATCGAAATAAAATAATTTTTGGGCGTAAGTATAAAAGTTGATGGAAACCTAGAATAAAACCACGCCTAATTCAATGGAAATCACTTCCTCCAAAAATAGTTATAGTTTGTTTAATACCATGGTAGAGTCTGGACAAAATGAGCATCCTTTTGAAATGATTGTCCACTTCCAATTAGTTATATTTCTTTCAGACAATAATGTCAACCTTTTTTTTTTAAAATTTATGAAACTCAAATCTGTCATTTTACCCTCATTTCCTGAATTTTTGTTTCCATTTTCTGAAAAACTGTTCTGTACGTCTAAAAGCATCACTCATCAGTAAGTTTCAGCAGCAAAGATATTTGAAATTGTCTCAATTTGTATACATGGCACTCAAAAATCCAAGGTGAGGTAGCGATTTTCAAGAAATTCTTAAAATGCCCATTATCTCGATAACGGTGATATTTTTACTGAGGTGAAATTCCGATATTCATGACCAGTCATGACCTGGTCTATCGCCAGTTTCAATATTGTACAAGGTTTACCGGACTGTATATATGTTCGAAACATGTCTTGTTGTTTGAGATAGGATTTATATCCTGTGCTCTATTAAATTTTTCGTGGAGACGACTTTGTGTTCTTTTTCCAATAAAAAATAATACCAATATGATTTGGAATAATGAATTATGATAAAAGTGTAGAAGTGAGCGTTTCAAGAACATTCAATGAATTTAAGGGCATGACGCGAAGCGGAGTACCCTTAACGTTGCTAGTCTTTAAACGCACTTGAACACTTGTCTCATACGCAATTTTCATTTTTTTTATCGTATTCTGAGGTTCTTCAACCATTCTGACCTAAAAGTACCATGATCATCAATAATAACTCTCATCCACAATAATTGCGTACACAACTAAATTATCATGATTTTTGCCTGGCGCCTGATGACAAGACACGTGAAGTTGTATGCAGTATTGCGATTGTCAACACTTCTGTTGAACGAAGAACAAAACAAAAATATTTTTTTAAACAACACACGTGCCATAGTTTTCTTGTTCGCAGTATTCTGTTTTTATTTCCTTGTCGACGAAGAATTTTGTTGTGTCTATTTTAATATTGGTGTCAGCTGCTAATACGGTTTCATCTCCAAATGCCTTTTAGTAATTCTTTGTCGAACACTGACTTGGCAGATTTATGAAGGTTGAATGAACGAATGCACCCAATTAGACATTTATAAAGGAAGCGAAAATAGAAGGAATATTTTCTTGTGCCAAATATAGAAACCTTTAGTGCTTGGAAGTGAACTTGCATATTTACTTCTTTTGTGAAACAATACGTTCCCCGGACAGTTGCATTATTATTCTGCATTCAAATCTCAACGTGGTAAATGTATTTCGTTTTTCGATATAGCATTGCTAAAGAGCGACGAATTTAAGAACTACTAGGAACGTTATTTCCCTTCCTGTGTCTGGTCACTTTGATGAGTCTGATTTTATTGAGATTTTCAAAATTTTTGTTTGCAATGGAAGGAAATGAAAGAGAGATTATTTATAGACAATAGGGGGACCCCATAAAAAAAATGCTGGTGTTTCCATACCTAAGAAATTTTTAACCATCTAGGTTTACTGTACCTACTTATATTATAGTGCGGACCATATTATTTCTTCATATTTATTTATTATTCAAACAGTCCTACAAGACCTTATAACATGAATGAAAAGTTGGAAATTACATAATTTTCTACGCTAATTAGTAATTATACTTTGATAGAAAGTTTCTGATATTCTTTAGAAACATTCTTTGACAATGTCCATTCTATGTCTATGATCAGGTTGAATGTATTGGCATGTCGCAACATGATTATTCAATATTTTGTATAGTATAATATTATTTCCGACTGAAAGATGAACTTCAGTCGCTATTTTCCATCGTACAAGTTAACCTCTTTGGGAAGGGATTTATGTTGTAAAGGGAAACATTCTCAATTGAATATTGAACCAATACATGACTCCTCTGGAAATGGAAAGACTACGATAAAATGAAGTTGCTTTTTTGTAATATCTAACAGAAAACAGCTACTTCCCCGGCTAAAGCCACGCTGGACATTGAACTACATCTGATAAATATTCACAATATCTCAGATGTACACACAACCAAACTTATATGGAATAATCTATTATTTTTCATAATTTTTGAGATGCCTTAACTTTTTTTTTATTAATAAGACTCAGCGCTTACCAAAGACTTTTGATGAAAAAAATCACATATCAATAAAAAAATCAAGTATTTGACAAAATAAGCACAACGGTATTTGTTTTGGTGTCTGAAGCGAAATGAGATTCAAATTTTTAATGGTCAAAAAGCAAAAACAAAAAAAATGTAATTTTAATAATCCGTGTTGCCACCTCTGGCCCTTATGCAAGCGTCTATTCGCGTTGGCATGCTTCTTATTAAATTGCCAACATTGTCTTGGGGTATGTTGTTCCATTCTGCTAATGCTGCATCAATAAGCTGGGCGACATTTCCTGGATTGTTTCGACGAGCTCTAACCCTTCTCTTGAGCTGGTCCCACAAGTGCTCAAAAGGATTTAGGTCTGGTGAACATGCAGGCCAGTATAAAACTGTGACACCTTCCGTTTCAAGACATTCTCTAGCCACTCTGCTGGTATGGGGAAGTGCATTATCGTGCGTGAAGATAATATCATCCCCAATCGCAGCTCTCCAAAGCCTAACGATTGGTTCTAGCACTAAACCAACATATCTCTGACCGGTTAAACTCTGTTGAAGTGGTAACAATGGAGTTTTTGCTCCCAGCATAATACCTCCCCAGAACATTTCAGTTCCTCCTTTATATCTTGGGGCAGATCTGGCAGCCTGGAGTCTCTCTTGTCTTCCTGGTGCTCTGAGAACCCGAATTCGACGGTCATCTGATCTTAGGGCAATTCTGGTATCATCCGAAAAAAGAACATTTTGCCAATTTTCAATTGACCAGTTTTGGTGTTCAAGGCACCAATTTAGCCGGTCAGTTTTATTTTGCCTAGATAACTGTGGGACCCGTAACTCCCTCCTACTGTATAACCCTCAAGCGCGAAGTCTTTTTCTTATGGTTTCAACTGAAACGTTCACTCCTGTAGCTACCAGAAGTTGTCGTTGCAGCTCTGGATGTGAAACATTGGGATTTCTTCTAGCAATTTGGCACACAAAGCGGTCCTGTTGTTCAGTTGTGCCTGTTCTTGAGAGTTCCTAGTTCCAAGTACCTGGCATATGTTTTCGATACAACACCCTGCTACGTGTCTTTGGGGCATTCCCTGTTCAATCAGAGCAATAATTCTTCCTCTCTGCACATCTGGTAGTCCAACATAAGGCATTTTTTATTTTTTCGGACCGAAATACAATTACCGTAGAATCGCGATCTTACTACTGCACACACAATTAACAAGATAATAAATCGCAGCAGTCGTTTCTTCTTTCCTATCATGTTTCTTCACAACAAAAAGACTTATCTTAAAGTTGGATACCAATTTTTTTCATTAAAAACAGTTTCGTCCCAAAATATAGAGTGATTCCATATAAATTTGGTTGTGTGTAGTTCCAAACTTTATGGCATATTAGACGTTTCTGGAAAACAGGACGTAGGATTATTCGAAAATGTGGTTTTTTGGTTAATCAATTCTGCTCTACTGATTTAAAATATTTTTAGCACTGCGTCGTTGCCGCTTCTATCAAAAAGTAACAACAACTTTGATATTTCAAATGGAATACCCTGTATATTATTGCATTTATTGCGTTGCTATTGCTTTTTGATCATTATACCTGTCTCCAGTGGTTTTTGAGAAAATCAATAATTTCCTTATTTTTTGTGTGAAACATAGCTTCAATTAAACGTTTATTACTGCAGTATTTGAATACGCAAAAAGTTGAAATTATGGATGTAGTTTAGTGTTTTAGTTACGACTAAGGGAATTTGTTCTTCATTATACAAGGTCATTGAAAATGTGTAATTTTACCGATAGATACAAAAGTGGTGAAAAATGATTTTTTTCAAATGGAACACCCTGTATATCATCAAATATCCTGAAAGAAAATTGAATTTTCTTTCAAATGATGGATCATGTTCCTTTACCTAAAGAGTCAGGTTTCCGAAATAAAAGAAAGTTTTCTATGAAAATTGGATTATTTTGCCATATTTTGTATTGGGCAGATAAGAACTGTCATGGAACATGTCATTATGAAAATTCGAAAATTAGTACATTAATAAAAAAACTTTTGAGTTCATCAACGTGAATTTGATTAGAAAAGAATCAAAATGGATGACAATAATTTGGGTATTTGAAAAACGTGTGTCCTTGAGCAGAACTCAATTTTATTTCACACAATACAATGTTTCTATTATTTCGTGCTGAATTTGGATGAGGGTCATTGAATTTCCGGCAGGTTCTGGAAACATTTCTTTGGTACTCACCATGAATATGAAATAAATTCAAAATATCTGCATTTGAATAATTACAATCCATTTTTAATACATCTTTCTGTTGGAAAAACAATTAACCTAATTAATAATAATAATAATAATAATAATAATAATAATAACTCGTCTTTATTCATCAGATGCAGGAACAAATAAAAAAAAATATATAATAACAAATAAATAAATATATAAAATGATAATATGAAATTACATTAATACCTAATCTGCAAATATGAAAGGCGGAGTATCAGCAGAATGCTGTTTTTCAACTCAACCCGTTTGTCAAACTTACAGGTTGGTTTGCTTTTTTCTGGACACGTCGTACTACAGATTGTTTCAATTTGACAATATTACCTATTGAAAATCTGGTAATTGAAACTGATAGTAGTGTGCCGTGTCCAGAAAAGAGCAAAGCAAACTTTTAGTTTAGCAACCCGTAATTTGTTTTTCTCAGAAGAAAGTATTGAAAATGGATTATAATGCATATTGAAATGCTGATATTTCGAATCTGTTTTATATTCACGGTTAGTGCAAAAAAATTATTTCAAGTCCATGCAGGAAATTCAATGAACTTACCACAAATGATTATAAAAGTCAGAAGAATCGAACGGAATTATGCTGGTTGGGAGTGTTGAGGCGTCAAGAGGTGATCTTTCAAAAACGTGTTGATTTCTGTGAATGGATTTGAATATGGACTTATGAAAATCCAAATTTCCTTCAGAAAATTATATGGAAAATATTTGAATAATATGAGAACAACAGTTAGGAACCTTTTGGAAATTTGCCGCTTCATGTATATCGAAGTTGTTTGTAGCAGTTGAACGGTACCCCCCGTACTGTAGACAAGAAGTGAGCAGAGAACTGACTACAACCTTTGAAGATCGGTGGATAAGACACTTGGGACTACAGCCTTGGCCACCGCGATCCCCAGATCTAATTCTTTTAAATTTTCACATTGAATCAAATTAAACATCACTTCGAAAACATGGATTAGCGATTATTAGGACCTTCATTTGTTTATTGATTTCTCAACAGATACACGTTTTTCAGTCCCCTGAATGGGAGATAAAATTATCATGGTGAAAAACCGAACCAAGCATACTTTGTTCAATTCTGAATTAAAATTTCAAATTACTTCATTTCTCAATTCATGCAATATCAGTTTTGGAAAAGACTGTTGTGAAAAAATACAAGATATAAATATCTAATGAACAGCTAGAAATATGGGACAAATTCGACAAAAATTAATCAGATTTTCATTTGAATAATTATTATCTTTCATTTTGATTCTTCTCTGATCAAATTTACGTTAGTATACGAGCAAACGTTATATTATTGATGTAATAATTTTTGAATTTTCAGAATGACATGTTCTATGAAATTTTATATCTACCCAATTCAAACTATGGCAAAATAATCCAATTTTTATAGAAAACTTTCTTTTATTTCGGAAACCTGAATTCTAAGGTATAGGAACATGATAAATCATTTGAATGGAAATTCAATTATCTTCTCTGATATTTGATAAAATACATTGTGTTCCATTTGAAAAATACACCTTTCACCACTTTTGTATTTATCGGTAAAATCACAAATTTTCAAAGACTCTGTATAACTAATACACGGGACATTGTCAAACTCCATCCAAAACTTCAGCTTTCTACGTCTTCAAATACTGCAGTAATAAACGTTTAATTGTTTCACACAAAATATTAGGAAATTATTGATTATCTCAAAAACCACTGGAGATAGGTATAGAGGAGTATTATGTGAAAATAATCAAGAAGCAATAGAAAAGCGAAAAATGCAATAATATACAGGGTATTCGATTTAAAACATTAAAGTTGTTTCTACTTTTTGATAGAAGTGGCAACGCCGTAGCGCTGGAAATATCTTAGATCGATAGAGCAGAACTGATTATCCAAGAAACTGAATTTTCAAAATTATCTTACGTCCCTTTTTCCAGAAACGTCTAATAGACCATCGAGTTCGGAACACCCTGTATGTCTTACTGAAATTATACCTCATAGAAATTGCGATTTTTATCAAAGAACGAATGAAAACTACCTGAAGAACTACTTAAAACTGGCCAACTAAGTTTTTGTAGATTTTTTCTTGATGATTTGTGATGTGGGCAAAGTGCCGAGATAAAAAATATTTTTTCTACAAACGTCAAAAAATGACAAGGTTCGCGCATTGACAACAGTATGCGAAGTGGCTTTTTTTTTTATTTTCGTTCGTTAACATGACACCGTGCGCGAAGTAATGTGCGAAATATATTTCGCACACTGCATGTAAACTATATGGGATTTTTATATTCTAACCTATATGGTCCTCAACTCCTCAGTCAAGCAAAAAACAAGAAATCGTTTATTTATTAATGTAGAACAATAATTAAGGCTTTCAAATTGTGAGAGATATTTTTCTGGCTTTATTTGCTTCACACCACTCTTTAAATTGCTGATATGCATTTTCATACTGCCGATGCCGCCTCGATTTCTCCGGTAAAAGGTTGGAAATTACGGAATTGGCCGCATCTATCAAGTTAGGTGGGGTACTGCTTAGTTCATCGTCGCTCGAAATTTCCATTATTTTACAATAATAAATATCACGCACGAAATTGACGCGAATAAAAAGTCACTTCAAAATAATTATCAAGAACTGTCACTTTGAAATAATTGTCAACAAATGCCATTTTATTTCCATAGTTACAGTAATTACTTGATTTGGAAAAATTATTTAAGCCAGTTCAATACTATTTTTCATAGTTATTACTTATTTTAGAACAATATTTTTGACGTTTGTAGAAAAAATTTTGTTTGCATCTCATGCGCGAAATACTTTGGTAATCTCGACTATTTTTTTTAACTCGGCTGCGCCTCGTTAAAAAAAATCAGTTCTCGATCACCAAAGTAGCATTTTGCGCACTAGATACAAAAATAACTATTTAACAGTATGAGCAATAAATGGGTTTGAAATCAAGTAAGCTATGAGAAATACGCTTCTTTTCATAGCAGTTGTAGAAAAAATACTAACTGATTATATCAGCCTTTGGATCGGGTTTAGTTCAAACACAGACTGAAAACCGAGGGGGGAAACTGGACATTTTGAGTCATTTGAGTCAATTTTCAGTCATTAAATTTTCGCTTCAGTCATCGGTTTGAGTCTTTCAGTCCTTGGCTTGAGTATTTTAATCATCGGTTTGAGTCTTTCAGTCTTCTCAATATTTTAAGTATCGTACACATTTTAGCGAGATGTTTCCCCCTCGCTGAAAACTTAGAGTGGGTAATCAATGCATATATTTAGAATAGAAATTTATTGATTTATTTATACTGAACAACAAACAGAATGATTTCCACTTACATGTTACACAGTTGTAAAGAGTTTCTTAATACATAAAATTCATTGAATACAATGGTACATTTAAAAAATACAATTATAAAGTAAAAAATACAATAAAATACAAAATACAATACTACAGATAGAGAAAAGATAATATAGTTCAGAATACCATAAATCAGTTGAGAATAATAAAATTAAATATGCCAGAGAAGATTCAGGTACATTTGAGCATTCGAAGGAGTTGTCCCTCTGTAATATTGAATATATCTAGATCACAGTCTTTCACCATTTCGTTAACGGTCTCTAGACATTGTTGAAGAGGAGACAAACTGTTCGAGACACAAAATATATTGTCTCTCCTTCTAAGTCTTATGTCAGGTACGATAAAATCAATAGTTTGGAGAATTTCAGGTGCTTTCAATGTTCTAAGAACGTTAAAAACGAAAATTACTTCCGAGGACTCACGTCGAACTTTCAATGGTTGGACATTAAATTCTAATAGATGGCTAGAGTAAGATATAAATAAGGGCCAGACCTTGTGTTTCCTGAAGGAAAGAGTTCTCAGTAATCGTTTTTGGATTTTTTCTATCATATCGGAATATAAAAAAGTCTTTGGATTCCAAATGACACACCATATTCTAGTTTAGATCGAACAATAGAATTGAAAAGTATTGAACAAGTATCGTGACTGAATTCACGGCTAGATCTCAAAACAAAACTCAATTTCCTAGAACATTCAGACACTAAGTATTCAATATGCCTAGAGAAATTGAACACACCAGAGAAAAAGATACCAAGATCTTTCATCTCATCGATTCTCTGCAGACTGGTGCCATTAATGTTATAGTCATCGACAGTGGGTGACCTCTTTCGTGTGAAACTCATTATTTTGCATTTAGCTTCGTTGAGAGATAAGTCAGATACTGAAAAGTAATTCGATAGATTATCGAGGTCATCTTGAAGCTTAACAGAGTCTTTCTCGCTTTTGATCCCTCTGAACAGCTTGAGATCATCGGCATATAGGAGAAATTGAGAATTCTCAATATACTGGGAGACGTCATTAACAAATAACACGAAGAGGATAGGCCCCAAAATCGATCCTTGAGGAACGCCTGAGGTAGCGGTGAATTCGAAAGAAGATACATTGTTGAACCGTACAAATTGTATTCTGTTTGACAGATAGCAGTGCAAGAAATCAAGAGTGTTGTTTGTGAAACCGAATGCTTTCAATTTCAAGATCAAAACCTCATGGTTAACTCTATCGAAGGCCTTGGCCAAGTTAGTGTATATTACGTCTACTTGGCTGCCATTTTTCATACCATTCGTCACGAAATTACTAAATACGCACAAATTGATAGTGGTAGATCTATTACGAATAAAACCATGCTGTTGGTCGATTATAACTGAGTCCACATGATTATATACACGGTTGTATATTACCCGTTCAAATATCTTCGACGGAGCTGACAAGACTGTTATGGGCCTGTAGTTTCTTACATTGTTCTTATTGCCGCTTTTGTGTATGGGGGTGACTCTTCCAATTTTGAGAAGGCTTGGAAAACAATTTTTTCTTAGGGAAAGATTGAAGATCAAGGTCAACGGTTGCTTCAACAAGTCACAGTAGGCCTTAAAGAAGTAGGCTGGAATGCCATCAATTCCAATGGCCGCTTTGGGTTTTAGTGTCTTGATAGCATTTTCAACCTCTTGTTCACTTATATCGCCAATTTCAAGGGTTTCTAAGCCATATTCGGGAAAAGTTGTGGGGTTTACCGGTGCATCGCTATTTGTGAAGGTTGATTTGAAAAAAGTTGCGAAACCATCTGCAATATCTCTGTCATTGATCAATTCATCATCATCATAAGTGAATTTGTTAGCAACCGCACAGTTTTTTCGACGTTCTTTTATATATGTCCAGAAATTTTTGGGATCACTCTGTAAGTCACCCTCTATTTCTTTTATATATGTTTCATAACACAGATTATGCAGACGTTATCATCTAGCTCTACCACTTGGCTTGTGTCAACCAGACCCGATCTCCCCTACTGTCTTTTTTCAAATCTCACCATATTCCTATCATTACCAAATAGTATCCTTTTCAATTTACATTATTTGTATAATGCGTTATCATGTGAAGAATATTCGTTTCACAACCGGAAACAGTGGAATACCATATCTACATTTCCTCGACAAACAATGACATTGGCAACTGATAAGAAACTTGTTATTAACATACAATGTTTATAACTCAATCCAACGCCAGAATCGTGCATTGAAAATATACACTGTGTTATTTTAAAACGGGCCAGAATAAACCAGAACTGTGCCGAGCACTGACAAAAAGTGCTTCGAGTACTAAGCACTCTCGAAAAGTGCTCGGGAGTCTCGAGCACTAAGCACTTTTTTTCATGAAGTGCTCGCGATTACTAAGCACTTTCAAAAAGTAATTCGATTTAGCGAGCACCAAGCACTTTTCAAGAGACCGTTAAGGTGGGCGTTCAATTTCGTGTATTATAAGTTCATATTGCATTTGGAAACGATTTCACTTGGAAAACTCAAATTTGGTAGGTGAACTCAGAAAGGATTGGAGTACTTATTAGTGATCGACCGATATGACTCTTTTAGCCTCAGATCAATAAGTAAACATAGATCGGCCCGATGCTACGTAAACATCATATTCACTGAACCGAAGACAACTTTGTTTATTTACGTACACCTCTCATCCCCAATGTTTTCAAACATTGACGCCCTGTTGTCAAATTGGTAAAAAAATATGACCTTGGTAAGAACCTACCAATAAATGCATAATCAATCATATTTTATATTCAGATGTATTATTCTAAAAATTCTAGAGAAATGTTTATGTCCAGAAAGGTGTGAAAAAATTACCAAAAAGAAAGATATATGTCATTTTGAACTGATGAAATTATAGGCACTTCGAGCGGTTACTAGAATTATTGTACTCTTGGCAACACCGCTTGTGACACCGGCCGTGGCTGCCATTGTACCACAGCTACCTTGTCGTTTTGTGTCGATGAAGTGTTGTTAGAAATTTTCCTGCGTGTTTTCGTGGTTTTTGTCCTGCTTATACAACTTAAAGTTACATTTGGAATATTTTTCAAAATAGTGCAGTGCTTTAGTGAGTCACAATGTCGAAATACTGCTGTTTGCAAAACAAATGATAGTAAACAAACATTCCACAGGTGAGGTTCCAGTGGCGTCGAATGCACGATGCAAATCATGCAATCAAACGTATTCGTCAAATATAATATTGGAGGACAAAGAAACTCTTTCAAAATTACAGATACGAAAAGCCTATGGCAAAGTGGTGAATTCCTCAATGTTTGTTATAAATATCTGTGAGCAGGGGGAAAAACATTGCGGCTTATGAAAGGAAAATTGAATTTATTTTCCAATAATATTGACATTGTTAAAATTCTAACAGTGAGGACAATTAATGATATACCAAAGGTCTTGCTCTAAAATTTTTGGAAATCATTTCTTTGAGGAAATTTTTTTCAAAATCTGATTATACTTTGAATTGTCAATAAGCGGAACTGACAAAGTAGAAAGGGTCAGGTCTCGTTTGACAAAGACAGTTCTATTTAAAAATCAATAAATACCAAGTGTTGAAATCCTCATGTACTGAGCTTTCTTGAGAATAATTCTTTCACATACACTTTGACACTTTATATTCACACATTTGTAATATTGTATGTTAGGCTTCAAATTAAATAAATAATAGTGATATTTGCCAATTTGTTATAATAACGTGTGGTATAAGCATATATTTCATTCAATAAATATTTTAATTCCTGTGTTAATGTTGATTTTACCTTATCGTATACCTTGCCATCTTGTGATCACTATATTCCTGTCCAAAATGAATGCGTTAATAAAGAGTTATATTTCTACTTTTGTGTCCAATTACTTTTCCCAGACGTATATATAATATATAATGCAACAAATGTTTCTATAGATTACGTCTGGGAAAAGTAATTGAACACAAAAGTAAAAATAGAACTCTATATTACCGCATTCATTTTGGACAGGAATATAGTGATCACAAGATGGCAAGGTATACGATAAGGTAAAATCAACATCAACACAGGAATTGAAATATTTATTGAATGAAATATATGCTTATACCACACGTTATTGGCACATTGGCAAATATTACAATTATTTATTTAATTTTAAGCCTAATATACAACATTACAAAACAAAATATACATACATATCACCAGACATTATATCAGATCACATTACAAAATCAGCAAAAAAAAACAAAAGAAATACTAAAAGAAATACTAAATATCTCAGTGAGCTGTCACTATTTTTTCTTAATGATGACACAAGTTTACTGAGTTAGAATTTTTTCAAAATTGTGGTAGTTTATTGAAATCGTACCAGCATTTATGAAACCTACTAATCATTCCAAATTTGGTATTAAGTTTTATTAATGTAAAAATTGCTATGTCAAGAGAGAATACAATACTTCTTAGTTCATTAATTACTGTTAAAGTGTCAGAGTGTATGTGAAAGAATGATTCTCAAGAAAGCTCAGTACATGAGGATTTCAACACTTGGTATTTATTGATTTTTAAATAAAACTGTCTTTGTCAAAAGAGACATTACCCTTTCTACTTTGTCAGTTCCGGTTATTGACAATTCATGGTATATTCGGATTTTGAAAAAAATTTGAAGTATTGCCTTTACCAAGGCATAACTATGGTTTGATAAAGGCTCTTCTTCAAAGAAATGATTTCCAAAACTTTTAAGCAAGTCCTTTGGTATATCATTAATTGTCCTCACTGTTAGAATTTTAACAATATCAATATTATTGGAAAATAAATTCAATTTTCCTGTCATAAGCTTCAATGTTTTTTCCCCCTGCTTACAGATATTTATAACAAACATTGAGGCATTCACCATTTTGCCATAGGCTTCTCTTATCTGTAATTTTGAATGAGTTTCTTTGTCCTCCAATATTATATTTGACGAATACGTTTGATTGCATGATTTGTATCGGGCATTTGACGCCACTGGAACCTCGCCTGTGGAATGTTTGTTTACTATCATTTGTTTTGAAAACAAAGCAGTATTTCGACATTGTGTCTCACTGAACTATTTTGAAAAATATTCCAAATGTAACTTCAAGTTGTTTAAGCAGGACGAAAACACACAGGAAAATTTTAACAACACTTCATCAACACAAAACACCTGCACTTGCGTTCTCTGATGCTTTGAGGAACGTTGCACAAGTATCTGTTAGATTTAATTCAATCTCCGTCGTGGTCTTAGCCAGAAGAGTAGTTGTTTTCTGACTGGTACTTGCGATATGAATGAACTGGTCCAAAATTTAGGAAGGATAATACTCAACAGAATGAACAATTTATTTATAGATGTTGGAGAAGGTTTCTTAACTCATAGGGCCAGTTGCATAAAGAATTTAACAGACAAATAAATATTTGATTTGATGATTACTATGGCAACGCATGTCTAAGCTCACCAGTTATGTTACCTACGTTAACAGAAGGCTTTATGCAACTGGTCCATATTTATTCAAATATTCGTATTAATTCGTTGAAACTTGATCTGCACAACATAAACCCCCAGGCACTAAACTTGAAATATAGTCAAGGAACTTGTTAAATTTCTCGAATTAATTACTTTAGACCATAAATACTGCTTTATTTTTGATAGCTGAAAACTCCTAGAATCCAGCTAAGGAAAGAATATCATTATAAATAACAAAACTAATCCGCTATCTTGAATCCCCAAATTTTGATAAAAAGTTATTTGCTGCCAACCCCCGGCTTTTTATTGACCCTAGGAATTTTAAGACAAAACCGCGACATAACTTGTTGCAGCTCACAGGTACTGCATTTGCATAAGTAATTTTGACCCCCTTAAAAAAGCACGGCACTGTGCTAGAGGTGTTGTGTTTTGGTTCGAATGTCAAAAACCCCAAACAAAACAGTTTCCGCAAGAATTATCTTCGGTTCAGTGAATATGATGTTTACATAGCATCGGGCCAATCTATGTTTACTTATTGATCTGAGCTTTTAGCCGATACCGATAATGTCTTGGCCGATAACGATATATATCGGCATATCGCCCTTTTTTAATTGATAACATTATTAATTATTATTTTATTGTCTAAAATCTCTAAAATCTGAATATTCTGTAATATAATTTATCTTTAACGTTCAATTTAAAATCATAAAAATAAAAACGAAAATTGCACTTTGGCAACACAGCAATAGGCGGTAATTTATGTGGCTCAGCGCCAAGTCATTGGTGAATTCCCTTAATTTCTCGGTGAATCCCGTGCGTTTATTGCCGTGCATTCAGTATTGCATTCTTAAAGCAGATCGTTTTAAGTTCGATTATTTATTGGCGTAATTTAGTTAATCTTTAACAAAGACATAATATTAATAGTTAATAATAATCCTATTGGAGTTTGGTGGAGTGCAAAGTAGCGAAATGAATGGAAAAAGTATTTATTGGAAATATTTCATAAAGAATAAATTATCCCCAGCAGATAAGAAATCCACCGCAAAATGTAAATTGTGTGACATAACCATTTCATTGGGGGGAGTGGGAAAATCGGCGAATACCTCAAACATGAAATACCATTTAGAGAAAAAACATCCTCAAGAATATTATAAATTGAAAGGGACTGATTCAAGCTCAGGTTAGTACTAAATTTTTATTTTCCAGTTCGCATTATAAAAATAAAATATTTACCAACAATAGGAGAGGACTGCTCATTCAGGATTATATTATTATATAGGATTGAGGGACAAACCACCCAGGAATTTTTTGCTAAAATTCTAGGGATTTATTAGGAATTTAGGCCTTAGGGAAGGGAATTTGTGTAAAAAAATTACCCCCAGGGGCAAACCACCTAAAGATTTTTTGCTAAAAATCTGAAGAATTAAGCAATTTGTTGGGAATTTGGGGAAATTGAAGGAATTTGTGTAGGATGGGGGACATTTTTCTTTTTCATCACTTTAAATCGTTTCATTAACACCTACGATATGATTCTATTTTTTTTAGAAACGGCTGGACCTTCTTCTGGTAGTACTTCTAACTCTAAGCTATTGCAAGTCTCACTGGCTGACTCTTTCAAGCAAATGCAAAAGTGGGACATTGATTCATCCAGAGCGAAGGAGTTTCACTACCTTATAGGTGAAATGATATGTTTAGATAATCAGCCATTCAGCATTGTATCAGATGACGGCTTTACTCGGCTACTAAAGAGAGCTATTCCAAATTATCAAATTCCTTCTGACAAATACTTCAGAGAAAAAGTTGTACCAGATATTTACTCAAGATGTAAAGCACAAGTGACTCAAAAAATTTCAAATATGTTGGAAAAAGCATCTTTTACTACAGATATTTGGACGTGCAAATATACAAACAGTTCTTTTTTGTCTCTCACAATCCATTTTTTTGAAAAAACATGTTTAAGTTTAAATCAGAGATCCCATTTTTCACTTGCCTGCAAGAAGTTCCCAGGATCTCATACAAGAATGGGATATAAAAAGGGAACGAACATATTCACTTAGTATTAGCAGACAATGCTGCCAATATGAGGAATGGTTTTGATAAGGCAAAAGTAAATTATGAAGCATGCTTCATTCATTCTTTACAACTTGTAATACAGGATGTTATAGGAAGTCAACGTTCGGTCAGTGATTTAATAGCAAAATCAAGAAAAATCGTCTCACATTTTAATCACTCTCAAACTGCTTGCGATGAACTACGTAAACTACAAGAACAACTAAACCTTCCCAAACACAAACTTTTCCAAGATGTACAAACACGTTGGAATTCCTCATTTTATCTACACTCTTGGCTACTTGAACAAAAACAAGCAGTAAATTTATATATTTTGGATCATGGGACTCTTACAGACTTGACATTTTCCGAATGGGAATTAGTTGGAAGCATTTTAAATTTGTTAAAGCCATTTGAAGACATAACAAAAATCACAAGTTCTTCAGACTGCTTCATATCTGAAGTCATTCCATTTGTTTCGACTATCACTGCCTATCTTAACAAAGAAAACGCTAATTTTGCAGTAGGTACAATGAAAGAAGAATTGAAAAACAGCTTGAATAAACGATTTGAGAATATATTTATAAAAAAACATTATACCATCGCGACTTTCTTGGATCATCGCTTCAAAGACAATTTTTTTACAAAAGACCGTGATTTTATATGCGAATACATAATTACAAATCTAAAGTCCCAGATAAAAGGAAACAATACATTTGTAGAACATTCCAGTTCCCCTGACATTTCGGATTACATTCAAGATCATGACCATACAATAAATGAAACTATAGAAATTGATAGTGATGACAACGAACCACTTGCTAAGTATGTTCGAACTTCTGAACCTGAGACTAGTCGAACATCTGGCCAAAATCTGTTTTGGGAAATCTACGAAGACTTTGCCGGAGAAGGGATGAGCTCCACAAAAACAAAAACCATTCCAACAACACCTTCTTGTGACACAAAATCATCTTCTAGAGCATCCATTTGTGAAAAAGTGAATGCTGAAATTACAGAATATAAGAAACATCCTCTTCTTGAAAGAAAAGCGAATCCCATTTTTTGGTGGCAAGAAAAATGAGAAGTTCTACCATTAATATAATATAATCAAGCTCTTATATATTTATCTGCACCAGTTGGCAGTGTTGCAAGTGACCAAATGTTTTCAGAAGCTGGAACCGTAAATTCGGCGAAAAGGAATCGGCTGAATCCAGAAACAACCGAGACACTTATTTTTTGACATGATAATTTGCCAAAACTACAGTATTCATATTAAATGCCTATTTCATGTTATATCTACCATAATTTCTTAAGATTACCTTATTTCAAATATTACTTTAAATTTAAATATAAAAAAAAATGTTTTAAGCTGCTATGGTTGTCTTTATACATCGGCCGATATAGCCGATATATACTCACATCTATCGGCCGATACCGATAATCGGCTCTCGGCCAATATAGCCGATATATCGGTATCGGTCGATCACTAGTAATATTGGCAACATGGCAAGCAGCGGTACAATTGCTGGAGAGTGCTCTCTCCAAAATAAGTGCAAAAAATGTAAAAGAAATGTGGTAGTTGGTATCAACTGTATGCAGTGTAAGTGCATCTTCCATACTAGCTGTGCAAAAAAATCAGACTACGTAAGGTTCATTAGTGATGAAAATATTCTATGCTGCGAGCATTCCAAAGAACATAACCTCGAAAGTGATGGAGATCAAGCATTCTTCGAAACCATGGAGAAAATATCGAATAATGGTAATGTTGATATCCATATTTTCAATTATGTAATAAAACAAAAAGACATAATTATCAACGAATTACGTGATAAAATTAACCTCCTGACCGACCAAATAACTCATTTAAAGTCGGTAGACATCTCGACGATCCCAACAAAACCTATCACCAAAATAACGATTCCTCAAGTGAATGAAAACAACGCATGGAAGAAAAACCTAACACCTGCACTACCGAATGGATCAACAGGCCCGGGCAACGTTGCCGGATCTTCGAAAAATACTGTAATAACAGAAAAGCAAGTTTCCAGTGCCCTTATCAAAGCAGTCTCCGAAAACAAATGTCGAGAGTACATCGAACTGGCTAGGAATGATAAGAACTCTGCTGAAATTGGAAAAGAAGAATGGAAACCAGTCCAAAGAAGGAAACCTAGAAGACAGGTTATCATTGGCAACAATAACTCAATCCATGTGAATGGTAGACAAATGAAGGGAGTTCCAAAATACATCGATCTCCATGTCTACAGAGTCGACCCCTCCATGAGTGCCGAAGACTTGAAAGAATTTGTAAGACTACATTTTCCTGAAGTGGAATGTACATCACTTCAGTCGAGATATCCTGAAAAGTACTCCTCCTTCAAGGTTAGTATACTTGGAAAAGATTTTAAGGCAGCTATGGATCCAAACGAGTGGCCTAGTGAGGCACGTATTCAACGATTTTTTCAAATTCACAACTCAACAGCCAAAATACCCTAAATACTTCTCATGGATGTGATCTGCTCTTGTTGAATATTCAAAGTATATCTCAAGTAAAATTGGACAATATTATAATTGACTATGTAAATAATGACTTAAAATTCATCTGCCTAACAGAAACTTGGTGCTGTCGTGAAAGTGTAGAAAGTTTTGTATTTCCTGGATATAACCTCTGTAATTATTACTGTAGAAATAGGTACAGGGGTGGAGGAGTTAGTATATGGTGTCAAAATGATCTGAACGTTGATCCGATCGACCTTATGTCTTACTGCGTTGAAAAAGATATAGAAATCAGTGGTGTAATTTGGGAAACAAAGTTAAAAAAAAGAGTAATAATTCTTTCATGTTATCGTTCACCATCCGGAAATTTTGAGGTATTCATACAAAATTTGAATATTATTTTGAACATGTTTTTCGACCCAAAATGTCCAATACTACTCAATGGAGACTTTAATATTAATTCTATGAATGAAAATGAGAAAAGTAACTTCTCACAACTACTCACATCATATAATCTCAGATCGACGATCGAAAGCCCAACCCGGATAAATTCAAAAACTGAATCGATTTTAGATCAAATATACACAAATCTTCCTAATATTGGAGAACGATATGTCTATGACAATAATATCTCCGACCATCGCACGGTCCTTTTCTGCACTGGGGTAAAAGAAGTGATTGAACCAGAAAAAATGTATACCGAAAAAAGAGCGCTAAATGACTTCAATGTCAACACTCTGAAAACGTCCCTTGATCGAGAAAACTGGGAACAAACAAACACAGCCACCGACTTTGAAGAAAAGTTCAATAAATTCCACGATTCTATAATGTTTCACATAAATCAAACCTGTCCTATAAAGCCTTCAGTTTTTTCCAAGGCAAATAAAAATGAATGGGTCAATGATTCTGTAAGAGAATCGAGCAAAAACTTAAGAAACCATTTTCACCTCCAAAATGATTATCCTTTATTGAAAGAACAATATAAAAATGCAAAAAAATGTCACAGTATACTCATCAATAATACCAAATCTGAGTACTATGCTAACAAATTACAGGAATCTACGAACATAAATAAAACTGCCTGGAATCTCATTTCAAAATTAGGCAAACAGAACAGTAAATTCACTAAAAATATAACTATTAAACAGGATAATGACATTATTTCTGATCCTAAGGAAATTTCTGAAATCTTCAATGATTTCTTCGTGAATGCCCCACATGAAACTATCCGCAAAATAAGGAAGCCCAATATGATAAATGAAGTCCCAACATTGACAAACAAAAGTTCAATAAATAGTATATTCATTTCCCATATATCTGAGGAACAGGTGCTATACATTATAAAACATAAATTAAAAAACAAACACTCTTGTGGCTTGGACGAAATATCAGGTTTCATAATAAAAAAAATTGCGCATCAGATTATTAAGCCTCTGACATATCTTATTAATTTATCGCTGCAAGTGGGGATATTTCCCACCAGAATGAAAGACGCGTTAGTGTCACCAATTTTAAAAAAAGGAAATCCACAAATTCTGGAAAATTATCGGCCAATAACTATCTCCCCAATATTCTCAAAAATTTTTGAATATGCGTTATTGGAACAATTATTGAGTTTTATGGAAAAAAACAACACAATTGTAAAAAATCAACATGGTTTCCGTACTGCACATTCTACTGTTACAGCTATTCAAAGCTTCTACGAAAAAATTATATGCTCCCTGGAAGCAGGCGAGGGTGCGGTTGGAGTATTCTGTGATCTCAGCCGTGCCTTCGACTGTGTCCAGCACGATATTTTATTAGATAAATTATATAGATATGGAATCCGCGGAAAATTACACGAATGGTTTTATTCCTACCTCAAAGGACGATTTCAGAGAATCAAAATAAATACTGCTGAAAACAATAAAAGAACTACTTGTTTTTCTAGTGAACTCCCAATTGAAATTGGAGTCCCGCAGGGCTCAGTGCTAGGGCCTATTTTGTTTACACTCTATGTAAATGAATTACCAATGATCCTTCCTAATGCTTTCACTTGTTTGTATGCAGATGATTCTACGTTACTGTTCACAGGTGAATCTGACATACAAATTCAAAACAAAATTGAAACTAGCCTCCAGACTCTCTCTAAGTTATCATATGATAACTCCATGTTTCTGAACGCTACTAAAACTAATTATATAACTTTTCATACTAGGCAAAACAAAAATATACCCGCAGTAGAAATTATTATAGATAATAATATTATTGAGAATGTTGAATGCTCCACATTCTTAGGCGTTGGACTAGATCAACATTTATCTTTCAAAATACACTGTAAATCTTTAGCCAATACACTGAGTACCAAATGTTTTCAACTGAGATCTCTCAGATCAATTCTAGACACATGCGGGCTCCTACTTTTCTACTTTGGGGAAATTCAGTCCAGAATGTCATATGGAATCACCATCTGGGGCAGCTCATCTGCTGCTCATGATGTTTTCATAGTGCAGAAAAGGATTGTGAGATGTTTAGCTAATGCTCCGAACCGCACCTCATGCCGGGAATTATTCAAGCATTACAAAATACTTCCACTCTGTGGACTATATATAATGGAACTTTTGTCTTATATACATAAGCGTCGCGAAACTTTCGTCAAGAATAGTTCAATTCACGATCATCATACCAGATCGAAAAACAGTTTCCACTTACCTAACGTGCATTTAACTGTATCTCAAAATTCATGCGATATATTAGGACTCAGACTATACAATGCTCTTCCCGAACACATTAAATTGTTGGATAGCCTACATAACTTTAAAAAAAGAACAAAATTACTACTCCTCGACATCTGTCCCTATAACTTAAATGAGTTTTTTGACAACATTCGATGAACTCGAATTTCGTTTGTTCACAATTGTATATATTTTTTATGTTTTTAAGTCTCATACATATATTTGTTTTACCTGACTTGTCTGATAGCTTCATAGCTCAATGGATGAAATAAAGTTGAATTGAATTGAATTGAATATATTGTCATTGATTTGATATCGAAAATTGAGATTTTTTTGGTCGGCAATTGAAGAAAATGAGTCAATACTTGCTTTTGTTTTATTTCAATAGAAAGACCCATAAAAACAGTGCAACATTGACTGCACTTTCACGCAATTTTTCGAGATATCCTGGGAGAAATGTATCCCTCAGATTGTCTGGGTGGCAATCCAAACAGCAGATCGCGTGAGAGTTTACTGGCACAGCTTATGTACCACTTTACTGGCTCTCCCAGTGTTTAACATCGATGAGGTATATCCGGACTCTTAATGAGATTAGGTTAGAAGAACAAATGTCACCAACTCACCCCAATCTCTCAGCGACGAACATCGTCAGATAGTCCCAATATGTCGTTCTGCCATTTTGCCTGATTGGAGATGTAGAGAATTTTTTTACATTCTTACGAACTATTTCAAATAGGATTTCTCTTGGAACTGAAGTTTGTTTTTTAAGAAATATACCTACTCTATGATTGAATCAAAATTTGAAATACTTAACTAGAGCATCACTTACCCCGTGCCAAAAGTAAGTGAAAATGTTTTTACTAAGGGGTCCTGGGTAATCAATGTGAATATATACATTAGTATTATGTGAAACTTTGTCACTGTACCGGGTGACATAGAATACATAATTTTTTTGCAAGCGACTTTTTATCATCCGGATGGAAACCTACTATTTTTCATATTTTGATTGATTGACTGATTATAATGATATTCTTTGAACAAAATTTCCTTAACTATTTTTTTAATGATTTCCAGCGCCCACGACTCGGCAACATTGGCGCATTTCTGCAAGGTTCAAATTGCATTGCCCATTCATCTAAGTTGATAGTATGGTATCCATTCAGAACTATCCTCATATCAGATTTCCATTTATCCAAAGAGACCAAAACTTGGCAACGGCGCATTTCCGCAAAACAAAAATAGTATTATTAGAAGATGTTGAGGGTCCATAATCGAAACGTTCAATTGTTGTTAAAATATTAGATTTCCACTACTCGGATGTGACCAACTTGGCAACAGAGCATTTCCGCAAAACAAATATGGCACTATTACAATTGGCTGAGGGCCCACAATCGCTACGTTGAATTGTTTTTTCCATATCAGATTTCCAGTAAACCAAAGTTCAGCCAAATATCGTTCCACATTGGCCTTATAACCAGGGACCCGGACCCAAATGAAATATCGGTTCCGGTTCCGGTTCGGGTTCGGGTCCAAGGGAAATTGAAAATATCGGTTCCGATTCAGTTACGGTTCTCAGAATATTATTTCGGTTCGGTTCTGACAATTTTTTTCGGTCCAAACGGTTCTTTTCGGTCCGTTTCCTATATAAGTATGGATTCAGTAATATATGCGGAAAATAGTATTTATAATAGCTATTTTTCTACTCCGATAACTATAATGGCATTTTTTTGAACTCATATAACATAGCATCGTTATTTCCCCATTCTTTCAAATTATATGTACCTATATCCAAACAAAACCGCTTCAGCAATGGAAATGGATAAGACGAGGGGGAAGTAACTCTTTCATTAGGTGTACATCATAACATTTTCATTACTTCATTAATCATTTCATATTCAACTTAAAATCGAAATCTATGTTTCTGGGGATCCGTGATATGATTTTTTTTGGTTCCAAGTTGGCAAATTTATGCCGTCTGACAATCGGTAAGTGATCGCCTCGGTGATCGCTGAGCAGACGCGGATTTTAATCAGTGATTTTCCGATGAATAGTATAACATCATTAATGGTAATTATTTTTCATTAGAGTTAATTACTGCATTAGGTGTACAAAAAATGGCTAGTTACTTCCCCCTCGGGATAAGACCAGTGACTCCAGTGCAAAGAGACAAAGAGTACACGTTTTGTGGGTACTCTTTACTTCAGTGAGTGGCAGTGACCTTAATTAATGCGCCAAAACCAAAGAGTACACCAACTAACTGTACTCTGTGGCCAAAACGCCCAAAAGATGAAGCATAAATGAGAAAAATAAAGTCTTTCCACAGAACAAGTCAGTTAAAATGGTGGATTTATGCAGCAGTCATAAGTCATAAGTTTTGAGTCATAAGGAAGAATTATCGTCAATGATTGGTTGGAATAAACGGACCAACCAATCATTGATGAATATTCTTCCTTATGACTTAAAACTTATGACTTATGACTGCTGCATAAATCCAAGGAGACTAAAATTTAACAAGGAGAGTTTAATCCTCAGAAGACAATGGGGACACTAGTAGAAGGAGTAAACCCTCCTTGTTAGTTTAGACTCTTTGGCATAAATCATTCTATTCTATTCTATTCTATTCTATTGATATCGAAAGAAATGTACCTTCTGTGACATCCACAGAACTTAAACACAAGTTTGAACTAAGTTTAAGTTCTGTGGTGACATCTCACATTTCATCAATGATTGACTTCGGATAGAACCGAAATTAACCGAAAAAACCGTTATATTTTTTAAGGGTTTCGGTTCAGTACCACGAATAAATGATCAAATTTGAAATATGGGTTCGGTTTCGGTTCCGGTCCACGAAAAAATATCGGTTCCGTTACGGTTTTCGGTTCAAAACGGTTCCGGTCCGGGTCCCTGCTTATAACCGCCGAGAAAAATAGTTTTCTGGTAGTGGTGTATCTTTGCCTCCTGAACACGAACTCGAAGTAAAACGCGGCGATCTTAAATTCTTTCAGGCATGATACTAGAAATTTATAAAATGGATCATATTCTCAGGAATAAAACCCATAGAATTAGCACAATCTACACTTGCTCTCTGTAACCATATCCAGATTATGAGGTTATGATGGAATATAAGATATGCTTCTCATATCTTCGATGATTGTTGCTGCCGAATCATGCACGCTAGAAAGAAATGAAAAAACAAAATCACGTCTTTGAATAGGAATCTCCTGTGCAAGCGCCTTAATTCAGCAGCGTCCAATTCGAAGTCGATGCTAATTTTTTTTGGCATCACAAAGGCTGTCCTCCTTATCCATATTCGTAGTTAATAGATATATGGTATAGATGTAATCATGATTTTGTAAGGTTGGTAGTAATTTCAATTTATTTTATTTGTGGGTTGTCCTGATAATTTTGGGTATCAGCGGTTCTTGTCGCCGTGAAGAATTATTACATATAACTAACTTATTCATGCCATTGAAGATGATGGATCTTTATTGATTGTTAAAATACCCGATACGAAGACCTATTGCGCAAGAACGTTTACTGTTTAAAATTCTGATTATATTGAGATATACCGCAAGTAAACAGCACTACGGCCGCCTCATACCAAATGTTACAGATTATTTTTGAAATAGTCGAGAGAAAAATGTAAACCAACATGTGGGGATAAATAAAATAGGAGAAATTTCCAGCTTGATTACAAAATGGCTAGGAAAAGACATGTATAAGAGCTACACAGGTCACTGTTTCAGGAGAAGCTCAGTAACTCTTCTGACCAATGCAGGGTGCAACATTATATCCATAAAACGTCACGGTGGCTGGAAATCTGCCTCCGTAGCGGAAGCATAATATAGAAGATAGTTTGACTAACAAATTTGAGATTTCTAACAAAATATTGAATCGTTTATCTTCTTTCAAACAAATTAAAATATCTGATAAAATTCTTCAAGAAATATCTAACGTTTCTGATCAGCAGCAACATGGAACATCTTCGGGAAATTATGTTGGAAGTAATTGTTCAAACTTTATATCAAATAGTGCATGTATTACTGTGAAATACAAACCTATTAACCTACTAACTAATAAACCTAAGTTCATATGTACTTCGTAATTCTGATAAATAAATTGACTTGAATTGAAAAAAAAATATTATTATTCCAATAAATGAAATAATTTTTTTTGATGAATAATCAATTAATAATTGATTTTGTTGAAAATAAATCCTTCAAAAAGTAATATTTTATGTTTATTTTGTGAATTATTTTGGCAGTGAAAAATATTTTTTTTCGGCAACCATCCGGGAAGTGTTCCCACTAAGCAAAGTAACATTCCTTCAATATTTCAGTAACCTTTCATGGTAATGTGTAATGTTACATCAGAGTTTTCTGCTACCTTACTGCAAAAGTTCAGCAACTAATGAAACGGACGTTCAGCAACTACTGAAACGGACGTTCAGCAATATTACAAATGGTATATGCCATTATCAATTATTCCAGCTAGGTTACTGCAACATTGCGTATAATGTACAGGAAAATTGCAAATGTGATATTAAAAATGACGTCTTATGACAATGTTGCAGCAACTACTGAAATTGATTGATGGATGTAATCTTTTATAATTAGTAATTGCGGCAAGGTTACAGCAGCATAGAAAATAAATTAGTAGAAAATAACATATTCAATATTGTTATATAGCAGCAACTTACCACCAATCTTGTCTATTCCTTTCCATAACATAACAGTAAGATTTCATAAATTACTTTTCAGTAGGTTTGTTCGCTACTGAAATATTTTTGGATTTTCACTCCTTGCTACTAATATTGATAGAAAATGAATGCAATCTTCATGGGAGACAGATCAGTTTTGATATCTTGGAAAATATCATTCAGTATTGATGTGTCCTCTATGGAAATCAGATTCATCATTTTCTAGTTTTTAGAAACAAGCAGTGAAAACCCAAAAAATCTTCTGAAATGATACCAATTGAATATAGATTCAGTATTTTCATTTGAAGCCGTTAATAATTGTTTTTTCATATGCCTATTTGAATCTTGGAGGTCAAAAAGACAAAAATTTTATAATGAAACCTTTAATTACATTATCACAAAAAACAAGTAAGTACTCATACTTATTAAAATGTCAAAATTAAAAAAAAAACATGTTTGGCCTTGGAAACAAAATAATCACTGGATTGAATGTGCAGCTCAAATATAGACAACTTGATCTACTACCTTACCCTACAAGTAACGTGTTTTTGCGAATCCAAGCCATCACATTTATTTCAAATGCATCATCTTTGATGCATGGAAATTAATTTCTTACTGCATCTGAAACCAAAATATTATGAATAAATATAATTAGTGAACTCAACAATTACGGTCTTATTTTAATAAAGAATGTACCTACAATTGAACTTGTCCTTGATTATGACACTATTTTGCTTACATATTTGCTTTATATTCAAATTGAATTTACTCAAGTTTCAAAATTTGTATAGGTTTCAATTCTCCGATTCTGAAATTGTCTTTTTTACTGGTCCAATTGCAAAACATGGCACAATGATTTGTTAAAAACGTTCAAGACAACTTCCAACACAGGACTTTTCATTCAAGCAACCAATATATTAGTGCAACTAAAATCGAAATTTAACAGTATTCCACATCATTTACAAATGTAAAAGTTCCTTTCAAATTGACACTACTACCAGATTTATTCGCAATATAAGGAGAAAAAAACATTTTCCTACTAAACGCAGAGTGAGCACACCAGACCATCCTAACCTAAAATAATAAATGATGTATCGCCTTACCTTACATGAAGATGCCTTAAATTTATTAGCATTATCCATTGTGCTGCTTCAACACTCATTGAACTCCTATTCAAAAATCAAAATTGCAGAAGAATATGTACTTCACTCAGGTACCTAAGTTAAGAACGAATAAAAGTATCCAAAACGAAACCAACGCAAAGGCACGACACACAACAACAATAAAATTTACAATAGCAAAATTGCGCGAGGCGCGTGCTTGTCTGGGATCTGGGTGTCGCTCCGTTAGGTGGCATCTCATCAAGACCGGGAAATTCAAAATTGGTTGGTTTCCTGATATATGAAATATTATTTCAAGTTTCTTTATACTTACCATTTAAAATTGTCCTAGCGTATCATTTTGTATATTTCTGCGATGATCGTTGTTGTTGTTGTTAATTCCGTCAACCGATTGTACCCCTACGCTCAACCCTCAGAAGTCTTCGAGAGACTTGTGTGAGCTAGAAGACGCAATTCTTACCTATTAACGTGTGATGCCATGCACGAGACCGGTGAATCGGTGGATCGAACCCACGACCCCACGCATGCGAGGCGAACGCACTACCAGCCGACCACCACGGCCCATGATGCAATCGAAAACTGAAAATGTATTGTGTTTTATAAACACTGTCAATATTGTTTGTAGTTAGCTTATGTATGGTTTCAAATATCATAGAATTTCAAACTCAGTGCAACATTGCGATTTGAATTTGTTCGATAGTTCCAAATGTTACTTGCAGTCACATTGTTCGTAGATAGTTTCTGTATTGTTGCATTTACAATGAACTTTCATGGATCATGTAACATTGCACTTGAAACTCAATCAATAGCTTGCTTTATAACTTACAAACAACTTGTCTATAGTTTCTTCTGTTATGTTAAAAAATTAAATATAGCATTGAGCCTTATGCAACATTATATTATCATTTTACGATGGCAAGCCATACATAATGTTGTGACAATATTTTGTAACATTACATTAGTGGGTTCACTTCCCAGACAATTTTTCTTTGGGAAAGTAGCACTTCCCGGCTTATTCCGGGAAGTACGTACTTCCCGGACTAGGCCGGGAAGTGCTCGAATTTTAATACAAATATTAATTTAAATAAGAATTAGAATGTTCTGTTCGAATTTCAATATATAATACAAATAAGACCTGAAATGTTGGAAATATTCAAATTTGGAATCGTTTCATCCGGTTAACAGATGGGTGAAAGTCGACCTCTCTTCGTCTCTTAGACTAAATGCGTCTCATTGATTTGTTATTCTACATGAATGCCGAAAAAATAGTGTACGCAACACGTCCGAAAACAGTTTTTTTGGACTCGTAGACTTCCAGGACTCGCTAACGCTCGTCCTAGAATTTGGTCTACTCGTCCAAAAAAACAGTATTTTCCGGACTTGTTACGTAAATTACTATTTTCACTTTGAAAAAAATACTTTTTTTCACGGAAAAAAGTACACATATTTACGCATCAATAGATATGCAGAAATGTCAGTTTTTTTTTGACAGTTGTACAAAAAAAATAATTTTGAATACCGTAAATACTTTAAGTGGCCTGCAAATCTAATTTGACTATTTTAGCTATTGGAAAGTATCGACAAAAAACATAAATCGGTTGTTATCATAAGCCCATTGAGTATAAGTGAAGACATACCCACATATTTACAAAATTATTAGTAAAGATTCTGCCCTACACACTGAATAATGATGTTGGATAGTTCACGATCAATGCCTTATAAGGTGAACAAGTAATTATTATTTACAACCATGTCTTTTGAAAGTAGGTATTATGAAAACTGTCAAAGAGTTTCGCCAGAAGAGCCAATTTATTGAAGAAATACCGCCCACATCCGTTATTCATTTTTTTAAATGAACTATCGCTTTCGGATATTTCTCGTACAATTTATCAGTCAACAGTGCTGTTATCTTACTTTGTATTTCCATTAACTTGGCTAAATACACTTGACCTTATCACCTAATATTCAACAATTTTCAAATCCAGTGACCTTCTAATTAGGAAATAATGAGATAATTATGGTACGGACATGAACTTCTTTGAGCCTTCTATGCTGATTATGAGAATATTCCATTAGCGTCTTGTAGATACAGTGTGTCCCACTGTGAGTAGCAACACCCTCGTACTTGATTGAAAATGAAATAATTTGAAACATATTGTGGACCTCGGTCATGTTACCTCCCGGCCGGCCAGCTCCAAGCCGCCACATTCGATTATTCCACCACGGCCAAAAATGGAGCCTGTTCTTTTTCCTAGGGAAAATTGATTGTGATTATTCGGTAGCCAACAAATAAGAATTACGATTACGGAATGGAGTATTTTTATAAATTTATAGATACATAAAAAACGATTCAGATAGAAAGCAACACTAAGTAGTGGCCATTCTCGACCGGCAATGCTTTTGGATGTAAATAAGATTATTAATACTGCAAGAATGAGTTTTTGAACGAACCAAAAAAAAAGTGCCAGCTCCAAGAATCTGAAGTAACAATTCATGTCTTATCTCTCTATAATTTTTCCACAACATTCGATCAAATTCAACCTGAAAAAGTGACCGGCCTCGGAGGGCAATTATTGTCTTGGGATGTATATAAGATAATTATTGATGCAAAAATGACTTATTCAACGACTTCAATAAAAAAGAAAACGAGAAGATCAGAAATTAAACAAAGTTGATGAGGCCACAAAAGATTTTCTTCGAAGGCAAGTTTATGATTTCTATAAACGAAACGAAGTACCTACCTTGGAATCAATCAAAAACAAATTATCTGATTATCCTGAGTATACATATAAGTCGCAGGAAACACTATGCCAAATTCTTTTAGACTGTGGTTTCAAACATAAAAAACTAAGTCAGGGAATGGCAATAATGGAATCACCCCGGCTCGTTCTGCAAAGGCAAGATTACTTGCACAAATAAAAGAACATCGGGAATCGAAGAGACATAAAGTATGTCTTGACGAGACTTGGTGCGATAGTCATGACGTGATTCGGTATGGATGGGTAGATAACTCCCAAAACTGTTGTCTCCAAGCACCATGTTCCAGAGGAAAACGTATAATTATTGTACACGCGGGTAGTGAAGACAGTTTTGTACTGAACGCGTTGCTGTTGTCAGCAAAAATGTTCAGCAGGTTATCATGAGGATATGACTGCAACTTTATTCGAAAAATTGTTCAGTGAACAATTATTACCAAATATACCACCAACTTCTGTTATTGTAATGGATAATGCGTCATACCACTCGTGTCAAAAAATAAAAATAATGACGAAAGCAACAAAAAAAGCAGACATTTTGGAATTTCTGGCTCATAAAAAATAGAATATTCCCCAAAAAGCCACGAAAGCTACGTATAATTAAAAATGAAAATTTTTAAAAAGAATATATTATAGACCGGGATCCCACGCCTATTTTCAGAAATGATTAATAACAGGCTGAATCTTCCTGAGTAGCTTCATTTTGCCGAGACGCCCAACTTTTTCCTCTACGAAAATTATCGATAGTGGTAGCTAATAAATTGCGCAGGCGTCAATCATGTCGATTTAGTGAGTGCAAAAAATTCATTAAAAACAATTATTTTTTCAGTTAAACCTCGACATAATTTGATGAAGTACTCGAAAAAACTTTTGTCCTACAAAATGGATGGTAGGACTGAAGAGTCCCCCACTCCCAACATGTCCCAATGACGTGGTCATAAAAATTCATTAATAACCAGCGGATTTTTTTACCGTTGCATGGTTAATATTTGTACAATTGAATGGTCATATTGGCCTATAAATTGAATGGTAGGTGTTCCCAGTCCTACGCTCCGAAATTGTCAATTCCATGGTAAAAAAAAATTATTAATAACAGTAGGATAATGATAACACTTGAAAGGTTAGTGTATTCTTCACCTAAATAATACAGTGTCCTACAAAAAACCGGGTATGTATCGCTAGACCTACAAAAATTATTCAAAATAACCAATTATTTTGAAATTGTGGTTTAGCTAATTTCATGTACTCTTATTCGTGAAGAAAAGTTACTTTCAATGTATTATTGTTTGTTCAATTCAAAAATATCATAATTTACGTGAAATATATATGAAATAAGTGTGAAATTTTGTTTAGCTTTCATAATTTTTATAAACATATTGAAAACAACAGTAACAAAGTAAAAACATTGAAATAATCAATCTGTCCTCTGGGGCGGCTTAAATGATATCGCATGCGCTTTAACAGATGCAGGGAAACCCGGAAAAACCTGCAACACCGCATCGTCGTCCGAAGAGCTGACATTTATAATTGAAAACTTTCAAAGAGGTCAGACGAATTGTGAAATTCAGCTCTACGGTAAAATAGGATGTATGGTATCTCCATACTCCTCAAAAAGTCTGGTCCGAAAGAGATATTTTATTATAGGGGGTTCAAGTTGCCAAGTAGTTAAAATACCGATCTATTATCCACTCTGGTCGCCGGTCGTGGGTTCGAAGCCTAGCGACTGCTTATATTTCTCTTGTGGCCGAGAAAGTGGAATAGCACGTAAAAAGTGAGAATTCGTTAATCCTCGGCTCTCACAAGTTTCGTCTTTTGAGGGCTGTCGTTCGTAAGCGAACGACATTTGGTTAACGGAAAAAACAATTTTTAACAATGAGGAAGGGAAGGGTAAGGAGTGGGAGAGCATTTTTCACCAGCTATTCAAGGAGGTATCACAAGAACAGATTTCTGAATAATGTAATTGGATGCGGGTGGCTGAAAATCAGTGAGTGACGGGACTTGTTTGAAATAAGGGGAGTTGATGGAAGGATTATTTCATGAGTATAATTTCACTTCAATTCTCATATCCTAGTAACATATATGGACAATTCGTAATAATTATTTCATTTTGTTCCTATAGATATAGTCTTTTCAAGCATTCAAATTGTCACTGTGTACATGGAAAATTGTTGAACTAGCAATCATAATGTGAATAATCATGTAATTGATAAAGACCCATTCTTTTTCAAAGAATTTGTAAAATAAAATTGATAATGGTATTGATATTCATCTATTTCTTTGAACAGTGTCTTGTCATGCTATGTAATGCAACACCCTTTGTGAAATATAATTTCTTATTCGAATGGAGGGACGAGCTACAAATTAGATTTAATGTGTTTATTTCTAAAGTAAAATCGATTTCGAATTGAAACGAAAAAATCAAATCGATTCATAATTTGCAAAACAGCAGTAATAGAATTTTTGACACCCTGAAGCTCGAAAACTGGCCATAGGAGCGATCTGTGAACTGAACAACGTAATGAGGATGGCAGGATCAAGAAAATATCATATCAAAAATGAGGATAAATGTGCCTACTTACAAAATATTTTGATAATTTTTTATTTCAGAAGGTATGATCGAAATATATGTAGGCTAGTTAAGCCCGTGGCTTACGGTCAAATAGATTGATTTTACTGCCTTGAAATGAAGTCAATTCAATTGGTTTGTTTCACCATGATCTATGAGCTTCAGATTTGGGTTAAACTAACAGTTAGCCATACAATTTTTGCGCTCACCAAATCAACATGACTTCCGCCTACGCAGTTCATTAGCTACTAATATCAAGAATTTACGTGGAATTGACAATTTCGGAGCGTAGGACTGGGAACACCTACCGTTCAATTTGTAGGACGAAATGACCATTCCATTATACAAATATTAACCAAGCAACGGTAAAAAAAATCCGGTGGTTATTAATGAATTTTAATGACCACGTCATTGGTACATGTTGGGAGTGGGGGACTCTTCAGTCCTACCTTCCATTTTGTAGGACAAAAGTTTTTTCGAGTACTTCATCAAATTATCTCGAGGTTCAACTGAAAAACTAACTGTTATTAATGAATTTTTTGCACTCACCAAATCGACATGATTGACGCCTACGCATTTTATTAGCTACCACTATCGAGAATTTTCGTAGAGGAAAAAGTTGGGCGTCTCGGGAAAATGAAGCTACTCAGGAAAATTCAGCCTGTTATTACTCATTTTTGAAAATAGGCGTGGGATCCCGGTCTATTATTGATGAACTTTGTAAACATTCTGGTCATTCACTTCTGAGGTTACCTCCGTATTATTGTATTTTCAACCCCATTGAATTGGTTTGGGCATTTATAAAAAACAAATTGAGAAAATCCAATCAATGTCCAAATCTACGCAGAGAAGTAGTAGAAAATGTTAGGACAATCTTAGGAGAGGAATATAAAGATCTTTGGACAGAATGCATTTTACATGTGAATTCAAAAGAACGTGATTATTTCCTCTTGCCATCCATTCAACCAGTAATCATCAACATGGGTGATTCGTCTGATTCGGAAGATTATGTTGATTGAGTCTTGCCACGACTTTGATGTGTATATAAGATAGCCGTACCAGCAAATAAATTATCAATGTTTCCTGATGTTTTCATTTTCTATTTTTCGGTGTGTCAGATAACGTGTCAATAAGTTTCGAGCAACGTCCCGTACCCATTCACGCGCACTCCTTCAATTCAATTCATTATAAGAACAAGACACATTATATTCGCAAATCTCTATACAGCAAGCAATACGCAAAGTTATACCCAAGTAAGAGAAAATATCTCCGCCTATGGTCGGCAAGTACGTTCAAAGAGGCGAAGTCATTAACGTGTTAATCCGGTTTTACAGCTCATTCAACTGAGATTGGATATACTATACAGTAGTAAAAGAAGGTATATTTTTTGTGTGAAACGATTGGTTTCGGTGCTTGCAATTGGAAAATAGATTAGCGTCTGACAAAAGTGTCTACAAAAAAATGAGACATTGTAACGGGTTTATTTTGCACTAGAAAACCCATCTGTTTTATTACAATAATATCATAAATTCTCTGTCATTGATATAGACTTTCCACTCTGTACGCCACTGTTTCGAAATGATAACTTGATCGTTGTCATGTACAGCTCTTTTCGAATGTTAGTACTTACTTTTGCCCTACTATTTCGAGCAGACAAGAACTAACCTTCAGCTAATGACAGTTATCAGTTGTTCTATTTTGCGGTATGACAGCGTTATTTTGTGAACATACTTTTGGTTACTATATTGCTTAGTGTTTACAAAACTGTAACATTTCTTCTATATCTCTACTCTGTGCCATTGAGGTACTTCACTTTCGAATACTTGACAGTGTTTGGGTTTTGTTCATCTCAGTTCAGTTGCCAACACTGAAACTACTGAATGAGCCAAACAAATATCAGGCATGATATTAGCCACGTTTTATTGACCACTAGAGTTTACATCTACTAGTAGAAGAAGCATAGTTCCATAAAAACGTAATTGGTTTCCAATAGAAGTCAGATAATTCTAAAATTTCCTTAATCTTTGTAAAAAGTTTGAAACTTAGTTTTCATTACTATGAATAATTATATATTCGATATGAATAATTTTCTTACATTACCAACTCTTACAGCCCAAACAGACAATGGAAGAAGGCGCGAGCAGTATTATATCCATTCGAAGATTCGATCTAGGCGGGAATGTTTCAAGTGCAATAAGAATCTCATCATATATGTGAATTCCTTGAATAATTTTCACTCAGAAAACTTGTTCAGAATATAAAAATTATTATTGAGAAGTAATTCCTAAGTCTTCACACCTCCCACTTTCAAGGAAGCTTTGAGTGAACTAGCAAATAAGCCGAAATAATATTCAGAAAATAGCAGCATAATCGAAGGTTGGGAACAAAATAGGAACTAAAAATTATTTTTTTGAAATGTATCTGGACAATTTTTCTCTATTCGTCATACATAAATCGATTAAAAACTTCTATATCAAATCCCACTGATGTTTTTGAACTTACGCTATACTTTGGGGTCATCTTCTTTTTTGGTAAGTATCTATTTGTATATTTTTTAGGATATGAATTTAAAACGGAAAGACAGAGGTGTTCAATGATTTGAGAATCAATATAAATCCACCTTCTTTATTATATAAATAAAACTCGTACAACCTATACATATTTGAACATTTTCATGTATAACTTTAATTACGTCCATAAAACTCATATTCATTTCAACTTGAGGCTGTTCACTACCAAAATCGTTTTAATGTGAGTAAAATGAAGTTTTTTGAGCTTCAAAATATAACCAAACTGAAATGTCATTAATGTCAGTTTCTGCTACGATTTAGGAATTTTCCTTTTTCAACTAATTATCTACTTTTGCTACCCTCAAATTCGATCGTAGTGAAATTAGAAAAAGTAGATATATTTGTTTAGTTCACACTATAAAGTTCATTTCGTTTTTCTCAATACTACACTGTAGTTGAATTCAAATATTAATTTCAAAAGTTATGTTCATGAAAATTTATTCCAATTATGGATTTTATCGCGATGTAGCATGTACCAGGGTCGCACATATCAAACTCGAAGATTCGAGAAGGCAGTGCGACCGAATAATGTCAGATTGACAACATCGAAAAAAAAATAGGTGCAATGTCAGATACTTTGTCACGACAAGAATTGTTCGAGATATTCGGCGATTACGCACAGTACCTTGCCGTTGTCTTTGCATAGTCACTATCTTTCCAAGAAGAACAGCCCAGGACGGCCGTCCGGAGGAGCCAGCTCCAGCACCGTTCAAAGCTACATTGTATTCGAGGTAAGCGATCCTTGTCATGCTCGTTTCTCTCTAAGTTTTTTTAAATACAGTCCATTAGCACTGCACTCGCCCTACATATGCTCCATACGAGTCGGATCTCAAAATGTGTTTATTTCGCATGTCATACTAAGCAATAATTTTCACAAGTTTATTGAAAATTTTGTCAGTATTTTCTATAGGCCATATTTGAATTCAAAACCGGTAAAGTAATCATATTACTCCATATTAAAGCTCTTTGATATTGAAAGTACCCACTCTTGTTGCTATTATTATAAGTTACAAGTCAGTATAGGTAGTCTCTCTCCCGATTGGCCAATTTAGAAGACGCGATCGCTATAAATTATTCATAGGATTTCGCCAAAAATAGTCAATATGTCTGAAAGCAAAAAGCTCAAACTCTATTTAGCTCAAAGAATGACTGAACTCATCAGGTTGGAGGAACTTAAAAAGATAGCGGATAAATCGCTTACTGATATTTCAAGTGCCGTTTTCGACACATAGATGCGATAAATGAAAATTTTCAAAGCATACACGGCAATATACTAGGTATTGTAGCCCTTCAAGATGATGGTGATATTGAAACTCATAATACCATTCTTATACAATTTGAAAATGATTTATTTAATGTACAGGCCATTTATGCTCAGTTATTTGAAGATCAAAGGGATACCACTCTGAATCTAAGCTCCACTCAAACTGCTTCATCATCAAAAATGCAAAATGTACGCTTGCCAAAAATAGAATTGCCTAAATTTGGGGGTGATCTGCGTAAGTGGCAAACGTTCATTGATATGTACGATTCACTCATTCATGACAATGACTCTTTATCAAATATTGACAAGTTCAATTACCTCATAAGCTCATTGGAAAATTCTGCATTGGCGCTCGTAAAAAGAACCCCTCTCACCGGTCAGAACTATATGGTGGCCTATAATAGATTGAAAAAGCGTTTCGACGTGAAAAGGTTGATTGCCAGCTCTCATTGGCATGCTATTGAGCAAACAAAAAAATTGAATAATACAGATGACTCTCAAGAATTGCATGCTCTCTTAGATACGTTTAATGACAACATAAATATGCTCGAGAATTTGGGATATGATGTAAAGGCTTGGGACTTCATTTTATTCACAATGTTATTTGATAGATTAGATTCTAACTCAGCTACACGCTTTGAACTTGAACATGGTTCCAAGTTGGTAAAGAATGAATATTACAAAACTCTGGTAGAGTTCGTGCAAAAACAGTGTGAAGCGATGGACACTGTTTCATTTTCGAATTCTGACCATAACAAGAAGACTTCAAAATATAGTAGTCATTCTCAAGTACATAATAATTTTAGTCCAAAAAAAAAGTCAGCTCGTCTTTATTAGTCAATTCTAACAAAACCATATGTCAGTTCTGTAACGGGGATCACATGATATATTCTTGTCCTAATTTTCTCGCGAAATCGGACGAGGAGAGATTTGCTCTGGTAAAAGAAAAGAGATGGTGTACCAATTGCCTTGGTTCGAAACACTCCGCCTCAAAATGTTCTTCTAGCGCTGTTTGTAGGAAATGTTCCTATAAACATAATACTTTGTTACATTTTGAGAAACATAGTTCGCCCGTACCCAACACCTCAAATTGTGAAAATCATGTGAGGAATATAAATAATATGAATCCTACTGCTGTTGCAGAAAGCAGTGGTAGCTCTGCCCCGTCAATAAATTTGTTCTCCTCTGGCAAAGATAATATTTTATTGTGTACAGCTATGGTCGAGGTACTGATAGCAAAGGTTCCTTTCAAAAGGTCCGCGCTGTGTTAGACAATGGAAGTCAATCCAATTTCATGTCGAGAAAGTATGCGAAACGATTAGGACTCGCCTTTTCAGAGGTCAATTTTTCAATTTCAGGCATTGGTCAAATTACTTCTCAAACATCACTCGCAGTTTCTTCAAAAATAAAACCCACCAATGCCTCTCAACCCGTTTATTCAGTGAAGTTGATAATTTTGCCAAAAATATGTGCAGACATACCCAATACAAATATTTCTGTTGAACAATATAATAAATTTTCGAATTTGAATTTAGCAGATCCCATGTTCAACATATCTCAGCCGGTGGATATATTGCTAGGTGCAGAGATCTTTGCTTCAGTACTGACTGGTGACTTCATTTCTGGCTCAGAAAGTCAACCTGCAGCCATTAATACTTCATTGGGTTGGGTACTTATGGGAAATGTCGCGGGATCTACGGAACACTCCCTTGTCAAAAATTCTCTATTAGTTTCAACAGATATGTCTTTATGTGATTCGGTCAGGCGCTTTTGGGAGCTGGAACAGATTCCCGGCGTTTCGGCTATGTCGCCTGAAGAGGTTATAGCAGAGAAACACTTCGAAAGCACATTTTCAAGATCTGAATCAGGGCGTTTCAAGGTGTTTCTGCCTTTCAAATATTCTCCCAATTTCGAAGGCTCTCGAGATATAGCACTGCGTAGATTTTTTACTCAGGAAAGACGTTTGATCCTCAATCCCACATTGTATGAACAGTATAAATCTTTTATTCAAGGTTATATTACCTCTAAATATATGGAACCAGTGCCCCCATCAGAGTTAGAAGCACCCTCCTATTATATACCCCATTTATGTATTCTGAGGCCCGATAGTTGTACAACAAAAATTCGCGTTGTCTTCGATGCCTCTACAAAATGTAATAACGGAATTTCTCTGAACGATACGCTTCTAAGAGGTCCAAAATTGCAACGCGATATAGGTGCAATTTTATTGAGGTTTCGCTTATATTCTGTGGCATTCACTTCAGACATTAAATCTATGTTCACACAAATTCTGGTAGCAGAAGAACACCAAGATTTTCAAAGAATTTTATGGCGTTTCTCAAAAAACGAGACAGTTCAAGATTTTCGACTGAAGACTGTTACTTTCGGAGTTTCTTGTTCTCCCTACCATGCTATCAGATGTTTATTACAGCTTGCCAAAGAATATAAGTCGGAATTACCTTTAGCTTCATCCATTCTCGAGTCTGATGTCTATGTAGATGATATAGTTTCTAGCTTTCCCTCAATAGAAGAGGCCTTACTGGTGCAAGCACAGTTAATTTCCATTCTGAAAAAAGCAGGTTTCGAACTCCGAAAATGGGCAAGCAATAAATCAGAGGTTCTTTCTCGTCTTCCCACTGATACATTACAATATGATCCTTTATCAATGGATTTCGATTGCGAATCTACCATAAAAATATTAGGTTTGCAGTGGATTCCATCTCAAGATACATTCTCCTATAAAGTTTCTTCATTTGAAAAACCTTGAACTAAGCGTTCGATGCTGTCCCATCTCGCAAGAATCTATGATCCTCTCGGGTTCCTTACACCCTTAACTCTTTATCTCAAAGTGCTCATACAAAAACTGTGGGCACTGGGCATGGATTAGGATAAATTACCTCCCGCGGATATCACGGAAATATGGGTACAATTTTCGTCAGAGTTCAAGATGTTAACGAAGCTCCAAGTTCCCCCCATAATATTATTAGAAAATTGCTATAACTGTGAGCTTCACGGTTTCTGTGATGCCTCAGAACGAGGTTACGCAGCTGTCACATACCTCAAATTTATTGATTCTTTCGATAACTCCAATATTGCTCTCGTTTGTGCTAGAGCGTCCCCTCTCAAAAGGATATCTATCCCTAGATTAGAGCTTTGTGCTGCCTTACTCCTCTAAGATTTAATTAATTTTGTCAAGGAATCTCTAGGAATCTCAAGGAATTATAATATCAAATTTATACACGTGGTCTGATTCTACTGTGGCATTAGCCTGGATAAAATCGTCTCCCCATAGATGGGCAACATTTGTCTCAAATAGGGTTACTATAATTCAGGAAAAAGTGGCACCGTGTCATTGGAAGTATGTCAAATCGGCAGACAATCCAGCTGATTCAGCTTCTAGGGGCTTGTCTCCCGCGGAGTTGATCAAATGTTCTCTATGGTGGGCGGGTCCGCCTTGGCTTCATCTTTCCGCTGACGAATGGCCACAATACCCTCACTTAGAAACTCCCAGTACGGATGAAGAAAAGCGTAATATCGCCTTGAATTCTTCAGTAGAAATTAATCCAATCTTAAACCTCCTTAATAAGTTCGGTTCCATTTCAAAAATACAGCGGATACTTGGATATATTTTGAGATTTTTCTGTAATTGTAAAAAATCACAAACTATCAAATCCGGAGTATTAGACATAACCGAATTACAAAATTCCTTATTGAGCCTCATCAAATGTTCTCAATTGAATTGCTTCGAGAAAGAAATTTCCTTTTTAAAATCTAATAAACCGCTATCCAAGCAGTTTAGAAAACTCACCCCTTTTATTGATCCGCAGGGGATTCTGAGGGTGGGCGGTAGACTCGTTCACTCCAATCTTTCATATGAACAGAAACACCCCATTTTGTTACCAAGTTCACATCGCCTTACAGATTTAATAATTGAAGATACGCATAAAAAATTTCTGCATCCCGGTCTCCAATCTCTCCAACATCTACTACTTCAACGATATTGGATATTGTCTCCAAAGCGTTCCATACGGAGAGTCATATCGAAGTGTTATAAATGTTTTCGAGTTAATCCCTCGTCCCCTCAACCTATTATGGGAGATTTACCAATCCCAAGGATATCACAAGTCAAACCATTTTCCCATACAGGTATCGATATGGCCGGTCCTTTCACAATAACTTTAAAGAAAATGCGTGGTGCCAAAACACATAAATCCTATATTTGCATTTTTGTTTGCATGTCAACAAAAGCGGTTCATATAGAATTAGTATCAGACCTCACTACTGAAGCATTTCTCGCGGCTTTTCGACGTTTCATAGCCCGTCGCGGCCGCTGTAATCACCTTTATTGCGACCAAGGGTCGAATTTTGTAGGTGCTTCTAATTACGTATCCTCATTGATGAAAAATGTTTCAATAGAAGAAAAACTTCAATTTCATTTCAATTGCCCAAAAGCCCCTAATTTTGGGGGACTATGGGAAGCTGGCGTGAAATCTATTAAAACTCATTTAGCACGCGTCATTGGAGACCAAATTCTCACTTTTGAGGAACTACATACAGTTTTAACACAGATCGAGGCCGTTCTAAACTCTAGGCCTCTGTGTCCCTTAAGCACCGACCCGAACGATTTGCAAGCCCTGACTCCGGGACACTTCCTAACTCTCGAACCTCTGAACGCTCTCCCAGATCCTGATTCGAGTCACATGAAGATATCTCACCTCCAAAGGTGGAAACTCCTTGTGCATTTACACGACTCGTTCTGGTATCGGTGGCATAGAGAATATTTACACACCCTCTTGCAGAGAGCAAAATGGACAGATCCCTCCACGCCAGTAAAGGTTAACACAATGGTATTACTCAAAGATGAGTCGTCTTCTCCTCTAAAGTGGCCACTTGGAAGAGTAACTGCCGTACATCCGGGCTCCGATGGTATCACTCGAGTTGTGACAGTTATTACATCGAGGGGTACTTTCAAAAGACCTGTAAGTAAAATATGTCCGCTACCCTGTGAAGATTATTTATTTTCTTTGTTGATTATGTTATAAATAAAATGTTACCATTTTAGGTGAGCGGTATGTTTAGTTCACACTATAAAGTTCATTTCGTTTTTCTCAATACTACACTGTAGTTGAATTCAAATATTAATTTCAAAAGGTATGTTCATGAAAATTTATTCCAATTATGGATTTTATCGCGATGTAGCATGTACCAGGGTCGCACATATCAAACTCGAAGATTCGAGAAGGCAGTGCGACCGAATAATGTCAGATTGACAACATCGAAAAAAAATAGGTGCAATGTCAGATACTTTGTCACGACAAGAATTGTTCGAGATATTCGGCGATTACGCACAGTACCTTGCCGTTGTCTTTGCATAGTCACTATCTTTCCAAGAAGAACAGCCCAAGACGGCCGTCCGGAGGAGCCAGCTCCAGCACCGTTCAAAGCTACATTGTATTCGAGGTAAGCGATCCTTGTCATGCTCGTTTCTCTCTAATTTTTTTTAAATACAGTCCATTAGCACTGCACTCGCCCTACAATATTCGATGTCAAAAAAACAGCTATGTCAAATTCTACTTTTACGAGTAGAACATTTCTGCCTACAATAAAACGCTCCAATTAATATTCTACGAACTTATCAAGTTCGAGGTTCTGGGTGTTCTGTCACTTGACAACTTTGACGGATGGTTGACAGTTTTCGACTTTGATGTCTGAGGCATCTGAGTGACGTTTTTCGGTTTGATATTTGATGAGAGTGACATCCTGGCAATTAACCTATTTAGAATTTTTCAATATTTAATTGGGTTTTGATCATATCATCTATGGTGGATCTTGGGTAAATCATATCTGGAGATGTCCTCATATTGTTTGCCATATTTGACGATGGATATTATCGAAGAAATCTCTGTGCGGTATCCGGATTTTTGAGGTTATAAGGTTAAAACGTGCTTATTTCTGATATATTCTGGTTTTCTTTGCACATTTACAGAATTTTAACGTACCTACGCGCTCCGACGCTAACCGACGTCCGGCGTCGTTTATCAAAAAGTATCCATTTCTGGGATAATTTAGTTTTCTTGACAATTTTATAGCTCACAAACGCCCAGCGTCGATTTTCTTAAGTGACTAATTTGTTGAAGAAATTTTTAGCGATTTTTTACTGAAAAACTTATTTCTGAAAATGGTCAATTTTCAAGATTTAATAAACCATAAAACTCTGAAACCCAACAAAATTGCTTCGGATTTGTGTTCGGAAGATAAGACTACGTAAGATACCACTTTTCAATTATTTTCTTAAAGAAGCCCGATAAACTTACTTTAACCGAAAAAAAGTGTTTCACATTGCTCCGTTATTTTATTTTCAACAATATGGAAAAGATACCGTAATCACTGAATATGTGTCCTCATGCAGGTGACGTTTTGCATCCACCGAGTATGACTGCAGTGGATTTTTCCTCCACATTCCGTCTGTAAAAGTAATTATTCATTCATAGAATTCCGTTCGAAACGTTCCTTAGAATTCCATTGTGCCTTTAAAAGTCTACCGTCAGAGGTCAATTAAGGGAATGCCAGATCAAAAAATTAAATACGAATGTTTCAATTATTGATGATGAAATTTCTTCGGTCATTGCGTGAAGTTTTTGTGAAATTATTACCTAATTGGAAATCATACCCGGAAATTGAATATTTTGTTATCGGGACTGTCATTTCTGATTACATTTCTCGTACTTGTTTTTATATCGTGTTGAATGATAACGGTTTTATGCACTTTTTTTACATTTCTTATACTGTTTATACAGTGACCGCCAAAAAGTATGTACCATATGTGAAAAAAGTTTATTGTTAGAGTATTGGAGAAACATTTCTGAGGAAAATTTTATACCAGTTAATTTTAGCCAATCAGATGCCTGCATTTTGACATGTTGCTATGACAATAACCTAATTTCTTCGGAAATTTCCCTCTGGCTTGACAGCTGTCATAAATACAGTGGCGTAAAATATTTTTGATAGATACTTATTTATAACTTAATTATAGGTACATGTTACTATCTGTTACAAATTTCAAATGTATTAGAAATTCGTTTTCCACGTCTTTTCTCCTCAATGGCGAGTAAGGTAAGGATCCGTGTTTTTTTTCCATTAAATGTCTATGCTTCATGAAATAATAATAATGCTTCGACACCATTTTGTTCTTTTCCACACAGGATTTATGGGTGAAATATGGAATAGTTTCACAAAGAATATTGTTCATGTTCTTGAATATACTTTCTTGTTCAGGTTTTAGGCCAGAATTTTTCACCGAATCAGTTAAATACTTTGCATTTTTATGATAAATTTGAATGTGCTCACATTCTGTACAAAAGGAACAAAGATTGTACGTGTTGCCATTCATTTTATTAATAAATATTTAATTATCTGTATTTTACGACAATGCAATTAATTATAAGAAACCATAGACATAAGGAACTTGTCACTGTCACTACATATAGCCAACTTTGATTAATTTATTAACTCTTAAAATTATCATTTATTTTGTATGCGTTATTATTTTTAATTCTTTTAATACTTTCCCTTGTTTCTAGTAGTATAAAATTAGGAAAAGTATAAAAACTAATATTTATTTTAGATTATTATTTAAACCTTGTTTTACTAGAGCATAGGGAAATTACAATATTTGTCGCCGATGTAATTCATTAGCGTCCGATAGAAGTCGACCTTAACTTTTTTCCCTTTCCTCTAGTACTATAGAATTATGTGATTTTGGTAGAATATATGATTCTCTATTTAATTATTTAAACCACATTTCACTAGAGCATAGGGAAGTTAAAATATTTGATATCAAATCCGCGATAGAAGTAGGTATACCTACCTACTTAAATTTTATTCCCTTTCCTCTAGTTCTATGAAATTGTGTGATATGGGTAGAATATTATATATTTTATTTAATTATTTAAACCACATTTTACTAGAGCACAGGAAACCCAAAAAAATTGGTAATAATACTATTTTCATTGCTTTTTATACAGGGTGTCCGGTAAACCTTATACAATATTTAAACTGGTGATATCCCAGGTCATCACTGTTCAGAATATCGGAATTTTACCTCAGTAAAAATCTCACTATTTTCGAGATAATGAGCATTTTTTTAATTTCTGGAAAATCACTACCTCACCTTGGATTTTTTAATGTCATGTATACAATTTGTGACGAATTCTAATATATTTGCTGCTGAAGATTACTGATGAGTGATGCTTTCAGATGTACGAGTTTTTCAGAAAACAATACAATTTTTCAAGAAATGAGGGAAAAATGACAGATTTGATTTTTACCAATTTTTTTAACAACAGTTTGACATTATTGTTTGAAAAAACATAACCAATTACCAGGTGGTATAAAACATACGATCATTATTTTTGGAAGGAGTAGAATTTCGATAATATTAGAGTGTGATGTTATTCTGAGCTAAAATCAACTCCATTAGACTTTGTCAGTAGTGTCATTTATTTTTATCCTATCAAGATGAAATGATTAAATAGTTATGAGTAATAACGAATCAACTGCTTTGAAGAATTCAATGAGATGTAATGAAGTAAATACTAATTCAACGTTTTTTTTTTAAATCAACATACACTATAAACCACAATAACGATTATTCAACATCGCACTGAATAATATTACAGAAATATTATTTTCCATCCACTCGTACGCAGAGACGACATATTTTCAAGAAGAACCTTTTCGGATAAATGAATATTTTGGAACCTTTGGTGTGAATACAATTCAAGAAAAAAATAAAATACTCAAAACACCAAAACTACGTCACAATCTTAAAATCTTAAAAGCTCACTTTTAGCTCCTGAAGATGCTAACTTTGTTGGTGAAACGCGCGTCGAGTGTGATTGTGACGTAGGTTTGGTGTTTGGGTAGTTTCCTTTTTTTCTTCAGTAAAAGTTGATTAAAACCACGCCTAATTCAATGGAAATCACTTCTTCCAAAAATAATTATAGTTTGTTTTATATCATGGTAGAGTCTGGACAAAATGAGCATTCTTTTGAATTGAAGGTCCACTTCCAATTGGTTATGTTTCTTTCAGATAATAATGTCAAACTTTTAAAAAAAAATTGATAAAACTCAAATCTGTCAGTTTACCCTCATTTCTTGAAAAATGTTTTTACATTCATCAGTAATCTTCAGCAGCAAAGATATTTGGATTCGTCCCAATTTCTATACATGGCACTCAAAAATCCAAGGATATGTAGCGATTTTCCAGAAATTCTTAAAATGCCCATTATCTCGAAAACGGTGATAATTTTACTGAGGTGAAATTCCTATATTCTGAACAGTCATGACCTGATCTATCACCAGTTTCAATATTGTACAAGGTTCACCGGACACCCTGTATATTGAAATTTTGGAAAGTTGATTGAATTTGTTTCTTTTAATCTTATGGTAACCTAGTATGCATAGATCAGTATGTTAGCTATATGGATAGTAGACCCTTTTTCTTTTTCCTCTAGTAATTCAAAATCAAGTCGTATGTATTTTTTTTAACGTAACAGGGGAAAAAGTAGAACTATAAAAATATATACAAATAAAAACAAATTATTGAAAAGGTACTTTATTTAACAATACAAATTAGGAACATTGAACTTACACGAATCAAACTTAAGTTTAATTTTTATTTTCATAATTGTAATAATTATTTGTATTGAACTCACAGCTATTATAAACAATATTACTAGGTTGTATCTGGTTGTCTGTTGGTACTGGTTAATTTCTGACGTTATTACCATTGTTTATATAGAATATAGTTAGTCAACCTTATGGGATTATAATTGGATCAAAATGGATGCGACATGTAGATGACGATAGTGAGCTCGCATCCAAGTCATGTCGTAACTTGATTGAAACCATGGGACAGCATTAAAATCAGGGTTTTTTGAAGAAACCTGCATTAAAATGACGTCAAATATTCATGTTTGTAAGTAATCACGCTAGATGACACTCGCGTTTGCGTCCAACACCAATTACACAGGCATTGACTATCTTACTTCTATATAAACAAAATTAAAAACTTTTCTAACTCCTGTGTTGTGGCCACAGAAGCAAAAGTTTCTTGATGAAAAAATTAAAGATCTTTTGTAAATAGAATGGAAAAATCCTTTAGGGGGCTGTCACATTTTGTTCGAACAGCTTGTGACTTCTGTCGTAGTTTTTTTAAATTATTCTGCTTGTTCCATTCAGTGGTATTTATTTCATTGTCATGCCGTACACACGTTATACTACTCGAGAAAATGCGCATATGCACTACATTTATGGTGAATGTGGAGGTAGTGGTACTGCAAAACGATATCTGATTGCACAATGCCGCTCAGAGAATCGCTGATTTGGGGGCTATAACCTATAACGCATTTAAAAAGGTTCTTCTTGAAAAGATGCCGTTTCTGCGTACGAGTGGATGGAAAATAACATTTTTATAATATTATTCATTGCGATGTTGAATAATCGTTATTGTGGTTTATAGTGTATGTTGATTAAAAAAACCTTGAATTAGTATTCACTTCTTTACATCTCATTGAATGCTTCTAAGCAGTTGATTCGTTATTACTCATAATTATTTAATCATTTCTTCTTGATAGGATGAAAGTAGAAGACATTACTGACAGAGTCTAATGGAGTCGATTTTAGCTCAGAATAACATCACACTCTAATATTATCGAAATTCTACTCCTTCCAACAATAATTATCGTATGTTTCATACCATGGTAGAGTCTGGACCAGATGGGCATTCTTCTGTAATGAATATTCACTTCCACTTGGTTATGTTTTTTTTCAAAAAATTATGTCAAACTTTTGTTAAAAAAATTGGTGAAACTCAAATCGGCATTTTACCCTCATTTCTTGAAAAATTATATCGTTTTCTGAAAAAATGTTTCGTACATCTGGAAGCATCACTCATCAGTAATCTTCAAAAACGAGGATATTTGAATTGGTCCAAATTTGTAGACATTGCAGTCAAAAATCCAAGATGAGGTGGTGATTTTCCAGAAATTTAGAAAATGCTTATTATCTGGAAAACGGTGTGATTTTTACTAAGGTGAAACTCTGATATTCTGAACAGTCATGACCTGGTCTATCACCAGTTTCAATATTGTACAAGGTTTACCGGACACCCTGTATAGTCTGTTTTCATCATGATGAGAAAAAAGCAATCTAGAAATCTATCCATAGCCCTCACAGGATAGTCAACGCAAGTTCATTCATTTATGATTTAATAACGACAATTCTAAAACAATATACCTACGGTTGACTTGAATCATCCCGAATACTTAATACGATGAAGGCCATATTTTCAACATCTATTGGAATATATCCACCTTAATATACCGTAAATACAACTTAGTTTTAAAGAAACGGGATTCTAGTTGAAAAAATTTATTTCTGACTATTTTTGAATCACTTGAATAATAATAATAATCGCATGTTCTAATCATGCATATGCTCAGATGATAATGATGGCAATGATAATAGACTCCCTGAGCCCTCTTCTCTTCTGCATCTCAGTATTGCCATTGTCCGTTGCAATCTGTTGGTAGAACTGCGGCACCCCCAGCAATCGGAGCAGAGTCGGATTTACACTTTTGCCGCCAGTAGGCATTTACACTATTCAAGTTTTGCAGCTCCTACCGACCACTACAATTTGATACTCCTAGCATGCTGCCGCTCATAGGCCGCGGCCTATAAGGCCTATTGACAAATCCAGGACTGAACCGGAGGCATAAAGTCATACCCATCTCTTTTACAGAAATGGCCTCAAATTATATGCCTCTGGAGGAAGGAACCTTCATCAGTCCCTATATTATAAATTCCGATAGATATGGTCATCAGAACTGTCGGGAAAGACCAAAGTTGCTGCAGCTAATATGCTTGCCGTTCCGATTCTAGTCTAGTCGTTTGGAGTGTTAAAATGGAATCAGGATGAGCTGCGACAACTCGACGTCCAGACTCGCAAAATGATGCAACTTGATAAGGAGCTTGCATCTTAAGTCGTCCTTTCTACGGTTATACTTTCCCAGACAACGGGGAGGCCGTGGACTTTTGAGTTGGGAGTGTCTGCATACCAAAATGATTCTGGATGGAGCCTGTGAAGGCAACAGGAGTTCAGGTCCCTGACCATGAAAAAGCAGGGATTGAATCATTTCTTTTTAAGGCAGCAACCCGTGCATCCGATGAACTTGGTCTCGTATTCGACGATGAATGGGCTACTCTGTCACCAAGCTGGAGCCTGTTTAACGAAAAGCTCACATCATAGCTGCGGGGACTCGAAATGGGAATTTGTAGTAGTTTGGAGTAGGTATGGGTAACGGTTACTCTGGCAAACCTCAATTGAGTCTATTTCGACGTTTTGATCAGCGACATAATAAATATGTCAAATTTACATCATGGAACTAAAGGTGCATTTAGTCAACATCATTTTAAAATTGTGCTTAAATATATGTTAAAAACGAAAGTTGAATCTGTTGAATCATATGGCACCATTTATACAACAATATTAAGTTTATGCTAAAAACATGTCACTTTGAAAATCCCAAATTTATAAGAATCTTTCTTTTACGACAAAAGTATTGTCCATAATTCACGTGTACCTAAAGTTTCATGTCATAAAATGTACCTATCATTCTTAAATGTATGCCTAAATCTAAAACTCGTGTAATATTAGGTCTCATACAAAATTATTTTCAAGGTTATGTTTATGTCAGTGCTTATGCTAAAGTTACGTTTATGTTGACTAAATGCACCTTAACTCATATACCTATACACTAACACACTCTGACACGCCCGGTGCCCTGGATTCTACTACCAGTAGGAATTCCGAATTATAAGTCGGAATACTGAATTACAAGTCGGACTTTCAAGTTACAGTTGAAAATCCGAGATACAAGTCGGAATTCCGAGTTACAAGTCGGAATTCTGATCGCAAGTCGGAATTCCGGGTTACAAGTTGGAATCTGTAAAATGAAAAAAATTGTGGCACTTCTACTTCTTCTTAACATGTCAAGCAACGAATTTTCTACACAAATTTGTAATCAATTTATCTTCAAAAACGATTAAAATAATCCTTTCGAATCCCTTTAACAAGGAATATGAGGTACAAATACTGGCCGACCCACTGTTTTCACCGATTTGTAACATATTGCACCGTAAAGACTATATTATTCAGCTATACGTATTCACTTCTTCATACGAACAGTACGAATTTTGATTAGGAAGAATCCAATTTTTTCAAAAACATACCAAGAAGATATTTATTAAGAGAGAAAATAGCGCTGTCGCTGAAATTTCGCCGAAACCATTTCATTAGCTCGAATTAATTTAAAGTTTCGGTTCCACTAAGGTTCAAGTTCACGATAGAGAGTAAAAGTGATTACTGGTGGCCTTTGATGTCACGTCTCCACTGTGGACAAGTCGTACGAGAGGTCAGACAATCATATCTTTGCGTTTCGGAATTTCGTTTTGATTGCTTTTTGATTAATTTTGGATTACATTCTATTCGAATATTGTGTGAAGGTCCAATTCTTCCCGGCGACATGTTAATGTTATTAGTTGGTAACAACAACAATAATAATTTATGATTGAAATTAAATGAAATGTTCAAATACGAGTTTATGAGTGCGAATCTTGTAAAACAAGGAAAGCTCGAAAAATGGATTAGAAATACCGGGTGACAACGATATCACTTTCGGGCTGCCATTTTTTTATTATTTCACCCTGTAAATCAAAACTTGGCAGAGTTAATATTCGAACTGAATGTAATTTGACTGATGTAACGACAAATTTCTACAACTTCCGGTTTCCCTGGAAATGACCTTAACTTTCAAAATTTAAATGGGACACCCTGTATATTGTTTGTTTTTAGGATTCTTTCAATAATTCTTCATCCGAATTCATAATTTTCCAATTGATTTTGAAATAAATTATATTTTTAAATCAAATATCAATTTTCAATCTAGAGTGCCATGACCATCCTAAAATTTCTCTACGTCGACTCTCTATTTTCAGAAAAATCTAAAAAGATTATTATCTTTGTTCGTTGCCCTAGAGAAAGGCTGAAAAGTTGTAAAATTTAATGTTTTTGTATTAATCGAAAAAACTTAAATGTAACCATATCACTTTCACAGCACTATTAAATGCATTATTTCAACACGAATCCAAGAATGTCTAACACATACTACCATCTTTCATCCCAACTTACTTTTATTTAATCTCAGGAAGAAGTCCATTTCATTTTTTAAAGAGAAACATTCTCAATTGAAAACTGAATCAATACATGACTCCTCTGGAAATGGAAAAAACCCTACGATAAAATTGAAGCTACTTTTTTGTAATATCTAACAGAAAACAACTACTTCCCCGGCAAAAGCCACGCTGGACATTGAACTACATCTGATAGATAATGAGAAAGACCCTATATAACTTGAAGAAAAAATCTGAAAGTGGAAATTTGCATTTTCATTCAGATAGTTGATTATTTATTATGTCCAGTTTCCATTGGAGATTCATATCTATAAATGAGATAAGGGAGAATGTTATTCAGAAGTATCACTCACAGAAAATCGCTCATTTCATTGACGAGTGGATTGTATTACTTTCGCTAGGCCTCCAATACATTTTGGTCGACAAAAATCTATTTCACTCTTCTAAGATCATCAGGGAGATCGGAAGAATTGGAAAACATACTCTTCAGAAGCAATTTCACACTGTAATAAGGAATTGTTGGAATATTTCTTGTGCGGTGAAACTTTGAAAATATTTTTCTGACATAAAACCTATCATGGGTATGCATATTGATTTCATTGAATATATGAACAGGATGTTCATAAAGTCAGTTGTGGAATCATCTGCGACTGAAAGTTGGAATTTAGTCGCTGTTTTCCATCGTACAAGATAACCTCTCTTGGAAGGGATTCATGTTTTAAAGAGAAACATTCTCAATTGAAATTTTGCCGAATATCGCATAGTTATTAGTCATAGTTGCCGTTGTCATGGAAAACAATTGAATTGTTTCTGGGCTAACAAACAAAGATATTCTTTTTAGATTTTTCTGTAAATAGAGAGTATAAGTATAAAAATTTTAGGATGGTCATGGCACTCTAGATTGAAAATTAAAATTTGATTTAAAAATATAATTTATGTTAAACCAATTGAAAAATTATGAATTCGGATAAAGAATGATTTAAAGAATCTTAAAAACAAAGAATATACAGGGTGTCCCATTTAAATTTCGAAAGTTAAGGTAATTTCTAAGGAAACCGGAAGTTGTAGAAATTTGTCGTTACACCAGTCAATTGACTATTAGTTCGAATAATAACTCTGCCAAGTTTCGTTATACTAGGTGAAAAATAAAAAAAATTGGAATCCCGAAAGTGATATCGTTGTCACCCGGTATATTCTAAATTGGAAAGAGTAGGCCATTGAAAAGAAACGCACTTTTTGTTGGACCGTCAACTTGATATTCGATGGCTCATCACTTGCAATGAAAGAACAAGGACCCTGCATTCTATATCAATGTGTTGAGATTTTCTCTCCCAAAATTTGAAGAGTTGTTGAAAGTGATGTTAGATAAATAGAAAAATAGGTAATTTTTGGGGCAATCACTGATTATGTTGTTTAAGGTATTTGGAATGCTAGAGCAGTTTTCTTACCAATACCAATAGGTATAAAAATAATATATTGTGTATCTAGTAGTAAAAGCAATACATTCCCGGACGACAATGTAAATTGTTGGCCGAGGCGTTAAGCCGAGGCCAACAAGCATTGAAGTCTGGGAATGTGCTTTTACTACGAGGTACACATACTATTTTTTCTGAAATCGCAATTAGCATAATCGTATCGTATCGTTTTCAATGCGGGAATAGTAATTTACGTAACAAATCCGGAAAATACTGATTTTTTGGACGAGTAGACCAAATTCTAGGACGAGCGTTATCGAGTCCTGGAAGTCTACGAGTCCAAAAAAACTGTTTTCGGACGTGTTGCGTACACTATTTTTTCGGCAATCATGTAGAATAACAAATCAATGGGACGCATTTAGTCTAAGAGTCGAAGAGAGGTCGACTTTCACCCATCCGTTAACCGGATGAAACGATTCCAAATTTGAATATTTCGAACATTTCAGTTCTTATTTGTATTATATATTGAAATTCGAGCACTTCCCGGCCTAGTCCGGGAAGTACGTACTTCCCGGACTAGGCCGGGAAGTGCTACTTTCCCAAAGAAAAAGTGTCCGGGAAGGGAACACTTCCCGGATGGTTGCCGAAAAAGTACTTTCCCGTACCGTTTAGGTCCGAAAACGGTCCTGGAAAGTTCGTTGCTTGGCAACGGACTAAAATACTAGATTAGCGTATTTTAAGGCCTGAAGTTGCTCCGAGAAAGTGGGCATTCTTGAACGATTTCAGAAAAAGTATGATAATTCTCGAAAGTAGCTAGATCAGCTGAATTTTTTTGAGAATTTTCGTCAATTTACAATCGGAGATAATTGTACTCAAAGTTGCTCCACAATAGACTTTAAAATCTTAGCAAAGCGTCATACAAATGTGATGCAAAACTCGATAACACTGCTAATGACCAAATCTGGAAAAATTCGTCCACCTAATTATCGAAATAAAAGCTCCCAAAATCGGCAATTTTTTGTTCGATGAGAGCATAAAGATGACCACGTCAAGAGCAATGGCAACAACGCGCTGCAGCTCGTAAGACACTAGAAATATATCCCGAAATAAATAGACCAGGAAATATACAGGGTGTTTCTTAAGTACGTGTAGAAAATTTAGGAGCGTATTGGTGACATTAAAATAAGAAGAAAAGTTTCCATAAACATATGTCCACATGTTATTTGTTTCTGAGATACAGAGTGTCGAAATTGAATTCTTATTTTTATTTTTTGTGAATAATTTCAAAATAATTTTTATATTTGGGTAACGTTTGGTATCTGGGGATATTTATTATTTAGTTTGTGTAAAAAATATATTCTTGATAGAGGTCACTGCGAGCAACTGTTTTCGAGTTATTGAGATTTGAAATAATCGATGCTAGTGATATTGAATGACAAGATTTTTTAATTCAAAATAAATTCAATTAGAAATTAGTTTTTTCACAATTAACATAAAATTTGATTTTGTCATTGAAAAATCATCCCAGATACCAAACTTTACTTGAATATCACAAATATTTTAGCATTTATTCACAAAAAAAATAAATATAATAATTAAACTTTGACACTCTGTATCTTAGAAACGAATAACTTGCGGACATGTGTTTATGGGAACTTTTTTTCTCATGTCGACGTAAGCAACATGTTCTTGAAGTTTCTACACGTACTGTATAAAATTGAAACTCTAGAATTGGAGAATTGGGCATCCTCTCTGCCCATATTGTTGTCAGAATATAATTATATGGAAATTTTGGAAAAGATTAGACGAGGAATTGGAATAATTTTCTGAACAAAATGGAGGATGGAAAATTTGTGATTACTTTTTTGGTTTTCGTAGATATTTTACCTCTCTTTCTAGTTTGACCCGATTCCATTTACGTCGGAATTGTTCTGCATATTTGCATAAATCAAGAACGATCATCACAGGGGGAAACCGCTGGGGAATTTTGGTGTACAAGCTTTGGGTATTAGTGGTTTAACTTGGGTATTAGTGGTTTTACTTGGGTATTGGTTTTACTTGGGTATTAGTGGGGAATTAGAGGAATTAGTTGAAAATTATAGGTATTAGTCATGAATTAGGTGTATTAGTTGACAATTATTGGGCATTAGTGGGTATCAGTCGAGAATCAGTGGTATTAGTCGAAAATTATTGGGCATTAGTCGGGAATTAGAGTTAGAGGTATTACTTCAAGTAATACATGGGTATTACGGAAATGATATCGTTGTTGAAGAAGAGCAAAAAAGGTCCTCAACCCATGATCGTGGATAGTTGAATGAAAATTGAAAAAAGGGCTTGAAAAATAAAACTTGCCAAACAAACCGAAAATTCGGATTTATATTGCTTTTATTCCTAGGGTATCAGAAAAATTACTGGGATATGTTCGGGGTATTACTCGGAAATTACTTGGGTTTTAGTGGAATATAACTTAGTATTTTTGTGAATTAGTGTACACAATTTCCTCAGCGGTTTCCTCCTTGGATCATCATAGAACATTCCATTTTCCATTTTCAACTTTTTTTTTGCAGCCATCATCACTGCGATTGCATTGCCTCTTATCAAATGACTTTCTTTAATGAATCGTCCTTCGAGAACTAAATTGGTTAACAATTCATCAGTTTTCAATCACTTTTAAGCAATCTGATCGCCGGGACTATAAAACTTACTGACAATGACACTAGCGACAGAACAGTGTTGCCTAGCGCCTCCGACACTAGATTGGATGGTTGAAATGGTGGGGAAATCGAACAGTCGGAACACCAAATTTACTTATATGGTCGACGTATGTCTAATGGGCCGCAAATAAAAAACTTTTGGCGCATACCGTACCGTTCCAAATACCTTGAATTCAAAAACATGTAATTACTCGCTAGAGAATTGCCATATGTCAAAAATATGACATGTGACATATAAGTTTAGCAGCTATATAAAGGGAAATACAGTGTGTTAAATGATGTAATATCATGAAGGGCATTGTGGAAAAACCAGCAGAGTCCATATTTGATGAAATTGCGGTAGCTTCACCACCAGTGACCCAATTTTTGATTTGTCGGAATTGGTTCTCTAGAGAAATATGACGACATTTTCTCTCAATTTCAAGCAATACATATTTTTGAAATATCACGAGAGAAATATTGCTCTTGATATTGACAGATGAAATTCCTAGTACCCATTGCAGGAGAATTCGAAAAGTCTCCTAGGAATTTACTTTTCAGGTTAAACAAACTCAAAGATTTTTTATAAAATTATTATTATTCAGGTAGGTATAGGTATGGATATTGTACAAGAGATAGTTCTGAACAATTTGGAGGCTACAATGTCTAAAGCATGACACAATTTTTTGCGAGACCAAAATTTGTCCCACAATTCAAGTGAACGACAGTTTGTGAAACACTTCAGTTTTAGGAAGGACACTTTTCATAAGTTATTGTTAGAAATCAATGATAAAAGCTGCAACCTCCCTGTCGAGTTTTCGCAATGAAAAAATAAAGTAAACCTTTAATAGCACATTCAGATGCGAAATTATTGACCGCTGTGTTTTTTCAATTAATTTTTCATTCATTATCAGTGTTTGTTTTTGGTGGCCCTCCGCCGGTTCATTATTTTGTTATAATTTTTTGCGTCCCTATTCTTTTTATTTGCATGATTTTTCAGATCTACGATAGGAAAAGTTTGCTTCACTACTTATGTATGATCCCACCAAACATACCCAGAAATGGCATTCATTTCAATGACAATACTATCCCATCCTTCTTTTGCGATATTATGAGTAGAAGTTTTCGTAAATTTCCAATTCTGTCCTGCATAATTTTCTGCAGTATGAATTCATTTTTTTGGGCGCTGCTTATGAATCTTGTTTTGACGTCTATTTCCAGGAAGTTATAACAAAACCTATCAAAAATCGTATCTTCAAACGTCAAATTCAAATGTGTGTCCCCAAAAATCCTATTTTTTAATTGGTCAAACAAAATTTTTCTATGATCGCATGCAAGACAAAACTAAGCTCCTACGAAATGACTTCCTACGGTGTTCAAAAATACCGGTTCTCTCGTTTCATTGTTTCACGTGAGAATTCAATCTAGAGAAATATTTCATGAGAGAATCAATTCAAAAATTTCAAAAATTGGGTCCCAGGTAGCAAATGTTCTACTTTCTCAGAAGGATATCAAGTGGTCAAGATCGAGCCGATTCAAGAACTCCTATCCACGTGTAAAACAAGCTAAGTCCGGGCACTATAGGAAAAGAACAATCTAAGTCTGAGAAACCAAATCAAGGGGATTATTTATGAATAGATGTTGATGAAATTCTGACTAGTGATATTTCGAGACTTCTTGGAGTATTCCAAATTTTGTTAAGAGTTCTGAAATTGAATTGGTGGGTTAATTAACCAGCATATTTTTAAAATTTAATTTTTTAATTTTTTATAACTTTCTTCTTGATGGACGAATTTCAACAAACTTTTAACAAGAACTATTTAAAAATGTGGCGATTCCAGTGGATTGGTGAGATTTTTTCTAAAAAAATAATATTAGATTTTTAACCTTGAAAAATGAGAACAGTTGGCCCAGAAAATGAAGAATTACTCAATAAATTTGGTGACCTGATGGACTTTTTGAATGTCTACCTATTGAAAAAAAAATCATTCCAATCGGTTGAAAAATTAAAGTTTGGTATGAGTGCTTCCATTTTAAATGGGTCACACTGCATAAATAAATACAACTATTTGAAAATTCTGCTGCGAGAAATTAGTAAAGATAAAATTGCTCATTTCTTCCATAAAAAAAGTCGGAAGTATGATAGTAATAATGGAACCAAATAATTAATTTTTTTAAATAATTTTTTATAGAGTGAAAAAAAAATAGTTATGGGCGTTATTGTGACAAACTGATAGGGGTTGTAAAGACAATTCAAGCAATTTTGCGTCAACCCCTATAAGTTAAATATCTTAACTGCGTAATTCCCCCACGCCTACTGGCTTGCTGTGTCATAATCGGATGATCATTCGAATTTGAATACAGAACATCTGATTTTTTAAATAATGTGATTATGCCCTTTACTTGTTTATTGTGACTATGTGACACGATGTGGCGAATCAAAGTTCACAAAAAAGTAAACACAGCAAGCCAGTGTGCGCAGGAATATAATAAACACTAGTTCGTTTCCCCACCACCTTAGAGGCAGAGCTTCCGGCGCGTTTTTTTCATAGTGGTTTGTCCTTCAGGCCTAGTTCACCTTTTAGAAGTGAAAGTTCCAGAATAATAAATTGCTTCTATGTCTAAATGAAAAATCGAACTCATTTCCAGATTAGAAGCAGTTCTAGACCATAGGTTGAAATCGATTTGCAGTGTCTTCGGAACAATTCAAATGGTGAACAGAAGGAAATGTTATATTTTGTTGGTTCCTGCGTATCGTAGGAACCATATCATACTGGATATGTGTGCACAAGTCTCTCGTGTCCTAGCACTGGACTTTCAAGTACCGTTGTGACCTAAGTTGGGCTGATGTTCTAGATTATCATTCTCGGTCTCTAAAAACTACCCATAACATAGGTTCCTTAGAATTTCTGAAAATATTTGAAACCCAAAAAAATTATGTTCTTCAATGGATTGGTGAATCTCAAGGGTTTTCAACTGACCCCTGCTCCATTAAAAAAATTGGGTGAATGACTGTCACCTTGAGGGGGGTGCAGGAGGGGTGATTTTTTTATGTCACAGAGTGTCTTTTCGAATACATAACTCGATGTTTTCCTCAAAAAATAATAACGTAGAAAATTAATGTATCCGTTACTTCAGGACCTCACTGTATAAAACATCGTAATCATGTTTCCGACTTATGGCTTTTTTTTTCTTGTCTTGAAATCAGTTTTTCTTCTTACATGCCAATTCCCATAAACGAGGAAATGAACAAAATTTCCTGTGTTTTTCTGCAAGTTTTCCAGTTTCATATAGTATGATAAGCACGAACTAGACTTATGGCTTTTTATATGACAGACTTTTACATTAATAAATTTCTATTGCACATTATTTTGTTCACGAGAAAGTTTGCCGGAAAACGAAAACAATTTTCGGGTTCCTAACGATATTAAATTTCATTCTGTTGATTGCCATAAGCGAGAAAATGCAACAGCAACCAACTATTTTTTCACAAGTTCGCGCCCCTATTTCAACCCTTTAAGCACGTGCAAATCTTATGGCTTTGGTTCTTCACTATTAAATTGTTATACCTCTTCATGTGTTAAAATGCCATAAACGAGAAAATTAAAAAAAACAATTTTTTTTCTGCAAAAGGAAATTGAATTTTCTATATGCCTAGCACACGACCGATCGCTAAATTTTCAATTTTTGGGCTCAACACTGACATAATTTCCAGTGGTTAAAATCCCAGAAGAGAGAAAATGAGTCAGGAAAATCTGTCATTATCTGACGGTCTAGTATGGACCACTCACCAAATCGCGACAGTTTTTCACTTTTTGAAGTATATCTGACATTCATCAGTATTGTCAGTCAGTGTTGTTGTTATTGGTGTCAAGCCGACGGGATAATTTCGCAGTGCAATTATCGCTCCGCAGTGCAATTACCGGGGATAATACCACAAGTGCATAGAAAATTACCGATAATTCTGAAAAAAACGTGTTTTTTTTTTTAAAACTGCACGAGTTTATTTTTTTCGTTGTTTCAAAGCATAAATTGCCCGACTCCGAAGGAGGAGGGCAATTTTTTGAATCAACGAATAAAATAACACGTTTTTTCAGAATTATCTGGTTAATTTTCAATGCACGAGTGGTATTCGGTAGGAAATTTTACACCTCACTCTTTTAGCTATGTCCGTAAGCTTCTCAGTTACTTCCGTAGCAATCGCGATATGAACACTTGTAGGTAGATGACATATTTGAAGTCTCACTTCTGACATTAAAATCGCGCGACTTCACTTGAATTGACATCTAATGCGATAATTGCACTGCCGTGACGCGAAACGCGTCACTACAGTGCAATTATCGCTGTGAGCCAGCGGTAATTGCATTCCTCTTATGGACGTTTTTACACGTGAGGGAAATTTCCGATGTAATTTTTCTATAATTGCATTCCTCTTATGACAAATCTTATATAGGAGAAAATATTCAAACAAATTGCAGTCAACAATGGTCTGATAGATAGCCTTCTGTCTAAGATGCAATATGAGAAAGCAATTCAAGAAGTTTATCCTCTTCTAAAAGACCACCAATGGTTCAAAACAATTTCTTATATCGGTGCTCAATATGTTTTCCTTGGAAAGGTTAAATATATTCAGTATTGGTACTTATCGTAAGTTAATTGGTGAGTCAGGTATACAACCGAAGCCTAATCAATTTACGATGAGTATTTGAGGGAACACATCAAATAACTTCTCCACTTGAAGAAGCTGTTGTCCAGCGAAACAATTGTCATGGTTTTATAAACCTCGTTAGTGAAAATCATTTCAGTTACAGTTTTATTATAGATATTTTCACTGATTGTAGAATTAAACTTAGAGTAATCTAAATTATTTTTGCCATCCGACACTTTCATAACAACCTTTATTTTTCAGGAATTGGATTTGGTTTCATATACGCACCCTCAATCATTACTATTGGATTTTACTTCGAGAGATGGAGGGCTTTGGCGACAGGAATAGCTGTATGTGGATCCGGCATTGGTACCTTCCTTTTTGCCCCGCTGAGCAAAATGATGATAAACCATTTGGGTTGGAGGGGAGCTCTTTTATGCGAAGCAGCTTTGTCACTCACTTGTATACTCTATGGATGTACATTCAGGTAACTATTTGAAAGAAAATCACATTTTTTGGTTTTCTGCATTGATCTATTCCGAAGGCGAAACATCTAGCTGAAATGTGTACAAGACTCAAAATATTTAAAAGACTCGAGATTGGGACTGAAAAGACTCAAAATGAAATTCGAGTGACTGAAAGACTCAAAATTGGGAATGAAATGACTGAATCCAAATTCTATTGAATGAAAGACTCAAAATTGTGACTGAAAGACTCAAAACCAGATCTCAATGATTCAAAGCCAGATTTCAGATTGGGAATGAAATGACTGAGAGCACAAATCAATCAGCGTGACTTGAACATATTTGCTGGGATGATTGGTATTCTTGCAAGAATAAAAAATCCATTTTTTCCATCAGTACGAAAAATATTTCAAGATTTTCATCATTATGAGGTCTCTCTTTTGCAAAATTTTCAACTTTGGTGATCTTCTACGGCCAATTTGAATAGTGCTGAGTATTTTATTATTGAATCCATTTATCTCAGAAATATTTATAAATAACGAAATCGGGAATATTTTATTTCCATTTTGATCTCGAAAGATTTCCATTTTCCTACAAACTCAAAAATGAGAATGACTGTAAAATTTAAATGGGAAATGAAAAATGACACATGTGCGTTAATTGATCGTATAAAAGTTGGGACAATAGTGCCTGGGTAGAAGATTACAGCTTTATCACTGGATTTAACTCCTTTCAAACGAAGTCACCATAGCAACCAAAGAGCACATTTTCAATGTAAACTACACCAAAAGGAATGTCTGGATAACTAAGAGACTACTGAAATTTGCCAAGGAAAAACAAACTCCACCTCTCCTACAGAAGTGATCCAGAAAATGAAAAAAATTAAACTAAATACAAAATATACAAAAAATTACAATAAACTGATCGAAAAAACTCAATAAGAATACTTTCAGAAGAAACTAAACAGAAAACGAACAGATAGTAAGTCATTGTAGAAAACTGTTAATGAATATGTCGGTAAAAAATCTAGCAAAACAGAAATCGAGAAAGGGAATTGAAACAAGACAAAGCACCTGGTATAGACAGAATAACTACCAGACATCTAGTATTATTATCGAGTCACATTAAAAAACCTCTAGCTCACTTAATAAAGAGAGCTTCTTTGAAGGACACTTTCCTGCAGTTTTGAAGATAGGTGTAACGAAACCACTATTGAAAGAAGGGGATAAAACTTTGATGTCTAAATATCGACCAATTACTCTAATATCAAGTATTGCGAAATTGGTAGAGAAAATAATGAAAAAAGAATGGTTAGTTTTTTAAGTAAATATAAACTCATTTCTTCCTTTAGGACGAGTGGTGTTACCTGAAAGCAATTTGATCGAGTTTAGGATTTCTGACAGAATCATCGATAGTATTGTGAACATGAGTAGTATTTATTGAGATAAAGTCACGAACCAACAAAGTAAAAAAAGTTCCGTTGTCGTCAATTCTTCAATAGTTATAGATGATGCCCAAAAGACATGACGTCTGTCAGACTGACATTCATACTAGTAGCATTGTTTATATAGAAGTAAGATAGTTAGTCAATGCCTGTGTAATTGGTGTTGGACGCAAACGCGAGTGTCATCTAGCGTGATTAGTTACAAACATGAATATATGACGTCATTTTAATGCAGGTTCCTTCAAAAAACCCCGATTTTAATGCTGTCCCATTGTTTCAATCAAGTTACGACATGACTTGGAGGCCAGATCACTGAAGTTACGACATGACTTGGATGTGAGCTCACTATCGCCATCTACATGTCGCATCCATTTTGATCCAATTATAATCCCATTAGGTTGACTAACTATCTTCTATATAAACAATGCTAGTAGCAAAATGATATTATATTCTCTGTTGTTGTTTGGATACGTGGTTGTCATGACAAAGTGGTATTACCGGCTGAGAAGGAAGGAACTGCGTATTATCGAGACCAACGTCCCTTATTGATCCTAATGTTGCAGGAAAAGAGGGTTTCATACGGAGATCGAAATTATCACGAAAATTCATTCACTTGTGGTATTACTGTCGATAATTTCACTGTCAGGCATTATTTATAACTATTGAAGAATTCATGACAATGAAACTTTTTTTACTCTGTTGGTTCGTGAAATTATCTCAATAAATACTACTCGTGCTTACAATACTATCGATAATTCTGTCAGAAATCTTGAACTCGATCAAATTGCTTTGAGGTAACACCACTCGTCTTGTCGGATTATCGATAATACCGAACTTTTGACGCTTGACTCTAGTTGGTCTGTCAAGTTCGGTGTTTTCAGATTCATATATGTGACAGTTAAACGTCAAATATAAGTAATAACGCTATGGACGCATTCAAAAACGAGCAGATCTGGAATAAATTGTATCGAATTAATCAATATTTCCTGTTGAACTTTATTAATATCTTATATCAACGTTTTCGCTAATTCCGTCTAGTTCTGCCAAATTCCAGATTGTTTATCCATCACTTTGTGAAATAGTCTAATGAAATTCCACTCGTGATTGAATTCATCTCATAACTCTGTATTTCACTTCTGAACTCAACTGAATTTTATCGAGAAAACAATTCAGTTTCGTTCAGAAAAATTCAATCACTTGTGGTATTTTTTTTTTGATGACATGGAGAAAATCTTTTATAAAGAGAAAAGGAACTTCAGACTCAAGTCTCCAGACCTGGTTTGAGACTCTGATTCACTGATTCACAGGGTTACTCACTAAAACCTCCACCTCTAGGCCAGTCAGGTTGTTGCCCCCGGTGACACTTAGGCCTTTTGGCCCATTGTATCATGCCTATGATGTGCACTGTCATAGTACCCAATCCAGTAATTTCATGCCTTGAACAAGTCCTTTACTGGGTGCGATCTGTATAGTTCTGGATCGCCAGATGGCTGCCCGAAGATTTCCTCTCTTTTGCAGTCTAGTGCCTCGCAATAGCACAGTATGTGTGCCACTGTCTCTGGATCCCTACCGCATAGTCTGCAGGTAAGGTCTCCAATGTACAGTACCATTTTGTTGAGGTGCTTCTTCTTTGGTGCATGACCAGTCAGGAGTCCCGTAATGGTTCTCAACTGGCTCCTGTTCATCAATAACAGGCCTGCCGTTCTTTTATGGTACGGTCCTTTGATGTATCCCCGTGTTTGTTTCCTGGGATGCTTTTCTAGTAAATTTTGTGACTGTTTCCAATCCAATCTCTTACAGACGCTCTTACTGTACACTTCGGTACCCCTAGTATCTGCCCTTGGTTTGAGGGATTTTCAGAACCTTCTCTTGCTTTCATCTGCTTTTTCATTTCCTGCAATTCCCCGGTGTCCTGGAACCATATAATTTTTCTTGATTCCGGTCTGCCAGCACTCCTAGTTCGTCTTTGCAGTCCCATACCAGTTTGGAAGTCACTTCCTTGTGGCACAAGGCCTCAAGTGCCGCTTGGCTGTCTGACAGGATGTTGATATGCGCGTTTACAACGTTTCCCCTGTTGTTCTCCCTTGCGCATTGGAGAATGACGTACACCTCTGCCCGAAAGATAGAGGTGCGTTTGTCCAGTGAGTAGCTGATGCCAGTACTCGGATTCCTGGAGAACACTTCTAGTCTTGGATCCATCTGTGTACCAGATTTTTCCCTGTAGAGTGTTCCTGAGCTACGAGCCGTCCCACTCAGTTATGTCTGGTGTCAGCACTCTGAATTGGTTGTTGAAGCAGTATCGTTTCGGAATGTGGTCCGTTCTCGTTCCCAGTACGTCCCCGATCACAGTTCTAACGATGCTCGTGTGTCCCATTCCAACATTCAAGTTGAGTGTGTTCTGCAGTCTAGAAACACCAAGCCTTGCCACCCATTGCACCACTAGGTGGAGAGGAGGCAGCCCCAGGAGTGTCCCCAAGGCTGCAGTTGGTGTTGATTTAATTGCCCCTGTGGATCCGAGACAGGCAAGTCTTCATACCTTGCATAGTCTTGTTATGGCTCTTCTTTGTTGTGTCTTGGGCCACCACACCAAAGAGGCCATGTGCGTCTTGGTGTTGGAGTTATCTTCAAGGCTAAGGGTTGACTAGTTCCAGCATGAATAATAAAGTAATAAAAAAGTTATTCCTAATATTTGTTCATTTTCTAGGCCCCTCAAACCAACCACAGCGAGAGAAATCCTCGAGAAAGAAAGAAAACCCGAATTGGAGATGGATCCGTCCAAACTACCTCTGGTGACCAGACAGAAAATGGAAGAGGCCATGAAAGTAATGAAGAGGGACTCCTTGGATAACCACTCATCAGTCCCGAGGTTGTTAGGGGTGAACAATAACTCGGACTACCCCAGGGTATCCGACGTGTACCACACCATTAGCATACCCAATCGAAAGAACTCCATTAAACAGAAAGGTATAGGCGAAGCCTTGAGTGTGCCTCATTTGGGAGGAGAGAGGAGGAAGTCCTGGAAGAAACCGGATCTCATAGATACTGACAAACTGAAACCAATTATATTACCTAAAAAGTTAACCTCGGGCAATAGCGAGAAAGAAGACGTGGTGAGGCCTTTGTACAGAGACGACATCTTTTTCGGTGGAAGTCTATCCAGACTTCCCCAGTACACGTCCAATACCTCTCTGGGGTACAATCTGGCGATAACCAGGCTGCCTACGCAGAATGACGTTGAGGAGGAGCAGAGACACCGTTGCAAATTATGTCCAGAGGCGCTGCGGAGGGTGTTGGCCACGATGCTGGATTTCAGCTTGTTGGAATCGCCGACTTTCCTCATTTTGGCCTTGGGAGGGTTCTTCACTATGATGGGATTCTTCGTCCCTTACATGTACTTGGTGGCTAGGGCTACTTCGAGTGGGATCGACGATTTGACGGCAGTATGGCTAGTTTCGTGTATTGGTATAGCGAACACTGTTGGAAGGATGTTTTACGGGGTGATCACCTCATTCCCTGGAATGAACGCTCTTGTTATCAACAATATAGCTTTGACGGTTGGAGGGCTGGCTACCATGCTGAGCGGTATATCGATGGCGATTGAGTATCAATTTTTCTATTGCGCCGTATTTGGACTAGCTATATGTGAGTATTATTATTGTAGATATTACTTAGTGTTGCTATTCAGCAACGTAGTATAATTAATCTAAAGCTGTCAAGTAATGAATATACTGGAGTTTTATCCCAACACCTCGACATGTGTTTCATTCACCAGAGAAAAGATTGAACTGAATTTACACACAGAATTGTCCTTATTTATACCCATTGGGTATCTCTACTGATACCTGCGTCTTGTTTGTCTTAAATTAATTTCACAATATTGCCCAATCTTTAAATAGGTAAATGTTGAATCGAATGGATATGCTAATTAAGGTGAGATTTTAGTTTCCTTCGATGTAAGTTCCTTATTTCCTAGTGTTCCAATTCCACAAACAAAAAATCGAATATTGAGGACTTTGTTTCTTCGTGAAAAAACAGATTTCCACCAATAAGACTCACATATGAATTAGAAAATAAGGAACAACTTCAATTCCTTGGTGTTTTGGTAATAAGGAGTCAATTTGGAAAGCTACAATACGATGTATATAAAAAAGAAACTAGCACTTACAGGTATATACCTGGCAGTTCACATAACTGTGGACAACACAAACGTGCTGGTTTGAATTTTTAGCACATCGTCTTTCGACTTTTCCTCTTACACAGGAGAGGGTTGACGAAGAAAAAGCGACAATTAAAGAAATTGCAGCTATTAACGGTTTCTCGAGGGGTGTTATAGATAATATTATGAGGAAGAAAAAACTCAGGTAAGAATGAACGATATGATAAAAACCAAGAAAAATATATCTTAGTTCCAAACCACCATTACACGGAGAACTTCGGAAAGATTCTTAAGAAACTAGGTATGTTGGCGATATTTAAAACAGATCAGACACTACAGAGCCTTTTGGGTAACCCGAAGGACGTAGTCGAGAATTCAGAAAAGTCTGGAATCTATAAAAATGAATGTAAGGACTGCGATGCAAAATATTATGGACAGACTAAAAGATCTATTAAGAACACTTAGCATATCTTTACTACGAAGGGACATAAAAATTAGCAGTCGCCCATCGCGTTTTGCAATAAAACCATTCCATGGACTTCAGTTCATTAGGATTAGTTAGACAACTCAACAACAACAGGCATCTAGATGCCTATGAAAGTTTAGAAATAAGTAAACATTATGAAATTATGAATTCACATTATGTTAATAATTAGCATATCGATTCAATTCAACTTTTACCTAATTAGAGAGAGAGGCAATATTATGAAATTAATTAAAGACAACCAGACGCAGGTATCTAACAGACATCAATTTTGGGACAATATTGTCTCTTACAATGTATTATCAAATTCTGATTCTGATCGGACCAGTATCTTGAATTATGGGAAGTCACCACTCCATTAGTTGTGAAGGTAGCTTCATCGCTAAACATTATTTTAGGCAAGATATTTCTATTGATTGAATAATTTCCTTGGCACCATAATGAATATTCCATTCTAACATCTTCATCGTCATTTTCCATTTTGCTTATGCATTTTGTTTGTTTCTCTTGAGACACCTCCAAATTTTCGTTGGTTTCATGTTGAGATTTGTTACTAGTTGCCTCACACTGGAATTGCCTTGGAGCTCGTTCATGATAGCATTTTCTTCAAGATCATTCACATTTCTGGTGCGCTTTGTTGCAGCAATACTTCCAGTTTTATCAAATTGCGTCTTCACTTTTGCAACTGACTGAAAAGTCACAGGTTCAATATGGATGACGTCTGTTGAATTCTGCCTCAGCCTCTCTATATGTCTTATGGTTATCACCCACCAGTCGAATTAGTTAAATTTTTTGACCAGCTGTAAAGATTCTGACCAAATTTGCTTCGATTTCACCACATTTTGCTTTTACAATGAACTGCCAAATAATATGAACTGTCTTTTATTTGTATAAACTGACAAACCATAGACGCATCGTTTATGTCTTTCTTGATGAAAATAGTAGTCGATACCTTGGAACATTGCAAAGAACTAATGGGGTGGTATTTTCGCAAAATTTGAGATGCTGGTCCAAATTGGGTATCTTTCAATATTTATTATGAACATTCTTTACGAGATATGCAGATTATATTATGTGAATTGATACACTAGATGACTCTCGATCTATTGGCGAATTGAAATTTGCCATAAACTCATTAGCATTTAGACAAGGCACTCTCAAAAAGTAGAATTTTTAATTTTTTGCACTCAAGTTGTGAAGAATCGGTATAAGTTATGGTATTGAAACATGGGATTTTGGGGTTCCAGATATTCCTGAACCGAAGGAGATATCTGTTTTTTCGTAAAAAAATAACTACTATGCTTTCGTCATTTATGGAGTCTTGTCGTAGTAGGCTGTGGAAAAGTGAAATATTAAAACAATTTATAACAGGATTTAATGCTCTCGGAGTACTACATTGAGAAAAAAAGTTTTTGAAAATTGAGCTACCCATTATGAAATAATGAATTGTCTCCACTCAAAGTAAAACACACTGTATACAGTGACCGCCAAAAAGTATGTACCATATGGGAAAAATTTTTATTATTGGAGTATTGGAAAAAATATTCTGGGGAAAAGTTTGTGCATGTCCGATAACCTAAAAATCGATTTTGACACATGTCACGTGATCGCTAGAATGGCGGCAAAATTAAAAAAATTGTAATGCAAAGGCAAAAAAGGGGTAAGATGGCAAGATATCCAAAAAAGTTATTTGAAAAAGTCACTTAGAATTCAATTTTATACACATAAACGAAGTTTTAAGAGATAATTCAAAAAAATTGAAAATAGCAATTTTTTAAAAATATTTTCCCATCTATTTAAAAATATTTTTTTTCTTATGAATAGCTTGACTATACTGAAACATTTGCATTTTAATGATAATGACAAAACATTCTCATTTTCTCCACACCAGAGGGCACTAAATTGAAAAAATGGGAATTTGTCAGAACCCTTGCTGTTACATCGGTTCGTATCTAACAGTTATATCCGAATTCCACGACCATTGTGATGACATGACACTCCAAAAACATGGTTATTTCCAGATTATAATCAAGTTCCGATGATAATCGTGCATGAGCGTTTCACTTCGCACATAAACTTGAAAATAGTGCGTCAAATTAAAGATTCTTAAAGTTTATGTGCAAAGTAAAACGCTCATACAGCATTATTATTGAAACTTGATTACAATCAGGAAACATGGTGTTTCTAGATTGCCATATCAACACAATAGTCTTGGAATTCTGATATAACTGTTAGATAAGAACCAATGTAACAGCGAGGGTTCTAGCAAAAACCAATTTTTTTAAAATTTAGTGCCCTCTGGTGTGGAGAAAATGAGAAAGTTTTGTCATTATCATCAAAATGCAAATGTTTCAGTATAGTCAAGCTATTCATAAGAAAAAAACAAATATTTTTAAATAGATGGGAAAATATTTTTAAAAAATTGCTATTTTCAATTTTTTTGAATTATCTTTTGAAACTTCGTTTATGTGTATAAAATTGAATTCTAAGTGACTTTTTCAAATAACTTTTTTTGATATCTTGCCATCTTACCCCTTTTTTGCCTTTGCATTGCAATTTTTTTCATTTTGCCGCCATTCTAGCGATCACGTGACATGTGTCAAAATCGATTTTTAGGTTATCGGACATGCACAAACTTTTCCCCAGAATATTTTTTCCAATACTACAATAATAAAAAATTTTCCCATATGGTACATACTTTTTGGCGGTCACTGTATATGAAGAAATGTAAATACCTTGTCATGAGATTTGATGGAAGATAACTTTTTCAATATATTTACTTAAACAGATTTTTGCTTATTAGGTATTGTCACGATACCTACCAAGTGTTCAGTAAAATAAATATAGACATGAAAATCTGTAAAATTATATATGAGTAACTACATATCTGATATGTTTGGTTATGAAAAATTGCTATCATCAATCTGTGTTTATTTTTTTCAGAAATGAATTTATTTATGAATTATTTGGATTAGGATTTGTTATGAAAACATGTCAAAAATATCACAATTTCATTGTTATTGTGCAAGTGGGTCAAAATGTGAAACGTGATTTCAATAAATTACGTAAATATTTTGGTATCTTTGCAAAATACTGGCAACGTTTTGATGATATGAATGAATTGAATGAAAATGTTTCCATCCTTTCGAAAGATTGAATCAATGAATGAAAATTTTCAACAATAAATAAATTTCAAGAATACTTATATTTATAGTGCCTATGTGATAATATATAATTTTTGAACATCATGCTGAACATAATTAAGAAAAATGCTGTCACCATTCCGATAATCGGTTATTGGTATTGTTGGGTATAACCGAGATAAAAGAATGTTGCTGGCTAGGGGATACCAGCTATCTGTTCGACTCAACTGGCTCTTCAAGCCCTGAATTGAATCAATAGATTTAATGAGTAAAATGAAATTATGGAAAATATTCTAACGTAAAATATCATGAACGTGTAAAACAAGTTGAATGTGAAAATAACCCATTTTGTAATACTCCGTATTTGCAAATAAGCGAAAATATTATAAGTTTATCAAATAAAATGGCTACCCTCTACTTTTTTGTAACAGCTTTTAAAAACAGGCAACTCACCAACATGAAATTTTTACTGTGGTTGTCCATCAGATCTCTCTCGTACTTGAAATCTCAATTCGCAAATTGGTTCTGGTTAGCCCTAGATAAAATTTTAGGTTATAAAACTGAACGCAATGAACGCATGAAATATCATCGCATGGAAATAGACTAGTCACACCCATAATTGATGACGAAACTATTATTCTTATTTCTGAACAAAGAAAATTGTCCTAAGGCACATACTCAGATTACACATGGCGATCTAGTTGGACACTCCATCGGCCCTAAGTTTTTATTATACTGGTTTAGGATACCCTATCAGGTGGTGGCACGAGCCACCGAATCTCTCAACAATCTTTCTCTTGAGCTGACCGAGATAATTCCACATAATCAGCAATAGTATATTACGTTACCAGTGTGGAAAGCGACCCATTTCACATGAGTGGGAGAATGTTATCGCACGAGGCGCCAGCCGAGTGCAACAATCACACGAGTGTGAAATGGAACTTTGTATGTACTTTGTATGAACTTTGAATGTAGATATGTTTCAGATAATGATAAATGATTTTGCTATTCGAAGTTCATTGTAGAAAACGCTAAAAGAGCATTGAAGATGTTAAGAAATATGTATTGGTAGCTAAAAATAAAAAAATACTCTCAAAAAACACTTTGGTACATGGGGAGACGTGAAAGTTGCTATTGTGTTTTTATTTAACTCAATCAACCAATTTCCAGGGCCGTAATTTAAAAGGGAATAATTCACCAAATTATAATAAAATAATACCGAAACATCCAGAAATATAAAATTAAATTAAATTTCTAAGTAAGTGAACGTTAATGATCCAAAAACTACAACAAAAAATATAGGTCCGTATTTAAAAATTCAAAGATGGGGGTGGCCCAAGTGAGATGACACCCTGTATAAAAGATTCATGGGCATATTCTGATCATCAAGTGCCAATAGCATATGTGGTCAGATTTTCAATATGTCTGCGAATAAAGAAGATACAGGCAAAAACATTATTTGGGATTTTTTAGTTTTTCCTGTATATCTCCAGAACAAAAAGAGCTAAATTCGATTTTTTTACATCATTGAATAGGTCTTTGAAATACGCAACTTTGCCACAATTCAACCGAGACTCTATCTATTATCGTTTACGAGATCCCAGTGTACAGAAATGAATTTGAGTAGCCCTGTATATGCTATAAAAGTTTCCAGTAATAGTGAACTTGCGACAGCATTTATTTTTTGTATTATTGATTTGTATGGCAGCCGCAGTTCCCAAATCTTCAATGTTATTCATACATAACTGGGTAAGTTATTGCTTGCGACATGCAACAGATATACCCATTGCCAAAACAACCTAAAAAAAACGTAATTAAATAAATGACTTACCTTTGTAAGTAAATTAATCTCATCGGAAGCTTTATTTATGAATTCACAAATTTCTTGTTGCATTAAAATTTTGGCTTTTTTCATCCATGTTTTATGGAATTTTAGATACTATTTTCACGGTTTTTTCTGTATGATAAGAATGATGCATATGCAAAACTGACACTTCTAAAGTTTATCTGACGTTTTCGCAATATTAAGTTCAAAGCACACTTCAATTATGCAACACATATAACTATAGATAGATACACATATCACTCTAGAGAGTTATTTCACTTTTCATCTCTAGGGTGATATTTGTCATTTTCGAAGTAACTAAATAGTGTGCTATCTGTCATTTTCGCATATTGTGGTCGTCGGAAAATACAGTTTTGCTACCCATGTATCCAAACATCAGAGCAATTTGAAATTGTTTAGTCGGAATGAGTGGAGAGATATGAACTCCGACTATTTCAAATCTGCCTGCACTGCAGCAATAATCTGAATGGAACAGATGGAATATAAGTATGGTTTCTTACACTCAGGACTGTCGTATACAGGGTACACCAACAATACATAACAGTGTCCACTGTTACAGGTCTAGATTGAGATGTAGGTATACTCTCTGCGATAATAGTTCAACTAATAATGAAAAATGGATAACATAATCCAATAATAACATGTGAAAAAAGTGGTGTAGGGATAAGTGCAAAGCACTTGTTTCCCAAAATATAGATGCGTTGTAAAATAAACAATTGTAAATGAATGGTTTGAGTAATGGGTAGTACAGGACCTTATAAAAATGTAAAATGGTAAAACGAAGAAGTATAAAAGTGTTGATTTTAAAATGTAAGATGGTATACATATAAATTGTAAAATTGTAAATTATTTAAAATATGTAAAACATGACAAATAAACGGGAAGAATTAAATTTTTTCTTTAAATTCCAAAGCGTAAAAGTGTAAAATTGTATAAACATGAACTATAGAATGTAAAAATCAGTTAAAATACCACGAGTAATCCATGAAGTTCATTAAAATTCAAATTGTAATATAATTAAAAATTAAAAATATTCCTAATCGATCAAAGTGTATATATGAAACACATAAAAAAAGAAATACACACACACACACACACCCATACGTTTTCCACTTCTGGAGCGGATCACAAGCATTTTTTGAAGACGATCTTGTTTGTTGGATCGACTGAATGAGAATGTTTTCAGTGTTTTTTATATTCAGTCAATCCAGACAAACAAATGCTGTTTTCGTCGAAAAAAAAAATGCTTTTGATCAGCTCCAGTAGTGGAAGAAGTATGTGTGAGTGAATTTTTTTCATTATGTTTCAAAATACATAACCTATACAAAAGGTATATTCGTCGGCAATTTTCCAACAGAAAACGACTACTGCCCCCTACGACCATTGAATTGAATCTGTTACTTTTGGCGAAGTTTTCTACAAGAACTGTTTTGCAGTGCTCTTTAAATACCATAGCTGAAATAATTTTTCAATTCGAATGGGAGAACATACTTTTACGTACTGGTTTCTGTTGAAGTGAAACATTCAAATATATTTCACCCTTATCAGTTTACCGAATGTTTTTTTGCTGCTTCGGTTGTTACTTGAGTTCATGATATCTGTAATTTTCCTCAATAAAACCAATTAGTACGAAGTTATATTATTCATATTGATTGATGTGTGTTTGCACCTACATTTCATCAACATGGTAGCAGAGCGTGGTTCCTCAAGAGTGGTGTAGAAGCTTTGTTGTAAACCGGAATAATAATCATAGATATTCAATGGTTTGTTTGGAACCCGTAATTTACGACTGTTGTAAAAGCATGGAATATCACGGAAATGAGAAACTGAGAGGTGCTGAAAACTGGACCACCTGGAAGTTTGCGGTGAAGAATCTACTTCGTGGAACGGAAGGAGCATACGAAGTCTGCACTGGGGAAATCGTTAAACCAAAGCTGTTAGCAGAGAATGCTTCTCCCGAAGAGGTCATGAGTCAACAGACAAATCTGAAGTTCTGGGACAAAGGAGATCGTGCAGCTTGTCAAATTATCATCAAGTCATTGGATTCGAGAGTTATGGCTCTTTTGGTGGCCTGTGAAACAGCGAAAGATATGTGGCACAAGCTACATGCAATTTTTGAGCAGCAAAGTAAACAAGATGCTCATACAGTACAAGCGGAATTCTTCAGTTTCAAAAAGAATCCAACTGTTGATATGGTCATGCATATAGCCATGAAGGCTTGATTTTACGTATGCAGCAGCTGAATGTGAAACCAGATAAGTTATCATTGGTAGTCAAACTATTGGACACATTGCCGGATGAATACGAAAGTCTTCAGCAAGCATGGTGGGCACGATCTGAGGATCAGCAAATATTTGAAACGTTAATTGGTGTGTTAACAGCTGATGAAAAACGTCGAAAGCAACGGACTGAAAATCAGGAAGAATTAGTTGCGCTCATGTCTGCAAAAGCGAATATTCGAGTAGATGATACAAAGAAATTCAATAAAATGACCACAACTGCTGGAAAGGACAAGAAGAAACAAATCAAGTTCAAATGTTATGGGTGTGACGAAAAGGGCCATTTTCGTAAAAATTGTCCAACGAATAACGAGAGCCACTCATTTTCTTCTAAAAACTGTACCGACGAGGCGTTTATTACAGAAAATATGAATGCTGAAGAGCTGATAGTAAGATGTGGATTGTTGACTCTGGTGCAACAGATCATGTGACACATCATAGAGAATGGTTTTCAACATTTGAAGAATTTACCATTCCTGTCAAAATCTATATCGGGAATAAGTCAACCATGGATGCTCTTGGAAAAGGTAGAGTCCTATTCGATGCTGAAGTCGATGGAAAGTGGACGTCGTGTCACATGGAGAACGTCTTGTTTAAGTCTTGTTCGTACCAAATGCCCGAAGAAACTTGTTTTCTGTTACTTCAGCTCTTGATGAAGGCATTTCATTCAGTTCATCCAGAAATCAATGCCTTTTTACCAAGAATGGCGTCCTGAAAGCGAGAGGAATCAGAACGAAGTTATATTATTCATATTGATTGATGTGTGTTTGCACCTACATTTCATCAACAGTTTCATGGTTCTTGCCACTCATCTCATTAGTTGTTTTCCACCAAATAGTATCAACATTGTTGTCATTAAGTAATAGTTTAGTTACTTTCGATCCTTTCTAGGTTTTCTCAGGTCCTATTTCAGACTTGTCCAACGAAATTTTGGAAATAAATCAATGCTTTGAAATGGAAAAGAAATCTGTAGTTCACAATGAGCTTATGACAAAATGCATAAGATGTCCGGAGGACTGCTCATTGCTAATATCCTATACAATAGGAAAAGTTGGATCGAAAATCCATCAGAAAACAACTACTTTCCTGGCTAATGCCACGACGAACATTGAATTACATCTGATGAAATTTCCGTGCAGAGTTCCTACAAGGTTATCTCTGCAATTGCTTGGTTGCATGGGAATGATCATAGAAACATTCGGACACCTATATATCGATTTCGGAGTGTTGCTCCTCATCAGTATAGGGTAGGTCTAGCAGTCAATAACTAATGACTGCAACGAATGAATCGACGACCATTCCCATTTAAAGACCGAAACTGAGATCGCGCCCGCACAGTGGATTAACTCCAAACTGCGAGCGCCATCCCAGCGCCGGAAGTCCAACCAAACAGTATCCGTGCTCCACGATCGTCAAGACCGTATATGAAACGGAAAAGAAATCTGTAGTTCACAATGAGCTTATGACAAAATGCATAAGATGTCCGGAGGACTGCTCATTGCTAATATCCTATACAATAGGAAAAGTTGGATCGAAAATCCATCAGAAAACAACTACTTTCCTGGCTAATGCCACGACGAACATTGAATTACATCTGATGAAATTTCCGTGCAGAGTTCCTACAAGGTTATCTCTGCAATTGCTTGGTTGCATGGGAATGATCATAGAAACATTCGGACCACCTATATATCGATTTCGGAGTGTTGCTCCTCATCAGTATAGGGTAGGTCTAGCAGTCAATAACTAATGACTGCAACGAATGAATCGACGACCATTCCCATTTAAAGACCGAAACTGAGATCGCGCCCGCACAGTGGATTAACTCCAAACTGCGAGCGCCATCCCAGCGCCGGAAGTCCAACCAAACAGTATCCGTGCTCCACGATCGTCAAGACCGTATATGAAACGGAAAAGAAATCTGTAGTTCACAATGAGCTTATGACAAAATGCATAAGATGTCCGGAGGACTGCTCATTGCTAATATCCTATACAATAGGAAAAGTTGGATCGAAAATCCATCAGAAAACAACTACTTTCCTGGCTAATGCCACGACGAACATTGAATTACATCTGATGAAATTTCCGTGCAGAGTTCCTACAAGGTTATCTCTGCAATTGCTTGGTTATGCATTTTGTCATAAGCTCATTGTGAACTACAGATTTCTTTTCCGTTTCATATACGGTCTTGACGATCGTGGAGCACGGATACTGTTTGGTTGGACTTCCGGCGCTGGGATGGCGCTCGCAGTTTGGAGTTAATCCACTGTGCGGGCGCGATCTCAGTTTCGGTCTTTAAATGGGAATGGTCGTCGATTCATTCGTTGCAGTCATTAGTTATTGACTGCTAGACCTACCCTATACTGATGAGGAGCAACACTCCGAAATCGATATATAGGTGGTCCGAATGTTTCTATGATCATTCCCATGCAACCAAGCAATTGCAGAGATAACCTTGTAGGAACTCTGCACGGAAATTTCATCAGATGTAATTCAATGTTCGTCGTGGCATTAGCCAGGAAAGTAGTTGTTTTCTGATGGATTTTCGATCCAACTTTTCCTATTGTATAGGATATTAGCAATGAGCAGTCCTCCGGACATCTTATGCATTTTGTCATAAGCTCATTGTGAACTACAGATTTCTTTTCCGTTTCATATACGGTCTTGACGATCGTGGAGCACGGATACTGTTTGGTTGGACTTCCGGCGCTGGGATGGCGCTCGCAGTTTGGAGTTAATCCACTGTGCGGGCGCGATCTCAGTTTCGGTCTTTAAATGGGAATGGTCGTCGATTCATTCGTTGCAGTCATTAGTTATTGACTGCTAGACCTACCCTATACTGATGAGGAGCAACACTCCGAAATCGATATATAGGTGGTCCGAATGTTTCTATGATCATTCCCATGCAACCAAGCAATTGCAGAGATAACCTTGTAGGAACTCTGCACGGAAATTTCATCAGATGTAATTCAATGTTCGTCGTGGCATTAGCCAGGAAAGTAGTTGTTTTCTGATGGATTTTCGATCCAACTTTTCCTATTGTATAGGATATTAGCAATGAGCAGTCCTCCGGACATCTTATGCATTTTGTCATAAGCTCATTGTGAACTACAGATTTCTTTTCCGTTTCATATACGGTCTTGACGATCGTGGAGCACGGATACTGTTTGGTTGGACTTCCGGCGCTGGGATGGCGCTCGCAGTTTGGAGTTAATCCACTGTGCGGGCGCGATCTCAGTTTCGGTCTTTAAATGGGAATGGTCGTCGATTCATTCGTTGCAGTCATTAGTTATTGACTGCTAGACCTACCCTATACTGATGAGGAGCAACACTCCGAAATCGATATATAGGTGGTCCGAATGTTTCTATGATCATTCCCATGCAACCAAGCAATTGCAGAGATAACCTTGTAGGAACTCTGCACGGAAATTTCATCAGATGTAATTCAATGTTCGTCGTGGCATTAGCCAGGAAAGTAGTTGTTTTCTGATGGATTTTCGATCCAACTTTTCCTATTGTATAGGATATTAGCAATGAGCAGTCCTCCGGACATCTTATGCATAATGCTTTGAAATGCTGACAAGAGAGGAGAATTCTTCGATACGAAGAGAGTATTTAAGTAGACTATTCGTATACAAAAATTTTCAAACAATGTAGTTATACATTTGGAACGTGTATATTCAACCAATGGCACTAGAGTGATCACTAAGAATAATTTCCCAATATATAATTTGATTTTGGACCACTATGGAGTTCAGCATGCAATGAACACCATTTATAATATCTACTGCATATCAAATCATAGTGGCAGTATTTCTAATGGACATTATAAATTGTAAACATCACTATTCACACAATTGGCACCTCTACGATGATTTCTCGTGTACTTTTCAATGTTAATTTCCTTAACACACGTGGGGCTAATGACCTTTTTCATGAATAAGTTGATGATCTGAACTCTGATGGTGTTTTCCGGGTTTTCCTTCAACTTAAACAGTGAGTCCCTGGTGATATTCAGATTTTCATTTTGAATTAATTTTATGATTTTGATTTTGTATTTGAGAATTAATAAATAGTATTTTTGACGGCTCATTATAAAATCGATTTGAATTTTCAGCTTGCTTCGCATCGCTGAGGTCGGTCGTGGTGGTGGACCTCCTGGGATTAGAGAAACTGACAAACGCCTTTGGATTGCTGCTCCTGTTCCAAGGAATAGCCGCTATAATCGGAGCTCCCTTGGCTGGCGCCTTCATGAACGCCACTGGAAACTACGATTCCTGCTTTTATTTATCGGGGGGAATGATTTTCCTCTCTGCTGTCGTATGCTACCCTCTGAACTGGGTGAACAGGTGGGAAAGGCGGCGGAACGCCGAAAGGGCCGCCAAGGCCGTTTCGGTTTAGGAAATATTTTGTTTTTGTAGAGTATACCCAAGAAGGAACCTGGTAGTGCCACAAACTTTTATTATTCGACTAATGAGATATTTTTATGTATTAACGGGCGGTAAAGTACACTTTACCGCTCGGTTTTACAGGCGTCAAGTGATACTTTAGCACCCGCGGGCCCATTATGGCCGTGAAGTTGGTAATGTTCTCAAATTTCCGATATTTACACATTTATGCAAGACCTTCGACGAAACAATCAATTCAGTTCAACAAAGAAATACTAAATACTAAATAATATAATAATAACCTACATTTTTTAGGCAATAAGCCTGAATATTAAAATTTTGTATTACCAAATGCAGTTGATGGTATATTCCCTTTTTATGAATATGATTATTTCTTATTGATTCTGCTTTACAACATCCTCACCACTATGAGAACAAATATTAATTTTAGATGTGGACTTTTGTTTCAAATGATTACCTATCGTTCCGGTACCATCGCCGGCGATATTTTTAGCGATATGTAGTTTATACATAACTATTTCAATTTACATTTTTATCTATACTTGAGAGGGTTTGTCGATGAGTTGAAAAACTCCTGACATTAAAGTGTATTTTGACTTTCACTGTTTCAAATCGATTCTTCAATATAAATAAAGTACACATTCCTCATTATTCTTGATAATTGAAGTTAAACATAACGAATGAAACGTGTAGACTATTGGTATTCAAATCAGTATATGTGATTCGCGTTTAACTACTAGTGCATAAAATTTTGTAAGTATCACGTGCTTAAAATGCGTTTATGGCTATCGCCATCTGGCCAATATTCACGCCTCAGGCCATAAACATAAACAACTATTATATAACTATCCCAGTTAACACAAAATGATCTCAGAGATGGTAGTGGGATTCACTTTCGTGTTTCAGATCACATCAGTGAATCGAAAAGTGACTTTCATTACTATCGCGAAAACATCTATTCGGTGCATCGTTGGTCATTTCGAGACATCAAATTGTGATGCCAAATGTGACTCAAAACTAGCCCAATGTGAGATTCTATTTATACGGCGAAATCAAATGCACATCAAGATCAATTAACGTTACAATGTGAAAATGAATGAACTGGTACTTATTTGAAAATGCGCTTCACTTTCTGACTCTCTTATATGTCACAAATACTTCAAATTTAGAATTCTATAATGAATTCATAGGTATGATTTTGTAGGTTTTAATTGTGGCTAACAGTAAAACTCGCCTGTTACTCGTTCAGACTCTTCGAGAGTTTCATGTATTTCGAATTCATAATGAATAGAAACATGTAAAACAGCAATAATTGTGATAAACAGATTCATTTCAGAACTTCAATTTTCAAATTCGTAATTATTATTTGCAGCATGCTAAATTCAATGTAATCTATCAAATTTTTTATACATTCATTCACATATTAAGGTATGAAATAAACAGGAAAAAGATAGTGAAATGTTTAGACATTTCAAAATTTAAACCAACCTGCTAATTGCGATTCTTTTAAAACTTCATCACTATATACCAATCAATTGTTCTGCACTCACTTTGCAAATTACATGCCGATATACCTAACACCTCCTTATGTATCCAATTCCCTGTTGAATATGGAAAATTCGAGGTTGAAACAAATTTTGCTCTGTTTCAATATGAATAGAAATACTGCATCAATTTTATTATCCAAAGCAAAAGCTAATGAATTATGGTTTATATAACATGGGATGCTAGAAAACAAATACGTGAGTTGATTCCATAATATATACTTTTGATAACCAAAGCATTAAAAGCACTAGTTAAACCTAAATCATAACAAAAACAAAATTTTGAAAAACAGAAAATACTAAAATTCAATTCCAGTTCTCTGTACAGCATTTTCTTCCCGACGGAATCAGTACCTAACCTGAAAATGCCGAATTTTTAAAACACTGAATATACCGTTTCACTTACCGTTCTTTTCTTTGAAGAGATACTAAGAAATCTTGGGTGATGTTAACAAACACACTTGAATTAACTATTGAAAGAGAGATAATCAAACAGAACACTATCACGAATGCTTATAGAATATTGATAAAATGACGCCTTGCCATCAACCCAATACCTACAAGTTCTACACCCGACTACCGAGAGTCTCGACAAACAACGCTCAATGCCGGTTATTTAGGTCACTGCTTCAGCAAAGAAAATTCATGTCAATGTGCTTCGCAATTTTCTGCACATTTTGTACCTCGAAGCGATGTTAACGAGAAGAAAATGGTGAACAATTCATAATATTTGGCATCACAAAGCGGTAACAGCAATGTATATAAGTAACTCACACTGTTACCACAATAATCAAGAAAGCGACATCGCCTAGAAGTTTGTGTTAACTGGGATTATATGCGTCTTCCACCAGAAACTTTTTGGCAGTTGTAGAAAATTCTACAGTTGTTCCAATTTTACACCTTGACTCTGGCTTCCAGTTCTCTTTCATTGTACCTGCATCGTAGTCTAAAAAGCCAAAAACCCAATAATAAAACACACCTTGATTTGTAGAGTGCTGAGTAACAAATTCAGAAAGTTTACTTTAACCAAACTGACATATGTTATAAAGTCATAATATAATTCTTCTATTTCAAACGTCTAAAAATATCCATATAATGCTTTTGTATTATGTATATTATCAGTGTCTTATGAGCTATAACACACTGCTTGTTTTTGAGTAATAAAAGAGAAACAAGAATGCTAGTTATTCATCGAATCCATTTGTAATTCCAAGAATAATTTTTTCTATCTACAATGACCACTAATTTTTATCCAACACATGTTTGTATTTCTGTAGCTACTAAAACAGGGCGTTATTTGAAAAAAATTGTTGATGAGGGTTGGTCGATGACGAAATGTCGCATAGTGAAACTGATATCACAGGACAACTTATGAAAAGCTTCTGTAAAAAATCATTTTTATTCTTGTTTCATTTCTGACGATAACACCACAAACCAATAAAATGAGAACTCGAAAAATTCAGTTTGGGAGCGGTGGCAGCCTCAGTAGTACTTCCAACACAGCGGTTGGGGTTGTTCTCATTGCGCCCGTTATTACCAAACAGGCCAACCTCTGGACCTTGCCGATTCCTCGGCCTATTGTGCTGCTCTGTGCGCCTGGTCACCACACGGCTGACCCATAATGGATCTTTGGTCTTACGACTGCAGTGTACAGCCAACGGATGATCTCTGGGTTGGTACCACAGTTGTCTCCAACGACTCTCCTGAGTTGCCATAAGACTGCTACCGACTTTTGAATGATTCATGAAAGTTCTGAGCCCTGGACCACCCCCAGGTATTTGACCTGCTGGACTAGATCCAGCTCTCGGCCAAACATGATAGGTGGCCTGAATCCGTATTTTTTCCTTCGTTTGGTGAACAGGATCATCTCTGTTTTTGGCAAATTCACTGAGAGACCTGATTCACCGCACCATCTTTCAATTATTTTACAGGCTACCTGCATACTGTCGCAGACGACTCACATGAATCGTCCGCTAATTAGGACAACCCTATTGTCCGCATATGCCTGGTACTCGAATCCTTCATTTGTGAGTTCATCCAGGAGTTCATCCATGACTGAGCACCATAGATGGGGAGAGAGGCAGCTTCCCTGACGGCAACCAAGTCCCACCTCGGATTCCAGTCTGATATCCCCCGGGGATACCTCGACCTTCCTCTTAGTAAGGGACGATACAACCCAGCTGACTATCGTGTGAGGCGTCCCTCTGGTCATCGTCCATAGATATTGGACGATGCTCTGGTCATTAGTGCTGCCTCTATAGTCGCTGTCTTTGCCTTGTCGAATGCGCCTTCCACATCGAAAAACACTTAATGTCATTTCGATCCTTCGCACTACAGTGTAGAGGGCCGATTCAGTCGATCTTCCCCTTCTGTATGCATGCTGATTTCTGTGGAATAGACTCACCCTTAGGGGCCCCTCCATCAGGAATCTGTCCACCACCTTTTCCAGCGTTTTAAGCGGGAACTGTGTTAGGCTGATGGGTCTGAAGGATTTTGCTATTGTGTATTATTTTTTTTGTTGAATAACAATGTCACTGCGGCTCTATAAATTATAGACCCGTAGTCACGTTGTTGAGTAAAGTTTTCAAGCAGTTGTGTTATCAGTTTGTGGCACTGCAAGGTACCTTGGCTTTATGTCGAAGAAACGGGTTTTAACTTTCTATAAGCTTTTTCAATAAGCAAAGTATTATTTATATGTTTTAATTTTTAATAAAATAATAGTTTTTAGCGTAGAGCCTGACCAAATGACTAAGTCTCTAGAACTTTTAAATAATCACTAACAATTTATACAGCGCGGCCGTAAATAGTCCTACCACCCAGCTGACTTTGTACATTGGTAAATACATTTGCTGAAAATAAAAGGGCGAAAAATTATACATTTGTCAAAGTTCTAGTTTCTGAAAAAATTTTGGAATGAATACCATAATTATTTCAAACCAATGGAGCCTAAACTTTCCTAATATTTACGATTTACGACTATTTTTGATCGCTCTGTATGATCTGCAGTACAGTTATAAGTTGAGCGATTTTTTAAAATCTGTTTTGTATCTACTATTATGTACTTTACCATGGATGTGAAGGGTTTTTCAAATGGTAACCTGAGATTTTCTAGTTAATTTATAGCCAATATCATCCAAAAAACCAGAACTCATTTTGAATGAAAGTGGTTTTGTGGGTATTGTTGAATTATTGCTACCATGTGGTCAGTCATAAGCAGTAATTATCTTTTGTAATTTTACTGTTCAGATTGAACTTGCTCATATGATTTTGATGTTTTCAATTCAATTTTCATCTTGTAAAAGAAAATTTACAGCAGTTTATACTTAATATTAACTTCACTTCTTTAGAGTTAATCTGAAAAGCTAGTAACGATACTGTACAATGTGTTCGTTTCCTTAAATTTACTTATCCAAAAATTCAAAACGTTTTTTTTATCTTTTGTCTCGGAAATACTTAATTTTCTTCCATTCTTCCATTTCTATACAGAATTGAGTAAAAGTTTTTGTCAATAACGTATACTCTATAATAAGTCATGTTAATATGTTTCAAATCAAAATTTGAGAACAATGAGGTCATTCGAAAACCAACTGTCTAAATTCCTCTTGAATATTGTGGAACCAGATTTCACTTTGCCATTTTGAAGTTATAGGGTGCCAAATTCAATTCAACTATCACTGAATACTTTCATTCATTATGTCTGGTTACGTAATTCTAATGTAGAAGAAGAGGGCATTTGCATCTACACCATAATATTGTTTATTTATTTTGCTATACAGTGTCTCCTGTTTTTTGTAAACATCTTTACGTTGCAGTAATCTACGTTAATTTCTGCATGCTTTGAATGTTGATGAGCTAACGCAATGTATTTGAAGAGTATTAGACTCGTTTATAGTTCAAATTCGCCATCAGCGTGTTTTCAAAAACATTATTTCTCAAAATGTGAAAATTATTTCTGAAAATATGGAAGAAATGATAACTTCTGCAAATATATCTTAACAATCTCCCAGATCTCTGAGCTTTGTGCTCAGATGTCTGTCTTTTCATTGTTTGATTCGTTTAAAAAAAGGGACACACTGTATATTTTTCATGTCAAAGTTGTCTTGAGTTAATTTTTGTGTAATTATTTGAATATAGTTATAGTTACAGATTTATTTTGAAAATGTAATAAAGCTTCTTCGGGTCGGCGATTTGCCTGATTATTCAACAAAAGTCAAGGTTTCCGCTTTCTATTTAAACGCTACAATCACATTTGTGTTTGAAAATATCTTGATTGTTCTAATAGGAGCTTCATTTATGAAAAAAAAAAAATTAAAGTTTTCAACTGCAACTTATGAGTCATCAGACTTGGGAAAGCGAAAAATGTTGAACTGATTTCGTATTATGGGTATTCATTTGTAGTATTGTGTTCCTATTATCATATTTGCTAGAAGCTTTACTACATTTCTAGGATCAATTTGTGGAATAATTCATAGTGGGTGCCTTAACAGAGTAATTGTTTTTACAAATTTTTTATTTTATCACGCATTAGCAACAATGTGATTCGGGTAAAAATATATTTTTATAATTAAGCCATTGAAAGAAAACACATTTTTATTACAGAAAGTGGTCCAAAGAAAGATGGTGGCACAGAGAAACAAAAAGAAAAATGAAAAATATAATATTTCCTAGTGTACTTAGAACTAATGTTTCATTTATTTGACTTCACAAATCTGCTGTGGCCCATTTTCTAATTTGGTGCTGCTTTTCCTTGCCAATAACTGAAAATAATGCCTGAAATCTAATGTTTTGATTTTTGATTGGGTTTAGTCTAATTATTGCTTAATTTTTATATAATATTAGTTGAGTCTTCAAAAACAGGGTTTTATAATGATTGACTTGAGAAAAATGGAGCTCAAGATAAGACTGATTTTATATATTCTGAGTTAAGTGTAAATATATAACGAATTCATAAGTAATAAAATATGTTTGGAAAATTTGTTGTATTTCATTTGCCAGAAAGACTGTTTTTGATTGTTATTTTTGTCAACCTGTTGCACCCCTACGCGCAATCCTCAGAAGTCTTCGAGAGACTTTTGTGCGAGCTAGGGAAAACGCAGCCCTTAACTTTTAACGTGTGATGCCATACACGAGACCGGTGACCGTGCTGGGAATCGAACCCACGACCCCACGCTTGAGAGACGCTTAGAAGCGAACGCTTAAGTAGATGTACAACCTATGTTTCAAAACACGCATGCGCAGTAGCGACTTCTCAGCGTCGCTGGGTTCACCGCGTGACGTTGGGTGTTGCCGGATTTAAAATTAAGGAGTAGAGTTACGGAGGGTGGGACGTTGCCGGTTTCAAAAATTATGGAAGAAAAAAGATATACACGGTGTAGCAACGTAACATGACAGAAAAAACAGTTTGTCAAAATTCGAATTATATACAGGGTGTTTCAAAATACATTGGAAAAATTAATCATCACATCATTGGAGCATCGCATCATTGGGGCATGCAGGGATTCAGAAGATTTCGTTTTACGTATACAGGGTGTGTCAAAATACAAGAAAAAAAAATACAGGGTGCCTCATAAACGTGCATCGTGATGGGGTTTGTCATTTAAGAAAAAAATATATACCAGGTGTACCAACGTGCCAGTTGAGACAAAAAATATATACAGGGTGTCTCATAAACGAGCATCGTGACGGGGTCCATCATTTTTAAGGTGTGATACCAATTCGTTTTCAAGGAATACATCAGAGCCATCTGTCGTTCAATATATACATTAATGATATTTTGGATCTGTACGAATCATAAAAAAATAAGCACTTCCGGTTTCAAAAAATTAAGATAGAAGAAAATTAATAGTAAATTCGGATTACCCACATCGAGAAGAGTCAAAATCTGCAATAAAATGGCTACTTCCGGTCCAAACCGGAAATGGCACTTCCAATCGTCCGATTTTGATGATTTTGGCATCAATAGATTCGTTTGGATGTCAAGAAACATTTTTAAGCATTTTCCGAGGTCAAAAGGGCATAGGAGGCTATCTTCGTTATTAGTAAAGTTACAGAAACGTGCGGGTACTCTAAGAAGACAACTTTCATGGGAGATCAAAAAAATAATAGAATTTGCGTACGTCAACTGCCATAAGGGCCGTAAACCGCACATATTAATGCGTTATGTACTTATTGCTTAAATCTTAGAAGCTGATTCGTAAGTTTAGTATAATGGGTGTACCAACTCGACATTTAAGAGAAAAAAACATGGCAGCTCTCAAATTTGGTATACCGGATGTCTCAAAATACATCGATTAAGAGAAAAAAACATGGCAGCTGTCAAATTTGGTATACCGGGTGTCTCAAAATACATCGATTAAGAGAAAAAAAAACATGGCTGATGCCATACAGGGTGTACCATCATAGTATTTAAGAGAAAAAAACATGGCTGCTGCCATACAGGGTGTACCAACTTGGCATTTAAGAGAAAAAAACATGGCGGCTGTCAAATTTGGTATACCGGGTGAACCAACTAGGCATTTTAGAGAAAAAAACATGGCTGCTTCCATACAGGGTGTACCATTATAGTATTTGAGAGAAAAAAACATGGCTGCTGCCATACAGGAGGTACCAACTTGGCATTTAAGAGAAAAAAACATGGCAGCTGTCAAATTTCGTATACCGGATGTTTCAAAATACATCGATTAAGAGAAAAAACATGGCGGCTGTCAAATGACATGAGACAGAGAAATAAAAACATGACAGCTGTCAAATTTGGTATACAGGATGCCTCAAAATACATCGATTAAGAGAAAAAAAAAACATGGTGGCTGGTTGTCAACGTATATACCGGGTGTCCCACAACGTTTGAGAGAAAAATCATGGTGAATCATTAAGAGAAAAAACATAGCTGCATGAGTGATGGAAGAACGCTTCAATGGGCATATGGAGATTCGAAACAATACTTGCCCATGCAGAGATTGAATTACATCCGACATCTAAATGTGTAATAAGAGGACGTTTAGACCGTTCATTTGGGAAAAAACATAGCAGAGTCTGATTGATCAAAGCTCATTATAGTTGTACAGGGACGTCTCACAAATTTTTCCATTTGGGTGGAAAATATATATACAGGGTGATTCAAAATCCTCAGTCTTAAATGTTAAATGGGAAAATGGATTGACGAAAAACTTACCATTGCGGAAAAACATATACCGAGTGTTTCGAAAAAATATTACTGGAAATAGAAAAAGATGCGTAGTCGTTTAGAGTGAAAAAAAACATGCCCGCCATTTGACGTCATCATAAAGGCATTATTTTTGGATAGTATGTTAGTGCCATTGGGTAGTTGAAGTAATCACCAATAGAATGGTATCTGAAGAGTACAGACAGAAGGTTCAGGATTCTTTCGTTCCAAAAAACAACTAAAATAACAAACGCTGAAATGTTTAAAAAATTTGACGAATTCCGCAGTTTTCACGTTCCAAAAAATGATTAAAATTACAAGCGTTGAAAATTTACTTTTACATGTATTTCTTATGGAGATTTGACATTTCAGAATCGTTCAAAATTATCGTTTTCGCGTCCCAAATAACAAGTAAAATTAGAAGCGTTAAAACACTTTAAAAATGCAACAAAAATAGACGTTTTCGCGTCCCAAAAAACGAGTAAAATTAGAAGCGTTAAAGCACGTAAAAATGCAACGAAAATAGACTTTTTCGCGTCCCAAAAAACGATTAAAAATAGAAGCGTTAAAACACGTAAAAAATGCAACGAAAACATGTGTTTTCATGTTCGAAAAAACATAAAATTTCGAACGCCGAATTACATAGAATATGTAACGAAAACATGCGTTTTCGTGTTCTAAAAAAATGATTAAAATTACAAGCGTTAAAAATTTACTTATACATGTATTTTTTATGGAGATTTGACATTTCGAAATCGTACAAAATTATCGTTTTCGCGTTCCAAAAAACAAGACAAATTAGAAGTGTTAAAACACGTAAAAAATGCAACGAAAATAGATGTTTTCGCTTCCCATAAAAACGAGTAAAATTAGAAACGTTAAAGCACGTAAAAAATGCAATGAAAATAGAAGTTTACGCGTCCCAAAAAATTATTAAAATTACAAGCGATAAAAATTTACTTTTACATGTATTTCTTATGGAGATTTGACATTTCAAAATCGTTCAAAATTATTGTTTTCGCGTCCCAAAAAACGAGTAAAATTACAAGCGTTAAAACAAGTAAAAAATCCTATCAAAAAGTACCAGTTATCACACTTATATAGTAAATTTTACTCAATTGCACTTAGCTTTAAGTATTTTGGTGGTTATGAGGCTTCCTTCAACTACTTGCACTCAGTTCTGGACGTTTTGTTGTTATTATTAAAAATTACTATTTAGTTATCAGTTTGTATAGTAAATTTTCATAAAGTGAGGTTAGATAGATAAATCTAAAAAAAAGGATGTTAGGTGTGGGATTCGAACCCACGCTCCCTTTGGGAATCGCAGCTTAACGCCACAACGCCTTAGACTGCTCGGCCAACCTAACTTATAAGTATACATAATAAGATGTTGGTATTGTAGGATAGGGTAAAAAATTCAAACATCTTGAATAAAAAATTTATTAAGCATTTTCATTTCGGTAACATATCACATAGCCATTTGTAAAGAATATCTACGTTTCGGAGGCTGCAATTGTAGTTGGTATTGTTGCGACGAATGTATGCATACAAGGTGAGATGCCATCATTGTTGCTGAATGTGGGAACCATCCAAAACGTATTATCATAATCCTCCAAGTTCACAACTCGTGTAAGTAGGCCCAACTGGTGAAATTTGGCAGTAAGATAGTCACGTTTTTGAAGTAGGAAAAATCGACCATTTTTCTTCAATAGTTGATGTGTTGAGTGATCTTTGTATCAAGGTTTTTTGTATACAAATTGATGAGAACATCAATACACACAAAAAAAAATGCGACCAAAATAGACGTTCCTCACGCTCCAAAAAAAAGAGTAAATTTAAAAAGCGTTTGAACTCGCAAAAATGTGAACAGAACATACGTTTTACGTGTTTCAAAAAAGATAAAAAATACACGCAAAAATACGTACAAAAATAGCCGTTTTCGCATTAATTATTATGACGAAAATTAAGGCAAACAATATACACGTTTACATGTATTTCTTATGTAGATTTGACATTTCTAAATTGTTTAAAATGGACGTTTTTACACGCTACAAATAAGATAAACGTCAATTCACTCAAATAATATGACCAAAATATACGTTTATTACGTTCAAAATTGAAATTTTAAAAGCGCAATTCACGCAAAAATGAGTATCACTACATGTTGATCTTACGTCGTGGACGTAAAAAAGGTAAGACCTTCGGTCGGTAGAGATTATTTCTGTTGAACAATCCATAGTGGCTACAGAACGGATCTTAGAGGCACAAAATAAAACTCGATTATTACAACCGACGTACTTCCCGTTGAGTTATTATCGCATTTCCTGTGAGCGAAAACCCAGAAATGAAAATGTTATTCATAGTTATTTTGTGACCAGTACCGGCATCATTTTAAGTATGTGTAGTTTGTAATTCAATATAATATGGATTATGTTTGAAAGTACAGATGATTTTGAGGTAAGTGGGTTTCAGTTAATCATGTAGCAACGTGGTCTAAAAATGACAATAATTGATCATTCAGTCGAGAAAACATAATTTCAGCAAATGTCGTGTTTTATTATTGGAGTTATCACCATTGTGTGGTTTAGGGCGATAGGCGTTTATATTTCATATCTTGAATTTATCCAGGAAATTATGAGTATTATTATTCATTTTACTTCAGTTAGCATCTACAAAAATTTATTTCGTGTTGTCGATTTTCACAATGTTCATTTTGAATAAAGTCCGTTTTGGATACATAAGTCCATTATGATTTTTTTTTTATATAGTCATTTTTATTAAATATAGGGGTTTTTACAAATTATTAGAGTCTAATTACAAAATAAGATAACATTTTCGCCATATGTGTTTAATTATCTGAAATGTGATTGAGTGAAATTTTCATAAAAGTTTTAGCTGTGAGGCATGGTGACGTCATTATTGGTTAATTGATTATTTTATCTACAATAATTTTTTATATAAACATATATTCATAAATGGGAATGACTCTCAAAAGTACAGCTTTCAAATCAGATAATAAACCTTTATCGGGACATGATACAATATTCGTATAAAAAAATCATATTCGATGATTTGGATCAAACGAAAACAACACAAAATATCATGAAAATAGTGGTAATAATTATAAAAGAAATTAGATGACGTCATATAAAGTATGGACGACTGTACATAAATTATGTTTGCGGCAGATTTCAAGCTTGACGCGTCAGAAGAAATGAAATGAAACGGGATGAATCAACGAAATTATAAAAATAATAATAGTAATAAATATAGAGGTCAGCGCATTGAAATATACGTATGGAAGGGATCAAATTCAACGATTTGGATGAAACGATGAAACGACACAAAAAATCAAGCAAATAATGATGATAATAATAAAAAATGTAGAAGACTTCATATTGTACAGTATAGACGGCTGTTAATAAATTATGCTTGCGGCAGATTTCAAGCTCAACGCGTCAGAAGTAACGAAATGAAACGGGATGAATCAAAGAAATTATGAAAATAATAATAATAATAGTAATAAATGTAGAGGTTGAAATAAATATGGAAGGTATCAAATTCGATGATTTGAATGAAACGAACCCACACAAAAAGTTATGAAAATAATGACAATGATAATAAAAATGCGGTCGACGTCATATACCATAGGCGTCCGACGGGTATCAAGCTTGACGCGTTGGAAGGAACAAAACGATATAAAATGAAAGGAAGCAAAAATGAATGAATGAAAGCATAAAATTAATTGTGATTATGAGAAATAGAGAAAGCGCATAAATTACGCGTTCGACAGGTTTAGAGATCAATGCATTGAACGAAACGTCGCGTCGTGAAAATAATAATAATACTACGAAATATAGAGAACAACAACTAATAACCTATGTGTCTGACTTGACTTGTTGAATAAAACGAATCGCAATGAAACGAAAAGTTAACGTGAAAAATAAAATGCCAACGAGGTTCAAAATGAAAAATTGAGGTGAAAAAAAGTCATGGAACGATGGGGAAAGATGAATTCAAGGAACAGTTTTATGGACATTTCGTAATCACAGTGTTTCTCGAGAGACAATAACATGTAAAAAACAAATGAGACACCAAAGTTGATATTCATTAGATTTGGTTTCAATTAAATAAGTCTCATGCAGTGTGTTAGCAAGAGAGTTTGTGAGAAATAAATCATAGAGGAGAGAAATTTCAGTAAGCAAGTTTGTTAGAAAGATACCTATCAAAGTCGTTTAATATCCACCATTTTTCCACTTTGTAAATTCGATAGCTTCGGGGTTTTTTCGAACGTGTTGCAAGAGTATATAATCCTCGTTCCTATATGAAAATGGTGTTTGGTTGCCTATGAGATGATATCTCAAGAGGGACCAAAAAAATCAACCCTCTATAAAATACATCAATTCCGTTGCCATTCTTTATTCACATTATTTCCAATGACATCTTGGGCATTTTTCTATAAATTCCATTTAAGTTCTTGTGGAATTCCTCTGAAAGTTTTTGATCTGATTTGACTATTCCTCAAGGAACCATTACATAATCAGATACCAAATTTAACGTGCGGGTGGAAGGATTCATCAGATTGGTATTCAATTCAACTCAATTCAATTCAGGTGTTGTGTTATGTTCCAATTAAGTAGGCTGGTTTGTGGGCGAGATTTCACTGACAAAGACATCAACTTTGACACAAGATTAGGAGATTTATCGGATTGGTTTCCATCAAACGAAAAGTTCGTGCAGTTTCATACTATAAAAGTATGTGAGAAATACATCACCAACGAAAGAAATTACTTGAGGTAATATCGAGAGGAATATTTTCGACTGAATTATGTATCGATTCAGATGTAAAGTTTCACCAAAATGAATAATATATTCAGATCATTTTTGTTGAAATTGCTTACAGCCAAAGCACCATGTAACGGATCATCCTGTATGTTCATGCCGGTTTATCAGTACGTATCACTCTTGACAAAAAGTTATCTATATGCTCCATTCCACAGCGGGCTAATAGTTTTTGACCCAGTGTGGAGGTGTCGCTACGTGTCCGATTTTGAGCGGAAATTATCTACATTTGTACCTGGGCCCACGCGAATATTTTTTGCGTATAGAAAAACGAATATCAAGATTGAGAAGTTGAACTCATATTCGTTTCAGCCATTTGCTATTCAGAACCCGTTTAAGTCACTTTTCACGTTGTGCTTTTAAGTTACCAGTGCTGGGGTTTTCTGATCTGCTGAGTATTCCTCTAGCAGTGTGCCTGCCTTTTAGGTATGTACTTATTTCATTTATCTGGTACTCAGCCTCACTGAGACATTTATCAATGTGCTTAAGTAATGGTGGTTTATTTGGCCTTTCCGCTCATGTGGTAGGATTAATAATATATTTTTGTATAGTACTGCTTTATTTTCTCGTGATACATTATTTAATTATCAATTTGTGTCTCGTAAGAATTGGAAATTATGATGTTCATAATTTTCTTATTTTGCCTTTTAGCTTGTTTTCAACGTGCGAATAACAATCGACTTATACCTTTACCGAGCAAAATATACAGTGAAACTCAGAAAAGTCCATTTTATTCGGAGATCCAAGTCATCACCCACGAAAACCCTGAGAATATCGCTACAACCATTTACAAACTCACTCAAATAAATAGTTCCAGATGATTTTTGATGACAAATATCTTGGCTGAAAACACTACTACGTGTGAATACATATTTTCCTTCGAATTGACAAAAAAATTAAACAATAGTGATCATCGAAGAAGGAGTTCAGAATTGGTTTTCTCTTCAAAATTATCTATTGTCAAAAAGTCCACTGCTTGAATAGCTGAAGAGGTAATTCCTTCTATCGAAAAACGGAGTTATACAGCGAATTGGAGTTTTAATAATATTCCTCCAAAAACACTCGAAGACATAGCCTGTGCGGGTGGAATATGGTTGTAATTATTATTATTTGCCAGGGCGCACCAAGTCGACTTACTCACTTTACAGCTGTAGGAAAACTCGGATAACTTATCCCACCACCATTACAAAAACGAACATGTGAATTACAATAACAAAATCAAAAATATCAAAATATCAATGAGGATTTGAGAATTCAAGCTAAAAGAACCACGTAATAATTTGTTATTCAAGGATTAGCACAACGAAATATCTAAGAAAATTAGGTAGTTCAGACGAAATATACATGAAGTTGATAGTAGAATAGTTCCAGAATCGTCAAATCAACCAAAAAAAGACTTGTTATGAATATGTGCCAAACCGAAATAACTCTTTGAAGGAAATGCGGGATCACATCATACAACAATATCAAGAAATTCCTTGGGGGAAGAAAGGTACATGACTAAACAATACGGATAGTTGAAATGTGCTAAAAAATTTTCTTTCAAATACACCACTCCGATAATGAGTCTTCGGAACAAAATTCAAGAGTTGCATTATCACCGATGTTACGGCTTTAAGTTTGTCAACCGTACAAAGACAGAAATCGAATGTTTGAGTGAAGAAGACTAACGTAAAAAATATTGGAATAATTGTGAATATTCCTTTCAAGTGTCGAAATTTGAAAGTAATCTCGAGATTTCACGGCTGGGAAGATTATTCTGTTTCAACTCAACAAGCATTGTGGTATATGTTTCAGTGGAGTGAGTTGGTGCATGAGCAAGATTTCATCGACGAAGGCACCAAATTTGATGTGTGTTAGTAGACAAATTTGTGAGAAATATATCACCGACGAGAGAATCTTCTTCAATAAGTATCAAGATGACTTGAAATATTTCCAAGTGAATTGTAAGAGTTGTCCGTAGGTAGATTTCATGAGCGGAAAGACAATTCGCTTTCAATTCAACATTGTGATATGGTTGAAATGTACATATCAAAGTCGGAAGTGAGCTTCTGTTGGTGCGCACGCACACCAACAGAATCTCCTCGCGGCTGTCAATTTCGGTATACCGGGTGAACGAACGCAACATTTAAGAGAAAAAAACATGGCTGCCTGTCAAATGTCATGAGACAGAGAAAACACACAGCTTTTAAGAGAAAAAAAATATGGCTGCTGCTTGTCTCCGTGAAGAATTATACCCCCAATGAAACGTTTTTTCATTGCCTCATTATTATCATCAATATTTGCTTGATTTTTTGTGTCGTTTCATCGTTTCATCCAAATCGTTGAATTTGATCCCTTCCATACGTATATTTCAATGCGCTGACCTCTATATTTATTACTATTATTATTTTTATAATTTCGTTGATTCATCCCGTTTCATTTCATTTCTTCTGACGCGTCAAGTTTGAAATCTGCCGCAAACATAATTTATGTACAGTCGTCCATACTTTATATGACGTCATCTAATTTCTTTTATAATTATTACCACTATTTTCATGATATTTTGTGTTGTTTTCGTTTGATCCAAATCATCGAATATGATTTTTTTATACGAATATTGTATCATGTCCCGATAAAGGTTTATTATCTGATTTGAAAGCTGTACTTTTGAGAGTCATTCCCATTTATAAATATATGTTTATATAAAAAATTATTGTAGATAAAATAATCAATTAACCAATAATGACGTCACCATGCCTCACAGCTAAAACTTTTATGAAAATTTCACTCAATCACATTTCAGATAATTAAACACATATGGCGAAAATGTTATCTTATTTTGTAATTAGACTCTAATAATTTGTAAAAATCCCTATATTTAATAAAACTGACTATATCAAAAAAAAAATCATAATGGACTTATGTATCCAAAACGGACTTTATTCAAAATGAACATTGTGAAAATCGACAACACGAAATAAATTTTTGTAGATGCTAACTGAAGTTAAATGAATAATAATACTCATAATTTCCTGGATAAATTCAAGATATGAAATATAAACGCCTATCGCCCTAAACCACACAATGGTGATAACTCCAATAATAGAACACGACATTTGCTGAAATTATGTTTTCTGGACTGAATGATCAATTATTGTCATCTTTAGACCACGTTGCTACATGATTAACTGAAACCCACTTACCTCAAAATCATCTGTACTTTCAAACATAATCCATATTATATTGAATTACAAACTACACATACTTAAAATGATGCCGGTACTGGTCACAAAATAACTATGAATAACATTTTCATTTCTGGGTTTTCGCTCACAGGAAATGCGATAATAACTCAACGGGAAGTACGTCGGTTGTAATAATCGAGTTTTGTTTTGTGCCTCTAAGATCCGTTCTGTAGCCACTATCACCATACACGAAATCACAAAAACTCATGCTTTTTTATGGATTGTTCAATATAAATAATCTCTACCGACCGAAGGTCTTACCTTTTTTACGTCCACGACGTAAGATCAACATGTAGTGATACTCATTTTTGCGTGAATTGCGCTTTTAAAATTTCAATTTTGAACGTAATAAACGTATATTTTGGTCATATTATTTGAGTGAATTGACGTTTATGTTATTTGTAGCGTGTAAAAACGTCCATTTTAAACAATTTAGAAATGTCAAATCTACATAAGAAATACATGTAAACGTGTATATTGTTTGCCTTAATTTTCGTCATAATAATTAATGCGAAAACGGCTATTTTTGTACGTATTTTTGCGTGTATTTTTTATCTTTTTTGAAACGCGTAAAACGTGTGTTCTGTTCACATTTTTGCGAGTTCAAACGCTTTTTAAATTTACTCTTTTTTTTGGAGCGTGAGGAAAATCTATTTTGGTCGCATTTTTTTTTGTGTGTATTGATGTTCTCATCAATTTGTATACAAAAAACCTTGATACAAAGATCACTCAACACATCAACTATTGAAGAAAAATGGTCGATTTTTCCTACTTCAAAAACGTGACTATCTTACTGCCAAATTTCACCAGTTGGGCCTACTTACACGAGTTGTGAACTTGGAGGATTATGATAATACGTTTTGGATGGTTCCCACATTCAGCAACAATGATGATGGCATCTCACCTTGTATGCATACATTCGTCGCAACAATACCAACTACAATTGCAGCCTCCGAAACGTAGATATTCTTAACAAATGGCTATGTGATATGTTACCGAAATAAAAATGCTTAATAAATTTTGTATTCAAGATGTTTGAATTTTTTACCCTATCCTACAATACCAACATCTTATTATGTATACTTATAAGTTAGGTTGGCCGAGCAGTCTAAGGCGTTGTGGCGTTAAGCTGCGATTCCCAAAGGGAGCGTGGGTTCGAATCCCACACCTAACATCCTTTTTTTTAGATTTATCTATCTAACCTCACTTTATGAAAATTTACTATACAAACTGATAACTAAATAGTAATTTTTAATAATAACAACAAAACGTCCAGAACTGAGTGCAAGTAGTTGAAGGAAGCCTCATAACCACCAAAATACTTAAAGCTAAGTGCAATTGAGTAAAATTTACTATATAAGTGTGATAACTGGTACTTTTTGATAGGATTTTTTACTTGTTTTAACGCTTATAATTTTACTCGTTTTTTGGGACGCGAAAACGTCTATTTTTGTTGCATTTTTTACGTGTTTCAACGCTTCTAATTTTACTTGTTTTTTGGGACGCGAAAACAATAATTTTGAACGATTTTGAAATGTCAAATCTCCATAAGAAATACATGTAAAAGTAAATTTTTATCGCTTGTAATTTTAATAATTTTTTGGGACGCGTAAACTTCTATTTTCATTGCATTTTTTACGTGCTTTAACGTTTCTAATTTTACTCGTTTTAATGGGAAGCGAAAACGTCTATTTTCGTTGCATTTTTTACGTGTTTTAACACTTCTAATTTGTCTTGTTTTTTGGAACGCGAAAACGATTATTTTGTACGATTTCGAAATGTCAAATCTCCAAAAAAAATACATGTATAAGTAAATTTTTAACGCTTGTAATTTTAATCATTTTTTTAGAACACGAAAACGCATGTTTTCGTTACATATTCTATGTAATTCGGCGTTCGAAATTTTATGTTTTTTCGAACATGAAAACACGTGTTTTCGTTGCATTTTTTACGTGTTTTAACGCTTCTATTTTTAATCGTTTTTTGGAACGCGAAAACGTCTATTTTCGTTGCATTTTTACGTGTTTTAACGCTTCTAATTTTACTTGTTTTTTGGGACGCGAAAACGATAATTTTGAACGATTCTGAAATGTCAAATCTCCATAAGAAATACATGTAAAAATAAATTTTCAACGCTTGTAATTTTAATCATTTTTTGGAACGTGAAAACCGCGGAATTCGTCAATTTTTTTAAACATTTCAGCGTTTGTTATTTTAGTTGTTTTTTGGAACGAAAGAATCCTCAACCTTCTGTCTGTACTCTTCAGATACCATTCTATTGGTGATTACTTCAACTACCCAATGGCACTAACATACTTTCCAAAAATAATGCCTTTATGATGACGTCAAATGGCGGGCATGTTTTTTTTCACTCTAAACGACTACGCATCTTTTTCTATTTCCAGTAATATTTTTTCGAAACACTCGGTATATGTTTTTCCGCAATGGTAAGTTTTTCGTCGATCCATTTTCCCATTTAACATTTAAGACTGAGGATTTTGAATCACCCTGTATATATATTTTCCACCCAAATGGAAAAATTTGTGAGACGTCCCTGTACAACTATAATGAGCTTTGACCAATCAGACTCCGCTATGTTTTTTTCCCAAATGAACGGTCTAAACGTCCTCTTATTACACATTTAGATGTCGGATGTAATTCAATCTCTGCATGGGCAAGTAGTTGTTTCGAATCTCCATATGCCCATTGAAGCGTTCTTCCATCACTCATGCAGCTATGTTTTTTCTCTTAATGATTCACCATGTTTTTTTTCTCAAACGTTGTGGGACACCCGGTATATACGTTGACAACCAGCCAACATGTTTTTTTTCTCTTAATCGATGTATTTTGAGGCATCCTGTATACCAAATTTGACAGCTGTCATGTTTTTATTTCTCTGTCTCATGTCATTTGACAGCTGCCATGTTTTTTCTCTTAATCGATATATTTTGAAACATCCGGTGTACCAAATTTGACAGCTGCCATGTTTTTTTCTCTTAAATGCCAAGTTGGTACCTCCTGTATGGCAGCAGCCATGTGTTTTTCTCTCAAATACTATAATGGTACACCCTGTATGGAAGCAGCCATGTTTTTTTATCTAAAATGCCTAGTTGGTTCACCCGGTATACCAAATTTGACAGCCGCCATGTTTTTTTCTCTTAAATGCCAACTTGGTACACCCTGTATGGCAGCAGCCATGTTTTTTTCTCTTAAATACTATGATGGTACACCCTGTATGGCATCAGCCATGTTTTTTTTCTCTTAATCGATGTATTTTGAGACACCCGGTATACCAAATTTGACAGCTGCCATGTTTTTTTCTCTTAATCGATGTATTTTGAGACATCCGGTATACCAAATTTGAGAGCTGCCATGTTTTTTTCTCTTAAATGTCGAGTTGGTACACCCATTATACTAAACTTACGAATCAGCTTCTAAGATTTAAGCAATAAGTACATAACGCATTAATATGTGCGGTTTACGGCCCTTATGGCAATTGACGTACGCAAATTCTATTATTTTTTTGATCTCCCATGAAAGTTGTCTTCTTAGAGTACCCGCACGTTTCTGTAACTTTACTAATAACGAAGATAGCCTTCTATGCCCTTTTGACCTCGGAAAATGCTTAAAAATGTTTCTTGACATCCAAACGAATCTATTGATGCCAAAATCATCAAAATCGGACGTGCAATTTCCGGTTTGGACCGGAAGTAGCCATTTTATTGCAGATTTTGACTCTTCTCGATGTGGGTAATCCGAATTTACTATTACTTTTCTTCTATCTTAATTTTTTAAAACCGGAAGTGCTTATTTTTTGATGATTCGTACAGATCCAAAATATCATTAATGTATATATTGAACGACAGATGGCTCTGATGTATTCCTTGAAAACGAATTGGTATCACACCTTAAAAATGATGGACCCCGTCACGATGCTCGTTTATGAGACACCCTGTATATATTTTTTGTCTCAACTGGCACGTTGGTACACCTGGTATATATTTTTTTCTTAAATGACAAACCCCATCACGATGCACGTTTATGAGGCACCCTGTATTTTTTTTTCCTTGTATTTTGACACACCCTGTATACGTAAAACGAAAACTTCTGAATCCTTGCATGCCCCAATGATGCGATGCTCCAATGATGTGATGATTCATTTTTCCAATGTATTTTGAAACACCCTGTATATAATTCGAATTTTGACAAACTGTTTTTTCTGTCATGTTACGTTGCTACACCGTGTATATCTTTTTTCTTCCATAATTTTTGAAACCGGCAACGTCCCACCCTCCGTAACTCTACTCCTTAATTTTAAATCCGGCAACACCCAACGTCACGCGGTGAACCCAGCGACGCTGAGAAGTCGCTACTGCGCATGCGTGTTTTGAAACACAGGTTGTACATCTACTACATTACCGGCCGACCACCTCGACCCATACGATCGTTTATTACATCAACAGATTACCTCAAAAGTTTACGGAGCATTTGTCAAAGTGTAGTATACATGGTACCCGAAAGATTATCGGATAATGGCATAGAAATATATATTATATACTTACTCTAGAATGCTAATCCCCATGTCAAAAGTATTGTAAAAAGTTCAGGCTAGTCTGCAATACGCATGCGCGTCATTAGTGATTTTTGTAACAGGCCCGGTTTTAGTAAAATATCATGGTACTTGTGAAGATTAACAAATGTTAATTCTGAATCTCGGAGAATAAGGTTGGAAACCTCATTGTACTTATACCTGTTATTTGTATTTAGCCAATTTGAATACATATTTTCACATATTTATGATCCCAGATATTCAGCAAAGGCCATCAGAAAGTAGAGTACGGTTATTATTCATCGTATCACATTCACTTTTCAGCTGTAGTTAACCAAAAAAACCTACGGAACCACCCCAACTCGTCGGTGCGAATTTCAAGGAAGCACTGGATTGGAAAATTGCTTGAAAGTACAAAAAACTATGAAAATTTATTGCAGCTAATATCATGAATGAGTATAATTTCCACTCAAATTGGATTTATAAAATTGGATGCTTGGAAGCTCGAGGTTATTTTTTCTAGAACGATTCATGTCAAAATATACAACTGCATTTAATTTGAATCATTTGAACATGCTATTTCTACGAGTATTTCTGGTTGTATTACCTCAGTGTAATCTCCACAATGGGGGTGCATGAAAAAGTGAGGCCAGAAACATTTTCTTTACCGTCAAAGAAAAGCACTTCCATATTGAAATTAATTTTCTGAGGCGATTCTGTGTATGTTCAGTACTTTTTGTAGGAATCTAGAACTCATAATATAAGCGGTGTGGCAGAAAGTTGTATCTTCACCATGCATGCTTACGCAGACACAGTATTGGTACTGCACTAGGTTTCAAATTATTCTATTGTCGTTTTCACATGAATCTTGATGAGGAAAATATCTGCCACAAATTACAATTTTCTCACTCAATTGTTCTGCTGGGATCTCTTCTTAAGAACAATAACCAGAAATCATGCTTTTTTTGCCAAGCAAAAAACTATTCAAACTATTTTGAGCAAAGAATATAGGTATGAAAAAATTCATTATTTATTTGTAGGAAGAAACGGCTTCATTAGAAATTGTCTTGGTAAAATTCCGTTAACCGGGCGCTACAAGCTACAAAAAAATTCTTTTTTGAGACTTACGTAGTTTGACCTTCTGAACAAAAAATACAAATGAAATTTTTGACGGTCATTTAAGTTGTCAGGTTGGTAACAATGGAATTGACGGAAAGGCGATTATAATTTTGCGACATTGCCAAGTGATTCCAGAAATATTCAATTCACGTATCACATAGAATATTGTAGTACGTATGAAAAATGAGTTGATATAACCACAAAATTTTTCCATCAACACTCTGACTGCACATTGGAAACAATGGTACTCATACCGTTTCTAAATGACTAGCAAAATACAAAAGAACGAGACAGATCACGGAAATGTGCGCGAATAAATATGAATATACATGCGCACAAAAAAATAAAGAACAGTTTTCACATAAAATAACCTACTTTAGTGACTATAAATCAACCCGACAGACCCGATCTTATGCAAACCTAACCGAGCTTACCCGACTATACAATACGGATAGGTTGCGTCTTTTCTATCTGTTTGCGCATGCCCATATACCAAAAATGAATGTTTGTGATCCGACCCGTTTATTTAGGTAATTATTTGTTCGCAAAAAATGCCTGCTACATGCTCTGTCTATTTAAAAATATCTTTTGTGCATTCAAAATATTAATACCAAGATTTTTTTTTCCAATCCAGTTATCTGACAACGAAATGGCTTCTTTCATAACAAAGTAGCCAGTATCAATGTCTTTTACTGAATAAACAACAACAATGAGTCTCAATAACTTTATAAGAGTACAATGCGACGTTGTCAGATTCCCTAAAACTCCTGCATACTGAATACTGGCACCCTAGAGACTGGCAATTCTTTCATCAATAATAATAATAATAGTTCCTAATAAACACTCGAAGAGTGAACCATTCTTAGTGAAGATATTCAGCAAGAAATATGCAAGCAAAGCGAGCACGCGCATTCCTATTACTACTTTTATAACTTATGTAACATATCTCTTACTTCTTGGTGAAGATATCTGCGAGAAAGACGCGAGCGAAGCGAACGCGCGCATTCCCATCACTACCTTATCGATTTCTGACGACTTTGAGTAGAAATTTTCATCCTTCATTTGCTAGTGAACAAGACCAGAAAACGTGAGCGAAGCGAGCGCGCGCATTGCCATCACTTCTTTGTCGATTTCAGTCAACTTTGAAGATAATGCGCGCTCGCTTCGCTGGCGTATTTCTGGTCTTGTACACTGACAAATAAGGGATGAAAATTTCTACTCAAAGTTGATAGAAATCGACAAAGTAGTGATGGGAATGCGCGCGCTCGCCCAACATCTCGCAAATCCGCGCGCGCGCATTCCCATCACTACTTTGTCAATTTCAGTCAACTTTGAAGAAAATGCGCGCTCGCTTCACTAGCGTATTTCTGGACTTGTACACTGACAAATAAGGAATGGAAATTTCTACTCAAAGTTGATATTCATGCTGTTTTGTTTACTTAATATCTGTCATTTAAGTTGTCAGGTTGGTAACAATGGAATTGATGGAAAGGCGATTATAATTTTGCGACACTGCCGAGTGATTCCAGAAATATTCAATTCACGTATCACATAGAATATTGTAGTACGTATGAAAAATTAGTTGATATAACCACAAAATTTTCCCATCAACACTCTGACTGCACATTGGAAACAATGGTACTCATACCGTTTCTAAATGACTAGCAAAATACAAAAGAACGAGACAGATCACGGAAATGTGCGCGAATAAATATGAATATACATGCGCACAAAAAAATAAAGAACAGTTTTCACATAAAATAACCTACTTTAGTGACTATAAATCAACCCGACAGACCCGATCTTATGCAAACCTAACCGAGCTTACTACGGATAGGTTGCGTCTTTTCTATCTGTTTGCGCATGCCCATATACCAAAAATGAATGTTTGTGATCCGACTCGTTTATTTAGGTAATTATTTGTTCGCAAAAAATGCCTGCTACATGCTCTGTCTATTTAAAAATATCTTTTGTGCATTCAAAATATTAATACCAATATTTTTTTTTCCAATCCAGTTATCTGACAACGAAATGGCTTCTTTCATAACAACGTAGCCAGTATCAATGTCTTTTACTGACTAAACAACAACAATGAGTCTTAATAACTTTATAAGAGTACAATGCGACGTTGTCAGATTTCCTAAAACTCCTGCATACTGAATACTGGCACCCTAGAGACTGGCAATTCTTTCATCAATAATAACAATAATAATAGTTCCTAATAAACACTCGAAGAGTGAACCATTCTTAGTGAAGATATTCAGCAAGAAATATGCAAGCAAAGCGAGCACGCGCATTCCTATTACTACTTTTATAACTTATGTAACTTATCTCTTACTTCTTGGTGAAGATATCTGCGAGAAAGACGCGAGCGAAGCGAACGCGCGCATTCCCATCACTACCTTATCGATTTCTGACGACTTTGAGTAAAAATTTTCATCCCTCATTCGCTAGTGAACAAGACCAGTAAACGTGAGCGAAGCGAGCGCTCGCATTCCTATCACTACTTTGTCGATTTCAGTCAACTTTGAAGATAATGCGCGCTCGCTTCGCTAGCGTATTTCTGGTCTTGTACACTGACAATTAAGGGATGAAAATTTCTACTCAAAGTTGATAGAAATCGACAAAGTAGTGATGAGAATGCGCGCGCTCGCCCGACATTTCGCAAATCCGCGCGCGGATTTGCGAAATGTCGGGCGAGCGCGCGCTTTTCCATCACTACTTTGTCAATTTCAGTCAACTTTGAAGATAATGCGCGCTCGCTTCACTAGCGTATTTCTGGTCTTGTACACTGACAAATAAGGAATGAAAATTTCTACTCAAAGTTGATAGATATCGACAAAGTAGTGATGGGAATGCGCGCGCTCGCCCGACATTTCGCAAATCCGCGCGTCGATTTCAGTCAACTTTGAAGATAATACGCGCTCGCTTCGCTAGCGTATTTCTGGTCTTGTACACTGACAAATAAGGGATGAAAATTTATATTCAAAGTTGATAGAAATCGACATAGTAGTGATGGGAATGCGCGCGCTCTCCCGACATTTCGCAAATCCGCGCGCATACTCATTCACTAAAATATTCTAGGTGATACGTGAATTGAATATTTCTGGAATCACTTGGCAATGTCGCAAAATTATAATCGCCTTTCCGTCAATTCCATTGTTACCAACCTGACAACTTAAATGACAGATATTAAGTTAACAAAACAGCATGAATTTGTTGAATTTCTATTTGCTAGTAAAAGCTACAATTTGTTGATAAAAAACTGTTTTCAATGAAAAAAAAGTGTAAAACTGGTGAATTAGGGTGCGTATATTGTGCTGGTGAAAATTATGAGGCATTTGAGTGTGTTTTTCGAAGAAGAAACGTGTACCAGAAAATGTCAATTTTCATTCAAAAAAAGGCCCGTATCTCCGAAATTACTTGAGACCGCCAAAAATTTCATTTGGATTTTTTGTTCAGAAGGTCAAACTACGTAAGTCTCAAAAAAAAATTTTTTTGTAGCTTGTAGCGCCCGGTTAACGGAATTTTACCATTGTCTTTAAAGGAACAAGATTAATGCAAATTCACGAATGATGAAAGAATAACCAACGACAACAAACACATAAAACGACAAGAGAAAATCAGAAATTCTAAAAACCGTCTCAGATCTCTGACTGACAAGAGTGACAGATCTTAGTGACAAGTCTTCCTGTTGATGAAAAAGCACTGCTGTACGGTCATTATAATAGCATAGGGTACATTATTGTTTTAAATAAGTTTCTTTCGCTCCTAAAATTCGGAGTAATTTATCTCTGAAAGGTTCTTTTCGGTTTTAAAAAGTCCTATATGCGCTGTCAAATTCCTCTCTTTCAAATGACATGTGTTTCATTGCCTCATAACAAAAGACTCTGAATTGGAACACCAAATTATTTTCAAACTTGGCAACGATCTACCCAAACAACACTGATGACGCGCATGCGCACATCGTAAACGGGTCGCATACGCGGCATGCTTTTCGCCGTGAAAATTGGCGGGATTAGCATTCTAGAGTAAGTATATAATATATATTTCTATGGATAATGCTAGTTGGTGGATAGAAATTGTTCATTTTCTACATAGCGGCATATGCTAGTCTTATCACTCTGTCCTTTGAGATATTGCACGCGGTCAGGTTCAAGTGTAAATTTGCCGCCAAATTCCCAAATCAAAATCCCGTGGTTACTTTTGCAAAAAAAATCTATGTGTATGGTCGGGCAACGTTGGATTTCAGCATACAGCTAGACGCTCCTGCAAAATCACACGACATCTACCTGATTTCCCTCATTTGAGAGTTCAACAACTTTAATTGAAGAAAGTATTTTATGCTCAAAGTGGAGTTTCAGTGTTAAGGAGCTAACTAAAAGTCAAAGTATCCAACCCCAATGGGATGGGGAAATTATCGTCTCACCTTTGGCAAAAACTTGTCAGAAAGTTGCATCACAACCCTGCCAAAAATTTCACATGAAATCTCATGAAAAAATATAGACGAATTATGAGAATTTATAAGGATCTACGTGGAAAGTCTGTAACCTACACGCACGGTGACCGAACTGAGACAAACAATACTGACAGCAATGGAACGGTGCTCCAAAGACATACGGACGATAAACTTCGACTTTCAAGGCGGGATCCCACTATTCTCGAAACTGGGGAACATCGTTCTCCTGGGAAAAGTAGGCACAGTTCTCCTGAAACTTATGAAAGCGTATTCTCGAACAAATGTGATCATTCACACGTCTCCACACGTTTCCACAAAACCACCGCCCCATCAGCCTAACACCTGCGATGAGCAAGGTCGCAGAAAGAGTGATCAGAACTCGACTTGAGGAAACGCCTAAAAAAAATCGTATCCGCCTTTTTGAATTTTGAAAAAATTCTAAAACTCTTCGCTATCTTGTTTTTGATACCTATTAAGGTAATATGGAATTAGTATTCACGAAAGGTTCCAACTATTAATTTCAATAATTTTGATGAATAAATATGAGAGTAGAACAAAAATATAAAAACCTTATTTTTGAAAATCTGTTTTTTGATTTTTTCGCGTTTTATGGAAAAAAATTCCACAGTGGTGCTACATAATCTAAAAGTACACGCTTCAACGAAAATACTGGCGTCTTGCGAGCTTGAAAAGACGAACTTTATCGGTGAAACATTTCAGTTGAAAATGAGGCCGTGTTTTCGGAGTTTGTCGAAAAAAAAAAGGAAAAATCTGTTTTCAGCTAAGTACAAAAAAATTACAGTCTACTAGAAATATAATGAGTTATATTTCCACTGAATATCATGAAAAAAAATTGATTTTTGAGAGAGAAAAAAATTGATATCTGAAAAATTGATTTTTCCTGAGAAATTTGATGTTATGTGAAAAAGCGTTGAATACAAAAGTTCTAGATATTTTTATTTTCAACAACTTTGCTACTGAATTTTTTTCGATAGGAAGTCGACTTTCGTTGCAATTTTCGAAAAACCATGAAATATCGCATTCAACCCCTAAAAGTTCATCCCGTTCCACCCTTCTCCATTTTTTCGACTCCAATTCATTTTTCCCGTCCTTCAAACAATATTTTGCTCCTCTTCCAGTAGGTCTCATGATGTAAATACTTTTTTTATCTGAAAAATGCATCAGCACTGGTCTATGAGCGGTTGAAGAAAATAAACTTTTTTTACTGACCACGATCAACGGCGAGATGGAAAGAATGAAAAATACATTTTTTCGGCAACCATCCGGGAAGTGATCACTTCCCGGACACTTTTTCTTTGGGAAAGTAGCACTTCCCGGCCTAGTCCAGGAAGTACGTACTTCCCGGACTAGGCCGGGAGGTGCTCGAATTTTAATACAAATATTATTATAAATAAGAATTAGTATGTTTATGTTGGTACCTATCTTCTGTTCGAATATTTGAATATGAATATTTGACCTTTGTATAAAGAGTTTACAAGATAGTAGGACCATTGACTAAAGAAGTATATTCAGTCAATCTTATGGGCTTATTATTGAATGACGATGGGGTTTATTAGTAGATGGCGCCAGCATGTTTGTGCCCAAAAGGAGACAAACGAATGAGATGGAAAGTGTCGTAGTAATCGCGTAAGTGAATAATAAATGATAATTATTTCGTGTTTGAGATTGGCTCTGTGTCCGCTCCACCTGCCACTTGCCATTTTCATGTAAACGAGAGAGCAAAGTAGCGAACTTTCGTGGTGTTTGGTATTCTTTTCGTCTTGTTGTGGTCTCAGTCAGTTTTCGATTTCACATATTTTTCTACGGCCATTAAGAAGAATGAACATTTCAATTGCGTCTTCGATTAAGAAACCTACCACGTTGTAACACCGATTTTCATTTCCCACGGGCTAGCTGTATCGAAATATTTCATTTCCTACGACTTTCATGAACTACTAGACTGTTATTATAGGTAGGTATTAACGAATTTTATGAACATAAATAATATCGGATCAAGTTTGTTTACGTCTGTCTAATAATTTGACATTTCACATCAGTAGATAATTACAAAATTCGATTGAAAAAATTAAGTTATTAAAAATGATTAGCGATAGTGAGGATGATTTAACAATCAAATTAATAAATTTATATCAGAAGCTCCTGATAATGCCTATCTTCTGAGAAATGTATGATTTTCTTTTCATGAAACCAGAATAATTTCAATAAAAAGATTGATTACAATCGGATTCTATATTTTTGAATAGTTGACAGATACTTTCTATGTAGCAGTTAATTTGAACAAATTATTATGTGGTCTAGTAACAACGAGTGTTGATTCAGATGACAGATGGACTTTGGATGGTGGGAACGAGGGTTCAAATCCATGCAGCCACATTTTTTTTTCATTTTATGAAATCGATTGGTTTTTGATTTTTTCTTCATAAAGTTTTTTATTTCCAAGTTGTCAAAATTTGAAAATTTTGAATGTTATTTGTATCACGACGTAGGTAGGTACGTGTTAAAAAAAAATAGATGTTTCATTTAACGGGTGAAGAAATTAAAAAATTATTTGAACCATATAAAAATGACGGCAGGAGAGTTTATGATGAGGATTATTAAAAATACTACAGATTTGTTAATGATTCAGATGGTCGTAGAAAAAGTATAGTATAGTAGTACTCGCTACGCTTGTACCACAAAATTTCAGAAGTCTGCGAGTCCAAAAAAACTGTTTTCGGACGTGTTGTGTACACAAGTTTTTCGGCAACAATGTAGAATAACAAATCAATGAGACGCAGTTAGTCTAAGAGACGAAGAGAGGTCGACTTTCACCCATCTGTTAACTGGATGAAACGATTCCAAATTTGAATATTTCGAACACTTCAGTTCTTATTTGTATTATATATTGAAATTCGAACAGCAGATGGGTACCAACAGAAACATTCTAATTTCTGTTGGTACCTATCTTTGTGTAGGTACGCAACACGTCCAAAAACAGTTTTTTTGGACTGGCTAACGCTCGTCCTAGAATTTGGTCTACTCGCCCAAAAAACAGTATTTTCCGGACTTGTTACGTAAATTACTATTTTACGACAGTGCGTAATGTTTTTGTACTTTTCATATTTTTTCAAAAAGAATATTTTGCGTCAGATTTTACTCGGAAGTCATCATTTGATAATACGACAAAAATTGAAAAGTTTTTAGTATGGATTTCCAGCAATTGCTACAATTTGTCAATATAATACCCGTCGTAGATAAAAAATTGTAGATACATTTCCTTTTTGTACTAGCTTGTTTTCACGCTTATAAAAAAGTCCAACATTACGAACTTTTGTTTCATAATTAAATAACTATTTCATCTCCATCATATGTGGTTTCTGTGCATATTGGTCATGAAGTCATAAAGTTTCATTTTTAATAAGGATATCCACTTAGAGGCTATTTCTAACGATTGACTGAAAGCTAAAATACAATTGCAGATAATACCACATCTCAGTAGATAATTTCAAAAGTAAACCTAGGTATATTAGATTTTTACAACTTTGACTTTGTGGTAAAACACAGAAAATAATCCCTCCATTGTACAATTGCCATGGTAACTGTCAAAGACGGCATTATCACCTTCACAACTTGAAAACCAATCAGCGGTTGTAATCATGAATTTTGGACATAGTATTCACACAAGCCACAAACATAAGTCAAGAGAAATCACCCTGAAATAGTATATTGCACAATAAGCATGAAATACATTTCCTACGAGTAGGTATATGAAATTTTGTGGTACACTATTTTTTCTGCAACCGTGTAGAATAACAAATCAATGAGACGCATTTAGTCTAAGAGACGAAGAGAGGTCGACCGACTTTCACCAATCTGTTAACTGGATGAATCGATTCCAAATTTGAATATTTCGAACATTTTAGTTCTTATTTGTATTATATATTGAAATTCGAACAGAAGATAGGTACCAACAGAAACATTCTAATTCTTATTTATATTAATATTTGTATTAAAATTCGAGAACTTCCCGGCCTAGTCCGGGAAGTACGTACTTCCCGGACTAGGCCGGAAAGTGCTACTTCCCCAAAGAAAAAGTGTCCGGGAAGTGAACACTTCCCGGATGGTTGCCGATAAAGAGTATTTGCTTGTACTTCAAGTTAATGCTCCATGTTGTAGTTTTCACCATTCCTTAAAACGATTTAGGTATTTCCTAACGTTAGGAATTAGTTGGTGAAATCGGCCATAAGCTATTTTAATTATTCCTATCCCTGCGATTCAACATTTATATTTATTTCTGTGTTTTCAAATTTCCATTTCTCACTGATATAAGCTAGACGTTTGAACATTTATATATTAAGTGAGTGATTTTAATTTTTTCATCGTGATTCTATAATTATATTTCATTGTTTTAATTTTATATTTTTATCTATATTTTAGACCATATTTCCCACTACGCATGCCACCTACAACCATCCAATGGTTCTGTGATCTTAGCTGCTTCAATTTGATTCTGTGATAAGTATTCCGTTAATTTGCTGAATCTTTATACTATAGTGCTTCACTGTTATTCTCTTTTAAGTGAATAAACGTTATTATTATCATTACTGAAAACCAAAATATTGAATTTTCTTGAGCATTAATGAACCTACTCCTTTGTTGAAAAATTCGCTTCATGAAGGTACTCTGGACAATATAGAATCGAGAACAAGTATCAGATAATAAACCACTAAATTATCTGATTTCAAAAATTAAAATTTACTACGTACTCTCGTTGATACCTACTCTTACACCTGAATGTGAGCAATTCTTTCACTAAGCTTAGTAAATTAATTTAGCGAGGCCCATCAACAAGCCCATCAAAAAATGCATCTTCACAACAAGCTGATGGAAAAATGTGTAGCGGACAGATCATTCCTGGGTTTTGGTCAAACTGTAGCAATTGAAAAATTCATAATATAATAATGATAGAATCAAACGCACCTATATTATATTCATCATTTATTGAATATTCGATTCTGAATATTATGTCAAATTCCTAGAACGATTTTATTCAAGGGAACACTGCCGATGATAGGTTTGGCATAGGACTTGAACATGCCCGCAAGAAAATCCGCAACATTTTGCTCCTGATCAGCTATGATATACATGGCGGTTGCATTCACATAAGGTACTGTTCTCTCCGCCATTTCGGGATCCGTTCCATTGTAGATATTCTGATAATCAAGCGTGAGGAGATCCACACTGAACGAAACATTGTAAGAGAGCATTTCGGCGTAAGTTTCTCCATCCTTGACCAACGCTTTTGATTTCATCTGGTGGAGTATCGTGGTGTTATCTACAAAACATTAAAGAATGAATCGATATAATAACAGTTTCTATCAGCAGTTCATAGAGTGAATAAAGGGAATTATGAGTAAGGTTGACCCTCCTCACTCATAATTCGATAAAGTATTGTTATCATCCCGGTACATGACGGTATATCTTCGATACACTGAAGCATTAGTCAGACGCATAAATATGATTAAGTGCTTACATAATACTTAGATTAAGATAGAAATAGGAGTTGCTGAAGTCAGTCTATAGCTAGATTTCATGTGAACCGTTACTGCTTATACATTAAATATACTTGTTCGTGAAATAACAGTGTTTCCTTCCATCCGGGTGGCAACCCCTAACATCAGAAGTGGTGACAAGAACTCAGCAGTATGGGAAAACGAAGGAAACGACGTTTGTCAACGTCTGATTCATCTACTAGTTCCTCATCATCAAGCGATGGTAAACGAAGACGCCGTAGGTCCAAAAGGAAAACACATAAGGCAGCGAAAGGTACCAGACAAACTGTTGATACTAGAAGAACTCCAGGGGTAAGTGGCATATCGATTCAGCCAGTAGGTGTTTCATCTGTGATCCCTGAATTCAATCCTTTGATAGACGATATTAACCGTTGGATGGAAATAGTAGATCATAGCTCTCGAATTTATGAATGGACTTCTGAAAATATAGTTTTTCAAGCTACCAGTAAATTAGTAAGAACCGCACGAATTTGGTATAACAGTCTTGTATCCAATGACGTTGAATGGTCTTTGTTCACATGGGAGATGTGGAAAGAAAGACTGATGGAAACATTCCGATGCAGGCGGGACATTTTCTCGTTATTCCAGGACCTAATGTATCATAAACCTGCAGAAATCTTTGTATGAATTTTTTTTTCTTACATTTGGCTAAAATTGATAACTTGAGACTCAACATTTCAGAAGAGGATAAAATATCCTTGATTTTGGGAGCAATAGGTGACCAAAATAACAAATCATCTGCCGAAGCAGCAAGAATTCGGAACACAACTGATCTAGCTGCATATTTACGTAATAAATCATTCCATGGCGAAGCAAAAACTAAAGTTCCAGAATTCTCGTTGCCAGGTACAAGCAAAGGTTCCAATATACATAATGCCTGGCTAGAACCTCGTGATAATTCAAATAGACAGAGTGGAAATAAAATCAATTCATACGATAAGTCTTTAAGAAAGTGTAATTCATGTGGTAAAATTGGCCACAAAAGGGAAAATTGCCCACATAGAAATAAAGTATGTAACTTCTGTAAAACTCTTGGTCATATTGAATCTGTCTGTCGCAAAAAGCACATTCCAAAGTTGGAGATCAAAATGATAAGGAAAGAGTCTGCAAAAAAAATTCAATAAGGAGGTTTTACTTGACGGTATGCGAACAATTGCATTCATAGACTTAGGTAGTGACTGTTCCGTTATGGAGAGAAAATTAGCTTTTGATTTGAATTTGAAAACTCATAAATTAGACCAGGTGGTCAAACTATCAGGGTTCACAGGGCAATCAATATATACCAAATTTATTATTGGGCGCAATTTTACGGAGAATGAGGCCATTTCCTACCATCGAATAGGTAATAAGCTAACATTCCAAAAGGCAGGCAGGTCATTGCAATATGAAACCGAGGTGACTCCTTGTAAATTCGACATCATCCATGGAGAAATATCAGAAACAGAAAAAGCTCAATTATTTTTATTAATTAACGAATTTGAAGATTGTATGTACGTTTCAATGAAAAAATTGGGAAAGTCACACTCAGTTGCTCTCACAATTGATACCAAAAACAATACACCGATTTCCCGTCGCCCATACAAGATATCAGAAAGTGACAAAACAACAATGAGGAATCAAATAGATGAGCTTCTATCAGCTGGTATAATCAGAAAAAGTAATTCGGGACATGCTAGCCCGGCACTACTAGTAAACAAAAATGACAAAGAAAAACGTTTAGTAGTGGACTATAGAGCCTTGAATAAAATAACCGAAAAGTATTCATTTCCATTACCCATCATAGAGGATATAATTGACTCATTGAAGGGGTTCAAAGTATTTTCAACATTAGATCTAGCCTCGGGTTATCATCAAATACCTGTGAGCCCTGAATCAGTTCACAAGACAGCATTCATCACACCCGAAGGTCATTATGAATATCTTCGGGTGCCCTTTGGTCTGTGCAATTCACCAAGTTTCTTTCAAAAATTGATGTCTGAGGTATTTGAACCTTTGCGATCATATGGAGTGCTCCCATATTTGGATGACATAATCATACCTTCTAAATCGATCGAGGAGGGTTTATCATTGCTTAAAAAAACATTCGAGATTGTTAGGGACTTTGGACTGACTATAAAGTTATCAAAATCCAAATTTCTTAAGGAAGAAATGAATTATTTGGATTACGTTATAACAAATAATAGAATTTCGATCAATGATGAGAAAACGGAAGCTGTAATGAGATTCCCAATTCCAAAGACGGTTCATCAAGTAAGACAGTTTTTGGGATTGGTTGGATACTTCCGAAAATTCATCTCCAATTACGCTATCAAAACACGTCCATTGACCTCACTATTAAAAAAGGACTGTAAGTGGAAATGGAGTGAATCTCACACACAAATAGTGAATGAATTGAAAGAAATTATTTGTGCTAAACCAATCTTAACAATTTTTGATCCTAGTCTCAAAAGTGTCATTTATACCGACGCATGTCGCGACGGTTTAGTCGGAATATTGATGCAAATAACGAATACTGGTGAGAAACCCATTGCATATTACAGTAAACAAACTAGCAAAGATGAGCAAAATTATCACTCATTTGAATTGGAGTTATTGGCTATTGTGAAAACATTAGAACGTTTCCGTCACTACCTATTAGGTTCCCAATTCACAATATTCACCGACTGTAGTGCGGTAAAAAGTGCAATGTCGAAGAAAACAATTCTCCCGAGAATAGCGAGGTGGATGCTCAGCTTGCAGGAATTTAATTTTCAAATTCAACATAAACCTGGTTCACAAATACATCACGTGGACGCATTGAGCAGAAATCCAGACATCGATACTCAGGAGCAAGATATTTTCATCATATCTGAAGAAGACTGGTTAAAAGAAGCCCAAGAAATCGATGCGGAAATTGTGGGAATAAAGGAAAAACTACTATCTGGAGACATAGATGGCAACCGTGCAATTTTCAAAGACTGTGATCTACGTGCTAATAAAGTTTACAGAATGACTAACAGAGGGAGAAGATGGGTGGTGCCACGCAAATGTAGGTGGCAAATAGTAAAGTTGAACCATGATGATGCAGGACACTTTGCATTGGAGAAGACAGTTGACAGAATTCGGGAGCGATATTGGTTCCCAAAGATGAGGCGTTTCGTAAAAAAAATATATCGGCTCCTGTCTTCAGTGTCTGTATCACAAATCTGTGGGGGGTAAAAAGCCAGGATTACTCCACTCAATTCCAAAACATACCACACCATTCCACACGCTCCATGTGGATCACTTGGGACCGTTTGTGACATCAAAAACTGGAAACAAATACGTCTTAGTGGCAATTGATGCTTTTACCAAATTCATTTTGCCCAGGGCGGTACCAACAACAGAAACGTCAAACGTTATCGAAGAATTGACTGAAATATTTAAAATTTTTGGTAACCCAAGACGAATAATTTGTGATGCTGGCTCAGCATTCACTTCCAAAGAATTCTCCAAATTTTGCGAAAACAAGGGAATAAAACTATTCAACATTGCTGTCGGTATGCCTAGAGGTAACCGATCAATTCTGGATGCCCTGGCAACTATGGGATCGAGCACAACAACGGACAATTGGGATTCCAAGTTGGGAGCGATTCAAAAAAGTATCAACAGCATGGTACACAAGACTACAAAAGCAACCCCTGCTGCACTTATGTTCGGGATTGACTTGAGAATGGACGGGGACCGCTATATTTCTGATGATGACAAAGCACTAGACGTTACTGAACTGCGAGACATTGCTAGTAAACATCTAGAAAAGAACAGGAAGAAACAAGACAAAACTTTCAACGCGAAGAGGCGAGAAATTAGGGGGTATAAAGTTGGCGACTTGGTGGTCACGAAAATCGCTAGTCTCCCAGGCAACGAAAATCAAAGCAAAAAACTGATGGAGAAATATAAGGGACCCTTCAAGGTTATCGAAATATTGCCTAACGACCGTTACAAGGTCAAAGAAGACATTCATGCAACTAGATCCAGGATTCCATACGAAGTCGTAGTGTGTCTCGAACACATGAAACCATTCAAAATCCGAACATAGACAAGGTGAGGCAACACATAGACATGCCCGTATGCTGGCAACACATAGACATGCCCGTATGCTGGCAACACATAGACATGCCCGTATGCTGGCAACACATAGACATGCCCGTATGCTGGCAACACATAGACATGCCCGTATGCTGGCAACACATAGACATGCCCGTATGCTGCCAACACATAGACATGCCCGTATGATGGCAACACATAGACATGTCCGTATGATGGCAACACATAGACATGTCCGTATGATGGCAACACAGACATGCCCGTATGCTGGCAACATATAGACATGCCCGTATGCTGGCAACACATGGAAATGCCCATATGCCGGCACCATTCGGCTACCGACAAGTGTTGTGAAGGATGCTACTAACAGTTTTCACATAGGGTTGATAACACTTCAGTGTATTTCTTGTTGCAGGTTGGGTATCGAAGATCAATTGAGGACAATCGAGACGCAGGATGGCCGAGTGTTATCATCCCGGTACATGACGGTATATCTTCGATACACTGAAGCATTCGTCAGAGGCATAAATATGATTAAGTGCTTACATAATACTTAGATTAAGATAGAAATAGGAGTTGCTGAAGTCAGTCTATAGCTAGATTTCATGTGAACCGTTACTGCTTATACATTAAATATACTTGTTCGTGAAATAACAGTGTTTCCTTCCATCCGGGTGGCAACCCCTGACAGTATGGAGTAGTGTATTGATAAATAGGAATAGTTATCATAACATATTGAATATTATGTTTTATCCACAACAATATATGTAATGCTGTCATTACTAACGTTATTGAAGGTTCGGAAGTGTCACATTACACACCTCTACTTCCCGACCTCACTTCCCGCCCTCATTTCCCGCCCTTATTTCATCTATTCTAGATGAATATTTTTTATATTTAAAAAATAACACATTTTTTGACAAATTTTATAATACCTATTTAGTGGCAAACAATAAAAACAACAATGAACTAAAATACCTCAAACTACTTATTAATATTAATCGTTAAATTTGAATTATTGTAAGCCTTTATTGAAATATTTAGTCCTGTACCAGCTCTGGACCCTCCAACAGTTGTCTCTTTGGGCGACAAAATAATTTCATGTTGTATGACTGAGGTTTGTGAACTACTTGCAATAGCTACAGAAGACATGGCACATTGGGACAGCAAAGTGGCAGTTTTCGTTTTATTCTCTATTGAACCATCCACATAACCAGCAGTTTTAATTGAAGTACGAGGATATATTGAAAAATTCTTAGCCTACTATAGAACCAAACAAAATTTCAATGTCAAAATATTTTATTACTCAACATATTCTCCTCTTAATAGGATACATTTATTACAGCGAGCCTGCAACGTCTCTAGACCTTTCAAAAACAATGCTTTCTCTTGCTCTGCAAACCAGACCTCCACAGCTTTTATTACCTCCTCGTTGGAAGAAAATTTACGACCTTTTAAAACTTTTTTCAGTTGAGGAAAGAGATGATAGTCGGACGGAGCCAAATCTGGTGAATAAGAGTGTGTTCTAGTAACTCAAAACCTAAATCACGAATTTTTTGCTTGGCAACTTGAGATTTGTGTGCAGGGGCGTTGTCCTGCAAAAACAAAACAACTTTGGATAGCATTCCGCGTCTTTTCTCTTCAATTTTTTCCCGTATAGTGGTCAGTAATGCCGAATAGTAATCTCCAGTTATTGTTCTACCCTTATCCAAAATATCAATCATGATTACTCCATGGCAATCCCAAAAAACTGAAGCAAGAACTTTTCCAGCAGATTTTTGGACACGAAACTTCTTAGGTCTTGGAGAACCGGAGTGTCGCCATTCCATCTATTGTTGCTTTGTTTCTGGATCGTAGAAATGTACCCAAGTCTCATCCATAGTAACAATTCGGTTTAAGAAGTCTACATCGTTTTCAAATCGAGCACAAATCGAACGCGATGCTACTACCCTTGCACGCTTTTGGTCAACATTCAAACATTTGGGGATCCATTTTGCAGCAATTTTTCTTATGTCCAAATTGACGTGAACGTATGAAATATTCAGTGCTTCAGATATCTGTTTTAGCTTAATTCGACGGTCTGTTAAAATCATGTCATGAACTGCATCGATATTTTCGGGATCTGACACAGAAACTGGCCTTCTCGATCGATCATCATCTTCAATGGAAAATTTACCTCTTTTGAAGCTTGCAGTCCAATTTTTCACGGTCGCATACGAAGGACATTGATCACCAAGGGTATTAAGCATATCTTCGCAAATCTGCTCACCTCTTACCCCTTTTAAATACAGGTACTTGATGATGGCTCGATACTCCAATTCTTCGATTTTCATAATTTCGGTGAACATATTTTTTCTTTTAATTTATTGCGTAACTCTGGTTTACTTCTTTGACGTCAAACTTTACACCGACACTTCTAATAAGTTATTGTTCGTTGCTATAGTAACGCAATATTTCGATTATGCAGGGAACTGGTCTAGGCTAACTAGATATCAATACATCCTCGTGCACTTGCACCACTGTTGGCAAATAACGTAGCGGCTGTTCTTCTGGGTGCGTGTCCTGTAAAGCCTTTCCAGTTCTCTAAATTAAAAAAAGTAGCAATTTTTTGGGGAAAATTAGCTATTGTATTCCTCCTCTGAGCTTAACAAGAAAACTACCGATTTCTATGTTTTTTCTCAAATTTATGTAGTCTCGAATGATCTTCACCCATACAGGATCAGTAATGAGAAATGATCTATTTGTATGTGTTTTAGAATCTGGAATCTCAACCGAAATTTTTTCTTCAAAAAAGCCACATCCAACATTTTCATTTTTACTAATTCGTCCGTGCGGCAAGCTCCAGATACGCCTATTATTAATGCTACCTAAAACAATAAGAAAAATTAATACCATAATACTAGTATACTTGTATTAGCTCAAACACGTTTGTTTTTTGAAATACTTATTTGAAGAATCACAAATAACTTACCTTTATCGGAAGAAGATTATTTGGAGCTTTATTTAAAAAATCCTCTATATATTCTTCCTCGAAAATACGTTCGATTTCTTGAGCCTAAAGCCCACATTATGTCGTTTTAGGATGTTTCGAAACATCAGTTTTTTCAATTTCTAGCATCGTTAGTATCATACTGTACAGGGTGTCCCAAATTCGAGCCTCATCATTGGGATCTCGGAAACCAGAAGAGATACGAGTTCGGTTAAATGGAGGCAAAGTTGCGCAATTTGGTGCTCATTGAAACGCCGCTTTCATATTTGAAAAATTCCGAATACTTACGAAGATTTTTAGAAAAAACCGATTATTCGCGATTTCATTTTTATTTTTTTGTGACTCTATTTGAATAGATATAACAAAACAAATTTCACATTCTCATTGCTACTTTTTCTGTTCTACAAGATGGTGTTATTAGATTTTCAAACAGTTGTTTCGTATTTGAGCTGCCACCATCAACTTTGTTTTTTTAAATACGGCCCTGGATTTTTTATTATAGATTTTAAAAGTTCCTAATGTCCAAAAACAAATGATGTATCGCACTTATTCTAAAACTTTATATTAATAGCATTTTTCATAAGAACTCATGAGTTAGAGAGAGACAAAAATTAGATTTTTAATAGAGTTAAAACAAACTTTTTTTGCAATAACGCACTGCATAAAACTCAAAAACTAACATGAAAGTGGGTGGTTAATAAATAATATAATTGAAGTGTCATCCCTCAAACTCTAGGCCCTAGGCTATATTTACAAAAATAATTGCATTTTATCAAAGTGGCTGTGCATCGTGCATTCTGGCTATCTTAGTTCATTTGTTAATGTCCTGCTAAGATCTTACCAAAAATCTATTCTCTGTGTCTCTCTAACACATGAGTTCTTATGGAAAATGCTTTTAATATAAACTTCTCGAATAATTGCGATACATCATTTGTTTTGTAAAAAATCCAGGGCCGTATTCAAAAAACAAAGTTGATGATGGCAGCTCAAATACGAAACGTCTGTTTGAAAATCTGATAACACCATCTTGTAGAACAGAAAATGTAGCAATGAGAATATGAAATTTGTTTTGTTATATCTATTCAAATAGAGTCACAAAAAATAAAACTGAAATCGCGAATAATCGGTTTTTTCCAACAATCTTCGGAAGTATTCGGAATTTTTCAAATATGAAAGCGGCGTTTCAATGAGCACCAAATTGCGCAACTTTGCCTCCATTTAACCGACCTCGTATCTCTTCTGGTTTCCGAGATCCCAATGATGTGGCTCGAATTTGGGACACCCTGTACATTGCCCACAAAGTAAACGGCTTCTTTTGTCTGGTATGTTCTCCAAAATATGCCAGGAGTACACTTTCGGAACCGATATTTTTAACCTTTTATTCTTCGCACCACTTCCTAAATGTATAATTCAATGGCTTTTAGATACCGACTTTTCTCAGGCACCAAGCCCCGGACTGCTGCGTGAGCAGCCTGTCGTACTTCTGGTGGGGTACAATTCAGAACGAAAAAGATTTATTGATTTTGATCGAAATATGGTGGTTGTAAATAAAATAGTATACAAACCTCGGTAGGAAGTTTCATTACTGTCTCGAGATCATAGCTAACCTCGACGCTTTGCGTCTCGGTTAACTAACTAATCTCACGACAGGAATGAATCTCTTCCTACCTCGGTGTGTATTATACTATTACAATTAGGTAGGTTAAGAATGATATTGTTTGAAACATTAGGTAGTCTGTTTTGTCCTAGTTTCAATTAGAATAAATCAAGAGAACGAACTTGTAACTTGTTTGGTACAGAACTTTATTCGACGCAATAAAGATGGTAGTGAATAAATGCACTGAGTGTTATTAAAGGTAGAATAGTATACCGAAGGAGCATCCTATCACATGGCCATCCTGCCAGCCATTACTAGAGCTGAGCATCGTTAGAAGAAAAAATGCTATCCATAATCCATTAAAAACAGAAAACTGAATATGGGTAGTGAACATTCCAAAGAAGAAATAATGATCACGCAATCAGGAATAAGTTGTGGAACTACCGCTGGAGCAAATATTGGAAATAAGTACTTTCTTCTTGAAGGAGTTGTATTATGTTTGTGGCAAAAATCAAGGAAGGCGATGGAAAGAAAGATCAGGAGAGACATTTCTAGGAGCAAAGAACTAGTCATCGAATAAGACAAAGTGTTGGAGTTTAGACTGTAGGTGATTGACGGTCAAGAAGACATAAGAACAATGATCGCATCAATGTTTGTTGGATACCAGGAAGAGCCAGCAGCTCAGAAGAATATAAATATGATCAGATAAGTCTAGATTGAGTTAAAATTATTATCAATAATGTTTTTAGGAACTTACAAATGATTCAGTTTAAAAAGTTTTCACAAGAGGTTTGTTTGTTTAAGCGTAATATATCTAAAGAAAGTCTACAAAGACGTGAGAATTTGGAGAAAGTCAATAAAAAACTTGAGGAATTGATTGATATTGAAAGCGAATTTGATCATTTGAAGGATGCTTATAATAAACTAGTGAATAAGAATGAAGGTGAGGTAAAATTAGTCAAAAGTTATGCTAGGGGAGATAAATAACAATATTAGTGAAGTTCGTGAAACATTGTTAAATAGATTACAGAAAATAAAACATGCATCTAAACTAGCCAATATGTCTGAGAAATTTGTTTTAGGAACAGATTCATCCCTGTTGCGTCTTATGGATGGTTCTGAAAACACAACAAAGCAGTTAATTGATGCAATTGAATTATACAGTGCCCGTCTAAAGTCCGTTCCTCCTAACTTCTGGTATATCGGAACTAAATTTGGAGGGCTTTGATAGGAGATAAAAACCAAATTGTTCATGAAAAAATCAAAGCTAGAAGTTTTAAAATGGCGGCTGAGCGCCATCTTCAATACTTTTTTTAAATAGAACACCCCGTATATTATTCCATTTTCGAACTACACGTTTGTTATTAATTTGTAGTTAAATCTCTCAATTATTTGGACTAATAAGGGCCAGTTTCACAGGATCCAGTTGGGGTCCAGATCAATTAACTAATGGTTAGAATGTGAACCTGTCAACGCCATTGAAAGAATGTCATTCACCGTCTGAACTTTCAGTTATTTATCTGAAGGTTAACTGGGACCTATGAAACTGGCCCTAAGAGGCGTGAAGAGAGTTTATTAAGGATGAACAGCACCGCTTACAGGAAAATTTCGAAGCCTGCGAATGTGTTCTGTAAATTCACAATCATAACAAATTAGTTGGCTAAAAAAATATATTTTATTTTTGAATAACACTTTTATTTAACCCCAACAATTATTTTATCAAGTGTTCAAAGTGCCCCCCTCCTAAATCTTGACAATAAAGTGCCCTATTATAAATAGCTTCTCTCACGTTGTTGAAAGTCTGTTCATCTATTTCTTCACATGTATCTATTACTCTGCGTTCCAACTCCTCTATTGTTTGGAATTCATTGGCGTAAATTTTTGACTTCAGTTACCCCCAAAGGAAAAAATCTAGAGGTGTAAGATCCGGAGATCTTCTTGGCCACTCTGTACTTCCCCTGCGACCTATCCATCGCCCAGAAAAGTTAGTCAGAAAGAAGTCTCTAGCTATGCGATCAGAATGGGGAGGTGTCCCATCCTGCTGAAATATGATTTCACGATTTTAAAACTCTTCCTGATTGTTCAATGCAATTTGCCTTAGTCGAGGTTCAATTTCAGTTTCTAAAAGAACTCCTGTAAGATTGCCTGTGATGAAAATCGGCCCAACAACGCAATTGCCTAAAATCGCCGCCCAAACATTCACCTTTTCAGGAAACTGGATATGTCCCTCTCTGAAAATATGCGGATTAGTATCGCTCCAGTATCGTACATTCTGTTTGTTGACTTTTCCATTAAGAAAAAACGTGCATTCGTCTGAGAAACATATGCGTTTTAGGAAGCTCCGTTCTCATTCAATTGTTCTTGTTAACCACTCACAAAATTCAACACTCCGGTCTGGATCATTCTCCGTGAGAGCATGCAGGATTTTCATTTTATAGGGATGAAACTTTTCTTTTTTTAGGACTCTTTGGACAGTTTTTGAACTTACTCCACAGGATTCAGCAACTGCAGACGTCGACTGAGTCGGATTGATTACCATTTCAGCAACAATTTCTACCTTTTTTTCTTCTGAAAGAGGCGGTCTTCCTGATCTTGGAGCATCTTTCAGTGTACCAGTTGCTTGGAGCTTATTTAAAAGTTTGCGCAAATATATCCTCGAAATAGGATTCTCGGGAAATCTGTCATTAAACATACGGACTGCTAGATGATAATTTCTTCCAGCTTCTCCAAATATCAAAACTGCTTCAAATTTATTGTCTAAACTACGAGCCATGATCACACTTTTCATAAAATGATTGAGGCGGTAAACGGACTATTTGACAGTTACAGTTAATTTGACAGTAAACAAGAAGTTACCGCGACGATTTTCTCCAATGCAAATTTGACTAAAAGCAACATTAGGGTTTTTGGTTGGGTTTGAAATGAACAAAATTTCACCTTTCAAACGTTAATATTTCGAAAAGAATTGAATTTAAGAGTAAAGTGCATTAGAGGAAACTGTTGAGAATTATGAGCAAATTTCAAAAATGGAATAATATATGGGGTGTTTCATTTAAAGAAAAAATATTGAAGATGGCGCTCAGCTGCCATTTAAAAACTTTTGGCTTTGATTTGTTCATGAAAAAGTAGGTGTTTATCTTCGATTAAAGTACTCCAAATTTCATTGCGATATACCAGGTGGTTCAAAAATTAAGATCAGAAACAAACCTATGACACCATGGACAATCTGATAATTGACGTAAAATTACATTTACTCTCTACTAGGTCTGCCGCTGCTCTGTCAGTTGAACTGCATAATAGCAAACAGTATGGAAAATCTATTGAGGAGTTCGATAGAACTATAGAAGAGATGATGGTTGATTTGACAACATCTCAAGCAAACGGAGACGATAATGTAGCTACAGTTCTTAGAGGAATTAATGAGAAATTATCAATTAGTGCTTTTGCAAATGGGTTGAATAGCCACGAATTGCGAACAATAATCAAAGCTAGAAATTATAATAAATTACGAGATGACTTTTTAGAGATCACACACCTAAAAGGCCCAAATGCTACATCAATAGCTGATACTATAATTTCATGTTTGTCAGGTCTAGGTCTGTAATGCAAGGATATGGTAGGTCAAGGCTATGATGGGGCTTCTGTCATAAAAGGGCGTCCAAGCTTTGATAAGAAAACAGTATTCAGAAGCTCTTTACGTCCATTGTTGGTCTCACTCGTTGAACCTTGCTCTTTGTCACTCTTGCAATTCACACAGTGTGAGAAACTGTGTTGGCACAGTCAAATCAGTGATAATTTTTTTCAAAAGTTTCCCTAAAAGAATGACTTTACTGAGAGATGAAATCAAAACCAAAACAGATAACCCAGACTCACAATGGAAAACTCTAACATCGATATGTGAAACAAGGTGGGTTGTGAACCATAACAGCCTACTAAAGTTTCGGGAACTTTTCAAAACTATCATTGCCATCTTGCAAGACCTAAGCAGTGACACAGACATGGATACGTCTTCCAAGGCGTCATCATTTGTGGAAACATTGACTTGTGGGGAGTTTGTTATTAGCTTATGCTTCTTAGCTAAAGTGTTTTCACATACTGTGACCATTTGTAAGGTGTTACAATCTCCTCATATGATTTTAAGTCTGCCACAGATCATGTTGGAAACAGTACACCTCTTTCACAATATGCGAAAGAATATTGAGATGGAGTTTTCTCGTATCTACAAAACAGCTGAATTGTTACTAGCTGATGCTGGTGAAGTGGTCAGGCTTCCTCGTGTCGCTGCAAAACAGCGCAACCGATGTAATATACAAATTTCAGACCCAGAACAATATTTTGGCATTGCGATGGCAATTCCACTGCTTGACAATTTTACAAATCAGCTGTAAAAACGATTCATGGATCACCAGAGAGTTTTCCAGAATTTTATTTCTCTGTTACCGTCTGTTGTTTTAGATATGGAATACTTGAAAATTTAACAAAATGAAGTTGACCTAGGCTTAGTGAAAGCTGAGTTTAGTTTGTGGAAGATTTATTGGGAAAAGCAGGCAGAGTGTGATCGTCCATCAAATGCTATTGAAGCTCTTTCAGAATTCAATAAATAATTTTACTCTAACATCATCAAGCTGCTACAAATATTTTTTACTCTGCCAGTAACCACCTGCACGCCAGAACGTACATTCTCAACACTTAGAATGCTAAAAACATATTTGAGAAACGCTTGTGATCAAGACCGGCTTTGTGGACTGGCCTTGATGTCAGTTCACAGGAGTAAATCGATTTCAACAGACGAAGTTGTGAATATTTTTGCTTCAAAACATAGCAGAAGATTAAATTTTGTATTGTAAACTTTTCCCTTTGTATAAACTCTTAATTACTTTATTAGTAGAAATAGAAGAAAACTAATGATGTTTTCATGAATTCCCACTTTCTTGAAAAAAAAAATCAATATTGTTGCATATTGACGGGTTATTTTTCCTTTTTATTATGTTAAGCAATAGCTATTTTAATATTCATTGTCATTCTACTGATTGATCTGATCTATTAAATAGAAAATACTCTAACAAAACCAAATCATTCATCATCCAATAATACTTTGTATGGGCAAATTTATCCAAATTTAAAAAATTATGATATACAGGGAGGGTCACGGTCGATGGTACCTTAGACGTTTACGAAGAACGGGAAGTAGGATCATTCTGAAAATTTGGTTTCTCAAGTAGTTGCTCCTGGTCTATCGACCTAAAATATTTTCAGCAATGCAGCGTTGCCGCTTATACCAGAAAGTAGCAGCATCTTTGTTATTTCAAGTGGGTCACCCTGTATATTCCTGCATTTTTGAACTTCTCATTCCTTTCTGATTATTTCTGCCTCATACTCCTCTATACCTATCTCTGACGGTTTTTGAGATATTGGTTATTTTCCATATTTTTTATCCAAAACATAGCTCGAATTGAATGTTTATTTCTGCGGTATTTGTATTCTTAGGAAGTGGCAATTTTGTTTTCAGTTCATCAGGATCATGTACATTGATTCTGTATAGAGAAGTTAGTTCTGCGTTATACAGGGTCGTTCAAAATTCATGATCTTAATGCTAGAAACGAAAAGGGTTGAAAGTGCGTTTTTTTTGAAAGGATCATCCTGTATATTATGAAATATCCTGAAATATGACTAAATTCCCTTCGAATTGATATATCATGTTCCTATACCTAAATAGCCAGAATTCCGAGATAATAGCAATTTTCACTTGTAATATCGCAAGTGCTTGAATTATTGCCGGAAATTTTTCGAGTACATGAATTTTCTTTGATGAATTTACGGCAATTAATTCAACAGCGAAGGGGAATTCGGTAAGAAAATTTCACACCGAGAAATGAAAATCATCCAACAATTCATAAGAAATAACTAACGATGGTTTCACCTGAACTATTTATAACCACCGAAATATTGATATGTAAAATACTTAACAAAATTTTCATCAATAAGTGTGTTTAAATTTGGAACAAAAAAAAATAACAAGAAGTCGTTCACAACTGACCTTTGAATTCAACGGTTCATCGTAAATAAGAAAACTTATTCGGTTATTCTTTAGAAGGCAAAATACGTTGAAACTAAACTTTTCCTGATATCCCATTTCCTTGACAACATTTGGATTTTGATCAGCCCAGAAATGCTCGTTCCTTTTATTAAAAATTCCTTCTCTGGAAAATTTTGATTCGTCTGTCCAAATAATTTTTTTTTTATAAAGTTAGGATCTTCTTGTGTGCGAATAAGGATTGTTTCGCAAAATTGTACCCTACTTTGATGATCTTCTGGTTTTAGAGCTTGAACTCTTCTAAACTTATATGGGTGCATGTTATGATTATGAAGGATTCTTCGAACAGAAGCACGATCCAAGCCTAAATCATATTCGGCACTTCTAGTGGAAGCTTGGGGATTACCATGGAAATAGGCCAAAATATTTATTATGTTGTCTTCATCTGAAGTTATAGGGTTCGGTAAATGTTCCGTTTTCAATTTTGATCCATAGTTAATGAAATTATGTTATGATCGTACAAACTTCCTTTTGTTCATTGGTTGTAAATCAGGGTTCGTTTCATTGAATTTTCTGCACGTTCTTGCTATAATTCCCTCACATTTTCCATGAAGAATAAACAATTTCATCAGAACTTCGTTTGAATAGTTATTTCCCTCCATTTCAATTATTTTTGAGTCACTTTCGTTAAGAAACACACAACGGTAGGTATTATTAATAGTGCACTAATTGTCAAATTTTCATAATGTCATGTACCATCATGACAATTAATAGCCACCTTAGATGAATATGAGAAAAATAAATCGTTTTTTTTTTTGAAAATTTCACACATCACTTCGTTCTTGTTTAGATACCATAGCAACCCTAAAAATTTCCAGAAATTTTTCTGTCAAACATTTGACATGTGACAAGTTGTTATTTTGCTTCAATGTACAAATGGAGGTCTAGTTTTCATATGAAAGGAGATAATTATGTATTTACTAGATATTTGGAATGTGTCTGAAAATATTTTCTCCACGATTATTGCAGAAATTGTCAATTCTGAAATCATATTTCAGAAGAAGTTCAATACACCATTTGTCACAAGTTTTTATCACAAGTCCCGTAGCTCAGCGGTGGTGTTGCGGCCTATATGAGTCACTAGGTCGATGGTTCAATCCACGATAAGAACATACATTTTTTAATTTTTTTTTTGTTCCTTTAAACACATTTATTGATGAAAATTTTGTTAAGTATTTTACATATCAATATTTCAGTGGTTATAAATAGTTCAGGTGAAACCATCGTTAGTTATTTCTTATGAATTGTTGGATGATTTCCATTTCTCGGTGTGAAATTTTCTTACCGAATCCCCCTCGTGCTTGAATTAATTGCCGTAAATTTATCTCGTACATGAATTTCCAAAGAAAATTCATGTACTCGAAAAATTTCCGACAATAATTCAAGCACTTGGGAGATTACAGGTGAATATTGCTATTATCTCGGAATTCTGGCTATTTAGGTATAGGAACATGAAATATCAATTCGAAGGGAATTTAGTCAACTTTCAGGATATTTCATAACATACAGGATGTTCTATTTTAAAAAAACGCACTTTCAACCCTTTTCGTATCTAGCATTAAGGTCATAAATTTTGAACGACCCTGTATAACGCAGAACAAACTTCTCGTTACAGAATCCAAATCCAAATATCGCAGAAATAAACATTCAATTTGAGCTATGTTTTGGATACAAAATATGGAAAATAACCAATATTTCAAAAATCGTTAGAGATAGGTATAGGGGTATATGAGGCAGAAATAATCAGAAAGGAATGACAAGTTCAAAAATTTGGTAATATACAGGGTGACCCATTCGAAATAACAAAGATGCTGCTACTTTCTGGTATAAGCGGCAACGCTGCAAAGCTAAAAATATTTTAGATCAATAGACCAAGAGCAACTACTTGAGAAACCAAATTTTCAGAATAATCCCATTTCCCGTTCTTCGTAAACGTCTAAGGTACCATCGACCGTGACCCACCCTGTATAATGGCATTAAAATCCTCGGTCCTGATCTGACTCTTCCCCCCCCGAAAGGTTTTCCTGGCTACGGCCTTGATCAGAGTGGCAAACGTGCTTCGCCAATTGGTTCAAACGTATGCAGAAGTGTATAATCCTTCATGGGGAATATTTTGAAAAACAACAAAGTGATTTTCGATGATTAACATTCGTTTTTGTTCTATTATCCCGAAATATCGAAGGCATCTTTCGTATTTGAAATATATTGAGATTAATTTCTAGTTCTCAAAATTACTCACATATTTCTTTCACGACTAAGCCATTTCCCCAGAATGGTTCTGGATCCCGAGTGCCGTTGTATAACAACGTTCCATTAACAGCGTAAGTAGCTCTCTGAACAAAATGTGGAGTGAATGTAGTCATGTTGAGTGCCAAGTTCGCTAGATCGAGACTGAAAGCCAAAATTAATATTAGTTACCTAACCACAATAACCACGTTGTTTTATATGTGATACTCAATTAACATTAGGTACTTCAATGCCTTTTGCACACTGAAAAATACTCAATGGTAGACAAAATATTCAAAACAGACGTTAACTTAGTTGAACATGCTCGAACTTTTATTAAAATCTGCAAGTCAGGATAAAAGGAAACTACCCAAACACCAAAACTACGTCAAAATCACACTCGACGCGAGTTTCGCCAACAAAGTTAGCATCTTCAGGAGCTTACTGAACTACTAGTTTTTAGTAAGCTTTTAGCTTTTGAAGATGCTAACTTTGTTGGCGAAACGCGCGTCGAGTGTGACTGTGACGTAGTTTTGGTGTTTGGGTAGTTTCCTTTTTTTCCTGAATTGTATTCACAACAAAGGTTCCAAAATATTCATTTATTTGAAAATCTACAATATAAAATTTAACTGATGAATTCTGTAATTGAATGTGAATCAAAAACAAGTTTATTTTTCACTTGTCCATTACTGACTTAAAATACCTTGACAACGGTTGCTATTCAGAATCAGAATTAGAATATGCTTTATTGTCAGAAGATTTGTATCCTATTGACAAAGTTTTGAATATATAAATATATAGGTACATAAATATTAGTGTATAAACTGGTAAATTACATATTAAATTACATATTACGAGGGCTGTTTGGTAACTCCGTGACTATTTGAATAAAGAAAAAAAAAATTGGCAAATAAGCGTTTTATTTTTCAACATAATCTCCTTTTAGATCAATACATTTAGTCCAGCGTTTTTCCAGTTTTTTTATTCCTTCCAAATAATAGGTTTTCTCAAGGCCCTCAAAATAGGCGTTTGTTTCGGTTATAACCTCTTCATTCGACCCAAATCTCTTACCACCCAGCCATTTCTTCAGGTTTGGGAAAAGAAAATAGTCGCAAGGGGCTAAATCTGGAGAATATGCTGGATGGGGTAGTAGTTCGTAGCCCAATTTATGAATTTTTGCCATAGTGACTACACACGTGTGCACTCGTGCATTGTCTTGATGAAGCAGCACTTTTTTTTTCGCTAAATGTGGTCGTTTTTGCCTCAAATCAATATCGAATCTGTCTAAAAGCTCTGAATAATATTCGCCGTTGATCGTTCTACCCTTCTCTAAGTAATCTATATGAATGACACCGCGTGCATCCCAAAAAACTGTGGCCATAACCTTGTTGGCTGACAGACGCACCTTAGCCTTCTTTGGTGCACGTTCACCAGTTGACACCCACTGTTTTGATTGTTCCTTGGTCTCTGGGGTATTGTGATGGATCCATGTTTCGTCTACGGTTATATAACGGCGTAAAAACTCGCCCGGATTGCGATTGAACTTTGCCAAACACTCCTTTGAAGTGGTCACACGGTTGCGCTTGTGGTCGAGTGTGAGCAATCGCGGCACCCATCTCGCGGATAGCTTCTTCATGTCCAAATATTCATGTAAAATGTGATGTACTCGCTCAGTTGAGATGCCTACAGCCTCAGCTACCTCACGTACTTTTATTCTCCGATCGTCCAATATCATTCCATGGATTTTATCGACGATTTCTGGCGTGATGACCTCTTTTGGGCGACCTGAACGTACGGCGTCACTTGTGCTGGTACGACCACAACGGAACTCAGTAAACCACTTCTTAACCATTGAAACTGATGGTGCAGAGTTCCCATAGTATTTATCAAGTCTTTCCTTGGTTTCAGTTATGGTTTTTTTACGCAAAAAATAATGCTTAATCAACACACGAAATTCACTTTTTTCCATTTTTGTTAAAATTCACGAGGTTGTCTGCTTCTAATTGCTGTCAAACACAAACCAAATGTCGCAGCTTGCTCAAAATTTGACAGTAGTCTATTGAAAGATGGTGGTTGACAGCAGCAGTGTTGCATTTAAAGTTACTGCGCGGGAAATTTAAAAAGTCACGGACTTACCAAACAAGCCTCGTACCATTGTTTATATAGAAGATAGTTAGTCAACCTTATGGGATTATAATTGGATCAAAATGGATGCGACATGTAGATGGCGATAGTGAGCTCGCATCCAAGTCATGTCGTAATTTCAGTGATCAGGCCTCCAAGTCATGTCGTAACTTGATTAAAACAATGGAAAAGCATTAAAATCAGGGTTTTTTGAAGAAACCTGCATTAAAATGAAGTCAAATATTCATGTTTGTAACTAATCACGCTAGATGACACTCGCGTTTGTGTCCAATACCTTTTCCACAGGCATTGACTATGTTCTATTTGAACAATGATATTACCTACAAACAAAATACAAATACAATAAAAATAAAATTGAATAAAATGAGATCCACGTATTATTAAAATGATTCGTTAAAATATTCTTGTAAGCTATAGTAGGGTCTATCAGCTAGCAAATTTCTCACTGTTTTCTTGAATTGTGCGTTGGTCAGATCTGCAGACCTTATATCTACAGGTAAGTCATTGAATAATTTACCACCAATATAACATATGGAATCCTTGAATAAATTTGAGTGGGGTATGGGAAGTTTGACATTAAATATGTTATTACGAGTAGCATAAGGAGAAGAAACAAAGTCAAACTTTGTTTTATGTTTGTATACCAAGCATACAGTCTCAAGAATAAATAAGGCAACGACAGTTAAAATCCTATTGACAGCGAAATAATTTCTGCACGACTTTACAGAGACAACTTACAGCCCTTTTCTGTAAAATCAGTACAGAAGAAAGAAGGGTTGCACTGCATGATCCCCAAAAAGGTATCCCATATCGTATTCGGGATTCAATCAAAGCGTAGTAAACAGTTTTTGCTGTGTGAAAGCCCAACTCGTTAGAAACCACCCTTACCGCATAACATCTGGAGGAAATTTAACTCTCAAGTTGTCTGATGTGTTCATCAAATTTCAGCCGATTATCAATAAATATACCAAGAAATTTTGTGATCAATTTGTTTTGCAAGACGTCATTGTTCATTGAAAGTTCATTAAGTAGGCATTTAAATTTTATTATATTTGTTTTCGAAATATTTAAGGATAGTTAATTAGCATCACACCAACTTTTCCCTTTTTCTAAATCAGATGATATCATTTTATGCAGCTCAACTGAGTTCATTTCCTTCCACAATATTGTGGTTTCATCCGCGAAGAGAGTGAAACTGCCAGATATATCTATCATAGTCAAGTCACAAAAACAGAACCCTGTGGTACTCCAGAATTAATATCTTTGCTTTCTGAAAGTTCCAATGTTCTCACCATTTGATTTCTCCGTGAGAGGTACGATTCAAACCAATTGTACGTTACCCCTCTGCAACCATACCGCTGAAGTTTTTTGAGTAATATTTCGTGATTAACGCAAACGAATGCCTTCGAGAGGTCACAGAAAATTGCGGCTGTCACTTCACCAGCATTTATTTCTGAATAAATTTCATAAAGGAAAGAGAAAGTTGCATCACTTGTTTTTTTTTCTGTCTGGAACCCAAACTGGTTGTTGCTTATGATATTATTCAAGTTTAAGAAATTGTTCAAGCGTTTCTTAACTAATTTCTTAATAATTTTTGCCAAGGTTGGAATTAGAGAAATGGGTCTCAGATTGGAGGGATTATCCAAATCTCCATCTTTATGTAGAGGAATAACAATAGAAGCCTTCAGAGAATGAGGGAATGAGCCAGTTTTGAAGGAAGTATTAATGAGATTTACTAATGTTTCCAGTGCATTGCCCGATAGATACATAAATATTTTGACCGATATCTCATCATACCCAGCGGAATTTTTGTTTCTGATGTCATACAAGGTTTCAGTCACTTCAAGAAGATCTGTGTCATACAAAATAAGGTTATCATCAATTTTAATATTTTCCAGATTGATTAATGGATCATAGGGGACGCAAATTATGTTGCTTAGCTTCTGAGCAAATGTGCAATAGTATTCATTGATTATGTTGGGATTTAGTGGGACATCAACCTTTGTTTTTATTGTTTTTCCTCTGACATCATTAGTTATGGACCAGGACTCTTTAATTTTATTATTTGATTTGCCAATTCTATTTCTGTAATACACTTTATTCGCTAACTTGATAGTGGATTTGTAGATTTGGCGGTACTTAGTAAAGTATGCACAAATAAATTGGTCATTCGTAAATTTTCTTATATACTGTAGTGAACGTAAGTTTTTTGAGGACTTTTTCAGTCCTTTCGTTACTCAGGGCTTTTTAGGTTTCAATTTGATTTTCTGTTTAGGAAAAGACTTGTCAAACACTTCCAATAACACACTGTGAAAGGATAAGAAGGGATCATCTTTGGTAAGAGTGTCCCAGTCAATTCCGATAAAATTCTGATAAAACCTATCACAGTTTGAGTTTCTGAACAGTCTACCATGTTTACATATGATATGTTTTTTTGGCCACTCCAGAAGGAATAACTGTGCACGAAACTATCTGCTCTTCTAGATTGCTACATACATAGTCAATACTAGATGCAGAAAATACTCAAGTCAAGAGATAAAAGTAAATGTTTTAGTGTATCACTAGTCAGAGATTCACAGTCATTATAATTTATATTAAAATCACCTGTTAATATGACCCTACAATTAATGGGCAAGTCAGACAGGAGTAGCTCAAGATTACTTAGAAATATGCTAACATCTGAGGAGGGAGATCGATAAAGACATACAACATATACATTATAGTTTTTGCTAAAGCAAATTGTAAATTCAAAAGTTCTATCCTCTAAGAGGTCTTTGAACTTTTCAATTTGACTGAAGGAATAATCATCAATTACAGTGTTGTTAATCAGGATAACTGTACCTCCATGGTTAGAGTCTGTTCTGGAGTTTCTGCCTATTACTGAGTAGTTGGGTAAATATATAGGTTCGTTGATGTTACACCAATGTTCGGTTAATAATATCATACTGGGAAAATTAAGGCTTTTCAAAAATACATGAAGTTCATCACACTTATGTCTAAGAGACTGAATATTCAGTATAACTGAAGTAAATGATTTTGTATGTGAGCCAGAGTAATCACTAATATTAGAACTCCCAGAATATTTTTTACTTAAGAAATCACTCTTTTGAGATGTTATAGTTCTATAATCACATCCTTTTGAACCTGTTCTAAAAAGCTATAACTGATATTAACAGAACAATAACGCCCGAGGCGTTATGGAGGTCATCATGAATCATAACGCCCGCTGAATGTTTTTTTCTGTACTTCAATAAATTAATTACCCAGAAAAGTTTTATCTATAACTGTACATAAAAAAGGGACTAATTATTTTCTCTCAAATAGAAGTTACAATTTTCAAATGTTGCTGAAAAATTAGTACCAAGATTGAAGTTCTGTGAGTTGACCGATGATGAACTCCTCAATGTGCATTCGGTTTCGTTCGGAATGTTAACATTTTCAATTTCGGAAACGGAATGGGCTATCATTGTAGCAATTTTGTTCTTCGAGGAGGTACTTTCTTCAATATAGCTCTCCGCTACCGTATTACTCTTCCAGTTTCCATGTAATTTTAGTATTTCTAAGGAAGCACCACCTTGAACAAGAAGCGTTGACGACGTTCGGCGTAGACAATGTCCGGTGTAACCTTTGGGGTTTTCCAAATTAAGGTATTTCGCTATGATAGAACAAACACTTCCTATAGTATTTTTACCTAAAGATAACTCAATTCATTTATTATTTCTGTAGGTTAAAAAAACCTACGGTTTACATCCTTTTGGTCGTAGTGCAATGTACTTTTAAAAGGTACAGGTCTTGGTTTCGGGTAACTTGATCAGTAAAACGGCTCCTCTGGCTTCAATGTCATCAATTTCATCACGTCTCAAGCCCAAATACGCCAATTACCGAAACAACTATATGTAGCAGAAAAGTATCATATGGAGCTTTTCTTATGAAAAGTAATAACTTCCAACACCTTTGATTTTTTAAGAATGTATCCTTTTGACTTAACTTTGAGAAAGGCCATCATTTGACTGAATGCTGATATATTAATGTTCTCTTTAACAATCAATGTTGATTTCAGCTGTGAGTATTTGGTCCATACACTATTTGCACTATATTTTTCAGACTGAAATAATGTAACATAGTTAAAAATATTAATATTTTTCATGAGATTAACTCACCAGTTCCTGGAAGTATGCAAGACAGTTTCATTTACGGTTTTTACTCTGTTTTCATCTTTCTATTTCAAAAAATTGTCATACTCATTCTCGTATAAGTATTTGGATTTCACAGGCAGTGCATTTCCTAACGCTTTTTCAGCTTTGAGCGTCACATTCTGTTAGATCTCCATGATTATTATGAACACACCCGTTTTAGTTTCCTCCACTAACAAGCTTGTTATTTCTTACAAAAATGCAGCGTCATTTTATTAAATAAACAACCCTTAGGAACCTCTTCAATGTTTTCAAGGCAATTCCATAGTTGCCGACCAGAAAGCAGTTAATACTATGAGAAGAAATTTATGGAGTAAACAAAGTCGTTTAAAATAATTTTCTCGTGAAAAATGAAATCTTGCATACACCACGAGCGTTACTAGATCCTAGAGCCCATCGGGCAACTTTCATCCCTCGGGCCAACGGCCCTCGGGTGAATGTTACCCTCCGGGCGTTAGGATCTATATAACGCACTCCCTACTGGGTTCTAGGTTCTTCAACTTCCTAGCTCTTCGCGAAGAGTACTCCAGTTGAGTCGTAGTAATCGAACCGCTACAACTTCTACGCCCTTCAACTTTCGAACCATCACTAGTTATATTCAGTGCGTACTGAAATCAGGTGAACCTAATAAGGCCTTCCCTTTCCCCTAATTGAATAAGTCGATATGTCCTCTATTGTATTTTAAAACCAAATTATTGTGAGACAGTATATCCGGTCGTTTCAGTTCCAAGGATTATCCTACCGCAATAAATTCGGGACATCCCATGAAGAAATCTAATAACAATTCTCACTAGATTTAATAATGAAATCACAGTCTAGGCCGGAATATCTAGGATTCTCCTGTCGAAGGAAAGACTCGTTGTAGATTCAATCTCCGACATACATGTATATTCCTATTTTGAGTTAGTTTTGAAAACTTTTAATGTAATAAAATGAGTAATTGTTTGATATGTTTGTTATTGCATTGGAAAACTTCCACCTGGCCAATTTTCGTTATAAAATCTTGATTATTGTGTCAGTCATTCTACAATCAGTTATTATTAACCATTATTTATCGTGTTGAAGACACCAACTCTGTGAAATACTCATAGTTTTTTGTCGATTTTGACAAACTGTTCTTGTTATGTTCTTTTCGTGTTATGTAAGATGAAACCTAATTTTTCAGCAGGCAATCGTGACCAATAGTCCAAGAGCCAGTGAAAAGCAGATACGACATATTTCAGTAAACCCTAAATTTTGTCCAAAGTTTCTCTTTTACTTACTGTTAAGCCCGGTCGAGGTAGGTTTAGTGGCGCTCAGGTGTAACAAGTTCAAAAATTAGACGACTCTCGAAATTATTTCTGTAAAGCTGCCATTTATATATTTTAAACTATATCATTATTGTTACTGGAAAATCACAAAGGCAGACAGTTATGGCGGTTGAGACGTCACGGCAAATGCTTTTCAAAATTGAAAAAAAATTAATGAAGTTCAAAAATATTTCGGTAAATCTGAAATTCGAATATTTTATTCTCAACAGTACAACTATCTTAAATTTAGAAAGGCAGACATTTTCTCCGGTTGTAACAATCTGGCAGACAGAGAAAAAATATTTGCAATGTTTTATGCGTTTGAAAAATTATTTTGATTATAATGCCTCATCGGCATCATAAGAATCTTCTTCCTGTTCATTAGAAAAGTGTTCGTCATCCTCCATGTTCATATCAGTATCTGTAATCATAAAATTTATATTTGTAAATCGAAGTAGAAAATAATTCATTGTGATGTAATAACCTGGAGAATCTTCTACCAAATCGCTGACGAAATCTGGAAGTTGATCTCCCTCAAACCATTTATAAACGAAAAAATCTTCCTCTATCCAACTATGTTGCAGTGGGCTGAATGCAGTGGGCTCTTCTTTAAAAGTATTTTTCCATATACTAGAACTATAATTAACTCTCAATAACTGCAGGTATAGCTCAATTTTGCAAGGTAGAATAGACTTTGCGTCGAAATTTCTAACTTTTTTGCTGAAGCTTTCATGAACGAAACTAACTTTGTAGCTACTGATGAATTGCTGAAATCTGCCATCATCAAAGTCCACATATTTTTTTGCGCCATACATTTGACAAGAAAATATTTATAAAGTATTAAAAAACTTTTGTAATTCATCCTCCATCAAATCAACGACACCAAGAGCTGCAAAGGCTTGCTGAAATGGAATATTCGTTTCCAATGAGAATAATGGTATTTTTTTCGTTTATTGAAAGAATCAGGATAGAAATCACTTCCAGTAAACGCATAGAAACTAAGCTTTTTCTTAATAAATGGTGACGTCGATAAACCTTTTATGATTGCCGGTCCCCATGAGCATCCAGATATGAGAAGGACTTTTCAATCGGTCCATATTACTGAGCATTTTTATCAATATGTCGGTGTCAGAGCCTCTGATTACAATATTTGATAGATCTGCGATACTACAAGCATTAGGCATAAGCTTAGTTGGTTTCCATGCGTTTACTGACTGTGATTTTAATCCTGTATTTTTCAATAAGGAGAGAAAAGACCATCGACCTTGTTGCCTTTGCAGCTCTTAGTAACGTTGATTTGACGGAGGATGAATTACAAAAGTTATTTAATACAGTACAAATATTCACTTGTCAAATGTGGCGATAAAGAATCTGTGGACGTTGATGATGACTGATATCAGCTATTCATCAGTAGCTACAAAGTTACTGATGTTTATGAAATTTTAAGCAGAAAGTTAGAAATTTCGACGCTAGCTCTGTTCCACCTTGCAAAATCGAGCTATACCAGCAGTTCTTGAGGACACATTATATTGCTAGTATATGGAAAAATGCTCTCAAAGAATAGCCCACTGGAACATAGTTAAATAGCGGAAGAAGATTCTTTCGTTTCTAAGCGGTTTGAGGGAGATCAGCTTCCAGATCTTGTCAGCGATTTGGTGAAATATTCTCCTGGTGATTACATTACAATGAACTCTATTCTACTTCGATTTTCAAATATAAATTTTATGATTACAGATACTGATATGAACACGGAGAATAACGAACACTTTTCTAGCGACGAGGAAGATGATCCTGATGATACTGATGAGGCTCTATTATAATCAATATAAGTGACAGTATTAATTTTTTTAATGCATAAAACATTGCAAATTTTGTTTTCTCTGTCTGCCAGATTGTTAAAACCGGACAAAATGTCTGCCGAGCTGAATATAAGATAGTAATACTGTTGAGAATAATTTTGAAAAGCGTTTGCCTTGACGTTACAACCGCCATAACTATCTGCCATTGCGATTTTCCAGTAACAACAATGATATAGTTTGAAATGTGTAAAAGGCAGCTTTACTGAAATACTTTCGGAAGTCGTCCAATTTCTGTACCTGTTACACCTGAGCACTGCTCAACCTACCACGACCCTGCTTAGCTAGTCCCCTACTCATGAACAGCAAGTATAATAGAATCTTTGGACAAAATGGAGAGTTTACTGAAATATGTTGTGTCTGTTTTTCACTGGCTCTTACTACAACTACCACTCTCTCTACTCTTACTACAACTACTATAATGGGATTTTTCCAAGGATATACCCTAATAGCACACCATGTCCCAGGGACGTCCCTATTTGGTACAAATCATGTCCGAATGTCCGGGACTTTAAATCATTGTCCTTGGGACGTCCGATTCAGTGCATTTTCATGAATTTCCCCAAAGGACTTCCTATGGATGTTCCATTCGGTACATCGTATAAAACGTCTCTGCAAGGACGTCTTTGGGATGTCCTGGGTCGGATATATTTTGTAATGTTTCCTAGGACATTCATCGGACGTCCCTGTTAGTAAGTATTCTGGCATGTCTTTGAAAGGACGTCCCATGGTTGTCCTGGTACGGGACATTTAGGAACATCCCGCGTGAATGAATATTGGACGTCCCAATTGGTTAATCTTAGAATATCTCCCTGCGAGGACTTCCTTGGGATGTCCTGGTTCGGATATATTTTGTAGAATTTTCTGGGATATCCATTGGATGTCCTGGTTGGCATGTATTTGGCATGTCTTCGAAAGGACTTCCTATGGTGGTCCTGGTACGGGGACATTCTGGAACGTCCTTGATGGATGTACATCGGACGTCATCCCAATCAGTGAATTTCAGAAAATGTCCCTGTGAGGACTTCCTTGGGATGTCCTGGATTGAACATTTTTTCGGAATGTTTCCTAGGTGCATCCATCCAAAGATGAAGGATGGATGATCATAAAAATTAAACAAAATTCGAAAACAGTTACAATAATTAGGCCTCCATGTGTACCCAGTACCAGTGTATACATCGCAGCTAGTGGTTTTACAGAAGAGGTATAAAATGGATCGCATATTTACAATAGGGCTGAACATTATAGCGAAAATAACCCATCTGAAATAAAACCCTTTTCACTATCATTATGGTCATCAGGGGCCATATTCTCGAGTTTATGCGTATGCCAATACGATTCACTGTTACACAACAATGAAAATGAAAAATTTATATTTGTCTCTCTTGTTCGCATACGGATTGAAACCGAACAATTCCTCATGTATGGATTCCGTGCATAAAGTTGTTTTCTGTGTTTTGTGTTCAAGTGAAGTGTTGACGAATTGACAGACAACTGTTGAGGATTTACCAGCTATGGCGGATTTTCTATCGTCTTTTGTGATTAATTAGTTTAGTGACTGTTTTGTAAGTTATTTTGTGTTCATTCAGTGTAGTTATATCTACAAATGAAAATAAAACTTTTGTTATACTATTCAATAGTTATTACTAACCTATTCAACACTGTTTTGAAAAAGTTTTTTCCATAAGACAAGTAGAGTTGTGTGTATCCTTTAAACATGTACAAAACCGAATTGAATGACTCTGAGAGAGTGCTGAGCTTACCTAGTAAGTAAATCTGGTTCCATCCAAATTGGTATATCCAGTAGGTAATCCACAACAATATCATAATCTTAGTCCTAAAAGAGACATATAGGAACAAACACATCTGATAATTCTGCACATCCTAAGGACGTCCCAGATGTACTTTCGATTGATGTAATTCGGGGACGTCCAATGAACATTCCAGGTGGATGTCGATTGAATATCCTTATAGAACGTCCAATTTTGGTGAGAAGTCGAAACATTGGTACTTCCCACGGATGTCCAAGGATGTCGAAGATGTACTTTCGATTGATGTAATTCGGGGACGTCTGATTAACATCCCAGGTGGATGTCCATTGGATATCCTTATAGAACGTCCAATTTTGGTGAGAAGTCGAGACATTGGTGCTTCCCACGGATGTTCAATGGACGTCCGCGGTACTAATACTGCACGTCCTAAGGACGTACCAATATTGCACGTCCTAAGGACGTCCAAGATGTACTTTCGATTGATGTAATTCGGGGACGTCCGATTAACATCCCAGGTGGATGTCCATTGGATATTCTTATAGAACGTCCAATTTTGGTGAGAAGTCGAGACATTGGTGCTTCCCACGGATGTCCAATGGACGTCCGCGGTACCAATTTTGCACATCCTAAGGACGTCCCGAATGTCCTGAGAGGATGTCCTATGGATTACCATCGGACTTCATGGTGCTATTAGGGTATTGACAGATTTTCATTTAGGATCAATGGAAACACACCTGTACCATATCCAACGGTCCATGCACGTTTATATCTGGACTTCGGTTAAATATTCTTAGGTGAACCTTCAATAAACGAGAATTAGATGCATTTTTCAAAAATTCAATATGCGTTATCTATCTGCGTTCATTGGGTACCTTCGGTATACGGACATAAGATGTCCATGTATATGAACACTTGGGCACAACCGGTCATGTACTGGACGTATCTGAATTCCATTCTATACGTCACATGTATGTGGTCTATTTCTTCACATCCAATGGATGTTGTTTATGTGGGTCCATTGGACATCCTTGACGTACTTACATAATATGTTATATCTAGTGTATCTGAACAGTTGGTGGGCTTATCTGGTCATTTATGGGCCGTGGTGGTCGGCTGGTAAAAGCGTACGCCTCGCAAGCGTGGGGTCGTGGGTTCGATCCACCAATTCACCGGTCTCGTGCATGGCATCACACGTTAAAAGGTAAGGGCTGCGTCTTCCCTAGCTCACACAAGTCTCTCGAAGACTTCCGAGGGTTGCGCGTAGGGGTGCAATCGGTTGACGGAAATAACAATTTTAACAATAACAACAACAATTTTAACTGGACATCCAGAGGACGTCCATAGGATTCTTATTGTAGTCAACGCATTGTAATTTATGGTACATAGATGACACGATAAGAACCACAATAAAAATATAACAAGCGCATGAAATATACTTGAATCTCTCTTCTACTAGCTCAGTTGGTAACACTCTCCTACCCAACCTGGAAATATCCATGGTAGTACAATCGCTTCTCACCCAAACGATATGGGTTCAAATCCCAGTAACTGTTTTTGAAATCTTTTGAGAGGTTTTGAAACATGGTTGATTCGTTACGTGGAAAATATTGAAAAGTAAGTAGTCCCATGACATTTTTTGTGGAATGAGCTTTTGAAGCACCTACCTTACACTCATCACGATGGATTCACTCAAACCGGTATGTGACATGTTGAAGCAGTACTCATCCAAATTCCAAATTTTGTTTTTGTGGTGGTATTCATAATACGGATATAGCATTGGCTCTGTTTTGATAGATATTGGAGAAGAAATACCTAGAACAAAAGGATGTAACTGCATTTTAACCTCTTCATCTTTGGCGATCAAAACTAAGTACTTTTAGTTTTTAATAATAATAATAAGTTTATTCATCATCATACCTTCACAGTCTGAGTTGGATGTATGAACGCTTCAAATATATTGATACGAAAAATTAATAACACAGAAATCCACAAAGAAATTAATCGGTGCGCGGCATAAGATCTTTGTTCAAAAATTAAACTTCTTTGATTGACGACTTGTTTATTTTGTGAAAATTCATGTGCACTTAGGATACACAATAAAACACTTTTTGTCTATTCTCCACGGTAATTTTATATTTGTTGACTAGTTTCGGTCATTACACCATTTCCAAAACTAACAAGATTATATCCAAATCTGAGTATTTATACCTACATTGCCTATACCTGGGATATGCCTTAATTAGTAGCAGTATATCGATTCTCAGAATCAATACCAATGATAAATGAACATAACAAATAATTTGATAAATGCAGGTTTTGGGAATTGGGTACAGGAGAGGGCTATTATTTGAATCGAGTTGTTCGTTGAGGATAATAGAATTTTCCCTATTTCGCATGTGATTTTTAAATTATCTATTTTATGTTTCGAATTTTGAAGATTATGATTTTTTATCCGAAATGACATGTTCATAGTACCTCATATCAAAATTTTTACCAGTTTGACCTCTGTGTACCGGGTGACAACGATATCACTTTAGATCTGCCATTTTTTTATTTTGTCACCTAGTAGAACGAAACTTGGCTGAGTTATTATTCGAACTAAATGTCAATTGACTGTTGAAACGACAAATTTCTACAACTTTCGGTTTCCCTGGAAATTTAAATGGGACACCCTGTATATTGTTTTTTATGATTCTTTAAATCATTCTACATCCGAATTCATAATATTTTAATTGGTTTTAACATAGGTAAATCATAATTTTTAAATCAAATTTTAATTTTCAATCTAGAGTGCCATGACCATCCTAAAATTTCTCTACTTATTCTCTACTTATTCGCAGCTAAATGTCCAATGAATATTTACATTGTAACTATTTGTGAAGTACATGCTGTACTAAATATAAAAGATGTTTAAAATATGAAAGTAACAAAAGTAATTTCTCATTACTATAAATGATATTGTATCACTTTCGAAGTATTATAATTCGTTTAATCAGTCTTAAAATAATGTATTTTAGCATTCAACCACAGATTAAGTTCCAGATGCGACAGAGGGACAAAGAAACTAGTTTTAGAGAGAAATGGAAGAGACTCCGATTTAAAGGTCCAGGTATCCTGGCTGTTGCCAAATAGACTAAATTAGCCGTGACGTCAGGTTTAGGTTGGTACCACTGGTACCTCCCCAAATATATATATCTGTCATTTATTCTGTTTCCAAACAAACCGATTTTGTACGTATATGTCCATAAGAGATTTAAAAAAGTTATTTTATAAAATTGTTTGCTACATCTTAGTATTTTCAGGTAGGTTATGTGTTTTTTGTATTTAATTCCTAATTAACGTATTAAAAAACCGCTTATAAATATGGCTTATAACATCATCTAGACATATTTAAATGTTTGTGAGGTTATACCATTTTTGTTCGGTTTTTTATTTATGATTTAGCCCCTTGAATAAATTCGATGTTTGAAATTGTTGTTATTATTAGCTAATTCATAGTGATTTAATTTTTAAATATCAGCCGTTTTTTAAATTATTAGTGTGATTACCGTACGAGAATCAACATGTCATCAAAGCGCTTGATTAGGCTGTCCGAGATAATGAACTTCTTTAGAGATGAAGAAAAACTAGTGAAGAGAGGAGAAAATGCTGTTGACTCGGGGCATGTGATTAATATTTTGTCGGATAGTGACCTTCTTATTATTCGTGGAAAGGTGCATGCCAGCATGAGAGACCGACAATATGATGTTGAGGTATGATATTGAAAAATGTATAATAACTTACTATCGTAATATTTTGTCATAGTGTTTAGAAGAGATATTATTATTTCAATGTCACTGTTATACCTACATTTACATTTTTTTTTTGTATTCATAGTGTATTTTATTTTTCAGATAGAATTTGATATAGACTGGTCGATAAAATCAGGCAAGTGTAACTGCCCACGTGGTCAATTACGATGTCATCACATGGCAGCTTTGTTACTCTTTGCTCGTGACAATATATCGGTTACTGATAAGGAATGTGCATGGAGCAAGTCTAAACCATCGAAGGACATAGAAATACAAAGAATCAAAGATCTTTATACATCCACACCTCACAGAGCAACCGAGAGAAATTTAACAGAAGGAGAAATAAATAATTTTAAGAACCAACTTTCTGTTTTTGATGGTGCTGTTGGGTTCTCTTGGCTTTTAGCAGATGAAATAGCAGCAGACCAAGAAAAATATGTAGCAAATATTGAAGACATCTTATTCAGTGAACAATATTTGTCTGCACAGGACAAGTTGGTTTTTTTTCAAAATGAGGTGAAACTGGAACAACTTGATATTCTTAAGGTAGCTGAAGATACAATTGGACAGTCGTGCAACTCAAAATGGCTGTTGGCGAGAAAAAATAGACTGACAGCAAGTAATTTTTCAATTGTGTTGGCAGCATGTCGCAGGCAGCGTTATCCTCCAAGTCTATTTAAAAGGCTTTCAGGTACTTCAATTTATATTTATTTCATATTTTGAGTTTTAGTAGCTAGTTATTTTATCATAAAATATTTTGAATAATAAATTTTCAACAGGTGCATATAATTTGGACCACATAAAAGCAGTACAATGGGGAAACCTACATGAAAAACAAGCTGTTGAAGCTTTGGAAGAAGCACTCAATGTTAAAGTGATTCCCACTGGATTGTGGTTAAATCAATGTGGGTATTTAGGTGCTAGTCCAGATGGATTGATTGGAGACGATGAACTAGTTGAAGTGAAATGTCCCTATAAATATCGTGATCAGTCTATATTAGAAATCCATCAAAACTGTACATGATTATATCATTACAGCAGATACTGATGGCAATGTATCAGTGAATAGGAATCATGAATATTTCATTCAAATTCAAGGCCAACTGGCAGTTACAAACAGGAAAAAGGCTCATCTTGTTGTATGGACACCGAAAGAAGTTGTATTAGTAATTATAGAAGCTGAAGACTTTGAAGACAACTTAAAAATCCTTAAAAAAATTTATTTAGAACATTATATACCTTTCTTGTTAGGAGAAAAATATGTCAGTTATTAATATATTAAAATAGTACATTGAACAATAAAATAAATGTTTATTACAAGACTCTACTTGTGTTTCATTGACAAGGATGATATTGAACTTTTCAAACCTATGGCAGGTACTAACTAGCTTATTCAAATATGTTAAGTAGAAACGAATACCTTTGTTCATTCTTACCAAGGTGGTAGATTGAAATTTGCATACAAATAAAAAATGTTCATTGTGCTGCTTAATAATTGTTACTTGGTAATAAATAAGACAGAAAATTAGAGACAGATAAAAAGTTTATTCACTTGAAGACACACTCTTTTAAAATATACGAAAATACATTAAAATAGGTATATTTCAAAGGTATAAGTTTATGAATAAAAATGTACAAAAATAGCATTCACATAATATATCACAAAATGAAATAGGTAAACAAAATCTGTATTATGTGGTCAAGTTTCTTATTGGCATAAAAAAGTTCAAATTTGTAAAACTATATTCCAATTGAACAGTTCTTGGAATAAAAAATTATATGTACTAACATTACCAAATAGTGTTTATCAATTATATCACTCCATTTTAAACAAGCCGCCCACTTCAGCAATTAATGAGAATTGCAAATTAGTTAGTGCAGCACAAACTTGAAAAATCTGTGTTGAATGTGGCAGTAAGTTCTGAGGCATAGAGTCTAATATTGAAAAGCACTTTATTCTTTGTATGGCCCTTTCAACGTGGATTCTGGCTCTGGCTATAGTCCGTGTTTGTATTATTTGTTGAGGGGTAAATTGTGAAGTTGTTAAAAATGGTGGTAATTAAGGTTAACTCCTTCTGGTAAAATATCGACTATTACAAAGCCCTTATCTGCTAGTATTAGATCTCCTGAAACCATTTTCTCTAAAATTGCACTATCTTGCACAATTTTTTTATCTGACGTAGATCCTGGGTAGAGGTCGCTGGCAAATGTTACCACACCATTTGGGGCAACACCAATTAAACCCTTAACTGTGTTTTGGTGTTTATATGAACTGTAGGTTGATCTTTGTTTTTCTAAGGAAGACGGCCTTATACACTTAACTTCTGTGCAATCTAATACAATCCTACAGTTTGTAAATGTACTAAAACAGGCTGGCATACATTGTTTGTTCTTATGCCTTGAAGGGATACTTGCCATTAGTTGGCAAAATAGAATTTCATGAATAGCATGAATCCATGTTGAAACAACATTTGAAACTGTTGCTTGACAACAATTAAATCTACATGCCAAATCGTTATGTAGTAAATTTAGTCTCAGTTTCATTAAAGTTAAGAGCAACTGATCTTTTTTTGGAATAAGACCTACTGTCCACCCCTGTGTATAATTTAATTTCAGATTTTCGAACAGGCTATAGAGACAATCAAATATATACACATTAGGTAATCCAGTATACATATTAACTAGTTTGTCATTGTCTTTAATAACATCAAAGGAAAATCTGACCGAGAGGTTTTCCAGCTGCTTCTTTAGCATGTCATTTTCTTTTTTTAAAAAATACATTTCTGCTTCATGTAATGCACTTGAGGGTAATAGAGTCTGCATTTTTTCATACTTGGTCATCTCAGTAACAGCCGAGGGTATTGGATCATCACTAACTCTTGATGGTCCTGGTGTAGAATAGTCTACACACACTGGTGCATTACCACAGGAGTGCTCCGCATTTGGATCAACTGGTACAATAACTTCCTGAATCTCCTCGGTCACAGATGGTTTTCTGTTTGGTGCAGTACCAGAGGAGTGTTCCTCACTTGAACCAACTGATTCTGACACTTCCTGAATCTCCTCCACCTCAGAGGATTTTCTGTTTGGAGAAGTACTAAAGATGTGCGCCTCAATTGGATCACCTGATGCTGACACTTCCTGAATCTCTTCTGTCTTAGAGGGTTTTCTGTGTGGTGCAGTACCAGAGGAGTGCGCCTCATTTGGATCACCTGATGCTGACACTTCCTGAATCTCCTCGGTCTCTGAGTGTTTTCTGTACCTAAAAATTAACAATAAAATAAGACTTATTATATTCTAATTGTATTCGTTAATATTACCTTCTCTTTTTCTCCTCTGGAGACTGAAAAGTAAACAGCTTTTTCTCATTATGTTTGAATAAGCTAGGCAAATTGTTTTTGTCACCATTTATAAAGTGGCATGAACAAATGAGCGACGTTGGTGTGGGATCTTTGTCCTCTCGTCTGAAACAAAATCATGAACATCAATAACATAACAGTTATAGAAACAAAGAAATGCCAAACCTGATGAGTGTAATCCATTTTTTCAATAGAGCTGGATCTTTAGGAAAACGAATGAAAGAACACGTTCTCCTCTCACTATAATGCTTGCAATCGGGAGCAAAGCACATGACCATTTCTATAAAATAATAACATAACTTTAAACTGACGTATAATATGAATTGTGAAATGTTAAGAATCTCCCAAAAATTTCATGTTTATTAACCGAAAAAATTCAACACCTAACCTCACTATTATTTCGTTTGTAATTAATGTGTGAAAATTTGATAGAACTGTTACAAAATTATATTTATTTTGAAGTTCATTTAAGGCAGATTCCCAAAAAGTTCAAGAACTATATAACTTACTTCTTTTTATTAACACACTTCCAAAAACAAATTTTTATACAGCAGACTACACACAAAAATAATTTGTTTGGAAACGGTCTTACGTCAAATTACTGAAATCCACTGAATCCAGTGCTACCAACCATAATAGTGACGTCAGACTAATCTTCCCTATTGAGTTAAACGCTCTGGCGATGGCTGCTGCCACAGCTTAGCACGATGTCGATGACGGCCGCTGCTGCGCTCTTCCACGCTTCCACCCGAATCGCGACATTTCAACAGTTAATGTGGCAACGTTGTAAATTCATCGCACTGCCACAGAATCGACCAGGCACGGCATTAGCTGTTTGGTTTCTGACAGTGGTTTTAGTTTTAGTCAAAAGCCAACCTTTTTACATTTATATCAATTAAATGTTATTGCCAGTTGTGATATTATTATAACACTAACTTGATACACGACTCATTTATTTTATGGAAATTTCATGTTCACTAATAATAGAAAGAATGATACAAGTACACAAGTGAGCCTTTAAAGTATGCGCAACGAGTTTAAAGGCACAACTGAACAGAACTGAACTGGACACGTGTAACATACGCTATTTTTGATTATGCCTGCATCGTGACTTCAAAAACAATACTGGAAATGAATTTTAGATCAGGATAATAATGTCCCTTATATCTTATTACATCTAATCTGATGTCACGTATTGGTGATATGGTGGTTTATTTGACATTTCACCTGAGAACATGACGTTGTTACCTAGCAACAAACTTTCTCGCAATTTAATTTCAAAGATTTCGCATGCAAATCCGTTCTTTTGAAAGGGACTATGTTACAGGTATAATCAAAAACACTTTTGTCTATTTTCCCCTAAAAGTTTTATAGTTTGTTGACTATTGTCGATTTTTACGTCATCTACATGGTTACCTGTCTTCTAATTACTAACTTTTCCAGGAATCTGATGCTAACATCTATTACAGGTATATAATAACATGTAGTGACATAGAATGTTCAGTTATGTTATGAAACCAGTCAACAAACGATAAAACTTTCAGTGTAAATTATACAACAAAAGTGTTTTGTTCTGTTCGAAAGTGCGTTTTGTTGTTTGTGACTTTGTGTGAACTTAAACAAAATAATGAGTGAGAACAAACGCGGTAGTGGAACAGTGTGCAGTTACAGAGGCTGCAAAAACTCATTTTACGCCGGCAAGCTCAAGGAGGAAACTATATTATTCTTTAGATATCCTAAAGAGCATGAATTGTAAGTTGCCTTAATACAAATAATGCTAGATTATTTATGTATGATTTAATTAGGTGCACCATTTGGGCAGAAAACTGTGGAAGAAGTGACCTACTTATAGGAGAAAAAAGTTCAATAGATTTGTACAACAATTACCGTGTTTGCAATAAACATTTTGCGGAGGATATGTATATAAATCGTGAGAAAAGAAGGCTTCTGCCTTTGGCTATTCCAGATAAATATTGCGGAGTAACAGAAACATCTACCGACCTTCTTATTTCCCAGGAATTGCATGAAACAATTACCGAAGGTAAAAGAGAATCTACATATTGATACCATATTGTTAAAAATCTAATATTTTTTTAGATCATTTCAATGAACCATCCACTTCTGGCGGCGTAAAAAGAAGCAGAGAGTATTTTCCGCCATATGAAGCTGTATCTTCAAATCCGACAAAAAAAATTAATTTACTGTCTAATATTTGCATAGGTGAGTGGTACACTTTTTAATAACTCAACACACTAGTTCTAATTTTACTTTTGCAGTTTCCCCGTATCATGATGTACATTCACAAGAGACGAAAGAGACACATCATGTTCAAACACAGACAATTCAGCTCCTATCAAAGAGAAAGGTATCAGAACTGCGTAAGCCACAGGAAGCGCGGGAAGTATCTCAGACAGACTTTGAAAGTTCATGTGACAAATTTTTAACACAGGACCTTGCAAAGTTTGTTAAAGTGCAAATGCGGCTCATACAAACAACAAGCCATGGTCGTAGATATTCTAACGAATTCAAACAGTTTGCTCTTGCTTTATACTTTACGGGTCCTAAGTCGTACAGACACTTGAAAAACAATTTTTGCTTACCTTCGGTAAGATGTCTACAGAGATTTGTGGAGAATATCAGAATTAATGCAGGATTTAATGAACATCTATTTAACATATTAAAAATCAAATTCGACAAAATGGCACCAGAAGATAAGAAATGTTTTTTGTGTTTAGACGAAATGTCTATTAAATGCAATGTCTTCTATAACTATGGGATAGATCAAGTGATTGGCCTAGAAGATAATGGTGTCAGAAAAACTGAATCTCCAGCTACTAGTGCTACAGTGATCATGCTTAAGGGAATTAACTCCAACTGGAAGCAACCCATAGCTTACAGTTTTTCTGCTACAAATATTTCAGCTACCGAAGCAAAGTCTGAGTTAGAGACATGCATTGCAAAACTAAACAATATTGGCCTGGACGTCACTGCCCTAGTAACTGACATGGGGTCGAACTTTACGGAACTTTCTAGTCTGTTTGGTGTTACTCCAGAAAAACCCTATTTTTATGTAGAAAACAAAAAAATTATTTACTACTTTGATCCCCCTCATTTAATGAAAGCAGCAAGAAATAATTTAATAAATAACGAACTGAAATGGGATAATGATAAAACTTCATGGAAGTTTATTGAAACATTTTATAATAAAGATAAAGCGTTGCACAATCGCTTAGCCCCGAAATTGTCACATTCTCACATTTATCCATCTAATTTTGAAAAGATGAGAGTGTACTTAGCAGTGCAGGTATTAAGCAACACTGTAGCCTCTGGGCTTGCAACTTATATTGAATTGAAACCTTTACCTGCTGAGGCATCGGGTACACTACATTTTGTATCACAATTTGATAAACTGTTTGACATGTTCAATTCGTCACGATATTGTTTAAAGGAACACCAGAAACCGTTTTCAGGCGAAGATTGACAAATAAAGTTTTTAAACGATTTTTTATTGTTTTTAGACAAAATCAAAGCATTCAAAACTAATAAAAAAGGCATTGTTAAAGATGTAACCAATTACATAAAATTTATAAGTTGTTGGAAAATAACTATTAATGGCCTGATAGAATTATCAAAGTATTTAAAATCTGAGGGTATACCCATTCTCTATACCAGGAGGCTCAACCAAGACGCTTTAGAGATTTTTTTCGGCACTATAAGGCAACAAAGTGGCAGTTGTGTCAACCCAACCCCTATACAATTTTCTAGAGCTTTTCAGAAGCTATTTTTCACCAATTATTTCCACACAGACAACATGAATTGCCAAGACGATTTGGGCTCTTTAATTACAAAATTGGCAGAAATTCCGTCGGCAGCTTTACCCCATCAGGACTTTGAGACAGCCTCTGTAGCGGTTTTTCAAAATACCCAATATGCTTCTTTTCGAGTTAGTGATGCTGATTACCGTACAACTACTACTAACCGAACAGAATGCTTTTAAATATGTTTGTGGATATTTGATTTCGAAATGTTTACGTCTACACTCATGCCAGGTATGTGACAGATTTGCTACCGAATATTCTTGTTTAGACGACTCAAATATCTTCATCCATTTCAAAGCCTACGACAAAAAAAAATATTATTTGGTTCCTTGAAAACGCCACACGAAAGTTTTTATTCCTATATTTATTGTTTGGAGAAAGTTTTTTTTTAAAACGTTTTGAAATGCTTGGTTTTGCCAAGAGTTGGCTATAGTTTGTATTTGCTCTGCTTAGCCGTAAAAGGTTTTTCCCATCCTTGTAGTAATTTTCCAATTGACTATCTTGTTAAGTTATTTATACGTTTAAGATTATACTATCTGTTGAAATACAGCAATAGAGATTTTAAAAGTAGCAACAAAAAAAATCGCAAGCTTTGCATTTTAATGAACTTGTAAGAAATAAACGGTATGTTCTATTTTATAATAAAAACTTTACGTAATTTTTGTGAGCACGGACTTTTATTCCAAAAATATGTAGGATATCACTTTGAAATTCCAAAGTTATTCCTGTTACTTCCAGCGAAACTAGTAGTTATAAAAACATTTCAAGATCACCAAAATATGACAATTCATGTTTGTAATAACCATTATTATTATGTTCCACGGGATAGCGCTAATTTTGCCTGTTCATTGATCATTATATTTATAACTACCAAAACCGTAAAGGGCAAACGTTATAAAATCATTACACGTTTTGGAAGCTGAAAGGCCGGCCCTTGCATTTCTCATCGCACTCCAATTTAAATGTCCCAGCTGTTTCGAGGTCACTGCAACGAGTGAAGAAAGATCAAAGGCGGTGGGCGGAGTCATAGCCAAAACAATTCAATTACTTTTTAGAAAGATTTATGTTGAATGGCCACCGCCGTGCCGACGTAATTTCCATGGCAACGGCAACTATGACTTCGAGATTCGGAAAAATTTAAATTAATAATGAAATAAAAGTAAGTTGGAATGAAAGATGGTAGTATGGGTTATACATTTTTGGATTCGTCTTGAAATAATGCAATTGATAGTGTTATGAAAGTGATATGGTTACATTTAAGTTTTTTGAGTTAATACAAAAAAATTAAATTAAACAACTTTTCAGAACAAAGATAATAATCTTCGATTCGACATAGACAAATTTTAGGATGGTTATGGCACTCTAGATTGAAAATTGATATTTGATTTAAAAATGAAATTTATGTCAAAATCAATTGGAAAAATATGAATTCGGATGTAGAATTATTTGAAGAATCCTAAAAACAAACGATATACAGGGTGTCCCATTTAAATTTCGAACGTTAAGGTCATTTCCAGAGAAACCGGAAGTTGTAGAAATTTGTCGTTACATCAGTCAAATGACATTCAGTTCGAATACCTATTAGCTCTGCCAAGTTTCGTTTTACAGGATGAAATATTAAAAAAATGGCAGCCCGAAAGTGATCTCGTTGTCACCCGGTATATGGCGGGGCATTAACCACATTCTAGTCGATATATACCAGATCTCTTCCTTTTATCTAATTTAGGTGTGGCATTAAATAATTTGTTTCCCAAATTCACGTTGGTTGTATAGGATATTTGTATTGAATTTTGAAATATTATTTTTAATATTCTCGGAGATTCTACCTGCATACTTGATAAGAACATATTTGTACGAAGGCGCAGAAGGGCCACGTACAATTTTCTTTTTGGAATCCCAACTTTAATCTCGGACCCCCGACTTTAATCTCGGGGGTCCGACTTTAATCTCGGACCCCCGACTTTAATTTTGGACATCCGACTTTAATCTCGGACCCCGACTTTAATCTCGGGGGTCTGACTTTAATCTCGGACCCCCGACTTTAATCTCGGGGGTCCGAGATTAAAGTCGGGGGTTCGAGATCAAAGTCGGGGGTCCGACAATTTCTGTGAAATTGGGTTGAAAGAGTCAAAAGGTATTGTGCAATCTGTGAATATTTTTTTCGGAAAATGTTAAAGTCGAATTTATCATTGTTTTTGGATATTGTCAGATATAAAAAAATTATCATATTATTCTCTTCTATCTCTACGGTGAATTTGATTTCATCGTGTAGACTTTTGAGAAATTTCAAGTAAAAAGTTATTTGTCTCGTTGAACCATCGAAACCTCTACCAATATAACATCCACATATCTGAACCAGAACACAATATGTTTATGGGAAAGAGAGTTATTCAAAATGAGATTATTCTCTAGATTATTTAGGAAGCTATATCTGCTAGTAATGGACTTAGCGGTGATCCCATCGGTAGGCCTGAGTTTAGTATACAAAATTTATTATTGAATTTAAAATAGTTTTGTTTTAAACACGTGTTGAACAGCTCACAGAGTTCACTGTTAACACACGGGTTAGTATTATGTCTATCTAATATGTTTTTTACCAAGGAAAGGCATCCATTTGTTGGAATATTTGGAAACATGTTCTTGATGTCAAACGATACAAATTCAATATTATTGTTAATTTTTATAGTGGTGAGTTTGTTGGTCAGGTCTATACAATTTTGTATGGTGTGGGAAGGTCTGAAATTTGTGATCTTCCTGAATTTGCAATTCAAGAATTTCGGCAGCTTATAAGTAGGAGTATCGGTATATGAAACTACCGGTCTGATAGATTGATAGATTAGTAGGAGGGGTCCTATTGAATGGCCAGCTTGTTTGCCTGATTTGACCCCTTCGGGTTTTTTCTTGTGGGGATATCTCAAGTGTACAGAACCAACCCAGGAACGATGAATGTTACACCAGTAATGTCTGGAAATGTAAGAAGCGAAGTCAATTGCGAACATTTCGAACATCTGATTTGATTTTCTTTCTAAATCTCTCAGTTTATGAATTCCTCAGATATTTATGTAAAATACACATTGTTCTTTATTCTGGCTGATTTTATTAATTTGTTGAAATTCAATAAAACAATCACCTGCCTATTTTCACTTGATTTTCATCACTCTCACAATTTTCAGGAAAAATACTTCTATTAAATGATAGCAAAAAATATTTCATGATTTTACTAGAGCTCATTAATAGCCATCGAAAAGATCCTCATATGGCAGAGCTCTAACCTTATGTACCGCCATTTTGTTTTGAATTTTGTTGTCGTACTCATAAAGAATTAAAATACAATTCAAATTACGTATCACTCGACCCCCAGCCATTTCAAAGAAAAAATCAAAATGGCGGAACGGCGTCATTTTGAAAATTGGACAACTTTTTGTAATTGATAAGTAGATTCTGAACTACTATTGAACCAACAAAAATTCCAAATAGAATTCCAATCCGTTCATAAATTACCAGTGGAGGGTTTTCTCTAAGAGAGTTCTTACATTATGTACCGCCAATGTGTTTTGGATGAATATTTTTGCTTAAAATATTGTAGACGTATAGCGAATTGTAAGACGTTTCGAATGATGTATCACTCGACCCTCCATGCCATTCAAAATAGTCTTTCAAAATGGGCCGCCATTTTGAAGGGTGGACATTTTTTGTTGTTGCCAGAAATAGCTCATTTACCATTTACCCAAATTGAATTCCAACCCTTTTAAATGTTAGCAGGGGGGGTTACTTTATCGACAGACTGTATATCGTGGTCTGGTATGGTTTTGAGTTCATCTTAGAAGTGGTGCTTTTAATTTAATCTTAGTGCAAATTACAGCAGCAACTGTATAATGTTCATTGGGGATGTTATGAAAATCATGATATCACACAAACTTCGGATTTCTGATAGAGATGTAATCGGGATAAGTAATTTTGTGAATTAGTATTACAGAATTAATATGCATAGTAATAACTTACCTTCTGCCAGCTTTGGCAATGCATCTTGAATAGCACTGACCAAACATGCATTCAGATTCTCATCATCGTTCTTGCAGAGTTGAAAGTCATCAGCTGAAAGGTATCGGTATCAATGAATCAATCAGTATCATTAAATAATATATCAAAATATATTTTTCTTACGAGCGTGCGGAAAAGTAAATTTTCAGTACGATTTTTCGTTGTGAAATTTCTATTTTTCCGCACGATGTTTACTGTTCCGCACGACTTTTACTTTTCCGCACGATTTTTACTTTTACGCAAGATTTTCTCTTCAAAGCACAATATTTTAATTCAAGATTAGTATATTGTACAATGAGCATGAACTGACATACATTTCCCACGAGTGGGTAGGTATATAAAATTTTGTAGTACGAGCGAATTATTTTTTTCATAACAGATTCTATCAAAAACACTCATGTCGTCATTAAATATACAAATATTGAAAAATATAACGAAAATTGAACAGTAAGTACTCTCATCGATTTCAAAACAAAAACAAAAAAAAAGTTACTTCCCCATGATTCGAACCACCTACCCCATTAACCATTAGCCAGCGTAGAACGACTGCTCTCCTACTTTGCCAACTGAGCTATTTCAAATATTAATTTAATTGCTATAATACCATATCAAATCCTGTCAAATTTTGAATATCACTATTTATTTTGATATTGTCTTAATTACTTTATATTTTAAAATTAATTTTATGAAAATTACGGAATATCGGAAAGACATTATCAAACAATCGTTAATAGACTAGATTCGATCTCATATTATTTATAATCATACAATTGTTTCATAATTTTTCAGTGCATAAAAAAATCTCGCGGAAAGATAAAATTATGCGGAAAAGTTACTTTTCCGCGCTAGTGCTGAAAAGTTACTTTTCTGCACGATTTTTATATTGTTGAAATTGAGGATATATAGGACTAACTAAATGATCTATTCTGTCTTATGTGTCATTTTGTAGCATTATTATAAAATCTTGCTTAATAAAAAACTTTTTTTTTTCATAAATAAGATGGACAAAAACACTCGTAGGAAAAACATTGTACCTAACTCTTGCGGAAAACGTCTACTTTCCGCATTTGTTAGCTAAATAACTAAATATTTGTCTGCACATATTCTCAAGTCTGAATTTTATCAATTGAAGGTGAAGTCTACTAGAGTATTGTCGGAGATAATTTCACTCGCCGTATGAAACCCCCCATTTCTGCAATATTAGGACCAATAAGGGACGTATGCCTTGATAATACCAATGACATTTTACCGTTAGACTGCGTTATTTACATTTCGAGCTGCGGTCAAGCCAGAGTCATATTCTAGGCACAATTTTCACTGCCGCTTATTTCGCGGCAATTATCTTATATACATTGTATATAAGCAGAAAATTCAGCAGAAACTCAGCTTTGCCGACTTTTGGGTTGACTGGCAACTATTTTCAGCGAAACAAGCAGCAATAAAAATTGTGCTTAGAATGTGATCGCTGCTCGAAATGTAAATAACGTCTAGCCGTAATATGTCAATGGTATGAATTCAGACGTGCTAATTGCCTTTTCGAAATGCTCCATGAAAAAACTGGCGATTAAGGGACTGACAGGACTTCCTACAGCTGAGTCATCTATCTGTTTGTAAAAGTTTCCGTTTCACTGAAATTAGCTTCCGGTAAGACTTGCCCTGAAGCGTTCGACAATATCACTAGGAAACAATTTGGATATCTCCCTCACGAAATCTTCCAATGATACATTGTTGAACGAAGACACAGAGTTGAAGCCTACGATAGAATCACTCGGTTCCAAAGTTATGTCCTTAATTTTCCCTACGAAGTGTGTAGTATATTTGAAGTAAGAATCAGTTTTCCCTACATGTCGCTGGAGGAGTATTCATGCTGTTACTTTTTTTAGATATAACGGCTATCCCTCTGGAAGATAACTCGTCAGAAATGGATTTTTCAAACCAGTCTTCTGCTAGAGGTATTATTTTTGACTGAAGTCCAAAATTTAATGTTTCAATACACGGACATTGTGTATTGATAAAATGAACAAGTTTGTAGAATCATTATTGTGGGAATTTGGAAACAAACGTTATTATTATAGTTGTTGGTATTCGTCAGATTACATTGTGCATTTATTTCTGATCATCCTGAAGATTCATAAAAAAAATTTTAACTAGTTGATATATGTCATAGTGACACGTATGTTATATGAATTTTGAGTCGTTTTAATTTTTGAATAAAACCACTGAAAATACTGTTTTCTTTAGTAAAAACCAATAGGTTATTGGCCCAGTCCACGTGTAAAGCAGTTTCAGACTAATAAACAGTGGGAAGGTAAATTGAAGAAACGACGATGGAATCGGAGAGCAGCATGAAGTTTGGTGTGGCGAAACTAAACAACAATAACTACCAGCCATGGAAGTTTAAGATGAAAATGTTGTTAATCAGAGAAGGGGCATCGAAAGCCGTAAAGGAGTTGAAGCCAACACAGAAAGATAAAGAAAAAGAATTGATAGAAATGGATGAAAAAGCTAAAAGCACGATTTCTCTTTCAGTAGAAAATAGCCAGATAGTACACATATGCAATTGTAACGCAGCCAAAGATATGTGAGAAGTGCTTCAAACGGTTCATGAAAGAGCAAATTTGAGCAATAAATTGTATTTGTTACGTACATTATACCAGACTAAGTTAGAAAATGGACAGTCAATGTCGGAGTACATAAGAAAAACACTCGAAATGGTGGAACTATTGCGAGGAATTGGGGAAGAAATAAAGGATTTCCATGTAGCTGCTCTTCTTCTCGGTGGTCTTCCTGAAAGAATACGGTACACTGGTCACAGCTTTGGATGCTCGTCCTGATGACGAATTACCGCTTGAATATGTGAAAGGTAAACTTTTGGACGAGTTCAGCAGGAAATATGGCAAGGACAATGAAGGATCAAGTCAAACTGCCTTGAAATCATTTCACAAAATGATGAAAATGGTACCAACAAATCTAGAATGTTTTTACTGTCGTTGTTGTAAATAGGATACTTATTATGAATTTAGGATAATTTCTGATTGAAGAAAGGCCTTTTTGGGTAAATAATGACAAAAACTTTTATTTTATGAAGTATATTGACAACGTCAGAAAAAGTACAAAATCTGTTTATAAATGTTCATATCAACGAAATCATTTTTTTTAATATAAAGGATGATCAAAAAACCAATAGACTATACTCAACATACTCCCACCTTTGCAATATGTGTATTGCAAACAATTTAAAAAAATCAAATACACAAATGCTTAGGACTCAAATCGCTGTGGAATTCTAACTGTGCGTCCGGATCTGGTTACTGTCACCTCCTTGGATGACTGTCCATGCTGATTTTCTTCTTTCTTATTCTTCTTCTTTTTCTTTGGAGTGGAATCTTGATCAGAATTTAACATCTGTGACGTTTGGCTTTTATCAGGATTATTTGGACATTGGTTGGAATCAGTTCTTGAAAAAGGCGAAGAGGAATCTCGACAGTCGGCTGCTGAAATTTCCAATTGATACAAGCGCTGAAGAGGACGAATCAATTCCCCAGCGCCAGCTACTTTTATTCGAGCTACCCTTTCAACTTTATCTCTTCCTTGATAAATTTCTAAAACTCTTGCTATTGGCCAATTTATTCTCTTCATATTGTCTGCTCCCATAAGTACGATATCTCCAACTTGAATTTTATCAACTATTTTTTTCTTTCCAAAATGTACTAAACCTCCAAGATATTCTTTTCTGAACCTCTTCCGTAGATTTTCCCTGATAGTTTGCAAGTGACAGTGCCTTCTAATCAGGTATTTTCTGTCTACCATATCAAGATCAGGTACTTCATTACCTGAAATATTCTGTAGAAAATGCGATGGTGTTAGTGGTATGAGATCGTCATTTTCTGAAATATATGTCAATGGTCTGCAATTTATGATTGATTCACAGTCACATAATATAGTGACAAGTTCTTCATAATCAATACAGGTTTTACCCAAATTTCGTCTCAAGAGCTCCTTAATTATCCTTACAATCCTCTCCCACCATCCTCCCCACCAGGGTGCTGTGAGAACATTGAAGATCCACTTGATTCTGTGAACATCAGTAGAATATTTCTTTATCTCATCCCAATCTACTTTATTCAGAAAATTGTTAGTACCGACGAAACATGTTCCATTGTCTGAATAAATCGTTGAAATTCTTCCTCTTCTGGCAATGAATCTTCTCAATGCGAGAATAAATGCATCAGTGGAGAGAGAAGTGACTAGTTCAAAATGTACGACCCTATATACAGCACAAGTAAACAACACAATCCAGGCTTTTCCTCCTGCTTTCAGATAGAGTGGTCCAGCATAATCAACTCCTGAAACTTCAAAAGCAGCAGCATCTTTGATCCTATTTTCAGGCAGTGGTGCAAATGGCGTTACTATAGCTTTTTGATTGTGACGTTTACAAATCAGGCATTTTGATAGAACTCGTCTTACTGTTTTTCTTCCCTTGAGAATCCAGAATCTTTCCCTCAAAATACTCAGTAAGGTAGTGATTCCTGCATGCTGTTTTAGACGATGTTGTTCAAAAATGAGATCATCTATTATTTTATGGCAAGAAGGGAGTAGAACTGGATATTTGAAATCTTCGGTATCTTCTCTCCAAATCTATTTAGTTTTTACTCTCAAGATACCTTTGTTATCTACAAAAACTTGTAAATTGTGAATTGAATCTATATCAATTTTTGCGAGACTTTCAGCTTGTATTATTTTCAGAAAAAAAATTTCGCTTTCTTCTAATTCTTCATATCTCAATTCTCCTGTTAGTTTGTTTTCTTTATTTCTCGAATTGAAACAAAATCTCTTAATCCATGCAGTCGATCTCATCATTTTGGTATAACTGGAAAATTTACTAAAAATTAGGCTCACCCTATCTAGTGAGGAAGCTGCCATAGAAACAACTTTTTTCCTTTTTTCTGCGTATATTTCAGGACAAGAAAAATTTAATTCAGAGTGTGGCCAGAAGTCAGGATCACTCTTCAACCATTCTGGTCCTTGCCACCATTTACTTTCCATCAATTTTCTTGCACTGCATCCTCTGGAAGGAAGATCAGCTGGATTCAAACTTCCTGGAACGTGATGCCAATCTTTTGGATCGCTAATTGAACAGATTTCCGTTACTCTATTTCCTACGAAAGTGGACCAATTCTCTTTTGTTTTTATCCACCCCAGAACAACCATAGAGTCTGTCCAAAAATATGTTTCCATTTTGCTCAATACATCCACTTTTTACACCGATTTACATAACCTAGCTCCAATAACCGCTGCTAATAGTTCTAACCTTGGTAAGGTTATAATTTTAATAGGTGAAATTCTCGACTTTGCCTCAATCAATTGTACTGACACATTCTCCCCCATCTGCGCTCGAATAAAAATACAAGAAGAAAACGCAAGTTTACTGGCATCACAGAAGACGTGTAGAGAAGTAATCACAGTATCTTTCAGAGGAAATAAAGAGAGCGACCTAGGAATTTTGCAGAAATTCAACCATGATATTTGTTTCAGCCATTTTTTGATTTCATTTGCAATATCACTAGGTAACTCATTATCCCACCCTAGCTTGAGTTTCCAAGTTTCTCGAAGCAACAATTTTGGAATAAGTGTAACAGGGCAAGTGAAGCCAACTGGGTCGAATACTCTTTGAGCAACTGATAATAAATCCCTCTTGGTTGATGATGTATTTTCCAGCTTCATCAATGAATCAATATCACACGAAAGATAATCCTCTCGAAAATTCCAAACCAAACCTAATAGCGGTGCTATGTTGTCGTTACAAGTTACATCAGAATTAGCCTCCCCAAATGAATAAATCCATCCTCTGAGATCAAATTGTCCTTCGGACATTATCAATTTCGACTCTCTGATGAATTTGTGTAATTCTGACATATCATCAACGCTTGTAACGCAGTTGTCAACATAAAAAGACATTTTCAATTTTTCCCCAGTTTCTTTGAATTGCGGTGCTACCCTCTCTAAATGATATAATATTGTAGCAGCCAATAAAAATGGACTGGAAAAAACTCCAAATACTACTCTGCAATGCCTATATGTTTTTATTAAAGAGTGGGTGTGATCTTTCCACCAAAGGAATCTCAAAAAATTTCTATCTCTCTCTGACAAACTAATTTGTAAAAATGCCTTTTTGATATCCGCAGTCACACCTATAGCTCTCAATCCGAATTGTAAAAGAATGAAAGGTATAAGTTCTATTAAATTAGGTCCTTTTTCGAGACAATCGTTCAGTGAATGACCTTCGATGTCTTTACAAGAAGCATCGAACACTGGTCTTATTTTCGTAGTGACACTAGACTCCTTGATAACTGGGTGATGTGGCAAATAATGAAAATAATTTTTCTCGAATTCATTATCAGTAACTTCCTCTATAATACCTAATTCTTGCCATTCCAAAAATATTTTGTCATATTCAGAAAACAATTTTTTAGCTTCGAGTGTTTTTGTGATATTATTCAACCTTTTTTCAGCCAAGGAATAATTATTGCAAAGTATTGGATGTCCCTCAACCCAAAGCAGACAAACTTCATACCTACCATCTTGATTGATTGATATCGTTTCTTTAAAATAACTTACGACTTCTATTTGGTTTTCCTCTCTACTTTTGACTTCTATCGGATCTTTTATGCCTAATGTATCTAATGACCATAAGTCTGAAATACATGACTGACTCAAACAAGAAAATGTAGTAAAAACATTTGATCTACAGTATTGTTTTCCCATAACAGTCCAACCCAAACGTGTTTCAAAAGCAATTAAAGTTTGGTCAACCTTTTCTATGACCCCTGTGAATAATTGTCCAATTGAATCTGCTCCAAGCAAAAGTTCAATTTCATATATTCTGTTACCTGTATCATTGATTTTAATATTTTTCGATTTCTGAAATTCAATACATGGCGGGTTCTGTAACCTTGGTACGTAATTACAAATTTTAGTTTGATCTAACACAACTGCATTGAATTGAAAAGAACTATCCAAACTTTGAACTGATATATCATAAACACCATGTATAAACGGTAATGACTCTGAACCGCCAAAAACGCCTTGTATAATTTTTTCCTCGCCAATTTTTGCATAACCCATTTCTTTAGCACAATCTGTACGACCTTTGAGAAGCGGAATCTAATAACGCTCTCACAATTTTAGTTTTATCATTGTTAACAAGACGAACAAGGATAGTTTGCAAAAGAGTCTCGGAAGCACTATTGAGACTGTTACTTGTGAATACATTTCCAACCTCTTCAGATACCGATTTGTTATCATTACTATTATCTTTATTCTCAACCTTTCTTTTCGTATTTAAATCGGGACAAATGATAGGATAATGCTTCTTACTACATATGAGACATTTGATAAAATTTCTACACCTGTTGATGCTGAAACAACCGAAACAACAATTTTTCTTCAAAATCAAGTTCTTTTTCTCTTCAAATGTGAGTTTTTAGGCTGCGATACAATCTTGACTCGAGTGAGCCTTGCTACAGAATAGACAATTCAAAGCTTTTTTACCATCTTTCTCATGTGAAGTGAAAATTGTGGCTGCAGTGTATAGTTCATTGTGTTCTTTCACCTTACTTGTGCTGTACATTGCTCCTTTCTCATTTTCGGCCTCTTTTCCTAGTCTGAAATTTCTCTGGGCTTCTCTTCCTGGTCCAAAACTTGTCTGGGCTTCTTTCCCTGGTCCAAAACTCGTCCGTGCCAAGTTGATACGCTCCTCACTCTCCACTTCTGCTCTCAAGAAATCTAGTAACATATTCAAATTATTAGTGGGCTGCTTTTCTGTAGTATTACTTTCCCTAGACTCATCGAAACGTGTTTTAACAATTGAACTCCTATATCTCTCCCATACTTTGAGTACTTCTTCTGGAAGAGCAGATTCGGCTAAAGGGTAAAGCATTGCTGCATACTTATCGCTTGTTACACCTAAAGATTCTAGAGCTCTGAGTTGGGTCTCTAACTTATCAAATAAAGTTGATACTGACATACCTGACTTATTTTTCATCGATTGCTTCAATACTAGGTTCAAAAGTTCTCTTACATAGACTTCTATCAAGAATTCATCTCGTGCGAATCTATTTTTCAGCTGTATGATGGCCTTTTCATAATTTTCTCCAGATGGCGGAAAACTTTCAACCAACTCTCGTGCTGCACTAAGTATTGGAACTTATCTTCTTTGTCGATCTCCTGATCTTCATCAATCTTCCTGAACTGACCCCAAAAACCAATCCAGATTTTAACGTCTCCATCAAACTTCTTCAACTCTAATTGTGATAGTTTGAATTTCCTTTTTGTGTTGACTCCTCCTGAAGAACTGGCAGTAGAAACGGCGGCTGTTTTTGACTCATTCAGGAAATAATAGCATTTGGATTTGTAGTGAATGAGTTTATCTCTGAAAGCCTCAACGGTGTCACACTCTTCTTCGAATTCATCGTCTGGGACGTCGACAGAAAACATTGCATCATGTACCTTTTCGTCTAGCGTAAAAAGTCGATCTCCCTTGTCCTCTAGCTTATTCAAATTAGTTGTGATATCTTCTTTTCCAGCGTGTTTGTCGTTCAATAACGAATTCAACTCTTCACAAGTCTTATTGAAGTTTCGTCTGAGCTGGTCTCTTTCTTTCTTCAGTTTATTGAAATTATCCATCTCTTGTCCTGTCACGGTCGCCAGATGTTGTAAATAGGATACTTATTATGAATTTAGGATAATTTCTGATTGAAGAAAGGCCTTTTTGGGTAAATAATGGCAAAAACTTCTATTTTATGAAGTATATTGACAACGTCAGAAAAAGTACAAAATCTGTTTATAAATGTTCATAACAACGAAATCATGTTTTTAAATATGAAGGATGATCAAAAAACCAATAGACTATACTCAACAGTCGTAAGAGGGGGCATCTGAATAAAGATTGCTATTTTTTGATGAAGAAAGTGAATCAAGAAGAAAAGAAAGAATATTATAGAAACTATAAGAGTGAGCATAATGTTAAGACTGTTACTGAAGAACAAAATTTATCCTGAAGATTCATAAAAAAAATGTTAACTAGTTGATATATGTCATGGTGACACGTATGTTATATAAATTTTGAGTCGTAATTTTTGAATAAAATCACTGAAAATACTGTTTTCTTTAGAAAAACCAATAATAGTAACAGAAAAGTGTTGATGAAAATGTGATAAAATAAATGTTTGTTTATGATTTCTCGTTTCACTTGCATTTTTAATACGTTTTGAATGTTTTGTTTGCCTCACAGTTTGAAGACTGAAAAAATATGGAGCAAAGGATCAAAAATACTCAAACAAATGTGGAGAAGAGTATTATTCTCCCCATGAAGACGTAATATGTCCATTAAGCCCCCCAGTGAGGCCAGGGGTGGCCTAACCCTCAAGAACAAAACTGTTACTACCCAAACAGAGTGTTTTAGATAATTTATCTCAGAAGAAGATAAAAATTGATTCACACTCATGTGCTTCCTTCAACCTCAAAAAATGCTTCTGAATATGATTGTGTTGATCAATAATTATTTTGTATGGATAGGTATTTTTATTGGTTTTCATTTCTTCTCCAATTTGAAGTAACAAATAACGTTACATTGAAGGCAAACTATAATTTGAGGAATGTTCAATATTCCGAACATGGGAGACTATATTCTGTAGAGTATTTCAACCATCGATTTTATATACACTTAATTAAGCTAACCTATTTCAAACGTGGAAACAATTGACAGTTTTCCTAGGGGTCACCAGCCCACTAGCTTATGACAGTGCCAGCGGCGCTTACTTGAATAGGGGTGATAATCCAAAAATTTGTTTCGAAAATACTAGAATTGTAACACAATGGCTGCATACAAATTTCATAAATACAAAATTTACTCTAGTCCAAACTATCTGAGGTGGGCGTCCTTTGAACCTCTCTGACAAACCAGCTATTGAAGACAAGATACTGGTAAGCAGTGACGATCATATTCAAGAACTCCGGTTGAGGTCAATTTATCAGACAAAATACCAGTTCCAGCATCAGTTCCAGAAGCTAATGTCTCTGAGGTAGGTGTTCTCATGACTCATTATCAATCTAACCCTTCATTTTCAATGAATATTTTAGTTACAGACCGTCATTCAGCGAAAAGTTGTGAACCGAGATTATTCAGAATAACAAAGACCACACACAGAATCTATAAAAAATCATGAAAAATTAATAAAAATAAACGATGAAAACTTACATCGGAAAGAAATTGAAGAATAAAATGAATCGAGTTTATGGAAGATTATTTGAATCTTATAAGAAAGACTGCTATAACAAAAAACTATCTATACTGAAAGATGTTGCACATTACCCAAACTAGAAGAAAATGTGTTACTATTGGTTGAAAGGAATGAATGTGACTTCGGCTGTCCCAAGAAGTTCTAAAGTGTTTTACTCCACTGTGATTTTTCTGTCTTCTTCCGATTTGAATTATTGACACAGAATTATGTTTTGGTTGGTTTCCAAAATGATGTTATGTTCGAAACAGTTTTGGTTTGAATGAGTGTCAAAAATACATAAATGAATGATTAGTTTATTTTGCTCTGAATAAGTGCATGTTGTTTTCTTTATTTCTTTGTTCTTCTTTGTGAGGTGTTACCATTTCTTTGATTTCTTGACACATATTTTTATTCACCCTAAAAAGTTTAAAGAACTTATAACATCCGATAACGTGTTGGAGGGATTTCTCTTCGGTAGCACTTCCCTAACAATATTTAAATCATCTTCTGCTTCATTTAGATCTTCCATTACTTGTTCCCACCAGTAATATTTGATTGAAATCCATGATGACAAGCGTCAAGTACAATATTTTGATCCAAAACTATCCACTTTATAGGTTAAACATTCGAATATGACAACATTCCCCAACCACTCCCAAGTAATATATCAAGAGAACGATTTCATTCGATTAAGAGATCAAGTTTCTATCAGTATTCAATGGAACGGTAAGTATTCAAAAATACGGTTTTTGTGATTTCAGTAGAACCACGCCCACTTTCTCTCACTTGTTCTATTCTACTGCCGTCAAGAATAGGGCCCCGCAGTATGGAATTCCATTTTGGGCAGTTTTTTGTAGTTATTCATTTCAGAATGTTCTAATTTTACAGAAGAGTGCTCTGTAATATTTATGCGAAGCAAAGTATCGGAATTCATTTCGACTCGTGTTTAATACATTAAATTTCAATAGTTATTGCAATTTACTTACTTGGAACTGTGTGGATATACTTACAGGCATAAAACAAAATTCACTATTCGTGATTCTTCTTATCATATTACAAGATAAAATAACGAATTGAAATTGCCAATCTCTAAAAGTACTCTGATCAAATATTCAATAATTTGTAATGGATGTAAGATGTTTAATTATAGAAAACATAGTTCTTTGGGAGATCGTTTAATAACGAACAGTCGTAACCCACCGGTGAATCTAACATATACTTGTGCAACGTTCCTCGAAGCATGATGAGAGGCAACAACCTCGAAACCAGTCTGCCGGTGATCACCCTGTCCAAATCAAAACATTATTCTGCTAGTTGGTCATAGAGGGCGCTTGCAACTGCGTCCTCTGATGCTTTGAGGAACGTTGCACAAGTATCTGTTAGATTTAATTCAATACCCGTCGAGGTCTTAGCCAGGGGAGTATTTGACAGGTACTTGCCATAATAAGCCTATATATACGTAGTAGGTGTTTATGGGACCAAAGGGTTCATCATCGATCGGTAACGACTGTTCGTTATGTTTAATCATGTTAAGAGAAACGTTCTCAATTGATTATTGAACCGAAACATGACTCCTCTGAAAATGGAAAAAACCTACGATAATTTGAAGTAACTTTTTTGTAATATCTAACAGAAAACATCTACTTCCCCGGCACGCCACGCTGAACATTGAACTACATCTGACAGATATTGTGAAAAGACCCTATATAACAATGTGAAAGTGAAAATTTGCATTTTCTTTCAGATAGTTGAAATGAAAAGAAGCTATCTTTGTAATACCTAACAGAAAACAACTACTTCACCGGTAAAAGCCACGCTGGACATAGAACTACTTACATCTGATAGATATTGTGAAAAGAACCTAACTTGAAACAAAAAATTTGGAAGTGAAAATTTGCATTTTCATTCAGATAGTTGATTATTTTTCATGTCCAGTTTTCATTGGAGATTTATATCTATAAACGCGATAGGGAAGAATGTTATTCAGAAGTATGACTCACAGAAAATCGCTCATTTCATTGATGCGTGAATTGCATCTCTTTCGCTAGGCCTCCAATACATTTTGGTAGACAAAACATCTATTTCACTCCTCTAAAATCATCAGGAAGGTCAGAAGAATTGGAAATCAAACTCTTCAGAAGCAATTTTACACTGAAATGATGGAATTGATGGACTATTTCTTGTGCGGTGAACCTTTTGAAATATTTTTCTGACATAAAACCTGTCTAGGGTATGGCATGTTGATTTTATTGAAAATATTAACAGAAAACCTTTAGTCGCTGTTTTCCATCGTACAAGATAACTTCTCTTGGAAGGGATTCATGTTGTAAAGAGAAACATTCTCAATTGAAGATTGAACCAAAACATGACTCCTCTGGAAATGGAAAAAACCTACGATAAATTGGATTTGCTTTTTTGTAATATCTAACAGAAATCAACTACTTCCCCGGCTAAAGCCACGCTAGACATTGAACTACATCTGATACATATTGTGTAAAGACCCTATATAACTTGAGAGAAAAAATCTGAAAGTGAAAATTTGCATTTTCATTCAGATAGTTGAAATGGAAAGAAGCTATTTTTGTATAATCTAACAGAAAATAACTACTTCCCCGGTAAAACCCATGCTGGATATTGAACTACATCAGTCGCAGATGATTCCACAACAGACTTAATGAACATCCTGTTCATATTTTCAATAAAATCAACATGTTCAATCATCTTCCATCGAACATTGAAAGTACCAAATCACGTTTTCGGTTTAGAAAGGATGTAAAGTGTTTTGTTGTCTGAAAGAGTTTGCAAGAGTTCTATAGTGATGGGTTCTGATACTCGCAATTCAAGCATGAATCGAGCATGGTTGAATTCGAATATCTATTTTCCCATCTGAGTCAGTTTTTGAGTTATATTTTTTCCTACGATTTCATGTGCATTCTCTCTGAAACGTTTTCACCAAGTGCTGATGAAGTATATTTTGGGTAGTGGTCTTACCGGCTTAAAAGTAACGAACTGTGTACTACCGAGACACACCGTTCTTATTGGTCTTCATATCGCAGTAGAAGAGAGTTTCATATAGCGAGTGAAATTATCGTAGGTAATACCACAAGTGTATCGGTGATTATCGAAATAGCAATTCCTTTGAATTTGAGAATCAAATTATGTTGCTTGGCAACCACACGAGCGCTTGAGCGAGTGTGGTTGCCTAAAGCAACATAATTTGATTCGAAACCGAGAAGGAATTAACGATAATCGCCGATAACACGAGTTGTATCTGTAAAGATTATTTCATGAATAAAATCGAAACCATTTTTATTTATTTACTATTCAATTTAACTATTTTATAGAAAAATTAATCCCGCATTTAGTTATGAAATTATGCAACTAACAAAACATTTACTTGATATCCAATGACAGTGACAGAGCGCGTCATTCATAGTTTTATCATTGCATGTCTAGTCTACTGCTGAGGTTATGTTTTGATAACATTTTGATTTAGTGATAGTGAGTATGCAAAATTTGTCGAAAATTGTGAAGTTATTATGTATTAATAGTGAGTGCTTATTTACTTTTGGTCAAAGTTTGGTGTTGTGTGATTATAGCAGCTTGCTAGTGGTGAGTTTTTGTTTTGATAATAACCAATCAGGAATCGAACTACAAAATCGAAAACACATCATATACATATACAGTAGCCAATCATGAGCCGAACTACAAAATCGAAAACATGATGTTTTCATTTATCAACACAAAAATTTCAACCAATCATAACACGCTATTTTAGCATAAGTGAAATAATCAGCCAAATACAACTGAAACTGTAAGAGTTACATCGAGAAACAGCTGGAAGAAATAGCTCACAAGATCTTCAGCCGTGAATTTAAGTGAAAAGATTGAAATTAATGAATGAATTCATACTTACGAAATACATAGCTACCAAACGCTGAAGCCACCAATAAAACTAGTGGGGACGTAGCAAAAATCAGCATGGTTTCGTGAAATGTGTTTCGTGGTTCGAAACATCAATTTATATAGACTTCTGATAACGAGAACTTTAATTATCTTTCGAATATACAGGGTGATTTACCATCACTTACAAAAAAGTTCCCTACCAAAAGAAGTTAAAAACCAAAAGAAATTTCAAATATATAACAAAAAAATTACCTAATCAATTTATAGGAACGCGCCTCTGCAACATAATAAAATGTTATCATATTAACCTGTTTTCGGACAAGAATAGAAATAAAACTTAAATTGTTTGATGAATATATTTTAATTACCAAAACACATAAAGGCGCGTATAGACCTGCGAGCCGAGCGGCTCATGAGCCGCTCACATGAAAAGTGTCGCAAGTGTGTACGGGGTTGTGAACGGACTTTGAGCCGATCTTGAGCCTGTCGCTGCGAGCCGCTTCGGCCCGCTTGGAGTCGGTTTTTTCGGCGACCACAAAGGGATGGCTCAGTGTCAATTTGTACGGTTTAAAGACGTGCTCGCAAGTGTGGACGTGATCATGGCGGCTTGGACGGATGAAGAGGTAATCTCGCTCATAGTAGTACAGATATAGTTCATATTCTGTTCTATGGGACCCCAAAAATGGAAACCACTTCAAAAAAAAATGTAAAAGAGGATGATTGGAGAGAGATTGGTACTGCAATGTACAGGTACGCGGAAGAATGTAAAATAAGAATGATTGATCTGTTGGGATCGTATCGGAGAGAAAAAAGCAAGGAAAACAAAAGTTGCACTACTGGCAAGGGAAGGTTTTCGTTAGAAAATGAAAGAAACTTTCATTTTCATTTTTACTATATTTGTTGAATTTTCGTGGTGACCCAGGCTCAAAATACCATATGTTCAGGACTTTTTACAAATTAGTTTTTTTTTTTCGATAATGATTTGAAATTTAAATCCTAGATTGCTTCATTTCCGAAATACAAGGTGTCAAAGTTCATGGAAAAATTTTATGATTACTCAAAAACCTTTTGGCTGATGATTTTGATAAAACTTGGCATCTTATTGAAAGAAATTAATTTCAGTGTACTTGGAATAAAATTATTATTTCCAGTGGCGTCCCGAGAGTAATACTAGAACAATTCATTGTACACCGCATTTTTGTATATGTTTATTTTTTTCAGATTAAGAAATTTACAATAAAATTTGTTTGAATCCTAAATTTTTATCGTTTCTCGATTTAGTTTTGAGAAACAATTTAAAAGCCGTTTTTCTGTATTTTTCAATAAAAATCAGATCAAAGTCAGTCGGGTACAATCTTGACCACAATTCAGAGTCTTTATCAAAGTTTGACAACCTGTGACATGTTAATTAATTAATTCGAGTCTTATTAATGAAAACACCCTATATTTTGAAAAAGAGGCAAGTTAGGACACATGCTTGTGAGAAAAAAAACTTATTTTCAACTAAAAATGTTTGGAGGTTTAACCCTGGGTCACCCTGTATATAAGGTATATAGATCAGTGCACCAACACTGGCGATTTTTTAAAATTCAAATTGGCCATTAGAATACAAGCGCAACCTGCTACCATAACAGCAAACAGAGTTTCTTGTTCGGACATCTTCAATAAACTGAATTCGCGCTGTGAATGTGCTCGCCAGCACTGTCGGCTCGCATAGTGCTCGCATGAGGCTCAGGCATTCAACTTTTCCGCGAGCGGCTCATGAGCGGCTGATGAGCCGCACGGATCGCAGGTCTATACGCGCCTTAACAGTAATATATATACAGTGTGGTCAGTTAAGTGTGAAACATATAGGTCTGTTTAATTAATTGCACAACCAAAATACAGATACTGCCGAAAGTTGGTGCATGTTCGGTAATCATTTTAGATGCACTTAGAATGGTTGCACCTCGAACAGCATACAGGGTAGGTCAAAAAATATAAAAACTTCTCAAGATTAAAGTACCCTTATTTCAGAAAATTCAGCAAAATGTTATTGATAGAAGTTGTTTACAATTATTGAAAGTTATGCACAAATACCAAAACATGGCCTCCTAGGACATTTTTTAGTTTTTCAATTTTTCTCGTTAATAGTTTCCCAGTTTCTAATTTGTTTTATAATCGCCCTAAACACTTTCATAAGTTAATTATAACAAAATCAGTTGACCATAACTTTGTTCAAATTCAAGCATATTTGTGCAATTAACTTGGATTTTAATTTTTTTAGGGAATCACAAACTTTATGTTTGTTGCAACGATATTCAATACAACTTCAAAATTTCGCAAACCATATTTTTAACAAGGTAAAACATTAGTAATACTGATATGTATATTCAAAAACTCTCATTTGAACTGAACATTTTGTATTTGAAATGTTTATGAAAAAGCTATATATACAGTGTGCCCAAGATAAGGATGAACAGCATGGGGATCTCGGTAACCATAAAAGTTGGCAAAAAGTTGCGCAATTGAAGGGTCAATAAGTAGATGTTGGGAAATCCCAAAAATGTTGTTTACTTCCGGAGATATTCGGAAAAAACCGAAATTTGGCGATTTGGTTTTTATTTTTTTCTGAAGTTATTTGAAAAGTTTCGAAAAAACCAAAGGCACTTTCTCATTGCCACTTTTTTACCTCTACAAAATGGTGTCCACAAAATCTCCGTACAACGTTTCATTTGAAAGAAACCATCATCAACTTTGTTTTTTTATATGGCACGAAAAAAATGTACACCCTGTGTGACATAACATTTTTTATTGTGAATGCAACGATGTACAGCACAATATGTTGTCCTATGTTTTTATTCAGAAAAAATGCTTATGAATAGTTTTTCAACATAATCTAATATTTAACTAAAAGAAACTAAAATAATGAGAACTAAGAAGGAAAGAATTATTGTTAAAGATATAAAGAGTAAGTTCTATAGCATATGTTCAAATAGATTACCTCCAGTTTGTAGACATAAGTATGCCCGTCTCACTGTGGATTCTATAACACGATTCAACATTTCAGGTGTAATTCTAGCAAATGCTGATTGTACTGAGTGAAGTAAGTGTTCCTCGTTTTCAAAATTTTCTTTGTATACCTCATCTTTAATATGGCCCACAAAAAAAAGTCTGAAGGTGTTAGGTCTGGAGGCCTTGCTGGCCAGGGTGTATCACTATGAGTGCCAATCCATTATCTTGGGAATCGCTCACACAGGTATCGGCGAACAGCTGCGGAATTATGAGCTGGTGCACCATCTTGTTGAAACCAGCAATTATGCAAATTATCCAAGGCATCTTCCAGATCTTGTCGTAACAGACGAAGGTATCGTTGAGCAGTTAAAGACGAATGGTAGATGAATGGACCTATAAACTTAGTGCCAAAAATTCCATACCAAATATTAAATCTGAATCGATGTTGGTATCTGGACGATCTCTTCACACGTGGATTTTGTTGTGACCAATAGTGTGTGTTACGCCTGTTGAAAATACCGTTATTGGTAACCCTAGTTTCATCCGACCAGATCACTTTGAAAGGAAAATTTGCATCGCCTTCACACATTCTTGTATACCACTCGCAAAAATGTCTACGCCGCTCGTCATCACCTGATCTTAAGACTTGACAAATTCGAAATTTATATGGCTTGAATTTATTTTTTCTTAAAATAAATTGAGCTGTTGATTTAGGTACCCCAGTCTGGTCTTCAATTTCTCTAGTTGAACTTTCTGGGTTTTCAATGACTGATTGTAACAGTAGGTATTCTTTTTCTTCAGCAGACGGTTTTTGTCGGGATAGCACAGGTTTTTTAAATTAACCTTAACTTTTTTAAATTATGTACTAAACGCCTGAAAATGGACTTGCCAGGTTGTTTTCGGTCCGGGTATTTGTTCGAATACATGTGTTCGGCTTCTATACAATTTCTTTGGCATACAATGTAACAGGACAGCATATCAAACTTTTCTTCGTTTGTAAAATTACCTCCCTCAATTTTAATGTAGAAGAAACGAACGCAATAACAACAATAACAACAATGAAATACTCATTCAAGACGAAAATTATTTATGGAAACTGACAGCTATGTATGTTGCCATGGATTGTTTCTAAGCCGCCTATGTTCAAAAATTGTAATAAGCATTTTTTCTGACTAAAAACATAGGAAAACATATTGTGTCGTACATCGTTGCATTCGTAATAAAAAATGCTATGTCATTTCCTTCAAACGAAACGTTGTACGGAGATTTTGTGGACGCCATTTTGCAGAGGTAAAAAAGTAGCAATGAGAAAGTGCCTTTGGTTTTTTCGAAACTTTCCAAAGAACTACAGAAAAAAATAAGAACCAAATCGACAAATTTCGGTTTTTTCCGAATATCTCCGGAAGTAAACAACATTTTTGGGATTTCTCAGCATCTATTTATTGATCCCTTAATTGCGCAACTTTTTGCCTATTTGACCTACTGTGTAACTCTTACGGTTCTCGAGATCCCCATGCAGTTCATCCTTATCTTGGACAGACTATATATTAATCGACCAACATGAAATCGTTTTAAAATAATCGCGGATACCCAAGGAACAAAACAAATGATGGTTAAAAGGAAATATTATTATCAATAAATATTAACAAAATAATCAAAAAAAAAATTATACCATGTCTTCAATGTATTTGAAAGCGGTGCCGATGGTTTTGACAATTTTTATTGGCTTATTTTTATTATAACTTAACCATTATCAAATGTGTGAAGAAATAATTATCGACGTGTCTCTGTGTGTCCACCTTCTCGTTCAATGCATCTGAATATTTCTGCAATGAAATCGTATCGAATTTTCAAGCTCCTCAGCATTATTTAATGGTCGATCCTTGTAAACCTCTTGCTTCAAATATCCCCATGAAAAATCTAATGGGGTGAGATCTGGCAAACGAGGAGGCCACCGTGGCTCAGTATTTTGTCCTAACTATTTATCACTAAATTTCCCATTTAACCGTTCTGAAACAATTCTAGTAGAATGAGCAGGACATCTATCATGTACAAACCATAATTTATGTCGTTCTTGTATGCTCATCTTGTCCAAAAAATCCGTTAGTTTGTTTTCCAAAAACTGTAAATAGGTATCACCGGTTAGGATGTGGAGAAAAAAATACAGCCCTAATAATTTGTTGTTAACAATACCGCACCGTACATGTGTTTTTTGATAATATTGGTTTTTATTGTCAATTACAAAATTCGGATGTTCGTCCGTCCACCACCTACAATTTTGGGAAGAGACAACGCCATCTGTTGTGAAGGTGGAATCGTTTCCAAAAAGAATGTGTTTATGGAAATCATGTTGATCTTTAATTTGACCTTATATCCACATGCAGAAGTCATACCGTAAGTCAAAGTCTCGTTCTTGAAACTTGCAAAAAAACATAGGCTAATAATAGGCATGATATTTATTTTTTTAAGAATCAACTGTTTGAAGTACTTCTAATTGATTTTCTTCATTACATACAGTTTTGGTACGTTCATTTTTATATTTATAGTCTAAACTGCCAGTCTGTTTGAAATTATTTTAAATTCTGCTTACAGAGGAATAGTGCACTTGTTTGTCTGGATAACGTTCATTGAATATATCTGCTGCTTCGCGCACTGGTTTATATTTATCTCCACATATTGAAACTAATTCTGCCTTCTCGGCTAACGTTAACTGTCTTGGAGGAGGCATTTGAAATGAAATAAACTCAATAATCGAACAATAAATAATTATTCGCGAATGAGAAGTTAATGTTACCAAACTGTCATAATGTTTACTGTCAACCCTCATTTGTTTTGTTCCTTGGGTATCCGTAATTATTTTAAAAGGATTTCATGGTTGTCGATTAATTTGTACAGCTTTTTCATAAACATTTCAAATAGAAAATGTTAACATTAAATGAAAGTTTTTGAATATGCATGTTATCATTAATGACGTTTTACCTTGTTAAAAATATGGTTTGCAAAATTTTAAAGTTGAGCTGAATATCGTTGCAACAAACATGGAGTTTATGATTCCCTAAAAAACTAAAAATCCATGTTAATTCCACAAATATTCTTGAACAAAGCTGTGCTTAACTGATTTGGTTGTGGTTGCTTTATGGAAGTGCTGAGGGTGATTATAAAAAAATTCAAATTGGGAAATCATTAACGAAAAATATAAAAAAATGAAATAATTACTTGGGAGGCCATGTTTTGGTATTTAGGCATAACTTCCAATTGTAAACTACTTTTCTCAATAACATTTTGCTGAATTTTCTGAAATAAGGATACTTTACTTGAGCAATGTTTATATTTTTTGACATACCTTGTATGCTGTTTGACTTGCAACCATTCTAAGTGCACCTAAAATGATTACTAAACATGCACCAACTTTCGGCACCATCTATATATTGGTTGTGCAAATCATTAAAAAGATTACCATATGACCACACTGTATATGTTCCATCAATAAAGAAATGAATCGGCTGCTTTACAGAAAAAACTGTGTGGCATAAACGCATCAATGTGTGTTAAGTGATACTGCCGGAGACAGTCGGCATGTAAATAAGCTTTTTAACGCTCACAAATATAAATTGTTTGACTTCTGCACACACATTTTCTTCGGGAGTCAGTTCTACTGATTGCATGTGCAGAGAGATCAAACCTTACTTCAATGGGTTGTTCTGATGGAAGTTCTCTAGAGACAAAGCTCTTTGTTTTTGGTAGTCGTACTGTGACAAAGGATTTAAAATTCAGTTGCGACATCAGATTCTGATTTACTATGTTGTAGAGTTTCCATGAATTCACAAGAGAACTGTCGATCGTATTTATATATAGTGGCCACCATCATTTTTTACCCATCACACCGATTCTGTAATTGTCCACGCCATTATCATGCAAATATACCCCTCCCATGCAGAAATTACGGCTGGTTGTGAAATTGACACTTCTTTTCTCGCTTTTCTATCATATCTTTTGGCAGACGGAAGAGGTTCTACATGATAATGAGTACTGATTGCAATGGAATTATCGTTACATTTTACCAATGAAATTTCAGTGGATCCATCAAATTGTGAAACTTAAGCGCCCCTTACTTGTTTCGAAAGCACTTTACTTGCAACCAAAGGACAATAGGTAGTTCTATTCTCTCGGATCGTTCCTGTAACAAAGAAGCCTTTGTTTTTCAAAAAATAAAACAGTTTGTAATAGGAAAAAGAGATATCAAAGAAGACGTTATGATTTTGCGTATTTTTCACAACCTACAAAAGTTGAAGAACTACTGTCCCACCAAGTACAATATCAGTTTTTTTTGTGTTGCTCCCGCATAAGGAATAAACATATACAAGTATCCACTCGAAGAAGTAATGAACCAAATCTTGAAACCAAAATGAACAGGATTGCCTTTTATGTACATCTTATAAGAGTGACGTCCAAAATAAGCAATCATTTGCTCTTCAATGGGTAAAATGAATGAAAAAATGCCAAACTGTGAAAAATTTTCATTCATTGTATCAAAAAGGGCCGGAGTTTTGTGTACTTGTCTGCTTTATCAAGGTTACTTTCATTACTGAAATGTAGGTTTCTTTTTATCGATCTGAACTCATTCCTGCTCATGCAGTCTCTGAAAATATTTACAGTTTTGTCCTCATCCAAAGACAAATATCTGGGGTAAGCTGTGATATCCAAACAAAATTATAGGATCCCGAGAAAATTTAGCAGTTCTTCTCGTGATAGGTGATACTCGTGTCTGTTGTTGTCTTGTGCGTATTTTTCTGAAAACTGGATATACAAATCCACAACATTCTCGTCGACAAAATTGAAAAATAAATCTAACGGTGACAAACCTTCCAACTCGCCCTTCAGCTCTTGAACGTGTTCCTCTTTTGGGGTAACTTGAGACACTTTTTAACTTTAGAGTGAAGTTTACGTCATACCTAGAATAACTGACTGTTGAAAAACTATTCAAAATTATTAGTCATATAGGTAACAATGATATGTTGATAGAATAGTTCATTTTATTTTGTCATAAGTATTTTTTTTTTTTTTTAATATGTGTCTCAAGTTATCCACTAGATTGGTGTAACTTTAGACAGATATATAAAAATCAATAAACGGCTCAAATTATGCGTTGATGGGGTAACTTGTGACAATGGAAATATAAGTAGACAGTGTTATGTTAACGTGGAAGACAATGAAAATATTTTTGGGCTCAATAAAAACACAAAGAACTCAAAAAATGTGTTTAATAATGATTCATTATATAGTCATTTAGCTTTAGTAAATTTCTTTCATTTCTGGTATTGATAAAATACAATGACAAATGAATAATGAAGTTGACACTTGGCAAGCAATGACATATTACTAGTGACCTTGTTGCCAACATACAGTGAAATGAAAAATAGTAACACCAATTACTAAGGGGTACCAACATGAAAATTATTAGAGTGAATTTTGGTCTCTCTCATAAGGAGGGCGACTGAGTAAATATGAATAAATTATGCTCAGATTATCAATATCAGTTCTGGAATTCATTGAGATAGGTTCTTTGAAAATTTTTGTCATTTCGAGAAAGGTTATCTTTTTTAAATTGGATTCATGTTCTAAGATAGTCACATTATCATAATTTGGGTTATGGTCAAGAGAAATGGTGTGATGAGCTAAAGAACAAGTTTTTTTTAAATTTCTGATATCACTTTTATGGGAGGTGATTCTGTCTTTCAATTTCCTTTTAGTTTGGCCAATATATTTCTTTTCACATTGCGAACAAGGGATGCAATAAACTAAATTTGAGTTGTCTAATATAGGATCTTTGTCTTTTAATTTTGAGAAAATATTATTTAATACCATTTGGTTTTTATAAGCAATTTTGATATTCGGAATCTTGCAGAACAATTTATTGAATTTATAATTCAGAGATTGAATATGTGGAAAAGAGAGATAAAAAGTTGGTTGTAAATTGTTACTAGTAGAATTAATGATTGTGTTATTATTATTATTATCATTATCATTATCATTATCATTATCATTATCATTATCATTATCATTATCATTATCATTATCATTATCATTATCATTATCATTATCATTATCATTATCATTATCATTATCATTATCATTATCATTATCATTATCATTATCATTATCATTATCATTATCATTATCATTATCATTATCATTATCATTATCATTATCATTATCATTATCATTATCATTATCATTATCATTATCATTATCATTATCATTATCATTATCATTATCATTATCATTATCATTATCATTATCATTATCATTATCATTATCATTATCATTATCATTATCATTATCATTATCATTATCATTATCATTATCATTATCATTATCATTATCATTATCATTATCATTATCATTATCATTATCATTATCATTATCATTATCATTATCATTATCATTATCATTATCATTATCATTATCATTATCATTATCATTATCATTATCATTATCATTATCATTATCATTATCATTATCATTATCATTATCATTATCATTATCATTATCATTATCATTATCATTATCATTATCATTATCATTATCATTATCATTATCATTATCATTATCATTATCATTATCATTATTATTGGAATTAATAGAATGATCAATATCTATGGAGGATCTACCGAAAATCAGTTTATACACTAGTTTTCGTGGGTAGCCACTATTAATGAAAAGTTGCAAAAGTTTTTGGAGATTAATTGTTCTTAATGAATTGTGACTTGTTTTGATTACTCTGTTTTTCATACAGACAAAAGATAAATCTAGTACTTGGTATGAAAAACAGAGTAATCAAAACAAGTCACAATTCATTAAGAACAACTAATCTCCAAAAACTTTTGCAACTTTTCATTAATCGTGGCTACCCACGAAAACTAGTGTATAAACTGATTTTCGGTAGATCCTCCATAGAAATTGATCATTCTATTAATTCCAATAATGATGATAATGATAATAATAATAATAATACAATAAAAAATTCTACTAGTAACAATTTACAACCAACTTTTTATCTCTCTTTTCCACATATTCAATCTCTGAATTATAAATTCAATAAATTGTTCTGCAAGATTCCGAATATCAAAATTGCTTATAAAAACCAAATGGTATTAAATAATATTTTCTCAAAATTAAAAGACAAAGATCCTATATTAGACAACTCAAATTTAGTTTATTGCCTCCCTTGTTCGCAATGTGAAAAGAAATATATTGGCCAAACTAAAAGGAAATTGAAAGACAGAATCACCTCCCATAAAAGTGATATCAGAAATTTAAAAAAAACTTGTTCTTTAGCTCATCACACCATTTCTCTTGACCATAACCCAAATTATGATAATGTGACTATCTTAGAACATGAATCCAATTTAAAAAAGAGAACCTTTCTCGAAATGACACAAATTTTCAAAGAACCTAACTCAATGAATTTCAGAACTGATATTGATAATCTGAGCATAATTTATTCATCTTTACTCAGTCGCCCTCCTTATGAGAGAGACCAAGATTCACTTTAATAATTTCCATGTTGGTACCCCTTAGTAATTGGTGTTACTATTTTTCATTTCACTGTATGTTGGCAACAAGGTCACTAGTGATATGTCATTGCTTGCCAAGTGTCAACTTCATTATTCATTTGTCATTGTCATTCATATACATCATTTCCTGTTTAATTCATCATGGCCTCCATAAGAGCCGTTGTGTAATTTTAAATCGTGTTTCTCAATTATTTTAATCTACCATGATCATTTTTAATCATATTTTAAAAAAGTTTTGTCATTTTAATATTGTATCAAGAGTGTTGTCCGTTGTGACATGATATTTCATATAGTACGGCGAGTGAAAGGGATTTATAACCTCACTTTCGTAAGTACACCCGTGCCTAATTTCTTTCAAATCAAATAATGTTTCAATTTCAATTCATTGTAGAGTTCCTGATGAAGAGCCAATAAATGACTCGAAAGCTTGAATAGAAATAAGAGTACACTTTTTTTCCATACCCTTGTTGACTGCATACCCGAATTTAAAGGATTCTTATGTGTTTATTAGTAGGTGTGAGTATGAGTGATTGTTTTATTTTTATATTACTATTTTTATTTATACATTATTGTTATGCTCCATCTCAACTGTGTTTATTTTAACTATTTTATTGTGTTCTCTATTTAGGTATTTATATATTCGTGAAACAAGTGCATTAGCACTTTTCACTGTGTTTTCTTTATTCAAGAAGATTTGTATATATCTATTTATTGTATTTCATATTTCATTTGCATGAATAAATTATTAAATTAAAAAATTAAATTAAATTATTATATTATTATTATTATAATCCTGCCCCTTTAAATCCACTCATGATGTTTTTTGACATCATTTTCCTTTCTCATTTCCTCCAGAAGTTTTTTTAACAAACGAGGAAATGTATCTTTTGGAATAATTCCACGATTTTTGGCTTTCCATGAAGCCAAAGTTTCACGCCACTTAATTTTAAATGGACGGAAAAATGCTACATCTATCGGCTGAATGGGTCCAGTGCTGTTTGGAGGAAGTAGAATGAAGATAATATTATCTTTCTTACATTATTCTATTATAAATGGGGATATATGACTCGCTAAATTATCCCCAATCATAACTTTCTTCCCCTCTTTATTTGCTTCGAGAAATAGGGCAAGGCAATTTTTCGATACCAGTCTTCGAATACCTCCAAAGTAAACCATCCACTCTTACTCCTATTATAAACTGTTTCCTTGGGGCCATGTTCGGTCCAGGTATTATTAAGATTTTCAGCTTTATGTTACATATGGGGGGAGAAGTGTCCCGTCCCCGGAAGCAGCAAACATCACAGAAGTGCTCGACTTCGATAAGTCAATAATCCTTTCAGGATATCGGCAACCTCTTCTAACAACAACCTTTTTGCGGCCAGGGTCGTCTGTAATATTTGTTTCGTCATAATGACAGAATGAGGAAGAACTCCCTCCATTGACTTGTTAGACTCATCAAAGTACAGATTGATGGCGTTATGGTCGACTTTGGCTCGAGCTCTATTTATGTTCTGGCACATTTTATTACTTAATGTGTTCTGGTGACGCTTCAAGGAAGACATAACAAAATCTGGACCTGGCATGTTGTTTCTGAATCTATATTATTTTTTCCAGAACGGCTAAGGAAGGCTTTAACAATGAGTCTAATGTCGTATAGTGTGAGGGGAAAGCCCCAATCCCCTGCTGAACATAGACACATTACTAATGCATTCTGGTCAACTTCATTCAAAACAAATGGTCTGCCAACCGTTCCTGTATTTTTTCCTTTTATTGCTCTATTGGTAGAGCATCGTGGTATACCAAACTGTTCTTCCGCTTTTCTCAAAGAAAGTGCAGACCTGATAGCTTCCACTGCCTTAACCAGTTGCTCATTCGAGAAATTTCGGTATTGACGAGACCCTAAAACTTTTTTTTGAGTTCGAACTATAACTGACCTGAACCAATGAAACTCTGAATAGTAGGTAGGTTGGTACCAAGATTTTATTGTACATAATTTGTGGTAGGGTAACTTGAGTTACAGTTCTCTCAAGTTACGCAATTAAGGTAAGATTATGAATTCATATTTTGTAGCAACCATAAACTTGGCAACGCCGCAATGAAATTTATGATATATCATAATTAATATTAGAGCTTAGCTTTTCTACAATTACTTGTTTTCAGATATTAGTCATAAAATTATAATATAAGTTATGTAATGTATGAAATTTGAAGTTTAGTGAAATATTATGAACTTACCTTAGATAGTTTGAAAGAATTTAATTATTATCGGTTGATAACACCACGTTCCACACCTCTTGCGAACAAAACAACATCACCCATGTCAACAGGGTTTCCAAAATTGCGAAAAATAATGGTGTCTGCAAATTGTCTCAAGTAACCCCATCGTCTCAAGTCACCCCATATTACGGATTTGATTTTTGAAATTTTCAGAACCAAAAAATCTAGCTTTTTGATCATTCCCAAAAAAAATTTATAAATGCTTTAAAATCTGACCTTATCACTTCTGTTGACATTGCCCCAATAGTATTAGCCCATGTTTCGGGTCAAAAATGCTCGCATTTTCCATAAAAAAATATTAGTGCAGTGTTGCGTATACGCATCAACGGCAATAAATGGGTTAAAGCAAATAGTTTGCGTCAAACCAAGTCTCCGACTAATCACGCGGATGCTTGTTGACGGATATTCTTTTGAGAACTGCTTCATCAACAACAACAGCACTATTCACTGCAAATTTGACGTGAGTTGGAAACCATGATCCGGTATCACGAAGTCTTTGCACTGTAACCAAAATCGTTAGTTTGGATGGCGTTCATTTGGAAATTTTTTCGCGTAGGTATTCAATACGATCACTGTTGTAATCCAAACTGACATTGTTTTGATGGCCGAAGGGTGACATACATACGTGCACCAGTGGCAAGTGGTCTCAAATTTCTGTACTCAGGACTATTACGGTTCAAAATTGAATTATCTGGAGAAAACGGGTCATGTAGAGGGATGACGTTAGTTTTTTCCACATACATCTTGGGTATTTGTTCGGTAATACGTATTCAACCAAGACAAATCGGGGACAAGTAGACAATTACCATCAGCGATTTTGCACTCGGAGTTAGTAACATTACAACACTGCGATGCTTCATTTCTACAGTTCTCATGACAAGCACGATTATGTTTTCATGGTACCTGAAATCGAATGATTCACTGGCGTATCCATTGCGGTTGACGTACAAAAAAATTGATTAAATCATCACGGTTAGCTGTCAAATTCAACAGGTGCTTCACCCTGTATAAGCAAAACTGTTGCCGATTATGACTTTTCTACCTACGAGTAATATGGATTCAGACTCTTGGCGGTGTTTCAAAAAGGATTTAACCAAGTCGCATTTAGATGGAAATAATATTGAAATACAGAATTTCACACTATCACAAACAAAATGCTTAATATTCAATAGAATTTACAAATACACATTTATATCAGAATCTTGTTCGAAGAGAAGTGAATATTACATTGGAGTATTCAATTGCAGATCTTGTAGATGAAATATTAACTATAAGACAAATCTTATCTTTCTGGTAGTCGTTTGATTAATTATTCTTTTGTCGTCCTCAATTCACTTCACTTGTTTTCCTTTGCTGCCCTTCTTAGCATTTTATTGTTATTTCCTGACCATTTTCGTTTCTTCAATATTCTATTAAAGATCATTGTTGCTCATTACTTTTATATCTTCATCTTTTGTAAATTCTGAAGTGAATATCCATTGAAGTGGACAAATCTCACTTTCAACTTTGCTACCCTTCATACTCCCACTGCTTCTAAAAATAAACCTTCATAACCCTTTCTAATAGCAAACTCGTCTGTTGTGGACTTATACTTTTTACTTATCCTTTAATTGCATTTAATAATATAGTTAGTCATGTATTGTCATATAGAGGCGGAAAAAAATATAAAACGTCATCATAAACTAGTTTTTGCCATAAAATTAGTGTTTTTGCCAAAACATTTGGTCCTTCGAGCCGGATCTGAACCAGCGACCTTTTGGACGCGCCAACAAAATTAGGGTAGTTGAAGTAAAAACAGCAACAGGATTATATCGAAGACCTATAACAAAGATTGTTCTGTTGAAACCAAAGTAGTCTTTTGCGAGGCCCGGAGAATGTTGTGGACTTATACTTTTCACTTTTTACTTATTCTTTAATTGCATTTAATAATATAGTTAGTCATGTATTGTCATATTGAGACAGAAAAAAATATATAAAACGTCATCATAAACTAGTTTTTGCCATAAAATTAGTGTTTTTGCCAAAACATCGTCCTTTTTTTCGTAATGGCCAATTTACGCATCATTATCATTATTATAGTCCTAATCACCAGTCACTGTTTTAATCATAAAATCAAATTACGAGGATGTATTGATATCTAGTTAGCCTAGACCAGTTCCCTGCATAAACAAAATATTACGTTATTATAGCAACGAACAATAACTTATTAGAAGTGTCGGTGTAAAGTTTGACGTCAAAAAAGTAAACCAGAGTTACGCAATAAATTAAAAGAAAAAATATGTCCACCGAGATTGTGAAAATCGAAAAATTGGAGTATCGAGCCATCATCAAGTACCTGTATTTAAAAGGGTTAAGAGGTAAGCAGATTTACGAAGATTTGCTTAATACCCTTGGTGATCAATTTCCTTCGTATGCGACCGTGAAAAGTTGGACTGCAAGCTTCAAAAGAGGTAAATTTTTCATTGAAGATGATAACCGATCGGGAAGGCCAGTTTCTGTGTCAATCCCCGAAAATATCGATGCAGTTCATGACATGATTTCAACAGACCGTCGAATTGGGCTAAAACGGATATCTGAAGCACTGAATATTTCATACGAACGCGTTTATCATATAGTTCACGTCAATTCGAATTGCTGCAAAATGGATCCCCAAATGTTTGAATGTTGACCAAAAGCGTGCAAGGGTAGTAGCATCGCGTTCGATCTGTGCTCGATTTAAAAACGATGTAGACTTCTTAAACCGAATTGTTACTATTGATGAGACTTGGGTACATTTCTACGATCCAGAAACAAAGCAACAATCGATGGAATGGCGACACTCCGGTTCTCCAAGACCTAAGAAGTTTCGTTTCCAAAAATCTGCTGGAAAAGTTCTTGCTTCAGTTTTTTGGGATTGCCATGGAGTAATTCATTATTGATTTTTTGGATAAGGGTAGAACAATAACTGGAGATTACTATTCAACATTACTGACCACTCTACGGGAAAAAATTAAGGAGAAAAGACGCGAAAGCTATCCAAAGGTGTTTTGTTTTTGCAGGACAACGCCCCTGCACACAAATCTCATGTTGCCATGCAATAAATTCGTGATTTAGGGTTTGAATTACTAGAACACCCCCCTTATTCACCAGATTTGGCTCCGTCCGACTATCATCTCTTTCCTCAACTGAAAAAAACTTTAAAAGGTCGTAAATTTTCTTCCAACGAGGAGGTAATAGAAGCTGTGGAGGTCTGGTTTGCAGAGCAAGAAGAAATATTTTTTTGAAAGGTCTAGAGACGTTGCAGGTTCACTGTAATAAATGTATCCAATTAGGAGGAGAATGTGTTGAGTAATAAAATATTTTGACATTGAAATTTTGTTTAGTTCTATAGTAGGCTAAGAATTTTTCAATATATCCTTGTAAAACTGTACATTTCTGTTAGAGCATTTAAACAATTTCTTCAGTATTATTCTCATATAATCATAAGAATTTGACCTTCAAAGCTGGCAATTTTCAATTTTTATGATTATGGTGAGGTCGACATGCACAACGCGCATGTGCGTCGATACCTATTCGACAAACGGTATAAATAATTATTTGTTTTGACTTGTTATCCTTGTTATTTGTTTATTTTTTTCTTTGGTGTTTTGGCATAGACTGCTATGGTCATTAGCCACGTGTTCTGGATAGGCTTTGTTACTAACTCCGTGCGCCACCTTAGGAGCAGCACTGTTAATTGGAACGCAACAGCGAATCGTGCAGGACTTACCCCAGTCCAGCCACAAGATTTTAATAATTTAATCTGTCAAATTAAATAAAAAAATCCCAGTCGCAACTGGGGCTCGAACTCCGGACCTTTTGACCCAGAGTCAGACGCTCTAACCACTGCGCTACGCCTCGACATCCTTGTTATTTATTATTGTTTATTGTGTTTCAGAAAAAAAAATGAGACAGGAAGATGTTACTCTTGTTGAAATGATTGAAAAAACTCCTCATCTTTGGAATAAAAAGACACTAATGACAGTGTTGTCATCGGTCAATTTTAATTTTCAAGCTAATGAATGCGATGCATAAATATAAAAATTGAAAGTGATTATGACTATGATAATGATATGTTGCACAAATTGGCCCTACTATTCCACTAAGAGAATATCACGAACTCTCAAATATACCTCGTGTTTTTTGACCAGTCTGTCAATTCCGCAAGACATTCCCTTTGAAATCTCTCTCTTCAGTTATTTTCTATGGTTTGGAGATGATTGTGTCCCTTCATAAGATAAAAATATTTCGTTTTAGTCTAGTCAGAACCTTCGAAAATTGTACCCCCATTGCTTCTAGGAATGAATTTCATCACACTTTCCAATGGCAGACGCGTCAAAAAATTGGGGAATTATTCATATCGAGTTGGTCATTGAGAAGGTTCTGAGAAATTTTCGATTTATTAATCTACATACTTTCTGAAAGATTCAGTTTGATGCCTTCGTTTTGAACATGAAGGGTTTCAAAATCATAGTCGAAAGAATTTTTTTCGGTTAATGAATGGGTAGCATATGTTGAATTTGTTTCTCTGTTTACACAGCTGTTTCTATGATCGGTTAGGCGCTTTTCGAAGTTTTTACCAGTTTGACCAAGATAAATCAGGTTAATTTATAGACTTCACACTTTTCTTGCTTTTCCACTTTATCTAGGATGTTTATAATTTGGTTGACAAGAGTATTGTATGTCACAAAAGCAATATTATAACCCTGCTTTTTTGAGAAATAACCTATTCTATTGCTTGGTTCACCGATGTAAGTGATTGTTTCAAATCTTCGGTGGTCTTCTAGAGAAGGATAAACTTTTTGAGTTGCTCTCTTACATTGCTTCTTAGACAGGTAACATCTATCAAACACGATTTATAACCATTGTTGACTGCAATTCGTTTGATAATTATTATTTCTTTATCAAAATTTCATGCTATGAGAGGAACGCCAACTAATCCATTGTTGTGATATTATGATTTTAGTTTTTATATAACTCAATATTAAATAAAATTTTAATAAGATCGTATAGAAATACTTTTCCTGTACTGGACTGTCTTATATAAACATCCTGTATAGTAATCAGTCTTCAAAAATCAAAAAGTAAGGTAACAGAGATGGATTTCATCAAATTTCATGAAGCATTCCGAGTAAGCGAAGTCTTCATACGTAGAAAGAAACCTATAACAATTAGAAAATAAAAATTAGCAATCAATAATAAAACATTTTGGACAATTTTGGACTCACAACATTGAAAAATAACAGAATTTATCATTTTACTGAGAAGTTAAGAAAGAAACTATCAATATCATACTGTAGGTGATGAAAATCGAGAAATTGGAAATGAAAGGAATGAATTAATGGGAAGTTTGACAAAACAGGTCAATGTTATAAACTAAGGTTTGCATAACAATTTAGATATTAAGGAGAATTCAGAATATTTATTTGAAAGTGTAAAGTGAAACAAATTTGATCAAGAAGTTTGAGGAAAGTTCAGGACTGTTGATTGGGGAAGCAATGAAAACTGAAAGATCGCTAAGTTGGTTGTTGATAAAAAACGGAGAAAGGAAGTTGAAAAATTTCGAAGAAGGAACAAGTGAAAAATTTTATAAATACGAAAATTATGGAAAAACTCTTTTTTGTAGAACTGTCAAAAATACTTGATATTTCTGCATCTTTATTTATTTATTAATAATTAATTTTTTTCACTCCCAAAATAATTCACAAAATAAACGTGAAATATTACTTTTTGAAAGATTTCCTTTCAACAGAGTCAATTATTGATTAATTATTCATCATGAAACAATTTCAGTTTTTGGAATAATAATTGATAGTGAAGTTTGAACAATTACTTCCAACATTAATTCGTTCCATGTTGCTGCTGATCAGAAACGTTAAATATTTTTTGAAGAGTTGATTCCGCAATTTTGTCAGATATTTTAATTTGTTTGGAAAAAGATGAACAATTCAAAATTTTGTTAGAAATCTCAATTTTGTTATTCAAACATCTTCTATACATGGGTGTAATAATGCCCCTGCATTGGCCAGAAGAGTTACAGAGCTTCTCCTGATACAGTGACCTGTGTAATAGTCATACATGTCTTTTCCAAGCCATTTTGCAATCAAGCTGGTAATTTCTCCTATTTTATTTATCCCCACCTGTTGGTTGATATATTTTCCTCTCGAATATTTCGAAAATAATCTGTTACATTTTGTATGAAGCGGCCGTAGTGCTTTTTTCTTGCGCAATAGGTATTCATATTAGGTATTTTAACAATCGATAAAGATCCAGCATCTTCAATGGCATCAATAGTTATATGCAATAATTCTTCAAGGCGACAAGCACCGCTGATACCGTAGGATAACCTACGAATAAAAAATATTGAAATTACTACTAATCTTACAAAATTATGATAGTATCTGTACCTTATGAAGTAAATTTGTTTCGTTTTATATTTATATTTTAGTTCACGAAATTGGTCATATGTTTTCTCATATATTAACTTGAATTTGGCCGGTAACATATAAGTTACTATTGCATTTGCTTTCTCAGATATATCTGATGGGGTATCACTACCACTATCATAATCAATATCCATCTTTTCGAAAATAACTTGAAATTGAAGCAAGTACAAGCAACCACAGACAAACAGTCAAACACGAGGCGTGCCAACAAACCGTTTCTAGTAACGATACAGAAAGACCAATGGATACTGTGAAATTGTAATGGAAGTATTGATAACATTAAAGGTAACCTGTATGGAAAAGAGAAGTATTATTTAGTCATTTTGGACTTATTTTTTTCAGGAAAAATTTTTGAATAAGATTTTACTGAAAACTTTGAATTATATTTTCAAGCCAACAGTCGTTTAAAAGCGATAACTTATCGGGACAATAATCCACGTCAAGATGTATTGGACGTATTTATTTTTAATATATTTCATACGATGTAAATTCACATTCACAGTTGAACAAAAAATGTTGTTTGTATTTCGTGCACAAGATTCGTGTTTTCATGGCACATTGAGATAATTTTTGGCCTCCACCTGCGGTCTTGGCCAAAAATTAACACTCTCATGTGCCATTAAAAAAACACTAATTTTACGTACTTAACACAAAAATAACTATTTTCTACTAAGTACGTACTTTACGCACGCTTTGGAGTGCGTAAAGTTTAACTTTTTTTCACTAGTGCGTAAAGTAAAACTCTTTACGCACTAGTGCGTAAAGTAAAATATGTCATAAATTGTGTATAGCAACCAAATAAAAGGTTTTAATTTAAATTGCCACTTATGGTATCTTCTTCTACGATAAAAAATATTTTTTTCTTATGTTTAGTATGCAACAAATTATCATGTTTTTTATTTTGATCATAATTTTCTGCAAATTTCATTGCTTTAATTAAATGTAAACAGACCGTGGACGTCTATTTTGCTCAAAAAGTAAGTATGCTGTGTGGTTACGAGAATTGGAAAAAATGACAATCAATATCTGAAATTGTGTTAGTATCACAGAACACAGCAAAAGCATTTGTTATAGATTGATTTATGAAGTTTATTCAGTACATTATCTAAAATATAATCTAATCACACAAGGTAACAAGTTTTTGTCAATAATGTTTGTATACCTAATAATTCTTCATTCAAATTTAATTGCAGTTTATCTGTTTGTACCTATCTGATGACCGATATGGATTCAAATTCATCAGGCGAATTTGACAATACTCCTCCAAATATACTCAACAGTGCTCAAAAGGCCACTGAAAACATATTACCAGAAAAATCTGCACACATTTATGAACAGAAATATAATTTTCGTGCATTCGCAAGTCAGTATTTCGTGTTCTCAGCACAGTCCCCGAAATTTAATTTCGCTGCCGTTACCCATAGCAACGGCCGCGAAACCAAACGTCACTTTCAAAAATGTTTTCAGACATCGTCTTAACATTCTGTTTGTCACACCAATCTTTAAACTCGCCGTAACATTTTTCGTACTGCCGTTTAGATTTTTCGGGTATTAAAACGGAAAGCGCCGAATTTACAACGCTTTTGAGTTCAGGAGGCGTGGAAGGTACTGAAATATCGTTATCAGTATCAGACATTTTGCGTTTTGTCAAAATATTTTGTATATATTGAAACATATCATTTCCATAGCACACGGTGATATTGTTAAATAAATTGAACTGCTGTTGATTTTAGAGCAATAATATATTTATTTACAACTATCTATTTTAATAATTTTAACGATTGCACGAAAAATAGTGTGTATGCCATGGCCGCGAAACTTTTTAACGACCTCAAGATTATCTGGCCTCGGCCGCAAGCGGCCTCGGCGATAACTGTTCTTTCGGTACGTTAAAAAGGTATTTCGCGGCCTTAGTATACAAATAACTATTATAGAATGGTGTAGGAAGAATAAAGTGACAAAATACTCAGAAAACGTCATTTTGGCCTATTTCGCTGAGGAATTAAAGTCTTGCAAACCTTCTACACTATGGTCGATATATTCTATGTTGAAAAGCACCTTAAAATATAAAAACAATGTTGATATTTTGAACTTCAACAAGTTAATAGCGTTTTTTAAACAAAAAAATAAAGGATATAAAGCAAGAAAATCTAAATTTTTTTAAAGAGAACATTTCATTAATTTTCTCTTGAATGATCCAGATTCCCAGTTTTTGATGATCAAAGTAAGTAAACGCTTGAGTATGTATACAATCTATATATTTTTTATGATATGAGTAACGCTATTGAAATGTATGCTGTTCGTATGAGATGTTGCGTAACTACGCCAATCCTCAGAGGCCACCGGCTTAGTTAGGCATCACATCATACGCAAAATGATACAAATCATTTCCTATTGATTACAATATTACATTCCAAACGTCAGGATATTTTCTCTCGTTTTCCTCTTCATTTAAGCTATTTGTACCAATGCAATATGTTATTTTTTAGGTTTGTTTCATAATTGGAATTTCGGGAGCTTGTCGCCGAGAAGTATTAGGTATGTAAAATGACAATTAAAGATGTAGTAGATAAACAAACATTATTAAAATACCAGAAACAAAAAATGCAATGGAACGCATTTTCACGATTTTGAATCCAAATAATTCTTCAGTTGATTATCTATCTTTCATAAAAAATATACCTCACTAAGACCATCAAATAAAAATTGTAATAGGTTGTTTTTAAGATACGCAAATGGTAAATGTTCTAAACAGCCTGTGGGGATAAATACATTTGGTAAAATGCCATATGTTATAGCAACCTATCTGAACTTGCCCAATCCAACAGCTTTCACAGGTCTTCAGCTACTATGCTAGCAAATTATGGAGGCGACCTTCTAACTGTAAAAAAACACGGAGGTTGGAAGTCATCTACTGTTGCAGAAGGCTATGTGGATAGCACAATTACACAAAAGAATAAAATTTCCAATAAACTGTTGATGGATAACAGTATGCCATCTACTTCCAAACAGAGCGTTTCTAGAAACTACAGTCAGTTTTACTGTTGAAGACGATAAAAGAGAATTTGAAGAACCGCTCGATAACAATATTACAGAAACAAGGTCAAAAAATGTTTTAAACTCTGTAATGGAAAAGGCCAAATTCATAAATTTTGGAAGCTGTAATAGTTGCACCTTCAATATTAATATTTCCAACAACTAACAACTAAAAATCTAATTTATTGACCATTGTTTTGTGTGGTAATGTTATTTTGTTATGTAAGAGTGAAAAATATTTTTAATCGTCACATAAATTTATGTTCGTAAAATGTACATTCATTACCATAGTGTGTTGAGTAAATTTTGTATTTCTAATCTTAGTGAAAAATTATGTACGGTAGTAGAAAAAATATTGTGTGTAATTCGTGTGTAAACGCTTTTTATTACTCATGTTATTGTAGCATTCGCCTACGGCTCATGCGAGAATATTCACATTGTCAAAAAAAGCCACTACACACACTTGTTACATAAATAACTATTTGAAAGGTATGAAAAATTGCATGTCAAGTAAAAAAATACAACAAGTAAAGCAATTGGAGTAATAAATTTGGAGCTGATATTAATGAATTAAAAGATACTTACTGTCAAAGAAGAATATTACAGCAGTGATCCTGAGTCCACAGCACAGAAGAAGGAATAAGATACTTTTATTAACATTTGTGAGTGATTTATTCAAGAAACTTTCTATAGTGCACAAATAATTGTTTGAGAAATTATAAAGTCAACATAACTTCACTCAACTATCGAATATCGAACTTTTGGAACAAAGCAATTTTTGACCCTATACATTACAGTGTCGGTACAAATATTATTTGATTTACTTTCGAAAAGACACATATTTTGAGAACTATATTGCAAATTCGAACAAATTTGAGCAATTTAGAAATAATTTTCAATAGTATGGGGTAATTGTCGTAAGATAAAGTTCAAGGATTGATTCAGATTACTTGTTTTGAGGTATTTTCCTTGAGATTTCTGAATTTTGACAATCTGAACTAAAATACAGGATGTTTCATAATAAATGCGCAGGGATTCCCAGACGGTGCGATCTTTTTTCATTTTCAGATGTGAAAGTCTGAATGACTGAGGCTCGTGTCGGCTGGGAATAATCCTCCACGATTCACTGTTGCGTTAAAAATTAACAGTGCTGCTCCTAAAGTGGCGTATGGAGTTAGTAACAAGGCCTATCCAGAACACATGGCTAATGACCATAGCAGTCGATGCCAAAACACCAAGGAAAAAAAAAATAAAAATAAATGCGCAGGACTTCAGGATGTGATAGCACGTCTAAAAATATGAAAAAAAGTTTCTATTAACTTACCCTCTAAAATGCACCATTTTCGAAATACAGGGTGTTGAAATTTAAAAAAAAAAAATAATTTTTTGCGAATATTTATGGAACTGTTTATCGCACAGAAAATTGATTTCGTAGGCATTTTCTACTCATAATAAGCTATGTTTTGTACGGATTTTTAATTTTTTCAAATTCATAATTGGTGAAAATTTTGAAGGGGTAGTGGGTGTTTTTTTCTCCAACTTCTACGCCGCTCAAAAAAGTACAGTTTTGAGCCTCTTATATAAACCGCCAATGTTTTCTACACAAAAAAGGTATTCTTGGTCAAAAGCTCTAAAGTTGACCGTTTTCAAGAAAAATCAACTTTTATCTTGTTTAAATAATGTTTTTTCCTCGAAAAAATGCTTGATTGAAGCTAAAGGCGGACATTTCCAACAATTCAACTGAGTATGATTGTAATTATTTTTTTTTTATTTTGCAATTAAGAAGTCAACGTTTGGTTTTGTTACTTGTTTTAACGTTTAAATAAATTTTGTATAATTAGGAAAAAAATTATTTAAAAAAATTTACCATGTTTTTCAACATGAAAGTTGATTTTTCTTGAAAACGGTCAACTTTAAAGCTTATGACCAAGAGTACCTTTTTTGTGTAGATAACATTGGCGGTTCAAGTATGCAGCTCAAAATCACATTTTTTTGAGTGGCGTAGAAGTTGGAGAAAAAAACACCCCTTCAAAATCTTCACCAATTATGAATTTTAAAAAATAAAAAATCTGCACAAAACGTAGCTTATTATGAGTAGAAAATGAATTCAAAATCTGTTTTTTGTGCGATAAACGGTTCCAGAGATATTCGCAAAAACCTATATATTTTTTTTATTTCTATACCCTGTATCTCGAAAATGTTGAATTTTAGAGGGTAGGTAAGTTAATAGAAACATTTTTTCATATTTTTGAACGAGCTATCACATCCGGATGTCTTGCGCATTTATTAAGAAACACCTTGTATTTCATAAAATAAAAAGAAAATGAACACATTTTGAATTCTGCGTATATTATTTACTATTGCAAATTTACAAAACTTTTAAATACAAGAAGGATCCCAATCTGTGACCCCCCTGAGAGAGACTGTTTTATGTTTCTTTGAAACCGACTGAGCTGAAAAAGGAAGGAAAGAACAGGTAAATAAGAAAGAATGGGTGAAGTATCTATTCGGAAATAAATGTCTATTCTATTGATAGAAATTTTGAAAAATCAATATAATATTTTATATCCAAATCACGCAAATAAAAATATGTCATATTATAACAATAGCCACCTCAACATAGGACTATATTTTTAAAACACCAACAATAAAAATTATATTGCTGTGTATCGTACAATTGTAAGCTGTATTTCAGTCTTCATATCTCTTCGTCGTCACTGTCGAGACATGCCAAACAACTCTTCAACAGTGCTGGTTCTTCCAACGAACGGCAAAGCTTTGAAACTCACTGCCTTGGGATGTGTTTCCTGAGGCATATAGCGACATTCAAGAAAAACCCATACCTACTTTCCCTTGGCTGTCATGATGTTCTTCGAAAATGACTGAATTTTCCTCTTTGTGAGAACCAAAACATAAAAATATGACTAAAACGCTTTAAAAATATACTTATATACATGGCATACCATTCAAAAAAAGTACTCGATTCCGTGAATTTTTTCTGGTTATAGACTCTATTGTCTAGTTCACTTTGGTTTTGAAAATGTTCCTATAATAGAACTCGTGCAATCCGAATCTGACGCATTATTTAGCTCTACCCTATATAACCTGAAAAGTACCTACGTCGAATTTTGAGTATGTGTCAATTAAACTAGAACAAATAGTTCAGTTAGTGCAATAAAAAGACCTGTTCATTATGTATCAGCACAATTGTTTTGATGTAGGATAAAGAGTACCTATTAGAACAGAACTCATTTGACATATGAAAGACATATGCATAAATTTCATGGAATCATTATTTCCTAATGGGACTCGATGCGAACTTTTTAGCCTCGTTGTTGCTGATCTCTATCATGACTACTCACCAGTGATAACTTTTTCATAATGATAATTAAAATATTTATTCATCACAGAATAAACCAGCAGTTCAAATAGCGAAAGCAATGTTAAGGTAAAAAACTAATCATCAGGATAAACAACTAAGTCTACTCTTCTTAATAAGTGTTCTAGGAAAAAGCAGTTATGCCGAGCACTAAAAAACAGTGCGCGCGATCACTTATCAAAGTAAAGTACACTTTACCGCCCGGTTTTACGGGGCGGCCCATTACGGCCCGCGGGTCGTAAAGTTGGTAATGTTCTTAAATTGCCCATATTCACAAATAAATTCATGCAAGACCTACCAGAAAACAATCAATTCTGTTCAAAAAGAATGAATTACTCATTTATCAATATTTATTTATAATCTAAGCTTTTTAGACCATAAGCCTGAATATTAAATATCTATAATAAAACTAAATGAATGATTTTTACTACTTAGGATTTACAAATAATGACGATTGTTTCGCTGTACAGCAGCTTCTTCAAGTGGAGGAGATCATGTAAATTAGGTACAACTTTGCTGTGTTCTCTTAAATACTCATCGTAAATTGAATAGGGTTCTGTCTCCAAATAAACCCCCGATTAGTATCAATATTACTGATATATTTTGTCCAGGAAAACATATTTAGTAATGGTGAATTATTCAATTCTAGTTCGTCATTAGGAGGGTTGTCAGAATTCTTCCATTTATTAATCTCCATACTTTCTAAAAGATTCAACTTCATGCCCTTGCAGAGCTGTCCCAAAGCACAGTGCTTAGTGTTCATGAAAGCACTCAAAGCACTTTAGTACTCCTAAGCACTGTACTCCCGAGCACTTTCTTGGACCAGTGCTTGGTGCTAAGTGCTTCGAAGCATTTCACGAAAAGGCTTAGTGCTTAGTAATCCCGAAAAGTGCTCGCGAGCACTTTTCGAGATTACAAAGAACTAGCACATCTTTTAGCAGAGCCTGAATATACTTTACGTATTCTTGTTGAAATTAATATTTAGAAGAACTGAGACGTTACTTGAGTTGTTTTTTAATAACATCAACATACATGATATAAACAACTAACCGTTACCATATAAAATAAATAAATATACAGTAAGAAATTGCATAACTATTTCTAACACCTTCAGTTTATGCAATATTACTGACACCCTGTAACCATCTTCCTCACGTTGTGGTGAAGTTTCTCTCCAGGAAGTGCCTTTGTCAAGCAGTCGGCAACCATATCTTGGGTTCTTACTGATTTTATCTCTATTTCACCTTTGTCTGTTTGTTCACGAATAAAATGATGTTTCACATCTATATGTTTAGTTCTAGAGAGAGAGAGAGCCACAGTAGACTGTTTTCTAGAAGACCAGCAAATTACTCCTCTACCCAAGAGGAATACATAACCAGCTGTGGACTTGCTGTCATCCACATCTCCTGCCCAATCAGAATCACAAAATCCATGCAAGTGTTCATTTAATTTGTAAAAAATCAACTTATAGTACGAAGTTTTTCTCAAATATCTAAATATTCGTTTGACGGCAGTCCAGTGACAGCTATTTGGATTCTGTCTGAATCTGGCCAACTTCCCGACAGCGAAGGAAATATCAGGTCTAGTGCACTGGGCTGCATACATCAAGCTGCCAATTGCTTCCTGATACGGAATACTTGCCATTTCTTTTTCTTTCATGTCATTTTTCACTGCCATTTCTTTAGACAAAACTTGATTTGGATCTAAAGGAGTTTGCATACCATGACAATCTGACATATTGAACCTGGAAAGAATTTCTTCTATATATTCCTCTTGATCCAAACTGATGTTTCCATTTTCATTATTTTTGATAATTCTCATGCCAAGAAAAAAATGTGCATTTCCCAAATCTTTCATCTTGAACCTGCACGATAACGCATTTTTCAACATTTCTGTGCTTTTTTATCATTTGAGAATATCAACAAGTCATCTACATATAATGCAATTATTAAAAACTTTCCTGCGGCATTTTTATAATAAATACAAGTATCTTGTTTTGACTGATTGAATTTCATGTTCTTCAGTACTGAATCGAATTCCTGACGCTCGACTGGACTGTTTAAGGCCATACAATGTTTTTTTGAGTTGACAAACCGTCCCATCAGGTAATTCCATGGAAATGTCTTCATTTAACTTTGGATGTAAAAATGCTGTGACCACGTCCATCTGATCTATTTCCCAGTTATAATTTGCAGCCAAAGCCAATAAATTATCCTTCATATACATATGCTTAATAAAATACATTCTTATTGATATTTACCAGTTTGATTATTTATGTTTTTATTTAGAAGATATTTACATTCAGTTTTTTCACTACTAGCCATAGGAAAGATTTTGTGAATTTAAATTGCTTAAATTGTTTTCTAAATGTCTACTTCAATTAATTTTAAATCAAAAATTTTAATGTCAAGGTTGCCAATGAAAATACCAGAACTTACTTGCCTTGGAGATATACAAATTATACTTTTGGCTTTTAACAAAATATTCAGATTTCAAACTAACTGAAATTTTTTTTCTAGAAAGTCAGTCAAAATACTATTTGCACCTCAAAATTATAACACTGGAGTTTTATCCCAAAACCAAACCACTAATTTCAACACCTTGACACATGTTTCAATCATCAAGTGACCATCTTCTGGAGGAAGAATGAAATTGTAATTCTTCCTGTTGAGATAAAACTCCAGTGTATTCATCAAAGGTTCCAAACAGTGCAGTGCAAGTACTTTAAAATTAGTTAGTCATCTCAACATAATGCAAAGATGACCAAAAAACTCAAGTTTTCATCACTGTTCAGTCACATATTTCGAAGTAGGTAGTAAATAAAAAAACTGAATTTTCAAAAATATTATTTGTTCATTCTAACAGTGGCTTTTCTAAATTAATAAGTGCACATGCTATAATCACTACTGGATGTATGAATTTTATGAGTTTGTTGTTAACAACAGCATGAGGTTTTAAAATTTGAAACTCTCTTATCCTTCGAATAACTCTTTCAATGTGGATTCGTAATGAAGCTATTTGTTTGCTTTCATTCACCTCACTCTTCGAGCTTTTCTGGTTTGAACTAACAGAAGGTGGTCTAATTAGTTTACATTTCTTTTGTTCAAGTAATGTACCAATGTGCTTGAATCCTCTGTCTGCCATAACCTGACATTCTGACGGCAACCTATCCAGAAAATTGCTTTGCAATACAATATCCTTGTCACTTATTCTCCCAGCAAAACACTCTGATATAAAATTGATAAATCCATTTGGAGTACTAGATATCAAGAATTTCACTGTATTACAATGTTTATATTCAGACCAGGTGCTGGCCTGTGCCACTGGATCAGAGGGTTTTTCAATTTCTATTTCAAAACAATCAATTATACATTGTACTTTGGCATATCTGGCTCTGAAATCTGACCAGCATAAAATTAATGGTGTGTTTGTTTGTCTCTGATCAGAAACCCCAAAAGCTGAGTTGGCTACACTGATATTTTAACATGACAGTTGACAGCTGACAGTTGAAATATCATCGGACAGCTGACAAATAGAAAATAAACGTAAACATGAAAACAATCAAAACAATTAGTTTATAATCACTTTAAACCCTAAAGATTAAAACAAAGACAATAATTCGAAGACACTCCTTATTAACCTTCCCAATAACCACAACTCAGACATACATACGAAGCACTACACCTTTTTCATATGTAATTCAGAAAGTATAACTTGTAATTCAGATGAGTAAAATGTAATTCAGAAAACGTAACTTGTAATTCAGAATTGTTAATTGTATTTCAGAAACCGTAACATGTAATTCAGATTAGTAAATTGTATTTCAGAAACCGTAACATGTAATTCAGATTAGCAAGTTGTATTTCAGAAAGTGTAAGTTGAATTTCAGATTAGTGAATTGTTATTCAGAAAGCGTCAATTGTAATTCAGAAACCATCACTTGTAATTCAGAAACCATCAAATATCTGACCGGTGTGAAAAGAGCGGCCAAAGATAGCAGCCGAAATCTCCGGAGATACCCCGGAGACACCAAAAGGGGGCTATTATGATAAATAATATCAAATATCTACAAAATAGAGTATGTGGACCTATTGCATAACTTTACTGACGACAGGGTTGAAAGTGGGTGGGTGAATAATGCGGTTGTAGCGTAAAATGACTTCCGGCAAATTAAGGTACTGTAATAAAATAATTTCGCTTTTGTCAAAATGTTGCAAAAATCATTTCTCTTTTACTGTTTGATCAGAAAATTCGACTTCCCGAGAGAGCCAGGGGGTGCATTTAGCAACCTTTATCTTAAAAATTCGAAATATGAATGAAGTCGACGTCGGAGCACCAATAAATTTTGTCAAAATATTGCAAAACACCTCCTTTACTATTTGATCAGAAAATTCGACTTCCCGAGGGAGCCAAGGGGTGAATTTAGCAACCCTTCTCTTAAAAATTCGAAATATGAATGAGGTCGACGTCGGAGCACCAACAAATTTTTTCAAAATATTGCAAAACACTTCTCCTGTACTGGTTGATCAGAAAATTCGACTTCCCGAGGGAGCCAAGGGGTGTATTTAGCAACCCTTCTCTTAAAAATTCGAAATATGAAACGTCGGAGCACCAAAAAATTTTGTCAAAATGTTGCAAATCACTTCTTCTTTACTGTTTGATCAGAAAATTCGACTTCCCGAGGGAGCCAAGGGGTGTAATTAGCAACCCTTCTCTTAAAAATTCGAAATATGAATGAAGTCGACGTCGGAGCACCAACAAATTTTGTCAAAATGTTGCACAACACTTCTTCTTTACTGTTTGATCAGAAAATTTGACTTCCCGAGGAAGGGCTGATTTTTCTAATTTAGAGGGGTATGGAGGGGTAGTTTATGATTCTCAAATTATTTAACCCCATATTCAGCAGGTTCACAATAGTTCAGAAAAAAATAAAATTGAAAAAAAAACGGGAAAAAACGGGATTGTACTGAGTACTACAAAAAACTACGTATGAATTTTTTTTTTTATTTAAAAAAAATATATAAAATTTCACGACATTAGCGCCTTCTGGCTGGCCTTTATCTTCCACCTAGTCTTCTGGCAATTTTTTCTCCCCTTATTTGCATAACATCCGATTATTCTGCCAATTTCCAGCCTTGCACCTTGTGACTTATTTTACGTAAAAAAATGCATATCTAACCCTCTACCCTCGCGTTATTCTTCTGGGGTGCCTTCTGGCGGCCCGTCTCACGCTATGTTGGTGACAACCGATCCTATAAATGCTAAAATTCACTTTGCACCGAGTTACCCGTATTTCTACGTCAGCTCTCCGTTCTATTACGGGTTGTTCTTGGTTTCTGAATTACAGTTGACACTTTCTGAATTACAACTCACGCTTTCTGAATTACATGTCACACTTTCTGATTAACAATTCACTAATCTGAATTACAAGTTACACAATCTGAAATACAACTTACTAATCTGAATTACATGCTACGGTTTCTGAAATACAATTTACTAATCTGAATTACATGTTACGGTTTCTGAATTACAATTTACTATTCTGAATTACAAATTATACTTTCTGAAATACATGTTATACTTTCTGAATTACAATTGAAAAAGGTGTAGTTCGAAGACAACATTGGATGTCAAAGTGAGTAGGATATATTTTCTTTCGAAGAAATTCCTTATTTACCTTTAATAATTTTTATATCAACACTTGCAAAACGTAAAACAGATCACACTTTTCTAGTAAACAGAAATACAAGCACTACTTGGAAAGCTAGACAGGACCACAACCTATGCAGTTTCAATGAGAACAATTCGAAAAGTAAAGATTTATTCTGATGGTGCATCCAGAACTTAATTAATCTCATCGTAGTGACAACTTGTAAAATGTGAATTAATCATTAAATGTGGTTTTGAATGGAAATTATCATGGGTATGTTGATAAGGTTTCTATGAATGACGTTAGACAACCAACTAGAAACATATACGTATGTTTTGTTAAGGCTCATTGAAAGTAGGTCACCACAGGGTGAAGTCTACATGGCTTTAAAGCTTTATAAAAAATTAACAAAATGAAGTAGCGAAAATTTACATGCTACAAGTGTACGAGCAGTCACTGACTGAACTCCGCCTTGAATAAAGACACTTTATTGTTATTATTGTGCAATTTTATAAAAACCGTCATGTTTTTGTTCATTTGGTTCCTAACGGTTATTTTGGGTAAAAAAAATTTAAACTTTTCACTTTTTCACAAAAAAAATTCAAAAAATTCATACATCTTAGTTTAACACCTGAAAATAGGGAAAATAGAAAGACTTCAGAAAATGCAAATTTTAATAGGGTTGGGCACTAAAGGGCTAATGTGTGAAATCCTGTGAAATAACATTACGGAAGAAATATTAATGCTGAATGTTTGTAATTATAATGTCCCTTTTCAAGGGTACATAACAGAGCCACATTTCAATTCGCATTAGTATAAGAATCAACGCGTTTTCGAAATTGAAAACTAGTTCATAAAGGAAAGAATAGTCAAGTCGAGTCAATATTTCCATTATAAGTCTAGATAGTATTCTAAATATACTGTTCTGTAATTGCAAACCTATGTGTTAAGTAATTGTGTTAAAATTTTGAGAAATTCACGTAATCTTTATTGAAATTTACAATTTCAATTTAAAATGTGACAGTGACAGTAAAAAATGACAAATCTCAATATTTATTCAAAAACATATTATCTCCTAGAGAAGAGCCGTGTTTTGTTTAATAGGGCAGTACTCAACACAACATAATAGCCCCGGCCTTGAAACACAGCACAACTGGACGTTTCAGTTCACCTGTAGCTGTTTTGATGGTTGCAGAACGTATGATAACATCGGCACCTTTGTGAATTTGAAGTATTCTACCCAGCTTCCACTTCAAAGGGGGTAGTCCGTCTTTTTTGATGAGCACCATGAAACCAGTTTTGATCAGTTACTGATGATTTATTTTCCACTTCACTCGAGTTTGTAAATACGTTACATATTCCTTGTTCCATCTGGACCAGAAGTGCTGCACTATTTGTTGTGTCCTTTGAAAACTTGAGAGTCGGTTTTCTCTAATGTCTAACAAATTGGGTTCAGGTATCGTTGTAAAACTTTCTCCAATGAGAAAATGTGCCGGAGTGAGAGGAGTTGTATCATTGGGATCGGTTGACATAGGATGGAGTGGACGGGAATTAACACAAGCTTCTATTTGACATAAGATCGTAGTAAATTCCTCAAAAGTCAAGGATGCGTTACCCATTACACGTTTCAAATGATACTTGGTGGATTTTACGCCAGCTTCCCAAATACTCCCAAAATGTGGAGCATAAGGTGTAATAAAATGCCACTGAATACCTTCAGTTGATAGTTGATCAGTTATGGAAATTTTCAGGTATTCTAGAAAACGTTTATGTTCACTATTCGCTCGACTTTTCTCACAAAATTACGACCGGGCTATGGCCAAAATCTTTCTCTAACTGATGCTAGAAGAGCTTGAGGTCCTGGATGTAAAAGTTTAATATGTTCTTGACGAACAATCGTTATAGCCAAGTGGCTGTTTCGAGGAAGAATTACAGGATGCTTCTTCGAAAAATAAAATTCAGATTGGGTTAATCGACCACCTACACAAATAACTTTTTTAATTTCAACATGAAACGGGTTTAAATTCTGAAGTTTACTTTTTCTATGTACTGGTTTGGAGTGCGTTTATTTATAATATTCGTCAGGAAATTCATGAACTTAATATGTGACGCTGTACAATTTGTATAAGAAAATAAATTGAATCATCAAGTTCGTTTGTTGTTACATAACCTTGTCGTTCAGGCTTATCTTTGTGTCTGATATTGTTAAAAAATCTCAAATAGTAAGCGAATATACGCTGTAATTTCATCAGAGATGAACGTGAACTGATGAAGATGAAGATATAGGAAACATAGTCATTAGTCGTATTGACAAATGCAACAGGTTTGTTACGATGTTCTGAAAATTCAGTAGTTATGAGACTCGTATATCTGTTCCTTGAAAAGGCCAATTGGACTACTAGCCATAGAGGACCATGAAACCAAAATTCAGATTTTGTTAAATCAAGTGGAGTTTATCCACGTGACAGTAAATCGGCAGGATTATCGTAAGTGCTTACGTGTTTCCATGACTCAGGCTTTGAAAGGTTCTGAATCTGTGAAACTCGATTAGCCACAAATGTTTTAGTATGTTCGGAGGAGTATTAATCCACGCAATACGTATTGTAAAGTCACACCAATAAAAAATGTTGTTGGCATCAGTACTACCCAAGAGTACTTTATCCATGAGTTCAGCAAGTAAAAGTGCCTCTAATAACTCGAGTCTAAGAATTGTCAGAATCTTTAACAGTGCTACACGTGTTTTAGCACAATTTAAATTGGCTGTGAAATTACCTAACAGATAGTTACAACGAATGTAAACACAACCACCGTGGGCAGACTGCGATGCATCACAGAAGCTATGGAACTGTATGGATACAGGATTGGGGCATGTTGTTTGTCGATGTACATTAATGGAATTCAGGTATTGTAATTGTGTTTGGTATTCAGACCAAACAGTATGTAAGTAACTAGGGAGCGACTCATCCCAAGACAACTTGAGTTTCTAAAGTTCTTGGAGAATAATCTTTGCCTTTATCGTGACAGGCGAAAGTAATCCTATTGGATCAAAGATCTGAGAGGCCAATGACAAAATTTGACGTTTGGTTGTTTTGAGATAACGATTAGTAGTATTGATAGAATATTGTAGAGAATCGTTTACTGGATTCCAGAAGAATCCAGAAGAATCCTTTGTTCTTTATCTCCTATACTTATGCATTACGTTAGAATTAGTTTCAGGAAATAAAATTCTGGCATTTGAAATCCATTTTCTTACTTAAAATCCATGTGATAATAAAAGTTTTGTAATATTGTATAACAAGTTTTGAACGTGGTTTTGGCTGAGCCATCGAAAACAACTCGCAACTTCGTAGTGATGAATCTTCTTTCACAAGACAGTGGTGTGGAAGAAATAATCTGAATTATTGTTCTGATTTTTTGACACAGACATGCGACAAAGTTGAATATATTCTTCAATGAATTGATGGTATTGTGATTTCAAATCAGGATTTCCTTTCCAGATTCAGGAAACGATTAGTGGCGTCGTGGCGATATCTCTAGATTCACCAAGAAGAGAGGAATGCTGTTTAAATGGAATAGTTACAACAAAACGTCCATCCTCATTTTGACATATGATAACCTTGAAGTGTTTTAAAGAATAATCTTTTTCGTCAGACAGAAACTGATTTTTCGGATATTCCTCCAATTCCCAAAATTTTAAAATCTGTGTTTCTAAATTATGATTCGTTGAAACAGTGCAATGGTGTGTTCTGAAACTATTACCGTTAACGTTTAAGGGACCAGATACAAGCCAACCCGGTTTCGTTTTTTTTAGTATAGGAAGCCCATTGCCTAATTTCACCTGACCAATACTTAAAAGTTCCCAAAATGTATCAGCACCTATGAGTAAATCTATAGGAGCCGATTTTTTAAAATTAGGATAGGCCAACGTTAGTTTCTTAGGAATGTTCAGTTCTGTTAAATGCAAAGGTAGAGAAGGTAAATAAACAGTAATATGTGGTAAAATAATACAAGAAATAGTTTCTTCAAAGTTATTGATATTTGATTTGAATTTAAGTGAAACGAAGAATTGAACCTTGTTTTGCATTTGATTCACAACCATTATTAATATAATTGAATGCTTATTCAAATAAAGAAGATTGGAAAGTTTTTCTGAAATAAAATTTACTTGGCTACTACTATCCAGCACTACTCTAAATTGATGCGGTTTATTACATTTATCATAAACTATGATGACTGCAGTAGAGAGTAAAACCTGTGATGTTGTAGATATACTAGTGAAAAGGGAATGTTGTAAGTTGGACGTGTTGCCAGCTATACCTGAAGCACAGTTACTATTCGATGTACCATCACCAAGCGAAGTACTATTCTCACTTCTCTCGTTATTTTCAAAATGTAACATGCTGTGATGAACTTTGCCGCACCTTTTGCAGCCTGCAGCATGAATACAAGCTATGACTATTTTTGCATAAAACGCAAATAATTTCGCTTGAAGTCGTTGTGAAAGATCTTGAATGTTTTTGAAATGATTTTGTCGCGTGATATTTAGATCCATCTGTAGATTCAGAATACAATGAAAATCCGACAACGGTCTTTCAAAAATTCCAACAAAGTCGCAAGAGTCGGAATCTTTTTAGAATGAGCTCGAGATTCCCACTCGCGCTTTGTAGTGCTGTAAAATTTTGTCGTCACAAGGTAAATGATAGGATCATCCCATTGGTCAGTTGGTCGTTTCAAAATTTTTAAAGCATTTAATTTTTTTTCAATACCGTTGAGAACCATGCTCAAACCTTGATAAGACTCATATTTCAGTGTAGGTATTCCAAATAGAGCCTTAACGTGGCTTAATCAAAGCTTGTTCATTTTCAAAACGATCTATGAGTAATTTCCATGCGAGTTAATAATAATAAGAATCGTCTTTATTATTTTCAAATTTACTACATAAATAGTAATCAACAGACATTCATTATAATGAAAATAAAGGGCGAAGTTTATTTTTGCTTGAGTGCTAGACTCAACCAAAAATATTCTTCCACTTAACCCTTCATAGTTATCATTGCATATTTGCAGAGATTTCACTTTGTCTGCAGCACATCCCTGTAGGGACAGACGTAAATGATGATATTTCGACATTTGACATTAATAAATTGTCATAAATGAGTGATTTGAAACTGTCTCTGAAAAACAACCATTGATTGAGAGTACCAACAAATGTAGGCAAATTTATTTGTGGTAAACAAACATTCATCAAATTCGAATCATTCACCAATTTGTTATTAGAATAGTGTGAGCTAGTTTCAGTAGCGTTTTCTTTGACATCTTTTGAAAGCAGGGGTAGGATTACGTAAGCCATAGAATTATATAGTCTACAGTTATGTCTTTGAATTCAACTATAATGACACCTCACTTATTCGATGAAAAGTAGAATTCTATGACTCACGGAATCCCACCCCAGGAATGTTTTGACTTCCGAGGTAATTGCAAAGAAATCGTTCTCAAATTTTTGACGTTCCGGCGAATGAATAGTCGGAAAATTGGTATCAAAATCAGGGTCTTCAGCCTAAATTGCAAGCTGAGCGTTATTGAACTCTTCTAGAAGATCTTCGGCTTTGTTCAACCAACGAATTAAATCTTCAGTGGCAACGTTTTCTAGGTCCTTGATTGCGTTGAAACAAAGAGTACACCAGCTAACAAGAGCCGAATTAAAGCGGTTTTCGTGATCACAAATTTGAGAGCGCATGGGCGTTTTAATTAGTTTAACTGTCAGTGTCAATCAGCCACTTCCGGTCTCATAATTGTGTCGCGGTGTTGCCGGTTTTTGAGTAATTACTGGTATTTACCGTTATACCAAGAGGAAATATCTGAGCTAAGATCCTTATGAAGTAAAAATCGAAAATATTATAGGTAAGTACATACCAATATTATAAATACAATCAACTTCAAGTTTCTACAGTAATTTCATATTGATCTGTTCATACAAAAATAAACATTGTCAAAGATTAGATTATCATTGACATTGTTTTTATGGTGAATTTGTAGTTTATTGAAGTTCATAGTTTATAAGTAAACATTCTTTTGTGCATTTGGATAATTTGGATTGTGGTTAAATAACAATAAGTTTTCGCAGAGATGAATTCAGAACAGGAGTGGGTTTAAGCTTTTTCACAATACCCAATGATCGTGTTAGGTATGTAGAAAAATTGTTGATATTTACTGAAAACTCATTTATTTTTGTTTTTCTAGTGCTCAAGTTTGGTTGAAAAACTGCAATAGGCTATATCTTATTAAGAAAAACATCGAGGCTTTACACAAAAATTACAAATTGTACGAGCTTCATTTTGAAGAAAAGTGTATTTGTAGTAGTGGAATTAGCAGAACTCTAGTCCAGGAACCATATCCTACTGTGTTTTTACGTCTATCTCACGAGGATCCACTTTAGATCCTATATTATCCCATATTTATGTTAACGATCTGGGTAAATCAATCGAAACATCCATAACCCTATATGCAGATGATAGCTCAATTATTGTCTCCGACAAGAATGATTAGGACCTTGAGGACAAATACAGTAAAGTTTCTGGATTTAAATAGGTGGTTTTCTTCGAATTATCTTTGCTTGAATGTGAGTAAAACGGTTTCATTTCGGTTTCACAATCGTCAGAGGAGTTGAAACACCATTAGATTTCGAGCGAACAAAAACTACGATCTTGTCATCGCAAATATCGAATGCACCAAATTTTTCGGACTATTGATAAGAAAACTGAATACAATATCTTATCAGATCAGGAATCTGAAACAAGTTTTGGACTGTGATTAATTGCTGACATGTTCGACAAGAATAAAAACGAATTATGGAAAACGATCTATTTCTTATGATGGAATTAAAATATTCAAATTGTGGACTACAAAACTAAAAAGTATTAGGACAAATCTGATATTTGAGAACAAACTTAGAAAATACATGCTACAGTAGATACAGATTGACTATACATTCCAAATATTTAGAAGATAATACATACTTTGGATTATATATACTACATAAATGAAAAAAATCTTCTTGTTCCCTGTTATAAATACAGGTTGTTTCTTGGGAATGAATGAATATTATGATCATATTGTATTATGTGCGGGTTGGCTCCAGACTTAGATATGGTCTGCGTTGATGGAGCTTATCTTTACACTGGAAAGAAGTCTTCATTGCTTAAAAAAGGTCATTACGAGCAATGCTAGGTATTCCTACGAATGAATCTTGCAAAAACTCATTTATTAAGTAAGCATAACATTTTAATGTTACCCATTTGGTAAAGGTAAACTGGCCTACAATTCTCCTTACCTCATGACTCCTAGAATGTACAACTTGCTGCCAGTTACTATAATGAACTGTAAACCATTGGTTATTTCTAAGAATAGATTGAAATACTTCCTCCTATGTAATTGTTTTTTATAGTCTAGAGGACTACAAGTCCATTCAGTTTGTGGAACGATTCGTATATAATATGAAATGTAATTGTCAAAAGGAAAATAAAGTTTATTTATTTATTTTGTTGTTGATTTTTCAATTATCTAACAAATCAACAGAATTTTAAAAGCTTCTTTCTTTAGTGTTAGTTGACAATCACCTAATGATGATTCCGTCTCTAGACTATTTGGTAATAGTAATTAAACTAGACAAATTGCTTTAGTCTTACTACCTGAAATAAAAGAAATGTTGAATTTTATTAAAATTCTTGAAATACATATGTTGCTTGAAAGGCTGAAAGCATTGTTTTTGAGTTATTTGAAGTTTATTTGTTAATCTATATACAGGGTGTTTCTGAAGTGCGTGTAGAAAATTCAGGAGCGTGTTGCTGACATCAAAATAAGTAGAAAAATTCCTATAAACATAAGTTATTCGTTTCTGAGATACAGAGTGACAAAGTTGAATTCTTATTTTTATTGTTTGTGAATAATTTCAAAATAATATTGAAATTTGGGTAAAGTTTGGTATCTGGAAATATTTATTATTTAGTTTGTGTAAAAAATGTATTCTTGGTAGAGCAACTGTTTTCGAGTTATTATTATTATTATTATTTGAATGACAAAATTTTTAAATTTAAAATAAATTCAATTAGAAATTAGTTTTTACACAATTGACATAAAATTTGATTTTGTCATTGAAAAATCATCCCAGATGCCAAACTTCACTCAAATATCACAAATATTTTGGAATTCATTCACAAAAAACAAATATAAGAATTAAACTTTGACACTCCGTATCTTAGAAACGAATAACTTGTGGATATGTGTTTAAGTGAACTTTTTTGTTATTTCGACGTAAGCAACATGCTCCTGAAGTTTCTACACGTACTTAAAAAAACACCCTGTATATATATTATAGCTCCAAATTGTAGCCATTTCAATATAGCATTTTTGATGTGGTTTCAGGAAAACTGATGGAAACACTTCATTCATAACTTAAAAGAAATGTTCGTGTCAGTATCAATTTCATTGGTGGTATTATTTAGATACTTTTTCAGATAATTTTTATGTATATGAAAATCACGATATTATATCAGAGTTTATCATTAACTCATTCCGTCAATTCTATTAAATATTTTGTCACAAAAATTGTTTATCAACAGGATTGTTTTTATTAGTGTAGTTCGGTTTTGTAAGAATTTTAATCACTATTTGTGGTACTTTTCTCAGTGTATCCGGTAGTTTATCTTTCAATGTTATGACGTATCAAAATCGTGTGTACTCAACATCAGAGGTTCCGACAAAGCTTTCGCCTCTTGTTAGTTGGTGTACTCTGTGGTTGAAGTGAGAAAGGAATCTTGTCAATAAACCTTTGACAGATGTTCGTTTTACTTTATTTAAGTTCGACATGTTTATATGAATGAATATAAGTAAATATAGACGTTTTAAATCTACCAAGTATTGGAATACCAATCAGTACGTATTCACAATAAGTAAAGTAAATGAAATTCAAAAGTAGCGAAATCGTTGATGCCAAATAAAAGTCGTACTAGGTGTAGGATGGGAAGGAAAGGACGGCACTAACCTGTGCGGCCGGCGTTCAGCAAAATGCGCGTTCCATCCAGACTCGAAGGACCATGCTAAGTAATTGTGTGCAAAGTTTTGAGAATTTTACGTAATCTTTATTGAAATATACAATTCCAATTCAAAATGTGACAGTGACGGTAAAAAATGACAAATCTCAATATTTATTCAAAAACATATTATCTCCTAGCGAAGAGCCGTGTTTTGTTCAACAGGGCCGTATTCAACACAACAATATGTGCACGTTTCGAATAATGGTGACTGTTCTAATATGTATAAAACCATGAATTATGTTTTCATGAAAAACTGTATGATGACTATGAAATGAGTTGTAATGATACTTATCAAAGAAAGTAACGTCGAACGATTTATCTCAAAAAAATTAGCTGCAGTACATTTCGGCGAAACATCTTTCAGAAAGTCAATGAAGTTAAGAATTCTTTTCTTGTGTTGTGATCCTACAGGAAACTTGCTCTGGAGATGAGTGCAGAACTTGAGCAACTTGTTGGGTTTTCTTGTAGCTATGTCAATGCTGAATACAATCATCATGATCTGCAACTGAAATAATTTTCCGTTAACAAATTTGAAATAAGGAATAACTCTTTACAGTGAGGGAATGATACTCTGATATACCTAATTTATTCATGTTATGAAAATCATTTTTTTGTTTTATTCATTCCGGTATTGGATCTCATATGCATTTTAGGTAACCTGTCATTTCGATATAGACTCTGCAGCTTCAGAAACTTCATTTTTGAACGCTTACTGTGGTCAGAAGTAAAATCAGTTATTTTTTTTCTTTGGTGTTTTGGCATCGACTGCTATGGTCATTAGCCACGTGTTCTGCATAGGCCTTGTTACTAACTCCATGCGCCACCTTAAAAGCAGCACTGTTGATTGGAACGCAACAGCGAATCGTGCAGGACTCAACCAATCCCCAAATTTTGATAAAAAGTCATTTGCTGCTAACCCCCGGCTTTTTATTGACCCTAGGAATTTTAAGACAAAACCGTGACATAACTTGTTGCAGCTCACAGGTACTGCATTTGCATAAGTAATTTTGACCCCCTTAAAAAAGCACGGCACTGTGCTAGAGGTGTTGTGTTTTGGTTCGAATATCAAAAACCCGAAACAAAACAGTTTCCGCAAGAATGATCTTCGGTTCAGTGAATATGATGTTTACGTAGCATCGGGCCGATCTATGTTTACTTATTGATCTGAGGGTACTGCTCACAAAGCTTGCCAACATAGAAATTTATTCAGCAAGGAGCCGTTTAACAGAACCACTAGCTTCTGAGATAGCAAATAAAACAAAGGAAATAGAGTTACCAACTAGCTGTAAATAAAATAATAATTGTAATTTCCATTTAATTATAAATTTTTTATATGGTCCGTTTTCTATTTATTTTTTCTAACATCTTCAACAAATAAGAAATGTTTGAACCATTGGTATTGCTATCAAAAATGATAATATTCAGCTGCTTAGGCAATACAATAATATTACCAAATTTAATGATGCAAAATATATTCAATAGATAGCACAATGATACATTAAAATTCAATGATAATGAAAATGAAGGTACAGAACTCAGAATAAAAGTCAAAATATACTTTACTGATATATACTGGTTGGTGTGTAATACATAGGATGATGTAATTATATCACAATATTACAGGAATACAAATTTCAGAAGTCAAAATGTATTTTGTATTCAGAATAATTCGAGATTACAAGGACAAATTGCACATTAACATTTCCTAACGAAGAGGTATATGTGATGGACACATATTTATTATCGCACTACAAACAACTACAATTTCATCCAATGCACTCATATTATCTTCGCTACTATCGATATAGGAAGGGTTTCAAGGAGGATTATGAATGTTTTCTTCAAATAGCCCATTACTCTCTCCACATGAACCACTAAAGAAATGTCTGGAACATACACGACCATTTCTCTGCTACGTTTCTGTTGAAGAACCTCGTTTCAAAGTCCTTATCCATGCATTACGACTGTCACTAGATACTGCATTCAAATAATCTCCTCGATTTGTTACAACGGCAGGAAATATGAAGAATGGTACCTTGTCCCTTTCAGGTCGCATAGAGCACTTCAGAACCGATCAAAACTATGGTATTTTCAATGATAAAGACAGATAATTTGAGTTGGACTAGAAAACTTTCCAATGAGTTTCCAATCACAAATACAATTTAAACGAATATCACACTCTATTTCTGTTATCACCAGATACTGTCAATCACGTTAGTCAAAACTATTCTCAAATTTTGATATTAACACCTCAGCAATTACAAATATTACAATGAACTTGAAACATAAGCAAACTTTGTGTGCCCCTCAGCAAACATGGCCGACCTGTCAGTGATGTCATTCTGGAATGGTCTATTGAAATATTTAATTGACTGTTTTTTGTATTTAGAGCAATAAACGTTATTATTATTATTCTTGCCGGTGTTTTGGCTAATGGAGGTCCAAGAATAGTCCAAGAATAGACCTGTATCTAGCATAATGGTGCAAGACTTGTTGTTGATGAGACATAGGGATTGCTACCAGGGCTTGCTGGATACAAGTGGACGATTGCCCCTTCTCAACAACCTTCGTTGGTCTCGACCTCTTGGGGGTTGGGCACTGGCTACGCTCGTGTCCAAGTTTCCTACAGTTCCGGCATCTTACAAGTCTTCTCTTGGGCAACACTTCCTTAATCACCTTCCTTATGGCAGCTTTAAGAGAGGTAGGCTCCTGTGAGTTTTTTCCATCATCCGAACCTTGCTTTGGCTCTTGCAAGATTGTTCAGCCGCCTCAAATTCCAAAGCGCGTACCAGTGCATCCACGAGATGTGTTGGACGAGCTAGTATCAATGCTTGTCTGGTTTCTTGGTCACGAAGTCCATCTAAGAATGCCTGAACTGCTAGTCGCTCCATAACCTTTTCCGGTGTGGCTGGGTATGCAAGGCGAACCAAGCGTGCAATGTCCGCATCAAATTCCTATGAGGATTCACTTGATTTCTGGCAGCTATTTTTGAGCTGTGAGTGGTATACATGTTCTAGATGGGTCTGTCCATATCGTAACATTAGATGTTCAATCAGCTGCTCGTAGTCCTCCTGTTCTTGGGCCGTGAGGGTTTGTAAAATGTTTGTTGCTTCTCCACGCAACGAGAGTTTTAGAGCTACTGCTTATCTCCTTCAATTTGCTGATTTTCGCCTCGAGTCCGCCTTGGATTTTGTCACTGATTGATTCTCTCATTTTGTCCATTTCCACTGCAATATCATGTTTGATTTTATCACCGATTGTTTCTTTTAATTTTTCTATCTCTTCTTCAATTTCTTCTTTGATTTTCTCCATCTCTATCTCGACAGTTTTCTAGAATCTCTTTCCTCAAAAGCTTCGAATTTTCTAGAATCTCTTCTCTCAAATTCCTCTAACTTTAGTCCAAGAAACGAGGAAGCGGCCCAATGTTAAATGTGCAAAAATTAATATCCGAAAAATAAAAATATGAGCGTATAGGAAATTAAAATTCAGGATGAGTTTCTATTTCATGCGACTCGATCCTAATTACCGAACATAACCTAAAAAATTGGCAAAGTTGCGAAAAGCGGTTTTTTGTTGATAATTGAAAAGCTACAGCTCCGATCAAAAAAAGTTGAATCAGGAAATTGTAGGTATTGAAAAGTTCTATCAATTGAATAACTGATAATTTTTTGATATCATGATACTTATCGAGTTATATCGGAAAAACCGTAAAAAATCGGGTTTTCTATGACTCGTTTATTGTAAGGGATTGAAAATTGTTATTTACAGTTTTGTATAGCCTATGGCAAGCCAAAAAAGTCTTTTCCAAAAAAATTTATGAAAATTGATTAGTTTTCAAAATATATGAAGTTTTCTCAAAAAAGATGCTCTCTCAATATGGCTACTCTTGCTCGGGGAATGATGCCACAGTTACGATTCAGGGCTTATTTTTGTACTTGTACTTTCATATTATCGAATAAGTATATTGATTTTATTTATTTTAAGTGTCAAAAAATTACTTAAAAAAATTGCACAATTTTTTTAAATGTTTTTTCTATATAAATTTCCTAATTTTGTTTTTATAGAAATGACTTTTATGAAAATAGATTTCTAGCATGACTTCCCGCATTAAAAAAAATTGAATTCCTATGATTACTGGGAGCCGAGGTAATTTTTTTATTTCAAAAAAATCTGGAAGGCGCAATAATCAACGAACAGCAGTCACCTTCGTGGATATTGAGGTTGAATACCTATATTTTCAATAAAAAAAATACTAGGATATGTCTAGTTCATTTGCAGTATTGTTAATTGATGAACAAAGTGAGGCGTGCAGGCGCAGTGCGATGCAATTTCAGCGGGTGGCGCAGTGGGGATACAAATACTGTTGACATTAAAGACACTTTCGTCCTGACGGTGTTATTGAAAAAGAAAAGAAAAGTTATTGGTTCGATTTCAAGTACTAGTGTACATTGCAAAAGAAAACGTACGTGAACAACAAGCCGAGATACTCAATATTTTTCAAGCACAAGCCACTATGAACGCACGAAATAAGTTTTCAGTGCTATCCCCACTCCGCCACCCGCTACAGTTATCGCGATCCGCTCCTGCACGCCTCACTTTATTCATCAATTAATAATACTGCAAATGAACTAGACATATCCTAGTATTTTTTTTATTGAAAATATAGGTATTCAACCTTAATATCCATGAAGGTGACTGCTGTACGATTATTATTGCGTCTTCCAGATTCTTTTGAAATAAAAAAATTATCTCGGCTCCTAGTGATCATAGCAATTTTTTTTCTGAATGCTTGAAATCATGCTAGGAATCCATTTCTATGGCAGTCATTCATATAAAAACAAAATTGAGCAATGTATTTTAAAAAAAAACATGTAAAAAAATTGTGCAATTTTTTTAAAGTCATTTTTTGACCCTTGAAATTTAAAAAATCAATATACTCATTCGATAATATGAAAGAACAACTTTTACAGAAAAAAATAAGCCATGATCGTTACTGTAGCATCATTGCCCGAGCAAGAGTAGCCATATTGAGACAGCATATTTTTTGCGAAAACTTCATGTATTTTGAAAAATAATCAATATTCATCAATTTTTCAAAGAAAGACTTTTTTGGCTTGTCATAAGCTACACAAAACGGTAAGTAACAAGTTTGAATACCTTACAGTTAACGAGTAATAGAAACCCCGATTTTTCACAGTTTTTCCGATATAACTCGAAAAGTATCAATGATGTCGGAAAATTATAACTTATCCAAATGATAGATCTTTTTGATACCTACAATTTCCTCATTTGACTTTTTTCGATAGGAGCTGTAGTTTTTTAGCTATCAACAAAAAACCGCTATTCGCAACTTTGCCATTTTTTTAGGTTATGTTCGGTAATCACGATCGAGTAGCATGAAATAAAAGCTCATGCTGAATTTCAATTTCCTATACGCTCATATTTTTTGTTTTCGGATATTAATTTTTGCTACTTCCTAGAAATTCTTCTTTCAGACTATTCGAATTTTCCAGAAGTTTTTCTTGAAGTTTTTAGTACAGATTACTCGGATTTTCTAGAATTTTTTCTTGAAGTTCTTCCTCTAAAATATTCGAAGTTTCTAGCAGCTTTTCTTCCAGATTTTTCGAAATTCCTTGAAGTTTGTCTATAATGATTCTTGAATTTTTTTGCAGCTCTTCTTTCATTGATTTCGAATATTCGTCGAGTTTATTCATTATCGTACCCAAATCAATTCCACAACCTTCGAATAAGAAGGTTTCGGGGTTTTCTCCTTCACCAATCAGTCTGTCTTAAAGTCTCTTCTGGAGTACAGCCTCCTTACCATTTGTGTCAAGTTCCCTCTCCTCTAGTTCATTTTTAAGTTCCGCCGCCTTCAGGTCAAACAATCGCACTTTCCTCGAAAACATTTTGTCTTTGATTGAGGCATATCAATCTTTTATTATTATTATTTTCACACGCAAGAAGTGTATCAGTTTATACTCGTTAGTACACACACCTGTCTACTTCACGAAACATGTTTATCAGTCATTGTCTTTTTTCCGCGAAAACAATTTATTTGTCCGAAATGCACAAACTGTCTACTTACACGAACACTCTGTATTCATTTTCTTCTAACATCCACTTCTGAACACCTCTGTAGTATATTTGAAGTCTAAATTGTTTCAATTTATTTATTCCACATACAAACTATAAGTAGGTTAACCGGTTATTCTTTCAGAATTCTGTACCCAAGTCATGGTAACAATCCATGTGAAATGTCCAGAGAGGGGGAGTATGACAGAAATCATTGTCTGCTCAGCATACATTCCTGGAGATGTTGGTGCGGAGCAGCCTCCTCCAGTGGCCGTGCGAGAACTAATTGCCTTATGCAGGAGGAAGTACACCCATCTAGTGATAGGATGTGACGCCAATGCGCACCATGAAGTGCGGGCAGCACAAACATCAACATGAGGGCTGAGTTTCTTTTCAGTTACTTCATAGGGGAGGAGCTTACATTTAACAATGTGGGCTCTGAGCCAACCCTTGTCACTAGTATTAGGAAAGAGATACTAGATCTCACAATCAGCACAGAATTTCTAAGAAACAAAATATCTAACTGGAGGGTGTCCTCTGAGCCATTATGCTCGGACCATAGGCATATTCAATTCCATATCGAAATAGGCCCCAGGCCAGTGGTACAATACCGAAACATGCGGAGCAAGGACTGGGAAGGATACAAGACTTTCCTGAAGAACCATCTCCAAAACGGGTTGACCACAATAAATAGTCGTGATCAACTAGATATTGCTGCGGAACATCTACAAACTGCACTTATCTCAGCTCATCACGAAAACTGTCCACTGAGGGAGAAAAGGGATAATCGAAATGCTTCCTGGTGGAACAAAAATCTGGATAAAATACTGAAAGAAGATCGAAGGTTATTTAACCGGGCCAAGATATCAGGTGAACGGGAAAACTATAGGTCTGCTCTCACTTACAATACAGATATGCGGAAAGCAAAACGAGAATCATGGGAATGATTCTGCGAAAATGTTTCCAACACATCAAGCGGAACCCGTATCCACAAGATTATATCCAGAGAGCCGATACAGAAGCAGGAATAGTTATAGTAGTAGTAGTATAAAACGTCCAGACGGCTCTTTTACGGCCTCCAGGAAAGAAACACTAGAGCTATTAGCTAATAACCACATCCCGGGAAGCCTGATTCTGGACAATCAAGCTCCAGTCACAAATATAGGCCGTATAAAACGAACTCACAGAGAAGACTGGGTGGTTGCCAACAAAATAATTCTACCATAGGCGCTAAGATGGGCAGTTAATTTATACAGGGTGTTCCAAATTAAGTCGGCACCATTGCCAACTCCGTTATTATTGATGCTACGGATTCGGTTGGATGGGAAAACTAGTAGCATTTTTAATGGCCTTCTCGATGCCGATAACAAAAAAAATTGACAGTCACGTTTTCAGAATATTCCATAAAATGATATTTTTTTCAATGGAACACCCTATATTTTTTCATGCTTTTCGATTCGTAATAACATTTTCAACAACAAATCTCATCTGACTTTTTTTCGTAAAGGAAAAATAAGACAGTTTTATTAATAGGAAACATTTATAACAAACGGATTTGATAAAGCGCCATAAAATATTGAGTAAATGTTCAAAAACACCGCCTTCTTGATGAACACATATTTGGGCCCTTCTATTGACATTACCTGTGGCATTCAACACAGTTCGGCCATCAATTCTATTAATTATAGTTTCAATATAATTTTTCAGTTCATCTACATTATTATGTTTTATTTTGTACACCTCATTTTTCAGAAATCCCCAAAAATAAAAATCTAGCGGTGACATGTCTGGTGAACGAGGGGCCACTTAACAGGACCATTTGTAGCAATCCATCTATTTCCATAACAGCCTCGCAGCATTCTTTTTACGCCACTGACATTATGTGCTGGAAATAGATCATCTGACTCCAGATTAAGACGATCGAAGAACTCTTGTTAATAAATTAATGTAACAGGGTCCGTTCAAAGAACAATGGTAAAAAATGGACCGATAATTCCGCCTCTACATAAACAACACCAAACATTAATACTAAATCGTCTTTGCGGATTGTGGGGATTGACTAGAAATGGATTATGTCTACTCCAAAAATGAAAATTCTTTCCATTATACATCCCACAATTAGTTAGGTACTTTAAAGTGGTAGACTGTATGGAAAGAAAATGCAATCTAATTGACTTACCTTTGGTTAATGGGATGTTTCACTTCCTCTTGCTTGATACGCCAGCGGGAAAGATGGGAATATAATAATAGGAAGAGAAGAGGATAGTATCACCAATTAGAAATGCACTTGAAGTTTTACTTCGATTTCTGTGAAGATCAATTCAATATTTGTCTCGAAACTCTAGGGGGTTTTCTCACAAGCACGTTTTTATTCCACAAAACGTTCAGAATCAACCTAACAATCTTTTGCTTCTAAAAATGAATTCAGAAATTCCCGTCCTCCTTTTACTCAAAAAAAAAAAAAAAATGTTTTTATGCCCAACACACACACAAATTCTGATTATTCCAAATTGAGAAAAAATTACAAAATGCAAGTACGGCCATAACAAATACTAAATCGTCTTTGCGGATTGTGGGGATTGACTAGAAATGGATTATGTCTACTCCAAAAATGAAAATTATTTCTATTATACATCCCACAATTTGAGAAATTAGCCTCATCGCTCCATATAATATTTCTATAGAAGTTTGGATCTTGTCTACATGTATTCATAAACCACCGACAAAACCCCAATCGTCTCTCAGGATCACCAGGTTCTAGTGTTTGCACTGGTCTTAACTTATAAGGAGAAATCTTATGTTTCTTCAGAATTCGTTGAATACCAGACAGTGGAACAGCTATTTCTCTAGATAAATCTCTGATGGAATTATTTGGATATACCTCAAAGTAGGATAGAACGTCAATTTCTGTATCTTCATCAGATATTGCAAAACGTTTATTCACAATCACCTTATGATTGAAGTTTTATCCACACTTATGAACCGTATAAGGTACCACTTTATCCACTAGTGGAATAATGAAAAATACAATCTTGAATATCAATCACATTTTACTTATTTTCACCAACTTCACAAATTTTTACAAATGGAGTCGATAAACAATCGAAAATACATTCAACACCTCCCGATATTTTTGTATGTTATTTCAATGATTTTTGAGGAGGTGACAGCCGCTGTCAAAACAAAACCTCAAATAATTTTGTGATGAAAAATTTCCGCGATTCTGATTCTAAATGAATGTGATTGTGAATAAAACGTTGTATTGCATGCGTGTTTTAGATACATTTTATTTGCTTAAGAAATTTAAACGCTCGAGCTTCGCTCTCGCGTTTAAACATTCTTGCGCAAATAAAATGATATCTAAAACACCTATACAATAAATAACTATTTTTAGTTCTCCTCTTCTCAAAAATATGTTCATTGCTCCTGAATCGACGATGAAGCACAGCAAATAACGCCGATTAGGTAATTCACGATCGGGGAATGAATTACTGTAGTGTTGGAGTGCTCTTACACAATTTTTCTGGCAAACCAAGTAGGATTCTAACATATCACATTTTTCTCGATGGGAAAACGGCATTTCGAAAAATATTCGAACAGTAGTTGACAGTTACAATAATTCAAGACATTGTCATGATATACTTGAGAATATTTGACAAATAGTATTTCAACAAAGTTTCAAGGCAACTTGATTGCTCATAATAATTATGTTTTATCGAATCAAACACATTTTTTCAAACCACATTCATATGACCCTCCAGTATTTGCTGTTCTTTACAAAAACGGCTTCAAAGTTATCATTACAGCAGACATATTTTGATTCACAAAATAAATGCGGCTAGCGGAATGGCTTTTAATGGAAATTATCGTTTTGTACATTAATACCAAATAGCTCAGTGGTGTCAATTGAGTGGTGCGACATGACGATCACGGGTTTCACGAGTTCACATCCCAGCGCAATTTTTTTCTTTTTACTGTCTTATTTTGCTATGAGTAACAAAATATTGTCATTCGCATAAGTACCAAAATTGGGTGTTTGAACAATCATGAGGTTTTATTCGCAAAAACAAAGACATTTTTTGTACTAGTGAAAGAAATAAATATTTCCACATAAGTCGCTCAATTTCCACTTTAACGAAAAAAAGTCAAAAGAGCTTTGTTGTTGAGAATGTTATTACGAATCGAAATGCAAGGAAAAATATAGGGTGTTCCATTGAAAAAAATATCATTTCAAACGCGACTGTCAATTTTTTTTATTTTCGGCATCGAGAAGGCCATTGAACCATTTATCCAAATTCGTAGTATCAGTAATAACGGAGTTGGCAATGGTGCCGAATTAATTTATAACAATTATCTCAATATTTTATTTAAAACTGCATGTCGCTTCACTAACAACCACGTCCGCTGGCGCATTGCTTTTTATATCTACACTCCACTTTGCCGAAAGCTCTCGAAAATTCTTGGATGCGACGCCGAATACCGTAGATTCCTCTCGAATAACGTCGAGCCGCCTGGACACATCTCGAGCGATGATGAATCAGAGGCGCTCACTAGCTGTTTGCATGAGCGTGAGCGTGAGCGTGAGCATGAATTATCGTAACAATATAAATGTACTTTCATAGGAGAAAAGCACATACTGGTGTAATGCACGGGGGTACTATTATACAGATGCTCATGAAACTCAATGTTACAAAAAAAAAAGGCCGTTCGGATCGTGTCAAGAATCAGACCTTAGGAATCATGCAAAAAATACTGCAAAAGCCTCTCAATTTTTACAATGATATCGATATATATCTATGATTAGGCTGGTGCCAAAACGAATTCTAAAAGCTTAAAATACGAAGAAACGTAACAGGCAAAGACCATGTGGAGAATGTTTTCGAAGTTCCAACTTTTAGGAAAAGCAAAAATTAAATACAAAAACACATAAAATGATGAACGGGGATGCAGTTAAGGGGTTGAAGACGGTTTTTTGAGATTTTCGGAGAAACGAGACCTCTTAGCGGAAAATGTTCGATGGAAAAGCTGTAGATAATAAAAAAATCGAAAATTTTTATATTCGAGACTTTTCGACATAACTTCAAATTAAATATCAAAATAGCGCAAACTCGGATTTTCAGTATATAATTTTTTTCTCACTTTTTAATGATTCAGGTCGAATGAAAATTTGTAGAAATATGTCTTTTTCGGTGTTGAATGAGCATGAGTTTTTCGCAATTCGGAAGAAAACTAGTTTTCGATTTAAAAAAAAATACCCCTATCTTCCACAAACAATTGTTCTGGTGTTTTTTTTGTATGTCGAAGGCCTATAAGTAATCATTTCGATTGTTGAAGTATCTACTTTCACATGGTCTATGTAACGGCAAGTTTAAAAATTCTGAAAAAAACTCGAGTTATTTTGGCATTCATGCAAATGAAATAATTAGAGAGATGTAGAAAAAAATCTGATAAACAGTTTTCGAGGAAAAAAATAAAAACTTAATTTTTAGAGGTTTTTTAAAGTTTTCCCAAAAACCACTAATCAGATTCCATTTCAAATATCATATCATATCAATGTCGAAGTAAAAGACAACTTCAACGTTCCCTCACAATTTAAAAAAATTCTGAAAATCTTGTTATAAAATCAAAGACAGTTGAGAAGAATCGCTTTTATATGAAATTTAGAAGACTGAATATTGAGGAACTATTCATACTATTTTTCAGACATAAAATTAAATGATTTATATTTTTAATAATGATTTTCAAAACCTCGGACAAAAATGGTAAATCGCTCCAGTAAGTGAACCCTCTGTAGTACATGAACGAAAAGAAGAAAATAGTTCTGCTACTGTCCACAAGGTATTGCACAAAATTATTGTCACTGTCATATTTACTGTACATCGTTGCCAATAGTTCTAGACAGCGGTAACCGATGTAATTTGTTTAATTTTTGGAAAATGAAAGTTACTTCGATAGGGGATTGTCAGTTCATCAGTTGGATGTTGGATTGGTCCGCCTAAAGCCTTGGAGTCCTTGGACACAATAGAAAAAGTATGTAAGTAATAAGTTTTTTGTTTTGCGATTTAAAATATCAGTTTTGGAAATAAAACAGGACGCAAAACAGAAATGAAAAATAATTATAATAATCATAATAGCGTCTTTATTGTCCATTCCAAATAACATTATATTATATACATAAAAAATAACGGCATAATAGACGGAATTCAGCTTAAAAATTTGAAAAATATTGATAGAAATAAATTAAAGTGAGTTTTTCATATTAGCTGCTCTTTTTTAATTTTACCAACAATATTGTTGTTTGTGCTAAAAGTAAATCTAATCTAAGCCAGATCAAGGACGGACTGACTATATCTATAACAAACCCATGGGCACTGCAACCCCGAATATCAGAAAAACAAACGAAATGAATACAATAAAAAATATACAGGTGAACCGGAAAAAAGGGATAATACCAAAGATTCCCAAGATCTCCTCCCACAGGAAAACCGACGGCACAGACATCATAGATAAATCAAAACCTAAGAAAAAGAATGAACCAACTTTAAAGAAAATGGTCCCCACCTTTGGAAACACTAAAAACGATTGAAAAGGTAACACCATTTAGAACGTGAGGAGGTCTCTATCCATGGTAAGCCTGGATGTTCTGCAAATCAACCGAAATTTGCATACAAGGAAAATACACCACTGTTTCTGAAAAATGTGGTGTAGTACACCCATTACAAAACTGAAGACTCCGCAAATTTTCCGAAACTTGCAGACACGGCACGGGGTTAAGTTCAAAAAACGAGGCCTCCACCCAATACAAATCTGAGGGCCCTGCAAATTTCCTGAAATTTTCAGACAGGACACAGCAAGGAACACTGAATTCGAATAATGAAGTCTCCGAGGTCTCCACCCAACAAAAACCAGAGGCACTGTAACTCTCACCAAATTCACAGACTCAGCAGAGGCCACTGAATTCGAATAACGAGGTCACCGAGGTGTTCATCCAACAAAAGAGCGAAGACACTACAAATTTAACCACATTCGTAGACAGAACGAGGTCTCCGAGGTCTTCACCCAACAAAATTATGTTGGCACTGTGAAGTCCACCAAATTCATAGACAGGACTCAACTGATCTCGAAAAATTATTTACCGGAGGTTTCCACCCAACAAAAATCTAGAGGCCCTGTTAGTTTTACTAAATTCACTGACAAGGTCGCTAATCAACAGTAATGAGTCCCGCGAAGTCTACATTCACAATAAAAGATGGATATACTGTAAAACTGAAATATTTTGTAGACCACTGACCAATAATAAGCATATACGAAGAGCTGGAAAAGATAAGAAAAGAAAAGAAGAAAGAGTATTGTCTGTGAATTTGGTGAAAGGTGTAGTGCTTCCGGTTTTGGTTGGATGCAGATCTCGGGGGCCTCATTGGTTTCAATGTCCCTTGCTGTGTTCTGTCAACAAATGTCAACAAATTTGTTGCGCGCGCCCTCAGATTTTTCTTGGATGGAGACCTCATTGTTCAAACTCTACACCCCATACTGAGTTATGTGTGCAAGTTTCAAAAAATATAATAGAAAAGTTTGAAACGAAATAATTATGATAATGATTAAAAAAGGAATTGGATGTTTTCCACCATCATGAATCATGACTTCGTATGTGTCTCATCTATGTTAACTTTTTACTAAAAACCTCATGTTTTTTTTCTAGATAAAGAAAATAAACATTTCCGAAAGCTCGACCAAATAACAAAAAGTTTTATTTCAAACAGCCCAGTATTTTGACTGCATTGAGGATGCAGTCATCCGCATTTTTCTTCAATTAGTCAGTCAAGACTACCCTTCACCTTATACATATTTTTTATATTCTATATCTCTGATGTAGATAATACAGTAAATAAATAATTCATTATTGAAGAGAAAGAAATCACAAAATCTTCTCCACAACGAACAATAATTGTAATAATTATTATTATCACTAGTAATCCGGCTATCAGTAATATAGCTACATAATGCATTGAACCACATTACCACAATTAATACCAAATAATAATTAATAATCCTGTGAGCTATTTCGCAGTACTCCGAATAATGTCGAGATTTGGCAACAATGTATTAGCGGTAGGGTTGACCGTTGCAGAAAACTGTAATTTATATATAAATATTATGCAAGATCGCTGTAACTATGGTATGAAAAACATATCTTATCAGTGCCATCTTACAGTTCAGAAACGCGAAATATTTGACTTGATATATGAACCTTAAACCGCTAAAAATTTAAAAAAACCGAAAAGAAGTGTCTCTGAATCATGATTTTCTCAATATTTTCAATGATTTTCAATAGTTGTAGAAAAAAGCAACAGGAAAGGACCAGGTGGATAATGATTTTGAGTTTCCAACTTTGAGGAAAAAAAATATTAAACACGAAAACACTCAAAATGGTGAAATGGGGGTTGAAAACGTTTTTTTGCGATTTGCGGCGAAACAAGCGAAATAAGTTAAGAGAAAAAGTAGTAGATGATAAAAAAACCGGAATTTTTTTTTTCCTTTATGTTTTGGCATCGACTGCTATGGTCATTAGCCATGTATTCTGGATAGGCCTTGTTACTAACTCCATACACCACCTTAGGAGCAGCACTGTTGATTTTAACGTAACAGTGAATCGTGGAGGATTATTCCCAACCGACACGAGCCTCAATCATTCAGACTTTCATCTGAAAATGAAAAAAGATCGCACCGTCTGGGAATCGAACCTAGAACCTCTCGATTACCATGCGAGTGCCTAACCACTGCGCTAATCCCCACCCTCGGAAACTTCTTATTGAACACTTTTTAACATAACCTCAAATTAACCATCAACATGACAAAAAAATGATATATTTCAGAACTTTGGTTTTCTCGCGTATAAATGATTGAGTTCAGTTGAAAATTTGAAGACAAATATCTTTTTTGTGTCGAATAAGCTTGATATTTTCGCAGATGTGAAGACTTCTAGTTTTCGAGTTGTTTACATTTTTCGGAAAAAATAACCTTTATTTTCCACGAACAATTTTCTTTACACTTTTTTGTATGTCGAATGTATATAAGTGACAATTTTGATTGTTGAAATGTCTACTCCACAATGGTCTATGTAACTAGGTGGTTTGTTGATCGATAAACCGCTTAAAATTGAGAAAAAAGTCTCTCTGAATCATGATTTTCTCAATATTTTCAATTATTTTAAACTTTCTTCGTTATTTTTATAACGAAAAGTAATTTATATCAAATTATTCATAATAAAATATTAAAATACCTAATTACACTACGAAATTAATTTTATAACATAATTTTTAATCTTTTCTACAACTATTGAAAAGCATTGAGAGCTTAGAGAGTTGGATTGCAATATATTGGTAGGTAAGAGCAAATTCAAAATTGATTGTACAGAAAAAATCAGTTAACTTCCTAGGGTTGATCATAGACTCACTATTATCATGGAATGACCATAATGACACTATTTCAAAAAAATTGTCAAAACATTGTTTTGTTATTTGGAATCTCAGGAATGTTGTCCCTATTAACATTTTATTAAGCTATTACTATGCCTATGTACACTCAAGTCTCAATTATTGCTTACTTTGCTACGGTAATTGCGGTAGATTGAATGATTTGTTGATTCTCCAAAAAAAGACATTGAGGACTATGTGTTTAAAAAAATAGGGCGATTCTTGTATGCACTTATTTATTGAATTGAGAATTCTAACTGTGATATCCATGTTTATTTTGAATTGTGTTACTTATATAAAACAAGACTGCCACATGTTTCAGGAAAGGGACACCACCCGTCGTGCCTCAGGCTACACTCTAAGACAAAATTTTAATTTCATTGTTCCTAATCACAAATTAACATGTGTATCTAACGGAGACCTCATATCATGTCTATAAGACTTTATAATAAACTTCCTATATCCATTTTAAAAATTTCTAATCACAACAACTTCAAAAATTGTCTAAAGAATCTTCTCTGCAAGAATGCATTTTATTCTCTTGATGAATTTTTACACACTGATTTGGCTACCACGTTATGAATGTTTGCTTGTGTACTGTTTTGTTATTTATATTGTTTTTTTCTGTGATGGGAAAAAATTTTGACATTTTATCTCTGTAGCCAGGTAACAAAATATAACTTTTCATGAAATTACTTTTTTCCCCGGGAAAAAAGTGAGTACTTTTTTCCCGGATATATTCACACATAGATAAAGGAAGTTTAGAATATTTTATTGAACATAAGTTACATTTCCTTTCTATTAAAAGTACAATTATTGAATGTGCATTGCATGAATGACATGTTCCTTGAACTAATCGGTACATCAGTCGGATTTTCTTGTGTTGAAATAATATTTTTTTCTGACATGGACACAACTGCCGTTGATGTACCTGGTCGCAAATCGGGTGTAATTTCAGCACTGCCACACGTTCTGAACACTTTATTAGCAATTTCTGTCCTGTGTGCCACCGATTCATCAACATAGCCCTCAGCGACCGTTGATGACTTCCAACCGCCATTTTACTTTAGTGTCATCAAATCTCCCCCAGATTCAACTAAAAGTGTAGCAGACGATCTTCGAAATGAATGACCTGTATATGAGCTAGCATTTTCAAGTTGAAGAAAATTAGCTACTATTTCAGGTACCTTATAAAACTGATTTTTACCCACATCCTGATTGATACACTTTCCATTGCGATATGCATAAAACAGGCGGCGATCCTTTGCTGCTGCTGGACGAAGGGCTATGTACAATGTACATTCGGTAAAATTTAATATATTCTTCAGTTACTACAAATCTTCTGCTTACATCGTTCTTTGTTTGCTTCAGTTTCACAACTAATAACTTTCTCGAATCTTCGATATCATCTAATGTTACCTGGCTGATTTCACAAATTCTACAAGCTCCTGCAATCCCAAATAAAACAACAACCTTGGCCATTAAATAAACTCCATCGGGTGCATTATTTGAAAAATCACTAATTTGTGTACTCGTAAAAATCGCAGCTTTCTTGGGCGTTTTCCCATTTTGTTTCAGAAATGTAATCAACTTGAAATATTTTGAAATGTCTACATTATTATTGGATCGTAACATGCTTTTAATCATTGAATAATTCGACCACACTGTTGATGGCTTTTGTTGTTGTGCCAGTTCCGAAAAATTAGCCAATAACACCGTCTCCGAGAAAGAACTGCATGTCTTTCTCATCTTCCATTCCATAAATCTTGAATACGCGGTTTCGTAAATTTTCCGCGATTTAGCTGGCAATAATTTTCGTGACGCTACTTTCGCTGCTTCTACCAACTCCGGTGGAGTCAGAGAAAACTCGGAATCAGACATTTTTCCACTTTATATTATTCAAAATAACTATTAAACAATTACTGAGTTCGCAATTTTCAAATCAAATCACAAAATTAAACTGACAGATGTTTGATTACTTTGAAGTTTTCCTTAGCAACGCTGGTCTAATTGTCGCTATACGTACAACAGCTTACTAGTTTAAAAATTCAAATTTCGTATCGATAATATTCTGACTTCAATATATTGTGATAATATATTTTTATTCACTATTGAATCGTCGTTTTTCTCGCCACAGAAAAAAATAGTGTATTATACACGGGAAAAATATTAGATTTTAGCTCTTGGTTTTTTGTCTCCCTCCGCTTCGCGTCGGGAGATAACACAACCTCGAGCTAAAATGTAATACTTTTTTCCCTTGTATGATGAATAACTATTTTTACTTATATCATAGTGTAGTATATATGAATCATGTGAGATGCTGGATAACAATAAAGAATGCGGGTGACTGATCATGACACACGACCAAAGACGAGTCAGTCGAAGGGTACGTGCTGGCGGGTTAGGAGCTCCGTGAATAAAGTGAAGTTATCGTGTTTTATTAGAAGTGTTGAGTGAGTGAGGACAAAGGGGAAGACGTTACACATAGAATTCCCTTTTTACCACTACTATTAATCGTGTTGTATTCTTATACAGTGACCGCCAAAAAGTATGTACCATATGGGAAAAATTTTTATTATTGGAGTATTGGAAAAAATATTCTGGGGAAAAGTTTGTGCATGTCGGTTTTGACACATGTCACGTGATCGCTAGAATGGCGGCAAAATGAAAAAAATTGTAATGCAAAGGCAAAAAAAGGGGTAAGATGGCAAGATATCAAAAAAAGTTATTTGAAAAAGTCACTTAGAATTCAATTTTATACACATAAACAAAGTTTCAAGAGATAATTCGAAAAAATTGAAAATAGCAATTTTTTTTAAATATTCCCAACCATTTAATTTTTTTTTTCTTATGAATAGCTTGACTATACTGAAACATTTGCATTTTAATGATAATGACAAAACTTCCTCATTTTCTCCACACCAGAGGGCACTAAATTGAAAAAATGTGAATTTGTCAGAACCCTTGCTGTTACATCGGTTCGTATCTAACAGTTATATCCGAATTCCACGACCATTGTGATGACATGATACTCCAAAAACATGGTTATTTTCAGATTATAATCAAGTTCCGATGTTTTTATTTGCCAAAAAAATTGTGAAAATATTCAGAATGAAATAGTTATGTAGTCAAATTTTAGAGACTTATAATTTACATGTTTATGTGCGAAGTGAAACGCTCATCCACGATTATCATCGGAACTTGATTATAATCTGGAAATTACCATGTTTTTGGAGTGTCATGTCATCACAATGGTCGTGGAATTCGGATATAACTGTTAGATACGAACCGATGTAACAGCAAGGGTTCTGACAAATTCCCATTTTTTCAATTTAGTGCCCTCTGGTGTGGAGAAAATGAGAAAGTTTTGTCATTATCATTAAAATGCAAATGTTTCAGTATAGTCAAGCTATTCATAAGAAAAAAATAAATTTTTTAAATAGATGGGAAAATATTTTTATAAAATTGCTATTTTCAATTTTTTTGAATTATCTCTTGAAACTTCGTTTATGTGTATAAAATTAAATTCTAAGTGACTTTTTCAAATAACTTTTTTTGATATCTTGCCATCTTACCCCTTTTTTTGCCTTTGCATAATAATTTTTTTCATTTTGCCGCCATTCTAACGATCACGTGACATGTGTCAAAATCGATTTTTAGGTTATCGGACATGCACAAACTTTTCCCCAGAATATTTTTTCCAATACTCCAATGATAAAATTTTTTCCCATATGGTACATACTTTTTGGCGGTCACTGTATGGTAATTTAATTTAATTTCTTGAATGATCACATAGACCTTCAAAATACAAAATGACACTAGAACAATTGTTCGTGGAAGATAAAGTATTTTTGTTTGAAAAAACTACCTTACTCGAAAACTAGTTGTCTTCTGAATTGCGAAAAAATCATGTTTATTCAACACAAATTTTTATCAACAGTAAAAACACAAGAGCTATTTTTGTATCGGATAAATTTCTTTTTGTAACGAAATAATTTTGCCAATCAGTAATTTTACGAGAAAAACTGACTTGACAAAATCGCGAGACCGAAGGTCGAGCGATTTTGTCAAATGTCAGTTTTTCGAGCAAAATTACTAATGGAAAAATTTTGAGTTAAAAAGAAATTTATCCTTAAAAGAAAAGCTCGAGTGTTTTTTGGCAAGATAAATTAACGACCGAATATAAATTGTCTCCATATTGACGCTTTAGTATTTTTTGTAGATTGCGGGATTGCTTTTTCTATATTTTTGTTATTTGTTGAGTCGAAACTTCTTCAAAACGACTCATGTTGTAATGTTTCAGTATCAACTATCAACAATACCCAAGTAACAATTTAAATGTTATTTGGATTTATCCTAGTTTTATGAAAGTTTTATGAAGGTTAGGTAATGCCCAATTTGATTAATGCAGGTCATATATTACTCCTAATACGCTACCAGAGCAAACAGATTTATGAATCAGTTTCAAAACACTCCTGAAGGCTATAAGATAAAACCATTAAGCATTTAAGTATATTTGTTTTTATGATGGTTTTACAATGGCTTATACACATACACGATAAATCTTTTTGGTATTAAAATAATCCACATAGAAACTTAGTTTTGTTATGGTTTTATAGCACTCCTCAAGTCCATGCAATGGTTCTGTAATAAAACTCACGATGAGGTTTTATCAAGGTTTTGAGATGTACTCTCGAGAACCGCTATAAAATCAAAGCATAAAACTATTTCTACTTAAATGCTAGTAGCTCCCCCTAACCGGTAATAAATAAATCACATTGGGTAAAGATAACTGGAAAAAATAATTAGTAATTGAACGTTTCACAAGACTAAGACACCAAATACTTATCACGGGAGTATAGACACTGAGTATACTGACCACGTCGATCACGAAAAGACGAATGTCAGGCGGGATTGACAATTGACAGTCGAAATATTTTGGAAATTGGATTAAATAATACCAAACGTACTTTTTTAGGATAAAATGGTTTTAAAATGGTTTATTTTGAGGAGAAACGACTTTATGACGGCAATATGTGCAGCTAAATATAATAAAGGTAGGGTAGCCATATTTTATTACAACCAGAGGGAACATCTAAAGAGATCCTAATTTCAATTCATGTTTCTTGCAATTTGGTGTGTATGACGGAAAGGAAATACACAATTATTGGTATTCATTTGTATTTAGATATAGTACAAATCATTCCGGGAAAGATTTGAGTCAAAATATTTTTTTAATTTTATGTGGTATTTTGTTTATTTTCTTAATTTCGCGTTGTTATTGGGGCGCGTTGCAGATTTACCACCTAACTGATGTCATTTTGTCAAAAAAATTTCATTCGCAGATTATATTAGACATTTCACGTTGTTGAATACCAATATATTCTTCATATATCACTGCCAGGACGCCATCATTATATTTTTGCTTGTAAATTAGTCGCCCTATTTTTCGCAACTGAAGAATTAGATTAATTTAAGTCCGTTTTGGCTGTAGTTATTTATGGAATATTTTCTAACCTCAATTAATGACATACAGGTTTATAACAGCCCCATGATTTGGTTTTATAATGATGCTCAGGAGGTTATTAAGAATCCTGCGAATAAGGCAAGCAGGTTTTATGCTTGCATTTCAAAATAGCCCTGAGAACCTTCATAGGAGTGGGCCCTCGTATATTTATAGCAGCTTTAAGGAGGTTTTATGGATGTCGTTACAGCAAAACAGTTTTATCGATGCTGTGATTGTTATGGTCTTCAGAACCTTCTGAGGGCTATCACAAAACTGAAATTGTTACTTGGGTACTTAAATAACTGACAGGTCAGACATTAAAGTGACGTAAGCGTACTAGATGTAGACGCTAAAGAGGAACAGGCGTTTTTATCGGTGATAAAAAACGATGCACCTTTTTTATCGCTGTCAAAATGACAATACAGTCATCTTTAAATGACACAATTTATACAGTAGTTGATTTAACTGAATTAAATCATTTTTAATCGAGAAAAAAATTAAATACTGAAAAATTAGTTTTTCGCCATTTTGACGGATAATTTGAGATTATGTCGAAACGTGTTGAATACAAAAGTTTTAGATTGTTTTTATTATCTACAATTTTCTTATTGAACATTTTCCGCTGAAAGGTCACGTTTCGCCACAAATTGCAAAAAACCATTTTCAAACTCTGAACTGCATCCCCATTTCACCATTCTGAGTGTTTTCGCGTTTAATATTTTTTTTTCTCAAAGTTGAAACCTCAACAACATTTTCCATCTGGTCCTTGCCAGTTTTTTTTTTTTGAAAAAATTAAAGGCACCAGATGTCGTTTGTTAGTTTTCAAAAATACATCCCATATGAAACCCGCATGAAAAACAGATTGCTTCCATCCAAACTTTCGTCCAGTCTATCTAAATTCGGTCTTTTCATTATGGTTGCAAATTATTCATACTCTTCCTACTGTTATACAGAACTCGAGAAATACTCATACGTTCAATGGGGAAATGAAAGAGAAATTATTACATAAGAACTTATTCGTAAGAAGAATTTCGTAGTGATCTCTGATTTATGTTGTGGAGACAATTTTTATTTATTTAAAATTTTTGTTTCAATTCATACCTATATTGGGTGTCCCAGAAGTCGCGCACCCCATTTCAGGGATCTAAAGAGAAAAATATTCTGAGACGAAATGTCCTTAGCCATTTTTCAATCAGTTGCATAGATAATTAATCATTAATTAATTAAAGTGACCAATCAGGAGCGCGCACCTAGAATCACGTATGTCCGCCGACCACGGTTGGTCCGTCCCCACTCTTGGTCTACTGCGTGAGAAGCCGGCAGCAGCTCTGGCGTCTCACTCTCGCGTCTCTTACTGCTTTGTTTCTGTCGCGCGCTCCTGATTGGTCACTTTCATTAATTAATAATTAATTATCCATGCATCTGATTGAAAAATGGCTTTTCGTCTCAGAATATTTTTTTCTTTCAATCCCTACGATGGGGTGAGCAAGTTCTGGGACACCCAGTACATTACGGGTGTCCCAAAGCTTTCAAGCCTACAGATATTTCAGTTATTTGCAGAAAATAAAAATTTTAAGAAATATGTGTCGTAGCAGACAAGAAGCTCTTTCATGTAGCATAGCAAAATCCACCCCCTGGCAAACATTTCCCGATAAACCGCCCCTAACTTTCGTTTTTCAAATTTCAACCCAATGTTCGTTTTAGTTCAACTTACAGTCCTTTTAATTTCTTCTGCAATAATATATCATAGTGGATAGAATAGCTTACAGAATGAATAAGAAATAAATTAAATAAATAAAAATACACAAATTAAATATTAAAGACACTAATTGAAACTCGAAGTCATCTCCAGAATATACAGTCTTTCAAAAGTCTGGGAACGGTCTCATATTTCAAAAATGGCCCAAAGAAAATTCATGAAAATTCCTACATGATGGGTCTTGATGATGCCCGATTCAATGGTATTATTGGAAATATTGCCAAATCAACTGTTTTTCAGATATTGGGAGTAACTCAATTTTTTCAAAAAGAGCACTTCATTTACTTTCATTACAATCAATTCAGCTCCTCCTCATTACCCATGTTTCCAAATATCAGATTTTAAATTAATGTGACTACCAGTTGATTTTTCGAATCGAACACGTTGCAATGAGTACCATCAATTTTCATATAGAATCCATTTTTCGTTGTAGCACCAGTTGAAAAAAGATTTTGTGTCAACAATGGAACATATTGAACACCTTCCAATCTTCTAGGATCCCATCGATTATTTACAAAATCGTCTACTAAAATTGTACCATTACCACAAATTGGGAGACTTTCATCGTTGGCAACTTTCACAAACTTTCCTGACCCTGTTTAGTTGAAAGTGGTGAACCAATCTTTTCGAAAAGTCTTATGTTGAGATGCCCCTGTATCTGTTTCGAAACTTTAGCGATATACGATGCTACACTCTCATCTTCCATCATTCGTTTAACAGAATATTCCTCTTATAGGTTCCTCACACTCGATAATTTGGACCAAATTTCATTGCGTTGGAGCAAGTTGACATACGTTGAGCTTGATCACTTTCATCATCACCAAGCCTATAACCTGTTAACTTTTGTAGATTCTAGAGCAGAGTTTATGTTCATGATACTTAATACGATTTGCATAATTTTGTTATTTTCTTGATCATTGTTTAGCATCACCTAGTAATTCAAAATGATGTTATGTCAAAGTGACAAGAATTGACAATTTGTATTTTTGATAGAGTGAAAAGTCATTCCAAGAGATTTTCGAGTATTCTTCAGAAATAACTATACAAAAACAAAGCAATACAATACAGTCCATCATAAACCCTTTATGGTCCTTCGAGCCGGATATAACAAAGTTTCCAGCTAAAATCGAACAATATAGGCTGTACGTACGCAGTGCAGTGGAAGAAGCGGCAACTCAGAAGTCCAGTCAGTCCCCACAGCGTCTAACAAAGTCAGGTCGACAACAAGCCAGGAAAACAAGGTCGTGAGTAATTCCTTTTCATATTTGATTCCTTTCTTTTCCCTTATCAAACATTCCTCACCACCCTCCTCTATCATTGCACTAGTATTGTGGTAAGATATATCAATTTGATCTAATCAATAAAGTTTGCAATGGCAGAAAACGAGTTACGAATGCTTATCAGAGAAATAGAGAATATTTGAAAGGTTCTCTCACCGCTTTCAAAAATTTCATTAATTCGATCAAAGAGAAGCAAGATTTATCTAGTGTAGATATCATTCAAGTTCAAGAACGTCTCTCACGAATCGAAAGTATCATTGAGGATTTCAATAATGTTCAGTGTAATATAGAAATGATCACAGATAACCAAGATGAGCAACTTGAAGAGAAAATTTCCTTCGAAAATTCCTATTTTACTTCAATAGTTCAAGTCAGAAATGTACTCAAATATCAACATAACAACGATGACATTCCACATCAATCTAGGGCGGGTTCTATTCTATCAAGTTTATATGATTCAGGGGCTAACTCAAAAGGTGTGAAACTGCCTACCAAAGAGGTTCCAAAATTTAAGGGGAACTATGAAGTTTGGCTCGAATACAGAGATACTTTCGAGTCGTTGATCTATAAAAATCCGATATACAGAAATTTCACTATTTCCGAGCTTCTCCAGAAGAAAGTCCTGCACGAGTGATCAAATCCATTGAATTCACATCGGCATCTCACACAGTCGCTTGGAACACACTTTGTGATCGTTTTATAATAATCAAAAGCTACTAGTTCACAATCACGTTAAAGCATTGTTTTCCTTAGAAACTGTACAGAAAGTGTCATCATTCAAAATCAGAAGATTGATCGATACTATTTCTAAACACTTGAGGTCTTCAGAACAGCTTGAACAAAAAACTGAAAATTGGGATACTTCATTAATTTTCATGATAACATCAAAACTTGATGACCAAAGTGTCCGGGAGTGGGAGAAACAGAGCAGTGGATACACTGAACTGCCCACTTGGGACAATCTGAAAGATTTTTTACAAAAACGAGCAAATTTATTGGAAACTCTAGAATTAAAAAATAACGAGAAACACTTTTCAAAGCGCGATAGCAAACCTAATTATAATACTAGATCTAGAAGTTTAGTAACAATAAACTATATATGTTCTTATTGCAAAAAATAACATTCTATTTATAAATGTGATGCATTTTTGAATTTATGCATACCAGAGAGAATCAATTTTGTAGGTAATTCAAAGCTTTGCGAAAATTGCCTGAGAGAAGGTCATTCAGCCAGAAGGTATAAAATTGGGCCATGCAGAAAATGCAAGCTATGGCATAACAGTCTTTTACACAACGAAGAGAATTCACAGATACTCACTAGTTTTGAAAACAGTACTATTGAGAAGTCAGTCCAATCGTATAACTCCTCAAGTTCTCTCATCTACAGGTATAGTAAGAATTCGAGGAAAAAACAAAATATACGTCGCTCGTGCACTTTTGGACTGTGGTTCTCAAACATCCTTCATTACTGAAAGAATGTGTAGGATTCTAGATTTAGAAATGAGCAATGCTGATTTATCTGTTTATGGTATTTCAGGTGCAGATTCATTTTGGAATTTATTGTGTTCAAACAAAATTATACTTGATTCAAATCAGCCAATAATTCAAGAAACCAAGCTAGGGTGGATTATTTCGGGACAGCTGGGTGTTCCACTTCAGAAATCCAGTTCATGCAATTTGAATACAACCAACAATTTAGATAAATTACTTCAGAAATTCTGGCAAATAAAATAAATTAATTCTTCTGAAATATTTTCTGAAGAAGAACTTGCATGTGAAAAGCATTTCAGAGAAACAACAATACGTGGTTCAGATGGTAGATTCATAGTTTCACTGCCTCTGAAACAGCCATCTAGTAGTCTAGGTCAATCGCGAATTCAAGCTGAAAAGCAACTATATACATTGGAAAAAAAACTTCAGAGAAATCCAATACTCAGGGATCGCTACATCCAATTGATGAATGAGTACGAATCTCTTGGACATATGACTGATGATACACAAACTTCGAGTACAGATGAAATTGAATATTTCATGCCACATCATGGTGTCCTACATGAGGAAAGTACTACTACAAAACTTAGAGTTGTTTTTGACGCATCAGCACCCTCAAGTAACGGATTTTCATTAAACAATATTCAGCCAGTTGGACCTCAAATACGTTATATCCGCAGACGTTTCTAAAATGTATAAGCAAGTACTCGTGAATCCCTCTAAAAAAAATCTTCAAAAAATCGTTTGGAGATCGGATCCATCAAAACCTTTAAAATACTATACTCTCAATACAGTAACTTATGGCCAGGCAGCCGCGAGTTTTGTAGCAATACAATACAGTCCATCATAAACCCTTCATGGTACTTCGAGCTATCTATCCCAAAGTTAGAATTGTGTGCCGCCTTACTACTTGCAAGATTAGCCGATAAGGTTATAAAATCTGTGAACATTACTTTTGATAAATGTTATCTCTGGTCCGACTCTACGATAGTATTAGCATGGATAAAAACCAATCCGAATTCATTGAAGACTTTTGTTGCTAACAGGGTAGCCGAAATACAAGTTCTAATCGAGTCATATTCCTGGATGCATGTACCGTCTCAAGATAATCCGTGCGACATTTTATCTAGAGGACTATATCCGTCTCAAATTATCAATTCAAATTTGTGGTGGAATGGTCCTCCATGGCTTCCAATGGAGATCGAAGCATGGCCAAAACATGCATGGAAACTGAATGAAATGCCAGAATTGAAGGCTAAGGTTTTCTTCGGCAATCCCATGGATGAATTTCCAATAGATCGATGTTCTTGTTTCAATAGACTGAAACGTGCAACAGCTTTTTTACTCAGGTTCAGTTTGAATTGTTCAAAACCTAAAGGTGAACGTCAATCTGGCGTTCTAACTACATCTGAGCTCATTAAGGCACTCAAGGTTTTGATCAAAATGTCTCAATTAGAATCATTTTAGGAAGACTTATACAATTTGAACAAAAATAAGGTAGTCAGCTCTAAGAGTAAAATATTAGGTCTCACTCCATTTTTAGATGATGAACAACTGATTAGAGTTGGTGGACGTTTGAAAAATTCATCTTACAATTTTGATAAAAAACATCCAATTATTTTGTGTCCAAAACATCGATTTACAAAACTTGTTTTTGAATATGAACATTTACGACTTTTTCATGCCGGACCTGATTCACTTCTCTCATCAATAAGAGAAACATTTTGGCAGGTTTCAGGAAGAAACTTAGCAAGGGAAACGGTCAGAAAATATGTTCGAAGTTTCAGGTTCAATCCAAGCACTGTGCAACCAATTATGAGTGATCTACCTCACGATCGTGTTACGCCTTCTTGTCCTTTCACAGTTACCGGTGTTGACTATGCCGGTCCATCACAAATCAGGGATCGGAAAGGGCGTGGCAGTAAACTTTCAAAATGTTACGTCAGTATTTTCATTTGTTTCGCTACGAAGGCCGTACAACTTGAATTAGTTTCTTTCTAGCCTCTCTAGCGAATCATTCATCTTAGCTCTTAGAGGATTTGTGTCTAGAAGAGGCAAACCTTCTAAATTCTACTCTGATAACGGGACAAACTTCGTAGGTGCCAGTAAAGAATTGGGCGGATCCCTAATATCTAGAAAAAATTATATATTAGAATATTGTAGTAAGGAGGAAATTGAATAAAATTTTATTCCTCCCCATTCTCCTCATTTTGATGGCCTATGGAAAAAGTTTCAAACGTCATTTCAGGCGCGTTGTAGGTAATACCAGGCTTTTTTTCGAAGAATTAACCACAATGCTGGCGCAAATAGAGGGAATCCTCAATTCCCGTCCCATTTGTCCATTAACTTCTGATCCCAATGATCTTCGTCCCCTATACCGGCTCACTTCCTTATTGTAAGATCATAGTAGCAGCCCCAGACAATGACCTGAGCGACCAAAAAATCAATTGCTTCACCAGATTTCAACTAATCCAGCAAGCTTGTCAGAATTTCTGGCGTCGATGGAGCGAAGAGTACGTCTCAGAACTCCAGCAAAAAACCCAATGGAAGAGAAATCAAGGTCATTTAGAAAATGGATCTCTAGTCCTAATCAAAGATGACCAAACTATGCCAACCAAGTGGAGACTAGGTCGTATAATCCATATTCATCTTGGATCCGATGGTATTCGTGTTGTCTCTGTCAAAACGAACAATGGTGTTATCAAGCGGAGTTTTCCCAAGCTGTGTCCTCTCCCAATTGAAAGACACTGCGGTCTTTCAAAGCCAGGGCCATGTTCATGATACTTGTTACGATTTGCATAATTTTACCATTTTCTTAATCATTGTTTAGCATCACCTAGTAATTGAAAATGATGTTATGTCAAAGTGACAAAAATTGCCAATTTGTATTTTTGATAGAGTAAAAAGTCATTCAAAGAGATTTTCGAGTATTCTTCAAAAATAACTATACAAAAACAAAGCAATACAATACAGTCCATCATAAACCCTTCAGTTTATGATGAGAATGCAATTGTAAAGAATATTTATGCACTAGCGGGCGGTAAAGTACACTTTACCGCCCGGTTCGCCGGGCGAAAAGTGAAACAATACTCTTTCTAACATTTGTTCATTATCGTTGGCAATTTTTTCGGTGATTCTATTCTATTTCAAATAAATAGATTCTCCAATATAGCACTCAGCTACTATAGTTTCACATTCCTCATATTATGTAACCCTTTATTATTGTATGCATAACGTATGAAACGTGTAGACCATTGCAATTCAAGTAAGTATTTGTGATTTGCGCTATAAAACCGCTAGTGCATACAATTTTGTATGTATCACGTGCGTAAAATGCGTTTAAGGCCTTCGGCGTGTGATGGCCCTCGGGTAACGCCATCGGGCCATCATCCACGCCGCAGGCCATAAACACCTACTTTACGCCCTTGATACATAAATAACTATAATGACAGGTTTTGGAAAACTATATTTTGACAACATATTCTTTTTTTTATCAATCACTACCAAAACAAACGTACTATAAACATATAGTTAGTAACGATTCAGTTAATGGCGAATTTCAACATCCCCCACTTAACATGTAATGTTACAAAATATTGTCACAATATTATGTATGGCTTTCCATCGTAAAATGAAAATATAATATTGCATAAAGCTCAATGTTATATTCAAGTTTTTAACATAACAGAATAAACTACAGACAAGTTGTTTGTAAGTTATAAAGCAAGCTATTGATTGAGTTTCAAGTGCAATGTTACATGATCCATGAAAGTTCATTGTAAATGCAACAATACAGAAACTATCTAAGAACAATGTGAGTGCAAGTTACATTTGGAACTATCGAACAAGTTCAAATCGCAATGTTGCACTGAGTTTGAAATTCCATGATATTTACAACCATACATAAGCTAACTACAAACAATATTGACAGTATTTAAAAAACACAATACACTTTCAATTTTCGATTGCATCATCGCAGAAATATACAAAATGATACGCTAGGACAATTTTAAATGGTAAGTATAAAGAAACTTGAAATAATATTTCATTTATCAGGAATCCAACCAGTTTTGAATTTCCCGGTCTTGATGAAATGCCACCTAACGGGGCGACACAGTTAACCAGATCCCAGACAAGCACACGCCTCGCGCCATTTTGATATTGTAAATTATATTGTTGTTGTGTGTCGTGCCTTTGCGTTTTGTTTTGGATACTTTCATTCGTTCTTAACCTAGGTACCTAAGTAAAATACATATTCTTCTGCAATTTTGTTTTTTGATTAAGAGTTCACTGAGTGTTGAAGCACCATAATGGATAGTGCTAATAAATTTAAGGCATCTTCATGTAAGGTGAGGCGATACATCAAATATTATTTTAGGTTAGGATGGTCTGGTACGCTCATTCTGCGTTTATCAGAGGAGTGATTTTTCTCCTTATATTGCGAATAAATCTGGTAGTAGTGTCAATTTGAAAGGTACTTTTACATTTGTACATGATGTGGAACACTTTTACATCTCGATTTTAGTTCCAGGTTTTTCAATATATTGGTGGCTTGAATGAAAAGTTTTGTATTGGAACAAGTCTTGAACGTTTTTTCACAAATCATTGTGCCATGTTTTGCAATTGGACCAACAAAAAAGACAATTTCAGAATCAAAGAATTGAAATCTAAACAAATTTTAGAATTCGAGTCAGTTCAATTCGAATATAAAGCAAATACGTAAGCACAATAGTGTCATAATCAAGGACAAGTTCAATTGTACATTCTATATTGAAATAAGACCATAATTGTTGAGTTGACCGATTATATATTTATTTATGATATTTTTGTTCCAGATGCAGTGAGAAATTCATCTCCATGCATCAGAGATGATGCATTTCAAATAAATGTGAAAGCTTGGCTACAATTCGCAAAAATACGTTACTTGTAGCATTGTTTATATAGAAGTTAGTCAACCTTATGGGATTATAATTGGATCAAAATGGATGCGACATGTAGATGGCGATAGTGAGCTCGCATCCAAGTCATGTCGTAACTTCAGTGATCTGGCCTCCAAGTCATGTCGTAACTTGATTAAAACAATGGAAAAGCATTAAAATCAGGGTTTTTTGAAGATACCTGCATTAAAATGATGTCAAATATTCATGTCTGTAACTAATCACGCTAGATGACACTCGCGTTTGTGTCCAATACCTTTTCCACAGGCATTGACTAACTATGTTCTATTTAAACAATGCTTGTAGGGTTAGGTAGTAGATCGAGATGTCGATATTTAAGCTACACATTCAATTCAATGATTATTTTGTTTCAGGTACCTGATAACCCACTAAGCAAAGTAACATTCCTTCAATATTTCAGTAACCTTTCATGGTAATGTGTAATGTTACATCAGAGTTTTCTGCTACCTTACTGCAAAGGTTCAGCAACTACTGAAACGGACGTTCAGCAATATTACAAATGGTATATGCCATAATCAATTATTCCAGCTAGGTTACTGCAATATTGCATATAATATACAGGAAAATTGCAAATGTGATATTAAAAATGACGTCTTATGACAATGTTGCAGCAACTACTGAAATGGATTGATGGATGTAATATTTCATAATTAGTAATTGCAGCAAGGTTACCGCAACATAGAATGTAAATTAGCAGAAAATAACATATTCAATATTGTTATATAGCAGCAACTTACCACCAATCTTGTCTATTCCTTTCCATAACATAACAGTAAGATTTTATAAATTACTTTTCAGTAGGTTTGTTCGCTACTGAAAGATTTTTGGATTTTCACTCCTTGCTACTAATATTGATAGAAAATGAATGCAATCTTCATGGGAGACAGATCAGTTTTGATATCTTGGACAATATCATTCAGTATTGATGTGTCCTCTATGGAAATCAGATTCATCATTTTCTAGTTTTTAGAAACAAGCAGTGAAAACCCAAAAAATCTTCTGAAATGATACCTATCAAATATAGATTCAGTATTTTCATTCGAAACAATGAATAATTGTTTTTTCATATGCCCATTTGAATCTTGGAGGTCAAAAAGACAAAAAATTGATAATGAAACCTTTAATTACAATATCACAAAAAAACAAATAAGTACTCATACTTAGTAAAATGTCAAAATTAAAAAAAAATCTATTTGGCCTGAAACAAAATAATTATTGGATTAAATGTGCAGATTAATTATAAACAACTTGATCTACTACATAACCCTACAACTAAAGTGTTTTTGCGAATCCAAGCCATCACATTTATTTCAAATGCATCATCTTTGATGCATGGAAATGAATTTCTCTCTGCATCTGAAACCAAAATATTATAAATAAATATAATTAGTCAACTCAATAATTACGGTCTTACTTTAATAAAGAATGTACAATTGAACTTATCCTTGATTATGACACTATTGTGCTTACATATTTGCTTTATATTCAAATTGAATTTACTCAAGTTTTAAAATTTGTATAGATTTCAATTCTTTGATTCCGAAATTGTCTTTTTTGCTGGTCCAATTGCAAAACATGGCACAATGATTTGTTAAAAAACGTTCAAGACAATTTCCAACACAAGACTTTTCATTCAATCCACCAATATATTAGTGCAATTAAAATCGAAATTTAAAAGTATTCCACACATCATTTACAAATGTAAAAGTCCCTTTCAAATTGACACTACTACCAGATTTATTCGCAATATAAGGAGAAAAAAACATTTTCCTACTAAACACAGAATGAGCATACCAGACCATCCTAACCTAAAATAATAAAATACATGAAGATGCCTTAAATTTATTAGCATTATCCATTGTGCTGCTCCAATACTCATTGAACTCTTATTCAAAAAACAAAATTGCAGAAGAATATGTACTTCACTTAGGTACCTAGGTTAAGAACGAATGAAAGTATACAAAACAAAACCAACGCTAAGGCACCACAGCACGACACACAACAACAATAAAATTTATTACAACAGCAAAATGGCGCGAGGCGCGTGCTTGTCTGGGATCTGGGTGTCGCCCCGTTAGGTGACATCTCATCAAGACTGGGAAATTCAAAATTGGTTGGTTTCCTGATAAATGAAATATTATTTCAAGTTTCTTCATACTTACCATTTAAAATTGTCCTAGCGTATCATTTTGTATATTTCTGCGATGATGCAATCGAAAACTGAAAATGTATCGTGTTTTCTAAGTACTGTCAATATTGTTTGTAGTTAGCTCATGTATGGTTGTAAATATTATGGAATTTCAAACTCAGTGCAACATTGCGATTCGAATTTGTTAGATAGTTCCAAATGTAACTTGCACTCACATTGTCCGTAGATAGTTTCTGTATTGTTGCATTTACAATTAACTTTCATGGATCATGTAACATTGCACTTGAAACTCAATGAATAGCTTCCTTTAAAACTTCCAAACAAGTTGTCTGTAGTTTCTTCTGTTATGTTAAAAACTTAATATAGCATTGAGCCTTATGCAATATTATATTATCATTTTACGATGGCAAGCCATACACAATATTGTGGCAATATTCTGTAACATTACATGTTTAGTGGGAAGGCCAAACAAATTTTTATTTTAAATATGACATTTCAATATGAGTACTTATTTGTTTTTTTGTGATATTTCAATTAAAGGTTTCAATATTAAATTTTTGTCTTTTTGATCTCCAAGATTTAAATGGACATTCAAATTAATGGGTATCATTTCAGAAGATATTTTGGGTTGTCACTGCTTGTTTCTAAAAACTAGAAAATGATGATAGAGGACACGTCAATACTGAATGATCTGTCTCCCAAGAAGATTGTATTCATTTTCTATCAATATTAGTAGCAAGTAGTGAAAATCCAAAAATTCTTCAGTAGCGAACAAACCTACTGGAACGTAATTTATGAAATCTTACTGTTATGTTACGGAAAGGAATAGACAAGATTGGTGGTAAGTTGATGCTATATAAAAATATTGAATATGTTATTTTCCACTAATTTATATTCTATGTTGCGGTAACCTTGCTGCAATTACTAATTATGAAAGATTACATCCATCAATCGATTTCAGTAGTTGCTGCAATATTGTCATAAGACGTCATTTTCAATTTCACATTTGAAATTTTCCTGTATATTATATGCAATGTTGCAGAAACCTTGCTGGAATAATTGATAATGGCATATACCATTTGTAATATTGCTGAACGACCGTTTCAGTAGATGCTGAACCTTTGCAGTAAGGTAGCAGAAAACTCTGATGTAACATTACACATTACCATGAAAGGTTACTGAAATATTGAATGAATGTTACTTTGCTTAGTGGGCCCCTAATGCACATAACTTTTTAAATTTGTTCTCTAAGAAAATAACTGAAAAATCTGCCAGGTATATATCTTTGTCTGTTTGTTCACATGTCAAATTATTCATTATTCTTCCAATAACTGTTGTAAATTCTCTACCTGACATTGTATCATTTGTGTATTGGACAGTTAACTGTATTTTAATCTTTCGTGACTAAAAATGAATGATATGAAATGTTATTATTTGCTGTTTTTGGTCATTTACTTCCAGACTGACGATTTTCATTGGACTTTGAGTCGAGCAAAAAATGTATATAATAATAATATTCGGGTATTGTAACTTACCGTGAAAAATATTGAATAGCTTACGAAAAACAGAACAATTCTAGGAGTCGCTTGGGTATCTGCACCAGCTACCGTGTTTTCTCTACCAGGACCTAGAGAAAAGCTCAGAGCATAGAGTGCCAGTGGAATCAAGTGCAAACACCTGAATAAAATAATCCATCCAAATAAATCATTCATTTGTTCTTGTATTTTGTCCATGATCAAGTATAATCTCTCAACTTTCGCAATCCGTTCAGAAACGTTGCTCAAATCGGTACTCTCTCTTATCAGTATTTTATTTATGTCTGTATATTTATGACCGATGCAGATATACAAATTGGAAATAATATGAGTTTGGAGAAGTAAAACACAATCCAATGGAATATGGTTTCCATATAATGAAAACTTCATCAAAATGCCGTAAGTAAATGCGGTAAATCTGATGGAGAAGATAAAAACATATATGACGACACTAAAAGCAAGATTGAAATACGGGTTAGTTATGATACTATTATCAATCATTCCTGTAGTAGCCAAATTTTCTGGTCGTTCTGTACTCTCGAAATTCCTGATCAAGTCCTGCCAAACTTTTGCTTTTTTCCATGTAGATCCGTATAAGGATAATAAGAAAATAGAATATCCAATCACTTCTCTCGAAAGATCTAAATATACTACAACAGGGTCAGTATGACCATAAATATATGTGTATCTCTTGTGCAAAACATAACCAGTACTCACTGCGGTTATTAATGCTACCGAACAGCAATAATATCGAAAAACTTTCTCATGTAAAAAAGAATGACGGCTGAAGCTGTAGCTTGGTAGGACGCAAAACACTACGGCTAGTTTTGACAGCGGGTCTAGAAAGAGAATGCATTTTCTGCTATAGTTAAATATCATCTCGGTAATTCTGTCCGATGTAAACTGCTTCTGGTCTATTCGTAATGTGAAATGATCACAATATTCCACTTTGCCTGATAGAAAGCGTTTCTATTTTGATAACGAACAAATCAATAATTTAACACTAATTCGAGTCGCTATAAGTCTATTACGTGATTGCATCTAATACCTGCTGTTGAAAAACAAACCCTTTCAGAAAAGAGTACATAATTTCCATAATTGATTGAACTTCTGAAGCAGTGCTCCATTCAAGGTGGAAATTATTCACCCGAATACAATGCATGAATACTTACAGATCAGAATAGTAAACATAAAGTTATATTACTTAAAATTATATTTCAACGTTCAGTTGAGTTGCCGGGCGATGATGGTTGAGATGGTGTTCGTCCACCTATGAAGATTTATCAAAGTTTAAATTTTCTAGATGCTAACGTCTGAGTCGAGAAGTCTGAGTATATTATTATCTTGAGTGAGCAGTGAAATTTATTACTACTCTTGAAGGTGAGTTTCAAATGGACAGATTTTTTTTGAGTATGGAATCTATACGGTTTCGACATTTAAGAGAACTCTTTCAAATAAGATTTGTTTTAGCCGCTTCACTACGTTCAATGGACCGAAGTCAATAATTGAACATCATGGGCTCATACATAAGCTGAACAAGATATCAACGTATGACTTCATCGATGAGTGTTGAAGAAAATTTAGATGATGCAATCCTTACTGGACGTAAATTAAATGCAAATGCTTCCATAGGCTTGAACAATAAGAAAAGGTGGGGTAAAAGTTTGATGAAAGCCTTGAACCTCCAAATTTGTGTTCCTGTTTCAGTATACCAGTCATCAGGGTGGCAGAAGAGAGGGGTCCATAAGTTACCACTAAATCATCGGAGAATAGTATCTCTGAACAATAAACAACCTGATTATGGAAACAAATCTACGGAATAACGAAGACAGCTGGAATTCATTCACTTTCGTTATTTGAAGGTATGTAACTAGTTTACTTTTCTCATTATTGAGATGAATGATCTTTCTTGAATGATAGAACTGAACAATTCATTGAAACGACCTCTTCACATCACCAGGAGTCGTGGTATATTAGACGTTGTTTTTACTTCTCCTATAATGGTATTCACTCCGCTTCTTCCTCAAATAACCACGGGTCGTGCTATATGAAAATATTGTTGTTTGTACTGTTCCTGTAGTGGTATTCCATTTTGCACTGTCCGGCTATACCAAAAAATTATAAGCAATGTAGTTCATTCACAGGAAGAAACGCAAAGTAGAAACAACAATTTTCATAATGAAAAAAACAGATACTATTCAGAAATAATTTACAAATTTTAATAAAGTAGACAAACACAGAATCATAGATTTATCAATTCAACTCAGAGTTTCCATGAATTTGATATTCAATTAATGATGATCACAGATTTTTTTTTATATTCATCGAAAGTAATGAAAGCAATATCAAGTCACCTTATGTATTTTTGTATTCGTCATATTTATAAAATCAGAGTGACTGTATTTATTTCAAATGGAAATGCCATGTGTACCATTTTGTTTAATTATTTGTTATATCAAATGTACCCCTATATAGAGTTAGTCAAATGTATGGACCAGCCCATTTTTCTCAGTTTATATGAAAGTTATCAATAAAAAGTTTGATTAAAAGTTGAACGGTACTTCACTCTCCACAATTCTATGAATTCAAATATTTTTTAAATGTGACATTAGTGGAGTAGAGACGTCATCGGCATTTTTGTTTAATGGAACCATAGGTCCTGTTTAGTATCGTTAGAAAGCTTGTTTCTTTCACATTTTAATAGTACTGATATTATTCCAACTCTCTCGATAGGTACAGTGTGTTTCGTATTTTTGCGTCCATCTCTGTAATTCACTTGCCAATTGCTCAATCATAATAAGTAGCCAGGTAGATATTTTGAGCAATATGGCAATTTGATTCAGACAGTAGCGAACGTAAGTTTTTATAAAATTATTTTTTATGTGCTACATTGACAGTTGTTTCATTAAAAAATTCCACTTACGATGTTTACAATTAACATTCACCTCATAAAATGAGTAATGGTTATAGGATATTTCCAAAATTTACCTCAATGGCTCAGCTATTCCAGAAATTACATTTTTCATCTCAGATCACGGGTTCAAATAAAAAATTTGTTTTCAGGAATGATGAATAAGTAAATGAAATAGCCTCCCTACATATGTTGTCCTTCTTTTCATTCAAAAAATAGTAATATTTTGAACTATTGAAACAAATGACTATTTCTGTTTTTGTACCTTCGCTTAAGGAAAAATTCAGGATGAGGGCACATCAATTATTCTGGAACAAAGTTTTCCATTTACATTTTTTTATAGAAAAATAACTAGAAATGTTCTTCGAAAAATAAGCATCTGAGAAACTTATACATACGTGCGCCACTGTCTGAAACAAATTGCCATATCGCTAAGAATATCCAACTGGTTACATTCCCCGATTGACAAAATTTTGAACAAATTGAGCAATACAGTTACAGAGGTGGTCACAAAAATACGAAACACACTGTACCTATCGAGAGAATTAGAATAATATTGGTACTACTCAAATGAAAAGAAAGCAAGATATCTAGCGATACCAAACATAACATATGGTTCCATTGAAAAAAAATGTCGACGACGTCACTTCTTCACCAATGGTACATCTGAAAACTATTTGAATTTATGAAAAGGTGCAGAGTGAAATACCCTCCAAATTTCATTTGAACTTTTTTTCGATAACCCCCATGTAACTGAGAAAAATGGGCGGGTACATATATTTGACTAACTCTGTATAAGAATAGATATCAAAGATATAATCATGTAGCTACTGATATGAACTATAAATGACAATGAATTTTTCAGAAAAACTAGAGACGAATTCGAACTGAAGACAAATGGAGTCGTAGAACTATCATTGGCCTTTTTGAAAACTCTTGTTTTCTGTTTATGGCACAATTGTGTTTCAAAATAAAATAACTTCGCTCACGTACTGAATTGTAAAAAGTTAAAAGGTTACCCACGTATTGAATGATAATAAATTATTTTAATATACAGTGCGTTCAATCTATTTTTGACAATATCTCCCTGGTCTCCTTTGGAGGAACTGAAATAGATAATGCAAAACGCACAATAGTTAGTAACAAAATCACTAATGAGCTCGTGGAGAATGTGAAACTCTCCTGTTGAGATTTTATGAGTTCGACCACTATCGATCGCGCACCGAATGAAAGTAATCTTAGAGGGATTTTTACTCGCGCAAGAAAATATACTGTTATACACAGTGAGGAAAATAAAATGATTGATCCACACGTCGAGTTGCAGAAAGATCGTTTTTAGAAATAAGTAATAACTGTTATAGTCATAATATAATGATTGAAGACAAAACACATAACAAAGAAAGTTGAGCGGAAACGCGACAATAATTATCATACGTATTTTTTTTTGGAAATACTATAAATTTTTTGATAGTCTTTGGAGGATTTGTAAACCTGAATGTCATTGTAACAATTGCTCGAGTCACTCAATATTTTCAGACAAGATAGTTGTTCCCTCTTCACCCTTAAGTCTTGATTAAAAATGTTGACAATTGTTTTTTTCACAGAAAGTTTCTTTCTGTGGTAGGTGTTTATCGACCAATCCAATCAAGAATTTCAAAAAATCTTCACCAAGTATGTTTGAGCAAATATTATTCGTAGGTATTCATATCTCAGTCAATCAAGTTCAAATCATTGCAAATATTGTCAATAGATTTATTAGAAATTTTTTGTGTCAGTACCTTTTTTTTGCTACTATTTTTGTATTCAAAAGTTTAGATTAATTGTCCCTTGTGATTATCCAAACATGTTTCAACTACCCCAGTTTCGCATTTAGAGTCATCAATTTTTGTACGAATACAAGTATTAGTATTTGTTCTTGGGTCACATCTAGTGAAATCTTCAATTTTGGCACTCAGACCATAAGAATTTATAAGTTGAGTTAGTTCTGCTAGTTCGTGTGGTTTTCCTTCAAAATTTTAAATTAATGTGACTACCAGTTGATTTTTCGAATCGAACACGTTGCAATGAGTACCGTCAATTTTCATATAGAATCCATTTTTCGTTGTAGCACCAGTTGAAAAAAGGTTTTGTGTCAACAATGGAACATATTGAACACCTTCCAATCTTCTAGGATCCCATCGATTATTTACAAAATCGTCTATTAAAATTGTACCATGACCACTAATTGGGAGACTTTCATCGTTGACAACTTTCACAAACTTTTCTGACACAGTTTAGTTGAAAGTGGTGAACCAATCTTTTCGAAACGTCATGTGTTGAGATGCCCGTGTATCTGTTTCGAAACTTTAGCGATATACGAAGCAACACTCTCATCTTCCATCATTCGTATAGCAAAATATTCCTCGTAAAGGTTCCTCACACTGACTTCACATTTTTTTTCATAAATGCTCGATAATTTGGACCAAATTTCATTAGCGTTGGAGCAAGTTAATATAAGTTGAGCTTGATCACTTTCATCATCACTAGGCCTATAACCTGTTAACTTTCGTAGATTCTAGAGCAGAGTTTATGATGAGAATGCAATTGTGAAGAATATTAATGACTGGTTCTGGAAAACTATATTTTAACAACATATTCTTTTATATCAATTACTACCAAAACAAACGTACTATTAGCATATAGTCAGTAACGATTCAGTTAATGGCGAATTTCAAAGTTCCTTACTACACATAACTTTTTGAATTTGTTCTCTTAGAAAATAACTGAAAAATCTGCTGGCCTGAAGGCTCTGGGACACCAGGTATATATCTTTGTCTGTTTGTTCACATGTCAAATTATTCATTATTGTTCCAATAACTGTTGTACATTATCTACCTGACATTCTAACATCTGTATATTGGACAGTTAACCGTATTTTAATCTTTCGTGACTGAAAATGAATGATATGAAATGTTATGATTGTCTGTTTTTGGTCATTCGCTTCCAGACTAACGATTTCCATTAGAATTGCAGAAATTGTTTATCTGCTATCAAATAATCGGGTATTGTAACTTACCGTTATAAATATTGAATAGCTTAAGAAGAACAGAACAATTCTAGTAGTCGCTTGGTTATCTGCGCCAGCTACCATGTTTTCTCTACCAGGACCTAGAGAAAAGCTCAGAGCATAGAGTGCCAGTGGAATCAAGTGCAACAATCTGAATAAAATAATCCATCCAAATAAATCATTCGTTTGTTCTTGTATTTTGTCCATGATCAGGTATAATCTCTCAACTTTTGCAATTCGTTCAGAAACGTTGATCAAATCGGTATTCTTTCTCATCAGTATTTTATTTATGTCTGTATATTTATGACCGATGCAGATATACAAATTGGAAATAATATGAGTTTGGAGAAGTAACACACAATCCAATAGAATATGGTTTCCATATAATGAAAACTCGGTATATCTGATGGAGGCGATAATAACATATATGACGATAGTAACAGCAAAATCGAATTAGGGGTTAATTATGATATGATTATCAATCATTCCTGTTGTAGCCAAATTTTCTGGTTGTTCTGTATTCTCGAAATTCGTGATCAAGTCCTGCCAAACTGTTGCTTTTTTTCATGTAGATCCGTACAAGGATAATAAGAAAATAGAATATTCAATCACTTCTCTCGAAAGATCTAAATATACTACAACAGGATCAGTATGACCATAAATATATGTGTATCTCTTGTGCAAAACATAACCAGTACTCACTGCGGTTATTAATGCTACCGAACAGCAATAATATCGAAAGACTTTCTCATGTAAAAAAGAATGACGGCTGAAGCTGTAGCTTGGTAGGACGCAAAACACTACGGCTAGTTTTGACAGCGGGTCTAGAAAAAGAATGCATTTTCTGCTATAGTTAAATATCGTCTCGGTAATTCTGTCTGATGTAAACTGCTTCTGGCTTGTTCGTAATGTGAAATGATCACAATATTCCACTTTGCCTGATAGGAACCGTTTCTGTTTTGATAACGAACAAATCAATAATATAACACTAATTCGAGTGGCTAGAAGTCTATTAGGTGATTGCGTCTATTACCTGCTGTTGAAAAACAAACCCTTTCAAAAAAGAGTACATAATTTCCATAATTAATTGACCCTTTGAAACACTGCTTTCAAGAGCTTTGTAGTTTTTCTTTTGGTTGTTTACAAGAAATAAGGAACTAACTTCGAAAAAAAGTGATATCTCACAGATCTTGCGCGTAGAAAAATCCGACAGAGTAATTCACCAAACTTTGGCAGTCTGAAAATCGTGGTACTTGAGAACCCGATCGTAGAACAAATCACAGCTCCGACTGGTAAGCTGTACTCTCACAAAAGTGAACGTTAACTTTCAAATGTGGTTGAATAATTCGTGAATTAGTGGATAGATGATATGAACTTAACGTCACTTTGTACCATAATAGTTTAGCCCATTGGGATTTATCAGAGTTCTCCAATATTCTGGTAAATGAAACTTTGTGTTTATGAGGGATAACAGTGATAATAACCACATTCTCGGTGAATTTGAACACGAATCTATTTTTAAAGATTACTTTTCATTCAAGGTGGAAATTATTCACCCGAATTAATTGCGTTTCGTAGGAATACTTACAGAACAGAATGGTAAACATAAAGTTATATTAATTAGAATTATAGTTCAACGTTCAGTTGAGTTGCCGGGCGATGATGGTTGAGATAGGGTTCGTACACCTATGAAGATTCATCAAAGTTTAAATTTTCTATATGCTTACGTCTGAGTGGAGAAGTCTGAGTATATTATTATCTTGAGTGAGCAGTGAAATTTATTACTACTCTTGAAGGTGAGTTTCAAATTGACAGATTTTTTTGAATATTGATTCTATACGGTTTAGACATTTCAGAGAACTCTTTCAAATACGATTTGTTTTAGTCGCTTCTCTACGTTCAATGGACCGAAGTCAATAATTGCACATCATGGGCTCATATATAAGCTGAACAATATTTCAACTTATGACTGCATAGATGAGTGTTGAAGAAAATTTAGTTGATGCAATCCTTACCGGACGTAAATTAAATGCAAATACTTCCATAAGCTTGAACACTAAGAAAAAGTGGGGTAAAAGTTTGATGAAAGCCTTGAACCTCCAAATTTGTGTTCCTGTTTCAGTATACCAGTCATCATGGAGGCAGAAGAGAGGGGTCCATAAGTTACCACTAACTCATCGAAGAATAGTATCTCTGAACAATAAACAACCTGATTATGGAAAAAAATCAACGGAATAACGAAGACAGCTGGAATTCATTCACTTCCGTTGTTTGAAGGTATGTAACTAGTTTACTTTTCTCATTATTGAGACGAATGATATTTCTTGAATGATAGATAAAATAGCCGCTCTACATATGTTGTCCTTCTTTTCATTAAAAAAATAGTAATATGACTATTTCTGTTTATGTACCTTCACTTAAGGAAAAATTCAGGATAAGGGCACTTTAATTATACTGGAACAAAGTTTTCCATTGGCATTTTCTTATAGTAAAATAAGTAGAAATGTTCTTCGAAAAATAAGCATCTGAGAAACTTACACATACGTGCGCCACTGTCTGAAACAAATTGCCATATCGCTAAGAATATCCAACTGGCTACATTCCCCGATTGAGAATAATTTTGAACAAATTGAGCAATAGGTAAGTGTATTACAGAGGTGGACACAAAAATACGAACCACACTGTACCTATCGAGAGAATTAGAATAATATTGGTACTACTCAAATGAAAAAAAAGCAAGATATCTAGCGATACCAAACATGACATATGGTTCCATTGAAAAAAATGTCGATGACGTCACTCCTTCACCAATAGCACATCTGAAAACTATTTGAATTTATGAAAAGGTGCGGAGTGAAATACCCTCCAAATTTCATTTGAACTTTATTTCGATAACCCCCATATTAACTGAGAAAAATGGGCGGGTACATACATTTGACTAACTCTGTATACGAATAGATATAAAAAAAATTGTTATTTCCGTCAACCGATTGCACCCCTACGCGCAACCCTCGGAAGTCTTCGAGAGACTTGTGTGAGCTAGGGAAGATGCAGCCCTTACCTTTTAACGTGTGATGCCATGCACGAGACCGATGACCATGCGAGGCTTTGAACCCTCGACCCTTCGCTGCAAAGGCGGACGCTCTACCACCACGGCCACCACAAAGACATAATCATGCAGCTGCTGATATGAACTATAAAATGACAATGAATTTTTCAGAAAAACTAGAGACGAATTCGAACTGAAGACACGTGGAGTCGTAGAACTATCAGTGGCCTTTTTGAAAACTCTTGTTTCAAGTTTATGGCACAATTGTGTTTCAAAATAAAATAACTTCGCTCACGTACTGAATTGTAAAAAGTTAAAAGGTTACCCACGTATTGAATGATAATAAAATATTTTAATATACAGTGCGTTCAATCTATTTTTGACAATATCTCCCTGGTCTCCTTTGGAGGAAGTGAAATAGATAATGCACAACGCACAATAGTTAGTAACAAAATCACTAATGAGCTCGTGGAGAATGTGAAACTCTCCTGTTGAGATTTTATGAGTTCGACCACTATCGATCGCGCACCGAATGAAAGTAATCTTAAAGGGCTTTTTACTCGCGCAAGGAAATATACTGTTATACACAGTGAGCAAAATAAAATGATTGATCCACACGTCGAGTTGCAGGAAGATTGTTTTTAGAGACAAGTAATAACTGTTATAATTATAATATAATAATTGATGACAAAACACATAACAAAGAAAGTTGAGCGGAAACGCGACAGTAATTATCATACGTATTTTTTTTAGAAATTCTATAAATTTTTTGTGATAGTTTTTGTAGGATTTGTAGACCTGAATGTAATTGCAACAATTGCTCGTGTCACTCACAATTTTGAGACAAGATAGTTGTTCCCTCTTTACCCTTAAGTCTTGATTAAAAAAGTTGACAATTGTTTTATTTTCACACAAAGTTTCTTTCAGTGGTAGGTATGTTTGAGCAAATATCATAATTCGTAGGTAATCAAATCTCAGTCAATCAAGTTCAAATTATTGCAAATTTTGTCAATAGATTCATTAGAAATTTTTCGTGTCAGTACCTTTTTTTTCTACTATTTTTATATTCAAAAGTTTTGATGAATGGTCCCTTGTGATCAGCCAAACATGTTTCAACTAACCCAGTTTCGCATTTAGAGTCATCAATTTTTGTCAGAATACAAGTATTAGTATTCGTTCTTGGGTCACATCTAGTGAAATCTTCAATTTTGGCACTCAGACCATAAGAATTTATAAGTTGAGTTAGTTCTGCTAGTTCGGGTGTTTTTCCTTCAAAATTTATTTTGAGATCTCCCAGTATAACAATATTTTCATATTTACCTGTCAAAAACTCAAGAAGGCCATCTAAATTAGTAACAAAAATACCTAGGTGACTGTAATATAAGTTAATGTTCATTTATATTTCATATTCCCCTGTACCGTTTACACTCGTGGAGACTGTCATAATAAATCAGATCTAGTCATATAATAGTATATTCTGTAACAAGGTTAGAATGAAAATTCGATGCGAGTGGAAAGTTCCGAGCGCGAGCCGAAGGCGAGAGTGAGGAACCACGAGCATCACGAATTTTCATTCCAACCGAGTAGCAGACTATATTTTCTCCACGATCAAAGATAGGAAACGTGACAGCAATAATTTCGACTCTTACTCAAATTTTGCCACCACGATGACAATCAACTGCGTCAAGGCTAATGTTATTATTGCTAACCAGTGTGAGAATATTATTCTATCACAAGAGAGAGAATGTAAAAACATTCAAATTGCATGGGGGCAGAGGTGTTGCAGTGTATTTCTTCAATCTCAAGAGAGAGAATTCCAGCATTCTGTGATCAAATTTGATTTCAGAATTGGCAAATTCTGTGATGATCGCGGAGAAAAGTTATTTCAAAAGCTTATTCATTACAATATAACATGATGGCAGCGGTAAAAAGCCTTTAAATATCATTTGTAATTGGAAACTGTAACATAAAGCATAATGGAGAAAGCCAAAGGACCTGGCATGGACTTTCAAGAAAATGTTTCACTAAATTGGAAACTGTGGAGCCAAAGGTTGGATTTATACTTGAAAGCAAGTAAAGCTAATAAAAAGGTGGATGAGGTAAAGATAGTCATTTTATTGAATTCAATAGGCGATGCTGTTTTGCGCATAAACAATACTTTTGATTATGGCGATCAAGAGGATAAAAATAAATTTGAAACGGAATTTAAAAAAAAAAATCGAAAGCTATTGTAATCCAATAAAAAATCTGGTTTCATTCCATTTCAAATTTCTCAGTAGAAATCAAACTCCATTGGAAACATTCGATGAATTTCTAACAGATTTCAGAACCTTGATAAGTCTTTGTGAATTTCAAAGTAAGGAAATACTTTTACGTGATAGAATTATTTTAGGCATCGCCAATAAAAAAACTCAGGAAATTTTACTTCAGAAACCTGATCTCAATTTGTCAGATACTATTACAATATGTAGTAGCTTAGAATGTAGTAGCACTACACAAAAAATTATTTATGATAATCCCAGTTGTAGTTGGTCAACTTGCAATACTATGGAAAATCAAGCTAATTCCATTTCACGAAATGAGAGTAACAATAAAACTAATTTCGAATATTACAATAGAACTGTAGGTTATTCTGAAAAAAAAATTAATTGTTTGAATTGTGGCTATACTCATGAAATAAATCGATGTCCAGCTTTATGGAATTGGTCAACAGGAAGAGCCAAAAATGTACTAAAATTCAGTTGTTGAAGAAAAATTTGTTTGGTCTATTTATAATAAAAATGTCAGATTAATCGGATGGAATGAAAATATAAAAATGAAAGTAGATACCGCAAGTGATGTGAATATTTTGAATTATGGTGATTTTTGAAAAATAGATTATAAAGGAAGGCTTTCACAAAATAATAATTCAATTACCTCATATTCAGGGCATAAAATTTCAACGGCAGATTGTGCAAACTTTGATTGCTATTTCCACGGTAAAATGAAAACAATTTGTTTTTATGTTTCAGAATCAAATGCCCAAAAATCGATTTTAAGCTTGAGAGGCGCTTTTGATTTAAACATAATTAGTGAAAGTAAAATTCATTCCATAAAACCAAATGATACAATTGCAAACATTTTAGATAGGTTCCCCTCGGTTTTTGATGGCATTGGTAAAATAAAGGATAGGGATGTAAAATTGTTCTTTCTGATTGTAGCGGTTCTGAATACGATTTATTGAAAAATATGTAAAACTACTTTGAAGTATTTTATTAAATTTTGACAACTGGTTGCCGTCATCAACAACCATACAGAATGAAATAAAAATAGGAAATAATAAAAATACTACTACAAAATTCCCTCCCAGGAAATTGGACAATTTCCGATAACAACAATAACGTTATTATATGAAAACGAACCCAGGTGAGGAATTACCAAAATATTAAGTCTCTAAATAAGCAGGTTTCAACCGGTCAATTGAAACGTTGTCAGATTTTGATTTAATTTTCAATGTGAAAAATTTATCACTTCTCTCGAGAACCTCATAAGGCCCATCGTAAGGTTGTTGAAGCGGTTTCCTAACAGAATCCCTTCTCACAAAAACGTGAGTTGAACTGAGAAGATCTGGATGAGTGAACGTTTTCTTTGAGTTTTGGTGTCCAGTGAAAGTACTTTTGAGCTGATTCATACACAATTTTAATTTAGTGACATATTGAGAAATGTCTTGAGGCGAATGTTCAGCATCAGAAGAGTTCAAAAAATCTCCCGGTAAACGTAATGTTGTGCCATATACCAGCTCTGCTGGCGTACACATTATCGGTTCTTTCAAAGTTGACCGAATACCTAACAGGATTAAAGGAAGGGCATCAACCCAATTAATAGAATTTCTAGTTGCCATGATCGAAGCTTTCAAACGTTCGATTATTCCATTTGATTTCTTCTCTTCCTTTCTGCCTCTTCCATCTTTGATTGGATCATTTCGTTTCCATTCAATAGCTTGTACCATGATTCAACGTTGCCTGGTTACAATGGGATTAGCGCAGACCCACTCTATCGGTTTATTCAGGCTTGGGTTGGCTTGGCTGGACCAGGTATGGTATAACCCAAACATACTGGACAACTCGTATTTGGCACGGATCTGCCTGCCGGGACTTGACATGGCTCCAGTGGACTTGGCATGGATTTGCCTGCCGGGACCCGGCATAGCTTGGTCCGGTTGGACTCCATTTTGGATTCTGCTTCCCTGTAGTTGGCATGTATCTGCCTGCCGGGACTTGGCATGGCTCTACTGGACATTGGCACTGCTTGGTCTGGTTGAATACTCCATTTTGGCTTAGTCTGACAAGACATCAAGGCTTGGCTTGGTAGGAATTGGCTTGGCTTGGTAGGACTTGGCTTATTCTGTCTTATTGAGTGTGAAAAAGCTCCAAACGACCTGGCTGTGGTAACTGTGACTTCATCTCGATTCACACAGGGATTGTCTTGGAGTGGTACAAGGTTGAAGACTCTTCCGCGTTCCTTACAGGAGGTACAGTTTCTATAATACAAAAATCAAAGTTTAGGTAAACAACCTGCTATCATCTAATTTTACAACAAATACCCAAATACCCAAAATATATCAAATACCAATCAACCTTATTCTCATTATAAAATTATTATGAAAGTATATGCCCACAATAAAGATCAAAAATATTTTTCAAATATTTCGAAGGAACACATTGACATCAAATATTTACTAATCATAATATAATCATACTTTTGTTCTCAAATTATCGTAATAACATCCCGTTCTATTTCTTGTAATTATCTCATGTTCCATTTATCCTTGCCATTCTTTTTCTCTTTCACAACTTATAATAATACCAACATCTCTCATATAACGAGGCTAATTTTGTGATGCGATACCCTGATATTCTTTGTCTAGGATTAAATACACAATCAACAATTTCTATTTCATTCTATTCGACTTCATTCATCACTCATTACCCACTAAACCACTGTGCACAATTTTATCATTAGTCAGTTTCATACTCCACCCTGTAATTGTCGGCCATTGCCTACACCATCATGTCGTTTTCCTATGAACTCTTCTTTTTCTTCCAGTTCCAAATCACTCTGAAGAACTATTGTGTGCACACTTCTCTCATCATAGATATTCCTACAACATAAAATAAATCATCATAATACGCTCACTCAATACGACTTCCAATCGCGATTTCATTGTCAAATTTTCTGACAAAACCGTGTATTTAGAATACACCAAGGTTTCAACAAATTTCTTTCTCATGATTCTGACCAATGGTATTCTGCATCTATTGGGTAAACTCCAAAATAATATTTTCTCAAATCATCTGTCCATGCTTTCTCTGAAGCTCATCTCTTATGATTCTAAACTTCTCTCATTATAGGTATTCGGTATTCCTACAACATAAAATAAATCATCATAGTATCAATACGACTTTCAATCGCGATTTCATTGTCAAATTCTCTGACAAAACTGAGAATTCACAATACAACAAGGATTCAACGAATTTCTTTCTCATGAGCTTACTCAATACCACTTCCAATAGCGACTTAATTGTCAAATTCTCTGACAAAACCGTGTATTTAGCATATAAAGGAAGGATTCAACAAATTCTTCTCTCATTTTTCTGCCAACTCGTATACCTACTGCACCTATTGGGTAGGTAAACTCCAAAATAATAGTGCATCTCCATGCATTCTCTAAGCTCATCTCTTGTGATTCTTAAAAAAAATCCATATGGTGCCACGACTTCTGGAAAGGCAGCGGCCGTACCTTTATTTCTTGCTTCTGCCATCATACTGATCTCTGCTAGGGGCTAGGGGGAAGCTGAAGATTCAGTGTAAAGTAGTAATAAATTTGTAACTACACGTAATTACTCTAATAAACTCGAAATGTAACAATTTTACACAAATTATTCTTGTAAAAATCAATAGGGAAAACAACAAAATTCAAATGATTATACTGAAAATAAATCGTTAGAACTTAACATCAATAGCATTTTTATTTAATCTTCATAAAATTCTCTGGAGTTTATTGCGTACGAAATAGCGTACTTTCGTCAAATATATTTTTATTTAGAAATGCTATTGTTGCACAATACTTGGGAGAGATTCATTCAATAACAAAACATATGGATCAGCAATTTCTACCTAGTTGTACCGGATCTAGGTCAAGTTCAGCGTTTATGAACTGCAACGTAAATACGATTGAGTTGAATTTATCACTATACTTTCAAATAACTAACAAAATATAAATTGGACCATTATGAAGAATAAATCCAAAACTAAAGCACGGCGCCTCCACCACTTGTCGTGAATTGGGGTTGATTCACGACTAACTAGGTAGATACTGATCATTCATAGATTTAAAACACTTTAGAAAAATATAAAAACATTTATTTTACTATGTACAAATATGACATTAAGACGATTGAAATTAATGAAGGAAATAATCAATAAAGAATTAATGAATTGAAAAATTGATGAATCAAAGAATTAATGAATCTCTCCTAGACTGGTTACTTTTATATAAATTATTTTAGAAAGATCTATACTTACAATACATATTGGCTCAAACAGTTTATGAACATTTTCCATTTATTTACTATCGAATCTTCCAAACTCCCCCCATAGCCCTCACTAGCTGTGGGCACGGTAGAACTCTAAACTCGACTACCAGATCGAACTATCAGTAGCCTTTTTGAAAACTCTTGTTTATGTTATGTTGAGGACAAGTTGTGTTTCAAAATAAAATATCTTCGCTCACGTACTGAATTGTAAAAAGGTTACCCACGTATTGAAATATAAAATATTTTAATGTACAGGATGTTCCATATACTTTTGACAATATTATTGATGAAAAAGGTATTCAAGCAGATGAGAATAAAGTGAAAGATATACATAATATGTCAACCACAAGCAAAAAACACGATATTCAAAGATTTCTTGGTTTGATAACATACTTTGTTTGTTGTTTGTACCTAACTTGTCGGAAAAAACTGCTCCCCAACAGAAACTTTTGATGGACAAAGTTGAATGGGTTTGGGATCAAGTGCATGAAAAATGTTTTACGAGTTTGAAAAACCTAGTCATGTCAACGTCAATACTTTCCTATTTTGATTCAAATAAAAAAACCGTATTGTCTGTAGATTCGAGTAGTTTTGGTCTGGGCATGCTGTGTTACTACAAGATGATCATCCAATAGAGTTTGCATCGGTTTCATTAGATAAAACGCAACAAAAATATAGTCAGATTGAGACAAAATTACTTGCTATTGTTTTTGGTTTTGAACGTTTTCATTTTCATCTATTTGGTAGAGCATTCGAGATTCAAACTGATCATCAACCGTCATTGGGAATTATGAAAAAGCCAATTGAAGATTTGTCACCCCGTTTGCAGAGGTTGATGATGAGACTTTTACGTTATTGTGTAAAACTTATATTCGTTCCAGGAAAATAATTGCAAGATGCATTGAGTAGAGACCCTAGTAATGTTGTTTTTCTGTACCTGAAATGGATGAGAATTTTAACGTTAATTCAGTTATTGCCACTTCAGATGAAAATATGAAAAAAATAGTTGATGAAACTGAAAAAGATGATATTTTTCAAGAAATAAAACGATATGTTGAAATAGGTTGGCCAACCCATGAATACAAAATATCTGATGAAATTAAAAAATGTTGGCCCATTAAAATGTTCTATTTTTCAAAAAGAGACTCTCAATTCCTACTTCTTCAACATATGAATTATTCACTGGACTCATCAAGGTATTCAGTGTTCTCAAGACTTAACAAGGAAAGCTGTTTATTGTCCTGGAATGATGAAAGAAAGAAAATTTTGGTTTAACTTGTGTGTCAGCATTTTTCGAAAAATAATCCGAAACAGTTCCTCAAGCCTCATGATATTTCAAAATATCCATGGCAGAAAATCGGGATCGATTTTGGATATTTCAAAGGAGTTGATTTCCTCGTTGTTGATTACTATAGTAAATTGATGATAGTGAATAAAATAGTCAATAAATCTGCTAGCACTGTAATTTCAACATTAAAAAATATATTTAGTTCATTTGGCTTACCACAAGTAATATTTTCCAATAATGGTCAACCTTTTTCGTCAATCCACAGTCTAATGATTTGGTAGAACGCCACATTCAAATTGTCAATGATTTATAGTCAAAAGTACTTGAGGATGGAATTGATCCTTTTTTGGCTATTCTTTACTATAATAATACTCCTAACGCTGATGGTCTACCATCACCATCTCAGTTATTGATGAGTAGAAGTATTCCTACTTTAATTCCAATTCATACGGATCAGCTTCATACCCAGCTGACAAATGAAGAAGTAAAAACAAAGTTGGAAGATAGAAAAATCAACAAAGTTACTACAATCGATACGGAAGAAATCTTGGTAAAATTTCACTCGCGGAAAAAGTTTCATTCAAACCAAATGTTAAATCTAACTGGAAAATTGCTAAAGTTATATCAGTAAATGATTTTGACTTCAGTCGTGAAGATGATAATGGAAAATTCAACAAATAAAGCCATACAGGAGTGGTTTCCACCAGGAGCAAGATGTTTGTTCAAGAGGTAATGCCAATCCTTACCTCAATCCTATACTATTCAGCGATTCTTCAATGGAAAATAGAGTAAATACCGAAACGGAGGCAGAACCAGACATGGATGAGTTTCAGAACAACCGAAGAAGCACGAGACCAAACATGGATGCGTTCCAGAATCACCGAAGAAGCACCAGAACGATCCGAGCATCTCGCCGATTGAATCTTTGAATTTGTTTATCTACAACTGTCAAGTAATGATTATGATTTGATACTTTTTTGAATTTCATAATGACGTTTATTACCGCACTAGTGCTTTTTTGAATCTATTACCGCACTAGTGCGGTAATGAGATAAGAAATAAATTTCAACCAAAATAAATCGTTTATTGAATGAATACAAAGAAAATTCAAATAGAAAACGATAAAAATTCAACAAAACGTTATTTTTCTCTCAAGAATTACGTGAAAACTTGATGAAGGCTTCTGTAATTTGCTTACTTCATTGAAGTTTACTAGCAATCCCTTTCCATTCGTCAAGTTAACAACCTTCCTTTCTCTGCACCATTTTTCATACCTATCAAACACTAAACGGTATTTTTCTCGGGATTTCTCGGAGATTTGAAATAACACTTGTCGCCGCATTATCTATATTGGATGGTAGATTATCTTCATAGACATTTTCACTCAAGAAAATGATGGTTCTTGATATCGATCTGACAATTTAATTTAACATCTATAAACGGCTTTGTTCATACCTACCGTTGCTACGGTTATAAAAATGATCACAGGCAACTTGTGTTTTTAATTATCAGAAAACTGTCATGAGTAGGTACGTCGAAGTGGAATATCAATGAGGAACATTCAAAGATAGTTATGAAAACGTTGACTCTTGTAGATAAAATTTTGTACGCAATGCGTGGAATACTATATCATTAACGCACTTATGTGATTACACGACTCAGCCTACGGCCTCGTCGTGCAATCCTCACATGCGTGCGTTAATAATGTCTATATTCCACTTGTCACGTAAATAACTATTCTTTGTTTCTCATTAATTGGTGACGGCATGTAATATAAGTTAATGTTCATTTATATTTTACGTTCCCCTGTACCTTTCACACTCGTGGAGACTGTCATAATAAATCAGATCTTGTCATATAAAAGTTATTTCAAAAGCTTATTCATTACAACAGTCACCATACTTGCAGGAGCGATATAAAGTTATTACTTCTTCTTTCAGCTAAGGAATTTCTATTCCACAAAGTTCGGCGTGAAATTCACTTTCAAATTCAGTCAATTCGATGGGTTTGAAAATAACTAGGCAGTACATAGTTTCCTAAGTTGATCATAATTTGCATACGTGAAGCGTTTAGCCAGTGTTCACTAAAACAGACAATCGAGTGCCCATGTTCGTTTAAAAATAATAAACTTTCGTACTTTATTCGTGATGCTTTTTACGTTGGCATGTAGAATGCTCATTCCACATTTTTTATATTCCTTTGTCGTCAGGTTTTGCTAGGCGTTGGAGGTCGTTCTCCTTATATAGTCTATAGATTAGATATTAGAATTATTACGGAATTTAAATTAATTCTTTTATGGGTTTCATTTTGTCAGATATCACAATAGATCAAATAACATGATCTTTATCTTAACAACAAGTTATATTTCAATCTGAAATACCAGTAAATTTGAAAGATAATACTATTATTACATGACATTTTTCATTAATTGAAGTCAATGCTCCAATAAAACTCGAAATATTAGCTTATTATTGATGGTACAATTTATTTCATAGTACAGTTATTTCATAATATACTTTTTTTAAAACAAAATTTTCAGAAAAAAAGATTGAATTGAATTTTATGAGGTTTTGAACTTTGGGTCCTAGCTCCTCTCTAGTGAGGAAAGAGATCAATTTTCAGCCGGGTGCGAAAGAAAAGGGAAGGGAAGAGATTTATTATTTATTCTTTCCCTGGTCCTGTCACCAGCTGCACCTCAGTCTCTTGGGCTTTTTGTGCTTTCCAATTGGTTTTACAGCACCCACTCCATAACTCTACACCCCTGTACCATCTGTACAGGTTCTTCACCGGTTGACTGTTGTATTCTTCGGGAGTTAGCCTGGGTTTCCCGAATATTGCCTGTCTCTTGCGGTCTAATGCCTCGCATTCTGACAGTACGTGTTTGGCTGTTTCTGTACCTTTACCACATTGTCAGCGACAAAGTTCTCTGTTGTAGAGCCTCATTTTGTGCAGATGTTTTCTCATTGGGCTGTGACCAGTCAGAAAGCCCGTTATCGTTCTAACTTGATTCCTGCTTAGCTTGAGTAGTTCTTCAGTTTTGTGTTTTGTCGGTTCTTTAATGTTTGTTTTCCCGTGGTGCATGAGAGGGGCTTTGTTCCACCTCTTCCTTCGTTTTCATTTGATCCAGTCCCAAATGCACCCTCGAATGTCGGATTTAGTAATCACGAGTGCGGGTTCTGGGCCAATATATGGAGTTGATGAACCGTTTCTGGCTAGTGTTTGTAGTGTTTGTTCCTAGTGAGATGCTTATTTGGGAGTTTCTCCCCTCACTGTATATTCCAACACCAGTTCCTTCCCTGGTTTCAAATCCGTCCATATACTAGATCCTCTCTCCAGGTTTGCCCCTGATGTTGTCATCTGATAATTCCCTTCGATCTTGTATGATAACCTCGAAGTTGATGTTGAAGAAGTATCTAGGAGTCATGTGGTCCGTTGGTTCCATTCCAAGAATGTTGCCTCCCACTATATCCTTTATCTTGTTGTGATCCGCTCTATTGCTCGATTTTTGTTGCCTTAGAAGTCCCATTCCCGCCTCTCCCATAATTGTTATATCAAACAGAGGGAGGTCCAACAGTGCTTCCATGGCTAATGTTGGTGTTGTTTTCATAGCTCCCGTTATGCTAAGGCATGCAAGTCTGTGAACCTCGCTCAACTCAGCGGTAGCTATTCTTTGTGTTGTCTTTGTCCACCATACCAAAGATGCGTATGTGATCATGGGTTTCACCACAATGTTGTATATCCAACACATCATTTTGGGATTCAGCCCCCATGTTTTCCCGTGTGCCCGCCTGACTATCATCAACGTCGTCTCGGCTTTCTTCTTTACTTTTGCCAGCTGTTGATTCCATGTGAGCTTCGAGTCTAAAATCACCCCGAGGTATTTGGCTTCGCCCGATAGGTGTATAAGGGTACCTTGGAGAGTCAGAGGGTTTGGGCTCTCTAATTTCCTTCTTCGGGTAAACGCTACAATGGTTTATTTGGAGGGACTAAAGGTTAGGTCTTCCTTATCTATCAATGTACTGACCAAATTTAGGGCCATTTGCGTTATTTCCCTAACCGTGTTGTTGAATTCGCCTTGGACCGTAATGACTATATGATCTGCGTGTTTTGTGTCCACTCCTCTCGAGTGTAATAAGCAGGTCCTCCACCACCAGGTTTCACAGCAGTGGGGACAGGACTCCCCCTTGAGGACAGCCCCTGGCGACCTTGGCCGCAAGTGTTGCTCCCACTAAAGAGGAGTAGATGATTATTTCCCTTAGCATGCAGTCTATCCACTTGCAGCAGCTCTCATCGATGCCTTTTCGTCTCGACGCCCTTGAGATTGAGTTTAGAGATGTGATGTGGAATGCTCCGTCGATGTCAAGGAATGCACCCAGCAAGACCTCTTCGTTTCTCAGATCAGTTTCCACCTTCTCTACGAGTTGGTGTAGTGCTGTCTCTGTAGATTTGCCTGTTGTATAGGCATATAGAGGTTGGTTTACCAATACCGTATCCCTGATGTGCCTGTTCATCAGTTCTTCCTGAGTCTTCAGTATAAATGACATAAGACTTATTGGCCTCAGTGCCTTCGCTCCTTCCTGTGCCGTTCTTCCAGGTTTAGGGATGAAGACAACTGTGATTGCTCTCCATGCTTTTGGTATGTATCCCAGTGCAAAACTGTGTAGATTCTTTTATTGATGAATTCTCCAGATACACAGAGGTTATATTCTTAAAAAATAAAAGTGAAGTCGAAAATGCTGTCAAAGATTATATAACAAAAATGGAACGTCAAACAGGCAGAAGAGTTAAAAATTTTAAAAGTGACCACGGAAGTGAATACAAGTCGAAGTCGTAGGATAATTTCTTCAAATCTTGTGGTAAAAAGGTTGAGAATTCCATTCCTAGAGTTCACGAAACGAATGGTTTAGCGGAACGTTTAAATAGAACATTGACAACTATGTCAAGAACAAGTTTAATCGATTCTCAACTCCCGCAGTCTCTTTGGGCGAAAGCGTAGCTCACGCAACTTATGTGAAAAATCAACTTCCTCATGCTTTTCATAACAGAACTCCATACGAAATGTTTTTTGGTAAAAAAACAGAAATTTCCCATTTCAAATGTTTTGGTCAAAGGGCAAATTTTGTCCAAGAGCCATAGATGGTGTGATGGTGGGTTATTGTGAAAAAAAATGGATGGATTCGTTTCTGGACTGGCGAAAAAGTCATTGTTAGAAGGGAATATAAATTTTCAATTGAAAATAATGATGTAGTTTTTCTTCACCCATTTGAGAAAAAAGAGTTGGAAAGAAATGATGGAATTGAAGCACTAACCTATTCATCGTAGGCCAAGGACATTCAAGAAGAAATTAGTGACGAGACTGAACTCTCAGACATAGAAACACGACCTGAAAAAGAAAGCACTTCTGATTTTCCAATTCGAAAAAGTCAAAGAAATCGCTGTATTCTAAAATTTTATGAAGATTTTTGCAAAATTGCTTTGGATGAACCTCCAACATATACTGAAGCAATCAGTAGTCCTGATTCAGAAAAGTAGATTGAAGCAATCAAGGACGAATTATAATCGATGAAGAAAAATGAAGTTTGGGATATTATTGAAAGACCGCCTGGAGCCCGAATAGTTGGATGTCGTTGGGTTTTTAAAATGAAACTATCGGAAAATGGAACAGTGACGAAATACAAGGCAAAACTAGTATATCAAGGATTTAGTCAGATACCAGGGATAGACTACGATGAAATATTTTCTCCAGTGGTCCGATACGATACCATTAGAATTCTTTTAGCGCATTGTGTACATAAAGACATGATAGTAAGACAATTTGATATAAAAACTGCATTTCTGAATGGAGATCTCAATTTTGAAGTATACAGTACGATGCAAATGTATGGAATAAATTCATTTTTTCTGAATATAAACATATTTTGGAAAATTCCTCGAATACATCGATTTTCTTTTCCGATTGGCCAATTTTTGAATCCCACCCTAACTATATAGGGTTATCCGCAATCGAGTAAAAATGACTTTAGTGATATTTTTAAATGGGACATCCAGTGTATTTTTCCATATTTGGTTAGGGGTCTTCATTACAAATCCTGTGATACCTGGTTTGATGGGATTATATCGAACGAATGCGGAGATATGGGCAAAAAACTTCCTCGTATGTCCAATAAGTATGACTGAGAGACTCCACACGATTCGGAAGGTCAAAAGTCTTTGTCGCACTCATTGAGCATATGAGAAGTTTTTTGCCCATATCTCCGCAGCCGTTGGACCTAATTCCATCAGACCTGGTATTACTGGATTTGTAATGATGATCTCTAACCAAATATGGAAAAATACACTGGGTGTCCCATTTAAAAATTTCACTAAACACATTTTTACTCGAATGCGGATAAACCTATATATTTTGGGTGGGGTTTAGAAATTGGCCGAACGGAAAAGAAAATCGACGTGTTCGAGGAATTTTCCAAAATATGTTTATGTTCAGAAATAATGAATTTATTCCATACATTTGCATCGTACTGTATATGAAAATACCAGATGTTCTAGATGATGAACCAGGGAGAGTGTGTTTTTTGAAAAGAAGCATTTACGGTCTAAAACAATCCCCAAAATAATGGAACCAAAAATTAATTTCTGTTTTGAAGAAAATTGAATTGAATCAATCTTCAGCAGATCCATGTATGTTTATGTTAAGTGATGGACAGCAAATAGTAGCCATTTATGTCGACGACCTTTTAGTTTTGGGATCCACTGAGGAAAAAGTCAAGGAAATCGAGAATATTCTCAACTCCAATTTTGAAGTCACTTCCTTAGGATTACCAAGATATTTGCTTTCATTTCAAATCATGTGGTCGGAAAATCAAGTGGCTTTGACTCAAGAAATTTATATTATGAAAATTCTTGACAAGTTTGACATGTCAAATTGTAAATCAAAGTCAACACCAATGGATTGTGGAACAAAACCAGAAAAAGCCAAAGGTGAATTGAAGCGAAGTGATAAAACTATTTACCAGTCGAAAATCGGATCATTGTTATACCTTGCAATGAGTACAAGACCCGATATAGCCCATGCTGTGAATGTTATGTCACAATTCAGTTCGAATCCTTCAGCTGAACACTCGAATATGGTTCAACATATTTTCCAATATCTCAAAGGATCTAAGAATAAAAGACTGCTGTACAGTAAGTCAGATAATCCCAAACTTGTCATGTATACCGATGCTTCTTATGCAAACTCAATCGAGGACCGAAAATCGCAGAGTGGCTACATTGGTTTTTACGGTAATGCTGCTGTAACTTGGACGTCAAAAAGGCAAAGAAGTGTTGCTGTTTCTACCACCGAAGCTATAAATGGCGCTTTCTCTTTCATGCAGGCAGTTAATGTGGATGTCCTACGTATTGAAGGATCTGAAAAGACCGCTACATTGTCTTTTGCGGTGTGATAACCAAGCAGCTATCCACATTTCATCAAATCAAACTGCATTCCAGAAACAAACATGTTGATGTTCATTTTCACTATGTTAGAGAACGAATCATTGAAAAGGATGTGGACATCAATTATATTTCAACGAGAGAAAATGTCGCCGATTTAAGGTGCATTTAGTCAACATCATTTTAAAATTGTGCTTAAATATATGTCAAAAGCTAAAGTTGAATCTGTTATATCAAATGGCGCCATTTATACAACAATGTTAAGTTTATACTAAAAACCTTTGATGTTACCGCTAAGTTTATGATAATGCTTATGCTAAAGTTGACTAAATCCACCCTTAATAACGAAGCCTTTGGGAAAAATCCGATTCAACCAGTTGACAGAAAATATTTTAGATGTCATCACTGAGGGGAAGGTGTTCAAGAATTTTGATTTTGTCATAGTTACAAAAATTTGTTTGATATTAGATTGTTTTTATTCTGTAAAAAATGTAATAAAATATTTTCTACTCTTTACGAACTTTTTCAACTTCCTCAGTCATATTTAAGAGGCCGTATGTCTGAATTGCTGTTTCTTATTACCGTTTCCAAATAATTGACATTTTCAAAATGTCTCTGTAAACGATTTGTTTCAAATAAATGATTATTTTGGAATCTTTGGTGTGAATACAATTCAAAATAAAATAAATTACCCAAACACCAAAACTACGTCACAATCACACTCGACGCGCGTTTCGCCAACAAAGTTAGCATCTTTAGGAGCTAAAAGCTTACTAAACCACTTATCCTAACTCACTTCTATTTATACCACTAATTCCTAATGGTCGTCAAATTATTTAACATTTCGAATCTACCTACTCTTCCTACTACTTATCTGAGGGGCAACCGCACTCATCATCAAAGGACCCCGCACCAAATACATGGAAAAATGGCTTTCAGCCAATTTTGATATTTTTTTGGGATATTGTAGTACAAGTCACTAGAAGTTACACATGCAAGTTTAAATCAGTTTCTATGTCCACTTTCGGAGATACGAATTTTTGAAAATTATAAAAATTGCTGTTTTACCAAAACATAGCAAGGTTCACTCAGCCAAAAGTATTACTTTTTAGATGATCAGTAACAAAATAGTAGCATTGCCGGTTTGAAGAAAGTCGAATGTCATGTCAATTAGTAGGTCGTTACGATAGAAGATTATACAGGGAGGGTCAAATTTAGGATATTTTGCCAATCTTTATCAACGGTCCAGAGGAAAGACTGAGAAAAACGAACATAAAAATCATCATTTTTCAATAATCCTGTGTATGTAATCACTATGGGTATAGGTTCAATAAATGATGTGTCAAAAAGTTACATTTTGGACAAAATAAATTAGATCTGAAATCTCCCTTTCGTCACGAATATTCAGCTAGATATATTAACTCAGGTCCATTTGTTGGCTCAAATCGCACCTTGCGGATATTTTCTAGCTGAAATTCAGAAAACTTGAAGAAACCATAGACCTTGTTTGGTCTGCACATTTGTGGATCTTTGTTCACTCCAAGTTAGTCCACGTTAAGGCCATCCATCATCCAAGGTAGGTCCTGAGGTCTTATTTATTATCATTATCAACCCGATAAATCTTTGAACCAAGTTACCTTAAGTCTGAACACAACCCCATTTCAGGCCTTCTTTCTTTTGGATAGTTTCATTCTTTTACCGTTTACCCTACACCCTACGGGTTAACGAAGTCAGGATAAGAGAGCTTCATCAAATTCACACCCCGCACGAAGAGCAGGAAGCCCATTCAACCTTAAGTGATTTTACCACCCAAGGAAAGAATCAATTGAAAGAACACCAAAGAGACGATTATCGACAGTGAACTCAGATAAGCCCTAGCTTAGTCTTTCACCAATTTTGTCTAGGCCGTATATTCTTTCACAAGTCAAACCAATTGAATATATTGCGATCCAAATAGATCAATTGTGCATGCGGAGCTCACCTGCTAGGGAGTTAATTAGTTTATTCCTTTTATGTAAACTCTAGTATGATCATACCAGGGGGCCACTGTTAACCTTTTTTGTATAACCCTACAGTGAATCATAGATGGTCTAGTATTACTGGTTTGTAAATATCACAATCCGTAATAGTTTATTAGTCTTTATTAATTGATTCATTTTATCTGTCACCGTTTGACTTATTACGAACTTCAATATTTCAAAATTATCCGCTAAAGGCGACTTCACAGTGCAACGACCAGTTGTCTGTTGCCAGCCGTTGCTCATCGATCACTAATAAACCCTATTTCTAATTTTTATGCGTTTAATTAACCCACCCCAATTAGCCGTGCAAATGTAAGTCAATACCTCTTTCTAGGAATTTTTCCAAGAGCGAGGTAGCAAAAGTGGCGCCCAAACTTGGTAATTAATCGCAAGTCGAAGAATATATTAGTGATTGGTGAACCGGCTAACGTATCTTTTCATAAATACTATATATAACTTGGTGTTCTGGAGAATGTTTAGTTTTCACTTACAGAGGGAATCATTTTAGTTGTTCTAAGAGTTTTTTTTTTCAATTTCCTTATATAGAGTGAATCACAATTACGGGTAATAATTTTGAGGGATATTGGTAATGAAATATCTAATCTCAATAAACAAAATGGGTCAAGCCCTCGAATGAACTTTACTCAGTGGCAGCCCGAAGTGGACCTGACCACTCCTTTAGGGCAACTGCATGTATCTCCTTGGCAGAACAGTTGTGTTAATGGAGGTGAAGAATATCGCTGGAGAGATATATGCAGGTGGAACCTACGCTACAATGGTAGAACGAGCGTGAACGATTTCTTGGAGAGGGTAGAGGAACTGCGGGTTTCTCGTAATGTATCCAAAACACAGCTTTTGCGTTTTGCTCCCGAAATTCTGGTACAAGATACGTTATTATGGTACAGGACTAGAAGTTTCACTGACTGGGATGACTTGGTGGTTCAGTTGAAGGAAGCATTCCGTCCATATAATTATGAATAGACTCTCTGGGATGAGATAAGGCGTCGTACACAAGGTGCTCAAGAGAAGGTTCTGACCTACATCACAGCGATGGAAAATCTTTTCCGAAAGCTGGATAATTTTCCTAGCGAGGCATCTCGCGTTCGTCTGACAAGCCGAAATTTACTTCCCCACATACAAACCCAGCTTGCTTTCCAAAATATATCGACGATAGCTGAGTTAACTATACTTAGCCGTATAGTAGAGGAAACGGAGTTGAGGAATCAAAGTTTTGTTCCTCCCTCCACTTCTCATCGAAACCTTCTTGAACCTGAATTGGCATACAGGAAACCCCAGCAACAACCTCAAAAACCACCAGCTATTGCTGTAGTCAGTTCAGAGAAAAAGAACACCAACGCAACCCCTGGGACTAGTTCATCTTCCCAAATAACCTCACCAGCCAAGTGTTGGAACTGTGGTAGCTCTGACCACAAGTTCAGAGGGTGCTCTCAACCGCGAAAGAGGTTTTGTTCCAAGTGTGGCCAGGAAAACGTTATTGCCAGTTCTTGTCACCGATGTCAAAAAAACGGGAAAAGGAGTCAACAGTAGGCCGGCTGTTGACTGAAACTTTTGAAAAGTCAGAACAGTCTAGGATCCTTCTGAACTACGTCCTGGCGCATGCCAAAAACGATACAAGGCCTTATTTGAAAGTAACTATATATGGATGTCAACTACTGGGATTACATGACAGTGGTTGTACTAACACAATTATTGGTGGTCCTGGATGGAATATGATTAAGTCGATTTGTAGACTGGAAAAGACCACGCGACTGAGCTGTACTGTTGCAAATGGTCAATCCTGTTCAGTAGTGGGTACGGTGTCAGTGCCATTTGAGCTATATGATCGCATCAGATTGCTGGATGCATTGGTGGTACCTTCCTTACCCCATACTCTAATTTTAGGAATGGACTTCTGGCGTACTATGGAAATCATGCATGATATGTTCTCTGGTGAGTGGTGTTTTCGGGATGATCAACATAGGCCATGTCCTGCGAGTCCAGCCCTAGCTTCCATTGATACTCTTACTCTTCAACAGAGAGAGGCGTTAGAGGCAGTCATCCAGGAAACTTTTTCAGTCATGGGAAATAAGCTTGGTTGCACTAAGCTCGTGGAACATATAATCCGCACTGACCACCCACCTATTCAGAAAAGACACTATCCCCTGTCTCACGCTCTTCAGCAGCAAGTTAACGAGGAGTTGGAGAAGATGTTACAGGATGGCGTAATTGAGCCATCAGAATCTTCGTGGTCTTCTCCAATTCTACTCATTAAAAAAAAAAGATGGTCGATACCGTTTTGTAGTCGACTTCCGCGAATTGAATAAGGTTACTCTTAGGGATGCTTATCCTCTGCCATTCGTGAGTGCTACGCTCGAAAAACTACGGAACTCATATTTCCTGACTACCCTGGACATAAAGTCTGCCTATTGGCAAATTCCGCTGTCGGAAAGTTCAAAACCTCTAACCGCTTTCGTTGTTCCGAACAGGGGCCTCTTCCAATTCCGGAGGATGCCGATGGGGCTTCACAATTCTGCGGCCACGTGGCAACGATTTATCGACAAAGTGGTGGGATACGACCTGGAACAATTTGTTTCTGTATACCTTGATGATGTAATCATCTGTACCCATACTTTTGACAAACATCTTGAAGTCTTGAAAGAAGTGCTGTCCCGTCTCACCAGGGCTGGTCTCACTTCGAACCGCGAATTATTTCAAACGATTGGCCGAAGGACTTTTTAAAAAAGATTTATTTGAACTAACGTGACAAAGGACAGAAATTGAATAATGAATAATTACATTTGAGGTATATAAATAACATCGGTTCAAGTGACGTATGTTGCTGAGTCGGCAGACTGGCTTCGGGGAACGACCTGGGAACATGCATCCGTAATGTTATACCATCGTATGATATCTTGATATAACTCCTCCCTCCTTAAATTTCGGCTTCGGGCTGGAACAGGGCTGAAGGCGAACTTCTGCTTCCCTTTTCTTCAAGTTTAATTTCGATTTTGGAATTGGGTCTGTTTTTTGTGCAGTATATTTTTCGAATGCTGAAAAATACTACAACAATAACAGAAATGCAAATGAATAACCATAAGGTCCAGTTATTTGATTGGAAATTATCGATTTCATTTATCGATAATTGATTGGTTGCGTCGATGTGTTTTTGGGATGTTCTCTATTGTTAATGGTTTTCTTCGGAGTGTTTCCATTTCCAAAACTTCGTTGCTGATTTTTGGCAAGATGAGTGGCCTTCCAGGGTTGGTTTTTTGGTGGTTCTCGAATTTATAATGTTTATATTCGAGACTGCAGTTTATTGGTATTCTTAAAATGGTGTTGCCTTTGACTGTGAAGAATTGTTCCTCCGGGCAACTGGACTTCATTTTGGTTTCTCCCGAGGTGATTGTTATGAGGTATTCTTCATTGATTTTGTTGAATATTTGTGTAGGTGGTTTTATAGGCACTTGAGGGCACCTAACATCTTTGTCCTGGATGAGGGCAGCCACGCAGTCTTCTTCTGGGTGGAATCTCAACTGTTCTTGGCTGCAAATGTTTACATCTAACACTCGCATACAGGGTTGCTCCATATACTGGTATGTTTCTTCTTCGAGAGCCAAATAAGGTTTTTTTGGAATGATTATGGTATTTTCTGATGTCTGATTTTCGGGTTGTTTCGGATATTGTCAAATTTATGTAAAATTTCGTAAATCAATGGTTTCAAGTGCTCATATTTAGTGGTTAAGGTTCTGAAATAAATTGGTTTGTCATTTGGTATGTCTCTTAATTTTTGAATTTTTTTTGATAAGTTATGTATTTCAAACTCTAGTGTACCTAAGTCAATGTCATTCAAAAAAATGTGTTTATTCGTTATGATTTTTGCATTTCCAAATTTAAATGGAAGGATTCCTGAGGAAGGGTTTATCGATTTTATTTCAATTTCTGGGTTGGCCTTGGTCAATGCCATTGCCATTAGGAGGTTCAGGATTTTCAGTTTCTTCATTTTGAGCCTGTAACAAAGGAGGCTTTCTTAATTCTTTTATGTGAATTGTTTCAACTTTGCCTTTGGTATTTTTTAATTGTACCTTTTTATGTTCCAATAATTTTACTATTGTATATGGGCCTAAAAACTTGTTGTTCTTTTTGTTCCTATTTTTGGGGTTTTTCTTGAAAATTTTTTGATTGATTTTAAATTCGGCATTTGAGTTACCTTCTGTGTTCACTTTTGCTATCACTTTCTCTTTTCGAGATTCTAATTTTTCTTTGACTTTTTCATATACGGGAGTTAATTTTTGTTTGTGTTCCTGGACGTACGCTGCAAATAGTTCTTTCGGGGTGAAAATTTCGTCTGGGTTTCTTCAGTTAGTATGGCCAAATACTAATTCAAATGGGGTAAAATCGGTTGAACTGTGAATAGAACTGTTGTAACCTAATATGGCATAATTGATAAGATCTGTCTCGTTAGGGTATGTTTCTTTCAATATTCGTAAATGTTCAATAAGGGTAGAGTGAAGTCTTTCTACAGGGCTGTTAGACTCGTGGTGTCCGGGGGTGGTGAAATTTATTTTAATTTTGTGTAATTTCAAGAGTTCCTTGACCGTTTCGTTGTTGAACTCAAGGCCGCTGTCGGCAGTTATATTTCGGGGGGTACCAAAGGAAGCAAAGTATTTTACTAAAGCATCACAAATGTTAATGGCTGATTTTCCAGCGATTGGTATTGCTTGAGCAAATTTTGAGAAAGAATCTATAATTGTCAGGTATATTTTTGAATCATAGAAGAATGCATCAATGTGAATCAGTTGAAAAGGTTTGGATGGGGTTTCTGTCAAAACTAATGGGACATATGGGTTCTTTCGGGAATATTTAGCTCTATTACAAATTTCACAGGAATTTATGTAATTTTTTCATATTTATCCAGTAATAATTTCGTTTTATATATTGCAAAGTTTCTTCGATTCCACGATGATTTGTTTTTCCTTCGTGATGATTTTTCATCATCAAGATTTGTTCTTCTAGATCCCTAACTGTATTAACTCGTTTTGTACATCTGAACAATTTTAAGGTTTATTTACTGAAATTTTCTGAGTAAACATTTGTGAAATTATTGATTAATTGTGGATTTTCAAAGTGAATGAAGTAATTAATGTTGGGTTTCAGATAATCTTTCATGAAATTAAATATGAGAGGTTCATTTTCTTCTAAAGGAACATTTAGAGTTATTATTTTGTGTATCTCGTACGTTTCTTGTTCGATTGAAATTTTATTTTGTTTGTTTTTGAAAACGTGAATTTGATTTAATTTGTTATTGATAATATCGTCTCGGATCGGGATTCCATCGTTTATTACTTCTTTTGATAAAGAATGGGGTGTTTCGTCCGATTGAGAGTGGTCAATTTGATCGATTGGGGTTATTGGGTTCATAGGAGGGTTGATTTGGATATCAGAAAGTATATTGATTTTGGGTTGTTTTTCTAAATTATTTTTACTTGTGCTTGGCATTTGATAATCGAGTGGATTTTCTGCGAGATCTTTCAGAAATTCTAGGGTTTCTTCATTGACATTACCTGGGTTGTTAAATACCGAATCAGTTTCGTGCATATTGAGTTGTATACGGGAGAGTGCATCTGCATTAGAATTTAATTGTCCCTTTTTATAAATGATTTTGTACTCATACTCTTCTAACTTTAAGCGCCAACGAAATAACTTAGAATTAGGTTCTCGGATGTTGAAGAGCCAAGTGAGTGGGCGGTGGTCACAAACAATTGTGGAGGGTCGTCCAAAAAGATATGGCCTGAACTGTTTGCAAGCCCAAACTATCGCAAGAAGTTCCCTTTCGATGGTACTGTATCTCTGTTCGGTTTCGTTCAGAGTCCGCGAGGCATAAGCGATGGGTTTGTCTTGTCCTATTGTTCCTTGGGATAGGACGGCACCAAGGGCCACATTAGAAGCGTCAGTGGATAATATGAATTCTTTCTGAAAATCGGGGTATTGAAGTATGGGGTCATTGCACAAAATTTTCTTACAGGTTTCGAAACTTTGGATAAAATGTTGATCATGAATGATTTTTGCGTTTCGTTTTAAACAGGAAGTCATGGGTTTAGTAATTTTGGCAAAATCTTTAATGAATTTTCGATAATATCCCATCAGACCTAAGAATGATTTGATTTCTCTTTGGGTTATTGGGATAGAAAACTTTTGAATTGCTGAAATCTTATCCGGATTAGGTTTTACTCCATCAGGGGTGATGACATGGCCCAGATAATCAACTGATTTTTGGAAAAATTCGGATTTATTCAATTGGATTTTGAAATTGGAATTCCTTAGTCTGTCAAATACCCTTTTAATTCTGAAAATGTGTTCTTCTAATGAAGTACTGAATATTATTATATCATCCAGGTACACTAAACAAGTTTCGTTGTTCAGACCCCTTAGGACATTGTCCATGACCCTTTGGAAGGTGGAGGGGGCATTTTTAAGACCAAATGGCATGCGTTTGAACTCATAGTGACCATTCTGTGTTGAGAAAGCAGTTTTTGGAATGTCATTTTTGTCCATCTCTATTTGGTGATAACCTGATGCCAAGTCGAGAGTTGTGAAATAGTTTGCTCTGCCAAGTTTGTCTAAAATGTCTGTAATATTTGGGAGTGGGTATTTATCATTGATAGTCTTTTCGTTCAATTTGCGGTAGTCGATAACTATCCGCCACTTTTGTTTGCCTGTTTTATCTAACTTTTTGGGAACCACCCAAATTGGGCTACTCCAAGGTGAAGTGGATGGTTGAATTATCCCTTGGTCCAACATTTTATTAATTTGAGAAGAGACCTCATTTTTGTGAATTTCGGGAAAACGGTAAGATTTTGTGAAAACTGGGATTTCATCTTTCATTTTTATTTGATGAGTTATTTCACTAGAGAAACTAAGAGGGATGTTTTCGCAGTGGAAAATATCTCTGTACTCATAACATAACTTCCTAATAGCATCTTTTTCTTCCTTATTACAATGTTCCAACCTAAGATTTTTGAGGTTACTTTTCAGAAGGGTTTCCTGGTTTTCGTTAAAATTTTGATTCGATTTGATATTTCCAATGAAATTTATTTCATTTGGATTCAAAGGTTCAACCTGAAAAGGTTCCGTGATAGTAATTTTGACCGGTTTCGTATTGGAGTTCGTTACAGTTGTAAAAGCAAAATAGTTTTCTATGTTTACAATAGCTTGAGGGGATTCTAATTTTTTTCCGAAATCTATATAATCTAGTAAACCTAGCCCGTTTTTTTGACAAACAGGAAGTTTGACCACTTGTTGTGTCCTACTTGGGATAATCAAGGTGTGAAAAATTTTATCTGGAACTCTGTTGGTTGTCATTTCTAACTGTTCAAAAATAATTGGAATGTGGTTCATTGGAGTAATCAGCAATTTTCTATGAATGTCTACTACAGCTTGTAATTGTTTTAAAAGATCCATTCCTATAAGGCCATCGTATTTTTCATTGAAATCAAAAATATAAAATTTATGGAATTCTTCAACGTTAAAAATCTCTAATATGGGAATAACAGCCACTTCATTGTGAAATGAAATACTGTGAGAAGTTTGAATATTAAATTTTTCATTGGATATGCAATTTTTGAAAAATGTGTATGCTAATTTTGGACTCATGAGACTTCGTGAACTACCTGTGTCAACCAAAAATTTTGCTTTCACTTTAGGAACATAGATATACGGTAAATTGTTTTGTAAGTGATTAAGGTCTATATTTGTTATGTGGTATTATCGTTGGTCAAGATTTGTGGAAAATTTTCATCAGAAGTGAAATTGTCTGTTTCAGTCATGGTTTCAGAACTCGGTTGATAATAAGAATTGTCAGTGTTGTATTGGTAATCGATATTTTCATGAGAATATGATTCGCCATACGGTTCTGCAGTGATTCCTGAAGCCATATTTTCGTAACCTTGACTTTCAGCTGGGATAATTGAGCACTCATTTGGATAATAATTGGTTTCTATGTTGTGAAGTTCTTCTGCATTGAAATTACGCGGTCCAGAACTTTGAAAGTGGTTTTTATTTGAATTAAAAATTTTGTTTTGTATTGTTGGATTACGAGAGGTGGTCGACATTGGTTCTGGTTTATTTTTTTGTACTTGTCCAGTAGGTTTGAAAATGTTACGAGGTGTACCAAAAACTTGTTCATTTGTAAAATATTTCTGAGTAGGGGCGTTTTGTCTTGGTTGAATATTGATAGGTTGAGATGGAAATTGATACCTTAAATTTTGCGGAGGTAAAATATTTCTATTTTCAAAATTTTGGTTACTGAAATTTTGTCTCTGGAAATTTTGAGGTGGTAACTGCGGTCGAAAATTTGAGATTGATTGTGGCGGATTAAATTGATTATAGTTGAAAGACTGTGGTCTTGGAGGCATCATTCAATTTTGTTGAGTTGAATTCGGAAAATATCCAGTTTGTTTTTGATTATGAATAAAATTTTCTTCTTCTAAGACAAAAGATATTGCAAGTTCTAAAGAATTTGGATTCCTTAATCTAACCATATCTTGAATTCTACCACTCAAACCACGAATAAATGTTTTCAAAGAGAGTTCGTCGTAATTTTGTATTTTAAAGGTACGTACTTGAGTAGTTAGGTTCATTGAAATTAATTTGGAAGCTATAGTACTTCTGCTTTTCTGAATTCTTTGACCGAAAGAGAAAAACGATTCATTTTTGTAAGGTTTCATGATGATTAATTCTTGTACAAGACAATCCAAATTTCTCTGATCTCCAAAACTCAGTCTAAGGAGACTTTTCAAATTAGCCCAATCTCTAATTTCCGGTCTACTACCAATTAACATTAAAGCATTTCCGGACAATTTTCCAATTACGGCTCTGATTAAAAATTTATTTAGTGGATCATCAGCATTTTGTGCATTCGTATAGGTTGAAATCAAAAAATCGCAATGTTCCAAAAATACTTCTAAAGTGCCATCATTATTTCCACTGAAATTAGGGATAGTATCGATATAAAGTCTAAGTAATTGATAATTCACTGTTCTTTCTTCTGAATTTGGCATGGTATTATCAGTTTCTAAAGCTAAACTATTCAACTGTCCTATTAATTCGTCAATTTTGATTTTTCAATAAAGAACTTGAGGAAAAATTTTATCAATTATCTTTACTATTACTATTATTAACTTGGAAATGTTAGCTTCAAAATTATCTTCACTATTAATATTATAATCTTGAAAATGTTTGATTCAAAATTATCTTTACTATTACTACTATTTACTTGAAAATGTTAAATTCTAAATTATCTTGAGCCTACAGTATAACTATGCTTCAGATTATTATTTTCACTAATAATCGAAACACAATTGATTTTCACCAATTCAATCACTAGCATCTAAATTTAAAAAAAAATCATATGCATTGATTTCTAATTGATTCAATTCAGTCACTTTTGCCACAGAATACAAATGAAATGATAGGAAAAATGGATGGCTCACCTATTCCTGGTCTTCTCCACTCTTCCTGGCTCGATTTCTTGTTTTCTTGGAACTCCCTGGCCTCTGGCTCGTTCTACGAAATTTTTCAGGTTTCTTGTTCGTCAAGAGTTGAAACTCACAAACGAATTCACGATGAGACGTTTTCGAACAATCCTACCGACTGCGCCAATTATTTCAAACGATTGGCCGAAGGACTTTTTGAAAAAGATTTATTTGAACTAACGTGACAAAGGACAGAAATTGAATAATGAATAATTACATTTGAGGTATATAAATAACATCGGTTCAAGTGACGTATGTTGCTGAGTCGGCAGACTGGCTTCGGGGAACGACCTGGGAACATGCATCCGTAATGTTATACCATCGTATGATATCTTGATATAACTCGCGATAAGTGTCATTTCTGTAAGCCCGAGCTGCGATACCTTGGTTACGTGGTAGGTGCCGGAGGACTCATGGTAGACCCGGACAAAGTAGAAGCGATACTACAGATTCCCATACCTAAGAATGTCACCGAGGTCAGAAGGCTCATCGGTCTCGCTTCTTGGTACCGTCGGTTCGTACCAAATTTTTCAGCTCTCACTGCTCCTCTTAGTAACTTGCTTAGGAAAGATCACACATTTGAATGGAACTCCGCTTGTGATGAAGCTTTCAAGGGCCTGAAAACCCATCTAGTATCGGCTCCCATTTTGACTTGTCCGAATTTTGATCTCCCCTTTGATGTACAGGCGGACGCCTCTGATTTTGGTGTCGGGGCGGTACTTTCTCAAGTTAGTGAGGAGGGGGAAAAGGTTATTTGTTACCTTAGCCGGTCTCTGACCAAAACGGAAAGGAAGTACAGCACAACGGAGAAAGAGTGTTTAGCTGTTCTGTACGCCATTGAGAAGTTCCGACCGTACATCGAGGGCTCGAGGTTCAGCGTCGTGACCGATCATTATAGCCTCAAGTGGCTCAATAATATAAAGGACCCTGTTGGAAGAATTGCCAGGTGGGCTGTCAGGCTCCAACAATACGATTTTGATATCGTGCACCGGAAGGGCAAGGAGCACGTTGTCCCAGACACCCTTTCGAGATCTGTTCCTTTGGCGGATGCAATTGGGCCTGACAACCCTCCAAAAATTTCCAAGGACAAGTGGTTCAATAAGATGCGGAACAAGGTGGAATCACACCTCGAGAGTTATCCCCAGTGTAGACTGGAAAATGACGTACTCTTTAAACACACTATCCGACCATACCCAGACCTTCGAGAAGAGTCAGATAGCTGGCTCATTGTAGTCCCGAAGGAAAAGAGGGCATCTATAATCGCCTCCCACCATGAGCCCACCACCTGTGGTCATTTAGGTGTCTATAAAACTACAGCTCGTATTACAGGTAGGTACTACTGGCCCAAAATGCGGCAGGATGTAGCCCGGTATATACGGAATTGTCTTGTTTGCCTTAGCACCAAGCCCGATCAAAGAACCTCGAATGGCCAAATGCTCAGCAAGGCTCCAACCACGATTCGGCCAATGCAAATTCTTAGTATGGACCTCGTTGGACCTCTTCCACGATCGACTACAGGCCATTCCTATATCTTGTCTGTATTGGACATTTTCAGTAAATTCATTTTGCTATTTCCTCTGCGGAAAGCTCCAGGCTCAAAGATTGCATCTCTACTGGAAGAAAATGTCATACTGTTATTTGGAGCTCCGCAGAAGATAATTATGGATAATGGAACTCCATTTCGGAGTAAGGAAGTATCTTCGGTTCTAGCAAATTACAATATATCTCCTGCACACATCTCAAACTATCACGCCCAGGCCAATCCGGTTGAAAGATCCCACAGAGTTATCAAAACAATTCTTACCTCATACATCTCCTCAAATCACCGCAAATGGGATACTTGCCTTCAACAAGTGGCTTGTGCTACCCGAACTTCGAGGCATGAGATTACGAATCTTACACCAAATTTCATCATGTATGGCAGGGAAATACTGTTGAGTGGTACCGATCGTCACCCTTTAGCCCCCACTCTCGACCGAGAACCTTATGACCCAGAGATACGGTCTGAAGCTTTGAAAGCTCTTTTCAAGGATGTCACAAACAGATTGAAGAAGTCATTTCAGACTAGCAGAGCGCGGTATAATTTAAGGCATAGAGATGAAAGGTACGTACTGAATCAACAGGTGTGGAAGAGGAATTACGCTCTGTCGGATGCCACCAAGGGATTCACATCCAAGTTCGCTCCAAAATTTGAAAGACCTCTCGTAATACGAAAGATATTATCTCCATGGTCATATGAGCTAGTGGATCAAGATGGGAAAAGTCGAGGAGTTTGGCATGCCAAAGATTTAAAATCCCACCCACCTGAGGACAACGATTCGTCCGACGACGAGAACGTAGGAACCATCAGAACAGTTTTATGACATCACCTTCAATGGTGTTAGATAGGTAATATCTATTTAGTTATTTAGAAAGTTTTTTTTTTGAGGAAAAAAAACTTTCCCTGGGAAAGAGGGGTGTTGTTACGGTTCAGAGGAAAGACTGAGAAAAACGAACATAAAAATCATCATTTTTCAATAATCCTGTGTATGTAATCACTATGGGTATAGGTTCAATAAATGATGTGTCAAAAAGTTACATTTTGGACAAAATAAATTAGATCTGAATTCTCCCTTTTCGTCACGAATATTCAGCTAGATATATTAACTGAGGTCCATTTGTTGGCTCAAATCGCACCGTGCGGATATTTTCTAGCTGAAATTCAGAAAACTTGAAGAAACTATAGACCTTGTTTGGTCTGCACATTTGTGGATCTTTGTTCACTTCAAGTTACTCCACGTTAAGGCCATCCATCATCTACGGTAGGTCCTGAGGTCTTATTTATTATCATTATCAACCCGATAAATCTTTGAACCAAGTTACCTTGAGTCTGACACACAACCCCATTTCAGGCCTTCTTTCTTTTGGATAGTTTCATTCTTTTACCGTCTACCCTACACCCTACGGGTTAACGAAGTCAGGATAAGAGAGCTTCATCAAATTCACACCCCGCACGAAGAGCAGGAAGCCCATTCAACCTTAAGTGATTTTACCACCCAAGGAAAGAATCAATTGAAAGAACACCAAAGAGACGATTATCGACAGTGAACTCAGATAAGCCACCAATTTTGTCTAGGCCGTATATTCTTTCACAAGTCAAACCAATTGAATATATTGCGATCCAAATAGATCAATTGTGCATGCGGAGCTCACCTGCTAGGGAGTTTATTAGTTTATTCCTCTTATGTAAACTCTAGTATGATCATACCAGGGGGCCACGGTTAACCTTTTTTGTATAACCCTACAGTGAATCATAGGTGGTCTAGTATTACTGGTTTGTAAATATCACAATCCGTAATAGTTTATTAGTCTTTATTAATTGATTCATTTTATCTGTCACCGTCTGACAGTTAGTTGCGTTTGACTTATTACGAACTTCAATATTTCAAAATTATCCGCTAAAGGCGACTTCACAGTGCAACGACCAGTTGTCTGTTACCAGCCGTTGCTCATCGATGACTAATAAACCCTATTTCTAATTTTTATGCGTTTAATTAACCCACCCCAATTAGCCGTGCAAATATAAGTCAATATAAACCCCTGTTACCTCTTTCTAGGAATTTTTCCAAGAGCGAGGTAGCAAGACCGAGCATTTTTCATCAGGAAAATTGGGATTATTTTCTTACGACACGTTCGTTTCTTATGTTATGTTATGTTACTACATGTTTTTAACAAAAGACACACAAAATAGCCTTTTTGAGTCAATAAATCTGCTTTGGAGCCAAAGGTATTTGAGAAAGGCTCATAGTAATTGCTCAATATGATCAGCTTCAAAAAGTTTATTATCACATTTTAAACGGGGACTGTTTACAAATATTAGTTCAAATCGGTTTTGTACGTAATATATACAGGGTGGGTCACGGTCGATGGTACCTTAGACGTTTACGGAGAACGGGACATAGGATCATTCTGAAAATTTGGTTTCTCAAGTAGTTGCTCTTGGTCTATCGATCTAAAATATTTTCATCAATGCAGCGTTGCCGCTTATACCAGAAAGTAGCAGCACCTTTGTTATTTCAAATGGGTCACCCTGTATATTACCGCATTTTTGAACTTGTCATTTCTTTCTGATTATTTCTGCTCCGAACTCCCCTATACCTATCTCTGACGGTTTTTGGGATATTGATTATTTTCCATATTTTTTATCCAAAACATAGCTCGAATTGAATGTTTATTTCTGCGGTATTTGAATTTTTAGGAAGTTGCAATTTTGTGTTCAGTTCATCATGATCATTTACATTGATTCTGTATAGAGAAGTTTGTTCTGCGTTATACAGGGTCGTTCAAAATTCATGATCTTACTGCTAGATACGAAAAGAGTTGAAAGTGCGTTTTTTTAAATGGAACATCCTGTATATTATGAAATATCCTGAAAGATGACTATATTCCCTTCGAATTGATATATCATGTTCATATACCTGAATAGCCAGAATTCCAAGATAATAGCAATTTTCACTTGTAATCTCCCAAGTGCTTGAATTATTGCCGGAAATTTTTCTTTGAAAATTCATGTACGAGATAAATTTACGGCAATTAGTTCAAGCACGAGGGGGATTCGGTAAGAAAATTTCACACCGAGAAATGAAAATCATCCAACAATTCATAAAAAAATAACTAACGATGGTTTCACCTGAACCATTTATACCCACTGAAATATTGATATGTAAAATACTTAACAAAATTTTCATCAATAAATGTTCAACATGTGACATGTGACATGTGACAAGTTGATATTTTGATTTAATGTACAAATGGAGGTCTAGTTTTCATATGAAAGGAGATAATTATGTATTTACTAGATATTTGGAATGTGTCTGAAAATATTTTCTCCACGATTATTGCGGTCTATGAGTCGCTAGGTCGATGGTTCAATCCACGATAGGAACATAACTTTGTTATTTTTTTTGTTCCAAATTCAAACACATGTATTGATGAAATTTTTGTTAAGTATTTTACATATCAATATTTCAGTGGTTACAAATAGTTCAGGTGAAACCATCGTTAGTTATTTTTTATGAATTGTTGGATGATTTTCATTTCTCGGTCTGAAATTTTCTTACCGAATCCCCTCCTGCTTGAATTAATTGCCGTAAATTTATTTCGTACATGAATTTTCAAAGAAAATTCATGTACTCGAAAAATTTCCGGCAATAATTCAAGCACTTGGGAGATTACAAGTGAAAATTGCTATTATCTCGGAATTCTGGCTATTCAGTTATAGGAACATGATATATCAATTCGAAGGGAATTTAGTCATGTTTCAGGAAATTTCATAATATACAATATGTTCCATTTAAAAAAACGCACTTTCAACCCTTTTTGTATCTAGCAGTAAGATCATGAATTTTGAACGACCCTGTTTAACGCAGAACAAACTTCTCTATACTGAATCAATATATGATCTTGAATTTCCTAATAATCCAAATACCGCAAAAATAATCATTCAATTCGAGATATGTTTTGGATTTAAAAATATGGTGAACAACCAATATCTCAAAAACCGTTAGAAATAGGTATAGGGGAGTATTATCCTGAAATAATCAGAAAGGAATGGCAAGTTCAAAAATGCGGTAATATACAGGGTGACCCATTTGAAATAACAAAGATGCTGCTACTTTCTGGTATAAGCGGCAACGCTGCATTGCTGAAAATATTTCAGATCGATAGACCAAAAGCAACTACTTCAGAAACCAAATTTTCAAAATGATCCTATTTCCCGTTCTTTGTAAACGTCTAAGGTACCATCGACCGTGACCCACCCTGTATGTTTGCTAATTATTTTTGAATGGATCTCCCAATTTGAATCATATTTTTCAGTTATACTTCCAAGTAAATTATCCTACACTCGAGTGAGTTTCATTCATTTCATATGTCTGGTTTTTGAACTATAATTTTCATCAAAAAATAAGATTGGATAATATCTTCTATAGAATATCAATTTTAATTTATAGTTCAGAAACCGTACTAAACCGATTTCAACTAATATTTGTAAACAGACCCCGTATAAAATGTGATCGTAACTTTTCGAAGGTGATCATATTGAGCAATTACTATGAGCTTTTCTCAAATACTTTTGGCTCCAAAGCGGATTTATTGACTCAAAAAGGCTATTTTGTGTGTCTATTGTTAAAAACATGTAGTAACATAACATAACATAAGAAACGAACATTTGAAAAAAAATACTGTGTTGTAAAAAAGTCTAAACTTTTAGAGAAAATCTTCTTGTCGTAAGAAAAGAATCCCAATAGGTATTTTCCTAATGAAAAATGCTCGGTGTCACCATAGGGACCGCTGACAAAGATTGGCAAAATGTCCTAAATTGTGGCTATTTTTGACCCACCCTGTATAATAGTGGCTTCTTCTATCGTAACGACCTACTAACTGACATGACATTCGACTTTCTTCAAACCGGCAATGCTACTATTTTGTTACTAATCATCTAAAAAGTAATACTTTTGGCAGAGTGAACCTTGCTATGTTTTGGTAAAACAGAAATTTTTATGATTTTCAAAAATTCGTCTCTCCGAAACTGGACATAGAAACTGATTTAAACTTGCATGTGTAAATTCTAGTGACGTACTACAATATCCCAAAAAATTATCAAAATTGGCTGAAAGCCATTTTCCCATGTATTTCGTTTTGTTTACTAATTCTAGTAATTTTCCTGCACTAAATTAATTTTAATGTTATCCTACTTGTTTTGGATTTGATGACACACATTTCTTGGAGAAAACAATAATTTATAAATTTAATGTGAAGAAAAGAAAAGAAAACATTTTTCAATGTTCTACGAACTTGAATAATGGGCTGTAAGGGACCCTTACCAGCATTCATATTATTTTTAATTCGCAATAGCCACTCGAGCCCTTCGGGCTCTCGTGTCTATTGCCTGGCAACAAGTTTTCGAAAAATCTGTCGAATTATTTTCACTTTTTCAAAGAGTAACATTCTCAATTGAAAATTGAAACAATACATGACTCCTCTGGAAATGGAAAAACCCTACGATAAAATTGAAGTTACTTTTTTGTAATATCTAACAGAAAATCTGAAAGTGAAAATTTGCATTTTCATTCAGATAGTTGATTATTTATTGAATGTCCAGTTTCCATTGGAGATTCTTATCTATGAATGAGATAAGGGAGAATGTTATTCAGAAGTATCACTCACAGAAAATCGCTCATTTCATTGATGCGAGGATTGCATCTCTTTTGCTAGGCCTCCAATACATTTTGGTCGACAAAAATCTATTTCACTCTTCCAAGATCACCAGGGAGGTCGGAAGAATTGGAAAAACATACTCTTCAGAAGCAATTTCACACTGTAATGAGGAATTGTTGGACTATTTCTTGTGCTGTGAAACTTTGAAAATATTTTTCTGACATAAAATCTGTCATGGGTATGGCATGTAGATTTCATCGAAAATATGAACAGGATGTTCATAAAGTCAGTTATGGAATCATCTGCGACTGAAAGTTGGAATTTAGTCGCTGTTTTCCATCGTACAAGATTACCTGTTCTGGAAGGGATTCATGTTTTAAAGAGAAACATTCTCAATTGAAAATTGAATCAATACATGACTCCTCTGGAAATGGAAAAACACTACGATAAAATTGAAGTTACTTTTTTGTAATATCTAACAGAAAACAACTACTTCCCCGGCAAAAGCCACGCTGGACATTGAACTACATCTGATAGATATTGAGAAAGTAGTTGTTTTCTGTTAGATATTACAAAAAATAAACTTCAATTTTATCGTAGGGTTTTTCCATTTCCAGAGGAGTCATGTATTGATTCAATTTTCAATTGAGAATGTTTCTCTTTAAAACATGAATCCCTTCCAAGAGAGGTTTTTGTACGATGGAAAACAGCGACTAAATTCCAACTTTCATTCGCAGATGATTCCACAACTGACTTTATGAACATCCTGTTCATATTTTAAATGAAATCAATATTTTCACTTTATTCTCACTCTCTTGTGGTATCACAACTGATAATATTGGTTGAACTAGTTTTGAATGTAGATTATCACACGAAATATTGGGTCAATATTGGTTGAATAATTTCTGCCAATATCGATAATACAATATTGGTTATATATTGTTTTCTACATCTAGAATAAATATTGCAATCCAAATATTCCAGTCATATCGATTATAGGGGAAAAACTATATTGTATTTCCAAGTTTGTTAGAATATTGGTTAAATATCATTTCCACTTTATTTACAAATTGTAATAACTCATATTGAGTCAATATTGGTTGAATGATATTTACCAATATCGATAAAACAATATTGTCTTCACATCGTTTTTAACATCTGGAATAAATATCGCAATCCCAATATTCCCCTAATATCGTTTCTAGGAATAAAAACTATATTGTATCTCCATGTGTGATTACACATTGGTTGAATATAATTTCGCCATCATTTAACAAATCTTATTAATTAATATTTGCTCCATATTGGTTCAATAATATTTATCGATATCGGTAAAACAATATTGTCTTCATATTGTTTCCTACATCTATATTGAGATGAAATTTGAATATTGGCCGAATATTCAATGAAACATATTGAAATCATATCATGATCAAACCTAGATAAAAATCCGCTAGGTGGCTCTACATATAGAACGTCTTCTAAAACCTACGAAAGTATATTAAATACTTCCCATAACTTGTTTTCAAGTCAGCTCACTCAGTGGTTATGGCGATCAAAAGGCAGACTCTGGTGTCACCTTCATCAACTAAAAGACATTTAATAATTTACTAAGGTATATTGACATCCACCAATATATCCAATATCGATAAATATTGTACCAATATCGATAAATATTTTGAGGCGATTAGTGCTTCAAGAATATTTCACCAAAATATCCAAACATTATTCGACCAATATCGCAAAATGTTCACATTTTACTTCTCGACAAGATAACTTTTGAATATTGTGCCAATATTGTCAGAATATTGTATCAGCGATATTAGTTCAAGAATATTTCGTTAATATTATTCAAGTAATATTGAACCCATATCGCCTAATGTTCACATTTTTTTTCTCGCCAATATTTTCTTTAAAATATTTCGCCAATATGTTCATAATATTGTACCAATATTTTTCCAATGTAGGTGTGCTACTTGGGTTACTGGACGTAAATGGAATGTAAATACTTCCATGAGCTGAACAATAAGAGACAGTGAGATAAAAAATTGATAAAAGTCTCAAATCTCCAAATTTGTGTTCCTGTTCAGTATCGGTCATCAAGGTGGCGGAAGAGAATAGTAACTCTGAACGATAAACAACCTGATTATGGAAAACAAATCAACAGAATTACGAAGACAGTTGGAATTCATTCACGTCCTTCACTTGAAGGTATGTAACTAGTTTACTTTTCACATCAGTGAGTCGAATAATATTTCTTGAATAACAGAACTGAACAATTCAGTGAAACGACCTTTTTACATATGACGTTGTTTTTACTTCTCCTGTAGTGGTATTTATTCCGCTTCTTTCTCAAATTATAGTCGTACTATATGATAAGATTGTTGTTTGTTGTTTGTTGTCGTGGTATTCTATTCTGCACTGATTTTGTGAAGAAAAGAAATAACTAAATTCTCAGAAAATCATCAGGTATTATATTGGTAGAAGATTAGGCATATTTTAACAGGAAGAAACACAAAGTACAAACAAAAATTTTCATAATGAAAGAAGCAGAAACTATTCAGGAATAATTCACAAATTTTAATAAAGTAGATAAACACAGAATCATAGATTTATCAATTTAAATCACTGTCTTCATGCATCTGATAAAAGATAATATTCATTTAATGATGGTGATAGAATTTTTCATATTCATCGAAAGTAATGTAAGCAATATCAAGTCACCTAATGTATTTTTTTTTCGTCATATCCATAAGATCGGAGTGACTGTATTTATTTTGAATGAAAATGTCACGTATACCTTTTTAACTTTACATTCATTTCAGAGTTTTATTATTTGCTATCTCAACTGTACCCCTGTATAAGAACATATATCAAAGATATAATCATGTAGCTGCTGATCTGAACCATAAACGACAATGAATTTTTCAGAAAAAGTAGAGACGAATTCGAACTAAAGACAAATGGAGTCGTGAAAGCAAATTCGTCAAATAAGATCAGATTGGTAAGTATACATTTTAATATCGAATAATTTAATTTTTGATACTAATCGAAAATTTCAATGAAAATTTTTCTTCCTGACTGTACCTGATCTTAAACAGAACGTGAAGTGGTTATTTCAGATATGATCATTTATTAATTTTCTGATCATTATAATTATGGACAACAAATTGGATATTGATTTATTCTAATCACCTTCTAGAATAGTTCACTACTGAACTATCCCCAAGCGAACAGGAAGATATAGCGTGGTTGACACCAGCCTCCAGAGAAAAGCCCAAATCAAGATATAATTTGAAAACTGTCCTGCGTTCGAACATCAACTTAATTAATATAGTGAGTAGCTCTACAAATCCATTTTTAGGCAAAGTCTGAACCTTTTTTTCAGATTAAATAACACCTCCAGAAGATGTTAGGAGTAAGATATAACAACATATAAGAATCTGTACCTGAACAGACCTTTGAAGAAAAATGAGCTGTAAGTCTTGATGTCTACCAATATAAAACAAATCAAATCTATAGAGCGTTTCCCAGTTTTCAAGGAAACAACCAGTAATGAAGTATTGCCACCCTTTTACTGACTGTATTCACAGAGAAAATAAGGAATACTAATATCCACAGGCTATCAGAGCAAGGGACTTATTCTTTTTGTTGAGGTAAATATAAGTGAAGCTCTTATAATTTAGGGTAAACTTAGAATAATAGAAAACATCCATACCTGTCATATGTATGTGAAAAAAGTTTTTTCCTAATTTTTGGACCATATTCTCATCCAAATTTATTCTATTCAATTCCTATGTCTTGGATTTTTATTTTCAGACTTTCCCAGATATACAGCCTACTAGCTAGTCGTGGAAAAAAATACTCTACAGGCGATATTACAGCTGGAAGAACATTAGTAAACAATTCTCTGATCAAATCTAACAGTTGAATAGGTGGGGGTTCCTATTCCAGATTCACTAATAAATTATAGTAAAAAATAATCAGCGGGTAGTAATTCGATTTTATATAGTCGTGGTAAATATAACCACGATGCTCCGTTGATAGAATTTTTATTTTTGCGTTCAAAATTACTTCATTACCTAGCAATAATTTATCATGGTTATATAAACGTTTTTAAAGAGTACATCTCATCACGATCAAAGTTTGTCCATATTCTTAACGTTTTTCGTGGTTAGATTATTGACGATTCTAGTAATTCCTACGATGCTCTTCTCTGCGTAATACATGTGGAACTGTTTTTTAGTTCCTACCAATCTCTTCTACGTAATCCATGTTCATCCCACTCTTGCATAACTTAAGTATGAAAATACATGTATAAGGTTCTCATCCGTTTACGAAACATATGTTCTACACCATATACAGAGATAGAGATTGAAACGATGAATTTAAAGCGTATGTGCAATAGTTTATCATCATCATAAGTTCTACAACATATTTAAAAAAAATACGAATTCACCCCTTGAGGTGCGAATTAGAGCAATGAGCATGTTTTCCGAATTGTTCAAAATATTTCAGAATATTTGTGTCTAACGAATGTGTTTTTGGAAATGCATCAATAAAATCAATCACAAGCCAAACTATTTCAAAGTAATCGTCAGAAAGTGTCAATATCCTGTATATTTCATGTATTTGCAGAGAACTTTTATCATGTTTGATCGAGTTTATCCAGTTATCCATAATTCCAGCATTTAGATGAAAGATAGATATTTATTTGCCATAAAATTGCTACAATGAACACAAGGTTTTGTCACTAATACTGAAAATGTGAAACTTTAAGACAAAATACATGGACCGACTTTAATCTCGGACCCCCGACTTTAATTTCGGACCCCCGACTTTAATTTTGGACCCCCGACTTCAATCTCGGGGGTCCGACTTTAATCTCGGACCCCCGACTTTAATCTCGGGGGAGCGACTTTAATCTCGGACCACCGACTTCATTCTCGGGATTCGACTCAGAGAATAGAGTCGGGGGACCGAGATTAAAGTCGGACCCCCGAGATTAAAAGAGGGGGTTCGAGATTATAGTCGAAGGTCCAAGATTAAAGTCGGGGGTCCAAGATTAAAGTCGGGGGTCTGAGATTAAAGTCGGGGGTCCGAGATTAAAGTCGGGGGTCCGAGAATAAAGTCGGGGGTCCGAGATTAAAGTCGGGGGTCCGAGATAAAAGTCGAGGGTCCGAAATTAAAGTCAGGGGTCCGAGATTAAAGTCGAGGGTCCGATATTAAAGTCGGGGGTCTGAGATTAAAGTCGGACCCCCGAGATTAAAGTCGGGGGTCCGAGATTAAAGTCGGACCCCCGAGATTAAAGTCGGAGGTCCAAGATTGAAGTCGGGGGTCCGAGATTAAAGTCGAGGGTCCGAGATTAAAATCGGACCCCCGAGATTAAAGTCGGGGGTCCAAGATTAAAGTCGGACCCCCGAGATTAAAGTCGGGGGTCCGAGATTAAAGTCGGACCCCCGTGATTAAAGTCGGACCCCCGAGATTAAAGTCGGACCCCCGAGATTAAAGTCGGACCCCCGAGATTAAAGTCGGACCCCCGAGATTAAAGTCGAACCCCCGAGATTAAAGTCGGGAGTACTATTAAAGAACACTCGTATGAAAATGAAAATATTGTCATATCGAAATTACTTGCATCCAATATAATGGTTAAATGACTGGCGTTTCAATATTATATGAAGTTATTATAAAAATCAAGTCAAGCTTGCTTGTTCTCAACATAATGTTTAAATGATTGACATTTCGAGTTTAAATGACGACTTTATAAAAATGAAAAGATACTCATTTCAACATGACTTATTTTTGATTTATCACTTAAATGATTGATATTTCATATACGCTATCTTATAGTGCTTAAAAAAAAGGTATAATTGCAGTTTAGGGTAGTAACCCTAATTTTGACGAAATTTTTTTTTTTGGGTTATTTCGAAGTCCTTGAACACAAATCTGAAGTCAAAAAGCCTTGCTCTCACTTACTTTTTGATTTACGACCAATTAAATGTCACAAAAAGGGTATTTTCAACATCAAATTTTTTCCACAAAAAAGCAACAAATTTGCCTTTGCCTTATATCAGCATAATCTAGACACATTAATTCACGCATTTTTGGAACATTTTGCAGTATTTTCAACTTTGTATTGAAAATATAAGATTTATTAACATAACAATACATTTGATGAAAATCGTTTATTGACAGCAGTGACAGCAAGTAACTGAAAATGACAGTATGACAGATATGGATAACAAACGGTCGTGTTCCGATATTCTGAAATTCACAATACACTTTTCGCGCTACCTCTTATGAAACCCTGTTAAGTCTCGTTCATACCCGAGCACGCTCGCTTCGTTCGCGTATTTCTGGCTATGAATCCTTACCAAGAAATAAGGAATGAACCTTTCTACAAAAAGTAGAGAAAAAATAAAACAGCAGTATAAAAGCGCGCGCTCGCTTCGCTCGCGTATTTCTGGCTATGAATCTTCACCAAGAAATAAGGAATGAACCTTTCTACAAAAAGTAGAGAAAAATAAAATAGTAGTAGAAAAGCGCGCGCTCCCGTATTTCTGGCTATGAATCTTCACCAAGAAATAAGGAATGAACATTTCTACAAAAAGTATGACAGATATGACAGATATGGATAACAAACGGTCGTGTTCCGATATTCTGAAATTCACAAGACACTTTTCGCGCTACCTCTTATGAAACCCTGTTAAGTCTCGTTCATACCCGAGCACGCTCGCTTCGTTCGCGTATTTCTGGCTATGAATCCTCACCAAGAAATAAGGAATGAACCTTTCTACAAAAAGTAGAGAAAAAATAAAACAGCAGTATAAAAGCGCGCGCTCGCTTCGCTCGCGTATTTCTGGCTATGAATCTTCACCAAGAAATAAGGAATGAACCTTTCTACAAAAAGTAGAGAAAAATAAAATAGTAGTAGAAAAGCGCGCGCTCCCGTATTTCTGGCTATGAATCTTCACCAAGAAATAAGGAATGAACATTTCTACAAAAAGTAGAGAAAAATAAAATAGTAGTAGAAAAGCGCGCGCTCGGTTCGCTCGCGTATTTCTGGCTATGAATATTTACCAAGAAATAAGGAATGAACCTTTCTACAAAAAGTAGAGAAAAAATAAAATAGTAGTAGAAAAGCGCGCGCTGGCTTCGCTCACGTATTTCTGGCTATGAATCTTCACCAAGAAATAAGGAATGAACCTTTCTACAAAAAGTAGAGAAAAAATAAAATAGTAGTAGAAAAGCGCGCGCTCGGCCGACATTTTGCAATTCCGCGCAATTCATCAAAGAATAGACGAGGAAAGTGTATCGTATCAAATGTCATCCTTGTCACAAACTGATTCCAAACAAAGAATTTTAGGTGACATTCTTTGTTAATTATTTGCTGCTTTGCTTCTCAAATGGTGTTTGGTTGTTTGGATTTTGTTTACTCAAGCAGATGAAGTTGAAAAACTTCAACGGAAACAATATCGGACAAGCTGATTTTAATTCGAGGAAGGTTTGTTTGGAATCAGTTTTTGACAAGAATGACATTTGTGACGTCATCACTTTCCTCGTTTATACTGCTGTGCTTAGCCCAGAGTGGCGGTAACTGACATTAGTCTATATTATAGGGAAAAGAGTTTTGAATTTTTATTTTTATATTTTAGTACATGTTCAATTTGTACACTCTCTTTTCCACAATATACCTAGTCGAATGTCAGTTACCTATGAAGAACGTTTGTTTCCGCTTACTGTCAGTAAATTTTTAACTTCTAAAGACTTGATCATACTCTCGCGTAATTCGCAATTTTTCTGCGAATAAAATGGTTACCAGTCATGCCCGACCAGTCGTTGATGCAGAAAACAAGGTTCTGCATCCAGTTTATTCGCAGAAAAATTACGAAATTCGCGCGGGTATGAACTTAACAGGGTTTCATGAGAGGTAGTGCAAAGTGTCTAGTGAATTTCAGAATATCGGAACACGACCGTTTGTTATTCATATCTGTCATACTGTCATTTTTAGTTACTTGCTGTCAATAAACGATTTCCATCAAATGTATTATGATAATTTAAATCTTATATTTTCAATACAAAGTTGAAAATACTGCAAAATGTGCCAAAAATGCGTGAATTGATATGTCTAGATTATGTTGATATAAGGCAAAGGCAAATTTGTTGCTTTTTGTGGAAAAAATTTTATGTTGAAAATACCCTTTTTGTGACATTTATTTGGTCGTAAATCAAAAAGTAAGTGAGAGCGAGGCTTTTTGACTTCAGATTTGTGTTCAAGGACCTCGAAATAACTTCCAAAAAAAATTTCGTCAAAATCGGGGTTACTGCCCTAAACTGCAATTTTTCCAAAACTCTTCAATATCACCACATGTGCTGTTCGACATGTTTCAACTTAAAGGAGTTGATGTGGTGTATTGGCGTTAGTCAGAGCTCTAGAGGGAGGTTATTTTCATGCGTATGCTAATCAAAAACGTTTTGGTCAGAAACAAAGTGTTTGGAAGCGAAAATGTTTGCCATTTGATAAGTATCATCAATTCTGAATATCTACGAAAAATAGGTTTAACAGAAGTTGCAACACGGTGAGTGCCAGTGTCACATCTTCAGAATAAGAATTCAACAAGCACGCTTTTAAAAATTACAATCCTATAGATATCGTGAAAAAGCTACTTTTGTTATAGAGATTCGTCATATTTGATTTAATTTCGTTCCTGAAATAGTGACACATTAGTTGTCCATACTTATCAGGATACAGTTCAGCATTGAAACTCATTGAAAAATTTATCAACATTTATTAAGGAAATTAAAATGTAGTGACTGATTTTCAATTTTTTTGGGGGGATTGGAGGACTTAAATTAAAGAAAAGTATATTTGTTTAAAGTCAAGTTTTCGTCAATTCATTTTGATATCTTCAGGGCACTGAAAGTTTCAATTAGGGGATGTTTCTTTTAAATTATTAAAACAATAGAAAAAACAAATAATACTATACTTATCAATTTGCTACTACTACTTTTCCAGAAACAATCACTGAACAATGTTTTGGTAACGTATAAAACTTTAGATTGAATTATTATTAATTAACTCTGATCTACTCTGAAGTTTCATCTGTTACCAGAGCATAGTTCAGTGATTGTTTTTGGAAAAGTATCAGTAGCAAATTGATTTGTATATATTTTTTTCTACCATTTTAATAATTTAAAAAAATCCTTTTTCAGTATCTTACAGTAGCCTGAAGATGACAAAATTAATTAACGAAACGGCTTTAAAGAAATATATTTTTCTACAATTTATGACCTCAAATCCCCCAAAAAAAGAAAAAATCAGTCATAACAAAGGTCGTAAAACTTACATATCAACAATAAAATGAAGTATTTCTTAAATCTGGGAATATTAGAAATACATCAAAACACATACTATTTCTAGTAACCACGGATGGATTCGACAAGAAGGAATAATCTTCGAATTATCCAATAAATTAGTCATCTGAAACAAAAAAAATCGTTACTTAATCCTAAATACTATTTTATTTCATGCTCAAGAATAATTAATAAAAATCAAATGTATTGAATGAAGTATTTCATTACAATACTTTCATGTAAAATTCCAGAGGTTTGAAAACAGATACTTCATAGAAGTTCGTGTTAGTAGTAGGTTCACTATTTTTCATACAATACAAAATGAGTTCCCACATGACCTCTTCGGAAAATGTTCAATGAAAAAGTTGTGGGTAATAAAGTAATCAAAAACGTTTATTTTGAACAATGTTCGACATAACCCCTAATTATTCGTCAGAATGGCGAACACCCGATTTTTCAGTATTTAATATTTTATTTCGAATAAATGATTCAATGAACATGAAAACTTTTGAATGTGGCAACATCTGTGGCAACCCTACCCTATAAGAAATCGACAGATATTAAAAATGTTGATTTCATTCAATTTGCAAATTTTAGGAACTAGAATCTTAGGTTCCCATATGAAAAAATCATCTGACAATAATCATCATGTCATTAGATAAAAGTATTTCTTTATAAATAACTTCACAACCTCTTCATGTTCGCAGAATTTCCTCTCTACTTCAGAAACTATAAAATACATGGAATGTTTCTTTTGAAAAATATTTAATTTGTGTCGTTTCTGTTTGAACCGGAATTAGGTACTACTGAACCCGTTCGTTTCCTGAAAAAGTCATATTTTCATTCAATTCCCGCCATCACTGTAAATTTTCTTCGAACAAATGAATATCATCTAAAATAAAAATGCACCATCCCTGAAGCTCACCCAATACTTACTTGTTTGATTTTAACGTCCCACAAGTAGTAACAACGGATAAAATCTGTTGTTGAAAACACACACACTCAGATAGGCACTTAACTCTAAACTTATAAACAAAGCTTATTCAACCTTTACTTTTGCACTTACACAACAAAACCAAATCCACACGTGAACTGATTGACATTAAGAATTGAAATGAGGAAACACGTGTGTGACGAAGAAGATGCATGATCACAGGTGGTGGAAAAAACCGTTACATTCCCAGAACTAAACGACAACTATTTAGTGGTTACAAAGTATCGTTTAACAGTTAAAATATGAATTATAGTGGCTAAACAGTTTGTTTTTTCAATTCCATCTTTTAACCACAATCATGCCCTTTATTTAATCTAAAACGAGTGTTTTGAAAAAAAGACCCGGTTTACGTTTAAAACCTTCAGTTTTTACATTGATCAGATGACATTTAGTTGCTAAAATAATTTATATAGCAGCTATAAGATTTTTTGAAAAAAAGTTGTATAACTGGATATCTTTCGGTGTGACAACAACGTTGCTGTCGTTCGTTGTTAGCCTGTTGTCGCTGTCAACGCAAAATGTCCAGCCATGGTCCGGTTATAAAACAAATCCTGTGTGAATTCCTGCTGAACTGTTTTGTTGATTAACTTGTGATGTGTCATGTTTTCAGCTACTACTGCTGCATGCCTTGAACTAACAGTGTACCAGTTTGGATACTCGGATACCCAAGAGGATCGTTTTTTTTTGCTGTGATACGTTCCTATTCCATCAGCTTGCAACCCATAATAATGGGTGAGAGACTCTCTAGATATCTGTAAACGTAATCTTAATTCGGTTCGACATTAGTGTCTTAGCTTCACCGGCAATTGCCTTTTCTGGTCTAGAAGGATGTCGACCCACATTTCACAAAATTTTAAAATTTTCTAAATTTTTTTTTGCATTTTTCACAACTGACATTCGTTCGAACATGCGTTATACGGTTAGATTACACCCGGTATGTCTCCCTCAAGAAAGTATAAACATTTACTTAAAATTTGTTATTCACATTCGCCATTGTATCAACATCACGGATTCTACAATATATAAAAAATTTTAAGCCAATTTCCCATTGAAGTCCTTTCAGTGTGTACCAATTGATCGCATTATGTAGTTATGAATTTGTTTAAGTACTAAGAACTTGTCTGTAACGATATAGTTGAATTCGAAGCAGGATCATGTTGGTGTTATTGAACGCCTTTGATATTTCTGTTGAGTCTTTAGATGTGCTTAAAAGGAATTTCAAAATTTTCTGCTAGTGTGACTAGTCACTATGCAGAGGTGCTAAAAATGGATGTTTATTTCATGAAGAAGATGAATACGTTTCATCGTAAGGGGAATTTAGCCAATAACATGTGGTTATCATTTCAAACAAATGAATACAAAATTTTAAAAAATATTGTAATCCAGTAGGAATTATGTTTATTGCACCAATTCAAGGCTGGTCCGACCGATAATTTCTATAGATAAAACTAATCTTTTGATATACTATAAAAGTCAAAGGACAATCCTCTCAGGACGAGTAATCTTTTGTCTGAGAAGACTCCACAATGATTAAGATAAAACTTCTACTTGGTGTCGCTCTACTATTGCTGATCCAACAGAGCTGTATTGCTCAATCTGAAGTTGAGTACTACACCAATCTGGTAACACAAAGTTTGGCCGACGCCGCCAGTTTCGTCCCACCAACTGATGCTACTCAATACAAACCAAAGACTTCTGCTGGACCAATAGGTTATATATTTTATTTTACTATTATTACTTTTTCCATAAATCTATGATGTGTTTCGTTGTTTGTTGTTTGAATGTAGGAGTGGGTATGATATGTACACTAATGTCAATGCAATTCAATTCAGAATATATTTTATTGTCTTAAGTGCGATTATACTAGTTGACAAAGCTTGTTGAACCTCAAATTCTATTAGTTATCAGTATGTGAAGAATAGTATAAACACTCTGAATAAAACATTGAAATTTCACTAAAAAAAATTGTATATATGAAAGTATAATAATTGCTGTCTTGTGCTATTCAGGTTGATTCACGACGAATTGTTCATAGTCCAACCATAAGTACTATGGACCATGGCCATTTCATATCTGGTATTGAAAAATGCCTTGTTGCGATTTTGACGGATATTTGAAAATATGTTAATTATGGCCGATTTCAACAACTAATTCCTAAACTTAGGATATACCTAAATCGAATTTAGGGATGCCCAAGTGCAATTTGCGTTTCACCAAGTACTAAGTAATGCTAAAAAGTGATAGGAAATACCTCACTCTTTCAAGCATTACTTAACGTGTGGTAAAACGCAAATGGCACTTGGTTATTCCGAAATACGATTTAGGCATTTCCTAAGTTTAGGAATCAGTTGGTGAAATCGGCAATTTTATTCTTCGTTAAATATCTCTAAAAGTAAAAAACTCAGACATATGAAATTTGGCACACTGAGAATGCTCTCCGAGCTCAATAAAATGCGTTTTTAAAAAATTTTGATTTCAGGTCTGGAATTTTTTTTTTAGATTATTATTGGTTTTTTAAAAACAACACCCTGTAAGCCAGATCAGTCAATTTCTATTTTTCTGACTTCAAAGCTTAAGGATAGCAACAGTTAAATAAAATTGAACGAGGAAGTTTTTGTTTTCTGTAGAAAAAAATTTATCTTTTAAACTTAGTATAATTTTAATGGATTCACATTCTGCTTATGATTGATGCGGCACTAGATCGATAGCACATCATCATTTCTCAACAAAACTCATGAAGAAAGTTTGTGTTGAGAATCCCCCTGTAAATTTATAGTAGTAATTGTCATTGTCAAAACGAACGTGTTATTGATAAGTTGATGTCAGTTTTTATGAATATAGTTTTCGAAGTATTTCAACTTAATTTGAGCATTTCTTTCGAAGTATTTCTATCCGACCTTCCTCCGTATTAGACGTTTTCGTTCACCAAATGAAACAATTTGGCGACCGTGACAGGACACCTTCTGAATAGACTATGGAGAAGGTACAAAAGATGCTTGAGGCTCAGAGAACAACTTTTAATCGAAATTATGACGAGGTAATGAGACTGCTTGCCGAGAAGAATATTAACACCATCGAAGTCAGAGGAAAAGTTCAATTATTAGACCAAAAAATGGAAGTGATAGCTGATTTGAACAGACAATTTTTAGACCATCTTTTGGATTCAGAAAGCTGTCAGCAGAGCTCTTTATCAACTGAGATTGAAATAGCTGATAATTTCACGAGTAAATACCATGAACTCAAGTTGATTGTTGACAGTCATTTGGTGAATAAATCATCAGATGAAATGAACAGTTTTTCTTCACATTCCAAACGTAAACTGAAATTACCTACCATAGAGTTCACGAAATTTGGAGGTGATATAAAAGAATGGCTATCATTTTGGAGCCAGTTCCAGCGTATCCACGAAGACGAAGACCTTGCCAACGAAGACAAATTCCAATATCTCCTTCAAGAAACAATTCCCAATTCACGAGCCCGTCAGTTAGTTGAGAGTTATCCACCGAGCAAAGAAAATTATCCTAAGGTGATAGAAAGTCTCCGAAGTCGTTTTGGCAGAAAAAATATTCTCATTGAAGTTTATGTTCGAGAGTTGCTGAAGTTGGTATTGAAGGGTATCCCAAACAAAAATGGACTTAGTTTCCTTTACGATAAGTTAGAATCTCAGTTACGCTCCTTGGAAACTCTAGATGTAACATCAGACACTTGTGCAGCGATGTTGTACCCATTGGTGGAATCTTGCCTTCCTGAGGACTTGATCAGGGTATGGCAAAGAAGTAGTAATTATGACGTTGAATCTACTTTGAAATTGCGCTTGGATAATTTGATGTTATTTCTCAAAAAGGAAGTCCAAAATGAAGAACGAATCACTTTGGCCGTCTCTGGTTTCCAAACACAGTCTAAAACGATGAAACAGACTGCTACTTCACCCACTAAAACTGCTCTTCCTACTGCTTCTGGATTAGTAAACAACAAATTGCAGAAGAAATGTTATTTTTGTTTGGGAAATCATTGCAGTGAAGTTTGTTCGGAGGCGAAAAAGTGGACCTAACAGACCGCAAGAAAAAATTAATTGAACGTGGTTGCTGCTACCTATGTCTGAAATATGGCCACATTGCCAGAAGATGTAGAGTGAATTCGGTATGCTCAATCTGTAGTGGAAGACATGTTAGTATTATGTGTACAAAGACTGATGAAACCACTTCTGAAACTGTACCTCCTGCAGAACACTCAAATATTGAAAATACCTTATCTAATAATACTTATGCCGAGGTATTTTTACAGACTATGACAGTTAAGCTCAATGGATTGAAAAAATCACGATTGGCCCGTGTAATCATCGACACTGGCTCCCAAAGGTCATAATCTATTGCTTCTGAAATGTTATACGAATCTATACGACGAGAAGACATTGTACATGCTCTCTTTGGTGGTGCAAATTCTAATGTTTTTAACCATCACTGTTACCGAATCCGATTGAGTAGTATTCACGATGACTATGCATGTAACTTTGAAGCTTTGGACCAACCCGTTATCTGTAATAACGTTACTTCTGTGAAACAAGGACCCTGGATGAATGAACTACGTTTATTGGGGATCGAAATTACAGATATCAAAGATGGTCCTGTGGATATATTGATTGGAGCTGACATTGCTGGCAAGTTATTCACAGGAAAACGTCACGAACTGAAATGTGGTCTTGTTGCAATGCAAACTTTATTGGGATGGACAGTTATGGGCAAAGTTCATGCTAATGAGCAACCCATCAATTCTTCGATGCTGGTTGTAACATCCATGTTGAGTAGAGACCTATGCCCTTCAGATCTCTGTAGTCTTGACGTCCTTGGAATCACCGATTCATCACAACAGAAATCACAGAAAGAAACTGAGGAAGCGGTTATGAAACATTTTACTGAAACTGTTGTGAGAAAGGAAGATGGACGATATGAAGTTTCGATGCCGTGGATAGAGCGTCATCCTCCATTACCTGATAATTTTGCAATGGCACAAAGAAGACTCAATAATTTAATGAAGAAGTTAAACGCCGATGGTCATTACCTTGAATATTTCCAGGTTTTCAAGGAATGGTTGGAGGAAGGAATCATCGAAGAAGTTTCCGCTTTAGATATTGAAAAGAACCAACATTACTTGCCTCATCGTCATGTAGTCAAAGAAAGCAGTGCTACTACGAAAATAAGACCTGTGTTTGATGCATCTGCCAAATCCGACAGATCCCATCCCTCACTGAACCAGTGTCTTGAGAAAGGTATTAATCTCATCGAACTAATACCTTTAATATTAATAAGATTTCGATTTGGCAAAATTGGTTTGATATCTGACATAAAGAAAGCATTTCTCCAAATTAGTTTAACTTCAACAGAGACTTTCTGAGATTTCTTTGGTACGATGAAAATGGACAATTGAAAATTTATCGCCACACTCGAGTCGTTTTTGGGGTTACGTGTAGTCCATTTTTGCTGGGAGCAGTTATAGATTTCCATTTAAGAAATATTTCCGGAACCGATGAGAAGTTGTTGAAGAGTTTCTATGTAGACAACTGCGTCTCCAGTGTTGACAGCGAAGCAGAACTACAGGAGTTCATTGAAAAAGCTACAATGATATTTGCTGATGCTAAGTTCGAGCTTCGAGGGTGGGAGCACACAGTTTTTGAAAATTCTGAATTGGCACCTGTTTTATCACCAGTTTTGGGACTCAACTGGAATAGGAATTTGGATACGTTGGAATTGAACTCTGAATGGTATCGAGATATCAGCACAGAATTGATAAGCAAGAGAGTCATTTTATCAACTGCTCAAAGAATTTTTGATCCCATTGGGTTCTCTTGTCCTGTTTCACTGTGCCCAGAAATACTTCTACAGAAAACGTGGAATTTAAAAATTGGATGGGACATTGAGGTTCCAGACGAGATAAAGAACAATTTTTTGTGTTGGGTGAGAGACATTCCAGCACTTTTGAATCTTAGGATTCCACGCTGGTTACTCACGTCCGCTGATGTTGAGAAGCACTTTACTTTGCACGTATTTGGTGATGCCTGTCAATATTCATATGCCACTGCGATTTTCGTGAGATCTGAATCTAGTATCGGTGTGAATGTACAATTAATTCAAGCAAAATCTCGAGTTTCACCGATTAAACCGATGACTATACCCCGACTAGAGTTATTGGCTGCCACGATTGGAGCAAGATTATCAAAAACAGTTATAGAAAACATTCCATTCAATGTTCCTGTTTTTTGGTGGTCTGACTCAACTACAGTTCTTTCGTGGATCAAAGGAGATGATAACTGGAAACCTTTCATATGGAATCGAGTAAAGGAAATACAGAATCTGACCGATAAAAATGCATGGTTTCACGTTCCAGGGAACGAAAATCCAGCTGACCTTTCTTCTCGTGGCTGTTCTGCAAGTCAGTTGATTGAATCAAGATGGTGGGAGGGTCCAGCATGGCAGAAGAATGGCCTGCCCAGAATTATGCCGTGGAAGAAGACATTGTAAATAGTGAAAGGAAAAAATGTATAACTTCTTCAATGCTATCTTGCAAGAGAAACTTTTCTTGGTTTCATGATCGTTTTTCTGGATTCGAAAAAATGGTCCGAGTATTGAGTTGGGTACGAAGATTCATCTCTAACTCTTGTCGAAATAAAAAATTTGAGGGTCCATTGTCACTGACCGAACTGATTTCTTCGGAAAACCTCATTATAAAGTTCATTCAAGAAGAGGCTTTTATGGGAGTCAATGACCCCAAACTGAAATCGTTATGTCCTTTTACTGAAGATAATGGAATCATTCGACTTTCGACAAAAATTTCCGAAAGAAAAGACTCACGAGATTTCCGTTTTCCAGCAGTTTTGCCAAGTAAGCATCCTGTTGTCGATAAACTTGTATATGAACAACATGTGAAGGCATCTCATGTTGGTGTACAGGGGTTGTTGAGCTTGGTAAGAGAACGGTTTTGGATCCTTAAAGGAAGAAAAACGCTGAGATCAATCGTGTCAAAATGTGTTGTATGTCGACGATATTACGGAAAATCAGCGGAAGCTCAGTCAGTGCCATTACCAAGAGACAGAGTACGGAATGCGTCTGTATTTGAAGTGATAGGTGTTGATCTGGCCGGTCCACTCTACCTTCGATCTACTGAAAAAGTATGGATTTGCCTATTCACTTGTGCTATCTACAGAGCTATACACTTGGAATTATTATCTTCACTTTCCACTGACGTCTATCTTCAATCATTTCGAAGATTTGTAGCTAGGCGAGGAAGACCTTCCATTATATATAGCGACAATGGCACCAACTTTGTCGGCACAGAAAACGCTTTCAGCCATTTGGATTGGGATAAGATAATCACTTTCAGTTCGGCCCAACGAATAGAGTGGAAATTCAATCCTCCAACTGCGGCATGGTGGGGCGGTTGGTGGGAAAGATTGATAAGAATCACCAAAGACATTTTGCGTAAAGTTCTGGGTAAAGCATCTCTGACATACGAAGAACTTTATACAATTGTTTGCGATGCTGAATCAGTGCTAAATTCTCGACCACTGACTTATTTTCATGAGGATAGTAAGGATCTGATTCCTCTTACCCCTGATATGTTTCTTCATGAAATTCGAGAAGTCGGTGTACCCGATATTGATGCAACAGAAGTCACTGATCTTAGGAAACACTTGAGGTATAGGTTGAGACTAAAGAGGATCTGCGAAGAAGATTCAGAACAGAATTTCTGGGACAACTGAAATTGTTTTCGAACAGAAAAAAAGTTATTGATATCAGAGTCGGAGATATTGTGTTAATAGGACTGGACAATGTGAAACGGATGGATTGGCCACTTGCTCTGATACCAGGTCGAGATGGTAAAGTTCGAGTAGTTTGCTTGAAAACATCAACAGGAACGTTATTGAGACCAGTACAACGAATGTATCCTCTAGAAATCAATAGTCGAGATCAAGAAATCGATTTCAGTTCTATACATAACACGAAACTGGATGAAATTGAATCAGAGAAAGGACATAATGAAGGAAACTCTGAAAAACGAAAGAATGAAAATGAAAACGAACCTTTACCTGAACAGGAGATATGGGAGAGTAGTTAAGCCCCCATCGAAGTTGATGATGTAAATTTTGAGTTACTCTACAGAAGTTTCGTAACTCAAGGTTGTTGTTCATAATATGCACTCTCTTTAAACTTCCTTCTATCCTAGTCCTCTACTTTATGGATGACTTCGGCTTCAGTCCATTTTATGTTGTGTTGGGTCGTCCAGACATGATCCGCTATCCCTGACTGTGATGTTTCTCCTCGTTGAGTGTTTCTCTTATGTTCAGCGAGTCTAATGCTAAGTGGTCTCTTAGTTTCTCCAAGATGAGCTTCACCGCATTCACTAGGGATGCGGTAGATGCAGTTTTTGGAGTCAATGTCAGCGTTACGTGGCATCGTCTTTGTGAGATGGCTGCGAATAGAGTTACCTGACTTGAAACATGTCCGTATTTTGTATTTCGACCCAATTCGCCTTATTCTTTCCGATAGACCCCTAACATACGGAACGCACAGGGTGGCTTGTGTCGGCTAGTCTGGTTTCTTGTTCTTATCCCCCTTGCGGGCTAGATGTTTTTTGAGGTACCCAATTCGTCGCAGATTTTTCTTGATATTGTCTAATTCGATGGTAAGACTTTCATCTGTGTTACATAGGTGGTAGGCACGGTTCACAAGCGATCGAACAACCCCTCTCTTTGTAGCACCATGATGGTTCGATTCGAAGTTCAGGTATTGTCCGGTGTGAGTCGGCTTTCTGTATACTGATGTTTGGCACTTATCATTGTTCTTCTGAACTTTTACGTCTAGAAATGGTAAACCTTCTTGGATCTCCTTTTGCATCGTGAAGTTTATGGACTTTCCGATGTTATTCAGATGTTCCAAAAAGACGTCAAGTTCCTCGTCTCCGTGGTTCCAACTAACAAACGTGTCGTCAACATATCTCATCCACATCTGAGGTTTCTTATGGGCTGTCTCTGTAGCAAAAGTTTCAAACCATTCCATATAGATGTTTGCTACCAAGGGCGATAATGGGGATCCCATCGGTAGTCCGTCTTCCTGGGAGAAAAAGCGGTCATTTTCTTGAAAGTAGGTAGCAATTTCTCAGACAGCATTCTAGCAGGTACGTGCACAACTTTTTTAATTTTTCACAGTTCTGAAGTATCCATAATTTGCGCCTCTTTGTCGCTAATTAGTTGAATCATTTATTTCGTTATTTCCTTGGAATGTAATGGTTTTGAATGGATCATTTTTCAATTAAATAAAGTCTCAACATCATTTCAGTGAGGATAAAATTTATTAATTTTCATCAGTTCGGTGAAGGGTACATGGTTTCCTCTGTAGCTACTATGCTTTGAAGAAAAATAGATTTTCATTTTTCCAGAATATTTATATGAAAATATTTCAACAACACGTACGAAAATAAACTTGATAAAATGAATACCCATACGCTGCCGCTACACAGAGCGCTGCCTCTTGCTGGCGATGCCGTCTTGCTAGTTTCACTCCGGTATGTAATCATTATGTTTCCATGATTTTGAATAAAAGTTAATTTCAATGTAAGTACTTTTGACGTTTCACCATTCTGTTTTTATTATTAGTATGAAGGATTCAGAAATAAATATTGTTTATAGTGTTGTTGGTTAGTTTGAGGAAAATGGTATAGAATACGAGGATGACTAGGGAGTGGAGAGAGTTCGTGATGAATGAATATTTTGAATTTGAAGAAAGACAAACATTATGAGAGTTGTTTTTCAACATCCATGTTTATTTATTATTCATCGCATTTTTTTCCTCTGCAACTAATTAGCCAAAAAGGCGCAAATTATGGATACTTCAGAACTGTGAAAAAAATAGAAATTACGGAAGTTGTTCCGCTAACTTCATATCATATTGTCAGCTGAGAATTATAGTGTTCTATGTCCCAGTATTACTGGTTTAGGATAATTGAAGTTGAATATTCGGAACTTTTTCACAACAATGTTTTGAATCGGATAGCTGAAATAACAGGATATAAAAATAGTCCTGAATATTAGCAGTTCTACAAATATAGTACTTTTATTGAAGTGTTGCAATGCTCCTAAGCTATAACTATTAGAAAGAAAAGTGTATTTGGATATAGAACACGTAAAACCTCTTTTGGATTTTTAGTGGGATATTGCACAAGTCAGCATTAAAAGTAAGACTGATTTTCGTGAGATTTTAATTTAATCAGTAATACAAAAGTAAAAGTATTTCCTAACTATTAGCACAAAATAAAAATGTATTTAACTTTTTCAACTAATACATTATTCATTTATTCAACTTTGCCTTGGACTTTGACAAGATTCTAGTAGAAAATCTGGACGAAGAAGTTGATGCTAGTGTCTGATGAGTGCTTGCTGCAGTATGATGAGTAGTCGAAGTTGAAGATGGTTCTGCTGGTACTTTTTGCAAAGATAATTTTGACTGCTTTGACAATGAATTAGCGGACGGTTTTGTTTTGGATAGCATTACGTGATAAAAGTGACGTTCCTCTTCAGACATTTGTGGTAACATTTCAGTAATTGCTTTTTTCTTTTCTTCAGTTATTCCTAAATTAACATCCTTCAAAGTTTCAACTTTATTCCAGTCAAAGACTTCTTCATGTAATCTAGTCCTTGCGCCTTTCCTCAGAATTTTAACTTCAGTCACGTCACCATCAAATGTGATATTTCAAATTTATAAGATTATCTTTTTCGTATACGATATTTTTCACCTTAGAGTTAGGCAAAACAGCATAATTTGATTTAGACGAAGCACTTCCATAATCCATTTAATCAGTTAACTGCATATGCAAAATTCTTAGTTTGTATTTCCATGAATTTGGTATCTTCATCAAGATTCTTATTAATGTCAACGGTGACCAAATTTCCGTGTTCCTGATATATCTTTCAATACAGCTATGGACACTATCGATCTCTTGAAGGTTTCGATGCCCAGGTTCGCTGTATTTATGTTCTAATTCTTGGAGATTTCCTGACTCTCCCGAATTGATAAAATGCTGAAGTGCGTATAACAAAATAGAGTTGCGATTTTGGGGGACGCAGCTGTCTGACCACAAAATAATTTTTGTTAAGGAAGGGTGGTCTACAACCACGGCTTTCAAAATTTTAACTACTGCATTTGCTAAATGATTTCCCGCTCTTCCGCAAATTAACTCATGCCACAAGGCGTTGTAAATTGTCTTATCAATACTAGAATGAGCAGTTAGATTAGAACAATTCAGTTTTTGTTTATAATAGTAATGACCAACATAGGCCTTGGGAAGAGCAAAAGTATTTTGCAAGTCATAGGTTAAGACGCATGTCTTATTATCATGTTTGCCTTTACATCTTGATCTATCTGCTTGCCTTTCAGCATTACCAATTTCTTTTCTTCGGATGTGACCCTCCTGAGAGAGTTTTTGTGCCTCCGTTGGATTCTTAATGTGCCTATACTCTTCGCACTCATCACAAAAATCCTTTTTTGGCTTGAAAAAACTAATATTGTATTCGTAGTTGAAAGTATGTGAATAAATATTGAATCTTACAGGATCGTCCGATGATGAAACATATAGTTGATACATTCTAGTCAGGTTAAGATCCCTGTCAAGATAGGTCTTCTTTGTTCCTGCGCGACAATAATGAGATTCCATTGGTTTAAAACTTTCAATGTGTCGCCTCACCGACTTCTTTCTTTCCTCTAATATTACTTTTTTGGTATGCATACCTTTTGTAGACTTTTTGGGTACGTTAGTTTTCTCATCCTGAACTTTATCAAAAAAGTAGTATATTCTTTGTTTGCTGATATCCAGAGTATTAAGGCAAACGAAAATTACTTCTGATCAACTCACATCATCTTAACTATCAAAATACAATTTACTCACTTTGAAATGATCTTCACAACAATGTAAATGTGATATTGGAGATACTTCGCCTCTTCTCATAACCTTACACCATTGTTTACGTATTTTCGCATCTCTTGAACAGAAAAAAATACTTTATTTGGTGTACTTATGATTGTGTTTTGGCATTCCGGTACTAGACAATACCTATAAAATGTTTTTTTTAGCATTTTCCATTATCGTAATAGCGATTGAAACTGCAAATCCCTAACCTAATTAATAACTGTCAATAGTGTCAATGGCTATTACTATAGAAAAGCTTGTTCATTGAAGACTGCTCTGGTTGATCGAGATCACTTTCACATATGTTCATCTCTCTCTAACACTTGTACTGCATTTGTCTTACTCTTTTATAAAATATCAACTTCAAGCATGTAGAGCAATTAGAGTACGTATCAACGAACGACACTGAAGAAGAACACTGATCGCGCCATGTGACGTCATCCACAGCGCGCGAAAATGGAGGCATTCAAATAGGCCAAATTCAATCGGTATTTTATATTTTATTTTAAAAATTAATTCCAAGACTTTCAACAGTATTTATATTTTTTACTATGTTGTAACGAAGTAGTAATTTGATTAAACAAATAAAGAAAAATTATGCATATTCCCTATTGTTGGTTGTTCATTTTCTACCAGATGTTTGATATCAGGGTCAATGATATTCTATTAAATTATTTCAAACCATAGATCAGTCTCAAACAGCAATTCTGCATTTTACACATACCTGTTAGTGAATAAATCCTATGATTATTCAATTGAATTGGTTTTATAATTCCTAAGAAATTTCTGCTTGGAAAAAAGAGTTATATGCACAAACTACCCTACACTCATACCGAGTGTCCTCTAGGTCAGTGCCGGAATTCAGATCAATTGCAGACATCTTTTTAATAACTCGTCATAGATATTTTCATTCATTTCAATATATTTTTCAGATGATGGAACCTACGATTTCATAATAGTTGGAGCTGGAACAGCAGGATCCGTCATTGCAAACAGACTGGTGACAGCCAATTTCACAGTATTGCTCTTAGAAGCGGGAATTTTCAAAACAGACATCATCACTATTCCGAAATATTATGTTGTTAATAATCTCAGTAAGTTTGGATGGAATTTCCATACGACCAAACAAACTACAGCGTGTTTAGGTGAGTAAGATTGTATTTCAATAATAATTATAGTAATAACTCGATGATAGTTGTTGAAAATAGTGTTTGCTGGCTCGAGACGGAGTTAATATCATTTACGAATAGTATTAAAACGATGAAATAGGTAATTCGGACTGTATTTTCGCAAAGAGAACTGAACAGATAAATAGCTTTTTTATTACAGTTGCTAACAACAACAAAATTCATAGTAACATGATACAAACATGTACAGAGGTCTTTCAAAATTAAAAGTTCCAACAATAGTTCATTATTCACATCCCTTTGTTGTCAATTTGGAGACAAGCCGAACATATCTTTCCCAGGAGTCATTCTTCCAATGAACAGCAAAGATTTGGAACTGACTGCTAAGACAGGTGTTCCCTGAGGCATTCATCCTGCAGTACATGAAATTGTGGTAAGATTGAAATGGAAAACATATTTGTTGAGACAATTTTGATGAACAGATCTATTAGAGTTTGTGCTGAAAATTGACGCAGAGATGTAGTTGCCTTTTGAGAGCAGGGTTGTTACACCTCCTAGGGTAAGTATACAACTCTCCAGTGTCAAGAAGACTTATGACGTCTTTGGCTATGAGTTGGCCTTTCACCCATTCTCTTTTGAGATGAATCTTGGAATATTCGGCGATCCCTAATTTAATTCGTAGTCATCATTTTCATTATTGGCTGAACTTTGGTTAAATGGAAATCTGATATGGAAAAAACAATTCTACATCTCTATTGTGGACCTTCAGCCAATTGTTATGGTGTCATTTTTGTTTTGCGAAAATGCCCTGTTGCCAAGTTGACCTCTTCGGGTTACTGGAAATCTGACATGAAAAAAACAGTTGAGCGTCTCGATTGACCCTCATTCTATTCTATTGGTACTATTTTTGTTTTGCGGAAATGCGCCGTTGCCAAGTTTTGGTTACTTCCCAGTCAACACAGAATGGTCTCAGAGATGGTAGTGGGATTCACATTCATGTTTCAGATCACACCAGTGAATCGCAAAGTGACTTCCATTATTATCGCATAAACGTCTATTCGGTGCCCCGTTGGTCATGTGGAGACATCAAGATGTGATGCAAAATGTGACTGGAAATTAGCCTAATGTGACATTCCATTTATACTTCGGAATCGAATGCACATTGAGACCGCTTCGATGTAACGATGTGAAATTGAAAGGACTGGTACTTATTCAAAAATGCGCTTCACTTTCTGATTCTCCTGTATGTCAAGAATAAAATGAAGCTAACCATGTTTCAATATAAATAGAAATTGTACCTGAATGTTATAATTCTTACTAATGAATTACGGTTCATATGGAATGGAATGCTGGAAAACAAATGCGTGAGTTGATTACGTAGTATATACTTTTCACAACCAAAAAAAAATATCAAACTCTGTCTAAATCATAAAAAAAAACAATATACTGAAATGTAGAAAAATCTAAAGTTCAACTTCAATCATCTGGAAAGCATTTTCTTTGCTGCCAAATCAGTACCCATATCCTGAAAATGCCTAATTCTGTAAATCACTGAATTTACCTTTCTACCTTTCTACTCACTGTTCCAGTCCTTGAAGGGATACACACAGTTCTTGGTAGAAATAATAATTGGGCAATGTTAATAAACACATTTGATTTAAGCATTTAAATAAAAAGAATCAAACAGAACACTACACACTATCAGAAGTACCTATAAAATATTTAAAGGATGGCTTCAACCAACTACAGATTCTACTTGACTCTCGACTCCATAAACAACTCTGGCCATTTTGTGTCGTGCTCAATTTTGTTACCAACCTAATTCCTTCTATAACGACAAAATCCCAATGAAACTAATATTCATGTTGATGTGCTTTGCAATTTTCCTCACATTTTGTGCTCAAAGCGACACTAACGAGAAGAAAATTGTGAACAATTTATAACATTTAGTTACCGTAATAATCATGAAAGCAACATCTCCTAGATGTTTGTGTTAACTGGGTTGTTACTTGGGATTGATGGAAATCTGATATGAAAAAAACAATTGAATTTAGCGATTGTGGGTCCTGAGCCAATTGTAATAGTACCATTTTTGTTTTGCGTAAATGTTCTGTTGCCAAGTTGGCCACATCGGAGTACTGGAAATCTAATATGAGAAAATCAATTGGACGTCTCGATTATAGACCCTCAACCTATTCTAATGATAATATTTTTGTTCTGTGGAAATACGCCGTTGCCAAGTTTTGGTCTCTTTAGATACCTGGAAATCTGATTTGAGAGTAGTTCTGAGTGGATTCCATACTATTCAATTAGATGACTGGGCAATGAAATTTGAACCTTGCAGAAATGCGTCAATGCTGCAGAGTCGTGGGCGCTGGAAATCATTAAAAAAATATTTAAGGAAATTTTGCTCAAAGAATATCATTATAAATATTCATCCTTTATGATCAATTTTTTCAAAACACTTTTGGAAATCTGATTATGCGTGGTCCAGAAAACCATTTTTATTTTATTTAGGACCTCACTTTGAGTTCAAATGATATAAGTTGAAATAAAAATGATGCGAAACAACGGTTGAAATGCTCAAGTTCTGGATTCTCAGTCACAATGTCACAATTTATCATAGTACTTTCACAGCTCACGGACTATAAATGGTCAAGAGTTTGACATCAACTTTATTTCAATGGAAACAAAAGTTGCAGCGTGTCTCTCTCTGCTGGTAGTTTATAAAATGCGAGCGCAGCGAGCATCTGCTGTGATTTCACCTTTTCGTACTAACCAGTGATCAAATTACCAGCAACTTGGATAGCTAGGTTAGTTCGGTTAGGTTAGGTTGTGACCCTTTTCTACGTTTGGAAATTCGGTCCATAGCCGAAAACGTGGGTAGTCAGGAGACAGAGACACGCCGAAGGCATGTCTCTTTTTTCTGGTAACTTACAAAATTACCGGCTACTTGGAGAGCTAGGTTAGTTCGGATAGGTTGTTTCTCTTTTTCACGTTTGTGAATTTGGTCCATGGCCGTGAATGTGAGCAGTCAGAAGAAGGAGACACGCCGAAGGCGTCTCTCTTTCTTTTGGTTGCAGCGCATTTCCTCAAAACAAAAATGGCACCATTAGAATCGGATAAAAATTTATATTGATACTCCCAATTGAAAATTTCTGTGAAGCTTCTCTGAGTGATTTTCGGCATCCATAACTTGGCAACAGCGCATTTCCTCAAAGTCAAAATGTCATAGCAGGGACCACCTGATTGAATAAAATAATGTCCACTTCGACCTACTTTCATATCAGATTTCCAGTAATCCGAAGTGACCAACTTGGCAACAGAGCATTTCCGCAAAACAAAAACGGTACTGTTAGAATCGCCTGATGACACAAAATGGCGACGTTCAATTATTTTTTCCATATCAGATTTCCAGTAATCCCAAGTGACTAAAACTTGGCAACGGCGCATTTCCGCAAAACAAAAATAGTACCATTAGAATAGATTGAGGGTCTATAATCGAGACGTTCAACTGTTTTTTTCATATCAGATTTCCAGTAATCCCAAATGACTAAAACTTGGCAACAGGGCATTTCCGCGAATTTAATTTTGTTTTTCATATCAGATTTCCAATAAACCAAATTTTTACCTAATTATTTTTTCAGGTACCGTCAACCAAACATGTCAGGTACCAAGAGGCAGAGGCCTAGGAGGTTCTTCCCTAGTCAACGGTGTCGTTTATAGCCGAGGCCACAAAACCGACTTCGACAAATGGGGAAAACTTGCCAAAGACTCGGGATGGGGCTACAAAAACGTCTTGAACTACTTCAAAAAATCCGAACACTTCATACAGTCCAACCCTGACTACCCCATCGATCTTGGATACCACGGCACGAAAGGACCATGGCAAATAACTCAACGAGAACCAACTCACGCACTGGGAAAGGTGTTCTGGAAAGCCAATTCTGAGCTGGGATTCAACCTGACTGACTACAACAGCCCCAGTCAAATCGGAGGCTCTGCAATGCAGCTCAATACAAAAAATGGACGCAGGTTTGTTAATAATTGCTAGAGATTCACTCTTTAGACGTCTAAACGTTTTCTGATAGTTCATTTGTGAACATAAAGTCTAACTTATTTATAATATCACAATTATCTAATTTATATACTTAACACTATTTTGATTTCATAGACTGTTTATGCTCACATGACATCTTACTGTATATCCGCGCGGCTAATGGTTATACCGGGTGTCCGCAGAAGGTAGCTCGCGCTTATAACATTTTTGTTTTTGAAGAAAATGGAATTAAATTTGGAGGATCTGTATAAGAGACAAAATTGCACTTTTTGACAGGTGACTCAACTTTGAGTATTTTTCGTTTTCACCAAACGTGACGTAAACTTCTGATTTTTAAATGGGACACCCGGTATATTTTCACTTCTTCAGTCTCTATGTGGAATTATCTATTCAACCATGTATCATTCGTCACTTTTTGTAACAGATTTTTTTGGAATTTGTTTTTCAATCTAGAGGGCTAATGAATACGTTCAAATAACTAATATCAGCCCAAATAATTCGGGAAAAATGTAACTTTACTATTTTCGGTCGAAATGTATGCTATATTTGAAATTTGATTTTTAAATTGGAATTACAATTTTTTTTTCAAATGGCAACATGGTGGCTCGTCGGGTTGGGGAAAAAAAGAAAAAATTGTTTTTCTACGATTGATTTGATACCGGTGTTGGTGATGAAATAAGATTTAATTGCATCGAGTAACATGTGACCAACACATCCGATAAAACAAATCATGATAAAACTACTTGTTGACAGCTCATTTTAGCTTTTGGATAAATGGGGTCGCCAAGGTACTGCACATTCGAATTAAACTTGTCCCCATCGTCAGATGAGGTGACATTTTGTGCCCCCCCCAGTTCAACACACCTAACCTCTGGATTTTGATTATTGGAGATATAAAGGACAGAGTCAATGTAAAACCCATGAGCGATAAAGCCGACTTGGGGGAACAAATCCGAGTTGCTGCATCGGAAATATCAGAGGAGTTTAAGGGTAGCGAAAAAGTTTTTTTTCAGTCGATGCAGGGCCTATATACGCGAAGGAGGTCGACGTTTCGAACGTGTACTATAATGATTGTGAATGATTGTAGTGTTATTGAAAATATTAGTAACCTACAATAAGCAATTGAATAGAAACTGTCGATTGATACTTTGTCAAAAACGTCTCCTTTAGGAGATAAATGGCATTATATCTTTGTTTTACGATTACATATCTGTTGTGTTATACCATTTAGAATTCACCATAAAATAGGCAATTTCTTGATGTAGTGGGCAGCAACAGCCCAGTACATTTTGTTTTCACTACGATGGGCTAAACTTCATGAAAAAAAATTTACTTCCAAAACTTCTGATAAAATCATTTTTCACAGTCCCCCTCTGAAATGTTGGAAGTATTTTCGTGACGAAGAAGTTAGAATGATCATTCAACAATATTTTTAGGAGTAAATGAATCAGAAAAGTGTAAAATTGTACCAACAGCACAAAAAAACTACTGAGTGGGGCAAAAATTCATAATTTTTATAACAATTGAATGTCTCGAAATCGGTGAGACTTTTATACGAGGAATGTTTTCCATTGCAAGTAGGGCACCCTTCGATCCACATTCTCTTTCAGTTTGACGTAGTCTTTACGTGACACCCAACAGACTAACAAACTCGAAGTAAAGATAATATGAGAGTATCACAGAAAATCACCAAGGAAATATTTAATTACAGGGTGATTTCCAAAATGATATCGAATCTCGGATTTTTTCCATACATATCTCTTGAATAGCCCTGTATATCATATGTGAATTATATATATATATATATATATATTTCAAAATGACTTACTATCACCTGCTAACATGCAGTACAAAGTACATGAAATCTTATTAAATATAGGATACAGGGGTGATCAACTTTCTGGCACGCCCTGTAAAAAATATTGGCATATCTTATTATTATAAACCAACCGGAAGCAAATCCAGACAAGTATTGAAATTCCTGAAAGTTGAATTATATTTCAAGTCAACGATCCGTTTTTTTTAATTTTTGAGTATCCCTGTAGCAAATAAAACTTTCTCTCATGAGGGGCTGATATTTAAGTGTCATTAGATCACCATCACAGGGAAAAATTCATGATACATTGAAGTAAGGACCCCGCACTTATTATAGGTAAAATGGTTCTCGGTGAAATTGTATGAATTTTTGGTATATTGTAGTATTCGATATACTAATTGAAAGTGCAAAATCGCAAAGTTCGTTGATGGATAGATTTTGAAATACATGGCGTTCAAGTTAAATCAGTAATTTTTTTTATTTAATTATTTTCTCGGGATTTGAAAGTGTCAACTGCATTTTTTTCGTTTCTATCATCAACGTACCTTCATATTACTCAATATAATTCAGATGGTGCAGATTATATAAACATAGGTCCGGTAATGCTTCGTTTTCAAGATACAGGGTGTCAAAATTTTTAAGAGAAATCGTTTTTGTCGTAAATATCTTGATAACCCTTCAACCGATTTTATTGAAATTTGGCAGTGTTATTGAAGGTCGTAAAGGGCGAATTTAACCCTAACTATATCAAAATTATCATGTCCAGTGGCGTCCCGGAAGGCACTGTAACCAATATTTTTGACAGAAAACATGTGCGCTACTGATTTTTTTGCAATTTTTGTATTTGTTTCACATTGAGCAACTGAAACTACAACTTTTTTATGTCTAGCATTTTTTTTCGTATCTTGCTTTGTATTTGAGAAAAACATAAAAATCACTTCATTGCACGTCCCTGGCACAACACAATAAAAAATTGTTTTTATAGGGTTTTTAATGATTACAGGTGAATCTGTTATGCTTAAAAATTGTTTGTTTCATTTGGCCAGTGCGTGCATAGTGGTAACGCCGGAAATGCCAAAGCAACATCAAACAAGAAACACCCTTTATTAAAACCACACTGAAACAAAAATGGTACCTAGGCAATTTGTTTCTGTAAGAATACATTCAATAATAACTAACACAAAACTTACAATAGTTGCTCAAAATGTCCTCCTTCAACTTCAATGCAAGCATTAACTCGTCTTAACATCGATTCCCGAACACGTTGAAATATTTCCGGCGTATGTCGTATCTGATCACATGAATCCCGTATTCGTTGGATTAATTCTTCTTCAGTGTTGACTGGAGTTTAATAAACGAGGGACTTTAAATGTCCCCAAAGGAAAAAATCCAAGGCATTTAAATCCGGTGACCTGGACGGCCATGACTGTGGACCTGCGCGACCGATCCAGTTTTCTCCATAAGTTTCCAGAAATTGACGTACTACTATGCTGAAGTGAGGTGGAGCCCCATCGTGCATGAACCACATTACTGCCAGTGGGACATTTTCTAGTAGTACAGGTAATACAAATTCCAATAAATGACGATACTCTTGACCATTTAATCTCGGGGGTAAAAAATGAGGTCCAATGAGATAATCGCCAACAATACCAACCCAGACATTCACGGAAAACTGCTGTTGATAATTATTTTCTATAACCGCATGGCGATTTTCTTCTGCCCAGATATGGTTGTTATGAAAGTTCATAATTGAATTGTGGGAAAAACACCCTTCATCGGTAAATAATATACTGGATAAAAATGTCGGAGATGCAACCTGTTGTTGCAAAAGCCACGTAGTATAAACAACTCGCTTGGGAAAATCCGCAGGAAATAACGCTTGAACACGCTGTATGTGGTAAGGATACAGTTGGTACTCTTTCAAAATCTTCCATACAGTAAAGTGGTAAATGTTTAATTGTTGTGCAATTTTGCGTGTGCTTGTATCGGGGCAACGCTCAACTCCATGTAAAACTTCTTCCTCCAGCGCCACTGTTCTTACCGTTGCAGGTCTCCCAATAAGAGCAGCCGACCTTTGAAAGGTGCCTGATTCGCACAGCCTTTCATGTATTCTCACAAATTTTTGCCTATTTGGAACATTTCGATGAGGATATCTTTCTTGATAAATGCGTCTAGCCGCTCTGGAATTGCCTTGGGCCATTGCATAGACAAAATGCATATCGGCCATTTCCGAGTTTGTAAACCGAACCATTTTCAGATATCAGTAACAAATTTTCTATCTCAAAACTCTTGAAAACACTTCAAATAATTGCTATCAAATAATTACGTAAGTATGTACCGTTTCAATTTGTGACAGTTATGAAGTTAAATTTGTTGCTCCTTCCATGGCTCTCTTACTTTAGTTTCAAAACACTGCAGTAATACATAACAACATTATTTGTTTCATCGAAAACAGGTAATATGAGCGAAAAAAATTAAAAGATGACTTCCATGTAATATTAATTGTTTAATCATAAATAAAAATGTCTTTATTGCATGTCCATGGACAACAATTAGCCCATACTTTTTTTTTCATTGCATTAATTTTGATAGAAAATTCTAAGACTAGATTAGAGTATTGATATAAAAAAATATTAGTAAGACCCCAGTTTTTGATGGTTTAGTAGTTGAAATGTTTTATTGTGTTGTCACAGGGATGTGCAATGAAGTGATTTTTATGTTTTTTCTCAAAAACAAAGAAAGATACGAAAAAAATTTTAGAAATAAAAAAGTTGTAATTTCAGTTGCTCACTGTGAAACAAATACAAAAATTGTAAAAAAATCAGTGGCGCACATGTTTTCTGTCAAAAATATTGGTTACAGTGCCTTCCGGGACGCCACTGGACATGATAATTTTGATAAAGTTAGGGTAATAACACTGCCAAATTTCAATAAAATCGGTTTAAGGGTTATTAAGATATTTACGATAAAAACGATTTCTTTTAAAAATTTTGACACCCTGTATTTTGAAAACGAAGCATTACCGGACCTATGTTTATATGAACTTTTCGTCTTAGAATCACTCAAAGAATCACCCCTTTAAGTTTGGCCACGTACTTAAATAACACCCTGTATAGGGTGATAATGAAAATATTCGATGATAAAAATGAGAAAATATCATCGTTTCAGAAATCACCCTGTAATTAACGATTAACCCAGTAAAATTCCTTTATTATTATTTAATATATTCATCATTCCGTCCTCAACACTGTCCCAAAAATTCAGTTTCCAACTATGATTAGTTTCATAATTATTAATTGAGAAACTTATTACCATTTGCATGACGAGTTGAAGGAAGTTTTTCACGCGTATATTCTACTAGTAGCCAAGATATTTCACAAATAGTGAAACGTGAGAATGTGGAGATCAAAATAAATATGAAAGAGGGTGAAGATTAAAGATAACAATCAGATATATGAATTTCAATAGAAATTCATTTCATTAGAAATATATAGACATTTATTATATTTCATCAATACCTATAGGTAATTCAATACGTAAAAATAATGATAATTATCACTGATGGAACTAATTGATTTTTCTTTTTCGTTAACTTTCCGTCAACGACAGTATCAAAATGTACCCGTTAGCCGATATGGTTTTCTTGTTGTATGAGGACCGTAGCGCTGCTATGGGAGAGGTAGATCCGGTTAAGGCTGTTCCTTGTCACCTTCAGTGATAAGTGAAGGCCATACTGTTCACGAGGTGACGTAGGACACCCGAGGGCCATGTTACTATGAACGATGAGAGAATTCCATGGGTAGGCGAAGCCGTATACCTAGGAGTAACCCTGGACAAGAAACTCACGTTTCAGAAGCACGTCTCCCACAGATTGGCTATAGCGAAAGCCGCGAGGCATAAGCTGTATCCACTCATCTGGCGTAGGAGCAACATGGCAGTCGAGTTGAATCTACGCCTCATCAGGACAATCCTTCTGCCAATCATGATGTACGCGTCTACTGCTTGGGGGCAATGCGCGAACAGTTACAGGCAGAGGATGCAGGCCTTCTTCAATGTCTGCCTGAGAATGGCAACAGACGCACCACGATATATTCCAAACAGGTTTATATATCGAGACTTAGACATCCATCCGGACTACATTGACAGACTGATCAGGAATCACGTGGGGACTACTCTAGACAGAGTAGAGACCCACACGAACCCGTTGCTCACGGAGCTCCTCGAGAACAGACGTGAGCAAGACGATAGAGACAGAGACAAATACAGACGACCAGTGAACCAGGGAGACAACGACACCCCTGAAGAAGTTAGACGGAAGCGAAACCTTCGGCGACGCCAACGTCTACTTCAACAGGCTTAAAATTTCGATAATCATGCTTTTATGTTTCAGATTCCAAGAAGAACCGACCAAGTGGTAAACTCAGTAAATTCAATACACAACACTTGGCCCTCAGCCAAGTGTTTTTCAGGCCTTCAGCCAGTTTCAGGGGGGCACCATGCACATTAAGTAAAGTCATTGTAAAATCAAATTGAACTCATGTCAGATATAAGAGAGTTTCAGGCCGAGAATTGGCCGAGCAATCCATATCAAACGATCAGATTTTATTCTGCTGATTGCCAATCATCAGGATGAGGAACCGCTTTAACGAGCGGGGGTGTTGGATAGGGGGGGTGAGATTTCGAGTACGTACGAGTGCTGGGGCGTTCATCCTTCCGGGCCTCAACCTTAGGGGGTGCATGGTGGTGGTGATAAGTGATTTCTAGTACCGGGGCCTCATACACGATTGGGCGAGTCAAACTATCCAAGCAGTAGGAATTTTTTCAGGCTCATGCCTGAGTTGTAAGTTGTAACTGATGTGTCGTATATTCAGTCAGTTCCTACATGGTAGATGGAATTGGATGGACCGTCATTGGTCATCACCCTGCATATAATGTTACATTCATTTTGATCTCCACATTCTCACGTTTCACTATTTCTGAAAGTACGCGTGAACAAGTTCCTTCAACTCGTCATGCAAATGGTAAAGTTTTCTCAATTAATAACTATGATTCTAGTTATAGTAGGAAACTGAATATCTGGGATAGTGTTGAGGAGAGAATGATGAATATATTAAATAATGATGAAGGAATTTCACCGAGTTATTCGTGAATTACAGAATGATTTCTGAAACGTTGATATTTTGTCCTTTTCAACATCAAAAATGTTCATGATCACCCTATATATCCCAACAAAATCATGTTTATGCGGTATCAGCTATCTTCGGAAGATGATAATTCACTTGAAAATACAGGATATGTACAAAAGAACCGGCCATATATTTCACCAATTTTTCAACTCACCCTTTACGAAATGTATGGATTGTGATGGAATAAGAATAGTATATTGCATGCCAAAATAATTTTATCAATATTTCAGTATTACATCGAATTTTCAGACATTACTAAAAAGATTTAATTTTTCACTCTGTACATAATGATATAATCTGCACCATCCAAATGATATTTAGTAATATGAAGGTACGTTGATGATAAGAACGAAAAAAATTGCAGTTGGCACTTTCAAATCCCGATAAAATATTTGAATAAAAATTACTGATTTTTAACCTGATTTAAAAATCTATCCATCAACGAACTTTGTCATTCTACACGATCAATCAGTATATCGAATCTACTATATACTAAAAATTCAGACAATTTCACCGAAATCCATTTTACCTATAAAAAGTGCGGAATACATGGTTTTAAAAAATGGCTATTTTCCAACTTCAACACCTTGTATCTAGTCATAGGATTGAGTTAGGCCCATGGAAACTATTGTTCAGGAAGTCGTCAACTACAATATACTAAAAATTCATGAAATTTCATCGAACTCCATTTCTCCATAAGCAGGCTGCCTAGTCCTTTACAAAAAACTGATCTTTTTGAGGATTTTTGAGAAAATGTCGAAAACTGATCTTTGAGTATTTGTAAAAAATGTCAACTTTGGCAGGTTCAGAGTAGCATATGGCACAAGGAAAGAGGCTGTTTCATTTTTCAAGTACAAACTAACTGCGAAGTCAAATTTTCATCAAATCTATCAATAAAAAAACTTCCATATGTTGCGAATTTTATGTGTGACACTGTACATGAAACAAAAGGACCCAGTACAGAGCTCTGGTGCACTCCATACCTCGTGTCAATAATATCTGAGGTGGTGGATAATTTTGCACGTTGCTTTCAGAAAGATGAGTTCATAAATATCCAGGGTCGTAGGGGAACCCGGGGCGGAACGACACGCCTAACCTAACAAAAAATAAAATAAGTCAACAGAAACTCAAGGAATGTGTGACTCGTTTCATTTGGCATTCTAATAAACATGAAAAATACCGAAAAAAGGATACATAGTGCAGAAATTTATCCATTTGTGAAAAGTTGCATTTTTCACATTCCCTTGGGCGGGGCAGAACGGGATTTCAATATTATATGAATTCAAGAGCCACTTAATATTTGAAAAAAGGTATAAAGAATGAAAATAGATCATATATATCGTTTTATTAGGCCTAATTGACGCATAACTCGCATCTGAAAATCATTTCATCGTCCTCGCTATCAATATCAGCGCAAGAATTATGTGGCCACTTGTGGCATGTTGAACATGATATCCATCCTTCATTGGAAGTTGAATAAAACTCCTGGCAATATAAACATTCTGCATCACTATTATCAGAGTCGGATTCAGAACCAGCTAGCCCTTCAACATTTTTCAGCTCTTTTCTGGCAGCTTTTTCTTCCTCAGCTCTATTCTATTAATCTCCTTGATTCTTTTTTCTTCCATTGCCCTTTTCAATTCATCCAAGTAAGGAAATGACGTCAAAATTGTTGTTTTCCCCCTTTTTTTGAACTTTTTTTTTATTCTGTTGAACTTCAGGTATGAGCAAAATTAATTGAGGAGAAGCAGTTTGAAAGGCAGAACTAATAGTTGTAATTGCAGGCTCTGGAGGAATGTCTGGCATCCATGAACACTGAGGTTGTGTGGATTCAGAAGTTGTTTTCTCCACGATCATCACAGAATTTGCCAATTCTGGAATCAAATTTGATTACAGAATGCTGGAATTCTCTCTCTTGAGATTGAAGAAATATTCTGCAACACCTCTGCAATTTAAATGTATTTACATTCTCTCTCTTGTGATAGAATAATATTCTCACACTGGTAAGCAATAATAACATTAGCCTTGACGCAGTTGATTGTCATCGTAGTGGCAAAATTTGAGTAAGTGTCAAAATTATTGCTGTCACGTTTCCTATCTTTGATCGTGGAGAAAGTATAGTCTGCTACTCGGTTAGAATGAAAATTCGTGATGCTCGTGGTTCCTCACGCTCGCCTTCGGCTCGCGCTCGGAACTTTCTACCCGCATCGAATTTTCATTCTAACCTTGTTACAGAATATACTATTAACTGACTTCGGCGGGGTGTTTCCAACATTCTGATTGGTTCGCTTCTTATTACCTACTTCCTGTGGCGTTGGTAATTTTTCACAGTTATTTGAACTTGAACTCTCAGGCAACCGGATGTCTGTTGGTGCAGATGGAAGAAAATCGTCATCAGTAAAAACACTGATATCTGCAGGCCTCACACCCGATTTTTTGAATCCATTCACTGCTGTTTTCATTGTAGCTGCATTAAGAAATGCAGCTCCAAAGAGCGTTGAAATTTGAAATAAAGTCACCACTTTTCCAGGGTTACATCTCAGCCATTTTCGCACTTCTTCTTCGTAATAAACACTGATGGGTTTCATCAGCGAAACATCTAAGGGCTGAAGACGGTGTGAACAGTGGGGAGGGAAGCAAAGGAGTATCACTCCATTGGCTCTAGCAAGATCAAGTAGCTCAATGTTTTTGGTGTGCGTTGAATGTCCATCGAACAAGAGCAGTACAGGAGCTTCCTGTGTGGCTTTGGAAAAGGTGATGAATTTCTTAAACCAACCAAGAAATGTTTCAGTGGTAACCCATCCTGAATCCTGATTTGCTGTAATACCGGTCTCGTCACTGTTGAATATTCTCTCAGGAGATAATTTATATTTATCAAAACCCTCTTTCAATAGTGCCTGAAATTGTGTTACGGCTATCCGATTGAACCCCATGGCACGAGCTCCTGAAGTTGTCTCAGGTTTCCTCATACTTAGATCTGGATGCATTTTCAAAAAACCATTCATCCAGTCTTGTCCAGCCATTTCAGAATTTCTGTTGAAATTTTGAACTATCTTATTGCGTTCTGCTAACTGGTATGCTAAGCTTCGTAAATCTTTCGTGGACAGTCCAAACAATCTTTTTTCCATATCTTTTACATAACTACTGAGCTCTAATTCCTGTTATTCAGTGAAGATGCACTGGAATTTTCCAGACATTTTATTGACTTGGTGATCCGGAGCTTCCCGCTTTTTTTGAACATATCTAGCTAATGTGGCCTTTGGCACTCCAAACTCAGTTGAAGCTGTCTAAGCTAATTTTATTATTGATAACTGCTGAAATGGCTTGTTCCATAGAATCTACAGACCACTGTTGCATACTCGTTTTTCTTACGTAGTTGCGAACCATCTGCAACAACATAAATATAACAGTAATATTTCCCTTTTGAATGAAGTTCGGAATATACGGGGCGGAATGAGACGTCTCGTTCTGCCCCGTTCGGCTTGTTCCACTCCGCCCCAAAGTCATTGCTTTTGAACTTCAACGTTAATGATATTAACCCACGTTATTTTTGATATCTGTATGACTCCAGAGAAAGCCAAACAACGCATTTCAATCACTACATAATGCTAAATGAGTTACAGATGAAATATGTTTACTTACCTTTGGATAACAAAAGGGCTAGAGTTATAACTTAATTGCAAAACTGACACAATCTCCCGAAAGACACCTCTACATTTTAATACAAGTATGGCTACTACGGCTTATGAACTGCAGGCTCGGTACGTGGCTTCATGCATGTAATCATAGATGGTGACACAGTGCAGCCTGAGAAAAATATTAATCTCATTCTGCCCCGCTGGTCTGTTCCGCCCCGGGTGCCCCTATAGACTTCTAAAAAGAAAAAAACACCATTGGTACTTCATCTTGATTTCCGATATCCGAACTAGTATTTTGGCTCTAAATTACTTATTTATTTATTTATTGAATACATCCAGCAGGTTTGAAAACCCAAAAGAAAATTTGAATAGCTAAGGTAGAACATAAAACTGTATCTGTACCATTAGTTGGGAAATAGGTAATTGTATTGTGCGTTTGAAATGTGATAGGTTATTATAACTTCGACACATTGTTGAGATGGGACAGTGAAAATGATGAAGCGTGTGCGGAATCCCAATGTTGAATAAAAGTCGAGATCTAGATGTCACACGTGGAACATTGAAGTTAAGAAAGGATAGTTAGGTATGAGGCGCCGTTTGGGTAAAAAGTATTTTGTGAATATATATATATATATTATTTTGCTTTCCGATTTATTTATTTTTGATAAAACGCAATATATTTACGTTTCTAGCTTTCCAAATATATAAAAACGTGAATTTCCATATATTTATAAATTCAATCTATTTCATGTTGTCAAGAGATGGCGCTACCTACGCGATTTATTACACTTTCGAGAATATAGCTGCCGAATGATATCGTAGCTGCCAGAAAATATTCTCAGAATACTTTTTCATTAGTTTTGTTGAATAATCATCGGATTATTCAAAGTCCATAGAACTGAAAAAATTAAAGGGTGTATTGAATCGCGTCGGCAGCGCCATCCTTGTCGACATAAAATAGATCGAATTTATAAATATATGGGCATTTACGTTGTATTATATTTGGAACGCTTGAAATTTAAATATATTGTGCTTGGCATAAAATAAATATATCGGAAAGCAAAATAAAAATATTGCTTCAACTAATAAATATATTGACACAAAATTTTACATATTTGCAAAAACACTTTTAACCCATACGGCGCCTCATAGTAAGGTTGATGAATCTATTAAGTTGTTGACAATTTTATACATAAATATCAAGTCACCTTTTTCACGGTGCTTTCTTAAAGAGCACAGACCAAATTCTTCAAGAAGCAAATTTATTGTAGTTGTCCCTCTTGCAGGATAGCGTCCGCGCTTTTTGAGATAGCAGCATTTCAAAAATTTCTATTGAATACTTTCGATATTTGAGATGAACTTCAAGTGATTGGGATTCCACACTGAGCTACAGTATTCTAGCTTACTTCTGACATTTGAATAGTACAGGGTGCGTAAAGTATCTGTTGAGGTGAATTCCTTACAATTCCTTATCAGGAATCCCTATGACCTGGCGGCTCTTGAGATGGTAATATCAATGTGTTTCGAAAACGTTAACTTAGGATCAAATGATACGCCAAGCTCTTTAAATTCGAAAACACGATTCAAGTCCGAGTTGTAGATTTGATAGTTGAATTTAACTGGAATTTATTTCCGACTGAATGACATAATTTTGCATTTATCAATATTTGATCCCAGTTTATTTTTCCACCAACCAACCACAAAGATTTTTTATATCCTCCTGTAGTAAGTTACAGTCTGATAAATTACCCAGCAAACACAGTTACATCACAGATGCATCGCAGCGATGTAACAATGTGACCTGCGATATCGCATTCTATGTCGAATAGACGTCGCTGCGATGTCGCAGGGATGTTATTTTGTCCCACTCAAGATTTATCCATGCGACGTCGCTGCAACAAGTTCTGCGATGTAACAACAATATATTTTTTGAGATGTAACTGTGATGTGTTTTTGCGATGTATACGAGATAATCCCATATTGATATCGCAGGGATGTGAACATCTGATATCACAGCGATGTACTTTTGTCACGCGGGGGTTAGGTAATACAAAGTAATACAAATGAAAAAAAGCTTTGGATGGAAAATATGTATTTAAACATTTATTTACAATAAATATATAATGTACTCAAAATGAAACAACATTGTTCTAATCGAAGCATTTTCCAACAGTAAAAAATAAAAGGTACCTAAAACAATAAAGATTTATCATCCGTCTTTTTAGGACAATAAGAGAAAGAGGAAAATGAATAACGCTTTGCCATAGTTTCAAGTGAAAAGTTATTGGTACTTACTTTTATCCTGGGAGCTATTCCTAGAAAAAGTTATGTTCACAGCTTTGTCACAGGATATTAAACATTTATTATATTACTATGTGATCATTAGTTAATCGGACTTGGTGCAACAAGCCGTTTTTGGTTATGTTCAATGTTTATGATCGAGAAGCAAAATGAACGAATACAGAAACTTACGAATCTCAAGCGCATATGCAATGGCATTCATTGCTGACATCGCAAAAACAGATGTGACGATAACATCATCGCGGCGAGGTGAAATTTGTATATTAGCTTATTTTGTACATCGCAGCGATGCAGCGTATGTAATTTCGTACTGCCTCATTGCGACATCTCAGAGATGTCATGTCACAGATGCATTTGCTTCTGTACATCGCAGCAATGCAACGTTTTTGATATCGCCGTGTTACCTCATTGCGACATCTCAGAGATGTCATGTCACAGATGTGTTTGCTGGGTATCTACTTTCCTGAAAATTTTCATGTCATCAGCATATAATAATTTATGTAAATGTATGCAGTGTGTTATGCCATTAACAAACAGGAGGAATAGAATAGGTCCTAAGTTAGAACCATGAGGTACACCTGAAGTGGCAATAAATGTCCATGATTTGACTCCTTCATTTACGACAAATAAATTTCTATTTGATAGGTAAGATTTTAGAAGGTGTTGAATATCAGGTGAGAAGCCAAAGTATGGTAGCTTTCTTAGCAATTGTTCATGTGAAACCCGGTCGAAAGCCTTACTAAAATCTGTGTAAACAACATCAACTTGACCTCTAGAGTTGAGGGTTTCGAAAACAAACTAAGTGAAAGTACACAGATTAGTGGAGGTAGAGCGGGCTTTAACGAATCCGTGTTGAGAATCTGAGATAAAATGTCTCACGTGTGCGTACAGAAGGTCGCCAAAGATTATCTGAAACAGTTTGGAGAATACTGAAATGAGGACAATAGGCTGGTAATTTGTAATGTCGGTGTGTTTTCCAGCTTTGAATACGAACACACTCGAGAATTTTTCCATAGCGGGGGGAAAGTTTTAGTTTTGATAATTATGTTGAAGATAATGTGAATTGATAAGTAGATCAATATGGTCTTTTACAAATTTGATTGGTATATTGTCGGGTCCACAGATGAATTTATGTATTTGTTGGACGGAAATATAATTTATAATGAAAAAGTTGTGACTGGCGCTTGAGTGTTCTACATCATCAGGGTCGTTATGATCTGCGGTAGTAGAGGGTAGATAAATACTTTCATAGTGTTCCGCAAATGCATTGACAATGGTATTGAGAAATTTTGATTTTCGTAAAGCATTCTACTAGGTATACGCGATTTGTTCATTTTTGAATTAATTTAGTTCCAAAAATTCTGGGGGTGTACTTTCAAATCTTTTTCTGCATTTTTCACGACCAGACGATCCATGTATATTATAACAATTCAGTAACACTAATCACCATTACAGGAATGATTTGGGAACCGCCTACGTACTCCCGATACTGAACAACTCAAACCTGAAACTCTCTTTGGAAAGCTACGTCACCGAAGTGAAACTCGCCAAAAAAATTGCGACCGGAGTCGTTTACACGCGTAACGGAACTATTTTCAGAGCGAAAGCCCGAAAAGAAGTGATCCTTTCCGCCGGCGCCATCAGCACACCCCAGATCCTAATGCTGTCCGGAATTGGCCCTAAAGAGGTACTCAAATCCCATAAAATCAAGGTGAAAAAGGCGTTGCCGGTTGGCAAGACTCTGTACGAACATCCTAGCTTCTACGGTCTATTTTTCTCTACGAACATCACCCAATACAACCAAACTGTTGCAGAGCAGGTGAAGGAATTCCTCAACGGTACTGGTGATCTGACTGCCGCCTTCACGAGTCAAGCTGTAGGCTTCTACAAGAGCTCGCAGGAAAAGGTCGTTGGTTCTCCCGACTTGGAGCTGTTGTGCGATGTCGCCAGCAAGTCGGATCTAGCCATCAAGTTCGCTGGATGGAAGAATAGTACCTACCAAGCGATGTTTGGAAACAACACCAATGCCATCTATCTTACACCTATCTTGTTGCATCCCAAGTCCTACGGGAACATCACCCTGAAGAGCAACGATCCTTACGACTACCCGCTGATTAATTACAACTTGTATTCCGATAGGGATGACTCGGATTTGGCAGCTATGTATGACGGTATCCAGCTGGTTTTCCAGATGGTGAACACAACAGCCTTCCAGAGTATTGGCGCTACCTTCGAGGGTAGTCCTCTGCCTGAATGCTCGAACCATACTTTTCGGTCGAAAGATTATTGGTACTGCGCTCTTAGACAGACAACCCTCACTAGCTTCCACCCGGTTGGTACTTGTCCCATGGGAACCAGCCCCAAGACTGCCGTGGTAAATGCTGATTTGGAAGTGTTCGGGATATCCAAGCTCAGGGTAGCTGATGCTAGTGTTTTCCCTTCACACACAGCGGGACACACAAATGCTCCTACTGTCATGGTTGCTGAAAGAGTGTCTGACATCATAAAGAAAAAATATAGTCGATGATTTAATGGAATATGTTTAATAAAATTGTGAGCATTTATTATTGGCTTTTAGTACTGGCGAAAGCGATGAAATAACTGAATGAATCGTACGTAGATAGACCAGTGCTGATGCAATCTCGAGATGAAAAAAATTATTAACGGCATTGGACCTACTGAGAAGAAAGCAAAATATTGTTCCAATGACGGTAAAAATAAATTGGAGTCGAAAAAATACAGAAGGGTGGAACGGGGTGAACTTTTAGGGGTTGAAAGCAATATTTCGCGGTTTTTCAAAAATAGCAACGAAAGTTGACATCATATCGAAAAAAGTTGAATAGCAAAGTTGTTGACAATGAGAAGGTCTAGAACTTTTGTTCCGAACATCTTATCACATAATCTCAATTTTCTCGGTGAATCGGAAAAAAACGATTTTTCAGTTATTAATTTTTTTTCTCACTAAATATCAATTTTTCCACGAAATTTGGTGGAAATATTGCTTACTGTGTTTTGAGTAAGCTGTAATTTTTCTGTAGCAGAATACAGGTTTTTCCTTTTTTCATTTTATTTTAGTCGGCATGATTCTGGTCAAATATACAAAATAATCATGAAATAATTCAAATCCATGTAGGCAAATGCAAAGTTTGAAGATTTTTCAACATCAACTTCAACATTTTAAAATAAAAATACTCAGTATTCACAATTCCATAGTTTAATTCTTCAAGTTCATAGACATCAAAATTGATACAATTACCGGATACAGAAATATAAACTAGCTCGAAATTCACAGACTTGCACAGAGAAGGTAAGCACTTTTATGCGTGCAGCGACCTGACGAAAAATGCAAGCTCATCCTATTGTTTCTCTATAAATACACCTTTTGGGCAGGTCAAGATTCATTCATCTCTTTCGATTCATTTACGATTAAATATCCAGTCAGTTTGCTGGTCTCGAGTTTATTATTGGCAGTCACTAGAAATGTTCTGCATCTCCCCATCTCTGGCTCTGCTGGTTGCCAGCACAATGTAAGTAATTTTTACATTTTAACGTTTGTTTTTTTATTATTCAGCGCGGTCATTCATTTACCTGATTTTTCTGTAACAGTTTTATTTCTTATGTTGTTTTTTGTCTTAATAAATATTAATTCGATTAGAAAATGAGTTTTTTCATTTATTGGATGAATGTGGGTTGGGTGAAAACAGCTTAAAAATCCTCTCGAAAAGCCGAGCGAGTTCTGAGTTGCGACAATATGTTGCCAGATTGGGGTGGAACGGCAAGACTCCTGTAGCCAGTGGCACGCCAGTGAAAATAGGAGACTCTTGCCATCATTAGGGCCATGCCTGTATGCCAATATTACGGTGCTTTGTAGATGACAGGCCCATAACAAAACTGTGGCAATCGATGATGGACCAGTAAAGTTATTTAATGCAACCTACTCAGCGGGTTGGTATTGGCCAACTATGAATTTTATGTAATGGATGATGTAAGTGAAGTTTTCTTAAATGTACAAAAAATGCCATTTAATTTTCCATTGTACCAAAGTGACCTCAATTGGTAACAAAATAAACTTTGAATTCAAATAAATGTTGCATAATATGTAATGCAATTGTAATTAATGAAATATATACGAAAGCGTAGAAGGGCCACAAGGAATAAAATAAATTAATTCGCCTAATTCCGAATTCGCAACTCGGAATTAGTATAATTCCGACTTCACAATTCGGAATTAGTATAATTTCGACTTCACAACTCGGAATTAGCCTAATTCTGACTTTGCAACTCGGAATTAGTATAATTCTGACTTTGCAACTCAGAATTAGTATAATTCTGACTTCATAACTCGTAATTAGTATAATTCTTACTTTAAAACTCGGAATTAGCTTAATTCTGACTTCACAACTCGGAATTAGTTTAATTCCGACTTCACAACTCGGAATTAGTATAATTCCGACTTCACAACTCGGAATTATGTGAAAATGTAAACTTGAACTTCCCAGCAAGAACTTTGAAGATTTAATACAGTGGGTGGTTGGCCCTAAGATCATTGAAAAAATATACCAATTTTAGATATGCTATTAATGTGGTTGAACGCAAGATTTTTGGAAACTGTAGATTCTACTCGTAGCTTGATGCACCAGTCCACCCGACATAATGCAAAGGACCCCGCAAACTCCTAATGGAATTTGGGTCCCGGTGGATTTTTTTGAATTTTTGGTATGATGTAGTCCATGTAATTCTCAACCAATGTTACCATTGCGCCAACCCAAAAAAATGAACAGTTTTGCTGCTAGGGGGCGTTGAAATCACCCCTTTCGCAGATTAGACTATTTATTTTTGAACCCGGTAACAATATTTTCACTTGTTTCATTGTTGCTAATGTTGCACAATGTTGTGCTGTTTTATAAAAACAATTCTCACCCCCTCCCCTTTTTCCCCAACTCCTATTACGAATCGCAAAAAATATATTTCTCGAGTGCCTTCAAATGTATCGTCGAATGTTTAAATATGCCTAAGTAAGGGAAATAACAATTTTATATGATTATCCCCCCACCCCTCAAATGACATAAAACGAAAAAATTTCGGTGGATTTTTCTGAATTTTTGATATGATGCAGTTCAAGTTATTTTGAATAGAAATAAATCGGGTGACAAACCCCAAAAATGAATAGTTTTGAAGCTAGGGGGCGTCGAAACCATCCATTGCTCAGAATAGATTATTTATTCATTATTATAGACAGAAACAATATCTCTACTTATTTTTGTTTCATTTAATGCCGAACAATTCTGTAATTTTTATAAATTGAAAATCTAAAACCTCCCCTTACCCCCAACCCCTATTTCAAAACACGAAAAAAATTAATTCAGGCACCACCTCAAATTCAAATTTTGGATGTCTAATTTTTATTTATTTTCAAGATATTCGCCCAATTGATTGATATTCAAAAATCATGAACTACGCCCTATTAAGAAGTCAGCGAACTCCACCAATATTTTTCTGAAGGGAAAGAAAGGTGAAACAACTGTACGATATCCTCAATGTGAGCTGATTAAAACATTTATTTTGATGAAGCATTAACAAGTAGTAGGGAATACATTTTTTTCGTGTTTTAAAATAGGGGTAGGGGGTAAGGGGGAGGTTTCAGATTTTCAATTTGTGAAAAATTACACAATTGAATAGCATAATCCAAACTAAAATACGTATAGCTATTATTTCCGCCTATAAAAATGAATAGTCTATTCTGAGCAAGGTATGATTTCAACGCCCCCTAGCAACAAAACTATTCATTTTTGGGGTTTGTCACCCAGTTTATTTCCATTCAACATAACTTGAACAGCATCATATCAAAAATTCAGAAAAATCCACCGAAATTTTTTCGTTTTGTGTCATTTGGCGGGTGGGGGGATAATCATAAAAAATTGCTGTTTCCCTTATTTAGGCATATTTAAACATTCGATGATACATTTGAAGGCACTCGAGAAATATATTTTTTGCGTTTCGTAATAGGAGTTGGGGGGAAAAGGGGAGGGGGTAAGATTTTTTTTTATAAAACAGCACAATATTGTGCAACATTAGCAACAATGAAACAAGTGAAAATATTGTTACCGGGTTCAAAAATAAATAGTCTAATCTGCGAAAGGGGTGATTTCAACGCACCCTAGCAGCAAAACTGTTCATTTTTTTGGGTTGGCGCAATGGTAACATTGGTTGAGAATTACATGGACTACATCATACCAAAAATTCAAAAAAATCCACCGGGACCCAAATTCCATAAGGAGTTTGCGGGGTCCTTTATTTTCTAACATCATCCACAACACCTAGGAGTCCACAAGGACATACTGGAGGAGTTTCTGTTTTTTCTTTGTTTTTCAATTAGGTACACACAGCACCGACAATGTTGCCAGCAAAGACAACAAAACAAAAACCCTTTGATGTTTAACGCCTTCCAACAGGACTGCGAAAAATTGCTGCAACACAACACGTTTTGTTGATGAAAAGTTTCAGATTTGTTGTTGAATTTTTCAAGAAAATGTTTTTTGTTTCTGTTTTGTTGGTTTGATGTGGATACAACATAAAAGATGAAAACGTGTTTTCCCTTTTTTTTAATGGATGGATTGAATTTGTTAAATTGTTGAAAAACATTGAGTTTATGTTTTTTTCTGTGTTCTTGATTTTATGTGGACACGGCGAGTTGAAAACGTGTATTTTTCCTTTCTTTCTATTGGAAATGGGAACTCAAAAAGTTGCTGCAACCAAAACATTGATTTGATGTTTTGTTTCTGTATTGTTGGTTAATGAAATAAAAATCTGTAGATTGACAAAATGAAACAATGTAATGATCAATAATAAAAGTTTCGCTGAATTGAAAAGTTGCTAAACATAAAACCAGCACCTTTCTTACGATTTTCTCTCAATGAAGTGTGCTCATTTTTTCATTAAAAATACTTAACAATACTCTCCCGCACGCTACTGCCGATGACCAAACGACGCCCAGCGGAGTTCGGCAAGAAGTGGCGTGCGGGAAAGATATTTTCTACTAATATCAAGTAATAACTGTATACACAAATACATATAAACTGATGACGAGTTTGATCGTTAGGGATCAATGTTCACACTTTTACTATAATTCCAATGGAATCGCAATGATTACACTAATTCCGAGTTTAAAGTCGGAATTAGGCTAATTCCGAGTTGTGAAGTCGGAATTATACTAATTCCGAGTTGTAAAGTCGGAATTAGGCTAATTCTGAGTTGTGAAGTCGGAATTATATCAATTCCGAGTTGTAAAGTCGGAATTATACTAATTCCGAGTTGTAAAGTCGGAATTATACTAATTCCGAATTGTAAAGTCGGAATTAGGCTAATTCCGAATTGTGAAGTCAGAATTATATATTCTTTATTTTATGTGGCCCTTCTACGCTTTCGTAAATAGATGCATAAAACAAAACATAAAAACAATTCTTTGGTTTGGAAATGAGAAAAAAATCTCACACACATTTTTCAAAGATTTTTTATAGCCATCTTCCACTTCCTCCGCTGCATTTGCTCTTCTTTTATTTCTCCCCTCCTTATTGTCGGTTAGGTGCGGTTCTCAACCAAACTTCAATCACACAAAAAACTTCGGCTTCTGGACATTCCTCTTCAGTGGGTTTTTTTCGAAGAAAAACTGAAAAGGAATAAACTGGTCAAGTGAAATTAAACCTGGAATAATCACTATGGATTTCCAGTAAGGTTCGAGTGTAGTTCCTGAGAAAAAGGAGGGGAGGGGGCAAATTTTCATCAGTACATTCATGAAATAATGAACAGAAAAGTTTTGGGATCCCTTACAAATAATACTCCACACGACCAACTCAATAATTTTTTCGGTGACAGAAGTAGATATGGGATGGGCTCGGTGGCAGAAAAGTAGATGGGATGGGCTTGAGGAAAGAAGTTGGTGGGGTGGGCTTGGGGGAAGGAGCTGATGATACATAACTCTGATTGTGCCCTAGAAATAGATGTGAGCGAGTTTGAACCCCGACTTCTGTACATACTGTGTTGTCACCGTTTCATCAATTTCACTCAATTTACTTCATTTTTCGAGATTTTTCTTTATAATCGTATACTTAACTTTTGAAATAATTCTTGAACATTTAACAGGTAAAAAATGTTAAATATACTTTTGGTTCTTTGTATATACCTCCCAAAAGTGCACTGGAAGTATATGAATCGGCAATAGACTTTTTACAAAACAATCTAGTTAATATAGAGACTACTTACTTTTTTGGAGACTTCAATATACCTGAAATTACTGGAATCAATTATAAATATAATATATCGAATAGTAAACTTGATACCATTCACGACTTTTTAGATTCTAACAATTTTAGGCTACTCAATAACATTAAAAATTCACAAGGCAAAACCTTAGATTTGATAATGAGTTCGGAAAACAACTATGAAAACTGTAAAGTACTTAAAATGGAACTGCCAATCTTAAAAGAGGATATTTATCATCCCGCATTACACAATTTAATTAAAATCGGAGGTCATGTAATAGGGCAAAGTAACTGTTCACAAGAACAAAAACATAATTTCAAGCGGGCTGATTTTCTGAAACTGAGCGAACGAATCAGAGATACTAATTGGGATAACGTATTAAGCGAGACATCGGATGTAAACAAGGCATTACAAAATTTTTATTCATTGTTGGCGAAAACTATTGAGGAGTGTGTTCCCAAATATGTTCAGAATAAAAACATAAAAAAGTTTCCCAACTGGTTTACGAAAGAGATTAAAGATTTCATTAAAAAATAAATATAGGAGATTGAGTAAAGTTACCGATCATTTCAAGGAAAAATACTTGAAACTGAGAAAGCAGTTGAGAAGCTTGATTACAGCAGAAGAGAAAATATATATTAACAGAGTTGAACAAAACTTGAAAAATAATATTAACGAATTTTGGAATTATACAAATAAAAAGAAAGAAAATAACCTAAATCTAGGAAGATATATACTTGAGGGAGAAAGCATTTCCTCTAGTGAAACAGCAGAAGCTTTTGCAAACTTTTTTTCTTCTGTTTATGCTCCGACTAAAGCTACATATAATATTAATTTCATTATGGACAATGTTGCGTGTACCAGTACTTTCATACTCAATGAAATAATAGAGGACGACTACAATAGGGCGGCGAAAAAACTAAAACCTAAAAAAGCTGCAGGTGTAGATGGCATTCCCCCTTACATATTGAAGGCCTGTAATGATTGGTTGAAGAAACTTTTAAGACATATTTTCAATCTCATTATATCAACTAAAGTTTTTCCTTTAATATGGAAAACAGCTATAATTACTCCAATACCTAAAGCAGGAAATAGATTGGACATTGAAAATCATCGTGGAATATCTATTATGTGTGCACCATCCAAATTGTTTGAGCAAATAATTTATTCTAAATTATATGCCCATACTGAAAACTACATAGTGCCTCAACAACATGGCTTCCTGAAAAGTAAATCAACCAATACCAATTTATTCATCTTTACCAATTATGCATACGAAACTCTGAAAAGTAGGTCACAATTAGATACTATTTTTCTTCCGCAAGGCATTTGATCAAAATTGAACAATTTTGGGTTGGCAGATAACTTCCTCCAGTTGATGAAAGATTATTTAAAAGATAGGTCATTAATTGTGAAGCATAATGGAAATACTTCTAGAAAATTTTCAGTTAACTCAGGTGTACCCCAGGGTTCTAACTTGGGGCCCCTTTTATTCATTATGTTCATTAATGACTTGCCATCTATAGTGAAAAATTCAGATTGTCTGCTCTTCGCGTATGACCTAAAAATATTTAAAATTATTAAAAACGTAAGAGATTGTGTGAAATTACAAATGGATACTGATCATGTTCATAAATGGAGCTGTGATAACAAATTATATTTTAACAACAAAAAATGCTGCACCATGTCAATTACTCGCGCAAAACAACCAATTGAATTTGAATATGAAATGAATGGAGAAGTTCTTGGGAGATGCCATGAGGTTAGAGACGTGGGGGTCACATATAGCGACACGTTATCATTCTCAAATCATATCCAAGGTATTGTGTGTTCTGCAAACCGTTTACTGGGATTTTTAATAAGACAAACTAGGGATTTTGATAACATAGAATCAATAAAACTCCTCTACTATACACTAGTCAGACCTAAATTGGAGTATGCATCGATAATTTGGTATGGAGAGAGTCAAATTTTACTGCAGAAAATTGAGAAAATTCAAAACAAATTTCTCAGATACCTGTACTTTAAGAAATTTCATAGAAGAGCTGACTATAATACAATAAGAACAACATACTTGAGAAATGAGTTCAAAGTGTTATCGTTAGGAAATAGACATATCATGTCCATGTTGCTCTTTTTATTCAAAATCATCAACTATAAAATTAAGTCTCCAGAAATACTAGCCATGATCAGGTTCAATGTCCCGCCTCGTAGAACCCGCACATCTGCTATGTTCAATATCCCTATGCTATCTACCACAACCAAATCTCCAATTGTAACTATGTTTCGACTAGCCAATAATTTCAATGTACTCATCGACCTAGATTTGACCCTCTCAATAAATAATTTCAGACGTATTATACTACAACATATTCTAGACATATGTGTCTGATAGATTCTGCGAATCGTTCAATTTTTACATTGATATGTAACTACAATAACTATATAGTGTGATTTACAGTGCTTGATAATATGTAATATAATATTATTTATCCATGTAATGAGACCTCTAAGGTCTGTTTGGATATAAAATAAAAAATAAATAAATAACTTTTGGATCAAAATTTTGGCTGTATGCGGTGAATATAACTTCAAAAACATAACCGAGGCGAGAACCAATTCTAGATACAAATATTGACTCACCTTATTTCATCGAGGGAATTCGGCATTCCTTTCATGAAAATATTAACTCAAACTGAATATTCACACTGTACCAAAAACCAAACGTCAAAATTATCAATGCATTAATATACATAGACTTACAAAATGGACTATCATGAACTTATGACTTCTCTCTCTCTCTACTTTGTTTTGGCTCTTGCTTCCTCTGAGGTGCATTGAGCCAGTTCACTTCCAGGGGCTACAACTTAGTCTGATATGTCATTATGTTGCAGCCCAAATTTATATATTCCATTATTCCTTTTCTTATTCAATTCTTTCGTTTCGTTTTTGTTATGTCCTCAGCTTGTTGTTCCTCTCTCAGTTTCTTGGCTTTCGACTTCAACTTCTTTGTGCTGAAAGGTAGTTAGTACCAAAACAGATAGCACAAACAATAGGTTATTTTGGAAATATGAAGATGATAATAGTAGGATGATATGATGGGACATAGATAATCAGATCATTTTGTCTCTAAAAAAAAAAAAATATTTTCGTCTCATATTTTTATATTATTATAATCTACAAATTTTATTAAGGCGTTCATAACGGGTATGGTAAAGTATCGAAGAACGGTAACGATGTCAAAGGGGGGAGGAACTCCTTTGGTAATAAGTTCATGGTAAAGGTCTTTGTTAGGAATGGCATTGATAGGGCATTCAAAGAATATATGGTTTAAAGTTTCTATACGTCCACATTCACAATTCGGACTGTCTGCAATTTTGAGTCTATATAAATGTTCTTTGGTAGAACAATGTCCGGTTTTCATCCTTATAATCATGGTAATGTGGCGCCTATCCATATAAGGATACTTCAGGTACCAGACTTCTCTAGGTAATTCACAATGTATTTTGGAATACTGTCTACCTTTGAATGTAATATCTCGTTTCCATTGATCCCTGACTTCATTCATTAATTTATGTTTAAGACAAGTGAGGATAGAATGTTTATCGATTTTAATGTTCAAAGGAACATTAAGAGATGTGCCAACCTTTGCAAACAAATCTGCCGTTTCATTGCCACTAATATTAGAATGCCCTGGTATCCAGCTAAAGTCAAACCCAATGTTATTCAGTGATGATAAATATGCTATTTTTTTATATTAATACTTATATGGTCAGTTCCGGCATCGTAATGATTTCCTGAAATTTTACACAATGCGCTCTTTGAATCAGTTAATATCAGATTGTAACTTATGACTTATGAAGTAATTAAACGACAGTGAATTACAATAGGGACGCGCTCTGCTATTGGTCACTGAAATGGCGGAAAATTCAAATAACACAACAGTCATGTAAACAGAGTTGAAAATGTGTGAATTATCAGCTAACCTAATCACCTGACTGACATTACGAGAACAGAATACCATACGAAATTCAGAGAGTGGCAACCCGCAAGCATTTTATCTAAACGAATCTCAGAGCGTGTCCCCTTTGGATTGTATTGTATAATCCTATTTATTTTATGTGAAATATATGGTGTGTTGAATGTCAAACATCGTCGGCGTTGACACTCACTTCAGTCGTAAGTCATATAGGACATTAAACATTAAACATTATTTGTACAATTTTATTATAATAAAATATTAATAATTTCATGTTTCCCAAGTGGACGTCAGTTTGTAACTCATATAAGTTTTGCTCGTTTGATATGTTGTATAGTCCAATCCTGCATATTTATATGTTTGTCAAATCTCACTATCACAGATGTCATGGTGTATCTTACCTTTAGTGTTTTTGTTGTATGTCATTTGTCATTCGGTATGACAGTTGTTATAATGTCGAATTTCGATGTATATTTGTGAAAGAAAAATTAAAAGATAAAAGTAGAGTTCTGAACTGATTTTAACTAGCATTTTCAAAAGTACAACATGATATAGCAAACCAAATAAGTTTAAGAAAATGTACGATTCATGACATATACTTAGCTAGTTGACGTAAATTATAATGGAAGGGTGGTGGTGGGCCAATACTGGCTGAATGCCCTACAGATTCCGTGCTCTGGTAATCAGCCTGTACTAGAATGCCACTGGCAAAAGTAATTCCTTTTATCTAGTTCTGGGCCAATGTTTGTTGGGATGTCTTTCAATTCATACAGGGTGAGTCACGGTCGATGGTACGGAGAACGGGACATAGGATCATCCTAAAAATTTGGTCAGTCAAGTAATTGCTCTTGATCTATTGATCTCAAATATTTTCAGCAATGCAGCGTTGCCGCTTATACCAGAAAGTAACAGCATCTTTGTTATTCCATATGGGACACCCTGTATATTACCACATTTTTGTATACCTATACCTATCTCCAACGGTTTTTGGGATATTGATTATTTTCAATATTTTCTATCCAAATTGAAATTGAATATTTATCTCTGCGGTATCTGGATTCTTAGGAAGCTGCGATTCTGTGTTTAGTTCATCAAGGTGAGGTAAGCTTGATTTTTTCGCAGATGAGAAGACATCTAGTTTTCGAGTTATCTACATTTTTCGAAAATATAACCCTTATTTTCCACGAACAATTGTCTTCATATTTTTTGTATTTCGAAAGTCTTTAAGTGACCATTTCAATTGTTGAAATGTCTTCCATGAATTGGTCTATGTAACTTGGTGGTTTATTGATAGTTAAACCACCTAAAATTGAGAAAAAAGTCTCTCTGAATCATGTTTTTTTCAATAATTTCAATTAATTTCGACTTTCTTTCTTATTTTTATAACAAAAAGTAGTTCATATATCAAAACATTCGTAATAATATATCGGAATACAATATAAGTACCCAACGAAATCAATTTGATAATATAATTTTCATTCTTTCCTACAACTATTGAAAATCATTGAAGATATTGTGAAAATCATGATTCAGAGAGACTTGTAGTCGGTTTTCCTCAATTTTAAGCGGTTCAACGATGTATAAACCACCAAATCACCATTTGAAAGTAGACATTTCTACAATTAAATTGATCACTTCGAAATACGAAAAATAACCAGAACAATTGTTCGTGGAATATAAGGGTATTTTTTTCGAAAAATATACTTTACTCAAAAACTAGTAGTCTTCTGAATTGCGAAAAAATCATGCATATTCAACACCAAAAAAGACATTTTTCTACAAATTTTCATCTGAAGAATCGGTGTTTAAAAAAATAAATAAATTTGTTTTTACGAAACTCCCAGGTTTTCGGAGAAAACCCCTCAAAAGCAGAGCTTGTGCGAGCAAGGGAGATCCGGGACCTACAGTTTGAATAAAAGTGGAATCCGAACCACTTCAGCTCAGTGACACACGACCGGGGATCGAACCCCTGGGTGCAAGCCAAACGCTCTAACACCTCGACCACTTCGCTGTCTGGCCAGTAACTTTATACATCACAGCATGCGTTAAATTTGGTAGTTCTGATCTTTTGCAGACTTGTTTATGATGTTGGCCAATTGAATAATCCAAGTTTGTGATCTCGAGTGCCAAACGCAACTCTGTCAAAATCGGAAAAACTGCGAAAAAATTGTTTATTTTTTTTATTTTGGCGATTATAACCCTAAAGAAAAAGAAAAAACATTTTTGATACGTTATTAAAGAACTGTCTCCGTAGGCCAAATAGTTTCCGAGATTAAGAATTTCAAATTTTATAATTTTTTTCGAATTGCGCAACTTTTTGCAATTCTGTCGTTCTGAATGAAATTTGACCTTGATTATACTATCGAAGTCCTGTACTTTTATGATGGGATATTTAAAAAGAAAATAAGAAGTAAGAACGATGATGTTCAAGCTGAGCTACGAATAATGAAGTAAAAAAGATGAGACAACCAAAGTTAACAAGTTTATTTGTTAGGAAAATGAGTTGTATTGAAAATCCAAATAATTAATTCAGTCTTCTTGGAAGGTCCCGGTTGAGGTTCATCCGTATCTGGATCGACGTATTGGGATAGTTGAGATGTATAAACACAAAACTGGCCATGTCCATATTCTGTGAAAAATGCGATAAAAGTACGTCCTATGGCAAAAGGGACATTTGAACATTTCAGTTAGGCCGATCGACACAAAACCAGCCAGAACTCGTTCAATTTCATGTCGAAAAATTCGAATTAGTCACAAAAGTTGCCATATTCGGGTACGTAATGTTACGGTTCAAAATCAAATTTTACAATCGGTTTGCAGATGAGACTATTCTCTCACCTTATGTTGTGTAAGATCCTGAAACCTTGCTATCGATTCTACATTTTATTTTGATGAACATTCGCCTATAGTATGGTATAAATTTGACCACTGAATCTCTTTCTGTTTATTGTTATTGGTGTTTGATATTTTCTACATTTGAAGAATTTGTTTTTTCTACATCTATAGACGCATTATACATTCTCTTAATTAACCCAAGTTTTAAACTTGCTATACCACTAAGCAGAACCTGGTTTGCCCTCTGAGCAACCACAAAGTCTTCATATATTTCTTTGTCTTTATATTTGCATAACAGATTAACTACACCTATAGGTTTGACTTCGGTTCCATCGAAACCTTGTAAAATACAACTTGTTTGTCTGACCTTAAACTGATTGTTAATTTTTTTAAACACATCTTTAGGTATGACACTAACATCAGCACCAGTATCTATTTTCATTTTCATACTATGACCCTCTAATAATATATTTTCAAAAAAATATCTCCTATCAATCTCGTTTACAGATTTTGAACAATTGTATATTTCTTTAAACTTTACTTTGTCGATGAAAACGGTATCATCGTCCTGATCAACAGATTTCACATTTTTGACTCTACAAGCTATTGAAAAATGATTCAACAAACCACTCTTGTTACATTTTTTCCCAAATGCAGGACATTCCCTTGGGCCATGGGTATTTTGACACCTTCTACAGTTAAATTTCTTACCGTTATGGCCCTGACTATAATCATTTAGTTTTCCTTTATTTTTATTTACAAATTTGTCCTTACTAGTTGGCTGTCTTCTCACCCTGAATACTTCATTGTCTTCTTTGTCGACCCTTCCAAATTGTATATTCTGATGTTTGCTCTGTTCGCTTGTGCGGCAGCATTTGATAGCTTTATCCAGAGTTAGTTGATCAATCCTCAGTAGGGTGGTGGAATCCCTTATTTCCATTATAATTTTGTCCCGTAGCGCCTTCTCCTCTGCTGTCTCAACAGGATCAGTTGAGTTATAATTACAAGATTTGACCAACAATCTGCATTCTGTTAAGAAGTGTTCAAAACTTTCCCCTTCTTTTTGGGTACGTCTAAAGAAATTGTACCTCTCAAAACATTCATTGATCCTTGGATTCACGTACTCCTCAATTTTGTTTATTGTGGACTCATACTTGTCTTGTTGATCATTTGGAATTTCAAAGGTTGCCATAATTTTTGCCGACTCTGCACCAATCAAATTTCTTAGTATGGATAATTTTACCTTGTCAGCTGCTTCATGCTGGCCAGTAGCTACCAAATAGTCCTCGAATCATGTCTTCCAAAATTTCCACTCGTTACATGCATTTTTCCTTTGTAAATTAAAATCAGGAGGTAATTTCACAGGTCCAGCCATCGCCATATTATATCAAATTAGTTTGGGTCCAAAAATTTTGCAAATTTACCAAACTCGCGGCATGCACTTTTTAGGTTATAATTTTTGTCTTCCGACTAACCTTCTTATTTCTGCCCAATTTTATGTTTTTCACGACTGCGCCATGTTTGATATTTAGATAATGAGGCAGGAAATAATCATGTCACCAGATGACTGGAATATTAGTGGATTTTATTTAACGCCATTATACATGGTATGTAAAAAAAAGATGAACCTGTAGTACATAACATGTATAATGGCATTAAATAAAATCCACTAATATTCCAGTCATCTGGGGACATGATTATTTCCTCCCTCATTATCTAAATATCAAACAATTGGTACTTTCGATTGTTTATGTGTTCTGAACATTTTCATTTTAATCATTTCATCATATTGGTTTTCATCACATTATTGTTTAATTGAAATCTTTTCGTCACTTTATAATGTTTTCATTTTGAAATAACGTTCAAAATGTAATTATTTGATACGAGATTTGTGAGGTTATCATTTTCTGACAGTAGTTTGATTGAACATTTGAGCGAGTTGTTCTGTTCTGCACGAACAGATCACATTGACAGTCTCTGTGATTAAAGACAGACGAACATACTTTTCGTGTTTCTGACTTTTGACTATCTGGAAAAGGAAATAGGTTTTTTTGGAAAATAACGTCGTTTTGGTTTCTTGGAGAGAACCATCTTATCAAACTTCCTCTACCGTGTGATACGTTGTTGAAGCAGTTTTGTGACCAGACGCATGTAATCAATTTTGAGTATTTTATCACGATATCGTGGATTTTATTGATTTTACATGTCTAATAATAATCTCCGGTGATATTTGTGGACTTGTATAGTCGTTTTGGTATTTGATATATCACCGAGAGTACCTGTATGGGGATTTATCGTTAATGTCACACACCGCCATTTTGGAAGCCACGAGTCCAAGTCCACCTGGTAAACCGTAATGCCAGAAATCACGATTAGTTAGAATCCACCCACGAAGACGAACGTGTTGGATCTTCAAGTTGTACCAAGCTCTTGGCTGGCCCTATATTATCGATCTAACAGTCCAGTCCATTCTATCCACCCCAGGACATTGCTAGTCTTGGAGGGACAAGAGGAACCATCTAGCGGTAGTCTGAGCAAGTGAAGTTGCTGGACCTTCCAGTTGAACCAAGTTTCCCGTATTTGTACCTTCTGTACGGGTATAACAACCTGTTCCGTCCACCTCAGGACATTGGGAGTCTTGGAGGGACAAGAGGGACCATCCATCAGTAGTCTGAGCAGGCGAAGGTGTTGGACTTTCCAGTTGTACCCTGAGCTACTTCGCTGAAGGAGTGTAGACTGGTGTAACTAGTAACTATAGCCATCTTACAGTTCAACCTTTTAACATATATATTATTCAAAATTTAAATTATTTTCTACATCAAAATTTATTCACACTTTTTTTTTTTTTGGTGTTTTGGCATCGACTGCTATGGTCATTAGCCATACTTATTTTATTGTATTGCGTTTGGACAGCAGTGGGGAAGCACACGGATAGAGCACATTTTGTATATTATTTTCCAAATTTACGTAACCTCTTCTTGGCCTAAATTCATTTATTATTAATTTTCATTTGATTTTATCATTAATCCAGATTTCTTATTGGATATTATCATTCATTGTTTCACGAGGGTACTTCATGAAGTTATTTACCCTATTATGAGTGTTATTATCAATAACAAGGGTTTCATTTTGTTTGTTTTTAATAGGTGGTGTTATTCAGGGAGAAATTTCACTATAAATATTTCACTATTGTTTATAATTATCATTAGTTTTGATTGGTATTTGTTGCACACCATCAGTGTGCAGATTTATTCATTTTGGTTACTAGTTTTTCTATATTATTCAATGGTTTACTTGGGATATATTTAATTATATATTATAATTGATTATTGTGGCCCACTGTCAAAGTGGAGGATATTTGTACCATTAATTTTGTGGTTTACAAACCTAATAAATGTTGATAATCCATATCTATAGATACTTGTTGTTCTCTACATTGGACTTTGAGTCCCAATTAACTAGTACTTTCCAGGTGGTCACCTTCTCACTTGTCAGCCCTTTGTGATCACAACGGGAGCTTGGAAGGCATCGAACCAACACCGTACCAGGTACTCCATTATTTGAAAGAGTTTTCTGTATCCATCATACGGATTATTAGAGGTTTGTAAACTGAACGTTTGGCATTTCATTCCAACCCTAACCCCAATACTCAAATAAGGTAGTCGTCATACTACATACCACCAGTGCTTGTATTATTTAATATTATAAATTCCATTTAGAAATCTCCTTAGAGATCTGGAGCAGTCTGTGTTTTGGGCTGGCTTCATCAACTCACTAGCGCGGAAAGAACCCATGGCACCCGAATTGAGTTAGTCGGTGACTGATATGTTTTCATTTGCTTTCTGATGGTGTTTAATTATTAATATTATACTTCTTTTTTTTATAAAGAAGCGTAGCAGTAACAAATGCCGCCATGTCCAGTTATTCTCAAAACTTGCCATAATCCATTTTGTTTCATCCAAGTCGAATTCCCTGGTTTTCAAAACTTGCCATGTCCACGTAGACATGTTTTCAAGTTTGCTGGTTGGTATTCACTCATCTTCGATCTCTCGCGATCTGACTGATATTAGTTCGCTGTTTTTCGTTTATAATATCCATAGTTAAAAACTTTTCAATAGTGAAAAAACAGGTAAGAAATACAATAGAAACAAATGTAGGTATTCGCTATGATCTTTAGATTCCGAAAAATTTCAAAATCACAAGGGCCATATTTCATAACTAGACAAAATGAATGACTGGAAAATTTTCTCAAATGAAAAAATTTTCTCTGATCAAGCAAATGAAGCAACGAGTTTTACGTATCTCTGACCCATGTTTTCACCAAAAAAATTTAAAAATTCTCCATAATCTTTTTAAACAAAATTCTTATCCAGTATCTTTACTTAACAAAATCCTGTTTAGTACGTCGCCTATAGACCATATTGTTATTGTACCTCCTCCAGGTAATCAAATAAATAATACTGTTAATGTTTTCAATAATGACAATGGTGATAATAATGATAATAATAAAAATGTTTCACAACCATTTATTTTTTACAGATCTTTGCCCTTTTTTGATGAAATCACGCCAAAGCTTTCACGAATTTTCAATAAAATAGGTAATGTAAAAATTGCGAATAAAACGGTCCTTACCATAAATTCTTTATTTTCTGTCGTAAAAGACAAAACTCCTTTATTTTCTCAATCTAAATTAGTATATTGCATACCTTGTGTCATGAATACATTGGTCAAACAGCAAGGTTGCTAAAAGACCGTATAACTTCTCACAAAAGTGATAGTAGATTGCACCCTGAGAGATGTGCTCTCAGTGAACATGTTTTCAAAGAAGGTCACTCAATGGACTACAATTCCACAAAAATTTTAACCAAAGAAGGTAATTCTTCAAAACGAATATTCTTGGAAATGACATTTATTTCTCAATCTGATCATTGTTCAAACAAAAGAACAGATCTAAACCACTTGAGTGCGATCTATTCTTATTTATTATTGTTGGACCAGAACCCAAGTGCTCTCAATAACAGCTCCTTTGGCATTACTTAATTTCATTCGGTATTCCTTACACTTTTTTACTTCCCATAATTTCCACATTAATTCAAAAAACTTTTTCGAACAATGTTAATAATTTTCTCAACAATTACATGAAATCCATAATTATATATCCTCTTTAGCAGTAATTGCAACTGTACTGGAAACCCCAGCAGCTCAGGCCAATTGTTCTCTTGTTCTATAACTTCTATGAAGAAATTTGACTTTGACTTTTGACATATGATATATGATTAATTTTAATAAATTCTAACCCAATAATTTTCTCTTCTCCCAAGCTCCTCGTGGTATCCTACAGGTGTTGTCTGCATCCGACACATTTTTTTTTTAAATTCAATTCTTTTAATGTTTTACATAAATTTCATTAAGTACCCCATGTTGCACATGGATTTTGTCTTTTTTAATTCTGTAACATAGTTGTTAAGCGACCAATCTCACTAACATTGTAAGAATAGGATTCTCATCCTCACCATTTTACCATAGTTTCATCCATTTTTGTAGCTCCCTGATGATGACAGTAACCACTGTCGAAATATTGGAAATATAATGTTATAAGAGTACACTTGCGTTTTGATGCTGTCCCAAATATTGTCAAGATTGATTATATATATATATATATATATATATATATATATATATATATATATATATATATATACGCGTTTTTTTTATACAATGTGTTATTAAAAACGAAAAATAAATTATACCATTAGAAAGTTCAGATTTCCTACTTGAAAATAAAGTATTTGAAATTCCACTTTAAGATCTCGTGAGTACGTATCAGATTATAATGTATTACGCCCGGTTCTAAAAAATAGGTCCTCACGCGGCTGACTAAATGATTTTTTTGCGGACAAACTATAACTCTAACAAAAAACGTGCAATTGATCTTTTTGGTAGAAAAATACTTTTCCTACAAGATGGTAGTTTTTATTTTCCATTTCATTCATTCCAGCCCAAAATATTGTATGATTTTTAAAATAAAAATGGGTCTCCTTTAATAAAATCTGTATGGGGGAGTTTGTATATGTATAGAGATCCCATCAAACTGAACCAGATCTACGCTCACTACCCTATACTTTCAGGAGACAGAGTTACTGGATTATTTGCCATTTTTGTTTTTTTTATTATCTACAACTTTTCTATTGAACATTTTCCGCTAAGAGGTCACGTTTCACCGCAAATTGCGAAAAACCGTTTTCAACCCCTAAACTGCAACCCCATTTCACCAATTCGAGTGTTTTCGTGTTCAATTATTTTTTCCTCTCAAACATCAAACCTCAACATTATTTTCCACCTGATCTTTGCCAGCTACTTTTTTTTCAGAAAAATTGAAGGCGCCATCTATAGGGCTTGAACTCCTTACCTTTGGCTCAGAATCGGACGTTCTAACCACTGCGCCACGCCCAAACATACACTTATAATTATTCACAAACGTGAAGTGTTTCGCTTCAGTTCTTCTGTTGTCTCGAATGAATTTTACTGTGGCGCAATCTAATAACAAATTGCTGATCTGACTCGATTGGTATTCAGTGGTAATTCCAAATTAATATACTGGTTTTTGGTACCTAGCCATCAAACTCTTATTTTAAGTTGTTCTCGTCAACACAGCTGTATATAGACTTGCTTTTTATTGGGTTTAGAATGATTTTAATAGGTTTTCTTGATGAAATGAAACAGAAATATCCATTTTATCGATTTTGATATATTCAAATGGCACTTCACCATATTTCGAATACGTATTAAACAAAGTACCTATCACCAATTCGCCTTAAATATAGAAATTAGAATGCCTGACATCGAACAGCCATCTCATATTTTATATAGTGAATGCCTTAACTCATATTAATTCAAACGGTTTGTAGAGATATAAAAAAAACAACCTCATATCCTTGTATCCATACAACATCATCTTATCGTTTGATAAAAACTGAACTGTATTTTTCGGGACTGATGGTGATACCCGGTATTGCAATTCCGGTTAATTTTGCCGAGTCTGATGGCAATTCTATACGGTAACTTCTCATGATCCCAGAAAAAAAGGTGAATAAACAACTCTTCGCTAATATTTCTCCAAGACACCTCCTTTTACCTGAAAGAATAAAGATTAATCAAATAATGTATTTCGTATATTTTTAATATTTTCAAATGAGGAGAATAACATCTTAAAAAGAAGGAAGGCACGATAAAATTTTCAGAAGCTGTGATGAGCTTCAGAGAATTCAACAAAATCCCAGCCTGCCTTCCCTGCGGAAACAAACCATTGAAATAAAGCATACAGGGCAATTAAAATTCGACCCCCACCATTGGGATCTCCTAGACTACAGGAGATACGTCGAAGCTTGAATTGGGGCAAAGTTGCGTATTCTGGTGCTTAACAAAACACTGTTTTGAAACTTGGAAAATTCCGAGTGTTTCCGGAAATATCGGGAAAAAACTGAAAATTGGAATTTTCGTTTTTATTTTTTCTATCGTTATTTGACAACATAGCTTAAAACCAAAAGTACATTTTCAATGATACTTTTTTTCAGCTAGACGTTTTCATGTTCAGATTTACTATCCGACGTTTCGTCTTCTGGCATTCATCATCAACTTTTTTTTCTGTTATGGGCGCCAAATTGTTTTTTATACAGAAAAATAGTGATTCTTATTCTGATTTCATTGATGTATAATTTCTTATGATTTGCACTTCTGAAACCACAGATATTTTAAAAAAAACTTCATCTGAGATGGACATGACTCCATCGAAAAATTTTGTTTAATAAACACTAGTTGTCAGAACTCATTAAGCATCATAAGTTTGCACAAATACTTCAGTCAAAATGTCCTTATTCTCAAATGAAGAAAAGCGAGATATGTTGAAACTTTATTATAAATTTGATAGGAATAGTACGAAAACAGCACAAATTTATTTTGAATTATATCCGGAAAGACAACAGCCGGATAGAATATTATTCGGAATTTTGGACAAACACTTGGCTGAGTACGCTGCGTTTCAAAAACCAAGAATGAAAATGGAAGCAGAATGGAACAAAATATTAGACGTAACTTATTAGCCGAGGTAAAATAATTGTTCATTTCATATTCGAAAAAGTATAATTATTTTTGGTACTTTTTTAGATAAATGCAGATCCTTCCAAATCAACACATCAAGTCTCGGCAGAAATGGATGTGCCACAGACGAGCGTTTGAAAGGAATTCAGAAAAAGTGGTTTGAAATGTTATAAGATACATATTTCACAAAAATTACATCCAGGTGATCCTGAGAGAAGGATGGAATTTTGTAGCTGGCTCTCGAATAGGGTAGACCCTACAAACTTCTTGAAAAACATTATTTGGACCGACGAAAGTACTTTTTCAAACTGTGGTGTTTTTAATAGAAATAATGAGCACATTTGGAGTGAAAATAATCCACGACACTTCAGAGAAGTCAGACCACAAGTTCGGTTTCGTTTGAATGTGTGGGCTGGAATTGATGACGACCGAATACTTGGACATCATTTCTTCTCTAATACTTTGAATGGGGAAACCTATCTTCGGTTCTTAAGAAACGAATTCGAAGAATATATGGATACGTTTCCCCTTGTTAATTATAACAGCTGCTGGTTTCAGCATGACGGGGCTCCTCCACACAATAAAATAGCAGTTTGCGAAAATTTACACCAAAGATTTCCGAATAGGTGGTTAGGAAATTCTGAACCAGTGAGGTGGCCGGCAAGGTCACCTGACCTTACAGTTTTGGATACTTTCTTGTGGGGCACTTTAAAGAACAGAATCTATGGAGAGCAAGAATATGACACAGTAGATGAACTTAGAGACAATATCATCACGCAATTCAGGTCTATCAGAAGAAGGGATATTGTTAGGGCTGTTCTTGATTTGAGACGACGAGCTCGGTTATGTATTCAAGAGGAAGGTCATCATTTCGAACACTTGTTGTAATACTTTTTGTGCATTTTTTACAAGCTCATGATTTCATTCTTGTTTTTTGAAACGCACCTTACTCAGCCAAGTGTTTGCCCAAAATTCCGAATAATGTTCTATCCGGCTGTTGTCTTTCCGGATATAATTCAAAATAAATTTGTGTTGTTTTCGTACTATTACTATCAAATTTATAATAAAGTTTCAATATATCTCGTTTTTCTTCATTTGAGAATGAGGACATTTCGACTGAAGTATTTGTGCAAACTTATGATGTTTAATGAGTTCTGACAACTAGTGTTTATTAAACAAAATTTTTCGATGTAGTCATGACCACCTCAGATGAAGTTGTTTTTTTTTAATATCTGTGGTTTTAGAAGTGCAAATCGAAGGGACCGTTCATACCACCGACTGCTATTTGCAAGCACTGTTTTGAGATGTCTTCAAATAATTTTAAATCGCACCTCTCGACACTTCTCATTTTGAGGCTATTATGGTACAACTCAATCAACTCAGTAACTCCATTGCTAGTTGTAACTCCAATATTGCTACCATAAACTCAAAAATATCCGAAATTTCAACTACTGTTGCATCTTTCGTTACTGATATTGATGCTATAAAAAAAGATAATACTGAACTTTCCTTGAAGGTAGATAACCTTGAAAGTGAGTTACAAGCAAGGAATGCTGCCCTAGTAGAAGAATTTAGTGCAGAAACTACTTTGAGACGTAAACGGAAAAACAATCTTATTGTATCAGGGCTGCCCGATTCAAACGATCCAGAAAGGGATGCGGCGGAAATGAATAAGTTACTGTTGAAAATTATTCCTGAATCTTACATACAGGTACAAAAGGTAACACGTTTAAATAGGTCTCGCCTACTCAAAGTTGAACTGAGCAGTATGACTGATGCAATAACAATTTTGCGTAATAAACATGAAGCCCCGAAAAGTGCTAGTCACGTCAAAATTAGGCAAGATATAACGCCTATGCAAAAGAAACATCTACAGGATCTACGGAAGGAGCTGGATAATAGAAAAAGGCTTGGTGAAAATAACATTACAATAAAGTATGTAAATAATAACCCTCAAATTGTTTCAATTGGACAAAACATGAATAAAAAAAGAGGACGCGTGGAAGACGAATCACCAAATAGGGAATCTGGAAACAAGATAAGCAAATCTCACCAAATGCAACAACAATAGCAATCACTGAATATTCTCTTCTGGAATCTCCAGGGAAATTGAAATCTTGAAGAATACTGCAGTGATAGTGGTAGTGATTGTGCCCCAATTTTGTGTTTGAGTGAAACATTGCAAACAACTGAAGAACTGAAGTTACCAGCTATGCTAAAAAACTACAATGTTTCGTCATCTGTAGCTATCAAAGAAAAATCGCTCGGTCGGTCCAGCGGCGGGCTTGCTACATTTGTGAGTAACTCTTTCAAAATTATTGACTTATGTAAATGTCCATGGTGGCAGTTTATTCATATAAGTGATAACTCTAGTAGTTTCATCTTGTGCAAAGTCTATTTCAAACCGTCAATCAAGCTTGAGTTTTTGTTAGATTTGTTGCAACTTGATTTGTCAGAAACCACTGAAGACGTCATGGATGCTTTAAAACTCAGAGCTTTTGTTATGAATGAATAAGGTCTCACGACTCTATTCAAACTCATTTTCTTATAATCATTTTCGACTTTCCGTTATTATTAGTTTTTTTTTATCAAATACTTCACATACCAAGCATCATATTAGCATCTATTGTTTGGTACCCTTTAACAAGGTTATGGTCATATAAATTGTTTTAAGTGATAACACCTACATATAAGTATATATTGTTTGGCACCCTTTAATTAGGTTATGATCATAATGTTTTAAGCAATAACAACCAAACTACTTCCTGTAAGATTGATTTGTATCTGATGAGGAATAAATGTTTATTATTATTTATTATCTGTGGTTTCAGAAGTGCAAATCATAACAAATTATACATCAATGAAATCAAAATGAGAATCACTATTTTTCTGTATAAAAAAACAATATGGCGCCCATAAAAGAAAAAATAGTTGATGATGAATGCCAGAAGACGAAACTTCGGATAGTAAATCTAAGCATGAAAACGTGTAGCTGAAGAGAAGTATCAATGAAAATGTACTTTTGGTTTTGAGCTATGTTGTCAAATAACGATAGAAAAAAATAAAAACGGAAATTCCGATTTTCAGTTTTTTCCCGATATTTCCAGAAATACTCGGAATTTTCCAAGTTTCAAAACAGTATTTTGTTTTGCACCAGAATATGCAACTTTGCCACAATTTAAGCTTCGACGTATCTACTGTAGTTTAGGAGATCCCAATGGTGGGGGTCGAAGTTGAATTGCTCTGTATAGTTATTGAGTCAGCATTACCATACATCATTATTTTGTTCTACTGTCTTATATTTGTTTTGTACCAAGAGGTATTTCACATCATTTCAGCTGCTTCTAAGACAACGATTCAACAAATTGACCTAATTCTCCGCGGCTATAACGAAACGATACATCTCGTGTAATACATAATTCTCTGCGAAATCTCTGAGAGGTTATAATTAGGATCTTATGCGATCTCCTATTGCGAGGTCTCGGTGACCACAATGGGCTGTAATTATGCGAAATTCTCACTATTGTCTCCAGTAGAAATCTTGAAGACCTCAGATTCCATTTGCCAGGTTTCATCTTATTGCGAGTTTCTATAGATGTCTTGAACGTAACCTGAATAAGAAATTCTCATTGCGAGTTCCTAAACTTATCCTGAATGGAATCAAAACAAAAAATTCTCAATAGGAGTTCCTAAACTTGTCCCGAACATAACCTGAATAAGAAACTCTTATTGCGAGTTCCTAAAGTTATCCCGAATAAACCAAAACCAGAAATTCTCAATACGGGTTCCTAAAGTTATCCTAAAGTTATCCCGAACGTAACCTGAATAAGGAATTAGTACTTATGCACGAGACGTAAAAACATCGCACATTGTGGAATTATATGATACAGAGAGAGATACATGGTGATTGTGAGTCGTAGAGATCCAACATACGGTTCGTCTGTTCGAGAACGTATTTTTAGAGCTTAACTGTAATTGTTTATCGTTTAAATAGGTATTTGACTACTTGTATTGTGTTACATATGGTAATGAGGTCAACAATATAATTAAACAACCACCTTATCTACTTAGAATAAGTTTAATGAATGAATGTAGTAACGACCGTGCTGACAAGTGACAATGTGACAATGTGTCAACCGGGAGTGCGTTCAGTATTGTCTATATGTAACATCCCCCTCTTTATACACAAATAGGAAGAACAACTAGAAATAACAGACATTTATAAACAATAACCACTATCAATTAATAAGTATAATAATCATCAAAGTGTTTAGGTTTCCTAACAACTCTACCTGACCTAGTATTATGAGCAGTACAAGAATCATTATTTCCAATTATCACATCAGAATCATTCCTAACATCAGAACTTGTTTCATCATTTACTTTATTGTTAACATCACTACTACAGGTTGGACCTATGTCATAATTGGGATTTATATTAGTTTCATTTTTACTACTTTTAAGAAAGGAAGTGTTCCTCCTGAATACACGACCATTTTCATCAGATACAGTGTATGATCTGGGTGTTGAATGTTTCTCTATTATTTTGCCTGGAACCCAAGAGGAATCTTCCTTTCTCAACTTTAACAATACATTTTCATTTTCGTGAAATTCAGGTTTGACATGTGCTTGCACATCATAATAACGCTTTGTTATTTCTTGTTTTCGCACTTTTTCACTATACATGTCAACAACTTTTGGTTTGAGTAGATTTGAGGCAATTGGCAAATTGGTTCTCAATAACCTGCTATTTAGTAGTTCAGAAGGTGATACGTTGAGACCACACAAGGGACTATTTCTATATTCTAACAAGAAATAAAAAAGATCATCATCATTTTCACATTTTCTCAACATTTGTTTGCAAATATGTACAGCCTTTTCAGCCAACCCATTACTCCTTGGATACCTTGGACTCGAGAAAACACATTCAATATCAAATTTTTGACAAAACTCTCTAAATTTATTACTGTTATATGGGACATTATCAGAAATAATTTTTTTTTGGTAAACCATAGGCAGAAAATATCACCTTCAGATGCTTGATAACTTCATTGATACTTTTATTTTGTAGTTTAATTAACTCAATCCAATTGCTATAGTAATCAACTACAACTAAAAATGGCATTCCCCCAAAATCCAATATATCAGATGCAACCACCTCGAAAGGTAGTTTGGGCACTTCATGACAAATTAGTGGCTCTTTTATACAGTTTCTGCTATATACCTCACATATCCTACATTTACCGATAAAATCTTGTATATTTACTGATATGCCAGGCCAGTAAAAAAGTTTCCTTGCCCTTGCTTTGGTTTTTTCAACTCCTAAGTGAGTTTTATGTAGCTGATTTAACATATAAGATCTTAGAGTTTTGGGTATGCAAATTCGATCATTATACAAAATTATTCCATCCTTAACAATCAGATCATCCTTCAATTTTGAAAATTGTTTAACATCAGAAGATTCAATGAATCTTTTTTCTGGCCAACCAGTTGTGCAATACTGTATTATACATTTGAAATCGATATCATCATTAGTTTTATTTTTAATGTCTTGTAAGCGATTGGTTGTGATGGGACTTTCTTTTTCGAGACAATGAACTACTTCAGTAAAATCTATGTCTTCTTTTGTGTTGGTTTTTATGAAAGAGCGACTCAACAAGTCAGCAATAAACATTTTATTACCAGGTAAGTATTCAATAACGAAATTATATTTCAACACTTTAAGTCTCATTCTTTGTAGTCTTGAACTAATTTTTCCTATATCTTTCTGCTGGACTCCTACTAAAGGTTTATGATCAGAATGTATTGTTAGTTTATTTTGACCATAAACAAACTGATAAAACTTCAACAAGCAAAAACAAACAGCCAAATATTCTTTTTCGATTTGGGCAAACCTGGTCTCACTATCTGTCAAACTTCTTGAGCAAAAAGCAATTGGTTTTCCTTCTTGTAGTAAACAGCCCCCTATACCACCTTGACTGGCATCTGATTGTATCACAATAGGACATTTACTATTAAAAATTTTCAACATTGGAAGACTACTTATCACACTTTTCAATTTTTTAAGAGATTCATCTTGTTCGCTTGTCCAAACATATTCTACATTATTTTTGATGAGTGTCCTCAATGGCAACACTATATTTGACAAATTTGGTATATACTTGACTAAATAATTTGCCATTCCAAGAATCCTCAAAAGCTCCGTTTTATTTTTTGGTGTTTCTAATGCCAAAATTGCTTCTATGTAACTACTATCAGGTTTTACACCTTCCATAGAATATATTTGACCTAAATACTTCAGTTCATTGACTTTATACTGTAATTTCTTTTCATTAAACTTACAATTATACTTCCTTGCCCTCTCTACTACACACTTTAAAATTTCATCATGCTCTTTTTCATCCCTACCTGCCACAATTATATCATCAAAATAAATTTGTACGTTCAAATCACCAAACATTTTCTCATTCATTCTTTGGAAAACTTCTGGGCTTGAAGCTAGACCAAGCGGAAGTCGTTTGAACCTGTATTTTCCGAACGGTGTTATAAACGTGCAAATTCGGCTACTTTCTTTATCAAGAGGGATGTGATAAAACCCATCTTTCATGTCTAAAACAGTAAAAATACTTTTACCTTGAAGTTTTCTACCAATCTCCTCAGATGTGGGTATAGGGTGCCTGTCTAAACACAAATTTTTATTAAGATGTAAGGGATCCAAACATACTCTCAAACTTCCATCTGCTTTCTCCACACACACAATGTTATTCACCCACTCTGAAGGTTCATCAGCTTTTTCTACAACGTCTCTTTGTACCAAGTTTTCCAACGTTACTCTTAATTTTGATTTGACTGTGTCTGGTAACCTTCTACAATTGCTTATGATTGGACAATAATTATTTTTTAAAACAATTTTGTATACAAAAGGAGTTTTACCTGTTCCTTCAAAGACACCTGCATTTGTTTTGACAAAGTTTATCTTATCATTTTTATTTACGTTTAAATCTACCTTATCCACTCTTTTTATTAAATTCAATCGCTTGCAAGCATTAATCCCAAATAACGGCTTGCCTTTGTTATTGACAACTACAAATTTTATATCAAATTCTTTGCCTCTCACTAAACACTTTAAAATTATATGCCCTACCACATTCAGGTTGTGATTACCATATGACATTAACGAGTAAGAAGCTTTCTTTATTTCATGTTCTTTCCCTAATTTTCTTAAACAATCAATCGGTAATACATTGCATTGAGCCCCACAATCCAATTTTATGTTAATAAATTCATTTGCAACTAACACTTTTTCGGACCACTCCTTCTCTGTATCATCGTAATTCAACGAATTTATATTACTCACTTCAATATCATCAATCACCAGCTCACTATCGCTACCACCTCCTACCTCATGTACTTCTTGCCTTCTTCCATACTGCTCTCTGTATCTAGAACCTCCTTGACGTTGTTGGTTCTTAAATCTTTGGCACCCTACGGAAAAATGTCCAAATCCTTTGCAGCTGTTGCATTGTTTTCCAAATGCAAAACATTGTCCTCTTGAATGATTTTTCCCACACTTAAAACAGTCAAATGTATTCTGATTTGTTAGTCTTCTTTCAGCTTCTGATTTTCTTGATATTTCCATTTTTCGTTTATTTGAAGCTCCTCTCGCATTTACCACCGAATCAATTTCCTGTTTCTGAAGGCCTTTAGCCTGCAATTTTGTAGCCTCTGATGACCTACACATTTCTTCTGCAGCCTTCAGATCCAAATCTCTACTCAACAATTTTTCTTGAAGATTTAAGTCTCTAATTCCTAGTACAATCCTGTCTTTTATCAGAGACTCTTCTTGTGTCTCAAAATTGAAATATTTAGCCATAATTTTCAAATCCTTTAAAAAATTATCAAAGCTTTCACCCTCTCCTTGCATACGAGAAAAAAACTTGAACCTACTGTACGTTACATTACTTCTAGGTTTGCAATAATTATCAAAGGCCTCTACTACTTTATTGTACATTTTCTTGTCTGTGTCGGTGAGTTTGAATGTATTGAACACATCCATAGCTTCTTCACCTGCAGCTGTTAAAAACAAAGCTATTTTTCTCTCATCCGATTTATCTTCTAGTCCTGTTGCCAATAGGTAAGTTTCAAACCTTTGTTTAAATTTTTCGTAATTAGTTGCCAATTGCTGGTCAAAAACCAATGATGCTGGCAATTTTATATCCATTTTGTTTGGAGTATCAAATCAAGGATCACTATCACGAGGTGTTCTAACCTCAAATTTGTTTTACTTGCCAATTTCAACAAACAGGCTAACTTCTTGTGAAAAGCAGTTACTGCAATTTTCTAGATCCACTAATTCTCGTCAACACCTGACACCATGTTACATATGGTAATGAGGTCAACAATATAATTAAACAACCACCTTATCTACTTAGAATATGTTTAATGAATGAATGTAGTAACGACCGTGCTGACAAGTGACAATGTGACAATGTGTCAACCGGGAGTGCGTTCAGTATTGTCTATATGTGTTTAATGAAGAGTGAGGATAGGTAAGTACTGTTTTTTACCATGTACTCTGTTTACGAAAGGTGTTTTTGTTGTTTAGGCCTATTGATAGTACATAAATAGAGATACCGTTAACTTGTTGCCACCATTTCAGATTCACCCGCCTGATACCCTGAGCTGCCGAAAAGTAATGTATTCATTTGAATACGTCATATCATGCATTCTATCAGCTAGTTCCTCCGTGGTTTGATTGTATTAGATTATATTTAATTCCATCTCATATACCGGGTGTCTGAAGATATCTAAATGAAATTTGAAAGATCTGTAAACGACATGAAACTGAATTTTTCAACAAGTGACTCGGGTTGATGCAACTTCCGGTTTCTCCAGAAGTGACATGAACTCCATTTTCAAATGGGACAACTCATTGTATATTTCCACTTCTTTTTTTGTCTTCATGTGACATTCTGAATACAACCATGTTTCACTTGCCACTTTTTGTGATAATTATTTTTTTATTTCAAAATAATTGATGGCTATGGAAACGTTCGCAGCAATAATTTAAAAAAAGAAGTTTGTTTGAATCCATTTTTTTGTTATTCTCTTCAACCGGTTTGCACCCCTACGCGCAACCCTTAGAAGTCTTTAAGCGATTTGTGTGCGAGCTAGAAAAGACGCAGCCCTTACCTTTCAACGTGTGATGCCATGCATGAGACCGATGATCCTGCTGGGAATTAAACCTACGACCCTACGCTTGAGAGGCGAACGCTCTACTAGAATGACCGCCACGCATTAGTGTGCGGTATCAAATCACTCGTAAAATGCCCCTTTTTCCTAACACAACTAGCCACCATGTTGCAATTTGAAATAATTAGTAATACCTATTTAAAAATTTAATTTTACAAAGCTAGTACATTTTGACCGAAAATAGTAAAGTTGTATTTTTTCCCAAAATTTTAGAACTGAAATTTGAGATTCTAGATTGAAAAATAAATTTCAAAATAAAAAGAGTTTGGATACAAAAAGTGACAAGTGACACATGGTTGTGTTCAGAATGTCATGTGGACACAAAATGAGTGAAAATATACCAGATGTCCTACTTAAAACTGGAAAGTTTATGTCATTTCTGATGAAGCCGGAAGTTGATTTTGAGTCATTTGTGAAAAATGCAGTTTTATGTCGTATACAGATTCTCCAAATTTCATTCCATTATCTTCAAATACAAAATAGTTATAGGTTCGAGCCACCTTCCGCGGACACCCGGTATATTATATTAGCAGTACTAAAAATAATATTGAAAAGAAGTTGACCTGACGAGTACGCACTGATGATGACTTAACAGTCGAAAGCGCTTTGCTACGATTTTTGAAATAAAACTATTTTGCATGAATTACAAGGTTGTCAATATGGGGCTGAAGTCGTCCATTGTATATTTAACGGTACATCAAAATCGTGTAACGAACTTTGTAAAATCGACGGCAGAAAAGTAGTCAGAAAACGGCAATGAATACAATAAAATCAACTTACTCAGTAAATACGGCTATCTTACAACGGAGGAATTCTTAATTTTAATCTGGATCGCAATTAAACATTTAAAATGAATCTTCCGATCTTTCATACATAAAAACTTTGAAATGCAGCTTCAACAACAAAATTCTAAAAATGTAGCCCTGAACATGTCCCAGTTCTACTATTCAAAGTTTGCAGACTTGCACACAAAACACCGAACCAACTCTGAGTAAAAAAAATTCATTCGGTCTTCAAAAGAACTTGATCAACAAGATGAGCTATTCTGAAGTGAACGTTGCTGAAATAAACGAAATAAATCAGCCAGCCGCCCCTCCATAGCATATGATGAATAATAATAATTTGATAGGTCTAACGAAGCATCATCTGAAGAATATCAAATATGACAAGTAACTCGGACTGGTGGGTTGCAGGCTTATATTTATATTACAACAAGGACTTTCTAACGTCATGCTACCATCTCGTCACACTGTCTAGAACACAATTTTCATAATGTTAGTCTTATAAAATATACATTGAAGTTTTCAGATTTCAACAAAATAAGAAATTCATCCCGTTGGTGATGCATCGTTCAAAAACTTTCTCGTTTTCCTAGAACACTTTTATTGATTTTTTTTTCTTGCAATTTCATCGAAACAGTTGGCCAAAAGTTATAAACTCGTTGCCAGTAGATATGGTGTCTGAATATTACAGCATGGTTCATTGGTTGTTTTTTAAATATTACAGGATAACCCTTTCAGTAGGAAACAGATGCAAAGTATTATTTATTGATTGAAGAAAGTGATTTAGCATCAAGCTCATCTCATTAAAGCGGGTTTCTTTCCTTTACAGATTGCCGTTGGCTTGTTTCCGCATATGTATGAATCAATACAAGTTCAAGTGTGACCGTTTCATAATATGACTTTATTTTTACAGACGTCATGTCATTACCAAATCAAACACCTCATAAGCGTCCTCAACACTGGCAAATTCAAGGAAAGGGGACAATAGTAGCAATTGTTCCCCTCTTGACATCAACACTCCTACGAGTCTTACGTCATCACCTCTTTTTTGACTACTCCAAACTTCAACTCTAGCTAATTGTTTCCCCTCAGAGCTAATTGTCCCCTTTCCTTGGGAACGTTCTGGATCTGCCCTTGGTACTTGAAGCCATCTTCTTGTGTTGTTTGTGATAAGTACAAAATAGATTGATTGAACAAACTTTCTTTCTCATTCTTATTTTTTTAATCTCACCTAAACCGAATGGTAATAATCTTTCCTGGAATGTTAATTTTCCCTTATCATCCAGGTATCTCTCTGGCCTGAATATTTCAGGATCTTTCCAATATTGTTCATCATGGTGCACTGAATACAGGCTCATCAATATCGTTGAGTCCTAGAAAACACATATATTATAATTCAGTACCCTTGTCATGAAAAGGTGGTCCTAAGTTACATCAAATGGGTAGGTTTCGTTTCATTATCTAGTATGGTATGTGACTGAGATGCAAAATCTCAGTTTTCGACCTCAGCAGCCCCCGGATCACTTTTGAATATCTCAAAAACTGCAAAATTGCATGTTTTCGACGAAGACCATTTCATATATTCTAAACTGAATTGAATTTGCTATAATATGAGATCTGAATGGACTAGGTAGCGCTCCGGAACAAAAACATCGCCCGGTGGTACACTACTTCCATGGACATGCGAAATTTGTCGAAGAGCTGCCCCTGAATACTTCGCACTTCAATGCTATCATGACACAGTTGGGAGTCGTCGCCAATGCTATAACTGCATGCGACGTCAAAATTTTTGTAATGAACGAACTGATTAAAACTCTCTCAGCCGAAATAATTTTTTGCGCTATGAGAATGACTCTTTGAAAGAGAAGCTCTCTGCACTTGAAGTTAGGATGAGCAATTCATCTCAAATCATTTCAGCCGAGGAAATTTTTGCCGAAAGTCAAGAACGCCTCAAACGTTCTCAAAATGTCATGATCTCTGGTATCCCTGAAGTTCCTCCTGAAGATGATATCATGACGGTTCGAAACATAATACAATCATTTGTACCCGACGCTGTTGGTTCCATAACAGCTGCATTCCGCATAGGTAGAATGAATCGAGATCTCTTATGAATCTTATGAATCTAGACTTCTTAAAGTTGAGATGCGATTGCCTGATGACGCCAGAAAAGTTCATAAGAACAAAGCGAAACTCTCCAGAATTTCCTTTCTGGTTCAACACCTCAGCAACTCAAACATTTAAAAAGTATCAGAAAGGAGCTTCATCGTAAGCAACAAAGTGGTGAGAAAGAAGGATCTGACAATATAGTATGTCAATAAAATACCTCGAATTGTTAACACCTCTACATCCGATAACCTCAAACATGGTAGAGACGAAGATGAATCACCGAAAAGGTATATGGGAATGAAAACTCCAAAAAATGTATCAACCATACAATACAATGAATTCTAGCAACGAATGAAAATAACTTTCTGGAACTGTCAAGGATTAAAAAATGTTGAAAGTTTTTGTAATGACCACCTCGATTTTCAAGTTTTCTGTCTTTCTGAAACTTGGCTTACCAATGAACTCTCAAGCTCTCTCGACTACCTCAGTGATTTTAATGTGATTGGTTCTTGCGCGGTGAAGGAAAAGTCTTTCGGACGGGCAAGTGGTGGCTTGCTGCTGTTTTTGGAGAAAGGAATGAATGCAGTCGTATTAGACATATCCTGTTGATGGATAATTTGTTTGTTATCTACTCCATATTGTGAATTTATTTTCTGTAGCCTATATTTTAAGCCTTCGTTTGATGTAACATTAATTTTAGAATGTTTTCAATCTATTAAATGAAATAACAGAGAGTTACTCAAATGTTCCACTCATCGGAACTCGGCGGAAAATATCTAAACTTTGGTTTGATAGTAAATGTCACCATGCGAAAAAGCACCTGAAAGCCGATTTAGCTCTATGCATGAAAGAAATATTTTCCTCCGAAACATGTACCAAGTACACGTCAACTAAACAAAAATATAGTAATCTCCTGAAAAACAAGTCGAAAGAATATGAAAAATCCATGATACAGAGGCTTTCTAATAGCAAAAACTCTAACGTTTTCTGGCGAACCATAAAACAGTTCCGTGGTTCTGCCTCTGCAATATCATTGCCTTGTACAATTTGGGAAAAATTTTTTGTTAACATTTATCCATTGAGAATTGTAGACAACAACATATATTTCGATGCTAAACATCCTTTTCTCGACAATACTATAACTACCGCAGTTTTCAATAAATGTAAGAACAATAAAGCACCAGGGTCCGATGGGATTCCCTATGAGTTCATTATAAATATTCCTCACAATTGGGTACTTTACCTCACTTGTCTCTACAATAAAATATTTCATCATACCTGAAAGTTGGTCTGAAGTTTTACTCACTATGTTGCACATAGCCAGGGCCTATTGATGATCCTTCGAACTTCAGAGGTATTGCTCTGGTTAACTGTGTTTCCAAAGTATTCAGTAAAATTTTGCTCAAACGCCTCGATTGTTGGGCTGAAGACAGTAGCGCACTACCTGAATCACAATCTGGATTCCGTAAGAATCGCGGGTGTATTGACAATATCTATGTACTTTCGTCTGTGATACCACTACACATTCGGCACAGAAAAAGGAAAATATTTGCTCTATTTGTTGACTTCAAAAGGCCATTTGACTCAATTACTCATCATATACTTTGGCAAAAATTGTTCAGTGTTGGAGTTAGCTTAAACATGATTTAGCACATCAGAAATTTATATACAAATGCCTCACTGAAAGTTAAAGGTAATGATGGATTGACTAAATCATTCGATATAACTAGTGGAGTTCTTCAGGGTGAATCTTTGAGCCCTCTTCTATTCAATTTATTCCTATTCGATATGGAGGATTTTTTCTTGAAAAAAAGGAGTTCATGGAATCAGTATTGATAACAAAACTGATTTGCTGATGCTCTGTTACGCTGATGATCATGTCATACTGGCTGAATCCCAAATTGATCTTGGTAGAAAACTAAGAATACTTGAACAGTATACCCAGTTAAACAATCTGACTGTCAAGAGGTGGCTTTGGAATGAACGAAAAAGAAACATTTCTATTTGAAGGCAGAAAGGTCGAGATGATTACAAAATACACTTATCTTGGAGTTCCGTTTCTGCCTTCCTCTCTATTCAGGGAAATGGCGTCAAATTCTGCTATAAAAGGAAAACAAGCGGTTGGTGCAATCATTTCAGTAATTGCTAAAATTAAAATGGTTACATGGAAATCCAAAATGAAACTTTTCGATAGTTTGGCGGTGAGTGTTTGTTCAACTATGTTGCAATATGGGGCCTTAGATATGCGGAAATATTGGAGCGTGTGCAGGTGGGTTTTCTGAAAAGAATACTACTTCTTTCCATTACCTCACCTGACTACATTGTAAGACTAGAAACCGCACAAGTGAAGCTTCTTTACAATGTATTCAAATCTTGTTTGAACTGGCTAACCAAAATTCTCAAAATGGATGAAAATCGCTTACCCAAAATTTGTTTTAGAGGACAACTAAGTCTTGATCAATGTGATCAGAAGTTCAACTGGGCATACCAAGTAAAGAGCGTTTTTGATTCAAATGATCTTTCCGAGTTGTGGTCGAGGTATGATGCAGTATTTATTACTAAAAATAAAAATCTCATTTTATCTAAGTTTCACGAAAAACTCTTTCAGGAAGATCTGACACTTTCAAGTAGAGCAATTTACCTTTCATTCCATTGTTTTTTTACCGACCACAGATTGAACCAGAATTTTCCCAGGGAAGTTTGTACGATATGCAATATGAATACTTTGGAAACGATAGAACACATTCTGTTTGAGTGTCCAATATACTGTTCAATGAAACCCCCCAATTCTGAGTGTCTATCCAGTCTCAATAACATGATATTTTCTATAGAAAATATCACTCCGAACATTGCCAAAGTCATAGCTGATTATGTCTGGAACATTTTGAGACTCCGTTCCTTTGTTATTAATGAATAGATTTACAATAATGCGATATCTAAATATGTTGGTTATTTCTTTTTTTGTGTGCAGTCAAGGTCTCTTTTCCACTACAATGTTGTGCTCATATTGAAAGTATTATTTGTACTTTAGTATTTATTTTTTCTAGTTCCTTTTATTTTTCAGGGCATAACTCATGTCTTTTCGAACCCTTGCTATGAAACGTTATGTTTTTTGGATCAATAAATGTATTATTATTATTATGGACCAGGTAGCGCTGATAGTTGCTGAAATACAGCTTTCCAAAATTTACAAATTAAAAATTATAAGCTAATTTTCATGTTTATATCTTCGATAACCTTTCTTATATGAGTAAGTGAAGGAAACTTCCATTCAATCTAATATTTTGAAGTGAGGGGGGCGTAAATATAGGAATGATTATCTATAATGGGAATTAAAAATCTTATGAGGATTTCTGTGAACCTACTTTTATAAGTGAGTGGATGAAATAAGTGAGCAAGTATGACCTTCAGCTTTGTTCCTTTTTATGCGTTCTCTCTTCTCCCTAGCTAACCAGCACACAGAGAGATATACTATTTTGAGATACAAAGTCTACAGAAGTAAGTATCAAAAGTCACCTACTTTGTTGATTTTTTTTGCTGTTATACTGCCAATAGAGTCATCATTAATGCTCAGGTGTAAGCTGATACTGATATCTATCAAATAACTCTGCATTATGTTTACTTTTTTTCACTTTGATGAATCATCAATTGCTGAAGGGGAAATTTGGAGCAAAATACATTGAGGTTTTCCAGGCTGAAGAAGATGCTGACACGCTTATCATCAGAACAGCTATCAGGTCCTAGCAATTGCAGGAGAGGACAGAGGACGTAGACTTGTTGGTCATTCTCACCGTTCCCAGAGGACCTAATCCAGGTACCATATACCTTCAAATGTGTGGAAGAGGTAAAACGCCAGATATCTTCTAATCAACCATCTCAACATCTGCAGACAGTCAACGCATCACTTTCACTCACACCTCTAGTGGCTGTGATTCCACCTCGTGCTTCTTTAGCCAGGGAAAACTCAAGCTGCTTCAAATAATACAAAAACACGTTGACCTTGAAAAGAAAGTTGCAGTTTTTTCTAATCCAGCTGCGACACCTGACCAAGTCGGGGAGAAAATTCTAATTGAAGGGAGGGGAGAGGTTCAATCAACCCTCAACGATTTGCGCTAGGTACCAGCTCTTCACAAAGTCTGCAGCCAAGACCAGTTTCAACTCGGCTAGACTTCTTCCCACGCAAGATGCTGCGAAGCTACATTCATTCCGCACATACCACCTGATGTAGTCGTATCTTGGTTACAGAAAGAATGCGCTAGAATGGGGATGGGTTGCTACAGCCCGAGGCCTTTCTTCAAAGATGATGTCAAGGAAAGTATCCCCATCAAACCAGCTGATCAAGATTTCTTGCAGTCGCAAGAAGGGATGCAGCTGCAGAAAAGCAGGTTTGAAGTGTTCACTTGTCTGCGAAATCTGTAATCGTAAATCCTGCAAAAAACCTGCCCGAAATTAAGATATACGTCGATGTCAACATCCACAATTTGGACGACCTCGATGTCAACGACCAGATGGATTGGCTACTGTACTATTCAGTCAAACAAGTAGCTGGAGATATTATTGTCGAGGGACAATATCAGGTATGCACAAACTCGTATTGTTATCAATTAATACCCATCCAAATCTTATAGAACCATTTTTTCTATCAATTAATACTTAGCAACATGTGTATTACATTTATATTATAATTTCTTAACAAGGTTAACTTTGGGATATTTAACAAATTCATATCTACATTCCATTTCAGGGTGTCCAGGAAGATAAATATAATAATAATACGCCTTCATTCGATATAAAGATAAACAACATATCGAAAAGGTGGAGACTCACTGTGAAGTGCTTTTCAGCTCTACCTAACTATCCTAAAACTAAAGTAATACAATCCTAATATAATCGATTTTCATAAATCAATATTATGAATATTGATATAAATAAAGAATATAATTAATTAATGCAAGTGGACTTAATTATGTTTCATTGTGCATAGCAGTGGTTCTTTAACGTCTTAACTGTCTTCCTCTTTTAGAATTGTCTTCAGTTTTTCCTTAATATTGAGTAGAGAATAATTTTTCAAATTGTTTGGTAAATTATTGTAGAGAACACAGGCATTATACTGAAAACTTCTTCTGAAAATTGCCATAGAATATTTTGGCACAACTAAAGTTTGTCGATTTCTCGTTCCCAATTTATTCACATTTTCAAAACGCTTTAGCATATCAAATAAGTAGTGAGGCTTTTTATGAATCAAAACTTTGTGTGTTAGAGAGAGCAAATATAATTTTCTTACCTTATCCAGCTTAAGCTTTTTAGAATTTTTTTATATGTGGCTGATATGATCGTATTTTTCAATTAGGTTCAAAAATCGCATGCATGAATGTTGAACTCTTTGTAAACGGGAAATATAAGTTTTCGTTAGAGCTTGGCCGTATATAGCATCACAGTAAGATATTCTGGATAGAATCAAAGAATCATATATTTGTGTTTTCAATGTATTTGTCATCAAGTGCCTATATGGAAAGAGACTTCTCAGAGTGAAATAGGATACTCTGCATATATTACCTATTTGTTTTTCGTAACGCATGTCTTTGTCCAACAATAAACCTAACATTTTACATTCGTTCACAGTGGGAATTGGAAAGCCTTGTATTTGGAAATAACTTGTTCAATTGGACTTCGTCTCTCTTTGCTTGAGGACCGAATATTATATCTTTGGATTTTTCTGGGTTCAGCTTTAATCCGTGTTTATTAAGGTGATTGATTCCATCCTTTTTTCGATATCAAAGCTGAAATACAAATGCAATTGATAGTTAGCTAGATGAGAATAAAAATCAGAGATATAAACTGTGAGTAATAGTGGTCCAAGTTTAGAGCCTTGGGGGACTCCTCGAGTGATTGGAAGGTGATTTGATTCTCTTTCACCAGAAATGACATACTGTGTACGATGACTCAAATAGTCTCTGAATGATTTAACGGCTATACCTGAAAAACCAAAGTACCTCAGTTTATCACAAAGTATTGTTGGATCTACCATATCAAAGGCTTTACTTTAATCTAAAGATACAAGGCAAGTGATTTTTTTTCAATCAGTAGCAGTGAGTATATCATTTGTGATGCATGCTAAGGCGGTTGTTGTGCTGCAGTGTTCTTTATATCCACTTTGAAATCTTGGAATTATTTTTTCATCAATAATAAATTTAGTGATTTGATTTTTCAAGATTTTTTCGAAATCTAGAGACTGATAGGTCTCAAGTGTGAGAAATCAGTAGTCTTATCTATTTATGGAATAGGTTACACCCTAGCGCATTTCCAGGAGTTAGGAAAAGTTCGTGTTTCAATGGCAGCATTGATAACATACGTGAAGTGGTTCAGTAAACGAGAAGTGACAAGATCTAACTTTTGTTTTGTGATACCATCACTTCCACTACTATTGCTTTTGATAGTGTTGATGGAGTCCAAAACTTCTTGAGGGCTCACTTTTTGAAATGTGAAATTATGGTTGACATTTTGTACATATATACAGTGCGACGCTAAATTATAGAACAACTTCATTATTTCTGAATATAAAGATATTTCGGAAAAATCCTCGGACAAGTCGATTGTCTTTTCCGATGGGCCAATTTTTGAACCCCACCCAAAATATATACGGTTATCCGCAATTGAGTAAAAATGACTTTGGTGATATTTTTAAATTGGACTCCCAGTATATTTTTCCATATTTGGTTAGGGATCGTCATTACGAATCCAGTGATACCAAGTTTGATGTGATTATGTCAAACGTCTGCGGAGATATGGCCAAAGAACTTCCTCGTATGCCTAATGAGTATGACTGCGAGACTCCACACGATTCAGAAGGTTAAAAGTCTCTGTCGTACTCATTGGGTATAGGGAGAAGTTTTTTGGCCATATCTCCGCAGCCGTTTGACATAATCCCATCAAACTTGGTATTACTGGATTTGTAATGACGATCTCTAACCAAATATGGACAAATATACTGGGTGTCCCATTTAAAAATATCACCAAAGTCGCTTTTCCTCAAATGCGGATAACCCTATATATTTTGGGTGAGGTTCAAAAATTGGCCCATCGGAAAAGAAAATCGACATGTCCGAGGATTTTTCCGATATATCTTCATACTCAGAAATAATGAATTTGTTCCATAATTTAGCGTCGCACTGTATATCTAGTAGTACAGGCTAAATAGGATAAGACCCAAAAAAAAATTGGGCCCTTTTGATTTCCTAGATTCTGGGAAGTTTTGGAGTACCGAATAAGTCTAGCAACTCTTCATAAAAGTACGGGCACGGATTTTCGAAATTTTGGGACTTGAAACTCAAAAATATTTTGAATCGTGAATAACTCGAAAACCATGAGGAATTCGAAAAAAACTGCCATCACAAAAAATGTAGAACACAAAATTTCCTACAAAAAAGGTATCCAGTCATTTTTCTGTTGGAGCCACTATTTCTGAGTAATTCTCTCTCAAAGCCGAAAGCCGGAGCACCCGCTCCCGAATTCCCGCAAATTAAAATTTCTCTAACTCGTTGAAAACTACTCCGTTGGTAAGTTCTCTATTTTCTACTCCGGTAATAGCATAATTTTCGACTTAGGAAATTTTCGAAAATCTTGCGAGATGAAGAGGTATATTGGCCACACAAGCACTTGAAGTTTCAATGAATATATTCCATCACTCGCAATATAAACAAGCAAATCCAACGAGAGATTTGTCGTTCAATATATTCATGTATATAACATACATGAGTTACGGTCGACAAGCGTAAGGATGCCTCTGAGATGCGCAAACGATAGAAAGCGTGAGTAGATGTGCGACAAAGATCGACTACTGTTTACGGCTGGTTATCATCGGAATGTACAATCGGGAGAGAAATTTTTCTGCAACACGTAGGAACGTAGGTTCTTATCTGAATTTTCATTCATTCCTAATGAACTGTTCGAATAATATAATTGTCTGTGATCACTGGACCGTTTATGGAAATTGCATAATTTTCCCGAAGCCATAAGTGTAAATAAAGTACGACTAGAAAAAGAATGCATCGCCACACAATATCAGAAGTAGGTAACTAAATATAATAAAGAACACGAGGAACATACTTACAGAAGTTGACTAACAATTTCACATGACCTCTGACCACTGCCAAATCAGCATTATCCATGGTAACTTTTGATTTTTTGTTTCTCTTTTTATTTGGAGTTGAGAATTGTTCCATTTCACCTTTTTCAATTTTATTCATTTCTGACTTAATTTTCCTAATGCTTCTAACGCAAACTCCCGTTTCGGCAGCAAGTCGTTCTTGAACCTTCACAAGAGGAATACTGGTTTCACCTATCATTGCTTCTGCCTGCATAAATTTGATGACATTACTGACAATTTCCCTACTTTGTCCACTCAGAATCTTATTTCTCACTTTACTCTTTCAAGGCATTTTCAAACACAACAAACTACACTATAACCTATCTAATAATATTTCAAAACTATACACAACACAACCACAACACAAGGATTTCAAATTCAACACACAATCAGAATAACGCCACAATAATTTTATTCCACTGACTGTACACTCACGACGTTAACTGCTTGAATAATGCAGAGCAATTGAGCTCCTGCCCCACTCCAGGGTTTTGTCTACTGCGCAACCAATTCTCGGAGGCATCCTTAGGCTTGTAGACCTGTACTTCTTGGTTTCAAATGAACTAACTTTCTTTCAAAAAACGCGATCATGAACACGATCTTCGTTCTCGATTGATTATTATTTCGATATCCACAGACTTTTTAATAGTTTCTCTTATCCAAAGATGAGGGTATTCATTTTGAAGCGTAGAATCTCAGCTTCAAGTTCATATAAAAACATTCTTAGTATGATGTATCCTCATTATGAAGATTTTGAAAATGCATAGAATGGTCAAAATGTCCCATTTTTCCGTAAATATTTCCTTAATTATCCAAGAGTAAGTTTCTTTGAAAAATTCATGTTGTATTTGTGAAAACACGTTACAAAGAATCGATTGCGGGTCGTTACATTGTATTCAATTACTTGGTTTTAAGAATACGAAAGCTTTCTTTTCGTCTATTTCCCGCGAAGAATTCGGCAACCACAGCCATTATCACCGATAACCACGCACGTGTGCAGACCACAGAACTCATAATTATATCATAAGATATAATTATGATATTATTAATTATGGTGCAGACGACGTGTTTTGTGTAGTAAACATTTGTCAAGTGCCCACCTACTGCTTTCTGTAGTCTTCACGGTGTTTTTCACATAAAAAAATTGGATTGTTTACTGGGGCCAGTGCAAAAATTGTGGATTATAAATCTAATTGAATCAAAATATTTTCCTAGGTTAGGACAAAAGAGAAACCTTTCTTATACTGAATTTTGAACTCTAAATTTTGTGTGCCGGCATTTTGTGTTGAAATCCTCATAGTTTTCGAGTTATCCGCAATTCAAAGTGTTTTTGAGTACATGAACCCATTCTACGATGAAAATTTTGAGGTTAGGAAAAATTTTTAGCGACCAGTTTGTAGAGAATTTTGTGCTCTACATTTTGTGCTTCGGGTCTTTTTTTCGAATTCCTCGTAGTTTTCGAGTTATTCGCGATTCAAACTATTATTGAGTATTTAAACCTGTTTTAAGGTGAAACTTTTGAGGTTAGGAAAAAATACTTTGGATACTTTTTTGTAGAGAATTTTGTGCTTTACATTTTTTGTTCTGGCCATTTTTTTCAAATTCTTCATAGTTTTCGAGTTATTCGCGATTCAAAATATTTTTGAGTTTCAAGTCCCAAAATTTCGAAAATCCGTGCCCGTACTTTTATGAAGAGTTGCTAGACTTATTCGGTACCCCAAAACCTCCTACAATCTAAAAAATCAAAAAGGCCCAATTTAATTTGAGATTTTAGCTCAACATCTCCTAATATTCCTATACTATAGTAATTCCAATTGGATGGCAGTTTTGCTGACTTGTAATATGTTACTAAAATGCAGGTTCATAGAATTTACATCATTCATAAGATTGTTACTCATACAAATATGGCACTGAATGAAGCGGATTGGCGTATTTGTTTGACCCTGGTCCTTTGAACAAAACGAAACACCTTTATTTAATTTTTTGTATACACTTGATGTAAATGTTGCATAAATTTTGTAATTCAATTTTAGTAGTCCGGTTATAAAAAGGGGCCTCTCCGCCCACCCTCCAAACCCCTACTACTTCTCATCCCCCACACTCCTTCAAAATTTGGAAATGAATATATGTCCTCCTCTGACTCATATCAGACAGGTTATTGAAATTGAAATAGAAATAGCAAATGATGAAACATGAAATGCATCCTAAAATTTTCACATTTGGAAAAATTTCCAAAATTTGAGAAGCTGTATCTCGGTAACTGTTGTGTCTACCAAGCTCATATTGATACCATGTAGTAGAGGACCCCGCACACCTTATATGGGAAGATGGCTCTCCGTCAAATTTCTTGAATTTTTGATACTTATGATGTATAGAATCGATCATTCTGATAAAATGTTTCCATGGGCGCAACACCATCATATGACTAGTTTTCGAGATACAGGGAGTTGAATATGAAAAATATTAATTTTTCATCACTTCGTATCTCCCAAGTTATGATTTAGTTCTAATTTATCTTTTGCGGTATTATCATCATATCCTTGTATGACAAATTCATGAGCAATTCACTTCCAAATATTCTCGTTGTAAAATGCTATTTTGAGACTTTCATAATTCTGTTGTTTTATGAAGAGAAATTGCGAAAAAAGGTAGAATTATTTCATATTATAAATTCATTACATCTATCATCACAGTTGATACAATTTATACAAGGTGATTCACGAATACGGAAAAATAACGAATTTTGGTTTTTGGGACACCTTGTAGTAATAAACCCAGCTAAAATGACAAAATTCTCGTGAAGAATGTTAGATGATGTGTTTCGTCGTATACAGAGTCGAATGATGTCAATTTGAAAAATTATTATATTTTAATAAATAAAAACATTGATTTTTTTCATCGCCCTATAGCTCATAATGAAGTCCGAAAAGGTAGTGATAATTTTTTCAATGGAGGACTTGAAATACATTCATTCATATTGTAGAAAATTTTCATCGGAATCGCATGACGGGTTTTTCATATACAAGACGAAAAATGTGTGAAAAAATCTAAGATCTGTACATTTCCCCTTTGCTATATTCTCACTCCAGTTTTCGGCGGGTTTGCTATAGTTCTTCCCTATCGGGCCTCTTTTATTCAAGATTTTGATTCTTCAATAAAATAGTGATCAATTATAAAACCGTAGAATAGCGTACCGTATCACTCGTAAAAAAACCTTTACTCGAATTATTATCTGCAACATCGTCTAGTAGGCGACTCAATGAAGGAGTTATTTTTTCATGCTTAGTGTTTCTCAGAGGTCATATTATACTTGTTTCATCCGCAGAAATTCCTTTTTTCGAATTTTCACTCTATAAAATAATAAAATTGTGAACGTCTAAATATAGCATTATTATCGCCCTGTTCTACAAAAAGATTTGGACATGAATTTCTTAAGAATTTGTCACACAAGGAAAATACCTCATAGGATAAATCAGAATAAAATCATAATTTGAATGTATTTTTATCGGTTAAATAGAAAAGTTATTGTTGTGCAACCGTAGACACGTGTTTCGAGCTTACGCTCTCATCAGTACGGTAAAATCAAGTGCAAAGATGTACAACACTTGGATGTTAAAATAGAAACAAAGGAAATCAACAACAGGAAGCCAACCACACATTTGTGGCTTCGGTTAAAAGACCTTGAGATTTCAAGGCAATAACTAACGTCGCTACAGAGGCAGCTATAGCTACCAGCAATACAATCCTACCCAGGAAAATATAAATCGGGATGGATTTATCGAGGGGCAATATATAAAAATATAAATAGAAAAGTTATTGATTGGGTATAGCCCTCAAATTGTTGTGCAACCGTAGACACGTGTTTCGAGCTTAAGCTCTCATCAGTACGGTAAAATCAAGTGCGAAGATGTACAACACTTGGATGTAAAAATAGAAACAAAGGAAGTCAACAACAGGAAGCCAACCACACATCTTCGCACTTAATTTTACCGTACTGATGAGAGTTCAAGCTCGAAACACGTGTCTACGGTTGCACAACAATTTGAGGGCTATACCCAATAACTTTTCTATTTATCAAATCAAGTGCGAAGATGTACAACACTTGGATGTAAAAATAGAAACAAAGGAAGTCAACAACAGGAAGCCAACCACACATCTTCGCACTTGATTTTACCGTACTGATGAGAGCTTAAGCTCGAAACACGTGTCTACGGTTGCACAACAATTTGAGGGCTATACCCAATAACTTTTCTATTTATATTTTTATATATTGCCCCTCGATAAATCCATCCTGATTTCTATCGGTTAATATAGAATATATATTAATTCAAATTCTCCGCAAATTTTTACACCAAAGAACGTTTAATTTTTCAATTATGTTTCTGTATCTTCGAATTGTATATATTATGTTTGTATATAGTATATACCCCCTTTTCGAAAACTTTTGTCTTCCTTTTTCTTGTATTCGAAACAATATCTGAATCATCTTCGAATACCTACATAACATCACTTATTAATATATTCCTGTTATCTCGTAGTAGGCATGAAGGCATGGAGAACAATTCAAGAGGGTAAAATGTTAGTTGAATCCGATGATGTCAACATTGTTCAGGCACAAGTTGAAGCTGAAAACCTCCGTACTAGGAATGGTCGATGGAGTCGTTTGAATCAATTTCGTATATAGCCGTTCCCTCGCCTTGATATTGAATATTCAAAATCACTTACTGGAACATATCATTTACACTTGACTGCGTCATATGTCCAAGATACAATCCGTAGAGATGGTGAAGTAGACAACATTTTAGAAGTCGATGAGTTACATGGGGAGCCCAATTTTCTACGATTCAGAGTATTTTCTCGGTTCGAATGCTGCTAAACACATGCTTTGGGTTGTTTTCACTGAAAGAGGTGACAAAAATCCAGTAGATCCACTTCTTATAATTCGTATTTTATAATGGTTTTTGATTATGGAAAAATTCAGTTATCCATCAAGTATTTTTCTTGTGTTGTCGTCATGATATGTCATGCCCCAGAGCGCCATGAGAATATTATAATAATAGCCGTCCTCTACCAGCACAGGCTATGCCTTTGGGTACACTCTCTGAGTGTTTAAGAGGAGGTATTATTATATTATTATTATTTAAGTCGCTATATCCGCGGATATGGATATCTGAAAGATATATCACATATCGTTGAACTTCTATCAATTTATGTATGAATATATACAGGGTGATTCCTAAGTTGATACTTTTTTTATAAACTGTGTATAGAACTCGTTAAATTAAACAGTTTTTTAAATAACTTATTATTAACGTATTACCTACCTGATAACACTAGTATCCTACGACATACATCCTAATGACAGGTGCCTAAGATTTATCCACTTGAAATGTTCCTTATATCGTTACATTCAACGGATTTTCATATGACATATTACATCCGATTCCTGGCAGACCTCTTGAGACTCCTGCTTTATCCATGACGGGCATCTTTATTATAGTCATGGGATATATGTGTGCCATCTGGCAAGGCCGTTCAAGTTGTTATTGGTTAATTATCCATATTTCTAGGGGACACCACTATAAAAAAAAAAACGCGCCAGAAACTTTACCTCTGGGGTGGTGTGGAAATGAGTTGAAATAATGTTGATTTCACTTCACTGAATTCCTTACTTTTAGCTTTTGAAGAGATATCTAATATAAGTATCTCCTCATTCACATCAACAGACTTCAATGGATTGGTTAGTCTACACATCTAAGATCACACTTACAATCCAGTGAAGTCAAGTGGTCATTTATTAGAATAAAATAATGAAAATAAATGGACTTTTTCACAAATTGTTCGCCTTGTATTTGAAAAACCCGTCAAAGGATTCCGTTGAAAATTTTGTACAATATGAATGAAAGTACTTCGTGTTCTCCAATGGAAAAATATCGCTACCTTTTCAGACTCCCTTAGGGTGATGAAAAAAATCAAGGTTTTTACATATTAAAGTATAATAATTTTTCAAATTGACATTATTCGACTCTGTTTACGATGAAACACATCATTCAACATTCTTCACGAGAATTTTGTCATTTTAGGTGGGGTTATTACTACAAGGTCTCCCAAAAAACAAAATTCGTTATTTTTCCATATTCGTGACTCACCTTGTATAAATTGTACCAACTGTGATAATAGATGAAATGAATTTTAATATTATATGATAATTCTACCTTTTTTCGCATTTTCTCTTTATAAAACAACAGAATTATAAAAGTCTCAAAATTGCATCATTATCAAGTGAAATCGCCCTGTACTACGGAAAGATTTTGAAATGAATTTCTCATGAATTCGGCATACAAGGATGTGATGATGATACCACAAAAGATAAATCCGAACTCAATCATAACTTGGGAGATACGAAGTGATGAAAAGTGAATATTTCTCATATTCAACACCCTGTATCTCGAAAACTAGTCATAGGATGGTGTTGCGCCCATTGAAACATTGCATCAGAATCATCAATTCTACAACATATCAAAAATTGAAGAAATTACACGGAGAGCCTTTTTCCCATATAAGGTGTGCGGGATCCTTTGATCGTGTTTGAAAATATATGAATTGGTCTTTGTCAAAAACGCACTCTTTTATGGTCAGAATGGAAAAAAAATGGAAAAAAGTGCGAAAATTTAGCAGTTTTTGGGATATTCAAAAGTGATCCGGTGTCGAAAACTTGAAATTTGCATCTCAGTCACATTCCATACAAGGAAAGAAAAAAGAAACATATTACTACCGTTCAATGCAACTCAAGATGTACTGGACTATTAGTGGATTTCAGTAATTATTTCAACTAATCAAAATACAGTTTTGAAAACCACGGTGCACCTACTTTGGGAATAGTATAGCCATCCAATGTGGTTTCTTTAAGAACTCTCCTTGGTCCAATGATTGGTGTTACGGTATGAAACCTTTGTACTTCACACAGAACTGCTTCCACGTAAGGAACTCTGAAATTAAAATTAAAACTTGTCTGAAATAATAAAAGGCATTTGCGAAAATGATGACTTTTTGTATTAGATAGATGTTAATTTTGCTGGTAAGAGAATTAATCCTTGGTCCAGTACCTAGAAATAAAGAAATTGATAACCTAAACGTGGAAACTTTGCATAATGTTCTTCATTCGCAAAATTTTTGAGTAGAGGGAGTTTTATTTTGGGACCACGCAAACTGTTGGGACTGTACGCAGTGGCCGATTTAAAATGCTGTCATGGGGGGGGGTTTGATTGACAATAGGAAATATCACAAACTCAAAAATGTTACATTTTCAGATTGACAAGAGATCAATAAAAAAATAATAATAGGTAACAAAATGTTTTTTGTATTTATCATAAAATGTAATTTCTAAACATATTATATCCTAAGAAATAAAGAAACAAGGTGTCCTGCCATACCAGGACGATTCTCATTGCCATAATCCTATACAATAGGAATAATTGGGTCGAAAAACCATCAGGAAACAACTACTTTTCTGGCTAATACCACGACGAACGTTGAATCACATCCAATGAATTTCCGTGCAGAGTTCCTACAAGGCTATCTCTGCAATTGCTAGTTGCATGGAAATGTTTGCACTTCGAAGGTAAGTTTTGAGCCTCCTTAAGGTAAGTTTGAGCCTCCTTACCGGTAATAAAGAATTATAAACATTGTTTTTTCCGTTAACCAGCTGTCGTCCCCTTACGAACGGCAGTCCTCAGAAGTCGAAACTTATGCGAGCCAAGGATTAACGAGGTCTTACCTTTTTACATGCGATTCCTAGCACTTTCTCGGGCCATCAGAAAAAGTTTTGCAGTCGCCATGGTTTGAACCATCGTCGACTGGCAGCCAAAGTGATTGAAACAATGTCGCTTTAACTGCTCGGCTACCTGGCTACATTGAATATATGAAGCAACGTTCTTGAATTTGGAAAAAATAAATGATGACATTCTTTTAGAGCATCCATAGCAGTTTTTGGAATTGCTTGTTGACCCTGCCACTTCTGCCTCCAAATTTTAAGCTCAGAACTTAGTTCCATAACCGATCCGGGCATATCTATTTCGGATACTCCAGATGCTTCAAGTATTTATGCATCTCCATTTTTGTGAAGATATACTGGAATTAACCCTTTGAGTACAATAATATTGCATATGCCATCAAAACGGGATTCAATTTGAACAATTATATGATCCATAAATGGTATAAATAGTTTGATTCTGTAATATTCTTCTGTACTTGATGATCCGATATTGCTTTTCTTGGTTTTCCGTTCACATATTCGAGGGATAGAAATGGTAGTACCAATTTCACTGGCAAGGCTGTTTGTCTGACTATATAGTAATCTAAATTCCGTTTCACTTTTTACCCTTATATGTTGAAACACTGATTTTATATTATTAACGTAGGATAGAGCAGTTGATAAATCCTATTCAAAACTTTGCAAGCATTCACCTAATGTTAAAGAATGAGATAGGCAATGAGCTGTCATTTCCATGGAGATAATAAAATCGCGGCTTTGCTTGAAGTATTGGAATCTTGGCATCTTATAAAAGTAATATTATGGTAGTATTAAATAAGTACCTTCTACGTTCACGAAATTATCTTCTTTAATCTTTTTGTACCTATATAGAGGGTAATGTTTCTCTTAAGATGTTTTTAACTTATTGCCGCTGTTATTTAGTGGGACACTCTTGGGGGGGGGGGCTAAAGCCCCTGTAGCCCCCTCCCTCCATAGATCCGCCACTGACTGTACGAGAACTAGAATGTCCCGGAAATTTTGTCACGCACAATGAAATAACTCAATTTTCTATATTTTTCTTAAGCGATTCTGGTAAAATCCAGCTGTTTCATGAACTTTGCCGAATAGAATGAATGAAAAAAATGAAGAGAGGTAAGTGAATTGTCAGACAAAATTTGTCGGAAGTCCCCTTAAGTTTGCGGGTGTCTCAAAAATGAAACTCCTCTCAACCGAGAATTTTTGCAAATGAAAAACTCGAGTTGGTCCAACAAGAAGAACTGGGCCATAGGTCATAGGTTCAATAACAAATTTTCAGTTTCAGTTTTCCCCACATAATTCTCTCCGTTCTTGAAACGTTGAAACTTTACACCACTACACCAAGAAATAAAGTAAGAGGTAGTCCTCTCTTGATATGAATAAGCTGAAAAAAAATGGAACTATCAAAACTATTTGTTCAAAAAATCGAAGAGTCTTGTGGTTTGAATTTTTTAGAAAATGCATATCCGGGGATGACTGCGGTCTCAGTGTTTTGTCAAGAGCCTTCGACTGCATCAACCACAGAGTATAGGTACTTATTTGAGCTACAACGTCATGGATCCAGGGATGCAAGCTACACTTGGTTTGAGTCATACCTCTCAACTTGTGAAGATGAAAGAAACCTACTCCGTATTATGTACTATCATTAGTGGCATTCTTCAAGTTTCAATCTTTGGGCCAACACTATTCCTACTATATATTAACGATATAGCCAGTACTGATATCTAGAGGTGAGTTAGATACAAGGTTTGCTGATGACACGACACTGATATGGAAGGATTCTGATATGGAGTAACTGAAATCGAATGATCGAAAAAGGTCAAATACTGGTGCGATTCAAACCATCTCTGCTTTAACGCTCTGCTTCTGCTCTGCTCTGGAAGATTACTCATCATTAGTGGATATTTCTAACCAGTCTTCAGGTACATGTACACCATATTATTTCTGACTTCAATGCAAAATTGAATGTTTCAGGGAGAGTGTGTGTATTGATGAAATAAACAAGTTCATAGAAAGATTATTGTGGGAATTTGGAAACAAAAATAGTCATTATTATAGTACTAACATAGTAAACAAAAAAGTGTGTAGATTAAAACGTGGTGGAATAAATGTTTGTTTATGATTTATTGTTTTATTTGCATTTTAATACTTTTAAAATGTTTTTTGTTATCCTCACATTTCGAAGATTGAAAAAATATAACGGAAAAAATAAAAAATAATCATTTAAATGTGGAAATAGCTATTTGTGTATTTAGAGCGCAAAGTGATTGATTGCCGCTCGACAAAGAGAGTTACCGCGCGACGCGAAGCGAAGAGTGGTATTTTTTGGAGAGCGGCAATGTGCTTGAAATGCACCCATGATTTTTTCTACAAACGCATCTCTTAGACATAAGAAGGATAGACACTTCATTCAACATAGGCACATGATATTACCTATCAGCTATCCAAATGTCCAATAATTTACATCTCTAACAAAAGGAAAAAAGTGAAACAACTTGCCTAAAAAAAATACCGAAGCCCGAGAGATCGAACTCACGCCAAGATAGAAAACCCAGTTTAGTACAAAGCATCTCTAATCCTAACACCACCGCAATCCCATAGGGTGCTTTGAATTTCTTGTGTTCACTTTCCATCATGCAAAAATAGGTTCTTTTTCAACAAAAACTAGGGAGATCGAGCGTTTCTTCAGTATTCTCGCTCTAGACCGTAAAAGTATTTTATAGAATGTATCTCAGAAGAAGATAAAAATAGATTCAAACTCATGGTACCTTCCCCCATCCTCAAAAAATGCTTCTGAACGATAGTGTTGATTATTAATTATTATTTAAGAATTATTTTCTAAAACTTGTTTCTGGATAGATAATAGTTTTTATTTGTTATCATTTTTCATTTTCTCTGAAGTAGCATTTAATGTTACATCAAAGGCAAACTAAACTTTGAGGAATTTTCAATATTCCGAAAACGGGATGACTATATTCTCTAATCAGCAGTGAGACTCTGTGTCATATAGAATTCTACCTCTCGTTTTCTACAGTCGATTACTACTATCGCAAGCGACGATCACATTATTTGACACTCTGTGCTACAGTCGCATACACATCGGGTTTGTTCGGCAATATACTATCCGATCTTAAACTATTTACCAAAATTTGGTGATATTCTAGTGACATTTCATAGTATTGTGACTAAAGTTACTGCAATGTCACGCCTTTTTATTTTCAACGGATGATAGTTTCATGTGCTTTTAATTCATTTTGAATTAATTTTGATATTATTACACTTTGTAGCATATAAATGTATGAAATTCATTATCTCTGGAGGAAGAAGAAAGGCTAGAAGACATTCGTTCAGACAATTTCGAGGGAATTTACCCATGAGAGAAGAGTTAGATCCATTTTTAATGGAATATACGAGTTTAAAGAACTCTTTATATGGCTTCATATATTTTTAACAGTATCCTGTCTCAAATGAATCAGTTGAATAACTCTGTGACTATACCCCCAATATCTAGATTTTTTAGTCTTCTAATGGTGATGGTAATGGGTGGAGGACGCATGCGTCAGCGACTAGGTAACGGCGGGCCCTTTTTGCAATCCCCGGCTTCTCCACTCATCCCATGGCGGATACCTGCTCGAACCTCTTAAAACTTTTTATGAAAGTCGAAATGTCCTTCCATTGCAATGAGGCCAATGAGTGCAATTCTGCCATAAATACCACATTCGCACAGTAAGTGGAAGGAGTCCTCCTTCTCCCCACATTCCATGCATAGTGGGTCTGCCTCAACTCTGATGAGAGCCAGGTGCCTCCTGAGGCCTCAGTGGTCGGTTAGAACTCCCTCCAACAGTCGGAGTTCTTTGCGGCTCAGCGTCAGTATCTTGGCCGCCCTTGCCGTGTCGGGCTCCGATTTCACCTGCTTTGACTGCCTGCAGTCGTCTATACCTCTCCACTCTTTTCCTAATGTATGTAATTCAGTGTCCTAAGTTTTTATACAACAGAAATATACCAAAGAGTAATATGTAGAAGTCACGATCTTTCAATAGCTCAACAATCTGTATCGAGGGCTATAGAAGAAGTAACCATTGCTATTTATTGGAAATACTTTGCCTGCCTTTAGCTTATCCTTCTGCAATTTTGCAGCTTTTGTATTCGTTTTTGACTTCCAGTCTACCATTGCCCGAATACAAATAAAACAGAAGTATTAAAATACACTGGCTAATGCATTACGGATCTGCACTCTGCAATATTACTGTACTTTTCTGAATGCAAACTCTTCATTCTTTAACAGATTTTTCTCCAAAAAGTTCACAGTTCACCTTTTGCTTTGCCCTCTATTTTATAAAATTTATTTGTTAATAATATGTTTTTTTTTTTACTTATATCGGGGATTATTTGTCGGTGTTCACTCCGTACTCTCATTATTTGATATTTTATATTATTTGCATTCGAAATTGTAATATAGTAAACAATGACAGAATGAATTGAAACAGAAAAGTAGGGTTAAACACAGAAAACGACATGTCTCGACGTCTTGCTTTCTTGCTACCGCGATAGTCGAGTTTAGGAGTACCAGTCATGTCGAATTCAGTCGATAAATGGAATTCAATATGACACAGAGTCCCACTGCAGGGTATCCCAACCCACTACCAAGTTCAGTTTTTCTTAGTGTCGTTCTATCGGGTATATCATTCAGTTTTCTCAGTGTGGCTGCAAGTGGTGTTCAAGGTCATTGATTTTTGACCATGAAACATTGAATTAATTTTTTTCTTTGCCATAAGCTGTGCTTATACAGTCAAACAGAATTCTGCTAATTTTTCTTCGTTTACCTGAATACTTGCTAATACAGTGTGTCCCACTTTGAGCATTGAGCAGCCACACCCTCATATTTCATTGGGAATAAAATAATTTAAAAAATAATAATTTTTCAAATTATAGTACTACCTATATGTTGAAGAATCATTCGTATATCCATTTTCCAGGGCTAACTATGACCAATTCAAAAGTGAAAAAGTGGGGAAAATATATTAGGGATTTTTTCATCACAGAATTAACATCAAATTCTGTTTCAGAGTACCCTTAAACCCCCCAACTCAATTCTTGAATCATTTGGTTATACAGGGTGTCATTTGTTACTGGCAATATGATTAACTCTTTTTCATCAGTAATATTTGCATAATTTTCAAAATTTCTTCACTCTTCACAAAATTAACAAAAACATTCAATTAATACTGCGAAAAAAAACACCAAATACTGCTTTTTCATGGCACACTGTGACCACTTGAACAGTTAAAAATTGGGAAAAATATATTAAGGATCCTTTATTGAAAAATCAACCCCAACTTCTGGTTTTGGAATGTCCCAGAACCTTAGAATTAAATGCTGAATCATTGAAATATACAGGGTATCGAATGTAGCTGGCATATCACCAACTCGTATTCTCTGGATGATTTTGAAAATGTCTTCTGTTGTGACAAAGAGCCCAGAAATATTCTATTTATACTGCAGAATTCAAACAAACATCGTTTTTCCATGGCTAACTATGATTAGCTTAAAAGTGAAAAATTAAGGAAAATATATCACTGAACTAACATTAGAAATGGGTTCACGATACACTAAACTCTAAGATGTTAATCCCCGAGTCATCTGCAATAAATACCAATATTATAAAATGATGTGAATTTGCAGCTGCGGAAAAGAAATAAATTGATAAGTGCAATAATTTTCAAAATGAGTCAATTTACGAGTTGAACGTTTGCTATATACAGAGGACACCCTATATATTTCTCAGGAATTGTGATCTTCTGAAGGAAAAAAAATTGAAATTATTTTATTCTCAATGAAATATGAGGGTGTGACTGCTCAAAGTGGGACACACTGTATATTGTATATCCTATGACTTCAATCATGAAATTTCATAGGTGTAACCATATGTGAATGAAATAATCGGTGTAACATTTGCATATTGTATACATTAGTAGTCACAGAAAACACTTTGATACGACTTCGTTGTTATTCAAATTTGTTTGTCAGTGTTGCCGCATGAAATTTTGTATTGCACTGCAGTTTTTTTTATAGTTGGAATAGTCAGTTGAGAATATTCGGAGAATAATTGATCCAGTGTTTCATTAGCGACAAACTCCAGATTTCTAACGGGGCGACCCAGTAACCCAGATACCAGACAAGCACGCGCCATTTTGATATTGTAAATTATATTGTTGTTGTGTGTAGTGCCTTTGCGTTAGTTTCGTTTTGGATACTTTCATTCGTTCTTAACCTAGGTACCTAAGTAAAGTACATATTCTTCTGCAATTTTGTTTTTTGATTGAAGTTCACTGAGTGTAGAAGCAGATAATGGATAATGCTAGTAAATTTAAGGCATCTTCATGTAAGGTAAGGCGATACATCAAATATTATTTTAGGTTAGGATGGTCTGGTATGCTCATTCTGCGTTTATTAGGGTTTTGAACGTTTTTTCACAAATCATTGTGCCATGTTTTGCAATTGGGTCAACAAAAAAGACAATTTCAGAAACAAAGAATTGAAATCTAAACAAATTTTAAAATTCGAGTCAGTTCAATTGTACATTCTATATTGAAATAAGACCATAATTGTTGAGTTGACTAATTATATAGTTATTTATAATATTTTTGTTCCAGATGCAGTGAGAAATTCATCTCCATGCATCAGAGATGATGCATTTCAAATAAATGTGATGGTTTGGCTACAATTCGCAAAAACACGTTACTTGTAGGGTTAGGTAGTAGATCGAGATGTCGCTACACATTCAATTCAATGATTATTTTGTTTCAGGTAACTGATAAGGCCAAATAGATTTTTACTTTAAATATGACATCTCAATATGAGTAATTATTTGTTGTTTTGTGATATTTTAATTAAAGGTTTCAATATCAAATTTTTGTCTTTTTGATCTCCAAGATTTAAATGGACATTCAAATGAATAGGTATCATTTCAGAAGATTTTTTGGGTTGTCACTGCTTGTTTCTAAAAACTAGAAAATGATTAATCTGATTTCCATAGAGGACACATCAATACTGAATGATCTGTCTCCCATGAAGATTGTATTCATTTTCTATCAATATTAGTGGCAAGTAGTGAAAATCCAAAAATTCTTCAGTAGCGAACAAACCTACTAGAACGTAATTTATGAAATCTTACTGTTATGTCATGGAAAGGAATAGACAAGATTGGTGGTAAGTTGCTGCTATAAAAAAATATTGAATATGTTATTTTCCACTAATTTATATTCTATGTTGCGGTAACCTTGCTGCAATTACTAATTATGAAAGATTACATCCATCAATCCATTTCAGTAGTTGCTGCAACAATGTCATAAGACGTCATTTTCAATATCGCATTTGCAATTTTTCTTTGTATTATATGCAATGTTGCAGAAACCTAGCTGGAATAATTGATAATGGCATATACCATTTGTAATATTGCTGAACGTCCATTTCAGTAGTTGCTGAACCTTTGCAGTAAGGTAGCAGAAAACTCTGATGTAACATTATACACATTACCATGAAAGGTTACTGAAATATTGAATGAATGTTACTTTGCTTAGTGGGAAGACTAGTTGTTTACACTTACCTCTTTATTCAGTTATGAATGCTAAAAAGTGCCATGGGTTACGCTTGCCCCGGTACCACCGGGGCAAGTGTAACGCAATGATGACGAACAGAAGAAAACTCATAGAAAAAAATTGATAGCCATCGTGATTTTCTATATTGGTACAAACTTAAAAGTAATGTATCTGCAATCAGCTCACTAAATATGATGGATATTGAGTAATGAGTTTTCTTGTTTAGTCGGATCAAAACGTATATTCTCATTTTGCGCCAGAATGGTGCGAAATGTGTGAAAAATGCATGAAACATGATTGAAAACGGCCGAGCCCGCGTTAGCTGCAAAGTGGAAGGAGAGTCCGGGAAATGAGGGGAATTCTTCTAATGAACGAGTTACGTGATAATACGCTTCTCCTCATCTTCCGCTCTCTCTACCACTCGACCGCTTCCACCAGCTCAGCCGTTTTCAGTCATGTTTGCATGCACTTTTCACACATTTCGCAGCATTTTAGCGCAAAATGAAAATAAACGGTTTGAGGTACTGTACTTTTACTTTCAAATTCTTTATTAGAAATTGAAATTGGTCTATCACTAGTGCATCCAGGCACGCTGCAAGATTGTGCAAAAAAAGTCAAATTGCAATTGTGCCAAAACTAATGATCCGTCAGATCATGTTTTGTGCACTCATAAAGTGCACATGATTCAATACTTCCATGAGAAAGGTCAACCCTATTTCTTGAAAAATGGCGGAGTTATGAATTTTTCAAAAAATTGTTAAATTTTCCGGTTTTTACGGTTTTCCTCCGATACTAATTATCCGATCGCGTCGTAAAATTTTCCATTGTATTCGTATTCCAATTATCTATAATTCCTTTCATTGGAGCAACCAGATTGCTCTAATAGTTTTCATTTCATAAGCAAAACAATTTTAAAAAACACATTTTTGGTTTTTTAAATGTTTATAACAAATTAATAAATGACAGTTGCGAGTCGAAAACATAACAAAATATAGCTATAGACTGTCTTCCATGTGATCACAGTCGGTTTCCCACTTGTATTGTTGTTAGGAAAAAATGCTCCATTGATTGGCCTATTTGCCTTTTTCGTGCTTATTTGTCTGCCTGTCTGTCGGTGGCTGAAATATAAAACAAATACGCATGCTCGCGAGACTATTCTGTTGACTGTTTCAGGCGTGAAAATGAATATGTCTGGTTCTATTCTTTCCTCCTGAATCGAGGGGATTTCAAGGTCATTTGTGAAAATGTAGGTTCCTTAACACATTAGGTAATTTTATTTGTCATCGTCTGACGTGACATAGCCAACGGATGAATTGAAAAAAATCACAGTTTTCGTTGTGGCAGAAAAGAAAAAATCCAGTAACAAGTAAGGAAAACGTTGAATAAAATATTCCAGGTATGCCAAATTACTTATTACTACAAAAGTAAACGTGAATCATTTAGGTAAATGTCAACAATTTTACTACGTTTGCAGATCTGAAATTTTGTCTCTAACAATTATTTAAAACGGCAAGGTCTAATAGTGCCAGTCATTTGAGGAAATTTCACTAACAAATGTCCCTGAAAATGGGCAAAACATTGGGCACGAAAAAAGGCATAGTGTAATGAGGTTTTTATTTTCGCATGTCTGAAATTACTGATTGAAACAATCATTAAAAAGGCATTGTGTAGTAATGCCATTCATTTGGGTAAATTTAGCAAAGTAGCCATGAAAATAGGCACAAAAATAGACACAGAAAAAGGCATAGTGTAATAAGGGTTTTGGAGCCATAATGATTTGACATTGGGAATTAATAATTGTTTTATCCAAGTCACTTCTTTTCTATATCATGAACTTTTCGGTAACTGTCATTCGATATGACACACATCAGCCTCATACAATAATATACTATTACCTTTTTCTTTCACTGTACGTTATTTCTTCATCTTTTCTGAATGCTTCATCAAGACAAGCATGTACTTTGTTCTTCACATCGGGATATAACAGCATCATCAAAAACGCAAAGTCTAAAGTATTACTCGTTGTCTGAGCTCCAGCCAAAAATATATCCAAACAAACCATCACGAGCTGTTCTTCTGCAGAAAACATCACGATGTTATTAGACACAAAGGTTACATTTTTTTGTAACATAGTCACCTGTGAATGTTGTTTTTTCAATGTTGGTTTTTCGCATTTCTGTGATGAAGGCATAAATTAAATCATCATCTCTACCTTCTGTCCAGGTTTTGAAATGTTCTCGTATAGGTTCCATCAATAATTCTTTCAATTCGTCATTGAATTTCTTTATTAAATTGTACCCTGAGCGTTCTGGAGCTATGAATCGTAACCATGGTAAATTATTAAGTGTACCACCAGCCATATCAAAAGCTTTCGATCGTAAATCCATTAGGTTCAACACTTTCACAAGACGGTCATCATTTCTATTGAATCTCAAACCACTTATCAACATCCATAAAATATTGAGCACCGATTTTGGTAGAATTTGTCCAATCTGTAATTCAGTATTTTCGTTTTCTTTAAGAATTTCCAATATTTCAGTAGTCTCCTCCTGTATTTGTTTTTCCATTGTTTTCTTACCAAATCCAAGAAAGCGGAGATGAACGGTCACAAAATATTTCTGAGTTTTCCAAAGTTCTCCGTCAGTGCCAACTATACCTGAAAAATGTTCCCATTATCGAATATGGATTTCGATACAATGAGTAATATTATACAACTAATCGTGAAATTAGGCAATAGCGACTGCGAATTTTACCTAATTACCACGTATTGATAATTGAATATACACTTAACGACTTTGTATAACAGTTTTGGTATTTCGCAGCTTCCAACAATGTGAATTCTGTTATGATAACATATTGTTGACATAAATTATCTAGATTCGTTATACAGGGTGGGGCACCAAAAGCGAATCAGATCGAATATCTTCAAAACGCATGTGTTGTGAAAAAAATGCAAAAACATGTCGATTTTTAATCCAAGAGGGACATCTTTCTATCATAACCTCAACTGTCATACCACTCCCCCCACCCCTTGGTAACTATCACCCAAACAATTTGAATAGGGAAAGTAGTGAGTGTGACATATCATTAAAAAGGTAATTTCATAAGGAATTCAGCCGTATCAATTTTTGCTACCTAACTTCTCATTTTGGCGCCCTCTTGCGGGAAACACAACTGTTCCGTATTCCAAATCATGATACTTCATTTGCACGCTATTGACATTTATTCGGTGACAATGCATCATGGAATTTTTCTATGAAAAACAAAAACAAAATTGCGGCTCCAAAATGGTTAACAAGATTTGCAATTATGGTCCGATTCAATTCAAAACTGATATGTGGTGGTTTTCAGGGTCGAAAATTATGATTTTCTTTTCAATGCAAAAAAACAAGATGGTAGCTCCAAGATGGCGGACGAAATTTGCAATTATGGTCCGATTCGAATCAAAATTCGGATGTGGAGATTCTCAGGGTCAGAAACTATGATTTTTTTGTTTATGCAAAAACCCAAGATGGCGGACAAAATTAGTAATTGTGGTTCGATTCGATTCAAAATTGGCATATGGAGGTTTTACAAGTTTCCAGTATGACTGCAGTGAATTGATGAAAAAAAAATTATACAAATAAAGAAATAATATTTCATTTAGATGAGTGACTTAGGTTATTCTGTGCGTAACAGAATCAGAATTTTACCGTGCAAAACTACCTATTTTGTACTTGCGGCAAGCTTCTGAATCTGTTAGGCACAGAATAACCTACGTCCCACATCTAAAAAATATTTTTTTGTTTTCATCACATTTGTATGAAAGCTTAGTATCAATTTCATTCAATTCTTTTTAGTCATGTTGAAAATCTGTACCTAAAACCCCCACAATTCAATTTTAGACCATAATGACAAATCTACTCTGCCATCCTGGAGCTGTCATTTTGTTGTTTTTTTTTTCAACAAGAATTCCATAATGCATTGTCATCGCAATTATAAACACCTACCAAAGTTCAAGTTGATTGGACAGCTAGAAGTGGGTAAAAAGTCAGCTGCAAGATTTGTCCCACACATACACACATACTAACAGGGCAAGTTGAATAAAAGCTTTAGAAAAATAAAAAAATCGGACATAGCATAAACTTAAAAATTGAAAACCTTGCATAAATTCAAATCCAATCATTCCAAATTACATTAATTCACAGTAGATGCTCAAAGTGTTCGTCATGAACTGTCATACATCATTATACGTTAGTCTCGAAGCGCTATCTGACGTTTTTGAGCAATTTATGCAAAATTTTCCAAAATGTAAGTTCATTCAAGGTTAATTTTTTCAATTTTTGTTATGTTTTCGTAAATTGTTCACATTAGCTTTCAAACCAAATATCATAAGTTGGAATACGAAACAGTTGTTTTTCCCGCAAGAGGGCGCCAAAATTAATAGTTAGGTAGCGAACACCCACATGTCTGAATTCCTTTAGGATTTATATTTTCAATGCTATATCACACTTAGTACTTTTCCTATTCAAATTATATGAGTGACCAAGGAGAGCGGAGAGTGGTGTGACAGTTGAGGTTATGATAGGAAGATGTCCCACTTGGATTTAAAATCGACGTGTTTCTGCATTTTTTTTCTCAATACATGTGTTTTGAAGAATTCGTTTTCGGTGGCGGGTCGAATTAAACCATAATTACAAATTTCGCCCACCATCTTGTTTTTTGCATAGACAAAAAAATCATGATTTCCAACCCTGAAAATCCTCACATACAAATTTTGATTCGAATCGGACCTTAATTACAAATTTCGTCCGCCATCTTGGAGCCACCATCTTGTTTTTTTGCATCGACAAACAAATCATAATTTCCGACCCTGGAAACCACCACACATCAATTTTGAATCGAATCGGACCATAATTGCAAATCTTGTCTGCCATTTTGAAGCCGCCATTTTGTTTTTTCCCTTAGAAAAATTCCATAATGCATTGTCACTGAATCCATGTCAAATTAGCTTGCAAATGAAGGATCATAATTTGGAAGACGGAACAGTTGTGTTTCCCGCAAGAGGGCGCCAAAATGAAAAGTTAGGTAGCAAAATTTGACATGACTGAATTCTTTATGAAATTACCTTTTTAATGATGTGTCACAATTTTTTTAATTTCTGGAAAATCACTACCTCACCTTGGATTTTTGAGTGCCATGTCTACAAATTGGGACCAATTCAAATATCTTTGCTGCTGAAGATTACTGATGAGTGATGCTTTCAGATGTACAAAACAGTTTTTCAGAAAACGATACCATTTTTCAAGAAATGAGGGTAAAATGCCAGATTTGAGTTTCACCAATTTTTTTTAACAACAGTTTGACATTATTGTTTGAAAGAAACATAACCAAGTGGAAGTGGATATTCATTACCAAACATTGCCCATTTTATCCAGACTCTACTATGGTGTAAAACATACGATAATTAGTTTTGGAAGGAGTAGAATTTCGATTATATTAGAGTGTGATGTTATTCTGAGCTAAAATCAACTCCATTAGACTTTGTCAGTATTGTCTTTTATTTTTATCCTGTCAAGATGAAATGATTGAATGATTATGAGTAATAATGAATCATTTGCTTAGAAGCTTTCAATGAGATGTATAGATGTTAATACTAATTCAACGTTTTTCTGAAACAACATACACTATAAACCACAATAACGATTATTCAATATCGCACTGAATAATATTACAAAAATGTTATTTTCCATACACTCGTGCGCAGAGACATCTTTTCAAGAGGAACCTTTTCAAATGCGTTATAGGTTATAGCTCCCAAATCAGCGATTCTCTGAGCGGCATTGTGCAATCGGATATCGTTCTGCATAAAGCGCTGCTGCAGCAGTAGCACTACCTCCACATTCACCATGAATGTAGTGCATATGCGCATATTCTCGGGGAGTATAACGTGTGTACGGCATGACAAAGAAATAAATACCACTGAATGAAACAAACGGAATAATTTCAAAAAACTACAACACAAGTTGTTCAAACATAATGTGACAGCCACCTACTAGATTTTTTCAATTCTATTAAAAGAAGATCCGTTCATGCACAATGCTGTATTTCATTTTTTTCTTCAGGAAACTGTTGCTTCTACGGACACATCACAGGAGTAAGAAAAGTTTTTTTTAATTTTCGACAAGTATTCACCTCCTAAAAAATTTTGCACTTATATGGTTACACTCTGTATATCTGTCGGTCTCTGGAACTTCGTTGAAATCTGGACGTTGGACAATTGCGACATTTATCACAACAATTAGTATTAATCGGCTCCAAGTCGGATAATCGACATTTCATTTCGATAATTTTATTAGGCTTAATTACATAAAAAGTTAATTTTATTGACATACTATTTAATGCTATCAAGCAGTCTTTTCTTTATTATTAATAATCATTTCCACATTTTATCTTGATAAAATCGAAATCAAATAATTTTTGGGAGTAAGTATAAAAGTTGATGGAAGCCTAGAATAAAACCACGCCTAAATGAAAATCACTTCCTCAAAAAATAATTATAGTATGTTTTATACCATGGTAGAGTCTGGACAAAATGAACATTATTTTGAAATGGATGTCCACTTCCAATTGGTTATGTTTCTTTCAGACATTAATGTCAAACTTTTTTTTTTTCAAGTTGATGAAACTCAAATCTGTTGATTTCATTAAAAATATGAACAGGATGTTCAAAAAGTCAGTTGTGGAATCATCTGCGACTGGAAGTTGGAATTTAGTCGCTGTTTTCCATCGTACAAGATAACCTCTCTTGGAAGGGATTCATGTTTTAAAGAGAAACATTCTCAATTGAAAATTGAATCAATACATGACTCCTCTGGAAATGGAAAAATCTACGATAAAATTGAAGTTACTTTTTTGTAATATCTAACAAAAAAGTAACTTCAATTTTATCGTAGATTTTTCCATTTCCAGAGGAGTCATGTATTGATTCAATTTTCAATTGAGAATGTTTCTCTTTAAAACATGAATCCCTTCCAAGAGAGGTTATCTTGTACGATGGAAAACAGCGACTAAATTCCAACTTTCAGTCGCAGATGATTCCACAACTGACTTTATGAACATCCTGTTCATATTTTCAATGAAATCAACATGCCATACCCATGACAGGTTTTATGTCAGAAAAATATTTTCAAAGTTCCACTCCACAAGAAATAGTCTAACAATTCCTCATTACAGTGTGAAATTGCTTCTGAAGAGTATGTTTTCCAATTCTTCCGACCTCCCTGATGATCTTAGAAGAGTGAAATAGACTTTTGTCTACCAAAATGTATTGGAGGCCTAGCGAAAGAGATGCAATTATTCACGCATCAATGAAATGAGCGATTTTCTGTGAGTGATACTTCTGAATAACATTCTCCCTTATCTCATTCATGGATAAGAATTTCCAATGGAAACTGGACATTTAATAAATAATCAACTATCTGAATGAAAATGCAAATTTTCACTTTCAATGTAGTTCAATGTCCAGCGTGGCTTTTGCCGGGGAAGTAGTTGTTTTCTGTTAGATATTACAAAAAATTAACTTCAATTTTATCGTAGGTTTTTCCATTTCCAGAGGAGTCATGTATTGATTCAATTTTCAATTGAGAATGTTTCTCTTTAAAACATCAAATCTGTCATTTTACCATCATTTCTTGAATTTTTTTTTCACTTTCTGAAAAACTGTTCTGTACTTCTAAAAGCATCACTCATCAGTAATCTTGAGCAGCAAAGATATTGGAATTCGTCTCAATTTGTATACATGGCACTCAAAAATCCAAGGTTAGGTGCGATTTTCCAGAAATTCTTAAAATGCCCATTATCTCGAAAACGGTGATATTTTTACTGAGGTGAAATTCCGAAATTCTGAACATTCATGACCTGGTCTATCACCAGTTTCAATATTGTACAAGATTTACCGGACACCCACCCTGTCTATTACATAAACACAGTATTAAACTAAAAATATTGTCCTGAATGAAGAAGATTATATCACTATCAATATCACACAGTATGAAATAATATAGAATTTCTCTTAATAACAAAATTAATTCATAAGTAGATACCCAAAAAAAACATCATTGCTGATGTTTTATCATGAATGTTTTGTTTTGGAAGTCTAAGTTCAGAATTCTTGCTTTCTATACTAAATGTCAGCTTGATACTATTTTTACGGACTTTCGATTAGGTAGACCACGAAAAATTAATTTTTAAATTGGGAAAATTTGGTATTAGACAAGGACTTTTCACAAGTTATTAAAAACAAGGATTTTTTTGCCAATTATAATGAAAATACTTCGAATGAATTTGATATTAATTTTGGATTGCCTTAAGGTTCAAATCTTGGGACTCTTCTTTTGTATTTTTTATAAATGACCTCTCAACAGTTAACAAATCTCCATATGGGCACTTATTTGATGACGACTGTGAAATATTTAGAAAAATCATAACTATGAGTGGATTACGGGGCACTCCAAAAACATATCAACAGTATTTTTGAAAGGAGTATTGCAAATAATTTACATTTCGAAATGACAAAATGTTTCATCATCACTATTACTCCAATCTAATAATTTTCGATTATGACATGAATTCAGTTGCGTTGTATAGAAAAACAATGAATTCAGTATGAATGGACCTTATCATTTGCACATTCGGACCACCTATATATCGATTTCGGAGTGTTGCTCCTCATCAGTATAGGGTAGGTCTGGCAGTCAATAACTAATGACTGCAACGATTGAATCGACAACCAAACCCATTTCAAGACCGAAACTGAGATCGCGCCCGCACAGTGGATAACTCCAAACTGCGAGTGCCATCTCAACGCCGTCCACCCAACTAAGCAATACCCATGAACCACGATCATTAAGACTGTATAAAACGGAAAAGAAATCTGTAGGTCACAATGAGCTTATGACATGAGGCATAAGATGTCCGGAGGACTGCTCATTGCTAATATCCTATATAATAGGAAAAGTTGGGTCGAAAATCCATCAGAAAACAATTACTTTCCTGGCTAATGCCACGGCGAATATTGAATTACATCTGATGAGAGTTCCTACAAGGTCATCTATGTAATTGCTTGTTGCATGGGAATATTCATCGAAACATTCGGACCACCTATATATCGAATTCGGAGTGTTGCTCCTCATCAGTGTAGGGTAGGTCTAGCAATCAATAACTAATGACTGCAACGAATGAATCGACAACCACACCCATTTCAAGACCGAAACTGAGATCGCGCCCGCACAGTGGATAACTCCAAACTGCGAGCGCCATCTCAACGCCGGCCACTCAACCAAGCAATACCCATGAACCACGATCGTCAAGACCGTAAGAAACGGAAAAGAAATCTGTAGGTCACAATGAGCTTATGACATGAGTCCGGAGGACTGCTCATTGCTAATATCCTATACAATCCTATACAAGCAATTGCAGAGATAACCTTGTAGGAACTTTTCCTATTGTATAGGATATTAGCAATGAGCAGTCCTCCGGACATCTTATGCCTCAGGTCATAAGCTCATTGTGAACTACAGATTTCTTTTCCTATATCTGAATGGACTCATAAAAATTCAGAATGGGTTTCACAATATGAAGATTGTGCATGTTCCTGTGTAAAAGACTAAATAATCATATCTCGTACTCCAATATTCTAAGTTTCATAAAATCCTGGTAAACATTCAACTTTACAATTATAAGTCATATTATAATTTTCATCGGATGTCTCATGCATTATGTTGAATGAACTCAACCGATACGTACTTCAAAAACCGAACATGTTCATGACTATGTAGGGTTTTTCGGAAACCTATTCTGGTTGAAGAGGTCCCTAACCTGAGTTACCAACCCGCGTTACATACCAAAATTAACCCATTTTACATCAAAGGTTCGCCTTAATACATTTCAAATATATTGCATTTTTATCAAATTAAACGATAAAAACTGCATGATCATGAATATATCATTTGAATGATGACAAATTTGAAGATTGCATATACATATATTTTTTCAAATATTGTCTTTTCAACAATTTGCAGACACCAAGTTAAATGTGAAATTTTTTCATTTTTTTAAATATATTCGTGAAAACATATTCGTCAGTATAATCAATATTATGACCAAATAAATATTTTTTTTGCATATTTTCCCAGAAGTAAGTTATATGCCCCAAGAAATATATAAAATTATTGATCAAAATAACCAGTAATTTGTTTAAAAAATGACATCATTGAATCAGGTTGTTCTGTTACTACACAGACCTTTATTGGTATCATGTGGTGACAAATAACCCCCCTTTTATATAAATTTATTCATATAAATTTTTCTTCTCCATAATTCCTTAATTAGCTGATGATGAACCTATATAGGCTAGAAACAAGTACTACCAACTGTTACGGTTTAACAGAATGATACATTGCCGTTCTACCATTGCACAACACTAGATGGCGATATTAAATTGTGGAGAGGATTTTGAGTTTTTCTGCATCGTATTGTTACGAGATTCAAAACAAACCTCCTAACGCCGCCCTTGTTTCTCTTGTTGACGCTGCAGTGTAACAATTGCATGACAAAGGCCGTCCGCCGCATTGAGAAATTCCACAGCGCGCGATTTTTCTGGATCAATCGATTGATGGAAGTCGAAAATTCGGGAACTGAAGTTTAGCTATACAGGGGGTCCCTCCAGGAACTGCATCGATCAATATACAGGGTGGGTCACGGTCGATGGTACCTTAGACGTTTACGGAGAACAGGACATAGGATCATTCTGAAAATTTGGTTTCTCAAGTAGTTGCTCTTGGTCTATCGATCTAAAATATTTTCAGCAATGCAGCGTTGCCGCTTATACCAGAAGGTAGCAGCATCTTTGTTATTTCAAATGGGTAACCCTGTATATTATCGCATTTTTGAACTTAACATTCCTTTCTGATCATTTCTGCCTCATACTCCCCTATACCTATCTCTAACGGTTTCCATATTTTTTATCCAAAACATAGCTCGAATTGAATGTTTATTTCTGCGGTATTTGGATTCTTAGGAAGTTGCAATTTTGTGTTTAGTTCATCAAGATCATGTACATTGATTCTGTATAGAGAAGTTTGTTCTGCGTTATACAGGGTCGTTCAAAATTCATGATCTTACTGCTAGAGATGAAAAGGGTTGAAAGTGCGTTTTTTGTAAATGGAACATCCTGTATATTATGAAATATCCTGAAAGGTGACTAAATTCCCTTCGAATTGATATATCATGTTCCTATACCTAAATAGCCAGAATTCCGAGATAATAGCAATTTTCACTTGTAATCTCCCAAGTGCTTGAATTATTGCCGGAAATTTTTCGAGTACATGAATTTTTTTTGAAAATTCATGTACGAGATAAATTTACGGCAATTAATTCAAGCACGAGGGGGATTCGGTAAGAAAATTTCACACCGAGAAATGAAAATCATCCAACAGTTCATAAGAAATAACTAACGATGCTTTCACCTGAACTATTTATAACCACTGAAATATTGATATGTAAAATACTTGACAAAATTTTCATCAATAAATGTGTTTAAATTTGGAACAAAAAAAATAAAAAAGTTGTTGCTTTCTTATCGTGGCTTGAACCATCGACCTAGCGACTCAGAGGCCGCATAGAACGTGCAGAAAATTCAATGAACGTACCCTGATTTACAACCAATGAACAAAAGAAAGTTTATACGATTACAACATAATTTCATTAATTATGGATCAAAATTGAAAACGAAATGACATTTAGCGAAGCCTATAACTTCAGATGAAGACAACCTTAGATGAATATGAGAAAAATATATCGATTTTTTGTTTGAAAATTTCACACCTCACTTTTGTAGCCAATCAAAAAAGTTATTCTTGTTTAGATACCATGGCAACCATAAAAATTTCCGGAAATTTTTATCCTCCTGGGTACCCTGGGCGAAATTAATAAGTGGACATTTTTCTGTCAAACATATAACATGTGACAAGTTGATATTTTGCTTTAATGTACAAATGGCGGTCTAGTTTTCATATGAAAGGAGATAAATATGTATTTACTAGATATTTGGAATGTGTCTGAAAATATTTTCTCCACGATTATTGCAGTAAGTTTTTATCAGAAGTCCCGTAGCTCAGCGGTAGTGTTGCGGCCTATGAGTCGCTAGGTCGATGGCTCATTCCACGATAAGAACGTAAGAACTTTTTTTTTTGTTCCAAATTTAAACACAATTGTGTTAAGTATTTTACATATCAATATTTCAGTGGTTATAAATAGTTCAGGTGAAACCATCGTTAGTTATTTCTTATGAATTGTTGGATGATTTTCATTTCTCGGTGTGAAATTTTCTTACCGAATCCCCCTCGTGCTTGAATTATTTGCCATAAATTTATCTCGTACATGAATTTTGAAAAAAAAAATCATGTACTCGAAAAATTTTCGGCAATAATTCAAGCACTTGGGAGATTACAAGTGAAAATTGCTATTATCTCGGAATTCTGGCTATTTAGGTATAGGAACATGATATATCAATTCGAAGGGAACTTAGTCATCTTTCTTGATAATTCATAATATACAGGATGTTCCATTTAAAAAAAACGCACTTTCACCCCTTTCCGTATGTAGCAGTAAGATCATGAATTTTGAACGACCCTGTATAACGCAGATCAAACTTCTCTATACAGAATCAATGTACATGATCTTGATCAACTAAACCCAAAATTGCATTTTCCTAAGAGTCCAAATACTGCAGAAATAAACATTCAATTCGAGCTATGTTTTGGATGAAAAATATGGAAAATAACCAATATCTCAAAAACCGTTAGAGATAGGTATAGGGGAGTACGAGGCAGAAATAATCAGAAAGGAATGACAAGTTGAAAAATGCGATAATATACAGGGTGACACAATTGAAATAACAAAGACGCTGCTACCTTCTGGTATAAGCGGCAACGCTGCATTGCTGAAAATATTTTAGATCGATAGACCAAGAGCAACTACTTGAGAAAGCAACTTTTCAGAAGGATCCAATTTCCCGTTCTTCGTAAACGTCTAAGTTACCATCGACCGTGACCCACCCTGTATAGAAAGCCATAGGTGGGCTGAATTTGAAAATTTGGAAGTTCACTATTGTTGATAAGTGCTATCCGGCTAAAATATTTTGAAGATTGGCACTTCCGGTTGTACCGGAAATGGACCCTAACTTCGTTATTTTAAATGGGACTCCCTGTATATTATCAAGGTTCTAGATTTTACGCATGATTCTGAACATATTTTATGTATAATGTCCTATACCCAAGTCTAACGGTTTTCGAAATATTTCAAATTTTAAGTTGCAAATTGCGTTTGCAGTACGAACATTTTTTTTTTTCTGGACACGATCATTTATTTTCAAATGTGTATCGATTTATTCGTAGGAGAGGACAAAATTGTTGTAAGTCCATTTTTTCAATGCCCCCCAATTTTATATTTTCATTCGATTCGGCATCGAAAATGAAGCTAACTTTAAATAAGGTCATCTATGCCCATACTCAACAGTTTTCGAAATATTGGCGAATTAACATGTCTCAGTTCCAGAAAATCTCGTATTCTTGAGTTTACTTATTCTTAGTTGGCCATGGCGCCCGCATTTGCGTTGGAAACAATCAACTGCCACGAAAATGTCATTGTAATCAATCATGCCGGCTCGTTTGAATTATTCGAATGAAGATTACTTAAATCTATTTATTATTTATGGCGAATGTAATAGGATTATCTCAAGAACATGTGATATATTTGCTATTCGGTACCTGCAGAAGCAGAAGCCCTCACAAAACACTCAAACAAATTATAGACAACTTCAAAAATGTAGATAAAGAAATTCTAAAACAATTCGAATGAAATAGAACAATTAACGATATTGAGAGGTATACAAAAATTATTTGGTCAGTAAATGTTCGAATTGGCGCCCTTCAACTTCCGAACATTTTTCACATCTCACTAATGATTCTTGATTTTCGTATTGAATCGGGTCTGAGATTCCCAAATGAATTCCTCACTCGTTGCATACAATCTTCCATGGTAGTCAATTGAGTTTCATTGACTTGATTTTTAATTGTACCCCAAATGAAAAAATCGAGCCAACACGAGTGGTTAGCATTTTCAAGAGAAAGTTTCTGGTTTTTTATATCGCTACGAAAAAACCAAAAACTTTCTCTTGAAAATGCTAACCACTCGTGTTGGCGAAACGTCGAGATCTTCTCTCAACATACGTCGGCCTTGCTACCCGAAGAACCACCATGTATGAGACATGTTAAATCGCCAATATTTCGAAAACTGTTGAGTGTAGGCATAGATAACCTCATTCAAAGTTAGCTCCATTTTCGATGCCCTATCGAATGAGAATATAAAATTGGAGCGTTACAATTTAAAAAAATTGACTTTCAATAATTTTTTCAACCGGATCATATCATTTTCTGGTGAACGCCCTGTATAACTCTAATCGAAGTGATATCGAAATTCTGTTGAACTGGGTTTTCTCCTACGAATAAATCGATACACAATCGAAAATGAATGATCATGTCCAGAAATAAAAAAAAAAATTTTTCGGTCTGCAAATGCAATTTTCAACTTAAAATTTGAAATATTTCGAAAACGGTTAGACTTGGATATAGGACATTATACATGAAATATGTTTAGAATCATGCGTAAAATATAAAACCTTGATAAAATACAGGGTGTCCTTTTTAAAATAACGAAGTTGGGGTCCACTTCCGGTACAACCGGAAGTCCCACAATCTTCAAAATATTCTAGCAGGATAGCACTTACCAACAATAGTGAACTCCCAAATTTTCAAATTCGGCCCACCTATGGTTTTCTATATATTGATCGTTGCAGTTCCCAGAGGGACCCCCTGTATAAGGCCGACGCATTTCACTCGAAGGATGAATAAATGTTGAATGTTAAAAGGTTATAAGTTCCAAGTAAGCGAGGTGTTATGAATTATTAGTGAGTGTATTGTATTTGTTTCTGTATCGAAGTTAATAAATATAGTTTAGTTTGGATCGGAGTATTATTTAGAAATACGAATCCAGGAAGATCGTAACATTGGCGTCATAAGTAGGATATTGGTGATGAGTAAAAACAATTCATGGTGAATACGAGGAGAACATCTTACGACACGATGGAGGACACAGTGAAATTCTACAGTGGTAGATGTATTCTAGATACATTTAATCTTTTTCTATTTACTAGTGCCTGTATAATCTGACCTAAGAGGTTTGTTAATGTTTGAAACATATTTGGTCATTGAACTGTACCTGTATACCAATTGTAAGGTCGATTTTAATAATATTCAGGTATTAATATAGCTAGTTAGTTTTGTGTGAGAACGTACCCGTACAGTCATTTCTCTATGATTTTGATTCTAATAATTATACTTCTTCGAACAGTATGCTATTTATCATTTAGAGTATGGTAACTTTGATTTTTAATACTATTCGTTGTATATGGGAATCAGTATAAATAATTTATAGGGTGAGACTGCATTCATATAGCTGGCGCCCACATTCATATACCTCACAACAATTTATTTTGTAATGACCCACTCCCGTCTCCACTGTCACTCTGACAGCTTTGTTGCCATTATAAAAGACTCTGTGTACTCTTTGATAAAAGCCTGAAGCTAAGTTATACGCGTGGCAATTTCTGAACTCAACTGAAGCAATTCAAGTTCGTTCAGGAATGAATCGACAGACTTATCGCGAAAATTTAATCACTTGCGGTATTACTGGTGACAATTCGGAGTTGATAGCAATAGACTTGAAGTGAGTGAAAATGCTGGAATGTACGAGGCCTATTGTCAGAGATTCAGGTACAGATGTGGTCTGTTATCCATTTTGGAATTTGAGAGAAGTTAGTAAGTTTGTTTTCCACGATTTGATGATTACGGATATGGAAGTATTCTGAGAGTAATCGAAGCGCGTTCGAATTGAAAAAGATTTAGTTTTTCTACTTACCCTTTCTTGTTCCTAATGATCGAAGTTTCATAAAAAAGTTATTAGGCCGTCCATCGTATTCCTCTGATGTGAGAACCGTTTTAACCAGTGGATAAGATAACACGACTACTACGTATTCACCACCAAGTTTCAGTCCAATAACATTCGATTTATATTCTTGCGATAACTTTGAGAACGCTAAATGTTGTCCTCCTTGAGCTCGTGACAATTTTTGAAGTTGGTGTAAATTTCCCACAATAGGTAGCCAAAATGGACCTGCAAAAAAACAAATACCAATATGTGATACGGTGAATTCCAAAATTTACTTGTTCTATAGATGATTCATTTATTTTGTTAAAATAATGGGTCTCTAATTTCTACTTTATCTTGGCTTTTTCGTTACTACCGGTTTTGGCTTGTACTCCAATATCATGTAACTAATACTCTACAGGGTGTCAATTTGAAAACTTCCCACCCTTAATATGCAAATAACGGATGAGGTTGAATATTGTAATCCGAGGCGCAACCGAGGATTATAACAACCCAATCCGTTATTTGCGTATCGGCCGTGTGTCGTTCGAGACTTTTCGTAATCCCGCTGAAAGATTACATTTGGATTCCGAGGAATGAACAAACCACGTACTTCATAATTCCACAGAAAAATCCCAACATTGTGTTATCTTGGAACAGCTTAACAATATCACAACAATATTATAATCAACATCAGTATTTTGTGTTCGAGAGTTCGCTTTAACAACAACCATGGATGAAATTGAAGAAATTGAGGAACAAAATCAAATTTCTTGAGAAATATTGGGAGAATCATGTGCAGCGAGTGTTGATTTACTGCCGAAAATAACTCAAGAGCGATATCGAAGAGAATATGGAAATTTTGAAGAGTGGCGTATAAGCAAGAATGAAAAGGTGGTTAATGAAGATGTATTATTAGCCTATACGGAAGGAAAATCAGAGGTTTAGGTAAAAATTTGGTTTACTGTAAACCTGATATGGGAAAAAAATTGAACGTCGCGATTATGGGCCCTCGGCCAATTGTAATGATACCAAGTTGACCTCTTCGGATTACTGGAAATGATATGGAAAAAACAGTTGAACGTCTCGATTAAAGACCATCAACCTATTCTAATGGGACTATTTTTGTTTTTCGGAAATGCGCCGTTGCCAAGTTTTGGTCACTTGGAATTACTGGAAATCTGAAATGGAAAAAATAATTGATCGACGCCATTTTGTGCCTTCAGGTGATTCTAATAGTACCGTTTTTGTTGCCAAGTTGGTCACTTCGGATTACTGCAAATCTGATATGGAGATGGGTCGAAGTGGACATTATTCTATTCAATCAGGTGGTTCCTGCTATGCCATTTTGACTTTGTGGAAATGCGCTTAATGAAGCCAAGTTATGGATGCAGGAAATCATTCAGAGAATCTGTATAGAAATTTTCGATGTAGAGTATTAATATAAATCTTCATCCGATTCTAATGGTGCCATTTTATTGTTTTGAGGAAATGCGCTGAATGCGTGTCTCTTTCTCCTGACTGTCCACGTTTACGGCCATGGACTGACTTTCTAAACTTAAAAAGAGGGACACTACCTAACCTAACCGAACTAACCCAGCGATCCAGCTGATTAGTATGGAAAGGTGAAATCACAGCAAATGCGCATTTTATAAATTAACAGAAGAAAAATACACGCATTCGGCGTATCTCTTTCTTCTGACTGCCCACGTTTTCGGCTATGGACCGAATTTCTAAGAGTAAAAAAGGGACACAACCTAACCTAACCGAACTAACCTAGCTATCCAAGTTGCTGGTAATTTGGTCACTGACTGGTATGAAAAGGTAAAATCACAGCAGATGCTCGCTGCGCTCGCATTTTATGAACTTCCAGCAGGAAGAGACACACTGTAACTTTTGTTTCCATGGAAATGAAGTTGATGTCAAACTCCTGACCATTCATAGTCGGTGAGCTGTAAAAGTACTATGATAATTTGTCATATTGTGACTGAGAATCCAGAACTTGAGCATTTCAACGTTGCTATTTGAAGAATTGCTAAAGTATATCATTTTAACTCAAAGTGAGATAACCTAAATGAAATAAAAATTGATTTTTGGATCATGCGTCATCACATTTTCAAAAGTATTTTCGAAAAATTGATCATAAAAATTGAACATAAAAATTGATAAGGATGAATATTTATAAAGACATTTTTGAGCAAAATTTCCTTAAATTTTTTTTAATGATTTCCAGCGCCCACGACTTGGCAACATTGGCGCATTTCTGCAAAGTACACATTTCATTGCCCAATCATCTAACTTAAAAGTATGGTATCCACTCAGAACTATCCTCATATCTGATTTCTATTTATCCAAAGAGACCAAAACTTGGCAACGGCGCATTTCTGCAAAACAAAAATAGTATCATTAGAATAGGTTGAGGGTCCATAATCGAAACGTTCAATTTTTTTTTACATATTAGACTTCTACTACTCTGAAGTGACCTACTTGGCAACAGGGCATTTCCGCAAAACAAAAATGGCACTTTTACAATTGGCTGAGGGCCCACAATCGCTATGTTCAATTGTTTTTTCCATATCAGATTTCCAGTAATCCCAGGTGACCAAAACTTGGCAACGGCGCATTTCCGCAAAACAAATATAGTACCATTAGAAAAGGTTCAGGACCTATAATGGAGAAGTTCTACTGTTTTTTTCATATCAGATTTTCAGTAATCCGAAGAGGTCAACTTGGCAACAGGGCATTTCCGCAAAACAAAAATGGTACCATTAACAATTAGTAGAGGGTCCACAATCGCGACGTTGAATTGTTTTTTCCATATCAGATTTCCAGTAAACCAAAGTTCAGCCGATGTTTATTCTCCTAAGGGCGGGTTGTACAATACAAGTTCAACAACAGTTTAAGTAAACTCGTAGTTACTAGGGATTACCCAATGAAATTTCTAGTTCCTTAGTAACTGAGCTCAGTTTAGTTGAACTGTTGGTGAACTTATAAATTGTGAAAGGCTTTCGCGGCCATCGTCACTTACATGGTGGTTCTTCGGGTTGTAAGGCCGACGTGTGTTCAGAGAAGAACTCGACGTTTCGCCAACACGAGTGGTTAGCATTTTCAAGAGTTATTTTAAAAAAATTTCGCTTTCTGTAGTCGCTGTCAAATGCTTGACATTTGTTATACGTTGTCTCAATAAATACCTGTGATTTGACGTTCTTACATCTGATTGGTCCATAGCGTTAGCAGACATCATAGAATCGTTCGTACCGTTATTTTGTGGGTAGGGAGCTAATTGAGAATTTTTGAGAACTGGAAGCCAAACCTTTTTCAATTGTAGTCCTTCTTCGGTTCTGTTGAAGTTACTGTGGTGTTTCTGGATTTCAATTGCTTCCCGGAAGAGTCTTGGGTAATACGCAGATGTTGAAGAGATAACTTGGGTTTCTTTAAATTTCACTCTATGGTTATCGTTGTTGAGAGTATGTTCTGCGACAGCGGATTTCTGTGTGTGTCCTAAGACAGCAAGCCTTGTGCTCTTTGATTCTTGTTTTAACGGAATGTACACAAATACTACGTAAGGCTAAACCACCCAAGAGTAATTTGTCGAAAACCGAAGTGCAGGCCATCAGGGAATTGAACAGAGATGAGAAAATTCTGATTCTACCGGCTGACAAAGGTAATGCAACCGTTGTCTTAAACAAAGAGGACTACTTGAATAAGATAGATGTTTTACTGGAACCTTTGATATACAAAGAACTGAAACGGGACCCAACACAAGCAACCGTCCAAATTGTAAATCGCTCTATCAAATCTCCTTCATTGGATGACAACACCAAAAAATGACTGTGTAGAAGTGAGGCTCTCATTCCTAGGCTGTATGGTCTACCAAAAATTCACAAAACCAACGTGCCGCTCCGACCAATAGTCAGCACCATTGGATCACCAACTTGCGAAATATTTGTCCACACTACTACAGCCACACATTGGTAATACATCTTCCTATGTAAGAGATTCCACACATTTCATCGAAAAGATCAAAGAGATTACCATTGATCCAAATGACGTTCTAGTCAGCTTTGATATAGTATCCCTGTTCACAAAGGTCCCGTTAGATGAAGCCATGAGGGAAATTGAACTACTTTTCCCAAGTGATATATCCAATCTCTTCAAAATATGCTTAACATCTTCATATTTCATTTTCAATAACAAAATATATGAGCAATTAGATGGTGTTTCAATGGGAAGCCCACTTAGCCCAGTTATTGCTAATTTCATTATGGAAAAACTAGAAGAAAAGGCAATTGAAACTGCAAATTTAAAACCCAAGGTATGGTTACGATATGTAGACGATACGTTTATAATTTGGAGCCATGGACCAGAAAAACTCAATGAATTTCTTAACCATATCAATGACATACACCCGAATATTCAATTTACCATGGAAATTGAAAATGAGAAGAAACTGGCATTCTTAGACGTTCTCATTTCTCGAAAAGAAAGACGTCTGGGGCATACGGTATATAGAAAACCAACACACACTGATCGATATCTCCACAATACCTCAAACCATCATTCGTGCTAAAAACAAGGTGTAATCAAGACATTAGTTGATCGAGCTAGAAGAATTTGAGAACCTGAATACCTGGCAGCTGAACTGAAACATCTAAAAAACGCTCTTCTTTCTAATGGATACAAAGAAAGAGACATTGAGAGGTGTATGAAAAATAGAAGAGAAATCAATAGTACACCAAATGACTGTCCATCCAGTGAACCAAGTAGTAGTCAAACCAACACCGAAAAAAGAAAAGCATTCTTACCATATGTTCCCTAGAGTTACAGATCGTATTGGCCGTATTCTACGAAAATATGAGATTAAAACCATTTATAAACCTTCAAAAAAACAGAAAGACCACTTTAGATCAGCAAAGGACAAACGAGACGTACTATGCTCTTCTGGGGTTTATCGCATTCCATGTTCCTGTGGCAGCGTTTATATCGGAACCACGAAACGCTCCGTTAAAACAAGAATCAAAGAGCACAAGGCTTGCTGCCGGTTAGGGCACACACAGAAATCCGCTGTCGCAGAACATACTTCAACATCTGCCTATTACCCAAGACTCTTCCGGGAAGCAATTGAAATTCAGAAACACCACAACAACTTCAACAGAACCGAAGAAGGACTACAATTGAACAAGGTTTGGCTTCCAGTTCTCAAAAATTCTCAATTAGCTCCCTACCCACAAAATAACGGTACGAACGATTCTATGATGTCAGCTAACGCTATGGACCAATCAGATGTAGGAACGTCAAATCACAGGTATTTATTGAGACAACGTATAACAAATGTCAAGCATTTGAAAGCGAATTAAGAAATCAGAAACTTGAAAATATCTCTTGAAAATGCTAACCACTCGTGTTGGCGAAAGGTCGAGATCTTCTATAAACATACGTCGGCATTACAACCCGAAGAACCACCATGTAAATGTTTAAAAATGGTTCAATATTTTTTTGCATTAATGAAATAATATATCAAAATGATGTTCCACATATTCTCAATTGATGAAATTCAGAAATGTTTCAGTTATTACATATGGGGCATTTTTTGAGATGCTTCGAAAGTTATAAATTGAAGATGTCTGGAATATTCCAGAAATGTTCCTGGAATTTAGCAAAATAAACTTTTCAAATATTCACAAATAAGATTACCTTGGAATCTTTCAATAATTCACGGTTGAGATAATTCTGGAATATTTCGAAAAAAATATCAATTCGAAAATTTTAAATGTTTCAGAATTGTTTCAATATTTTTTTAATTTAATTTAATAGTTTCAAAATGTATGAAGTAAATATGTTTGGAAATATTCCATAAATATTTCAGTTGAGTTCAAACATTCCTGAAATATAGCACCTAAATATTTCAAATATTCACTAGTACAGTGATTTCAAAAATTTTCATGAACATTTCATGATTACTGGGAAAGAACTGTTTGATTTTTGGCTACCCTACTGACTGCATCCCCATTAAGATATTATTCTAAACTAGTCCAGTCAAGATACTTTCGCTTTTTTCAAAATATATAGATATATATTTTGGTTGGGAGCCATTATTCACACCTAGTATCAGTTATTTCCAAGCTTATATTACTGTCTTTCATTTTCGTTAATATTTATAAATTTACAGCTCTAATACAGTACGTATACAACCAAAAAAGGCCCAAATTATAAAATATTTTGTTTTTTTAACACATAGCTTATAACTATTTATATCATCTCAATAAAATGTCTTTAAGTGATAGTTAAAAAACTGTTTTATAATTATGTTCATTAGATTATTTATACAGCAAATCCAAATATGCGGTATACAACCATTATAATTATATTTCTTAGGGATCCTATAAAGCGGTTTAAAACTATTTTAAGAATAGCTATACGAACATAAAAAACTTGTTTTATAAGGATGATATAACGCTGTCTGGTCAGTGTCTTATAGATAAACAAAAGTAAAATTATATACGATACTTTAGAGACGCAATTTACAATGAGTATGTCGAATAACGTTGACATAACGTGGGACGATGAAACTTCATCGAAATGGTAGTCATAGTTCGAAAAGATATAAGTGAAACAGTAGCCATAATAAAAAACGTGAAAATATGCGATATCATTGGGTTTATAAAACTCTTGAAATGTGTTCAGCACCAAGAATTACCCTACGCAGCGAAATTTTCTGATTGATATATATATATATATATATATACATAAATGTTTTTAGTAAAAAATAGAAGCGCCTTGAATTGGTAACAAATTGGCCAATCTGATAAAAATATTGAAATAAGTACTATATTTTTCGAAGTCATTATTTTTGATCGGAAATACCTGTATAATGATCGAATAATTAAATAAATAGAGTGTAGCGCTCTATATTTTTATTAAAGGTTCATAATTGCTTTAAATATATGATTTTATATTCCAAAATATTTTTCGTGAACAATGGCTGCTACTTGCAAATGTTCAAACCCGCAAATAAATATGGCGTTGAGTTATACAATAATTATGTGTCAATAAAAACGTTAAAGAAGAAATTTATTCTATAAGAAACCTTATAGAACCTAATGATTTTATAGAGCTCTTTTGAATGGCGCTAAAAAACAATTTTTCCAGAACAAACCTATGTTGATTTTATTTATTTCAGTGGTTGCCACATATTGTTTTTTTGAGTCTGGTTTAGGGGTGATCATGTAAAAGACACTGAAAGAATTTTAATGCTTTTTTACATGATACATTTCCATCGTCTCATTAGTGATTTCTTGTCATATTACAACTAAAATATCTCCTAATTGAAGTTAACATCAGCCATATTTTAATTTGTGTTGTTTTTTATTCTGCAAAAATGGTCAAAAATAATGTATCATATAAGAACATAATTTTGGATCCCCGAGATAGCATCTTCAAAACAACCTGCGACTGCTGTTATTTTTGAATAACCAAAAATTCAAAACCAAAAAAACGTTTATTCCATTCATGACAACTTCTAGGTATTTATCATATCCTGCAAAACATTTAAAATGGCAAAATCTGGAATAAAAAAAGCTTTGAAATAATTGATTATATGTATACACACCGTACTTACTAGGGTCCTATCTATTTTTCAAATGTTTTTGTTAAGAGCGATAGGTACTTTAGAACAGCAATGCTAATTATTGCCCCGTTTAATTTATTCCAACGTGTTCGTACACAAAAGAGATGAATCCGTTGAGTATTGCCAATAGTATATTAAAGTCATTAGGTGTATTTGAAGTTCTGCAACATGTGGCAACCCCGTGTACCATCTTTCTGTGAGTATCGTGTAGGGAAACATCAAGCGGCATTATAAATTATAAAGTCATATACGGTTGCTTGAAGCTGCGCTTCAAAATTAATTCGTTACTTTGTGCGGCGCCGGCGGTATAAAATCTAACCTGTAAATTGTAAAATGACGTGGTGGGTGAAAATAAGTTATTGTGGAAGTATTTTTTGTGAAAAAAATGTTCAAAATAGTGGAGACGGTGGAAAAGGGTAGAAAGGAACTAACGATTGTACCGGAAAGCTGGGAAAATGGTCAGGGAATATTATTTTTGCCCAAAAAATTTCCTTCCAAATTGCGAAGAGACGCAACATCCGCTCCCGACCCAAGTTGGTATACTTTTCATTGCAAATTGAAAAGGAGCCACTTTCCTTCTTACGAAGTGGCCGAGGCGGAAATGGAAAGCATGCTGGAATCAAACGATACAACTGAGCTACATCAACACCAATACTGTCCTGTTTTGTATTTAATTCTGACCCACTGTTTGATGAACCTAAAATACCAAATATATTAATTATGTCGACACTATCAAAGAAAATAAATATCTAAAACTTACAGCCATAAGATTCATTGAGTTCACCAAAACTACAATCATCTAAAATCTGCAGATACTTATTTTTTCACACTCCTTGTTATTTTCTTCCAGGGTGATAATTCCATATTATTTAACTGATTCAAGGACTAAGGAAATTATTATAACGCAATATAATTATTAGTTGAAAATTTCATAATGCGGAAATTTGTAACAATTTTGCTCTTTAAATTTTTACAAGAAATCAAACTTGGGCACTAAAGGATTATTATAAAAATGTTTTATATAGTATTTATTGCGCACACACTGGAACGTTTTTGTTCCAAATACTACTACTTTGCCCTATATAGTAAGCGACGACTTTATAGGTAGACTATAAAACAATTTTATACTTATTTTATAGAACAATTTTTCATTAAAAACTGTTTTATTCATCACACTATAAAGCTTTTATACAGCTTGTATATAACTGTTATAAAACTGCTTTGTACCGCAGGACTTAAAGGTGTTATACAGAAACTATATAATCATTACTAAGCACTTAAAACACTCTTTCAAAAAACAGTTTTAAATCGTTTTAAAACTATTTCAAGCCAAAAGCAAGCTTGAATTTTATAATGCAAGTTGTATAAATATTTATAGGACAATGTTATAAAAACATTTTTCTACAAACACAATACTTATAAAATATATCAGTTCCATAAAGCAATGATTTTGCTACTTGGGCGGGCTATGCTGTTTTCAGTCATGTTTGCAAGCATTTTTCACCCATTTCGCGCCATTGTAGCGCAAAATGAGAATATACGATTTGTGGTGCTATACTTCTACTTTCCTTATTAGTTCCAGGAATTGAAATCAAGTTATCACTAGAGCATCCATACACGCTGCAAGATAGTGCAAGAAAAAAATTAAAATGCAATTGTGCCAAAACTAAATATCAGACAAGGCCTGCTTTGTGCACACATGAAGTAGACATGATTCAATAATTTCATGAGAAAGGCCAATCGCAATGAAAAGGCCAAATCGCAAAAATTTCCGGTTTTTCCAGTTTTTCTCCGTTACCAATGATCTGACCGTGTCGTAAAACATCCCGTTGTGTTCGTATTTCAAGTATCCACAATTATTTTCATTGAAGCAACCAGATTGCTCTATTAGTTGTGCTTGTATCGTCGAACAATACACAAGTATGTGAAAAGTGCTCCCATAAATTGAATATAAACTTAATGAACCATTTGAATTTTATTTGGAAATTGTGAAATACTTTCATCAAAATTGAAAGTTGTGCTCCTATTTGACTATATTATAGTTGCAATGCAATGCCTCTCCCTCGTGAACAGTTGAATGAAGTGAGAAATGCTGCCGAAATAGTGATAAAGAAACTATGCCAAGACCAGACATTCATAAAAACGTTAGTGGATTCTGTTTTTTCTGGTATCCTAAACATTTTGGGCGAAAAACTCAGTTTGCTTGAAGAAAAGGTAGACAATATAAAAAGTGACATGAGTGATATGAGAGTTAGTCACCAAGAAGAGATAAAAATACTTACTAATAAAATTGAACTATTTGAAAAAAAAAGGTTTGGAATGCGAAGGGAATTCCTTCGACACAGGTCAAATAATAGGGGAGATCGAAGAAATAAATCGCAGAGAGAATAATATTTTGGTTTTCGGTATACCAGAAGATGAAACTGACCCAGTTCAATTTGTACGAGAATTACTACCAACAACTCTTCACGGTGTCAACTTAAATAGCCCACAGATTTTCAGATTGAGTAAGCAAGTCACTGGAAAATCGCGACCCATCAAAGTTACTCTACCTGACAAGTAATTCGTACCTCTCCTAATGAAGAACAAAATTAAATTTCAAAATGATGATAAGTTCAACGATGTATACTTGAGACCAGATCAAACAGTGAAACAGCGTGATTACTTCATGACTCTGCGACGTGAGTTAACAGATCGTCAAAGTAATGGAGAAACCGACATTTTCATAAAATACGTAAATGGATATCCTTCAATCGTAAAAACCAGTAAGTGCATCACACGTTAAAGGGTAAGGGTTGCATCTTCCCAGCTCACACAAGTCTCTTGAAGACTTCCGAAGGTTGCGCGTAGGGGTGACGGAAATAACAAACAACAAATAACAAATTTAATAGGTCAGAGAAGCATATAAACACATCAGAATGTGACATTTTCGAATGTTTTTATATCTACTTAATTTTTTCGGAGTCACTTTTGAAATTACATCTAGGTGGCCATAATCGGAAGTAAACTAATCTAAGGACCTCAGGTGATATCAGAATATTACAATCGCTAAGTTTTAGTAACTAGTATGGTAGATATGAATAAGACAAGTTGGCGAAATTACATTTTCGTGTCAAACTATTATTTTTCAAATGGCGACCATTTTTTGACAAGCACTTTCCGAAAATCTAACGATACTAATTTATTTGCGATTGGATTACAAATAAGAACATAAATTGAATATTACTGAGGAAAATACTTCATAATAATTTATTTACTCTTGTCAAGTGTGCCATGGATCATAATTCATTTACTTTTGTAAGCACTTTCCGAAAAAAGGATATTTTGACGAATCTAACGATACTAATTTATTTGCGATTGGATTACAAATAAGAACATAAATTAAATATTACTGAGGAAAATACTTCATAATGATTTATTTACTTTTGTCAAGTGTGCCGAGGATAGGGGCATGATGCATAATATTTTGCATTATCTCGATCAAGTCTTCTTTGGAGAACAAAACTCTCACTGGTTATGACAGTGACAAGCTTTAAGAGCAGAAGGTAAAATTTTCTTGATTTTCGTTAAATTTTAGTTCAATTGTCCGTCAAAATAATGTATACTCAAAGTGAAAACGTGGATATGTTGTTATTGTTTGGAGAATGTCACAGAAATTCAAGGAATGCTGCTGAGTTGTATGCTCAGAGATATCCCAATCGGCAACATCCATACCATCAGTATTTTCCGTATGTTGAGAATCGTTTTACGCAAGAGGGAAATCGAGAGGCAGAACAGAGGATTATCATAAGTGAGGAGACTGAGATTAACGTTCTTGCTATGGTTGAGGTTGACAAAACCGTTTCTTTAAGAGAAATTAGTCGAGAAATGCAGATAAGTCACAAATCAGCAAGAAAAATATTGAAAAAGCACGGATATCGAGCATTTAAATATCAGGTACATCAACATTTGTATGCTAACGATGGCGAATAGACGAGTAGTGTTTTGTGATTGGTTGGTTCAAAATCATAGAGTTAACCCAAATTTCATCAACTTTATTCTATTTTCCGACGAATCACGATTTACAAATAATGACAATAATAAGCAAAATTCTCGGTACTGGGAAACAGAATAATTGGACCAATATTATTTCAAGGTCAGTTAACAGGGGCTAGGTACTTAGGTTTTCTTCAAAATGAAATCGAGGATCATCTTAATAATCTACCTTTAGCAGTTTTACGGCAAATTTACTTCCAACAAGATGGAGCACCCCCTCATAATACCAGATACATTCTTGATTACTTAATAGAGCATTTCAATAAACAAGTTATTGCAACCAATGGTCCAGTACGGTGGCCTGCCTGCTCACCGGATCTGACTGTGCTAGATTTCTTCATTTGGGGATATGTTAAAGAATGGGTCTACTATGCAACAGCCCCAGCCACTCTCGAAATCTTAGAAGAACGGATTCTACAGGCATTTAGAAGTATAACGCCACAAATGTTACGAAACGTGTTGAGGGAAACAATTGAACGAGCTGAAATGTGTCTTCAACAAGGAGGAATGCACCTTGAAAATTTACTATAGTGAAAATTTCAAGAAATTAGGATATTGAAAAAAATGTAAGTGCATCGCTGAAATTATTATCCAATCGCAAATAAATTAGTATCGTTATATTCGTCAAAATATCCTTTTTTCGGAAGTGCTTGTCAAAAAATGGTCGCCATTTGAAAAATAATAGTTAGACACGAAAATATAATTTTGCCAACTTGTCTTATTCATATCTAACATACTATATAGTAACTAAAACTTCGCGATTGTAACATTCTGATATCACCTGAGGTCCTTAGATTAGTTTACTTCCGATCATGGCCACCTAGATGTAATTTCAAAAGTGACTCCGAAAAAATTAAGTAGGCATTAAAACTTTCTAAAATGTCACATTCTGATCTAGAATTGTCTCAGAAATCCAAAAATGTTACAATATACAAGGTGTTCCTTTAAAAATTTAGAACCGGAATCACTTCCGGTGAAACCGGAAGTGACCGGAAAGTGAAAAATATGTGAAAACTCTCCTCTTCACATACCATTTACCTACACCAAATCTCATTTTGATACACCAAATGGTCTAGAAGTTATGACTTGTCTAATAGATTCGTTGACATCCGGTATACACTTTCGATTTGTTATCAAAACTGCAGAGGGCTGAACACCAAGACTCGTATATTTTTCTGCAATTTATTAGCGAATGATCACAGCATTGTCGCTATAACCGAAAGTTGGTTGCATAAGGATCTTAACAGTGAACTTTTTTCCGCAAATTACACGGTTTATCGTAAAGATCGGAGTACAGGAGGTCGAGGTGGCGGGGTGTTATTAGTAGTTGATAACACTCAATACAATTCTACATTGATCTTCAACCATAACGTGGAAAGCGTTCCACTGAAAAGAGAGACTGAATCGAAAGATTTGGGCATTCTCTTTTCGTTGAACACTGAAGAGATCGTATCACGTGCTATGAAAACAATAGGATTTGTAATGCGTAATTGTAAAGCATTTTTGTTGTTAAAATTGTTATTTCCATCAACCGATTGCACCCCTACGCGCAACCTTGGGAAGTCTTCGAGAGACTTATGTGAGCTAGGGAAGACGCAGCCCTTACCTTTTAACGTGTGATGCCATGCACGAGACCGATGACCATGCGAGACTTTGAACCCTCGAACCTTCGCTACAAAGGCGAACGTTCTACCAGCACGGCCACCACGGCCCATATGGCTTCTTGTGTGTATTATTCGTTGGTAGGGAGTAAACTTGAGTACTGCAGTTCGGTATGGAATCCATGTCAAGCAAAGTATACTTATTGTATAGAATCTGTACAGAAGAAATTTTTGAAATTTGTATTTATGAAAAAACATGGATTTTATCCTGATAGGAGTTACAGGTATGAGTCACTATTGAATGAATTTAACTTTATTTCACTCGAAAAACGTCGTAAAATTATTGGTCTAATATTAATCTACAAAATTATTCACAATCATATCGACTCATCCACGTTGCTCTCTTCAATAAATTTCAATGTTCCTCGCACAGCATCCAGATCATATATCACGTTTCATATCGATGTTCCTAATTCTTTCCATCATTGTCATTGTCCGTTAACATCTACGTGCAGGAGCTACAATAACTTGCAAAATATTGACATATTCTTTCTCAGTTCAAACGGTAAATTTGTAATGCGATTCTCAATTGATATGTTATAACAATAAGTTTTGTATTAAATTATTTTCCTTTCTATTTCTTTTTTCATTATAAACTAAGTATAGTATTGTATAAGTGGTATACATGTGTATCAGAATAGATAAATAGATAGATAGATTTATTGGTCATGATATGTATGCAATACATTTACGACAAGTCACAAATTACAAGAAAGTGTATATAATAAAATAAAATAAAATGGAAATATTACATTAATCAAGTCATTATAAACATAAATATAAATAACATATAGTTGGTACAATATCAGACATCAATGAAGATTAGTTTATTGTGAATCAGTGAGTATACCTTTCTTCACACATTCCACATATTCTTCGATGGCATATAAATAATTTTCTAGCAAAAATATTTTTATTGTTTTTTTGAAACGACATGTATTCAAATTTCTGACATCAACAGGGAGAATATTGTAAAGAGTATAATTTAAAGAATTTTTTGAGATTTTGTGAGCCTAAATCTAGGAACACGTATACTATTCGAACCTCTGGTGTTATGGTTGTGTATGTCTGAATGTGTAGTCATGGAAGAAGCGTTTTTATGGATTTCAATTACAGTATTCCAAATATAAAGTGAAGGAAGGGTCAGGATATTAAATTTTTTGAAAAGTGGTCGGCAGGTTTCTCGATACGTGACATTGCTCAGGATTCTAATTCTTTTTTTTGTCGAAAAACTCTATATGCTGCAGATGAGTTCCCCCATAGAATAATCCCGTAATTAAGATGGGATTGGAATAGAGAAAAGTATAATGTCCTGAGTGTATAGGTATTAGTGAGGTGTCTAAGTTGTCGCATATTGAAAATTGACCTGGATAATTTAAGGTTCAGTTGCCTAATATGACTTACCCAGTTTAGCTTCTCATCCAAAATGAGATCCGAAAATTTGACATAACTTTCCTCATGTGGTAATGTGCTGGTGGAGACTATTAAATTATGTGATTTGTCACTGTTTAATTTGAGATTGTTTGCTATAAACCAGTTTATGGCTTTCTGTTCAATTTCATCCGATAATAGATTCAATGAATCTTGATCGTCGTGCGAATAAATTAATGTCAGGTCATCTGCAAACATAACGCTACTGTATGGGGATAAGAAAGTCGGTAGGTCATTAATATATATATTATAAACAGTAAAGGCCCTAGCACAGAACGTTGCGGTACACCAAATCTAACACCATTGAAATCAGATAGTTTATTATTGTAGTATACTGTTTGGAATCGATTACTTAAATAAGATTCAATGAGACTGAGAGCGACGCCTCTGATTCCGTAGTAGTTTAGTTTCTCAAGAAGTATTTCATGGAAGACATTCGAACCCCTTAGGGCCGGTATTATAAAACTATTTTGACAGACAACTAGAAGTTAACTTGAGGAATGACGTCACATCTTACAGTTAACTTCAAAGTGTAGGAGTTAACTTTATTGGTAGGAAGAGGTATCAGTTAAAGTTAACTTTCTAGAAAATGGTGGTTTTCGACAGGTCTTCTTTCAATAATTTAGTATAAAACCTCAATTTTAATGTTTTTTTCCAGCAATAATGTTACCAAACAATGTCCTGATTATTTTCGAGGACGATGAACGAGATGCTGTGATTATTATTGAAGGCCCTCGGCGTCGAAGGATATTTAGAAATCGGTTAAACCATTTTATCTTGTGGAACGAAATAGAATTTGAAAACAAATGATAACGGATTTAGATCATCCAGAAAGTCTGTATATGCTTGTTAATGAGGCACCTAGTCACAGATAAGAATATGTTTTCTAATCTGTGACATGGTGGTGCAAATTTGCAAAGATCAACTAATCAGTCAATATTTCTAGTTCTAATTACTGTGGAATTATAGGTATTTTCAATTTTAGTAATCATCTTCTATCGCCAGTAATTCAAGTGTTAATAACACTCAGATTTCATCCAACGTGTTCATTCTTGGTAATTGTTGGAGATTTTGGAGGATTCTCAAATCTATTGTTGGCAGTTTTGTTATTCATTAGAAAATTAGAAATGTCACAAGAGAAATTGCGAAAAATTCTGGGTTATATATTTGCCTTCTTCTTCTTTTTATTTCAGAAATGAGACTTTTATAAAACTGCCATTTTAGAACTGAAGTTAACTTGACTGTTAAAATTAAAGTTAACTTCGAGAGATGTTTATAATACCGGCCCATAGACAGATCACTTAGAGTAACACCCACGTGATAACCTTGCTCCAGACCCACGACTATTTTCTCTATAACACTAATGGCCGATTTCACCAACTAATTCCCAAAGTTAGGGAATACCTAAATCGAATTTAGAAATGCCTTAATGCAATTTGCGTTTCATCAAGCGGTAAGTAATGGTTAAAAGTGATAGGAAATATCTAACGTAGGTAGTACCTATCACTTTTGAGCATTATTTAGCTTGTGGTTAAACGCAAATTGCACTTGGATATTCCTAAATCCGATTTAGGTTTTTCCTAATTTTAGGAATCAGTTGGTGCTGCACTGGTTGTCGATCGACCATTCCTAAAACCAAATTGTTCATTTCTGAAAAAATGGTTTTCTTCAAAGTACTTAATTAGTTGCTGCTTCATGATTATTTCGATAATTTTTGCAAAAATACAGATGATAGAAATAGGTCGGTAATTCCCAGTATCAGTCGTATCCCCCTTCTTGAAGAGCGGTATAATTTTCGAGAATTTGAATAGATCCGGGAATTTACCTGTTCCAAAAATTTCATTTATCAGGTCAGTTAATGGCTCCACAATTATATCACTGACTGCTTTTATTATTCTGCTATTTAGAGTCTGTACATAGTTTTTTAAAGATAGGATAGCTTCAAGAACATCAGATTTGGTGACTGGTCGCATAAAAAAAGATGACGAGGGAGAAGGAAAATTTTTGTAACTCAAAAAATTTAAATTGTCCGGTAGAGACTTAATTATGTCTTCAGCTATATTAGTAAAAAAGTCGATGAAATCGTCAGATGTCAAATTAACTGTCGAATTTACTATTTTTCCTTTGGAATGGTTTCTTTCAAAGTTAAACAAGCGCCAGCTGGCTTTTGATTTATTATTAGCCCTCAAGAGGTATTGTTATATGCCGTTTTTTTAGCATATATGAGTTGTTTCTCGTAATTTCTTTAGAAATACTTGTAGATCTCTAGATCCTTTGGATCTCTGGTTGAGTCACAGACAGTTTTTATGTTCATTAAAGTATTTCTTTGAGACCTGAGCTCATCTGTGAACCACGGCACCAGTTGTTTTTTCTTATTCGAGTTTGTCATTTGTACAGGAAATAAACTTTCCATCAGGTCGTAAAAAGTTGTGATCAGAAAAGAGGCTCAGAAGTCAACGTTTGAGTGTAACTTGAACAAAGTCCAATCTATTAGAGATAATTCATTTTTTAATGCTAACAAACCTGAATTTGTAATTTTCCTACTCTTGGTGTGATTGACCAAGGTTCTGGGTTTTACGTTAACTGTTATATACTGTTATATATTATTACATACACCTGTAATTGGGTCTTGTTTTCATTTTATAAGCAAAACAATTAGAAAAAACACGTTTTTTGTTATTTATATGTTTATAACAAAAATAATGAATAACAGTTGCGAGTCGAAAACATCAGAATATAACTACGGACTGTCTTTTATGTGATGGCATAGTCGGTTTCCTACTAGTATTTTTGTTCTATCGCTTGGTAGAGAAGATAACTGTGGAATTGCATAATAATCAATGAGAAATACTGGTAAAGTTTCTGAGGTAAGGTAAAACACCCAGTAGCTGACAGGTTTCCAATAGTTGACAGATTTACCAAAACCTCGGTAAAATAAGAGTTTCTCTGCAACAAACTCCACCTAAAACGTTACTCTCATACTATTAACGTATTTAATGCTACAATATATGCAGATGATACCACCTTCCTAGTGAAAGGTGAAACTGTTGAAGAAATAGAAAATAAATCACAGCTCACATCGACAGAGGCCAATTTATGGTTTTCAGCAAATGTTCTCCTACAAAATACTGACAAAACTCAACACCTGTTGATGTCACCAAGAGGCGCTACGGAAAACCCAATAAAGTTTCTAGGTTTGATGTTAGATAATAATCTTAACTGGTCAGCTCATATTTCTACTCTGAGCAAGAGGTTGTGTACAGCTATATACACCATGAGAAGAATCAAATCTGTATCGACTCACCAAGCAGCAAAAGTAGCATACTATGCTAACTTTCATAGCATAACTAGCTACGGTATACTCCTATGGGGGACTGCCTCCGAAGCGAAAAAAATCTTTATACTCAAAAAAAAAGCTATCAGAGTATTATGTGGCCTGAAATACAGAGAATCATGCAAGAATTTTTTCAAATCTGAAAATATAATGACAGTGCCAAGCATATATATATATTCAAGTGCCTGAAATACATCCATTTAAATAGAGATCGATTTATTATGAATTCAGAAAGCCACTCCTATTCTACAAGATTTGGAAATGACCTCAGAATCCCACTTCATCGGTTGGAAAAGACACAACAAGGAATTGATTATTGGGAACCGAAACTGTATAATAAAATACCTCCAATATTGAGAAATAAAACAGAAAAGTTTCAGTGCATGGGCGAAAGCACACTTACTGAACCTGTGCTGCTACTCCATTGATGAATTTTTAAATAGTTGATGAATATTTACAAATAGTTTTATGAACATAAATTGATTAGGTATAAGTTTTAAAGTGTTTCATGTTCGTTATTGGTTGTCAATGTCTTAAACAACCAAATTTTTGTAATATTTTATTTTATTATTGTCAATACCCAAGTAGCATAACTATATTGGTAAAATTTTGGTTCAATATTGCGAACATTTTGGCGAAATATTTGCAATGCATTATTGGCGAGAAAAAAATGTGAATATTTGGCGATATTGGTCCAATATTAATTGAATAATATTGGCGAAATATTCTCGAACTAATATTGGCCTCAAAATATTCAGCGATATTGGTTCAATATCGCTGATACAATATTCTGACAATATTGGCACAATATTCAAAAGTTATATTGTCGAGAAGTAAAATGTGAACATTTTGCGATATTGGTCGAATATTGTTTGAACATTTCAAAAATAGTTTTGGTGAAATATTCTTGAAGCAATAATGGCCTCAAAATATTTATCGATATTGGTAAAATATCATTTGGATATATTGGTGAATGTCAATATACCTTGGTAAATTATTAAATGTCTTTTAGTTGAAGAAGGTGACACCAGAGTCTTGCCTTTTGATCGCCATAACCACTGAGTGAGCTGTCTTGAAAACAAGTTATGGGAAGTATTTAATATACTTTCGTAGGTTTTAGAAGACGTTCTATATGTAGAGCCACCTAGCGGATTTTTATCCAGGTTTGATCATGATATAATTTCAATATGTTTCATTGAATATTCTGCCAATATTCAAATTTCATCTCAATCTAGATGTAGGAAACAATATGAAGACAATATTGTTTTAACGATATCGATAAATATTGAACCAATATTGACCCAATATTAATTATTAAGATTTGTTGAATATTGGCAAAATGATATTCAACCAATATGTAATCACATTTGGAGATACAGTATAGTTTTTATTCCTAGAATAGATATGAGGGGAATATTGTGATTGCAATATTCATTCTAGATGTTGAAAACGATGTGAAGACAATATTGTTTTATCGATATTGGTAAATATCATTCAACCAATATTGACTAAATATGAGTAATTACAATTTGTCGAATAAAGTGAAAATGATATTCTACCAATATGCTATCAAACTTGGAAATACAATATAGTTTTTTCCCTATAATCGATATGACTGGAATATTTGGATTGCAATATTTATTCTAGATGTGGAAAACAATATATAACCAATATTGTATTATCGATATTGGTAGAAATTATTCAACCAATATTGACCCAATATTACATGTGATAATTTACAATCTGAACAGGTTCAACCAATATTCCACCAATATTAATAATATAATATTGTTTTTTGAATATTCACCCATATTGGACCAATATTGATTTTTAATTTACAATATATCCATATTGACACAATATGGAACCAAGATTCAGCCGATATGATGTGCTACCTGGGTAGTACTAATTTCATGACGTTTCTTGTAAAAATAGCATTTACAATGAATAAACTTATCTTATCTTATAAGACAACAGTTTCCATCTCTTACCCAATGTACGATTTTAGGCTGGGCAGTAGTTTTCCCGCCAAAATGGTGCCATGTTGTATTAACAGATGCATGTTGTGAAATTGAATGGTGTTTCTTAGTAAATATGTTAAGAAATCTTTAGTGGAAAAGTTGTGGTAGCCAAGGTATGTAACATATTTTTATGATGCGTAAAATTCAGCTTATAATTTGTTCAGTTTTTCAGGGGGTTGTCAAGTATTGGTTTCAAATAAGATGTCTAAAATCCAAGGTGTGTCGACTCATTCCTGCAAAACTATGGGATAAAACGGGAGACAATTCGCCAGCTTGATTAAGAGAAAACAAGTGAAATCGTGACCTGTTTCCCAAATATTCCGCATTTGCGTGTACAGCCACGGTCGGTTTTCCTGTTAGGGTAAATTTACAAGCACAGAAGTTTTCAAGTATTGTCGACAGATGAACTGAATAAAGAAACCTAATTATTGAAATTTACTGAATCACTGTCACCAATCAGTTTTATTTGTTACATTTTCGACTTATTTTTATAATATTTTACTGAAATGCAATTGACTACAATAATAACCACGCATTTCATTTGGAAGTATCGAAATTAAGCTTCATGAAAATTCACCATTAGAACCTGTCAATCTTGTGCTAATATAATCAGGAATGGCGGGATTCCGTGAGATATATGCGTGCCATTATTTTCATTATAATGTTTTCTAATAATATAAGATACTATGTGATAATCTTCATAATATGGTGGCACTCACTTTCGGTACTGGATATAGATGAATTATTTTGTTCGTCTCTCTGGATTGCCCACAAATGATACAAAAACGGAACATAATCAAATTATTATTGTACAGACTACACAGATCTTCATCAAGTTACGGCCGAGTCAATCAGACAAATAGAATTATTATTGAATGAATGATGAATTTCTAAGAAAATATACAGCAAAATGGACAAACACATTAATAATAGTCATCAATACAGGGAAATTGCACTATGAAATTTAGATTCCGTCACAACTATTCATTTTTGAACAGTATTTGAAGTTTGTTGAAGTTCCATAAAGTTGACAACAGTCGTCAATCACCATATCCCTGGAATATTGACATGACTAAAATTATATAAAGGCGCCATCTCTGGGACCGACTGAAGAAGCAGACCACTATTACTTTTGTTTATTTGTCTTCTGAAAAAGCAAAACAAAATCGAATCGCTCGACACACCAGGGTTTTTATACATCTTAGTTTCAAAATATAATGTGGCTTCAAAAGCTGACAGGGGTGTCAGCTTTTGGTTCCAAAGTGGTTTGTATCATTTGAATATGTTTTTTTATCTTTTTTCATTGCTCTTAAAATTCATTATCCATAATTGCGACTTTCGCAGCTATAACGTGTCAATATCCAATTGCTGACACTTTTGGTGATATCAAGCACTAAAAATTGACATGGGATGCTTGGTATGTCTTGGAGGTGAAAAAATTAGCTACTGCAAAGAAAAAAACTCTTGAAAACTACAAAGAAGAAACATCGGAACATCCGAGTGAGGAATCGACGACGTCTCAGAAAAGAACACCTTTGAAAATGATTAGCAATAAATTACAAAACCCATAGCAAAACCCCAAACAAGATAAAACTATTCCATCTCCCTTCAAGAGAACACTAATATCGAACCAAAAAAAAAGAGCAGTGAAAGAAAAAATACCATCGGTAGTAACTTCAAAAGCATGACAGGATTATCACAAATCAAAAGAGAAAAGAAGCAGGAAAAATTACAAAAGATAAAGAAAGCTAAAGAACAGAAAAATGCAACAAAAAAAGAATTTAAAAAAATCTAAGAACCATTTATCGAAAAAAAGAAACTGCAAGTATAGTTTTTCATCAGATTCTGAAACTTCTGATTCTTGGAAGTCTTCCGAAAGCACCGATTATAATATAAATGAAAATGGCGTTGGAGAAGAACAATTATCAGTTGACATTTGTAACCAGGACAAGGAGAGTGATTATGTTATAGTTGACTTATCTGGAAAAAAGCGACAGGATAGATATGGCTGTGTTGTTCAAAGACTGTTGTCGAAGAAAGAAGCAAAAGTTGTCGCAATGATACAGTGTGAAAATACAGAGTTATTTAAACTAAATAACGATGACGTAAGCATAATTTGTAACGGATAATAAAAAAACTCATGATTATCCAGATATGATTGTATGCGGCGATCGTCTGAAAGATAAATTCAAAGAGCAATTAACTGTCGATGGTTAGTTTTTCTATGATGATCTGACTGTAATCTTAATCTTGAATCTACTTTTATATAAGTCATGAAAATTATTTTATCTCATTTGCTTATATTCACCTGAGTACTTATACTTAATGTGAATATTACTTTTCAAATTCAGTTTAGAAAAGCCGTTTTGTTTGTTCAAATTATCTTAGTTACTTTCTTATGTTTTCTTGTCAATTGTTATTTATCAACATTTTGCCAAAGAGTTCCATTTCATTTTGCAAATTTGTGGATATTTGTTTTGTATGTGTTGTAACAAACTTAGGTTATTAACTAAATTTTGTTAATATAGTAGGTATTCTAGATTTTCTCTCATATTTTCATCTGAAATACGAGATGTCAACCATTGGATCCAAGACTGTTAGCAAATGATATTAAGAGAATCCTTAAAAAAAATTGGTTCAAACAAGTTCTAAAAATTTTTGAAATTAATTGACTATGACAGACAATAACGAATATTTGTATTTTGATATGGCTTTGAACTATTTAGTTCAGATCAATAAATGAAATAGTTTTGGCTGAAATGTCAGCTTTTGGTTCAAAACGTTGTCACGAAATAGGTATAAGCAAATTTTCATACGTCAGCTATTTAGTATTTTACACTGATTCAAAAAAATTATGATATTTCTCCAAGACTAATCAATAATAGTATATTGTGCAACAAGTGCAGAAAAGTGCTAATTTCTCACGAGTTTGAAAAAGTTGCGGCACGAGCGCAAGCGAGTGCTGCAATTCAAACGAGTGAGAAATTGCATTTCTGCTCGTGTTACACACTATACTTTTTCTACAACACCTTTTTTGCTAAAAATAATACTATACTATAAGACGGAATGAAATGTCAGTGACTTATTCTTATATTTTCCTCTTGAAGTAAATTCAATGAAAATGAATTAACTTGTTCTCTTAGTTCTGGCGGAATATTTTCAATTTTAGAACTGTCGCTATCCATTTTAGTTCAATCTCATTAAAAAATGACGGGACAAGAATATTTTACGAATATTTTATGCTTGACGTTTGTTGACATTCAAATGATTCGATAGATGTTGCTCCGTTGCCTAGCAATGGATAGTGTGTATGTGGGTATTTGAGACAGCAGTAGTGATGTCTATGATTTTTGTTCAGAATATTATGAATTTGTAAGACAATTTCCGTCATATTATATAAACCAATAGACTTTGTCTGTTCATTCTTGAAGTTGCCTGATCGAATATCCCTTCGAAATGCAGAATTTTCAAAATATACTTTCGCCCTGCTGTCGCCCTGCTGTAAAACTATGCAGAAAATCATGTATTGGAGTGTGGTTGTAGAAAAATGTATTTTTACGATTATATAGGGTACAAAACACCATGAGACACATCAACATCATGTTAACTTTCTTTTAAAAAAATAATAAACCAGTGATAAAGCGACCGACTCTGAGTCGAAAGGTCCGGAGTTCGAATTCAATTTGACCTATTAAATTATTAAAATCTCGTGGCTCGACTGGGGTGAGTCCTGCACGATTCACTGTTGCGTTCCAATCAACACTGCTGCTCCTAAGGTGGCGTATGGAGTTAGTAACAAGGCCTACCCATAACACATGGCTAATGACCATAGCAGTCGATTCCAAAACACCAAAAAAAAATAAACCAGTGAAAAGTCATCTTGAATTTGAAATTTTCCTTTACTTGTCAGCTACTGGGTGTTTCACCTTATAAACTTTTCAGATTCCATTATTTAAACTGACTGAAAGCAATTAAAAGAATATCGACCTTATTTCCAAACGCAGTCAAAACATCCTTAAGGTGACATCTACGCCCTCTACGGTCGAGTCTACCGAGAAAAGGAAAAACATGCAGTTCAAAAAAGAACAACAACGTGTATGCAAATAGCTCTTTACAACAACTTCACAATATCGCAATAGTTCCAAGTTCAAATGTCTAGCAGTCTTAACTGTTCCAACCTGTTATAAACATTTCACCAGCCAACAGAGAGGAAATCCAAATGAAGGATATTTCACAGGTTGAGTCATCTCTTTCAACTGTCGCAAATTCGATTCTCATTCGCAACCAGTTTTTCAAGCAATAATTACCATTTCTATACAGCGTGACTCATGGTCGATGGTAGGTTAGACGTTTCTGGAAAATGCAAGAAAGGATTTTTTAGAAAATTTCGCATTTTACCTGTTCTACCGATCTGAATTATTTTCAGCATTGCGACGTTGCCGCTTCTATCAAAAAGTCCTAGCATTTCTCTATCTCTTTTCGAGATAACAATGTATTTGTGTTAACACCTTGACTGCCGAAAAATTCATACTGACTTGCCCATGGTGCCATAGAGAACGGGTACTGTGTAACAATGATATATGAGATAAGCCTACCATTCAGTTATCGCTTCACATAGAAATTTCAAATTTAAAGTAGAGGTATAGGATTGAAATATACGTTATTTTATTGAAACATTCCTAACATAATCCTACAGGGCGAGTCGGAAGTATTGACTTTTTTATAGAAAATTGCACCTTGTCCATTTTCATCAGCTTAACAATTTTCTCAGAATGCTCATCACAAAAATGTATGGTTTGTTGATATTCGTCCACTAGATGGAGCTGAAATCGAAAAAGTTTAATATTTGAATCGAACAATTCGAATGTAGTGGGTAGGATATAATAATAATAATAATAATAATTACAAAATAATATGTATTTACTGCCAAATAAAAAGAATAAATAGTTCACAAAAATAATAAAATTCGAAACGTAAATAAATTATTAACCGATAGGTAATTAAGAACGGACTTCTAATCATAAAATATGTATTCTGGTGAATTTTATGGATGAATAGAACAAGCCACATGAACACCTTCAACATATATTGATTAGAAGTTTGATTTTATGAAGGACATTCGACTCCTGAATTGAATTTTGTGGGTTTGTAAGCTTCCACAGTCTGAAAATTAATTAATGTGAGATCAAGATAATCTTTAAAAGTGTAGAAGGGCAAATGAGTAAATTGGTGCAACAGGAAGATATGCTACTCTGAAGTAAACTTTACAAACTGAGAGTTTATGAAATATAATATCCAAATTAGCTTTTCACAGTGGCTCTTCATGCGTCGGTAGTGATCAAGTCAGCGGTTATAATTGATTTTTAGTAGAATGTTGTTATTATCCCAGAAAGTAAATTCACTGATTTGCAGCTCATTCATGATATTCTTAAAACATGTAAGTGTCATTCATATTACGAAGAAGTAGTGATTTTACATAATCTGAATATTTCTGGGGGGACTCAGTTTATTTATCGACTGAAAGGGAGACATTCAAATAAAGGTAAAAATAATTTTAAAAAATTCGTGGGCTTCGACATCTGAATGATCCAAAAGAGACAAAAAATGATGATGAATGATGAACCAGAAAATTAAGAAGATATGTTCAATTTTTAAAATCTGAGGCCACCGCCCATAATGAAAATAATGAAACTTTGCAGTTTCAAAACGAAAAATCGGAATAGCTGAATTCTGTTTGGTTATTGTAAAGAAACACCCTTATGATTTTATCCCTATATCAATCAAATTTTATTGAATAACAATGGTACTTCTACTCAGTCAAGGCTTCCATAAATGGACCTCAACGTATATAAATTAAATCCTGAGATTTATCAGGCTCACACACGGTATATGAAGGGTTAAGATCATGAGCTACATGATGTCAATTATTGGCCAACCGATATGTCCTTTCGAAACCTGTTCGCTCCACAAATCATAACAAAGAAAGGATTTCAATTCTTCTTGAGAGTGTGTAATTTTCCATTTTACTGGCTTTTTCCATGAAATGAGACTCATACTGGAGAAACATTATAATAATAATAATAAGCCGTTTATTTCCAACAGGTACTCAAACCCACTTGTAGAAAAATACAAAGAATACAAAGTATTAAATAATCTATAGCAGAATAATTTTATCATTTTAACATTATCAATATTTATATGAAGGTGAAATATAAATATAAATATAAATACAAAAAAAAGACAAAAATATGTGTGTTCGATTTTGGCATTCACCGTGTATGTGGCATTATCGGTGAATAGACAACAAAAAACTGGCCTTTCCGACAGCGCGCAGGTCGACAAGAACGATCACAATCCTACGACATTGATATCTAGAACCGCCATTCGAAAAAGTTATCTTTTCTCCGCTGCAATACTTATATGTTACTTTTCCGCATATTATTATGTTTTCATCAATTTAACTGTTGTGTGTGTATGTGCCGTAACCATCAAGAACAGCAAGGACTTCCAGGGCTAGCTCGAGAAGATAACTCAGACGGCACCATTACTAAGGTTGGTAAGTTTTTTGTTGCTTCGTTTAAAAGACGCCACTATTTCGGACATCCAATTTTATCCAACATTTTCAGTAATTTCTTTCTTATTTATAATATACAGTCCATTTCAAATTCGAACCACTAAGCTATCGCAAACCCCTTTTGGGAACGCACAATGTGTTAAAATATTTTACACAAAAAAAAAACAGACAGGTGAAAGGTAGGGCATACACCGACAAATCAATGAGCAGTGCGGTATATAAAGGGACGAAAACTTATTCCAGCCACCATCCCAGAATATCCACCACACAAGTTCCATCAGACACGACCATGAATACCCAAACTTTGGCCTCACAGAAATTTAGCTAGAAATACAAAATTCAGTGATCAGACCATTCAATAATAATGTAGTTATGGATTTTAATGAGTCGAAATTAATATCGCATATTCCTGAAATACGATTGAAGTTTTGGCACATATTAGTTACAGGGCTCTGAAGAGTGATATTGGTACGTGAATTACTGACATGGAATGTAACACTACGTCTCGACCCTAAACGGGGCACGAACCAATTCAAGTAAAAAGAGATTTGGGCAATCGATGTTGTTATTAATCAATTTGTGAAGAAATGAAACAGCAGCGATAATTCGCCTGTTCGACAGAGAGATAACATCAAATCTGTTTAAGTAAATGCTATTATTCAGTCCTCTCGCTGGATAGATTTTGTCTTCACGAAATACTAAAAATTTAAGGAATCTTCTCTGAACAGATTCGACATCTCTAGAATGACATTCGTAAATAGGGTTCCAAATCAAAGACCCGTATTCTAATTTTGAGCGAACAAATGAAAAGAAGAGAAATTTCAGTGTTACAGTGTTTTCGAAACCTTGAGAATTTCTGATGATAAAACCGAGAACTTTAATGGCACTTGACACCGCTTGGTTGATATGTCGAATAAATGAAAATTTCTGATCAAATATAACTCCCAGTTCTCTAATCTCGGTGCGTCGTTCCAATACTTTTTGATCGATAGAATAACTGAAAGTTACTGGGTTTTTGCATCTTGAATATGACATTATGAAGCATTTATCAATGTTAATGCCTAATTTGTTTATATCACACCACAAAATGATTTTATTCAACTCAGATTGCAAAACGAGGCAGTCAAGCGGGGAAGTTATTACCGAGTAGATTTTTAGGTCATCATCATTAATATAATAAACGATCAGAAGTGGTCCAAGATTGGACCCTTGAGGTATGCCTGACGAATTATCTACGATTACTCAAATACGATTTGAATAGTAGAATTAGATTTGTAGAGAAGCCAAAATTTCGCAGTTTCTTTATGTAATTATGTTGATATGAAAATGTCGCCAGTCCCATTCAGAGGACGGTTGATTATGAAGCAATATTTCCTAGAATAGCCTATCAGGTATGGAATAAAACTATTCAAACTGTGCTGTGGAATTTAACATATCTACCTACATGAAATTTGAAAATACATTCTATGAAAGAACGTGTTTCTGATCAGTCGCAACAAACATATTGTTGTTTCTGTCTGATAAACTTTCATATTCCAGAAGAAGACCCATTGCTGATAATTTTGATAGTTGTGTATCGCTGGATACCAAACTTGTTGGTAAAAGAACTCACTATATCATAATTTTTCAGGCACTAAGAAAGAGTACTTATAACTGAAAAAAAATTATTTATAGACTCAACAAGAAGTTTTTTGAAACTGGTAGCCTTAATCGTAAAAAAACTGTTAGACTAAGAACAGTGTTAACAGAGAACACAGAAATTAATATTTTAGCATATTTTGGCGCAAATCCTCATAATTCGTTGGATGATGTAGTTGCAGAATTGCCAGTGTGTATTGAATCAGCACACGCAGTGCTTAAAAAAATCAAATTCCACCTCTATGGGATAAAAAGAGTGCAAAAGTTGACACTAGCACAAAAAGAAAAAACACAGCAATTTTCCAGGCATATAGTAGACATAATTCAAAGGGATGCTACATTTCTTGATAGGATATTGTGGACTGATGAGTCATCTTTTTCTACCAGCAAAGGTTGCCATCGCCAAAAAAAAACCATCACTGGTCTGATTCTTATCCTTATCAAATACAGGAATTTCGATTCCAAGGTAGAGAGTCCGTTAGTGTATGGTGCGGATTGATTGGAGAACGTATTTTAGATCCCATAAATTTTTATGTTTCGTTGTCAGGTCAGGTTCATTTAAATATGCTGGAAAGAGAAATTGAAGACCGCATCGGCGGTTTACCTTAAGCCATTTCAAGAAATTTAATTTGGCAACGAGATGGAGCGCCGCCACACAGTACTATCCCAGTAAAATTGTTCTTGGATAGAAAATATTCACAGTAGATTGGAAAATCAGGTTCTATAAAATGGCCTCCTAATATTCCTGATCTAACACCATGCGACTTTTTTTCTGGATTTGAATAATTTACTCAAATGTTGTGAGTTTACGAACAGCAAAATCCTCTTCAATTTGATAAATTTCCCAAAAGAATAGAACTATCAGGGAATACTACAATTGAATTGAAAACAAAACAACAAATTCAGGTATCTTGATGCAGTGGCGGCGATAAGGGGCCCGCAGAGCCCACCGTGAGGGAGGGTGCAGCTCCACAAGGGGCCCCTTCTCAATTCTAATTGTTTGTCAACATTTACTTCAATTTGCTCCTTGTATACCAAAGCAAAATTTTGGAATATATTAATTTGGTGTCTAAACCGCTACAAAGTTCTACTGTTCATCTGGGCCGAGCATTCGAGATATTGAGCTCCACAATAGACAATTTAATAGTTTTCGAGACGATTTCGAAACATTGCATGCTTAAGCTTCTAATTTGGTGACATCGTGGGACATTCAGCCAACATTGACATCCAAGCGCCAAAGAATAGAATAGAAGATGGTCTAAAGAGATTCCAAATTGAAGTCTGCTTCTACGAGTCTCTCGATATGATAATTAATCAACTCATTACACGATTCATCAGCATGAACGAAGTAATGAGCTACTTTTCATTTTTAAATCCAGACTGTTTCGTTAAACTATCTACAGGAGAAATTATGGATTACCTTTGCTAAAAAAACTAAAAAATATGGAAATGACTCCTCGCATAACTTATCTACGCAATTAATAAACTGGAAAAGTGTATTTTCAAATGAAATTCGAAAAAAGAAAATCTATGAAGATAGATAGATAGAACAAGGTATGTGGGCGGACGAAGCCATAAGCATGTAGGCCTCTCAATCGGGCCCGTTATGCACCCACTACTGCTGGGAGATGGTTCAGTTTTGAAGGTAGCCTATCTCGCGAGCGAAAGAGGCCAGCCTTCTGACCGATACCACCCTCACACTCTCCGGGTTCAGTACGATGCTCCCGAGGTGTGCTTCCCGTATTGCTGCCACTGCCGGGCATTCCGTGAGGATGTGAGTGGCTGACTCCTCATCCTCCAAGCACCACCTGCATTCGGTATCATCCGTGAAACCTAAAATGTTGAGGTGCCTATTGAGGTGGCAGTGTCCCGTCAGGAGCCCTGTCACTAATCTGATTTCCTTTCTGCTCAGTGTGAGCAGAGTCTTGGTCCTCCTGGTAGAAGGGCCTCCGATGTGGAGTTTCGATTGCCTCATGCCTGGCGTATCTTTCCATGAATCCTGGAATTTTACTTCCAGGGATTGTCCCCTTCTTGAAATGCCGGGTGACAGTTCGTTACCTGCCATACGATTCAGTAAAAGGCCGGTGACAGTAATTCCCAAAAGGGAAGACTGGGAGCGGATAGGGCACCGCCTGCTTCCCACCAAGGGGATTATTTGGTACACAGATGGCTCCAGAATGGGTAAGTTAGCCGGCGCTATGTTAGCTATATGATGTGAGAGCCTTGATTGCCGCTTGGCTGTCGGTGCATATCGTGATTTGCTGGCCGCGGTAGCATCTGTTGAGATTTTCTCTTACACAGGCGAGTATGGCAAACATTTCTGCCTGAAATACAGTAGCAAAAGTTCCTAGAGCGTAACAAAGTTCCGCTTTCGGAGACTGCCCGTATACCCCGGCGCCGGCTAACTTACCCATTCTGGAGCCATCTGTGTACCAAATGATCCCCTTGGTGGGAAGCAGGCGGTGCCCGATCCGCTCCCAGTCTTCCCTTTTGGGAATTACTGTCACCGGCCTTTTACTGAATCGTATGGCAGGTAACGAACTGTCACCCGGCATTTCAAGAAGGGGACAATCCCTTACCGTCTGATTCCATAATCGAGAATGTCCATACATTCCCTCGCTCCGCCATTGGTTAGAACTTCTTAGGTGAGCTGCGGCTTTGCGTGCCTCATGTTCGATAAGGAGGTATAAGGGGGGCAGTCCTACGAGCGTCTCCAGCGCCCTGGTAGGTGCCGTCCTTATTGCACTTGTTATCGCAAGGCAGGCAAGCCTTTGTACGCTATCTAATTGGGTTCTCGACTTGCCGGATGTTGCACCTTGCCACCACACGATGGCTTCGTACGTAATCATTGGGCGTATGAGAGTTGTGTAGATTGTATAGAATCTTGGGGCCGAGCCCCCACGTACTGCCAAATGCCCTTCTACATGCCCAGAAAGCCGCTGTGGCTTTCTGAACTTTATGATCAATATGTTCGTTCCAGTTTAACTTGGAGTCAAGGATGACTCCAAGGTACTTGACTGAGCTTTTATATTGCAGGGACCTTCCAGTGAGTTGAACATCTGGGAGGTCCCCTGGTTTGCGTTTTCTGGTAAAGAGAACCAGTTCAGCCTTTTCAGGGTTTACACTAGTCCCACCGAACGGCACCATTCATCCACCCAGCTGAGAGCCCTTTTTATCGTGCCCCTCACGAGGCCAGACCCCCGGTCATCGACCAGAATAACAATGTCGTCAGCATAGGCCTGAGTGTAGTAACCCAGATCTTTTATTTTTACTAGGAGGCCATCCACCACGAGGCACCAAAGTAGAGGGGACAAGACTCCTCCCTGTGGACAGCCCCTCATGGGTATGGCCTCGCTGGAGCTACTTCTAAGAGTTGCTCTGGCTAGTCTTTGGGACAGCATGGCGTGAATCCATGCTATTACGGTTGGGTTCACGCTCCTTTCCCTTGTTGCTTGACATATGGATTCAAATGACGTATTGTCAAATGCCCCTTCAACGTCGATAAATATACCTAAGATGGCACCGCCACGATCTAACCTTCCCTCAACTCTATGAACAAGTTGATGGAGGGCAGTCTCCGTGCCCTTGCCAGTCTGGTACGCGTGCTGGAGGTCGCTAAGCGGGTTTAGCTTCAGCACCTCCTCTCTTATGTATCTGTCCACCAGTCTTTCAGTTGTCTTCAGGAGAAACGACGTGAGGCTGATGGCTCTGAACGCTTTTGCCTGAGTGTAATCACTTTTACCAGGCTTGGGGATGAAGATAACTTTGGCTGTCCTCCATAACTTGGGAACGTATCCGTATGCGAGGCAACTGCGGAATATCTTCAAAAGATGGGGGATTAGGATTCCTTTGCCCTTTTGTAGTAGGGCTGGAAAAATACCATCTTCCCCCGGAGATTTGAAAGGTGAAAAAGACTCAATGGCCCAGTCCACTCTTTCATAAGCCCAGCAGCCGTCTTGTAGTCGACCTTTGTTTTGGACGGTACAGTTGGCTCTGGCATGGGTGTCGCAGTGTCACTGCCCGGAAAATGGACTGAGAGCATGTGTTGGAGTGTTTCCCCGTCCGAAGCAGCACTTCCAGCCTCGCTCCTGGATCTTTGGAAAGGACCTTGTTGAGTCTCGCTGTCTCTGGTAAGGTGCTTATACCTTGGCAGTAGTTTCTCCAAGTATCCCTCTGTGCTACTCGAATACTTCTTTTGTATTCCCTTTGTGCTGACTTATAGTCTTCCCAGTGTGCGGGTTGCTTGGTCCGTTTGGCTTTATTAAGACGCTTTCGGACTTCCTTGCGGTGGGTCTCTATTGATGAGTTCCACCATGGGGTTTTGCCTGCCTTGTCTACCTTTTTCAAGGGACAGCTGGCTTCGTATGATGATAGAATAGCGGAATTGAGACAGTCTGCAAATGTCTCGATTTCCGCCTCCGATCCGTAGCGTGTAAGCATGATCCCGAGCCTTTCCTTCAGTTCCTCCTCATAGAGGTTCCATCGGGTGGCCCTGGGATTCCTATACCTGTTGTTGTCTGCAAGACTGTTGCCTGCTAGTGAGAAAAGTATGTATCGATGATCTGCTAAAGTTTCCTCCACCGACACATGCCAGTTGCTGACGCTCCCTGTCAGTTCCGAGGAACATAACGTGAGATCGACGATTGTTTGAGCCAAAGGCGTGAAATAAGTGGGCACTGATCCTCTATTGAGAATTTCCAGGTTACTGGAGCTCAGGAATTCGAGGTGTGCCCTGCCTCTTGGGTTCACGTCTCGATTCCCCCACAATGTATGTTGAGAGTTTGCATCGCAACCCAAAAGGAGGGGCAGTCCCCGCTCCTCGCAGTGCCCAATCAATGATACTACCTCTCGTGAAGGGTTCTCTGTCTCATATGGGAAGTACGCAGAGCCTACTATGACTTCGCGTACGTTCCCCTTTGTATCGTCGGCCACTTTAATCTTTATGGCTACCAGGTCCCTGTGGCAGAATCCTGGCAGCGGAGTGGCGTTGACATTTTTTGCATGAATGCATACCCTGGGCCTTGCTATGAATTTTTGGCCACATATTTTAAATCAGAAACTAAATGTATTTTGAGCAGTCTTCCGGATATTTGTTCGTTGTTTGAACTTTTTTGACATTACCGGTAACATCTGCTTCTGCCAAAAGAACATTTTCAAAGTTGAAGTTGATGAAAATATATTTAAATAGTACAATGTGAGAGGTGAGACTTAGTGCATTGGGTATAATAATAAGTATTGAACATAAACGTGCTCGTAAACTTGATTTGGAACAGTTGTCTATATATTTTTAATTCAAAAACATCGCCGTTTCGGCAATTCAACGATGCTCCCCTGAACATCATATTCCTCAATCTACGGGTGGCTTCACTAGCGATGGTAAGATTTTATATTCAAATCACCTAGTAAATTATGGTATTTTTATTATCCAGAGTGGCAATTAAACCATATACCGGAATATTGCTAATTTCTCTGGAAAATATTTCAATATAAATAATGTAAAAATAAAACTAGTTAATGTTGGGGATTGCAGCAAAGTCAAAAGTGTACTCTTTTGAGTTTATTCCAAGCTTTCTTAAATTTTATTTACATCTTCAGGGAACTACAAAGAATTATTATATCAATTTTACATGTTGATATTATTAAATTTTACTTAAAACTATCACTTTAATGAAACGAAAGAAACACAATTTTGTCTTATTTCCACTAGTTTTTTATATTTACGACCGGTTTCGGGCTTTATCCCACTATCAAGTATAAAAACTAACTAATACAATTGTACTCTTAAACCTAGTTATATAGGGAGTTTGCAGGTAAACTGGATGGAGAGGTAATTAAATGAAAATAAATGAAATCAAATGAACATTGGTAAAACGATATAAATTCAATACTGGAGGTTATGGAAATTACCTGGGTTGTCAAAATCACAAATTCAAAAGTGGAGACCTACATAAATCGAGTTGCTCGTTGAGGGTTCTATATTTCGGGTTTTTAATTGATTTATTGATTTCCATGGCTTCCAACAGATTCATTTTCTTTCCTTTATTACATGTGTGTAGTATTTTGAGATTATCTTTATTTATCTTGTGTTTGGATTCTTGCAGATGTTCGTACATTGTGGATTTTTTGTCGAAATAGACGTGTTCACGGAACCTTACGTCAAAATTTCTACCGGTCTGGCCTGTATATACTGCAGAGCATTCCCCACATTCTAATCAATATATCCCTGATTTTTTCATTCTATCTCGTTTAGGTTTTGCATTGAACAGAATTCTGCCTTAATTATTATTACTTATGAAAGCTGTTGTTATTTTGAATTTAGAAAAATAATTTTGGATGTTTTCTGAAATTTTACCTGAGTAATTAATGCTACCATATTTACGTGTATTGTGTGCTTCGATATTTGGGTATAGTTTACTCATAACCGTTTTATGAGTTTTACCTGATATTAATTTCTCTATTAAAGAAACTGGTATTCGATTGTTTACCGCAATTTGTTTAATGATGTTTAGTTCATCCTGGAAATTCTTATCAGATAAAGGGATTGCGAAAGCTCTGTGTATCATCGATCTAAAGGCGGATAATTTATGTGACATCGGACTGAAAGAATCAAAGGGAATTGTACAGTCTGTGAAGGTGTTTTTCCGGTAGATATTAAATTGAAAACTATTACTAATCCTTGAAATACTTAAATCTAAGAAGTTAAGCTTCTTGTTTTGTTCAATTTCTACTGTGAATTTAACTTTGTTATGTAGATTATTTAGGAAGTTCAAAAATTGATCAATTTGTCTGTTGGAACCATCAAAACCCACTAGTACGTCATCAACGTATCTGAACCAAAACACAATATGTTTTTTAGAAAGGGGGTTCTTAAGGATGAGGGTATTTTCTAGGTTGTCCATGAAAATATCTGCCAGAATGGGACTCAATGGTGAGCCCATTGGAAGACCAGAGTTTTGTAGGTAAAAGCTATCATTATATTTGAAAAAAAATTGTTTTAGGCATAAATAGTTATATATGGGTTTACATTACGTTTATCTAATATGCCCCTTACAAGGGGGAGGCATTCGTCTGTTGGAATGTTAGGAAACATGTTTTTAACGTCGAAGGATACTAGTTTGATATTGTTTTTGATATTCAAATTTGATAATTTGTTAGCTAGGTCTACTGAATTCAAAACTGTGTTGGAAGGAGTAAATTTTGTGAGGTCTCTGAATTTTGAATTTAAAATTTTTTGACAACTTACCGGTTGGGACATCAATATATGATACTACGGGCCTGGCTGGGTGTCCTTCTTTGTGGAGCTTGATCAATCCATACATTTCTGGAGGCTGTGGGTTCATGCATAACGTCTTTCTTATATCCCATGGCGTGGGAAACAGCATTGTTGATTCTTCCATGACTTTCTTAGCTTGCTGGGAATACATTTTGGTGGGATCATTTTTTAGAATGGTGACATCTAATGTATCCACTACTTCTTGCATTTTTGAAAAATACTCCTGTTCTTCTAGACATACGATGCTGTTTCCTTTATCCGCTTTGGTAAAGATGAGTTCGTTCTGGGTTCTTTTCTCCGTTAAGTCCCTCAATGTATTTTTGATATTACTGGGATAGCCGGGTGGTTGAGCTTTCTTGATGATTTCTGCGACTTTGTGTTTGTGAAGGGATATGGGTTATCTATTATATTGGCATTGTTTGAGATAATCAGTTCAGCTTGTATTCCTATGATATCTTTCTTGCTCTTGTTGTCCGAGGGGGCGAATTTTGGTCCTTTTTGACTAGTGGAATTAAGACAAAATTGTTTCTTTCGTTTCATTAAAGTTATCATGAATTTCCACAAAATAAACAAGTCATCAATTACACAAAACTTACAACTATAGTGAGGTTGTTTGACATGTTCTTAATATTAAAAAATGTAATATAATAAATGAGTATATTGTGTGTTATGTGGAATTATGTCCCATTATGTCTGGTATTTCCAGATTTTATTGCCACATATCCTAACAAAATTTGGCGGGCAAATTCTTATCGCCGCCGCTGTCTTGATGATGTTGTAAAATCACGATTTTGATCATACTTTTACCAATTCAGACGGAATTACTGAAAAAAAAGGGAATGTATGGAATACATAGCATACATGGCATAGATAAAAAATGTCTTTTCAAATATGTAGTGATATACATTGAAAAAAAAAGTAGTTTATCTCAATAATTCTGATATTTTACAGTTGATAGTTTTTTGACAAAACAGCATAAAACTTTACGCCAAATCCTACAATATAATTTTTTATTCAACCTTCTATCTCAAAAACTGAGTATTTTACAGCCATATAAAAGTAGGACAAAAAATGAAAGCACTGTACATGTTCTTTTTTATTGAATCATTAAATAATTGAATACCTAAAAGGAAAAACACTGTTTTTTTAATCTATCATGTGACAAATTTTCAAAACGGGAAAATAAAAGAACATTTTTTCTGTTTTTCCCATTTTGATAAATGACACCAGACTCATTTGTCAATGTCGTAAATAAGCCAGACTTATTTTCATAACAGTTTATAACTGTATCAATCTATATGCTCAATGTTAAGACTGGAAAAATAACGGTTACGTATCCGCAAAATCGTTGAAAAATTTTTATCTGCTATCTGAGATAAGCCAGACTGCTATTGTCATAAACTTCATGTTCCACCTCAGTAAATGTAAAATATTTATGACTGGGAAAGTAAGTGGACTTGTATTTTACTTTAATTTTTGGAATACATTCAAAAATTTTAGCCAAAAATTGTTGTTTTTTGTCATCAAGAGTACAGATTGAAAGATTTATACCGAGTGGACAAATAAGTATAAAAAAAATTCACTGCTTCCTGAACTATAGGTATTGCAAGAAACGCGTACTGTTATTGATTTTCGGACCCAATTGTATATGCATGAAGTATGAAAATACAGCCTTATTTTCAAAAATATATTCAAATGTACATAAAAATAAACAAATAGACAAAATAGATGGGATACATATTTTATTATTACTTGTCCTTAGACTGATTGAATTATGGTTACGTATTAGCTATGACAACTGTAGGTAAACCCTTAAGTTCAACGGCAGTGCCTCTGGATTTCGAAGATTACTAAGGCTGATGAAGCATTAAACCTACTTGGTTGTAGCAATTAATTCAGCCTATTCCCAATTTTGAAACTGACAAATAAACAATTCGCGACCAAGTAACAACAGACACAAAAGTCTGAATTTCGTCACAGATTCCCAACTTCCTCATTATGCAATTTCTAAGAATTCATCTAATTATGTATTCAAGTTTAACCACAAACATTAACAATCCAACGTTAGCACAATAATAACAACATTTCATTCCATTTTAGTTGTTTTTAGTTGTCGTATTCATGGATATGATTCACTTGATACAACCCGTGTATGTTCAATAATCGAGTCTCAATATATATACAGGGTGTTTCCGAAATTGGAGCGATAAATGAAGTGGGAAGTAGAAAATTACAAAACAAAACGAAACGAAGGATTACATTTATGACGAAAAAAAAAATATTGAATTTTATAGTTTCCAAGACACTTTTGTTGATCACTGATCAGCGGTCAACAGCCTACGCAAACCTTCTGTTGTAGTTGAGGTAAAAGCACCAAACATTGCAAATGTTTTTGGACGTCGAATCATACAGGCTGATTACAGTTGAATGGCACATTACACGTTTCTGGTGAACCGGACATCGGATCACTTTGATCACAAATATGATGGAAAGTATATTTGGACATTTTCTACCCAACTAAAATATTTTCAAAAATGTGGTGTTGCCACTTCTATTAACACGTTGGCTGCCATGTCGGTCTATGAGACCGAGGAAAAATTATTCTGGTGAGTCACCTCGGTCTCACAGACCGAGGTTGAGGTTGATACACCAGGCCAACTCGGTCTATGGGACCGAGATAATTGAACTGTTCTTGAAGCCATCGGTCTAAATTATTGTCGATAATATCGCGAAAACAGACCGAGACGGCTTCAGTAACAAGTTTGCGTTGCAAATAGTTCTCATTTGACGCACAGACCGAGTCGGCGAGGCAGACAAATCAGTAAAAACAACGAATTTTTGGAAGATGAATACTGTAAACTCAGAGTATCAATTTCCGAAAAATTCAACGATATGCTTGCTATCTATCTTCTGTAGGCTGTACCTACATAGAGTCCATAATGGTTTCTGGGACAAAATTTTCGATTTTGCCTCGGCTCTGATACCAAAAATGAAAAAATGAGCACGGCAGTCAACGTGTTAAAAAGTAGTAGCAACTTTGATTTTTCGCATAGAAAACACTATTTATAATATTATTTTTCGAATCTCCAACGATTGCCGGCCCCTTTTCCTGATACTTCCCTATACCTGTCTGTTACAGTTTTCGAAATATAAATTGATTTATATTTTTTTCTTCGGATATCATGACCTCTGAAAATGATGATATCTTTGAGTTAAGAAATACTATGGTATCGAAATTTGGTTGGAGTTAGGTGATACTTGGAGGCTTCCCACACTTCAGCCTACTATCCGTTACTTCAATACAGGGTGATAGAAAATACAGTTTTTTCCGTTTGCTTGAAAAAGTGACTGAAAGTTGATTATTTCAAGTGGAAAACCCTGTATATCATTGAAAGTTCTGAAAGCTGTAGAAATTTGCTTTCTTTCTATTTCTATCTATCATGCGTATGCTTAACTAGTCATGTTTCGGACTTATGAGCATTTATTTGTATCGATTAGAAGTGCTGAAGAAGATTTAGGTATGAAATATTTCAAATATTCATCCGTTCAAAGAATCTTGCGAAGACATAAACTGATAGATTATAAATTCACCAAAATTCGAGCAATAACAAGTAGCAATGACAATAGAATTTTGTGAAATGTTGTTGATACGCAATCAAGAAGATCCATTTTTTAAAATAAAATAATCTGGACTCATGAATCCAAATATTCGTATAAATACCTATTTTAATCGATGAAACTATCAAAATATTTTGAGCATGATTTTGAATGGAAAATAGTTGACTGCACAATAATTTAATAATAATAATTTTATTTTGAAATTATTGTGCATGAAATTATTTCTCAAAAAGCACCTTCATGCAAAAATATTCTGACAGTTTGATCCACTAAAATTTATAGGTCGTGTGATAAACGACAAAATTATTTCTTGAATGTGGTGGATAATAATATGTTTATTCAAATTCAAATTCAACATAGTTCTTCCATACAGTGATATCATTGCGAATAAACATGAACAGATCATTGAAGTGTGTGTAACAACTCTAGGTTGCTACACCACTTGTGTGTGACTTCTCATTCTATTGTGATTGTATGATCATATAAGTATGAATAATTCCTATCTCTATACATGTTAACTAATAAAGCGAAGGTAAATGTACTGAGTTGGTAAGAAAATCTTCAAATATGTGGAGAAAGGCACAGTAGTAAAAAAAAGTGTTGAATAATAAAGCATAGGTACATGGCATCGGTAAAAAAAAGAAAATTAAAAATAGGTAAGTAGTAATAATCTAAAAATATATAGTAAAATATTAAAATATGTAGTAATAATTTCACAATTGACTTTTAATAAAATTTAAAAGGATTAAATATATATATACATAACACATTAAAATTATATCAATAACATAGGTTTATAAAATTTGTTGGTGACATTGTAGGGAATTCAAGTTTTATAAAAATAACTCGATAACATCCACCAGTGAACATTGATGAATGTCCGGATCATACCTAATTTATGAAATCTCCAAAAAAGACCTATTTTCTTTCAACATCCATAGTTTGGCTTTTTTCTTGAAACTATTTATATGTATAGTGTCTTTTACGGGTATAGATAGAATGTCATAAAGTCGAGGTCCAAGGTAATATGCGTTACGTTGACCTATAGATTTTTCACAACGTGGATGAAATACATTTTTCTTTTTGTTTCGAGTATCATGGCAATGATTTATAGGCTGTAAAATTATGGAACCTTTTTTAATATTTTTCAAAATATTCAAACAATAGAGTTGTCTCACGTCGAGTATATTAGACTCTTTATATAAGTCATCGCTAGGGTAAGTAGATTTTTTTCGATATATTATTTCAAGTATATATTTTTGTACAGTATTTAAATTTTCTAGATGAGTATCAGTCGCCCCTCCCCATCCAATTATTCCGTACTGCAACTGTGACTCGACTAGTGCATGGTATAATGTTCTTAAATTTCTAATATCAAGAAAATCCCTCAGATATTTGAATTTGAGTAATAATCCCCTTACTTTTCCTACAACATTTTTAATTTGCAGGTCCCACCGCAGATGGCGATCAATTACGATCCCAAGATATTTTATTGATGTGTCTTCTGGGATTATGTAGCTCTCTCCTATTTTCAACGGACCCATATTCGGTAAGCCGCTGGCATAAGAGGAGAACGACAAGTTCTTTGTTTTATTAAAATTCAACGTCAGCTTATTATATCTGAACCATGCGGTTTCAATTCTTGCCATGTATTGGATTCATAGAGAATAGCCGTGTCGTCGGCGAAACTTAATATATTACCTTTTGTTTTTATTTCGAGCAGGTCATTTATGTAAATTGTAAATAATAATGGTCCCAGCACTGTTCCCTGTGGGACTCCATAGGAAACAGTCCTAGATCCACTTATTAAGCCATCAATACTTACTCGCTGCTCTCTTCCAGATAGTTAAAGCAAGTATTGCATCTTCAGTCGATTTACCTTCCCTGATGCCATACTGTCTGTTCGAAGTGACTCCATATTTATTAAAAAAATTCAATACCCTTTTTTCAGTATCTTTTCTATTATTTTTGCCACATTTGATATAAGAGAAAGTGGTCTGTAATTTATCATTTCTGTTTTATCCCCGCTTTTATATAATGGTTTGAGAAGCCCCTTTTTTAGAATTCTTGGAAAACAATCTGTATCTATACATCGATTTATTAAATATGTTAATGGGGTTTTGATCTCATTCACTATTTCTTTTAGTATTTCAGCGCGGATGTCATCACCTGGAGATTTTTTTGGCTTCAACTTTTTTATTGCTTGTTCAACTTCAAATTCGTTAGCAGGGTATAAATACAGAGTGTTTTCAATGTTTGTCTCATTGCTGAAAAATTCGTCAGGTTCGATGATTTTATTTGCGTATTTTTCTCCTAATTCACTATACAGGGTGATTCAAAAGTACTTTGACAAACTTCAGGAGGTGATTCCTCACAATATTCTAATATGAATTGCCCAAATAGATATATGTCCGGAAACGGTTCGTTTCCAAGATACAGGGGTGAACTTAATTAAACGAAACTTGGTAATAAGAGGTTTTTGAGGTGTCGAATTCGAACCTGATGTTATTATTGCTCGTACTCGTAGGGGGCGCCACCAACACGTCTTTTTCTTTTTTGAAGATTCATAACTTTTTTGAGTGTTCTTCTAGCACATTTTTCAGTAAAAAAATCGATTCCTCTATCATATCTACGTAAAAAAGCTACCCTTGTTACAAGTCGCTGTAAGAAACCGTTTTCTAGATATTAGGACTTGAAAATTTCAAGTGGATTATTTGATAATCTATGCATGTAATAATTAATACCTTCATTTTGCATTTGCATTAATTTGACGTTTAAGTAAGCAGATCTGTTTTTTTTGTAGGGGGCGCCACCTATTCTATTACTTTTTACTCGCTTGAAGAGGTCATTACTGCTGGGTACGTTCCTTTATGACATCCTTAAGCGAAATAGTAATTTAATAATAATTATTCAATAGTAATAATTAATAGTAATAAAATTTGCAAGAAATTTCAACATTTTATTTCAGGAAATTTTGAATATGTAGAATAAACTAAAATAAACGAAACTAAATTGTATTCAAATAAATTGTTGACAGTGTCCACCTTCAGCGAAGATACAGACAGTCAGTCGTCTAGTCATTGAATCTCGTACCCGCTCAAGAATTATTGGTGTGTTCCTTATTGTTTCAAATGCGTCTACTGTTCCGTTTCTAAGATCTTCCTCGTTCGCTACTGGAGTTTTATAAACTAGTGACTTCGAATGTCCCCAAAAATAAAAATCTATCGGGTTTAGATCTGGGGACCTTGGTGCCCACGGCTGGTTAGGTTCTTCTACACCCCTACCGATCCATCGATTTGGATAGACTGTGTTAAGGAATTCCCTGGCTACAACGCTAAAATGGGCCGGGGCCCCATCATGCATAAACCACATGTGGATACGAATTTCTGGTACATTCTGAAGTAGTCCCGGCAATTCATTTTCTAAAAAGTGTCTGTAAGTTGCGCCATTCAGTCGGAGCGGACGAAAGAAAGGACCTATCAAGTAATTATCAATTATTACCGCCCATACATTTACAGAAAATTGATACTGATAATGCCTTTCACTAACTGCATGCGGATTTTCGAGAGCCCAAACATGGTTGTTATGAAAGTTTGTGATAGCATTTCGGGAGAAGTTTCACTCGTCCGTGAAGAGTACATATTTTAAAAATTGGGGATTTCCAGCCAATTTTCTCAAAAACCACTGACACATAGTAATGCGTTGGGTAAAGTCTCGTGGCAAAAGAGCTTGTACCCTTTGAATATGTTATGGATAAAACTGTTGATCGTGGATAATCCTCCAAACTGTGGACTGAGTAGAATTGACAGCTTCAGCAATTATTCTTGTACTTGTTCTGGATTCTCCTCGAGAGCGTTCAAAACAGCTTCTTCCAATTCTGGGGTTCGGACTGCTCGTGGTCTTCCAATAATATCAGCTGCCCTCTTTAAGCTACCTGTTTCTGCCAAACGACGGTGGAGACTAGCAAATGTTGGAGCTGAAGGCAGTACTCGATTAGGAAATCGCTCCTGGTAAATACGTCTTGCTTCGCGCGCATTGCCATCCGCAAGGCCATGCATATCGGCTAAATGAGCATTATTGTTTAAATAATCCACTTTTTCAAAATTAGTGTTTTCTACTTCTACTTACGGAAACTTCAACAAAACGTTTAACTGTCACAAAATATGTAATTACCAAAACTACTTCCTTAAACGTCAAATTCTTTTCCAAAGCGTTCTTGTGAAAAATACAAAATATTGGTAATAACTTCATCATGCATCGATTATCAAATAATTGACTTGAAATTTTCAAGTCCATATATTTAGAAAACGGTTGCTTACAGCGACTTTTAACAAGGGTAGCTTTTTTACGTAGATATGATAGAGGAATCGATTTTTTTACTGAAAAATGTGCTAGAAGAACACTAAAAAAAGTTATGAATCTTCAAAAAAGATAAAGACGTGTTGGTGGCGCCCCCTACGAGTACTAGCAATAATAACATCAGGTTCGAATTCGACACCTCAAAAAACCTCTTATTACCAAGTTTCGTTTAATTTAGTTCAGTATTTCAAGAGTTATTTGAAAAAAACCAAAATAAAAATAAAACTTCAACACCCTGTATCTTGGAAACGAAGCGTTTCCGGACATATATTTATTTGGGCAATTCATATTAGAATATTGTGAGGAATCACCTCCTGAAGTTTGTCAAAGTACTTTTGAATCACCCTGAATAGTATTTATTCAAACTGTTTGAGATTTCGTCCTTGTTTTGTTTTATTTGATCATTCACTTTAACTTGGGTTATATTTGTAGTTGCTTTCTGTTTACTGCAAATTTCGTTGACACTGTTCCAGAGACCTTTTGTATTATTTTTGTTCTGGTCAATGATTTTATTTGCATATGCCTTTTCAGCTGTATTTATCAATCTATTTAATTTATTTTTTTGTTGTTTGTATTCTTCGCGGAGTTCTAAGTTATTATATGAGTTTCTGAGTTTTTTATATAGTTAATTTTTTGTATTCGCTAATTCGATGATTTCAGATGTAATCCATTTAGATCTAGGGTGATTTTTATTTTTATTGTAATTGTATGTTTCTCAATGTAAAGTTTGAGTTTTTTTATAAATGATTCAGCCATTATTTCTGTGTTTTCTTGATTATGTATATATCTAATCACATTTCTTCTCCTAATTCTTGTTTCAACTTTCTATGGTTTGTAATTTCTTTAGTTCTAATCATGGGGTTTTTGCTATTCTGAATTTTTCCCAGATTCATTGATAGTCCAATTGGAAAGTGATCTGTTATACTATAGTCTATAATGAATGACTTGCAATCTATCTCGGATGTATTCTTTACAAAAAAATGGTCTAAACAAGATCCGCTTTTGGGCCACGTAACATCATTGATATGTGATACGAACCCAAATGAATTCAAAGTATTTTTATAATCTTCCACGTAATCATATTCGGATAGAATATCTATATTTATGTCGCCTGTAATAATATTAATATCGCTTGATTTTATCGTCTCTAAGTATTTCACTAGTTCTCTGTTAAACTGTATGGTACAGGAATTTGGTGATCTATATATTTTATTTTTATTAATGTAGATCTATATAGTTTTTATTTCCGCGATTTCTCTGATATTATGAGAATAATCTAGTGATTCATTCAGGGATATATAAATAGATAGTTTATTTGACTACATTACATACATTCAATATTTGTAGCAAGTCAGAATATAGTAAAGTTACAAATATGTATAAATAAACCTGTAGATTTTAAAAACATCACAATATCAATTAGGTAAAAACATAAAATATTTGTACGAGCCCAATTTTCCATTTTAAAAACATCAAAATATCAATTAGGTAAAAACGTAAAACCAACAACAAAGAATTTTATTGATAATAAACACCGACATTTTCTAACAATTTCTTTATTAGTACATTAACAGGTCTATTCTCTAAAATGTCGTTATTTAACGAGTCGTTGATTATCGATTGTAGTCAATCTAAACGACAATTCAGAAATTCTTTTTCTGCAAACAATGTCGTTACGGCTTCAAACATTACTGAAAGAATAACGACCAACCTGAATTTTTGAGACGGGTAGTACATATAAATTCATGTTTTGTGTTCGAATGATGGATGAAAACAAAATTTTGAAACTGCCTGTTTCAGTTATTTGACTATTTTATGGAAACTTGAATCAATTATAGAAATTGGTGAATATTACGGAATTGTGAAAAAAAAAGTAGTGAAACTATAATAAAAGCAACAATTTTCCGTATATTTGGATAAATTGAAAAAAAACTAGTGTTTTCGTACAAATAAGTATGAAACAAGTTAACCAGAAATTCTCAAAGAAACTTGGCACCTGAACTGCTCTGTTGGGAATTTTATATAAATAAAGGGGCCAAATAAACAACCAATATTTCTGATACGTCGTGAATACACCTGCTGCCAACTGAAGACTGGGACATGACACACGATTTATCTTTTGCCGTAGACTTCTGGTAAATGCCATGAGCAAAAAAATGCAATTCTAAAAGAAAACGGTGTAATTGGTTATTGAATGGAAATTTAGTATTTCCTTCAGTAGTTTCGAAAGGGTTGCTGATATTCCTTCGATTCAACTCTCTATGGAACAACAGATACGTGAATCGATTTACCTTCATAAATCATCATAACAACTTCTTCGCAGTTCTCCTAGGATTACAACCAATACGTCCCACTCGAACTGATCCATTTCTATTGGATTACTATTTAAATTTCGCAAAGGACGAGTGAGACTAATTTTTTTGCTGAATACCTCTTTTTATCGTTGACAGTTATGACAGCCAAATAGGTGTCGTCTGCTCAGCGATGTTTTGGCAACGATATATCGTTAAATAACGGTGAAGTAACAGATAGTGAATACGATTCTGTGATTTTATCGTTATTTAACTGCTTATCGCTTGGTTACGACTGCTAAGGATATCGCTAAAAGATAGTGAATAGACCTGTAAGAAAATTGATATTTTTATTTTGTATTCATGCAGTTGTAATAAAAATTGCAATTTGTGTAGGTTACATGAGACATCGCTATTCAATGAAGACGATTGGTCAGATAAAGCTGTAACAGAGGCTGACAAATTGTTGGCAGTTGTTGATAGACCAGTTGTTTCAATATCATACATGTTTCTCATTTTGTTAATTATATCCAGATGATGAGTGGGATCCATTTTAAGATATGGTTTAATGCTGTTATGTCTTTTGATTTTCATTAGTTATCAGTAATTTTTATTTAATCATTTTCTCGGGATTTGAAAGTGCCAACTGCATTTTTTTTTCGTTCTTATCATCAACGTACCTTCATATTACTAAATATCATTCAGATGGTGCAGATTATATCATTAAGTGCAGAGTGAAAAATTTAAACATTTTAGTAATATCTGAAAATTTGATGTAATAATGAAGTATTGATAAAATTATCTTGGCATGCGATATACTATTCTTATTCCATCATTAATCACGATTCATACATTTCGTACAGGGTGATTTGAAAAATTGGTGAAATATGTGGCCGGTTCTTTCGTTCATATACTGTATATTCAAGTGAATTATCATCTACCGAAGATAACTGATACTGTATAAATATGATTTCGTTGGGATATATAGGGTGATCATGAAAATTTTCGATGATAAAAATTATAAAATATCAACGTTTCAGAAATCACCCTGTAATTCACGATGAACTCGGTGAAATTTCTTTATTATTATCAAATATATCCATCATTCTCTCCTTAACACTGTCCCAAAAATTCAGTTCTCCCTCTATGACTAGTTTCGTAGTTATTAATTGAGAAACTTTGACTAGTTTCATAGTTATTAATTGATTAACTTACTACCATTTGCATGATGAGCTGAAGGAACTTGTTAACGCGTACATTCTACTAGTGGCCAAGATTTTTCACAAATAGTGAAACGTGAGAATGTGGAGATCAAAATAAATGTAGCATTATATGCAGGGTGATGACCAATGACAGTCCTTCCAGTTCCATCTACCATTTAGGAACTGACTATATATCCGACACATCAATTACAACTTCCAACTCAGGCATGAGCCAGAGAAAATTCTTAATGGTTTGACTCACCCAATCGTGTATGAAGCCCCAGTACGAGACATCAATAATCACTGAAGGTGACAAGGAGCACCATCAACCGAATCGACCTCCCCCGTAGCAGCGCTACGGTCCTCATATAACAAGAAAACCCTATCGGCTTTCGGGTACATTTTGATTCTGTCGTTGGCGGAAAGTGGATGAAAAAGGAAAATCAAGACAATTCAAAGGTTTAATGACGTTTGCAAGGCGTTCTTTGGGCTTCGGGTAGCTGTTTTGGAAATGAGGAATCATAGGGATGTGTATCACATTAAATAGCTACTATTCCTGTTATTATGAATGGGGTGGGAGTTTGAGATTATTTCGGGAGGTGAATTAATCTCTATTCCCGTTTGTGGTGTTTGAATAATGTCTTGCCCATGACTAGCAAGTTCAATAATATCCAGTTATTGGAGACTCTATGAAGTCTTCGATATTGAATACCACCCACAGCATATATTTGGTAGCATTCCTGAATCTTGAGAAAATCCATAATCATACAAGATTAGGCTCAGCAATAAATTCGTCCATTTCTAGTATTTTTGTTTCTTCTCTTTGAAAACACCCAGTATAATATGAGTATTTCTATCCATGCCTCCCTTATTACTTATATTTAGTTTCATTAGTTCCATCAGTGATAATTATTATTACCTTTACGTATTGAATTACCCATATTGATGAAATATAATATATGTCTATATGTTTCTATTGATAGCCAGCAAATATAAAAATCATGGAAACCTTCATCCGAGTGGGACACAAATTAGAAAAAAACCGTCGCTGCCAGATTCAAATTTCATCAATCATTTTCACTTTTCCCAGATAGTTCGTTTTTTATTCCGACAAACCTTGAACCAACAAAATTCACTTAATTATCTGTACCTTATATTACTAAAATTATACAGTGCGGCTTTTTTTAGTCTCCCCCCTGTTAACTTTTGAACGGTTTGACGTACAGATTTGAAAAAAAAACTGTTTGGAGGGTTTCACCAATACTACTTTTTGGTACAAAAAATATAGTGATTGCTCAACAGGGGGCGCGAGGGGTACATCAACTCAAAAAATTTAAATGGCATGGGGGGTCAAGTGTCACATCATTGAAAATAGAATTCAATTCTCTTCACAACCATCTAATTTTTTTTGAATTTGGTTAATATTTTTTTTGCAAATAAAATTCAAAATATCAAACATAAATGCGGATCTGAAAACCAATCATACCTCGATAGATTTGAACGGTTTGTTGTGGAATAATGAAACCAAAAACAATTCGAAGGGTATTACCGATACTACTTTTTGAGAGAAGAAATATTGCAATTACTCGACAGATGGCGCTGGGGGCACATCAATTCGAAAATTTCGAAAGGCATAAAAATTGAAATTGAGAAAAAATTTCTCAACAAAATTCAAGCACATTTAGATGGTTGTGAAGAGAATTGAATTCTCTTTTCAACAATGTGACATTTGACCCCCCATGCCATTTAAAAATTTTGAGTTGATGTGTCTCCCCGCGCCCCCTGTCGTGCAATCACCATATTTTTTATTTTAAAAAGTATTATCAGTGAAACCCTCCAAACGTTTTTTTTTTCATGTTTGTACGTCAAATCTGTCAAAAGTTAACAGGGGGGGAGACTGAAAAAAGCCGCACTGTATATCTGATGTGATTGTTATCTCTAATCTTCACCCTCTTTGACATTGATTTTGATCTCCACATTCTCACGTTTCACTATTTGTGAAAAATCTTGGCCACTAGTAGAATGTACGCGTGAACAAGTTCCTCAACTCGTTATGCAAATGGTTATGAGTTTCTCAATTAATAACCATGAAACTAGTCATAGAAGGTGAACTGAATTTTTGGGACTGTGTTGAGGAGAGAATGATGAATATATTAAATGACAATAAAGGAATTTCACGAAGTTAATCGTCAATTACAGAGTGATTTCTGGAACGTTGATATTTTGTCATTTTTATCATCGAAAATTTTCATGATCACCCTATACATCCTAACGAAATCAAGTTTATGCGGTATCAGCTATCTTCGGAGGATGATAATCTACTTGAATATACAGTATATGTACGAAAGAATCGGCCATATATTTCACCAATTTTTCAAATCACCCTATACGAAATGTATGAATTATAATTAATGAAGGAATAAGAATAGTATATTGCATGTCGAAATAATTTCATCAATGTTTCATTATATCATCGAATTTTTAGACATTACTGAAATGTTTTTCTTTTTCACCCTGTACATAATGATATAATCTGCACCATCCAAATGATATTTAGTAATATGAAGGTACGTTGATGATAAGGACGAAAAAAAAAAGCAGTTGGCTCTTTCAAATCCCGAGAAAATAATTAAATAAAAATTACTGATTTTTAACTTTTAAAAATCTATCCATCAACGAACTTAACGATTCTGCACGTTCAATCACTACATCGAATACTACAATATACTAAAAATTCAGACAATTTCACCGAGAACCATTTCAGCTATGAAAAGTGCGGGGTCCTTTGGATCATGTGCATAAAATGTAACTGTTGGGCACATGGAGAGCACACATGATCTGAGAAAAAGGCATATGTTTGTGACTTATGCAGTTAGTTGTATAAGATTTTCATGAAATTGAGTACCCGATCGATTTTGGAATAAACTTGTTTTGGAAATTCTGCTGCTTCCTTGGAAAATAAATTCGAATTTTAAATTGAATGATAATTCATATTGGGAATTCACATTAGGAATCCATTTTTGTGAACATGAAAAATTGTCTTTTCATGCTCTAAATTTCTTTTTACAGTTTGTACTTGATTTTATATTTTTTTGAAATGAAATATGTATCAATAATAACTTACAAGAGAGGTCCCTCTGACCTATCGGATCTCAGATCTATTTCCATTTTACCCTCTCTTTCCAAAGTGATGGAAATGATAATGAAGGATCAAATGAATCTCTTTGAAACGATCAAAAAATTATTTCCTCTGTTCAGTCAGGATTCAGGCCGCAACATAGTACTACCACAGCTCTTCTCTCGATTACAGATGATATTTTCAGAGCTGTAGATGAGGGTAGTGTTTCTTGTTTAGTATTACTTGATTACAGTAAAGCGTTCGATACGATCGTCCACGATATCCTGTGTGAGAAGTTAATGGCTTTCGGCTTTTCGCAGGTTGCGGCACGCTTATTAAGAAATTATTTTTGTTTGAAAGTGGTTGACAATGTTTCACTTTGAGTAAAGTTATTCTGGACTTTCATTGTCTAAAACAGAACAAAGAAAAATTCAATTGTCTGCAATTTTTAATCACGACGTTTCAACTGTTAAAATCTACAGTCGTTATCAAGTGTATAATGCGACAATCTCAAGGATACTTCTTATACATTCTGTGGATAATTTTGTGTCACTAGCCTAAGGGTAATTTGGCGGTATTCAGGTGAGCTTGTTAATTACAGTGCCAGGCCCCTCCGGTACAGCATTGTTAATTCTTATCGCAATTTCAATTGATCCATGCCACTAATTAAGGGTTTCCAGACATTACGGATTTCTATGCTAGCTTGACTAAAGACTTTGTTGTTCATAATATATGCACTCTCTTTGATCTTTCTTCTATACCAGCCCTCTTCTTTATGGATGACTTCGGCTTCAGTCCATTTTATGTTGTGTTGGGTCGTCCAGACATGATCCGCTATCCCTGACTTTGATGTTTCTCCTCGTTGAGTGTTTCTCTTGTGTTCAGCGAGTCTAACGCTAAGTGGTCTCTCAGTTTCTCCAAGATAAGCTTCGCCGCAATCACAAGGGATGCGGTAGATGCAGTTTTTGGAGTCAATGTCAGCGTTACGTGGTCTCGTCTTTGTGAGATGGCTGCGAATAGTGTTACCTGACTTGAAACATGTCCGTATTTTGTATTTTGTCCCAATTCGCTTCATTCTTTCCGATAGACCTCTAACATACGAAACGCACAGGGTGGCTTGTGTCGGCTCGTCTGGTTTCTTGTTCTTATCTCCCCTGCGGGCTAGAACCTCTTCTATATGTTTTTTGGGGTACCCATTTCGTCGAAGATCTTTCTTGATATTGTCCAATTCGATGGTAAGACTTTTATCTGTGTTACATGGGTTTTAGGCACGGTCCACCAGCGATCGAACAACCCCTCTCTTTAATAAAAGTCTTACCATCGAATTCCTCCTAGTATAATAGAGATAATCGGAAAACTGTTTCACTGTTTGAAAGGCCTATTCACGCACTTTGAAATGGGTTCTCAAAGATTTCCAATGAAAAAAATGTTAAATTTTCAACTCGCTAAAAGTTACTCAACATTCATCCAACTAAAATTCTTTTTACTCTCAAAACTGCGCAATTTTCCAAGCAACATTTCATTTTGATTATGTATAGATCTATCATTGATAATAAATTGGCTACAGCAATTTGAACGCGACAGATACAAGGACCACATGGCTCTTCGGTACGCTACCGCTAATAATGTTACGCCTACCATACTACTCGCTTTTATGCAGCTATGGTGCCGTTTGGTCGAAAAGTGTTTTTGCAAATATATAAAATTTTGAGTCAATATATTTATCAGCTGTAGAAATTTTTTTTTCCGAAATATTTATTTTTGATCAAACACAATATATTTACATTTCAAGCGTTGCAAATATATTTTAACATGAATGCCCATATATTTATAAATTCGATATATTTTATGTCGTCAAGAGATGGCGCAGCAGACGTGATTCAATACACACTTTGATTTTGTCAGATCAAAGGAATTTGACTTTAAATAATTCAATGATTATTCAAAAAAACTATTGAAAACCTATTCTGAGCATATATTCTAGCGGCAGCGATATCATTCGACCGCTATATTCTCGAGAAAACATGAAATAGATCGAATTTATAAATATACGGGAATTCACATTTTTATATATTTGGAACGCTTCAAACGCAAATATATTGTGTTTGATCAAAAGTAAATATATCGGAAAGCAAAATAAAAAGTATTGCTACCACTAACAAATATATTTACACAATATTTTACATATTTGCAGAAACACTTTTTACCCAAACGGCGCCTTATAATTCCGGGGGTGATGAGATATCCAAGAGAATATTGTCTACAAAAAACAAAATAAACAAAAATCTTGCTGGAATTCAATTTCATATGATTTGAGAAAATAATTTTGTTGCAGTATCAATATTACAGAGGCAACCAATGAACGCAAAGTCAGGAGGTAGTAAGGATGGTGATCATATTTTCAACATATCTACTGAGTGTCTGATTTGTGGTAAATAAAAATTACTCATTAATATTAATATTAATATGTTTATTTCACTTGTTAAAAAGTACAAAAAGAAGATATCTATAAGTACAATAACAAGGACTACGTCAAAGAAAATATTTAGCATGCGTTATATAAAATACATCATGAAATACTAGAAAAATGTATGTCAAAAAGATACGAATAAATAAATAAATAAATCTTCGCAGATCAGGATTAAGCAAAACAAAACATGTTATGTCCAAGGCTAGTATAAGTTGACTTAAAATATATCATCTTATATTTAGCAATATGTTATTAAAATTCATCGAGGGTATAATATGTAAAAGAGTTATTAATAAGAAAGTAACATATGCATGGTTCAATTAAAATAGTAAAATGTTAAATATATGGCAGATTCAATTAAAATAAATATTAAAATTCATCGAGGGTATAGCAATTTTTCTCAATAAGGGCAGTTTTCAACCTTGATTTGAAGACATTTTTATTCGGTGCGTTTTTTATATGATCATCCAGTTTATTGTAAATTTTTGGCCCAAGATAAAGATGGCTCTTTTGGTATAGTGCGGTTCGGTGCATATTTGGAATTAAGTCAGTAGAGCGTGTCGAGTAATGATGTTGTTTAGTCGAGAAAACGGGTTTGTTTTTGTTTACGAAAATGCATAACTCATAAATAAATATACCAGTGACAGTAAGTATCCTCATTTGTTTGAATAACTCTCTGCATGATTGCCTCCAGCTACTATTTGTAAGAATTCTGATTGCATATTTTTGTAAAATGAAGACCCTTTCAGCAGATGCCCTTGAACCCCACGTCAGAATTCCATATCTCAAATGACAGTGGATAGTAGCATAATACAAACTCACTAAAATATCTTTTCCACATCGTGTTGCCATAAACCTTAGTGCATAGCAATTTTTACGCAGTTTATCGCAAAGGGTTTCCATATGAGGAACCCAAGTAAGTCTGTAGTCCACCTTGAGACCTAGCATTTTTGTAGATGAACAAGATTCCACATATAAATCATCGTTCTCACAGATGTTGAAAGACTTGGGGATACTGTTAATGGAAAACTTTATCAAAGCAGTTTTGGTTATGTTCAATTTTAAATGGTTTTTATCTGCCCATGTTATAATCTGTTTATAAAGGTGTTGAGTTTTTTCAGCAAGAGCTGATGGATTTTGTTCCTTGACGAGGAAGTTTGTGTCATCATGCGACATCATTTGCGACAACATGGGTATTTGAAATATTATTGAAAAATTGCATCAGGTCATTGGCATAAATGAGGAATAACAAAGGGCCCAAAATAGGCCCTTGTGGGACGCCTTGTTCAATGGTAGCTAAATGAGATTCAGTATTGTTAATTACTACTTTTTGGACCCTACCTTTCAAATATGATTTCATAAGTTCTAGAGCAATTCCTCTCACACCATATCGTTCCAATTTCAAAAGTAGCAGGTCGTGATTTACACAATCAAATGCTCTAGAGAAGTCGATGAACAAACCACAGATATGAAATTTACCATCGAGGGCATTCACCACATGTTCATTGAACTCATATAGGGTAGTCTCGGTGCTTTTATTTTGGGTGAACCCATGTTGTTTCGATGAAAGGAGTTGATTTGAAACGAGAAAAGAAGTCAACTGCTGTTTAATATTCAATTCAAAAAGCTTAGATATACTTGAAAGTAGACTAATTCCTCTATAGTTGAGATAAAGATTGGGGTCACCCTTCTTGAAAATTGGGGTAACAAGGGCTCCTTTCAGTTTATCAGGAAAAACTCCTAACTCCAGAGACATATTTATGAGATAAGTCAAAGGATTAACCAATTCCACAGCACATTTTTTCAATATATTATTCGATATTTCATCAAAACCACGTGCATTGGAATTTTTTAAACCTTTTATGAGATCAATAACTTCGTATTCAGTTATCGGATGCAGAAAAAGAGAATTCTGACCTATTGGTATATTTCTTTCCATAAAGTTTACATCAATGGCCCCCTGTTGCGATACTTCCAAAAAATGTTTATTGAAATTGTTTGCCATTTCAAAATCAGAGACTACTGAATCACCATCACAAATACTGATATCATTGGAAGTGATTTCTTTTTTTTTTAATTTGATTAACAATTTGCCACATGGCTTTAGATTTGTTGTGAGAGGTGTATATCCTGTTATTTACACATTGCTTATAATTATTTTTGAGCTTCTCCCTATATGTCTGCGTCAGTTGTCTACTTATGTCCTTATAGTGTTCATTTACTCTTGCGCATTCTGAAAAAAATGTAACTGAGTTTTTCAGCTCATATAGTTCAGGACTAAGTATATTATTATTTAGTACTGTTGTTTGTTTTTTAAAACGCTTCGAAGGGAAGGTCACCTCAATGTAGTATTGAATTATGTTGTTGAAAGTTTCATAGGCTCTATTTGGACAAGTTTCTCTGTACAGGTCTATCAACGACTCATTTGCTAAATGTGATTTAAAAGTATTTATATTGTCCTCGGTGAACCCAAGTAGCACACCTATATTGGTACAATATTGTGAACATATTGGCGAAATATTGGAAATGTAATATTGGCGAGAAAAAAAATGTGAACATTCGGCGATATTGTTCCAATATTACTTGAATAATATTGGCAAAATATTCTTGAACTAATATTGGCCTCAAAATGTTCGTCGATATTGGTACAATATCGCTGATACAATATTCTGACAATATTGGCACAATATTTAAAAGTTATATTGTCGAGAAGTAGTATGTGAACATTTTGCGATATTGGTCGAATATTGTTTGAATATTTTAGAAATAGTTTTGGTGGAATATTCTTGAAGCAATAATGGCCTCAAAATATTTATTGATATGGTACAATATTTATCGATATTTGTACAATATCATTTGGATATATTGGTGGATGTCAATATACCTTGGTAAATTATTAAATGTCCTTTAGTTGATGAAGGTGACACCAGAGTCTGTCTTTTGATCGCCATAACCACCGAGTGAGCTGTCTTGAAAACAAGGTAAAGGAAGTATTTAATATACTTTTGTAGGTTTTAGAAGACGTTGTATATGTAGAGCCATCTAGCGGATTTTTATCTAAGTTTGATCATTATATAATTTCAATATGTTTCATTGAATATTCGGCCAATATTCAAATTTCATCTCAATCTAGATGTAGGAAACAATATGAAGACAATATTGTTTTAACGATATCGATAAATATTATTGAACCAATATTGACCCAATATTAATTCATAAGATTTGTTGAATATTGGCGAAATGATATTCAACCAATGTGTAATCACACTTGGAGATACAATATAGTTTTTATTCCTAGAATCGATATCAGGGGAATATTGGTATTGCGATATTTATTGTAGATGTTAAAAACGATGTGAAGACAATATTGTTTTATCGATATTGGTAAATATCATTCAACCAATATTGACTCAATATGAGTTATTACAATTTGTCAAATAAAGTGGAAATGATATTCAACCAATATTCTAACAAACTTGGAAATACAATATACTTTTTTCCCCTATAATCGATATGACTGGAATATTTGGATTGCAATATTTATTCTAGATGTGGAAAACAATATATAACCAATATTGTATTATCGATATTGGTAGAAATTATTCAACCAATATTGACCCAATATTTCGTGTGATAATCTACATTCAAAACTAGTTCAACCAATATTCCACCAATGTTATTAATATAATATTGTTTTTTGAATATTCACCCATATTAGACCAATATTGAATTTTCATGTACAATATATCTATATTGGCCCAATATGGAACCAAGATTCAGCCGATATGATGTGCTACCTGGGAAGGCTCTACCATAAGTATAGCTGTTAACGTCCTGTTCAAAGTTTTGCATTAATTGAACCCGAATTATTTGTGCAAAGTGGTCAGACAGACTGAAATCTCTGACTGTCACTGTATAGTCAGAATCCTCCCTAATTAAAAAATTGTCTAAGCAAGTGCTTGAGTGTGCAGTCACCCTTGTTGGTTCATTTATAGTAAACTTGAAATTAAAACATGCTAACTGATCCTGAAAAAGGTGCAGTTCATTGCTGTCACCTGTGAAATTTATATTAAAATCACCTCCAATTATATAATTATAATGGTCTCGTAACTTTCGCACACCAAAGACAGTATCCCATAAAAGCAGTTCAAAAATGAATTGAAATTACCTGAGGGAGGTCTATAGATACACACAAGGGCCGTCTTAGCTCTATCTATTGAGAGACCCCAGCATTCAAGAGTTCCCTCTTGACAGAATGCTGACAAATCCAGCGTTGATACTTTTGTCCCAAATTCATCGAGTTTATAAATTGCTACACGTCCGTTTTTCATTAAATTCCTGCAGAAGAAAGTACATAAACTGAATTTTTTCAGCTTTATCACATCTAATTGTAAGTTATTTTGCCAATGTTCAGAAATAAATATAAAATCACAGTCAATATCACGCTCCGTTAACACATCTAGTTGAATTATTTTATTACTTAATTCAGGCTTGCACGGGAACTGAACCTGGGAAAAAAAACCAAAGCAACTATATTAAAGGAAGCTTCAGAACGTGGTGATTGGCTGATGATGGAAAAATTTGCATTGTTCCCAGATTTATTTGCTTCCAAAGCTATGTATCATGGTCCCTGTTACTATAAAGATGTCAGCACGAGAAACATCAAAAACAGTATAAATAAAAAAGTGGAAAATCTGTCCCAAAAACGGTACATTTACTATTTTATTTGTAGGTTTTGAACAGTAGGAGTTAGAAAAATCAAAAGTATCAAAGCTATGTTGGTTCAGTTAATGAAAAGCATCGAAGAAGGAAAAATAATTGCAAATCCTACTCCAAATCCAAACTTTTTGAGGAAGTCCCTTGAAAACCACTTCGGAAAAAGATTAGCATTTTCTTGTAAATCCGGCAAACCTACAATCATATACATTCTCCAGATATCGTTTATGATCTTCTCAATTGCCAACTTCAAATCGGATCTTCTAGGTCTCAAGAAGAATTGAATGTATCAATGGAGAATGATAGAAGCATTTTACAGAAAGCTGCAGGTATTTTACGACAAAATATAATAGGGCATGCTCGCTGTAAAAACAAATAAACCTACACTTTATACATTCATTCCTTGGATACTCAGTCATAACCATTTCATTGAAATTGTGCATGGGACTTTCGACATTCGTAATGGCAGCATGCTTGATTCTACACGTTCCTAACAAAAATGATAGCAACTTAATAATAAAGACACTGACGTCTTTGTCATACTTCTGTTTTATTATCTGAATGAATGAATATATGAGATCTAAGAAAATATTCATGGAGAAAGGCCATGCTAGTGTTTCTTTAAATAAGAAAAGATTTATCGCAATTCACGAATTAAATGAAATTTTGGAAAAGCCTATTTGAGATAGATTGCCTGCATTCCATGCATGCACTGACAGGATGTGATACAACTAGTTCATTTTTTAGAATTGGGAAAAAATCTGTTTGGGACATATATTCGAAAAAATGCAATGATATTTCTTTGGTTCATTTCGGCAAGGCAGTTTTCGCGAAAGCAATGAAGTAGGAAATTGTGAAGATGAGGCCAGGCTGATTCTACCAAAAAGTTAAAAAAAACGTCTGCCAAAGAGATACCACCTACAGAAGATGCCTTTCATCTTCGTGTTCTAAGGTAATATTCCAGAGTTATTAACAAAATGGGGTTTAAATTCAGTTTTTTTGTTTCTGTAAATGCTATTATTAAGTATGGATTTGGATAAATAGTTATATTCCATACTTACAGAATCAGCTGGATTTATTTTATGAGTCTCCCGCAAATTCCTGCCAATGTCAGGAAAATCATAGATCATTACTGCAATGATGCAAGTAGTATATTGTGTATCTAGTAGTAAAAGCAATAAAGCAATACATTCCTGGACGACAATATGAATTATTGGCCGAGGCGTTAAGCCGAGGCCAACAAGCATTGAAGTCTGGGAATGTGCTTTTACTACGAGATACAGATACTATTTTTTCTGAAATCGCAATCAGCATTATCAAAAACTAAGGAATTCTACATATTGTTTGCGTGAATTCAATAACTGTCTAAAATGTAAACAAGCCGGCAAAAATTTTACCGTATCGTTTTCGATACGGGAAAGTACTTTTTCGGCAACCATCCGGGAAGTGTTCACTTCCCGGACACTTTTTCTTTGGGAAAGTAGCACTTTCCGGCCTAGTCCGGGAAGTACGTACTTCCCGGACTAGGCTGGGAAGTGCTAGAATTTAAATATAAATATTAATATAAATAAGAATTAGAATGTTTCTGTTGGTACCTATCTTCTGTTCGAATTTCAATATATAATACAAATAAGAACTGAAATGTTCGAAATATTCAAATTTGGAATCGTTTCACCCGGTTAACAGATGGGTGAAAGTCGACGTCTCTTCGTCTCTTAGACTAAATGCGTCTCATTGATTTGTTATTCTACATGGTTGCCGAAAAAGTAGTGTACGCAAAACGTCCGAAAACAGTTTTTTGGACTCGCAGACTTCCAGGACTCGCTAACGCTCGTCCTAGAATTTGGTCTACTCTTCCAAAAAAACAGTATTTTCCGGAATTGTTACGTAAATTACTATTCCCGTATCGTTTTCGATACGGGAAAGTATTAAACGGTCCGGGAAAGTTCGTTGCTTAGCAACGGACTAAAATACTGGATTAGCGTATTTTGAGGCCTGCAGTTGCTCCGAGAGAGTGGGCATTCTTGAACGATTTCAGAAAAATAGTTTTTATGCAAGGAAGAAGGAATTTTCTGTACGAATGACTACAATTGCAAACTTGCATGTTCCAATGAAGAAACAGAATATGTGGAAAATAGCGAAGACTGAATAATTAAATATTAAAAATTATTCTATGAAATCATCTCAAAATATTTTTACCAAGGAAAAAAAAATTTAAAAAAATTAATGAATATTGTTCAAATATGTTCCACAAAAGTTGGGAATTTCGATTCGATCAATCTTATTCTACTACTATTTTCAAACCTTAACGTAAAAACAGTTTTGTTTTATTTCATGCCATGTTACAATCGGCTACAAATAGCATCGCAGATGGTATGTTCCGTCGTCGTCAAAAAATTACTGCATCCAATATATTATTGAGATAAGATCTACATATAATATACATGAAGTGATACTTGTGAAAATGCGCAGTTTTTGGTGAAAAAGGGATTTCTGTTTGACGTATTATGAGTAACTTTCAGCGTGTTGAAAAAATAACATTTTATCAAAAATTGAATCTCAGATGAATTATGCTTATTTTCGGAAAAAGTTTTTTTTGTAATTTTTGATAACTCATTCTGAAGTTCGCGAATATGCCTTTCAAACAGTTGAAGAATTTTACCATTATCTCTAGTATACTAGGAGTTATAGCGATTATGAAGGATAATCCATCGCTCTTACCGGACTACTAGCTGCATGAAAACGGATAGTATGTTGGTGTACCATTATAGTAGCGGTAGCGTATCGAAGAGCCATGCGGTCATTGTATCTGTCGCGTTCTAATTGCTGTAGCCAATTTATTTAGGATGATAGATCTGTACATATTCGACATGAAATGTTGCTAGGAAAATTGCACATCTTTTGGTGTAAAAATAATTTCAGTTAGATGAATGCTGATTGACTTTTAGCGAGTTGAAAATTACCATTTTATTGAAAATTTAATCTCGGCACAAAATAATGCTAATTTTCAGAAAATTCTTCTATTCATTGGAAATCTTTGAGAACCAATTCTAAAGTACGTGAATAGGCCTTTCGAACAGTGAAAGAATTTTTCAATTATCTCTTTCATACATTTTGATTTATGGAATATTCCAATTTTTTCCCTATAACTTTTGTCCTGACCACGCTGGCGTGTCGTAGATTTCCATTACATGTGTGGAAAGTTATAAGAAATCGACCTGCACAGGTCCCATTTTGATATACCGAAAAAATGGGTCAGACTTTAAAACGAGCGAATTCGCCGCTGTTTCTACCGGACTATATTCTTCCTGTATGTGGATTATATACATATACTGGAATTTTTGTCATATATACATAAGCAACGCGAAATTTTCGTTAAGAATAATTCAATCCATCACCATACAAGATAAAAAAACAGCTTTCACATACCGAACGTTCGCCTAACAATGTCCCAAAAATCATCCGACATATTAGGACTCAAACTATACAATGCCCTTCCCGATGACTTTAAATTGTTGGATAGCCAACATAAATTCAAGAAAAGAACAAAATTACTTCTCCTTGACCTCTGTCCTTATGATATAAATGAGTTTTATGACAATTTTCGATAAACTCGAACTTAGTTTGTCTTTCATCTTTTATGTTGTACGAGTATTGTTATACCTGACTTGTCTGATAGCTTCACAGCTCAATGGATGAAATAAAAATTGAATTGAATTGAAAATGGTTTTTTCCAATTTCCAGAAAAAGGACCCCGCTCCAAATATATGGGAAAATGGCATTCAGCCAATTTTGATAGGTTTTTGGGATATTGTAGTGGTGGCCATGGTGGTAGAGCGTTCGCCTTTGAAGCGAAGGGACGAGGGTTCAAAGCCTCGCATGGTCATCGGACTCGTGCATGGCATCACACGTTAAAAAGTAAGGGCTGCGTCTTACCTAGCTCACACAAATCTCTCGAAGACTTCCGAGAGTTGCACTTAGGGGTGCAATCGGTTGACGGAAATAACAACAACAATAACTTGTAGTTTAAATTAGTTTAAATGTTCAGTTTCGGAGATATGAATTTTTGAAAATCATGAAAATTGGTGTTTAACCAAAACAAAGTGAGGTTGATGATAAGTATTATTTTATAGATGATTTGTAACAAAATAATAGCATTGCTGGTTTGAAGAAAGTGAAGTGACATGTCAGTCAATCGGTCGTTAAGATAGAACAATCACCTATTTTATAGGATGGGTCAAAAATAGCGACAATTTAGCGAATTTTGCCAATCTTTATCATCGGTCCCGTTGGTGAGACAGACCATTTTTCGTTAGAAAAATCCCTATTGGGATTATTTTCATATTACAAAAAGATTTTCTCCAAGAGTTTCGACTTTTTTACAACACAGTATTTTTTTTAATGTTTGTTTATTATACTACATGTTTTGAATAATAGCCGCAAAAATCAGCCTTTTTGAGTCAATAAATTCGCTTTGTAGCCAAAACTACTTGAGGAAGACTTATAGTAACTGCCTTATATGATTAGCTTTAAAAAGTTACTATCACATTTTATGCTGGGGAGTTTGCAAATATTAGTTGAAATAGGTTTTGTACGTAATATACAGGGTGGGTCACGGTCGATGGTACCTTAGACGTTTACGAAGAACGGGAAATAGTATCATACTGAAAATTTGGTTTCTCAAGTAGTTGCTCTTGGTCTATCGATCTAAAATATTTTCAGCAATGCAGAGTTGCCGCTTATACCAGAAAGTAGCAGCATCTTTGTTATTTCAAATGGGTCACCCTGTATATTACCGCATTTTTGAACTTGTCATTCCTTTCTGATTATTTCTGCCTCAAACTCCCCTATACCTATCTCTAACGGTTTTTGAGATATTGGTTATTTTCCATATTTTTTATCCAAAACATGGCTCGAATTGAATGTTTATTTCTGCGGTATTTGGATTCTTTGGAAGTTGCAATTTTGTGTTTAGTTCATCAAGATCTTGTACATTGATTCTGTATAGAGAAGTTTGTTCTGCGTTATACAGGGTCGTTTAAAATTCATGATCTTACTACTAGATACGAAAAGGGTTGAAAGTGCGTTTTTTTAAATGGAACATCCTGTATATTATGAAATATCCTGAAAGATGACTAAATTCCCTTCGAATTGATGTATCATGTATATATACCTAAATAGCCAGAATTCCGAGATAATAGCAATTTATCTCGTACATGAATTAACATGAAAAATTTCCGGCAATAATTCAAGCACTTGGGAGATTACAAGTGAAAATTGCTATTATCTTGGAATTCTGGCTATTTAGGTATAGGAACATGATATGTCAATTCGAAGGGAATTTAGTCATCTTTCAGGATATTTCATAATATACAGGATGTTCCATTTAAAAAAACGCACTTTCAACCCTTTTCGTATCTAGCAGTAAGATCATGAATTTTGAACGACCCTGTATAACGCAGAACAAACTTCTCTATACATAATCCAAATACCGCAGAAATAAACATTCAATTCGAGCTATGTTTTGGATAAAAAATATGGAAAATAACCAATATCTCAAAAACCTTTAGAGATAGGTATAGGGGAGTATGAGGCAAAAATAATCCCAAAGGAATGATAAGTTCAAAAATACGGTAATATACAGGGTGACCCATTTGAAATAACAAAGATGCTGCTACTTTCTGGTATAAGCGGCAACGCTGCATTGCTGAAAATATTTTAGATCGATAGACCAAGAGCAACTACTAAAGAAACCAAATTTTTAGAATGATCGTATGTCCCGTTCTCCGTAAACGTCTAAGGTACCATCGACCGTGACCCACCCTGTATATGTTTATTAATTATTTTTGAATGGATCTGCCAATTTGAATATTTTTCATTTATACTTCAAAATTAATTATCCAACACTCAGGTAAGTTTAATTGATTTTCTATGTCTGGTTTTTGACCCAAAAATGCGCGACGTGTCTGGGCTAATTTTCCCAAATGGTCATATCAAGCGTTTAACGAATTTGTTCCAACCTTTACGTGCCCACTGTATAGAATATCTTCTAACATCTACGAAAATAAATTAAATACTTCACATAACTTGTTTTCAAAATAGGTCAGTCAGCAATATATCCCGGGAAGTAGTTGTTTTCTGTAAGATATTACAAAAAAGTAACTTCAATTTATCGTAGGTTTTTTCCATTTCCAGAGGAGTCATGTATTGGTTCAATTTTCAATTGAGAATGTTTCTATTTACAATCCAAATGATATTATACCAATATCGATTCATGTTTTGAGGCCATTATTGCATCAAAATATTTCACCAATACTATTTTTGAAATGTTTAAACAATATTTGGCCAAATTGGCAAAATATTAACATTTTACTTCTCGACAATACAACTTTTGAATACTTTGCCAATATTTTCAGAAAATTGTACTAGCGATATTGTAACAATATTGCTGAATATTTTGAAACCAATATTGCTTCGAGAATATTTCGCCAATATTATTCAAGTAATATTGGACCAATATCGCCAAATTTTCACATTTTTTTTCTCGCCAATTTTGAATTTCAAATATTTTACCGACATGGCTCTACCGAGTGTCCCAACAGTGCGCATTTGCTCGATATATCGATAAGGCTGATTCATATGAAAAAAGTCTTATATAAATGTTACACGGCACCAGAAAGACCATGTTTTGAAAATAATTCCAGATGAACAGGGTGTTGCATTTTTCCGTAATAGCAAAAACAATATTTTTTTTAAATAGAAAAACCAGTTAATTTTTTGCCATTGAAATAGTCCCTTCGTTCCCTATTTTATTTTCTAGTCACAATGCGCCGGTACCAAGTTATTAATTTTTTCGACAAAATGGGGAGTGATGAAGGCTCTGAATGAAATATCTGTAATTAAGCTGTTTCTTCAAAGATCTGAATTTTATCTGTTGAAGTGACGTAGAAAATACCAAAGTAGCCGGTATTGTTCTGATCATCATGTATGTTCATATAGGGTGCCTCAAATGTTACGTTCATTTTCGTCCACTTCGATTTGAGTTTATGAGAATTTTTCAAATGGAACACCCTGTATATTAGTTTGTCTTTGCATTCTACATAAAATTTTTTGACCTCCTGAACAAAAAATCCAAATACGGGCCTTTTTTGAACGAAAATTGACATTTTCTAGCACACATTTCTTCTTTAAAAAACACACTAAAATGCCTCCTTATTTTCACCAGCACAATATACACACCCTAATTCACCAGTTTTACACTTTTTTCTCATTGAAAACAGTTTTTTATCAACAAATTGTAGCCTTTGTAGCGACAACAAAATCAACAAATTCATGCTGTTTTGTTTAGTGAATATCTGTCATGTCAGATGTCAGGTTGGTAACAATGGAAATGACGGACGGGCGAAGCTAATTTTGCGACATTGCCAATGCGATTCCAGAAATATTCAATTCACGGAATATTCATGGAATATTTTAGTGAATGAGCATGAAAAATGAGTTGATATAACCACAACATTTTCCCATCAACACTTTGACTGCACATTTGAAACAATGGTACTTATACTGTTTCTAAATGACAAGCAAAATTCAAAGGACGAGACAGATCACGGAAATGTGCGCAAACAAATATGAATACACATGCGCACAACAAAATAAAGAACACTCCACATAAAATAACCTACTAATGACTATAAATCAACCCGACAGACCCGATCTTATGCAAACCTAACCGAGCTTACCCGACTATACAATACGGTTAGGTTGCGTCTTTTCTATCTATTTGCGCATGCGCACATACCAAAAATGAATATGATCCGACACGTTTATTTAAGTGATTATTTATTCGCAAAAAATGCCTGCTACATGCTCTGTCTATTTAAAAATATCTTTTGTGCATTCCAAATATTAATACCAAGATTTTTTTCCAATCCAGTTATCTCACAACGAAATGGCTTCTTTCATAACAAAGTAGCCAGTGTCAATGTCTTTTATTGAATCAACAACAACAATGAGTTTTAATAACTTCATAAGAGTACAATGCGACGTTGTCAGATTCCCTAAAATTCCTGCATACTGAATACTCATGAATATGAAATGTTTTTAGTGAATAGTTTTCAGAAGTATTGGCGCCCTAGAGACTGGCAATTTTTTCATCAATGATAACTAATAGATAAAAATGTCAATTTGATAGTCTTTGACTTTAATTATCTCAAAAACTGTCCATTTTTGGACCTTGCGCCCATGGAGACATTCAATCAGGACCCTGATATCTACAATATCTGAAAGTTTCAGTCAATTTCACTGAGCGCCATTTTCCATAATAGTCCAAGAAACAAGGAAGCTGCCCAATGTTGAATGTGCAAAAATCAATATCCGAAATATAAAAATATGAGCGTATAGGAAATTAAAATTCAGGATGAGTTTCTATTTCATGCGACTCGATCCTGATTACCGAACATAACCTAAAAAATTGGCAAATTCGCGAAAAGCGATTTTTTGTTGATAATTGAAAAACTACAGCTCCGATCGGAAAAAGTTGAATTAGGAAATTGTAGGTATTGAAAAGATCTTTCAATTAAATAACTTATAATTTTTTGATATCATTGATACTTATCGAGTTATATCGGAAAAACCGTAAAAAATCGGGTTTTCTATAACTCGTTTATTGTAAGGTATTGAAAATTGTTACTTACAGTTTTGAGTAGCCAATGGCAAACCAAAAAAGTATTTTTAAAAAAAATTGATGAATATTTTTTATTTTTCAAAATATATGTAGTTTCCTCAAAAAAGATGCTCTCTCAATATGGCTACTCTTGCTCGGGGAATGATGCTACAGTAACGATTCAGGGCTTATTTTTTTCTGTAAGAGTTGTACTTTCATAATAACGAATGAGTATATTGATTTTATTCATCTTAAGTGTCAAAAAATTACTTGCAAATTGCACGATTCTTTCACATGTTTTTTCCAAATAAATTTCCTAATTTTGTTTTTATAGAAATGACAGTTATGAAAATAGATTTCTAGCATGACTTCACGCATTATTTTTTTTTATTAAAAAAAAACCTGGAAGGAGCAATAATGATCGTACAGTAGTCACCTTCATGGATATTGAGGTTGAATACCTATATTTTCGATAATAAAATACTAGGATGTCGGGGCGTGGCGCAGTGGTTAGAGCGTCCAACTTTGGGTCGAAAGGTCCGGAGTTCAAGCCCCAGTTGCGGCTGGGATTTTTTAATTTAATTTGACCGATTAAATTATTCAAATCTAGTAGCTGGACTGGGGTGAGTCCTGCACGATTCACTATTGCGTTCCAGTGCTGCTCCTAAGGTGGCGCATGGAGTTAGTAACAAGGCCTATCCAGAACACGTGGCTAATGACCATAGCAGTCGATGCCAAGACTCAAAAAAAAAATAATAAAATAATAGGATATGTCTAGTTCATTTGAAGTATTATTAATTGATAAACAAAGTGAGGCGTGCAGGCGCAGTGCGATGCAATTTTAGCGGGTGGCGCAGTGGGGATACAAATACTGTTAACATTAAAGACACTTTCGTCCTGACAGTTATTGAAAAATAAAAGAAAAGTTATTGGTTCAATTTCAAGTACTAGTGTACATTGCAAAAGAAAACGTTCTTGAACAACAAGCCGAGATACTCAATATTTTTCAAGCACAAGCCACTTTGAACGCACAAAATAAGTTTTCAGTGCTTTTCCCACTCCGCCACCCGGATCCGCGCCTGCACGCCTCACTTTATTCATCAATTAATAATGCTTCAAATGAACTAGACATATACTAGTATTTTTTTTTTTTTTTTTGAAAATATAGGTATTCAACCTTAATATCCATGAAGGTGACTGCTGTACGATGATAATTGCGTCTTCCAGATTCTTTTGAAATAAAAAAATTATCTCGGCTGCAGCTAGTTATCGTAGGAATTCAATTTTTTTTCTGAATGCTCGAAATCATGCTAGGAATCCATTTTCATGAAAGTCATTCATACAAGAACAAAATTGAGCAATGTATTTAAAAAAACGTGTAAAAAAATTGTGCAATTTTTTTTAAGTAATTTTTTTACCCTTAAAATTAAAAAAATCAATATACTTATTCGATAATATGAAAGAACAACTCTTACAAAAAAAAATAAGCCCTGAATCGTTACTGTAGCATCATTCCCCGAGCAAGAGTAGCCAAATTGAGAGAGCATCTTTTTTGAGAAAACTTCATATATTTTGAAAAACAACCAATATTTATCAATTTTCCAAAGAAGGAATTTTTTGGCTTGTCATAGGCTATAAATAACGGTAAGTAACAAGTTTGAGTACCTTACAGTTAACTAGTTATAGAAAACCCGATTTTTCACGGTTTTTCCGATATAACTCGAAAAGTATCAATGATATCGGAAAATTATACCCAATTCAATTGATAGATCTTTTTGATACCTACAAGTTTCTAATTTGACTTTTTTCGATCGGAGCTGTAGTTTTTTAGTTAGTAGCTTTTCGCGACTTTGCCAATTTTTTAGGTTATGTTCGGTAATCACGATCGAGTCTCGTGAAATAATAATAATAAATATACTTTATTGTCCAAAGAGTTAATCTTGTCGACAAAGTGAGATAAGTCTAAATCTAAATAAATGTATAAAGAACACGAAAAACATGAAGTCATTAATACACAGAGCACAAACACATATAAAAATTATAAAAATCACATTTACATATTAAAATCCATCTCAATCAATCCATCAAAATTTATGCCTAGAATTTATTTTTAAAAGACGTCTTCATAAAACTCTTGCAAACTATAATAGGGTCTATCACTTAAAAAGTCTCTAGTAGCCTTCCTGAAATGAGTGGCATCATTTATATTCCTCACATGGTTTGGTAAGTGATTAAACATCTTAACACCGTTGTAAACAATAGAATCTTTAATAAGAGATGAAGTAGGTATAGGGAGTTTGAGATCAGCGGTCTGTCGGGTGGCATAGTTAGATGATACCGAAGAATATTTTGATTTATATTTATTTATCAAGCAAACCGTTTCCATGATAAAAATGGCATGTACTGTTAGAATTTTATTTTCCAGAATTAGGGGCCTGCAAGACTCCCGTCGTTTAACCTTGTAAACATATCTTATTGCTCTTTTTTGAAGAATAAAAACCGACTGTAAATTTGTTTTTGCACAGACTCCCCAAAATGGGATTCCATATCGTAAGTGCGATTCTATCAACGAGAAATAGACAGTTTTTGCTGCAGAGGATCCAAGTTCAGCTGAGGTTACTCTTACTGCGTAACACCCTGAAGAAAGCTTTTTAGTGAGCGAAGTAACCCTAGAAATTTAGTGTTAGTTTTGTTTTCTATCACGCAACTGTTTGGGGCTAATAGTATGTCGTCGACACTGCATCGGAAGGATATTATGTTGGTTTTTGAAATGTTGAACGATAACAGATTTGAGTCACACCAATCTTTGAGTATTTTAACATCTGAACTGATGATTTTATGAAGATCTTCCGTACTTTTTTCATGCCATAATATAGTTGTGTCGTCCGCAAATAAGGTAAATTTTCCTACGATATCTATAGTTGCCAAATCATTTATGTAAAGCAGAAAAAGTGTTGGTCCCAGTACTGATCCCTGTGGAACACCGCTGTTTATATTGGCCTTCCCAGAAGGTGTTATTTTCACAATCTGACTTCTATTTTTTAAGTATGATTTGAACCATTTGTGAGCAACACCATTGACTCCATAGTGAATCAGCTTTCGGAGCAGTATTTCGTGATTCACACAGTCGAACGCTTTGGATAAATCACAAAATACTGCTGCTGTCGCTTCTCGTCTATTAATGTTATGATAAACTTGGTTTAAAAATGAAAATATTGCATCATGGGTACTCTTTTTTGACTGGAATCCAAACTGATCACAACTAATTATATTGTTTAATGGCAAGAAGTCAGATAAACGATTTTTTACTATTTTTTCTATAGAATATATTTAAATAGAAACTCATGCTGAATTTCAATTTCCTATACGCTCATATTTTTTTGTTTTCGGATATTAATTTTTGCACGCACTTTTTCCTATTGCTTGGACTATAAGGTTTGTTGCGGGGTCCTTTGTGATGTACAGTACTACCAGTAAAGTGCGCATCATACGAAAACATTTTTTTCGTTAATAATTTATGCGAATTTTGACTTGGGAAACAAAAGGGACACGAATATCACCCACGTAACTTACACTAAACAAACTCACCTGGTGGAAAATTCTTTGGTCTTCTGATAGCTCTAATGAGATGTATGATCACCACCAAAACGATTGTTACTATAAGTAAGTACCACATGTTGCACGAACCAATCTATAGCTCAACTGAACTGACCACCGTAACTTCTGACTTGAGCTATATCAACATTCATTCAAATACAGAAGCGTTTGTTTTGGTGCAGACCATCATATTCTAAAACGAGATTAGCGTTAAAATTTTATGTGAGTCGGGATTTAAGAACGTGAGCCGAAGGCGAGACTGAGGACCAAAGGGCATCGCGAATTTTCATGATAACCGAATAACAGACTTATACCTTCTCATCGATATTTTTTTTCTTGAATATTTTCAATTGGCTACGTAACAAACAACAAATTTCACAGTCTAATTCAAATCTTGTTTTTATACGATGACAGTCAAGGCTAACGTTATTATTATTAAAACAGCATGAGAAAACTATCAAATTACATAGAGACAGAGGTGTTGTAGAATATTTCTTCAATCTCAAGAGAAAGAATGTTAACTAGACCAGTGCTGATGAACGACAAAAAATATAAAAGCGGGTAATAGTTATTTATTATACAAGGGAAAAAAGTATTAGATTTTAGCTCGAGGTTCTGTTGTCTCCCGACGCGAATCGGAGGGAGACAAAAAACCAAGAGCTAAAATCTAATATTTTTCCCGTGTATAATACACTATTTTTTTCTGTGACGGGAAAAACAACGATTCAATAGTGAGAAAAACATATTATCACAATATATTGAAGTCAGAATATTATCGATATGGAATTTGAATTTTTAAACTAGTAAGCTGTTGTACGTATAGCGACAAGACTAGCGTTGCTAATGAAAACTTCAAAGTAATCAAACATCTGTCAGTTTAATTCTGTGTTTTGATTTGAAAATTGCGAACTCAGTAATTGTTTAATAGTTATTTTGAATAATATAAAGTTGAAAAATGTCTGATTCCGAGTTTTCTCTGACTCCACCGGAGTTGGTAGAAGCAGCGAAAGTAGCGTCACGAAAATTATTGCCAGCTAAATCGCGGAAAATTTACGAACCGCGTATTCAAGATTTATGGAATGGAAGATGAGAAAGACATGCAGTTCTTTCTCGGAGACTGTGTTATTGGCTTATTTTTCGGAACTGGTACAACAACAAAAGCCATCAACAGTGTGGTCGAATTATTCAATGATTAAAAGCATGTTACGATCCAATAATAATGTAGACATTTCAAAATATTTCAAGCTGATTACATTTCTGAAACAAAATGGAAAAGGTTACACGCCCAAGAAAGCTGCGATTTTTACGAGTACACAAATTAGTGATTTCTTAAATAATGCACCCGATGAAGTTTATTTATTGGCCAAGGTTGTTGTTGTATTTGGGATTGCAGGAGCTTGTAGAATTTGTGAAATCAGCCAGGTAACATTAGATGATATCGAAGATTCGGGAAAGTTATTAGTTGTGAAACTGAAGCAAACAAAGAACGATGTAAACAGAAGATTTGTAGTAACTGAAGAATATATTAAATTTTACCGAATGTACATAGCCCTTCGTCCAGCAGCAGCAAAGGATCGCCGCCTGATTTATGCATATCGCAATGGAAAGTGTATCAATCAGGTTGTGGGTAAAAATCAGTTTTATAAGGTACCTGAAACAGTAGCTAATTTTCTTCAACATGAAAATGCTAGCTCATATACAGGTCATTCATTTCGAAGATCGTCTGCTACACTTTTAGTTGAATCTGGGGGAGATTTGATGACACTAAAGAAACATGGCGGTTGGAAGTCATCAACGGTCGCTGAGGGCTATGTTGATGAATCGGTGGCACACAGGACAGAAATTGCTAATAAAGTGTTCAGAACGTGTGGCAGTGTTGAAATAACACCCGATTTGCGACCAGGTACATCAACGGCAGTTGTGTCCATGTCAGAAAAAAATATTATTTCAACACAAGAAAATTCGACTGTTGTACCGAATAGTTCAAGGAACATGTCATTCATTCAATGCACATTCAATAATTGTACTTTTAATATAAAGGAAATGTAACTTATGTTCAATAAATTAACCTCAGCAAAATTAGTCTAAAGACAATCACAGGATTTCTAACGGGGCATTGCAGACTCAAAGAACACCAATATGTTCAATAAAATATTCTTAACTTAAGTATCTTCCTTTATCTATGTGTGAATATGTCCGGGAAAAAAGTACTCACTTTTTTTTCCGGGGAAAAAAGTAATTTCATGAAAAGTTATATTTTGTTACCTGGCAACAGAGATAAAATGTCAAATTTTTTTCCCGTCACAGAAAAAAAGTATTAACAGCATGAGACCTACTGAAAGAAGAGCGGAATATTGTTCAAAAGACGGGTAAAATTAATTGGAGTCGAAAAAATGTAGAAGGATGGAACGGGGTGAACTTTTAGGGGTTGAAAGCGATATTTCACGGTTTTTCGCAATTGACAACGAAAGTTGAATCGCATAGTTGTCGAAAATGAAAAGATCTGAAACTTTTGTATTGAACATTTTTCCACATTACCTCAAATTTTCCGGGAAAATCGGAAAAACCAAATTTTCAGGTGTTAATTTTTTTCTCTCGCAAAAATCAATTTTTTTTACGAAATTTGGTAGAAATATAACTTAACATGTTTCAAGTAAGCTAAAATTTTTTCGAAGCCGTATACAGATTTTTCCTTTTTTTTCGACAAATTCTGAAAAAACGACCTCATTTTCAACTGAAAAGTTTCACCAACCGGCAGTTTTTTCGTTGGAGCGTCTACTTTTAGATTATGTAATAAAAGATTAGCACTACTTTGGAATTACAGAAAACGCGAAAAAATTTAAAAATAGATTTTTAAATATTAATTTTCTAAATTTTTGTCCTAAACTAATATTTATTCAATAAAATTACTGAAATTAGTATTTGAAACTTTTCGAGAATAAAAATTTCATGTTATTTTAATAGGTACAAAAAATAAACAAGGCCGTAAATAAGGATTTGATTATGATAGAAGGGCGAAAGGAGGTGAACTTTTGGGAGTAAAAATGGTTTCTCACAATTTGCAGCGAAAATTAACCTCCTACAAAAAAAGTTGTTGACAATAAAAAGATCTACAACTTTTGCATTCAATAGTTTTCCAAAATCAGAAAAACCGTTTTAATTTGGTTTTAATTTTTTTTCTAGTTAGGCTGGTGCCAAAACGAATTTTGAACGCCTAAAATAAGAAAGTAAGTATTAGGCAGGTGACATTGAGATGCAGTTTAGGGGTTAAAACCGTTTTTTGCGATTTGCGTCGAAACGTGACTTTTTAGCGGAAAATGTTTGATGGAAAAGTTGTGGATAATGAAAAAATCGAAAACTTTTATATTCAACACTTTTCGACATATCCTCAAATTGACCTTCAAAATGGCGAAAAACCGATTTTTGTAAATTTGAGTATATGTGGAAAAATTTTGAATAAAAAAGTTTTTATTGTGTAGGGATAGCCGGTCGTAAATAATAAAACTATCGTCAGGAACTGTTAATTTATTAATTCAACTGCACAGACAGAACAACATGGACGAATGAATAATCCTTTTCTTTCTTTTCCGCCAAAAATCATTCCTAACCTAACCTTCGTCTTCTTCTTCCTCTTCTTTTTATAAACATTAACTAAGTAACTGTTCTCTGGCTTGAAACCCTGAGAGGTGTACAGCTCGGCCATTCTGACAAAGGATCGTCTCGATCCTGATTTTCAACATAAACATAAATATATTCAACGTAAATGTAGGCATAAGTATCGGTCACACAAGTTACATAATGGTCATAATGCATAAAAGTTAAATAAGTGTCAGTAAGACCAAATTAAGAATAAACATAAGTTTTCATATACAGTTCATAGAGGTTCATAAAACATTTCATAATATTCACAACATGACTAAAGTAGTACAATTCATAATAAGCATAAATTCAACATAACAGGAACTCAGTAAGTAATGTGCAAGATCGAAGAAGAATACAAATGTCAAAATGCAAAAATAATTAATCTTTGCTTTCCTCTGAATATGGGAGCCATAATTTCATTTGATCAGGACCAACGACTGTTTCAAAATGCATTTGAGTGAGCTGAAATCCCTCAATATCTCCCACTAAATATTTTTATCATGGTCCAGAATTTTATTTATAACGTATGGGCCCTTGAATTGATGGATAAGTTTTTCATTTACTCCTGCAGTAACATCATTATTTCTTATCAACACATAATCACATATCTCATATTTACGGTGTAACTTGTTTACTATTATAATACTGCTCATTAGCAGATTGGCTTTTAATAAACTTTGCACTAGCTGTTGCTCTTACTAATGACAGGTCACTAGATGTCCACATTGATTCCAAAATGAGTCTAACTGGATCATTAACTTTACCAATTTGATTCAGTCCAAATAACAATTTACTGGGAGATTCCCCAGTTGATCGACAAACTGCATTATTCATCGCATACTCGACTTCTTGCAATTTTTGATCCCATTTTGATGAGGTGTTAATAATCTATTAAATCTTTCGATTTGACCATTAGCTCGGGGCGTACCCGTAGCTATCAACACATGTTCAACGGATTCATTCTCCATAAAATCTTTGAAGGCATGCGAGGTGAAACTTGTGTCTTGGTCTGAAACAATACGTTTAGGCTTGCTGTAACATCTAAAATATTCTTTCAAGTGCTTTATGACTTCTTCCGATTTTGTACTCGTACATGGATAGAGCCGAATAAATTTTGTGAACCCATCAATAACTGCAAAAATGTATTTATATCCTCTGCCTGTCTTTTCAAGAGGACCATAATGATCTATGTGAAGGGTATTAAAGGGGACGTCAAATTTAGGTACACTATGTAAAAATTCTTCTCGCTTCCCACTTAATGGGGAGTATTCAAGACATTTCAAGCAGCTCAAAATGTAGTTTTGTACAACTGCTTTCATGTTAGGGAACCAGTACACTTTTTAGATGGCATTCATAACTTTGTCAATACCTATGTGATCAATATCATCATGACATGTTCGGATGACATTGCTTATCATAGAATGGGGTACATAAAATAATATTTTTTTTTTTCTCTTTACGATACACTAAACCGTCCTTCAATTCAAAGACTTTGTCATCGCAAGTCTCCAACTTTTCTCGAATTTTACATATGTCAGGGTCTCGGTCTTGCTGTAAACTTGAAACTCGTTCGAATGTATTGGCCTTCAAAATATTAATACTATGACATCGTCTTAGGGCGTCAACGTGACCCATTCTTTTGCTACTTCGGTGTTCTATCTCATAATTGTAGTTCTGAAGGAACAAGACCCATCTAGAAATACGTGGATTGATTGTTTGTTTACTCAAGGTGTGCCGGAAGATATCACAATCAGTTACTATTTTAAAATGAATGCCAAATAAATAAACATGGAACCTTTTTATAGCATAAATGGCAGATAAAGTTTCCAACTCAAAACTATGATATTTCGTTTCTGTAGGCGAAGTACGATGGCTAAAATAAGACACTGGCCTAAAAAACCCATCCTTTTGCCTCTGCAGAAGGATTGCTCCAAATCCCTGGCTACTTGCATCACAATGTAACTCTGTCTCCAGCTCTGGAGAGTAAATGCTTGAAATGGGAAATGATGATAAATGAGATTTTAATGTTTCGAAAGATGAAAATTCTGGCTGTTCGAATTTAAAAGGGGAATTTTTCCCAAGTAGATCATACAGAGGTTAAGCTACTTAAGCAAAATTTGGGATAAACCGTCGAAAGTAACTTGCTAGGCTAACAAACCTGTGTGCATGCTTCGTACTAGTAGGGATAGGATAGTTCAGGACTACTCAACATTTCCGTTGCTTGGTCTAACCCCAGATTCATCAATGAGATATCCTAAGTATGTTATTTCACTATATAAAAACTTAAATTTGTCTAATCGAAATTTCAAATCATATTTTCTGGCTAAAATCAAAACTTCAGTCAAGGTTCTGATATGTTCTTCGACGGTTTCAGTGGCAATCAAGATGTCGTCTAAGTATATCAAAATTTTGTCATCTCTAATCATATCCCTAAAAATGCTTTGTGTATATTTCCCAAAAACTTTAAGGGAATCTGTCAATCCCATGGGCATGCGCAGATATTCAAATTGACCTAAGGGCGTTATAAAAGCATTATATTTAATTGATGGTTCTTCCATTTTGACATGATAAAATCCATTTTTGAGGTCTAAAAAAGAGTAATATTTTTTATTCTTGAGGCTGTCTAGCTGATCATCTATAAGGGGAGTAGGAAAATCACATTTGACGGTGTTCTTATTTAACTCACGGTAATCAACACATAGTCTTAAATCACCAGATTTTTTCCTAACTAAAACGATTGGGCTTGCAAAAGGAGAATCACTTGGTCTAATAATATTTTCCTTCATTAACTCATCTATAATAACTTGTAATTTTTGTTTTTCAAAATTAGACAATCGCCTTGGCCTGAAACAAATTGGCTGTTCATTCTTAAGTATGATACTCATTTTAAAATCATGTTCAATGGAGCTGTGAAGCTTCAACAAATAATTTGTTTCATAAGTGTTTTAAACTCTTTTAATAACATCAAATGATAATTTAGAATTGATGTCTAATTTGTCCAACTCACTCTTATTTTCATGGCCATACTCAATGTGCATAAGTTGATCAACAAAGTGTATATCTTCTTTATAATTTGTAAGACAGTGATTGAGATCTGGCTCATTAATCTTGGGCTCATCAATATTTTTACCAACTTCAATAGTATCACCTAATTTAATTGTTAAATTAGAATCAGATATAAATTCTCGGCCTAAAATACATGCATACGACATTGTGACATCAGGGACAACATAGAACTTTAAATTTGTTTTAATGCCATTATTAATAACATCCTTCTGGAATAGCCCCAAAACCTCTAGTTTAGAACCATTAATTCCAGAAAAATCATTACCAGTAAGGTTGGGTACAATGAGATCATCAGGGACATATTTATCTTTAATCAAGCTTATGGGTAAACCACTATCTAAGAGAGCAATAAGGCACATCTTACACAAATCATTTTCAACACCCAAAGTAAAATCAACAGTTACAGTATAAGGCTTACATGACCTAGTAGTGCTATCTGGCCTGGTTCTAGCTATCGAGCTTCGGTCCGGACAGCTGTTGAAGTGGTGGTCCATTTTCCCACACTTGAAGCAAGAACCCCTTTCTCTCTTTGGTTTGGTGCACTCTGGGACCTTATGGCCAATTTCGTTTCAATTGAATTACCTCACTATCCTGTTTGCAGTGTTTGAAGTAGAACTTGTACTTGCAGTAGCTGGATTCCTTGGCGGTGCTGGTCCTCTTATGAATTGACGAATACTCACTGGGCCACTTGCATCATCACGTGCCACATTGCTCATAATCCTATACAAGTCCTCCAATGTCCGTTTGTCATGGAGCATCATCCTTGCCTGACTCTGAAGCATTCGGTTGTCAAAACCATCAATGATATAGTGTATCATTTCGGTTTCTGGAACACCAGCGTTATTACCGAGATTGACTTTCTCATGTTAGTAAACTGAAAACTTTTCATTGAGTTTCCATCGTCTGCGTTCAAAACATTTCCGAAGAGACACTAAATTTTTGTGAAGGCTATACATTTTCTTCATTTCGTTTTTCAAACAGTCCCAGTCCATATGAATGTAATCGACCTTAGAGTTGTACCAATCTCGGGCACCTCCAGTAAGTTTCCCAACTGATATAACTTGCATGATGTCATCAGAAACATCATATACGTTCTGGACAGCAGATACCTGTTCTAACCATAAATTAACATCCTGAGAGCCCCCTGAGAACTCAGGCGGTAATGCAGCAATTTCCTTATTCGTGAATTGTTTCCTCGCCGGCTGTGCTTGTGCCGGTGATGGGACTATATTTGTAGCCGTACTGCTACTTTGTTGAAAAAGCATTACAGCCCTAACTGTCGACTGTATCAAGTATTCCATTGTTAACGGCTCCACAAAATTGAGCCCCTGTGTCCTCTGCTCGTCGCTAACATCAGCGTCACCTAATGGCCTTGGATCTGTTTCCGATTTGCTTCGTCCATGATTCTTGGTTTTCCAAATTAAACATAAATTTCACTAGTTGTCATCCCACTTCTGACTGTGGCCTGAGACCCTGAGAGGTCTACAATTGCTGACTTCTTCTTTTCCTAACTTTTTTTGTAGGTGGTTAATTTTCGCTGTAAGTCGCGAAAAACTATTTTTACCCCCAAAAGTTCACCCCCTTTCGCCCTTCTTTTATAATCAAATTCTTATTAGGTCCTTGTTTATTTTTTTCACCTATTTAGGTAACATGGAATCAATTTTCTCGAAAGGTTTCAACTGTTAATTTCAACAATTTCAATAAATAAATAAGAGTATAGAACAAAAATGGAAAAAATTGATTTTAGAAAATCTGTTTTTACAATTTTTTCGCGTTTTCTGGAAAAAATTCCACATTAGTGCTACTCTTTTTTTATTATATAATCTTGAAGTAGACGCTTCAACGAAAGAACAGGCGGCTGGCGAGCTTGAAAAGATGAACTTTATCGGTGAAACTTTTCAGTTGAAAATGAGGTCGTTTTTTTTGGAATTTGTCGAAAAAAAAAGAAAAAAACCTGTATTCCGCTACAAAAAAATAACAGCTTCTTTGAAACATGTTAAGTTATATTTCTACCAAATTTGGTGAAAAAACAAAATTGATTTTTAAGCGAGCAAAAAATCAATAACTGAAAAATTGGTTATTCCGATTTTCCCGAGAAATTTGAGGTTATGTGGAAAAATGTTGAAAACAAAAGTTCTAAATCTTTTCATTATCAACTACTTTGTCAAATACCTTTTTTTGATACGTCAACTTTCGTTGCAATTATCGAAAAACCGTGAAATATCGCTTTCAACCCCTAAAAGTTCATCCCGTTCCACCCTTCTCCATTTTTTCGACCAATTTATTTTTCCCGTCATTCGAATAATATTTTGCTCCTCTTCCAATAAGTTTAATTCTGTTTATGATTTTTTTATCTCAAAAATGCATCAACACTGGTCTAAACGTTTATATAGATAACATTTCGTTAGGCCCACATCTCATTACACCCACATTGCGTTGTCCCCAAATTTCGTTACGCCCGCATGTCTCTGAAAAAATCATTGTTGGCCTAAGGAGACATATCGTTGCACCCACATTTAATGAAATTGCGTTTCGCCCAAATTTCGTTATGCCCACATTTCGTTGGGCCCACAACTCTTACACCCACATTGTGTTGTACCCAAATTTCGTTACGCCCACATGTCTCTGAAAAAATCATTGTTGGCCTAAGGAGACATATCGTTGCACACACATTTATTGAAATTGCGTTTCGCCCTAATTTCGTTATACCCACATTTCGTTAGGCCTACAACTCATTACAACCACATTGCGTTGTACCCAAATTTAGTTACGCCCACATGTCTCTGAAAAATAATTGTGAGCCTAACAAGACATATCGTTGCACCCACATTTAATGAAATTGCGTTTCGCCCAAATTTCGTTAGGCCCACATTTCGTTGGGCCCACAACTCATTACACCCACATTGTGTTGTCCCCAAATTTCGTTACGCCCGCATGTCACTGAAAAAATATATGTGGGCCTAACGAGACATATCGTTGCACCCACATCTATTATTATTATTATTTAATGAAATTGCGTTTCTCCCAAATTTCGTTAGGCCCACATGTCGTTGGGCCCACAACTCAGTACACCCACATTGCGTTGTACCCAAATTTCGTTACGGCCACATGTCTCTGAAAAAATAATTGTGTGCCTAACGAGACATATCGTTGCACCCACATTTAATGAAATTGCGTTTCGCCCAAATTTCGTTAGGCCCACATTTCATTGGGCCCACAACTCATTACACCCACATTGCGTTGTACCCAAATTTCGTAACAGCCACATGTCTCTGAAAAAATAATTGTGTGCCTAACGAGACATATCGTTGCACCCACATTTAATGAAATTGCGTTTCGCCCAAATTTCGTTAGGCCCACTTTTAGTTGGGCCCACAACTCATTACACCCACATTGCGTTGAACCCAAATTTCGTAACAGCCACATGTCTCTGAAAAAATAATTGTGTGCCTAACGAGACATATCGTTGCACCCACATTTAATGAAATTGCGTTTTGCACAAATTTCGTTAGGCCCACATTTCGTTGGGCCCACAACTCATTACACCCACATTGTGTTGTCCCCAAATTTCGTTACGCCCGCATGTCACTGAAAAAATATATGTGGGCCTAACGAGACATATCGTTGCACCAACATTTATTATTATTATTATTTAATGAAATTGCGTTTCTCCCAAATTTCGTTAGGCCCACATGTCGTTGGGCCCACAACTTAGTACACCCACATTGCGTTGTACCCAAATTTCGTTACGGCCACATGTCTGAAAAAATAATTGTGTGCCTAACGAGACATATCGTTGCACCCACATTTAATGAAATTTCGTTTCACCCAAATTTCGTTAGGCCCACATTTCGTTGGGCCCACAACTCATTACACCCACATTGCGTTGTACCCAAATTTCGTAACAGCCATATGTCTCTGAAAAAATAACTGTGTGCCTAACGAGACATATCGTAGCACCCACATTTAATGAAATTGCGTTTCGCACAAATTTCGTTAGGCCCACATTTCGTTGGGCCCACAACTCATTACACCCACATTGCGTTGTACCCAAATTTCCTTACGCCCACATGTCCCTGAAAAATAATTGTGGGCCTAACGAGACATATCGTTGCACCCACATTTAATGAAATTGCGTTTCGCCCAAATTTCGTTAGGCCCACATTTCGTTGGGCCCACAACTCATTACACCTACATTGCGTTGTACCCAAATTTCGTTACGCCCACATGCCTCTGAAAAATATTGTGGGCCTAACGAGACATATCGTTGCACCCACATTTAATGAAATTGCGTTTCGCCCAAATTTCGTTAGGCCCACATTTCGTTGGGCCCACAACTCATTACACCCACATTGCGTTGTTCCCAAATTTCGTTTCGCCCACATGTCTCTAAAAAATAATTGTGGGGCCTAACGAGACATCGTTGCACCCACATTTAATGAAATTGCGTTTCGCCCAAATTTCGTTAGTCCCACATTTCGTTGGGCCCACAACTCATTACACCCACATTGCGTTGTACCCAAATTTCGTTACGCCTCTGAAAAATAATTGTGGGCCTACCGAGACATATCGTTGCACCCACATTTAATGAAATTGCGTTTCGCCCAAATTCCGTAAGGCCCACATTTCGTTGGGCCCACAACTCATTACACCCACATTGCGTTGTACCCAAATTTCGTTACGCCCACATGTTTCTGAAAAATAATTGTGGTCCTTACGAGACATATTGCACCCACATTTAATTAAATTGCGTTTCGCTCAAATTTCGTTAGGCCCACATTTCGTTAGGCCCACATCTCATGACACCCACATCGATTTGTACTCAAATCTCGTTACGCCCACATATCGACGTCTCTGAATAACTGTCATCTGTCGATTGGTTTACATGGGATATTGTAGTGTTTCAAGTTACTGAGAATGTTTTTTGTTATAAAGAATGTTACCTCTCACGGCCATTTTCGCCTCAGTTGTAACGGACAGTACATATCATTATTTGGGACTATAATGTTTAATGGAGTGGCGACGAGATAGTGGAAAATTAACCTCCTGCAAAAAATGTTGCCGAAAAATGTTATTGGCAATAAAAAAATTCTACCACTTTTGTATCCAATATTTTTCCACATATCCTCAAATTTTCCGGGAAAATCGGAAATACCGTTTTACTTTAGTTTGAATTTTTTTCTCGTGTAAGAATTGTAAGTTTGTCGCAAAATTTAGTGGAGATACACTTTTTCAAGTTCTAAATTAGACGTTTTTTGAAGAATTTGAAGAAGTCTCTTCATTACATTCAAATTACGTGTATTAAGTAGAAAACTGTTTATTACAGAAACGTATACAGTGAGCACATAAAGGTTGGAACAAATTTGTTAAAAGCCTGATAAGGCCATTGGGAAAAAAAGTTCCAGACACGTCGATTTTTTTTTTCAGTTGCGCATTTTTTAGTCTACGCCATCACTCGAACAGCGATGACGTCATCAAAAATCTGAGTAGACCCAAAAATGCGCTACTAAAAAACAAATTCGACTTATCTGAGCTTATTTTCCCAAATGGCCATATCAAGCGTTCAACGAATTTGTTCCAACCTTTACGTGCTCACTGTATAGAATATCTTCTAACACCTACGAAAATACATTAAATACTTCATACAACTTGTTTTCAAGACAGCTCAGTCAGTGGTTATGATGACCAAAAAGCAGACTCTGGTGTCACCTTGATCAAGTAATAGACATTTAATAAATCAACAAGGCATATTCACTTCCACCAATATAGCCGGGGAAGTAGTTGTTTTCTGTAAGATCTCGCTGAAGCCTCTCAGCTCAGGGATGTTTCAATAAAACTGCAGGTTCTGCTGTACTTTGGGTTTTTTTCAGGTTTCTTCGACGTCTGGTTTGATGTCAGACAGAGGTATCGTGGTTTCTACAACTAATAATTGACCATTAGCACACGGCGTGATTTCCAATACATGAGAGATAGTTTCACGAAAGACTATCAACTACTTATACAATAAACAAGAGAACCACCTACTTAATAATTGACCAGGAGACCACTATAAATTATTCAACAATAATATATGTTAGTGGATCAAATTTAACCACAATGGCTCAAACAATTAGCCGCAGAACACAGAAGTAGGAAGAAGGTATCACCTGTTCAGCCCTTCTCTGCAAAATGTCCGTCCTGACCACGGTCGTCGCATCCGCCATGTTTGTGACGTAAATGTAGTATAATTTTGTAAACAAAAGGGCCGTAAATATCACATATCTATGTATTGTATGTATGTGCATAATTAATAGCACAATATTTGTTCTTTAGTTCAGGGCATAGCACAAAAGACCCTTGTCTTTTGTGGTTCATAGTGTCTTTAAGAGAACCTTTCTTTACATAACGTTTTTTTATTGTCGAAGCTGTAGTAGTAGTGGTAAGAGATAACTTTACATTACATCCTTATAATTCAAAATAATAATGGACTTACCTCCATGTGCAAGGTAAACAAAGCTTATTGCTAAAACGTGAAACAATTGTTAATATAAATTTTATTTCAGTACATCCGAATTCCCAACTGCAAGCGGAATAATGTGCGGTTGTTGATGATGACTATGAAAGCTCACTCAAATCTGTTTCATATCTTTTTTTACCTGAATCAACTGAAAAGAAAACGGAATCATTTACAGATCAAGTGCAAGTTTTAGAACCAGTTACCGAAGAGTCATGGAAAGAAAAATATGTTAAATTTGTACAGCACCATAACAAGATGAAAAAAATAATTAAATGAATTGTCCAAAAGAAATGTAGAACAAGAAGCTCAAATTAAACAACTTAATTGGAACTAATGAATCATTATAGTGAATAAAAACCTCTCAGTTTATTTCTTATCTAATCTTAACACTGCATTAGTAGTAGTTCACTACAATACTGAATAGTCTATTTAATTTTCCAGCATAAATATACTACAATGACGTCACAAGCGACGACCGTGTCTCTATTATCCGTGCGCCCTGACCACTATCATTCGAGAAAGAAACAATGATAGTTTTTGTTTTAATGTTTACCTGGTAAAAACAACCGTTTGCCAAAAACCCTAAAATATAGCAAAGTACGAACACCAAACAACTTAACACTAGGCAACCCGTAGTGCGTGCCGCGCGTGACGGGTTGCGAGCTATACCGGAGTGTGGCCCTCCACGAACACAGCTAAATTAATAAGTGGAGGTCGATACTGGAAAAGGAACCAAGCGCCAAAACCCAAAATTTGCGTTAAAAGTATCAAGCGCCTTCTAACAACTATATTTAGTTACTGGTAAAAGATCCAGCCGATATATACACTGTAGCTCCCTCTCTGAACTATCGAACCAACCGACAAACCGGTAAAACAGGTTTCGTGACACTTGTTGGAAAAGATCCAAGTGACTGGTTGGCGTTTGGTTTCGTAGTCATGAATATTTGGCGCATGGCTCTTTTTGTATATTTTTACCGGTTTACGACACGTGCAGCTCCCCATTGTTTTTCAAATCCTGTGTTTAAAAATGTCTTTGAGAGGAAAAAAAATACTAGCAATGGTAGTAAACAAAATAGTGTCATGAATAGTGCTGTAAATGTTGCTGAAAAGGTGAGTACATTTTTCGAGGTTATGTTGAACTTGAAGATCTGTAGATTATTTTAATATTCATACTTCAATACTGATGCTCGTTTTAAAATTAGTGGAAGTTTGAGTATTAGTTACTATTTTAACAGTTTCCCAGGAAAAAATAGGGACATACTAAGTTAATGAAAATGATTTGTTGTCAGCTGATGGCGCATGGTTCTTTTTATACATTTGAGATAATGTGTCGCTTGGATTTTTTAAACCAAAACTTAAAGCGCATGGTTCTTGTTCAATATTTTAGACATTAAATGCGTGTCGCTTGGATCCATTCAAACTGCATTTTTATTATGAATTTTGTTGTACCAAATGTATGATTGCTGGAACAACACAGAATGCTGAAGAAGACTTATGCTATATCCATAAAGTAAATATATTTTTATGTAATTTATTTTTCAGGTTCCGGAATTTACTGCTGTTAATAATGAACCTATTCAAGATTTCGAAAATTGTGTAAATATTGTCACCAAAATTATTAATAGTCAGGAATTCACTGAAAATGAAAAAAATTGTCGGGAACAGATTTCGTCTGGTATTGACCAGAACAATGAAAACCAAATTGAATCTGAATTCATTGCTTACAACAGAAACAATAAACAGCCATTGGAAGATCATGAGCTGGTAAGTTGAAAAATTACATAAGAAACATATTATTATTCAATATAGCCCATTTAGAACAATCAACATCAACTACAAAGGGAACTGGATTTAGAAAACTTCAGTGATTTTGAAGACTCTGGTAGCGAATATAATCCAGATGAGTCAGAACTTGCAGAAATGAGATCAAGTGCAGCATCATCGGAATAATCTGAGACTCAGGAAGTGGAAGAAAGACGAGAGACAACAGGAAGACCAAAGAAGGGCAGAAAAACTAAATATCCCGGTCAAACATTTAGATGTAGACTCACTACACAGTAAGAGGAAAATTGAAAGAAACTTTAACATTTTTGAATGTTGATTGCAATTGTTCTCTGAAATGCAGGGATAAGATTGCAGCCGATATTAGACAAAACATTTTCGAACAGTTTTGGGCTCTGCAAACATATGAAAGTCAGAACAATTTTATAGCTGCTTCAGTTAGACAGCAAGGCATTAAGAGGAAAAGAAACAAGGCAAGTGACTTTAGACAATTCACTTGAACGTATCATTTGCATAATACAATTGTATGTAGAAATATGTTCATTAAATCACTACAAATATCTACGAAAAGGATTGACACTGCTCTAAAAAATTCATTACAGGAAATGTAAGAGACGGAAGAGGTAACTGTGAAAACAAAGGTAATAAAAATAAAAAACTACCGTATGAAATTGAAAAAAATGTAGTTAAACACATTGGTTCATTTCTCACTTATGTGTCCCATTATTGTAGGGCTGAAACTGAGGCAAAGTATTTACCTTTCGATTTGACACTTAATAAAATATACAGCCTTTATTTGGAAGACCAAAATTCAAAAGTTGCCTTTTCTACATACAAAAAAATTTATTATGAGAACTTCAATCTGAAAAGGAAGCCACCTATAAAAGATACGTGTAATACTTGTGATCAATTTAATGTAAAAATAAAAAGTTGTCAGAGTGATCCAGAATTATTGAACAATACCAAGATTTTACACAATCAACATTTGGAAAAGGCACAACAAGCAATAAATGCTATGAAAAGTGACTTGACAAGATCGACAGAAAATATTACAACAGAAACACTTACCTACGACATGGAAAAAGTTCTTGGACTTCCAAAACTGCCAACCAACATAATTTAGTATAAAGGACAGCTTTCTGTATACAATGAAGGAATTTACCAAGGATCCAATACTCAGCGGTACTGTTTTATATGGAAAGAAGGTATCGCTGGAAGAGGAGCACAAGAGATTGGTTCATGCTTGAAAGTTATGATTGAACAGTACCTTTCACCTGTAACTGAAGAGCTAATTCTATGGTCCGACTCTTGTGGTGGTCAGAACAGGAACGTGAAAATCGTTTTGTTTCTGAAAAGTGTATTAGAAACAAACAAAGCATTAAAAACCATTTATTTCAAATGTCTGATGCCCGGCCACAGTTATTTGCCAAATGACTCTAATTTTGGAAAAATCGAAGTGCATTAAAACATCAAATAAGAATCTACACAAAGAATTTAAAGATATTGTACAAGGGTGTTCAAAGAAGCGTAAATTTATCGTTCACGAAATGTTAAAAGAACATTTCCTAAGCACCAAAGAAATGGAAAAGCTTATCACTAATAGAAAAGTGAATATTCAAGGCAACAAAGTCAGCTGGCTAAATGCCAGAGTAATTAAAATTATTAAAGATAAACCCTTTTCAATATTTTTCAAGTCCACTCATGAAGAGGGTGAATTTCAAGAAGTTGACATGAAAAAGGCCATAATGGGAAGAAAACTTCTGAATAATACAGAAAATTTTTTTTCTTCAAAATTCGAACTTTTATATCCTGAAGGACAACCAATCTTCGATAAAAAATTATCTGATATAAAAAGTTTATTACCTCTCATTCCCAAAGATGTCCAGGACTTTTATAGAAATTTCCAGCCCAGAAATTTTGATGATGACGTAGATGGATTCGGCGAAGAAGCTGATTTTGAATTTTGAATTTTGAAGAAGAAGAACAATAAGATGATATCACATAATATTGTTAATTTTAGTTAAAAAGAGCTTTTTAGTTTTGTAACTTATTATAATAATAATATTATTTATTGTTCAGAATGATCCATGTTCTATTTCCTTATAAATACAAAGAGAACCAAACGCCAGAATATAAAAAAAAACATACTTTTTTTCAAAATTTCATCAACATGCTTGAGTGTTTATTTAACTTCAACTACAACTATTCAGAATATATCAAAATATAATTCGAATTATGTTCAAGCGATTTATGATTATAGTCTGAAATTCAAGTGCGTTTTTCTCGAATATAAAAAATGGCTGTTGGCTCCTTTTCCAGTAACACCCTCCAAGTATGCTGAAGCCCGAGAAGCCGGGAGATGTTTCAGTTCAAGATATTACAAAAAAGTAACTTCAATTTATCGTAGTTTTTTTCCATTTTCAGAGGAGTCATGTATTGGTTCAATTTTCAATTAAAAATGTTTCTCTTTACAATCCAAATGATATTATACCAATATCGATTAATGTTTTGAGGACATTATTGCTTCAAAATATTTTACCAATATAATTTTTGAAATGTTTAAACAATATATGACCAATATCGCAAAATAATAACATTTTACTTCTCGACAATATAACTTTTGAATATTCTGACAATATTTTCTGAAAATTGTACTAGCGATATTGTTACAATATTGCTGAATATTTTGAAGCTAATATTGCTTCGAGAATATTTCGCCAATATTATTCATGTAATATTGGACCAATATCGCCAAATTTTCACATTTTTTTTCTCGCCAATTCTGAATTTAATCGCTATTTGTATTACTAGGGAGGAAAGTGCCACTTTTCCTCCCGCAGGATGTAGTTTACTGCCCGACGCGAAGCGGAGATGTAATCCGAAGGTCCGGGTTCATCTCCTGGCAATTACAACTTTTTTTATTCAAGAACATTATTTTACTTTTTTCTTGTTAGTTATTTGAATTATTGGACATTTAGATAGCTTATACATTTCGGATTGCTATTGAGTGATTTTCTCATAAGTAATGTTATGTGCCTATTTGAATGAAGTGTCGATAATTTTTTTTCTAAGAGCTGCGCTTGTAGAAAAAATAATGTGTGTATTTCGAGCACAAAGTGTCATTGTCGTTCTCCAAAGATTTATCTCTTTGTCGAGCAACAATCAATCACTTTGCGCTCTAAATACACAAATAGCTATTAAAGAACTAGAGTAGAAGTAACATTCATGTTTGATTTTTACCAGAATACAGGATATACAGTGTCACCGTTAAAGTTCGCATCATATGGGATTTTTTTTTATTAGTCAGTTATTGCAAATTTAGAGTTCGTGAACAGTTTGTGCTTTGAAAATTATGCAAAATGACTTTTACGATGTTTTCCTATTCATCGGCTACACCTGTCAAATATGACATTTTTTCTAAAAAATTACTAAATGTCAGGTAATTTCTCAATATTTCGAGAAATATTATATGAAAAAGTTGTTTATTTTTAGATTTCCTACCCACCTACCAAATTTGAACCAGTTTGAACAACTTTGATTTTTTTCTCGTTTTCTTAACCTTACAATTTTTCAGCTAATTTAAATTTAGTCAAATCTGAAAAACCAGTTGAGATGTAATACACCCATCTGCTGAAAGAATTTTTTTCTGATTAAAATGTTTCTAATTGGATATTTTCAAATGAATATAAATATGCTGAAAGAATTATGTCTAATACTTGATGCAAAGTGGCTCTAGTTTCAACATAGCAAAATTCACTTTAATAATTTTTATCACATGAAGACATTTCAGATAAGTGCTATAACTCTAGAAATATCAAATCAATTTGCCGTTCAAATTCTTGCTAAATCAATTTCATACAATTATTCTCTGAACTTATACTCAAAAATTAATCATCAATCAAGGTGCTGTTGAAATGGGAAGTATGCTATGGAAACAATAGAAGTGAATGTTATGGAAATTGATATAAAGTGTTTGGCAGTTTCAAGGTTATGAAACAGTAATTTTTATCAAGTAGTAGATTCAAAATGCTGACTTTGCAGGAAAAAATATAAATTGTACGCATTTGCGGTGAAAATACAAGTCATAGACAAGTTGCGAATATTTTCAATGGACGGCATACTGAAAGAAATATTCACCAGTCTACTGTGAGCAGGATTATCTCAAAGTTCGAATCGACGGGTTCAGTACAAAATACTTTCAAAAGACCTCATAATCCAAGAGTTTATGATGAAGAAGCTCAATTAAGTGTATGCCTAGATGTGGTAGAGCATGGGCAAACTAGTATAACAGAGATTTGTAATAGGACCGGTGCTAAAGGGGAGGCCGTGAGAAAAATATTACACAATAATAAGTTCAAGCCGCTCAAACCAAAATTTATAAACACGTTAAAACAGCGAGATTTTGACGTACGGTTGGATTTTTCTTTTTGGTTCCAAGGACAACGAGAAGAAAATTCAAATTTTCCTTGTAAAATATTATGGACAGGCGACTTTTACCTCGAATGGGGTAGTCAGTTCACAAAACTGTAGGTGGTGGTCAACAGAAAACCCAAAGTTTGTGATAGAATGCCGAGATCAATATTCTTTCAAGACAAATGTGTGGTGCGGTGTGTTAAATAACAGAGTCATTGACCCATATTTCTTCCGGGAAAATTTAAATTCAGAGAGATACTTGCAGTTTTTAAATGATGAAATACGTCAAGTTTTAGATGAATTGCCCCTTAATGAAAGACATAACCTATGGTTTCAATGTGACGGAGCGCCAATTCATAATTCGGCAGGAGTTAAAAGATATATCTTGGAAGTATTTCGAGGGAATACAATAGGGCGGAATATGGAACAACCCTGGCCACCTAGGTCGCCAGACCTTACCCCACTAGATTTTTTCCTTTGGGGGTATTTGAAGCAAAAAGTCTACAAGCGCAGACCATTTCGAGATGTCAACCACCTGGAGACAGTAATTCGAGATTGTGTATTAACTATGTCTCCTCAGTTTTTAACAAACGCTGTCAACGAAGTTTCCAGGCGAACAATTATTTGCATTGAGCGTGATGGAAGACATACCGGAATGTTATAATTGATATCCAACCCACGTTGTACATTCTTATCATTTGAATCGCCTTATAATAATTAATAAATGTTTATGATAATTGTTCATTTTTCTATTACTACAATTCTTTTCAGAGCATGCCAGAGCAACTTGATTCATTTGTAAGTATTACTTCGGAGAATAATTTTTGAAGATTGACTTAGCAACTTTAGGTCTATTGATTTGGAAATGGATTCGAAAATTCAGAGCTAGAGCCACTTTGCATCAAGTATTAGACATAATTCTTTCAGCATATTTGTATTTATTTGAAAATATCCAATTAGAAACATTTTAATCAGAAAAAAATTCTTTCAGCAGATGGGTGTATTACATCTTAACTGGTTTTTCAGATTTGACTAAATTTAAATTAGCCGAAAAATTGTAAGGTTAAGAAAACGAGAAAAAAATCAAAGTTGTTCAAACTGGTTCAAATTTGGTAGGTGGGTAGGAAATCTAAAAATAAATAACTTTTTCATATAATATTTCTCGAAATATTGAGAAATTACTTGACATTTAGTAATTTTTTAGAAAAAATGTCATATTTGACAGGTGTAGCCGATGAATAGGAAGACATCGTAAAAGTCATTTTGCATAATTTTCAAAGCACAAACTGTTCACGAACTCTAAATTTGCAATAACTGACTAATAAAAAAAAATCCCATATGATGCGGACTTTAACGGTGACACTGTATAAGATGTTCTAGAAATTACGGAAACAATTTGATTATAATAGATTCACAAGTTTCATCGTTTACAACTTACTTGAAATGAGGGGGAGGAAAAGTACTTTCCTCCCTAGGGAGGAAAAGTATGAGTTTCCTCCCTGGTTTGAGGGAGGAAAGTGGGTACTTTCTATAGGGGTAGGAGGAAAAATATGTTACCGACATGGCTTTACCGGGTGTCCCAACAGTGCGCATTTGCTCGATATATCGATAAGGCTGATTCATATGAAAAAAGTCTTATACAGGGTGAGTCAGACTGAACGCCTCGGACTCTCGTGGCCATTTGGTATTTTTTTTTTCAGTAAACGGCTTGGGGAATACATGTATGTCGATCTGAGGCAAATTTTAAAAAATAATGATTTTTATACAAGGTGTTTGAAATAAGCGTGACATATCAAAGTTATGTTTTTTTTAATGGAACACCCTGTATTTTCTTTAATTTTTTAATTCTTTGAGAAAAAATAAGCTGACTTTGCTAAAGTTTCCCTATAACTAACTCTCTCCATTTATGAGATATTCAACTTTTTCTCATAATGTAACGTTGTCAAAAAAATTCAATATCATTGCAATTATCCACTGCATGTGTACGAAATTTTTACCGGTCACTCTTATCTCTTTCAGCTAGTTACTGCAACTTCAGACGACGATCAATATTATACAGTGTGTTTTATATTGTCAGGAACACTTACCGCATATTTGAACTCCAATAACTTTGTTATTTCAAATGGAACACCCTATATTTTTCCACGTAACAATATTCACCTTTCCATTCCCTTTCAAACCATATAATATTTCCCTATAGCTAAATATGGTGCTTCAGAAGTTATCGAAGCATTTTCAAAATCCGATGAACTTTTTATTTCATCAAGTAGGCTGATTCCATGGATACTTGAGTAATGCGTTAAACTGTGTTCAATTGCGTTGTTCCAAGCGGGCTTCTGACAAATAGCGTCATATTTTGTCATAAGTTTGTGTTGAAATCGTTTTGTTCAAGTGTTCTCAAATTTGAGGAGTAAAATGAAAAGTTTCACACTTCAAGAAAGAATCAATATGATAATAACCATTGGAGAGTGTTACGAAAATTGCTTATTATCGTCGAGGGTTTATGCACAAAAATACCCAGATCAAGAGCATCCTGATAAAAATGTATTCGAAAGATTATCAGCCAGATTTCGAGAAACAGGTAGTATCTCAGATCAATAAGTAAACATAGATCGGCCCGATGCTACGTAAACATCATATTCACTGAACCGAAGATAATTCTTGCGGAAACTGTTTTGTTTCGGGTTTTTGACATTCGAACCAAAACACAACACCTCTAGCACAGTGCCGTGCTTTTTTAAGGGGGTCAAAATTACTTATGCAAATGCAGTACCTGTGAGCTGCAACAAGTTATGTCACGGTTTTGTCTTAAAATTCCTAGGGTCAATAAAAAGCCGGGGGTTGGCAGCAAATAACTTTTTATCAAAATTTGGGAATTCAAGATAGCGGATTAGTTTTGTGATATTCTTTCCTTAGTTGGATTCTAGGAGTTTTCAGCTATCAAAAATAAAGCATTATTTATGGTCTAAAGTAATTATTTCGAGAGATTTAACAAGTTCCTTGACTATATTTTAAGTTTGGTGTCTGGGGGTTTATGTTGTGTAGATCAAGTTTCAACGAATCAATACGAATATTTGAATAAATATGGACCAGTTGCATAAAGCCTTCTGTCAACGTAGGTAACATAACTGGTGAGCTTAGACATGCGTTGCCATAGTAATCATCAAATCAAATATTTATTTGTCTGTTAAATTCTTTATGCAACTGGCCCTATGAGTTAAGAAACCTTCTCCAACATCTATAAATGAATTGTTCATTCTGTTGAGTATTATCCTTCCTAAATTTTGGACCAGTTCATTCATAAGGCAAGTACCTGTCAGAAAACAACTACTCTCCTGGCTAAGCCCACGACGGGGATTGAATTAAATCGAACAGATACTTGTGCAACGTTCCTCAAAGCATCAGAGAACGCAAGTGCAAGTGTTTTGTGTTGATGAAGTGTTGTTAAAATATTCCTGTGTGTTTTCGTGGTTTTTGTCCTGCTTAAACAACTTATAGTTACATTTGGAATATTTTTCAAAATAGTGCAGTGGTTTAGTGAGACACAATGTCGAAATACTTCTTTGTTTTCAAAACAAATGATAGTAAACAAACATTCCACAGGCAAGGTTCCAGTGGCGTCAAATGCACGATACAAATCATGCAATCAAACGTATTCGTCAAATATAATATTGGAGGACAAAGAAACGCATTCAAAATTACAGATAAGAAAAGCCTATGGCAAAATGGTGAATGCTTCAATTTTTGTTATAAATATCTGTAAGCAGGGGGAAAAAACATTGAAGCTTATGACAGGAAAATTGAATTTATTTTCCAATAATATTGATAATGTTAAAATTCTAACAGAAGGACAATTAATGATATACCAAAGGACTTGCTTAAAAGTTTTGGAAATCATTTCTTTGAAGAAGAGCCTTTATCAAACCATAGTTATGCCTTGGTAAAGGCAATACTTCATTTTTTTTCAAATTCCGAATATACCATGTTATACCATTGTCAATAAGCGGAACTGACAAAGTAGAAAGGGTAATGTCTCTTTTGACAAAGACAGTTTCCTAATGAACAGTCGTTACCGACCGATGATGAACCCTTTACTCCCATAAACACCTACTACGTAGGCTTATTATGGCAAGTACCTGTCAGAAAACAACTACTCCCCTGGCTATGACCACGACGGGTATTGAATTGAATCTAACAGCTACTTGTGCAACGTTCCTCAAAGCATCAGAGGACGCAATTGCAAGTGCGTTTAATTCAATACCCGTCGTGGTCTTAGCCAGGGAAGTAGTTGTTTTCTGACAGGTACTTGCCATAATAAGCCTACGTAGTAGGTGTTTATGGGAGTAAAGAGTTCATCATCGGTCGGTAACGACTGTTCGTTAACATCAACATTAACATAGGAAATAAAATATTTATTGAATGAAATATATGCTTATACCACACGTTATTATAACAAATTGGCAAATATCACTATTATTTATTTAATTTTAAGCCTAATATACAATATTACAAATGTATAAATATAAAGTGTCAAAGTGTATGTGAAAGAATGATTCTCAAGAATGCTCAGTACATGAGGATTTCAACACTTGGTATTTATTGATTTTTAAATAGAACTGTCTTTGTCAAAAGAGACCTGACCCTTTCTACTTTGTCAGTTCCGCTTATTCAAGGTATAATCAGATTTTGAAAAAAATTTGAAGTACTTATTACCTTTACCGAGGCAAAACTATGGTTTGATAAAGGCTCTTCCTCAAAGAAATGATTTCCAAAAAGGACATGGCACACATTGTAATGGGGGTGTTGTGGTTCTCCGTTTAGAAAAAGGTTAGATACGAAAATACGGTGTTGATTTATTCAACTGCACTTGAACACAGCAAGATGAACACTTTTCATTAACTATTTTTAGAAAAGGTGAAATAATAAATGTCAACTTGAAGGAAAACTCGAACTCGGACCCTACGATATCTGTTGTCATAACTGCCACTGTCAACTGGGAAGAAGTTTGCGGACAGGTGATGTTGCATCACAGGGTCACCATAATTCATGTTACAATCTCCCCCTTTGTATCACTCTAACGTCTCGGGAGTGATACAAGAAAGATCACTATAAATAACGTTGTGGCATCTTCTTGATGCGCATTGGTCTAGCAGAGCAGCTAGTAGAGGGTAAAGGCTGATTCTCTTGATGAAGCTCGGTAGGAGCCTGACGGTCCTTTTCCTCTTGATGAGACTCGGGCTGAGCCTGATGCTTAGGACGGCCTCTCCGGCGAAGTGGTCGTACGGGCTCTGGCGGTCTGTCGGTCCCGTGTGAGACGAATGGCCTCATAGCTGAGACATGGTATTTACTGAAGGGAATGGTGGGATTTGCGAGACTGGCTACTTCATAGGAAGTCGCTGATATCTGCTTCAATACCACATATGGTCCGTCGCGTCTGGGTGCGAATTTGGATGTGTACGCGGCACTCGCGTTACTTAGTACGTGAGTATCGATTAGCACTTTGTCACCAGGTTTAAATATCGGCGTTTCACGAAAATGTTCATCCGCGTACTTTTTAGTAGAGTCCTGCTGCTTTTCATTCGTTTCGCGAGCGCGTTGCAGTGTTTCTACATGTCGTTTCAAATAAGGAGTAATTTCGGGTACAATATTATTGTTATCCAATATAACACGTAAGTCTTGCTGGACATCGAAAGGCGTACGCATTTCACGAGCAAAATTGAGATATGCCGGTGAAAATCCCGTACTGAGGTTGGGAACGCTGTTCATCGCGAATCTTACAGCAGCCAACATTTCATCCCATCCAGTGTGATCATCCTGGACCAGAATGGCGAGTTGAGTTTTTAGATCCCGATTTTTCCGTTCTTCCGGATTGGAAGCTGGATGATAAACTGGTATTAGAGATTGATGAATACCGAGGCAATGACATACATGTTGCATCACAACACTCACGAATTGCGAGCCGTTGTCACTTATAACCCGTCTGGGAGTTCCGTATCGTAAACAGATTTCCGAAATCATCTTCTTAGCACACTCTTCCGAAGTGGCATTACGTAGTGGAAATAATTCTATCCACTTTGTAGCGGTATCTTCTATTGCGAAAATCCATCGATGACCCTTTCTACTAATTGGAAGTGGTCCCACGAGATCCATTGCTATGGTTTCAAACCGTTGCGCTAGGACTGGAGTTTGTATCAGACCCGCTGGTTTGAGGTTGTTTGGTTTGAACTTCTGACAATCGACACAACTCCTAACGTGATGATTAACATCTCGCCTAAGTGTTGGCCAGTAGTAACGGGTGATTATCCGTTGGATGGTCTTTTCTACGCCATAATGGCCAGCGATAGAGGAGTCATGATATTCTTTGAGAATTGTGGGAACCCTTGAAAGTGGTACAACCAACTGGGCCTCTTCTGATTCCACATCAGGAGTAAAGCGATAAAGCACTCCTTTAGTCATGATGTATCCTCGATCAGTCCATCGGCTAAAGTCCACTTGGTTCGGTTCTGGCGATTCAAAACAATCGATTATTTTCTTGACCTCCGGATCAGAGAGTTGTTCTTCTCTGAGGGATGTATTACCTTGAGTTGGTAGGCTAATGGCGATGGTACACACCTCGCATGAACTTTGTTCTGTTATGTCACATGGCGGACGTGACAATAAATCTGCAATACTATTGGTTCTTCCGGGTATGTATTCTATTCGGAGATCGTAACTCTGTAGTTCGAGTGCCCAACGTGCTAAGCGTCCGCTGGGTGTCCGCAAGGTCATTAACCAACGCAGAGGTTGATGATCTGACTTGATCAATATGGGCGAATTTTCCAAATACCCACGAAACTTATTTACTGCATATACAATCGCTAAGGCTTCACGCTCTGTCGTATTGTAGTTACGTTCTGCCGACGTGAGTAGCCTGCTGGCATACTCGACAGGTCGCTCATCTTCTCCCTCCCCCTGGAGCAAACATGCTCCAATGGCATAGGAACTGGCATCAGTCTTGAGTGTGAATGGCAACGATGGATCTGCTTGCTTTAAAATCGGTGAAGAAGTCAACAATACTTTATGTTTGTCAAAAGCTTCTTGTTGAATGGGACCCCAAGAAAATATAGCGTTCTTCTTGGTAAGGTCGCTTAGTGGTTTAGATACTTCGGCAAACTTCGGCACAAATCGACGAAACCAACTACAAGTTTGTTAAAATGACATCACATGTCGTACCGACTGTGGGGGTTTCATATCTCGTATCGCGGTTATTTTACCGGGGTCGGGCGCTATACCCGTAGGAGTTATCAAGTGTCCTAGATATTTGACTGTCTGTCGCACGAAAAAACACTTTTCGCGATTTGCGTTCAATTTAAATTGTCTCAAACGATCGAAAACACTTTGCAAGTCCTGCAAATGTTTAACGAATGTTCCACTTAACACAATCAGGTCGTCTAAATAGGCTAAAATAGTTACGTCACTGAGACCTACTCGAAAACGATCAATGAGTCTTTGGAACGTAGCCGGTGCATTCCGGAGCCCAAAAGACATGCGCGTAAAGCGATACAAGCCGAAGGGGGTAATAAAAGTCGTTTTGTCACGATCCTCATGACGAACTGCAACTTGGTAGTATCCACTCTTGAGGTCCAAAGTTGACATGAATATAGAATGTGTCGTGGCGTGCATCAAGTCGTCCATGCGTGGTAACGGATATCTGTCAGGGATGGTTACATTATTAAGTTTTCGATAGTCAACGCACATGCGAAAACCGCCATTTTTCTTTGGGACCAAAACAACAGGTGCAGCAAAAGCTGATTCACATTCTTCGACGATCCCTTTGTTTACCAAGCTATCCAGTTCCGCCCTTAGAATTTCCGATTTCTGCGTCGTCATTCTATATGGGGGCACTGCTATTGTAGTCTCATTTGACAAATTGATTGCATGCTCTGCGTACGGAGTAGCTATCTCGTTATCTTCAAAAACATCTCTGTGGCATTCCAGCAGATTTTGCAACTGGTCACGTTCAAGGTCACTGATTTGCGTGGCCTCGTCGTCACGAAGGGAAATGTCCAAGAAATGCAAAGTTGTATCTTTAACTTGAGGAGTTTCTGACAGGAAATCATATTGAATATGAGGGGAATCCGTAAAGTGATACTTCATTTTTAGTATATCCATAACAATATTAGCATTAGTTATGAAATCAACTCCTAATAGAGTTTTGGCAGATACATGATCTGGAATGGCTATGAATAGAGTAGGGATGACTCTATCGAACAAAATAACGTTGCATTGAAATATGCGAGTTGAAACTTGGCGGGATTTACCATCGGCTAGAATCACAGTCCTAGTTTCGGAAGAGAAGGGGATATTATTTTCCATGAAATGTTTATAAAGACGAGACCCGGCGAGAGAACATTTTGCGCCAGTATCCGCGTAAGCACCTCCGGAAAGACCTTCAACTGTAATTCTAAATAGGGGCCTTCTAACATCATCATTGGTATCAACTAAGAGAACATCTACAGATGATACATTTTGAGAAGAGGGAGCCTCTGCGTGAGACGAGGCACGGCAGTTGGGACAGTTCGACCTCACATAACCGGGTGTATTGCAACCATAGCAGCTGATATTGTTATGCGTGGGCATGCGCACATCATTCGTGCGAGTTGGCAAACCTGTATTTGATCTACTCATACTTTGAGTATTAATAGGCTGTTTAGAATGCGCAAATTTTCTACATTCTGCTTGAAGATGGCCAAAGTTCTTACAAAATGTGCACTTCGGTCGGAATTTATTGTTATCTAGTGATGACTTGACAATATTGCTTATTTGTCTAGTTTCAGCGAAAGAGTCTTCAACAGCTCTGCTCATTGCAATGAGTTCTTCGAAAGAAGTAATCAGTGCGAGAAATACGTTCTCGGATTTTCGAGTTCAATAAACCGTAAATCATATCAAGTTTATGAGTATCATGCAATTCAGGAGTAGCAGGGAGCTGTGATAACAATGCTCTACATTTATTTACAAAAATATCGGTTGGTTCCCTGTCCCCTTGTTCTCTAGAAAACAGTTCTCTGAAAATTTTTGGTGGAGATTTATTCCTACCAAAAGCATGGCGAAGGGCTGTTATAGCTTCGTCCCACGTGGTAATCGAGGCTTTTGCACCTTGCCACCATGTAGCTGCATGCGAATCTAGTAACATAGGGATACCTTTTATAGCATTGGCATCAGTAATACTAACACATTCTTTATAAATGCTGATGGCATCGATAAATGCTTCGACGTCATCGTCTTTTTTGCCAGTGAATCTACTATAACATTTTGAAAAGTTACCTGTTTGTGGTGCGGGTGTAGGCTGTTGATTACCTGTTACCATTTGTTTCATACCCTCCAATAGTGCTTGAAGCTGCTCAGCAGACATGGCAACCATATTCTCCATTTTTGCTTGATTCGACACACTATAACTGCGAAGTTTACTGTTATAGTTCATATGCACGAATATATCATGAGCACGCACGAGATGCAAAAAACAAGACGGCGGAATAGTTCAAATTATTTGATTCACACGAATGCAACTTTCAAGAATGTAATATTCGAAAAAAATGTTGAAACCGTCTCTGGAAAACACGATGTGAAAAAATTGCGAAGTAGATCGATTTGTTCGAAATATTCAACGAAATTGTTCAAAATTTCGTTCGCACACACGAGATGTGAAAAAAACTGCAAGGTAGTTCGAATTGTTTGAAATATTTAACGAAAATGTTAAAAATTTCGTTCGCACACACGAGATGTGAAAAAAAACTGCGAGGTAGGTAGGTAGTTCGAATTGATTGCGGAAATTCCGATAAAAGTCAATTCGAGTATGTACTTACTCGTTAACAGAAAGTTAATCCTTTTTCTATATGCACCAAAACCGGCGAAAAATGTCCAAGCACAATTTGATCCGCTACGAGAAACGTTATTTCGAAACCCTAACCTTTCAACGGCCGCTAAGTTGGGCGCCAGTTGTAATGGGGGTGTTGTGGTTCTCCGTTTAGAAAAAGGTTAGATACGAAAATACGGTGTTGCTTTATTCAACTGCACTTGAACACAGCAAGATGAACACTTTTCATTAACTATTTTTAGAAAAGGTGAAATAATAAATGTCAACTTGAAGGAAAACTCGAACTCGGACCCTACGATATCTGTTGTCATAACTGCCACTGTCAACTGGGAAGAAGTTTGCGGACAGGTGATGTTGCATCACAGGGTCACCATAATTCATGTTACAACATGTATTCCTGGGGCTCGACAGATTTTTTTTATTTTTGGATATTTTTGGTCAAATTAAACAACTTTCTTCATTAGACTTTTTTCTGGCCCTACAGGGTGAGCCAAAAAATTGGGTTGAATGTCTAATGTAAATTGTGGAAAATATTGTCTGTAAGTTGTTTTTTCTTCATTTTTGGGTATAAAATGCTGTAAAAAATATCAATTGACTTTTAATGATGTGCATATTTACAGGATGAGGCATCAGAATAGGCGATTTTTCTAAAAACTGTTTATTACCTTCTCGTCCAAGTGTGGACTTTTCATTGAATTTCTCGAAGCAAAAAATTGTCCCAAAGTTGCTCGTGTTAGCATTTTTGTTTTTAACTTGTTTACACCCATATACAGTGTATTTCACCTGTCATGGAGACACCCTCGTATCTTCCGTAATTTTTGATGTAGAACCATAAAATTTTCAGAATCGATAGATGCACTAGGAATGAACTCACTGCACAAAAAGGGTCATCCAACATGATATACACTGCACGCCAGCAGCGATGGAAAAATGGGCAGTTCCATCGCTGCTGACGTGCAGTGTACAACACGTAGGATCTCCGCTTCTGTGAAGTGAGTTAATTTCTAGTGTATCTATCGATCCCGGTAATTTCATGGTTCTACTTTGAAAATTACGGAAGATAGGGGGGCGTTTCCATGAGAAGTGAAACAAATTAGAATTTTTGAAGATTGAAAATTTTTCAGTAGATAGGTGTAATAGTAGTGATTTGGGGATCCTGAACACGAATCCAAAAGAATTTTGGGTCAATTTTGTCCCCTAATATAACTTTCCGGTAAAATGGGTGGTTCCATCGCTGATGGCGTGCAGTATATATCACATAGAATGTCCCCTTGTTTGCAGTGAGTTCATTTTCAGTGTATCTATCGGTTCTGAATTTCATGGTTCTACGTCAAAAATTACGGAAGATACGAGGATGTTTCCTTAAGAAGTGAAACATACCGTATATGGGTACAAACATGTGAAAAACAAAAATGCTAACACGAGCAACCTCAGGAGAACTTTTGGCGTAGAGAAATTAAATAAAAAGTTCACTCGTGGGCGAGAAGTTAATAAACAGGTTTTGGAAAAATCGCGTATTCTGCCTCATCCTGTATGTATGAACACCATTCAAAGTCAATTAATATTTTTCACATCATATTTCACCCAAAAATCAAGATAAATCAACTTACAGACAGTATTTTCCACAATTGACATTAGATATTTAACCCAATTTTTTAGCTCACCCTGTAGGGCCAGAAAAAAAGTCTAATGAAGAAAGTTGCTTTTTTTGACCACTATAATGATGATGATGATATCCAAAAATAATACAAATCTGTCGAGCCCCAGGAATACATGTATCCAGTGCCATGTCCTTTAAAGCAACTCCTTTGGTATATCATTAATTGTCCTCACTGTTAGAATTTTAACAATGTCAATATTATTGGAAAATAAATTCAATTTTCCTTTCATAAGCCTCAATGTTTTTCCCCCTGCTCACAGATATTTATAACAAACATTGAGGAATTCACCACTTTGCTTTTCACTTTTTTGCTTTTCACTTTTTTGCTTTTCGTATCTGTAATTTTGAATGAGTTTCTTTGTCCTCCAATATTATATTTGACGAATACGTTTGATTGCATGATTTGCATCGTGCATTCGACGCCACTGGAACCTCACCTGTGGAATGTTTGTTTACTATCATTTGTTTTGCAAACAAAGCAGTATTTCGACATTGTGACTCAATAAACCACTGCACTATTTTGAAAAATAGTCCAAATGTAACTTTAAGTTGTTTAAGCAGGACAAAAACCACGAAAACACACAGGAAAATTTCTAACAACACTTCATCAACACAAACGACAAAGTACAATGTCCGCCACGGCCGGTGTCACAAGCGGTGTTGCCAAGAGTAAAATAATTCTAGTAACCGCTCGAAGTGCCTAAAATTTCATCAGTTCAAAACGACATATATCTTCCTTTTTGGTAATTTTTTCACACCTTTCTGGACATAAACATTTCTCTAGAAATTTTAGAATAATACATCTGAACATAAAATATGATTGATTATGCATTTATTGGTAGGTTCCTACCAAAATCATATTTTTTTACCAATTTGACAACAGGGCGTCAATGTTTGAAAACATTAGGGATGAGAGGTGTACGTAAATAAACAAAGTTGTCTTCGGTTCAGTGAATATGATGTTTACGTAGCATCGGGCCGATCTATGTTTACTTATTGATCTGAGGGTAGTATCGATTACACTGTTCGAGAGCTATCGAAACCAGTTACTGGGAATGAGGAACACAATTTCGAAGTTTTACAACATGTGATTGAAGATCCCAATACCAGTACCAGAGCCATTGCAAATGCCACAGGTATAAGTCAATCGAGCGTTAGCAGAATTATTAGAAAACACAAATATCATCCATACCATATTCAGCTGCATCAACATTTGTATGGAAGGGACTTTGAACGCAGGATAGATTTCTGTTTATGGTATCTTGAACGAGTTGGCGAAGATATGAACTTTTTTGAGAATAATATAATCAACATTCCATAACAATGGTCTGGTGAATCGATATAATTTTCATTATTATGACACCGAAAACAGACATTTATTTCGAACCGTCGATCGCCAGAACCGGTGGAGTGTTAACTCATTCGGTGGAATCATAGGAGTCACCATAATTGGTTCTTATTTCTTTGACGGGCATCTGGATGGAAGGAAATCTTTGAGATTAATGAAAAGAGATTTTTGGAATCTTCTGGAAAATATTCCTTTGAATTTGAGAGAGAAGATGTGGCTACAATTAGATGGTGCTCCGGCACATTTCAAACGTGTTGTCAGGAACTATCTGGAAAGAAAATTTCTAGATCAATGGATAGGGAGAGGTGGTCCTTATAACTGGCCAGCAAGATCCCCTGATCTTACACCTTTGGACTTTTTTTATGGGGAAATATCAAGAATATTGTTTATAGTACACCACCCACTACTCCTGATGATATGAAAGTGAAGATTAGAAATGCCTTCCAAACAGTAACTCCAAATATGTTGAACAATGTCAGAAGCTCATTCGAAAAAGAATTAGATGCTGTATTGAAGTAGATGGTGGTTACGTCGAACATTCCTTTTTTAAATTTTCACTTAAACTTTAATTGCTAAATATTGTTTTTTTTTAACCAGTAACCCCAAAATTAGTAGATACAGATGGACAGATATAACAAATGCTCCAAAGAAAATCAACTGTAAGTAGAGAGTGTTCAAATTCAATTTACTAAAGATAATGGAGAACTACTTTTTTCAGTATTTGACATCAGCCGGTTGATGGAATTTTATTATTTTGAAACTTATAATGGTTTACAAGAAGGCTTTGAAAACTCCTGAAGCACCATATGTAGGTATAGGGACATATTACATGGTTCGAAAGAAAATGAAATGGTGAATCTTTTCACGTGGAAAAATACAGGGTGTTCCATTTGAAATAACAAAGTTATTGGAGTTCAAATATGCGGTACGTGTTCCTGAAAATATAAAACACACTGTATAATATTGATCGTCGTCTGAAGTTGCAGTAACTAGCTGAAAGGGATAAGAGTGACCGGTAAAAATTTCGTACACATGCAGTGGATAATTGCAATGATATTGAATTTTTTTGACGTTACATTTTGAGAAAAAGTTGAATATCTCATAAATGGAGTGAGTTAGGTATAGGGAAACTTTAACAAAGTCAGCTTATTTTTTCTCAAAGAATTAAAAAATTTAAGAAAATACAGGGTGTTCCATTAAAAAAAAACATAACTTTGATATGTCACGCTTATTTTAAACACCTTGTATAAAAATCATTATTTTTAAAATGTGCTTCAGATCGACATACATGTACTCCCACAGGCCGATTATTGAAAAAAAATACCATATGGCCACGAGAGCCCGAGGCGTTCAGCCTGACTCATCCTGTATAAATGTTACACGTTCCCTATTCAGTACTGAATTTTTTCTAGCCACAATGCACCGGTACCAAGTTATTAATTTTTTCGACAAAATGGGGAGTGATGCAGGCTCTGAATGAAATATCTGTAATTAAGCTGTTTCTCCAAAGATCTGAATTTTGTGTGTTGAGGTGACGTAGAAAATACCAAAGTAGCCGGTATTGTTCTGATCATCATGTATGTTCATACATGATGCCTCAAATGTTTCGTTCATTTTCGTCCACTTCGATTTAAGTTTATGCGAATTTTTGAAATGGAACACCCCGTATATTAGTTCGTCTTTGCATTCATTCTACATGAAATTACCTATCTAAGGATACCAACATGTTACATGTTATTCCTAACAGTTTTTTTTATTATTTGTGTTTTTACATTCTGAATAAATATCTGTTTGATTTTTCAAATGTAAAACTAGGAATGGCAATATTTACACTTGTAATACAATCTCAAAATGTCTTCCACCCTGTTCAATACATTTACTGATCGGGACTATAAAGCCGGGAACAGACATGCGGTATTCGACAATTCCCGCTTTTCGGCAAGTAGCGAATATTCGCACGAGCAACCCATACACATTAGTCGCTAGCGATTAATTGGTATTCGGGAATTGCCGAATACCGCATGTCTGTTCCCGGCTTTAGATATATTCAATTATACGCGTTTTTCTGTAATGTTTTACCAAAACTAATAGTGGAAAGTTTTGTAATATTAAAGGAACGATATGAGATTACAGGCCACATCGACTACGAAAAAAATAATCGTGCTAAAACAATATTGACCAATGAAAACCAATTAGCTATTAGTCTTGCAGTGGTAAAAAATCCTGAGTTGAGTGTTAGAGAAATAAGCGGAGATTTAGAGATATCGAAATCTCCAGTTGTCCGGAGTTTGAAATCTAACAAATTTCACCCTTACCACGTGCAACTGCACCAGGAGTTGCATAATCTTAAATTCTTTGACCCCATAAACCTAGATTTTTCACTCTACTTATACCCTCTCAGTCAAAAATGAACTCCCAACTCTGAAGTATTAATCAATGAAATAACTCTAATAAAATGTTTTTTCCAGGCAATGGTAGATTAGTGGAATTGAGTCCTAGGGCACTACGACATAAATTCATATGCAGCAAACATTTCACTGCTGTACAAATAATATCGAAAAAATTACCATTAGATACTATCTTAAAAAACTACTGCTGCAGTATGATTAATATTGTATAGTATTATTTTATTATGTATTTTATTGTGTATTTATCTATTTTTAGTTTTAAGATGTTATACATTTATTTTTATTGTAACAAATTGTAATTGGGATTACCCGTTGAATAAATATATGAAATACTTGTATTATCGATTTTATTAAAATGGTCACTGTGAAATTATAGTTTCTTTATCATTTGTAGAGCTAGAGAAATTTTATGGCTGTATTAAGGCAAGGGAAACTCGTCCGCTATTTTGATGTTATGAATGTACATTTTCACCAGAAATATGAACACCTGCCAAATTTTGAGTTACTTCGAAAACTGCTAGTAGGTCAAAATCCACTTCCAAGATTTGACGCAGACAGACATACAGTCTGATTTGAATAAAAGCGTGTAAAATATAATGCATATATTCACATCATCTACCATTTCGATTTTGGAACCACGATCCCTAATTTTATCAAAAAACACATTTCCGACTCCAAAATCCCCCACATACCAATTTCGAATTGATCGCCCGCCATCTATTTTTTCTTATAAAAATGTCATAAAGCATATTCACCTGAATGACGATTAACTGACATTTCAAGTCCACTGAAAGATTGGATTCTGTCAGACAGGTACTTAAAGAAACCTGACTTACAACTTCCAATCAGTTAAATTTTTTTGCTTGAATAAAATTCCTGAATGATGACAAGGGTAATACTCTCAATTGAAAATAGAAAAACAACTCCTAACCGAGTCAACACACGGACATTCGATGGATATCCACTGGATATTCATTTTGGACATTTGGGATATCCAGAGGACATCCAGTTGATATCCGGTGGATATTTTATGGACGTCCGGTGGATGTTCCGAGTGAAACAATCTGGACTTCCATAAAATATCCTTCTGGGATATCCATGAAATATTTTTCACGGATATTCTTAATATGTTGTTCAAGGACATCTACAAGATATCCACAAGGATATCCATAGGATATTGTTCACAGATGTCCAAAACATATCTTTTAGGGATTTTTTAAATAAATAAAAGTTACAATTATGACAAAACATTAATAATTTCAATTAAATAAAAACGAGAGGATAAAAAAATGTATTTATACTCTTATTGATGAAATAACAAATTGTGAAATAAAAAAATAAAAATTGTGAATATATTATATAGTAATAATAAAATATTCTCTTTGAAACCAAGAATAAATTGAAAACAGACCACTCAGAGAATGACAATCTCGGTTTCTTCTTGGGGTTTTGGCCATTCGTTGCCAACTTTTTATTGCCTCTTCTGACATTTTCCTATATTTGCTGCCAGACCATTGGAATTAGCTGCATCTGAAATTAATTGAGTAAACACTAATCCTATAACCACATAAGTGAAGAAAATTCAAGCCGGAATAAGGAATAAATTTTCTAAAGATTGGGAATAAAATCAAATTCTATTGAAGAATTTACTATGTGTATTCTTCATTATAGGCAGAACTTTATATGAAATATATTCTCATTACCTAGTAAAAGTTCAGCCAATTTGACTTCAACAAAAACTCTTTTTTTTGCCCCATACCAGCTATATTCTGATGCAAAATCATGTGTTATATTGGATGAAAGACAACGTTTTATAAAATCATATAATGATGAACCTCCAATTTTTTAAACTTCATCTACCTGAAAAATACATTTTTGATAAAAAGATAGGGAAAACATTATTCACTCACAACAGCTCTGGATTTCTCTCTGTTGTCCAAATACTCCACTAATTGTTTGATTTTCTCAAGGTGCAGTTATATTATTCATCTTATCTGTTCACATGTTTTATATCTGTTAGTTTCATGAAAAGTATTTTCTGTAACTGAATTGAATACGAATCCATTATCCAAAGAGGAAACCTCGTCTGCAGAACTATCAAAGGTAAAGGTAAGCTTATCGGGCTCATTCTCGAAACAAAAAGAAAAGTGGTGTTACTTACGTAGTTTTATCTCCTGAACACGAATCCGAAAGAATTTTGTGGGGGTCTCTTATACTTTTCGATTTATGACCATTTGAATCTTGAAAATCGACCATATTCAAACACGATTTTTTCGTTCAAAAATCGAAGAAAATGCCTCCTTCTTTTTGTTGGCACTTTTTTGAGACCGTAATCAACTCATATTTCACAATTACCAGCACTAAAACCAAACGTTTTATACAAAAAATCATCCTTCTTATAAAGTATACATAACCCTTTCCACATCTCTAGAACGGACGCCAATGAACCCAAATAACACAAAATATCCAATGGATATCCATTTTATGTCCAATTCTGGTCGGGATATCCTTGGATCTGGAATGAATATTCATGGGATATCCATCGTGGGATTTGGAATGAATATCCTTCAGCAGATATCCTATGGATATCCATGAGATATCTACAGTGATTATGGATGTGATTAAATTGCGAGACAAATTTTGATATTATCAATTTCTGAGTTTCTTTCATGCTCGTACACGAATTGAAGCATTCGAAAAATACTCTCATCTTTCGTTTTCCGACTGGATTTAAAATGGATATCCATAAGATATCGGTGGATGGGTTTGGGATGAATATCCTTCAGAAGATGTACTATGGATATCCATGAGATATACATAGTAATTGTGGATGTGATAAAATTGCAAGACAGATTTCGATATTATCAATTTCTGAGTTTCTTCCAAACTCGTACACAAATTGAAGCATTTGAAGAATACTCTTATCTTCCGTTTTCCGACTGGATTTGAAATGGAAATCCATAAGATATCCGTGGATAGATCTGAAATGGATATCCTCCAGAACATGTCCTATGGATATCCATAAGATATCCACAGTAATTATGGATGTGAATAAATTGCTAGACAGACTTTGATATTATCAATTTCTGAGTTTCTTCCATGCTCGTATACGAATTGAAGCATTTGAAGAATACTCTTATCTTGCGTTTTCCGACTGGATTTGAAATGTATATCCATAAGATATCCGTCGACGGTTTTGAAATGGATATCCTTCTGAAGATGTTCTATGGATAGCCATAAGATTTCCACAGTAATTATGGATGTTATTGAATTGCAAGAGTTTCTTTCATACTCGTACACGAATTGAAGCATTTGGAAAATTCTCTTATCTTTCGTTTACCAACTGGATTTGAAATGGATATATCCATGAGATATCAACAATAATTGTGGATGTGATTGAATTGCAAGACAGATTTTGATATTATCAATTTCTGAGTTTCTTCCAAACTCGTACACGAATTGAAGCATTTGAAGAACACTCTTATTTTTCGTTTTCCTACTAGATTTGAAAAGGAAATCCATAAGATATCCGTCGACGGATTTGGAATGGATATCCTTCATAATATGTCATATTGATGGCCATAAGATATCCAAAGCAAATATCGATAAGTTTGAATTGCATAATTAATTCACATATGAACTGAATAATTATTTGTAAACATCTTACTTTTCGTTTTTCTACCGGATTTGGAATATATATCTATAAGATATCCGTCGATGGCTTTGAAATGGATTGCCATAAGGTACCCAAAGCATATACACTAAGGTTTGAATTGGAAGATTTACTTTTATGCTATCAATTCCTGAATTTTTTCTGAGCTTGTATATTCAGATTGCGTTTTTTGAAACAATTCGATTTGAATTCCTACTGGATTTGAATTGGATATCTATAAGATATCCGTCAATGGATTTGAAATGGATATCCTTCGGAAAATATCCTATGGATGGCCATAAGATATCCAAAGCGATCACAAGTGTCATCATAAGTGATCATGCTTTCTATTATTTGTTGCATACGAATCAACACACATATTAGGGACCTGCTCATTCATTATAATACTAATCCACTTTGTTATCGAAAAAACTCCAGTTTGTCGAAATCTAAATTTGTCTCACTTCTCATGAAAACTCATCCATATATTTCCCTAATTTCTCACACAGAACTGTCGATTCTTAGAAGTCCTAGTGATTATGCGCATTCTCCTATTCCATTCAAAAATTAACGATGGTACGGGGTGTTTTCATGTGAAACAAATTCAAATATTTGAAAAATTTAAGTTTCTCAGGAATGAAGGTGTTGCTATGATTACTAATCCGAAGACATTTTTGACCTATTTTGCATTCACTCACTTGATAACGACAGTAGATGTTAACTGTTGAAAAGTCGTGACTCAAACGCATGCTAAGAATTTTATTTATTTGTTTCTAGACAATGGAAGTCCAGAAGAATTGTACTAATAGTATTGCGATTGATACCAGACACCCTATGTATCAAAATAGCGAATGTCATCGTGAAAAACTCTCTTGTCAGATTTCATAAGACTTTGTCAAAGAGATCTTATCATTTTCAAACCAAATTAAAATCTTAATGCAAGTTTTGATAACGAATACCATGTAATATAGTCGCATAAACGTCAACTTTTTTTTAAAAAGGAACTGGAAACCAGGTGTGTTGTTGAGCTGATGCTATTGTGTTATGCATTTTTATTACTCAATTGTGTGTCAAATTCATCAACATTTCACCATTTGTAAAGGTACACCTTGAAGAAATAGGTAAGTGATTGTGTATTTCAATCATATGCATTCAAAACAATCATGCCTATGTAGAAGTAGGGATAATAATTGGATAATAATTGATCTCAAATCAAATTCACTAAAAAACCAGTATGGAATTGGAGCGTTTAGCTAAAGAGTCTCCAAGTTTTGCTAACTCAGATGACGCCTGTTCCATCTTACTTTCAACGTCATAGTAACTTAGCAGATGATAGAAAAACTACCGAAGAAGCTATAATAACTTGGATGAGAAGAGCCAAAGAAAGGAATTTGTCAACCTTGAAGAAAAAGGAAATGCTGCAGGATGAGGATGAAATCCAAGACATTAATGGTGTTCTACTCTTTCCATGACTTTATTTTTGAAGTTTTTTTCATAAGAGTTCCTTTTTTTCCAAACGATTTTTTTTGTATTTTCTTATCTGTTCACTTTATAATTTCTTTTCATTGAATACTATATTTTGTCAATTCTTTTCTTTACTTATTCCAAATATATTTTTGTTTATTCTTTTATCTACTTTTTTTTTCAATTCGATGGAGACATTGTTTGTGTTATTTCATTATAAATTTCATAAAAAGCACATTTTCATTTCAGTGAACTTATGAGGAAAAATAATAATTATCCGATGGACATCTTGGATATATCATGGATATACTTCAGGAATATCTTAAGGATGTACAATAAAAATATCTTGGATATCGTCGGTTATCTAATGGATGTACAGGTTGGTACCTCTCGAACACCCAGTGTACGTCCAGGGTATATCTTTTGGATATAAACTGAATGTCCCTAGTATATCTTGCATATCCATAATTGATGTCCAGTGGATATCCACTGGAAATCTGTTATGGATTTGCAGGATGTACTACGGACGTCCAAGAAATATCCAAAGGATATACTATGGACGTCCAATGGATGTTCGGAGGGTACCAACCTGTACATCCATAAGATATCCTTCAAAGATATCCATCAGATATCCCTAAACTTTATCCATGTGATATCCTTTCACGATGTCCATGAGATATTCTTCATGTATGTCCATATGATATCCTTCATGGATATCCATAATGTATCCGTAGAGATTATCCATAAGATATATTTTATGGATATTCTATGGATATAGTTCAGGGATATCTTATGGATATCCTTGAAGGATATTTTATGGATGTACAGGTTGGTACTCTCCAAACGTCCATTAGACGTCCATAGTATATCTTTTGGATATTTTCTGGACGTCCATAGTACATCCAGCATATCCATAATGAATGTCCAGTGGATATCCATTGGATGTTCTTGTGTTATCTGGGAAGAGTGAGGTTGAGAATAGTGAAAAATGAGAAGGTTAATTTTTTCCGTAAAACGTTTGGTTTTGGTGCTTGTAATTGTGCAATAAGAGTTGATTAGGGAAAGAAAAAAGTGTCGACAAAAAAAGGAGGTATTTTTTGCGATTTTTACTGAAAAAATGATGTTTGAAAATGTTCGATTTTCAAGATTCAAAAGGTCGTAACTCGAAAAGTATAAGAGACCCCACGAAATTCGTTCGGATTCGTGTTCAGGAGATAAAACTACGTAAGTGACACCACTTTTCTTTCTGTTTCGAGAATGAGCCCGATAAGCTTACCTTCACCCTATCAAATTCTGTAACAAGAGTTGATGAATAATCAGAATTATTATTTTCAATAGACATTATTTCATTATCAGGAATGCATGATGTTGAAGTCGACCATTGACGAAATGGAACAGGCGTCATTAGTGAAGTTTGTAGACTCTTCAATTAATACTCGTTCGGATTCCAATTTTCATTTTTTATAAGTACATCAGCCTTTTTGTTTGATATTTCTTGATGTTATCCATTTTCTCTCACCTAATTGGCACAAATGCATTGATTGAAAATAGTTTACATATTATAGTTCTACCACTTACCATCAAAATGTATTTGAAGGAATGAAAAAAACCAATTGCCCAAAACGAAAATCTTCAAAATCCACGTGAATTAAACCGGGAATCAGAGACATAACTTAACAGTCATGGAAAACCAGTAAAACCACAAAAGTAAGCAAGTAAGGTTAAGTTTCTCTTTCGCACAAATCGCATAGCCAGCAATTACAGAACTGACGACAAATAAACTGCACGACACACGCGCTCTGTGATTGGTCACTGTCATGGCGGTAAGTTTAAATGACAAGACAAGAAGAAGGCAAACTGAGTTAAAAATGAGTGAATCACCAGTCAACCTAACTAACCTGACTAATCTTACGTACATATAATGTTAGTGATTTATCGAATATTCTTCAAAAATTGTTAAACTCTTGTCTATGTAATAAAAGCAGCGTTGGTCGGAGCTCTCAAATAGTGCATTTTAGTACAGAACTTAAGAATGCAAAACATTCATTATTTTAGATTTGCTTCGGATATTTTATGGCCAAAGAAAAAGATTATTTTCATAAAGATACAATTTTTGTACGTTGAAGAGAGAAAAAAACATCGATATCCAAAATTCAGCTCGACATTTCCCAGATAAGACATGGACATCCATTGGATATCCACTGGACATCTGTTATGGATATGCTGGATGTACTATGGACGTCAGAAAATATCTAAAAGATATACTATGGACGTCCAATGGATGTTCGGGGAGTACCAACCTGTACATCCATAAGATATCTTTCAAGGATATCCATAAGATATTCCTGAACTATATCCATAGGATATTCATATAATATATCTTATGGATAATCTCTACGGATATCTTATGGATATCCATTTCAGATCCAGTCGGAAAACGAAATATAAGAGTATTCTTGAAGTACTTCTATTCGTGTACGAGCATGGAAGAAACTCAGAAATTGATAATATCAAAATCAGTCTTGCAATTCAATCACATCCATAATAACTGTGGATATTTTATGGATATCCATAGGATATTTGCTGAAGGATGTCCATTTCAAATCCTTCGATGGATATCCCATGAATATCCATTTCAGATCCAAGGATATCCCGACCAGAATTGGACATAAAATGGATATCCATAGGGATATCGTGTGTTATCTGGGAAGCAAATGGAAACAAACCTGCACAGAAAATTAATGAATGCATTAGCCGGGGAAGTGGTTGTTTCCTGTTGGATATTACAAAAAATAGCTTCATTTTTATCGTAGGTTTGTTTCCATTTCCAGGGGAGTCATGTTTTTCAATTGAGAATGTACGTTTCAACATAGGACAGCAGCGATAATTTTGTAAATTGGACAACTCAGGGAGTTTCCAATCATGTACAATATCAAAATATTATCACCTGATGCGATTTATCGAAATTTGGAACCCAAGTATCTGAATATGAAATTCTTTTATCTATCACATACGTCTGAACGTGAATAATGTTGAACCCCTCAATCTGTTCCTGTGTATATTATTACGTTCCGTCAAGTTGGAATTACGATCGCATAGCACGGATTGAAAAATTTGAAGTTTCCTCATGTTCCTGGCAGATGGCGCTAAAAATCGACTTCAAAAGATGATACACAGGCCTTATTCTACTAGCGTTGCTACTAGCATTGTTTAAATAGAAGATAGTTAATCAATGCCTGTGGAAAAGGTATTAGACACAAACGAGAGTGTCATCTAGCGTGATTAGTTGAAAACATGAATATTTGACGACATTTTAATGCAGATTTCTTCAAAAAACCCTGATTTTAATGCTGTCACATTGTTTCAATCAAGTTACGACATGACTTGGACATTGCCTAAGGAAGAATTAGACAATGACTTGGAGGCCAAAACACTGAAGTTACGACATTACTTGGATGCGAGATCACTGTCGCCATCTACATGTCGCATCTAGACAATGCTTCTATATAAACAATGCTACTAGCATTGTTTAAATAAAAGATAGACAACGCTTCTATATAAACAATGCTACTAGCATTGTTTAAATAGAAGATAGTTAGTCAATGCCTGTGGAAAAGGTATTGGATCTAGGGTCACTGAATCCTAGAAGGCTTTGGCCTTCTTACGGTTAGATACGGCCAATGGGTGGAGTCTAATAGTTGAAATCTCTTTAAATAGTTCTAATGTTACAAATAACCCACAAAAGCGCCAATCAGGAAGTAAGGGTCATAAGTGAGAGAGAACAGATAATTTTGGAAGAAAAAGTTGGGTTATGTTTCTTTTGAAAGTCAGAAATGTCAGAATGTCAAATAAAGTAAATTGTTATTATGGCTGTGTCAAGTCACCGGTCGGACAAGGCACGCGCGTTCAGTATGAAGTATGACGATGAGTCGGACCGATCAGATGATTGAAAATATTGGTCACATACAAACAGTTCTAATGAGGTCGTCAAGTCAACCAAATGACCGCGCTGGTCTAATCATATTGGTCAGACCGGAGACTTGACTCAGCCTATATTTATGTATATCATGTTCAATTTCAATGGATAGATATCAATTCTAATTTTTTTATGGAATGAAATTGGCAGGTGTACAATTGACTCGAATTACAAAAAAGCGTCGACTTCCGTGTACGGCCCCGATGTTATGTGGCCCGGCCACCAGCCATTATGGAACATGGAGACAGCCGTGGACCATCTCTGCTGCAGACACAAAAGTTTCTTTTAGGAGGGCAGAACCTAGTGTTGTTTTCAGAATGATATGTAAAAGTTGCCAATGCTGATGGTTGATTAAAGATATCCACAGAGTTTAACAAACCCTTTATAAAAACACTGAAACTTCTCCATTAATTGGGTTCATTATTTAAAATTAGAGAGTATTGTCCCAAATACTTCTTAGTTAATATAGGTATAACATTGTTTGATCAACACAAATTTTCAAAATTGCGTATTCTTTTGAGGTTCTGCTAATAACTCAAAAACCAAATAATATCGATTATCGATTTTGAATCTTACCAAGTGCCTAAAATTCGCGAACATAACACATGTCAAATATATATTTGCTGAAAGCCTCTCAGATGAAATCAAGCTTTGGCAAAGATTAATATTCGACATACATTACAATACATCCAAAACATATTAACATGATTGAAATACTACATTTCTGACTCGCCCATTTATACAATCTTTCATTTTTGTACATTCTTATTTGTATGAGTACGAAAGTTCCTTTATATACCTAATGAATTCGATTTTTTTGTATTCCTACCATAAATTACGAAGTTTCTTGAGAAACTGTATAAATAACCAAAAAACATCCAGCAAAGACAATTCTACTTTTCACAAATATCTCCGAAATCTAAATATGAATTATGACCTCCACATGGCATGGTTGAAACAAGAAAATATAGCATTCACTTTAATGAAATAGCTGTTCTAAAGAGATTACCAATATTCTAACACTATCTTCTATATTATATGGTGTAACCAATTTTCTCAAGATAAAAGTCCATATAGAATTTTTAATCTTGTTCGAAAGAAAAGGTTCCATTTTTGCAATTTACAACTTTTCTTTTCTAGGTGCTTTTTTTTTCAAAGACCATTTTCCAAGGTTCTCAATATGCTAGCTGAAGGAAATCATTTATGCTATTTAGAAATTCTACTATGATATTTCATGATAGTGTTTCACACTGTTATGTAATACACATATATGTTATATATTCTGTAAATTGTACATTTTAATTTCGGAGTCTGAGATTTTTATTTAGTTTTAATAAATTCTTATAATTTGACTAACAATATTTTATTTTTGTACATACGTTGCAAATTATTCTTATTATATATAAAGGATATTCATTGAACAATTGTCGAGTGACGAAAACATTTTTGTCGTGAAAAGTCCTATTTTCTAAAGGTCGGAAAATTTTCGACCAGAAAAAATATACTGTATCATTATACAGTGCGTGGGAATTGCCGAGACACTGAAAATTATGGAATTTTACCAATTACAGGTAGTTTTTCCACTTCAGAAAATGTCAACTTCCCACGACAATTTTGTTTTGGTCACTCGACAATTGTTGAGTGGATTTTCGGATGCAGAAAAAATAAATTAACCAAGTTATATGAGTGTATTACTAAAAAGGAGAATAACTCCATTATTCATCATATGAAGGTAGTTTTCCGAACTTTAGAAAATAGGACTTTTCACGACAAAAATGTTTTCGTCAATCGACAAATGTTCAATGAATTTCCGACCAGAAAAATTATAGTGTATCATCATACAGTGCGTGGGAATTGCCGAGACACTGAAAATTATGGAATTTTACTAATTACAGGTAGTTTTTCCACTTCAGAAAATGTCAACTTTCCACGACAATTTTGTTTTGGTCACTCGACAATTGTTGAGTGGATTTTCGGATGCAGAAAAAATAAATTAACCAAGTTATATGAGTGTATTACTAAAAAAGGAGAATAACTCCATCATTCATCATTTGAAGGTAGTTTTCTGACCTTTAGAAAATAGGAGTTTTCACGACAAAAATATTTTCGTCACTCGACAATTGTTTAATGAATTTCCGACCAGAAAAATTATAGTGTATCATCATACAGTGCGTAGGAACTGCCGAGACACTGAAATTTATGGAATTTTACCAATTACAGGTAGTTTTTCCACTTCAGAAAATTTCAACTTACCACGACAATTTTGTTTTGGTCACTCGACAATTGTTGAGTGGATTTTCGGATGCAGAAAAAATTAATTAACCAAGTTATATGAGTGTATTACTAAAAAAGGAGAATAACTCCATTATTCATCATATGAGGGTAGTTTTCCGAACTTTAGAAAATAGGACGTTTCACGACAAAAATGTTTTCGTCACTCGACAATTGTTCAATGAATTTCCGACCAGAAAAATTATAGTGTATCATCATACAGTGCGTAGGAACTGCCGAGACACTGAAATTTATGGGATTTTACCAATTACAGGTAGTTTTTCCACTTCAGAAAATTTCAACTTACCACGACAATTTTGTTTTGGTCACTCGACAATTGTTGAGTGGATTTTCGGATGCAGAAAAAATAAATTAATCAAGTTATATGAGTGTATTACTGAAAAAGGAGAATAACTCCATTATTCATCATATGAAGGTAGTTTTCCGAACTTTAGAAAATAGGACTTTTCACGACAAAAATGTTTTCGTCACTCGACAATTGTTCAATGAATTTCCGACCAGAAAAATTATAGTGTATCATCTTACAGTGCGTAGGAACTGCCGAGACACTGAAATTTATGGAATTTTACCAATTACAGGTAGTTTTTCCACTTCAGAAAATTTCAACTTACCACGACAATTTTGTTTTGGTCACTCGACAATTGTTGAGTGGATTCTCGGATGCAGAAAAAATAAATTAATCAAGTTATATGAGTGTATTACTAAAAAAGGAGAATAACTCCATTATTCATCATATGAAGGTAGTTTTCCGAACTTTAGAAAATAGGACTTTTCACGACAAAAATGTTTTCGTCACTCGACAATTGTTCAATGAATTTCCGACCAGAAAAATTATAGTGTTTCATAAAATTTGATGTTTCCTAGACTAGGTAATATGTGTTTCAGTCATTTGCCAATTATCTAGTGAATTTTGGAGCCAACCAAAAAAAATCAACTAAGTACATGAACTTATCCGTATAGAAAACTGAGTTTCTCTATTTTTAAATTTTCCATTTGTTCAGAAAAAAAATGCATGACCAATATATATTTCACAGTAATTTAATGAATAGAGCATAATTGGTCGCATATTCATGCGGTGTTGCCAATAACGCAAAATTTCCGGGTTTAACAATAATTCCTATAAAAAATAACATCTAATTGCTACGAAGAGAAGATTTTCTGGATTTTTTTTCGTCAAATAAACTTCGACAATTACTCGACAATTGTTGGTTAGCACAGTGATGAAATGTGATGTTCATTTGTTTAGTTATATTGGTGGCAGTGCTAACTTAATATAAAGTTAGCACAGCCACCCCATATAAAAAAAACTAAGGGAGCGACAATTTTTTTTCGTTCACGACAAATTCTCGACAATTATTCGACAATTACTGGAATAGGTCTCACCGGTTTTCTGGCAAGTGGCTTTGCTAACTTTATATACATTCGTAAGATATATTATTATGAGTTCTGTGGACTCCACCCATTGGCCATACCCGTAAGAAGGCCAAAGCCTCCTAGGATTCAGTGACCCTAATTGGATCCAAATGCGGGTGACATCTAGCGTCATTAGCTACAAACACGGATATTTGATTTAATTTTAATGCAGGTTCCTTCAAAAAACCCCGATTTTAATGCTGTCCCCTTGTTTCAATCAAGTTACGACATGACTTGGAGGCCAGATCACTGAAGTTACGACATGACTTGTATGCGAGCTCACTATCGCCATCTACATGTCGCATCCATTTTGATCCAATTATAATCCCATAAGGTTGAGTATGTTCTATATAAACAATGTTACTAGGTAATCCTCATACAACGGTACAGTCATTGCCACTGTTTCTCTTTAAACAATGCCATTGCCTATATTAGACAATGGTACAAATCCTCATACAACGGTACAGCATTAAGATCATGGAAGAACCCTGCATTAAAATGACGTCAAATATTCATGTTTGTAGCTAATCACGCTAGATGACACTCGCGTTTGGGTCCAATACCGATTCCACAGGCATTCTTACTTCTATTTAAACAATGATATTGCCAATGTTTGGACATTGTTTAAACAATTAGGCAATGGTTTGGAGACAAAAACATTGATTAACATTTAATGAACTAGGAAACGGTCACCATGTCGGTCAATAACAGATTTCTGTTTTTCGGTTACTCGGGAATTCGCCTGTAGATGTCCATAGCTGCATACGTCTTCAATTTGAATAAAGATCCACTAATTAGTGGATCTATAACGAATGATGTGGTAAGCGTATGCAGTTGAAGCTGTTCAAGTGAACTTGAAACTATTACTATTGAGGGGCAGAATGTGGAAAACACCGTAGCATATCAATACAGGGTACAGTCCAATAAAAGAAATCGCTGCAATACTCATTTGAAAAATTACCAGTTTTTTTTACTCTTCTTCATTCAAAAGCCCTTAACCCAGTAACGATGGATGGGTTATAGGACCAACAATAATATAAGAATTGTGCTGTTTTGACTTCTTCTGTCATTCTGTCAGAAATCGATCCTAAAGGACTCGTGGTGTTACCTCAAAGCAATTTGATCGAGTTTAACATTTCTGACAGAATTATCGATAGTATTTTGTGTGCACGAGCAGTATTTATTTAGAATATTTCCATCGTATGTTAAAAATCCCATATGAAGCGGGACATTTTCGATCAATTACAGCGAAAAATTCCCGGCGGGACATTTTCAGGCTGAAAATATCCCGGTGGGTATCGAAAATTACCCGCTCGGTCCGTGTATCTATAGTAACGATTGTTAAAATGTACATTTGTCATCTTGACAGGCACATACATTTTTGTTTTAATTCCGGAAATATTTTACCGAATTACACTCGTGCATCAAAATAAACCTGATAATTTTCCATTCAAGCATGTTGTCAGTAAAAAACTGCATTCGGTTATTTTCATATTTTGCTAAAAGAGCCCTCCTCCTTCGGAGTCGGGCTCTTTCGACAAAATATGAAAATAAACTCATGCAGTTTTTAGACAACATGCTTTCATGGAAAATTATCGGTAATTTTGAAGCACTTGTGTAATTATACTTCACTATAATTTCACGAACCAACAAATTAAAAAAAGTTCCATTGTCGTGAATACTTCAATACTTATAGATAATGCCTGATATGAAGTCAGGTCAACTTTCGTTTAGCTGAAATTGGTTATGGAAAAACCAATGCCATGGCAACCGTCGCTATGGTAACAAAAATACAGAAAACCGATTCCCATGGTGCGGAAATGCGTGGTTGCTAAGTTATCTCTTTAGTTTAGCTGAAATCAGTTATAGAAAAAAGGTTACCATGGTAACCATTGTTATGGTGAAGAGTAAACAAAAATCCCCTTTCCGTTTTGCGGAAATGCATGGTTGCCAAGTTGGACTATAGTTTTAGTTCAGCTGAAATTAGTTGCAATAACAACAGTTTCTTTGATCACAAATAAACAAAATTCCAATTTCCATGGTGCGGAAATGCGTGGTTGCCAAATTTTCTGCTTTATTTTAGCTCAAATCAGTTAAGAAAAAGTTGATGCCGTAGCAACCGTTGCTAGGATGAGTGAAAAGAAAAACCCGATTTCCGTTTTGGAAAAATACGTGGTTGCCAAATTATCAACTTGAAAAGGGAAACATTCTCAATAGAAAAAACTATGTCTCCACTGGAAATGGGAACAACCTACGATAAAAATTAAGCTATTTTTCGTAATATCTAACAGGAAACAATTATGTCCCCGGCTGAGGCCACGCTGGACATTGAACTACATCTGATAGATATTGTGCAAAGACCCTATAACTTCAAAACGAAATCAGAAACTGAAAATTCGCATTCTCATTCAGATAGTTCAAATGAAATGAAGCCATTTTTTCGTAATATCTGACAGAAAACAACTGCTTTCTCGGCTAAAGCCACGCTGGACATTGAACTATTTGAACTAACCAAACTGATCCTTATTGCTTCGGATGAGGCAAATTTACTGTTTACACCAATTGCGGGTCGTTGATTTAGGAAAAGATCAAGAATTCATTCATTGCAAAATAACAGAATAATTTAAAATATCGGATTCAGAACACACCAAACGCGAGCGAAGCGAGCGCGACTGGCTGACATTTCGCAAATCCGCACGCATGGATTTGCGAAATGTCGACCGGGCGCACTTGCGTTCATGTTACTACTTTGTCAATTTCCTCCAGGTAATAAAAAAGCTCTTTCCCAACCTTAACTGTCTTAACTAACTAAACTTAACCTTGATGTTGAAATTGTTTCAGAAGAGACGAGTTCACGGTGGAAAATAATATATTTATAATTCGATCATTTGTTCAATTCATTGTGAACCCATAAAGTGATTTGAGATATTATAGTCCAAGAAACGAGGAAGCGACCCAAAAAAAATATTCGCGTATAGGAAATTAACATTCAGGATGAGTTTCTATTTCATGCGACTCGATCCTGATTACCGAACGTAACCTAAAAAATTGGCAAAGTTGCGAAAAGCGACTTTTTGTTGATAATTAAAAAACTACAGCTCCAATCGAAAAAAGTTGATTTAGGAAATTATAGGTATTGAAAATATCTTTCAATTGAATAAATTATAATTTAGTGATATCATTGATACTTATCGAGTTATATCGGAAAAACCGTAAAAAATCGGGTTTTCTATAACTCGTTTATTGTAAAGTATTAAAAATTGTTACTTACAGTTTTGTGTAGCCTACGGCAAGCCAAAAGAGTATTTTTCAAAAAAATTGCCGCGCCTGCATGCCTCACTTTAATCATCAATTAATAATGCTTCAAATGAACTAGACATCCTAGTATTTTTTTATTGAAAATATAGGTATTCAACCTTAATAACCATGATGGTGATTGCTGTACGATGATTATTGCGTCTTCCAGATTCTTTTGAAATATAAAAATTATCTCGGCTGCTAGTGATCGTAGGAATTTAATTTTTTTTCTGAATGCTTGAAATCATGCTAGGAATCCATTTTCATGAAAGTCATTCATATAAGAACAAAATTGAGCAATGTATTTAAAAAAACATGTAAAAAAATTGTGCAATTTTTTTAAAGTAATTTTTTGACACTTAAAATTAAAAAAATCAATATACTTATTCGATAATATGAAAGAAAAAATAAGCCCTGAGTCGTTACTGTACCCTTATTCCTCGAGCAAGAGTAGCCATGTTGAGAGAGCATCTTTTTTGAGAAAACTTCATATATTTTGAAAAACAACCAATATTTATCAATTTTCCAAAAAAGGACTTATTTTGGCTTGTCATAGGCTATACATAACGGTAAATAACAAGTTTGAATACTTTACAGTTAACTAGTTATAGAAAACCCGATTTTTTACGGTTTTTCCGATATAACTCGAAAAGTATCAATGATATCGGAAAATTATACTCAATTCAATTGATGGATCTTTTTGATACCTACAATTTCCTGATTTGACTTTTTTCGATCGGAGCTGTAGTTTTTTAGTTATCAACAAAAAACCGCTTTTCGCAACTTTTCCAATTTTTTAGGTTATGTTCGGTAATCACGATCGAGTCGCTTGAAATAGAAACTCATGCTGAATTTCAATTTCCTATACGCTCAAATTTTTTGTTTTCGGATATTAATTTTTGCACGCACTTTTCCCTATTGCTTGGACTATTAGGACTATATCACAAGACACGCGATCGAAGCGAGCGGGTCCGGCCGACATTTCGCAAATCCGCGCGCGCGGATTTGCGAAATGTCGGCCGGACCCCCTTGTCTTCATGTTACTACTTTGTCTATTTTCTCAAATTTATGAAAAAGCTCTTGATCATTTATAGTATGTGGCCTGTGGGGCGAGCGATTGCTTTGTTTATTTGTGATCAAAGTAAGATTGACAAATGTAAATACTTATGTAAATAATCTTTTTGAACAATGCGCCTTTAGATGAATAAGTATTCATTTTGATATTATTGAACAGTAATTTCCATAAATCTTTTTCAAGCGCCCCTAACTTGGTAACAGCAATTAATTGGCAACCATGCATTTCCGCACCACGGAAATTGGGGTTTTCTCTACTCGTGATCATAGCAATGGTTGTCACACTTTTTCCATAACCAATTGATGCTAAACTATAACTTGTTCAACTTGGCAATCTCGCATTTCCGCTAAACAGGAATGGCATTTTTGTTCACTCTTCATCATAACGACTATCATGGTTCCATAACAAATTTCAGCTAAAGTAAAGCAGACAATTTGGCAATCATGCATTTCCGCACCATGGGAATCGGGTTTTTCTTTACTTGTGGTCATAGCAACGGTTTCTATGGCAACAGTTCTTCCATAACTAATTTCAGTTAAACTATAACTTGCCAAACTTAGCAACTATGCATTTCCGCAGAACAGGAATAGCATTTTTGTTTACTTTTCACCCTAACAACGGTTACCATGGCCACCTTTTTTTTTCATAACTGATTTCAGCTATACTGAAGTGGACAACTTGGCAACCACGCATTTCCGCACCATGGGAATCGGGGTTTTGTATTGTCGTTACCCTAGCAACGGTTGCCATGGCAACAGTTTTTCTGTAACTGATTTCAGCTAAACGAAAGTTGAGCCATGAAGTCTGTCAGACTGACATTCATATTAGTAGCGAGATGATATTAAGTTATCCGTTGTTGTTTGGATACGTGGTTGCCATGACAAAGTGGTATTACCGGCTCGAAAGCTAGGAGCTGCGTATTATCGAGGCATACGTCCCTTATTGGTCCTAATATTGCAGAAAAGGGGGGTTTCACATGGCGAGTGAAATTATCAAAATAGATCAGTATCCAACAGGTTCGCTTAAGTACCTACATTTAAGATCAGACACTGATTTGATGAAACTTACTTTCAACGGTTCTAGACCTTCTGAAACAAAGAGGTTCTGGTCTACACCGCCACAAAACCATCTCTTGGTAAAAGAAAATTACTTACAATCTCGTTCGGTAGATGGAGAAATTTAAGAGTTCAATCTGCAATGTGATTTGTGCATGGTTCTGCGAAACAAATAGGTACTTCCGGTAAATTTTGCTGCGCATATTACTTGATTTTTAGGCGTAGAGGAAACAGTATTGCTAACTGCTGAGTAAAGATCACCAGTTATTGTTCTATGGATCTGAAAGATCAATAACACAGCAATCTCAGAACGCGCTTGCTTATAGTTAGTTAAGTAACAAGGAATGTAAAGACGTTTTTCTACGCCCATGTCTGTAAACGTTAAAATCGCACTGTCAACATTCCTAGTGAATGACATATAACAATAACTTGCACGTAATGAGATCTCTTTGAGAAGATAACTTAAACTTCTTGGTTTAATTAAATTACAATCAAATTTTTATTTACGTAAGACTTTATTTGGTCTATTTAAACAAACTTTAGTCAATTAAAAAACATAAAAACTTTTAGCATTAGCGAGATATATTTAGGATTGAAAGAGTGATGCCCCTAAATGTAGACAGCACGTTATGCAATTTCTTAAAAAATTGGACACATTTTCTTAAGTAGCATGCTATGAAAATAAATTTCATGTCATTTATATTGTCAATTTCTTGAACAAAATATAATTGTATCCGAACATCTTCTCAACTTTATCTACGAATATATCTGATAGTAGTGAAAGTGATGAAATTATGAGCACTCCACCGAAGATTTTAGAAAAAGCTCAAGCTGCCACACATAATTTGTTACCGCTAAAATCCAAACAAAGGTACGAAATTACCTATCAAAAATTTATGGATTGGCGACACAAGCATAACGTTAAAATTAATGGGCGTAGAAAAAGTATAGGACGTTACACGAGTTGTAAGCCCATTACGCACTCATGAAACTTTTTCATTTCGTGCGTAATGGGTTACTTACAACTCTTGTTACGTAATATACTAATTCAACATTCGAGTGTGGATAATTTGCTGACCAGAAAATATTTTTTTCTACTCCCGTATGTGAATTACTAACGTCACACATCGATAAAAATGTGTAAAGCTTCATTTCACGAATCGGTGTGTGAAGTGCCATGCTTTTCTTATGGGATTTATTTCACGCACCGGTGCCATAAGAGTCAATACAAATTCACACACCGGTCGCTGGTCTAGGTAGCGGTGGCGAGAGAAATTGACAAATATGACAGTTCCCGCAGAGTGAAGTTCAGAGTTACATCAGTTAATAGACCGTAAATAGTAATTAATTACCCTCTGAATTAATAAATAGTACGACGAAATTTTGATTTAAACCGATTAGCCGTGTATTTCACGCAAATTCCTGATGGACAGCATTGAAGTACTCCCATCAACTCCTCCAAATATAACGTTAGCAGCCAGTGAAGCAAGTTCATCGTTATTGCCACAAAAATCGTTGGGAATTTACGAAAACACTTTGGAAAAGTTTATGCAATGGCGCAATACAAACAACGTCCAATCATTCTCCGAAAGGGTAATATTAGCCTACCTATCTGAATTATCAACAAACGTCAAATCTTCTACCTTATGGAGTCACTACTCAATGTTGAAAAGCACCCTTAGTGTTAAGTACAACGTACAAATTGGTGGTTATCCGAAAGTTCGCGCTTTCTTGAAACGGAAAAACGAGTGATACATTCCTAAAAAATCACGCGTTTTGGAAAAGGAACACGTATTAAAATTTCTCAAAGAGGCACCCGATGAAAATATCCTTTAATTCAATCTCTAAGTAAAAGGTCGTAGAAAAAGTATAGTGTGCACCACGTGCGTGAAGACTTTTTTACGCTCGTGCGGATTGTGAAACTCGCCTGCGGCTCGTTCCACAAACTTCCACACTCGCGTAAAAAAGTATACTTCACGCACTAGATACACAATATACTATTTTCTACAAACGCTTAACAAAGTAGCCTTTGACGCTTTCAGATTTCGACGCAAAGTTGACGTTTTCCGTGAAATGTCATTTTGTAAAAGCATTTGCGCTCTAGAGCGGAAATATTTCGAAAACGCTCGCTTCTCCAACGTATTTCTGCATGATGATGATAGGATTGTTTATATAGAAGTAAGATAGTTAGTCAATGCCTGAGGAAAAGTCATTGGACTCCAAATGCTAGTGTCATCTAGCGTGATTAGTTACAAACTTGAATATTTGACGTCATTTTAATGCAGGTTCCTTCAAAAAACCCTGATTTTAATGCTGTCCCATTGTTTCAATCAAGTTACGACATGACTTGGAGGCCAGATCACTGAAGTTACGACATGACTTGGATGCGAGCTCACTATCGCCATCTACATGTCGCATCCATTTTGATCCAATTATAATCCCATAAGGCTGACTAACTATCTTCTATATAAACAATGATGATAGTGACAGCGAATTATCAAACACTCCTCCTGATGTAGCAGAAAGTGCAAAAATTGTTACTTTGAATCTCCTACCAGAGAAATCAAGGAAGAAATATGAATTACAATACGGTATAAATTCATGACATTCCCCACTGAATATATTCACAAATTTTTACAAGAAGCGCCCGATGGAGAATATCTACTAAAAAAGGTAAATTTTAATATTTCATGCTTTTAGTAGTTTGAGAAGCGATTAGTATTTTTTGAATTTAGTGCAATTTGGTTAGCATATACTATAGGTGCGTTTTGTTGTCATTCCAGAACTGACTGAATGAGCTGACCCAAGAAAACGAGTTGAAAGACTGACATTTGACGAATATCATATCATTCTGCTGTTTTGGTTTTTGATTTTTTAACTCATACTGAAACCCGTTTGTCAGTTTTCCTAAAAGCGAAAAAATTAAAAAAAAATATTTCATGTTATTTCCTCACTAACATGGACCAACAGTTGATATTGGCTAATCTGATAGGAAAAGTTCGAAATTTATGTTCTTTCGAAAGATTTTTTCAACTGTCACATTCCACGTTACTGTCATTAGTGTCATTCCAATTTTCAAACATTCTCTTTAGGAGGAATGGAAATAGGAGTGGGAATGGGGTTGAGTGCACAACAAAACGAGTATATAGACCATAACTGAGTTGGGTTATGGCTCAACAAAACGCACCTATTATGAAAGTTTGTTATAATGTGATAGTCTTTTGTTGAATAAAGCATTTGGTGTTTCTTTTTCTGAAAACTGCGTTTGTAGAAAAAAATGTGTGTGTATTTCGAGCACAACGTCATTGTCGCATACATGATACAGCATTTGTGTCGGTTATTTCGCATTTTCTTACAAGCATGCACTTTATGTAATAGTAGTGTGCCATCGAAACATTGATGTTTTTCTTTCTTTGCTTCATTTGCTTAAGATTGTCGATGAAATGTTCATTGGCCATAAATGCTTCTAGTACAGCACGTTTCCATTCTTCCCATGTTTTCTCACAACTCTTCAGGCCATTGAACCATACTTTCGCAATTCCACATAATTTGGATTGAAAACAATATTATTTCGTAGGATCATCCCAACCATGGATATTGCCTAACTGTTCTATTTTGTTCAGCCATTGACCAACAGTCACGTCACTTTTTTCTGGATCAAAAACTGGGACGATGTCGTGTTTGATGGCTACTTGAGCATTCATGAATTGATTGGAATGAAAGAGAGAACTTGGTTGCATCTGACTTACTATTTCGGCCACTTTCTTCTTGGTTATTTCTTCTATCCTCATCTTTTTCGATCCTTTACCAGTTTTGCTTCTGAAACGATCCTGATGATGAGATGAATCGCTGCTTCCATCACTTGAGCTGTCATCTTTGCACTTTTTTGACGCGTATTCTCCACCTGGATCTTCGGATTACGAGTTCTTTTACGATAATTAGGATCACTATTATCATTGTCACTGTCACTCATTTTAAATCACTGTGCACTGTTCACCGTAGGTATCCCACTTCTGAATTATTTGGGTAATTTGAGGATTCTAATTAAACACGAAATGCAGTTACTATTTTATTCGGGTATGTTTTTGCCAGAAGGAAACAATGAATACTAATACCAATCTCCCGACGTACCCTTCTCCAAAAGAATTATATAATGGTGTGCTCATGCTAAAAAATCCGATGAATCCTACAACTAGTCATAGGTATAAATCATCATGAGTACCGTACTTTAATATACATAGTCTTTTTAGGCCAAAGAAATAATAACAATAATACGTAGCGTTGCGTTCAGTAATAATAATAATTATGCTCAACGTTATACATAAACTTTATTCCATTACAGACATTTTACGGCCGATGAAGTTGATTTGACCCTGATTCAAATCCTTCCAGAGATCCTTAATCGAATTGCGGTAGTTAGAATATTTCCAGTAGATGTAAAATTATGGATTTTCCAAAACTTCTGCTTGCAAACAACTCCTCTCTAGCTCCAAATAACACATTAAACTGATTCTGAACATATCTGTGAAAATAATTGATGTGGCAACACCGCGGACGTTTACTCCTCTATCCCAACTAAGATTTACTCCACATCAGAAACAGTGGCCAGGAAAGTGTAGCTAACTTCACACTAATCATCTTCCTATCATAACCTCATCTGTCATACCTCTCCCCATCCCTTAGTCACTATCACCCAAACAATTTGAATAGGGAAAGTAGTAAGTGTGGTACATCATTGAAGAGGTAATTTCATAAGGAATTCGGCCATGTCAATTTTCGCTACCTAACTATTTGTTTTGGCGCCCTCTTGCGGGAAAAACAACTGTTCCGTATTCTAAATTATGATACTTCATTTGCAAGCTAATTTGACATAAATTCGGTGACACTGCATTATGGAATTTTTCTAAAGGAAAAAAAACAAAATAGAGGCTCCAAAATGGCGGACAAGATTTGCAATTATGGTCCGATTCGATTCAAAATTGATATGTGGTGGTTTTCAGGGTCGGAAATTATGATTTGTTTGTCAATGCAAAAGACAAGACGGTGGCTCCAAGATGGCGGACGAAATTTGTAATTATGGTCCGATTCGAATCAAAATTAGTATGTGGGGATTTTCAGGGTCGGAAATTATGAAAAAACCAAGATGGCGGACGAAATTTGTAATGGTGGTTCGATCGATTCAAAATTGGCATGTGGGGGATTTTCCAGTTTCCAGTATGACTAAAATGAATTAATCAAATTGATTAAGAAAAAAAGAAAAAAGAAAAAGGATTTTTTTTTCAGATGTGTGACGAAGGTTATTCTGTGCGTAACCTTCGAAAAAATATTTTTTTCTCTTCATTGCATTTGTATAGAAGCTTTTTAATCAATCTTATTCAATTCAATTATTTTTAGTCATGCTGAAAATTTGTACCTAAAACCCACACAAACCAATTTTGAATCGAATCGGACCATGATCACAAATCTCATCCGCCATCCTGGAGCTGCCATTTTGTTGTTTTTTTCCTACAAAAATTCCATAATTCATTGTCATCGCAGTTGTGAACTCCTACCAAAGTTCAAGTTGATCGGACAACTAGAAGTGAAAAGTCAGCTGCAAGATTTGTCCCACAAATACATACATACTAACTAACAGGGCAAGTTGAATAAAAGCTTTTAAAAATAAAAAAATTGGACATCGCATGAACTTAAAAATTGGAAAACCTTGCATAAATTCAAATCAAATCATTCCAAACCACATTAATTAACAGTAGATTCTCAAAGTGTTCGCCATGAACTGCCATACAAGAGTATATGTTAGTCTCAAAACGCTGTCTGACGTTTTTGAGCCATTTATGCAAAATTTTCCGATTTGTAGGTTCATACAATATTAATATTTTCTATTTTTCTTGTTTTCGTGAATTGTTCACTTTAGCTTTCAAATCAAATATCATAAGTTGGAATACGAAAAAGTTGTTTTTCCCGCAAGAGGGCACCAAAATGAAAAGTTAGGTAGCGAACACTCACATGTCTGAATTCCTTATGGAATTACCTTTTCAATGCTGTGCCACACTTAGTACTTTCCCTATTCAAATTGTATGAGTGACCAAGGGGTGGGGAGAGTGGTATGGCAGTTGAGGTTATGATAGGAAGATGTCCCACTTGAATTCAAAATCGACGTGTTTTTGCATTTCTTTAAGAATACTTGTGTTTTGAAGAATTCGTTTTCGGTGCCGAGTCGAATAGAACCATTATTACAAATTTCGCCGCCATCTTGTTTTTTGCATCGACAAAAAAATCATAATTTTCGACCCTGAATATCCCCACATACAAATTTTGAATCGAATCAGACCATAATTGCACATCATGTCCGCCATTTTGGATCCGCCATTTTGGAGCCGCCATTTTGTTTCTTCCCTTAAAAAAAGCCATAATACATTGTCACCGAATTCATGTCAAATTAGCTTGCAAATGAAGTATCATAATTTAGAAGTTGAAGTGACCAAGGGGTAGGGAGGAGAGGTACGGTAGTTGAGGTTATGATAAGAAGATTAAAAATCGACGTGTTTTTGCATTTTTTTCACGACACAATCGTTTTGAAGATAGTGGAACAGTTGTTTTTCCCGCAAGAGAGTGCCAGAATAAAAAGATAGGTAGCGAAAATTGGCATGGCTGAATTCCTTATTGAATTGCCTTTTCAATGATGTGTCACACTCACTACTTTCCCTATTCAAATTGTTTAGGTGATAGTGACCAAGGGGTGGGGGAAGAGATACGACAGTTGAGGTTATGATAAGAAGATGCCTTGGATTAAAAATCGACGTGTTTTTGTATTTGTTTCACAACACATGCGTTTTGAAGATATTCAATCAGTTTCGTTTTCGCTGCCCCACCCTGTGTGTTTAAAATTTCCACAATTTATTACACATGTATTCTTTTCAAATGTTGAAAGATTTCAGTTCTCAAGGAAGGCCTCCAAACCTTCGCCTTCGATAAAACATTAACTCTTCTCAATTACAGTAAATTATTTCAAACCTATAAAAAAGTATATGCGATAAATTTTCTACGTAAAAACGTGGAGTTTGCGAAAGAATGGTACGACTTATGAGTGTAAAAGCCAGATGAACGCAAGGCTTTTTCTATTTTAATTAAAATGTATGGATTATACGGCCAACAACAGGTGCTTTCGACCCACAGTCACTGTTTACTAGCCAACGATGAGAAACTTCTATTTATAGGTAGACTGTGTGCTATATCGTCAGGTATGATCCAATTCTGTTGATGTGTTCATTTAGCGACATGGACGTCGCTTAAATTTCAATCAAAGGTAACCATGGCCAACGGATCAGAACTCTACGAGTAGGTACGCTTCATAAAGTCAAATTGAAGTGCTCACAAAAAATATGTTTTCTTTATTCAAAGCCCTCAATATTTCGTGGAATTAACAGCTGATTCTGCTACAGGTCGTATAACCTGAAAAATAACTATACTGAGTTTTCTGACAATGGATATGAAACAAAAAGTGGGGAATCCGTTAAATAATTCATTGTTTATAAAAAAACATGATGTGAAATGACCGACTAGTTATTCGATATAAATGGGACGAAAAATTATCATTGCATTACCATCATCTACACGAAATGGTACCTATTTGAAGAAAAATCATTCGATCAGGGGCGTTTTATCCATAAGGCTGATTAGTACGAAGGCGTAGAAGCGCCAGATGTAGTGATTTTTTCTAATTTCCAGATAAATCTGTCTATTAGACAGTTATTATAATTGACAGATAAAAGTATCTAATAGACAGATTTGTCTGGGAATTATACTAATTCCTAGATATAAGTGTCTAATATCAGTCTTTTAGACAGATTATATCTGTCTGTTAGACTGGTATTATCAGTGTAATAGACTGGTATCATCTGTCTAATAGACTTATATTATCTGCCTATTAGACAGATATCATTTGCCTATTAGACACTTATATCTAGGAATTGGTGTAATTATTATAATTCCCAGATAAATCTTTCTATTAGACACTTATATCTGTCAATTATAATAACTGTCTAATAGACTGGTATAATCTGTCTAATAGACTTATATTATCTGTATATTAGACACTTATATGTCAATTTGCTCTCGAATTTGAAATATATATATATATATTTGACAACATTGACAGAATTAAATAGAAAGAAAAAAGTAGGGTTGAACACAGAAAACGACATGTATCGACGTCTTGCTTTCTGGCTACCGGGATAGTCGAGTTCAGGCGATAATTTGTGTAGACAGAGTACCAGTGATATGGAATTCAGTAGATAAGTGGAATTCAAAATGACACAGAGTCCCGCTGCCGATACAAGGCGTGTCGTGGGGCACCTGAGACCATAATGCATTTGCTATCAGCATGCTCAGCTTACGCGGTCTCAGCCCATATCCACAGGCATAACGCGGCGCTACGAGTGTTGTACTACGATCTACGACACTCGTACGGTATAGACGAGACACCAGTGTTGCATTATGCTCGGGGGATATGAGTCCGTTGTGGAGAATGAGAGGTGCTAAATCTATTGGAACTACTCATTCCCCAACCTCAAGCAAATACAATCCAATAAGCTTGATGTTGTCCTCTTCGACTACCAAAAGTGAAAGGATTTTTGTCGTGGAGTTTTCCGCTCCAGGCGAAATGAATATCGTTCGAAAAGAGGAGGAAAAACAGACTAAATATCGAGATCTTCTCTTTGAACTCTGCAGGTTGTACCCAAACCATTCTGAGAAAATGGTGGTTCTGATTATATTATTTTGTGCGGCGTCTTTGATTTTAGGAATCAAGATCAAGATTCACTAATTTCTCGTGAAACAGTACCTCGAACAGCTGGGGATTAGTTATCAGGTGAAAAACTGACAGATAAAGAAGACTAATAATAAAATGGATTAAGCAATCCAGACTTCTGCATTTAACCTATACAATAGATATAGTCGTCGGCAAGTCTCCAACAGAAAACAACTACTGCCCCCTACGACCATTGAATTATGTCTGTTAGATTCTTGGCCAATACAACAAGAACTACTTTGCAATGTTCTCCAAATCTCAACGCCAAAACATGTCTCAACCCACACGAGGGAACACCTACGGACCGGTTTCATGGTTCCTTGCCAATCATCAGCGCAGGGTAGCTCACCCAACGTAATCGAAAAATATCTTGACCCCAAGATTCGAAGAGCACTCTACTATGGTGTCGACTTCGTCTGAAGCCAAATAAATTCAGAAGAAAATATTTGATGGCACTACTTGGCAGAAGCCCATTAAACTAATAATAAAATGGATTAAGCAATCCAGACTTCTGCGCTGATGATTGGCAAGGAACCATGAAACCGGTCCGTAGGTGTTCCCTCGTGTGGGTTGAGACATGTTTTGGCGTTGAGATTGGGAGAACATTGCAAAGTAGTTCTTGTAGAATACTTTGCCAAGAATCTAACAGATATAATTCAATGGTCGTAGGGGGCAGTAGTTGTTTTCTGTTGGAGACTTGCCGACGATTATACCTATTGTATAGGTTAAATGCAGAAGTCTGGATTGCTTAATCCATTTTATTATTAGTTTAATGGGTTTCTGCCAAGTAGTGTCATCAAATATTTTCTTCTGAATTTATTTGGCTTCAGACGAAGTCGACACCAAAGTCGGAGTGCTCTTCGAATCTTGGAGTCAAGATATTTTTCGATTGCGTTGGGTGAGCTACCCTGCGCTGATGATTGGCAAGGAACCATGAAACCGGTCCGTAGGTGTTCCCTCGTGTGGGTTGAGACATATTTTGGCGTTGAGATTGGGAGAACATTGCAAAGTAGTTCTTGTAGAATACTTTGCCAAGAATCTAACAGATATAATTCAATGTTCGTAGGGGGCAGTAGTTGTTTTCTGTTGGAGACTTGCCGACGATTATACCTATTGTATAGGTTAAATGCAGAAGTCTGGATTGCTTAATCCATTTTATTATTAGTTTAATGGGCTTCTGCCAAGTAATGTCATCAAATATTTTCTTCTGAAGATGAAGAAGAATCAACAAAGCATTGAAACAAAACGGAGGAACATCTTGGTTCCATATTTGAGTTTGTTATTATTTGTCTTTTATTTATTCCTCAAGAGTGTTATTTATTTCAGAATGTTTTTTTTTATTTGAGAATTTCACGTTGTTTTTGTTCTATTTGAGAACAGATCTTTATATCAGCTTTTTAATTGGTCCGCATTTTGTTTCGTTCCAAATATTCCTCAATTGGTTTCTTTCTGCTGATGAAAATTATTTGATATTCCTATCTGGTCGAATTTTGGAGTAAGTGAACGAGTTATACAATTTTCAGTAGTAATATCACGACAAAATGCTGAATTTTCAAAAAATACTTTCACCTTGCTGTCACGAAAACGGCGTTGCTCAGAAACACCACGAGAGCTTGCTCGAGTGGTGTTTTGTACAGCAACACAGTTTGAACGACTGGCAAGGTGAAAGTATTTTGAAAATTCTGCATTTTGAAGGGATATTCGATCAGACAATTTCACGAATACACTATATTATTATGGACTAAATACGGATTGCAGGAACGGTTCATCTTGTGTCATTAATGTCAGTTGTAGAGTTGAACTGTCAAACTGACGTTTCTATATTTACAGTGATTATTGTAGCTATGGAAACGGATAAATAAGGAACAGGCGAAACGCCGATTTGAAAATACCACGGACTGGAGACAGTGTTTTCGAAAAGTCCTCTTCTCATTGGCTGGAATTAAAAAAATGATGGCATTGGATTGGTTTATATATTATGAGGGAAATTGTTATCCAAATTTCCCGCCTTGAGTCGTTATACAAGGAATTCAGTACTCAAACTTGGAAATTAGTACCAATTTATCCAATGAAATCATTTTCAGAACAGTTGGCGACGAAGGCCAGTCTAACACTCTCAACACTGAAGAAGATCGACTCTGAGTAATTTTTTTTACTAAAAGATTCTACTGAAATAGTTGGTGATCAGTAAGCAAGTCCTCGTCCTCAACCTAACAAAGTTGCCTATTACTGGTTAGTAAGCGTCAATTAGGAACGTGTTGGGTCTGCTGAAAGGCCAGCCTAAGAAATCATTCTTCCTCCTACCCCAATAGAAAGTACACAATTATTGAAAACGCCAAACTAAACTACCGAATTCAAACGATCAGACGCAGAAGAAAAGGCAGGAAGCCGCGAGACGTCAGTGAGCTAGTGATTCTGATTGGTCAATCGCGGCCATGTCCGCGTTATCCCAAATTTCAACCAATCTGTTACAAGAAGACATTGACGTCACAGCTGAGGAGTTTTGAATTTATACACATGAAAATCACGTCTTCAATAATGACCAATGAATGAGTTTTTCAAAATTTAGGGTGGAGAAATGGTTATGACTACTTTATAAACTGCCCTCCACTACGCAAAAATAGCATATTTCAAAATACTGGAAATGTTCATTTAAACAATGGGCTGAAAACAACAAGATAAATAATCATTCAGAAATTGTTTCACTGGCATATTTTTCACTCCAAGAAAAATCATTAAAATCTTCAACACTTTGATCCAGACAGTCAATGTTATAAATACAGGACAATGTCGATATTAAATTTCCAATTTTGATTGCATAGGAACTGATATGAAATCCCATGCAAATAATTTTAGTTTCATGGAATTTCTGAAGCATGTCTATGTGATGAGCTGACTGTGGATGCTATTGAAGATAAAGACAGTCTCTTAGTAATAAATATTTTCACTTCAAAATCGACTAAACAACGAACTTTCGTGATAAATGAAACAACATGTAACGGCCCAAATTTTGTTCAAATTTTTGCGTCCTAAAATTGAACATAAACGATTGTTAAAGCAGGTATATGTACGAGGGTTGCTATTTATGTATTGAGAATTGGCAACACTGGTGTTGCTAGGCGCGATCCAACTGCGCTATCGCAAAGTTTGACATTTTTGACAGTATACGTAATCAAAACTTTTTGTCATACATACGCTATTTGTATTGTTAATAGACTTTTGAAAATTTTATCTCGGCCAAAAAATGGAGCTAAATCGTGAACATTTTCGTGCCATGATTTTTTGAAGATGGACGTCCAAAATCGGTTGTTGTGCGAGAAAACATTGATGCTGTGTCCGAACCACAGTCCTCATTGAGGTCTGTGGTCCGAACTGATACTGCAGGATCGTCATGTGACATATCGCGAAATCGAGGCATTCCTGGGCATTAGTATGACAAGTATACATAAGATATTGCATGAACATTTGGCAGTCAGAAAGATTTGTTCGAGTTGGAATCCGCACAATTTGACAATCGATCAAAAAAAGACTGTAAATTAGTGCAAGTAAATTATTACAAAATATGACCGCGGTGCATCTAATGCAGTTTACAACATATACATAGGTGAAGAATCTTGGATTTATTGTTATTAGTCCGGAACTGAACAGCAGTCGACTGTATGGGTCTTTCAAAATGAACCAAATCCAACAAAAGTTTTTCGTGCTCGCAGCACTTCGAAGCAAATGGTGACCTGTTTCTTCGGTATAAACGGTTATGTGGCAACCGTGCCTTTAGAGCAACATATAACGGTAAACTTTGAATGGTACACTACTATTATTTGTTTGCCAGAAGTCATCAATGAAATGAAGAAAACGAACCGTCGACGAAGGATAATTCTCCATCATGACAATGCGTGCTCACACACATCGGCTCAAACAACCCGCCATTTCAGCACTCAAAACGTTGAATTGATGGGTCATCTGCCGTGCAGCCCTGATTTAGCTTAGCACCCAATGATTTCTATTTGTTCCCTCAAGTGAAGAACAAATTACGTGGTCAACGCTTTTCGACGCCACAAGACGCTGTTTATGCATTCCAAAACTCTGTTTTGGAGATACCTACTTCGGAGTGGAAAAACTGCTTTGCCAATTGGTTTAATCGAATGCAAAAATGTGTAGATTTGAAAGGAGGGTATATTGAAAAACAATAAAGAAGTTTCTACACACCAATTATTGTTTCAGTTCTTCATTCTCAATACATGAATAGCAACCCTCATATAAATCAAAGACTAGCAAGAATACTATATCCAAAGCACCACGTTATACAGGGCACTTTATTATACAGTGCGTCTTTTTTTAGTCCCCCCCCCTATTTACTTTTGAACGGTTCAACGTACAAAGGTGAAAAAAAAAGAGTTTGGAGGGTTTCACCAATACTACTTTTTGAAATAAAAAAATTTGGTGATTGCTAGACAGGGGGCGCGAGGGCACATCAACTCAAAAATTTTAAATGGGGGGTCAAGTGTCACGATAGAGAGAGAATTTCATTCTCTTTACAACTATTGAATTTATTTTGAGTTCCGTTAATATTTTTTTGCAATTAACATTCGAAAAATTAAATATAAATGCGGATTTGAATACGACTCATACCTCGATAAATTTTGAAAGGTTTGATATGGAATAATGAAACCAAAAATATTTTGGAGGGAATTACCGGTACTACTTTTTGAGAGAAGAATTATTGCAATTACTCGACAGATGGCGCTGGAGGCAACTTGAAAATTTCAAAAGGCATATAAATCGAAATTGGTAAAAAAATTCAAAGATATTTTGATGGTTGTAAACAGAATTGTATTCTCTTTTCAACGATGTGACACTTGACCCCCATGCCATTTAAAATTTTTGAGTTGATGTTCCCCCCGCACCCCCTGTCAAGCGATCACCAAATTTCAAAAAGTAGTATCGGTGAAACCCTCCAAACGGTTTTTTTTTATGTTTGTACGTCGAACCGTTCAAAAGTTAACAGGGGGGCTTCTTTTCCCTATAGTAATTAGCTATTCCCTCCTGGGTGCTCTTCTGCTGCCAATTCGGTTTTTATGTTGGATATGGCATCACTGAACAGATCATTACTATTATCATTCCTTCTTTTGATTCAATATTGTTTTATAAAGAACAACATCTCGACAAACTGTCAATAACTGTCTTTTGTCCCGTTCAAAGGTAATATTGATGTCCCAGTGGTCTGGGTGAAATTTTAGAATCTAGGTGGTCTAGACTAGCAAGGTCCAAGACCTCTCGGCGTCCTTTTACTTTCACATAATCAGATTTGGAAATATAGAGATCATCTAAAAATTACTTGTCTACGTTTTTTATGATCTGATATTTGTTTTTAGCTTGGCATTGTTATATCGTTAGTCGGCTTTAAATAAATCCCCATTTATTTTCGGATGGATTTTATTGCAGCTATTTACTAGCAGGAAATTGGCAGATTGTATCGGAATCATTAGGTAGAGCGATTTTATAGCTACTATGGTGAACTGATTGCTGTTAAATTCAAAACTGTTCAAACAATAGTAAATTTTTGAAATGGTATTTTTGGTATTTCAACCATCCACAGTCTGAAAACGAATGTAAATTCGAGGAAAAGCTATACAAGTGTAGAAGGGCATATTCAGAATCCGATATATACTGTTAGGAATCATAGTTGTTATCATTCATAGTTCCTTCAGATGTTAGATATGATGTTGGATGACAGATTCTGGAATGTCATTATATAGTTTGATGAAATAAAGATGTTCAATCATAACATTTGGCCCTTCTCAAAATTTTTTATCAAAAAAGGCATTCCAAATTATATAGCTAATCGTCTACAGCGATAGGCACTTATTCTAAAAGCATATGATTTCATTGTCGAAAATGTGATAACGACAGAATTTGGACATGCAGACATTCTCTCAAGACTTGTCAACAGAGCTGTCCCAAAGCACTGTGCTTAGTGCTCGTAGAAGTGCTTAAAGCATTTTAGTTCTCGTATGCACTGTGCTCCCGAGCACTTTTTGGATTCAGAGCTTAGTGCTTCGAGCATTTTACGAAAAGGCTTAGTGCTTAGTAATCCCGGAAAGTGCTCCGGAGCACTGTGGTGTTTTTTTTTATTTTCAGCCTTTTAGTACACAATTATTATGTTGTATCAAGACGGCCAATTTGGCGCAAAAATTCCGCTATTTTGATTTTTCATAATTTCAATACAATAAGTGTCACTTGCGGTATCAAGACGAATCTAACGACTGAAAATTCATCAAAATCGGTTCAGCCGTTTAGTAGTTACAAGGAAAAAGCGACTTTGTTTTACAAAATTTTGATTTTATATTTGATTTGTTACCTTAAACAAAGTTTACCGAATAAATATATAAGTTGCCTCACTCCGCTGAACGTGACGATCCGCCTCTCGACCCGATTGGGAGGCCCACGGTCCACAAAAGACTCTCAAGTTATAGACCGTCAGATGATAACAGATTTTGCTGACTCATTTTCACTTTTCTGGGATTTTAACCACTGAAAATTATGTCAGTGTTGAGCAGAAATAAATTAAATCTTAAAAATCTAACGCTTATGAATAATAAACATTTCATTTTCTCGATCTGACTAGTTCTGCCCGTCTAGCGTCTACCGATGGTTATCAAAATCACATTCCTATTTCATTCTTAATGCAGCACGCTCTGACACGAATGAAATATACTATACAATGGTGCTTTCTATCCGAAAACTGCCGAACTAAGAAATCAGTGAGAATGTTGGTGAGGTAGGAAAAAATCTCATTTTTCGATATCAAATCAATGTCAATATATTCAATAAGTACTCCAATCATGTCTGAGTTCACCTACCAAATTTGAGTTTTCCAAGTGAAACCGTTTCCAAATGCAATATGAACTTGGATTACACGAAATTGAACGCCCACCTTAACGGTCTCGCCATTTTGAAAAGTGCTTAGTGCTTAGCTCTGAAAAACTCTAACTGTTTAGATATCCATGATCTGAATAGTAAAATTATAAAGGCAGGAATTATACCTCAATTAACTGACCTTATAAATTAAATTTTCGTAACAGGTAAATTCCCCGATATATTTAAATACTCCAAAATAATTCCGATCTTCAAGAAGGGAAATAAAACTGAAGCTGGAAATTATCGTCCAATTTCTATAATCTGTATTTTTTTTAAATAATTGAGATTATTTTAAAACTAAGACTGACCAAGTACTTTGAAGACAATAATTTCTTGAATGATTCACAATTTGGCTTCCGATCAAACTACTATGGCAGCTTTATCTGTGATTGAAAAGATAGTTGAGGGCCTGGAGCAGGGTTTTAATATGGGTATCACCCTCTGTGACCTATCTAAGGCATTCGACTGTGTCTCACATGATATCCTTATTGAAAAACTCAGCCACTATGGGATCAGAGGTGTCACTCTCACACTCATAGAATCTTATCTAACGAATCGTTTTCAAGCTGTATACTACAACAATGTATTATCTGAATACAGAGACGTGAGATTTGGTGTCCCACAAGGCTCTGTTTTGGGACCACTACTGTTTATAGTCTATATCAATGACATATGTCCGTCTCTATCTCCATATGGAAGTGTCCTATTCGCAGATGACACAACATTGATATATTCCCATGAAGATTATGACTCCCTGATTTCCCTATCCGCTGAGGTAGAGGAAAAAGCTGAACTTTGGTTTATTGGCGAAAGAAAATAAGATCGCAGTGCCACCTATAGCAAGACTTTGAACTACGAATCACGGACAAAGATTTTTGACTTTACTCGTGTTTATATGGCGTTTTGACGATCTATTTTCCTATTTTTAAACAATTTGTGAAAATTTGTGATTTCTTTAAGTGAAAAGTGATTGTGTTTCTATTGAAAGACTCCAAAGAACGTTTTAGTAAGGTGATTTGAAGGTATTTCATCTCCGATTAGTTTTGAATTGATTCTGCAATTCAAGGTTGTATGGCGTTTTGATGATCTGTTCTCCTATTTTCGAATAATTTGTGAAAATTTGTGATTTCTCTAACCGAAAAGTGATTGTGTTTCTATTGAAAGACTCTAAAGTACGTTTCAGTAAGGTGATTTAAAGGTATTTCATCTCCTATTGTTTTGAATGATTCTGCATTTCAAGGTTATTTTTATAGATGAAGCTTGGTTTGATAGATTTTTTCGATCACTTGAAAACTTCAGACAGTTCCCGATGTATCACCGAGGGAGAAGCAGTTCTGAATGCAGGACATATAATTTTATGTGGAAGAATGAATTGTGATCTTGAGAATTTTAAAATTTATGCCCTTTGCCTTCAGACCAGTGCACTGTCCACAGAACCACATCAGATAGAAGGAAATTTCATTATTCAAGATGGAAGAGTCTTGATTGAAACATTTCATTGTTCCTGCAAAGCAGGAAATAGTGGAAAATGCAAACACATATCAGCTGTTTTGATATATTGTACAAGGTAACAATATTTGAATGACCTAATTGTGATGCTTTTTTCTTATGGTTTTTGTTTCAGGGAAAATTTGGAAGAGCTGGAACTGATTTCTCAAACTGATGTGAAGTGTGTTTGGAACACCCAAAAACATTCTGCAAGAGAGAAGTATAAAACTGTGCCTCTGAAAGAAATGCCTTGTATTTCCTCTAAGTATATTGATATACCTGATGTTGTTGATGAAGATGCATTGCGCAATGAATTCTGAAAATTTCTACCCAATTCATCTTTTGTACTGCATAGGTGAGTTCATTGGAATAATATTTAAAAAATGTAGTAATAGAAGACAATAAATAATTCACTGGTATGTAGGAAATGACTCACATGAAATGCCTTACTTATTACTTACTAATGGGTTGTACCAACACTTTAACCAGAGCCCTATGAAGTTAGAGTAGGTATTTGTTAACTATTTTTTTGATTAAACGATCCATATACCTGTAGGGCCACTCTTTTGAATTAATTCTGGGGCTCTAAGAATAATAATTATACTGGCCATAAATAATGGATTCAAATTAATTTATTTATACTGATAAATCAGCAGGCGTAGGCACAATTACTGACAGACAGTTCGTATAGTAAAATACTTCAATTCTACTACAATACGAAGGTTCGCCATTTGAATATTCCATTTAATGAAAAATAATTACCATGTATTTTCAAATTTATTTTCAATGGTATAATTTTATTATTTTGAGATAATTCAATAGTATTTTTTATGAGATATGTAATTTTTTCTTTCAATATAATTTTGTTTTTTTGTTAATAGGGCTGGGCGCAGGAAGGTAGTGCCTACTGATATGGTTACAAAGGAAGATTTTTTGTATCCTGATAACCTGTTGAATCACGCATCCCAATCAATTTTGATGTTAGAATTGTCTACAATTCCTATAAATTTTTCAAATGCTTGTTGCATAGAAAATTACAATTCATAGAAAATGATTGCAACAGTTTCATCGAATTGAAACAGTGTTCTTCAGAATGGGCAAAGGAGAGGAAATATCGGGTCACTGGTTCAAGGGTGTATGAACTATTTACATATTCAAAAGATAATTGGGAAATGAAGGCAGGAAAATATTTTTGGCCCAAAAAAATTACCAATAAATATATCCGTCATGGAATAAAATTTGAAAAGGAAGCCAGAGACCATTATGCTCATACTTTCAATTTGAGTGTTGGGGAATATGGATTAGTTGTCTCAAATTCAAACCCTTGGTTAGGATTCTCCCCTGATGGTGTCATATTTGAAAATAACATACCTACAGCACTGTTGGAAATTGAATGCATTTTTTCAGGTAAGTAAAAGAGAATTGTTGATCAAATATTTTCCTTTTTTTTTGTCTTTTCACTGCTGGATGTCTTTCAAAATTATCAATTTCAGTAATTCAATAATATTTCTTTTATAATTCTGTTATCTAGGTGTTGTGTTCTAAAAATACTTATACAAATTGCTTCCAATTAATATTGGCATGTAAAAATAATTATTCATTTGTATGGAAAACTAGTAGAAAATTAATCAGTTTATTTTTGTTTCAATTTAGAATTGATGTGAGGATGTAAGTAGTCCAGAAAAAAATATTAGAATCACAGTATTCCATCTTATAGTCAATTGAAATTTCTTCTGAATTCAAATATCTTCACATGACTAAGATCATATATCTAAATGATTAATTTACTTTACCATATTGAATTGCATCATATTATTTGTGACAGAAGATACTTGCTGTGATAGAGAATAGTATAAAGTACAGCAAAAATGGAATGATATTCTTATCATCCTTTAGAAAGTTCATATTTTGTAGGAAAGTAAGTTGTTCAAAGGTCAAAGAAAAAAAGATTTAATTTTAAAGATAGCATAAAATAATAAATAATAGAAGGTACATTGCAATGAGACAAACAAGCAAATAATATATAAATATAATGGCATTATTAAAGTACGAATAATGTTCCGTTTCATTTCTGTAACTACATGTATATTTTCTAAATCTGGCATCAGCGCCTCAAGACATGCAAGGCACGTTGATTTTGTTACATATTTTTTGGTATCTATGATACGTTGTTGAAAAAGAATTGTGACTTTGAAAACGTCAAAATAAAAATATACACATAAAATTAGTGTAAAGCAAATTCAATTCTCAAATAGCCACCAATTTCCCTAGAAATTACAAAAGGAAAGTGGCAAACTGGGATAAAGCTACTACCCTCATTTCATGGTCCTTCGCTTCCTGGATATTTAGACCAATTCTTGTAATTATAATCGACGAATCGAACCAAGCTGGTGCAAGACCAAGACCTATTCCATCCAGAACAGTTCATCTGCGTGCTCGCAACAATCCTAGGTCAGTCCTATCCTTTTTATCCTATAACATTTACCTAATTTTGTCCTACAACCCTTCCACTTGGCGTGATCGAGTGAAAGGAAACGTCAGTTCATAAGTCATATTATTGATTTTTTTATTGAAAAAGCTATCAGTCCCTCTTTACAAATAATTAGTATCAACTTATACCCCTTTGTTCAAATTTATACTCTTGAATTAAACGAAAATGTCTGCGGAAGAGCTAAGAGAAAAAAAATCTCAACTTGTTATTCGTAGAAGCAGTAAAAAAAGTGCTCTCACAAGATTCGAAACATTTTTAAAAAAGGTAGACGAAGAGGTTGATCGTCCCGTTCTCGAAATAAAAACACGTTTGGAGGCAATATCTATTATTTATACCGAATTTGATGCTATACAAGCAGAAATCGAAAATATTGAACCCGAAAAATGGGATGATCATGGAAAAGAATGCGAAAATTTTGAAAATAAATATTTCTCACTGGTAGCAACTGCTAAAACTGTAATACAATCACTTGAACTAAGTTCTGTATCAGCTGCTGCAACTGGAACACAACATAAATCATTAGTTTCTCCCAGTGGAGTAGCAGCAACACACACTCAAATCAATGTCAAATTACCTGAGATCAGTTTACCAGAATTTAGCGGTTGTTACGATAAGTGGACACAATTCTATGAATCTTTCGACTCATTAATAAATAAAAACCCATTGCTCTCTAATGTTCAGAGGTTTTTTTATCTACAGGGAGTATTAAAAGGTGAGGCAGCGCAAATCATTTCTTCCCTGACTGCAACAGATAATAATTATAAAATTGCATGGGATTTATTAACCGAACGTTATCAAAATAAAAAAGCAATCATACATTCGCATCTTAAAAGCATTTTTGAGCTTCCCAATGTGTCTAAAGATTCCCACAACATTTTGAGAAAATTTTTAGACAATTTTTTGAAACATTACAGATCTTTAAAAACTTAGGGGAAAATGTTGAAGAATGGAATACAATATTAATATTTCTTTTGAATTCGAAATTAGATTCAGCTACGCGAAAAGAGTGGGAAATAAAAACAAAATCCCGAACTTTTTCAAAGATTGACGATTTCACAACTTTTTTAATGGAGCTTGTCAACTTTTGGAATCGTTAGATACCAGAACAGTTACTTCAAGTAACACTCCAATGAAAAAAAACAATGAAGGTCGTTCATATTCGCATGTATCTGCTAGTTATTCATGCCCAATTTGCAATGAGTATCACTCTATTTTTCAATGTAAAACATTCCTGGACATTCCCTTGAACAAAAGATATTCAGAAACTAAACGTTATGGTCTATGCACAAATTGCCTGCGTCCAGGCCATAGCAATTCTGAATGTAAGTCGACGTACTCTTGTAGAACTTGCCAAAAACGTCATCATTCGCTATTACACTTGACACCAAGTAGTCGCATCACCAACTCCACATCCAATGCTAAAACCAATACCCAATATCAAATCTCCTTGCGCAGTAACAATGATTCTATTCAAAGCAATCACAGTCACCCTCCTCCAAATAGGACGTCTGATTCACAATCTCCTGAAACTCAAACATATTTCGAAAATATGTGTACCCATACTATGACTAACCAATCATTTGTTATTCTCTCAACCGCAGAGGTAAACGTTTCAGACAAAAATGGCAAAACTCTGAAATGCAGAGCGCTGCTTGACAGTGGATCCCAATCCAATTTCATAACAAAATCTTTGTTAGACAAATTAGGTCTACATATGCCCGTTTCTGGCATACACGAAAATCTAGTCAATATATCGAAAAGAGTTTCAGTAAAATTCAAATCAATATATGGTCATTATACCTCACAACTGTCGTTTTTAGTTATTAACAAAATAACAGGAATTATTCCGCAGTAGTTCATTGACTTTAATCAGATAAATATTCCTAGCCACATCAAACTTGCTGACAATAGTTTCAATGTGCCTTCTCCTGTCGATATGCTTCTAGGTGCTGAAATATTCTTTGAACTGCTCAGTACAGGTCAAATTAGGTTAGGTAAAGATTCACTTTCCTTGCAAGAAACCAAATTAGGTTGGGTTCTAGCTGGACCTATCCCTTTCAATCATATTGTTCAGCCTTCTACAAATCTTTGCTTTTTATCAATGAACTCTTTAGAAGATCAACTTCATAATTTTTGGCAAATAGAAGAGAATTATGCTGAAACCAAAAAACTGACTGAAGAGGAAACTGAATGCGAAAGTCATTTTTCCAATACATTCACCCGTGATGATACAGGGCGTTTCGTAGTTAGTTTACCTTTAAAGGAAAAATATAAACAGTTAGGTGATTCTCTGGAAACCGCCATCAAACGATTCCATTATGTGGAACAAAAAATAAATAAAAATCTTCATCTCAAAGCCCAGTATTGCGACTTCATGTTAGAATATAAGACCCTTGGTCACATGACAGAAATTGATCCAAATCAGCCCGCGCAATTACCAATATTTTATTTGCCCCATCATAGTGTCGAAAAACAAGATAGCACCACCACCAAGCTAAGAGATGTATTCGATGGCTCAGCTAAAACTAATACAGGCATTTCATTAAATGATTCACTCAAAGTCGGTCCTACCATACAAAATGAACTTCTGCTGCCAATTCGGTTTTTATGTTGGATATGGCATCACTGAACAGATCATTACTATTATCATTCCTTCTTTTGATTCAATATTGTTTTATAAAGAACAACATCTCGACAAACTGTCAATAACTGTCTTTTGTCCCGTTCAAAGGTAATATTGATGTCCCAGTGGTCTGGGTGAAATTTTAGAATCTAGGTGGTCTAGACTAGCAAGGTCCAAGACCTCTCGGCGTCCTTTTACTTTCACATAATCAGATTTGGAAATATAGAGATCATCTAAAAATTACTTGTCTACGTTTTTTATGATCTGATATTTGTTTTTAGCTTGGCATTGTTATATCGTTAGTCGGCTTTAAATAAATCCCCATTTATTTTCGGATGGATTTTATTGCAGCTATTTACTAGCAGGAAATTGGCAGATTGTATCGGAATCATTAGGTAGAGCGATTTTATAGCTACTATGGTGAACTGATTGCTGTTAAATTCAAAACTGTTCAAACAATAGTAAATTTTTGAAATGGTATTTTTGGTATTTCAACCATCCACAGTCTGAAAACGAATGTAAATTCGAGGAAAAGCTATACAAGTGTAGAAGGGCATATTCAGAATCCGATATATACTGTTAGGAATCATAGTTGTTATCATTCATAGTTCCTTCAGATGTTAGATATGATGTTGGATGACAGATTCTGGAATGTCATTATATAGTTTGATGAAATAAAGATGTTCAATCATAACATTTGGCCCTTCTCAAAATTTTTTATCAAAAAAGGCATTCCAAATTATATAGCTAATCGTCTACAGCGATAGGCACTTATTCTAAAAGCATATGATTTCATTGTCGAAAATGTGATAACGACAGAATTTGGACATGCAGACATTCTCTCAAGACTTGTCAACAGAGCTGTCCCAAAGCACTGTGCTTAGTGCTCGTAGAAGTGCTTAAAGCATTTTAGTTCTCGTATGCACTGTGCTCCCGAGCACTTTTTGGATTCAGAGCTTAGTGCTTCGAGCATTTTACGAAAAGGCTTAGTGCTTAGTAATCCCGGAAAGTGCTCCGGAGCACTGTGGTGTTTTTTTTTATTTTCAGCCTTTTAGTACACAATTATTATGTTGTATCAAGACGGCCAATTTGGCGCAAAAATTCCGCTATTTTGATTTTTCATAATTTCAATACAATAAGTGTCACTTGCGGTATCAAGACGAATCTAACGACTGAAAATTCATCAAAATCGGTTCAGCCGTTTAGTAGTTACAAGGAAAAAGCGACTTTGTTTTACAAAATTTTGATTTTATATTTGATTTGTTACCTTAAACAAAGTTTACCGAATAAATATATAAGTTGCCTCACTCCGCTGAACGTGACGATCCGCCTCTCGACCCGATTGGGAGGCCCACGGTCCACAAAAGACTCTCAAGTTATAGACCGTCAGATGATAACAGATTTTGCTGACTCATTTTCACTTTTCTGGGATTTTAACCACTGAAAATTATGTCAGTGTTGAGCAGAAATAAATTAAATCTTAAAAATCTAACGCTTATGAATAATAAACATTTCATTTTCTCGATCTGACTAGTTCTGCCCGTCTAGCGTCTACCGATGGTTATCAAAATCACATTCCTATTTCATTCTTAATGCAGCACGCTCTGACACGAATGAAATATACTATACAATGGTGCTTTCTATCCGAAAACTGCCGAACTAAGAAATCAGTGAGAATGTTGGTGAGGTAGGAAAAAATCTCATTTTTCGATATCAAATCAATGTCAATATATTCAATAAGTACTCCAATCATGTCTGAGTTCACCTACCAAATTTGAGTTTTCCAAGTGAAACCGTTTCCAAATGCAATATGAACTTGGATTACACGAAATTGAACGCCCACCTTAACGGTCTCGCCATTTTGAAAAGTGCTTAGTGCTTAGCTCTGAAAAACTCTAACTGTTTAGATATCCATGATCTGAATAGTAAAATTATAAAGGCAGGAATTATACCTCAATTAACTGACCTTATAAATTAAATTTTCGTAACAGGTAAATTCCCCGATATATTTAAATACTCCAAAATAATTCCGATCTTCAAGAAGGGAAATAAAACTGAAGCTGGAAATTATCGTCCAATTTCTATAATCTGTATTTTTTTTAAATAATTGAGATTATTTTAAAACTAAGACTGACCAAGTACTTTGAAGACAATAATTTCTTGAATGATTCACAATTTGGCTTCCGATCAAACTACTATGGCAGCTTTATCTGTGATTGAAAAGATAGTTGAGGGCCTGGAGCAGGGTTTTAATATGGGTATCACCCTCTGTGACCTATCTAAGGCATTCGACTGTGTCTCACATGATATCCTTATTGAAAAACTCAGCCACTATGGGATCAGAGGTGTCACTCTCACACTCATAGAATCTTATCTAACGAATCGTTTTCAAGCTGTATACTACAACAATGTATTATCTGAATACAGAGACGTGAGATTTGGTGTCCCACAAGGCTCTGTTTTGGGACCACTACTGTTTATAGTCTATATCAATGACATATGTCCGTCTCTATCTCCATATGGAAGTGTCCTATTCGCAGATGACACAACATTGATATATTCCCATGAAGATTATGACTCCCTGATTTCCCTATCCGCTGAGGTAGAGGAAAAAGCTGAACTTTGGTTTATTGGCGAAAGAAAATAAGATCGCAGTGCCACCTATAGCAAGACTTTGAACTACGAATCACGGACAAAGATTTTTGACTTTACTCGTGTTTATATGGCGTTTTGACGATCTATTTTCCTATTTTTAAACAATTTGTGAAAATTTGTGATTTCTTTAAGTGAAAAGTGATTGTGTTTCTATTGAAAGACTCCAAAGAACGTTTTAGTAAGGTGATTTGAAGGTATTTCATCTCCGATTAGTTTTGAATTGATTCTGCAATTCAAGGTTGTATGGCGTTTTGATGATCTGTTCTCCTATTTTCGAATAATTTGTGAAAATTTGTGATTTCTCTAACCGAAAAGTGATTGTGTTTCTATTGAAAGACTCTAAAGTACGTTTCAGTAAGGTGATTTAAAGGTATTTCATCTCCTATTGTTTTGAATGATTCTGCATTTCAAGGTTATTTTTATAGATGAAGCTTGGTTTGATAGATTTTTTCGATCACTTGAAAACTTCAGACAGTTCCCGATGTATCACCGAGGGAGAAGCAGTTCTGAATGCAGGACATATAATTTTATGTGGAAGAATGAATTGTGATCTTGAGAATTTTAAAATTTATGCCCTTTGCCTTCAGACCAGTGCACTGTCCACAGAACCACATCAGATAGAAGGAAATTTCATTATTCAAGATGGAAGAGTCTTGATTGAAACATTTCATTGTTCCTGCAAAGCAGGAAATAGTGGAAAATGCAAACACATATCAGCTGTTTTGATATATTGTACAAGGTAACAATATTTGAATGACCTAATTGTGATGCTTTTTTCTTATGGTTTTTGTTTCAGGGAAAATTTGGAAGAGCTGGAACTGATTTCTCAAACTGATGTGAAGTGTGTTTGGAACACCCAAAAACATTCTGCAAGAGAGAAGTATAAAACTGTGCCTCTGAAAGAAATGCCTTGTATTTCCTCTAAGTATATTGATATACCTGATGTTGTTGATGAAGATGCATTGCGCAATGAATTCTGAAAATTTCTACCCAATTCATCTTTTGTACTGCATAGGTGAGTTCATTGGAATAATATTTAAAAAATGTAGTAATAGAAGACAATAAATAATTCACTGGTATGTAGGAAATGACTCACATGAAATGCCTTACTTATTACTTACTAATGGGTTGTACCAACACTTTAACCAGAGCCCTATGAAGTTAGAGTAGGTATTTGTTAACTATTTTTTTGATTAAACGATCCATATACCTGTAGGGCCACTCTTTTGAATTAATTCTGGGGCTCTAAGAATAATAATTATACTGGCCATAAATAATGGATTCAAATTAATTTATTTATACTGATAAATCAGCAGGCGTAGGCACAATTACTGACAGACAGTTCGTATAGTAAAATACTTCAATTCTACTACAATACGAAGGTTCGCCATTTGAATATTCCATTTAATGAAAAATAATTACCATGTATTTTCAAATTTATTTTCAATGGTATAATTTTATTATTTTGAGATAATTCAATAGTATTTTTTATGAGATATGTAATTTTTTCTTTCAATATAATTTTGTTTTTTTGTTAATAGGGCTGGGCGCAGGAAGGTAGTGCCTACTGATATGGTTACAAAGGAAGATTTTTTGTATCCTGATAACCTGTTGAATCACGCATCCCAATCAATTTTGATGTTAGAATTGTCTACAATTCCTATAAATTTTTCAAATGCTTGTTGCATAGAAAATTACAATTCATAGAAAATGATTGCAACAGTTTCATCGAATTGAAACAGTGTTCTTCAGAATGGGCAAAGGAGAGGAAATATCGGGTCACTGGTTCAAGGGTGTATGAACTATTTACATATTCAAAAGATAATTGGGAAATGAAGGCAGGAAAATATTTTTGGCCCAAAAAAATTACCAATAAATATATCCGTCATGGAATAAAATTTGAAAAGGAAGCCAGAGACCATTATGCTCATACTTTCAATTTGAGTGTTGGGGAATATGGATTAGTTGTCTCAAATTCAAACCCTTGGTTAGGATTCTCCCCTGATGGTGTCATATTTGAAAATAACATACCTACAGCACTGTTGGAAATTGAATGCATTTTTTCAGGTAAGTAAAAGAGAATTGTTGATCAAATATTTTCCTTTTTTTTTGTCTTTTCACTGCTGGATGTCTTTCAAAATTATCAATTTCAGTAATTCAATAATATTTCTTTTATAATTCTGTTATCTAGGTGTTGTGTTCTAAAAATACTTATACAAATTGCTTCCAATTAATATTGGCATGTAAAAATAATTATTCATTTGTATGGAAAACTAGTAGAAAATTAATCAGTTTATTTTTGTTTCAATTTAGAATTGATGTGAGGATGTAAGTAGTCCAGAAAAAAATATTAGAATCACAGTATTCCATCTTATAGTCAATTGAAATTTCTTCTGAATTCAAATATCTTCACATGACTAAGATCATATATCTAAATGATTAATTTACTTTACCATATTGAATTGCATCATATTATTTGTGACAGAAGATACTTGCTGTGATAGAGAATAGTATAAAGTACAGCAAAAATGGAATGATATTCTTATCATCCTTTAGAAAGTTCATATTTTGTAGGAAAGTAAGTTGTTCAAAGGTCAAAGAAAAAAAGATTTAATTTTAAAGATAGCATAAAATAATAAATAATAGAAGGTACATTGCAATGAGACAAACAAGCAAATAATATATAAATATAATGGCATTATTAAAGTACGAATAATGTTCCGTTTCATTTCTGTAACTACATGTATATTTTCTAAATCTGGCATCAGCGCCTCAAGACATGCAAGGCACGTTGATTTTGTTACATATTTTTTGGTATCTATGATACGTTGTTGAAAAAGAATTGTGACTTTGAAAACGTCAAAATAAAAATATACACATAAAATTAGTGTAAAGCAAATTCAATTCTCAAATAGCCACCAATTTCCCTAGAAATTACAAAAGGAAAGTGGCAAACTGGGATAAAGCTACTACCCTCATTTCATGGTCCTTCGCTTCCTGGATATTTAGACCAATTCTTGTAATTATAATCGACGAATCGAACCAAGCTGGTGCAAGACCAAGACCTATTCCATCCAGAACAGTTCATCTGCGTGCTCGCAACAATCCTAGGTCAGTCCTATCCTTTTTATCCTATAACATTTACCTAATTTTGTCCTACAACCCTTCCACTTGGCGTGATCGAGTGAAAGGAAACGTCAGTTCATAAGTCATATTATTGATTTTTTTATTGAAAAAGCTATCAGTCCCTCTTTACAAATAATTAGTATCAACTTATACCCCTTTGTTCAAATTTATACTCTTGAATTAAACGAAAATGTCTGCGGAAGAGCTAAGAGAAAAAAAATCTCAACTTGTTATTCGTAGAAGCAGTAAAAAAAGTGCTCTCACAAGATTCGAAACATTTTTAAAAAAGGTAGACGAAGAGGTTGATCGTCCCGTTCTCGAAATAAAAACACGTTTGGAGGCAATATCTATTATTTATACCGAATTTGATGCTATACAAGCAGAAATCGAAAATATTGAACCCGAAAAATGGGATGATCATGGAAAAGAATGCGAAAATTTTGAAAATAAATATTTCTCACTGGTAGCAACTGCTAAAACTGTAATACAATCACTTGAACTAAGTTCTGTATCAGCTGCTGCAACTGGAACACAACATAAATCATTAGTTTCTCCCAGTGGAGTAGCAGCAACACACACTCAAATCAATGTCAAATTACCTGAGATCAGTTTACCAGAATTTAGCGGTTGTTACGATAAGTGGACACAATTCTATGAATCTTTCGACTCATTAATAAATAAAAACCCATTGCTCTCTAATGTTCAGAGGTTTTTTTATCTACAGGGAGTATTAAAAGGTGAGGCAGCGCAAATCATTTCTTCCCTGACTGCAACAGATAATAATTATAAAATTGCATGGGATTTATTAACCGAACGTTATCAAAATAAAAAAGCAATCATACATTCGCATCTTAAAAGCATTTTTGAGCTTCCCAATGTGTCTAAAGATTCCCACAACATTTTGAGAAAATTTTTAGACAATTTTTTGAAACATTACAGATCTTTAAAAACTTAGGGGAAAATGTTGAAGAATGGAATACAATATTAATATTTCTTTTGAATTCGAAATTAGATTCAGCTACGCGAAAAGAGTGGGAAATAAAAACAAAATCCCGAACTTTTTCAAAGATTGACGATTTCACAACTTTTTTAATGGAGCTTGTCAACTTTTGGAATCGTTAGATACCAGAACAGTTACTTCAAGTAACACTCCAATGAAAAAAAACAATGAAGGTCGTTCATATTCGCATGTATCTGCTAGTTATTCATGCCCAATTTGCAATGAGTATCACTCTATTTTTCAATGTAAAACATTCCTGGACATTCCCTTGAACAAAAGATATTCAGAAACTAAACGTTATGGTCTATGCACAAATTGCCTGCGTCCAGGCCATAGCAATTCTGAATGTAAGTCGACGTACTCTTGTAGAACTTGCCAAAAACGTCATCATTCGCTATTACACTTGACACCAAGTAGTCGCATCACCAACTCCACATCCAATGCTAAAACCAATACCCAATATCAAATCTCCTTGCGCAGTAACAATGATTCTATTCAAAGCAATCACAGTCACCCTCCTCCAAATAGGACGTCTGATTCACAATCTCCTGAAACTCAAACATATTTCGAAAATATGTGTACCCATACTATGACTAACCAATCATTTGTTATTCTCTCAACCGCAGAGGTAAACGTTTCAGACAAAAATGGCAAAACTCTGAAATGCAGAGCGCTGCTTGACAGTGGATCCCAATCCAATTTCATAACAAAATCTTTGTTAGACAAATTAGGTCTACATATGCCCGTTTCTGGCATACACGAAAATCTAGTCAATATATCGAAAAGAGTTTCAGTAAAATTCAAATCAATATATGGTCATTATACCTCACAACTGTCGTTTTTAGTTATTAACAAAATAACAGGAATTATTCCGCAGTAGTTCATTGACTTTAATCAGATAAATATTCCTAGCCACATCAAACTTGCTGACAATAGTTTCAATGTGCCTTCTCCTGTCGATATGCTTCTAGGTGCTGAAATATTCTTTGAACTGCTCAGTACAGGTCAAATTAGGTTAGGTAAAGATTCACTTTCCTTGCAAGAAACCAAATTAGGTTGGGTTCTAGCTGGACCTATCCCTTTCAATCATATTGTTCAGCCTTCTACAAATCTTTGCTTTTTATCAATGAACTCTTTAGAAGATCAACTTCATAATTTTTGGCAAATAGAAGAGAATTATGCTGAAACCAAAAAACTGACTGAAGAGGAAACTGAATGCGAAAGTCATTTTTCCAATACATTCACCCGTGATGATACAGGGCGTTTCGTAGTTAGTTTACCTTTAAAGGAAAAATATAAACAGTTAGGTGATTCTCTGGAAACCGCCATCAAACGATTCCATTATGTGGAACAAAAAATAAATAAAAATCTTCATCTCAAAGCCCAGTATTGCGACTTCATGTTAGAATATAAGACCCTTGGTCACATGACAGAAATTGATCCAAATCAGCCCGCGCAATTACCAATATTTTATTTGCCCCATCATAGTGTCGAAAAACAAGATAGCACCACCACCAAGCTAAGAGTTGTATTCGATGGCTCAGCTAAAACTAATACAGGCATTTCATTAAATGATTCACTCAAAGTCGGTCCTACCATACAAAATGAACTTGTTATACTCCTCCGGTTTAGACAACATGAAATGGTGATGACAGGCGACGTTGCCAAAATGTATAGGCAAGTCAACATAAGAAACCCAGAACGTGATCTCCAACGTATAGTTTGGCGCGAAAATACCGAATCCAAACTTTCTCATTTCCAGTTGAATACCGTCTCGACCCGTTGCCTGAAACAGATTGCTTTAGAATCCCATGACCAGTTTCCTGTAGAATCCAATATAATTCTCAACGATTTCTACGTTGATGACCTACTCACAGGTTCCAGTTCAGTAGAGAGTCTCATTAATATTAAAAAAAATATAATCAGTCTTTTAGCCAAGTCTGGATTCGAACTCCGAAAATTCAGATCTAATAACCCATCAGTTTTGAATGATATCGATGAAAAAAATTGTCATTTAAAGCAGTTAGTAACCGACTCACAAAGTGCGAAAACTCTTGGAGTATTGTGGAACTCTGTTACAGATGCATTTGAGTATAATACCAAAATGACTCCATCCATTCCCAAATCTATCACAAAAAGAACTATTCTTTCTGTTATATCACAAATATTTGACCCATTGGGTCTTCTGGGTCCCATTATTGTGCAAGCTAAGATTATTTTACAGAAGCTGTGGCTTGAAAAACTCAGTTGGGACGATCCTATACCAACCAATTTATTCAAATCCTGGATCCAATTTCACAATCAAATTCTCACTGCCCAAACACTAAAAATTCCTAGGCATGTACTGATCACAAATCCAGTTGTCATACAAATTCATGGCTTCTGTGATTCTTCTATTCAAGCGTATGCTTCATGCATCTATATCCGCTCTCAAGATGCCCAAGGCAAAGTACGTGTTTCTCTATTTTGTGCAAAATCTCGTGTAGCTCCTCTCAAGGCTATATCGTTACCTAGACTTGAACTTTCCGGCGCCCTTCTATTAGCTAAGCTAACCAAAAGGGTCACGTCTTGTTTAGACCTCCAGTTCAATAATATTTATTATTGGACAGATTCCACTATTGTTCTTGCTTGGATTGCCGCTGAACCACGTTGCTGGAAGACTTTTGTATGTAACAGAACTTCCGAAATACAAACTTTGACTAAAAAAAATAATTGGTACCATGTTTCATCCACTGAAAATCCTGCAGATATTATCTCAAGGGGAATCAGTCCAAGCGAATTGCAAAATAATTCTTTATGGTGGAATGGACCATCTTTTTTGAAGAACTCCCAAGATTATTGGCCTGCAAATTGTCACATCTCAAATTTTTCGAAATCATCCATTGAAATTCCTGAATTTAACTCAAAATGTATAACTCTCAGTACGGCAATTTCTTTCAGTTTATTTAAAAAATTCTCTTCATTCCTAAAATTAGTAAACGTCGTATCGTACTGTTTAAGGTTCTCAAAACACTCAAAACTGAAGCCTGAAGATAGAATATTATCCATCAATATAACCCCGGTTGAACGAGCCACTACAGAAAAAATCTTAAGCAAACTGGCTCAAGCTGAATGCTTCGTAGAAGATCTACAAAGCTTGAAGTTAAATAGTTCTGTCAAACCTAGTAGTAAACTCAGCTCGTTAAATCCCTTTTTAGATGAAGACGGTATAATTCGAGTGGGCGGACGTTTACGCCATTCGACCTTAAAATTTGATTCTAAACATCCTATTGTACTGCACAAAACCCACGTATTCACAAAACTATTGATTCGATTTGAACATGAACGTAATTTTCATTCGGGTTGTCAAGCCACGTTATCATTTATTAGGCGAAAATATTGGCCACTTAATGGCAGAGAAGCCGTGCGTAGCGTTCTTCGCAAATGTATACCTTGCTTTAAAGCTAAACCACCAGTTATTACAAATCAAATGGGTAATCTTCCCGCAACCAGAGTAACTCCATCTCGAGTTTTTGCTAATTGTGGGGTCGATTATGCCGGTCCCCTCTTGCTAAAGGACGGAAAGGACCGGAATCGTAAAATACTCAAGGGTTACATATGTCTCTTTATCTGCTTGTCAACTAAGGCAATTCACATAGAATTGGCCAGTGAACTTACTACCGAATGTTTCATCGCGACTTTCAAAAGATTTTCCTCCAGACGTGGTTTGTGTAGTCATTTGTACTCGGACAATGGCACGAATTTTGTTGGTGCTAATAACGAGTTGAATCGCATTGATACAATTCTAAGAAATTATGCATTCCAACGTTATCTACATACAAACAATGTTCAGTGGCACTTCATACCAGCTCGTTCCCCTCATTTTGGTGGGATATGTGAAGTCGATTAAATACCATTTGAAGCGTATCATATCTAGTACGTCTTTCACTTTCGAAGAATTCTATACGATTTTAACCCAAGTGGAGGCGGTATTAAATTCCCGACCTTTGACTCCCCTTTCCTCTGACCCGAATGACCTAGAGGCCATCACACCCAGCCATTTCCTCATCGGCGGATGTCTGAATGCAGTTCCAGAATCAGATCTCAAAGAGACCCCCATTAGTCATCTCAAGCGGTATCAGCACATCCAGTATATGGCACAACACTTCTGGTCTCGCTGGAGCAGAGATTATTTACATAACCTCCACCAAAGAACGAAGTGGCGCTTTCGACAAGATCCAGACCACCTGATAGGCAGCCTAGTCTTACTCAGAGAGGACAATCTTCCCCCACTGCAATGGTCACTTGGCAGAATTTCCGATGTCCACCCAGGAACCGACGGCATTGTTCGAGTGGTTAGCGTATTCACAAAAAGTGGTGTTGTCAAGCGATCTATCGTTAAAATAGGTATTTTACCAATAGACTGAAGACCAGCTGTTTCAGACAATTTAAGACTTTCAATTTTTGAAATTCCGAACTGATGAACTCGATTATCATAATTATTATTTACTTCAACGAGATAATTATTTAATTCATTTTTTCGAAAGTGTTATTCATAAACATGTTTTCTTTTTCATAATGTTTATTATCATTCAAGAATGTGATGTTAGAATGTAACTCTTTCAGCATGCTTCCTTTGAAAGGCATCTTCTGGATACTTTCAAGGCCGGCGGGATGTTCCGTTTCATTTCTGTAACTACATGTATATTTTCTAAATCTGGCATCAGCGCCTAAAGACATGCAAGGCACGTTGATTTTGTTACATATTTTTTGGTATCTATGATACGTTGTTGAAAAAGAATTGTGACTTTGAAAACGTCAAAGTAAAAATATACACATAAAATTAGTGTAAAGCAAATTCAATTCTCAAATAGCCACCAATTTCCCTAGAAATTACAAAAGGAAAGTGGCAAACTGGGGTAAAGCTACTACCCTCATTTCAAATAATGATACTAGAATAAATAAAACAAGTGACAGTGTGGATCCACCTCTAGCTCAGAAGGTTCATAATACGACCTGCATGGATCCACCTAAAAGCTCGGAGGTTGTTGTAAATACCTATTTTTCAAACTATAATTATTTTAAAATAATTATGTGATAAAATATCATGTTTAGTTTGCCTGTATTGATATTATAAAAAAATGAGAAACTACTTTCGGAGTGATATTTTCAAATTGTTTTCGGTTTTATTTAATTTTTGACCATGTTTATGAATTTGAGAAAAACAAATTCAGGCCATCGATGGAGTTCGTAGAGACGCATTAGGAGAGAAAAAAAATCAAGTTCTTTCATTAGTACGGTCAATATTTCAATTTTTCTGTTTCCAAGTCCCCACTAATTTTAAATTTCATTACTATGATGTTCCTTCTAACGAATTGTACTTTCAGAGAGAATACGTTAACTATATATAACTCTTTATTAGCAAAATAGCTCTCGCATTGGACAAAAAAATATAAATACAATACTATTACATCTACTTACTGATCCCAACTTATAAGTCTATGTTGTACTAGTACTTAGACTCAACATATTCTAAACATTTTGATTACATTCCTTCATATCTCTAGGTAGACTATTAAATAATGATAACCCCTTACCAAACAATGTATCACAACGGCCATTTCCTTTGGTGATGTAAAATTCATTCATTTACTTATTTTTTATATTCTTTTGTTAGAAATAATTTTTAGGAAGATTTTCTAAAATTGAATGTACAATATTAATACAAGATTATACATGAATTTGTTGCATGTTCCCTTCAATTGACACTTTTGATGATTTTTTATTCTTTGAATCTTTACAAACTTTAACTTTTTTTTTCGATTCATGAATAATTATTGTGAAAAATTGTGGGATGAAACAATAAAGATGTATATTTGAGTAAAAATTGAAATGATCATCACCTTAGATGCATGGAGGATGATGAAACGGCTAAACACATTCTGTGTACATCCCCTGCAGCGGCCAGAACCAGATTCTCAATATTTGGCGATACGATAGTAAGACCAGAAAACCTGGTAAATTGTTCTCCCAATGCATTCCTCAATTTCGTCAAGAGATTGGATATACTGGGAGAAATATAACCATATGGTGAGCCACAATAGACCATTGGCCGCAGTGGAGGGCCTGATACGGGCCCACTCACGTTCAAACCTAACCTACCTTAGATTTCCTCCTTAAACGATGTAGAAAAGAAAAAGTGTGCATTGAAAGAGCCTTTTCTCGACTGGTGTAATGTCAAACTGATTCAAATCATTTTGCAAACTGCGCCCGTTAGTAATTGGTAATGTTATTTTTTTCCTAGGTGCCACCAAAACTATCAAAGAAGCTATCAAGTCAGTTACTTTCGTGGAATTTATTGAAGATACCATTTCTTTGAAGCGAAAGCATAAGTATTATGGCCAAATTCAAATGGGCATGGCAGTTTTAAATTTGAATATATGTTACTTCGTAGTGTATGCCTCCTATGACAAAACTTTTATATGTATTCCTGTTCAATTTGATGAGAGTTTCTCTAGACAAATGTTATGTGAAGTGAAACACAAATTCTTCAGTTTTATGTGGCATCATGCATGCAAAGAAAATTCAGTATATGGTATGACATGTACAAGTACCTACTTGATTCTCAAAACATATCTGCATATAGTGCCCGCTATAAAGTATGTAATATACAGGAAAAAAGTTTATCATTAGATCATTGGAAAAACATCTTGAAAATCAATTTTGACTTGTGATCACAGGTATTGTGGCGACCAAAATTACTATGAAGTTGCAAAAAGTAGAGTAGGTAATGATAATGTTAATAATAATTTTTATTGATTTGAAAGACCTGTAAGGTGTCAAAAATTCAACATTCACAGTTTAGTTACATCAACAAATATAATCGAAAAAAGTTATTTAAAAAAGATGCTTATGAATTAATTTTATCTACATAAACAGAGTTTCCAGTAATAATTTGAGAAAAGTGAAAATAACAATTTTTTTGGAGTAGTTTATTCCTTTCTCTTTATAACCATCTAACTATTTTCTTCAATGTAGCTTGACTGTAATGAAACGTTTATGTTTTGATGATAGTAACAAAACTTCCTCCTTTTCTCTACACCAGACAGCACTAAATTGAAAAAATTGGTTTCAGCTAGGACCCTTGCTATTGCATTGGTTCGTATTTAACAATAATATCACAACTCCACAATTATTGAGGTGATATGACAATCCAAAAACATTGTAATTTCATGATTATCATCAAGTTAAAGATAATCGGGCATAAGCATTTCACTTCTCACATAAACTTGAAAATAGTGTGTCAAATTAAAAAGACTTATAGTTTTCAATTTTATGTGCGAAGTGAAACACTCCTTCATGATTATCATCAAAACTTGTTTCTTATAAGGAAAAAATATATTCTTTTATTTATAAATCTCATAATCCCATTATCTTTTATCATATAATAATTTAATTGAATAAATCTTTTGAGGTTTGAAGAGAATAGTTTATGAAACGATACGGTCAAAGTTTGGATGGTGCATTTCAAGTATGGAGAGATGAACACTTTCATGAGGAATCACTGTTTCTGATAAATTTCAAATAAAAATATTTTCCCTTTGTATCGAAAATTATGCCTGCCTGTGTTTATGCACTTCTTTCCTTCATCAATCATTTTGGCATGAGTAATTCTTCATCTTTTGTGACATCATGGTAAACTCTTGTCCTGAGCAAAATTCATACTTTTACTAGAAGTTTGTGGCATGTTAAAAAAACTTAACCATAAAAAAAGTATATATATATATATATATATATATATATATATATATATATATTTTAGTATAATCAGTATGGATTCTATTATTATAAGGCACCCATATTCTAATCACCTGATTTTTGTAATTAGATTAGCTTCTGGTGAAATTGCAGGTTTTCTCGGGGTTTTCCTGCAATTGAATGCAATTGCGTCACCGAATGCAATTGCATCATCAGATTAATGTATTGTCACTTCCCCGAACATAAGGACACTCCGAGATTTATGTGAATATTGTAAATTAGACATATCTTACTTTAGGCAAAGTGATTGGACTATTATAACACTCATATTTAATGTTAGGGTTCTATATATTATGAAAATAAGGTCGGAATAAACAAATGTGAGAGGAATCCGAAAATATGTTTGAAGGCAGTTTGTTTCTAGAATTCTAGATTCCTTCAGTTTCTGTTTCCTATTGAGAAAATATTAATTTTTGTAGGACCAGGTCTTGCCAGCCTGAATTTTCAACACATTTCTTTCTCACTGAGAAATTTAAATTATTACACTAGTGAATTTTTTTAGATTCCTCAGTGTTTCTATTATTTTGTCAATTGAGATTAGGGACATAGTTCTCGTGGGTGTCCTTACATAAATTTTCAAAATTTTGAGTTTTGAAATAAAATAATTTTTTTTGTATTTTTTATAAACTCGATCCGTTGTTTTATTAATTTTTTAAAGGAAAGACTGTGATATCTTCAAACAAAATAATTGAAGCATGATCCCATTTATCTAATAATTTGGTGTTTACTCCATTCCAGATAGTTCAAATTCATGATTATAAAAAAATATATCTACAATTCGAATCACCATTTCTTTAGAGAGTACAAATTAAGTAGCAGAAAATTCAAGTTTTGTACAAATGTGATTATTATCCAATATCATGTATTGAATTGGAAAAAATACCTTCATTTTGTATGAAAAACAAAGTTCATGGTAAATAATTGTTACTAGGAAATACAAAACTATAATAATAAATCTTTATTCAAATAAAAATACCAAATTTACAAAATAAAGTAATGTAAAATCATTGACAAAACTACATAGGAGTAAATAATATAAAAATTCCATTTAATTTCGAATTATTTTTATCTATTTCTGAAGTACTTGTATTCTTCCCAGAATGATTTCAATGTTTGATAGCTGCAGATTACTGGATCGACGATGAAGTTGTTGAGTCTCCATTGGATCAACCTGAAAAAGTGAATGATTATGTTACAGTTCAACAATCTATTACCATTTACAACTTTTTAAAACTAATGAACATATGGGGCAATGTAACTTTTCTCTCGGACAAAATAAATTTTCATTGACTTTTTACTATATTCACAAGTTAAAAATCTAACAGGTCAAAAAAAACAACATTTATTGAAGTATATTTCACAATTTTTTGTTGTACCTTCGGAAATGGAAGAAAACAATTACTTGCAACAGTTTGCAACAAAGCATATGTGTGGAAAGCAAAACCACAGTTTTTGAAGAGAAATGGAGGGCAGATTTTTCTGCAAATCATCTAGAAGTTTGAAATGGTAAGTAAACACTAATGTGCCCAAACACTTCCTAATATCTTAATAAGTCATTCAAGAAAATTCTATTCTATAGGAGGGCACATGAATCAATTTGCCCCGATAATTCACTGTTTTTATAAGACTTTGAATTGGAAATAAACATTTTATCAATACTCCATAATATTTTCCAAAATTTTAAGTATACTGTGGTTTGCAAAAGGATGTGATTTTTTTAGAGAATCAAATTTTGTTGTTAACTCATGCCCAGAATACCATACCCCCTTCCTGTTAAAATGGGAAAGGGTATGATATTCCTTCCATCCACCCCTGAGCTCCTTGCTCAGTCCTCAAAGGACCTCGCACAATAGCATAGGAAATTGGCCCACAGTGGGATTTGCTTGAAATTTACATATGTTATTGTTATTTAGTTTCTGATCAAATGTTCTCATGGGCCCAATCCTCTAAGACCAATGATTTAGCCCTCGGGGCTGTATTCAGTATAGGTGCCAAACAAACAAAATTACTATTGATTAAAAATCAAAATAATGAATGATAGTAAATTTGAATGTACAATTTACTATAATATCTGCAAAAACAATTGAAATAGTGGTCAGACGAAAGCATTAAAATATTAACATGTTGTTCGTATGGTTCAGTTTAATGTGATTTAAGTAAGAAGAATGAAAGCATTTTTTTAGTGACTTGCTATTTGGTACCTTTACTAAATACGACACTGAGAGCTAAATCAGTGGTCTTAGAGGATTGGGCCCATGAGAACACTTGATCAGAAACTCAATACCAACAACATATGTAAATTTCAGGCAAATCCCACTTTGGGCCAATTTCCTATGCTATTGTGCGGGGTCCTTTCCTAAGTCAAGTTCTATGTTTGTCTTTCTACTTATCCAACCAACTTCTGCTTAGATTGTAGGGAGATTGTAAATGCTATGAGGCCTCAAAAGCACAACTGCTTAGGATAACTGAAAAAAAAATTATGGTAAGAAACGTTCATTATTCAAGATTGGTGCTGAAAGGTTAGTAATGCCACCAGCTATTATGAATATACAATTGATATATGGCACCAATGACCACTGCAATTTTCCTGACAATATTTTGAAAATTTTTATACGCTGGTTAACCCTCTCTATATGAACCCTTGCAGCAGCTATTTTATTATTGAGGAGAGCTTCATCAGAACTCAATTGTTTTTTCTTTTCAAGAAAAGGAGGTCTTATCAAATTTATACCAAAACTTTCACAGATGTCATCTATTAAGAAACCTTTGTCAACCATTACTGCATCTACATTTCTGTCTAGCTTTGTTATTAGATCACTTTTTTCAAAAATTACTTTTCCCGCTGCCGACACTGTAAATAGTCCATACATGCTTAGCAACAAAACAGGTAAATGGCCTATATCATTCGTTTACTAATTCATCTTGACAACGGAACTTAATAGTGTCATTTACATGCCTAGGGTAATAATGACTTTGACTTTGACAAGTAATACCTTCAGCTTCATTCATATCAATTTTTAGGTTATGAGACCTTTTGAATATTATTGTTGTCTGCTTATTCGGTAACTTAGTTACACGCACAAGCAACTTAGAATGAAATAGCGAACGAATAATCATGAAGGAAGGGTAAGAAAACAAACTTCAATTCAGGCAAATTTTGAGAAATGTCAACAAGCAGCGGGAAAAACGTAATAAGTAACACGGAATGTATCGACTGTTATCATCCTCGGCAAGCGACAAGCCTCGGCTTTGCCTCGGCTCGTACTCGCTCACCTCGAATGTTAACACGTCTTTACATTCCTTGTTACTTAAATAACTATTATCAGATGCTCGTCCTCCATATGGTTCACTAACAAACGTGATAAGACCTGCTGGTGAAACACCAACCATGAATTTTATTGTTTCACATGACTTATACTGAGAATAGAATCTAATTCTACAACAAAGACATTTTGGTTTTTGAATAAAAATTTCAGTGCAATCAATAACAACTCTTACATTATCAAAATCTTTGAAGTACTTTGGCATGTTTTCACTTATCTCGTGAGCAGAAGGAAAATATATAGTTGGGCGCAGAACGGAAGCTATATGAGGCAACATGGAATGAATATAGGTTTTACAGAGTTCAGCACTGATACCAAATAAAGTACCCAAAATGGCATATGAAAGATTATGTTTTAATTTAAAAAATGTTAATACTACCCTTTCCTTGATAGACAAAGCATGCAAACGTTGGTCAATTTTTAAATTCTTCACAATTACATCAAGCATATTGAAGGAGTTCAAGCCAGTGAAAGTATTCAAAATCTTATCTGTGGTTATTAATTCACAGACAGTTAACTTTTTAGAGGTATTGACCTGAACAGAAATATTATACTTATCTTGTTTTTCAAAATCTTCTACACTTTTTGGACCAACATAATCACTTTGTTCTCCTAAAAGTAAAAGAAGTACTTCAGCATCTTGAATATCCTCAACAGTTGGTTGTTCATCCGCTAAAGTCACACACTGAGTGTCATTTTCACCACACACTATAGGACCATCACTATTTTCACGACTTTCTTCAATTGGTATTCTAGAGGTGGAAGATAAAGATCCATGTTGAAGAGCTGGTAAGTTCATAGAAGGAATGGCATTTTTTTTTCAGAAATTTGGTATTTCCTAAAATGAGAAATATTGGTTATCTTTTAGTAAACTGATCAGAGATTTCGGAACTTACTGAGATAATCAGAAGCCTGAAAATGGTTGGAACAAACAAGCATATACTTCGATATTGGCTTGCCAATTTTCAGTTTCAAAATCCATGCTTTCCTTTGGTCAATTTCTTCAATCTGGTCGAACCAATTGGTGATTTTAACCTTGCTTTTATTTTTGGGGGGAAATCTGTGAAATCTCACATTTTCCTTCTTGCCATATGTCCTGCATCCTGGGACTGAACAACTTGTATCTCCCCATATTTGGCAGTCTATCGACAATATAAACCAAAAAAATATCATGTACAGAAACAAAAATCCAGTATGGAAATATCCTTGATCAACAAAACAATTTTTGATCGCAAATCATGACTTCCGAAAACACGTAAAATATTTGTAAACTACACTGAAACTTTATTTCAAGTCTTTTAATAGAAACACAATCACTTTTCACTTAAAGAAATCACCAATTTTTACAAATTGTTTAAAAATAGGAAAATAGATCGTCAAAACGCCATATACGTGTAAAGTCAAAAACCTTTGTCCGTGATTCGTAGTTCAAAGTCTTGCTATAGGTGGCGCTGCGATCTTATTTTCTTCGCCAATTACAAACAAGCTCAAATTGAACCAGGAAAAATCACAGAAACTGATAGTCACCACCACCACATCCTTACAAGAGGAGGGTAAAGTAACACTTTTAGGTCTTACTCTAGACGAAAAGCTCAATTGGTCTAATCACATAAGGCAATTGAATTTGAAACTATCCAGTTCAATTTTCAATATGAGACAACTACTCTACTCTACTTAGAACAGTATATTTTTCACTAATTCAGTCTCACCTTAACTACGGTATTCTACTTTGGGGTAACTCTTCGGCAGCTTCGATTGTCCGGCAGCAGAAAAAAGCTATACGAATCCTAATCAATGCAAAATTTAGAGAAACATATCGACCACTATTCAAAAAATTCAAAATAATGACTCTCCCGTCACTCTTTATATGGAACACTATCATTGATATTCACAAAAAAATTCCCATGCTGACTACTCAGTCTGATATTCATCACCACAACACCAGAGGAGCAAACATGATTAGAATACCTAGACACAGACTCAATGTTCAATTTCAAAAAAACAGTCAAAACATGTCTGACTGAAAATCCATTCTATTCCCTTGAGGAATATATTGAGGAGTACCGGGTGCTGCATACTCACTGAATCAAAACAAATTACCGGGCCTACTTGATTTGTACATTCAGTATCTATACTCTTATTATCAATTGTACTTTCTTAGTCTTTTTAATATGTTTGTTATATTTCCATTTACTTACTTTATTATAAGAGTGACTATGTCTTTATGTACCAGTTTTTACCATTCTTTATCAATACATTACCTTTTTAGCTTAATATTAAATAAATCTATCTATTTATCTAGTGCTCGCTAAATCGAATTACTTTTTGGAAGTGCTTAGTAATCGCGAGCACTTCATGAAAAGAAGTGCTTAGTGCTCGAGACTCCCGAGCACTTTTCAAGAGTGCTTAGTGCTTGGTACTCGAAACACTTTTTGTTAGTGCTCGGCACAGCTCTGCTTGTTAATATACACAATGGGAGGAGTATGTCATTGCCGCAGTAAATTTGGAGTCGGAGTATGTAAAATTTTTTTATGAAATACTCTACAATCTTCCAATTACATATAAATTAGTTCTCCAAGAAACAGAAAATGATGCTATCTTGCAAAGAGTTATACACTATATTCAGAATACCTGGCCATCAAATATGAAAAGCGTCAATAACGATTGTATACAAATTTTTTGCAGAAAAGATTTCCTTTCAGTAGTCAAAGGCTGTTTGATGTTTGGAAACAGAATAGTTATTCCGCAAGTGTTTAAAACAATTACATGCGAGACATCCAGGTCAAGAGAGGATGAAATCGCAATAAGTTATGTGTACTGGCCCAATATAGACAAATACATAGTAGATTTCTTTCGAAATTGTAGTTCTTGTGCAGAAAATGCTAAATCGCCATCGCAGATTGCACCTTCTAATTGGCCAAAATCTGAATACCCCTGGCAGAGATCCGAAATGGCCAGAAGTATTTCCAACGATGATAATTACTTCTCAATTCGCAGTACAAAAATTGAATGAGGTTTGCTCACGTTTTGGATATCCCCAAACCTTGGTTACGGATAATGGAACCCAATTCACAAGTGGAGTCTCAAAAATTATTGTTTCATGACATACAACTCATTCGTTAAACCCCTTATTGGCCCCAATCGAATGGTCAAGCTGAACGCATTGTGGATACTTTCAAGAAGGCATTGGAAAAATTCAAGAGGGAAGGACATCCAGGTGAAACTCATATTCAACAATTCTTAGTTGCCTACAGGTCAACACCAGCTCGAGCAGTACCTGAAAATAAATCACCAGCTGAAGTATTACTGGGAAGAAAAATGCGAACTATTTTGATCTATTGTCAGCTTCTTCTGAACGAAAGCCAGTACACCAAACTGAAACTCATGCATTCAGTAAGAGTTTTAGACTGAAAGATTTGGTATATGTCAAAATTTACAGGAATAATCTTTACAGTTGGATTCCTGGTAAGATCTCGAACGAATTGGAAATGTGATGTTTAATGTTTTGCTGAATCGAGAACGCCAAAATTTAGTACGCATACATGTGAATCAGATGAGAAAGAGATATGGAGAAGGAGGTATTACGATCGATTCAATTCCTTTCAACATATTGATGGAAACTTTCGACATGGAAGCAAGTCCTGTTTCACAGGAAACTGATAATTCGCTGAGTGATACACTCATTTCAAACACTGAAGAAATATTTTCATCAAACGCTGAATGCGAACCAAATCATTCCGAACTTCTTTATAATACTGTTTGTGAACCAACTCACTCTGATGTTTTGAGTCATGCTCGGCCAACGCGAAGTTGTAGACGTCCAAGTTATCTTGAAGACTATACAACATAAAAAAAGAAGGGAACAATTGTTAGGAATCATAGTTGTTATCATTCATAGTTCCTTCTGATGTTAGATATGATGTTGGATGACAGATTCTGGAATGTCATTATATAGTTTGATGAAATGAAGATATATTCAATCAGTGTTCAAAAAGTATGTATTCCTAATATGTATTATATTATAACTCCAATTATAAGTTATATTATACTCTAAATTCAGATACTTTGAGTTCTGCAGTAACAGTAACTAAGAGGGATGTATAAAACTAACCCTAACATCCATATCAGTATATTCTATTTGGGCTGTGTCAAGTCACCGGTCGGACAAGGCACGCGCGTTCAGTATGAAGTATGACGATGAGTCGGACCGATCAGATGATTGAAAATATTGGTCACATATCGAACGTGCCCTCGACGTTTACGGAGTGGTCACGGTCAAGTAAAGTAGGAACAAATGATTGTTTCTTAAAATTATAACCTGAAAAAATTCGAAATATATTATGGCAGACGATAATTTCAACAAAATTTAAACAAAGTGAAACTAAAAGGGCAATTCATTTGACGTTTACTTATCGTAATTATGAAATTGAAACAGCTGAGAAAGGTTTGTTAACAGTATGAACTGAAACTAGGTACAGTACCCATTAGAATCATTAGATCAGTACAGTAACTTAAGCAGTCTAGAAATAACCTTTACCGATTTCTCAGCTGGAACGATAATTACTAATAATCCCGTGTTTCTTGATTATTTTCTGTCGAACTACTAAAATTACCAACTTCATAAGGTGTAACTAGAATAGGAATATCGATTTTAATCCATTCAATGTCTCAATAATAACAAGATCATCATCTTCTAGTGCATACAATAGTATTATTGTCATCAGATTGCCACCAAGATTAGGAACTGCCATTAGATGGGTACTCAAATCTCGAATAACTAAAACTACAATGAGCAAACACTCCAATAATTGAAACAAAATCAAAGCATATGGGTACTAACGCTACACACGAACGTGTATAGCACTCATAACTCAGAGTTCTATGGTATAGCGATAAAATATCCTTTGATAATAATTGATTATTGTAATTATTAACCAGTGAACATAGTGAAAGGGTTATGCCCTTTTATAACTGTAATTTCAAATAGTTTCAAGGTCGTCAAGTCAATCAAATGACAGCGCTGGTCTAACCATATTGGTCAGACGAGAGACTTGACTCAGCCTTAATTTAACTACAGTGTTCTTTCTACCATAGCTGAAATAATGTTTCGATTCGATTGGGGGAACACCTCCGTACCGGATTCATATGGTTCTTGCCATCAATCGTCAGCGAAAGCTAGTTCTCCCAATTAAACCGAAAAACCTCTTCAGCATCTGTTCGGAGTTCCAGAGATAAACACCGAAGCATGTATCCAGCGCCATCTCTAGGTTCCAGAGAGCACTCCGACTATAATAGTAACGTTCATTCATAAATATAACAATACAGTGATACACACACAAAAGAAATACAAAAAGAATAAACATTTACAACATCCATAGAAGTATTATTCATATTTGTATGTGGTGAATATATGCGTGTTAGGCATATTGAAAATAATATAAATAATTTAAATTAAAATCATACATAACAGTGTTAATAATATACAGAGTTAGTCAAAAGTATGGACCCTCCCTTTTTTCTCAGTTAATATGAGGGTTATCGAAAAAAAGTTCGTATAAAAGTTGAAGAGTATTTAACTTTGCACCTTTCTATGAGCTCAAATATTTTTAAGATATGCCATTGGTGGAGTAGTGACGTCATCGGCATTTTTTTTAATGGACCCATATGTCATGTTTAGTATCGTTAGAAAGCTTGTTTTTTCTCATTTCAGTAGTACTGATATTATTTCAACTCTCTCGATAGGTACAGTGTGTTTCATATTTTTGTGTCCACCTCTGTAATTCAACTACTTATTGCTTAATTCGTTAAAAAATCTTTTGAATCATGGTATGTAGCCAGGTAGATATTTTGAGCGATATAGCAATTTGATTCAGACAGTACTGCTGAAATGAGAAAAACAAGCTTTCTAACGATACTAATCATGACATATGGTTCCATTAAAAAAAATGCCAATGACGTCACTACTCCACCAATGGCACATCTAAAAAATATTTCATAGAGAGGTGCAAAGTTAAATACCCTTCGACTCTTATACGAACTTTTTTTCGATAACCCTCATATTAACTAGGAAAAATGGGCGGGTCCATACTTTTGACTAACTCTGTATATACACGTCTTAGATAATTTTTTCTTATATTTGATGTTGGGCCTTTCTCTGTATTCACTCAGCCATCTATCATTTCGTGTATTATTGTTTTGTCTGTTATTTCAACAAATGATATGAGATGGGTTTTAAAGCGTTTGAAGGAAGTTTTATCGAAAATTTCAAACCTCTACTTTTTAACCAATAAGATGCCTTAATTTTGACTAGTTACGCAACTAAAAAAATTTCCGGAATTTTTTTCGTGGCGCCACGATATTTAAGTGGAAATTTTTTGACAGTTGAAAAGGTAAACATATGATCTACAACCATTAAATATTGTAGATATACCTGTGAATAATGCAAAATTTCTATAAGAATTAACATTATTATTTATTATTCGCTATAAAGTTTCATTCAACAGAAAACACAAATTTGTTCAATTATTATGCATTAAAAATTTATATTTCAAAAAACGTAAGATCTACAAACATACTAAGATTCGAAAGGACTCGAGGTGTTACCAAGCAATTTGATCTCGTTGATTTCTGACAGAATTACTATCGATAGTATTGGGAGCACTCGTGGTATTTCCCCCGATTATTTTTTGTGGGGGTTGTCTGAATAATTTTGGTGCCAAGTAGGAGTAACATTTTTGACCTACTGTTTTAGAGACTATTGGTATACAATACTGATTGGTCGATCTTGTTGTCGCGCATCCATGGTTTTGAGTGGAAAGTTCTTTTTTATTTTTATATTGCTGGCATCCTATCTGAATAATATGCAATTGTCTAATATCTAATATTTGTGTTTCAGTATAGAGTAGAGAGCTTGGATATCCTGAAGATTTGTTGAGTATCATTCAGAGAAATCATTTTTGAGAGATTTCGAGGGCATGTATTTTCATGATACTCCTCCCCAGCCAATAATGCCATAATTAAGGTGTGACTCAACCAAACTGCGGTACAGTATTGTTTTTTATTTGAAGCTCAAAAATGGTCGAACTTGTTTGAAACGAAATAGTATACTACGAAATTTTTTTGTTAAATATTCCATATGGTGGTTCCATCGTAAATGATTGTCAATGTAAATACCCAAGTATTTTATCTTTTTTGCAGGTTTAATTGAAAAATCTTGTTGGATATTCAATCTCTATTTTGGCAAAGATGTTTCATTACTACTAAAGGGTAAGTATATAGTTTTTTCGCAGTTAATCGAAAGTAATCTGCTGTCGAACCAGTCTTTGGGTTTTTCTAGATCTTTTTCAATATTCAATTTGAGATTGTATCAATTTCCATTTTTGTAAAATATCACAGAGTCGTCCGCGAAGCTGATTATTTTGCCGATTATTTCCTGTTCGAATATGTTATTCAAGTAAATTACGAATAGCAGCGGCCCCAATACTGTTCCTTGAGGTACACCACATTCAATATTAATCTCTTTACTCACATGATTTTTGAATTTTACTTTTATGAGTTCTACTTGTTAGGTAGCTTTCGAAAAGGTTGTGTGTTAGACCTCTCTTACACCCATATCTTCTAGTGAATCTAAAATAATGGAGTGATCGACAATATCAAAGGCCTTTGTCAGATCGATAAAAACACGGATAGAAGGAGTGCTCGAGACTTAGGATTCATAGATAGTTTTTGTCAAGGAATAGATTGCATCATTGATAGATTTTTTCTCTCTAAAACCATACTGGGATGTCGACAGTAGATTATACTTTGATAAATATGCGGTAAGTCTTATTTTTATAATTCTTTCGAAAACTTTGCTGATTGATGATAGAAGTGAAATACGCCTATAATTCGAAACATTTTCAGTATCGCAATTTTTGAAAATTGGAGTTATGAGTGATTTTTTTAGAATAGAAGGAAATGTGCCTCATTCGAAGGATTTATTTTTGCATGATATCCGTCAAAGGTTCACATGAATTTTGCAATAGTCTTTAGAGTGTCAGCTTTAATTCCATCAACCCTGGAAGCCTTCTTGTTTTTTAGATCATTTATAGTATTTTCAACCTCAGTAGTGTATTCGTTGGTGTGAGAAAAAAAGAATGTTTATTTATATATTTAGTTATTTCTGTAGTTAGGATGTTGTCTTATTTTATTTGCAATATTTCCTCCCACATTCGCGAAAAAGTTATTAAATATATCAGCAGCATCTTTTGGATCTGTGACAATCTCATTTTTTTCATTTTTAGTTATTCTTCCAGTTTTGATATTTAAGATTTCATTAACAGCGTTCCAGAGTTTTTTACTTGCATTCTGTTCTTTTTTATAATAATTGTCTTTGGCAGTCTTTACTTTCTTTTCGGTTTCTTTTTTTTTTTTTGTTAAATATATAGTAGTAGTAAGTTTTCATTATTTGGATTTTGTTTCCATAAGAAAAATTAATGATTTTTTTGGTTGATGTGTTTTATCAATGATTTTGTTTTCCAATTCTTTCTTTTACGTTCGCTATATTTTATTCTGAAGTGTTTTGTTGATTCTTGTACACATGTGTTCCTGAGATCAACAGCGAAGTATGTATTCAGCGCCATCTCTAGGTTCCAGAGAGCACTCCGACTATAGCGTCTACTTCTTCCGAAGTGCAATTTTCACGAGAAAATATTGACACTACCGGGTGAAAGACAATTTTATTAATCTAAAGAAAACAGAATTCTTTGGGAGATCGTTTAATAACGAACAGTCGTTGCCGACCGATGATTAACCCTTTACTCCCATATACACCTACTAAGTAGGCTTATTAAGGCAAGTACCTGATATAAAACAACTACTCCCCTGGCTAAGACCACGACGGGTATTGAATTGAATCTAACAGATACTTGTGCAACGTTCCTCAAAATATTAGAGGACGCAATTGCAAATGCTCTCTGTGACCAAACAGCAGAATTATGTTTTGATTTGGACAGGGTGACCACCTGCAGACTAGTTTCGAGGTTGTTGCCTCTCATCAGTGCAAAGGGTAGGTCAACACAGACAGCACTGAAGCCATCTATTCCCCGTTCAAACCATTACAGGAATAACGTGAATTGGTAGTAAAATGGTTGATCTGATCACGAATCCCAATACATTTTCGACCTATTTTCAGAAATATCGGTGGGTCCATAGCTGCTGACGTGCAGTGTATTTCAAATGAAATGAAATGGTAATTTTGTTTATTTTCATCTTCTGCAAATTTCACAATTATATGTTAAAGATTACAGCGGGGATGTATTTACTTGAGAACTAAGATGGCACTGACAAGATATGTTTTTCTCACCATAGTGACAGCGATCTTTTATAATATTTTCGAATGAATTACAGTTTTCTTCTGGAATATCTCCCGAATATACAACGGTCAACTCTACTCCTAAATGCATTGTTGCCAAATCTCAACATTATTCGAAGTACTGCGAAATAGCTCACAGGATTATTTTTCATTATCTGGTATTAATTGTAGTAATGTGGTTCAACGCATTATGTAGCTATATTGTCTAGGGGGTTGTGAGAGAAAAAGTAACAATTGTATCCATACTTTCTCTACCGTTTGTAATTTGATGGTTTATTCCATTGTTTTTCGGAATTATGAGTTTATTATTATGCTTTTGGGCTACGTTTTCGAAGTTCTCTCTTTCTTTCCTTTTCTTCTCTTTTCCAGCTCTTCGTATAGGCTTAGCCAGGAATCACACTGATCGACCAGGACCGACCGTCCGCGACCGTCCACTTACGACCAAAAATTGAAGTAGATCAATGAAAACTTTCATACTCACACTGATCGACCATCTATGACCGTCCGCCAGAATAATTTTGTAAATCTGACATTCAAAAGGTTATGTCAATTTTCTATTTATTTAACGAAAAAAAGTTCAAAATCATAATATCAATGCCTTTGTTGTAGATAATGAGTAGGAGTGATAGTGAAGAAGAAAGAATTATGATAGTGTATGATTTGTATAAACGATTAATAAAGTAAAAAAGTGTGTGGAATAGAGAACTTTATTTATATCAGGAACAAGAGGGTGAATTTTGAACCAATTATCCCAAATTATTAAAAGATCAATACAGTTCCAAACTACCTACTACAATAATTCTCTTGCGTTAATAAATTCCATCAATGACTTCTGTATTGCTGTAATTAGGATTTAACGTGGCTCCTCACCCCTGTTATTGAAATATTCATCTCTCATTAAAAATTTGGATGTACTGTAAGTTGTAAATATAGTACTCAGGAATTTCTGACTCAATTGGAAATATAACAGTTCACACGAATAATATTGAAATTTTCGTTCAGGTGAAAAACTGTTGAAAGTTTATCACAAACATGTGTCCAAATGATAATTTAGCGTATGGACATCGCATCACAGTAGTCTGATGCCGACCAAAATTTCCAGCAGGTTGTAATTTCAAACATGGTCTTTGAAAACCGGTCGTGGACGGTCGAGAATGGTCGAACAGTGTGAGTTGTGCGATAAAAATATACGGGTTGGAAATTTTGGTCTTAGGTGTATGGTCGCGGACGATCGGTCCTGGTCGATCAGTGTGATTCCTGGCTTATTGTTCAGTGGTCTACAAAATATTTCAGTTTTTTTGTGAACGAAGACTTCGCGGGCCTCATTACTGTTGATGAGCAACCTTTACAGAGCCTTGTCAGTGAATTTAGTGAAACTAACAGGGCCTCTGGTTTTTTGTTGGGTGGAAACCTCGGGGAAATAATTTTTCGAGATCAGCTGAGTCCTGTCTGTGAATTTGGTCGAATTCACAATGCCTCCATAATTTTGTTGGGTGGAGACCTCGGGGAACTCGTTTTTCGAATACTGTGGGCCTCTGCTGAGTCCTGTATACGAATTTGGTTGAATTTGTAGAGTCTTCGCTGTTTTGTTGGCTGGAGAATTCGGTGACATCGTTATTCGAATTCAGTGGCCTCTGCTGAGTTCTGTACGTGAATTTGGTGGAATTTACAGTGCCTCTATAATTTTGTTCGGTGGAGACCTCGGTGACCTCGTTATTCGAATTCAGTGTTCCTTGCTGTGTCCTCTCTGAAAATTTCAGCGCCCTTAGATTTGTATTGGGTGGAGACCTCGTTTTTCGAACTTAACCCCCGTGCCGAATCATGTGTGCAAGTTTCGGAATATTTGCGGAGTCTTCAGTTTTGTAATGGGTGTACACCACATTTTTCAGAAACAGTGATGTCCTTGTCTGCAAAATTTGGTTGATTTGCAGAACATCCATGCTTACCATGGATAGAGACCTCCTTTTGTTCTAAAAGAAGTTATCCTTTCAATCGTTTTTAGTGTTTCCAAAAGTGGGGACCATTTTTTTAAAGCTGATTCATTCTTTTTCTTAGATTTTGGTTTATTGATGATGCCTGTGCCGTCGGTTTTTCTGTGGGAGATCTTGAGAATCTTTGCTATTGCCCTTTTTTTCCGGTTCACCTGTATATTATTTATTGTATTCATTTCGTTTGTTTTTCTGATATTCGGGGTTGCAGTGCCCATGGGTTTGTTATAGATATAGTCATTCCCTCCTTGATCTTGCTTGGATTAGATTTGCTTTTAGCACAAACAACAATATTGTTGGTAAAATTCAAAAAGAGCATCTGAAATGACAACTCACTATAATTCATTTTTATCAATATTTTTCAACTTTGTAAGCTGAACTCCGCCTATTATGCCGTTATTTTTTATGTATAGAATATAATGTTATTTAAAAACGACTGGAGTGGACAATAAAGACGCTATAATGATTATTATTACTATTTTTCAATTCTGTTTTGCGTCCTGTTTTATTTCCAAAACTGATATTTTAAATCGCAAAACATAAAAATCATTACTAACATACTTTTTCAATTGTGTCCAAGGACTCCAAGGCTTTAGGCGGACCAACCGATGAACTGAAAAACCTCTATCGACGTAACTTTCATTTTCGAAAAATTAAACAAATTACATCGGTTTCACCGCTGAGTAGAACCATTGTCTACTTCTTTAGGCAATGGTAGAACTATTTGTAACGCTGTACAGTAAATATGACAGTGACACTAATTCTGCGCAATACCTTGTGGACAGTAGCAGAACTATTTTTGTCTTTTCGTTTATGGACTACAGAGGAATCACTTACTGGAGCGATTTATCGTTTTTTGTCCGAGGTTTTGAAAATCATTATTAAAAATATAAATCGTTTGATTTTATGTCTGAAAAGTAGTATGAATAGTTCCTCAATGTTCAGTATTCTTAATTTCATATAAATATCGCTTGCAAAAGCGATTCTTCTCAACTGTCTTTGATTTTATAACAAGATTTTCAGAATTTTTTAAATTGTGAGGGAACGTTGAAGTTGAAAATTGAAAAAATCGTGATTATCTTTCACTTTGACATTGATAGGTATGTCATGATATTTGAAATGGAATCTGATGAATGGTTTTTGGAATAAAACCTCTAAAAATTATGTTTTCATTTTGTTCCTCGAAAACTGTTCATCAGATTTTCTTCAACATCTCGCTCATTATATAATTTGAATGACAAAATGACTCTAATTTTTTTCAGAATTTTTAACCTTGCCGTTAATTTTTTTATGGGTTTATATGAACCTTAAGTAGAACTTCAATCCTGGTTTGATTTCAGGTTTCGCTTAACCACCAAAATCGATGGATTTAAGTACTTAATTTGACATAACTGACTAACATAACATTAGAACTGCAATAACAGATGTATCTTCCGCATGAAAAAGGGGGATTGAACCTGATCAATGTCGATAGCAAGGCACTAGCTTTATTTCTTAAAACACAAGCGATGTCATGGACAACTGTGGAAAATAAAATCTTTTACAAATCGTTGGTAAATAAAATATTCGAAAATGATTATGACAATATGCACCCGTATATAAAAAATATTGGCAAGAATATAAGAGATTTTCGGATTGAGTTCACACAGGACGAGCTAGCAACTTCTAAGGTTATATACCTATCGACATATAATGAAAAAGGCAACTAAAACCCCAACAATCCAACTTAAACATCCTCAATATAATTGGAGTCGTATTTGGTCAAATATATTAGTTAACACAGATACACCAACAAGGTGGCGTTCGAGTGCATATAAAGCCATAAATGACATTTATCCAGTCGCAGAAAAACTGAATGCACATGCATTGAACTTGAGTGCAGATTGCAGTAAATGCAATGTGACCGATAACATATCACACAGATTAACAACGTGTGGTCCAGCAAGGGATATATGGGAGTGGAGTAAAAACAAATTAGTTAGGAAATTTGGTTTAACAGCTATGTATATTGAACCAACAGACTTATTTAATATTAATATAGAGAATATTTTGGATAGGAAAGTGTGGGTTTGGGCGATATGTGGGATTGTACATTATAACCTAGAAATACAAAAACCGTTAGGAGAATTTATTGATATGCTCAGAGCAGATAGATTCAATAAAATAAAATCAGGAAACATAGATAACTTTTCAAAAAAATATTTTATTTTTAGTATAAACAATGCTGTGATCATACATTCGCCAAGTACATGTACATATATAGTTGATACGCTAGATTATCCATGTCTATAAAAGCAGGAATTAATGCTAGGACAAGTTATGTGATGTTTTTGATATTTTTGATATTTTTGTATATATTAATATTTTATGAATAAAGGTTTTAAAAAAAAATATGAAATAGTATGGAAAAATAATCGGAAATCACTTTTGTTCCAGGGATTTGTTGATTTCCAGAAATCACACTCTATAGTTTACTTTATTTTATATGCATGAATTTCAGTTACTAAGGTTTTTGAAATAACAGATTAGATTTTTACTGTAATTTTTAAAGTTGTCAAAATATACGTTTTCGTTTTGCGTATCATTTTTACAGTAAAGTAAGCAAATAAACACAAAGTGGAGTTTCACTACAAAACTCGCTCATTGTTTGGTCCTTCAAGTAAGTTATGAACCAAGGTATGGCTAATTCGGCACGAAGTAGAAGAAAGGGAGCAGGAGTAAACAAAAGCTTGTCAGCAGACTTTGATTGGCCAGAAGGATTTGGAAGAGGAATTGGTGAAATGGAAATTCCACTGAAAAATGGAAGTCAAATCACTACTGAAAGGAAGGAAGCCTCGGAAAAATCGAAACTTTCCAAGTCTACTGTGAGTTCACAATCCCATACTAGTGCCAGAGTTCTTCAAAAGAAACTGAATCATGAAACGGAAAAAAAGCGACAAGAAATCGATATGGAAAAAGCAAAATTAGAGAATCAGCTTCGACTTCTGAAACTCGAACATGATATTCAAGAAGCCGCAATTCGGGATGCAGAAAAAGAGAGACGGAGCCAAAAACTGGGATTAGAAGACGTCCAGCAGTGCACGTCTAGGTCCAGGGTTCAAGAGTGGGTGAACAACTCAGGGCCGGTTTTTCAATGCAGTGTTAAATATGAGTGTTAACTGACACTGGGGTTAAGCTATCCCCAGGTCAAAGTGGGTGTTAGATGCGCATCCGTTTATCAATTACATATTACGGTGAGAGTTACGAAACCCTTAAATATCGTGTGGTTGCTAATACTTGCGACAGAGTTGCCGCTCCCTGTGGATTAGGATTGGTTGAAAAATTCTGACAGCCACCAGGATACAGATTCAAATATTCAACTTCAAACTGTCATATAGACAATCAAAAATCAAAATAGCAAATTGAAAACTACAAAAGGAATAAATTGAGGTCCGAAGATAACCATGAGTGTAGTGAAAAGTGCCAGGGGTCCAAATTTCTCTCCATCGGACAGGTTGCTGTTGATTAAAGTCGCCAATAAATATAAGGGCGTAATTGAATGCAAAAAAACTGATGCAGTATCTTGGAGGGAAAAATAATGTGTCTGGCGAAAGTTGGGCCAGGAATTTAATGCTTCTAGTGAAGGAGCGGTAGGTTCTTGTATTTGGCAGCCCTAAGATGTGTTCAATGACAGAAATATTGAATATTACCAGTAGCATAATATCTCAATGTGAGCAACAATTTATTCATAGGAGACACAGAATGATTCCTACAATTACATTCAAGACATTGTATTATGGAGCTTTCAGCTGGATATGAAAAATTTATTTTACCTATCAGTTGAAGACTCAATAGCAGCTTCTATTTATGCTAACATCCACAACACCGTAGGTTTACGTAGTCTAAACCTAGTGAAAAAGTCGACATCATCGTATTCTTCAAACGGATTATTCCGTTGCCTCATTGTGTAGGGTCGCCTCCTATATTCAATCGTTTCCAAAATATCCCCATCATCGTCACTCATCTCATCAAACGCTTCCATAATTATATTATCACTGTTTCTAGTACACGAAACGACACACGACTTTGCAAACGTTAGATTTCGCGAAACTTTTGTAGGTTAAGTCGGGGATAAAAGAGAAAACCTCCACCTTGAAGCTGGAGTTAAATTAACTCTGACTTTGACCCGAAGTTATTTTTAACCTCGACTTGATAAAAAGTTTATCCTGGAGTTAGCATTTACCCCAGGGTTAAACTAACCTAACCCTGCATTGATAAACCGGCCCTGAGAGGAGAACAGAAGTATTTGGAATGAATCAAATATCCAACCAGTCATTACCAAGGCACAGATACCAGGGTTGCAAGGTAAACGTACAGAAAATGAAGATCCTTCAGGTGAGCCATCTGATAATTTCGTCCAACCAGGTGAGAATAAATGTAATGAGATCAATATCAGTCAGGTCAATGTAGGTAACTCTCAATCAAATGATGTACAGTTGTTATGTCAGACAATTAACAATCTTCTGAAACAAAACAGCAATAGTTCTAACAATAATTTTCACGATAAACTTTTGGCACGCCAAATTATAGACAAGGATTTTCCAATTTTTTGTGGGAATTCTGAAGAATGGCCGTTATTTTATGAACAATATGAACGAATTTGTGAAATGTGCTCCTTCAGTCAGGAAGAAATAATGATAAAACTCAGAAAATGCTTGAGGGGGAAGCAAAATTGGCCGTAGCGGGTATGTTGCTCACTTCAGATAATGTACCAATGGTGATGGAAACATTGAGAATGAGGTTCGGTAGGCCAGATGTTATTATTGAAGTTCTTATATCCAAAATTACTTGCATTCCATATATGAAAGAGATAAATATTGAAAAATTAATCATTTTCTCAAATGAAGTAAAAAATTTGGTTGAAACTATGAAAAGTCTGAAGTCAATAGGACATATGAATAATCCTCAAATACCAAAAGATTTGTCAAATAAACTTCCCGACATACTAAAGCTCAAATGGGGTGAATATTTTTTCAGTGGACAAAGAGAGGCGAATATTGAACTATTTTCCACTTGGCTGACAGACATGGCAAATGCTGCATGCTGTGTTTATACTCCGAAAGAAACAAGGAAATATGAAGATTCATTAAAGGACGTGAAGAAACCATTTTTCTAACAGAAACAGAAATGGTCAGGAGCAGTCCTAAGCACCAATACAGAGGAATTTAAGAGCTGTAGGTACTGTGAAAATGGAGACCATCGTACTTCAAACTGTCCAAAACTGAAATTGGATGATGTAAATACAAGATGGGAGATAATAAAAGGTAAAAAACTATGTTTTTGTTGTCTAGGAGCGAATCATCAGAAGCTCAAATGTAAATACAGAAAAGAATGTGGTATTGGTGGATGTAAATATAAGCACCATAAACTTCTGCATAATGTAGGTAATGTAGGTTGGGTTGGTCTCTACATGGCCCAAATATTCAATATGGAATTGAAATGATAGATTCCATTTACTTTTGTAATAAGAAAGATGAGTTATTACATGATTTAGTCAAACAGTCTTTCTCACTAGATTCATTCGGTATTTTTGCCTCCCAAGAATGTTCTTACAATAGAAGAGAAGAAAGCAGTTGAAACAATGAAAGCAACGGCTCGAAGAGTAGGATATCGTTTTGAAATAGGCCTCATTGGGAAAGATAAGATTCTGAAATTACCTGAAAGCAAAACAACAGCGTTGCAAAGATTGAAATGCCTGGAAAGAAAATGTGAAAGGAACGAGGAATTTGGAAAAATCTACTGTGAAAAGATCGACAGCTACGTGAGAAAAGGATATTTGAGAAAATTGACAATTGAAGAAGCAGCAGTCGAACCTCCTCTCACATGGTATTTACCTCATTTTGCTACTGTGAATCAGAACAAACCCGGTAAGATGAGGATGGTTTTTGATGCAGCAGCTTAATCCCATGGATCTAGTTCAAATGACTTTCTATTGCCATGATGATGATTTGCTCGCACCACTTGTTGCTGTTCTGAAATTTGGATTTGCAGGAGACGTGAGAGAAATGTTTCATATGGTCGAAATCAGAAAAGAAGATCGATGTGCCAGAAGATTGCTATGGAGAAACTTAAACGTTACGATGGAACCGGAAGTCTATGAGATGCAGGTGATGATCTTCGGTGCCACATGTTCTCCAGCATGTGCGCAATATGTAAAAAATGTAAATGCGGAGGAAATGAGTGAATCACCTGAAATTTTGACGGATATAATGAAGAAAATATATGCTGATGATTACTTGGATTCCACGGACACTGAAGAACAAGCTTTAGCCAAAGCAACAGAGGTAAAACGAATTATGTCTTTAGCGGGATTTGATCTAGTCAACTGGATAACCAATTCTCCACTTGTGAGATCAAAATTCAAGGGAGAATTGCATGAACATAAGAATATTCCTGAAAATGAGCAAGCAATACAATGAATCTTGGGAGTATGGTGGAATCCTGAAAATGATAAAATCCGTTTCTAATTGTCACTCGAAAATATACCACATAAAATCAAAATCACGAAAAGGGGTATTCTCAAAACTGTGATGAGTATTTTCGATCATTTGGGATTTTTGGCTTTTCATACAATTGGGGCAAAAATTCTTCTACAAGACATATGGCGAGCAGGTGTCAGTTGAGACGATCCTATCCCAGCTAACTTGAAAAAGATATGGGAAGATTGGCTCATGGAGTTGAGGGATGTATCAAAAATAGAGGTTTCACGGTGTTATTCTTACCTTATACCAACTTCTAAGTTGACAGAATTGCACATTTTTTGCGACTCCACTGAAAAAGCGTTCTCAGCAGTTGCATATTTGAGAATATTGGACCATGGAAAGATCGAGACATCATTTGTGATGGCAAAGACGAGGGTCGCACCACTGAAGCCCTCATCTATACCCAAATTGGAACTTCAGGCAGCTGTGATGGCTATAAGAGTCTCGGAAATACTCTTAAATGAACTAGAGATTAAAATTGGGAAGTTGAGGTTTTGGTCAGATTCAAAATGTGTTTTAGGGTGGATAAAAAATGATAGCAGAAAATATAAACCATTCGTAGCACATAGAATTGGGGAAATTCAAGAGAAAACCAATATTATTGATTGGCATTGGATTCCATCTCATTTGAATGTGGCAGATGCAGCTACTCGACAACGCTGCAAAGGAAAATTCACTAATATCTCGGCAGTTTGGTTAAATGTTCCAGATTTTTTGAAAAATCCCATAGACTTGTGGCCAGAGGAACTACAAGGCAGATCCTAGCAGGTGTGCAGCGCGTGCACCGCACGCGGGCGGCCAAACTATATCACAGTCCGCACGCCGCTCGCAGGTCAATGGTCAAAAGAAACTTTATTTTAGCGGTTTTCTTTATAGATAAGAAATGGATTGTTTGGACAAAGTTAAAGGGATGCGGCATCGGAATTTTTTTTTGCTACTTCACCACTATATATAAACAATTTTCATTTCAAAATGTTCTTTTAATTTTGAATCAACATACAATAAGACTGGTCATAAACACAATCAAGTGCAAGTGTAAGTTAATATTAGAAATTAGTGACAAGGTGTTGCTGTTGAGTATCGTTTAAATCAGAACTGTGGTAAGTACCAAAGCTCTTAACTAGATTTATGAACGAATGAAATGTTGTACAGGGTGTTTTCTAAATAGATAAAAAAAGTGGGCATATTTTTAAACTAATTTTGTAGCGATGATTCGTTTTGAAAATAAGTACAGAATGTTTGAAAATTCAAAATTTATTTTCAATTCTTTCAAAATTCGTTAGCACAAAATATAATTTTCTTACAAAATTATAGGTTACCAACCGGGGGAGTTTATGAAAATTTTAATTTTTACCAAGATTTTGAAAGAGCGCTACGAATCATTATTTATTTTAAATAATTTGCTCTAACTTTTTCAAAAGAAATGGGGATTTCTTATGAATAACCCATATTGTTACACTTTAAGTAAAAAAAAGTATTTACAATGGTAGGTACTTTTTAGAGGTCATTACGATGAATTTCAAAATTTCTGAAGAATTCCTATTCATTTTATCTGCATCTCTGAGCCATGATATACTTATCGTTCTTCTTACCTTTTACCTTTAGATGTCGTCCTCGTCCAAAAACAGAAAGACTAAAAGAGAGTCAGGTGCCTTCTATAGAAAAGAGAAGAATAGAAGAATAGAAGAAATCTCAAAACAAGCGGGAGCATTGAAAAAGTATTTTGGAAAACCGGATAAAAGTGAGCCCGAACAAAAAGGTTTGAATCAAATCGCGGAGTTTGATTATTCTCAACCATCAACATCCACCAGTACTAGTGAAACAAACAATAAATCAATAGATTTCACACCCGATGAAGGTGATAAAGCTGCAAGATCATCATCAAGCAGTCCCATTCCCAGTGAAGCCGAATGTGAAGATGAGAGCAAAGAGGAAGAGGGCTCTGCTCAAGTAGCACTAGATGATCCAGGTACTTGGCCTAACATTTTGACAAAAAAATATATTGATTTATTGGTAGAACACGGTCCCAAACAAATTGCAGATTTCAAATTTCCGATTGATGAGAGTGGCAGAAAATTTAGCTGTTCATATTATAACAAAACTTTAGTGAACGGGGAGAAAATAAATCGCGCGTGGCTCTGCTATTCCATAAAAATGAATGGTATTTTTTGTTTTGCATGTAAATTGTTTAGTAGAGATAGTTCAACACAACTTGTGAGTACTGGCTTTTCTGATTGGCGTCATTGTTTGGATTACCTCAATAAGCATGAAAATACTCTAAAACACGTTAACTCTATAAGATCGTGGTGCGAAATAAAGACGAGGATGGAAAAAAATTGTACTATTGACGCGGAACAACAAAATGTTTACAATAGAGAGAAAAAGCGATGGCGCGCTATCATTGAAAGAATGATTGCTGTAGTACAATTTTTAGCCAGTCAAAATTTAGCATTCAGAGGAACTAGTACGGAGTTGTATCATAGAGATAATGGTAATTTTTTAAAGGCAGTAGAGATGTTGGCCAAATTTGATCCAGTTATTTCAGAACACCTTAATAATATCAGTAAATATAAAGATAAAAAAACACGTATACCGCACTACTTAGGGCAGCATTTTCAAAACGAAGTAATTCATATTTCAGCCGAATCTATTCGTAATGAGATAACACGCATTGTCAAAAAAGCCAAATATTACACTATAATTCTCGACTCTACGCCCGATATTAGTCATACAGAACAAATAACGTTTGTAATTAGATGTGTGAACACTACTGATGGTAAAAGTAAGATAGATATTTTAGAATTTTTTCTAGGATTTTTTCCAGTAACTAGTACCACTGGAGAAGGTCTGTGCAATTTTCTTTTAGAGAAGCTATTACCTAGTCTGCAGCTCGAAGTTAAAGATATACGTGGTCAGGGCTACGACAATGGATCGAACATGAAGGGGAAAAATATAGGGCTTCAGAAACGGATTCTCGATATCAATCCTAGAGCATTATACGTGCCGTGTGCGGCTCATACCTTAAACCTCGTCGTTAATGACGCTGCCAGCTCCAGTGGTGAAATTTCTGGATTTTTTGATATGGTACAAGAGGTATATAATTTTTTTCTGCGTCCCCATATTGATGGGATTTACTAAAAAAATACGTGAAAAGTCTAACTTTGAAACCATTAAGTGAAACAAGGTGGGAAAGTCGTATCAATGCTATTAGACCTCTAAAGCAAGACCTCAAAAACATTATTACCGCATTAAATGCCTTAATTGAAGATTCCACCAGAGACGAGAAAACAAAAAATGGTGCAAAATCAATAATTAAAAATCTTGAATCATTCAAATTTTTGTGTTCAATTTTGATTTGGCATGATTTATTATCAAGAATTAATGTTCTGAGTAAAATGCTTCAAAATCCTAAATTAAACATCGCGGAATGCATTGAAGGCTTAGATAATTTAAAAAAATATTTTATTTCACAAAGATCAGACGATAATTTCAAAATATTTGTCGAATCAGCCACAACACTTGCTAGAGATTTAGGTATTGATCCCGAATTTCCAAGTTCGAGGCTCAGAAAAAAGGTCCGTTTATTTGATTACGAGGGCAGTGATGAACCCCTTTTGAATCCCTTCCAGCAATTCAAGACTTCTTTCTATTTTGCAATTCTTGATCACGCGATCTCTTCGGTAAATGAAAGATTTACATTATTATCTGAGTGCTTTTCAATATTCCGCTTTCTGTATGAGTTTCACAACATTTCTAGTGATGATCTCATGAAAGCCTGCATGGACTTAGATATTAAGTTACAGGTACAGGAGGAAGGAAGTATCGTGAAAGATATAGACGGTATACAACTGTTTAATGAAATAACTTCATTCAAAGATATTTTTCCAGGTAAGAAACAGCCAATTGAGGTATTAGAAATCATAGTCAAAAATGATCTAATTTCCTGTTTTCCTAATTTTGCTCTAGCGAATAGAATTTTTTTAACCTTACCTATTTCTGTGGCTTCAGGAGAAAGAAGTTTCAGCAAATTAAAAATTATTAAAAATTACTTGAGAAATATTATGACACAAGAAAGGCTTTCAAATTTGGCCATCATCTCTATTGAATCCGAAATCTGTGAAAAAATAGATTTTACGGAAATTATTGATAAATTTGCCACTCAGAAAGCCAGAAAGGTTATTTTATAATTAGGTAATTATAATGATTAGGTACCTTGGTACCTAGTCTGTAGACTGTAGAACAACTGATTTATATACTTTTCGTTGAGTTTTGAGTTGGTACTTTTTTTATGCAAAATGCAAAGATGAAATTATTGTTTGTTTTTTATTTTGATAAAGTATTTTGTTGCTATTAACCTATTTATAAGCTGGCCAAAAAAATAAAGTTTTCAAATTTTATTTGCATTTTTACTCATGTTTCACTTCTTACACTTATTTCACACACAACGATTGTGACGTACGAATACGATAGAAATACGTAACTATCTAATCTATTTTTTCCTAAAATCTGAAAAATGACAAAACTGCAGCCTAACTATCAATTTAAAGGCATTTGACCTTGAACAGAAAAAAAATTTCGCCAGCGGCGCTTTCCTTTTCTGTCACCCCTCCCATGGAACAAAGCTGTATACGCACTGAGTATGTCCAAAATCGTTGTGTGCTAAATAGACGTTATACAGGTAGATGAGTTTCAGTGTTTCAATCAAAATTAACATTAAGACATGCTTTTTTTCCACCTTTATGAAACCCCACTGACAAACCTAACTATCAATTTAAAGGCATTTGACCTTGAACGAAAAAAAATTTCGCCTGCGGCGCTTTCCTTTTCTGTCATCCCCGCGCCACGAATTACTCGCCCTCCCATGGAACAAAGCTGTATACGCACTGAGTATGTCCAAAATCGTTGTGTGCTAATATAGACGTTATACAGGTAGATGAGTTTAAGAGTTTATAACGTCAACGTTAAATATTAGTCAAAATAAGAAAAAAATCTCTGGAGGGGCGGCACATCTGGTATTTGCACGCGGGCGGCCAATACCCTAGGATCGGCCCTGGGAACTGAAGAATTGTCCAGAACGGGAGCAAATTGTCGAAGAATTGAATGAACTGAGAAAGGAATTCACAGGAACTTACACTTTAGAATACGTGTCAAGTTTACCGGATATAAAGAGATTCTCTAATTGGTTACGGCTCATACGGGCAACTGCTTGGGAATTTCGATTCATTGAAAACTTGAAAAATCTAAAGAATAAAGTTGCACATCCGATAAGACAAACTTTGAGTACCACAGAATTGGAGGAAGCTGAGAAACAATGGATTAAACAATCACAGACAGATAGTTTCAGAGACGACATGGAAAATATAAGAAAAACAGGAAGTTTGAAGAAAAACAGTAGGTTAAAAGGATTATGCCCGGAGTTAGATGAAAACGGAGTGATGATACTGGGTGGAAGATTAAATTTAGCTACGTGTTTAGCATTTCAAACAAGAAAACCCATTATTTTATGTCCTAAACACCCTTACACAAAATTGCTGATAAAGTTCTATCAAGAAAAATACGGACATATTGGAACGGAGACAATTTTGAATGAAATCAGACAAAAATTTTGGATAATTGATGGACGTGCTGCGGTGAAATCCTCTAGAAAAAACTGCCAAAAATGTAAAAATAGTAATTCCCAACCCAAACCGCCAATTATGGGTCAACTTCCGTTAGTACGGATAACGCCATGTATGCCATTCATCAATGTAGGAATGGATTGTTTCGGACCATACTTCGTGACTATTGGAAGAAGGAAGGAGAAGAGATGGGGCACCTTATTCACTTGTTTGGCAGTGAGAGCCGTTCACTTGGAAATTATCTCCTCTATGAATACTGACTCGGCTATTTTAGCTATAAAAAGATTCATCTCCAGGCGAGGGCAACCCGAAAAAATACTCTGCGATAATGGCACAAACCTGAGAGGAGCTGCTAATGAACTTCGACTAGCTTTGAAAGAACTAGAGCAAACAAAAATATCCGATTTCGCAACCAGTAGAGGTATAGATTTTCACTTCATTCCACCAGGAAGTCCACACATGGGAGGGGTCTGGGAAAGGTTGATTGGTTCCATTAAGAAGTCTCTGGGAACAGTGGTCTATGGGCAGTCCCTGAAAGAAGAAACACTGGCGACACTTTTTGCTGAAGCTGAATGTATCGTAAATGCAAGACCTCTAACACATGTTTCTATCTATCCGAGAGACCCTGAAGCACTTACCCCCAATCATTTTCTCCTAGGATACGGACACACAGAGGGACCACCAGGAGATTTTGAATCCGGACTCTACATGAAAAAAGAATGGAGGATATCTCAAATGTTAGCCAATGCATTTTGGAGACGCTGGGTAAAGGAGTACTTACCTACACTGAATAGACGAAAAAAGTGGAATGATAATAATGAACCAATTAAACCTGACGATATTGTGATCATTGTCGACGAAAACTCACCACGAAATCACTGGCTGATGAAAAAAGTAGTATCAGTCTACCCTGGTCCAGGTGGACGTGTACGCGTAGCAGATGTGAAGACAACGTGTCAAAGCTATGCAAATTAGAAGTGGAAGCAGTAATAGAAGATGAAGAATGCAGTTCTTCACTGGGGGGAGAATGTTCCACGGAGTTCCAGAAATCACACTCTATAGTTTACTTTATTTTATATGCTTGCATTTCAGTTACTAAGGTTTTTGAAATAACAGATTAGATTTTTACTGTAATTTTGAAAGTTGTTATCAAAATATACGTTTTCCTTTTGCGTATCATTTTTACAGTAAAGTAAGCAAATAAACACAAAGTGGAGTTTCACTACAAAACTCGCTCAACTTTCACAAAAATGCGCATGGACGATAATATAACATAACTGATGATTAAGATATTATTGAATCGGTGAATATCCTAGCTCCTATTAGGGCATCTGGTACTTATAGATTACGTGAAAATAATTTCGAGAAATGGTCACATGAAAAATTTGTTCAGGTTCAGATTATCAAAAGATATTGTGTGGATTATTGTGAAATGGTTTCTCATGAAATTGCTAATAAAACTAATTGATGAGTCATTATGTAATTTGATTTATTTTTGTGATGATTACATTACTGATAATTATTTTCTGGTCGACATAACATACACCAAAGATTACAATGTCAGATCCCATTACAGAATTTGCCCTTTTCGTGGGAACGAGCTAGGACATAGGATGATTTGCTCATGAATTTCATTATGGCGCCTTCAATGATTCCGTTTGCTACCGAGCTTTCCAAAAAATCACAGGAAAGGACGAAACTACTAATGGAAAATGTTTGGTTATATTTGACATGAATTAGTTAAATCTTCTTCATTGCTGTTGAAGATGAGCGTTAGTGTTGAATTAAAATTTAAAACCAAATTAAAACGATTTTTCCGATTTTTCCGGAAAATTTGGGCTTATTTGGAAAAATCTTGAATACAAAAGTTGTAGGTCTTTTCATTGCCAACAACTTTTTTCTATATGATGTTAATTTTCGCTGCAAAATCGTAAGAAACCATCAAATCAATCAAATCAAAAATATTTATTGGATTAAATAGTATAAAATGTATAAACAGCTTACAACATATAACGAATATATAAATAAATAAATGAATAAATATGTAAATATAATATAGACGTTGCACAGATCTTAAAACTATCGCTTAGCAACAGGTTGGTGGTAGGGAGGGAGTGAAAGACTGTGGTGTGGTGGGATTCGACACGATGGGCCGAACCAGATCGTACCTGCCTTACGGCAAGTTCTACGATGTTATGAAGTTCGAACGCGGTAAGTGTTACGCGCATGGTGTTTTGGTTTCCCTGCCTCCTCCAAGTTATGCAGGGGGAATTAATACTTATTACGTCAGATCATTAGACATTTCTCATTGGTGTTTTTGATGAGATTCCGGGAAAAAAGGAAGAAAAACCGGATTTAGACTTGGTGGTGTGGTCATGTATGTGTTATATTACACGTCTTCTTCTGGAGTTTCCTGGAAAATATCCAGTGCCTGGTAGATTGCCTCTTTTGGGGTCTATTATGGTGGGCTCTGACTGCTGTTATAGGTACCTGTTATACCTTTTGTCAACGGGCTTTCGAGGATGAAGTATCTGAAGAATTTATCAGACTGGTGTTTGATAAATTCTTCGATGGTGGGAATATCGGCTAGCTCTCTGAGGTCGGTTAGCCGAATGTACCTGTCACTGTTAGTTGTTCTGCATCCTCTCCATTCTCGACATTTGAGTCTTGGAGATGCTGCAGAACACTGGACATGCATATGTCATAGTTAGTCTTATGACCTGCTTATATATCAACACCTTGTTAGTCATAGACAGCTTGGAGTCCCTGGCTATTAACGGGTATGCCCGTTTCATAGCTCCTGCAGCTCGTTGGATTGCTAAGTCGACATGCCTAACAAGGGTTAATTTTTGTCCAGGTGTACCCCCAGGTACTGCGCTATCTCGGTCTCGTCAATCTGATTACCCAGAGCTCTGAATCCCCCCAGTAATGTGAACGAAGGTACGTTTCCTTTACCATGTGAAATTCATGAGCTCTGTTTTATCAGAATTCACCACAATTTTGTTCTTCGCTAGATATGGTATGACTTCGTGTTGCAGATGCGTTTTCAGCTTTGCTCCTGCTATATTACTGTACTTTGAATGGGCGTATATTGCCGTGTCGTCAGCCTATATAGCCGTGTTCGTGTTTGGGAACGTGGGAAAGTCATACGTATGTAGCGAATACAAAAGTAGAGACAAGCTCGAGCCTTGCGGTACTCCTGCTTCGGCCTTCCACCCCACGGAGCTGGTGTCATTTACTCTAACCGCGAAAGTTCTGTTGACTAGGTATGAGTCTATACCATCTTTACCATCTTTACCATATATTCCGGCATACCTGCCCCTAGCATCTTCACGTTAAAGCCCTCTATCCAGACGGTATCAAAGGCCTTTTGGATATCCAACAGGAGCATGACTGTATTGTGCCCACGATTTAAGCCGTCCCTCACGTCGTGGACAATTCTGGCCACCAGGGAGGTCGTTGAGTGACCTCTTCGGAAGCCGAACTGTTCCGCCGGAATGAGTTTGAGCTCTTTCTCGAGATCACAAATTCTCTTGAGGAGGATTCTGTCCACCATATAAGCACTAAGCAACGAAATGGGGCGATAGCTCCCGACCCCTGCATTCGATTTTCCTGGCTTGAGGATCGGGATAATTTCCGCTTGCTTCAGGCACAGCGGGTAGTGTTGCCATTTTACAATGGAAATTATGATGTATACTAGCTGCACGAGAGACTTCCTGCATCTATCTTGTTAATACCAGGCACTTTGTTCCTAGGGAGCCCTTTAATGGTATTCTGAACCTCCTCGTAGCTGGTCATCAGCATCGAGAAGGCTCTGCCATTCAAGGCCTCTTCCGGGGCTTTCTAAATTCTTTTGCTTCCCTAGAAACTGACTCATGCTCTTGCATTGAGTCAGCGCCTGCCCGGAACGTGCTCTGGTAATATTCTCTGAACATTTTTGCCTTTCCTGGATCGGTCATCGCTTGTCTTTGACCATTCCCTATGGCTGGGAATTCCATCCGCCTTCTTCGGAGGTTTTGGTTCATCCGCCACAAGGAGTTGTCGCCGACTTTGAGGTTTTCCATTTTCCTGTTCCACGTCACATTTATGTGGCTCTGAATGAATGAACTGATTTCTTGGCCCAGTTGTCGCATATTCTCGCTGTGCGCGGGATTGCGGGTGGTCTGCCATTTTTTACGCTCTTGGTTGTTCAGCTTAATCAGGCCAAGAATGTGACTTGGAAGAGGATCTCTAACTTTCCTCTTCCTGGTGATAAAATTCCTTGCCTTTTGAATGTTATTGATCAGCCTCTGAGTCTCTCCCTCTATGTTGCCTTCTTGTATGTGGGGGTGATATGTGTTATTTCATTCATCACTCTCCTGTACTCCTTCCAGTCGGTTGTTGAATAATCATATAGAATTCGTTGCCCCTTTGGCATTGGTCCTCCCTTGACTGTAAACAGCACTGGATCGTGATCTGAGTTTAACTCAGAGACTGCTCGTAATTCAGAGATTTCTGTGACATTTTTGTTTACCACTAAGTCGAGTGTGCTAGGCGCACCACCGTTCCAGGGGTAACATGTTGGATCGTCTGGGAAGTCGATGATAACTTCGTTGTTCTGAGAATATTCCCACAGCGTTGTTCCATTCGTAGTTCGACGGTTGCAGTTCCACTCAGGCCTCAACGCGTTGAAGTCTCCCGCCAGCAGCACCTTGTGCACCTGCTGCAGAGATTATCCAGATCCGCGGCTGTGAATATATTTGTGGGAGGGTTGTATACCACATACATCCTCGTGCCACTTTCTAGCTGTATGGCAGCATGCTCTGTGGAGCATTGCCACTGTGGCAGTGGTGCATGTGGTATAAGAATCGCAACCCCACCCCCTCTCCTGGCATTAGGTCTGTCGACTCTGATGGTGGTAAATTCCCTAAATTTCAGCTTGTGTTCCTGTCGGAGCTTCGTCTCGGATAGAGGAGCCTTATATCGATCTTGTGCCTGAGAATGAAATCCGAAACAAGTTGGTGCTTGTTTCCGATTTCATTCACATTGAGCATTCACACCCGAATAGGCATCTATAATAATAATAATAATAATTTATTCACCTTTTGATTAACAATAAATATGGGTTACATACAAAAATATGGAAGGGAATAAATTGTTGACCCTACAATAGATAAAATCTGTACGTAGGGCATGACAGTGTATAAGTGTTGACCCTACAATAGATAAAATCTGTACGTAGGGCATGACAGTATATAGGTAAGTTATTACACATTTATACAAACACTTAATCAAGGACAGTATAAAGGTAAGAAAATAACAGTAAAAATCAAAACATTAAAAATCTAAAATAGTGAATAAAATATAACGTATATGCTTAAAACTAAATAAAAGTCGAATCACATAATAAAATAACCATTACAACTTGGAATCTAAAATATTGAAAAATAATGAGTTATAGCTCAAAATAGGATTTGAAATCACATAATAAAACAACAATAAGAATAGATAACATGTAGTATAAAATAGTAAAAACAAAATGTGTGAAATTTTCCTATTCAATTGTTGTAACACTATACAATTTAATGAAAGAAAACCCACAAAAGCCGAAGCCGCGCTTGGGATTTCCCTAGTCCAAATGTACGTGAATAAAATGACATTAAAAAAGATAACATATAGTATAAAATAGTAGGAATAAGATGTGTAAAAATTTTCTATTCAATTGTTATGACGCTATATAATTTAACGAAAGAAAACCCACAAAAGCCGAAGCCGCGCGTGGGATTTTCCTAGCCTAAATGTACGTGAATTATTGAAACTATAAATCTTCTTGTGTATAATCTCAACTTGAATAGAATAAAAGTAGGAGAATGTTTATATGTCAGAGATAGGCGTTCTATGACAGCAGATTGCTAATGATCTTGAAATTGGTGCCAATTACAAATTTCTTCAATTTCTTTTTGAACAGATTACGCGAGTTTATTTCATATACTTCGTTTTTCTGTTTTTCGGGAAGAAAATTGAATGCTTTGACAGAAAGGTAAGTGAAGCTTCTCTGTCCAATTTTTTTTTGTTGATAATGGTATTTTCACGAAGTTTCCATTTTTTTGTCTAGTAGAGTATCTATGGTCCACGTTTTCCAAAAGAGCTTTATGAGAGTAGAGGTGGAATATCAAATTGGAAAATAATATTTGACGAATACTCAGAACTTCAGATTCAGCATAAAGAAATTCACTAGAATAAGTGGGGTCTTTACCGAGAATGATTTTCAGAAGGCGTTTTTGTAAATTTTCTAGTTTTATTAAATTAATGTTAGCTGCTCCGCCCCATGCTAGAATTCCATATTGCAGTCTAGATTCAACAAGTGCCGAGTATATGATTTTCAGATGGTGTGTGTCTAATATTTTTTTGTAACATTTGAATTTGTATAAAAAAGCTCCGTATAGTTTTTGTTACGTTATTAATATGTGTGTTTGAATGTTTTAGACGATGTAGTAACTTGATTACTTATATTTCGGACGTCCATCATCTTAATGGTTGAAAGATTTCTATCTCTTTCAAATTTATTCAACCGTTTCAATTGCTTGAATCCGCAATCGTCTTCTGGTGAATAGTGACAAAATCAGATGCTACGCGACCTTTTATAGGTCTATAATTAAAGTGTAATTACGCGCGGTCTTGTGGCGCGCGTGGTTTCGCGCTTTTTCTCCCTCCAAAACGGTCCATGAGCGGTTTCCATACGTTTTTAATTTCCACGCTTGGTTGACTGAAGACACCATTGGCTTCTATGTAGGTGGTTTCCATAAATTTCCGTTTGAACCAATGTTCCTCTCTATGAAGAACACTAGCTTCGTCCCAGAGAATTCGGTGGTGTTTTGTCCAGGCGTGGTCAGCAATTCCCGATTTTGATGTTTCCCCTCGTTGAGTCCACTTTTTGTGTTCGGCTATTCTTACTGATAATGGCCTCTTGGTCTCTCCGATATAGGAATCTCCACATTCACTTGGGACTTTGTAAATACAGTTTTTACTGGATTCTGTTGTGTTCTCTGGTTTCGTCTTGGTGAGGAAGCTTCGTAAGGTACTGCCGGATTTAAAGATGTTGTATTTATTTCCGATCCTTCTGATCTTCTCGGAGATACCCCTGATATAGGGGAGAACGAGGTTTTGTGATCTTTCTTCGGTTGTCTTGGTCTTTTCGAGTTGTTTCCGAACTTCTCCTATGAGCTTCTCGGAGTATCCATTTCGGCGTAGGTCCTTTTTGATGTGGTTAATTTCCGCCTCCAATGACTCCTGGTTGTTGCAAATAGACATTGCTCTCTCCACCAACGTTCTTACGATTCCCCTCTTTGTTGAGTTTGGGTGATAAGAGCCGTAGTTGAGTTACTGTCCTGTGAGTGTCTTCTTCCTGTAAACAGAGGTGAGGATTCCAGTGTATGTTCTTTCAGCTTTCACATCGAGAAACGATAGGGTACTGTTAGTTTCCTTTTCCATTGTGAATTTGATTGAATCCCTCATGTTATTCATTCTGGCGAAGAATTCTCCAAGGTGTTCATCTCCATGGTTCCACGTTGTGAAAAAATTTGAAAGAGATAGAAATCTTTCAACCATTAAGATGATGGACGTCCGAAATATAAGTAATCACATTAATATGTGTCCCATCTGAGATGGTTATCTATTGTTACACCCAAGTATTTGATATCGTTTCTTGATTCAATTGATATGTTACTATTTTTAATATTTAAGAGCGAATATGATGAAAGATTACTTTTATATGATGTTGTAACGAAGTTACTAAGTTTCTAGTTTTCAAACAGGCACATGCAACCAGTTTATATATAATTACATACTTATTCATATCTCCGTTATGAATCGGCATAAAAATGCCAGTTTTAGTTGTAAATATTCCATTTATTATCCCTGTGTAAATAGAACCCTCAGTATACGCGCGTCCTGATAAAGTAAATACGATCTCTGGATATCACGTACCAAAGCCCAATTCAGAGCGCTGCCCCTCTCCGCGAAAATAAAAGCCTCCAGGTGAATGATGTGGGAGGAAGTTCAGTTTGGCTCGAGCAGGCGTTCGACGATACACGAAATCTAAGAGAGACTGGCCGGCTGACGTCACCGAAGGAAGGTAAATATTGAATTGTCACTAAGTCCGATAAACGATCTACGCAAGCGCAACTGAGCTTGGGAGGGGATGGCTAGGCTAGCTTCCGACTGAAGTGGTCTTTGAAAATGAGTTGTGTCCGTCCGAGCCGAGCGAGAGTCAACCACGCGAAGAAGCAGTCCAGCCAAACAGCCGAAGCCGGGAAAACACTAAGTGTGTAAGTTACCTTTCTGCGCATGACGAATAAATTAGGAGAGGGAGCAGAATAGCTGCAATCCTTTTCAATAACGCGACGACCGTTCAGTTGTGTGCCCGCCGTTGAACCAGACTACAAGCTCCACGAGAATATTGGTGAGACATTGTGCCTGATAACAATTAGATTTTGCTTATTTTCATGCCACGTTCTATCTTGTTTTCCGACGAATGAATTATTGATTGACCATTGTGTGGCTACACAGGTCCCGCTTTGTCTGAAAGGCCCGTTGTGAGATTTCACAGAGCTATTTGTTTTCTATTCGTAATATTGATTCTATTTGAAGGATACCTTTTGAGATTCCACAACGCCATCTTGTTGTCATATAATTTTGTGGTAGTGACCATTGTGTGGTTACACAGGTCCGGCTTTATGTGATGGGCCCATTGTGAGATGTCACAGAGCCATTGTTTGTTCGTGCATAACATGGCTTCTATTTGAAGAGTACGTTGTGAGGTCTCAAAGTACCGTCTGTTATTATATAATTTCTTGATAGTCAATTGATCGTTGTGTGGTTACACAGGTCGTATCGATATAATCTTCCTGTCTTACCGCAGACCGGAAGAATATCCGTTGTGAGGTTTCACAGGATATTGTTTATTGAGTACAGTCAAGAATATCACCCTGAAAATATTTAAAGTGAAAAGATAGAACGTGGTTCAGCACTATGTCGCTCTCATTTGTACAACCATGAGTAAGAATCAATGTCTAACTTTTGCACGCCCGTAGAGCTTATCCGCCGCCGGAACGCGTCGCTTCCTATCGCTTCGTAGTAATTCATCCAGATTTTCCGCTTGAGAATATCGTTAATCCGTCCCGCATGCCGCTAAGCTTTCGCAACACTGTTTTTTTAATAGCCTTCCCTGTATATTTTATTGAAATAAGTTCCCCTGTATATGTTCCTAGGAACTCGTTGCAAAACCCCTTTCCTCCGCATGTGCTTAGTGAATTATGCTTTATAATACCGTTTGAATAGTCTGCCCTGTATATTTTATTGAAATTGGTTCCCCTGTATATTTTCCTATGAATTCGTTCAAAACCCCTTTCCTCCGCATGTGCTTGGTGAATTGTGCTTTATAATACCGTTCGAATAGTATGCCCTGTATATTTTATTGGAATTGGTTTTCCTGTATATTAAAGTATTAATAAAGACTGCTTTATATATTACTTGGTGTTATAATTTCTGTGCTTATTGTTTTGTTGGTTTTGAGTAACATCTTGGCAGCAAATACCCAGGTACTCAGCCCAGCTGGGCAATTAAAGCCTGCCTTTTGGCCGTCAGCGGAACTGGTCAGCACCACAACTGACCCCTGGAGTATTTAACTTCTTCACTGCAGCTCCCCGGAGCAAGTGGCCCTTCACAAGTTAAACAGAGGTGGCGCCCGAGGAAACCGAAACCTGGACTCGGCGCCAAAGTGACCCGTAACGACGAAAAGTCGTTACAATGTAAATGAAATAAAATTGGTTTTATCTGTATTAATCGTTAAAAATTTATGTTTGAATAAAGACAAAATTTGAGATTAGTCATTTTCTGCTTTTATTTTCAGATCACCCCAGTTATCATCTTGATAAAATAAGGCAGTATCATCTGCATAACTAATTATATCTCCAGTGGTACTCATTGTGAGAATATTATTGATATAAATCGTGAACAGTATAGGTCCTAGCACTGTTCCTTGAGGGACTCCATATTCGATAACTTTTTCGTCACTTCTCTTTGTTTTTATTTCTACATATTGTTTCCTATTTTGTAGGTAGCTTTTTATAAGTTTATGCGGGGTACCGCGAATTCCCATATTTTCCATCGCATCAAGTAATTGTATGTGACTTACAGTGTCAAAAGCTTTTGACAAGTCGAGAAAGACACATAGGGAGTGTTGACATTCATCCATTGCCTCGTATATTTTTGTAGTCAAATGTAATATAGCATCTTGTGATGATTTGCCCTTCCTGAAGCCAAATTGACGATTTGAGAGTAGTTGGTTTCTTTCTAGAAAGTTTTCCAGTCGACTTTTAACTAGTTTTTCAAAAATCTTAGCAAACACCGATATCAAGAAAATGGGTCTGTAATTTTGCACTTCATGTTTATTTCCTTTTTTATAAATTGGTTTAACTACAGCTATTTTGAATTCAGAGGGACAGGTGCCTTCTTTCAGTATTTTGTTCATCAGGTGTTTAAGTGGTATTTTTATTTCTTTGATTATATTTTTCAATGTTTCAGCTCTGATGGAGTCAATTCCTGGTGACTTATTGTTCTTCAATTGACTTATAATTTCTACAATTTCTTCAGATGACACTGGATGAAAAAATATGGAAGATTGGTTTATTTCATTTTTAGGCAAAGGCATTGTTGGTTTGATGATTTTCTCAGCTAAGGTTTTACCAACCTTCACGTAATATTCATTGAAAATATTCGCAATTTGGATTTCGTCAGTTACAATTTCCCCTAAATCGTTTCGAATTTCTTCGATATCTTTCGATAAGCTTTGGATATTGTCCATGACCCTTCAGAAGGCAATGAATTTCTCCCCGTCATCCCGGGCACTCCTCAAACCATCAATGATCCTAGTATTAGGTCTGTCGACCCTGCTGGTGGTGAATCCCCTGAATTTCAGCTTGTGTTCCTGTCGGAGCTTCGTCTAGGATAGGAGCATTATATCGATCTTGTGCCTGAGAATGATGTCCCAAACAAGTTGGTGCTTGTTTCAGATTCCATTCACATTGAGCATGCTCACCCGAATAGGCATCTATAAGCCGTAGCTTTGGATATTGTCCACGACCCTCCAGAAGGCCATGAATTTCTCCCCGTCATCCCGTGCAATCCTCAAATCATCAATGATGGCGTCCATTGCCTGCAATAGGCCTGTGGTATTCACCAGGCCTTTAATGGTCTGATGTCTCTCCATGAAGCCACTTATAGCATTCGAAGTGCTTGGCTGGTTGGCCCGTGGCAGTCTTTCTTGGGGTTGGGATGGGGGATGAGATGGTGGATGGGATACCCTGTGGCTTACCCCTATCTCTTCCTTCCTCTGCTGCTCCTCCCTCCTTCTCTCCCATATGTTGTCCCGGCTGTAGGGGCCTCAACATATTTCTTCTGAGTAGTTTTTGGTCTTCCTTTGTCCTTCCTTTCAGTTTGAATTTGGAGTTGGCGTTGGTAGGCTTCACAGGTAGTAGAGCAGGATGTGTGCTGCCCCCCGCAATTTGTGCAAGTTGCTGGAGTCGTCCTCGGCTTGGACCAATGATCACCTGCACACTTCATACATTTGATAGGTGAGAAACCATTTTTACTCCTAAAAGTTCACCTCCTTTCGCCCTTCTATCATAATCAAATCCTTATTTATGTCCTCGTTTTATTTTTTGTACCTATTAAAGTAACATTAAATTTTCATTCTCGAAAGGTTTCAACTGTTAATTTCAATAATTGTAATTAATAAATATGAGTTAAATATGAGAAAAATTAAAAAACTGATTTTTGAAAATTTGTTTCTTCATTTGTTCGCGTTTTCTGGAAAAATTTTCCACAGTAGTGCTACTCTTTTAGTACATAATCTTAAAGTAGACCTGCAACAAAAAAACTGGCGGCTGGCGAGCTTGAAAAGACGAACATCATCGGTGAAACTTTTCAGTTGAAAATGAGGTTGTTTTTTCGGAATTTATCGACAACAAAAGGAAAAATTTGTATTCCGCTACAAAATAATTACAGCTCACTTGAAACATAATTAGTTATATTTCCACCAAATTTCGTGAAAAAAATTAATTTTTGCGCGTGAAACAAATTGAAAACTGAAAAATTGGTTTTTCCAATTTTTCCGGAAAATTTGAGGTAATGTGGAAAAATGTATGATAGAGAAGTTGTAGATCTTTTCATTTTCAACAACTTTGCCATCCAACTTTTTTTGATAGGTCAAACTTCCGTTGTCAATCGCGAAAAACCATGAAATATCACTTTCAACCCCTAAAAGTTCACCCCGTTCCACGTTTCTCCATTTTTTCGACTCCAACTCATTCCCGTCATTCGAACAATATTCTGCTCCTCTTTTAGAAGGTCCCATGCTTTTAATATTTTTTCCCGCTTTTATATATTTTTTGGCGTCCATCAGCGTAATCAGGCGTTGTCCTGCAAAAACAAAACACCTTTGGATAGCTTTCCGAATCTTTTCTCTTTAATTTTTTCCAGTAGAGTGGTCAGTAATGTCGAATAGTAATCTCCAGTTATTGTTCTAACCTAATCCAAAAAATCAATCATGATTACTCCATGGCAATCCCAAAAAACTGAAGCAAGAACTTTTCCAGCAGATTTTTGGACACGAAACTTCTTAGGTCTTGGAGAACCGGAGTGTCGCCATTCCATCGATTGTTGCTTTGTTTCTGGATCGCAGAAATGTACCCAAGTCTCATCCATTGTGTGGCAAGCTTAATGAATTGAAGTGTGTGTAACTGTAGCCACGAAACCAGCTGTACTGCGGTATGTAGAGAAAATAAAAATTTTCCAAAACGAGACCTCTACTTTGTAGACAATTGCTATTACACCTACAAGAAAGATATTGCAACTAGCACATTCTAAATAGTGTAGTATAGGAACATTAAACATCAAAGCAAGCAAAGCAAATATTGATCATTATCAGTAAAGTACCTCGTTTTTATCAACTTCTCGAAATAACATAAAGAATACCACTCACTCTGAACTCATTAAAATGAGTGAAACTGAAATAACGAATAAAGTGCTTCTGGAAGAAATCGTGAAAAGTAATAAGGAATTGAAGGCTGCTTTAGAAGCCCTTGAAGTCAGAGTTACATACAAAATTGAAGAAGTAAGACAACGTGTGGAAACAGTGGAAAGGGAAAACCAACAATTGCTTTCTAGAATTGAATTTTTAGAAAGATCAGAGAAGAAAAATAATCTAATTATATTTGGGCTAGAAAGGAAAGAAGAAGAATTAAAAACTGCTGATGAAGTAATCGAACTCATAAATAATCTATTGAATATAAACATAGTTGAAACTGATCTCAATAACTTTTATACCCAAGGAATAACAAAACAAAGTCCTCTTAAAATCGAATTCAATTCTTACCTAAAAAAATCCTTTGTCCTCAAACATTGCAATAAACTTAAAGGAACCAAAATATCAATAGCCAACGATCTGACACTCACGCAAAGGAAAGAAAGAAGAGTTCTAACAAAACACCTGAATCTTGCGAAACAAAATCTGGAAGAAAATTGCTATATTAAAAATAATAAGTTATATGTGAACAATAAGGCATACTCGGCAGCTGATCTTGAACTGACACAAGAAGAAATCTATTTCGGAAGATATAAACCCAATAGTGCACCAGGAACTCCAGTTGCCAGTCATTCCCAAATAACCAGAGAAGAAAAGGAAAAGCTGACTCTTGATATTCCGAATACACGAAAGCAGAATTCTCAATCAGCTGATAAAACACCAATTACGAAAACCGTTCCATTGAAGAAACCACTTAAAGACACTACTACAGAAAGACCAAATACAAGAAAAAATTCTACCTCAAAGCCTGTCAATACATAGGATCACACAATTATATAATTAATGTCATTACTCATTTACTAGTATATAGTTAAGATTAATTTTCTCATATATGTCTTCATGTAAGCACTGAATTTATTAATATATAATTTATCCCAAATAATATTATAATCAAAATGGATCCTTATATTAGAGATTTTACTGTGAAAAAATTGGAAAATTTTGTCTTGAAGGATGCTTATCAAGCGAAACAAGTATTAGAGATAAATGACTGTCACTCAAATTTTAAAATCATTCACAATAATATACGGAGCATAGCAAAAAATTTTGACGAATTCACAATATTTTTAGAAGAACTAGATTCATCAATAGACTGCATAGTATTAACAGAAACTCGAATTATCGATGATATAGGAGTATACAATATTAAAGGATATACAACTCTCTATAATTTTGGTAATTTAAATCAAAATGATGGAGTAGTGGTCTTCATAAAATCCAATCTGTACCAATCACATAAGACAATTAAAATCAATAACACTTATTTGCTGCAGCTATGTGCTATTATTGGCGATAAAATTATTATCATAAATGCATTCTACAGGTCACCTTGTAATCGCCAAATTGAACCTTTCATAGAAGAACTGAGCAATATAATGAATAATCAAACCAAAAACTTTACTTACAGTATCTTTATTGGTGACATCAATATAGATTTGATTGGAATAACAGAAGATTCTCAAATGTATTTGAACACTTTAGAAGAACATGGCTATATCTCAGCAATCAACACACCTACGAGGCCAGACTCGGGTACTTGTTTAGACCATATATTCGTCAAATCAAAAAGTGAAAACGTCGAGTCCATACTCCCAATAACGATAGAAACTTGTATAACAGACCATTATATAACACTACTACAGGTAATATTCGCAAGCGAACAAAAAAAATTGAAAAAGGAACTTGGCTCGAACTTTTTCGAGCAAATAAACGAGAAAAAATTAGTAGAACATATGGAATCTACAGACTGGGAAGAATTTTTCAAAATCGATGATTTGGATAGATCCGTATCAAAATTAGTTGAAATTATTGACAACGCCATACATAAATCCAAAACATATGTGAAGATCAAAAACAAAGATATCAAAAGAAAAAAATGGATTACTGGATCATTACTAAGATCTACAAATAAAAAAAATGACATGTTCCATAGATTGCAAAAAAATCCCGAGAACGAACAATTGAAAAGAGAATATAATTCCTACAAAAAGCATCTTGAGAAACTGATTAAAGAAAGCAAAAGAAATTATTATAAGAAAAAGATAGAAGAAAGGGCCGATTCCAAAAAAATGTAGGAAATAGTTAACGAACTAACAACACCCAGGCGATATAGTGAAATATCGTCAATTCAAACTGAAAACGGGAGTATTACCTTCAATCCAAAAGAGATTTCTGAGGAGTTCAACTCCTTTTTTACCAATGTATGGAAAAATCTAGCAAAAAAGTTTAAATCAGATAAAGACTATCAAGAAATAAAGAATATCTCGAAACACTCACTATTTCTCTTTGCAACCGACTCAAACGAGGTAATGTGTATTATTTCACAGTTGAAAAATAAAAAATCGCCGGGTCCCGACGGCTTCAGATCTGAAACGCTGAAGATTATTTCCAGTTATATAGCCGAGCCGCTGACATCCATAATCAACAAGTCGTTTACAAGGGGGTATTTTCCTACTGCATTTAAGCTATCCACAGTTGTGCCCGTTTACAAAAATGGTGGAAAAACAGAAGTTTCTAATTATCGTCCAATAGCACTCATTTCAAACCTTAGCAAAATATTAGAAAAAATTATCAAAACGAGGCTCAACAATTATTTAAATAAATATAAATTATTATCAGACGCACAGTACGGCTTTAGAGAAAAATAATCCTCAGACGATGCGATAAAAGAACTTACAGGGAAAATATATAAAGCTGTAGATAGCAAAACACCGGCTATAGCAATTTTCCTGGATTTAACGAAAGCTTTCGATACTGTCGATCATGCTATCCTACTAGCAAGCTCGGAAGACCTAGGAGTGAGAGGCACAACATATGACCTTTTCAAATCCTATCTAGCCGACAGAGAACAACAAACAAAAATAAAGACCGCTGTGAGTGAGAAACAGGTTATAGTATGTGGAGTACCTCAAGGAACGGTTTTGGTACCTTTGCTTTTCAATGTATATTTAAACAGTCTGTTTTCAGTAGATACACAAGGTAATGTGCCCAGCTTCGCAGATGATACTGTTATATTTTACGAAGGTGACACCTGGAACGACCTGAAAAGTAAAGTTGAACATGATTTTAAGCAAATAAAAAAATGGTTTGATAACAGGAAGTTATCTATGAATCTGAAGAAAACTTTTTACCTACCTTTCTGTAGCTTGTCTTCGAATCTACCAGCATTCAATAAAATATCGATAGAAGATGACTTTGAAATTATTCAATCAGATAATATTAAGTATTTGGGAATAATGCTGGATAGCCACCTTAGATGGGACGTCCATGTTAATTACATACTTAAAAAGCTTCGTAGAGTCTTGTATAAATACAAACAAGTCTCGACTATACTAGACCTCAAACAAAAAAAAATTCTTTATCACAGTTTAGTCGAATCGCACCTAAACTACGGCATTATTGGATGGGGCGGTGTATACAAGACATGTTTAAAACCACTAGAAGTTATTCAAAGGAGATTCTTGAAAATAATGTTGTCTAAAAAAAAACCGATATCCAACCGAAGCGCTTTACAAATTGGCGAATGTTTTCGATTTGAGAGAATTGTACTTCATAAAATTGGCAACAATACAGTATTTACATCCAATGGAACTCATCACTTATTCTCACAAGTATGAGACACGCCAAAAAAATAAATTCATTCTTCCACTTATGAACAAGTCAATCGGACAGTGCAGCTATCAATACCTGGGACCAAAAGCGTTCAATAACATTCCTGAAAATGTCAAAAATTAACCAACAATTCGTCGTTTCAAACATTCTGTGAAAAAATTCGTAAGAGGTTTACCGTTTCTTTATATTAGCTCGGTTCTTGAAAGTTGAAAGTATCAGAACTCGAAAATAAACTTTAGCAATTATCTTATATTTGTTTCAAAGACATTTGTAAAAAAAATAATATTAGTAAATTTGGTTTTGTTGACATTTCCAATAATTTCTGTATATATTTTTATATTATCCCATACCGCTATTAATCGTAAATTTATGTGATTATTTTACAATAATTTACCAAAAATTCTTTATTATCCTACTCTACTATTTATCCAATCTTGAATTTATGTAAAGTGATCTCATATTTCCTTTAGTCAACTACCAAGCACTCCCATTTCTTAATTTTATATTTACAATTTTTAAATCTTTCTATACTAAATTTTTATATTACGTTACACAGCTACACATTCGTCTTTTATATTTATAATAGTTACATAAGGAATTATATGACACTTTTATCCTACACTGCCTTTTATCATTATGTGATGTTATATACTTATTTAATCGTACACTTTTATTCCTATCTTTTATATTCACAACTTGTTAATTAATTCTATACCAAAACTCTCATAAAAGCTTACAAAGCTTTTTAACTAAAATTGATGTTATGTGATTTCATATTCTTATTCTTATTTATATTCAACCAAACTTTTATATTTTATATATTTTAATTATAATTCATTGAAACCTACACACAGATATATATATATATATATATATATACATATACAGGGTGTCAATTTGAAAACTTCCCACCCTTAATATCTTCCTTCCAGTAAACAATATGAGTAATCGAAAAAACAGGTCAATTTTATTGTCAAGGGGGACACTTTCACGGACTATTTGTAGCCCTCGTGGTTCAACCCCCTAGGAGGGGTAGATGTTACCCTTAGAATTTTAAATGGGAAGGGGGGTCAAGTGGCACATCATTTTGATGGGCGTTCAATTCTTGTTCCAATGGTACCCTGACTTATTATTTTGTGATGAGCATTTTCCGAAAAATTGCGTTCTAAACTAACAGAAGTAATTATTAGAACGCCTATACTGACATGCATGGTTTGGCCAGAACTGGTTAGAATATTAGGTGGTACCGTTCCAACCCTTTATTAGGGGTAACATTAGCCATTAGCTCCAAACACTTTACATAAAAAAGTAGTCTAATAGTAAAACGTAGATGGTAGTAAAGTTGTGTTTATTAAATGCTGAATTTTTAAGTGTCATCGCAGAAATTGTACAGATAGCCTTCCTTTTTTGCTACTTCTGCTGTAAAAAGTTTCTGTTTTCCGGCAAAAAATTGGTTAGCAAATTTGAACTATGTGGTAGTATTGTGAATACCGTTGTACCTGTTGGGCTGTTTAGGAATTACTTTAATAAGTGTATAAAAGTGTAAAAATGGTTTACATTCTTCAAGACAGAATTGAAATGATTGTAATTTATGGCGAAGTTGGAAAGTGCGCACGAAGGGCGGCATGTATTTTTAACGAAAGACATCCAAATTGTAATGTAAGTCACCGGTATGTGCTTGATTTGGTGAATAAGTTTTACGAAACTGGTTCAGTGACAAATAAAAAAAGAAATAACCCCAGAGTACTAAATGAAGCAGCTCAAATTGAAGTTTTGGGAACATTTGCTGCAGAGCCAACGAGCTCCTTACGATCAGTATCAGAACAGACGGGAATGTCACGCGAGACTATAAGAAAAGCATTGAAAATGCATAAATTTCATCCATATAAAATGCAGATTCTTCAAGAGCTCCACGAGGATGATTATGATAGAAGAATAGAGTTTTGTGAAATCATGTCTCATCGAGTCAATACCATCCCTAATCTTCTGTTAAACATCTGTTTCAGCGATGAGTGTTCATTTTTTCTGAATGGCAATGTTAATAGACAAAATTGTCGCTATTGGAGTGACGAAAACCCACATATTTTTCGGGAAGGGCATACACAACACCCACAAAAAGTTAATGTTTGGGCTGGTATTCTTGGAAATGCCATTCTTGGTCCATTATTTCTAGAAGAAAACTTGACTGGCAATCTGTACCTTGATATGCTTGAAGAGACTATCGATCCTCTTATAACTCACGAGCTAGAAACTCAAATTGATGCAGAAGGTAATGAACTTTTGCAGGAGGATCTGTTACATTTCCAGCAGGACGGTGCTCCACCTCATTATTTTCTTCCCGTCCGACAGTGGTTAAACGAGAGATTTCCGGGTAGATGGATTGGCAGAAGGGGAGCAGTTGAATGGCCTCCGAGATCACCGGATTTAACACCCTTAGATTTCTTTCTTTGGGGGCATCTTAAATCCGTTGTTTATAAAACACAACCTTCTGATATTGACGAACTTAAAAGACGAATTACAGCAGCATGCCGGTCAATTCCTAGTGGAGTTTTCCGTAATGTTAGAGGGGAGTTCGAAAACAGACTGTATTACTGTTTAGAGCAAAATGGACAACATTTCGAACAGCTAATAAGATAAGCGTAAGTAGATTTTATGTTGGAAATGTCTTTCTCGCAAATTAAATTTTATTGTGTAGAAGGAAAATAACCACCAAATAAAATATCCCATGCGTAATAAATTTATTCCTGTCATTCAAGGGTTGGAGCGGTGCCACCTACTCTTCTAACCATTTTTATTAAAGGGAGTCAATACAATAATGCATCTCAGTATAGGCGTTCTAATAATTACTTCTGTTAGTTTAGAACGCAATTTTTCGGAAAATGCTCATCACAAAATAATAAGTCAGGGTACCATTGGAACAAGAATTGAACGCCCATCAAAATGATGTGCCACTTGACCCCCCTTCCCATTTAAAATTCTAAGGGTAACATTTACCCCTCCTAGGGGGTTGAACCACGAGGGCTACAAATAGTCCGTGAAAGTGTCTCCCTTGACAATAAAATTGACCTGTTTTTTCGATTACTCATATTGTTTACTGGAAGGAAGATATTAAGGGTGGGAAGTTTTCAAATTGACACCCTGTATATATATATATATATATATATCTAGATATAACAGGAAGTTATTCATGACACCTACACTTATCTAGATATATATGTATCTCGTAGGTATGTCTTTATTCATACATTTATTTTATAACCTCATTGTAAATTTTATCTAATCATGTGTGAATAAATTATTATTATATTATTAATTCGGTTTAAGAAGTCTACATTGTTTTCAAATCGAGCACAGATCGAACGCGATGCTACTACCCTTGCACGCTTTTGATCAACATTCAAACATTTGGGGATCCATTTTGCAGCAATTTTTCTCATGTCCAAATTGACGTGAACTATAATAAGATAAACGCGTTCGTATGAAATACTCATTCAGTGCTTCAGATATCCGTTTTAGCCCAATTAGACGGTCTGTTAAAATCATGTCATGAACTGCATCGATATTTTCGGGGACTGACACAGAAACTGGCCTTCCCGATCGGTCATCATCTTCAATGGAAAATTTACCTCTTTTGAAACTTGCAGTCCAATTTTTCACGGTCGCATACGAAGGACATAGGTCACCAATGGTACAAAGCATATCTTCGTAAATCTGCTTACCTCTTAACCCTTTTAAATACAGGTACTTGATGATGGCTCGATGCTCCAATTTTTCGATTTTCACAATTTCGGTGGACATATTTTTTCTTTTAATTTATTGCGTGACTATGGTTTACTTTTTTGACGTCAAACTTTACACTGACACTTCTAATAAGTTATTGTTCGTTGCTATGGTAACGCAAAATTTTGTTTATGCAGGGAACTGGTCTAGGCTAATTAGATATCAATACATCCTCGTATTTAGATTAGGTACCTATCTCAGCCTGTACTGCCGTCCTAAGCAAAAAAACAGTATTTCCAAAAAATGTTACTACGGAGATATTGGTTTCTGTAGTCTTAAAACACTTTCAATTTAACTTCCTCCAAAGAAAAAATTACGTAAACTAGATTTAAATAGCCAAAGTTAATCAATCATTTTGCCTTTAGTACACAAGTTTAAGACTTTTCGTACTTGAGATGGTCAAAACTTCAGATTCTCAGCTTCAGAGTTTTTGCAGATACGGTTTTTTTGTTTAGGACGGCAGTGTAGCATTTCTTTGGATTCCACAAATCGATTTATGAATGTATCCGAAAGGAAATAATAAAAATGTTTATGGGTCGAAAGGTCCGGAGTTCGAGCCCCAGTTGCGGCTGGGATTTTTTAATTTAATTTGACCGATTAAATTATTCAAATCTCGTGGCTGGACTGGGGTGAGTCCTGCACGATTCACTGTTGCGTTCCAAATAACAGTGCTGCTCCTGAGGTGGCGCATGGAGTTAGTAACAAGGCCTATCCAGAACACGTGGCTAATGCCAATAGCAGTCGACACCACAGAAAAAAAATACTTTTTTAATGAAGATTTTGATAAAAAATTAAACTTTCTGAGAAATTTCAAACATTTTTTTACATAGAAAAAAAAATGCTATTTCAGATCTTGTCAATCCTTGTATAATCCCTACGATAAGAATAATACCTAGATTAAAGCCGTCGAAAAATTTCACAATTAAAAAGGTTATTTATGGTTTCATTCGACATTCCTGAGATGATTTATTGGTCACATATCTATACAATTCAGTCACATGCATCGATAAGCAAAACCAAACTGGTAAACCATATAAAATCCTTATGCAGTCAAACTCCGAAACAAAGAGGTGGATCAAGAGAGCAGAATGGGAAAACATTTCCTATGAGTTTAGAAAACAGGAAAAACACGACAAGCAGACTTGAGAAAACGAAGGAAAAATGCGGAGAGAAATGTGAAGCCAACTTATGGAGAGTAGGTTGTAAAGGTACAGAGGGGAGTTTTGTAAATAAGAAGCTGAATATAAAAAAATAATTCAACACGAGTATGGGGTTAATAGAGGACTTCGGATAAGGATGCAGTCATGCCACCACACAACTTTTGGCTTTAAAACTACTGGCACGTTTTTCCTGGCTGCCTCAGGAACCCCCTACTAGGATTAAAATTGTTCATAACAGCGGAAAAATTGAGATTTTCCATAAAATACAAAACACTAGGGACTTTAATTTTGTTTAGGATTTTTTCTTTCAAACTGGTGCTAAATTCAAAACTATAGAGCTAGAGCATTGTTATTGAAAGAGGTATTGTGTGATGTAGGGTTGTTTCATTGTCATTGTACATTTGTTCCACGAAAAAATTCAAATGTATCCATTCAACCAACTGTTATGATTAAAATATAACATGTACCCTACAAGGCCGTAGCCTGAAAAAAATGTTTTCGGGGGCGTCCGTTGACTTGAGCTCAAGAAAAATATTGATGACCAAGTTTGATCAATTTTAGTATAGTTTGTATGTTCAACACAATTTTGTAATTTACCCAGGAAAGGTCATATTGGATATTCGGCATTAATCATGTTACAATTTTGCAGATTTATTCATAAAATAATATTTGACACCGCTTGCAATCATATTTATTCAACAACAAAACAAACAAAATTAAATACATCAATGGGAAACATATAGAGGCATCAGATCCACATTAAAGAATAATATTGAGCCTCTAGATTCTTTTGCTGCAAGTAAATCAATGATCTTCTCGTTGTCCATGTTTACGTCTCAGTGAATTGACATCAACGCCAATCCATGCAGTCTCTCCTGACCTGTGGAATTCCTCAAATAGGTTTTGGGGCGTTTCAGAAGTACATGTTGGCGAGATGAAACAGTTAGATCTAATTCTCCTTTCATTCCAAAAACTTTTTATACAGTATGAAATTGTCTTCTTCAACACTGGGCTGTTTTTCACAACAAACTGATGGAATCAAAATATATAAAGATGATGGAGTAAATTTATGCTTCTGGAATCTTGAAAGGAGTTGATCAATGAAATCATCTAGGAATAGGAATAGTTTGCCCTGTAACACTGTTACAACACTCTTAATAGTGGAATTTTTATTTCTTCATTTATGGATTTGAGCAAACCAAGAATACTCTTGAATGTTGAATGTTGGCGAATTTTGATTTGACATTTTTTCGAATATCATAGATATTATCTATGATCAAATCAACGTGTTGCAAAGCGGCCACCAAATCACAGAGAGGCGACTGGAGTATTTTACAAAGTGGAAGTGTGAATGAAAACAACATGGTCAAGCAACTCAGACTCACTACAAAGTCACTGGTAATCATAGACCTTGAAAAGGAAGTCGCTCTTGATGAAGGTTCAAAATCCCTTTCTTCACTTAGTTCTTCAAGAGTTTCGAAGATGGCCATGAAAATTTCCTTGAATCTAATTAAACCATCATGATTCTCAACGCAAGTTTCGCTCATTGCTGTAAGATTTTGCCATCTCACTTCGGGATTTTTTGTTAAAATTGTTTTTTCCGTTAACCAGCTGTCGTCCCCTTACGAACGGCAACCCTCAGAAGTCGAAACTTGTGCGAGCCAAGGATTAACGAGGTCTTACCTTTTTACGTGCGATTTCTAGCACTTTCTCGGGCCACCAGAAAAAGTTCTACAGTCGCTAGGGTTTGAACCTTTGACTGGCAGCCAAAAGTGACTGAAACAATGTCGCTTAACCACTCGGCTACCTGGGATAGGTTTTCTTTATATTTTCTTTCAAGTTTTTCGTTCTTTTTGACGATGCTCTGAAGAAATTCCCCACTGATTTTATAATACCGATTGTATTTCGGATTGGCTGAATTTGACAAGAGTGACTCGAAACCGCTAACTCAACGAATGCGACCTGCAATGAACGTATAATGCTTCTGGATAAGTTTGGCGGATACCTTCTTGGACACCATTAAAACATCCTTTCATCGAAGAAGCGATATCATACCCTTGTCCGATAAGGTATTCACAATCAACCCCTAAACGATTCAGTGTGGAGGGAATCGTATCAGCCAAATAATTTCATGTACTGAGACAAATCTTAGAAAATCTTCGCTTAGTATATTATATATTTTATCTCTGGGCTCAATATATCTCACACATATGGACATTTGTTTCTGTCGTTAAAAATCATTAGTTTCGTCAACTAATATCGAAAAACATTTAGAAGAATTTGTGGGAACAGTACCCACAAAACTGAAACAAGATTTTAATCAAAAAGGTACTAAGGTTTGTTTATCCATGAAATTTACCAAACTCAGAATATTCTAGATCGATTAATTATTTGGCAACTAGGAAAAGTGGAAAACGCAGTTTTTTAAATTCAGAAAAATGATACATTTTCTAAGAAAAGTCCCTAAACAAAATTAATGTTCCTAGGGTTTTGTATTTTATGAAAAATCTCAATATTCCCGTCGTTATGAACAATTTCAATCATATTACAGGGTTCCTGAAGCTGCCAGGAACCCTGACATGATGAAAAGTTGCCGAAAAACGTGCCAGTAGTCCTTATCCGAAGTCCTCTATTACTGATGACTATGACTTGGAAACAATAGTACCAACACTCAAGCAAGGATACCAAATAAAATACAGTTTATTAAGGTATCCGTTCTCCGCCCAGGTAGCACATCATTTCGGCTGAATCTTGGTTCCATATTGGGCCAATATAGATATATTGTAAATGAAAAATCAATATTGGTCCAGTATGGGTGAATATTCGAAAAACAATATTATATTAATAATATTGGTGGAATGTTGGTTGAACTAGTTTTGAATGTAGATTGTCACACGAAATATTGGGTGAATATTGGTTGAATAATTTCTACCAATATCGATAATACAATATTAGTTATATATTGTTTTCCACATCTAGAATAAATATTGCAATCCAAATATTCCAGTCATATCGATTATAAGGGAAAAAACTATATTGTATTTCCAAGTTTGTTAGAATATTGGTTGAATATCATTTCCACTTTATTTGACGAATTGTAATAAATCATATTGAGTCAATATTGGTTGAATGATATTTACCAATATCGATAAAAAAATATTGTCTTCACATCGTTTTTAACATCTAGAATAAATATCGCAATCCCAATATTCCCCTAATATCGATTCTAGGAATAAAAACTATATTGTATCTCCAAGTGTGATTACACATTAGTTGAATATCATTTCGCCAATATTCAACAAATCTTATTAATTAATATTGGGTCAATATTGGTTCAATAATATTTATCGATATCGTTAAAACAATATTGTCTTCATATTGTTTCCTACATCTATATTGAGATTAAATTTGAATATTGGCCGAATATTCAATGAAACATTTGACATTATATCATGTTCAAACCTGGATAAAAATCCGCTAGGTGGCTCTACATATAGAACGTCTTCTAAAACTTACGAAAGTATATTAAATACTTTCCATAACTTGTTTTCAAGACAGCTCACTCAGTGGTTATGGCGATCAAAAGGCAGACTCTGGTGTCACCTTCATCAACTAAAAGACATTTTATAATTTACCAAGGTATATTCACATCAACCAATATATCCAAATGATATTGTACCAATATCGATAAATATTTTAAGGCCATTATTGCTTCAAGAATATTTCACCAAAACTATTTATGTTAACATTTTACTTCTCGACAATATAACTTTTGAATATTGTGCCAATTTTGTCAGAATATTGTATCAGCGATATTGTACCAATATCGCAGAACATTTTGAGGACAATGTTAGTTCAAGAATATTTCGCCAATATTATACAAGTAATATTGGACCAATATCGCCGAATGTTTTTTTTTTCTCGCCAATATTGCATTTCAAATATTTCGCCAATATGTTCACAATATTTTACCAATATAGGTGTGCTACTTGGGCGGTATCACCTTATTGAATATACTATAGGAAATAATAGGGATGATAAAAGAGATGCAAACCCAGTATTTATATTTTGATATAGTATGAGTACTTACTGGTTCGGGGCCTGAAAATCAAGCAGGGGATATTTGTTTGGCAAGTTCGTTAGCATTTTTATCCCTGAAATTCCATTATGTCCTGGCACACAGAACAGTTTTGTTCTAAGACTGCGTTTTTGCTAACTTTTTTGCTCTCATTTTAGCTTGGAAAATGTCACTTCCTCACACTAGTGGTAGAAACCTAGTGCGATTGTGCATATTTTTGATATTTATATAGGTGCGTTTTTCTCAATTTGATCTTCGAAGGAAGAACGGATAATAAAATAAACAAGAAATTCAAAAGTAGTGAATCGTGGTTCTGTTTTTTATGTTATGAAGATCGCCAGGCCGATATGAGATTGTGTCTTGCATGTGGCCAATACGTTCATGAAGAGTGTATGGGTCAAACCAAAAATGATAAAGATGCATTCCAGTGCCCTAATTGTTCCTCATAAACAGTCAATTATTGACAGTGAAATGTTAATTTGCCAAAAAAATTCTCATTTGATTTTTGAAAGTGTGTAAGCTTAAGAATTACCAATTTCGTTTTCGTTAAAATTACTGTTCCTTCTATTGCCTTACTGTAGCAATGTAAAGACCTTTGTTTTCAAATATTATCAGTTTGCAACCTTTTAAAAAAACAAAAATACATTTTTTCTAGGTGCTTCATTGTAATTATTGTTTATATTTTAGAATGTGAATATGTTCATTACTTCTTCAAGAAAGTTACAGGTTATTTCGAACAAATTTGAGTCTAAAATAAATAATATATTTTAGCATGGCAATATTTTGCTCACTTAAGTCACTTACGTTAGTATGGGGACATGCCACTGACTTTTTCAGAGTGTCCGTAATACAAAAGCGATTCATCCGCTCGATATTTGATTCCGGTTACAATGAGTCATGCAGAGAAACTTTTGCACGTAATAAAATAATGACATGCACTTATATTCAGATATACAAATTATTGACGCACACCTTTCATAAACTCCACAAATTAAAAAAAAAAAACAAAGATGTTCACGAATACCCATCAAGGGAAAACAATTATATGCATTTTCAAAAATCTAACAAAATGCACTTCAGAAAGTCTTCTGCATACGCTGGATCTTTCTTCTTCAATATGCTACAAATGGAGAATAAATATCTCATGCGAAAGAAAATTTAAAAGTGCGATAAAAAAATATCTCCAAGAAAATCGAATCAGTATGCACTGACACATTCTTGACTCTACAAAGGTTTCGTATTTTTATTTTTACTGTTACTTTTTAAATATACGTCTTTTGTAATTTTTATATATACTTATGTATAATTTTTATTTAAATACGTCTATGTACTTTTAAGTGCTACTGTTTTCATATTTTATGTCTAAATATCGTGTTATTTTGTGTGTCCCAATCGTATTATTTATTTATATTTGTAATTATATTTATACTGACCTATCCTATGTCATGCCAATGATCTCTAAGGATTATTAAACATACAGAACTTTCTCTTATAACAACATTCATTGTGAGGAACATATTTTCCGTTGTTATATTTTTTAAATTGATTCGTGGTATGTAATAATTTATAGAACGGTTTAGGACGGTTCATAATTTCTCACTAGTTAAAAAAAACTATAACCACATCCAAAAAAGGGATTTATTGGTGATGGAGTTTTCTTGTCAATATCCTAGAGCAGAATAAATATTGTTTGATAGAAACACTGTAGGTATACATATTGTTACTGAAACGTATATATTTTTTTGTTCGAAGTTATTTGGATAGGAAATTAATTAGTTAATTCGGTTTGTGAGTGTTGCCTTGGGAAAGGCATCCCATCCCGAACAGACCACCGCACTCAAAAAGGGTGCCGGCACCTCTAAAGGGAAGGAAAGTTAACCACCCTCTGAGGAAAAGGGCGGAGGAGGACCGCCAAAAGACGGCAAATAAGGGTCTGGCTGATGCAACAGTCAGACTCCTGCAGGGAAACCAAGGCCGCCACCTACGTCCTTGGCAAAAAATTCGTAGAGGAGAGGATAGATCCAGGAACCCTGGACCTCCAATACATGTCAAGTTACCGGCCTGAGTAACACATCTGGTAAGGTAATTGCAGTCAGCTCTGGGGTAAAACCTAGGGCATGCATTCTGCCAGAAACAACATTAATTATTTTATTCTTTCAGACTTCTGCACCCAAAACATGGCAACAATCCATGTGAAATTTCCAGAGAGGGGGAGTATGAAATTCGTCTGCTCAGCATACTTTTCTGGAGATGTGGGTGCGGAACAGCCTCCTCCAGCGGCCGTGCGAGAATTAATGGCCTTCAGCGGAGGAACAACAGCAGTTAGTGATATTGTTATAGGTTCGAATACTCACCTTGTATATTAGTTACAAATGTTTTGTTAAAATAAAAGAGAAATGACGTTGTTGGAACTTACTGTCAGGTTGACAATAAACAGAACGTACTATTATTTTCTCTAATAACTGCATAAACATGGCGCATCAGTCTGACTAACTGAAAATGGAGTTCAACAAACCGAAAGAACTTGATGTACATGGAAATATTGCGGAGAATTTCCTAATCTTCCAAGAAGAAATTCGCATATACATAACTGCCACTGAAACTAACAAAAAGTCAAGAGAAGTTCAAGTTGCTAGACTGAAGAACCTACTCGGATCTGATGCTTTGAAACTTTACAAATCTATATCCAAAATCCCGGAGGAGAATGAAACAATTTCATCGATATTAGAAGTACTGGAAAAGTATTGTCATTGTTTATATAGAAGTAAGATAGTTAGTCAATGCCTGTGTAATTGGTGTTGGACGCAAACGCGAGTGTCATCTAGCGTGATTAGTTACAAACATGAATATTTGACGTCATTTTAATGCAGGTTCCTTCAAAAAAACCTGATTTTAATGCTGTCCCATTGTTTCAATCAAGTTACGACATGACTTGGAGGTCAGATCACTGAAGTTACGACATGACTTGGATGCGAGCTCACTATCGCCATCTACATGTCGCATCCATTTTGATCCAATTATAATCCCATAAGGTTGACTAACTATCTTCTATATAAACAATGGTATTGTTTACCAAGAAAAAATGAAATTATGGACGTTTTCAAATTCTTTTCCCGTAAACAACAACTAGATGAACCGTTTGACAAATTTTTGGCAGATTTGAGGTTTCTTGTCAAACAATGTGAATTCGATTCTAAGGAAGATAAACTATTGAAAGCACAAATTGTCCTTGGTGTGTATTCCAAATCTGTTCAAGAACGATTATTACGAGATGATGTATCATTAATTTAAACTATAGATTATTGTAAGTCTGTTGAATTGACTGATGCTAACATGAAGTTAATTTTGGCGGATTCAGAGCCATCATCAAGCGTTGTCAAAACTGATCGAGTAAAGAGCTTCTCTAGAAGTGAAGACAAGAGAAATGTAGGAGGGTCTAGATCTTCAAGAATCTTCACCTGTTATAGATGCGGAAGAAATCATGGATTTAGGGACTCATGTCTGGCTATCGGGAAGATTTGTAAGCTTTGTCAAAAGCCCAATCATTTTGCAATTGTATGTAGAAATGTTCATAAAGGAACTCATAACTGTAATGAAATCAAGAACCAAGAATGTCAAGAATCCAACGAATCAGATTTTACCATAAATACTGTTTACCTTATCAATTCGTTGCAAGAAAAAAATATTTGGTATAAAAAAATGTTAGTACAAGGTGAGTTGATTGAATTCAAACTTGATTCTGGGAGTGAAGTAGATATTTTACCTTACAAATATGTTAAAATGATAGGTTTGCAGAATAACATGCAAAGTTGCACTATGAAATTGGAGGCTTATGGTGGATTTGCAATCAAACCTATGGGTATAGTGAGTGCTGAAGTAGAAACGTCAGTAAAATTTGATGTGGTGAATTTTGTAGTGGTAAGAGATGATTCTCTTCCAATTTTAGGGTTAGAAACTTGCATAAAATTAAATTTAATCAAACCGATTTCGAGTTATTCTTGAAGGGGGAGATGTTATAGGTTCGAATACTCACCTTGTATATTAGTTACAAATGTTTTGTTAAAATAAAAGAGAAATGACGTTGTTAGAACTTACCGTCAGGTTGACAATAAACATAGCCTAATTATACTATTTGAAACAGAACGTAATATTATTTTCTCTAATAACTGTACAAACAGATATGATGTGACGCCAATGCGCACCATGAAGCGTGGGGCAGCACAAACATCAACATGAATGGTAGGTCTCTTCTCAGTTACTTGATAGGGGAGGAGCTAACAATTAACAACGTGGGCTCTGAGCCAACCTTCGTCACTAGTATTAGGTACTAGATCTTACAATCAGCTCGGCATTTCTAAGCAGCAATATATCCAGGAGGGTGTCCTCTGAGCCATCATGCTCAGACCATAGGCATATTGTGAGCATGGACAGGGAAGGATACAAGACTTTCCTGAAGAACCATCTCCAAAACGGACTGACCACAATAAATAGTCGTGATCTAATAGATATTGCTGAGAACGTCTACAAACTGCACTTATCTCAGCTTATCACGAAAACTGACCTCAGAGGGAGAAAATAAGGGATAACCGAAATGCTTCCTGGTGGGACAAAATCTGGATAAAACACGAAAAGAAGTTCGAAGGTTATTTAACCGGCTGAGGTATCACGTGATAGGAAAACTATAGGTCTGCTCTAACAACATACAACAAAGATAACCGGAAAGCAAAACGAGAATCATGGGAACGATTCTGCGAAAATGTGACCAACACATCAAGCGGAACCGTATCCACAAGATTCTATCCAGAGAGCCGATACAGGAGCTGGGATCGCTAAAACGTCCAGACGGCTCCTTTACGGCTTCCAGGAAAGAAACACTAAAGCTGTTAGCTTATAACCACTTCCCAGGCAGCCTGATTCTGGACAATCAACCTTCAGTCACAAATATAGGCCGGATAAAACGACCTCACAGAGATGACTTGGTAGTTGCCAACAAAATTCCACCCTCTCAAATCGCCAGGAGAGGATGGCATAGCTCCAGTTCTGTTACAAATCGGACTGGAACATATCATACCTGTCCTTCTCTTTAGAGCCAGTGTAGGTTGGAACTATATTCCATCTAACTGGACCGCGACTAGGGTTGAGTTTAAAAACACAAGGTTGAGTTTAAAAACAGCGCAGGCTGACACTCCGCCTATTCACTATGATTTTTTTTTCTCACAATTTTTGTCATTATTTGTTTATTTTTTGTAGTGAATAAAGACGCTTTACTATTATTATTATTATCTATATTCCCAAGTTGGGTCGGAATGACCCACGCACCAAAAATCGCTCAGACCTATTAGTCGTGTTCAAAAATAATCGATTTTCAAGATTCAAGATTCAAATGGGAATAATTTGAAAAGTACTGGGGCCCCCCGCGAATATTCGGATTTGTGTTCATTGGATGAAACCACCTAAGTAACACCACTTTTTTTTTCAGAGTGGAGTTCACTAAAGTCACCTTTACTTTTTTGGGGTATTTTTCAGATCTCAGTACAGTACTTTTGAGTCGAATACACTTTGGTCGCACGTTATTCCATGATTAAATGTTAAGTCAAAATAAAAAAAATGCTCAGTTCAGTGTGTGTTCTGAACAGCACAAGTCATCCGCCATTAATTTGAAAAATGCTGCAAATTGTGTGTTCACTATTAAGTTCAATAACTAATTCCACAATAGAATTAAAATTATGTTGAAATGAATTAATTTACCTACTTTTTTATTTTTGTATGTGGTCGTACAAAAAATAATGTTCTTCCAGATCGTTCGCTACAATGGCAGTCGCGAACGGGAATGTTCCACATGGTTTGCCACATTAGTATGGCCGTCACTTTTTGGCCTTCAATGCCGTCTGATTGAAAGAAACTACGGATGGGCAGAGTCGATGGAAGATATGGTGAATTCATGGATGACGTAACAGTATTATAAGACATAGTCATGGACGTATAATATCGTATAAATACAGATAGACTCAGCATTGCCATACCTACAACACGGATTGTTTTGAACCGATGTGAAGTTAGCAGCCAAATTTTCCGAACATTCCCAATTGATCAGTGGCGTGTTTCCCTCCTTTTTTTTCGGGTACAAAAATTGTACTGATTTCAGGATTTCGTGAAATAAAACAACTCCTTTCCTTTTTTTTCCTTTATTATTTCAATATTGAACATTATACAGTGTCCGGAATAAAGTTCGCAGCACATGGAAATTTTTTTTATTATTGATTTCTCAAAAAAAATTATTCTTGATGAAAACCACTGCTTCATCCCAAACCTAAATTCCAAATACCAAAATTGAATTTTATACTACAGGAGCGACATTGAAAAACAGTTCAGTTTTATTTACTATTTTCAGCAAGATTTTGTGAAATACCGTCACATATTTCAATTAACGTGATTTTCCGATGGGAGGGAGAAAGGAGGGAACATCCAGAGAGTGATATGATCATATCTAACAATATACCATCCATCTAGCATAGTTTTTCTCATATCGTACAGGGCGATTAGGAGAAAATTGGAAAAAAAGTGGAAAAATTAAAGGTGGCAGTGATTTGAATTTCTGAATCAACATTCGATTCTGAACAATATTTTCACCATACTTTTAATTATACCGTGAAAAATAAAGTGATGGGATCAATTTTTTTTGAAAACTAGGCATGTTTTTCAATATCGCTCGTATACGGTAGTATAAAATTCAATTTTGGTATTTGCAATTAAGGTTTGGGATGAAACAGAGGTTTTTATCAAAAATAATTTTTTTTGAGAAATCAATAATAAAAAAGTTTTCCATATGCTGCGAACTTTATGCCGGACACTGTGTTATAAAAGCGACAGAAAATCATGAAAATGATAAAAATTAATGTGGATTTATGCCCCGATGTCCGTGTGCTCGGATGGAAAGAGTATGTTGAATAATAAAATTGCGTTAGAATCACGCTGAGTGGATTTTTTAATTAATCCGTGGATTCCACACTGAAAGAAATTAAACTTCTATATTATTTATTTTTATACTTTCTCCAATGACTGTTCAGAGACTTTTGTGTCATGTGCATTCCTTTTCACCACCACAACAACCCTATACAGAAATATTTCCTCCCGACAGGAGCGCACACATTTGATAAAAATAGGGTTCAATCGCAAAAAAAAATGCTGGATTTGAAAATATAAACGAAAGTGATAGAATATACATCCAATGGGACTTCGTGAGATAGAAAAAGTCGTATGACCTACCTGTCATGCAATACTTCACTATTATAATTTTATTTTGTGTTTTTACATATTTTTCTTAGTGTTTTATATTGTATTGTATTGTAAATGGGTATTTCTTCCCGTGTAATAAATAAATAATATATATATATATATAAACAAAGGAAGTCAACAACAGGAAGCCTACCACACATTTGTGGCTTCGGTTAGAAGACCTTGTTTCTATTTTTACATCCAAGTGTTGTTCATATTCGCACTTGATTTTACCGTACTGATGAGAGCTTAAGCTCGAAACACGTGTCTACGGTTGCATAACATTTTGAGGGTTATACCCAATAACTCTCCTACTTATATTTTCATATATTGTCCCTCGCTATATCCATCCTTATATATATATATATACAGGCCGTTTCTTTTATCATGTGGTAACATTGCTATATTCTAAACCGTAACAGATACGAAGACGATTAAATGGGAGAAAAGGTAACTATTGTGGAGAACAGTACAATGGTCAAAGAAAATTTACAGGGAGTCTCGCCCTTCCCGAATTATACAGGGAAAACCAAAAATGCTGTTATTTGTTTTTTACGAATAGAACTGTTATTTCTGAAAATATAAAAAAATTTATAAGGAAAGTTTTAATGTATTTAAAATGTACTATAAGAATGTAACAATGAATCTTTGATTAAACGTTTCGTGTCAACACGGCCACCATCAACATTTTTTTTTCAAATACGGACCTGTCTATTTTAGTACAAATATTGATAAAGCGATAAAATCACAATTCAGTGGTATATCACAATGGATATTTTTATAACATTTCATTTAAAATAACTAGCATCCTCAGTGACAACAATTTTTAATTACGGTCCTGTCGTTAGTTCTTTTGTAAATTATTTTGATTTCTTCAAAACCTATTCAACTATTGGCATACTTCAGACTTCACCCAATAATTTCGATAAGAAGATACCCCAACACAACGAACATTCGTATTTTTCCTTCTTGGGCATTTTTGTATTACAGAAATCCTTGTTTCAAGGCTGATTTCTTCTGAATCAATTATCATACTGAATATTTCTATAATTCTCAATCCTGGAAGTAACGAAAATATTAGTTTTTGGTCAAAATACGACTATTGTGTGATATGGTACAATTAAATAGCATCTCACTTCATTTACCATTTTTAAACAAGTAGGCTTTGCTTGGTTTCTAAGGCAGGACAAATAAATGAGTTGTTGATACGTGTTAAGAACTGTCAGTCGTTTATACACTCAGTCATATCAAAGATGTATTCAAATGACGAAAGGACTGATATGCTATTTGCTTATGCAAAATCAAATAGAAATCCTCTTTTGGCAAAAAATATGTATGGTGAGCTATACCCAAATCGTCGTATTCCAAACATTCAAATGTTTAGGCGATTAGAAAGAAATTTGAGAGACTGTGGTGCATTTGATAGAAATAAAACTAGAAAATGTGTTGTTACTGGAAGTATGCGGAACCAAATAAATGTTTTAGGTAAGCAAATATTACTTCATAAAGATTACCAGAGTGACGAAAATATTTTTTTTCAATTTGGGATTGGTCAGTTACAAAAATATTTCTAATCAAGATTGTTCTTTACGAGAAATCGCCCACGAACTAGGGATTTCTGTAAATGTTTGGTTGAGAATTTTGGGAACAAACATACTAGGTCCTTTCTTTTACGACGAGCATTTGAATGGTGGAATGTATTTACATTTTTTATCCAATGAGTTTGATGGCTACTTAGATGAATTGCCACTTAACATCCGCCGTGAAATACAATATTTTCAACAAGACGGTGCCCCTCCCCATAATGCAGGAGTAGTAAGGGAACATTTAGATGCAATATTCCCAAAAAAATGGATTGGAAACAATGGACCAATTGCCTGGCCAGCTCGATCCCCAGACCTGACTCCTTTAGATTTTTTGTCTGGGGATACATAAAGGATAAAGTTTTTTCGACAACTAGTACAGATATCGACCATCTCAAACAAAAAATAAGAGATGCATGTAATAGCATTACACCCATCATGCTAGAAAATTGCCACAGAAATTGTATGGACAGACAACTTATGTGCATTCAACAAAGAGGTCGGCAATTCGAGCATTTAATGTAGGTTATCATGAAGAATTCATTTTCTGTATTGGTTTTATTATTATTATATATTATTTATTTATTTTCACTCAAAAATTCAATATGAAATAAATTGTTTTCTGTTTGTTTGATTACTTCTACTCTTAAGTAAGTTTATTTCCGAGGTAAATTGCCATCGTTCGTCTCTGAAACTACAGATATCTTTTATTATAGTGTAAACATAATTTTAATAGATACATTTATTCAAAGCGTCACTGATAATTTTTATATCGGAGAGTTAGGTTTTGTGGAATCCATAAACGACCTAACGACAGGACCGTAATTAAAAATTGTTGTCACTGATGATGTTAGTTATTTTAAATGAAACGTTATAAAAATATCAAGTGTGATGTACCACTGAATTGTGATTTTATCGCTTTATCAATATTTGTACTAAAACAGACAGGTCCGTATTTGAAAAGAAATGTTGATGGTGGCCGTGTTGACACGAAACGTTTAATCAAAGATTCATTGTTACATTTTTATAGTACATTTAGAATACATTAAAACTTTCCTTTTCCATTTTTTTATATTTTCAGAAATAACAATTCTATTCGTAAAAAACAAATAACAGCATTTTTAGTTTTCCCTGTATAACTCGGGAAGGGCGAGACTCCCTGTAAATTTTCTTTGACCATTGTACTGTTCTCCACAATAGTTACCTTTTCTCCCATTTAATCGTCTTCGTATCTGTTACGGTTTAGAATATAGCAATGTTACCACATGATAAAAGAAACGGCCTGTATATATATATATATATATATATATATATATATATATATATATATATATATATATATATATATATATATATATATATATATATATATATATATATAGAAAGTTAATTATGACATCTACAGTCACTAGTTGAAACTTAATTTGACACGAACCAAGGAATCCAAAAGCGGAGGTTTGTCCACAAATTGACAGGCAGCCAACAATTCGTTGTTCTGACCAACCCAAGGTTCAATCAAGTTTCTAATACGTTATGAGGAACGCAAGCAGAATCTAAGTGAAAATAGAGTATATTTCGTTTTAATTCCGAGAGTTCTGTTATATCTGTCTTGCCTTCACGGTATTAATTCTTGAGTGGATTCGTTTTAATTTCGAGAGCTCCATAAATCCTTTCTGATGAGTGCGTTAGCACGAAACAGCTGTCAAAGGTTAGAACTCTCGGAATTAAAACGAAATATACTCTATTTTCACTTATATATATATATATATATATATATATATATTGCAGCGTGTCTGGATGCTCTAGTGATAGTCGGATTTCAATTCCTGAAACAGATTTCGAAAGTAGAAGTACAGTACCACAAAACGTATGGTCTCATTTTGCGCTAAAATGCTGCGAAATGGGTGAAAAATGCTTGCAAACATCACTGAAAATGGCCGAGCTGGTGGAAGCGGTCGAGTGGTAAGAGGGAGCGGGAGATGAGGGGAAGCTTATCAACACGTAACCAGTTCATTAGAAGAATTCCCCTCTTCTACCGGACTATCCTACCACTCGGCAGTTAACGCGAACTCGGTCGTTTTCAGTCATGTTTGCATGCATTTTTCACCCATTTCACACCATTGTAGTGCAAAATGAGTTTTGTAGTACTATAATTCTACTTTCATATTCTGTTTGAGAAATTGAAATCAGACTATCACTAGAGCATCCAGGCACGCTGCAAGATATCGCAAAAAAATCCAATTGCAATTGAGCCAAAGCTAATTATCAGTCAGAGCCTGTTTTGTGCACACATAAAGTACACATGATTCAACACTTTCATGAGGTCACCCTATTTCTTGAAAAAATGGTCGAGCTATGAATTTAAAACAAAATTCTAAAATTTTCCGGTTTTCCTCCATTACTAATGATCTATGATCGGGTCGTAAAACATTCCATTTTGTTCGTATTTCACTTATCAACAATTCTTTTCATTTTGGAGCAACCAGATTGCTCAATTAGTTTTCATTTTATAAGCAAACAATTCAAAAAACACGTTTTTTGTTAATCCGAGCAACCAATAGCATTGCCGTTTCACGTCACAATCAATCCGTTTAAAACACACCCTTTGGCTGGTTGGGCTCGGGAGAATACGTCACAAAGAGCGCCAATATTAGTGGCTTTGAAATTTGCTAATTTTCAGAAACGAATGGGAACGGCTGTAATTTAAATTTGACTCCAAAAATATTTTCGGAGTTCATTTATACAGTGAGGACGTAAAAAGTCCACCCCCTCTTAACTTTTGAACGGAACAAGCTATCGTCAAGAGGGCGCCTTCAACTTTTTTTTTCAAATGTAAAAGTGGGTCACGTGGCTTCTGGTTTTGAAGGTCTTCCTATTCTCTATCCAACACCTCTTTGTTTGTGAAAATCAGCCAAGCCGTTTCAAACTGACAAGCGTTTGAAATTTGCTCAAATATTTTACAAATAAATTAAAAACCTAAATAACTTTTAATTTCAACAAAATTTCAAGTAACAATTTATTTTTATTTTAACAAGTGCTCAAAATGTTCACCGTTCACTTCTTGATAGAAAAAAAGTCGGTTGTGGAATTCATTCCGAACATTATTAAATGTTTCCGGGGTAATACCGTAACACGTAACACGAATCTGTTATTCGGTTCGTAAGTTCCTGGAGTGGCTGCGTGACATACACCTTAGATTTTATGTACCCCTACAGAAAAAAGTCCATAAGGGTCATATCAGGTGACCTAGCTGGCCATTCAATGGGGCCACGTCGGCCTATCCACCGTCCCGGAAAATTCTCGTTAAGCCATTCTCGGACAGGTCTGTAGTAGTGAGGGGGTGCACCATCTTATTGAAAGGTAACATCCATGGTAAATTCATTTGGGTTTACCACAACTACTTCTTGAATACTGTGATGTATCTGATTTTGAAGCATATTTAAATACAGATGCCCAGTTAAATTTTCTGCCATAAATATTGGACCTATGATATGGTCACCCAAATTACCAGCCCCTACGTTGATCTTCTCTGCAGTTTGAGTATGACCCTCTCGAAAAACGTGCGGATTTACGTCTGACCAATAACGCACATTTTGTCTATTTACTGTTCCAATTAGAAAAAACGTACTTTCATCACCTAAACAAATAGAGTATATGTAACCGGGATTTTGGGTTATGCGATCAGACATGATCTCACAAAACTGCATTCTTCTATCTGGGTCATCTTCTGTTAATTGATGCAGAATTTTTAATTTATATGGGTGAAATTTGTGATTTTTAAGACATTTTTTCACAATGGTCGTAGATACGTCACAAGCCGTGGCTACCGTTTTCGTTGTTTGTTGCTGATTATTAACAACAGCTGCCAGAACATCGATATGCTGATCTTCTGAAATGGATTTTCTTCCAGATCCTTTTTCCCTCGTTACGCAACCAGTTCTTTGAAATTTAGAGACCAATTCCCTTAAGTAGGTACGATATATTTTATTATTTGGGAAGCGCTCATTAAACATTCTTTCTGCTTCATGGTAATTACGACCAGCTTCAGCGTAAATTAAAATTGCTTCGGTTTTTTCTTCTAAAGGACGAGGACGAGGCATTTGAAAATTATAAAGAAATGCTGAAATCTATGAAAACTGTCAAAAGTATTGATGTGATTAACGTCAAAATTAGACTGAGATTGAATTGAAATGCTATTTGGAGTCTCCAGCAAAATAACTAAGGTATAAAATGTTAGAAGAAAATTGTTTTGACAAGAGTTGATGATTTTGAATATTTTTATGATGAACGACGTTGTTATGTACTTGTATGTCAGGGGAATATATAGTTTTTGAAAAACAGATCTCAATACTTTTTTACTTTTCTGATTTTGCAAATTCACACTGCAATCTACTATTCTGCTATAATATAATAACAGGTTATGGGCCCAGTAGTATAATCTGAAAAGTTAGACGACGACGTTAAAGTTAATTGAGAACTACAGACGACGAAACATTTCGAATTATGGATGATTTCAAAGTCGAGAAACTACATTCCGAGAACTACCGTTATTGGTCAATGCGAGCCCAAGGAATCCTAGAAGTTAAAAATTTATGGATAGCTGTAGATCCAGGATTTAGCGACGACGAACTCAAGGTTTCCATAAACAAGAAAACTGACCATAGTGCCAAATCAGTTTTATATCTACTAATCAATAACGACAGCTTAGACGATATCATGGAGTGTAAAACTGCCAAAGAAGTATGGGAGACGTTGAAACAGATACATACAAAATATGACACCTGGCATGGTGTATTGTTGCTGAAGGACTTCGTAAATACCTCAAAGAAAGTCGACGAAACAATAAATGAGTATCTGGCACCATAAAGTAAAGAATGCTGGTTTCGAAATTGAAGAAAAAGTGCAAGCTGGTTTCACTGTGTTGGGGTTACCAAGTGAATATGAGTACCTAGCCAGAAATTTGAGAGCAGCTGAAGACGACTTGAACATGTGCAACCTGAAGTAAAAGTTAATAGAAGAAGAGAGACGAATTCAAAATAAATCTATCCCTGAAAGTGAACTGGATAATGTGAAAGCTCTGGCAACCCAAAGAAAATGTTTTCGAAGGCATAACAAATATGGCAAATTTAACAAAATGCATCAGAGTAAACGAGATGTTCCAAACAATGCAAGCCCTCCAAATGAAAACTATGTGGTAGAACGATCGCATCAGCACTTGAGATGTTTCCGATGCCTAGAAATTGGACATATCGGTAAAAATTGTCCATTGTCAAAAAGTAGACTTCTAGACTCTAGACCTGAAGGACCAAGACAGCAAGAACCACAACCATCGACATCTGCATTCAGTGCTATGTATCAGTATTCATCAATCAGTCGTGTTGAGAATCATCAGTCTAATTTGGCCAATATGAAGATGTGGTCAAATACATGGATAATGGATAGTGGATCGACTGATCACATGAGTTCACATTTCGAAAAATTTGCCAGTTTCACCGAACACGAGTCCACAGTCGAAGTAGCTGGAGGAGGAATTCTGAAGTCGACGGGATATGGCGACGTCAACCTGCAATTGTCGGAGAAGAATGGCGGATACCAAATAACGTTGTAAAAAGTCCTGTATGTACCAGAACTGAAAGGAAACTTGCTATCTATGACCCTAGCCGCAGAAAGGGGCATGAAAATCATTTTTGGAAATACAAGTGCACAGATTCTTTCAAGAAATGGCGAAGTAGTTGCAAAATCAACCAAAGTCGGCAGATTACATTATTTATTCGAAGATGAAACTCATGCATGTCCAAAACGAGGTAAATTTTCGAATAAAGTTATTTCCAAAGAGAACCAACTCTGGCATGAACGTTTAGCACATTTGAATTTTCCTGCCACAAGGAAGACGTTGGGAGAATCCGCACAGAATTCAAAAAGCCAAAAAGAATCCGATTTTAATGAATTTTGTCGAGTTTGTCTGGAAGGAAAACTCAAGAAGAAGCCGTTTCCAAAGAAAAGTACAACCAGAGCAACGAGTCCATTGAAACTGATTCATTCTGACGTTGTCGGCCCTATAAAACCAGTGTCTCTTGGTGGAAATGCATATCTGGTAACATTCATTGATGACTTTTCTCGTTTTTGCACTGTCAAAATGATGAAACGAAAAGACGAAGTTTTCAAAAGTTTCCAAGAATATCAAAGACAAGTCGAGAACCTTCAAGGAAGAAAAATTGCATCACTACGAAGTGATAATGGAGGAGAATACCTGTCAAAGGACTTCAAAGAATATTTGAAAAGGTGTGGAATTAGCCAACAACTAACTGTACCAGGAACTCCACAGCAGAACGGCGTTGCTGAGAGGATGAATCAGACGTTATTCGACGCAGCTAGGTGCATGCTCATTCAATCAGGATTATCAGATGAATTTTGGGGCGAAGCTATTTCAACTGCTTGTTATGTCAGAAATAGATGTTCCTTAACTGCAAACGACGGTGTCAGTGCAATTGAAAAATGGCAAGAAGGATTAGAGAATAACATTCTACACTTGCGAGTGTTTGGCTGTAGAGCTTGGGTAGTAAATAGAGCTCGAAGCACCAAACTTTCACCAAAAGGTATCGCCTGCATTTTTATCGGATATGATAGCAGTTCCAAAGCATATCGCATATGGAATCCAAGAAACAATAACATTTTCATCAGTCGTGATGTTACATTTGAAGAAAACGTGTTTCCCATGAAAACTTCCCAAAAATCAAAAAGTGAGATCGCTATTCCTGAACATGAGAAAAACATCAAATTCAACGAACTGTTTTTCGATCAACAACGTCAAAATGATTTCATGACAGATAGCGATCACGGGGAGATAGTAGCAGATTCAGAGGTGCAAATGGAAGAAGAAAGTGAAATATCGAATGAGAACTGTGATTGTTTTGAAAGAGGAGACAGGAATGATGCCAATGATGAATTATCGCAAAATGTTAAGAAAACCAAATCTGGAAGAGCTGTTAAAAATCCTTTTTGGATGGCTGACTATGTTGGAGACACAAATAACCCTGTATACGACGACGGAGCATGTAATCATGTGACAACTCAGTTGACGGACAGTGACAGTAAAGCAGTTCAAATAAAAGAAAAATCCTAAGATCCAGTTCATGTGAACGATGCGTTGTATGGAGTAGACAAACAATTTTGGAGAGAAGCCATGATAGACGAATTTAAAAACCTCATAAGAAATAAAACGTGGAATTTTGTCAGTAAACCCAGTGACCGAAAAATAATAAGGACGAAATGGGTTTTTAAAACGAAATACGATGAAAATGGAAAGATGGAAAGACATCGTGCGAGACTGGTAGCATTAGGAAATACTCAAATACAAGGAGTAGATTTTGACCAAACATATACACCAGTGGTTCAAAAGAAGACGATGCGACTACTGTTTGCAATATCAGTAGAAAGAGGTTGGAGTATCCATCATATCGATATAACTGCTGCTTATTTATCTGCTGATTTGAACGAAGCCGTTTTCATGGAGATTCCAACTGGTTACACTGAATTAGTTGATACTTTGAGGATCACATTTCCTGATTTGCCAACAGAAAATGAGATCGAAATGAAAAACTTAGTATGCAGTTTGAAGAAAAGCATTTACGGCTTACATCAATCTGGTTTGATGTGGAACAAAACTCTAGATTCATTCATAAGGAGCCATAATTTCATTCGATCAACATCAGATCCATGTGTATACTACAGGAGAGAACGAGAACTTATCATCACCACGTATGTAGACGACATATTATTGTATGGAGAATCAGAATATATCGAAGAAATGAAAAAGTTATTTGGACAAAAATTCGACATCAAAGAATTGAAGGACGTCAAACACGTTTTATCGATCCGTGTTACAAGAAAAAATGGAACGATAAGACTAGATCAGGAGAATTTTACAACAGAGTTATTGAGAGACATGATTATGATGAATTCAAAAGGAACAACTACACCATTACAAGTTGGAGAGAAATATCTGAAGTGTGACACAAACGATCACGAAAATTTGTTAGACGAAGAACAGAAACGACTTTACCAGAAGGTGATTGGAAGTCTTTTATATTTGGCAACAGCAACGAGACCGGACTTAGCTTTTGCGGCAACTTTTATGAGTCAATTCAATCACTGTCCATCGAAGCATCACTGGAAAGGTATGAAGCATATTTTGAGGTACCTATCAGCGACGAAAAGATATGATTTAGAATATCGAAAAGAAAATAACATTGCTACTGCTTATTCAGATGCAGACTGGGGTGGAAATCAAACAGATCGTAAGTCATTCAGTGGATACATATTCATTCTTCGAAGTGGAGCAATTAGTTGGTGCAGCAGAAAACAAAGATGTGTTTCACTGAGCACAGTAGAATCGGAATTCGTCGCACTCACTGAAGCAGCAAAAGAATTTATATTTCTCCAGAAACTGACAGAAGAGATATGTCAATATACATACTTCAGAAAAAGTTTTCCAATTTTTATAGACAATCAAGGAGCTATTAAACTTGCTGAAAATCATACCACGTCGGACCGATCTAAGCATATAGATTTGAAGTTATTTTTTATACGAGACCTGATAGAAGAAAAGCAAATCATTCTGAAATACGTCACAACAACTTTGAATTTGGCTGATAGTCTCACGAAAAATATTCCGGCACCTAGATTCATGGAGCACTTGAAATTTATAGGGATCAGAGATCCAGGAGGGGTGTTAGAAGAAAATTGTTTTGACAAGAGTTGATGATTTTGAATATTTTTATGATGAACGACGTTGTTATGTACTTGTATGTCAGTGGAATATATAGTTTTTGAAAAACAGATCTCAATACTTTTTTACTTTTCTGATTTCGCAAATTCACACTGCAATCTACTATTCTGCTATAATATAATAACATAAAAAACTGAAACAAAAACCACAGTGTGAAATACCAATAATATGTGCACCTGTTTCACCACAAAAAATTGACTTTTTGGCCGGCCAGAATCAGTAAGGGAGTTAAAATTCTGCTACAATTAATAGTTAAAATAATTTATTTGTTAAATATTTGAAGCAAATTTCAACGCTTATCAGTTTGAAACGGCTTGGCCGATTTTCACAAACAAAGAAGTGTTGGATATAGAATCGGAAGACCTTCAAAACCAGGAGCCACGTGACCCCCCTTTACATTTGAAAAAAAAAGTTGATGGTGCCCTCTTGACACTAGGCCACGTGACCACAATCATTTCTATGCCACAAAGTAGTAAAGGTGGTACCTTTTTACCTGAATTTTACCCGATCTCGATAACTTGTTCCGTTCAAGAGTTAAGGGGGAGAGGACTTTTTACGTCCTCACTGTACATGCGTTGTGTATTTTAAAGCATATTTGGAGCGATATTTTTTCGTGAATTCGCCTATTGGATGGAACTCCGGCACATTTCCAATCGAGTGTTAGACATTTTTTGAAAATATGTGCCCTCTTTATAAATGGATTTGTAGATGATGCCCACAAAATTGGCCATATGACTTTCCTCAATTTTTTTCTATGAGACAACTTGGAGAGCCACCATCAGCGCGTCACACCGAACAGTCAAATTTCTTCCTCGCCCCTCCCAGCTAAGTTCTGTAGCCATACTTACCAAAAGTGGGAGTGAAGATGATGAACTCGTTGAACATTGGCAACACAGCGCCTGTCCGTTCTCGATTACAGCGCATATCAGATGCACATCTCCCCATCGTAGAATAGTAGTTTTTTTGCAAAAACAATTGATTTCATGAAAGAAATATTTTTTGTATAAGTGGTTCTATAAGAATTCAGGAAACTCTCAATTATGACATATCAATTATTTTTCTTAAAATTTTTCGTAATCAAAAATCACTAAGATCCCAAATTAAGGTTCATATAAAGTCAAATATTTCGCGTTTCTGAACTGTAAGATGGCACTGACAAGATATGTTTTTCATACCATAGTTACAGCGATCTTTTATAATATTTCCATATAAATTACAGTTTTCTGCAACGGTCAACCCTACTGCTAATGCATTGTTGCCAAATCTCAACATTATTCGGAGTACTGCAAAATAGCTCACAGGATTATTATTATCTGGTATTAATTGTGGTAATGTGAACATGAGGTTTAAAGTAACAAGTCAACATTGATGAGACACATACAAAGTCATGATTCATGATGGTGGAAAACATCCAATTCCTTTTTTAATCATTATTATAATTATTTCGGTTCAAACTTTTCTATTAAATTTTTTCAAACTTGCACACCTAACTCAGTATGGGGTATTGAGTTTGAACAATGAGGTCTCCATCCAAGATAAATATGAGGGCGCGCGCAACAAATTTCCTAAAATTTGTTGACATAACACAGCAAGGGACATTGAAACCGAAAACGGAAGCACTACACCTTTCACCAAATTCACGGATAATACTCTTTTTTTCTTTTCTTTTCTTTTTTTTTTCTTTTCTTTTCTTATCTTTTCCAGCTCTTCGTATAGGCTTATTGTTCAGTATCTCATTACTGTTGATTAGCGACCTCTATAGAGCCTTGTCAGTGAATTTAGTGAAACTAACAGAGCCTCTAGTTATTTGTTGGGTGGAAACCTCGGGTCAATAATTTTTCGAGATCAGTTGAGTCCTGTCTGTGAATTTGGTGGAATTCACAGTGCCTCCATAATTTTGATGGGTGGACACCTCGGGTACCTCGTTTTTCGAATACTGTGGGACTCTGCTGAGTCCTGTCTACGAATTTGGTTGATATTGTAGTGTCTTCGCTTTTTTGTTGGCTGGAGAACTCGGTGACCTCGTTAATTCAGTGGCCTCTGCCGAGTCTGTGAATTTGGTGAGAGTTGCAGTGCCTCTGGTTTTTGTTGGGTGGAGACCTCGGAGACTTCATTATTCGAATACAGTGTTCCTTGCTGTGTCCTGTCTGAAAATTTCAGGAAATTTGCAGCGCCCTCAGATTTGTATTGGGTGGATGCCTTATTTTTCGAACTTAACCCCCGTGCTGAATCATGTCTGCAAGTTTCGGAAAATTTGCGGAGTCTTCAGTTTTATAATGAGTGTACTACATCACATTTTTCAGAAACAGTGATGTATTTTCCTTGTCTGCAAATTTCCGTTGATTTGCAGAACATCCAGGCTTACCATGGATAGAGACCTCCTTGTGTTCTGAAAGGGGTTATCTTTTGAATCGTGGGGACCATTTTCTTTAAAGTTGGATTCTTTTAGTTAGATTTTGGTTTATTGATGATGCCTGTGCAGTAAATTTTCCTGTGGGAGGAGATCTTGGGAATCTTTGGTATAGGCCCTTTTTTCCGGTTCACCTGTATTTTATTTATTGTGTTCCTTTCGTTTGTTTTTCTGATATTCGGGGTACTGGAATGGACAACAAAGACGCTATTATGATTATTATTATTTTTTTTCAATTCTTTTTTGCGTCCTGTTTTATTTCCAAAACTGATATTTTAAATCGCAAAACATAAAACTTATTACTTACATACAGCTCTACTACACCCGAAGAAGTTGTAGAACATCAAACACCTGGACAACGTTTTGAAATTCATGTTTTACTTGTCGTAATTGTCTGCATTAGCTAAACGCATAGAAGCTCACCATAAAGTGACTAGTGTATTTGGAATACTTCGGAAGGAAAGGTCTTAAAAAAACTCCAATTAGTCACTTCTTTCCTATAGACGATGTGGAAGACAGTCTGGACAATGAACTGGTGCAGTTTGCTAATCTGCTCAAAACAAATAAGTCTGCTGATATTGACAGCAAAAAGAAAAACCACGAGGCTCAGGAACTTCAAGTTTAGAAAAACGGAAAATTCATTGGAATCGTGCTTCCCAAATGTTGGAATAGTGTTTGGCATTTCTTGATTATGATAATCGCCAACTATCGCCAACCGATGGGTTACAACTGAGCTAACGGCCAGTAATGGCAGGGTAGACAGAGAAACCCCCCAGAAAGGGTACCTTGTATGGTTAAACCCCATCGCCGAGAGGGTACCATTCGTCGCCAAACGGGCACATTACCATTAAATGATATTGGAGTACGAGGAATCTATCTTCAGTTATTTGGGAACTATCTCACAAATCGAAAACAATCCGTGAAACTAAATAATACAATGAACGAACCCAAAGAAATATAATATGGAGTACCCCAAGGTACAGTATTAGGACCTGTATTGTTCAATATATACATGAACAGAATTTTCTCCTTGAAAAGTCAAGCAAAAATCATTGGTTTTGCAAACGATACCGAACTGTTTTACAAGGCAACAAACTGGACTGACCTCAACATCAAAGTAGAACATGACTTCGTTATCATTAAAAAATGGCAATAAGCTTCTACAATAAATTATGATAAAACCAATTACATACCCTTCTATACCAGTAATAAATGTCTACCATCATTCGACAGAATCGACGTAACACTGCAAAATGAGGTAATAACCATCTTGCCTGAGGCTAAAATCAAATATTAGGGTGTAATGATTGACCCCCACTTAAGATGGGATTTGCATATAAATTACGTAGTAAGGAAACTACAGATAATTTTGTTCAAATTCAAATTTCTGAAAAAGTACTACCTGTCAAACAATTGAAAATACTGTATTATGCTCTAGTCGAAAGTCATCTGAGGTATTGAATAATAGCTTGGGAAGGGGCATTAAAAACACATCTCAAACCACTGGAAGTCATACAGAGAAGATTTCTGAAACTGATGCTCTCTAAAGAACCAAAATACCCATCAGAACGAATTTATGAGGCCGCAATGGTTTTCGACCTGAAACACCTACACTTTTATAATGTTGCTTGCTATTTAGATATCATCAACTGAAATACTTCGCAAACCTGCCATCACATACTTATAATACACGTCAAAAGAATCAATACTTATTACCGCATATGTCGAAGTCCCTTGGCCAAAGATCATATTTTTCATGAGGCCAAATTTATACAACACACTACCAGAGGCAATACAAAATATCACAAGTCTGTTCGTATTTAAAAAAGATTGAAATCGTACCTCAAAGGAAATGAACTGAAATAATAAATAACTACAAATTATAATTGCATCGATATCTATGAAAACGTCCAGTAGTATCATTTACATTTCATATTTACAATTAGTTTAATTTTACATTTTATATTTTCGTATCTTTTCATTTTTACATCTTCACATTTTTACATTTTTATATTCAAACATTTTTACATCTTTACATTTCTGTTCTGATTTGTTTTTTGGATTTCTGTCTCCATACGGAAACAATTTCTCCAGATCAGGTATATTTGAAATAATTTCAATGGATTTCAAATAGTAGTATAGCCCCTAGCTTCGACAAATCCGTTGTCATCCGGCCTGCATACCGGCGTAGGAAGCTAGGGAATTGGACGATTTCACATAACACTTAAATACGATGCACAATACTACTAATTTTCAACATATTTGACCATTCACACACATTTACTTGACTTCCAACTAAGGACGCCGAATGATCTTTACATTTCTACATTTCCATTTTTACATTTTTAAGCTTTTATATTATTGTATTACTATGTTTTTAAATTTTTTAATCTTTATACTTCCTTATTCATTTATATTTTCAATTTTGTCATATTTTTATATTTACATGTTTTTATATCTCTATATTTATAATTTCTACATTTTTATATTTTCATGATTTTATACCTTTATACTTTCACATTGATATATGTTTAAATTTATATTTTAATGTAATATTTCTTCGCGAAACAACTGCTTTGCACTTATCGCCAAACTACTTACTTCTTTCCACCATGTAGCCATTGTCTTGTTTGTATTAATTTTTGTGTCTGAATAAAGTTATTATAATAATAATAATTATTATTATTACAATAAGAATGTTTTGTTATTTATTACCCTGAAATGTAAAAGTACTGAAACTTGTAACAATAAATATTTTTGTATTTTGGATTTTTATAACCCAAATTCTCTCTGATGTGTGGTAAAATTTCCAATCAATAATTTCTGTCGATTTTGATGTTGTTTAGTTTCAGATTACCTAGCACTTTCACAAAAAAATCAATTACTCCAGAACGGTTGGGTACGTAGTACCTTATACAGTGTCCGCCAAAATGTTGTAACCATTTGGGAAACTTTTTTATTAAGAATTTCTCAGATAATTTCATTCTTCATAAAAGTTGGTGCATTTGATTAGACTGAGTATGCGCATATCTGTTATTGCCAGTGTAAATTCGCTAAACAGGGCAATTCAAATTCGACCCCCACCATTGGGATCTCCTAAACTACAGGAGATACGTCGAAGCTTGAATTGGGGCAAAGTTGCGTATTCTGGTGCTTAACAAAATACTGTTTTGAAACTTGGAAAATTTCGAGTATTTCCGGAAATATCGGGAAAAACTGAAAATCGGAATTTTCGTTTTTATTTTTTTCTATCGTTATTTGACAACATAGCTCAAAACCAAAAGTACGTTTTTATTGAAACTTTTTTTTCAGCTACACGTTTTTATGTTCAGATTTACTATCCGACGTTTCGCCTTCTGGCATTCATCATCAACTTTTTTTTTTCTGTTATGGGCGCCATATTGTTTTTTTATACAGAAAAATAGTGATTCTCATTCTGATTTCAGTGATGTATAATTTGTTATGATTTGCACTTCTGAAACCACAGATATTAAAAAAAAAACTTCATCTGAGATGGTCATGACTCCATCGAAAAATTTTGTTGAATAAACATCATAAGTTTGCAAATACTTCAGTCGAAATGTCCTCATTCTCAAATGAAGAAAAACGAGATATGTTGAAACTTTATTATAAATTTCATAGGAATAGTACGAAAACAGCACAAATTTATTTTGAATTATATCCGGAAAGACAACAGCCGGATAGAACATTATTCGGAATTTTGGACAAACACTTGGCTGAGTACGGTGCGTTTCAAAAACCAAGAATGAAATATGGAAGCAGAATGGAACAAAATATTAGACGTAACTTATTAGCCAAGGTAAAATAATTGTTCATTCCATATTCGAAGAAGTATAATTATTTTTGGTACTTTTTTAGATAAATGCAGATCCTTCTAAATCAACACATCAAGTCTCGGCAGAAATGGATGTGCCACAGACGAGCGTTTGGAGGGAATTAAAAAAAAGTGGTTTAAAATGTTATAAGATACATATTTCACAAAAATTACATTCAGGTGATCCTGCGAGAAGGATGGAATTTTGTAGCTGGCTCTCGAATAGGGTAGACCCTACAAACTTCTTGAAAAACATTATTTGGACCGACGAAAGTACTTTTTCGAACTGTGGTGTTTTTAATAGAAATAATGAGCACATTTGGAGTGAAAATAATCCACGACACTTCAGAGAAGTCAGACCACAAGTTCGGTTTCGTTTGAATGTGTGGTCTGGAATTTATGACGACCGAATACTTGGACCTCACTTCTTCTCTAATACTTTGAACGGGGAATCCTATCTTCGGTTCTTAAGAAACGAATTCGAAGAATATATACGTTTCCCCTTGTTAATTATAACAGCTGCTGGTTTCAGCATGACGGGGCTCCTCCACACCACCAAAGATTTCCTAATAGGTGGTTAGGAAATTCTGGACCAGTGAGGTGGCCGGCAAGGTCACCTGACCTTACAGTTTTGGATACTTTCTTGTGGGGCACTTTAAAGAACATAATCTATGGAGAGCAAGAATATGACACAGTAGATGAACTTAGAGACAATATCATCACGCAAAGCAGGTCTGTCAGAAGAAGGGATATTGTTAGGGCTCTTCTTAATTTGAGACGACGATCTCGGTTATGTATTCAAGAGGAAGGCCATCATTTCGAACACTTGTTGTAATACTTTTTGTGCATTTTTTACAAGCTCATGATTTCATTCTTGTTTTTTGAAACGCACCGTACTCAGCCAAGTGTTTGCCCAAAATTCCGAATAATGTTCTATCCGGCTGTTGTCTTTCCGGATATAATTCAAAATAAATTTGTGTTGTTTTCGTACTATTCCTATCAAATTTATAATAAAGTTTGAACATATCTCGTTTTTCTTCATTTGAGAATGAGGACATTTCGACTGAAGTATTTGTGCAAACTTATGATGTTTAATGAGTTCTGACAACTAGTTTTTATCAAACAAAATTTTTCGATGGAGTCATGACCATCTCAGATGAAGTTATTTTTTTTTAATATCTGTGGTTTCAGAAGTGCCAATCATAACAAATTATACATCAATGAAATCAGAATGAGAATCACTATTTTTCTGTATAAAAAAACAATATGGCGCCCATAACAGAAAAAAAAGTTGATGATGAATGCCAGAAGACGAAACGTCGGGTAGTAAGTAAATCTGAACATGAAAACGTGTAGCTGAAAAAAAGTATCAATGAAAATGTACTTTTGGTTTTGAGCTATGTTGTCAAATAACGATAGAAAAAAATAAAAACGAAAATTCCGATTTTCAGTTTTTTCCTGATATTTCCGGAATTTTCCAAGTTTCAAAACAGTATTTTGTTAAGCACCATAATACGCAACTTTGTCCCAATTTAAGCTTCGACGTATCTCCTGTAGTTTAGGAGATCCCAATGGTGGGGGTCGAATTTGAATTGCCCTGTAGAGTAGAGTGACATTAATATGCAAAATATCGAAAAATGTTGTTTGCAATGGAATGATATTCCCAGTTATTCAGTTTAGTATACTTATTACTTATTTAACTACGAACAATTAAAATTTTATTGAGAATTATCCACAATAATTTTTGAGTAGTAAGTTATTGAATTAGCATAAATTATCTGTCAAAGCAATTACCTGCTCTAGGAAAATCTAGAAATGAGTAGAAAAACCAGTAATGGAAAGATAACGAAATAAAGCCAGGACAGGAAAAAATTTAAATTGTAACTGGTATGCTAAACTGGATAACTGAGAATATTGCAACCCTATTTTCTAAAAAGTTAAATAAAAAGGAGCAATGCAGACGGCAGCTCTTCGTCGGTAGGCACTATGGGTTCGTTTATACTTTATAACAGAATTATATCATTGAACAGTAACAGAATGGTCACAAAAACAAGAGGGGGCGCCACAGCAACTTTCAATATGTCTATGTCAAAGAGTACTGAGCAACCAAAAATGACAATTTAGATGTTATATCCAAAACTATAAGAGACTTTACCATTCCATGTTGTCAAGTTGATGACTGTTAATCAATAAATAAATAAACACATAAACATTTAATATGAATGAATCTTCACTGGTTAGAGTAACAGTTTCCAAAAATAAGACTGTGATTCTAATAATATTCAATATTCGGCATCTGTTGCATATGAGGTTAAATTCATTACATGAGTCTACGAAGACTTTCTATGAAGAAAGCTTCACCATATCTGACAGGTAGTCTACACTTCGGGCAAATGAGCTATACTGGAGTCATAATACCATAAATATCCTCAACAAGAAGACGGGGAGCTCAACCAAAGCTTGGGAGATACCCAACCAGACAAGAACCGTGACAATTTCCTGGGTTAAATTCTTCCGGATACAACAACCCTATAAATATTTTTTAGTTAAAACTGTGTTTGGTTGTCTCTGATCAGATACCCCAAAAGCTAATTTGGCTACACTGATAGCTCGAAAATTGAAACAGTTGACAGCTGACAGTTGAAATATCATCGGACAGCTGACAAATAAAAATAAACATAAACACGAAAGCAAACAAAAGATTTAGTTTATAATCACATTAAACCCAAGAAATTAAAACAGAGACAATAATTCGAAGACACTCTTTATGATCCTCCTCAATAATCAGAACTCAGATATATACATATGAAACACTCACGAAAATTTGGTTGAAGACAACATTGGATGCCAATGTGACTAGGATATATTTTCTTTTCAAATCATTTTTATTTAATCAGTTTTAGATCGACACTTGCAAAGCATAAAATAGATCACACTTTTGTAATAAGCAGAAATACAAGCAGGACCACAACGTTTGCAGTTTCAGTGAGAACAAGTCGAAAATAGAAAAGTTATGATTTATTATGCATCCAGAACTTAATTATTCTCCTTGTAGTGACAACTTGTAAAATGTGAATTGATCATCAAATGTAGTTTTTGAATCGAAATTAGGGAAAAATTGCACAATATGGTCACCAATGCGATTTAGCTGAAAATTCCACAGATGATTCCAGATACATCGATAAATGCCTGGAAGACACTTTTTTTTGAAAAAATGCTCAATGATAGTGTGTACAAATGCACAAACACTGGCAATTTGATTGAACCTTTCACAACTAGTAGATTTCTAACTGATATTAGAACACAATAAAATAGCAATTTTGAACCATACCAAAAGCGATCTGCAAACAAAATCACACATAATAATAGTTTATTCATTTTGACGTCTATCTAATTTTAACGTCTAATGTCAAATATTCGGTAGAGCACAGAGCGACGTTGTAATTTTTTTTTTTCAATTCCTGCATACCAAGTGAAAATAATGTGATTAGTTTTCAGAAGTATCAACGATTCTAAAATTTGTTATTTTTCAGATATCATTAATAAGAAAATATGCATTAAAAATTAACACGACACATCAATTGAATTTCAACATGCCACTCTTATTTAATTGGTACGCCCTTGGCGTGCTTTTCAAATTACTACGTTTTCGTTAACGGACCGAATTTCTTAACGTAAAAAAGGGACACAATCTAAAATCAAACCAAGCGAATAGTATGATCAACTGAAATCAAAGCAGATGCTTGCTACAAACCTGCGCAAACCCACAGACCTGCGCAAAGCCTGCGCACAGCCTGCACAAAGCTGCGAAAACGTCGAATATTACATGGAAAAGCTAACCTAACCGAACGTAAACCTAGCCAAACCTAACATTTCGGCCTTTGACAAAAATTATTAACGTAAAAACAGGAACACAACCTAACCTAACTAACCCAGCTAGTAGCTATTCAAGTTGCTGGTAATTTAATCACTAATTAGTATGAAAAAGTGAAATCAAAGCAAATGCTCGCGTCGCTCGCATTTATGAATTACCAGAAGAGATACGCCTCCTAACCGAACTAACCTAGCTACACAAGTTGGTGATAATTCGATCACTAATTAGTATGAAAAGGTGAAATCATAGCAGATGCTCGCTGCGCTCGCATTTCATAAATACCAGAAGAAAGAGACACGCCTGAGTAGCTATCCAGGTTGTTGGTAATTCGATCACTAAAAGTGAAATTTAAGCAGATGCTTGCTGCGCTCGAATTTATAAATTACCGTTGATGCCCACGTTTCGGACCGTGGACTGATTTATTAACGTAAAAAAAGGACACAACCTAACCTAACTAACCGCTGGTAGCTATCCATGTTGCTAGTTATTTGATCAATAATTAAGATGAAAATAGTCGTGTTTTATCATTTATGCAAACATGAAATTAATTGAAGTCAACATCTTTTTGTGTATCGAATCAATCATCTGTGAAAGTTCCACTTCCTTTGCGAAAGTAACTATACAGTGCAATTTTATCTCATCATATTTTGGTGAATTCGAAAAATTTGGCAACGTCGCATTTTTTATTTGTGATCTGACAGCTGTCAAATGTGATTACTTACTTCTATCAACTTAAATGAATTACAGTTTTATGGGGCCAGGTAGCCGAGTGGTTAAAGCGACAGTGTTTTAGTCACTGGCTGCCGGTCGGCGGTGGTTCAAACCATGGCGACTGCAGAATTTTTTCTGATGGCCCGAGAAAGTGCTAGGAATCGCACGTAAAAAGGTAAGACCTCGTTAATCCTTGGCTCGCACAAGTTTCGACTTTTGAGGGCTGCCGTTCGTAAGGGGACGACAGCTGGTTAACGGAAAAAACAATTTTAAAACAATTTTTTTTTTAAACAGTTCAAAAATTATTTAAGTAGAGTTTAAACAGCAAATAAAATATTATAAGAAACTAATTAAAATAAAATTAAGAATAATGGCAAAAAACATTGGTTTATACAGTGAATAAAATGAAATAAGAAATAAAAATGAACCAATCAAATTGCAGCTTTTTTGACAATGACTTCTGTGTTTTTTGTAAGTTCTGTGAATTTTACTTTTTCATTTTGACAGATGCCAAAAATAACATCCACATTATTTGAAAATTCTATATTGAAGTTTTGAACTTTGGAGATTAGTTAGAGTATATATTCTCAGTGAAATGAATGATGGTATTTTGATAGAGCAGGTATCAACGTTCCCTCAGTTTTACGCAAAAAGTGACACAAGGTACAAAATCAACCGAATAAAAGAAATTGCTTGGCTCACAATCTCCCAAATATTAGGGGAAACACGTAAGTTCCAAAAAATAGGTAGTTCCTATTCAAGGGTCGAACTTTGAATCGCCTATTTCGCTTTATATGTAATAAGGCTACAGCCGCAGTGCCTGCCATCAACAACATCATCGCCCCGAGCTTAGTATTTCTATTCATCTTCTATTCAACTTCAATATCGCCAGAAAATGTCAACAATTACAATCAACAGCAAATGTCACTTTTAGGTTAGGTGAACTCGGAACATTTAGAACAGAAAAGATTTCGGTAATGCGCAGTATCAGTTTCCAAACAAAATAAAATAAAATAAGACGAAAAGATAAAAGTTGGCCATCTCTTGTTGTTATTCTTATTTCTTATTTTATCTTATTTCTTGTATAAATAAATGCTTTCATAGAAATGTACAGGTTAAACTTTCTTATTTTATTTTGTTCCTTACTTTATTTCATTTGCTGTTTAAACTCTCCTTTATTTAATTTACTTCTGGGGAGTTATTTGGCCAATGATTTCCTGTATTTTCCTAAGATTTAGTATTACCTAATAGTATCAATATGGAACATTTACATTGTAAAATACGTGGGACGGTTCCATCCATAGGCGGTTTTTGTGTAATTGTGAAGTGACTACTATGACACATTTTTCCAAAGAAAAGTATGTTACTTACTTTTCCGCGCTGAAATTTCGATTGATACAGTGATTTTATCGTATTTCAAACATTCTGTGAAATTTTCAGGTAAATCGCTTTGGTGACCATATTGTGCAATTTTACCGAAATTAGCATGAGAATGTTGGTGAGGTTTCTATGAATGACGTTATACAACCAACTATAAACTTATAGGCTCATTGAACATTGAAAGTAGGTCATCACAGGGTGAAGTCTACATTGTCTACAATGTCCCTTTTCTCTACAGTGAATTTAGAATATCGGCCATTTCCCGCTTAGCCGCACGCCACTGGTAATAACCGATTTGCGAGTGTACTTAGTCCATTATTAATAAAAAAGTTTCCCGTGTGGTTCCAACATTTTGACAGACACTGTATGAAATCATATAATATTTAGAGGACCCTCTCATGAAACAAAATTCAAGTGTTTCATTTTAGAAAAAAACACATATTTGATGTCACTTATTTTTGGCATTCCCAGTATAATTGAAAATAAATTCTTGTTGTTTCCAAAAACATAGATCGTTTGGCATCCAGAGACCGTGTTGTATGGGGTGCCTCGCCCTGTATGCCGTGTAATGTGCATCCGCATGTACGGACATAATCCTAGAACCAACCCTGTCAGTCACCTACTTTTATGGGAAAAGTATTCCTCAAACGCTCGCCAAACTTCATCTCTAGCAATTGGTATAATCATTGTATATAAACACTGGTATAATCTATAAACCTCACATCAAACAAAACACATTTCCTTTTAAAGTTAGGTATGTATTTAAATGTATCACATAAGGCTACAAATTTAAAGCTGATTTCTCTTTACATGTTTAAAAGGAGTTGTTGTCAACTACCGTTTATTAATCAAATTATGATGAAATTCTTCAGACTAGTACTCTAATTACATCGGCAAACTATTCAACGAAAAATACAGGAGAGAAATATTTGTCGAGTTAGGATGTGAATCGTATTCATGTTAACATTATCTATCAATATTATACAGCTAGTTAACTTACTTTTTTTGAACATTTTCTGCGCGCATACTGGATTCAATTATCGTAAAAACATCAAAAAATCATCAGGATCAAATCAGATCATATATTTCAACAAAACACTGAGACAACCTACAAGTATCTAATAACATAATTACAGCTAAAAAAATTACTCAAACCTGAAACAAGCCACAGATTAATATTCCACTGCAAAGGATTCTGCTATTTTACGAATTTTCCAATATTTTGAAACATCGATATGGTAAACATTTTAATAATTTTGTAATAATACAACTTACAATATAAATCATATGCACAACAATAAACGTACTTATACTTACACAACAAAGGATATAATATTGCAAAAAGGATACAATTCAAAAATATCATCTGAAATCAGATATTATGATCCAGCTCCAGCAGCAAATATTACAGAATAGCATAATTAGCATCACTCTTTTTTTCGAAAATATTGCACTTTAAAATAAATATGAGCCACTTGGGACGAATGCATCTGAATTTGGATGATAAAAAATTTGCCCTTTTTATTCAACATAAACGGGTAGTTCAGTGCAGTATCCGGGGGGCAACACTTCTCGTATGCTCTCAACAACAATAATTATAATAAATAGTGATAAATTAAGAATGATGTTACCATACCAATGAAGTTCGATGCTGGGTATTACCATCAGCAATATCCTTTCTTGGGGAAACCACATTAGATCGATCGCCAAACGATTCTCTTGAAGCTTGTTTTTTTTTAATGATATGAATAAAATCGACAAAGTCGAAGTACCCTTATATTTCCACCAAGTGCATAATATGAGGACAACATCTGACAGAACACAACTACTTCCCTGGCTGATACCACGAAGGACATTGAACTACATCTGACAGATATTTGTGCAACGATCCTACGACATCCAAATAAACCGGGTTTTGAAAGGTTTTTAGACATATTTCATGAAACAGGCACTAATTGCTTACCCGAAGCAGTTTAAAACAAAACCAATAACTGACAATGACGAAAATGAATTTATGGTGTTAGAATCGATTATTGAAAATCCAATACAAGCACACGACAAATTTCGATGGAAATAGGCATAAAGAAAACTAGTGTAAGAAGAATCATTACAAATTCCATCCTTTTCATATGTAGATTCACAAACAATTTTAAGACAATGATTTTCAGCGACGTATAGATTTTTGCTTACGGGCTCTTGAGCAGATTGGAGAGGATATATTTTTTTTTTAATTCACAGACGAATCCACTTTCCATAATAATGGTTAAAGAAGGAAGCGATGGCGTCCTATCTGAGAATGCGTGACTCAGGGTGCTGGCGAGGAGAGGGGTACACAGGGCATACCGAAATCGCTGTGGTAGCGGAGAAAGAAATCCCACTATCCGCTATCAAAGTGATACAGGCAGAGGATAAAATTAGGTGGAAAAGGATGATCTTGCTAGAGATCCCAGACAGGAGAGAGTGGGAAGAGGAAAGGGTGATATTTCCCCCAGAAAGCTTGGTCTGTTTTACAGACGGGTCCAAACTGGAGGAAGGGCAAGCCGGAGCAGGAGTTTACCGGAAAACGGAGAGAAAAGAGCCTATGCGCTAGGTTATCTGACAACAGTTTTCCAAGCAGAGGTGTATGCCATCCTGGAGGCAACCAGAATGGAAGAGGTGAGGTCCGGCCCAGAGAGACATGTATATGTCTGCTCGGACAGTCAGGCCGCCATCAGAGCTCTGAATGCAACCAGAACCACTGGTTCAGGAGTGTAGAGATGCCCTGGATATTTTTGCGACTGAAAAGGAAATAACGCTGATGTTTGTCCCGCCATGCAGGGATTGAAGGCAACGAGAAGGCGGACCAGCTAGCCAAGCAAGAAGCCGGACAACCCTACTACGGGCCCGAACCCGCACTCGGCATAACAAGGAGACAAGTAACAACAGCACTGAATGAGTGGGCCGTTGATACATTAGGAAAGAGTGGAGAAGGATAGACGGATACAGGCAGTCAAAGCAGATGATATCGGGGCCCGACATGGCAAGGACGGCCAAGATACTGAAGCTAAGCCGCAAAGAACTCCGACTGTTGGTGGGAGTTCTAACCGGCCACTGCGGCCTCAGGAGGCACCTGGCTCTCATCAGCACGGAATGTGGGGAAGAGGACTCCTTCCACTTCCTGTGCGAATGTGGTATTTATGGCAGGCTCAGACAAAACGTCTTCGGAGCTGCCACTATTAAGGAGGAAGAATTGCACTCGTTGCAATGGAAAGAAATTTCGATTTCATAAGAAGGTCGAAGAGGTTCGAGCAGGTATCCGACATGGGATGAGTGAAGATGCCGGGGATTGCGAAAAGGGCCCACTGGGGCCTAGTCGCTGACGCTTGCGTCCCCCTCCCATTACCATTACCAACCACCATAATTTCCATTATTATGATTAAAGCAAATCTAGTTGAACTAAATTATAACTATCCCAGCCAACTTGAACAAACACCGTTCAATGAAGAAAATTAGAAAAAAAAAATACTTCTCTGAAACCGCCGGAAATGGGTATAGACAATCCTTTTACAGTGTGAAAGAGTATAGAATTTAATATCTCCCATCTTTAACATATACTGGGTGTCTCGTTTAATATAAGGAAGTTATTAATGTTTAAACTTAGGAGAAGTGTACGTTGGATTTTTGAAAACAACGTACAATATTGAGACATGGTAGAAAGATCCTCAAATTCACTTCGCAAAAATGTTGTGACTCAAATGAGTCATTGTTGAATATTTGTTGGATATTTCGAAAATAGTGATTAAAATACATTGATGGGGTATTCTATTTATAAAACTACAACTTGGTGTGTCACGGTTTTTAGTAACACCCCGTGAATTCCAAAGTATTTTTAACAAGAATCCCTAATCACGATTCACTGTTGCGTTAATAATTAACATTGCTGCTCCTAAGGTGGCGTATAGAGTTAGTAACAAAGCCTATCCAGAACATACGGCTAATGACCATAGCAGTCGATGCCATAAACACCAAGGAAAAAAAACAAGAAGCCCTAATTGACACACCATCCAGCATAGATATATTTCTAAAAAAAATATATTGTTCAGTCCCTGTAAACCGAGGCGCCTGGGCCCATCATGTATTTACAGTGTCAACCCCAACGTATGCACCCTATGGAAACTTATTTATTAAGGGTTTTGCGACGAAAAGTTATTCCTGATAAAAGTTTGTGCATCCCCTAAAACTAAACATGCACCAACAAAATACAGTAAAACACATGTAATGTACGAGGAGCCTTCAAATATTTGATTTTGAGACAGGAGTAAAGTACTCTTATTTTGAAAAATCTCGGGAAATGTTATTTAGAAAGGTTGTTCAGCATTAAAAAATACATGTAGTTTTGAAGTCATGGCCATCTAAGTGAAGTTTTATTTTTTACCCATTTTTTTTTTAATGGGGACTACGATATAAATAATTTGCTAAAACGATAAATAGACAGCATCCTGTATACGACGGTTTATTTTAAAAGCCTGTAATATTACAAATTACACAACTATGGTGTTAACCACGGTCAATTTTTCTGAGGAGTAAAATAATTTTCAAATTTTTTGGTGCAAAGTTATTTTTATTTTTTGTTAACACCGAAACTTACTCAAAATTATACAGTTTTGTAACAAGAAATTAATATTCAATAATATCAAATCACAAAACATCAAAATAAAATAGGTATTTCGGAACAACCTCATTGATTTTCAAATCAAAAAAAGGATTTGTCGAATGAAATATTGGCCACGAACATGTGCCCTTCTGCATTGAGTCAACCTTCATCAAGCCACATGAACGGCTGCCCTTCTCAGTTTAGTCAACCTTCATCGACCTATTTGAACAACCGTCCGGAGGTAAATCAACCTTCATCAAGCCATATTATTAACTGCCCTTCTGTGCTAAGTCAGTGTTCATCAAGCCGTACCACAAGTCACTCATTAAATGAACTGACCGGATCTGCAGTAAATTTGCCAAATGGCTATAATTGTTATTTCATTTAAATATCACGAACAAGTAATTTAATTTTTTATTGTTATGTAATTGATGTTGTATGGTTCTTTCTATCAAGTTCAAATAAAAATTATGCAATAAGTTATAATTTTTTTATATTCGTTGCTATCTGATATGAAGCTCGTAGGAAAAATATTGTTCCTAAAAGAAAACACGTGCGCAATGTGCCTTTTCCGCGCGCAAAAACTACGAACTCCGCTTCGCCTAACTGTATTTGCGTGCGGAAAAGTAACACTTTGCGCACTTGTTAGGAAAATAACAATTTTCTTCGAGAATACCGTTTCAAAATTGGTTTTTTCAACACAAGTCGCGTTGAAGATACTTTAGTCTTCCCTGTTGGCTTACCCTTGTTCCGCATTATCCGGGGAATATATAGGGTGTGTGTCATCCTCGGCCAGAAATACGAAATCAAAAAATTTGCACTTGAGAGTATATCTGGGAGCGGAGATCCAATAGGCTCCGCCCACCAGCACTCACCAGCGGCTCTGCTCCGGCATTGGCCGGAGTAAATGTCCACTTTTTCTATTTATGAACGCGAGACGACTCAAAACTTCAGTCGTCCGGATGCCACGACAGAGCCCGGACAGTGTTCTGCTGGGTAGTGGTACTCGGATGTCTCACCCGAGCTTTTTCGGCTATTTTAGCTTCGACAATTTGCGATTCACGGTTATTTACGATAATGGTTTTCCAAAGTATTTCTGGCCAGGGTGTAGCTTCTTTAGCAATCTACAGCCTGGCATAGGCGTATGAGACGCCGTTGGTAAAAAAGAATTCGTACTGTTCCTGCCTGATCCAGTAAGAAGAGTTCCGGAGTTGCTGGATTTGCGACGATGCTGTGCTCGGAGCGTAGCCAGCCGGATGAGGTGGATACCTCCGATTTCCGTACCTCCGTGCACACGCATTTAGTTGTTATGTGTCAGAAGTTCTCTCGAATTCTGTTTATCTAAATGCTGACAAACTATTCAAAAACATAGAAAACTACCCTAACACCAAAACTAAGTTAAATTCACTCGACGCACGTTTTGCTAACAAAGTTATCATCAGCAGTAGCTGCAGTATGAGTAGTCTCTGTTTTCTCTCCTAAGCTTCCAAATATTCATATAAGTGATTAAACTCATACTTATTATCAAGCAGGAAAAGCTACAGTCACGAATAGTGTTGATTTTGTAATCTGAAGATAACCCGGATGCTAACTAGTCTGTCAAAAAAGGTGTGAAACAAAATCTCCATCTCACTACTCCATAATCGTATATAATAGAAGATTATACCACGAGTCAATAATGATAAATATTTTTCCTACGACCACATAGGAAAGTAACGTATATCGCACCGTACAGTCCCGCGGAAAGTGGCTCATATCCACAAGCATGCGAAATACTTTCCGCAAGCGTGCGGAAAGTTACTTTCCGCACGCATGCGGAAAGTATTTCGCACGCTTGCGGATAAGTTGTCAAATGCATAATTTCTATTATGATTTACCGAAGTCAAGTTGTCAAATATATAATTTCAATTTAGATTTACTTATTTAATATGTAAATTTGAAGAAATCTATTTGAAAAGATTTTTTTTTTTCGTTCAGAAGGCCGAAACTCTACCAACTGATACTATCTAAGAAACAGTATATATATACTATCTAGGATCCTACCAGCAAAATCTTGAAACAATCTATTTGAGAAGTGTAATTTTTTCATCTTCTTAAAAAAAATGTTTCCGCGGACGAGGATCGAACCCGGGTACTCTTCGTCAGAAGTCACGTCGAGTCCCGCTACTTACCAACTGAGGTATTGGACACATATTATGACAAGAAAATATATTGTATTAATTAGAGTGTATCTTGATTAGTAATTATTATCAAAAATAAAAGATGTCTAATTATGATTTTGATCTCGTCGGTATTATATCATAAAGAAAATATTTTGTATTTAAATTAATTAATAAAAATAAATGATATCAGAATGGTTCTCAGTCGGACTATTCATTCGATTTTCTTGGACACATGCATGGATAAATTATTATGTGGTCGTAGGAAAAATAGTGTACATTACTCGTGCGAAAGTGATTTTTCACACTCGTGTGATTGCCGCACTCGGCTTACGCCTCGTGCCCACTCGTGTGAAAAATGTCACTTTCCGCACTAGTAATGTAATATACTAATTCTCGAGGAATTTTTACGAACAGAGCCGCGTTATCGGCGAAGGAGTAACATTCCGAGAGAATAATAGCCATTATTGCGAGTAGTATACTCTACTTTATTTACGACTAATTCATTTATTTCAGATATTTAGAGAACAAATTTATTTGTCAATAAAACTCTCATAGGAAAATTCTTGTTCCATATTACTTTCCATTACATTTCCTACTCTCTCCGTCATTGAATCACAAATGAACACGCTTTTGACAACTATTTATTAACACTGACAGTTTGCGTCAAATAATTGTCATGGCTGTTTCCATAGACATTTCGTTTCAAATAAGATTATTCATTCATCCGCGAGGTAAATGTCACATCTATAATGCGTATATTATATATTAGTCGTAGATAAAATATTTTGTTCCTACATTTTTTTTACTCACGTAACTAAAATGTCATTGAGCTTACGGATATGTACAGCACGAAATGATCGATTATTCATCTGTGTTTGAAGCAAATTTTTAAAAACATTACCGTGGCACTCCATTCTTTAAATACATCACTGTGTTTACCAGAGGCGCCAGGGGGGACTTTGGGGCTGCAGCCAGATGACAAAAAAATCTCTGATAAATTCTTTGTTTAACCCTCAAACTGAAATCCTAACTACGCCACTGATCGTTGGAATCAAATTCAATTGTCGAAATGGTTCAAATTATCCCTATTTCTTTTAGAATTCGTTATTGAAAATGTATACAAACGAAAGTGAAATGGAAGAAGATTCGAAAAAGTTAGACGTCTCAAATCAAAGAGTTTATTGATGGGACTACACTCGTATAATGTAATAATAATAATAATACTCCCTCATAAACACTAGTAGAGTGTATCTAAAGGCACACAGTTGCAGAATATTATGGTCACATTTGAATTAGTCGAATTATTTTTAGGTTAGGCTAATTTTTTGAATAATTGTGGGCAGTGGCGGCGATAAGGATTCGGGGGCCCCCTGCCAAATTTTGTTAGGATATTCATACATGTGACATAATCTGAAAATAGCAGGAGCTGGGGCCCCCGCACGGCGGGCTCTACGGGCCCCTTATCGCCGCCACTGATTGTGGGAGCTTGTCAGAGAGACGAATTATGGAAAATTGAAACAATTCATGTTGAAGGCATGAATACAGCATTTACTACTAGTGCATATTTTCGTAGCGAAAACCCAAACTGAGCTTCAATTTGTAAATTAAAAAACAATTTTGTTGTTTTGAAATGACTTCGCAGAAAACGTATAGTATGCAACGCGGTTATATACTCCTTTAGACTCTCGTTTATTATATTCGCGACTAAAAAGACGTTTATAAACACTTGTTACATTATATACCATTCGAATTTGATAATTTTTTCTAATTAGATGGCAGGGACGCCGCTCTTAAAGAATTTTGCAGATAGAACGTTTTACTTAGATACTAGAGAGATATTGCAATAACGCCAGTCAGTATCTAAGGCAACTTTATTTCGATAGTGACTACCACTATTCTATGATTGAAAACAGAGATATTGCAAGTTTCATCTGTTCGTCCCTTATTTACTCGTGATTGACAGATGCGTTCTTAACCTAAATAAAATTTGTCTCTTGGATTTTTCTCTGTGTATAATTAATTTCAGAATTAGAAGGAATTATTCTGATGATAGAATTGCAAAAACGAACTCGTCGACTCTTGTTGAAAATCTAATATATTTATCAGTCAAAACCATGTTTTATCCACTGACCATGTCACGATAATTTACGATCTCACCCGAAATGGAAATAAAAGAATATTAATCCTCGCCTTTAAACGTCCACTTATAAAGGCAGGCAGTATTTTGATAAAGTTGACCTTATTCCAGATTCACAGTGCGCGTGCGTACATGTCAAAATAACGTCGACTTTATTACTGCCTGGCGTTATTTAGTACTGCAATATCTCTCTACTGTTTTCGTACTATACGGTAATCGGTGACCAGGAGCGCTAGCGAATCCGTATGTCAGTCATCAATGTCGTTATTTCGATCCGACGAATTTTTCGCGTACGGTCTTTAATATTTCTGAATTTTTGGTATGTTGTAGAATTTGGCCTCCTTAACAAAAGTGTCTAAGGGCCCAAACCAATCCTATCACAAGTTTTCGAAATACAGGGCATTGAAGTTAGAAATTGGCCATTTATTCATTAATATTCTTCTTAGGACTATTTTTGATAAAAAATATCATCAAGTAGATGCAGGGTGAACTTAGTGAGAAGTGAGCTTACGAGCGTTTTTTTTCTTCAAATCGGTGCTTAGTGCTTAGTAGTTTAAGAAATTCATATAAGGGCCTAGAGTTCGTAATTTGCTTGCAAGCACTCAATTTCTGATCTCCTTCATACTCATTTTGAATAGAATCGGACCATAGTGACGCCATATTAGAGCCGCCATCTTGTTGCATTGGCCATTTCCCAATTTCAAGTCGATTGGACCATTGGATGACAGAAAGTTGTGCAAAATTGAATTCAAAATTTTTAAAAACTTCTATTCTAGATATATGTACGAAGCTCTGGAAGGGACAACTGAATGAAAAAAATCTGATAAAATTCCGAGTTATACTCAGAATTTTAAAATTCCGTAGTTATAACTCGGAATTTTAGGAAGAGATATTTTTTTTATTTTAGGTGACCCTTCCAAAACTTCGTAGAGACGAAAATATTCCTGTTCATTGTTATTGTTCCATTCATTAATTTTTTTTTCAAAAATAACTACGCTCTAACTTTCAGAGCAATTTCTGAAAGTGATCAATACTCCCAAGCATTTTCCCATTAAAATAATTAATGATTAGTGCTTGAAAGCACTTTTTAAGGGCTTGGTGCTAAGTGCTAGCTCGCGAGCACTTACTGTTAATACACGGCACAACTTTCTGTTTTACCCTATAAAACGAAGATGAGAAGGAAGCAACTATTAATTATCTTAAAATGTTCGTCGTTTAAATGCGTCAAATTTGAAAAATTCCAAATTCTGTTCTGGGTTAGTTGAAAATTCTTATTTTTTTTGTGACGTTTTGTATTTTTCTATTTTTATTTTGAGGTTAATCGATACCTACTTCGAACCATTCAAAATATTTCAAGATATGGAGAAAGTATACCCAATCACCAAAACTAGGTAAATTTCACTCGACGTGCGTTTCGCCAATAAAGTTAGAATCTTCAGGAGCTGAAGCTTTATCAAAAACCAACCAAACCAAAAACAATGTAACTTTTTGACTTGCCCAGAAAGAAATTTAAAATTTGTCAATTTTGGCACAATGCTTTATGTATAAGCAATATTAAGGCGAATTTATGCACACAGTTTCTTCTTTAATTTGTAATTCCATTTTCATTATCCAAACTTTATCTCTTAAGAAAAAAAAGGATAAAAGAAGTATAAATTACGCAGGCGCAAATCTGTGCCATCGATTAATGAAAATAATATTGCTACTTCTATTTCCATTGAACACTGTGAGATACAATTAAATTAAATTCACCAATGAAACAAGGAATTGGCTCGAGACATTTACCAGAACGATTTTTTTTGTAGAAAAAGAGATACATTGATTCAAATTTGAGGTTATATTTATGTCAGAAGAATCATAAAGAAGAAGAGTTAAAGTTGACAATATGAGTGAAAGAGAGTGCGTCAAAGGACCCCGCACTTTTTATAGGTAAAATGGTTCTCGGTGAAATTGTGCAGAATCGCAAGTTGAAAATCAGTAATTTTTATTTAATTATTTTCTCGGGATTTGAAAGTGCCAACTGCATTTTCTTTTCGTTCTCATCATCATCGTACCATCGTATTACTAAATATCATTCAGATGGTGCAGATTATATCATTATGTACAGAGTGAAAAATAAAAACATTTTAATAATGGCTGAAAATGCGATGTAATAATGAAATAATGATAAAATTATTTTGGCATGCAATATACTATTCTTATTTCATCATTAATCACAATTCATACATTTCGTACAGGGTGATTTAAAAAATTGGTGAAATATATGGCTGGTTCTTTCGTACATATTCTGTATATTCAAGTGAATTATCATCCTACGAAGATAGCTGATACCATATAAACATGATTTTGTTGGGATATATAGGGTGATCATGGAAATTTTCGATGGTAAAAATGACAAAATATCAATGTTCCAGAAATCACCCTCTAATTCACGATGAACTGGGTGAAATTCCTTTATCATTATTTACAATATTCATCATTCTCTCCTCAACACAGTCCCAAAAATTTCCTACTATGACTAGTTTCATAGTTATTAATTGAGAAACTTATTACCAATTGCATTACGAGTTGAAGGAACTTGTTCACGCGTACATTCTACTAGCAGCCAAGATTTTTCACAAATAGTGAAACGTGAGAATGTGGAGATCAAAATAAATGTAAAAGAGGGTGAAGATTAGAGATAACAATCACATCAGATATATGAATTTAATAATGTAAGGTACTGATACTTAAGTGAATTTTGTTGGTTTAAGCTTTGTCGGAATAAAAAACAAACTATCTGGGAAAAGTGAAAATGATTGATAGATCGCTTTAATTTCTCATAGGAGAATTTGAATCTGGGCAGCGACGGTTTTTTTCCAATGCGTGTTCCACTCGGATAGAGGTTTCAATGATTTTTGTATTTGCTGGCTATCAAAAGAAACATATAGACATCAATATAGGTAATCTAATACGTGAAGGTAATGATAATTATCACTGATTGATTTTTCTTTTTCATTCACTTTCCGTCAACGACAGAATCAAAATGTACCCGATAATAGCCGATAGGGTTTTCTTGTTGTATGAGGACCGTGCGCTGCTACGATGGAGGTGTATTCGGTTCAGGCTGTTCCTTGTCACCTTCAGTGATAAGTGATTTCCCGTACCGGGGTCTCATACACGATTAGGCGAGTCAAACTATCCAAGCATTAGTTAGGAATTTAATCTGACTCATGCCTGAGTTGTAAGTTGTAACTGTGTCGTATATTCGTCAGTTCCTAAATGGTGGATGGAATTGGATGGACCATCATTGGTCATCACCCTGCATATAATGTTACATTTATACTGATCTCCACATTCTCACGTTTCACTATTTGTGAAAAATCTTGGCCACTAGTAGAATGTACGAGTTAACAAGTTCCTTCAACTCGTCATGCAAATGGTAATAAGTTTCTCAATTAATAACTATGAAACTATTCATAGGAAACTGAAGTTTTGGGACAGTGTTGAGGAGAGAATGATGAATATATTAAATAATAATAAAGGAATTTCACCTAGGTAATCGTAAATTACAGGGTGATTTCTGAAACGTTGATATTTTGTCATTTTAATCATAGAAATTTTTCATGATCACCCTATATATCCCAACGAAATCATGTTTATACGGAATCAGCTATCTTCGGAGGATGATAATTCACTTGAATATACAGGATATGTACGAAAGAACCGGCCATATATTTCACCAATTTTTCAAATCACTCTGTACGGAATGTATGAATCGTGATTAATGATGGAATAAGAATAGTATATTGCATGCCAAAATAATTTTATCAATATTTCATTATTACATCGAATTCTCAGACATTACTAAAATGTTTTTATTTTTCACTCTGTACATAATGATATAATCTGCACCATCTGAATGATATTTAGAAATATGAAGGTTCGTTGATGATAAGAACGAAAAAAATTTCAGTTGGCTCTTTCAAATCCCGAGAAAATAATTAAATAAAAATTACTGATTTTTAACTAAACGCCCTGTATTTCAAAATCTACCCGTCAACGAACTTTGCGATTCTGCACGTTCAATCAGTACATCGAATACTACAATATACTAAAAATTCAGACAATTTCACCGAGAACCATTTTACCTATAAAAAGTGCGGGGTCCTTTCTAAGTAAATTAAGTTTAGTGACAATTGATGAAATTTAAAAATTAATGAAAAAGCGATGTGTATAACCACACCAAGTATCTCGAAAAGTAGTCATAGGATCGAGTTTGCCTATGGACACGCTTTTTTTCAGAACTTTAAAAAATACCAAAAATTAAGAAATTAACCGTTGACAAATTTTCCACAAGGCGGCTGGTCTAGTCCTTTGCAGACTGAATATTCACCCGAAAATGATCTCTAATATTAGAATGTTGACATTTCAAATGATATCAATATTTTCGTTCCATTCATCCAAAGAGAAACTACTTATTTTAATCAGCAAATATCTGAAAAAAAATTCAAAAAAATACCTAACAGTGTGTTATTTAAGTTCTAAGAATTTTTTTTAGTATTCATAATATCATTGGTATTCAACCAGGTGTGCTTCTTCAAAATATTGTTTTATCATAATTTATCTCAAGTTCAACGATGACTTGCCTCCTTTAGATAACAAATAAAACAAACAATATTGTGTTTATATTTTTTTCGGCTAATTATTTATAAAATATGAGTCAACATGGAACTGAATTATCGGAACACTGTTATTTGTAAACGGGTAGAGGAAAATAAGAAACCTCTCTCATTATAGACCAATGCTGATGCATTTTTGAGATAAAAAAATTGTTAACAGCATGAGAACTACTAACTGGAACTTTTAGGGGTTGAAAGCGATATTTCACGGTTTTTCGAAAATTGCAACCAGTTGACCTCCTATCGAAAAGTTGTTGATAATAAAAAGATCCAGAACTTTTGTATCCAACATTTTTTCACATAACCTCAAAGGACCATGCACACATCTTATGGGTGAAAGTCTTTCGGTGAAAATGGCTGAATTTTTGATATGTTATAGTTGGAGCCATTCTTAGTAAAAGTCTGCAATGGCCCAACTCGATCGTATGACTAGATTCGGCGCTAGAGGGCGTCAAATCATGAATTTTGTGATTTTTTGAGAAATTCAGCTGAATTAAAAAATATCAATCTCATTTATATCCAGTATTCTGTGGGACTGAGCATTCCTAAAATTTGCGAGAAATATTTTTCCATAATACAGAATAAAAAACGCCACTGTTTTTCTACAGGGTTGTCAACACTACACTCAATTCTTCAGCAAATGAATTTGCCTACGAGGTTATACATTGATTGAATTGATCATCGAGGATCAATCAGAATGGTTTGTTGATCGACCAAAATGTAATGAAGCTGTGAATACAGAGTGTTTGGAATAAAGAATGGTCCGTATTATATATACATGTAATTACGCCAAATCACGAATTTTATTATTTTTGAATGAATTCATCAGATAAATGAAAAACATTTACGAATTATTTGTAATCGATAGTCAACTATTGTTCAACTGAGCGTTACTAAGATCGTGAATGATTCTTTTATGAAACATAATAAATATTTTGTACAGGGTAGTTTCCATAATCAATTTTTAGGTAAAAAAATTCGCCTTCGAGACTATGAGTTGATTATGTTTATTATTATTGATGATCGATCAGAATGAAAGTTGATCTCTCAAAACAAAAACAAATGAAAATACATAGTGTTTCACACAGGGAAGACTCCATTCAAATTGAATAAGCAATTACCCTTCTCGAGGATTCAAGCATGACTTCATCCTCAACAGAGAAGTCATTTGTTAACCTAACTACGTCGTAATACCTCAAGGTTTGACAATAGAAGGTGCCAAATAAATTATTTTGTTTTTTGTAGGATTAAGCAAGCTATAAAATATGAATATATTTTGTGAGTCACTCAAAGAAATATATCTGATGCTCTAATGATATTGAGTATATTTCCGTCGACTATATATTTGAACTTTGTGTTGCTCCGCTTCAAAGAAACACTCTGTATATTTCGAAATATTTTAATAACAAGCAACAAAGTGAACCGTATAACTTTTATCTAAACATTTTTTCATACTTTTCATGATAGGCGAGATACTGTACTTCCTCACATTGATGGGCCACCCTGTATATAGATAATATGGACCCTTCCTTGTTTCAAACAGTCATTGAATAAGCATTTTATTTTCATTAGACATTTTGTATTCATAGCTTCATTATATATAACCATTCTGATTGATCCTCAATGATAAACTTAATCAACTTATAACCTCGTAGGCGAATTCATTCACTGAAGTTATTGACTAATCCCTGTAGAAAAACAGTGGCGTTTTATTTTCTGTAATAGGGAAAAGTATTTCTCACGCATTTCAGGATTGTCCAGTTGCACACAATATTGAATATAAATGGGATATTAATATTTTTTTATTTAGCTGAATTTCTCAAAAATCACAAAATTAAGGATTTGGCGCCCTCTAGCGCCGAATCTGGTCATACAATCGAGTTGGGCCAATAAAGACGTTTACTCAGGATGGCTGTAGCTACAACATATAAAAAATCCAGCCATTTTCATCGAAAGACTATTTCCCATAAGATGTTTGCGTGGTCCTTTCTCTGTAAAATCGTAAAAACCAATTTTTCAGTTTTAAATTTTTTTCTCGCTCAAAAATCAATTTTGTTTCACGAAATTTGGTGGGGAAATATAACTTATCATGTTTCAAGTAAGCTGTAATTTTTTTGTAGCACAATATAGATTTTTCCTTTTTTTACAAATAATCAAATCCTTATTTATGTATGGAAAGTTTAAAACGGAAGTTAGATAGAAACATACAAGAAAATGTGTAAACAATAATGACTTTTGAATAAAATAGGTAAACTTGATTTATTACAAACGGAATCTGTACAGCTTTCTTGGATGATGAAGGATGTGAAGAGGGGTGCCCTTAAAGTTGCAAGCGCAAAAAACACATGAACACTATATTTTTTAAAGTGCCGTGGTGGCCATGCTGGTAGAGCGTTCATCTCTCAAGCGAAGGGTCAAGAATACTCATCCCCGCATGGTCATCGGTCTCGTGCATGGCATCACACGTTAAAAGGTAAGGGCTGCGTCTTCCCTAGCTCGCACAAGTCTCTCGAAGACTTCTGAGGGTTGCGCGTATGGGCAATCGGTTGACGAAAATAACAATAATGAAAAACAAATCTCGAAATGAATTATAGATTAGGAACAATTTATCAAAAATTCATGGACTGGAAGTTGAAACACAAAATGAATTGAAGAACTGTCCAAAGAAATGAAGCCTTCGTCATTTTGATCAATTTGTTCAATGCCAAGGTCAACAATAATCATAAACCATTTTAACAATAACTTTGCGACTTATCCTTAGTCAGGTGGTTTGAAGAGCAAGAAATCGAAAACGTAGTCATCAAAAGAAATTAATGTTTTTCTTCAAAACGCTACAGATAGCAGATATTTGCCTACGAAGGTATACACGAATTATATAAATTAACAGGTAAGTATTCATAGTAGTTTTAATTTCCGGTATTAGTGGTGCTTGTAGAAAGCAGAAGTTAAGCAACTTGAAGCCTGAAGACGTGGAGGATGCGGAAAAATTTCTGATAATAATTTATATTGCCGATTCAATAACCAAACCTCAACATTCATTTGTCGTTTCTGAATTATTTTATCTGATTTGGAAAAACTACATCAATCTACGCCCTGTAGGACAAGATGTTCAGACTTTGCCTTTCGTTTTGAATTCCGTAAATGGATAATATCTGGCCTTAGCGAATCCCAAACAATACACAGGCCATTGCTTCAGGCGCTTTTCAGGCACAATAATTCTTGTAAATGCTGGTGGCGATATGCTAGCATTAAAGAGACACGGTGGTTGGCAGTCATCAGCAGTGGCTGAGAGATTTGTACATAATTCTGTGAAAAACATCACTGCCTACTCATCAAAAATTGCATGTACATAATACTGCTACAATAAGAGGAAACAATGGTATTATTTTTATTTTTAATAACTGCACAGTTACAATTAATAATTATAGTAACTTATTATTCATTTTATTAGAAAAAGTATAGTACACAACTCGAGTTGTAAGACAATTACGCACATCTAGCATTACGCACTCGCCGCTTTGCGGCTCGCGCGTAACTTCTAGTCGTGCGTAATATGCTTCTTACAACTCTTGTTATATAATATACTATTACGCAAACTTTAACAAAGATGACAAAGAAGCGTGACACTGGCTCCCAGACTAATCACCGTGCCGAAAATATGAGTAGGCGATACATAACAACAATTGGGTTTCGTTTATTCCGCTTATATAACAATTACTTCATACAAAGTTTCTTCTGTTTAAAGATTCATGGGATGTTGCAACTGGTATGCGAATTTTTATTTTCGAGCATATCTGAATGTCAGTTTTTAGGAATGTCCGCGATTTTGACACTACCTACTGGCTTAGTGGTTATTTATAGCACATAATAACCTTCTATCAGTGGCGACTCGTGTCCTTGGGAACAGACTTTTGAAAATATTCTCATTGTTAGCTTTTGAATTATATCTTGCCTGCGCAAAGACACAAAAGTAGAGTTTCATAGATGAAGAAGTAGTGTCGTGCGCAATGTGAAATCTAATAGTTCAACCGTTTTTCTTTATGAACGTTATTGGTTATAGATATACATATCACACCTACATTGGGTTTGTTCTGTTACTTTCGGAAAACTGATATTAAACAACATTTATCACCATGAATTTCTGCTGATTTCACAATTGTCAACAAGTTCTTACAGCTCCTACTGGAACTAAGAGAAGAAGAAGAATAAGAGTATGTTGCTCAAAGTGTAATTACATCTTCAAAGTTATAATTTCAAAGATTTACAGTAATGACAACAATGACATCTGCAAAATACCTTGCTAATTTGAAATTCGGATATGATCTTCGAGAATGGACAAATTATTATACCTACTATTGGGAATGTATGCAACAAAGCATTTGGTGTTTTCCTTGTAACTGATAACATTATCAACTTCTGATGGTAAAGATATGTCATTGTCATTTGTAGGAAGTTTGACTACTTTTCTCTTGTTTCACATTTAAGATAGTTTTCAGGGTTGGTGTTCACCGAAAATAGCTTCAATCATTCCAGTACTGTCCAGAAAACAACTTCATGATGCTTTACCCCCACGATTTCTAAATTAAATCCTAAATTAAAGAAATGAGGCTAGGCCTAGGGCCTGCTACCTCCCAGCGCACTTGAGCAGAGTATTTTCACTATAAATGATTCCTTAGTTTAACTAGAATCGTGTTAAACCTTCCGAGTCAACGCTAAATACATTTCTACCGGTAAATGAGCTGCCAAATCCGGTATAGTCTAGTCAAAAAATCCAAAAAAGGACTCCATTAAAATTTTAGAAGCATTTCGTATTACTTTTTGGCGAAAGGCGTTTTTCTACTAATTCGACCCCGCTGAATCCGAAAATGCTGGTTGCCAAAGCGAAATCGCAACCGGAAGTGAGATATTCGGGATGGCGTCCGAAATGGCATCAAAACCGAATTTTGCAGCTAAATCTCTCTTGTTTGAGGTAGGAATGCGACCAAAGGGTATTTTTATATGTTTTCAGACATGAAACACACAAACAAACACGTTGATTAAATATATTTTCTAAAAAATATGACAAAAGCGGTCAAAATTGCACTTTTTGGTTTTTAGCAAACAATATACTGTGACTAATGTATTATATCGTTCTATGCACATAAGACATTTTATGTTATAAGCAAATAGTATTTCCTAACACCCAAAACAATAGTTATTTGTTTAAAAAAAAAGTATTAAGTAACAAAATAATGATTGTGTGTCTCCAGAGTTCAGGCGAGAACGTTGTCACTAAAATATTTTGAATATTTTTTTTTGTTTATTATTCAAAATTGGCGTCTGGTACAGTTTAAACAACGATAAAAATATCTGGCAATAATTGATTCATGTCTCAAAAAGTTCAATTAAACTAATAAAAAAAAAAAGAAATCTTCTTATAGTTATTTGAAAAATCAATATTTTACCTGTACAGGACAGGTACGATGCGCACTGATGAACACAACCTCTACCGCAAGCCAGATGGCCCGTATGACGTCCAGGAGAGTGAGAGAGATAGCACATCTAAAAACTGACCGACCTGAAATGCTCTTTCGAAAACGTTGCTAGCTCTTAATATAATTAACTGATAATTCCTCGATTAGAAAAAACATAAATATGTTATTTTGCTCTGCTGACTTTTTGTTAAGCTAGCAGAACTGTCATATTTTTTTAGAAAATGGAGCGCGAAATTTTGGAATTTAAATAGCTCTTAATTAGCTGATAATTTCCTATTGAAAAAAAAAGATACGCCATCTTGATCTGCTAACTTTTTGTTAAGCTAGCAGAACATGACAATTTAAAAAAAGAGAAGCAAAAATGTTCGGAATAGAGCACTTAAATAGCTCCTAATTATCCGATAATGAAAACTAAATTCTACCTACCTTGCTCTGCTGTTTTTATTGACATGAAAAACTGGCAAAATCTCCATAAAGTTGGTGTTTTGTCTGTGTTTTGAAGACGGCTTTTTGAAATGAAAGAAATCGAAAAATGTCCTTGTATATAGGATCTCAATTACAATTGATATCAGTTGAATTATGATTTTGTTTTAAAAGACATTTTCTTAATTAATTGTTTTCTGATGTTTACAGCATTATAAAGTTGAAGTCGGTATACATACATCTTACTGATTGACGTTTCAGATATTATATCCGTTCCCGTTCTCAGAAACTCTGAAATTATTGCAAATTTATCGAAAATTAGGATATTTTTCTAGAATGCACTGACATTTTTTTTTTCATAATTAGTAGTAGTAGTAGTTCTTTGGGGAGGCCGCTACCGCAGCCAGGCAAGTAGGCCCTCATGGACCCTTTTTGCCATCCCCTGTTCTCCACTTATCTACGTTCATCCTCCTAATTTTCCTTTTCGAACCTTTGTGACCTCCTAATGAAGGTCAGTATGTCCGACCATTCCAAATTGATTAGTTCCTCTTGTTGGAGTTTGTCAACTCCGAAGATTCCAAATCTTAGCCTCCCGTATGCCTCACACTCGCCGAGGAAGTGAGATGAAGTTTCTTCATCTTCTTCGCATTTTTGGCAAGTGGGACTGTCTTCTATGCCTATGAGTGATAGGTGTCTGCCTAACTTGTTGTGTCCTGTTAGTATTCCTATAAGGAGGCGTAGCGCTTGGCGATTTCTGCCTAAGAGCCATGTCGTCCTTGACTTATTGGAGCCGACCACGAAGTCTTTTGACTGCCTGCAGCCGGTGTTATCCCTCCAAAGTTTATTCAGCTCTTCTTCTGCCCACTCATCGAGGGCTGAAGAAGTTTGGCTTCTTGCGATGCCTAGTACAGGCTCCGGTCCACAGAATATAATTATATTTGGATAATATTTAATTTGACATCTACCAAAGAAATGCTGAATATTTTTTTGATATTAAACTCCCATACTTTGATCATTAGGATGAGATTAGTAAAAAAATCTACTTTTTTCATCACTTTGGACGTTCTCGATTCATTTTCCTCCTCATGCTAGAACAAATTTCTCGATTTTATATTATGTAGGTCTGGGAAAGGATATAAACCCACAAAAAATATACAAGGTTATTCATTATAAATTACTTACCACTATTTTTTATCGGCATATAAAAAAATGACAGTGTCGCGCAAAGGAGAATTTTTTATGCAACACTCTTTATATCAATAAATTTTTGTATAGATATATGTCTATAAAGTGAAGAGAGTGTTTTCGATTTAATTCCGAGAGTTCCATCATTCGCCGACAGCTGTTTCGTGGTTTTCCACTCAGGGAGGCTTTATGAAATCTCTCGAAACCAAAACAATTCCATTCTGACATTAGTAGTGTACGGTAAAGACAGTATATAACAAAAAGTAACTTGTGACATCTACAGTCACTAGTTGAAATGAAATTGGTAGGAAATAATAATTAGAATAGTTGTAGGTTAAATAGGTACTTAGTAGGCTACCTATTATATAAATCTAGATGTATATTGAGTATACAGTGCGTTCATAAAGTGTGGAAACGCTCTATTATCTTACGAGTTGATTATTTTCGGAGGAAAAGCTCGGACAGGTCGATTTTATATTTTAGTTTTCCACCTTTTTTTAGAAAAAAATAATTTTTCCCCTACCACCTTTCAAGATATGACGTCATCGATATTTTTTTTAAATTGAAAGGGTATATTTTTATGTCAAAAATTGAATGCCCTTATTTTTTTGAGTTCAACCATACCACATACGTCATATCTTACACTTCGAATAACAGTATTCTGAGTAAAGAAGTTCATAATTTTCTCTTTGTCACAGGTATAAAAAATTTCGGTAAAACTAAAGACTATGGTGACCTAAGCAATTTTTCTCGAATTTTTACAGACGCTGCAGAAGTAGAACACCCTGAAAAACAATACTTAATCAATAGAATTGTATCAGCGGAAATCATTAATTTCCAAGTGGATTTTCAAGTTTTCCACTTACTTTGACCAGTCTGGATATTTCGGAATAGCACAGTGTACTTCTCCATATCATAAAGTAGCGAGCGAAGCGAGCATATTTTCATTTATTTTATGAGTCAAGTTCGATAAGCGTTTGTAGTGTGAAAGGAATGCATTCAATTTGGATGGCGAGGTTAACTTAGGTCATTTTCTCCTTCTTTCTTCTTCCCTAAGCCATATTCACTTATGTTATCCAGCAGGTTAGATCAGCATTTGTATATTGTAAGTGGATTGCATTCAACTGGGATAACAAAGTTAGATTAGGTTGTGTAATTTGTTTAACCTGGTTCCTTTTACTTTCATGGTAATTTGGCAACATTGGCTATTTCCGATCACGATCTTGATGTCACATCTGACATCTATGGTTTGATATCACTAATAAACCCAATTTTGAATGTAACTATTTATAAAAAAAAAAAACTAAAAAAAAACTATTTTTAAATTTACATGTAAAATTTACAGTTTTCCGGTCATTTCTGGTGTTTTTTGTATGTTTTTGTTTTTTATGGTGCTCATCAACATCTGTGAAAATTTCAAATAAATCGCTTAGGAGACAATATGCTAAGTTTTCCCAAAATTTTCGAGTTACTTTATATATTTCAAGGGTTTACAGGTAGGTAAATACATTGCTGATTATTCCATCTTAAAATACATGTTCTTTTTAACTGGTTTCAGAATATTTTCCTGTTTGTCCCGTGTATGCAGTGGGGGATTAGCCACTTTCAAGTCTACACATAGGACCCAAATTTCAAATAGACTCGAATTTGGCGAATGACCCTCACATATACAGCATGAACAGTACAAAATCAAAAAAAGCTACAACAAACATGTATTTTCAGATAAAAAATCGTAAATGTAAGAACACCTGAAAAAAATCTAAACATAAGTTAGATACTGATAACTTGAAAATAATCTTTATCTGTAACACAGAAAATATGGAAATAAACAAGTTCAAATTCAGTTATCCTCAATGATGACCATAGCAGTCAATGCCAAACACCAAAGGAAAAAAGGAAAGAAACAAGTTGATTTATATAGGTAATAGCCCGCTCTAGAAACTGTAGTTAAATCTATTTAAAAACTTGTAAATGCCTCACAACTATTGTAATTTCCAATTACTACAATTTAATAGTTCATATATTATTTCCAATCATTTAGTTTTATTATTCCTGTTATTGTCATAAAATAAACAAGTCATATATAATGTTAGTATTTCAAGATATACCACACTATAAAGTATAAATACCTTTAAACCTTTTTATTGTATTTAATTGTTCAATACTATAGTTGAACTGATTACTGTATTTATGGAAAAGCATGCATGAAAGTAAGCATGAAAAACAACTACATTTTTTGTCAGTCGGAAGACATGTTCAAATTATCAAAATAGTTCAAAGTGAGGCAGAAAAAGTGTAAAAAAAAATGTTTGAAGATACAAAACACAGGATTTTGCTTGTTGATCAAATGTGTTGCGTAAAATGGATATATTTTTGGCACCTCGGTATTTTAGGGACTGAAAAGCCATATCTGAATGCAAAAATTTTGACAGAAATGCATAATTTCATTGTCTTTTGAAAAGCATAATAGTTACGTTAAGGTAGGTTAAGTGGTAGAACAAAAACCATGGTGTCCCACTGTAGTTTTTGAACTTCGCCTTTTGTTGTATCTTTTATACTCAATAAAGACTCTCATTATTATTATTGAGTTTTATTTTCATAGCCCACGTTAATGTGAGCATTTTCATAATGGAGATAACTTGATCAACAACAATACTCAACCATTAATAACTAAAAACAGTTCAATATATGGATGAAAATTTCATAATATATCGGATATTTCACTTTATTCTACTATTTTTGTACCGCTTAAAATCCGCACGCGTCTAACATTTAAAAAAAAATTAGTTCATCATATGACTCTTATCTGAATATATGTTTGTGTGTGCAATAATACAGAAAATAAAGAGTAGGTAATAAATAATGAATAACCCTGTACAATTCTTCATAATCTCAGACAACTGCTTCAATGACTATATGTCCACCATTTGTTTTTCTACTCAGAGACTGTTGACATGAATATGGTAAAAATAACCTTTTAATAAAATCATTCACACCAGATGAAACCTTGGCAGAAATACTCAGAAATAAAAATTTGGCAATACACTTGAAAATAGCTGAGAGAAATTTTTCAGTAGCTTTGTAATGTCAATTAAATTGAAGCTGAAGTAGCAATCTCATTGGACTCTCAAATAATACTGGTCAATAAATAACAAATTTGTTTTGAAAAGAACTTCCATAACTCACTTTAACAGTTATTTAATTCATTAATTTTGTACATTGTTATGCAAATTGAATTATGTAAAAGTATCATCAATAAAACATTTAGTGTGTTTGGGATGTAAATAAAAATGTGATGTCAATACTAACAATCAGAAATTAACTTCAGAAGTTGGCTATTAGTTTACTTGATATGGTAAAAAATTATCTTCAGATCTAGATTTTTCGAGATCCCATTTTGGTTTATGGCCCCCCAGTTCGATTATCATCCAAATTCAAATGTTTCAACTCTACCCCCAATAAATTAATAGGAAAATAACAGTATCAACAAACAGGATCAAAAAAACTGGAAACAACTCGCTAGAAAATATCACTTTGCTGCTGGTCTGTACAAAAAATTCAGTAGGTAGCTAAAATTGACTAGTACAACAAAGTGAAATGCGAAATACTTGTTTGTCAGCTCAACAATAACGGAGGAATTATTTGGAAATATTTGATATGGACAAAAAACATTATGGAAGTTGAAGCTCTCTGAGGCAGCTGTATGATAGCCTAACATCTTCATACCTAATATTACTCACTACAACGATTGTATCATACTAGGTACTGCTTAACTTCTATTCCCTAAAGATTGGTTACCTCTGCACTGATATGAGAATTAAAATTTATTTGCGCACTATTTAATGTAAATAGTGCATTCTCAATCAGCTATTATACAATATATACAATGATGACTAATAAATAAAAATACAATAAATCATATACTAAAAATCTCCATCACACATTGAACTCTGAAAGAGCTACCTATACTACCTATTCGACATAAAAACCACATTAGTGGTAAACTGCAGTTAACAGTGCAGAGGACCAATCGAGCAAGCACATAACCGGATAATGGAAGAGCCCTGAACGACGGCAGACCGTATTAGCCTGATAAAGTGGCAAGGCTACTTACACGAAACACATGAACCATTCAGAATTCAGCAAACTCCTTGGCGCACTTTTCCGTTGACGATATGCGGAGAGCTTCTTCCTCATAGTCATCAAAATTACTCGTGTCTCCAGGTCCCTTGCATCTTGGTATGAACGGCGCTTCTATCTTCTTTTGGAAAACAGCTATCCAATCAGTGGATGCAAACCACTTGTGACCTTTGATGTCGTTAACCCCAGCCTTCAGATTGCCATAACGTTTAGTGAGGTCAACTTGGAGTAAATTGCGAAGCAGATCCTTCAGGTCTGACCCGAAATGTGATGGGAAGCGTACTTTTCCTGATACGATTTTTTCATAGATTTGGATGGGCTGGTCAGCGAAGAATGGAGGGTACCCGGCTGCCATTTCATAAACTAATACCCCCAGAGCCCACCAATCCACGGCTTTGTTGTAACCTTTGCTGAGAATAATTTCGGGAGCAAGATATTCCGGGGTTCCACATAGCGTCCAAGTACGGCCCTTGACCCTCTTGGCAAAGCCAAAATCAGTCACTTTCAGATAGCCTTGCGAATCAATCAGCAAATTCTCAGGTTTCAGATCTCGATAGATCAGATCTAGGTAATGAAGATATTCAAAAGCCAGTACTATTTGAGCTGCATAGAATCGTGAATGTGGTTCGGAAAATCTTCCAACTTTTCGAAGGTGAGAAAACATTTCACCACCGGGCACATATTCCAACACCATATAAAGATTTGAATTGTCTTTGAAATGAAACTTCAAACTGACAAGAAATGGAAAACTGATGGCTTGCAAAATACGTTTTTCATTTAGGGTATGTTCCACCTGCTTCAGTTTGACAACTTTTTGTTTGTCGAGAATTTTCATGGCATAGTATTCTTTTGTTGGTTTGTGTTGCACTATCATAACGCGACCGAATGAACCGGTACCAAGGGTCTTGATCCGTTCGAAATCGTCTAAACCCGCTGTGTTTGTTGGGTTTCTCTTCCACTTTTCTTCAAAGTCCTCCTTGGCCTGATCAAGGAATTCTTTGACGCTCTCTGCGGAATCAACCTTTTTGTTCGCCGTAGCGGCATTGTTGCCCATGGTTTGGACTTTTAAACCTTCCAGGGCTCCGAATTTACTATTTACACTCCGCCTAAAGCACCAAGTATATTCTCGGTTGCAACAGCGGAGGACACGAATGTCACAATAATTGTCCTGTGTCAACACACTTTTTTCACATTCATTTCTGAGTTCGTTCGCCCTATCCTATCGCGTAAACACTTGTTTCTCACAGCCTATGATCAATAACGTATCAAACAATAGAGAAACCACCTTGCAAATGTAACTCGAAAAAACACAACAACTGCATAAAATGGCTGCTAACTTTGACTCAAATTTTCACTTCATTTGGGTTTGGATTGAATCGAGTCGCGAGCTCTTGACGCAACCGATGACGCAAGACGCAAGACAATTTCCACCGTGCATTGTTATATTATTTATTCATAGGTGGCACTGTTTCCCAGTTCACTATACCGCTCTCTCTTGCCAGACCACCGAAACTACGAACGACTGAATCTAGATAACTGTTATGTTAAGGCATTCACAAACACACTTGCATATTGCATAGCACATAGCAATTTAACGAGGAGGGTTTAATAAGCTCTAGCCAATCAGAAACTTGTAGCATCAACGCGTCATAGTGTCCCCATTGTCTTATGGGAATCAACACTCCTTGTTAAATTTTAGTCTCCTTGGATTCCTAGCACTTTCTCATGCCAATGAAGATCCATCTACTGCGCATGCATGCGCCTAGTTTTGAGATTATCAATTCTTCCTTTTTCAACCGATCACAAAAATAATATATATCGGGATCAAGATGCATATAACTCCTGGTGGAATTACTTATAGCTAAGATGTCTAAATAACCTGGTGATTCTAACGATTCGATTTTGTTTTGATTTTTTCGGACGGCACCACCTGTTGGATTACGAGTTAGTTCCATAATAACCGCGCGCAGCGCTTAGATCGCTGACAGAAACTGTTAAGCGACTTACACATAACGGCGTTTTGCGTTCACGACTTTTATTTTTATAATGTTTTCTTATTGGTTCCGTTCGAGAAGAGTTAATGTCATACATTTGACATTATTTTTATTATTTTGGTATTATGTATTGTCTGATTCCGACTTTCTGATTCGGTCGTGATTCATTATCTTCTCATATTTTTTATGGTGTATTGTGTTCGTCGTATTTATCCTGTTTTCCGTTAAAATTTGTTTTCCTGTTCTTTTGTATTGTTTCCTTTAGTTTTGTGTGCAGTGTTATTTTAGTTAACGAGATTTCCTTGGAGAATTTACTTTATATTATTAGTGCCTAGTTAAGATGATACGAATGTATATTTTGTGTGGAGAGTCAAAGGAAGGAAATTCCTATATCCCAAACCAAAGGCAAGTTGAAATTAATATTTTTTTATCAATAAATCATTCTGAAGAATATCAGATTGGTAGTTGAATGGTGAGGTGAAATTCATTCAAAAATTAAGCAGAGACTGTTGAGACCAAGGAAATATTGTGGGTTGTTTTTATAGCACCATTACAAAATACATAACTAGGAAGATTAGATGACTATTATTACCTTCTTTCATAGGACTGTCAACCTGTTGCACCCCTACGCGCAACAGAAGTCTTCGATATACTTGTGCTAGCTAGGGAAGACGCATCCCTAATTACCTTTTAACGTGTGATATCATGCAAGAGAGTGACCAAGCTGGGAATCAACGTTGTGCCAGGCGACCACCACGACTCATTGATGAAATATCCAAAAACTTTCATGTACTGCTAGTATCAAATATATACTATCGGTTATAATAATTTCAACAAATTAGAACTACGTATTCTTCACTCCACTATTCCTACTATTTAGCATACTAGGCAAATATTCGATAGAAAACAGCTACTTCCTTGACTAATGTTACACAGTTTATTGAATCACTTCTGCTTGACGAATGAAATAAAATTCATTGGAAAAAAAGTTTATTGTTCTGAAAATATACAGAGAAAACTTGCTTTACTTGGAGAGCCATATCTCATTGCTCTCCAAGTAAAGCAAGTTTTCTCTGTATATTTTCAGCGAGTGTGCACTTGAGCTAGTAGTATATACATACATATATTACCTTATATTATGCTAAGACATCCATATTTCCAGAATGATTGACTACAAACATGGATTGATGCCATTGGAAAACACCTTCCAGTTTCTGGACACCTGTGTTCTGCCGAAGAGAATATATTGGTTCAAGGAAGCTATTGAAAGGTGCAGTACCGTCCATATTACTATTTAAATTCAAATTTCTAACAGTATTCAGTAACTTTGCAACACTGAATTATCAAATGGTGTTTCTTTTACTTCAATCTTGTAAGCTCAACCTTATGAATAAGCAAATTGAACAAGAAGTTTTCTTCAACATTCCAGATTGATGTGCATAAACAAATCTGATAACTAGACACTGGAATAGTTTCATTGATTTTAAAACCCTCCGATAATTACTTTCTCAATTCCTAGTGATAATTCATTGTGTACAGTGACATATTTGGATACAAATAGAGAAAAAAATCTCGTTCAAACCCAAAATGCATTATCCAAACTTTGAATACCTTCTTTCAAATGTGAAGGTATCTAGAGAAAAGTATCTTTTTTTAGAATACGTAAACAATGTTTCTCTTTAAAACATGAATCCTTTCCAAGAGAGGTTATCTTGTACAATGGAAAATAGCGACTAAATTCCAACTTTCAGTTGCAGATGATTCCACAACTGACTTTATGAACATCCTGTTCATATTTTCAATGAAATCAACGTAAACAATGTTATTAAAAAAAAATACTTGTGATTGCAGGATATGAAATATTGTATTTTAGGTACATATAGGCTGAAACACAATAGAAGATTTATGTATTAAGCTTGAAGATTTTAAAAATAAAACAGGACGCAAAAAGAATTGAAAGATTGAATTTTACCAACAAGACTGTGTGGCGTGACCAGAATAACAATACGTTTCTCGTTAAAAGGAAATCTGAAATCGTAAAACTTAATGCTTAAAACAAAACTTCAATTGTATTTCAGCCTTATCATAACAAATTATAGATGTTCTCGTTTTGGTTTACATTTTTTCGTAGATCTACACAAAGATTTCAGTATACTGGAAAAAAAAACTCTGAATCTAGTTATTGCTTTCACCCAATTCAAAATGAATGCCTTGGTATTTTACATTGCCTCTACAATTAATTGATTTATTTGTTTTGCATTTTCAGTTTGCTCATGGCCAATGAAGTGGAGAAACTCCTCAAATCACATGAAATGTTAAAATATATTGAAATAACAATGTTACTTGAAATAAGTTATTTTTGAAAGCAATGAAGTTTTTGTCTATTAATGAACGATATTCAATTTCTAGAACTTTTTCTTTGATACTATACTTTCGAAATTAAGTCACTGATCTAGATAACAGGTAATCGACTTCGTTAAATTAATTCAATGGATGGATGAAATTGTATTATATATTTTCACCTGTGACAATGTAAATTAACTGTATGTACGTACTGAATAAAGAAGTTTATTATTATATTGTATCAAAATAAATATGTAGGCATATAACTAATCAATGTTTCTATATTAGTATGGCTTCCAATCTTTCATTTCACTCCTCTCCTGGTCCATCTTGTGATAACACCGCCTCCGACTCAACCATACCAGATATTCCTTTACCAAGTCCAATTACAGAAATACCTGACACTTCCGAGATAGAACAAACATTTTCATTAATAGAAAAATTTGATATAATGACAGACCTATATTCTTTGATTTAACAAGATAATATTATCATCAAGCTCCATGATAGATGGGGTTATCATAAATTAGAGGAACATGTAGTACTCTCAAAATTGACAGCAATGAATAATGATTTGCCCTACCTTAAGCGAACAGTGGTTTTGAGGAATCACTCAATTTGTGCTGTTGCTTCAAACAAATTCCTCTATTTCATCGACTTTGTCACTACCATAGAGAATTTAGAAGATTACATAAAAATGGTAGATGAAATTTATATTTGCAAAGGATCAATCAAGTCTTTCCTGTGAAATTTTCATTTCTACTTATGCAAATGAATGCAGATTCTGTTCAAAATATAATAGTTTTTAAAAGAAAATGAGCGAAAAGGAAATGTATGATTTCTTAAAAAATCTAAAACTAAACAAAAGTTCTGTATCAGAAAAAGAAATAGGCAATTGGAATCTATAATAATTAAAATGAGAAAAAAAAATTATTGACTCCAATAAATTGGAAAACTACATGAGACATCTCCAAGTGAATAGACAAGAAATGATAAAAACATGTTCTAAAGCTAGTCAATGCAAGAAAACAGGTAAAAGATATACTTTGGACTTGATGAATACCTGCAATTTGGTTAAAATCAAAAGTCAAAAATTATATAATCATATGAGGGAAAATAATATACTACCTCACCATCTCCATGTACCCAGTTGAGGTGAGTATTGGATATATTTAAATCCTTCATTAATAAAATTTGTATCATTGACATATGAAACAATCCCATTATCAAAGTTCAGGTTTTAAAGGTTTTTAAAGGTTAAAATACTGATTGAACATCAATTTAATGGTAATAATAATAATGGATTATGACGAACTTCATGCATAGAGGAAAAAATCTACAAGCTAGCAGTTAATTACTGAATATTCTACAAAGTTAAATCTTCTACTCAACATTAAGTTAATTAACTCAGAATTATAATCTAGTCGTATTGATTTAATTGAAATAAAAAATGCTGTTTAGTTACAATAAAAATATTTAAAATAATTAAGTGGATATCGGTATTAGGTACGAGCAAAAGCAATTTATAAGGGTGTAATTCTACTACCACATTCACTAATCGTTGCTTTTAAGGTATATAAGGAACCTAGATGGCAGTTTTGTCATCCAGAAAAGAGTTTTTTCACTATTGAAAGAAAAAACTAAGCATTTGGTAGAATAGGAAAAACATGTATCTCTCTTGGTGGATGAATGCAAAATAACAAAAACTAAAAAGTTTGTTAAAAATCTGATGGATTTTATCGGATTTGTTGACTTGGGTGATGATACTCCAGAAACTAACAAAGACAATCTTAGGGACCATGCTTTGATTCTAATGTTTCAACTATTTGCCGGTCGTGGTCTCCAAGCTTTGGCATGTTTTTTGAGTGGAGGTGATGTCATTGAGGAAATTTTGTCCAAAATCATTCTTGAATGTGTTGTTCTTTGGAATTGGACAATGTGGGAACATCTTGGTGTTGAGAATAGCCTGTAATCTTGGTGTTAGCATCCTATGGATGCTTCAAGGAATTTGAGATTGTTCCGATTTTCCACACCTCATCAAATGCTTGAGAAATAACTTGATGCTGAAAAAGAAATGCAGAGTATCAATTAATCTAATATACTTTATTTATTGTCAAATATTACACATCTTGTGGATAAAGCAATTATTAAAACTGAGTGTAAAAGGGCCAACAATACAAAATGGGTAATACAGATTAAAACCTTGAAATATAACTCGAACAATACAAATACACAATATATACATTTAATAAAATCAGAAAACATCTCATATTCCTTCCGCAAAAAATTCGCGAAATTCATAATAAGGTCTACGAAGTAAAAATTCTATAACAGCTTTCCTGAATAAAACATAAGCTCCTTTATTTTTCACTGAACTTGGCAGGTGGTTAAACATTTTTCCTACATTATAAACGAATGAGCTTTTACCAATTCTAACCAAATATGACGAAGTCTTGTATTGATTGGATTTTTCTGTCTGAATAGATGTCTATGCATAAGACACACAGTTTCCAATATATTATAAAGACTTGGTGAAGTTAAAATCTTGCCTTTCGTGAGTAAGGTCTTGCAAGGGTGTTTCTGCCATCTACTTGACACCGGATGGTATTTATTTCATAGTGCTACAATGTGAGTGTCAAATTTCAAATTGAGGACAACATTTAAACCTAGAAATGTTTTATTTCATGAATTAAGCAATCATCTACACTGATATTTCCAATGGTATCTTTGAAGGAAATCATATTGGTTTTATCGAAGTTAATAGATAAGTTCATATCGCACCAGACTTTGATGACTCGTAGATCTGCTTCGATTACCGTGTGTAGAACATGCACATCTTTATTGTGTTATGTGATAGTAGTAGCATCGTCTGCAAATAGTGTAAAAGTTCCTTCAGTGTCTATGTTTATCATATCATTGACGTATATCAAAAATAGTAAGGGTCCCAGAACTGAGCCTTGAGGCACACCGCAACACACTAATTTGAGATCAGAGGATGCATTCACTGATTGTCTTTGATTACTCAGGAAAGATTTGAACCAATCATAGGCATTGCCTCTACAGCCATAAGGGTGAAGCTTTAGCAACAGCCTTTCATGATTGACACAGTCAAAAGCCTTTGACAAATGACAAAAGTCTGTTTCAGCCGCCTCCACACAATTCAAGTTGACATTTTCTACTTCCAAAAAATTAAAAATATGAACAGGATGTTCATGAAGTCAGTTGTGGAATCATTTGCGACTGAAAGACGAACTTTAGTCGCTATTTTCCATCGTACAAGATAACCTCTCTTGGAACGGATTCAAAATTGAACCAAAACATGACTCCTCTGGAAATGGAAAAAACCTACGATAAATTGAAGTTAATTTTTTGTAATATCTAACAGAAAACAACTACTTACTTCCCCGGCTAAAGCCACGCTGGATATTGAACTACATCTGAGAGATATTGTGAAAAGACCCTATATAACTTGAACGAAAATCTGAGAGTAAAAATTTGCATTTTCGTTCAGATAGTTGAAAGAAAATAAGCTATTTTTTGCAATATCTAACAGAAAACAACTACTTCCCCGGCAAAAGCCACGCTTGACTACATCCGATAGATATTGTGAAAAGAACTTGAAAGAAAAAATCTGAAAGTGAAAATTTGCATTTTCAGTCAGATAGTTGATTATTTGTTAAATGTCCAGTTTCTATTGGAGATTCAATCTATAGATGAGATAGGGAGAGTGTTGGTTGAAAACCAAACTGTTGTGCACTCAAGATTTTGTTTTTTATAATATACGAATTCAGTCTCTCTTTGAGGAGTTTCTTGATTATTTTCGATAAGGCTGGTAATAATGAAATTGGTCTCAGATTGGAAGGTTCATTCACATAACAAATGCTTTTTATAAAGCATCAGAAAACAATCAATTCCCAATCAAAGTGTTGATAATGGTGATAATACTTTCTAAGGTGCTAAAACATGCTGAAACATGTTTTGTTATTTTGAGCAAATAAAGTATTCTAAGGCACTATCGGGCAGGTTAGTGAAAATTCTAATTGATGTCTTATCTGTAACACAATCATTTTTGTTCCTTATTTCAGACAAATTCAGCAAATTCACTTTGCTTGCCAGACATAGTAATCCTATCATTTTAGATTCCAGAAGGTTTAGTTTTGTTTTCCCATTTCAAATACATTTTCGAATATGAATCAAAAAATGAATTCAAGATGGCTAAGCTCATAGAGTCATATTAAGCCGAAATGTGGAGAAAAGATCTATACACTGCTAGCCTTTCAAGTGGGACAGAAGTTACAGAATACTTCACAGAATAGGCCAATGTCAATTATTTTAGTTATATAGCAAGTCAACAACATCTGTTGAATTGTCAGAATGTTATAATATTTCTTTTACTTCAAAAGTGTACATTACTAATATGATTTTCTTTGTAGTTCAGAGTTTCAATCGATTTTTTCTTTGAAATTGTACATGTGGTCTCAATTTTGAAAAAATCTAATAAATATAGTAGAAGTCAAAATATACTTTACTGTCAGAAGTTTTTCAACTTATTTTTAAAGAATTTCAGCTATATATCTAAACTATAATAGTGATAGTCTCCTCCATCTAAACATAAGTCCAGATTAAAAGGGGGTACTACCACCAGCTGCCCTCCAGGGCGATTTGACAAAAAAGGTAGCGCATTTCCTATTTCAACTTAGGGAAAAACCTACAGTACTACCAGAGGAGTCATTGAGGCGAGAATGAGCGCATGCAACTGTACGAGAATAAAAGACAAACAGACGCCCATCATCATACCAATGACCCCTTCATTTCTGCTAACTTCCTAAACATTGTCCCATTGTTCACTAAGGAAGCTGTTATTTTCCATATTTTAATCTTACATTATTATCCTAAACATTGGTATTCTGAATACTGAAAGATAAAAATTAAGTTGTTGATTTTTAGAATTTATGAAATATATTTAAAATTCAATTTTATGTAAAAAATTTAACTTCTTAGAGTAGTAGTTCACTGTTCTGCAATTGTGATTATATTTTTTCTAATGGTGAAACCGTAAATAAATAAATAAGTCGGTTCTTGGAACATTCCTAAAAACAAAAAATCTCCTAGATAATGTTGCTGTTAAATTTTATTCCTAGTGCATGATTGGGGTATTCTTGAAATGTTTTGAAAACTTTTAAAACATTTCAGCAATATTTTATATTTCCAAAAATGTATGTTTCTCCACTTCAGTAAAATGTATATGTCATTTCAAATTGTGAAATTAAATGATAGTTACCTCTGTTTTCATGTTTTTTGTTCCACTTTTCCCAGAGTGTGACAGCAACGCTCAAAATTTTCTCCAACACATCTTCGTATAAATTTTCTCATTAGGCCAACACCTGCAAAAAGTAGAAGTTTACTTCACCAAAAAAAAAAAGAGAATTTTAAAATTTGTTTTCATGAATCCCTCAGGTTTCCGGAGAAACCTTTTTGCTCATGAGCTTGTGTGAGCAAGGGATATCCAACACTTAAAGCTTACATGAGAGTGGATTCCGAGCTATTCTAGCTCAGTGGCAGTCGGTGGGATAAGGGTGAGTGGCAAACCCTCTAGCACCATGACTACTTCTAAGAATCCATTATATTAGCAAATCAGTTTTCATGTTGGTGATTTTCTAAATACCTACATTGTTTCTTCGTTTTCACTGATCAGTAAATCTTGGATACTAAGCTTTTTATTGGTGTCTATGCAAGGTTTGTTACTTCTTCATAAAACTATTTCATTTTTCATATCAGTAATGAAAATAGTAACTTGAAAGTATATGTACCTAAGCCTTCATCCCAAAACTTATAATTTGGAATAGATCAGTAGTATCTCAAATGTCAAATTTTACTTTCAATGACCAAACAGGTTTACAAAGAATATTTTGTGCCATGTTGATGTATGAACCATAGATATAGGTAGCTAATAGTGCAATTGATTCGTTAGAAAATATATTTTTACATTCCTTTCATCAACAAAATGTTCAAGCCAGACTCAGTATAAACATTAGCTGGAAAAGTTGATCACATATTCAACAAGATTAAAACGTGATATGTTGTTGATAGCAGTGATAATTAACCAGGATATATTTAGAATTTTATTCATCTATTGGAACTTGATCTTTTATTTAGTAAAAATTTGAAGTAATGGAAGCATGCACGAATGATCGAATTCAAGAAAGGATGAGATTTTTGGTACTTACCATAAACGTGAAAATAAAACTGTTGTATAATCCGTTCCACTCTTCCACAACATGAGCATCTCACAAGGACGTAAATAATTAAATTTTCACTGTTTTCCTTGGAAATTTCATCAACATAATAACACTTCAGCAGTCACAAAACAAACACTTCCATCAACGGAACATCGAATCCGAAGTCATTCCGAACGGTCACTGGTTGTCGCTGAGGTCTGTGGTCATGCCAGTCATGCCACCCGGTCATGGATGAAAAATAGGCACGAAAATATAAACACCCTGTGCATAAACATAACGGAGTCAGCCCTCTGGCAGTAAATTTGGAACTAGAACGTTATTGTCAAAAATGCAGATGAATCAAGTAGGCAGGTGTCTTCAATTTGATCCCACAGATTTTCAGCTATAAGTGCACACACCATGGTTTCTAGACATCTTACTTATAGCTGTGAAATTGTCATCCAAAACTGTTGATGTACGGCCTGCTTGATTCATGACATTTTTATTGCATCAAGAGAGTTTACTCAATTTTAACATAGATGACAGGCAAATCATTACCGATCATGATGACTTGACATGTCGTTTTGACAAACGCATGCTGCATGCTGCGTCATCGACATAACCTCAAATTGAACCATGTCATCATGTCGAAGTCGAGACTCACAAAAAAATGCTATACACTACCCTAACTTTTACGAATGACAGAAAAACACAAGAACAAATAAATAACAATAAACCAACAACTAAAAACGTCGCAAAACTACCGAACTGAGCGAAAAGTATTAAAAGAACAGAAAAATCACACGATAAATACCAATTAGGCTATCCAGAACACGTGACCACGGCTCTTTAAAAATGGCCGGCTGTAGGCACACATGAATGGTGTTTGTGTTTGGCACTAGCTTCTACTGCTATTAGTTTTGTTTAGTTGTGATTTGAAATGTTATTATGGCTGTTTTAACTAAAAGTGATTTATTTATTATCATTAAAACGAGTAAACAAAGACACTGCATCGATCTATAGAGACAAAAGGAGAGTGATAAAGTGCATGGATCCTTTTACTTTCACTCCTTGTGAAATGGACATATCTCTAGATCTTTTCACAACAGTAACGGCATTCGACATTATTACATATCTGCTGTTGACTCATAAACAAGAAAGCCAATGAAGGCCTACAAAAGTTTAACAGGCTATAAATATCTTGAAGCTGGATTTGCCCATGATTGTGAAGCAAGAAAAATGGATGAACATACTGTTGTTGTTGCCAAGGTAGGTACTGATTTTTCGTAATTTATGAACTGTTTATTAATGTTTCCAATTAATTTTCAGATGAGGCATTCACAGCGAATGGATATTCCTTTGATGCGATGATGTCTTGTGGCTGCTATGGAAGTGAAGTGTCCATATTCATTAAGGAATATTGATATGGGGCAGTATTCAAATTTAAAAACCTCAACTATAATAAGCGGTGGAATTGCAATTACCCTAAAACGTGACCATGCTTATTATTACCAAACTCATTTACAAATGAAACTAACTGAATGAAAATACTGCGATTTTGTGATTTGGTCACCCAAAGGATATATGTTCATGAGTAAATTTTCCCAGATGAATAATTCTGGATAGTTGATTTCCCAAAAGCGTACAATTTTCGTGAAGTAGTTGTGCTACCTAAGTTTCATAAAAGGAAGACATTTTTTAGAGTAAAGATGGTGTCTTTGTGAAAAGGTGAGGATGGCCGAGTTGTGCTGCAGTGTGAAAATGATATCTGTAAAATTCTATTGGACCCTATAGGACTATCTAATGTATCAAAAAACCCTTGGATTGGTTCTCAGTGCATGAAGTTATGACTGTTTACTCAACACTATTATTTGTAATATATGATTGCCTACACATTTATCTATTTTTATTTTCAAATCTTCATTGGATTGGTCGTTTTTTTACACACCGAGTCAGATATCGCAAAGTAATTTATTTTCACTTGTTACATATTTTTACCTACTAATTTGTTATTTTGTAACATGGAACTATGTATATTAGGGTATCCTACTTAATAAACATCTATCTATCTAGTCTTTGATTTAATATACCACATTATCAAAATGTAGCTAGCTACGAATTTTTAAAAACTTCACTAAGTCGCGATCTCCACGGCTTCCACAATTTACAACATAATACTTTGTAGGCATGTTTTTTATTCGGCAAAGTTTCATACAAAAATTTCACTCCAATACATGAAAATTAACAATAATCAGTCTCGTTCAAACAATAACAAATACAATGTGTGGCTTCAGGCGGCCATCTTGATTTTAGTTTGACAGCATCTTGGATAGCCTAGCCTTATGCAATGTAATTGACATATAACCTCAAAATAATGTTAACGTTCAAAAACTCAAAAAATGTATCTAGTAGGCACTTTGGATTGTTGGAAACTCCACTATATTCGACTTAAGCGTCATCCATTGACGAATGGAACAAACTCTATTGACGCAATTACAGGATCAAGAACTTTAGTTGAAACAAAAGCGAATCAGTAAACGCACCAGGAGTTATATGCATCTTGATCGGGATCAACTTGAATTTGCTGTATTTGTGATCATTGGAAGTAGGACGAATAAGCAAATGTACCGGTATCAACGTGAATTTGCTGTTTCTGTGATCGGAATAAGAAGGATGAATAACCTCATAACAAGGCGGATGCGCAATAGGCATTCAGGAGCAAAGAGAGTAAACTAACAGGAGAGTTTAATAAGCTCAAGCCAATCAGAATCTTGTAGCATCACGTGTCATAGTGACGTACTAATTCCTAGACAGATAAAATCTGTCTAATAGACAGATAGTGTAAGTCTATTAGACAGATTTTATCAGTCTATTAGACACTTATATCTAGGAATTAGTTTAATTAGTATAATTCCCAGATAAATCTGTCTATCAGACAATTATATGTGTCAATTATAATAACTGTCTAATAGACAGATTTATCTGGAAATTAGAAAAAATCACTACATCTGGCGCTTCTACGCCTTTGTAACAAAGAGAGTAAACTAACAGGAGGGTTTAATAAGCTCTAGCCAATCAGAATCTTGTAGCATCGACGCGTCATGGTGACGTACTTGGACATGAGTATAGAGTCGAACTCGAACCAAAAAACAAAACTGTCACATGTAACTCTCACATACCAAGAGCTAGTCCGTCACTGTCTATATGGAGAATGGCGGCCATGACATGTCCAACACTACGTCACATTTCGTCACAAATATTCATTCACCTCTGTCTATCAGTGCCCCATTGTCTTATGGGGATTAGACTCTCCTAGTCAAATAACATTTAGTCTCCTTGACTAGGAGAATCTAATCCTCATAAGACAATGGTGACACTAATTGAAAGAGATGAAAGAACATTTGTGACGAAATGTGACGTAGTTGGACATGTCATGGCGCCGTTCTCTATAGACAGTGACGGACTAGCTCTTGGTATATGAGAGTTACACTGCTGACAGTTTTGTTGCTTGGTTCGAGTTCGACTCTGTACTCATGTCCAAGAACGTCACTATGACGCGTTGATGCCACAAGATTTTGATTGGCTAGAGCTAATTAAATCCTCCTGTTAGTTTATGCTGGATTTATGCAGCAGTCATAAGTCATAAGGAATAATATTCGTCAGTGATTGGTTGGAATAAACGGACCTACCAATCATTGACGAATATTCTTCCTTATGACTTAAAACTTATGACTTATGACTTATGACTGCTGCATAAATCCACCATTTGTCTCTTTGTGTAACGGCCAGTCTTTACGAACCAGTGGCGTGTTTATTATTCTTATGAGGAGTGCACAAGCTGAACCGGATTAACACGTTGATAGTGAATAATTGGAAAGTCCGACCTCATCACGAGTAAAAACGGAAATACCCGACAGGTCTCCTTTTTAGCATGATCCAGGGTACAATAAAAATATACAAAGCCTGGTTCGCGGTATTCCGAAGAGGTGTGAAAAGGCTTATCTATTTTTACAATTTGGCAAAAAATAAAAACTCCACACAACTGCAAACAAAATAAATGATTAATGGTGGATTTATGCAGCAGTCATAAGTCATAAGTTTTAGTCATAAGGAGGAATATTTGTCAATTATTGGTTGGTCCGTTTATTCCAACCAATCACTAACGAATATTCTTCCTTATGACTTAAAACTTATGACTTATGACTGCTGCATAAATCCACCATAAGAGGTACCATAAATTGGGTAAAATGTACAAAAAAATTAAGATTTTCAGTATTTCGTTTGAAAGTCCCGAATTTTGTCTTACGAATTACAGAATTTTAGGCTAACGACCACTGAAATGAAATTATAATTTGAACTCTATTTTGGGCGATTTCATTGGCAACACTGTTTCTGGTTTATCAACTTCTTTTGGACAGCGGATTTGCAATAATTTGTATTATGGTTTTTTGTGTTCACAGAAATCAATTTAAATTGTTGTCCTTATATAGTTTAGCAGTAAGTGAAATGCGGAAGAATGCTAGTGTTGTTTAGGATAATATGTTGTTATAGCGAAGTGGTCGTGGTGTTAGAGCGTTTAGCTTCCAACCAGGCGGTCTGGGTTCGATCCCCGCCGGTCGCGTGCCACTGATGAGCTTGAAAGTGGTTCGGATTCCACTTTTATATAAAGTGTAGGTCCCGGATCTCTCTTGTTCGCACAAGCTCTGCTTTTGAGGGGTTTTCTCCGAAAACCTGGCAGTTTCGTAAGAACAAATTTTACAAAAATTATTTTTTCAGAAAATTTATATAATCCTTTTGGTCCATTTGTTGTTTATTTAATCTAAAAGTTCACCAATGATCAATTTTTCCCGGACATTCTGAACTTTCTTTTTCAGATGTCTCTCTTTGAATTTTATCTTGAAATTCAATTGCTTCGTTCTATAGTCATGCTTGCCACAATTTATCTTTGCATTTAATTGATTATATTCCCATGTTGTTGAGTGGTAATCACAGAGGCGATATTTACGTGCCCTCCTGCCTACTGCAGCATTAGAGGTAGATATAGTGTATTGTACTTTGGAACGGGTTGTACGGCTATACGGCCTCACAAGCACTTCGACCTATATATCTTTTGTGCATAACCCCTAATCTATATTCGAGGCCAGGGATTCCGAGACTTCGTATGAAGTTTATCAGTTTCCTGGTAGCTAATTTCCTGGCGTAGGAGGGCGTTAAGAAGGCCCCTTCTAGGAACTGAAGCCTCCTTGCAGAAAAGTGCTGGGAATTCGATAAACAATTGTTTTGTAGTTTAAGGGACGTTCTTGTAGTAGCTGCAACTATATCACTCTCTCATTTGCCTATTTTTTTGAGGTGATCGATATCTGAGAAGGCAGGAAACAATAGTGAGCAGTCCCGTTACCAATGTCAAGCCTTCCTTATCTATAACTCGAGAAGCTGTTCAGCGTTTCTAGGCGATAGGCCCACTAGCCTTTTCTTTTGTCTTTATCCTGGTACTCTATTTCAGTGAGATTTCATTTCATCGGTTACCCAGCATCGGAATTGATCAGAGAACCACCTGGGGCCCATTTTTGAATTGTCGGAATTGATTCTCTAGAGAAATATGACGTCATTTATTTTCAATTTCGGGCATTGGGTAGGAGGGTAGGTACCCATTGAGAGAAAATGACGTCATATTTCTCTTAAGAATCTTGAGAATCAATTCAAAAATTGGGTAACTGAAGTGTTCTGTGCCGGGAAGTGGTGTGTTTGTCCCTTCGTTAGCAAGGCAGCCTGCTTCCTCGTTTCCTCTTATACCTCTGTGACCATTATCAAAATGACCTGATTGTTCTCTGCCAGTTTTCTCAAGGATTTTTTACAGTCCCATGTCATCTTAGAATAGACTCACAAGTGTATGAATTAAGAGCTCTCAGTGGTTATCTGCCAGTATATAGATTGTTTCCCTCCGGGTGTTGCGTTCGAGACACTCATGGATACATATTTCTATAGCATGTACTCCTGCTTGAAAAATATGGCTGAGTGTCACCAGGGGTTTTGAAAGCCTGAAATTGGGACCTGTAACAACCACTCCAGCCCTTTCATCGATCTTTGGATTCATCGCAGTGTGCCACATTGAAGCATCCCTTTCCAGTTGAGATTCGTTCTCGGTGCAAATTTGGTGGATGTTTATGACCACTTCAAACTGCATTTCGAAATCGTAAGTGCTGGCATGTTATCTGTCGGTTTAGAAGTGGCTTCTATAGGGAAATAAAATCTTCAGATGACCGATCAGATTTCCTGCTTTCAAGTTTACTCTCTGGCTCAGTCTGAATAAGGCACTGATTACTGCTTTTATTTCATTGCACATAGTGTAATATGGCGGAAGGTTTGGCCACAGCTTAATGAACACAAAACCACAGCTTAATAAAAACCATTACCTATTATTATTTCGTGTTTTTTCATTTTAAAAAATTGATAAATTGATGTACTAGGTTGTACTGGGTGGTAGGAGATCATTTTTATACCACTTCTATGCAGTTATTTCGTCCTACCTCTATGGAAATCATCAAAAGAATAATACGTTAGTATTTTAGTAACGTTATATAGTTACAAATAGAAGTGATAAAACCATATAGAGGAACTTTTATTTCTCATTTTTCATAATTAGATATTAACACGTATTTGTGACAATTTTGGCCATTTACCAATTATTCTTTCTCTTAAGCCCGTGGCTCACGGTCAAATTCAAATACCTAGTTTGGTCAAACTGTCATCTTGTTTTTGGGACTCAAAAAATTGTCTAATTTGTCCAAATAATCATTAATATTTTGAAGAAGTCCAACAAATAAGTATTTCATTTCGCAGTACCTATCTATTTCGTTTCGTTTTCGCACTAGAACAGCTTCCCTATACGTTGGTTTTTCTTTGATAGAATGTGGGATATAATTTTTTTTATTGTTATTTACCTAGACGTACGCCACTGGTAGCGAATGTGTGCCAAGATCATTTACGCTAGCGCTTAGCGGCGTTAGCGCTTGTTGGACGTAACCTGCACGTGTCATGTTTATGGGTATTTTTCCATCAACAGGAAAATGGAAATGTTATTTCTCTACCAAAAAAAGTGTTCTTATCATATAAGTAGGTATTTCTTATTCACCAACTTGCTATTTCTTTCATTTTGTGAGTTTGCGGGTAGCTTTCTCTTTGTACAGAAAGTAAATTAGTTGAATAGGAATGAAAAAAATGCCATCACTATAGGTAGGTACATTTTAAACGTATCATCAGTATACATAAAGCATAAACCCCGTTTCTCAACTCTGCTAATAAAAATTCCCTTGTAAAATAATAATTTCATATTTTACTTTCATGAAATTATAATCTGAAATTAAACGGAGCATAAAGAACATTTTTCCGCGTCGATTTCAACCGGAAACGAACGATAATTCGATCGTTGATTACCTTGAAACTATTCGACCAATGAGAATAACGCATCAGTAAGCTTCCTTGCTCGCATTCTGTTTCGCATCGCGTTACCTCTCTCTTTCCTCGTTACCGTTTCGCTTGCTTCTTACACAAACGTGCACGCTCCTCAGTTTTGCTGATTTTTTAGTGAATTTTTCGAAAAAAAACAACAAAAATTATGGCAGATAAAGTAGAACAACCCAAGTAAGTGATTTTTAGTTTTGATTACTTGAATTTTCGTCAATCTACACTGTTACTAGGCTTTTCTTGTTTTGGCGGCATCTCTACAGTTATGGCGGTACAATCGGTGTTAAAATATACCCGCTTAATTTGACAGTATGCTGTGCTTGTGCTCATATGTTTTGCCCTTTTTTCTATTTTCGGACTTTTTTCGTTCCAGTGCCACACTTTCATGTATTGGTGAGAGGGTTGGTTCTGCATTTGCTTGTAAAAAGAGATTCTACAGGGTGACTTAGTTGTAAACTAAAGCGGTTCGTGCATTATCTACCTGACCGTTAAAATCATTAAACTTGGAGATTGTGGGTTTCATAAGACGCGTTTGAAATTATATTGTTTGTTTTTTGTTTGAGTATAACATGTTACGATCTTTTAGATGTTATTGTGAATAATTTGTTTTCAAATTCTTCACATGACTAGGTTTTGTACCTGATTTGATGATAAATATATTTTCCCGCCTTCAGCTGACTTGAAGCGAATATCTGCCGAATGATAGATAGACCTATTCTTAGATTTTTTTTTTCATAATATCGAGGGACAAATCATCAAAGTGGACTTTTTTGTCATGAATCCGGATAATTTTTACAGCTATTAAATCGTTATTGATTATGAAGGATTCTACCGTAGTCTTGGAGTATTGAGGGAATAATAATACATTGCCGGACACAAGATTATGAAAATAATCTTTTTTTGTGTTGCTTCATTCATACAATTTCGTTACTTTCCTGAAAGTTGTACATGTTACAAAATATGTGTTTCACGGTGTGTAATAATCACATTGTTTCAATGCGGAAGCGTTCCAAAACAAGACAAGTGGTATACAGAGTCGAACTGGATAGATGGCGGAACAATTACACTTTGTTGCGTTTATATCTGGTCCGGAGTTATTAGGCCTTAAAAAATAAACATTAAAATGGTGCGTTTGGCTCAAGAAGATTTGGTTATTAGGTAGTTATGAGACATAGGTATCTTGTTTTTTATTTCTTACTTAACGGAAATCTAGTTATTTAAACAACTCTTATCTGTGAATGTCAACAGCTGCAAGCCGAGCAAAATTATAAATTGAGAGGAAGTAGTTTTATTTACATAATATTCCAACGAATTCACTGATAAAAGCTCAATCGCTCTGGTTTGATAATAGAATTGCATTGTGATATAATTTTCATTTCCAATGTCGACGGGTAGTAAGCTTTTGGTAACATGTTTCCTCATTTTTGTTTTCTAGGTTAGGTACGTAGGTATATATCACCAATTATATTATTTTGTAAAAAATATTTACATCACCTGAAGTGAATTTATGCTTCGTGTCGCACTGGTTGTCAAATATTAATTAATTTATAACAGGTAATTAATATAATTCCAACAAGTTCGAATGTTTTGCCGGAGAGTACAAATAAATGTGAAAATAAACGTGAATAAAATCAACAAAGTCGAAGTACCTCTCCAAATATTTCCACGAAGTGGAAAATATGAGGCAAAAATCTGACAGAAAACAACTACTTCCCTGGCTAATGCCACGACGGATATTGAACTATATCTGACAGATATTTGTGCAACGTTCTTCCAAGAAGACCCAATTGCAAGTGCTTATTGTAGACAAACAAAAGATTATCCTCAATTTGGCTGGGGATGACCACCTGCAGACATGTTTCGAGGTTGTTGCCTCTTATCAGTGCAAGGTTAGGTCCGATAACTTTGAGTTGTCTTGTCCCTGCCAAAAGTGCCAAATGAATTATAATTTATTGTTTATCTAATATAATTCCTTACGGATGAAGCAGCGACTTACTGTAAAGTCAGTCGCAGCGCCACCCGCCCATTCCGTAGGGAATTATTAGATAAACAATAAATTATAATTCATTTGGCAGTTGTCGAACCTACCCTTGCTCTGATGAGAGGCAACAACCTCGAAACATGCCTGCAGGTTGTCATCCCCAGCTAATCCAGATAATCTTTTGTTTGTCTACAATAGGCACTTGCAATTGAGTCTTCTTGGAAGAACGTTGCACAAATATCTGTCAGATGTAGTTCAATATCCGTCGTGGCATCAGCCTGGGAAGTAGTTGTTTTCTGTCAGATTTTTGCCTCATATTTTTCACTTTGTGGAAATATTTGGGGAGAAGGGTAATTCGACTTACGGGAGTGAAGCTAGCCAAATCCACAAAATACACTGAGAAAAATGTATCGCGAAGAAATGGTGAAGTTTTTTTGTCCAGTTTCAGATGAAACTTGGAAGAATGTGTCATTTACTAAAGCAAATAAAGGAATAAACAGCTTAGTCTGGATTTTCCGATACTATGATGGGTTGAAAATGAGGGGTAAATGACAAAATGAAATTCAAATCGAATTATCTCCCTTGAAATGTTTTGTACAAGATATTTGCGAAACCAAAAATAAAATTAAGTCCGAATTTGATAGGAAGGTGATGAAATTAAAGTATGTTGGGCAGTCTGAGAGGGTGGAAAAGGGGTGGAAATAGAAAATAAATCATTATCTCTGTTAATACGCGTTGTACATGTATTTTGAAGACGGATAATCAAGCCTGGGGTCAAATTTGATAGGGGGGTTGTGAAATTGTAGTTTGTCAGGCCGTCCAAGGGGGTGGAAAAAGGGTGGACATAGAAAATAAATCATCTGTTAATACGCGTTGTACATGTATTTTGAAGACGAGATATTATTCTAGGGTTATAAATTGAAAGGAAAGTTATGAAAATTTAGCTTGTCAGGCCGTCCAATGGGGTGGAAAAAGGGTGGACATAGAAAATAAATCATTATCTCTATTAATGCGCGTTGTACATGTATTTTGAAGACGGGAAATTATTCTAGGGGTCAAACTTGAAAGAAAAGTTATGTAATTGTAGTTTTTCAGGCCGTCCAATGGGGTGGAGAAGGGGTGGACGTAGAAAATAAATCATTTTTTCTGTTAATACGCGTTGTACATGTGTTTTGAAGACGGGAAATTATTCTAGGGGAAAGGAAAGTTATGAAATTGTAGTTTGTCAGGGGTGGAAAAGGAATGGACATAGAAAATAAATCGTTATCTCTGTTAATACGCGTTGTACATGTATTTTGAAAACGGGAAATCAATCTAGGGGTGAAATTTGATAGAAATTGTAGTTTGTCAGGCCGTCCGGTGGGGTGGAAAAGGGGTGGATATGGAGAATAAATCATTATCTCTGTTAATACGCGTTGTACATGTATTTTGAAAACGGGAAAAATATCCAGGGGTGAAATTTGATAGGGGTGTTGTGAAATTGTAGTTTGTCAGGCCGTCCGGGGCGTGAAAACGGGAAATCAATCTAGGTGTGAAATTTGATAGAAAAGTTGGGAAATTGTAGTTTAGTCTAATACATGTACAACGCGTATTAACAGAGACAATCTTTTTTTTTATCCATCCCTCTTCCACCCCCTTGGATGGCCTGTCAAACTATAATTTCACATCTTCCCAATCAAATTTGACCTCCAGAATAATTTTCCGTTTTTAAAATACATGTACAACGCGTATTAACAGAGATAATGATTTATTTCGTTGGCGATATATTTTTCTCAGTGTATTTTGTGGATGTGGCTAGCTTCAATCCCGTCTTCGACTTTTTCGGTTTTTTTACAGGTAATTAATACTTTACCCAAACATTATTCTCCAATCTGAAAAACCGACATCTTGAATTTTATCCACGTGCACTAGCATCTGATTGGACTATTCCGGTTAAACCGGAAGTGGACACAAATTTCGTTATTTCAAATGGGACACCTTGTATTTTATTATATTCAAGTAAAACTTAACAGTTTTTCTGGGTTAAGATTTTTGTAAAAAAATTAGTATCTTTAAAAATGACCGGAGAGAAACTGGCAAGACGTGCTCGGTCTTGCAGCAGCGTAAGGGCATTGTTTATATAGAAGTAAGATTGTTAGTCAATGCCTGTGTAATTGGTGTTGGACGCAAACGCGAGTGTCATCTAGCGTGATTAGTTTCAAACATGAATATTTGACGTCATTTTAATGCAGGTTTCTTCAAAAAACCCTGATTTTAATGCTGTCCCATTGTTTCAATCAAGTTACGACATGACTTGTAGGCCAGATCACTGAAGTTACGACATGCCTTGGATGCGAGCTCACTATCGCCATCTACATGTCGCATCCATTTTGATCCAATTATTATCCCATAAGGTTGACTAACTATGTTCTATATAAACAATGGTAAGGGTATTCATTTAATCACACTTATTTTCGTTCATGTAGGTGAAATATTTTTATATCAACTTTTAACTTATTGTCAAGATGAAAACCTATCTTATCTTAAAAGCACTATATTCGATATCTACACATGAAACTATCCCTTCATTGAAATAATGCAAACATTGAGAAGTAATAAACTTATAAAAAAACTTTTTCAAGTGAATTAAACTGGTCATTTTGTTACATTATAAAATTTTAAATGATATAGAAGCTTGTCGCGTATCTAAGTATTTCATATTGTAAATTAAATTTAAAATCACCTCAAGATTCATTCTCGCAACAAGCTTTTTATATCATTTAAAATTTTATAATGTATCAAAATGATGGGTTTAATTCATTTTCCTCTTTTTATTGCATTTAAAAGCTTTTCCCTAAAAAGTTTTTTTTTAGAAAAGCTCTTTTTTAAGTTCATTATTTATTTCTTTCTTCCAGTGACTTGACCCTACTTTCACTATTTTTACGGATTTTTCCGATTTTGTTTTCGCAAATTTTCGCAACTTTTTTGAAAAGAGGGGAGAGAGTGAGCCCACTGGCGGACATATTTTCTGTCGTAATTTTCCATGTTTGAAACCGTTAGAAATTTTTGTGAATTTCTACGCGTTCTCTTTCTAGCTTTCGAGTGGGGCAGAGGGGTACATTTTTTAAAAACCGTATTATTTAATGGTCAGATAATTTTTACTATTATTACGGATTTTTTCTGTTTCTATTTTGCCAGTTTTCTTAAATTTTTTCGTGACAGGAAAGGGGGGTCATTATTTTCCATGTCCGAAACTGTTGAAACATTTTCCGAATTCCTTTGCGTTCTCTATCGTGCTTTTGAGGGGGGACAAGGGGGGTGACTGTTTTTTAAACTATAATATTCGACGGTCAGATATATTTCATTATTTTTACGGATTTTTCCGATTTTCTTTTCACGAGTTTTCCAACTTTTTTGAGAAGGGGAGGATCGAGCCCTTCCTACCTAATTTTTTTTCGCTGTTGACGTCCAAATCCGTCGAGAAAACTTCCGAAACCCTACGCGTTCTCTAACTAGCTTTCGGGGGGCAGGGGGGGGGGGCAATTTCTTCGACATTGATGTATTGCCATCGAAACTGAACCAATATGAAAAATTTCAATTCCGTAGGATAAGAGGAAGTGGTTCTAATTCAACACACACACAGAGCAAGTTAAATAAAAGCTTTTTAAAAATATGAAGGGTTGAATGCGTTAAATTTGAAGGTTGAATTGTAGCATTCATTTCACCAAGAATGATAAAAAATGAACTTTTGAATTCGTTGAATATGTTAGTTGATTTTGTTGCATTCATTTGACCCCACTTCCAATCATCTAGATATAATGAAAAAAAATTACTTCAATTATCATCTTGCTGGGGATTTTTTCAAGGGGAATAATGAAAAATTAATTGTTGAATTCGTTGAAGGTGAACGTTGATTGACCCCCTTCCGACCCACTAGAAATAATAAAAAAATGTTTCCGGCTTCAAATAACATCTTGATGTAGTGTATTTTTCACAGAGAATAATGAAATCCGGTCCTATCCCATCTTGCTGGGGTGTTTGTTAATGTTTTTTCATTTACATTTTTTAAGTGAAATTTATATGCTGAATGTTTTCCAGATAGTACCTATCTGAATATCAACCATTTTGATATTTTATGATAATTTATATAACTAAATAAATAATATTCAAAATTAGATAGTCACAAGAAAACAAAGGGTAAAGTTCAATTTGGATATCATGATTTTTGCCAACCCTGGTTGTTGTTAGTACCTCTATATTTTTTCTTATAATTAACTTGCTTTCATATACTTACATATACAGGCATTGTTTGTCTGTAAATTATACAGGGTGTCCCAAAACTCAACGTCATCCTTTGGAGGGGTGATAGTCCAGCTTATGACTGACCAAAATATCACAATATGACTTCAGTAAAATGTTGATAGTTTTGGAGATATTGGCAGTTTTATAAATTTCGTGAAAATCGAAACCTTTGATCAGTATTTGCAGTGCCACAGGTACAAAACTACCTACCTATATAAAGTTAGCGAGACAACTTCGAAAAAATTGAAAACGGATTATTCCATAATTTGCCGCCTTTTTGTCGCTAATTAGTTGCAAAGAAAAATATTTTGTCGCTCTTTTTTTTTAAAAAATGCGTTGTTTCGCTAACTTCATATGAACTTGTGAAACAACATCACTAATTTCTATTTTTCCACAGTTCTGAAATATCCATAATTTGCAGCCTTTTTGTCGCTAATTAGTTGCGAAGAAAACAAATTTGTCGCTCTTTCTTTTATAAAAATATGCGTTGTTTAGTTAGCGAAACAACTTCCATAATTTTTATTTTTTCACAGTTCTGAAGTATCCATAATTGACCGCCTTTTTGTCGCTAGTTAGTTTCGCAGAAAAAAAATGTTGCTTTTTTTATGCGATGTTTCGCTAACTTCATATGGAGCGTAATTTCTATCTTTTCGGAATCTGCCGCTTTTTTGTAGCTAATCAGTTGCGGAGAGAAACAACTTGTCTCTTTTCTCAAATAAAAATATACGATGTTTTGACAACTTCCGTTATTTTTATCTTTTCTCACTTTATGGGTATCCAAAAATTGCTCCTTTCTTTAAAAAAATATGCAATGTTTCGCTAACCTTATATGAAGTTAGCGGGACAACTTCCGTCATTTTTTAATATTTTGAACGGTTTTATTCAGCTTACAGTTTTTTTATGTGGGTCAAATCTAGAAATTGAAATTTTAACTCCCTGTTGAGCGGTTGATCTGAAATTTTGTACAAACCTTAATTCTGATGACAATGCAATTATGTATATTTAGTATCTTTGTAAATCCAAGATGGCCACCACCACAAAATGGCGAACATATTGTTTTTCAACCCCCCAATATGGGTATCAAATGAAAGGGCTGAGCTAGTAGAATACAGTACACCATGAAAAATTTCCAAATCCAAAATGACCACCGCCCCAAAATGGCGGACGACATATTTTGTTCAACCCCCCTCAATATGGGTATCAAATTAAAGGGCTGAACATGCTGAAAAGATGAAAACTTATTTTTTTCAAAGCACATTAGCTACAGAGGAAACCTTGTACCGTCCATCGAAATAATGAAAATGTATCGTTAGATATTGTTATGTAAAAAAATGAAGGCTTCCAACATCCTGCAAGTTACAGCAACCCATAGCTCGACACTTGTTCATTTTGATACAAAACTACAACTCACAACGACTCACTCTGTAATAATATTGCATGCCTCAACTTTGCTCACTTGTTATAAGTCTCAGAGTATATCGACTAAGTAAAATTTGAAGAGGGGACGTCACAAAAATATGGTGGGAGTGAATTTACTTCTGTACGGTGCTTCCATACTCGGAACAAAAAAGCAATAATTCAAATTCAATTTGCTTATGGTACTACTTACCGCACACTTGTGAAATAGCATTTTGAAAGGAATTCAGTTACAAAAACAAAGGTCTGCCACAATTTTATTTAACGGTTACCTGAAATATGTCATGAATATCTTCTGAATCGAGAACAATTCAATTTAATTCGAAAAGAGATCTTATGGCAAATAAATCATATTTTTATCTTCATAACCTCAAACGAAGTATCCCCACTTGTTATATTCAAATTATGGATAATAGACCGCGGGCATATTTGACAGACGACAGTAAATGACAGTTGTCAGTCCAGCCTGCTGGACAAACAAACGGATCTACAAATGCTTATTGTGAATTTATGTCATATTTTAGAATAAAAATTCTCGATAATGCCTTAATTTTGCGCGATTGTGAAATGCGGAAGTAGAAGCGGCAGAGATAAGGTTTCATTCCATCGACTCCCTTCTATTTTCGACAATAGAAAAAATATTAATCCTCTTGCTGAAAAGAGACGTGAATTGTGGATTCAGGCAACTAGAAGAGCAGATTTAACTACTGAGAAGTTGAAATGGGCAACCGGTATGTTCAAAACATTTTAAATATCTCTTCTGGACGTCCTTAGACAACGTGTTGAAATAATCACTTTTATCAGCCATATCACAAACAATCTCGTTGCAATCACGAAGAATACTGATTACAATATCAAATTACGTTCCCCTCTTTCAGGTATACTAAGAGTAAACCTTTAATCTTCTCAGAATTGCCATTAAAATATCATTAAATTACCATTGTTGTTTATTGAAATACGGTTTGTTTGTCCAGCAGGCTGATTGACAGTTGACATGTGACGTCAGATGCCCGCGGCCTATTCAAATTGATAAAAGGTAGAAATTGCGGAAGTTGTTCCATTAACTTCAAATGAAGTTAGCGAAACATCGCATATTTAAAAAAAAGAGCGACAATTTTTTTTCCGCAACTAATTAGCGAAAAAAGTCGGCAAATTATGGATACTTCAGAACTGTGAAAATATAGAAATTGCAAAAGTTGTTTCGTTAGCTTCAAATGAAGTTAGTGAAACATCGCATAGTTATAAAACGAGCGAAATTTTTTTTCCGCAACTAATAGCTACTAAAAAAGGCGGCAAATTATGGATACTTCAGAACTGTGAAAATATAGAAATTGCAAAAGTTGTTTCGTTAGCTTCAAATGAAGTTAGTGAAACATCGCATAGTTTTAAAACGAGCGACAATTTTTTTCCGAAAAATTAGCGACAAAAAGACGGCAAATTATGGATACTTCAGAACTGTGAAAAAACATAGATTACGAAAGTGTTTCGCTAACTTTAAAGCATTTTTTTTTAAAGAAAGAGCAACAAATTTTTTTTTCTTCCCAACTAATTAGCGACAAAAAGGCGGCAAATTATGGATACTTCAAAACTATAGAAAAATAGAAATTATACGGAAGTTGTTTTGCTAACTTCATATGAAGTTAGCGAAACAACGCATATTTGAAAAAAAAGAGCGACAAACTTTTTCTTCGCAACTAATTAGCGACAAAAAGGCGGCAAATTATGGATACTTCAAAACTATGGAAAAATAGAAATTACGGAAGTTGTTTTGCTAACTTCATATGAAGTTAGCGAAACAACGCATATTTTTTTAAGAAAAAGAGCGACAAATTTTTTTTCATTGCAATTAATCAGCGACAAAAAGGCGGCAAATTATGGAATAATCCCTCATCAACTTTTTCAAAGTTGTCTCGCTAACTTTATATAGGTTACAAAACTTCATAGTTTAAAATTCTAATTTTTGTTGTACAACCTTTAATAGCCCTTCTATTGATTAACGTCCAAAATAAAAATATTGGTGAAATACCTTTGGAGAAAAAAAAATTTGCCCGATTCCTAATTATTGAAATAATTGCACAATGCAGTAACCTAGGAATATCTGTTTTTCGTATGTGGAATGTAGTGAATGTTGTATCATGTCAAAAACTACACCGAATGAGCAGTTTTTTTTAAATTACTTGCCAGGTTCGCGTGCTGATTTTGTTTACAGTATGAAGAGTCTAAGTAAGCTAATAAAATTGAAGTTTTGTACCGTGGCACTCGAAATACTGATCAAGGTTTCGATTTTCACGAAATTCATAAAACTGTCAATATCTCCAAAACTATCAATATTTTACTAAGGTCATATTGTGATATTCTGGTCAGTCATGAGCTGGACTACCAGTCCTCCAAAGGATGACGTTGAGTTATGGGACACCCTGTATAGCTGCCGTTTAAAACCAAGAAGTTGAAACTGCTGACTACGTCTCTGAATCTTTGCAAAAGAGCTTAGTTTACATTCTACGTGTTAAATATCGTTTAGCTTTAGTCATCACATTTCATTTACCTAATTCTTGGAAATAAAACGGTCGTGTCAGACTTTAAATGCGAAACCATACCGTAAATTGTTGAGATCATCCGGTTTAAATAAATTTCAGGGTTACATAAATATTTTCCGGGGCCTTTTATTGATGACGTTTCGTTCATATCAATAAACTTTTGGATTCGATTAGGTCGCTTGCAGCTTGCAGTACTAAACTAACTCGATTGTAACTACTTTTTTCAGTATTTCGAGTTTTAAACTACCGTTGCCAACCGAAACTATTAATAGAAATAACGAAATCCTTACATCACCCGCTAATATTTTGAGTCATGTGTCCCTGTTGCGATGGTGTTAATTGGCAGGTGTAAAATCTACTCGAGCAGAATTATTTAATTAAGAATCTACCTTGACCACCAGTGACGAATATAAATAGGGGTGAAGTGGAACACCATTTCGTACCCACATGTGTGCGTGGGTTCAATTTGTTTTGACGAAATTACAGTGAATAAAGTCAGACTGACCTCAACTTAATACAATACGAAGAGAGAATGTACTTATACTTATTCGCCGTTTAGATAGCGTAGCATGTAAACAGAATTAAAGGTTACAATTTAAATTCTTCTCACCGAATATATACGGAGTGGACCATTGAAAATTAATATGACGGCTTTTCGCATTTAATTCAATTACGTGTAACCTTAACTAAAATTTCAAATGACATCACTGGGCAGGTGAATCATCATTTGAAAGGTTAAAAGCAATAAATTACCTGGCAGTAAAAAAAGTAATAAAGGTTTTGATGTAAACGAGCTTTCATATTATGGGGTATTTGTGAAGTTGTTCGATGGGATTCTTCAGACATCTTCCCTTTTTTTTCTAGAAACATGATCTAAACGTGATTATTCTAGAAAAAAATTGCGGTGATTATTTTAACACATAGTAAATTCTACACTCAGAAACTATTCAATAGGAAACTATCACCCTCTGAATCAAAAATACTTTGGTATTCTGTCGTATACGCTACTTTCAACAAAGTCGGGAATCGGAGTGAAGTACTGATTTTAGTCCTGCAATGCAACCAAATTATGTGGAAAATTTGCAAAAACTAAAATTTCTTGATTTGTTAGCAGGGATGTTTAAATAATATTTTTTCAAACATAATATTAATTTAAAATGTTTGATCTATTTTTCTTTGTTCTACTAAAATTGCATTTGGTCAACATCAACGTAACTTTAGCACAAGCACTGACATAAACATAACCTTGAAAATACTTTTGTACGAGACCTAATATTATACGAGTTTTAGATTCAGGCATACATTTAAGAATGATAGGTACATTTTATGACATGAAACTTTAGGTACACGTGAATTATGGACAATATATCTATCGTAAAAGTAAGATTCTTATAAAGTTGGGATTACCAAAGTGACATGTTTTAAGCATAAACTTAATATTGTTGTATAAATTGTGCCATTTGATTTAACAGATTCAACTTTCGTTTTTAACATATATTTAAGCACAATTTTAAAATAATGTTGACTAAATGCACCTTAAATATCTAAATAAAGTTCGACTCTGTACATTAAACTGTCGCGATCAGCTGTGTTACCAACTACGTCGCGCCACCGCCGTGAGGCTGTGCCGGTGAGTCCTCGAAATAAGAAAACTAATAGACGAGGAAAGTGATGACGTCACAAATGTCATTCTGGTCAAAAACTGATTCCAAACAAACCTCCGACGAATTTAAATCAGCTTGTCCGATAAGTTCGATATTGTTTCCGTTAAGGTAAAAAAAATCACCCTGCTGTCCCCCTTCAAAAGCTAGATAGAGAACGCAAAGGAATGTGGAAAATATTTCAACAGTTTCGGACATGGAAAATAATGATGAAAAAAAATCGATCGGGCTGCTCGCCCCCCTTTCCTGGCACGAAAAAAAAATTAGTAAAACTCGCGACATAGAAATCTAAAAAATCCGTAAAAACAGTGAAAATTATCTTAGCATTGAATAATACGGTTTCAAAAAAAGTTACCCTCTTCTCCCCTCGAAAGCTACATAGAGAACGCGTAGAAATTCGGAAAAATTTCCAACGGTAAATTAACAGACAGGCGACCTTGCAACTATGACGCATTAATTTAAATGAACCAACTAAGACACATATCCACAGAATACTAAAAACGAAATAAATAAATAAACTTAAAAATAACTTTTTAGACAAAAGCTTTTATCTAAATGCACTAAAAAGAAGAAAATGAATTTCAAAGTGAGTTAAACCCATCATTTTGTTACATTATAAAATTTTTAATGATATAAAAGCTTATCGCGAGAATAAATCTTGAAGTAATTTTAAATTCAATTTACAATAAGATATATATAAATACTTCTCGCGACAAGCTTTTACATCATTTGAAATTTTACAATGTAACAAAATAATGGGTTTAATTCACTTTAAAATTTATTTTCTTCTTTTTAATAATGCTTTTTAATAAAAGTTGCAATAACAAGGTTGCAAAAATTCTCCGCTACTTTCGAGTTCCGAGATATTCCCTGTCCTAATTAATCTTCGTGGGTAACCCTGTATATCATAATAATATATGATATTTATATAAATATCATTTATGCACTAGCGGGCGGTAAAGTACACTTTATATAAAATAAAAATAAAATTTTGTATGTATCACGTGCGTAAAATGCGTTTAAGGCCTTCGGCGTGTGATGGCCCTCGGCTAACGCCATCGGGCCATCATCCACGCCGCAGGCCATAAACGCCTACTTTACGCCCTTGATACATAAATAACTATTTCGAGCCCTGGTTTTCAGTTTTTATAATAATAAATCAAAGTTGTCCTTACAACAAATCGATGACGTCGTGCCTGCTACAGGATTCACCTTTCATGTATTCATTTGTATATGGAAAAAATCAAGAAAGTATTGTATACAGAAGGATTGGCTGATTTTCATTAACTTTTGATTTTCCCTACTCCTCTTAGTAGTTCCAACCATCTAGTTACTGCTAATTCTAGACTACAGTAAGGTCAATAAGAATATTCGAAATTAAGAACTATAAAAATAATGGGTGTTTGTGAATGTTTCTGTGGAGTTCTTAGACTTTCTAAATGTTCGACAGCGTTTCTTGATTAACTAAAATTGTTTTTATTGAATACTAGGTCCGTAACTATACAATAATAGGGGAAAGAAAGGACCCTCAATAATTCCTTTCCAAAATGATCACAAGCACTTGTAACTGAATTTTTACAGAGTCAATAATAATAATCTTTATTTGAAAAACAACCAAGTACAAACATTAGACCTGTAAAAGGTAGTAGAAACAAACGGGCGTCAAAACACATTAACAACTTGATAGACAAAAATAGGTATACATTGACAGAATAATATATAAATATAAGATAAAAAACATAAATATAAGATAAATAACATAAATATAAGATAAATAACATTGTGGTGATTAATAAAAAAATTCTAGATGTGCTTTTACATAATCACTTATGGAGTAGGGCTCTAGGTTCACTAGAAGTTTCCAAATTTCCTTTTTAAATGCAATTTCCGAGGGGGAAGTAACTAGCCATTTTTTGTACACCTAATGAAAATAATGCAGTAATTAACTCTAATGAAAAATAATTACCAGTAATGATGTTATACTATTCATCGGAAAATCACTGATTAAAATCCGCGTCTGCTCAGCGATCACCGAGGCGATCACTGACCGATTGTCAGACGACATAAATTTGCCAACTTGGAACCGAAAAAAATCATATCACGGATCCCCAGAAACATAGATTTCGATTTTAAGTTGAATATGAAATGATTAATGAAGTAATGAAAATGTTATGATGTACACCTAATGAAAGAGTTACTTCCCCCTCGGCAATTTCCGATTAAATAACCTTAATTATATCTGGTAGTTTGTTATGAAACTTGATGGAGTTGTACAGAGCATTTTTTTCTGTTACTGCTAATCTATGTATAGGATAATTGTAATTTATGTTTCTGGTGTTATGATTAATTTGGGGTATATAATCTAAGAAAAACTGCTTACTCTAGTGAAAAATAAATGACATTCTTGAATATACACTGCAACAATTGTTAAAACTCTAGCTGAACGAAACTTACTCCTACTTGATTCTTTATACTTTAATTTATACATGATTCTCAGGGCCCTTTTCTGAATAGTAAATAAGTGCTCTAGACCACTACTGCCACCATAGAACAGAGGAGTTAACCCCAATTATGTGAAATATGTCGCTAGGGGGGGGGGGCTTTGCGAAAACAGTGGGTTACTGGGTGTAGACTCGTTGAAAAGTTGTTGCCGTTTGTGCGCAAGATTATGAGAGCTGAGGGGTTACCTGTCAGTAGGTTTTGTTCTATACTCTTAGGATGATTTGAATTTTCAGTTAGAATAATGTAACCTCATTGATAATTGATGATATTGACGTTTGTTTGTGAATTGTGTTTTATAGTTCACACAAGGTACCGCTTTCATATTTGTTTTACTTCAATTTTTATTATGTTTTCTGTTCTCAATTTTTATGGGCTTTTCTCTCTTCTGAAGCTGAAAAATATATTCTTTCTTGAATAACAATTTGATGATACGTCTAATTACACGCTTTCCTATTTGACAGTAAATGAGTAACATATTTGAGAATTGTCTAGGATATAAGGAATGAGATTTTGCAATTTCACTTCACCTTTGGCTTTGGCTTAACTGAAGGCACCAACCTGTTAAAATTCTTCGCAGAAAAACTAAGGTATTCTATTGGCAGACATTACAAATTTACATCTTCTGCCAAAAATCAAAAAAACTATGCAAAATGACATGAATTATCAACATCACAAACATGACCACAATCAAATTTGACAAGACCTACTTAAAATTCTTTTAGTTTCAACTCCTGTGATTGGGCAACCAATCAATGTAATGATCACAACCAAATCCGTTTTTATTCTTACAGAGTACAATGTATTTTTTGTTAACTTTAATTTTAACAGTCAATTTAACTTCAGTTCTGAAATGGCAATTTTATAAAAGTCTCATTTCTGAAATAAAAAGAAGAAGAAGGCAAATTGTAACCTAGAATTTTTCGCAATTTCTCTTGTGACATTTCTAATTTTCTAATGAATTATAAAACTGCCAACAATAGATTTGAGAATCCTCCAAAATCTCCAAAAACTACCAAGAATGAACATGTTGGATGGAATCTGAGTGTAATTAACACTTGAATTACTAGCGATAAATGATTTCTAAAATTGAAAATACCATAATTCCACAGTAACTTGAACTAGAAATGTTGACTCATTAGTTGGTCTTTGCAAATTTGCCCCACCATGTGCCCCATTAACAAGCATACAGACTTTCTTGATGATCTAAATCCGTTTTCATTTGTTTTCAAATTCTATTTCGTTCCACAAGATAAAATGGTTTAACCGATTTCTAAATATCCTTCGACGCCGAGGGCCTTCAATAATAATCACAGCATCTCGTTCATCGTAGCTTAACAGTTCCTCGAAAATAACCAAGATATTGTTTGCTAACATTATTCCGAAAAAAAAACATTCAAATTGAGGTTTTATGCTAAATTATTGATAGAAGACCTGTCGAAAACCACGATTTTCTAGAAAGTTAACTTTAACTGATACCCCTGATAAAGTTAACTCCTACATTTTGATGTTAACTGTAACATGTGACGTCATTCCTCAAGTTAAGTTCTAGTTGTCTGTCAAAATAGTTTTATAATACCGGCCTTTAATGAAAGTTCCGCCATATTCTCGTTGTTTCTAACTAAATCTGTATTTGTGATTTTTCAAGCTATTTTTTTCCTCACCTTTCTAACTTTCCGTTAAATCCTGGTTTATAATATTAACGATTTCGACAAGAAATAAAATTCCCTAAAACAGTTTCATATACAAAACTTAATATTTTCATTATACAAATCTCTTGACATCGTACGAGTAGTATAAACTAAGCATGCAAGAAAACGAATTTCACAGAATATAATTTTGGTAAGATATACGATGGTTCGTTGATTTGTAGAGGTCATCGCACTTTCCCATGTCCTCCAACTTCATTTTCATTCAACCGCATAGAAATGTATAATTTCTGTCAATTAGTAATACTTATTTGTTAGACACTGATGACCTCTGTTACCTACAAGTGTGAAGGGGATCTGTAGTCTTGTAAATTATCACTATTCCCTTATTTGGGATATATTTAAAACAGTCGTTTTTTTTTCAGTAATTGTTTGCTGTATCTCTGAAATTACTAATTTTTCTGTCAAGTTACTCAATGCCCATCAATTGAATAATCCCAAAAAATTAAAGAGGCACAAAAAATGCACTATACAGTGTGTCCCACTTTGAGCAGCAACAACCTCAGTATTTCCTTGAGAATAGAATGATTTCAAAATTTTTGTTTCCATTACTCATGATACTAGGTGGAAATATCAGGTTGATGAAAGGCATACCTACGACTAATTGAAGAGTGAAAAATTGGGGAAAATAAACAAGAGGTTTTTTTGTCTCAAAACTTACGCTATATTCTGGTTTTGAACACCTTAACAACCCCCCCCCCCCATTCTCAGTGTTTGGTTCATTAAAATTACAGGGTGGCATCTGTGCAACATTTTTTTTCATCCGTTTGGTTGATTTAGATTTTTTTCTCGTCACAAAGTACATAAAAATGTTTAATTAATGCTGTAGGAAATAACCAAATGTTACTTTTTTAAATTTGAAAAGTAAAAAAGCGGGGAGTTTTTTAGACAATAATAACAGCTGATTCTGGTTCAATTGAAAATTTTAGGTACTTTGGGGCTAGATAAGAAAAAAACATCAACCAAACATTACAGATGAATAGAGATTAAAAAATCCCTGGTATGTTTTCCCCAAATTTTAACTTATTAATTGGACGAGGGTAGCCGTGGTAAATGGATATACGAATAATTAATCAATCTAAAGATAGATATTTCTGCATGTGTCTTCAATGTTTTTCCTTGGCTTATTACGACGAATGAAAGTACAAAAAAGGACAACATACCAGGAACTTTAAAAATTCGTGTTCTTAAAAATATAAAATTGTATCCTTCATTCGGGCGACAATAGATTATTTATTTATTCGACTGATTTATTCATTCTGATTTGAATATTGTATGTGAAGAACACTCAAAGAAACGAGGAAATTATTATGAAGTGAATATGAAGCGATGATCCAGATCAATTAAAACCAGGAAAATGTCAAGGCATTTTAAAGTATGCTTTCAAAATCAGAAACAAAGAAATGGTTAAAAGCTAGAAAGTCATTCTATTAACAAAAAATACATATAAAATAATCAAAACAGCACTTTGTTTTACTTGTAAGTTTGACGTTTGTTAAACGGTTAATTTGCGATTTTTTTCGCGCAACTTGCTGTCTATTTATTGGAGAAAAGGTCGAATTTTGATTCAAGGAATCCGCCCTTAAATATGGTATTTGTAATGAGTTTTGCAACACCCTTTATAACTAAGTTGGGAAGTTGGTTTTATTAACAAATAAAAAAAAAATCAATAACAGCTACTTCTTCAGTTATTATGAAATGAAATGTTTTATGGAAATATTCATCAATAATTTTTAATTACAGAGAAGTCGACACCGTCGAAGTAACCGATAAGGCGAAAGCAGAAGAAAAACCAGTCGAGGCTGTGCAGAATGGAGATAAAGCTGCTGAAAATGGTGAAGACAAGGAAGAACCTAAAGAGGCTGAATCGGAAAAGGTGGAACAGAAAATAAAAGAAGTTGAGCCTGAAGGTTAGTACTGAATTGACTCATATAAAAAATCTGCAAATGAAATTTAATCAAAATTGCTTGTAATCTTGATATCGCTCCAAAGTAAACTCTCAAGAATTTGAATCTTAATTGGTCAAATAATTAGATAGATAGATAGAACATTTATTGCATAAAAAGAAATTACATTTCTTATTGCAAGGGTTGGAGAGGGAACAAATATACGGGTGTAGGATCACAACTAAGCGTAACAGGTTCGAGCACTTAAATTCAATTCGTTTATTTTCCTTTGAGACAACACATGATTTTATAGGAATAGTCAAGACAGTAAAACAGTCGAATGGACTGTAAACATAAATGGTTAGATCTTATAAATAAAATTAAATTTAACAGATACAGACGATACTAAATAAAAGTTACAAAATAACACGTCACAACTACATACAGTATGAATTACGGTAGAAACATCTTCACATTATAAAAACACCTATCAGCTAAATACGACTTCAGACGACTTCTGAATGAAGACTCCAATTTACATTTTTTCTTTTCATCTGGTAGTAAGTTGAAAAATTTAGGTCCCATAATTTTAGGAGAATTAGAAAAAACATTGGTTTTGCAGTGTGGTACAGAGATGCAATTTTTTTGTCTGGTATTGACTGTGGACATCTGATATCAATTTGAAATCCCTCATGCAAATAGCGATAGAGTATATAAGTAAGCTAAAGCGTAGTTCTATAAAAAGCTAATTGGAGGGTTGAAGAGCACATTCAAAATCAAATATTTACAAGGGGATACTAGAAAACATTCAGTTCTCCGAGCACATTGTGTATGTAGCATAGAAGTGCACAGCAAGGCAAGATGTCATTCATTCAAGATGAAAGACCTTAGTTTAAGAATATTTATCACAGAGTAAGCCAGATTATTTAGCTCTACTATTGTTCCATAGTTCAATAAGCGAGTAATATTCAACTGCCTAAATAGATCATTTTCCCGGATTCCCCTGTATATTGGGCACACCAACAGGACACGTTCCAGGAATTCAATTACAGATTGAGCAAGTTACCTCAGTATCAATTGTGTAGACTAGGCCATTGAACGTCAATCTCAAGAGTTTTTTTTACTGCAGGTCCGTAATTGAGAAATCAATCTGATAATATACATGGGCAAAAAAACTTTTAAGTGAGTTTGAGCGTTTATTCGCAGGGATAGGTCTTGATATATGAGTGGGTAGGAGGAGTCTGCAAGTCTCTCTAAATCGTCTGTCAATAACTTACTACGGTACGCCTCTAGGACAAGAAAAGTATCCCTTTTGGATGTGGCGAGCAAAAATTTTTGCCAACGTTGGATTTCGCCAGCTGCCAGTTATATTTGGTGTCACAGGTATTCAGTTCAGACAGACGTGAGAAACATATTTTTGGTAGACGAGATGCTTCCATTACTTTCAAGTCATTAAACCAAGATAGAGCTAGAGCGGTCTTCAGGATAGTAAAACTCAGTTTTGTAGAGGATGTATCCATACGAACGATATATACTGGAGTGTTCCTTGGTAGAGACAGTGGTCGTTTGAAAAATCCTACTTGAGAGCGTTTCAGAATGTCCTCATATCGCATGCCCCAGATTCCGATACCATATGACAGGGAAGAGAGCACAATTGATTCGTATAATTTTATTCTAGATTCCCAAGAGTTCACTTTGGAATTGTACATCAAATTCATTTTCAAGTTCAATTTGTCAAATAATTCAATATTATGAATATAAATGAAATTGGAAGGATCAGTATTCAACATATTACTGCATTTTTTCACACACTGAATGTGTTAAGGCTATTACCCACATGTTTCTCATAGTATGATTTAGCCCCAGCCCATATTAGTTCTATTGCATTGAACTGGCAATGGTATGGTGGTAGCCGTAATACCTCATGGCCATGCTCACGTAATATCTCATCCAGCTTACATTGTAGGTTTTTTATGGATTTTGCAATCGACAGAAGTTCTGATTTCAACAAATTTTGTAACACACTTTGCTTATGTGATTCTAACCATTTATAAATGTCACTTTTTCTCCAAGAAGAATTAGGCTGTTTATTTAATATTGTTGAATGATACGAGGCATTGTCCAAAATAATTAAAGACGGTTCTTCTAAATTTGGTATCAAACGTTCTCTAAGCCACTTTTCGAACATGTCACAATGCACATGTTATCATGATAATCCAAACTTTTTGACTTTGAAGAAAAAATCAAACTTGCTTCTGGAAAGAACCGGCATGTAATATAATGTACCGTTTTAACGGACCGCATCCTCTATTTCTTTTAACGCTCTTTACGGACTCATCCTGCCACGATTTTGATTTTGATCCACGTTTCGTCTAAACGCACAATTTGTATTACTTTTGAATTGAAATTTTCTGTATATTTTTTCAAAAACTGAACACGTTGACTTACAGTTTGAGGCATTTCACATAAATATCTTCGGTTACAATCTTTTTTAAAGCGAAACCCAAGTTTTTAATCAATTTTGAAAACGCAGTAAGTCCAATTTCTAAAACACCTCGCCTTTTCAGAGCATCCTTCAAAACTGGAAGCGTCACGTTTATTTTCAATTTATATAAATCATAAATTACATTGCGTACTTCCATTTTGATACCATCTCTCAAACCGTCTTTGGGTTTTTCTTTTACATTTTTTGGAAATTTTGGGGATTATATTATTCTTTTTCTCGTACACAATTTTCTGCACAGATCTCAAACTTACTCCCAGTGCTCTTGCTACTGTTTCCTGTATATTATTATTAGACGAACCTTCATTTCGTTTTTCAGTTTCGAAGTATCTCAAAAGATTCAGTACCATTTTTTTTTTGCTTGCGGATGTAAGAAACCGGAGAATTGATTTTTATTCTCCATTTCACAAACTTCAAACTGTCAAATACACAGAACTGTCAACCATTAATCAAAACAAAGCCGGTGAGTTTAACAGTTTAGAGCCGCTGAAAAATATCAACACGTCTTCTTTTCGCATGTGAAAATCGTATATGTCTGTCTCATTTATCGTTGGGATTTTATTTGAAAGTGTATGATTTAACACAATGGAAAAAGTTTAAAACTAGAAAGTTAGTCGGTGATTAAGTCTCACACCCGCACGTTAAGACCGATTTTGACTATAGTATATTTATCAGGAAATCAGAATAACAGAAACCTTGGAAGAGAAAAAAACATGTGACTATGCGGTGGTGTATCTTGAATACCTTGTAGGGTGAAGTTTCATATTATTCTGAAACGCCATATGCTGTTATGGCAGTAATACGGGGTGACACAGGGTTCTCTGGCCACTCCTGAAACTTCTGCATTCGTGAACTGATTGTTCTGAAAGTTAGTAAAGTATTATAAGCAACCACTTCGGATTTGATCACATTACAATATAATGTGGCGACTTCCGGTGATTCTGGAAATGCCATCAACTTTATTTTTCAAATGGAACACCATGGATATTTTTACATATTCAATTTATGTTGGTCAACAAGTTCAAACGTCATGTCATATGTAATTTTTTGGAACCGATTGAAATTAAAATTGGTTTTTTATTTTACCTCATGGATGAATGCGATTTGGTGAAGGGATCAATAAGTGACACAAAAAATAATTTTTCAGAAAAATTATGTTTCTCTGCTATGTGCGAATCATGGCCTTGGCCAAATCGCATTTATTCACAAGGTAAAATAAAAAAAAAACAATTTTTATTACAATTGTTCTCAAAAAAAAAAATACATTTGACGTAACGTTTGAATTTATTTTGAACTGTAGAAATTGAATCCGCTCGGTATTGGTTGCTTAAATAGTTGTACCAAATTTCAGAAAAATCCGTTCGAATGCAAAAGTTACAGTGGTTTCCCCATACTCTATGTCACTCGGTATATGGTTAAGATATTTCTCGAAACGTTTTCTGTTTATGAACATACACAGTTTTTAGTGGATTATCAATTACAATATCTGAATGGACAAAACGTCTATAATATTACAGAATGACACAAACGATACATGGGCTATTTATTTACCAATAATCGAATGGGGATATCATTTTGTGATGTATTATCCCAAGCGAAAAATACAATAATATACAGGGTATTCCATTTAAAATATCAAAGTTGTTGCTACTTTTCGATAGAAGCGGCAACGCCGCAGCGCTGAAAATATTTTAGATCGACAGAGCAGAACTACTGATTGTACGTCCCGTTTTCCGGAAACGTCTAATAGGCCATCGATTTTGGAACACCCTGTATAATAATACATCACAAAAATTTCTTAGTAATTTATTTCATTCCTCCATTAGAACAAACTGAATATTTTGAATTCAAAGGTCATAAAAGAAGTATTTCGCAGGTGTTTCCATTTCAAAGTCATCAATAATGAATTCAGGCCACATCTATTAATCAATATATAACCAACATATGTTGGGAATTACTAATGAAAATACAAGTAGAGGAAGGAAAACAGCCTATTTCCTTTCCAAAACATATCAATTATAATCAACACAAGCACTTGTAACATAATAACTGAATTTTGAGTTTGAGTTAACCCCAATGATGTGAAATATATCGCTAGGGAGGGCTTTGCGAAAACAGTGGGTTACTGGGTGTAGACTTGTTTCTGTGCTTTTTTTTGCAAAGTTGTGGCCCTGTGTGCGCAAGATTATGAGAGCTGAGGGGTTAACTGTCAGTTTTGTTGGTTTAGCGCAATTTATCAAATTGCCCTTTCTGAATGGGAAACATTTTGAAGTGCATTTAGTCAACATCATTTTAAAATTGTGCTTAAATTTATGTTAAAAGCGAAAGTTGAATCTGTTAAATCATAATCAAATGTCACCGTTTATACAACAATGTTAAGTTTATGCTTAAAACCTTTGATGTTGCCGTTATGTTTATGGTAATGCTTATGCTAAAGTTGACTGAATCCACCCTAAGAAACTTTCAATTTGTAAAGTTCTGTTATTTTTCATTTTTGTTTCGATTTGACTTGGATTATATAATGATCAGAGTTAACCAGGGTTGGCAAATATGATATTTATATAAATATCAAAATATCATAATATAGGATATATATCAGATCCGAATATATCCGATACATATCAGAAATTTTGATTTTGATCCTAGGGTAAAATGCAAAAAAACATAAGTTATAAAATACCTTTATTTTGGTAAAAACTAAAATCAACCTTTAGTTTAAAATAACAAAAAACGAGACAAAAAATAACATTTTTCCTAAAATATGTAATATAAAAACATATGTAAGTAACGCAAAACCGGGAAAGAGGAATACCATCATCATTATCATCTTCACAACTAGTTCATCATTTGACGAGATCCAGTACAGTCCAGTTCTGGCTTTTTTATCGGTATTTTGATTCAAACATTTGAAAATAAATACTAGTTTACTGGCCGTTTCGTTTTCATTTTTTCGCAAAATATTTATTTTGTTGAAAATATGTAAATGATATATATCATTGTATATCAATCAATAAATATCAGATATACATCGTGATATGTATCATGATATATATCTCTTGATATATATCGGCCAACCCTGGAGTTAACATCGATGTTGAATCAAATACTGTTGAAATAATTTGATTTATCGTTTAGGAATACAACATCATCATCATGGATGATATCGAAGGTTTTTTGCAAATTGTTTTATAGTTCTCACAAGGTACTTCTTTCATATTTTTTCTACCTGCATTTTTATTTTCTGTCATTTGTAATTTGTTAATAATAATAATAATAATGTCTTTATTCGTCACAATCAACTCAACATTTAGCGGCAATGTACCAAAGAGAATCTAAAGGTGTATTTAGTCAACATCGTTTTAAAATTGTGCTTAAATATATGTCAAAAGCGAAAGTTGAATCTGTTATATCAAATGGCGCCATTTATACAACAATGTTAAGTTGATGCTAAAAACCTTTGATGTTGCCGTTATGTTTATGATAATGCTTGTGCTAAAGTTGACTAAATCCACCCTAAAATAGATTTATGATGAAATGGTGAAGTGTCAGCTTGAGCTGTTTTTAAACTTTACCAATGTTGTGTTGTCAGTCTTAATGGGATTTTCTCTCTCCTGATGCTGAAGCATTCCTTCAAAAATATATTCCTTCTTGCATAATAATTTTATAATGCGCCTATTTATTTACTTTCCTATTTGACAGTAACTGGGAATATATTGTAAGAATATAAAAGCTATAAATAAACGATAATTGGTTATATGTTTTGCAATTTTACTTCATATTCGTTTTTGGCTCAACCTTGTCAAATTTCGTCACAAAAAAATGCAAGAACTGTATGGCTGTGAAAGACATCACAAAATTACCATTTTTTCAACCAGGCATCTAAAAAAGTTTTCAAAATTGACTTAAGTTATCACCATCATAAGATAAATGACAGTATTCATATTTGACAAGACCTACTTAAAATTATTTTACTTTTAACCCCTGTGATAGGGTAAGATATAGCAAACTTTGCCTTTTTCTTTGTAGGTATTGTCTAACCCATTATAAAACCTATAGTTTGCTATTTTATTCCGTAATCTGTAGATAAAGAGAACAGAAAATACCGTTCTTAGTCTGCGGAATCAACCCAAGTGTTCATAAATTTTAGCGGTTTTATATCATAACTTGAGTGGTTCGTGGAGAAATCCAGTCTTTCTGTTCTCGTTTTTAGAACGAAAATTAGATGCTTGTGGTTCCTCGCGCTCTCTTTTAGCTCGCGCGCGCTCTGAACTTCCCACTCGCATTGAATTTTCAGTAATAATACCACAAGTGATGGAATTTTTGCGATAAGTCTGTCGATTCATTTCTGAACGAAACTGAATTTCTTCGAGAAAACACCACGAGACCGCAGGACGAGTGGTGTTTTCTCGATACAATTCAGTAGAGTTCAGAAATAAAAGACAGACTTATGAGATAAATTCAATCACTAGTGGAATCTTATTAGACTATTTCACGAAGCATTAAAAGTATGTATTATGAACATGAACAATCAATTCATCATAACTATAATCATAAAAAATGTATTATACCTATCAATAATTTATTATATAGTTACGATGCGACTCATGTGGACGTTTTCGCCTACAATTATGATCTGTCAAAATGTCAAACTTTGCTTTGTCATCTATGGTTACATCGTTGAAAACACCAACGCTGACAGACCAATCAGAATATTGAGAGACAGCTGGTGTTTTCGCGATAATACAAGTTGTCTTTGAATTGTGATTGGTCAGATTACGTGAATATCTTAAGAAGAGTGGAATAGTCATTCCAACATTGTTACAGAATACACTTTTCTCCACGATCATCACAGAATTTACCAATTCTGAAATCAAATTTGATTACAGAATGCTGGAATTCTCTCTCTTGAGATTGAAGAAATATTCTGCAACACCTCTGCCCCCATGCAATTTAAATGTATTTACATTCTCTCTCTTGTGATAGAATAATATTCTCACACTGGTTAGCAATAATAACATTATCCTTGACGCAGTTGATTGTCATCGTAGTGGCAAAGTTTGAGTAAGTGTCAAAATTATTGCTGTCACGTTTCCTATCTTTGATCGTGGAGAAAGTATAGTCTGCTACTAGGTTAGAATGAAAATTCGTGATGCTCGTGGTTCCTCACGCTCGCCTTCGGCTCGCATCGATTTTCATTCTAACCTTGTTACAGAATATACTATTCTACGACAGTGCGTAAAGTGACTTAGCACAAGTTTGTAAAAATATCAACTGTATGTAAAAACATCAACTGTGCGTAAAATAATGTTTTATCGCTGTTCAGACATTTACGCGTTCTTCAAAAAGAAAGTATTTTGCGTCAGATTTTACTCGGAAGTCATCATTTGATAATACGACGAAAATTGTAAACTTCGTAAGATAAAACATTCAACAATTGCTAAAATTTGTCAGTAAAATTACTGCCGTAGAAAAAAAATTGTATGATACATTTTCGTAAAGAGCTTTTATGTAATAGCTTGTTTTCTTGACTTCACGCTCATCATACAGAAACGTTCTAATTTACGAACTCGTATCATAAATAAATATTTTTCTACGACAGTGCGTAAAGTAATACTTTTTCGCACGAGTGCGTAAAAAATCACCTGTGCGTAAAATCATCAACTGTGCGTAATAGTATATTACGTAACAAGAGTTGTAAGTAACCCATTACGCACGAAATGAAAAAGTTTATGCACGAAGCCGCGCAGCGGCGAGTGCATAAATTTCATGAGTGCGTAATGGGTTACTTACAACTCGTGTAACGTACTATACTTTTTCTACGCCCATTCATTTTCTTCCATTAAATAAAAAACATCGCAATCATTTAAACTTTATTATAATAGTTGTTAATAAAATCTTTGGTTTTTATTAAAAGTTATAATGTGCGACTTGGCTGTCAATTTCTGGTACTCGATTTGAAACACACAGGATCATCTACATTCCAATTATATCGAAGCACAAACCAACCACTACCGGAAAGGATTGTTAGGTTACCTATTACAATTATTTACAGCTACTTTGTTAAGAGTTTGTAGAAAAAAATATTTTCTGGTATGCAAATTATCCACACTCGAATGTTGAATTACTATATTACGTAACAAGAGTTGTAAGTAACCCATACGCACGAAATGAAAAAGTTTATGCACGAAGCCGCGCAGCGGCGAGTGCATAAATTTCATGAGTGCGTAATGGGCTTACAACTCGTGTAACGTACTATACTTTTTCTACGCCTATTCATTTTAACGTTATGCTTGTGTCGACAATCATCCATAAATTTTTGATAGGTAATTTCGTACCTTTCTTTGGATTTTAGCGGTAACAAATTATGTGTGGCAGCTTGAGCTTTTTCTAAAATCTTCGGTGGAGTGCTCATAATTTCATCACTTTCACTACTATCAGACATATTCGTAGATGAAGTTGAATTATATTTTGTTCAAGAATTGACAATATAAATGACATGACATTTATTTTTATAGCATGCTACTTAAGAAAACGTGTCCTATTTTTAAAGAAATTGCATAACGTGCTGTCTACATTTAGGGGCACCACTCTTTCAATCCTAAATATATCTCGCTAATGCTAAAAGTTTTTGTTTTTTAATTGACTAAATTTGTGTAAATTGACCACATAAAGTCTTACGTAAATAAAAATTTTATTGTAATTTAATTAAATCAAGATTTAAGTTTTCTTCTCTAAACGCACGTGTATGTTATGAGATCTCATAACGTGCATGTTATTGTTATATGTCATATGTCATTTACAAGGAATGTTGACAGTGCGATTTTTGACGTTTACAGACATGGGCGTAGAAAAATTATTTTTTTACACACTGTTCATACATTTATGCATTTTGAGCAATATAGTATTTTGCAAAAAAGTCCTACTTTACGAACTTGTATCATAATAGCTATTTATGATGAGTTCAAGAAACACGTGAGTACAAAAAAGCCCTTTACGAAAGTGTTTTATGCAAAGTTTTTTCTTCGACGGTTATCATATTGCCAAATTGTAGCAATTATATCATTAATTTGAATGTTTATTGATATGAATTGTCGTCGTATTATCAAATAAAGACTTCCGAGTTATATTTGACGCAAAATACTGTATTTTTCAAAAATGCATAAATGTATGAACAGTGTAAAAAATTACTTTTCCTACGACCACATAGGAAAGTAACGTATATCGCACCGTACAGTCCCGCGGAAAGTGGCTCATATCCACAAGCGTGCGAAATACTTTCTGCATGCGTGCGGAATAGTATATTGTGCAACAAGTGCAGAAAAGTGCTAATTTCTCACGAGTTTGAAAAAGTTGCGGCACGAGCGCAAGCGAGTGCTGCAATTCAAACGAGTGAGAAATTGCATGTCTGCTCGTGTCACACACTATACTTTTTCTACAACACCCTTTTTGCTAAAAATAATACTATACTATAAGACAGAATGAAATGTCAGTGACTCATTCTTAGCTTTATGATGCCCAAGAGAAGCAAGGGAAGAGGGAGAGGATTTTAAGCCGCTCTCATTCTTGTTTTTTCTGATATTTCTAATATTAATAGTCAATTTTAGCATTGAATATATTGACCAGAGAGTAGAGGCTTTTCTTGATTTCGATAGTTCTTCAAAATATGCCAAAATTATATTTTCAGAAACACTTTTAGTTTTGTATTTTTCCTTTCAATCTATAAACTGTTTGTATGCATTTTCATATTTTCCTCTTGAAGTTGAAGGTAGTAAATTCAATGACAATGAATTAACTTGCTCTCTTAGTTCTGGCGGAGTATTTTCAATTTCAGAACTGTCGCTATCCATTTTAGTTCAATCTCATTAAAAAATGACGGGACAAGAATATTTTACGAATATTTTATGCTTGACGTTTGTTGACATCCGAAAGATTCGATAGATGTTGCTCCGTTGCCTAGCAATGGATAGTGTGTATGTGGGTATTTGAGACAGCAGTAGTGATGTCTATGATTTTTGTTCAGAATATTATGAATTTGTACGACAATTTCCCTCATATTATATAAACCAATAGACTTTGTCTATTCATTCTTGAAGTTGCCTGATCGAATATCCCTTCGAAATGCAGAATTTTCAAAATATACTTCCACCTTGCTGTCACGAAAACTGTATTGCTTAGAAATTAGGTACTGAAAAATTTTGGCACAGAAATGTCACTTTGTGGCACAGAAATGTCACTTTGCGGCACACTAATGTCAAATTTCAATTATTGTGATAAATAATCATGTTTGCGAACGTAAAACTATGCAGAAAAGCATGTTTTGGAGTGTGGTTGTAGAAAAAGTTACTTTCCGCACTCATGCGGAAAGTAATTCGTACGTTTGCGGATAAGTTGTCAAATGCATCATTTCTATTAAGATTTACCGAAGTCAAGTTGTCAAATATATAATTTCAATTTAGATTTACTTATTTAATACGTAAATTTGAAGAAATCTATTTGAAAAGATTTTTTTTTTCATTCAGAAGGCCGAAACTCTACCAACTGATACTATCTAAAAATCAGTATATATACTATCTAAAATCCTACCAACAAAATCTTGAAGCAATCTATTTGAGAAGTGTAATTTTTTCGTCTTCTTAAAAAAAAAAAGTTTCCACGTACGAGGATCGAACCCGGGTACTCTTCGTCAGAAATCACGTCGAGTCCCGCTGCTTACCAACTGAGGTATTGGACACATATGACAAGAAAATATATTGTATTAGAGTGTATCTTGATTAGTAATTATCATCAAAAATAAAAGATGTTTAATTATGATTTTGATCTCGTCGGTATTATATCATAAAGAAAATATTTTACTATGTCGTCTTTAATTATAAAATTTTTATACATTATTTGGTAAAATTATTATGTGGTCGTAGGAAAAATAGTGTACATTACTCGTGCGAAAGTGATTTTTCACACTCGTGTGATTGCCGCACTCGGCTTTCGCCTCGAGCCACAATATTTCCCACTCGTGTGAAAAATGTCACTTTCCGCACTAGTAGTGTAATATACTATTTCCGCACTAGTGCTGAAAAGTTACTTTTCCGCACGATTTTTATATTGTTGAAAATGAGGATATTTAGGACTAACTAAATGATCTATGTAACCATTCTGTCTTATGTGTCATTTTGTAGCATTATTATAAAATCTTGTTTAATGAAAACCTTTTTTTTTTCATAAATAAGATGGACAAAAACACTCGTAGGAAAAACATTGTACCTAACTCTTGCGGAAAACGTCTTTTCCGCCCTTGACGGCTTGCCCGAACTCCGCTCTGAGTCGTTCGTGCAACTGCCGTCGCGTGCGGAAAAGTACTACTTTCCGCACTTGTTAGGTAAATAACTATTACGCACAGTTGATGATTTTACGCACAGTTGATTTTTTTACGCACTTGTGCGAAAAGCGAAAAAGTATTACTTTACGCACTGTCAGCAGTGCGTAAAAGCTTAGTTTACGCACTGTCGTAGAAAAATAAATATTTTTTTCTAATAATGAAAATTCTTTCATATTCTCGTTGTTTTTAAGGCAATTATTACAAACTGACTTTTTCGATTTTGCAGAAAAACCATCAGCCAAGAGGAAGTCAACGGGCGGTGGTGACGCAACGGACAGTGCGCCAAAGAACACCCCCGAAAAGAAGGCCAAACTCGACGAGAAGGTAGAAGCAGAGTCAAAAGCCGAAGCCGAGGCGACAGCTTAATTAATTCTCTATGATTTAATTTTGTTTCGAATTGTACTTTTCCTTTTATAATATATGTATAGTGATAGGGTCGAGATGTAAACATGGAGTGCTGGCAACCCTAACATTGCACATATTTTTACATGACACAAAACTATTTTTAGGGAATTGCATTTATTTTTAGTTGTTGGCACAGCTTCTAAGTGTAAGAGAGAAGGTGTTAATATTTCCTAAGTGTTTTAGAGGGTGCCAAGATTTTTTTATAGGTGCGATTGTGTACTTAAGGTTTTTACTACAATTTTGACTACATTAGTTTTCTCCCCAATAGTGAAATAATGTTCTCGTGTTGTGAAGTCAATGTAATATAATGAATTAACGGCGCAGATGATGTGTCCCTAGAATGTTTAATAATTCTGTTATTGTAAAATGTGGTGAATCTCTAGGAGACAGCTCTGCCATTACCTCTCGCTAACCGTGGTTTCTAAATGTGTTCATATCAAATCTACTAATTTTGTACTGCTTGTTTTATACCAAATTCGTTCGAGTGTAGGTGTCAATACACCAACTAACAGTATTTCGTGTCTAAACTGGATTAAATCTACCTGAAAGCAGAGTATTTAAATGCTGGAAAGTGTTTTTCCCATTTGGGTTCTGAGGTGAATGACTACTGCGATCTAGATTTCGTAATAGTTTGATAGTATTTGTAATATAGTAATGGTATGATTATCACCCTGATGAAGCATTCAATGCTGATGGTACAAAACAGTTTTTGATTAGTGGTATGGCAATAAAGAGTTATTCCAGAATCAGTTTTTTTTTTTTTTCTCGATTTTTCAACCCCAAGCTTATATTTCCTGATTAGTCGGGAATGTCGCTCAAAATTGTCAATGTTTCAACTTCAGACATTCTAACAACTTTTTTTGTTACTGGCTGTAGAACTGGTTTCTTGTACAAAAAACTTTGTACTATGGTTTTCCTACTGTAAAATAATTTATCTGGACAAGCTTTGGGAGTGAAAATGTTTTTCAATGGTAAAGGACCCTGCACGAAAACATACGAGAAATTGGCTAATATTTTATTGTCATAGTAGGATGGGTCTTTAGAAAAATGTGCGAGTTCAAATGATGTGTCGTTTCATAGATATAAGCGGCCAAAGTTCGTGAAAACGTCTTAATTGGGTAGGATTGACAAGGAAAAAAACTGTTTTCTTAGTCGAAATAAGACGAATTTTGGATGAAAATGTAGGGAATATGCATAATTTTTTTTTATTTGTTTAATCAATTTTTTACTTTGTTACAACATAGTAAAAAATATAAATACGGTTGAAAGTCTTTGAATTAATTTTTAAAATAATGTATAAAATACCGATTGAATTTGATCTATTTGAACTCCTCCATTTTCGCGCGCTGTGGATGACGTCACATGGCGCTATCAGTGTTGTTCTTCTTCAGTGTCGTTCGTTGAGACGTACTCTGATTGCTCTACTTGCTTGAAGTTGATATTTTATAAAAGAGTAAGACAAATGCAGTACAAGTGTTAGAGAGAGATGAACATATGTGAAAATGATCTCGATCAACCAGAGCAATCTTTAATGAACAAGTCTTTCTATAGTTATGGCCAGTAATAGACCTATGAGTATTCAAAAAGTAAGCTTATGGGAAATAACACGGTAAAACCTCTAAGGTCCATTTTGCACCTTTTGACTCTTTTTGGGGTGGGGGGAAAAATCGGAGCGTCGCACATAGGGGTATTCGGGCAATCTAGGCGGTCAAAAGTCGATTATAAAAATTGGCACCAATAGAAATAAAAAGGTGTCTACAAATACCTAAACATTCTAAGAATGACAATTAATGATTCCCCCAGTCCTCCCATGAATCCAGCGCACGTGTGATCAATCGCACACTTGTCAGTTTTCGAGTGCAGGTGTTGTTTCTTGGAATCTCTATTTCCATTCCGTTATGTCACAATTTATATTATTTGATGTGTTGTACGTAGAGAAATTCTAATAATGGAATTTGAGGAAGCAGGTAAGCTTGTTTACTTTTTATATTTTTTGGTTACGATAGGTGTTACATTGCCGGACAAACTATATTATTAGAAAAGGGTAATTTTTAGTAATATATGGTATTATTTTTCACTTATTTGAGATTATAAGTTGTACTTCCAAGCATTTCCGTGCATTGATTTTACGTTTATGGACTAGCTCAGTTATCATTCTTTGGGGAACTTGTAAAAACAGCTGCGGAAACGTGCGATTTTTTAAGAAAATCTCTTCAAAACCAGTAGGTTAGGTTACAAAGGTTAGGTTAGGTTACAAAGTACAAATAGCAAAATAGTAATTGTTCTGCTCCCAACTGTATTTTTTTTATTTTAGGTTCATCAAAATATAAAGTTATGACTCGAAGACAGTTGTTTACTTTAATGTCAGATCAAAATACTGACATCAACGGAAAATTCAATTATTTAGAAAACTACCTGCTAAACTTAGATGACTTCACTGAAGAACACAAAAGGGAAATAAAGCATAATTTCTCACATTTCAAGTCTGAAATGAAAAGCAGATGGAACAAAGCAAATAGAAAAAAGCAAATTTTTGTGGAGCACAACAGGGAATGGCTGAACGGCACATTTCTAATTCCAAAAGTAGTGAATCGTCCAGGACGGCCATCGAAGTCATTTGTCGATTTAAGTGAGAGGAGCAAGAGGAGGAAAACTGAATGTCTACGTAAAAGTATGGACTTGCAAATGCTTACAAATGCTACTCAGACCAAGTTGAGAGAAGGCGGAATGAAAGATGCATCTTTAGTATTAAAAAACATCACTAGTTCACCCAAGCGTGGTACGAAATACAAAAAAGCATTTTCTAGTCTGCAAAAAATAACCACTTCGTCACAATTGGATCCGTCAAAGGCTCTATCAATCTTCATCGAAGCGGGGCTCTCCAGAAAACAATATGAAGTAATAAGGAGTGCTAACAAAAAACTATACCCTTGCTATAGCATCATACAAAAAGCCAAACTGGAGTGTTACCCTGAAAAAAATGCTTACCGGGTTACGGAAACTTGTGCTGAAGTGAAGCTACAGAGTCTAATAGATCATACCGTGACACGTTTATTGAAATATTTAGATGACGTTTTACTACTTCTCACTGGTAATAATGTGCAAGTGGGGTTGTGATGGAGCTCAACAAGCTCAATATAAACAAAAATTTGCAAATCATTCTGATTCCAGAGTTCATTTGTGTCTCTCCAACTAATATGTTCTACAAACAAGAAAGTCATCTGGCAGAATCCGACTCCATCTTCTCCCCGTTATTGTCGCCCTATTCGAATAAGATTCATAAAAGAGACTGCAGATATAACAAATGACGAAATTAGTTACATTAAAAACGCCGCGAATGCTTTACAACAAACGATAGTGACGATGGCAGACAAAACCTATTTTATAAAACACGAGATGATGCTCACCATGATTGATGGTAAGGTGTGCAATGCTGCCACCAACACAACTTCCACAATGAGGTGTTATATCTGCGGATTAACGTCCAAGGATTTTAATAAATTACAAATTATAAAGGAAATCAATCCGGAAACACTTGGATTTGGGCTTTCTATTTTGCACGCCAGAATAGGTTTTTTTGAGTCCATCTTACATCTGTCCTACAAGCTACCAGTGAAAACATGGCAGCTGAGAACTACAACAGATAAAGCCGCTGTCGCGCAAAAGAAGCTACACATTCAAAATGAGTTTCGTTTAAAGATGGGCTTGATCGTGGACGTGCCAAAACCTGGTTTCGGTAACACAAATGACGGCAATACTAGCCGCAGATTTTTTGCGGACCATGAATTGGCTGCCGAGATCACTGGTATTGATGGTAATTTGATATATCGCCTAAAAGTGATACTTGAAACCATATCAAGTGGATATAAGATAGACTCAGAATTGTTCTCTACCTATGCCAAAGAAACTGCAGAGCTTTATGTGAGGCTCTACCCGTGGCATCCTATGACTCCAACGTTGCACAAAATACTCATACATGGGCCTGTGGTGATAGAAAATGCATTGTTGCCAATAGGACTTCTATCTGAAGAGGCAGCAGAGGCTCGCAATAAGCATTTTCGTCTATATAGAGAACAATTTGCACGAAAGTTTTCCAGGGTTTCATGTAATATGGATGTGCTCAATCGGTTATTACTAAGTTCCGATCCCTTCATAACCGGTATGAGACCTGTTCCTCGAAAAAATAGCAGAGCCTTTTCGAATGAAACTGTAGCCATGTTGTGTGCAGCTGAACCCAATCTGGTTACGGTATCTGCCGTTGAAGAGTCGGAAAACGATGTTATATCTGACGAGGAACATTGGAGTTCTTCCTCAAGTCCAAGATGCATATAACTCCTGGTGCGTTTACTGATTCGCTTTTGTTTCAACCAAAGTTCTTGATCCTGTAATTGCGTCAATAGAGTTTGTTGCATTCGTCAATGGATGACGCTTAAGTCGAATATAGTGGAGTTTCCAACAATCCAAAGTGCCTACTAGATGAATTTTTTGAGTTTTTGAACGTTAACATTATTTCGAGGTTATATGTTAATTACATTGCATATTAGGCTATCCAAGATGCTGTCAAACTAAAATCAAGATGGCCGCCTGAAGGCACACATTGTATTTGTTATTGTTTGAACGAGACTGATTATTGTTAATTTTCATCTATTGGAGTGAAATTTTTGTATGAAACCTTGCCGAATAAAAAACATGCCTACAAAGTGTTATGTTGTAAATTGTGGAAGCCGTGGAGATCGCGACTTAGTGAAGTTTTTAAAAATTCCTAGCTAGCTACATTTTGATAATGTGGTATATTAAATCAAAGACTAGATAGATAGATGTTTATTAAGTAGGATACCCTAATATACATAGTTCCATGTTACAAAATAACAAATTAGTAGGTAAAAATATGTAACAAGTGAAAATAATTTACTTTGCGATATCTGACACTCGGTGTGTAAAAATACGACCAATCCAATGAAGATTTGAAAATAAAAATAGATAAATGTGTAGGCAATCATATATTACAAATAATAGTGTTGAGGAAACAGTCATAACTTCATGCACTGAGAGCTAATCCAGGGGTTTTTTGGTACATCGGACAGTCCTATAGGGTCCAATAGAATTTCACAGATATCATTTTCACACTGCAGCACAACTCGGCCATCCTCACCTTTTCACAAAGACACCATCTTTACTCTAAAAAATGTCTTCCTTTTATGAAACTTAGGTAGCACAACTACTTTACGAAAATTGTACGCTTTTGGGAAATCAACTATCCAGAATCATTCATCTGGGAAAATTTACTCATGAACATATATCCTTTGGGAGACCAAATCACAAAATCGCAGTATTTTCATTCAGTTAGTTTCATTTGTAAATGAGTTTGGTAATAATAAGCATGGTCACGTTTTAGGGTAATTGCAATTCCACCGCTTATTATAGTTGAGGTTTTTAAATTTGAATACTGTCCCATATCAATATTCCTTAATGAATATGGACACTTCACTTCCATAGCAGCCACAAGACATCGTCGCATCAGGAGAACCATCAATTTATTAAATAATCTATACTTTCAACAAAGGAATATCCATTCGCTGTGAATGCCTCATCTGAAAAATTAATTGGAAACATTAATAAACAGTTCATAAATTACGAAAAATCAGTACCTACCTTGGCAACAACAACAGTATGTTCATCCATTTTTCTTGCTTCACAATCATGGGCAAATCCAGCTTCAAGATATTTATAGCCTGTTAAACTTTTGTAGGCCTTCATTGGCTTTCTTGTTTATGAGTCAACAGCAGATATGTAATAATGTCGAATGCCGTTACAGTTGTGAAAAGATCTAGAGATATGTCCATTTCACAAGGAGTGAAAGTAAAAGGATCCATGCACTTTATCACTCTCCTTTTGTCTGTATAGATCGATGCAGTGTCTTTGTTTACTCGTTCTAATGATAATAAATAAATCACTTTTAGTTAAAACAGCCATAATAACATTTCAAATCACAACTAAACAAAACTATTAGCAGTAGAAGCTAGTGCCAAACACAAACACCATTCATGTGTGCCTACAGCCGGCCATTTTTAAAGAGCCGTGGTCACGTGTTCTGGATAGCCTAATTGGCATTTATCGTGTGATTTTTCTGTTCTTTTAATACTTTTCGCTCAGTTTGGTAGTTTTGCGACGTTTTTAGTTGTTGGGTTATTGTTATTTATTTGTTCTTGTGTTTTTCTGTCATTCGTAAAAGTTAGGGTAGTGTATAGCATTTTTTTGTGAGTCTCGACTTCGACATGACAATCATGACATGGTTCAATTTGAGGTTATGTCGATGACGCAGCATGCGTTTGTCAAAACGACATGTCAAGTCATCATGATCGGTAATGATTTGCCTGCCATCTATGTTAAAATTGAGTAAACTCTCTTGACGCAATAAAAATGTCATGAATCAAGAAGGCCGTACATCAACAGTTTTGGATGACAATTTCACAGCTATAAGTAATTCCACCAGGAGTTATATGCATCTTGCTCAAGTCTATAGTGCTATCACTTTCAATTTTTTATATCTTTCTATATAAATAAGAGTTACAAATATAAAAACAAATTATGTGATATCTCTTTTATTACTCCAGAGCTATTTTAGAACACATTTTGGAGCCATTTTATCAAAAAATAATTTTTGCCGCTCAGATCACCCAAATACCCCTATGTGCGTCGCTGCTTGGCGTTCATCGAGTCGCGATAGATCCCTTAGATTGATAACAATTGTCCAGTGCCGAGCGCGATACCATCATCGGAAATACTCGGGTGTTGGCTAGACGAGATCGGTAGAAGTCGGAACGTTGTTGCTTGGCGTTCATCGTGTGACGTAATCGACACCCACGCCCCTCCCATCGCGTCACTCGAAGTCGTCAGTTTAGCGGCAAATTCAAATTTCATATTTTCTGCTGGCGGATTTTAATTTGAAAAAAAAGATGTTGATGTGTGGGATCGAAGCGTAGCGAACCAGCAATCTTCGGATTACGAAGCGCACGTCTACACAACTAGGCTATGAGACCTCTTAGTGAATGTAGGTTGACATGTTGTTTATACAGCGCGAGCCACCGATCCGCCGAGTCGAGCGATGTAATCTTGCCGCAAGCCGGGTGTTATCAAACCGCAAGCCGAGAGTTTGAATAAAAACAATAGTAATTGTGAATGAATTAATTCGAATTGTTGAAGTGGTATAATAATAATGATGTTTGGTAAAATAGGAAAAATGGCGGCGGGTAACGGGAGTGTAATGTTTCAACGTGCGATTCCAATGAGGAACGTATACAGGGTGTTTGAAAATATATGATTTAAGAGAAAAATCAACAGGGTGTCTCAAAACAGTCATCAATTGAGAGAAAAAACAACAGGGTGTTTCAAAATACATCATTTAAGAGGAAAATATGGAATGTTGGGTGGGAGACATGAATCATTGGGGCATCACATCATTGGGGCATGCAGGGATTCAGAAGTTTTCGTTTTACGTATACAGGGTGTGTCAAAATACATCATTTGAGAAAAAATATATACAGGGTGTCTCATAAACGTGCATCGTGATGGGGTTTGTCATTTAAGAAAAAATATATATACCAGGTGTACCAACGTGCCAGTTGAGACAAAAAATACATACAGGGTGTCTCATAAACGTGCATCGTGACGGGGTCCGTCATTTTTAAAGGGCGATTTGGGAGTACAGTTGGCATAAATATATATACAGGGTGTACCATCATAGTATTTAAGAGAAAAAACATGGCTGCTGCCATACAGGGTGTACCAACTTGACATTTAAGAGAAAAAAACATGGCAGCTGTCAAATTTGGTATACCGGGTGTTTCAAAATACATCGATTAAGAGAAAAAAACATGGCGGCTGTCAAATTTGGTATACCGGGTATCTCAAAATACATCGATTAAGAGAAAAAACATGGCTGCTGCCATACAGGGTGTACCATCATAGTATTTAAGAGAAAAAAACATGGCTGATGCCATACAGGGTGTACCATCATAGTATTTAAGAGGAAAAAACATGGCTACTGCCATACAGGGTGTACCAACTCGACATTTAAGAGAAAAAAACATGGCAGCTGTCAAATTTGGTATACCGGATGTCTCAAAATACATCGATTAAGAGAAAAAAACATAGCGGAGTCTGATTGGTCAAAGCTCATTATGGTTGTACAGGGACTTCTCACAAATTTTTCCATTTGGGTGAAAAATATATATACAGGGTGATTCAAAATCCTCAGTCTTAAATGTTAAATGGGAAAATGGATCGACGAAAAACTTACCATTGTGGAAAAACATATACCGAGTGTTTCAAAAAAATATCACTGGAAATAGAAAAAGATGCGTAGTCGTTTAGAGTGAAAAAAAAAACATGCCCGCCATTTGACATCATCATAAAGGCATTATTTTTGGAAAGTATGTTAGTGCCATTGGGTAGTTGAAGTAATCACCAATAGAATGGTATCTGAAGAGTACAGACAGAAGGTTGAGGATTCTTTCGTTCCAAAAAACAACTAAAATAACAAACGCTAAAATGTGTAAAAAAATTGACGAATTCAGCGGTTTTCACGTTCCAAAAAATGATTAAAATTACAAGCGTTAAAAATTTACGTTTACATGTATTTCTTATGGAGATTTGACATTTCAGAATCGTTCAAAATTATTGTTTTTGCGTCCCAAAATACAAGTAAAATTAGAAGCGTTAGAACACGTAAAAAATGCAACGAAAACATGTATTTTCATGTTCGAAAAAACATATAAAATTTCGAACGCCGAATTACATAAAATATGTAACGAATACATGCGTTTTCGTGTTCCAAAAAACAACTAAAATTACGAACGCCAAAAATTTACTTTTACATGTAATTCTTATGGACAATAGGCATTTCAAAATCGTTTAAAATTATCGTTTTCGCGTCTCAAAAAACAACTAAAATTTGAAACGCTGAAACACGTAAAAATGCAACGAAAATAGACGTTTTCGCGTTCCAAAAAACAAGTTAAATTAAAAGCGTTAAAGCACGTAAAAAATGCAATGAAAATAGAAGTTTACGCGTCCCAAAAAATGATTTAAATTACAAGCGATAAAAATTTACTTTTACATGTATTTCTTATGGATATTTGGCATTTCAAAATCGTTCAAAATTATTGTTTTCGCGTCCCAAAAAACAAGTAAAATTAGAAGCGTTAAAACACGTAAAAAATGCAACGAAAATAGACGTTTTCGCGCCCCAAGAAACGAGTAAAATTATAAGCGTTAAAACAAGTAAAAAATCCTATCAAAAAGTATCAGTTATCACACTTATATAGTAAATTTTACTCAATTGCACTTAGCTTTGGGTATTTTGGTGGTTATGAGGCTTCAACTACTCGTACTCAGTTCTGGGCGCTTTGTATTTAATATTAAAAATTACCATTTAGTTATCAGTTTGTATAGTAAATTTTCATAAAGTGAAGTTAGATAGATAAATCGAAAAGGATGTTAGGTGTGGGATTTGAACCCACGCTCCCTTTCGGGAATCGCAACTTAACGCCACAACGCCTTAGACCGCTCGGCCAACCTAACGTATACATAATAAGATGTTGGTATTGTAGAATATGGTAAAAAATTCAAACATCTTGAATACAAAATTTATTAAGCATTTTTATTTCGGTAACATATCACATAGCCATTTGTAAAGAATATCTACGTTTCGGAGGCTGCAATTGTAGTTGGTATTGTTGCGACGAATGTATGCATACATGGTGAGATGCCATCATTGTTGCTGAATGTGGGAACCATCCAAAACGTATTTTCATAATCCTCCAAGTTCACAACTCGTGTAAGTAGGCCCAACTGGTGAAATTTGGTAGTAAGATGTCACGTTTTTGAAGTTGGGAAAATCGACCATTTTTCTTCAATAGTTGATGTGTTGAGTGATCTTTGTATCAAGGTTTTTTGTATACAAATTGATGAGAACGTCAATACACACAAAAAAAATGCGACCAAAATAGACGTTCCTCACGCTCCAAAAAAAAAGAGTAAATTTAAAAAGCGTTTGAACTTGCAAAAATGTGAACAGAACATACGTTTTACGCGTTTCAAAAAAGATAAAAAATACGAACGTCAATTCACGCAAAAATATGTACAAAAATAGCCGTTTTCGCATTAATTATTATGACGAAAATTAAGGTAAACAATATACACGTTTACATGTATTTCTTATGTAGATTTGACATTTCTAAATTGTTTAAAATGGACGTTTTTACACGCTACAAATAAGATAAACATCAATTCACTCAAATAATATGACCAAAATATACGTTTATTACGTTCAAAATTGAAATTTTAAAAGCGCAATTCACGCAAAAATGAGTATCACTACATGTTGAGCTTACGTCGTGGACGTAAAAAAGGTAAGACCTTCGGTCGGTAGAGATTATTTCTATTGAACAATCCATAAAAAAGCATGAGTTTTCGTGATTTCGTGTATGGTGATAGTGGCCACAGAACGGATCTGAGAGGCACAAAACAAAACTCGATTATTACAACCGACGTACTTCCCGTTGAGTTATTATCGCATTTCCTGTGAGCGAAAACCCAGAAATGAAAATGTTATTCATAGTTATTTTGTGACCAGTACAGGCATCATTTTAAGTATGTGTAGTTTGTAATTCAATATAATATGGATCATGTTTGAAAGTACAGAGGATTTTGAGGTAAGTGGGTTTCAGTTAATCATGTAGCAACGTAGTCTAAAGATGACAATAATTGATCATTCAGTCGAGAAAACATAATTTCAGCAAATATCGTGTTTTATTATTGGAGTTATCACCATTGTGCGGTTTAGGGCGATAGGCGTTTATATTTCATATCTTGAATTTATCCAGGAAATTATGAGTATTATTATTCATTTTACTTCAGTTAGCATCTACAAAAATTTATTTCGTGTTGTCGATTTTCACAATGTTCATTTTGAATAAAGTCCGTTTTGGATACATAAGTCCATTATGATTTTTTTTTTGGGATAGTCAGTTTTCTTAAATATAGGGGTTTTTACAAATTATTAGAGTCTAATTTCAAAATAAGATAACATTTTCGCCATATGTGTTTAATTATCTGAAATGTGATTGAGTGAAATGGTGACGTCATTATTGGTTAATTGCTTATTTTATCTACAATAATTTTTTATATAGACATATATTCATAAATGGGAATCACTCTCAAAAGTACAGCTTTCAAATCAGATAATAAACCTTTATCGGGACATGATACAATATTCGTATAAAAATATCAAATTCGATGATTTGGATCAAACGAAAACAACACAAAATATCATGAAAATAGTGGTAATAATAATAAAAAAATTAGATGACGTCATATAAAGTATGGACGACTGTACATAAATTATGTTTGCGGCAGATTTCAAGCTTGACGCGTCAGAAGAAATGAAATAAAACGGGATGAATCAACGAAATTATGAAAATAATAATAGTAATAAATATAGAGGTCAGCGCATTGAAATATACGTATGGAAGGGATCAAATTCAACGATTTGGATGATGTAGAAGACATCATATTATACAGTATAGAAGGCTGTTAATAAATTATGCTTGCGGCAGATTTCAAGCTCAACGCGTCAGAAGTAACGAAATGAATCGGGATGAATCAAAGAAATTATGAAAATAATAATAATAGTAGTAATAAATGTAGAGGTTGAAATAAATATGGAAGGTATCAAATTCGATGATTTGAATGAAACGAAACGACACAAAAAGTTATGAAAATAATGACAATGATAATAAAAATGCGGTCGACGTCATATACCGTAGGCGTCCGACGGGTATCAAGCTTGACGCGTTGGAAGGAACAAAACGATATGAAATGAAAGGAAGCAAAAATGAATTAATGAAATCATAAAAATAATTGTGATTATGAGAAATAGAGAACGTCGCGTCATGAAGATAATAATAATACTACGAAATATAGAGAACAACAACTTATAACCTATGTGTCTGACTTGACGTGTTGAATAAAACGAATCGCAATGAAACGAAAAGGTAACGTGAAAAATAAAATGCCAACGAGATTCAAAATGAAAAATTGAGGTGAAAAAAAAGTCATGGAACGATGGGAAAAGATGATTTCAAGGAACAGTTTCATGGACATTTCGTAATCACAGTGTTTCTCGAGAGACAATAACATATCAAAAACAAATGAGACACCAAAGTTGATATTCATTAGATTTGGTTTCAATTAAATAAGTCTCATGCAGTGTGTTTGCAAGAGAGTTTGTGAGAAATAAATCATAGAGGAGAGAAATTTCAGTAAGCAAGTTTGTTAGAAAGATACCCATCAAAGTCGTTTAATATCCACCAGTTTTTTTTTTTTTTTGCAGTGATGGCAGATCTCGTTCATAACTCCACTTTGTAAATTCGATAGCTTCGGGGTTTTTTTCGAACGTGTTGCAAGAGTATATAATCCTCGTTCCTATATGAAAATGGTGTTTGGTTGCCTATGAGATGATATCTCTAGAGGGACCAAAAAAAAATCAACCCTTTATAAAATACATCAATTCCGTTGCCATTCTTTATTCACTTTATTTCCAATGACATCTTGGGCATTTTTCTATAAATTCCATTTAAGTTCTTGTGGAATTCCTTTGAACGTTTTTGATCTGATTTGAGTATTCCTCAAGGAACCATTACATAAACAGACACCAAATTTAACGTGCGGGTGGAAGGATTCATCAGATTGGTATTCAATTCAACTCAATTCAATTCAGGTGTTGTGTTATGTTCCAATCAAGTAAGCTGGTTTGTGGGCGAGATTTCACTGACAAAGACATCAACTTTGACACAAGATTAGGAGATTCATCAGATTGGTTTCCATCAAACGAAAGGCTCGTGCAGTTTGGTACTATAAAAGTATGTGAGAAATACATCACCAACGAAAGGAATTACTTTAAATGTTAAATATTTTCAAGTGAATCGTATGTTATTGCTTCCCAGTGGATATGAGCCGAAAGACTTGAGGAATATTTTTGACTGTATCGATTCAGATGTAAAGTTTCACCAAAATGAATAATATATTCAGATCATTTTTGTTGAAATTGCTTATAGCCAAAGCACCATTTACAAACTCACCAAACTCACTCAAATAAATAGTTCCAGATGATTTTGGCTTAAAACACTACTACGCATGCCCCGTGTGAATACATATTTTCCTTCGAATTGACAAAAAAATTAAACAATAGTGATCATCGAAGAAGAAGTTCAGAATTGGTTTTCTCTTCAAAATTATCTATTGCCAAAAAGTCCACTGCTTGAATAGTTGAAGAGGTAATTCCTTTTATCGAAAAATCGGAGTTATACAGCGAATTGGAGTTTTAATAATATTCCTCCAAAAACACTCGAAGACATAGCCTGTGCGGGTGGAAAATGGTTGTAATTATTATTATTTGCCAGGGCGCACCAAGTCGACTTATTCACTTTACAGCTGTAGGAAAACTCGGATAACTTATCCCGCCACCATTACAAAAACGAACATGTGAATTACAAGAATAAAATCAAATATATCAAAATATCAATGAGGATTTGAGAATTCAAGCTAAAAGAACCATGTAACAATTTGTTATTCAAGGATTAGCACAACGAAATATCTAAGAAAATTAGGTAGTTCAGACGAAATATACATGAAGTTGATAGTAGAATAGTTCTAGAATCGTCAAATCAACCAAAAAAGACTTGTTATGAATATGTGCCAAACCGAAATAACTCTTTGAAGGAAATGCGGGATCACATCATACAACAATATCAAGAAATTCCTTGGAGGAAGAAAGGTGCATGACAAAACAATACGGATAGTTGAAATGTGCTAAAAAATTTTCTTTCAAATACACCACTCCGATAATGAGTCTTCGGAACAAAATTCAAGAGTTGCATTATCACCGATGTTACGGCTTTAAGTTTATCAACCATACAAAGACAGAAATCGAATGTTTGAGTGAAGAAGACTAACGTAAAAAATATTGGAATAATTGTGAATATTTCTTTCAAGTATCGAAATTTGAAAGTAATCTCGAGATTTCATGGCTGGGAAGATTATTCTGTTTCAACTCAACAAGCATTGTGGTATATGTTTCAGTGGAGTGAGTTGGTGCATGAGCAAGATTTCATCGACGAAGGCACCAAATTTGATGTGTGTTAGTAGACAAATTTGTGAGAAATATATCACCGACGAGAGAAAATTCTTCAATAAGTATCAAGATGACTTGAAATATTTCCAAGTGAACTGTAAGAGTTGTCCGTAGGTAGATTTCATGGGCGGATAGACAATTCGCTTCCAATTCAACATTGTGTTATGGTTGAAATGTACATATCAAAGTCGGAAGTGAGCTTCTGTTGGTGCGCACGCACACCAACAGAATCTCCTGGCGGCTGTCAAATTCGGTATACCGGGTGAACGAACGCAACATTTAAGAGAAAAAAACATGGCTGCCTGTCAAATGTCATGAGACAGAGAAAAAACACAGCTTTTGAGAGGAAAAAAATATGGCTGCTGCTTGTCAAATGTCTGATGGAAAATGAGGCAATGAAAAATCGTTTCATTGGGGTATGGAGGTTGAAAACGACTTCATCTTGAGATTGAAGAAATATTCTGCAACACCTCTGCCCCCATGCAATTTAAATGTATTTACATTCTCTCTCTTGTGATAGAATAATATTCTTACACTGGTTAGCAATAATAACATTAGCCTTGACGCAGTTGATTGTCATCGTAGTGGCAAAATTTGAGTAGGTGTCAAAATTATTGCTGTCACGTTTCCTATCTTTGATCGTGGTGAAAATATATTCTGTAATAAGGTTAGAATGAAAATTCGATGCGAGATTCCGAGCGCGAGCCGAAGGCGAGCATGAGGAACCACGAGCATCGCGAATTTTCATTCTAACCTTGTTACAGAATATATTTTCACCACGATCAAAGATAGGAAACGTGACAGCAATAATTTTGACACCTACTCAAATTTTGCCACTACTATGACAATCAACTGCGTCAAGGCTAATGTTATTATTGCTAACCAGTGTAAGAATATTATTCTATCACATGAAATCTACCTACGGACAACTTATTGAAGAAGATTCTCTCGTCGGTGATATATTTCTCACAAATTTGTCTACTAACACACATCAAATTTGGTGCCTTCGTCGATGAAATCTTGCTCATGCACCAACTCACTCCACTGAAACATATACCACAATGCTTGTTGAGTTGAAACAGAATAATCTTCCCAGCCATGAAATCTCGAGATTACTTTCAAATTTCGATACTTGAAAGAAATATTCACAATTATTCCAATATTTTTTACGTTAGTCTTCTTCACTCAAACATTCGATTTCTGTCTTTGTATGGTTGATAAACTTAAAGCCGTAACATCGGTGATAATGCAACTCTTGAATTTTGTTCCGAAGACTCATTATCGGAGTGGTGTATTTGAAAGAAAATTTTTTAGCACATTTCAACTATCCGTATTGTTTTGTCATGCACCTTTCTTCCCCCAAGGAATTTCTTGATATTGTTGTATGATGTGATCCCGCATTTCCTTCAAAGAGTTATTTCGGTTTGGCACATATTCATAACAAGTCTTTTTTGGTTGATTTGACGATTCTAGAACTATTCTACTATCAACTTCATGTATATTTCGTCTGAACTACCTAATTTTCTTAGATATTTCGTTGTGCTAATCCTTGAATAACAAATTGTTACATGGTTCTTTTAGCTTGAATTCTCAAATCCTCATTGATATTTTGATATATTTGATTTTATTCTTGTAATTCACATGTTCGTTTTTGTAATGGTGGCGGGATAAGTTATCCGAGTTTTCCTACAGCTGTAAAGTGAATAAGTCGACTTGGTGCGCCCTGGCAAATAATAATAATTACAACCATTTTCCACCCGCACAGGCTATGTCTTCGAGTGTTTTTGGAGGAATATTATTAAAACTCCAATTCGCTGTATAACTCCGATTTTTCGATAAAAGGAATTACCTCTTCAACTATTCAAGCAGTGGACTTTTTGGCAATAGATAATTTTGAAGAGAAAACCAATTCTGAACTTCTTCTTCGATGATCACTATTGTTTAATTTTTTTGTCAATTCGAAGGAAAATATGTATTCACACGGGGCATGCGTAGTAGTGTTTTAAGCCAAAATCATCTGGAACTATTTATTTGAGTGAGTTTGGTGAGTTTGTAAATGGTGCTTTGGCTATAAGCAATTTCAACAAAAATGATCTGAATATATTATTCATTTTGGTGAAACTTTACATCTGAATCGATACAGTCAAAAATATTCCTCAAGTCTTTCGGCTCATATCCACTGGGAAGCAATAACATACGATTCACTTGAAAATATTTAACATTTAAAGTAATTCCTTTCGTTGGTGATGTATTTCTCACATACTTTTATAGTACCAAACTGCACGAGCCTTTCGTTTGATGGAAACCAATCTGATGAATCTCCTAATCTTGTGTCAAAGTTGATGTCTTTGTCAGTGAAATCTCGCCCACAAACCAGCTTACTTGATTGGAACATAACACAACACCTGAATTGAATTGAGTTGAATTGAATACCAATCTGATGAATCCTTCCACCCGCACGTTAAATTTGGTGTCTGTTTATGTAATGGTTCCTTGAGGAATACTCAAATCAGATCAAAAACGTTCAAAGGAATTCCACAAGAACTTAAATGGAATTTATAGAAAAATGCCCAAGATGTCATTGGAAATAAAGTGAATAAAGAATGGCAACGGAATTGATGTATTTTATAAAGGGTTGATTTTTTTTTGGTCCCTCTAGAGATATCATCTCATAGGCAACCAAACACCATTTTCATATAGGAACGAGGATTATATACTCTTGCAACACGTTCGAAAAAAACCCCGAAGCTATCGAATTTACAAAGTGGAGTTATGAACGAGATCTGCCATCACTGCAAAAAAAAAAAACTGGTGGATATTAAACGACTTTGATGGGTATCTTTCTAACAAACTTGCTTACTGAAATTTCTCTCCTCTATGATTTATTTCTCACAAACTCTCTTGCAAACACACTGCATGAGACTTATTTAATTGAAACCAAATCTAATGAATATCAACTTTGGTGTCTCATTTGTTTTTGATATGTTATTGTCTCTCGAGAAACACTGTGATTACGAAATGTCCATGAAACTGTTCCTTGAAAGCATCTTTTCCCATCGTTCCATGACTTTTTTTTCACCTCAATTTTTCATTTTGAATCTCGTTGGCATTTTATTTTTCACGTTACCTTTTCGTTTCATTGCGATTCGTTTTATTCAACACGTCAAGTCAGACACATAGGTTATAAGTTGTTGTTCTCTATATTTCGTAGTATTATTATTATCTTCATGACGCGACGTTCTCTATTTCTCATAATCACAATTATTTTTATGATTTCATTAATTCATTTTTGCTTCCTTTCATTTCATATCGTTTTGTTCCTTCCAACGCGTCAAGCTTGATACCCGTCGGACGCCTACGGTATATGACGTCGACCGCATTTTTATTATCATTGTCATTATTTTCATAACTTTTTGTGTCGTTTCGTTTCATTCAAATCATCGAATTTGATACCTTCCATATTTATTTCAACCTCTACATTTATTACTACTATTATTATTATTTTCATAATTTCTTTGATTCATCCCGATTCATTTCGTTACTTCTGACGCGTTGAGCTTGAAATCTGCCGCAAGCATAATTTATTAACAGCCTTCTATACTGTATAATATGATGTCTTCTACATCATCCAAATCGTTGAATTTGATCCCTTCCATACGTATATTTCAATGCGCTGACCTCTATATTTATTACTATTATTATTTTCATAATTTCGTTGATTCATCCCGTTTTATTTCATTTCTTCTGACGCGTCAAGCTTGAAATCTGCCGCAAACATAATTTATGTACAGTCGTCCATACTTTATATGACGTCATCTAATTTTTTTATTATTATTACCACTATTTTCATGATATTTTGTGTTGTTTTCGTTTGATCCAAATCATCGAATTTGATATTTTTATACGAATATTGTATCATGTCCCGATAAAGGTTTATTATCTGATTTGGAAGCTGTACTTTTGAGAGTGATTCCCATTTATGAATATATGTCTATATAAAAAATTATTGTAGATAAAATAAGCAATTAACCAATAATGACGTCACCATTTCACTCAATCACATTTCAGATAATTAAACACATATGGCGAAAATGTTATCTTATTTTGAAATTAGACTCTAATAATTTGTAAAAACCCCTATATTTAAGAAAACTGACTATCCCAAAAAAAAAATCATAATGGACTTATGTATCCAAAACGGACTTTATTCAAAATGAACATTGTGAAAATCGACAACACGAAATAAATTTTTGTAGATGCTAACTGAAGTAAAATGAATAATAATACTCATAATTTCCTGGATAAATTCAAGATATGAAATATAAACGCCTATCGCCCTAAACCGCACAATGGTGATAACTCCAATAATAAAACACGATATTTGCTGAAATTATGTTTTCTCGACTGAATGATCAATTATTGTCATCTTTAGACTACGTTGCTACATGATTAACTGAAACCCACTTACCTCAAAATCCTCTGTACTTTCAAACATGATCCATATTATACTGAATTACAAACTACACATACTTAAAATGATGCCTGTACTGGTCACAAAATAACTATGAATAACATTTTCATTTCTGGGTTTTCGCTCACAGGAAATGCGATAATAACTCAACGGGAAGTACGTCGGTTGTAATAATCGAGTTTTGTTTTGTGCCTCTCAGATCCGTTCTGTGGCCACTATCACCATACACGAAATCACGAAAACTCATGCTTTTTTATGGATTGTTCAATAGAAATAATCTCTACCGACCGAAGGTCTTACCTTTTTTACGTCCACGACGTAAGCTCAACATGTAGTGATACTCATTTTTGCGTGAATTGCGCTTTTAAAATTTCAATTTTGAACGTAATAAACGTATATTTTGGTCATATTATTTGAGTGAATTGATGTTTATCTTATTTGTAGCGTGTAAAAACGTCCATTTTAAACAATTTAGAAATGTCAAATCTACATAAGAAATACATGTAAACGTGTATATTGTTTACCTTAATTTTCGTCATAATAATTAATGCGAAAACGGCTATTTTTGTACATATTTTTGCGTGAATTGACGTTCGTATTTTTTATCTTTTTTGAAACGCGTAAAACGTATGTTCTGTTCACATTTTTGCAAGTTCAAACGCTTTTTAAATTTACTCTTTTTTTTTGGAGCGTGAGGAACGTCTATTTTGGTCGCATTTTTTTTGTGTGTATTGACGTTCTCATCAATTTGTATACAAAAAACCTTGATACAAAGATCACTCAACACATCAACTATTGAAGAAAAATGGTCGATTTTCCCAACTTCAAAAACGTGACATCTTACTACCAAATTTCACCAGTTGGGCCTACTTACACGAGTTGTGAACTTGGAGGATTATGAAAATACGTTTTGGATGGTTCCCACATTCAGCAACAATGATGGCATCTCACCATGTATACATACATTCGTCGCAACAATACCAACTACAATTGCAGCCTCCGAAACGTAGATATTCTTTACAAATGGCTATGTGATATGTTACCGAAATAAAAATGCTTAATAAATTTTGTATTCAAGATGTTTGAATTTTTTACCATATTCTACAATACCAACATCTTATTATGTATACGTTAGGTTGGCCGAGCGGTCTAAGGCGTTGTGGCGTTAAGTTGCGATTCCCGAAAGGGAGCGTGGGTTCAAATCCCACACCTAACATCCTTTTCGATTTATCTATCTAACTTCACTTTATGAAAATTTACTATACAAACTGATAACTAAATGGTAATTTTTAATATTAAATACAAAGCGCCCAGAACTGAGTGCGAGTAGTTGAAGCCTCATAACCACCAAAATACCCAAAGCTAAGTGCAATTGAGTAAAATTTACTATATAAGTGTGATAACTGATACTTTTTGATAGGATTTTTTACTTGTTTTAACGCTTATAATTTTACTCGTTTCTTGGGGCGCGAAAACGTCTATTTTCGTTGCATTTTTTACGTGTTTTAACGCTTCTAATTTTACTTGTTTTTTGGGACGCGAAAACAATAATTTTGAACGATTTTGAAATGCCAAATATCCATAAGAAATACACGTAAAAGTAAATTTTTATCGCTTGTAATTTAAATCATTTTTTGGTACGCGTAAACTTCTATTTTCATTGCATTTTTTACGTGCTTTAACGCTTTTAATTTAACTTGTTTTTTGGAACGCGAAAACGTCTATTTTCGTTGCATTTTTACGTGTTTCAGCGTTTCAAATTTTAGTTGTTTTTTGAGACGCGAAAACGATAATTTTAAACGATTTTGAAATGCCTATTGTCCATAAGAATTACATGTAAAAGTAAATTTTTGGCGTTCGTAATTTTAGTTGTTTTTTGGAACACGAAAACGCATGTATTCGTTACATATTTTATGTAATTCGGCGTTCGAAATTTTATATGTTTTTTCGAACATGAAAATACATGTTTTCGTTGCATTTTTTACGTGTTCTAACGCTTCTAATTTTACTTGTGTTTTGGGACGCAAAAACAATAATTTTGAACGATTCTGAAATGTCAAATCTCCATAAGAAATACATGTAAACGTAAATTTTTAACGCTTGTAATTTTAATCATTTTTTGGAACGTGAAAACCGCTGAATTCGTCAATTTTTTTACACATTTTAGCGTTTGTTATTTTAGTTGTTTTTTGGAACGAAAGAATCCTCAACCTTCTGTCTGTACTCTTCAGATACAATTCTATTGGTGATTACTTCAACTACCCAATGGCACTAACATACTTTCCAAAAATAATGCCTTTATGATGATGTCAAATGGCGGGCATGTTTTTTTTTTCACTCTAAACGACTACGCATCTTTTTCTATTTCCAGTGATATTGTTTTGAAACACTCGGTATATGTTTTTCCACAATGGTAAGTTTTTCGTCGATCCATTTTCCCATTTAACATTTAAGACTGAGGATTTTGAATCACCCTGTATATATATTTTTCACCCAAATGGAAAAATTTGTGAGAAGTCCCTGTACAACCATAATGAGCTTTGACCAATCAGACTCCGCTATGTTTTTTTCTCTTAATCGATGTATTTTGAGACATCCGGAATACCAAATTTGACAGCTGCCGTGTTTTTTTCACTTAAATGTCGAGTTGGTACACCCTGTATGGCAGCAGCCATGTTTTTTCCTCTTAAATACTATGATGGTACACCCTGTATGGCAGCAGCCATGTTTTTTTCTCTTAAATACTACGATGGTACACCCTGTATGGCAGCAGCCATGTTTTTTCTCTTAATCGATGTATTTTGAGATACCCGGTATACCAAATTTGACAGCCGCCATGTTTTTTTCTCTTAATCGATGTATTTTGAAACACCCGGTATACCAAATTTGACAGCTGCCATGTTTTTTTCTCTTAAATGTCAAGTTGGTACACCCTGTATGGCAGCAGCCATGTTTTTTCTCTTAAATACTATGATGGTACACCCTGTATATATATTTATGCCAACTGTACTCCCAAATCGCCCTTTAAAAATGACGGACCCCGTCACGATGCACGTTTATGAGACACCCTGTATGTATTTTTTGTCTCAACTGGCACGTTGGTACACCTGGTATATATATTTTTTCTTAAATGACAAACCCCATCACGATGCACGTTTATGAGACACCCTGTATATATTTTTTCTCAAATGATGTATTTTGACACACCCTGTATACGTAAAACGAAAACTTCTGAATCCCTGCATGCCCCAATGATGTGATGCCCCAATGATTCATGTCTCCCACCCAACATTCCATATTTTCCTCTTAAATGATGTATTTTGAAACACCCTGTTGTTTTTTCTCTCAATTGATGACTGTTTTGAGACACCCTGTTGATTTTTCTCTTAAATCATATATTTTCAAACACCCTGTATACGTTCCTCATTGGAATCGCACGTTGAAACATTACACTCCCGTTACCCGCCGCCATTTTTCCTATTTTACCAAACATCATTATTATTATACCACTTCAACAATTCGAATTAATTCATTCACAATTACTATTGTTTTTATTCAAACTCTCGGCTTGCGGTTTGATAACACCCGGCTTGCGGCAAGATTACATCGCTCGACTCGGCGGATCGGTGGCTCGCGCTGTATAAACAACATGTCAACCTACATTCACTAAGAGGTCTCATAGCCTAGTTGTGTAGACGTGCGCTTCGTAATCCGAAGATTGCTGGTTCGCTACGCTTCGATCCCACACATCAACATCTTTTTTTTCAAATTAAAATCCGCCAGCAGAAAATATGAAATTTGAATTTGCCGCTAAACTGACGACTTCGAGTGACGCGATGGGAGGGGCGTGGGTGTCGATTACGTCACACGATGAACGCCAAGCAACAACGTTCCGACTTCTACCGATCTCGTCTAGCCAACACCCGAGTATTTCCGATGATGGTATCGCGCTCGGCACTGGACAATTGTTATCAATCTAAGGGATCTATCGCGACTCGATGAACGCCAAGCAGCGACGCTCCGATTTTTCCCCCCACCCCAAAAAGAGTCAAAAGGTGCAAAATGGACCTTAGAGGTTTTACCGTGTTATTTCCCATAAGCTTACTTTTTGAATACTCATAGGTCTATTACTATGGCCATTGACACTATTGACAGTTATTAATTAGGTTAGGGATTTTCAGTTTCAATCGCTAATACGATAATGGAAAATGCTAAAAAACCATTTTATAGGTATTGTCTAGTACCGGAATGCCAAAACACAATTATAAGTACACCAAATACATTGTATTTCGATAGTTAACATGAAGTGAATTGATCAGAAGTAAGTTTTGTATGCATAAATGTTTTGTATATACCTGCCTCACCAAAATTACAAAAGGAAAACTATCGTTTGATAAACTATTACTACTTATCAGTTCAGGTATTGTCGGATTGTGCTTTGACAAAACCGCTTTCAGTCATTTCTCTTGATGATTTACAATTGTCACTAGACCAAAATCGAACTATGTAATGGAAAACACTACAAAATATATAAATAAAAACAAATTTTCTATGAAAGACTACTAGCACAGTATGAATATCAACACAGATAAATTTCATAACGTGCCATGTGACGTCATTCTTCGTTTCGACCAATGAGGTGATGCGTTTCGCAAATTTGAATTCCGCGCGCTTATCATGCACTTTTTGATTAAAGTTTTATGGAGTTAAATACAAACTAAATGATAAACTAATGGTTTAGGTGTAATTTCAAGACAATTAAGTATATGAGGTAAAAAAAATCAAGTAAATTTAAATCACTTGCATATTCCCTATTACAATTTCATGAACGATAGTATATTAGGTTGTGTACGGGGCATAGTAAAACTATTTTAAGATATTTTTCTGGCACTATTTCAGAACCAATGAGTCATATTTTGGAAGAACATCATAGTTTCAGTCTATTCTATGCGATAAAAATGTGTTTTTGTTTCTTGATAACTCTCTGTGTTTGAAATACGAATTTTAATAATTTTGGATTATACCACCACACTGAAAACACTTGACAGATCGTTTTTTTACTAGAAAAAAAAAATTTATTGCCAATGTTGATTGAACAAAACATGAGGTAACTTTCTGATGAATTCAGTTGTTTAATATTACCTTTCATTTAAATACAGGGTACGTTACAATTTTTTTAGGTCATCTACAAATGTTTTTATGGAATATCTCAAAAACCGTACCGTTGATTTGGACCTAATTTTACTCATTTTGAAAATGTTGACTATTATATGTGAGGAGGTTTTGTCAATTTTGCATGTTGCGTTTCTAAGATATTCATCTTTAAAGTTTACGATATTACGGATATATGTGGTTGTTGAATTCGTTAATTATAATACGTTCTTGAGTTTACATGTATTGATGCAATCTTGTTGAGTGAGTTTGCGTTGTTCATACCTAATATCGAACAATTGATTTGAAAAAGTTTTGTAATAGAATTTAATCTATCGAAAGGTTCCCTAAAGTTTTGTTCAATCGATAGTATAGTCTTTCTATTATCAATTGCAAATCATAAAAACTCGCTCGGAACTCATAGCGGCAAATTTGTTTGACCTGCCATAGGCGGGGATACCTCATTTTATGACTTTATTATTTAAAAAAATACGTGTCAAAATGTATCATATTATATAAAAAGCAATCGAATCATTCATTATAAATTGGACGTCATTATGCATACGCCGTTGTTTAGCCAGATACACTTAATTGTAGTCCTAATTGAAACTTAGAAAAAAAATCATTATTAAGCTCGTTAACTTGCTACAACTGAATATTAAATCATGAAACGTACAGTAAAACGTACCTATATACCTGTGAGGGCGTTTGGTTTAAACAGGATACCAGACGTGAACTGAGCCCTTTTTGTATCCCATTCGTTTTTTTTTTTCTTGGAAAACGAAATTTCAAAGCAAAAACCATAAATTAAAATAAATTCTTTGCAAATTAAACAAAACGATGAAGGAAAATAAATTATTTACAAATAAAACAGAAACCTAAAGGTAAATAAATTATTTGCCACTAAAACAAAAAAGAAAAAACGTTTCAATTCCAAAGTTCAAAAATCATCATAGCAGTCAGAATCTTCTGAACTAGAGTCATCATTTGGTTGAATTATAATGGGTTGTAAAGGGGGTAATAAAACATACTCATTTTCTTCTTTGATTACATGTTCAACACAGTTTTTCCAAAGCTCTTGGCGATCTGCGGATAGAACTTTCTTAACGAGTTCTACAACCTCTTTACTAAGTTCTGGAGACTGATTACATTTTCGTAATTCTGATTTTACGTTTGCCCATATTAACTCTATGGGGTTAAATATGCAATAGTAAGGAGGAAGTCCGAGAAGAGTATGACCCTGCTCTTGGCACAGCTTGTCAATATAATACATTTTCTCTAACTTCAGCCCTTTTATAACAGTAAGCAATTCTTTGTTTGTTGGGCCTTTTTTACGATCACTTGCAGGAAAAGGTATATTTTTTTCAGACATAAATGCTAATATTTGAGCTTTGTTACTGCCACTATTTGGTATCTTAAGGAGTTGCCGCGAGTGATAGGATGCGTTGTCCATAACGATTACTGACTGTGATGGAATGTTAGGTAAAAGCTGTTCATCAAACCACTTTTCAAATAATTCTGCAGTCATATCTTCATGATAATCGGCAGCACAGTTTTTAATTTTTTTTGCAGATATTAATAAAGCATTAGGTACGAAACCGTCTTTGCTTCCAGCGTGGACTATTATTATGCATTTCCCTCTAGAACATGGCCCATTCAAACAGCAATTTTTACTACTGTCAACCCAACCAAAATTTACTACATCATGACTGTCAAACCATGTTTCATCTAGATAAATTATGTGTCTATTAGAACTTCTGTAGTCTTTTATCTGACGCAAATAATCTTGTCGCCATTTAAATATCCTTGATGATTCGGTGATCGCCATCCGTTTATTCAATTTTTTGTGTTTAAAACCACATGCCGACAAAACCTGACGCAATGTCTCTAAACTGGTATAAGTGTATTCTGGATAATCTACTAGCTTTTCCTGTATTACTTGCAATGTGGCAACCCTGTTCTCCTTATATAAACTATAAATTGTTCTGCGTATAAAATCTTGAGTAGCGGTGTCAACTGATTTCAGTTTTTCTTTACATGTTTTTCGCTTCAGAGAATGATCCTCAGCAACCCCTTTCTTAACTACTCGATAAATGGAAATTTTATTTATTTTAGTTAATTCAGCAATTCTTATTACGATTGCATTATCAGATTGCTGAATATTTTGCTTTTTTAAACATTCGAACATATTCAAAATAACTTGTGTTTGTATACCTAAATCTTTATTGTTAAATTCATACCTGTCTTTAATCTCGCTACACTCTGCAACTTCATTATTTTCATTCGCCCAAGGTCTCCAAAACGCCATATTCGGATTTATGCATAATACAATTTCTAATTTCAACACACAACACACTCCACTACCTACCCCACTGATAACCAGACTGAACAACACTTGGACTGAGGTTCCTGTGGCGGTTCTTTTGTCGGTTCCGTTTGACTGCGTACGAGGGAGGTGAAATATGTTTTGTTTCTCAATTTGGCATGAGTGCCGTGCGTTAGCTATGCATATATATTAAATATTTATTACCCCTTATATAACAGTCTTTTGCAATTGATATTGGAAATACTATAACACACCCATATGTCATAATAATAAAATGATAATAAATGAACTTTATTGAACCAATTACATTGATCCAATAGGCCATTGACCTAGGTCCTTCAGTCCATTGTGATTACATAATAACAAAACATAAACACATGTTTTAAACAAATAAGTTTTTACAAAAAAAGAAAAGATTCGTTGTGAAGATTAAGAAAAAAGAGAACTTAATTGAGGATTTCATAGATGTGCTCAAGAGTTGTTTGTCGAGGATGTCTATGACGGGGGGTGATGCCTGGTATTCTTCAGAGTTTGCAGGTTTTCTGTTGTACTGAAGAATTTGAAGGTCAGTTGTCGTAAACGTTCATCAATTGGCATAACTTGTGTCATCTGGTATAGTGTTGTGTTTGTGTTGGATGGGTTGTGGAGAGGGTTATTGGGATGGCGCATTTTAGTAATCTTCTGTAGTGAAGTTGTTTCAGCTACTCTGAGATTATTTAGAGCTCTGTTCTTACAATTGAGGAACATCATGTGCCCATACTCAATCATTGGCCGACATATCATCTTGTAAAAGTGGCTTGCGGTATTGATGTTGATACCGTTTCCTCTGTAGGTGAGATTTCGAAAGTGTCTAGCTCTTGTAATTGTATTTTTCTTCTTAAATAGTGTGCATTAAAATTCCATTTGTTATCGAACCTTATACCCAAATAGTCAATATTTGCCTCTGCATGAATGTTGTGTTGATACATCATGAGACTGGGTGATGATGGGTTTGGGTGGTGATTGAATAGGATGAAATGGGATTTTTCATTTTCAGGATAGGGTTTGAGTCTCCATCTGTTAAACCAAGATGAAGTGGAGTCTATTAATTCTTGCAGGTTCTCGACGACTTTCTCTGTTGTTTCTTCATGAGATATCAATGAGGAGTCGTCTGAATATTGTAGTAGGTATGAGGAGCTATTGAAATGTTCTGGGTCCTGGTGCTGGTGACTATGGATATCAGCATAGTATAGGTTGTATAATGTTGGGGAGAGGGGTGATCCTTGAGGAAGTCCTTGCTGGGGAACAAATTCATTGGATGTGGCATTGGAAATTTTGACTTTCAGTAGTCTGTTTCTCAAGAGGTCTCTGAGGATAAAGATCAAATATGAAGGACAATTCCTCTGGAATACTTGTACAACAAAACCCTCTGCCAAACACTGTCAAAAGCTTTATTGATATCCAGGAATAACGCTCCTGTCTTCTACCTATTCAATTTGGTGGTTTCTATGTTGGTTATTATATAGTCAGAGGGTGTGCTGTCGAGCGCTGAGCTTTGAATCCAAATTGATAGTCAGGTATTTTGCTTCCCATGATTGATTCCAACCGATTTTTTTCCAGGTTTTTAGCTAACACTGGCAACGGTGTGATAGGTCTGAAATTTTGGGGTTTGCTATGATCTTTACCATTTTTGGGGATTGTAACAATGATTACTGTTTTCCATTCTCTAGGGATATGGTGTTATTTTAAGCAGTGTTCGTATATTTTTATAATGTATCTGTGTACTCGTACTTTTGCCTTGATTGATGATGTCAAAAGTATTCGTCATCTTCAATATGATGTTCCTCTCTTGGGGTCTCTGCTGAGAAGTATCTTTCAAACCAAGCATTCACAATTTGGTAGTGGTTGTTGTCAAAGTTTACATCTTGAGTTTCAGTGTATGTGGTTTCAAAATATTCACCAAAAACATTTGCTTTTTCTTCTGGGGTCTCAAATACATCACCGTTGATTTCAATTGGTTTACTATTGCACCTTGAGTTGATTTTTGTATTTTGACAGTTTTCTGATTTCGTGCCAGTATGTCTGTCCTTTTTTCCTGTTTATGGCTTCACAGGTGTCACTTGCTTGTTCGGTATTCTTCAATCAGTTTTTGAATATTTTTATTATATTTGTTCATTTATACTTTAAGACCTTGGTTACCTGTAAGCTTATAGTCACGGTATATTTTTCTTTTGTTCTTAATGAGTCTAATGATGAAAGGTGGTAATTCGTGTATATGATATATGTGTTTAATTTTTGGAGTGTTTTCCAAAATAAGTCAGCGAGTCTTTCATTAAAGTTAGTTATCAGCTGTTCGGTCATTTCTTGTTCCTCTAATGCTTCTAAGTAGTTTTCCATGTCCTCATTAAATTTCTCAAGATTAGTTTTATGGAAATTATATTTAAAGATTTCATCATTTTCAGCTCGTTTGTTGAGGTCAGTAATTGTGAGTTCTAGTCCGAGGTGGTCTGATAACCAAGTCTGGTATTTCCTCAACTTTTAGAATGTTTGGTGTGAGATTCTGTGTATGAAGTATAACATCTGGTGTTGAGCTTGGTTATTGGACTTTAAAAAAGTTGGAGCCGTTTCAAATCTTTTGAAATTGGAATTTTGCAGAAAATTACTTAGCTGCCTTCTTTTGTACCTGTTGTTTGCATTGAAATCTCCAATGATAATCGAGTAGTTATATAAGCATGCCTGAGTGAAGTCAGTTTCTTAAAGTCTAGAGTTTGGGTGGAAGTACACTAAAAATATATGATAAAGATATATGATTGATTGCTGGAGAGTTTGCTTTACCGATTTTGATTTTTGGCTTTGCTTGGACCAGTGAGCCTCCTCTAGTTTTATTATGGATTTGATGGCCATTCCTTTGGATAACAGACAAGTTTCTGTATGAGGTATTGCCATCAGGTTTTGTTTTCGCTTCCACAAAAAGAGTGCAGTCAATGTTGTTGTTTTCGATATAATGATTAATGGTTTGTCTTCTCCTGGGGTAGCTGTTTATATTGCAGTAGATAATTTTAACTGGCATTGGGCTGAGCATACTGTATATTACTTTCACTGTTGATTGGTTCAGTCGGGGATGGTTCTTCTGAGTCAAGCCTTTTAGCTGTATCAATTTCGTGGGATTTCTTATTGAGAGATTTAATTCTCACATTAGGACATTTGAATGACCAAGCTTGGTGTTCTTCTGAGCCACATCCTGCACATTTTGATGGGAGGGTTGATGTACACTTGTTTTGATGATGTGCTCCAAGACATTTGGGACATTTTGGGGGGCTGTTGCATAGTTCAGTGGGGTGGCAGTAAAGCAAGCATTTGCTACATCGCATAGGAGTTGGAGGAGGAGGCTTACTAGGGTATACTGGGTAATGGCGGTATTTGAAATAGAATCCACTTTTCAAAAGAGATTGAGATGTGTTTTGAGAACCAGTAATAATTCTAATAAGAGTTGTTTGTGATACAATTCTTTTGCAGAAACGATGTTCCATGTTTAGTTTGGTGAGCTGTTGACTGACTATATCATCACTGATTTCCAACTCAACTGAGGCTATGACAACTGAGTAGCTGGGAGAATGGGAGAAAATTGGGGGTTGTTTGTGGAAGTTTCTTTGAAGCTAGTTATCCTCTTCAGGATCACTAATTTGTTGAGAGTTTCAACCAGGGGAGTCTTTTTTTGATTAGTCTTCAGTAGTATACCAGTTTTTGTCTGGAGAATCTCATCATCTGCATCAGGAAATAATTTCTCTCAAAGGTTGCAGAATGCTATTCTTGTACACTCTGTATCACCATTCAAATAAAAAAATGTTTGAATTTTTTCCGTTGTATTTCATTAATTTTTATGGTTTGTGTTTGGTGATTGTTTTTGTAGGCGGTATTTATAGGTGGACTTTTTGCTGCTTGGCCAATAGTATACTGGTGCTGATACCCATAATAATCATGTTGATTTCACTTTTGGAGTTTTATTTCTTTTTGGGTCATTTTCAGCATATGATTTAGATTTTCTTTTGTGTCTAACTTTTTTCCATCTACCCTCATCAGCTATTTCCATTTCAGAATAACTACCATCACTTTCACTAGACATAATCACTTTTGCACCAAGTCACGTACTATCCAAAGAGTCTCAGGAATACAGATGTTTCCTCTAACACTGTCAGCACAAAACTGCATATGTCATAATATATGTTAAAATGCATATCTTATAAACGCAACATCCAAAGTTTCATATATAATAGTCAAAATTCTCAAAATAGTATGAGTAAAATTATGACCAAATTAACGGAAAAGTTTTTGAGATACCTAACAAAAAAATGTAACGCACCCTGAACTTGAGTGAAAGGTTATATTGAACAAGTGAATTCATCAAAAAGTTGCCTTACCTTTTGTTTAATCAACAGCAGTAATAAATAATTTTTTGTGGTTAAAAATATCAGTCAATAATTGTTTTCAGTGTAGAGGTGTAATTCAAAAATTCATATTCCAAACAGAGAGAGTCATCAAGAAATAAAACACGTTTTTATCAGCTAGGATAGACTAAAACTATAATGTCTTGCCAAAATATTACTTGTTGGTTCTGGAATAGTGCTAGAATAAAAATCCCGAAAAACGACTTTTTTTACTACTCCCGAATGTACTTTCATTAATAAGATTATAATTGGACATGTCAACGAGTTTCGATGAGTACATTTTCATCCTGAATTTGTCTTATTTCGACTAACAGTTTTTTTCTTTGTCAATCCTACCCAAGTACGACGTTTTTACGAAATTTGACCGCTTATATTTCAGAAACGACACATACAAAACCATTTAAACTCACAAATTTTTCTAGAGACCCATCCTTCTATAACATAATGAAATTTCAGCCAATTTGACCGAGAGATTTCCCATATGTTTTCATGCGGGGTCCTTTCCTTCAGAAAGTATTATTGCTTTTAGACCACTGATATTTTTGAAATGAGGTGATTCTTGCATTACTGAACAAATTTCTTAAGAAACAATTTGGTTGCTGATTCTTTAAATTACGCATTGAGGAAAAAATACAGTTTAAAAGACACTAATACCTTTGTATGGGGAGGAGTAAGTCAAATATTTATGCGAAAGTTCAAAAAATTTGTTAATTTCAAAAATGTGTAACATTCCCAACCAATATTTTTTTGTATGTTCTCTTCATGGTATAGTGTTTTGAAGGCCAACCTTGAGTTTTCTAATTTTAGATTTCCTTTTAGCACGAAACCGTTATGCCATCATTATTCTGGTCACGCCCCGCAAACAATCTTATTGGTAAAATTCAAGATTGAAATAAAATTGTATTTAATAGGCAGAAGGACCTCGTTTGATAGCCATTTGAATTGAATGTAAATCTGATTCAATAAACAACATTTATTATTATTTCAAGACAAATTTTTCAATTGTTTTGCATCCTGTTTCATTTCCAAATCTAATTTCTGAAACTGTTCACAGGTAAAAATTATTAAAAGGTTATTTTGAAGTTTGCTACTGTCTAGCGAAAAAAACGTGTTCCTATAGAATGGAATAGAAAAGCGCTTTATTTTTAGGAATGACAATCACAGTAACAGTACAATTAAAACATAAATTATCACAGTTACTAAAATTAAAAGTGTCAGGTACAATTTGAAACAATACACTAAATTGGAGACAAGTATTTGTATATATTAAAATGAAAAGGTAACATGTTTATTGTTATTTTCTTTTAAACATATAAAAATATATACACATGTGTAAGTCCCATTTTCACTGCAGGATCACTTAGATTTTCCTTCCAGGTATTCGTGAGTAGAATATGGCTCTAGATCTACTATAATATTGATTATACGCCTCTTGAACACCTTTATGTCGGTATTAGGACATTTGGGCGCGGTCAACTGGGCGCGAGTCAACTGGGCGCGGTCAACTGGGCGCAGGGACAACTGGGCGCAAGGACAACTGGGCGCAGGGACGACTGGGCGCAGGGACGACTGGGCGCAGGGACGACTGAGCGCAATCCCAACTCGCGAGCTAGGTTATTTCGATCAGGTTGTATCAGACTGATGAAATACTACACACAAAATGAATGTTTCTTCAAGTTCCAAGCTCCCAACTTGCGAGCTAGGTTAGTTCGGTCAGGTTAGATCAGACTAATAAAATACTCCACTCAAAATGAATTTATGATAATTATGATTAGTAGATATTTTATTAAATTAAATTATTTGCAAATTTTCCTATTTAAATACTCGACCCTTAATAATGAGGTCCTGAAATTAAGATAGTCGTCCCTGCGCCCGGTAGTCCCTGCGCCCAGTTGTCCCTGCGCCCAGTTGTCCGCGCTCAGTTGACTCGCGCCCAAATGTCCTAGACCCCTTTATGTCACCTTCTCGTTTGACTTTTGTTGGTAATTTATTGAAAAACATTATAGTCCATGTTATGGTTTCTTGTGTTTGCACTATGATTTATTATACGAGACTCAAATTTATTGTGATTCTTAAATAGACACATTAGGCACTCACAGGGTGTTCCTTAAAGACATGCTAATATTTGAGGGGTGATTCTTTGACTTATTTTAAGGAAAAAACTTTCTATAAACGTCCTATAAATGTCCTAAAAGTCCTAACTTTTGAGATACAGGTTGATAAAGTTTTAAAAAAATCAGTTTTTTTAATAATAACAGATAATATTGTAGACGTTTTTATAAAATTTGGTACATGTCTTCTATGCATCAAGGTGCATTTTGTACTACACAAACATTTTCATTTTCTCAACCAGTGGCGTCGGTACGAGTTTTGCATTGAATATTTTTGGAGAAAAAAATACTACGCCACTGCTTTCTCCTGAAAAAAAAAACTTTTGAGATCCTCATTCATTTTTGAACAAATTTGATCTCCTGAGTTTTCTTTGGCCGACGCATGGTTTTCGCTTAAAAAAATTAAAATCGTTTCATTTCAGGATCAATTCTTCAAAAATCTGATGCGGTGTGGAAATGTTTGTGTATCGACTGAAAGCAAATTGAGGGATCATATTTGTTCCAAAATGAAAATGAATCCAAAAAAATGTGTAATTCTTGTCAGATGATCGGTTCTTGATTAAAATAATTAAATTGAAATTGCTTCATATCGCAGTACCTACCTAACATTTTGTTGACAATAAATCGTCCGATAGTAATTTAGCTACCTGTTTATAATTGATATTTCTTTTCACCACTTCTTAATCTTTTCATAATAAATGCATCTATGTCGACAATACCTGAATGGATTTCCGATATTAATTCAGCTACCTGTCTGTAATTAATAGTATATTTTGTTCTTCAAATCACTATAAATATTGTGCTATAGGAATAGCGAAGCGCACTTTTATTTACTTGATTTTTAAGTGTGTTATTGAAGTTATTTTGGTTGTCCGCTGTTTTTCTGAATACCGGTAAATATGGTGAATTACACGAATGCAGAAATGGCGACAATGCAATACGTATATGGCCTCGCTGATGGTAATGCAACAGAAGCCAGACGCATTTATCAGGAAAGATACCTTTTCAAATATTCATCGCCGACTTAGGGAAACTGGTAGTTTCAAGAAATAAGGTAATTCGGAAGGTAGACCTCTAAGCGTCAGAACTCTTGAAATTTGAGGACGCGGTTCTGCAAGAAATCGAAGAACATCCTGAGACGAGTACGAGGAAGATCGCTAGAACTCTGAATATTTGTCATCAAACTGTTTGGCGTATTTTGGTTGATTTTTTGTAATATCCATACCATATTTTACGAGTACAGGCATTACTCCCTAGAGGTTTTCCCACAGCGTGTGAACTTCTGTCAGTGGTATCTTGAGAGTATTGCACTAAATCCGCAGTTTGAATAACAAATTTTGTTCACAGACGAAGCAAATTTTGCTCGGAATGCTATTCAAAATTTCCATTACAATCATATGTGGGCGGAAGAAAACCCCTATACCATAACCGAAACCCATTTTCAACACCAATTTTCGGTTAATATATGGGCAGGAATTATTGGTGATTATCTAATAGGCCCATTTTTTCTACCAGGACGCCTTGATGGTCGGTCTTATTCACACTTTCTTGAAGAAGAACTAAATGGGTTGATTGAAGATGTGCCAATTGCGTTAAGGAATCGAATATGGTACATGCACGATGATGGAGTATATTGAATTGTAGGTAGAGCTAAGTTTAGTAGATTCCACCTCAAACAAAAGTGATGTTGCTTAGGTGGGGTTGTACACAAGGCAGGTTCACCAGCGGTTCAACTAATTGTTGGATAGATCGCGGAGGACCTCAGCAATGGCCAGCAAGATCCCCTGATCTCAACAGTTTAGATTTATTTTCATGGGGGCACCTCAAAACTCTATTGTATAAAACACCCCGTTAATACTTTAGAAGATTTAAGAGGGCGAATAGTTGCCTCGTGTGAAACTATTCGAAATACGCCGGGAATATATTTAAACGTGTGCGTAATTCCATGCGTAGACGGGCGGAAGCATGTCTATTAAGTGAAGGTGACCATTTCCAACAATTTTTATAATCAGTGTTAGTATTATCAATAATTAATGAATTTGATCCGTTCATTTAAACTTACTTTTATAAAATAAAATTCGTTTTTGTACAAGCTGAAATCCATATTTTTTGGATTCCCATTCATTTTTGAACAAATCTGATCCCTTAATTTGCTTTAAGTCGATGCACAATCATTTCCACACAACATCAGATTTTTGAGGAATTGATCCTAAAGTAAAACGATTTTTATTTTTTTATGTAAAAACCATGCGTCGGACAAAGAAAGCCCAAGAGATTAAATTTGCTCAAAAATGAATGGGAATCTCAAAAGTATTTTTTATTTCGAGGAAAAGCAGTGGCGTAGTCTTTTTTCTTCAAAAATATTCAATGCAAAACCCGCGCGGACGCCACTGGCAGAGAAAACGAAAATTTTTGTGCATCACAAAATGCACCTTGATGCACAGAAGACATGTACCTAATTTTATGAAGATGCGTAGAATATTATCTCAGTAGTTATTATTAAAAAACTGTTTTTTTTTTGAAAACTTTATCACCCTGTATGTCAAAAGTTAGGACTTTTAGGACATACGTTTATAGAAAGTTTTTTCCTTAAAATAAGTCAAAGAATCACCCCCTCAAATATTAGCATGTCTTTAAGGAACACCCTGAATATACAGGGTCATTATATTATATTTTTTAAATTTACCTCTACATAATTCCTTATATTTGAGGCGTAGCAAAATCCTAATGGCTTTTTTCTGTAAAGAGTATTTGCGAGGCTACTTCCTCCCCAGAAGATGATGCCAAAACGCATTATGGAGTGAAAGTTTTGGCAAATGGTTCGCTTTGCTGTTTCATCCAAATATGTCGATGTTACCTTAAATGAATAGCAAAAGTAGATGACAATTTAGTGCTGGTTTCCCTAATGTATTTTTCGAAATCTAAGTGTGGGTCAATGTGCAAGAAATTTTGTTTTCTGCTAGTGTTATTCTCTGTGTTTGTATTTGAAGAGTCTCCGGTATGTTATTGTTTTTCATTTTAGTTCTAAAGCAAATATAATTCGTTTTATCTTTGTTTAGTATGAGTTTCATCTTTGTGAACCACTTCTGAGCCTTTTCCAGTGTTTCATTCGAGATGTCTAAAGGATTATGTTCACTGACCAACCCACTGCTAAAATGTTTGTGTCATCTGCATAATTTACCAGACTAATATTGTCATTATTCACAATATCTGAGGCTTAATCATTTATGTAAAATATAAATAACAAGGGACCCATAATACTGTCGTTGTGTCTTCAGAGTAATATTTAATTCCTAGGTGATTTATAACTACTTTCTGTTTACGTTTTGTTAGGTAAGACTGTATCCAGTTGTGCGCTGATGGACCTCTCTGATACCATATCTCTCCATTTTTTTCAACAGAGTATTATGAACTAGGCTATCAAAAGCCTTTGACAGGACCAGAAATATACCCAGCGATATATTTTTTTTAACTAGTTTTAGTTTTGAACACAGTTTTATTACTTCATTAATAGTTAGTTAGTTAGTAGTAGTAGTTAGTATAGTTAGGTAGTTAGTACTGGGAAAAATGAGTTTCTACTTAATGGTATATTACTTTTGAATTCAATATTCGGTAGATATTTAAATAAATTGGGGGCTGCACAGAGAAAGTAGTTGTTGAAATTATTACTGATTGGATATGGGTCATCACCTGGTAGGTATTTTTAATTCATTTGTGGTTGTGTTTGTTCCTTTGATTTCTTTCACAATCTGCCATAAACATTTTGATTTTTTATTGCCATTTTCAATGCGCTTTCCATACTGTATAACTTCCGTGATTCTAATAACTTTTTATAATAATTGCGTTTTGCCAATTTGTACTTTGTAGTCTTCACTATGACGTTCATCTGCCCGGCTGTGCATTAATGAGAGATCAAGTCGATCTTTACATTCCCTTAACTCTGCATTCCCTAATAGCACACTATGTCCCAGGGACGTCCCTATTTGGTACAAATCATGTCCGAATGTCCGGGACTTAAAATCATTGTCCATGGGACGTCCGATTCAGTGCATTTTCATAAATTTCCCCAAAGGACTTCCTATGGATGTCCCAATCGGTACATCGTATAGAACGTCTCTGCGAGGACGTCTTTGGGATGTCCTGGGTCGGATATATTTTGTAATGTTTACTGGGACATCAATCGGACGTCCTTGTTAGTAAGTATTCTGACATGTCTTTGAAAGGACGTCTCATGGTTGTCCTGGTACGGGACATTTAGGAACATCCCGCATGAATGAATATTGGACGTCCCAATTGGTTAAACTTAGAATATCTCCCTGCGAGGACTTCCTTGGGATGTCCTGGTTCGGATATATTTTGTAGAATTTTCTAGGATATCCATTGGATGTCCTGGTTGGCATGTATTTGGCATGTCTTCGAAAGGACTTCCTATGGTGGTCCTGGTACGGGTACATTCTGGAACGTCCTTGATGGATGTACATCGGACGTCATCCCAATCAGTGAATTTCAGAAAATGTTCCAGCGAGGACTTCCTTGGGATGTCCTGGATTGAACATTTTTCGGAATGTTTCCTAAGTGCATCCATCCAAAGAATACATCCCAGCTAGTTTTACAGAAGAGGTATAAAATGGATCGCATATTTACAATAGGGCTAAACATTACAGAGAAAACAACCCATCTGAATAAAACCCTTTTCACCATCATTGAGGTAATCAGGGGCCATATTCTCGAGTTTGTGCTTATGCCAATAAGATTCACTGTTTCACAATGAAAATGAAAAATTTATGTTTGTCTCTCTAGTTCGTATACGGATTGAAACCGAACAATTCCTCTATGTATGGATTCCGTGCATAAAGTTGTTTTCTGTGTTTTGTGTTCTGTGTTCAAGTGAAGTATTGACGAATTGACAGACAATTGTTGAGTATTTACCAGCTATGGCGGCTTTTCTATCGTCTTTTGTGATTAATTAGTTTAGTGACTGTTCTGTAAGTTATTTTGTGTTCATTCAGTGTAGTTATATCTTTAAATGATAATAAAAGTATTGTTATACTATTCAATAGTTATTACTAACCTATTCAACACTGTTTTGAAAAAGATGTTTCCGTAAGACAAGTAGAGTTGTGTGTATCCTTTAAACATGTACAAAAACGAATTGAATGACTCTGGGAGAGTGCTGAGCTTACCTAGTAAGTAAATCTGGTTCCATCCAAATTGTTATCTCCAGTAATCCACAACAATATCATAATCTTTTAGTCCTGAAAGAGATGTAGGAACAAACATCTGATAATTCTGCACATCCTAAGGACGTCCCAGATGTACTTTCGATTGATGTAATTCGGGGACGTCCAATGAACATCACAGGTGGATGTCGATTGAATATCCTCATAGATCGTCCAATTTTGGTGAGAAGTCGAAACATTGGTACTTCCCACGGATGTCCAATGGACGTCCGCGGTACCAATACTGCACGTCCTAAGGACGTACCAATATTGCACGTCCTAAGGACGTCCAAGATGTACTTTCGATTGATGTAATTCGGGGACGTCCGATTAACATCCCAGGTGGATGTCCATTGGATATCCTTATAGAACGCCCAATTTTGGTGAGAAGTCGAGACATTGGTGCTTCCCACGGATGTCCAATGGACGTCCGCGGTACCAATTTTGTACATCCTAAGGACGTCCCGAATGTCCTGAGAGGATGTCCTATGGATTACCATCGGACATCATGGTGCTATTAGGGTTCTCATAATAATTGGGGTGTTTTTTACAATTGTTTAGCATTTTTTTTGGAAAGCAATGGTTGAATATTGGGATAAGTGTGTTCATAAAAACACTCCTCTTAATTCTGCTAACATTTTTTTAAATATTTCTGTATTTTGTGGCTGGAAAATTCTGCGTTTTATTTTGATTTTTAGTGACTTATTAATGTTGCTGTCAAGCGAGAGTTTCTGACCGGTCTGATTAAGTGATATATGAATGCTTAAAACTAGAGCTTCATATAGGATTAACAGTTTGTCAGTATGTTGTCTACACAAGTTTTTGAGTCTCCGGCTATGCGTGTATATTCCATTATTGATGGGGTTATATTAAAACTGATTAGCAATGATAAGAACTCTGTTTATCCATTGATCTCTTGTTTTATATCTATGTTGAAGTCTCCTGCAATGTAATAAGTATGTATGCAAATCGGATATTCTTTTATTTTCATTTGTTACCAAATTGTTCTACAAATAAAAGGCATGATTCTGTAATTCAATATAATGATAATAATCACGTGCTAATAGAAATATTATAATCATCGGAAAAAATAAAGAAACTCTATGAGCAAAAAATTATGAAAATCTTCAACAATTGCATTTCTTAAGTTTTCAAAATGGTCGAGTTTCTTTGAAAAAGTTTCAGGAAGAAAAGGTTTAGAACTTTCGAAAGTTTTGCAAGATGATAGATAAAATTTAATACCCCAGCTACCCTCTGACAGAAAAGTAGTATGAAAATTGTTGAGAAGTTAAAAATTTCAATAAAATGATACCGAAAAATTTTAAGGTTGAAAAAACTCAATCATAAGAATTCTTGGACTTATTGATTATTCAAAACAGAATATTATGTACTTAATCTATTAAGTATTAGGAGTAATCCGGTCCACTTTTATAATTGTATGTACATATATTCTAAGATGCGTAAAATCCCTGGTGTGTCGGGTGATTCGATTTTGTTTTGATTTTTCAGAAGACAAATAAACAAATGAAATAGTGGTCTGCTTCTTTAGTCGGTCCCAGAGATGGCGCCCTTATAGAATTTTAGTCCTGTCAATATTCCAGGGATATGGTGATTGATGACTGTTGTCAATTTTATGGAATTTCAACAAACTCCAAATGCCATTCAGAAATGAATAGTTGTGACGGAATCTAAAATTCATAGTGCAATTTCCTTGTATTGATGACTATTATCAATGTGTTCCTCTATTTTGCTGTGTATTTTCCTAGAAATTCTTCATTCATTCAATAATAATTCAATTTGTCTGATTGACTCGGCCGTTACTTGATGAAGATCCATTCATAAAATACACAGAAAATGATTCGATCTCCACAAACTTTATTCAATCTGACAGTGAAGAAGCTACTGTGCTAGCGAAACATGTCTTATTGAATAAAATGTATGAATATCTAATCGTTTCAGTGTAGTTTGTACAATAATAATTTGATCATGTTCCGTTTTTGTATCATTTGTGGGCAATCCAGAGAAACGAACAAAATAATTCATCTATATCCAGTACTGAAAGTGACTACCACCATATCATGAAGATTATCACATAGTTTCTTGTATTATTAGAAAACATTTTAATGAAAATAATGGCATGAACATATCTCGCGGAATCCCGCCATTCCTGATTATATTAGCACAAGATTGACAGGTTCTAATGGTGAATTTTCATGAAGCTTAATTTCAATACTTCCAAATGAAATGCGTTGTTATTATTGTAGTTAACTGCATTTCAGTAACAGATTATATAAATAAGTCGAAAGTGTAACAAATAAAACTGATTGTTGGTAGTGATTCAGTAAATTCCAATAATTAGGTTTTTTTTATTCAGTTCATTCGTCGGCAATACTTGAAAAGTTCTGTGCTTGTAAATTTACCCTAACCGGAAAACCGACCGTGGCGGTACACGCAAATGCGGAATGATTGGGAAATAGGTCACGATTTCATTTGTTTGTCTTAATCAAGCAGGCGAATTGTCTCCCGTTTTATCCCACAGTTTTGCAGGTATGAGTCGACACACCAGGGATTTTAGACATCTTAATATATTCATTCATTTACTAGTTGCTTTATGACGCAATTTGTTTTACATGTCTGTCCTGAAAATCACTCGTAATAGAGCAATGCTAGTAAAAACCTAATTGATCAAAGCGTCTTGAAGTAATGTAATTTCTATTGGTTTGTTTCAAGAAATTATTGAGAAATGACGTTACCTGCTTCAAGGCACTTTGATCAAACTATTTGACCGTGAGCCACGAGCTCAACTGTTTATTCCTCGATATGGTTAAATACCGCATATCTTACTAAACTCTATTCGCCATATTATCTCCGTTTGACGCGTTAATGATCGTAAAGTCTTAGGATAATAGTTTTGTTAATCATTTCATTTATTTCCTTACAACTTATATTTTTTTATATAGCTCCATATAGTTTTGATTCATTTTACAATCTACGAATAAATTTACTCGATCTTTAAAAAATTCACTAAAATGACGTAATCTTTTACAAGCCTCGTTTTTTTGTAAAATTTTAATGTCATTATTGATTGTCGCTGATTGTGTATTACTTCTAGAAAAACATTTTGAAGTTTTTCGTCATTAATCAGTTTATATTTTTCATGATTTTTTTGTACTCGTTTCGTTTAAAGTACCTATTCTAAAATTTGCTAGAAGGACTAGAAATTATGATCAGCTGTTTTAGATTACAGAACAATTTGACTTGATATTTTGTCGTGACAAATGCACTACTGCCATTAAATTTTTCGTGAAAAAAACGCACTAAAATCAGGTATGACAATCGAAATTTTATGTTGTTAGATTTTCTTTTAACACGAAACCGTCATTTCTATTATTATTCTAGTCTTGTTCTACACAAACAATCTTGTTGGTAAAATTTAAGCTTTATTTTTCAATTCTGTTTTGCTCCTGTTTCATTTCAAAAACTGACATTCTAAATCGCAAAACTTGAACCTTATTACATAAATCTTCGAATGTGATTGAGGACTGAGAATACCTAATCCAGTTTTTACAGAAAACTTGCTTTTATTTCGGAAACCTGACTATTTAGGTATAGGAACATGATGCATCATTTGAAAGGAAATTCAATTGTCTTTCAGGATATTTGATAATATATAAACAGGTAGCCGAGTGGTTAAATCGAAATTGTTTCAATCACTCTGGCTGCCAGTCGGCGATGGTTCAAACCATGGCAACTGCAGAATTTTTTCTGAAGGTCCAAGAAAGTTCCAGGAATCGCAAGTAAAAAGGTAAGACCTCGATCGTTAATCCTTGGCTCGTACAAGTTTCGGCTCGTACAAGTTTCGGTTTTTTTTAAACAATGGACTATAGTTTAGTGATTTTTAAAATACTATATTCGACGCGATGGAATTAAAATATACATCAGAACTAGTGAATCAGTGTTTTTTTTATTTTAATCCATCAATAAATGACTAATAAATAATATAATAAATAATATAATAAATTTACGTATTTTAGCGCGGAGCGTCTTTGGTATCGGACTCGTCTGTGACGTCACGCCTCATGTCTGAGATGGCCACACCACAAATAATTACGTATTGGATCCTTAGCCGCGCCAAGGCACACATATTATGCACTACTTTTAGGTCCAATTAAGTCACGCCTCATTAGTTTGCACCACTTCTTCATTTTATTCATGTCATTTTGGTACATGAAAAACAATTTATTTGGGTTTTTAATTGTCGTGCTTTCACACATAGGTACAATACAATATTTGTAGGATATTTTTTCAATTTCAGCCATCGTGTAATGAAAATAATTAACAATAAATAATACACGACACAAACGGCGCAAGTGATTGTACACCGATAAATTTGTAAGCACTCTGCGAATACCAGTCTCCTTCATGTGGCGTGACGTCACACACTAGAGCGCTGCGACTATGAAATTATTCTTCCAAGCGCAACTTCAAAGTCCCATAACTTTTTCATTTGTCAAGATATTTCTATGATTCTTTCACATTTTTGTTTCATTTTACTTAAATTTTTAGAATTATAATCCATAATAAAAAAATGAAAACTAGTCCATTGTTCAATATAGGTAGGTACGGTGTCCTATTTAAAAAATGCACTTTTCAATACTTTGGTATCTGTCGGTGAAATCACAAATTTTCAACGACCCTGTAGCAAAAAATGCAATAATATACAGTGTATTCCATTTTAAATATCAAAGTTGTTTCTACTTTTCGATAGAAGCGGCAACGCCGCAGCGCTGAAAATATTTTAGATCGATAGAGCAGAAACCAAATTTCCAAAATAATTCTAGGTCCGTTTTCCAGAAAAGTCTAATAGGTCATCGAGTTTGGGACACCCTGTATGTTGAATCACATATATTTTATCATCAATTTTGTTTTTATTCGTTGCTTAGGCTCTGACATTTTGCTAATGCTGTTCCTATATGAATGTGACTATTCCTGGGATTCCTATTCGTTCTGTTCTTTCGCAATGCTTTCGCGGTTGTAAGGAATGCGTGAATTTCGTTATTCCCAGTTGGGAACCCTGTTAGTGGTTTATTGGTTGGTATCACAAAATAGGTTGGTATTTTATTTTCGCATGACAAATGTGACGACGGTGTGAAGGTGAATATGTACGATGTAAATAAATAAAGCAGATGCTGATTTCAAGAAAAACACAGCTCGACGGTTTTTGCAACTGTTCAGTGTTCACTTTTTGGATGGATAAGTTCTTAAGTTGGCTCACTTGACTGACGTCCTTGACCCTTGACGTTTGACGATTACGTTACGAGTGACGGTTTGGCGTTTGGCTAAACAAACAAAATAATATAAATACAAACATACCATTCAAACAAACAGCGGTCAACGAGTAGATTAGAGTATTGGAGTGGTCACTGGTCAGAGCTAGTGAGTCGGTGTTTATTTTATTCAGAATTACGTTAAACTCACAGTTAAAAGCTGGTTATCCTAAATAATGCTTCGAATATTATTTTTCGCTGTAAGCGTTGTGATCGGCGTTAATAGCGATTTCATAAGGTAGGACTTTTTCAAATGGATATTGAGAACAATGAAATGAATAGGAGGAAGTATTCTTGGGTATATTTATAATGCACACTCATTGTTCAATAAACGTACACACATGAGATATATAATATACCTATACCACAGCTTAGATGTATTTATCTAAGCTGTGCCTATACACTGTCTACCTGAAGGACTTTGAAACGTAGAATCCTAGGTACTGAGTTTGATTTCAGCTTGGTATTTCAGAGTTCCCCTAGAGCGATTCACATCTGCAAGAAGAACACTGCAGGATGTAGGAACTGATGTAAATCGAATTATTTTGCGATACAGTCATAATGGAGTTGGTGGACCAACTCCTGAACCATTGTCAAACTACTTAGATGTAGGTATTCACGAAAAACTATATAATTTTTCATGATATTTTTAGAACATCTATTATATTTATACTATTACTACTTTTGTGTTGTCTCAGATAGTCGACCCTAACCACTTGTTTTCATAAGATTAGATTAAAAGTTGGCATTCTTTAAACAAAATGCAATTTCAATTAGAACCTACTGAATCATAGCTCACAACTTTTGAATATGATAAAATATCCCTAATTTCAACCAGTTTTTTAGTCCACATATTTCTCTGTTAGTATTGATTGATAGCTGATAATTTAAATAGCACTATTGGTTAGCTTTTTAAACAATGAACATAGGTACTTATATGTAAAGATTATGTAGAATTTTTTATATTTTTAGGCCCAATATTTTGGACCCATAAGCATTGGAAACCCTCCTCAAAAATTTAAAGTAGTTTTTGATACAGGATCTTCAAATTTGTGGGTTCCATCTTCACAGTGTCATTTCACCAATATTGCCTGTTGTAAGTATGAATGAGTAAACATCTTATTATCGTGATAAATCAGGGCAAAGGTTATAAAAATAGTGTATCAGGATTAACTGAACTTAACACAATTCTAACTCATGTTAAACAATGATTCCAACAGTTGTCAGATAATAAATAGTTCAGATTTCAGAATGTTTCATTCCTTAGGTAACTTATTTATATAATCATATAATAAAAAAGCAAAGATGAGTATGTGAAGGTCATAAAGTTGCAAATGTTTTGAACAACTTGAAGAATGTATCATTGTTAACTTCTTTCCTGAATACAAATGCCCTCAAAGAATTATTTTTGATTTAACGATCTTTATGGAAATTAACCTTCCTTCATCTTCAATCTTGTCAAGTCAAAATATACTTTATTGTCGAAAATAAGATCTTGTTGACAAAGCTTGAGTAAATACATAAACATACATATATTATAATAAAATAAGGTACATTACATTTAAATTAGTATTATTTAGAATTTACAGGTTATTACAGTATAATTTGTAGATCAAATAATAAGACTTTTAACTGAACTTCTGAACTTTTCGTTCATATATATATATATATATATATATATATATATATATATATATATATATATATATATATATTTACAGTGACCGCCAAAAAGTATGTACCATATGGGAAAAAATTTTATTATTGGAGTATTGGAAAAAATATTCTGGGGAAAAGTTTGTGCATGTCCGATAACCTAAAAATCGATTTTGACACATGTCACGTGATCGCTAGAATGGCGGCAAAATGAAAAAAATTGCAATGCAAAGGCAAAAAAAGTGGTAAGATGGCAAGATATCAAAAAAAGTTATTTATATTATATATATATATATATATATATATATATATATATATATATATATATATATATATATAATAAGGATTGATTTAGCGAGGGGCAATATATGAAAATATAAGTAGAAAAGTTATTGGGTATAACCCTCAAAATGTTGTGCAACCGTAGACACGTGTTTCAAGCTTGAGCATCAGTACGGTAAAATCAAGTGCGAAGATGTACAACACTTGGATGTAAAAATAGAAACAAAGGAAGTCAACAACAGGAAGCCAACCACACATTTGTGGCTTCGGTTAGAAGACCTTGTGCTTACAAGGTTATATATATATATATAGTGTGTCCCACTTTGAGCAGCCACACCCTCATATTTCGTTGAGCATGAAATAATTCGAAATTTTCTTTGACTCAAGTTGTAGTACTCGGAAATACCTACCTTTATGTTTACGGAACCTTTGTATATCCATTTTCCACGGTTAACTACGACCAAATGAAAAGTGAAAAATTGGGAAAAACATACTAGGCCAGATTCTGTTTCAGAACACCTTAAAACCCCCAAATCTCAATGCTTGAATCATTTGAATATACAGGGTATCATCTGTAGCTGGTAGTATTATCAACTCTATAATCCATAAATAATGCTTGGAAAATTTCCAAAATGTCTTCTCTTGTCACAGAATTCCCAAAAATATTTAATTAATACTTTGAAAAATAGCCAAATATCACTTTTCCAAGGCTAACTCTGATCAGAATGAATGATACCCTGTATATTCAAATGATTCAAGCATTGAGATTTGGGGGTTTTAAGATGTTCTGAAACAGAATCTGGTGTTATTTTTGCGATAAAAAAATTCCTAGTATGTCTTTCCCAATTTTTCACTTTTCATTTGGTCGTAGTTAGCCGTGGAAAATGGATATACAAAGGTTACGTAAACATAAAGGTAGGTATTTCCGAGTACTAGAACTTGAGTCAAAGAAAATTTCGAATTATTTCATGCTCAACGAAATATGAGGGTGTGGCTGCTCAAAGTGGGACACACTGTATATATATATATATATATATATATATATATACAAAAAAAAATTTATTAGCACACAATTTGCTCTTACAGAATGAAACGTACAGAAAATAAAATAAAACCACCAAAAGACAACACCTTAAAGATACCTATCAATAAATAAAATACAATACAACAAAAGTCATTACAATAAAATACAACATATTAAAACTACCACAAGAACTTCAAACTCAAAATTGATTCAATACATATTCTCTACATTGTTTTTTGAATTGACTCAATGAGGTGATGTTTTTGGTCTCTGGTGGTAAACTATTAAAAAGTGTTAGACCCCTGTTGAATATTGTGTCACACAATATGTTTTCAGTTTTTATAAAAAAGCAGTCACAGCTCGAGCTCTAGTGTTATGAGTGTGTACATTACCTATATAATTTAATTAATCACTGAGGTAGGTCAGTAACATATCATGTTTGAGCTTGAACACAAAGACCAACATATTATAGTGTATTCTTTGTTTTACCGACATTAATGATAATATCTCTAGCATGTTCTTAATTGAAGTACGTCTGTTACACATGAATATAGCTCTCATGGCTCGATTTTGTATTTTCTGAATAGTACTCAACTGGTCATTTTTGAGAAAAAATAAAAGGGTAATCAAAATGAGGTGCTATTATTGATTTGTAAATAGTCAAATTGGAAAAAAAAAACTTTACCGTTAAGTCTGTATAAAAAATGAACCTTTCTTACAACCTTCCTTTTTATATAGTGCGACGCTAAATTATGGAACAAATTCATTATTTCTGAATATAAAGATATATCGGAAAAATCCTCGGACAGGTCGATTTTCTTTTCCGATGGGCCAATTTTTGAACCTCACCCAAAATATATAGGGTTATCCGCATTTGAGGAAAAGCGACTTTGGTGATATTTTTAAATGGGACACCCAGTATATTTGTCCGTATTTGGTTAGGGATCGTCATTACAAATCCAGTGATACCAAGTTTGATGGGATTATGTCAAACGGCTGCGGAGATATGGCCATAAAACTTCTCCATATACCCAATGAGTGCGACAGAGACTTTTAACCTTCTGAATCGTGTGGAGTCTCGCAGTCATACTCATTAGACATACGAGGAAGTTTTTTTTCTCAATTGCGGATAACCCTATATTTTTTTGGTTGGGTTCAAAAATTGGCCCATCGGAAAAGAAAATCGACCTGTCCGAGGATTTTTCCGAAATATCTTTATATTCAGAAATAATGAATTTGTTACATAATTTAGCGTCGCACTGTATAATCACAGTGTGCATTCATATTCAATTCTTCATCTATCATTACTCCTAAGTACTTGATTGTTTTTACCTTCTCAATTTTACTGTTATTGATCAGCAAGGTCATTTGAAAATCCTCATCTTTCATTCTTTTGAGTTTACTTCTGTTCCCTATCAACATACACTTGGTCTTTTCATGATTCAACATTAGTACATTATCACACAACCATGTGGAAACACGATTTAAGTCTTCATCTGGTTCACCAGCGAAGTAAATCAATGTGTCATCAGCGAATAATTTCAGTTGGCATTTTTTTACTTGATTAATAATATCATTGATAAACAAAATAAATAATATTGGCCCCAAAATGGAACCTTGAGGAACTCCATACTGTTTCTAATTCATGAGATAATTCATTTATAATTAGATATTTTTACCCACGGACATGTTCCAAACTTGCTGACTTGTGTAATGAAAGAAATATTCAAAAACACCAATGAAATTCTATTCTATTCTATTCATTGTTGTACTTCACTTTCTGCGTTCTATGACGTAGATAACTATTGAACCAATTCAATACTTTGCCCGTTATACCATATCTATTAAGTTTCAATAACAACAAATCTGTGTTAACAGTTTCAAAAGCACGCATAAAATCCAAAAAAAAACACGCCTATTACATGGTTTTTGCTGATATTTGTTTTCCACTGGGTTATTAAAAATTCTAGGAATGTTTCACATGAATGAGATTGTCGAAATCCTGATTATTGGTTGATGATTATATTGTTGTTTCCAATAAATTTGAGCAGCTGATAAGCAGCAAATTTTGGAATAGAAAGTATAGCATATGGTCCTGTCTGGTACTGTGACATTTATTTCCGGAAGTGTACCTACATGATAGTTTTATTTTTGTGAATTAGGCATACTGTTTCCATTATGTATAAACAGGTGACAGTTAATATTTTGCGGCAGATTTAGACTTTATGATATATCTCAATGACCGCTTCTAGAGAGCAAATATCGTATTATGTAATTGTAAGTTACAATGGCCCCAAAAAGCTATTCCATAGCGAATATATGATTCGCTTAAGATTTTGTGATACCTTACAAACTGAAAGACCTGTGGGGCAGCGGGTGAGGCAGAAGTACAAAATTCGCCACTGGTGGGCGGAGTCTAAATACTACGGAAACATGATAATCCCTTGTAAACGCATTCCCTAGACCGAAGCTCATTAATATTCAACAATTACGAGGGGGATTCGAAGTTCGGTACGGCGCGCGGCGTGGCGGTACCGACGCGCGCGTCTGTCGACTAGCCATCATCATAAGCTTGAAGAATGTAGGTACTGAATCTGGGTGATGGACGAGTGCATTCGAATCGAGCATTTATATCGGATTCCAAATAGCTGAAAACATGTTCCGATTATCTGTTTACCAAATGCAACATAATCTAATAACAAAGCGTATTCACAACTTTGAGCATCAGAGAATTTTCTGAAATATTAAAAATGTATGAACAATTGCATACATACCGGGTGTCCGCAGAAGGTGGCTCGTCCCTATAACTGGATTTTAAAATAAAGAAATGAAATTTGATGGATCTGTACCTATATACGAAAGCGTCTAAGGGTCACATAGTTTTTTTTTTATTTTTCAACTTCAAATACGAAATTTCCGACTTTAAACTCGGAATTTTATTTTTCCGACATCAAAGTAGGAAATTCCGACTTAAAAGTCGGAATTTTGAAGTTTTATCTTGATACTTTAGTACTTTTGTTTCACTCAAGTCACACATCGTAAATCTTCTTCAGTGTGACGAAAGCAATTTTTGGTTACTGCATATAAACAATCTAATAAAACGATAGTCGTTGCCGACCGATGTTTCACTTTTTACTTCCATATACACCTACGACGTAGGCTTATTATGGCAAATACCCGTCAGAAAACTACTACTCACCTGGCTAATACCACGACGGGTATTGTATTATATCCAACAGATATAATGCACAATTACAATATACAATGCCCGTTCCCCCTCTACTAATTTTTGAACCACCTGGTATATCGCAACGAATAGGAGATAAAAATCTACTTTTTCATAAAAAAAGCACAGCTAAAAGTTCCGAAATGGCAGCCGAGTTTAAAGTCGGAATTCCGAATTAAGAGTCGGAAAAACAAAATTCCGACTTCAAAGTCGGAACTTTCGACTTTAAACTCAGAATTTACGACTTTGAAGTCGGGAAAATAAAATTCCGAGTTTAAAGTCGGAAACTCCGTGTTTGAAGTCGAAAAAATTGAAAAAGAAACTATGTGGCCCTTAGACGCTTTCGTATGTTTAAGGGCCTATTCAGACACATGGTTGCGCACCCAGCGTTTTTGACCCCGCATGATAAATTTCTCCAATATTAATAAATTTAATACTTCTGAAAATGACTTTTTGATAGAAACGCAAGTAAAAGGATCGTATGTGGACTGTCTTGCAGTTTACAGACACAAGAATCAAAAATATATGATTGTAAATGGCCCATGCAGGGTTTTTGAAGCATGTTTAATTTATAAGTATATATTTCTGACCCTTGTGCCTGTATACTGCATAACAGTTCACATACGTTCAAAAAGTCATTTTCTTTGGTTCAGAAGTATTAATTTCGTTAATATTGGAGGAATTTATCATGCAGGGTAAAAAACCCTGGGTGAGCACCCATGTATCTGAATAGGCCTTGTGACATTAAACTGTATTTTTTGACAAATGGCTCAGTTTAATGTCACGTTTGGTTTCATCGGAAGTAACATAAACCTTCGGAGAATTAAATATTTTAAACAGAAGACAAAATTTTAAAGTAACAATTTATTGCTCTAGTTTATAACTGATTTAAATTTAAAATTTCATTGTAGGGAAGATTTTTTATTCTGTCCCGAACTTCCATGCCTCTATTTGTCCTACTATCTACAATTTCCGGTAAAATGTATTCAATATAAAACTTTGTTATTTTTCTTTCCATTTTTTCACTCCAGAATTCGTGCTTTCGAGGAATTTTCTCCACTTTAATTCCTTGAGGGGTCCACACACATAAAAAACAATAATTCATTTTGGCGATCCGCAATTGACCCTGGATTTGAAAGTACCAATTATGGCATTCGTTGATGGTCTTGTCCTTTTTCCAAAATGTTATTTTTCTTTGAACTATTCCTTCATCAACAGTCATAGTCCTGGCTCCATATGGACATTTTATTTCCACAATGGAGTTTTCTCCCTCTAAAATTCCATCAGGACTGGCAGCCATGTAACTGAATTCTTCATCAATGAATAGTCCACATGTTGATATTTTCCTTTTCAAGTGATGTTCTAGCTCTTCTCGTGCTCTTACTTCATTGTCTATGCCATATTGAGTGGCTTTTGAGAAAAATGGTACCGGATGCACAATAGATTTAACCAAATTTTTTACTGAAGACGATTCCCTCTTTTTACAAATCTCTCCAAATTTAGAGGCAGTAACGCGTTTTCGCCTTTCACTATGCCATAGAGCAGAATCAGCCTGATCTCGTGTAAGCACCTCAATTTTTTTAGCCTCTTCAACAGATATTGACAAATTTTTCAAAAAATCTTTTGCTGCCATGCTAAAAGAAGCATCATCCATATCTGGTTTTGTGCAATGCTCTCCGTAGAAAAGATCATTTCCTCTGTGCTCCCGTCGTTTTTTGTGTTTATTTTTTCGATTGGAAACAGCGGCCTGCATCAATTTTTTTTGTCTTTGTAATTCATATTTCAAAACGAAGGGGTCGTTCAACCTTCCATACTTCGATTTGAGAGTGCTCAATTCTTTTTTGGTATTCATGGCAACCACAGACGCATAACAACGACTTTGGTAAGATCTCTTCATGATATAGTTGACTCCTTTTCCCCCAGAGTGCCTTGCGATTACACTGTTGAATTGTTCTGCACAATTGTTGTCTACATCGTATATTAAGCTTTTGGAATGATTTGCGAGGTATGTGACAAACTCCATTAGTTTATCGTATAGAGCTGAAACAGATAGTTATTTGATATGTTCAATGTGTCCAATATATTGCATGGTAGAGAATTGCACAAAAGGTAAGACATTTCTAATTTTTCATACCGCAATGAAAGCAGCAATACGACATCGCCAGCAAGACGAACAGCGTTACGCTTCGATAAAGCCATGCTCGTTATCGCGGAAGCGTGTATGTGAGAGCTAGAATTTCTGGATCATTGTTTCCAGAGTGGTGGAAAGGGGTCAAATGAATGCTCAAAAAAATGTTCACTTTCATCGTATTCAACACTTCATTTCTCAATATTTTTAGTGGACGTATTTATTTGTTCAATGAAGATATACATACACAATTTCCTTTGCAGCTTTTGATTATATTGCTTTGATAGGTTTTCATCTCCCCAAGAAAGGACCCCGCAAAATCCTTATGGAAAATGGCTCTCGGCTAAATTCATTGAAACTTTGCAGAAAGATAGTATTCGGTATGCTGATCAAAAGTCTCAATGGGCACAATCCTCCATTTTCAACCCCAGACCCCCTATAGCCCCCCAAAGCCCCCAATGTACACTTTCCGGTGTGTTAATGCATAAGTTACAATTCATCTTCAAAGCGTTTCTTTTCACTGCCCACCCTTTTCTCTAACCGAATTTTACATTCTGCCCTCACCACACCTCGCCCCCACCCCTGCACCCCTACCCAACCCTTCATTAACAACCCATTACTCATAAGTATGTTCATATTTGCTGTTGCAGGTTTCAATCGATGATTTATCGATAATCATGCGTTCGCTTTCTTTCTGATTCATATCAGTTACTTCGATCAAGTCAAAATTTTCAATAAAATCGTTTCTCACGTGACCATCATCCCGAAAATTTATGTTTTTTGAGATATCACACAGTTCATTTTCGATATTGGAATTTTATTCATAGGTCGTTTCAACAGTGGGACCTTGTTCAGAACAAGTAATTTCACTTAGGCGTTTTACACCGCAAAGAATCACGTCAGCGAAATCACTGCTCGAAAATTGTTCGTTTGAGTAGTCGATATCCCTGAAATATTTCCTCTCTTCTGTTTCATTCACGGGAATAGTAGCAGTCACATCATTAATATCCATATATTCCACCGGTGATTAACCAGACTCCGGCATATCTAATAATCTTGAAGTCCCAGCTTGACTCAACCTGGATGACACCTAAAAATATTTGCCATCAGTATGTGTATCACCAGGAACTGGATACCAAATAAATCATTTATTTTAATGGTAAAAAAAGTATTCAACCACATTTCGTGTTTTATATAGAATATCATATTCTACACAGCTTGATAGAAGGAATAGGGAATAAAAAAATACCAGTATTTTCGATTTCCTATAAGGAACAATTACTAATTTTATCATGAGACCATCTACCCCTGTGTGATTTATTGGAAACAAATATATTATAGTGTGTCCAACTTTGGGCAGCACACCTCCTTATTTTCTTATTCGAAGACCGATTTAAAAAAAAATCAACATGTAGTACTCTAGATCATAGTCACAGTAATCATCAGTAGTAATAACCCAAGGACATTGATAATTATAGCAAATTCCGAAAGCTTGTTTCCTATAAGCAACAAGCTTGAGGAATTTGTTATATTAATCAATGTCCGAGGGTTATACGCATAGAAAATTTTTCAATATTGCCTAAGTCTATGAATGCTTTCCAAACAAATTTGTTATTGTAAACAGCATATTTTGATATATTTAATACGAAAATTTCATTAATCTTCTCGTCAGTATTACAACCAAATCGTGAGAATGACATTTTGACGTTATTGAATATTTGAAACTTCAAATTCGAAATAAATCAAAATATATATATATATATATCCATAGCAACGTGAGAGTGATAACAGACCACTTGGCCTGTTATCAGTATAACAGATGTTCTGATTTGTTGTATTCAGTCAGATGACCTCAGTTTAACTAATTTCATTGGATTTTCGCTTGAGCAAAATATTTTCATGTTAAGTAAATCGACTTTTGTGGAAAAAGTAAATAAAAGTAGGTATAACTGCCGTAACTGTCACAGTATAGGTATACGATTTTCGAAATTATGTGATTAATTTAGAAGTGAGCGCTAACGAAATTGGCGTTGTAACTTCACCCTGCATAATAAAATCTTTTACGTACAATTCCAGTTCCACTCACCTTATGCAATTGGTGACCTCTGGATCGAGATGACACTCTCGTAGATGACATCCATAATCTTTGCTTCGGACCTTTACGTATACGCGGCATTGTTGAAATCAAAATCGTAATACTTTCACTGCACACAAAAACACAAGTAAAACTAAATAATGAATTCAGAACTACAGAATTCTCTCCCACCGCATTATGACTTTGAACACTTTTCTATTGGCTGCAGTTAATAATTAGATAAAGCCTGATAATCAGGTAGTTCTAAATTGAAACCCCCTCTGGTCATCGGCTTGAGTGTGTGCCACTAATTTCGATTCAAGTAGTTTTATTAAATTTTGAGTAACTCTCCAGATTTTTTTTACTAACCTGTGGATATGAAATAATAATATAATATTCCATGAAAATTATAATTCTTCACCCATACAGCTATCCCTCGTAAACATGTTGAAATGTGAATGTATTTCATCTCACTTCATAAATGAACAGTTCCTTTGAATTCTGAGAGCGGCGCCACTCTCCGGATACAAAATGTTGCCGTGCAAGGGTTTCGTAGTCCCTAACTTTTAAGGTTTATTTTTCATTATTAGTGGATGAAAAAATTTGGACGTGTTGGTAAAGATCTGATCTATGTCCCTGTTTTCTTACTTTTTCGAAATTTAATTTGGTTCTCTTAAAAAAAAAATTGGAAAATCATCAAAAAAACATGGACTTTGCGATTTTTTTCAGAAAAAACTAAATCAAATTTTGAAAAAGTGAGAAAACAGGAACATAGATTAGATCTTTACCAATATGTACTTATTTTTTTATTTACTAAAAGTGAAAAATGAACCAAAAAAGTTAGGGACTACCAAACCCTTGCAAACACTATTTATATTATAGTACAACTTGCTCTTAATGCTTAGCTCAAATGTGTTACATGTTCTTTAAAATTGAATTTATTGTCTATGTAAATACCTAGGAATTTAGTATGCTGTTTGTTTTCTATGTAGTGATTCTCCAATTCTAAATTGTCTAGTGAACATTTGAAAGTAACTAGTTTTGTTTCGTTTAGGTTTAAACATAAAGAGTTAGCATTACACCAGTTTTGAGTATTTTGAACATCAGTTTTTATCATATTTGACAGCTGATAAATTTCTTTATTACTCCATATCATAGTAGTATCGTCAGCAAAAATAGTAAATCGTCCTGCGATGTTGATGGTTATTAGATCATTTATATAGATTAAAACAAGACGGGTTCTAAAACAGACCCCTGTGGTACTCCATGTTTAATGTAAAGGGAGATTTTGGCCAGTTCTACCATACAGCTGGCATTTGCTAGTCCAAATATGGTGGCTACTTTAATTAGGAGCTAAAATGTCATCTGGGGCCGTTTGCATACATTTGGCAAAGTCGTTCTTGCTAAAAAAAAAAAAATAAAAAATTATCATGAAATTGAAATGATTATTTTTTATGCATATTCAACAAGCTGTTACTGTATTGTGTTAACAAAATTTTCCTTCCTGAAAAACATTAACATTTTTTCTACAAAATACAATACAATAAAAAACGTACAGATTGTGTACAGAGATAGCACCTAAGTGACTCAACACTTGTGTTGTGCTGTGGAGTAATACTGAATAATCTTAAAGAAAAAAATTAATTTACAATTATTGTGTACAGAAGATAGGAGAGCAAAATAGTGGTACAACAAAGTTTCAGTGTAACTGCTGATGTTCTAATATTTTGATAAACTCAAAGTAATTTCCGAATATAAACTTTTTTGCTTCTCTTGAGAAGGCTTTATGATTTCTTACATGTTTTATTCTTAACGGTAGTATATTACAAATGTTTGGTAATGTGTAAGTTAGAAATCGATGAAAAACATTTTCATAAAATTTGGGAATGGGTAGCAATTCATTTGTTGTGCATCTAGTAACATAAACTGTGGGAACGGAATAATGCAATATTTTATTTTTGAACGCATACATACAAAGGCTATGACAATATAATGATCGGATATTACAAATATCTTCTGTGTATTGTTAGTGTGAAAAGATCTTTGTTTCTTGAAAATGATTTTCAGTGTATAGTTTTGTATTATGTTTAGTTTTTGCAATGAATTTTTTTACATTGCTCCCCACACCATATCGAAAAAGTGATTCAGCTAGAGACTTGTAAATTAATATAAGTAGCTTTCTTGATAAAACTGCCGTAGCTGGTAAAATTTCTAAATTAGCTTTCTCACCTTTTTTGTTAAATAATCAACATGATTGTTCCATCTTAAATTTTTTTTGAGAATTATTCTCAAATATCTGACCTCGAAAAAAATTGGTCTATTTGTTGCAGCAGTTATAGAGAAAGCAAGATAGTTGGTCTTACTAGCATTTAATGAAAGAGGATACATACTTAACCACTTATTAATTACTTCCATGCTTAACTGGGCATCATTTTTTCAGACCATGTATCTCCATCGACAATTACAACCGTGTCATCAGCGTATGATATAATTTTTGCTTTAACTTTCAAGCAGAGCAATGAATGTATATAAGCTTGAAAAAGTATTAGGCCAAGAACGATCCCTTGAAGAATCCCCATTTTTACAGTCATGCTTTCACTTGCTGTATCGTTTATTTTAATACATTGTTCCCGATCAGTCAAATAACTGCGAAAGACATCTAACACTGCACCATGAATGCCATAACGCTCCAGTACGTTAATAAGCATTGTATGATTACAGTGTCAAATGCCTTTGCCAAATCTAAAAACACTGCAATGCATTTTTTGTTTTTGTCTAGTCCCTGTGTAATATTTCTAATAACATCGCACAAAGCATCAGTGGTAGATATACCAACACAAAACCCATATTGGCATCCATGGATAATCTTATTTTCATCAAAAAATTGAACTAAAACGAATTTTCAAACATTTTTCAAAGATTTTACCAGAGTTATTTATAACACTGATAGGTCTGTGATTAATTTTAGTATTGTCGCCAGCTTCATGAATTGGTGTAATTATAGAAGATTTAAGCTGAGTCAGTGGGGACATTTTCAATGATCAAATTATATAAATGTTTAAGAGGTTTCAAAATATATTGATGGTTCTGTTTAATTATTTTAGTAGTTACTCCATCTACGCCAGGGGAAGTGTTATTTTTCAATGTGGATATATGCTGTATTAATTCGTTTTCTGTTATTGGATTGAGAAACATGAAATTGAGATTTACTTCAATATTTTCATCAGTTTTTAAAGATGTATCAATATGTTTTACCATGTTTAAGCCGACAAAAATGGAACATAAACAAGGAAGCAGAAATTGATCAAAAATAATCAAAAACAATTATGAGTCGATCACATGCACTTGAAGTGACGTTCATTGTTTTCAATACCAAACTGTCCCCTGTTCATAACAACCTGAATGTTTACATTCTTCGGAGACTAGCTCTGTCAACCTCTGATCTCGAATGTGTATTCAGTTTTTGAGGTGTTTGATATTTGCAAGGGCTCAAACATTCTTTGATATAGGACCAGAGCAAAAAGTCCAGTGTGGTAAGATCTGGCTACCTCGCTACCTTCATACTTCTCAACGTAATTATACTAACAATCTATACTACTTCATATGGTTGAACTCAGAAAGACAGTCTATCATCTTTACTCAAGAACGACTCATTAAAAAAAAAAAAAGTTGACATGTTAGTCTCTAACAGGTGACGAAATGTGAATAACTGGAATAAATAAATACCTATTTGAATAAAGAAATAAATCATTGTTTTAAATCAGGTGTGCCATCACTATCATTATAATTTGTTTATTAATTTTTTTACTGAGAACTGATTTTTTCAATTGTCTATTTTATTTTATCATGTTTTTATGTTCAAAATTTCGTCTATTAATAATTATTTTTATGTTCAACTGACTAATTATGCAAGAACTACAAACTCTTGTAGTATAAAAGTCTTAAGGGTATATTTGTCTCACAGTTCACGCACATTTCACTCATGTGTGAATAAAATAGTATTCATGTATATATTTGTGTTATTAATTATTATTTTAATTTTAATTATTATTAATTATTATTATAACAGCACAAATGTTTTTGTATTAGGTTACATATTGAATAAATGCTTATTCATAATGAATTGTTTCAGTGTTGCACAACAAATATGATTCATCAAAATCCTCTTCATACCAGAAGAATGGCACAAAATTTGCCATTCACTATGGATCAGGAAGTCTCAGCGGATTTTTATCAACTGATGTTGTTGAGGTAAGTTTTGCTGTAACAGGCAGTTTCAGAGATGAATTGAATGTTCATGTACAAAGATATTGGCTTGACGATTTGAACGTAATACGCCCATCAATTTAGCTAACTAATTGTAATCGATTAATAAAGAACTTTATAATTTTAGATTGGAGGACTTAAGGTAAAAGATCAGACGTTTGCTGAAGCTTTGAGTGAACCTGGTCTTGCTTTCGTAGCAGCCAAATTCGATGGAATTTTAGGCATGGCTTATAGCAGAATATCTGTTGATGGAGTAAAACCTGTGTTTTATCAAATGGTGGACCAAGGTCTTGTGGCTCAACCTATATTCTCATTTTATTTGAACAGGTAAGTGCCTTGTTCTGCATGGGACTTGTGATTGGTTTGTGAAACATTATAATAATTTTAGTACTCCTGTACAAAATGTTACTTGTTTGTTACTTTGGCAACCAAGTAGACTTACTTAAATCTTATGGCATGGTATGGCAGACTTTTTAAAGGGGGTTTCTGGGCATCAATAGAATTTGCTGATATGTCAGTATGTTACACCCAAGCTATAATAGTGATAATTGCACGCTACGCGACCACGATAGGAATTACATTTATACAGGGTGTTTCCGAAGTTGGAGCAATACATGAAATGGGGTGTTCTATCAAACATAATAACACAATAAAAAGCATTTACCTTTTTTTCTGAAGCACTTGAAAATCTCCCAAAAGTAGATTCATTCACGCACGATTGTTTGGGAAGCACTGGTTTCATTCATCAGTTCCTAGGGCGCCTATCTCCTAGTATTGTGTTCATTACTCGTATTCCCGCACCGTTGCCAGTTTATTATTATTTCGTAAACCTTGCCAGTTATTACAATGGGGCATTCTCAGTTCATAACAGGGGAGTAAAAAGTTACTGAAAATAAACGGATCACAACAGGTGTTCGAAATGACCGACATCACTTTCTAAGCAGAGTCTCGCGCGACGAAGTAACGAGTCACACGCACGCTGAAAACTACATTGTCGCATCTGTTGTACGGCGTTGTTTATTTTCTCTCGTAAAATTTCCCGGTTACCGATATTTCAGTTTGGTGGCGCATAAACCAAATTCTTCAAAAAACCCATACGAAGAAGTCCATCACATTTAAATCCGGAGAGCGTGGTGGCCACGGTATAGGCCATCCTCGGCCAATCCATTTTTGTGGATATTCTCCATTTAAAATTTTTCGAACTTCTGCACGGAAATGAGTAGGAGCTCCGTCGTGCATAAAGAACATTCCTTGTCTTATTCCCAATGGCAGATCTTCCAGAAGTTCTTCCAGATCGTTCCGCAAAAATTCCAAATAAGAAAGCCCGTCTAATCTTGGCGGCAACTCGTGGAGTCCTATTAAAACTCCGTTCACCACTCCACCCCAAAGATTAATAGAAAATCGATATAGAAAATTCGTTTGTTTGGTTAAATGTGGATTTTCAACACCCCAATGATGGTAATTATGATGATTAAAAATACCATTTCGCGTGAATGTCGTCTCATCGGTGAATAGAATTTCATTCAGGAAATGTTGATTCAGTTCATGTTGACGCAGTATCCATTCACAGAAATTAACTCTTCGGGGATAATCTTCTCGCTGCAACGACTGCACGCGCTGATAATGAAAGGGATGCTGCATATCCTCCATTAAAGTCTTCCAGACAACTTTATTCGAAACCCCTAACTGACGACCGATGCCAAGGGTACTTGAGGTTTGATCATTTGCAAAAATGTCCAAAATTTGTTCCTCAACATTAATTATTCTGCGAGGTCTATTTCTACCGGCATCTCGGTCTCTATGTGTGCCTAGTTCACCTGTATCTCGAGCTCTTTGGACAAGAGCTACAAACCTACGACCAGTGGGATTGACACGATTAGGAAACCGTTCTGCATAAAGACTGGATGCTGCCTCAGAATTTTGATGTGTTTCCCCATAAATTAGTAGCATATCAATCAGTTCATTATTTCCGTAAACGTGTGCGTGTGCCATTGTAAAAACTCAGGACATCAAACACGTGCACAAATAAAACTCAATTGTTGTTGGTCGTGAACCTCAGGATTAAAAAATAAAATCACAGATACTGAAACTCAAACAATAACACTATCTCAATCTCAAAGGTATCATAGGTACGAAAGTAAACAAGAGCCACCATGAACGACAATACCTGACTGAAATCTATTGTGGACATTGTGAACATCATTACCACAAATTGAAAAACATACAGATCGCTCCGCCCATTTTCTTACATGTTTGATCCCGCCTCATTAAACTCTGACCGTTTAGTTTTGCAGGCCAAAATGCCAACCGGTACTTAAAGTTCAACTACCTACCTAATAGCTTCGAAATTTTCGTCTATTATCCGATTGAAATATCGAGTTCCTGGAAAAGTACCTTCAAATAACGTATGCGTATAATACCTAACAACACTGACATTTTCCATAGCGGTGAGTCTAATAGGAATTTGGAAAAACAGAGGTGTAGGTAAGAAAATACGAATGCAGTCGAATACTGAAACACATCAAGAATCCTAGGGACCTACCTACATAAAACGAATTAATTCGTCAAACGATTTAACCATAATTTATCTTTGATATGCACGTAAAATAGTCACAAATATCCTAATGAGTGTAAGAAGCGATATGATCGAAGATTACCACAACAAACAATATACTCTAAATCGATTAGCTCGCGAGCTTTGCCCTTAAAGGGGAACTTTACCATCTTTCAACATTTAACGTCGGCAACATTGTCAAAGGTATTTATACGCGCGGGCATTTTTTTGTCATCGCTTCGGTCAGATGTTAGCATCTAGGTGGGCCGTTGATCTCTGGCAGAGGTTCCCAAAAGTTTACCAGAATTTTCCGAGAACTACAACGTCCTATATCTTCCATGATAAGGTTTTCTCGAGAAAAATGGATTCTTTCATTCCGCTTTAATTTTTCGTTTTCTATTACCCATTTCATTTATTGCTCTAATTTCGGAAACACCCTGTATACAGGATGTAATAAAAAATATAGAGGGGTTTCTAGGCATCAACAGAATGTACTGAAATTTAAATATGTTACACCTTAACTATATTGTTGTTATTTCCGTCAACCGATTGCACCCCTACGTGCAACCCTCTTCGAGAGACTTGTGTGAGCTAGGGAAGACGCAGCCCTTACCTTTTAACGTGTGATGCCATGCCCGAGACCGATGGCCATGCTGGGATTTGAACCCTCGACCCTTCTCTTGAGCGGCGAACGTTCTACCAGCACGGACACCACGGCCCATATTAGAGTAATAATTTCAAGTATTGATAGTATATTACACCTAAGGTATAATCGAGTAATGGGAGTCACATTAGTTGATAAGGAATATGAGTAAAAACACCATTTTTGAGACCTTTTTAAAACGAATAGTGTGATGAAAATGAATGGAACTGGGCTGTGATTACTACAGAATCGAAGGCTGTAGACGTGGTACGATTGCTAATAATTATATATATATATATATATATATATATATATATATATATATATATATATATATATATATATATATATATATATATATATATATATATATATTTATTTCAGTTAATAAAATTGCACACAATACAATGTCTCTGTTGTACATCATGATACAATAATAAATCTGATGTCAATGGATACATGACTAAGTACATACACTCAGTATTAAACAAATCATAAAAACAATACAATAAATATTATAGAATAGTAGATAATAAAATAAAATACAAGTGTTTGAATGCAAATACATTTTGATAGTTTCTGGCAATCTATTATAAAATTTACATCCGTTAACCACATAACTTTTTTGATAGGCCGAAGTGACTTAAAGTCTTCAGGATTGGGCATTTCGGTAGAGGAACATCAAAAGCATTTTTCAAAACATTTTATAGATAGCGGAACTTTGTATATGTCTGCCTCAGTGGAGGGAGAAAAATTATTACTAATTAGGTACAAAGGTTTATATCGAGATACATATAAAGTTTCCTGCAAGTTGGTGATATAAGTGATGGCGCCACTGAACAAAAAGAAAGCATTTCTGCTGCTGCATCTTGCTCAATGGGAGCTTATTTGAACAACCGTATGCATGCTCTGTCTTAGTAGAATGCAACAAAACATCTAAATCAAAAAGTTTAGACAGTTTAGGAATTAATAAAAATAAAAAATGTTGCGTTACTTTATTACTTGAAGATTGAAAAGAAAAATAACTATAACATTTGCTGTCAAACAGTCTGTATATCAACTACCACAGTTCCTATGGAAATCGCATAGAATGCAATCAATACTCGATATACCTTAGGTGTAACAAACTAAAACTTCAGCAAATTCAATCAGTGCCTAGAAATCTCCTGATATTTTCTATTACATCCTGTACATTAACTAATGCAATTCCTATCAAGATTGCGTGATAAATGCTAGTATCACTAATATAGCTTAGGTGTAACATACTAAAATTCCAGCAAATTCTATCAATGTCTAAAAACCCCTTTTTCTCCGTGCCTAGTACTTTCACAAAATTTTACTTATAGATAACGTCTGATGTTAATGCAGCAGACTGAAATAATCCTCCACCGACTCAAAAAATTCTTGAATAGTTAGTAATAACCAGTTGTAATTCATTTCCTGCAATCTTTAGAAATGATTTCGTCTTAAATTTAATTTATAGTTTCAATCTAATTTCATCTGTCAATGTAAGTGATGCAGTTGATGAGTATCTCCCTATTATCTTCTTGTTACCAACCATATGGGATATTCGGCCATACAGTTATAGTGGATATTGCAAATAGTTAATATCAAATGAAAAATTCATTTGTTTATTTACAATATCCAAAACTGTACAGAAAAATGCAAATATAATCTTAAAGCTAAAATGTATCCCCATCCATCTATATTTTGAAATGTTTAAAATTCATTACAAGCAACTTGAAATCTTTCAATACCAATGCTTTTTCACATGCTTACAACACACGTCAAGGTGGTCACCTAAAAATACCAAACCACAAAACTTACAAAATTCAAAAATTCTCCTCTCTACAATGCATTGAGTTTCTACAACAACCTGCCAACGGAAATTAAAAATTCTGAAAATGACAAATGTTTACTGACTGAAAAAAGTTACTACTCCTGTCAAGAATATTTGGATGATCTATCATTATGATTTATTTTATTTATTTAACTTTTCAATATATTACTTGTGTGCTGTCGTCTTACCTGCTTTATGCTATTTTTAACCAATGATTTTAATTATATGTACATAATGGTCGTGGTTTATTTGTACTCATATGTTATGATTTTATTTATACTGATAACCGTTTCACTTTAAATATGTATCTTGTGTTGAGCTGTCGTCTCACATGTTATAACTTTGATTTTATTTTTACATATGATCGTGGTTTGTTTCTTTATTTACTCATTTATTTTATTTATACTCATTTTATATTCTCAATGACCTCTACAATATGCTATTACTGTATTATGTACTATGTATTACTGTTTCTGTATTGTATGTGACTCAGATTTAGTTCTTTTTAGTCCCCCCCTGTTAACTTTTGAACGTTTTGACGTTCAAAATTAAGATAAAAACCATTTTGAATTGGATCACTGATACTAGTTATAGAGTAAAAGAGATTACGATTGCCCCATCGAGGGCGCGGGGGAGCTCATCACTTTGAACATTTCAAATGGCATGGGGGGTCAAAATACACATGTTGAAAAGAGAATTCAATTCTCTTTTCAACCATATACAGGGTGTTGCATAATTCAATACAAATATTTTAAGGGCATATTCCTGGGGTCGAAATAAGACTTTTTTTCCTATAAACATGTGTTCTAAAATCCACCCCCTCCAAGCTACAGACATCGCAAGATGCGCAAAAAAAATATTAAATTTTGAATTCAGGCTACAATTATGCATCAAATATTTTGAAAATTCACTGTCACTTGTATTTTTAGACGATCCATTCATTTCTTGATTCAAAAATAAGGTAACTCGAATCGAAAGGGGTGAATGAGGATTGCATACAGATTTGAGGCAAACATTTTCTATTTCCTTCAAAAAAAATTTCAATTCAAACATCAACGTTGAGTTGGCCACTAAAAAAACATACATTTCAGTCTCTTGCAATTTTTAGGACATATTCCTGGGGTCAAAATAAGACTTTTTTTTTCCTATAAACATGTGTTCTAAAATCCACCTCCTCCAAGCTACAGACATCGCAAGATGCGCAAAAAAAATCTTTAAACTGTTTAGCAAACGTCAAACTTACAAGTGAATCAAAGTGCTGTTTCACAAATTAAACGTCAAAAGCGTCAATAGGGGAAACAAAGTGAAAAGTCATAGTCCTCTAGGTATTTTTGTTTGTTACTTCAATACACCCCTTTCATTTACCAGCGATTTTCTCTAAAACGGTTAGCTAATTCAATAAAATGCAAGAGACTGAAATGTATGTTTTTTTAGTGGCCAACTCAACGATGATGTTTGAATTCAAATTTTTTTGAAGGAAATAGAAATTTTTTGCCATCAAATCTGTATGCAACCCTCATTCACCCCTTTCGATTCGAGTTACCTTATTTTTGAATAAAGAAATGAATAGATCGTCTAAAAATACAAGTGCCTGTGAATTTTCAAAATATTTGATGCTTAATTGTAGCCACAATTCAAAATTTAAGATTTTTTTTGCGCATCTTGCGATGTCTGTAGCTTGGAGGGGGTGGATTTTAGGATACATATTTATAGGAAAAAAAAGTATTTTGACCCCAGGAATGTGTCATTAAAATATTTGTATTGAATTATATAACACCCTGTATATATTTTTTTAATTTTTCGTTAACTTTCAAGTTGATGTACCTCCAGCGCTATCTGTCGAGTAATTGCAATGTATCTTCCCCCAAAAAGTAGTATCGGCAAGATCATTCAAAATATTTTTGTCCCATTGCTCTACATCAAACCGTTCAAATTCGTCCAGATAAGATGCGTCGACTAGATGCGTCAGCCGGTCGATCTCATGGTTTCGTCCTTGCGGATGTCGCGTACGGCGGACGGAGCCGGTTTTCTGCCGCAAGTGCTAGTTCCCAGTGGTTGAACTGAAGATGGATGATCTCTCCGACTTTATTTTGTATTAGAAGAAAAAGACGATGAAGAAATCTTGCAGTTAATCGACTTGTAAAAGAGTAATGCTGATATAAATCCAATATTCAAAAAAAGGCGTGAAGAGGGGAGTTTTGTTACATTAATTAATCGACATTTGCTCGAGTATGAAGTGAGATTTAGGGAATATTTCAGCTTGAACAATGCACAGTTTGAGTACATCTTCAATTTGATAAAAGATGATGTGAAGTCTGAGTCATACAACCGAGTTTGGTACCTAATAACCCCAGAGGAAAACGAAAACTCTCTCACGGCTGCGACTACACTGCTTCTGGAGCAGTACCGTCGCAACGATCGCAGACGTTCACGGCTGACGTGTGCGACCGCCGCTTGGAAGGAGACATGTACATTCAAAAACACGTGAAGCAGTAGGTGGCGGACCGCCGCACTGCGGCCGCCGTGTGCGACGGCCGCATGGAAGGAAACGTATCTTAAAGGTACGGTTCCTTCCATGCAGCCGTCGTGCACGGCTGCCGCAGTGCGGCAGCCGCAACCTACTGCTACACATGTTTTTGAATGTACATGTCTCCTTCCAAGCGGCGGTCGCACAGGTCAGCCGTGAACGTCTGCGATCGTTGCGACGGTACTCCTCCAGAAGCAGTGTATTCGCAGCCGTGAGAGAGTTTTCGTATTCCTCTTGGGTCATTAGGTACCAAACTTGGTTGTATGACTCAGATTTTACACAGTCTTTCATCAAGTTGAAGATGCACTCCAAGCTACGCTTTGTTCATTCTGAAATATTCCCTAAATTTGACTTCATCCTCAATAGACGGAAAGCTCGTGAACCCTCTGGGTTAAGGTTTTCCTGTAAGGCTAGATTTTTTTTAGTGATGAATCTTAACATGCCAAGTACGGTAACAACCACCTGGTAGGCATCAGCCCTGCTCGTCATCAGCCCTCATATTTTTAAAAGTGTAAATAAAAAAACTTATCGCTGTAAGCTTGGAATTTTAATAAATGTTAGTTGATTCACTGATAAGTAGAAAAAAATTTACAGGCGATTTCGATGAGCATAAGTACCTGACAGGTGAATCGGAAGGTGTGCTGTATATGAGTTAAAATAAGCTTTGACCTGTAAAGCTGAAATTTACAAATAAGTTTGAGTAAGTGATTTAGAAGAAGTGAGTACAATAACAGGCAGTTCTGGCTAGTATAAGTCCTTGACAGGCGAGAGGGAAGATGTAAATAAAGCACGATATGAAAAATTCATAGCTACGTATAAGACACGTGGTACTGAAGTATTTATTCACTATAAGTTATGATTCGACAAATTTACCTCCGTGCCAACGGAAACTGCAACAACAATTAATAAGAATTGTATATATTACAACTATCTGGCGGAATAGTTATTGAAAAGAGTCAACAGTCCTTACACCTAAAGATAATGGATAAAGGAACACATTTCAGGTAACCCATGATTTTTATCTCCACGTAATGTCATTTATTTCGCACCACTGAGTTCACGTTGCGACTCCCTCTTGCGTTCCCATAGCATCTTACCTTCCGCCTGTGGAGGACTTATGCTAGCCAGAACCCCAACTTTTTCTAAATTGCTTACTCAAACATATACAGTGCGGTTTTTTTTAGTCCCCCCCCTGTTAACTTTTGAACGGTTCAACATACAAAACATGAAAAAAAAACCGTTCGGAGTGTTTTACCGATACTACTTTTTGAAACAAAAAATATAGTGATTGCTCGACAGGGGGCGCGGGGGGGGGGGGGGGTACATCAACTCAAAATTTTAAATGGCATGGGGGGTCAAGTGTCACATCGTTGAAAAGAGAATTCAGTTCTCTTCACAACCATTTGAATATTTTTTAATTTTGTTGAGAATTTTTTTTCCAATTTCGATTTTTATGCCTTTCGAAATTTTCGAATTGATGTGCCCCCAGCGCCACCTGTCGAGTAATTGCAATGTTTCTTCTTTCAAAAAGTAGTATCGGTAATACCCTTCGAAATGTTTTTGGTTTCATTATTCCACAACAAACCGTTCAAATTTATCGAGGTACGAGTAGTTTTCAGATCCGCTTTTATATTTGATATTTCGAATTTGAATTGCAAAAAAAATATTAACAAATTTCAAAAAAAATTAGATGGTTGTGAAGAGAATTGAATTCTCTTTTCAATGATGTGACACTTGACCCCCCCATGCCATTTAAAAATTTTGAGTTGATATGCCCCCCTGTCGAGCAATCACCATATTTTTTGTATCAAAAAGTAGTATTGGTGAAACCCTCCAAACGGTTTTTTCTTCAAATCTGTACGACGAACCGTTCAAAAGTTAACAGGGGGGGCTTAAAAAAGCCGCACTGTATATAAATTTCAGCTTCACAGAACAAGTTTATTTTAACTCATATATCAGGTCCTTGTGCTCATCGGAATCGCCTGTCAATTATTTTCTGTACTTTGGAGTGAACGAACTGAATCATATTAAAATTTCAAGCTTACAGCGGAAAGTTTTTTATTTTATTTTTCATTTACACTTTTAAAAATATAAAGACGATGACGGGCTGATCACTGCCAGGTCGTTAATACCGCACTTAACATGCTATGACTCATCACTAGTAAAAATTTGTAGCTTCACAGAAAGACTGTTACTCAGAGGGTTCACGAGCTCTTGGACTGACTACAAGTAGATGTCGATTAATTAATGTAACAGAACACCCCTCTTCATGTCTTTCTTTTTAATATTGGATTTATATCCGCATTGTTCTTTTCCAAGTCGATTAACTACAAGATTTCCTCATCGTCATTTTCTTCTAATAACGAATTTAGTCGGAGAGATCATCCATCTTCACTTCAACTATTGGGAACTAGCACTAGCGGCGAAAAACCGGCTCCGTCCGCCGTACACGACATCCGCCGTACACGACATCCGCATGGAAGAAATCACAAGATCAACCGGCCGACGCACTGCAGCCGCCGTGCACGACGGCCGCATGGAAGGTACCGTACCTTTAAGGGTACCATTCAGATCCCCACTTATTCCAGATATTTCTGTCTGTTATAAGAGTTATCCAAGTTTTGATTTGCCCCATTTTTATTAAATTCGTTGATTTGGATTATTATTCTGTTCGCTCAATGATTTTTTCTTGAAATATATCTGAGGCTATTTAGGGATTATTTGAGTTTAAAGTATTTGTCCAGGTTTCATAAAACGTATTTATTTATCTATGGATCACAAGGTCGGTGGTTTAATCCCTACTAAACATCACCATTTTCCAACAACAAAAAAATGTAAATAATTACATGATTGTTAGATAATATAACATAGTGTTAAACATTTATTTTCACAGAGATGCCGATGCCACACAAGGGGGTGAACTTATTCTGGGAGGTTCAGATTCTCAACATTACAAAGGTGAATTCACATATCTCCCTGTTGATCGTCAGGCTTATTGGCAATTCAAAATGGACAGAGTGAAGGTCGGTTCAAGCACTTTTTGTAAAGGTGGTTGCGAAGCTATAGCTGATACTGGTACCAGCCTAATTGCTGGTCCTCTGGAAGATATGACATCAATCAACAAGGTAACGAATATGATGAAATAACAAATTTCTTCAAGTTTTAAGTTTAAGTCTTTAAGTAAATCTTTAAGTCAAAAGTATTTTCAGTTTAACAATAAATTCGATTCTTCTAATGAAGGGTTGATTATGGATAATCCCTTAAGCCCTTTATTAGCTGAAATTTTCATGGATAATTTATAAACTCAAATTGAAGGTAATAAAATGTTCAAAAACTTTATATATTGGTAAAGGTATGTTAATGAAGTTTATCTCTCTCTAAAAGACCGCCAAAGGTTCAAAACAATAACATATCCGTGAACCAAGTAATAAAATAGGTAATTTCTTGAAAAGGCAAGGTTTTAATATTGCTTTCAAGACAGACAATACTTTGGGCAAATATATTGAAAACAACAACGATAAAGTAGATAAACAAGAGTCTATAAATTAACCTGTCCCAAGTTTTATCTTGGTCAAACTTGGCTTCAAAAAGCGCCTAACTGAACATAGAAACAGCTTTGTTAACACATTCGTCTCCGGCAACGCGCGTTGCGCGTTGAAGCAAATTTTACTGTGTGCCAGTGACGCGCCTGGCACGTTCCTGGCTTCATTATTTATATTTGCCAAATCCGATACTACCTTATAACGTATAGTATTGAAAATGTACTGGAACAGAATGAAGTGTAATTCGTTTCTGAAAACGCTTGGTTTATGTATGGACGTTATTTTTGTTGACTAAAATAAATTTTGCATTGTACCAGTAACGCGTCTGGCACGATCACCCTCTCATTTATTTATTTGTGTCAGAATCAAAGCTATCATTCAATGCTGAGTATTGGAAATATATTGGTAAATAAAATAAATAAACTGCGATTCATTTTTAGCAACAAGAGGGGTTCATATATGTAGGTGTTAATTTGGTTGAGGTTGTAAGGCAAATGTTACATATCACTTGCATTGCATAGAACTTGCTTACATTACGTGAAGAAAACCATCACACAATTCTGATATTTGTATGGAAAACTGCACAAAAAACGCCTGTTTCAATTTATCTGTCATGTACGAAAGTTGTATGGAGGCGCCTTAATTATTTTCAAAGTTATATCTTGTATTGCATGATATTGTCGTGAATTGGGGTTCATTCACGACTAACTAGGTAGATACTGATCATTTGTAGATTTAAAACACTTTAGAAAAATATAAAAACATTTATTTTACTATGTACAAATATGAAATTACGACGATTGAATTAAATGAAGGAATTAATGAATTAAAGAATTAATGAATCTCTCCTAGACTAGTTATTGATCAAATAAATTATTTTCAAAAAGATGTGTACTTACAATACATATGGGCATTTACAGTTTTAGGAACATTTTCCATGAAACTAATCTTTATTCTTCCAAACTCCCCCCATAGCCCTCACTAGCTGCGGGCACGGCAGAACTCTAAACTCAACTACCAGATCGAACTATCAGTGGCCTTTTTGAAAACTCTTGTTTATGTTCTGTTGAGGACAAGTTGTGTCTCAAAAATAAAATATCTTTGCTCACGTACTGAATTGTAGAAGGTAAAAAGGTTACCCACGTATTGAATGATAATGAAATATTTTAATGTACAGGATGTTCCATATATTTTTGACAATATTGCAAAATGTATTGTTAAAAATAATTGTTATTTCCGTCAACCGATTGCACCCCTATGCGCAACCCTCGGAAATCTTCGAGAAACTTGTGTGAGCTAGGGAAGATGCAGCCCTTACTTTTTAACGTGTGATGCCAAGCACGAGATCGATGACCATGCGGGGATTTGAACTCTCGTCCCTTCGCTCTAAAGGCGAACGCTCTACCTGCACGGCCACAACGGCCCATATAGCGAACAACAAATGACTGTTGCTACGATAAAACAATAAATCATTTCACTGTCAGATTTATAATTCTTCAACATATAGGATGGCCGGTGGCCAGCGGTCGAAGTGTCGGCCGTTGAAACTAAACATTGGACCCAATTCGAGACCAGATGCGGAAAAAATATTTTTCCCAAATATCGATATACCCTATTGAAGAGCAAGTGTGATGTGAGTTCTCTAGATGCCGAACTCGTCGTCTAATGCTTGCTTGGGATACGCACAGTTAAATAATGGCCGCCAGTAAACCTCGCGTATCTGAGTGCTCTCTATTAAACAGTGATTTTGTATTCCAATGCTGCAACAAAAAGCCAAAAAGTGGGTACTATATATGCATAAGATGTCATGGAGTATTCCACGTGAGTTGTTATGACAGAATTGCGCCAAACACATACAAACACAACAACAGACTTATCTGTAAAGAGTGCGATAATCTTGACTATAACACTGACGTGAATAATGATGAATTCTATTTGAAGAGGATTGACGAACTACAAAAGGATTGCTTGCAGAAGGGTGATGTAATTGTAAAATTAAATACAAAATACGACGTATTCTATGAAGAAGCATTAACAATGGAAAACGATTTTGTGGAAAAAATTCGAAATTATGAAAAAACTATACTGGAACTGCAAGAACAATTATTAAAACTAACACGTTCAAAAAACACTGAAGTTCTTATCAGCACCCAAACACAAACTGAGCCTAAAAACAGTGAACAAAAAACGCTTAATACAAATGTGACTAATGCAGATGTCCCTACTGAAATCGACGAGCATAAAATTACAGAGTTGCCAAATTTTTCAAATGACCGATCAAATGTGAAAGAGCCGGGAAATAAAATAAAAAATACTAGGAAATCAATCACCAAGATAATTAGTAAAAGAAAACTACACAAAAAAGAGTTGCAAATGATCCTGAGGAACAATATACAAGAAAAAACAAATCAATTGAAAGACACGGAACTACAAGTAAATGTTAAAACCACAAAGGAACAGGAGCCTGAGTCTACAGAGAGCATAGTTAGTGACGGTGATAGGAACTCTTTCAATATCTCCCGCTCGGATTTTTTACTTGAAGACAACCCCAACCAAAAATCTCTCATGGAGGAACTGGAAACTGCATTGAACATAAATGAGTTCAACAAGGAGAACCCAATTACTACAAAGGAATCAAACGCCAGCACAATCAGCGAGTCAATTGGTAGGAAAAAAATTCTCATCTTTGGCGACCAATACGGTATAGGCTTTGCTAAAGCATTAAACAAGACTTTACAAAACAATTATAGAATTAGTGAAATAATTACCCCTGATTCAGAGCTCTCAGAACTTACAGAAAACATATTTCTCAAAACAGTAGAATATGGTCAAAAAGATATGCTGATCATTATGTTCAATACTAAGAACGTGAGTAATAACAGGAGCTTGCACCGATTCCTGAAAGATACCCTCGGTCTTAGTAGAACAACAAATGTTATGATCATTTCCCAATGTAATTGTCTACTGGACAAAAAAATCAATAATATCATATATAACCGTATGACTACCTTCAAAAAATTTAACACTAACTGTTCTCTGAGCTTCTATGCCGATCAAAATACACAAGGGAGTAAGTTTGATGTTTTTTTTTTTTTTTTTTTAATTGTTTTATTCAAGATTGTACAAACAATTACAATTCAGATATATTACATAAATAAAAGTAATAAATTTATATGAACATAGATTAATACAATACAATACTTAATACCTAGCTTATATCTATATATACATAATATACTTGGAACTTGAACAAAGATCTCCTAAGCAATGTAAAAACATTGGTATTGGAGATTTTTTTCATTTCACATTTTTCACAAATTCAGCAAAGCAAGACTCAAATACTACAAATAAAGAAATAAGTATACCTAACTACTGAAATAAGTATTCTTTCAATGATTTATTGAATTTTCCAAGATTCGCCTGACTTTTTAATACTGTGGGAAGACTATTGTAAGTTTTTATACTTTTACTAAGGGGGTTCTGAAGTGCTACATTTAATCTGACATTGTCTAAGTAAATATTATTGTGTGACCTAACATTGTGCGAGTGGATTTCATTCATGTATATTACCGGTGTGTTGCATTTATGTTGTTTTTCCAGAACCTTATGTACTAATTTACATTGTTCTAATTGTAAGATTTTACTGATTGGTTGTATTTTCAGTTTTTCAAATAGCATATCTGTCGGTGTTCTATAGTTATAGTCAAAAAGGACTTTAAGAATTTTTTTTTGCAGAGTTTCCATCTTTTTAAAGTATGTAGAACCACATGTTCCCCATACTGGTATTAGATATCTAAAGATTGATAGGAAGTAGGCCTCATATACTCTGTGTCTATTATAATTCGAAAGGTAGTCTTTACATCTGTATAAGGCACCGATCATAGGGACTATCTTATTGGTTATGTGTTCAAGGTGATTACTCCAATTCATTTTATCATTGAGTATGAGCCCCAAGTATTTCACTCTTGGTACCTGCTCAATTATCATTCCATCTAATTTTAAAGTAATTGGATCAATCATCTTGTTCTTTTGTTTCATAATCATATAGTTAGTTTTTGATACATTTAATTTCAAGTGATTGTGTAATAACCACTTCCAGTACCTATTCAGATCGCTATTAACGTTAGATTCTAACGTATTAATATCATGTCCGCTATACACTAGAACTGTGTCATCTGCAAATGTATAATACTGTGCCGACAGTCCTGACAGTTTGAGGTCCAGAACAAAAAGTGAATAGAGAAGTGGCCCTAGAACGGATCCCTGGGGAACTCCACAGTTATTAATAAGCAAACAGCTGTCGGTTTCATTCGTGGACACATATTGTCTTCGGTTTAAAAGATATGATTTCAATAATTTTAGCATTCGTCCATCAATACCCATTTTCTCTAGTTTATGTAGTAGTTTCTCATGATTTACCACATCAAATGCCTTACGTAAGTCTATAAATACAGCTACCACTAACTTTTTCTTGTCTAGGCTTTTTGATATGTGGTTTATCAAATCTACGGTGGCACTTAAGGTACTGCTCTTTTCTACGAATCCATATTGAAAGGGGTCAACAGATATATGCTTTTCCATGAAACTGAGTATTCGTTTTTTTATAATCATTTCGAGTATTTTTGAGAATATACTAATCAGTGCAATTGGGCGATAATTGTTCATTAGGGTTTTTTGACCTGACTTATAGATTGGACATATTTTACTTATTTTCAATTCATCTGGGAACTCCCCCGTGGACAGAGCCCTATTGACTAATTTAACTAATATTGGTATAATTTGTGTTTGGAGATTCAGTAGATCTAGAACCGTGATCATATCATGACCTGGCGCAGCATTGCGTTTCAGTTCATACAAGATGTTTGTTATTTCCGTTTCATTTGTAAGTTCCAGTTCAATACTATTATCATTTACCATATCTTCAAACCCCTCTAGATGGACTTTTTCTCTTGCCGCTTCTTTTTTTACCTCTTCTATAATATTCATACCTACACTAGTAAAGTATTTGTTGAGATTATCTGCTATATCACTGTGATTGCTTATCATACAGTTACCTATTTCTAAAGAATCTATATCATTGTTTACATTTGTTTTATTCTTTACAAGGTTATTGATAAATTTCCATTGCTTTTTTGGATTGGAACCGGTTTTCTCCCATTCTCTTTTAAAGAAGTTATATTTGAGTTGCTTAATTTTGTTATTAACTAGATTTTTTAGCTTTTTAAAATTATTTTTGAACTCTGTATTTTCAGGATGTCTTACCTTTAGCTTATATGCGCTATCACGTTGTTTTGTTAATTCGAGTAGTTCTTTGGTCACCCATACATTATTTCCCCTACATTTGATTTTTATCGTGTGTTCTGATTTACTTTTTGATATAGAAATTAGGTTGATTAGTTCTTGGTGTGTAGTTATATTGTAGTTTTTAGCACTATTTTCAAATATTTCTTTGAATTTTTTGACATCTATTTTTTTTCTTTCAAACATTGTTTTTGGTAAATAAATTTTAGTATTTGTTTGCAGTTTGACACATATCCTCATGTGATCAGATAATGAGTTTTCTTCTATATCGATTAGACATTTAGATTTCAACTGACTACTGCAGAGCACATGATCTATTAACGTTTTACTATCATTACTTACTCGAGTAGCATATCTATCATCCAACTTATTAACTATAGTGAAGCCTTGGGTGAATATCATATTTTTGTAGTCTTTTACAACGTTCGTATTTACCTTGAGGAGGTCTATGTTCATATCTCCCAATACCAGATGATTTTTAGGATGTTTTATTAATATGGCTTCTAAATCAGTCACAAATTCTAGAGCTTGAAGAGCTGGAGGTCTGTAAATTGCACTAAGTTTTAGGTTATTTTCAATGTTTACACATATCCAATTGTATTGTTTCTTATTTGAGTAGTCCACTATCTGATGTTTTAGACCTTGTCTTAGATATATGGCTGCGCTTCCTCCTCTAGATTGCCTGCAGGAGTGGACCGCTGAGTATCCAGAAAAGTTATAGTAGGTTGTTTCATTGTCATGTAACCATGTTTCAGTTAGCACTAACACATCGATTTTATTTTCAGTTACATAACATTCAACTTCTTCAAATTTATTTCTTATGCTTTGTATATTCATATAAACTATTTTTATGGTTTTTTTAATTTCGCTCAGTTTTTTAGGTCGTCTCCGTCCTTGATAAGTATAATTTTGCTGTTTTCTTCTTTACGTAAGTATATTTTTCCATTGCTTACCCATACAAACTTATAGTTGTTATCCTTCTTGAATTTGATTGCTTCTCGGTATAGATCCAGATTAGTTTTAGTCAAATCGTGATTGATGTAGATGTAGTTTTCTTCGAGATATCCTAGATCACACGTTTTGATTGGATTGGCTTTCTTCGCTTTGAACCATAGATTCTTATCTTCACTCTTTTCGAACATCACTTTAATTGGAGCACTCTTTCCCAACTGAGATACTCCAATTCTATAGGCTTTCAAGTTGTTGACGGGAGCTTTGAGATGATTTCCTATTTTTATAACAATGTCTTCTACTTTCTCCACTTCGTGAAGTTTTGGAACTCCTTGTATTATGATGTTGTTGCGGATTTCATACTGATCTTTTATATTGAGTTGATGTTTGATAGATCGGATTTCCCTATTTAGCTGATCATTGATCTTCAATTGTTCCGTGTATTTTTTGAAGAGATTATTGTATTTTTGATCCATTTCCATGAGTTTGTTCATGATATCATTGATTGTGTATACTTTTTCGGTTTTCTCTGGTGCCTTATTTGAGTTTTCGGGCGAAATATCATAATTTTCACCGACGGACATAACCTCACTTTTACACAAGGTGCATATCCATCGTTCACCATCAGATTTCTTCAGCTCTGAAGAAAAATATTTTATATCTTGGTTGCTCACATTTGCACATTTTCCGTGGAACCAGTGTTGACAATTATTGCACTTTATACTCCACGTTTGTTTCAAAGATTTATCACAAATTTTGCAAGAGTCTGCCATATTGCTACAACTAATGAATATATATACTCAGTAAAATCAAATATTCAATAGATTACTATGAGAGGCGCAAAATAACTGTCTTAAAAACAATTAATATAATCGCAGATATCGATGAAATTCCTACTGCTAGTGATATCTGTTATTCATCCTCTGCAAGTAAAATTACCGATATAAGTACCAGCAATTCATCATATCCTGATAATATTCAGGAAGTCGTTGATGTTGAAAATTTTTTAGAGTTAGGCAAACGGACAGTTTCAAACTTAATCTGATGTTACTTAATATACAGTCACTAAGAAACAAAACTACTGAACTAAATATCTTTTTAGAATATAACTCTTTTCCTGACGTAGTAATGCTTACTGAACACTGGTTATTCATTGACGAAGGTATTCATCTGCCAGGTTATATATCAATAGCGAAGTATTCCAGAACAAGTACCCCCATGGGAAAGGGTACAACACATGGCGGTACGATAATTTTCATTAGAGATGCTCTTTTAAAAACGTATTCATTTTCAGAAATAGACAAATACAATGAACTTCTAGAGGAGAAAACATTTGAATTCTCATTAGTTTTCTGTAAAGAACTTGATATTTATATTTTATGTATTTACAGATCCCCCTCATCAGATGGGAATAAATTCCTTGAAAAGTTAGATATGCTGTTGTCATACTTACCCTTAAAATCTTCTATCATAGTGGCGGGTGATTTCAATATAGATTATAATGAAACTCATAACAATACTACACAATTATTACAAAATATTCTAGATTCCAGTAATTTGAAAGTTTATCCCAGGACAAAGAATCTCTTATCGACTACATATGTAGTAACCTCGACGATGTGCTAACGAAAGTTACACCCTCCGGTATATCTGATCACGAGGCCATACTTAGCTGCATCACCATATCTAATATGCAAAAAATTAAAAATAGGACATATCATTATGGTAGACTATTTAGTAGAAAAAATTTCGAGAAGTTTCATAACTATTGTACTCACACTGATTGGCACAGCTTAGAAAACCAGGATAACCAATTCTCATCATTCAATAAATTGCTCTAGAAAAACTTCAAACGTGCTTTTCCAATACAAAAAATCAAACACAAAAAGAAAAAACCGTGGCTTACATCAGGTATTAAAGTGTCTGCCATCAATCTAAGATGTATGTATGTTATAAAAAAATTCACAAACACAATATGGTTCAATGATTTTTATTCGAAATACAGGAATATCTATCGAAAAATATTGAAATTGGCAAAAGAAATACATTATAGATCCAGAATTGTAAATTCTAACCCTGTAAAAGAAACCTGGAAAGTGATGAATGATCTCCGAGGTAAGACAAATACACATACGTCAACCTCAATGAATCCCGATACACTCAATAAGCATTATTGCACCTTAGCTGAGCGATTAACTAAAAATATGAAGTCAATCCATGATCCCCTTGAGCTCATGCACCCTGTTGAACTAAATGGGGAATTTTGTTTCACAGACACCAATATTTCTGAGTTGAAATCAGAAATTTCTAATATTAAAAAGAAAAATGCATCAGGAGTTGATGAAATATCCGCAAATGTTCTCCTAAATCTCCCAGATACAGCCTTATCACTACTAGCTACCCTTATAAATAATTCATTCAGATGTGGAACATTTCCTATCTTCCTGAAAGAGTCGTTGGTTATTCCCATCTATAAAGGTGGAGATTCATCAGATCCGAATAACTACCGTCCTATTGCACTTATACCAACGCTAGCCAAAATAATTGAAATACTGGTTAAAGTCCGAATGCTGAACTACTTGAGAGAGAACAAAATACTGACAGAATCTCAATTTGGATTTCAGACGGGTAAGGGCACTAATGATGCCCTGTTTTCGTTTATGGATTTGCTATATTCAGGTCTCAATAAAGGAACAGCGGCAGCAGCAGTTTTTTGTGATTTTTCCAAAGCGTTCGACTGCGTTAATCACGGAATACTGCTGCGGAAGCTGAATCGTTACGGTTTCACAAGAGGTGAACTCCGGTGGTTTGAGAGTTATCTGTCAGATCGTCAACAGGCCGTTAAAACAAATAGTGTCTCGAAGAATACACATATAAAACATGGCGTGCCACAGGGATCAGTCCTGGGGCCTCTCCTTTTTTTACTCTATGTGAACGATATGGCTTTTTTAGACATCAGAGGTAAAATAACATTATTTGCCGATGACACCACCATTCTCTGGCAAGAAAAAAATGAAACAAAACTACACTCTAATATAATGCAGGATATCATAGTCATTAAAAATTGGTGCGAATCAAACCTCCTATCCCTTAATATAAAAAAAACCAATATTCTATCCTTCAACTGCAGCATCCCAAACCTAGATATCGGCAAAGAGGAAATTGAAAATAAATTATCAACCAAGTTTTTGGGATTATTTATCGATAATAAATTACTTTTTATTGAACATGTGACAGCTATGTGTAAAAAACTAGCTTCTGGATGCTATGCCATCAGAATCATCGCCACCGAATTAGGATATGCATCTGCCAGAACAGCATATTTTGCTGTACTTGAATCTCACCTAAGATATGGAATACCATTCTGGGGGGCATGCAGTAATCAGTTATTCCAAAGGAGTTTCGTTCTACAAAAACGAGCCCTGAGATATCTGTGTAAGGCAAAATCTAGAACCTCCTGCCGAGATTTATTTAAGAATTGTAGAATATTAACGGTAGTTTGTATATTCATCTTAGAAACAGCTTCTCTGATTCACAAAAACAAAAACGCTTTTCAGCTAGTCTCGACCAACTACAATACTAGGCAAAGTGGCAAGGTCAAATTGATAATACCCCGCACCACTATGATCAAGAACTCAATTATTTACAATGGAATAAAAATATATAATCATTTGCCAAGTGTAATCAAAAGTATCCCATGTGTGCAAAAATTTCGTACTAAGGTGAAAGCTTTACTTATTCTAAATCCGTTATATAACCTGGAGGAATATTTTTCTCAGGAATTCTAAATCCTAAATTTCGGACTTGCCTTGTAAAAGGTTCATATTTATACTTATATTTTATATATTTTAACTATGGCTCTATACAAGCTTTTAATTTAGGATACAACTTCATACCATGTCGATAATAACTGTTTGATTGTATCAAATATTGTTTGCACTGTCTCTGTTGTATTATTTATTCATATTATGTTTGTATCATTTGTTTATATAATTTACATCTATGTTTTATGTATGTATAATCATGTAACAAGCTTTGTCAACAAGTGTCACGTACTTATGACAATAAAGCACATTTTGAATTGAATTGAATTGAATTGATCCCGGGAGTGCTATAGGTTTTCGGGGTTTTCTTACATCTTAAAATCAGTAAGTCGCCCAAGAGCGCCACTGCAAATAATAATAATAGTCGTCCTCTACCTGCACAGGCTTTGCCTTTGGGTTCACTCTACGAGTGTTTATGAGGGAGTATTATTTTTATTATATATGAAGAACATTTTATTATTATTGCGTCAATTGTAAAAAAATTGCGGCTCTACTTGAATTTGTTCTAATAGTTTCAATACAAAATGAAACGGTGCACCTTCAACTTCAAAAAAAGGAAAGCATCATTGTGAACTTGCAATGAACAGAAATGAGTTGATAGCAGTATAAGGATCTGATGATGATGAAATGGATGACATAAATCTTTCTGACTGAAGAAAACGGGAGTGATAGTGATCATAATCCTCAAGGTGTTGATTTATCGTAAATTCAGCAATTCCTTGAAGAATATAGTCAGCATCAGAATGAAAATGAAGAAATATCTCAGGCAGATGCCTTTACTTGGTCTTCGCAGGTGATTCAAACTGATAGGATACCATTTACAGGATAACCTGGTTTCAATTGGAAATAGTCCTGTGGATTACTTCAACCTGGTGGCTGATGAAGAATTTCATGAACTAGTTATTTCAAACACCAATACATGTTCTGTTGAAATACTTTCACAAAGGGAATCAGTAACAATCAGGATTGTGCTTCTTGTGAAGATTTGACGGCAGGCGAATTTTAAACTCCTCTTTATGGGAATAATAATGTTATCTCACATAAACGACTATAAGAAAACCAATTCGTTATTCAATCTGCAAGTTTTTGAAAATTCTATGAGTCGCGAAACATTCATTTGGATTTAACGTTTTTGTGTGAATACAGAGGATACTCAGAGTATGCTGTTCAAAATTCACTCCTTTATTATTCAAAAAGAGAAGTAAGTCACCCTTGACGAATCTATAGTTTTGTGGCAAGGAAGGTTTCAATTTAGGTAATGAACAAAATGTGAACGATTGAAGTGTGATATGAAATTTTATATTCTAACATCGGTGGTGGTGATCGTGATGGTAGAACGTTCGCTTCTCATCCAGCATGGTTGCTGGCATCACATGTTAGAAGGTAAGGGCCTCGACTTCTCAAGCTCTCACACGTTTCTCGTAGAATGTGCTGAAGAGGAACTGAATCCGAAAAACCCAAAACAATTGCTTAGTAAATAGATATAAAGTTGGTATTGTTTCAATTCTCAGTTTTGAGAGTTTTTTAGGAACATCTTCAAAAGGTTCGAGTTTGAGAATACCCTCAGTAGGACATTTACCTATAAACTGACCAGGTCACCAGGGCTATGTTTATAGAACTGTTTCAGACTCTTCAATTTGAACTTACCTGGATTTAAATGTTGTACGTTATCTTTACTTTCGATTTCTTGGCTCTTTGTATCAGTTCCAACCATTTAAGATTTCTGATCTCTGCAAGAAATATTGATTAGGTTTCACACTAAAATAAAATATAGGTATAAATCACGATTAAATCTCAACGCTCCAAGTGCGGCGACGGCACATGGAACAAAATTTCAAACCGTGTGCCAGCACCGCGCCAGACGCGTTCAATTTTAATTTTCAATTTAGATAGATTTTTTCTTTATAATCTGTCTATATAGACCTAATCTAATATGGATCAATTAAATATGTCAGAATATTTTACCTACTACCAATATGTAATATCAAACATTACGATACTGGTATGAGTTTCGTAATGAGATACTTTGCACTATTGTGGTAAAGTAAAATTCATTGTTTCTCTTTTTAAATGTCGGTCTATTCAATGGAAAAGGATAACAAGAATTAATTCATTATAAATTTGAGGATCTATCCAGGGATTTATCAGTTAATAAGGTCTGAATTTTTTAATTTTCCAGCAAAATAAGCTGATAAAGTTTTCTCCGATATATCACGGACTTTTTTTGAACTGCACCAGTCTTCGAATCGCTTATTTTCTTTTCCGTATCTATTGCGGGATTTAGCGGGTACTAGGGTTTGTATTGCGTTATTTGCAGCAAGTTCAATGTCAGATTCCACACTTTCATAGTCGGAACTCATGTCGATACAATTATTATACCAAACTGAAGTGAACGCGTTAAAATTGACAGTTTGCAAAATAAATCAACAATGGGCGGAATGCTTGCTTGTTATATAATTCTAATATCATTAATTTCAGGAATATTGAATAATTTTGAGTAAATAATTAACATTATTGGTAGTAGGTAAAATAATGTACTATATTCGTATCGTAAATTCATATTAGGATACTCAATGGGTTATCAAACTCGGCCTGACGGCCTCGTTTGACAAATTTTTCCCACTCATTTCGTAATAAGAATCTTTACGACACTTATATCGTAAATATCTAATACAAATATCTAAATTTTACCGGAGACGAATGTGTTTTAACGGGAAAACAAATTCAACTTATGCTACCGTTTTATTAACCGAAAACCATTATTTCGACCATGATTTTGAAATCCTTCATGTTCAAAACAAGGGCATAAAGTTGAATCATTTAGAAAGTATGGATATTAATAAATGGAAAAATTCTGATAATCTTCTTGAATTGAATTGAATAATTCACCCTTACTTAATATGTTTTCCTGGAAAGGCTAGATTGAATAAAATCAGTAATATTGGTACTTATCCGGGGTTTATTTGGAAAGAAATACTAGAGATGCCAAAAACATGAACATGTACAAAAATATAATACATTGAACATCTGATAAAGTATAATTCAGTCAATATATTTCAGAATTGGGTGGATTGTAAGAATTAAATCTTCATTATATAAATACAGATAAAGGTTATGAAAATTATTGAATTTGTTCAAACAACTCAAAATTCTAATCAATATCAGATATTTAAGCTTGGTTTATGCAACCCTATTTCATGTAACTGTAATGAAAATAGTCGTAACTGGTTGCACTAATTTATTTGAAACATGTGAAAAATACAACTCAAATTCGTCTCCACCTCACTAATTTTTGTCACTACTGCTAAGCCAACTCTGTATTTGTGTCTATCTGTTTGTCTGTCTCAGACTCCAGCACACGTTTCAGGACCCTATTGTCCTAGGTAAGGGAATTCTATTGGGCCCAGTAGAATTTAACGGCTGGTGAATAACCCGCAATTTCCTGACCTTGATGTCTATCATGCCGTTTTTAACATCGTCCAGGTTCAGCTTAGGTCCAGCATTGAATTTTTGTTCACAGTTTCTATGGTGTGCGCAGGATCAATTCGGTTTTGCAACTTACTGATTTTTTCCTTCATTTTTCCGATTTTTGACTCGATTCCGACTTTCAGTTCCCCATCTCTGTCTCGATTCCATATTTGATTTTATCTACCTCTGTATTCATTTGCTCCCTAATTTTCTATCTCTGTCTCGACTGTTCCTATTATTTCTTCGAGTAGATTCGCCATATCACAAAGTTCTTTTTTCAATCCTTCTCTCCCAGATTCTTTGCGTTTTCTTGAAGTTCTTCTTTCAAACTATACAAATTTTCCAGAAGTTTTTCTTGTAGTTTTTGCTCCAGGCTCCTTGAATTTTCTTGGAGTTATTCTTTCAAACTATTCGAATTCTGTTGGAGTTCTTCTTTCAAACTCACCGAATTTTCTAGAAGCTTATCTTCTAAGGATTTGGTATTTTCGTCGAGTTTATTCATTATTGTACTCAAATCAATTCCAGAAACTTTGAACGAAAAGGTTTCCGGGTCATATCTTTCGTCTATTAATCCGTTTGAAAGTCTTTCCTGCAGAACGGCCTTCTTACCATTTGTTACCGACTCTCTTTCCTCCAGCTCTTGCTTCAATTCCGCAACCTCAAATCGACCAGGCGAACTCTCCTCGAACACATCTTGTAATTTTATGTCTTTGAACGGGATACTAGTTTATTTCACACAAACAGTTTATTTTCCCGTAGTACTCAAAAACTATCCACTTCGCGAATACTTCTACGGGCCACTAGCCTGTTTCGTGCGAAAAAGGTCAGTTCATATATTTTTCCCCTATGCACTATTTATTTTACAAATCCCACTTCTGACACCACTGTAATAAAAATAGTCTTAACTGGTTTCACTAATTTACCTATTTGAAACATGTAAAATTTTCAACTCTAATTCGTCTACACCTAATTCACTAATTTATGTCATTATTGCTAAGCCAACTCTGTTGAGAACATTCAGAATAGACATAGACTTCGAGTTAGCAACATCTCTTTTTATTATTGTCAATTAAAGTTTTTGAATTAAATGCTTTCTTTAACTAAGTTCCATGATCTGAAAACAAAGATAATTACATATAACAGAAAGTTATTTATGACATCTGTCTTGCCTTCACGGTACTAATTCTTGGGTGGATTCGTTTTGATTTCGAGAGCTCCATAAATCCTTTCTGATGAGTGCGTGAGCACGAAACAGCTGTCAAAGTTGGAACTCTCGGAATTAAAACGAAATATACTCTATTTTCACTTAATTACATATATCTATGAACATAATAATAATAATGAGTATACTTTATTGTCCAAACAGTTAATCCTGTTGACAAAGTGAGATAAGTCTAAATCTAAATAAATGTTTGAACACGAAAAACATGAAGTCATTAATAAACAGAGCACAAACACGTATAAAAATTATAAAAATCACAATTATATATTAAAATCCATCTCAATCAATCCATCAAAATTCGTGACTAGAATTTATTTTTAAAAGACGTCTTCATAAAACTCTTTCAAACTATAATATGGTCTATCACTTAAAAGGTCTCTAGTAGGCTTCCTGAAATGAGTGGCATCATTTAAATTCCTCACATGGTTTGGTAGGTGATTAAACATCTTAACACCGTTGTAAACAATAGAATCTTTAATAAGAGTTGAAGTAGGTATAGGGAGTTTGAGATCAGCGGTCTGTCGGGTGGCATAGTTAGATGATACCGAAGAATAGTTTGATTTATGTTTATTTATCAAGCAAACCGTTTCCATGATAAAAATGGCATGTACTATTAGAATTTTATTTTCCAGAAATAGGGACCTGCAAGACTCACGTCGTTTAACCTTGTAAACATATTTTATTGCTCTTTTTTGAAGAACAAAAACCGACTGTAAATTTGTTTTTGCACAGACTCCCCAAAATGGGATTCCATATCGTAAGTGCGATTCTATCAACGAGAAATAGACAGTTTTTGCTGCAGAGGATCCAAGTTCAGCTGAGGTTACTCTTACTTCGTAACACCCTGAAGAAAGCTTTTTATTGAGTAATGTGGTCATCAAACCTGAGCTTGTTATCTATAGATAACCCTAGAAATTTTGTGTTAGTTTTGTTTTCTATCACGCAACCGTATGGGGCTAATAGTATGTCGTCGACATTGCATCGGAAGAATATTATGTTGGTTTTTGAGATGTTGAACGATAACAGATTTGGGTCACACCAATCTTTGAGTTTTTTAACATCTGAACTAATGATTCTATGAAGATCTTCCGTACTTTTTTCATGCCATAATATAGTTGTGTCGTCCGCAAATAAGGTAAATTTTCCTACGATATCTATAGTTGCCAAATCATTTATGTAAAGCAGAAAAAGTGTTGGTCCCAGTATTGACCCCTGTGGAACACCGCTGTTTATATTGGCCTTCCCAGAAGGTGTTGTGGTTTTCACAATCTGACTTCTACTTGTTAAGTATGATTTGAACCATTTGTGAGCCACACCATTGACGCCATAAATATAAATGTATGGTTAAATACAAAAGTTATTGGGTATAACCCTCAAAATGTTGTGCAACCGTAGACACGTGTTTCGAGCTTAAGCTCTCATCAGTACGGTAAAATCAAGTGCGAAGATGTACAACACTTGGATGTAAAAACATTTTGAGGGTTATACCCAATAACTTTTCTACTTATATTTTCATATATTGCCCCTCGCTAAATCCATCCTTAGTTAAATACAGATATTCAGTGTCTGCTTCTCACATTTTTGCAGCTGTTAATCCAAAGTTGTCATATATAAATTTATATTTGATACGTTTTTTTCCTAAGGCTATTGGTGCCACACCTATTATGGGAGGCGAATACATGGTAGACTGCCAGCTGATTCCTACTTTGCCAACTATTGATTTTATCTTAGCGGGAAAGAATTTCACTCTGGAAGGAAAAGACTATGTTTTGAGGGTAAGAAAACAACAATAATTTTCTTTATTATCTTAAGGACAAGTGGACGCAGTTATGCAAAAAGGAACCAAGCGACAAGAAGTTTATTTTGAGATATTGACCTTTAAAGATTATGAATCATTATTAAATCAGTGAATATTTTTTCTTATCTCATAACATGTAGAAAAAAATCGTGAATTTACTGTAAAAAAATCCCGATTTAAATTTTCTCGAACAGCCGATTTTTTTGAAAGAAAGTGCGTTGGTTCCTTTTTGCATTTTCAGGAAATTTTGGTAAACCTGAAGAGTAAATACAAAACTAATTTCATTTATTTATATTTATAAAAACCAACCTTTTACACTGTAGGATTAGGTTCGAAGCCTAATGGTCCCGTTCACTGATGAATGTCATCTTCCACTGTTTCCTCTTCGAAAAGTGTTGAAAAAAATGATCGGCAATCGTTTGGTATCAGGTGCAAAAGCGACTTTATGTGCCGAAAAGAGAGCGACCTTTACCCATCTGTTACCTGGATGAAACATATTTTCTGTGAAGTTTCGTAAATAGACTAATACGCCTAAAATGCCTTGCCTATCAAAATGTGGTCAAGGCTATCATTGATTTAATTATTTTTTTATCTGTGCTTTACCCATTTGTTAACCAAATGAATTTTGTTTTAACCCTTAGTTTATAATATACAGAATATGCCTAGGTAGTATTGCCTACTCATTTCTGATTCATGACTACCTGGCAAGCAGGTATGAATAGGTAAGTAAATTTAGGTAACTTTACTCATCTGTTAACCAATCAAAATATCTATCTATTTATGAAACTTCATAATAATATGTTTGTTTCATCCAGTTAACAGATGGTTGAAGGTCGACCTCTCTTCGCTTCCAGTTTTTTCTCGCAATTCCTTTCCGTTTTCCAAAGGGCATCCATTTTATTTATTTGTAATCCACTATCCAGAGGTCGACCACGAATTATTTCGGAAATATATTTTCCTGCCTTCGCTTCAGCATTCAAACTTTGCATCATTAGATTAGAATAAGGTCTGTCTCTGATCAAAACTGTTTTCCTCGTTTTCACCCAATTTATATCTTCTCCATTAACCCCCTTCTTGCGATTGGCAATCTGTTTTTCTATATTTTCTGCAATCCCAAAAAAATGCCACTATCTATTGGAGTCCATATCAAATGTAGTACGCCATGTAAACATTACTTATCACTGATGAAGAACAAGGGTTGAATAGCTATTATTTAGCATTATATAACTCTTTCCACATCATACAAATAGGTCTCAATGGTATACCGAGAAATTCTCGAACGGAGAGATACAAAAAAGAACCATTTCACGTGGTTCTTTTTTGCATAACAACTTAGTTGATTCCCACAATTTGAGATGGTTCTCACATCGAAAACAAATGCCTAAACATATGAAACCCGCTTGGTTCTTGTTTGCTAAAAATAGAATGGATGTTTATTATTATTAGATGGCGGGGCTAGCCAGTGGCTGAAATGCAGGTAGTTCTGTATAGAACCTTTCTGCACCCCGGTATCAGGTCTATCTCGTGATTACTCCGGATCTTTTAATGAACTCCTGGTGATTCTTCACAAGGTTTTCCTGCGGGATGGTATCTTCTGCACCGCAGTGTCCGAAGATATCCATCCTCATGCTAGCCAGAGCATCGCATTCAAACATTATGTGGGAGGCTGTTTCTTCCTCCTCATCACAAAATCTGCATTGTGTGGACTCTTGTTGTATCCCCAACAGTTGCAGGTGTTTTCTCAGGAGGCAGTGGCCTGTCATCAGTCCTACCACCTTCCTGAGAGAGTCTCGGCTTAGTTCAAGAAAGTGTCTTTTGATAGCCGGTCGGTTGGCCCCATCATCATCATTTTTCCGTGAGAATTGCCTGAGGCACTCTCCCAGAGAGATTGATGATGGTTTTTAAACCATTTCTTTGTGTCCTGCCTAATATCCCCCAACGGGATTCCGCAGGCTGGTTCTGGTCCAGTGAGAGTTGTTGCTGCCCCCGCTCTTGCTAGGGCATCTGCGCTCTCATTTCCCTGTATGCCCTTATGACCTGGTACCAAGACAAATTTTACCCTGTTCTGTGCTCCCAGGTCGTTAAGGTTTTGGTGTGCCTCCCAAACCAGTTTGGAAGTGAACCTGTATGAACGCAGGGCTTTAATCGCCGCCTGACTGTCGGATAGAATCGCTATGAGTTGGTTTCTAGGACCCCTACTTAGAATTTCTCTCGTGCAGACGGAGATTGCCGTTACCTCGGCTTGGAATATAGAGGCTTGAGGACCGATGCTTAGACTGAGTCTTGCCTCGGTCTCTCCCCGTATATTCCAGCCCCTATTGCTTTGCTAGTCTTTGAACCATCCGTGTACCAGATTTGTCCTCTTGACAGTATTGGTATGGCCCTTGATGTAACTTCCCCATCTTCTATGATGGTGGTGTATGTTCCATCAAAGGAGTATGTTTGAGTCATTTTGTCCGACGGCATCTCAGACGTGTCGATTCTTATGACCTCCAGTATGCTGGAGTGGCTTTGGCTTATTGGCCCAGACATTTTATCCTGGATGCTTTTATCCTCGCCTTTGCTGCATTATGCAAATGCAGGGGAGGGACGTTTTAGGATTACCTCCTAGCTAATTGTCGATGTGCTAGACATAGCACCAGTGACTCCGAGCATGGCCAGTCTTTGTAAACTAGCCAGCTTACCACTGGTTGTCACTTGTTCTACCTTTGGCCACCACAGCAGGGCTCCGTACGATATCGAGGGCCTATCAATTGCTGTGTATAGCCAGAGAGACTGTTTGGGTCCAAGTCCCCATATTTTACCAAAGGAGCGTCTGGCCATCATTAATGATGTCCTTGCTCTTTTCAGCACTTTTTCCAGATGTTTGTTCCAGGTGAGCTTTGAGTCCAGATTTAGCCCCAAGTATTTCGTCTCTCCTGACATCTGTACACTTTCACCAAAAATTCGAAGAGCTCTGTTGATCTCCAGGTTTTTTTTTTCTGGTGAAATGAACTATGGTGGTTTTTTGAGGTTTTGAGGTTCTCTCTCGTCCGTACGTCTGTAAGGGCTGATTGCATCAGCTCCACACGGACCCCCATGTACTTCCCGGGCAAATACTCCTCTCCGATTCAGATCTACAAGGAGGCCGTCCACTACGAGATTCCACAGTAGAGGGGATAGTGCTCCCCCCTGAGGGTAGCCTCTCGTAGCCCTTACCTCCATTGTGTCCCCGAACAGGGAGGCTTGTACTATCCTAGAGCCAAGCATGGCAGATATCCAAGAAATGCTGTGAGTGCAATCTGTTGCTGTTCCTGCTTTACTGTGTTGAAGGTTGATCTGCAACACAGTTGCCATCTTCTCGGTTAGAGGGACCTGGCTCCCAGAAATACTCTGAGGCCTAGAGCTTTGAGTTTAACTCATCGACGTAAGCCACGATGGTTTTCCCTAGGAACTCTTCCCGTGTGCTTACCACCGTCTACCCTCTAGTACACAAGCCAGATTTTGGTCTCATATTTCCCGGTGTAGAATGTTTGAAAAGGAGGGTATCACGGCATTGTCATAGAACTAGAAACAGGCAGTTTTTTTTACTCTCAAAATCACCGAACTAATTATGGTAGCACTGCGTTCACTTCTAGAATCCAAAACATTTATAATCAAAATTTTACCTTTCATTCAATTGTTTTAAATCACAAGCAATCTTAAAATTGCAGCAGGATTCCTGACCTGCTATTGAAACTTGTTACAAAAACATTTATCTTGTGTTATATGGTGTATGTATGTATATATTTTTTGTTTGTGTTATTTAATTTTTATGTTATTTTTTGTATAAATCTATTATTTGGAATTTTATGTTATTCATTGGTGTACTATTATGAATGAATAAATAAATTATTCGTCTAATCCAATTTTAGTGTGGGTTGCTGAAATACCAATCCTTATGTGCAGTGCTTAGTTGAAATACCAGGATGGTACTGCAGGATATTCTAGGTTTTCCGTTCCTCTACAGCTGATATAGCAAATGCACCATCAAATAACTGTAAATCGCCTCGAAGTGCCACAGCAAATAATAATAGGCATCTTTTACAGTCTTCTAATAATCTTATTTTTGGTATTGATTGCATTAATTTTGATCCCTCACTTTTTGCTTGTAGGTATCTCAAGCTGGTAAAACTATCTGTCTGTCTGGATTCATGGGTATCGATATTCCACCTCCAAATGGTCCTTTGTGGATTTTGGGTGATGTTTTCATTGGTAAATTCTACACAGAATTTGATTTGGAAAATAATCGTGTTGGTTTTGCTGAAGCAGCCTAATCCTGGATGATTTGTTTGTTGTTTATTGCCAAAGGTTATAATAGAAAACAGTGAATTAATTTGTAATACTCCAAAAATTTCACTTAGGTTATCGTTCATTGAGATTAATCTTTAGGTGATACTAGATTGATATTAAGTTGCTCTCTTTGTTATATTGTATTCAAGTAGTCTGAACTTGTAGATGTTATTTCTGATCTTATGTAAATAAAGGGCGTTTCTTGAAAACATTTTTATTTTTGACTACATGGATGATATACATATAATAGGTTTGCGGCATTCAGACAGATTTTTTAAATTCCAGAAAAAAGATTCTCCTCGATGTCTTCTCGGTAGCTCAGTTGGTAGAGCACCAAACCGGCAAACTGGAGGTCGTGGGTTCGAATCCTGCTCGAGGAGAATCTTTTTTCTGGTATTTTAAAAATCTGTCTGAATGCCGCAAACCTATTATATTTATATCATTTATATCACAGGCACAAAACTCCCAATTTACTATATGGATGTTGCCTTAAATTGTTCGTTTGAGTTTTCTAATTTGCGATTATAGTACACTGAAAAAAAAAGGTAGTTGCTGAAGTAAAATATACATTATATCAACCCAGTAAATCGATATAAACGTGTTCCTTCTTAAACTGTTGATAGAGATTCCATACATCATAGAAACACAAATCCGTTTTGGGGAAACAAGGCTTCCTCCAAAAATCCACCCCTTGAGTCAAAAAAGCATGTTTTCACCTAAAACTCAATCGTTGAAAATATCGAAAAAGTATTTTTTTTTACTACCGCTCACCAAAGTAGCCTTTGACGTTTTCAGATCTCAACGCAAAGTTGATGTTTTCCGAGAAATGTCATTTTGTGACAGCTTTTACGCTCTAGAGCAAGAATATTGAAAAAATTCTCGATCTCCCTAGCTTTTGTTGAAAACGAACGTATTCTTGCATGATGGAATGTAAAGACATTAAATTCAAAGCTTTCTAAGGAACTGCGGTGGTGTCAAGGTTAGAGACTCTTCCTACCAATCTGGCATCGATCTCGGCGTGAGTTCGATCTCTGAGTTCGGTATTTTTTTTTGGCAAGTTATTTTCCTTTGTTAGAGATGTAAATTATGGGATATTTGGATAGCTTATACATTTGGGATTACTGCTGAGTGTACATTTTCTCAAAGGTAATATGTGCCTATGTTAAATGAAGTGTCTATCGTTTTAATATCTAAGAGCTGCGTTTGTAGAAAAAATCATGTGTATATTTCGAGCACAAAGTGTCATTGCCGCTCTCCAAAGATTACCGCGCTTCGCTTCGCGTCGCGCGGTAATTCTCTTTGTCGAGCGGCAATCAATCACTTTGCGCTCTAAATACACAAATAGCTATAAAGCTTGATGAATATTCTGAAAAAAAGGTCTTGTAATTTTTTCATATAAGTAATAGTTTACGAGAATTTGACAATCAAAATATGAGAAAAATTCGAAATTGTCCTATATAATCCTTAATACCTTAGTAAATTTTTGACAATTTTCAAAAATAAAGAAGCAGGAGAAAAATATTCAACAAGTTTAGTTTTAGGACGAGGCTAAATTCCCGAAAGCGGGATCGCTTGAAAAAGTAAAAATCCCGAGGAGGTCTGGCTAAATGACGCCGTTCGAGACTTCTCAAAACTATTCGCAATGCTGATGTGGTACCTCTGTTGTTACGAGAGCTTGGTTTCCCGACGAAGCACCTGCCACCATCACTATAATGGCGGGAAGACAGCCGCATGCACACGGACTTCAATTCAATTAAAAATATACTTTATTGTCATAAGTACATAACACTGGTTGACAAAGCTTGTTACATAAATATACATAACTATACAAACATGTAAATAAATGATAAAGACATAGACAATGCAAACAATATTTAAGACAAATCAAACAGTAATTGTCAACGTACCATAATAGTAAACAGGGGTACAATAAAAAATATAAGCTTGTATAGAGCCAAAGTTAAAATATATAAAATAAAAAAAAGTTACTAGTGACATCTATAGTCACTCGTTGAAACTCAATTTGAAACAAACCAAGGAATCCAAAGTTAGATGGGTTGCCACGAAATAGCTGTCAAAGGTTAGAACTCTCGGAATCAAATCAAAATTACTCTATTTCACTTAAAATAAAAAATATACATATGAACCTATTTCAAGGCGAAGTCAGAAAAAGGAATTTAGAATTCCTGTGAAAAATATTCCTCCAGGTTATATAAAGAATTTAGGATGAGTAATGCTTCCACCTTAGTACGGAACTTTTGAACACATACTTTTGATTACAGTTGGCAAATGATTATATCTTTATTCCATTGTAAATAATTGAGTTCTTGATCATAGTGGTACGGGGTCTTATCAATTTGACCTCACCACTTTGCCTTGTATTGTAAAATATCGTGATAAGCTGAAATGCATTTTTGTTTTTATGAATCAGAGAAGCTGTTTCTAAGAAGTATGTGCAAACTACCGTTAATATTCCGCAATTTTTAAATAAATCTCGACAGGAGGTTCTAGACTTTGCCTTACACATATATCTCAGGGCTCGTTTTTGTAAAACGAAGCTCCTTTGGAATAACTGGTTACTGCAGGCCCCCCAGAATGCTATTCCATATCTTTGGTGGGATTCAAGTATAGCAAAATATGCTGTTCTGGCAGATACAAATCCTAATTCGGTGGCGATGATTTTTATGGCAAAGCATCCAGAAGCTAGTTTTTTACACATAGCTGTCACATGTTCTATAAAAAGTTATTTATTATCGATAAATAATCCCAGAAACTTAGTTGATAATTTATTTTCAATTTCCTCATTGCATAAGGTCTGCGGATGCCGAAGTGAGGTTAAGTACCGGAAAATTTTGTGGAAATTTCAAAGGGATTTTTGATGATTTTGTCGTCAGTCAATGAAATGGAGTGCGATTTTAATTTTAAGATGTAAATGTTCATTACGCACAATGGCATAAGTGTCGGTCATGACTGAAAATGATTAACGAATTTGAAGAAAAACATTTGAAAATTTATACCATTTTGTTTTTCATGCCATTTTCCCATCGAAAAAGTTATTTCAAGTCCCTATAATAAAAGGCATAAGTATCGATTTTACCGAACGTATGAAAAAACATAAAAAATTATCGCAAACATCATAGACCAACAGTTAGCAGCGTATTTCAAGTTATATAATTATTACTTAATTTGATTTCAATTATTCTCACCATCACCTCTTAAACGATGAAGCTCTCACTACGATTTACAGAAATCTGATAGATTTTAACATTTTTATGTTATACTAATTATTTTATACCTACAAAATCTGTTTGTTGACTGATGGTTTGTGTTATTGTATTGTATTTTCTTGTTCATCTATTTATTCATTTATTTCACTCGTACTTTTGTTTTGATTATTGACAAGTATTTATTAGAAATAACCTATAATTAATATTAAGTATAATCGAACTTTGTGAACAATAATTCAATTTCTCATTTAGAGAGAAAAGTGATAGATTGCCGCTCGACAAAGAGAGCGGCAATGACACTTTGTGCTCGAAATACACACATAATTTTTTCTACAAACCAAGATCTTAACAAAAAACGATCGACACTTCATTCAACATAGGCACATAATATTACCTATGAGAAAATTAACGCTCAATAGCTATGCCAAATGTATAAGCGATTCAAATATCAAATAATTCACATCTCTAACAAGAGAAAAATGGAAAATAACTAGGTATTGTGTAAGAAAAAAAAGTTGATAAATCGAACCCGGGTCCTTTAGTACCACCATAGAAACTTAGAGTGCTTCAAATTTTTTGTCTATACTTTTCATCATGCAAGATTAGGTTCGTTTTAAACAAGAGCAGTAGAGATCGAGCGTTTTCACCCTAGATCGAAAAAGCTGTCACAAAATGACATTTCACGGAAAACGTCAACTTTGCTTGGAGAACTGAAAGTGTCAAAGGCTACTTGCGGTTGTACAAAAAGTATATTCTCCCTTTTTAATATCTAGTGTTCTTGAGATGTAACTCGTTTTTGGAGTAAGAGGTAGGTAACAGGTTCAGTACTGGCCAGACAATATTATTTTAGACCCAAGTGTGTTTCGATCTGTCATTTCAGAAGTTTAAGAATGATTACTTAGGGTAATCAATCTCACAAAATTTGAAACTATCCTATATTCAATATAAATTTATTCAACTTGTAGATTATGTCACTGGTGGCATCAAAAAATGCATGAAATAGTAATAAAAATCTTCCTATGTTTCTAGAAAATAAAAAAATTCTGTTCGATATCGAACCTATACTATCTCTTGCTTACCCCACTAGACTATTAGAGATTACTACTCGAAAAATTTACAGTTACAATTAAAACATTCAAATCTAATCCTTTTAATAATGTTTTTGAGAATAACCCTGCCGATGGGGGCTGCCGATTCGACTTTCATTATTAAACCGATAGGTATAAAAGATTCGTAGTTAGTACCTAAATTGTCAAAACTTATGAAATGGCAATTTGAAATACGCTGCTGACTCTTCCTCCCACTGTTCAAATACTGTTCGATTTCTTTCAGCATGCAACTTGACAAGATTATTTTGATCTCCTATTACAAATGAAAATGATCGATAATACCAAACATGTGAATAAACTGAAGGATTATTGCCAATAATGAGCGATTTAGTCCAATGTTTACAAAAAAATTATCTGTTACTTACCTATAATGTTATATGCAATTTATCATGTAACTTAAGAATGTCTTGAACAAATAGATAAACAATTAACAATGTCCATTGAAATCAGTTCAAAAAATGTAGTGTTGGGGGCTTGACTTCTCATCGTATTGCCTTTGTACTTTTCTGACACTTGATTGGAACAGTTGAATGTTGGTCTAATCGTAATTTTGATGGAATGCGGGAACGCGTCAGTTTTCCAGATTATTATTATATTTGTGACAGAGTTTTGTGAGAATTTGATGGGACATTTATAATATTTTAGACCAGTACAAAATCGGTGAGTACCTACATACATACTTTTTAAATCATCCTGAATTCGGAACCCTTTATGAAATTCATCTTGATTCTGGTTCAGATTTCGGTAAAGGTAAGCTTATCGGGCATCCGCTCAAAAAACAAAAAAAAAATATATGTTACTTACGTAGCTTTGTCTCCTGAACACGAATCTGACTACGGTCTCTACTACTATCCGAGATATGGCTCTCCAAACATTGAAAATTGACCGTTTTGAAGAGCGAATTTTTCAGTCAAAAATCACTCAAAGTTTTCCCTTCTTTTGATAGGCCCTTTTTTACACACTAATCAACCCATATTTCACAATTACAAGCACTACAAACTTAACTTTTCACAAAAATTCACCCTTCTTTAGGACAACACATAACCAACAAATCTGGATTCTTTTATAATTTTGAATTTAGTGGGTTGGTAACTGCGCGCGCTAACGCCGCCAACTATTCAAATTTGATTCTGCGCAGATACCTTCCCCTTCATTGCTATGTTCAATCAAATTTGAATAGTTAGCGCGCGCAGTTACCAACCTACTCGACACTGACAGTGATATCAGCAATTGCTTATATTTTACATTTTTTTTGGTTTAATATGTGATAACATATCATTACACTTTCATTTATCTGTTTTGAAAATGAAGTTTTACTTATTGAAAATAATGAAAAAGGGTACCTAGGTATTCAATTCAGTAAAATATATTTCAAACAAGAATTTCAAGATTCCTATCGTTATTTTTTTCATATTTTCCTGAATAGTGGTAATTTTCATAGTTTTGCATCATTGTTATAGAGGCATGACAACATTTTTTAAGTTGCATGCTGAAAAGCACCAAGATTAAAATCACCGAAAATTATTTGGGCAATTTGCACAGTCTTGTTCAATATTTGCTATCATTTTTTAATATTTTTACAAGTTCGGCATTATCGACAGTTATGCCTTTTGTTTTAGGGGCTTAAAATTACTTTTTCTATGCACCTGCAAAATAGCATGAAAAACAAAATGGTGAAAGTTTTCACACAATTATCTGCAACTTCATAGCTTATGCCCTCATTTTGGACACTTTCAACCGCCATGCCAATTTTACATAATAAACAATTCATCATAAACTTCATATATTTTCAAAGGCATAAGAGATGATGTCATCAAAACTCCCTTTGAAATTTCCACAAAATGTTCCGGTACTTAACCTCACTTCCGGCATCCGCAGACCTTATGCCAATTTTTGTATGGCATATTTATGATGTAAACTCCCATTCTTCCAACTGGCAGCAACGAGAAAAACGCCTAAAATTTTAATTATTTTTCACAAGTTTACGTCATCATTTCTACCCTTTGGTCACGTGCAACCCTTATGCCTATCATTTTCACTTCAAATGTCTATCTTAACATTCTGTTGATGTACATGGCAGCGGCGATAAAATCATCTCAAAACAAATATTTTTTGTGCAAATGGAAATTGAATTTTCCATATGAAAGCCACGCGGGACCGGCTAAATTTTTCCATTAATTTTGTCAGCACTTTTATATGTTTCAGTCCTCTAAGAGGCATGAACGAGAAAATCGCCAACTAAAATCTGTCATCATCTTCCAGTCTATATCTATTTTCAGAAAAATCTAAAAAAAAAATTATTATCTATCTTCGTTAGCCTAGAGAAAGGCTGAAAAGTTGTATAATTTAATTTTTTTGTATTAACTCAAAAAACTTAAATGTAACCATATCACTTTCATAACACTATCAAATGCATTATTTCAAGACGAATCCAAAAATGTATAACACATACTACCATCTTTCATTCCAACTTACTTTTATTTCATTATTAATTTAAATTTTGCCGAATCTCGGCCGAATCTCGAAGTCATAGTTGCCGATGCCATGGAAATCACGTCGGCACGGCGGTGGCCATTCAACATAAAACATTTGAAAAAGTTATTGAATTGTTTTGGCTATGAAGTTGAATGCTAAAATGCATTATTTCAAGACGGATTAAACGAATTATAACACTTCGTAAGTGATACAATATCATTTATCGTAATGAGAAATTACTTTTTATTACCTTCATATTTTAAACATCTTTTATATTTGGTACAGCATGTACTTCACTAATAGTTACAATGTAAATATTCATTGGACATTTAGCTGCGAATGAGTAGAGAATAAGTAGAGATATTTTAGGATGGTCATGGCACTCTAAATTGAAAATTAAAATATGATTTATGTCAAAACCAATTAAAAAATCATGAATTCGGATGTAGAATGATTTAAAGAATCCTAAAAACAAACAATATACAGGTTATCCCATTTAAATTTCGAAAGTTAAGGTCATTTCCAGGGAAACCGGAAGTTGTAGAAATTTGTCGTTTCACCAGTCAATTGACATTTAGTTCGAATAATAACTGTGCCAAGTTTCGTTATACTAGGTGGAAAAATAAAAAAATGGCAGCCCGAGTGGCCGAAAATGATATCGTTGTCACCCGGTATAGTCTGCCGTAATGAAATGTCCTATTTTTAGTTTTTTGCTTATTAGATATAGTGATGCAGCTGAGTACGGCCTCGTGATCAGATATACCAGAGGGTGTAACTTTCGTTGGCACATCATCGAGGTTACTACATATGTGGTCAACAAGGGATTCTTTGTCCTAGGATAAACGTGTTGGCTCAGTGACATGCATTTTCAAATTATTAGATTCTAGAATGTTTTGTAATAATTGTGTAGTACTGTTATGAGTTTCATTGTAATCTATATTGAAATCACCCGCCACTATGATAGAAGACTTTAAAGCTAAGTTTGACAACAGCATTTCCAACTTTTCGAGGGATACATTCCCATTTGATGAGGGTAATCTGTAAATAAGTAGAATATAAATATCAAGTTATTAACAGAAAACTAATGAGAATTCAAATGTTTTCTCTTCTAGAAGTTCATTGTATTTGTCTATTTCAGAAAATGAACACATTTTTAAGAGTATCTCTGATGAAAATTATCGTACCGCCATGTGTTGTACCCTTTTTCATAGGGGTACTTGTTCTGGAGTACTTCGCTATAGATATATAACCTGGCAGATGAATACCTTCATCAATGAATACCCAGTATTCAGTAAGCATTGTTACGTCAGGAAAAGAGTTATATTCTAATAAAATATTTAGTTCCGTAGTTTTGTTTCTTGGTGACTGTATATTAAGTAACATCAATTTGAGTTTGAAACTGCCCGATTTTTTAGGGGTAAGCACCTAAAAATCTTCAACATTAGCGACTTCTTGAATATTGTCAGGGAATGATGATTTGTTGGTGCTTATATTGCTATTTATACTTGCAGAGGTTGAGTAACAGATATCACTCACAGTAGGAATTTCAGCATTGGTTGCAATTATATTAATTGATTTTAAAACAGTTATTTGACGCCTCTCATAGTAATTTATTGAATATTTGATCTTACTGAGTTCATCAAACTTACTTCCTTGTGTATTTTCATCTGCATAGAAGCTCAGAGAACAGTTATTATTAAATTTTTTGAAGGTAGTCATACGGTTATACATAATATTATTGATTTTTTTGTCCTGGAGACAATTACATTGGGAAACGATCAGCATATTCGTTGTTTTACTTAGACCGAGTGTATCTTTCAGGAATCGGTGCAAACTACTGATATTACTCATGTATTGAACATAACAATCAGCATATATTTTTGTCCATATTCTACTGTTTTGAGAAATATGTTTTCTGTTAGTACAGACTTGTTCAATGCTTTACCAAAGCCTTTACTGTACTGGTTGCCACAGATGAGAATTTTATTTCTGCCACTTGACTCGCTGGTTGTGCTGTGGTTTGATTCCTTAGTAGTATTTGGGTACTGCTGGTTGAACTCATTTCTGTTCAAGGCAGTTTCCAATTCCTCGATGAGAGATTTCTGGTTGTGGTTATCTTCAAGTGATAATTCCGAGCGGGAGACATTGAAAGAGTTTTTATCACTGCTGCTAACTTAACTCGCTATGGACACAGGCTCCTGTTCCTCTGAGGTTTCTATTACTTGTACTGCCGTGTCTTCCAATTGATTTGTTTTTTTTTGTATATTGTTCCTAAGGATCATTTGCATCTCTTTTTTTTTGAATCCCGACATTAATCTCGGACCCCCGACCCCCCCGAGATTAAAGTCGGGGGTCCGAGATTAAAGTCGAACCCCCGATATTAAACTCGGGGGTCCGAGATTAAACTCGAACCCCCGAGATTAAAGTCGGGGGTCCGAGATTAAAGTCGAACCCCCGATATTAAACTCGGGGGTCCGAGATTAAAGTCGGACCCCCGAGATTAAAGTCGGGGGTCCGAGATTAAACTCGAACCCCCGAGATTAAAGTCGGGGGTCCGAGATTAAAGTCGAACCCCCGATATTAAACTCGGGGGTCCGAGATTAAAGTCGGGGGTCCGAGATTAAAGTCGGCCCCCCGAGATTAAAGTCGTGGGTCCGAGATTAAAGTCGGGGGTCCGAGAATAAAGTCGGGGGTCCGAGATTAAAGTTGGTGGTCCGAGATTAAAGTCGGGGGTCCGAGATTAAAGTCGGGGGTCCGAGATTAAAGTCGGACCCCCGAGATTAAAGTCGGGGGTCCGAAATTAAAGTCGAACCCCCGAGATTAAAGTCGGGGGTCCGAGATTAAAGTCGGGGGTCCGAGATTAAAGTCGGACCCCCGAGATTAAAGTCGGGGGTCCGAAATTAAAGTCGAACCCCCGAGATTAAAGTCGGGGGTCCGAGATTAAAGTCGAACCCCCGAGATTAAAGTCGGGGTCCGAGAATAAAGTCGGGGGTCCGAGATTAAAGTCGGGGGTCCGAGAATAAAGTCATGGGTCCGAGATTAAAGTTGGGGGTCCGAGATTAAAGTCGGGGGTCCGAGATTAAAGTCGGGGGTCCGAGATTAAAGTCGGGGGTCCGAGATTAAAGTCGGACCCCCGAGATTAAAGTCGGGGGTCCGAAATTAAAGTCGAACCCCCGAGATTAAAGTCGGGGGTCCGAGATTAAAGTCGGGGGTCCGAGATTAAAGTCGGACCCCCGAGATTAAAGTCGGGGGTCCGAAATTAAAGTCGAACCCCCGAGATTAAAGTCGGGGGTCCGAGATTAAAGTCGAACCCCCGAGATTAAAGTCGGGGGTCCGAAATTAAAGTCGGACCCCCGAGATTAAAGTCGGGGGTCCGAGATTAAAGTCGGGATTTCAAAAAAAAATTGCTCGTGGCCCTTCTACGCCTTCGTACTTTTTGGTGTAGTTTTCTTTTATTAATTACATTGGTGATTAATTTCCAATTCTTTTTTATTTCATTTTCCGGTAATTTTACATTTGGTCGGTTTTTTGAAAACTTTGGCCACTCTGTATTTCTATACTCGTCGATTTCAGTAGAGATATCGGCCTTAGTCATATTTGAAAATTTGCAGTTCATTATAGAAATATGAAGAAAACCGACTTTAACTTTTTGAAATTCCTAGACAAGTGGACCATTGCGTACTCGTCGTGATATGACAAGATTGGTATGACCTTGTGTGAAATACTAAATGACCCGGATGTTCGAGATGAAACGGGCGAGGAATATTGATGATATTGATTTTTAAGAATTGAATACTTATCTTCGGATGTGAATGGTGGGGGTGGCGTGCGGGGGCTATTTTTACGCACTATTAACAACATTTACTGCATGTGCACGTTAAGTGTAAAACGACTGTATATGCTTTGTACGATTGAGTAATGCATCCTCATGGACGAATTCAAATCTGGCGCCTAAAGCTGTTTTAAATTTTTTGCACATAAAAAAATTATTTTCGACTGAAAGCTGCTTAATTTAATTTTTCTTGTTCGTTACATATAAACGTATATACAAAAAAGGCAGAAGATATTGGAGGCCTAGCGAAAGATATGCAATTATTCACGCATCAATGGAATGAGCGATTTTCTGTGAGTGATACTTCTGAATAACATTCTCCCTTATCTCATTCATAGATAAGAATCTCCAAAGGAAACTGGACATTCAATAAATAATCAACTATCTGAATGAAAATGCAAATTCTCACTTTCAGATTTTTTCTCTCAAGTTATATAGGGTCTTTCTCAATATCTTTCAGATGTAGTTCAATGTCCAGCGTGGCTTTTGCCGGGGAAGTAGTTGTTTTCTGTTAGATATTACAAAAAAGTAACTTCAATTTTATCGTAGGGTTTTTCCATTTCCAGAGGAGTCATGTATTGATTCAATTTTCAATTGAGAATGTTTCTCTTTAAAACATGAATCCCTTCCAAGAGAGGTTATCTTGTACGATGGAAAACAGCGACTAAATTCCAACTTTCAGTCGCAGATGATTCCACAACTGACTTTATGAACATCCTGTTCATATTTTCAATGAAATCAACATATTTTCATAGCTTATTTTTTCATTTATAACAAAATATGTGTGTATGTCGGGGCGTGGCGCAGTGGTTAAAGCGTCCGACTCTGATTCGAAAGGTCCGGAGTTCGAACCCTGGTTGGGCTGGGATTTTTTAATTTAATTCAACCGATTAAATTATTAAAATCTCGTGGCTAGACTAGGATGAGTCCTGCACGATTCGCTGTTGCGTTCCAATCAACAGTGCTGCTCCTTAGGTGGCGTATGGAGTTAGTAACAAGGCCTATAAAGAACACATGGCTAATGACCATAGCAGTCGATGCCAAAACACCAAAGAAAAAAAAAATATGTAGCATTTAGCGATTTCAAAGTGCTACCAAAATGGCCTGAATAAAGCCTAAAAGGTTTTGAGCAGTGTCAGGACCTGTCACCTCACTCATGTGACAGTCATAATGAGCGATACCCATAGAAATATAATAAACACTAGAACTCCAATTCCAATTAGTTCAGAATAACGAGGTTCCCCATAAGCCAGATTGACCAACCTATGATTTTGCGCAATAGATCTTGTTATTTAGCGGGATATGTCAGGACGGTCTTTGGATTTTTGTCTTCCTGTTCCTGAATGTGGTATAAGTTGTCGGTAAAAGCATTTGCAATATAATAGAGAAAGATAATAATTGACTTCTTGAAAATGGAAATATTGAGTCTATTTTGTGCTTTCTCCCGACCAAGTAGGGATAAATTATTGTGATCGTCAAAAAATTAAAATTTGATGTTCTGATGGGAATTGATTCTATTCCAATCTGTGAATCAGAAAAAAATCTCAATTTGTCTGTCCATTGGCCTCACGCCTAAACCGCTGAGCCCATTATACCCGAAATCCATATCAGAGAGTGAGGAAACACTTTCTTGAGGTAGGCATATTTTTTATTTTCGAAATTCTGGATATTGAAGGTGATTTTTATGGATATTTGAGTAATTTGGGTATACCTTTGTGTTTAAGTGATTACCTACAAATGCTTTTGTGGTGGATGATGTGAGTTGAATCAATTAAGAACCCAATGTATGTGATGATTTTAAATCATATTGTAATATATTTATAGTCTGTTTCACTCTAAAATAATTTATTTTACGAAATACAATGATACAATAGCACAATACTCTAATTTACATAACAATTACGGAACTAGGTATTTCTTTTTATATCCGACGTTGACTTCTCTGAATGCTCCAGAATTTTCCATCGAATCGCCCAGACTCACCGCACCGTCCAGATTCTTCACGGTGCAAGCGCATCGACAGTCTCCCGCGGTTGGTCGCTAGCTATACGTGAGAGTTCAGGTCCGGCATCGCCCGCAGCTTCGCCACAATATTATGTGATGAAAGAATCTAATTCTACAAATAATTAATTAGTTATTAATGCGAAAAAGTATGTATGCCAATTTCGTTGAAAGACAGAAATGTCCTTAATAGGAAAAATTAAATTCAGAAAAAATCTGTCAAATATACTTTCTCAGGTGAAAAACTACATTTTTGCATTCGGTCAATGTTCTCATTTATCATTGTAAATGTTGTTGAATCGTATTGAATTCAGATGGCATTTTTTATAATAAGAAGTAGATTATCGAATGTTGAGAAAAATAAATATAAAATGTTAAAAATTCAAATTGTCAAATGTTACAGGATATTTGTTTCACTTTATTTTAAACATTGCAATATCACAAAATCTAATTCGGGTATAAATTCTTGTTATTGCTTTTATCATTTTCATTTTATGACTCACCTCATAGGGAGATATATCAAAATTGTGGTTTTTTGTAGAGCTGAATAATTTTTCATCCTAGAATAATGTTTGGTGTATGGAGGTTTCCGAAAAATGTGTTTCATTTGGCATAAAATTATCGGTAACTGCAAGAACCTGCCGGATTTTTCTCTTAAGGAAAATATAAATATCTATATAACAGTTTGTGATGGCCTTTTCTATTAAATAATTTAAAGTTTTCTGCATCTGCAGAAGATTTTGTAATGACGTCTTCAATAGTGGACAAATGTCGGGGCGTGGCGCAGTGGTTAGAGCTTCCGACTCTGGGTCGAATGGTCCGGAGATTTTTTAATTTAATTCAACCGATTAAAATATTCAAATTTCGTTTCTAGACTGGGGTGAGTCCTGCACGATTCACTGTTGCTTTCCAATTAACAGTGCTGCTCCTAAGGAGTTAGTAACAAGGCCTATCCAGAACACGTGGCTTTTGACCATAGCAGTCGATGCTTAAAACACCAAAGAAAAAAAAATAGTGGAACGACAAATCCTGATATACCGAGTGACCCGGAACCAATTTACCCCCCTGTATCTTCGTTATTATTTTATATGGAAGTTTCAAATTCGGTACTTCGATTTGATGTTATGAGTGTACAATTTAGCAAGTATCAATCCAAATATGACTCTTCCGGTTTGACCGGAAGCGCATCCAATTTTTATATTTCAAATGGGAAGTATATATATTTTTTGAAAATTACAATTCGGTATAGAATTACCTTTACAATGATATATCAATCGAAGTACCGAATTTGAAACATCCATATAAAATAATAACGAAGATACAGGGGGGTAAATTGGTTCCGGGTCACCCGGTAGGTGTAACCGCATTTTCCGTCAGAGTACTCAAAGAGGGATGACAGAAACAACTAGGGAAAATATATAAAACAGCACAAATGGCAAACAAAGCAATAATTACAAAACACGAAAACAAACTAGGTATCAACAACTGCTAAAACCTAACAATGCCAAAGCCCAAAAGCCGACACTGTTCTCTTTCTTTGCTTGATACGTCACGATAGGATATTGCGGCGGAATTGCCAAGTTTACTGGATTTCCCACAATTACTTGCCTCAACCACAGATGATATACCAAACTTCATTTGGAATATACGAAAAAAAAACTTGGCAACAGAGAGAAAAAGCATTCATGCGCAAGCGTGAAGGTGATCACTCCCTATCTCGGACAGCGTATTTGGCGTTCTAGTGTTTATTATAATTCTATGGTGACACCCGAAAATCGCTGTTTTATGGGCATACCTCTGGATCTTGACCTCGATCGCGGGTCAAACTTGGCAGAAGGTGTGTCCAGGACACCATATCTATCGAAATATAAAACCAGCAGATAGTTTCCGGATCAGTCACAAACTGACTGGTTTTCCAACGCCCCCCCCCCCCTCTTCTTGACCTTGACCTGAAGAAATTCGAAATCTACATCCAGGAGACTTGGGGCAACACCAAGCAGTGGCGTATTTACAAAGCTCCTATGGAGGGTCCCCGATGTAGGTATATAAAAATGAATTTTATTTATAAAAATTGAAGTCAATGCGATACAGGGACGAATCTTTGTGATGCTGATAGGGGGGGGGGGGCAGACCCCCTGCCACCCCCTGTAAATACGCCATTGACACCAAGAATGATATTTCATTCCCAGCAGACGGTTTCTCTACCTATCAGTAAATCAGATAGGCAGCTCTCTAACTACAACCTGACAAAAGGATTGCTACGCTATTAGAGTTGTGTCAAATAAGCTTAGTTTAGCTATTGCTTCTAACACATACTTTTCGCTCATATTAGAATCTCATATCATGTACGGCATAGCCATCAGGAGGTCTATTCTCGAAACTGGGGAACATCGTTCTCCTGAGAAAAGTAGGCATAGTTCTCCTGAAACTCATCAAAGCGTATTCTCGAATACATGTGGTCATTCACTTCGCGTGAAAACTGGGGAACGTGATTCTCCTGCTATTTTGTGGGAGATCGCTTGATTCTCCTGAGAATGACCAAATGACGTTTAATTTTTAAACTTCATTTTTGGCATTTTAGACTTGATTTTGACACGGCATTTGGTATTTACTGTTCAGTTCTCTTAGTTTTTCATGTATTAATAAGGTTCCGTCAAACCAAAGCGGGAACGCGGGAGCGGGAACGAAACGTTTGAACCGTGCAAATTGATATAAAAACATTACACGTAGCCAACCATATATATTTCGTTGCTTGTACGCATTTCGGAATACGAATAATCACACCGGTATGTCCCACTATAGAATTTAGTCTCGGATTCATCTCGTTCCCGCTCCTGCGTTCCCGCGTTGGTTTGAGGAAACCTTTAGAAGGAAGAGGTGCAGTATTTGAAGTTGTTCTCAACAATATCCAAGGTAAGATTTTGACAAAGTAACATTAGCGCGGAAGGCCTTTAATCTGTTTTGCGCCGTGAGTCTCAATAATTCCCGACATTATCAACCGATTTAGACCAAAAGCCACCAATATGAAACACTCCCCCCCCTCCCCCGTGGGAATTTATGACTTATACTTTTTTTTGTTGGTAGTACCTACCGGATGAAGAATTGAATTGTTTGCCTCTCTTAAATTACAGCATATTCCAGAAAATAAAGAAAAACTGAAGAATTAAAAAAAAAATTGTTTTGTTTAAGTTTAATTTTACAAAAGGGTAGGTACATTAGTTACCATGTTTTTTTTATTAACTTATATGGTATTTATTTAAGGTCTAATGATGAAAAAAAAAATTAAAAAATCTCAACAGCAAATGATTTTATAATATCTTTTATAATCAACTGTCATTTTCTTCATCCTCGTATATTATGTCGTCTAAGTTTTGTACTTCTGGTTCATCTTCATCTTCAAATTCGTCTGGCTCGAAGGTTTCTGGAACGTCAAGCAGTTCGAGTGGCAACGGATCTCCTTTAATTCAATCGAATTTGAGTTCACCATTTTCCAATTTCCTCCCATGTCGCACTGGAGTTGGTGTGGAGGGTTTAGCTACATGTGCGTTATTCCATAAGTAACATTGGTAGTTGACACGTTTTATGAGGTTTTCTAATGATGTTTTGCATGGAGGAAGTAGACTTAAATCCATACCTTGATTGTTGGGCAGAGAAAATGCAGTTGTGGGAGAATACTTTTGTATTTAAAATTATTATTATTCATTTTTCCGGTATATGCTGTGATTCGCAAGTGGCAAACACCTAAAATCTTAAAGTACATGTCAATACAAACAAAAAAATGTATTATGTTTCTTATATTGTTTCAAAAGCAGAGGGGCAAGCAGAGCGTCCGCCCCGAAACATGTTGGACTCATTAAAAACCTCACTGGCTTGATGGAAATGTTTACTCTATATCTACAAACACCGAATAGTAATATAAATAGGTTTTTCCCGCTGCCGACACTGTAAATAGTCCATACATGCTTAGCAACAAAACAGGTAAATGGCCTATATCATTCGTTTACTAATTCATCTTGACAACGGAATGTAAATAGTGTCATTTACATGCCTAGGGTAATAATGACTTTGCCTTTGACAAGTAATACCTTCAGCTTCATTCATATCAATTTTTAGGTTATGAGACCTTTTGACACGTTTTATGAGGTTTTCTAATGATGTTTTGCATGGAGGAAGTAGACTTAAATCCATACCTTGATTGTTGGGCAGAGAAAATGCAGTTGTGGGAGAATACTTTTGTATTTAAAATTATTATTATTCATTTTTCCGGTATATGCTGTGATTCGCAAGTGGCAAACACCTAAAATCTTAAAGTACATGTCAATACAAACAAAAAAATGTATTATGTTTCTTATATTGTTTCAAAAGCAGAGGGGCAAGCAGAGCGTCCGCCCCGAAACATGTTGGACTCATTAAAAACCTCACTGGCTTGATGGAAATGTTTACTCTATATCTACAAACACCGAATAGTAATATAAATAGGTTTTTCCCGCTGCCGACACTGTAAATAGTCCATACATGCTTAGCAACAAAACAGGTAAATGGCCTATATCATTCGTTTACTAATTCATCTTGACAACGGAATGTAAATAGTGTCATTTACATGCCTAGGGTAATAATGACTTTGCCTTTGACAAGTAATACCTTCAGCTTCATTCATATCAATTTTTAGGTTATGAGACCTTTTGGATATTATTGTTGTCTGCTTATTCGGTAACTTAGTTACACGCACAAGCAACTTAGAATGAAATAGCGAACGAATAATCATGAAGGAAGGGTAAGAAAACAAACTTCAATTCAGGCAAATTTTGAGAAATGTCAACAAGCAGCGGGAAAAACGTAAGCGGCAAGCGACAAGCCTCGGCTTTGCCTCGGCTCGTACTCGCTCACCTCGAATGTTAACACGTCTTTACATTCCTTGTTACTTAAATAACTATTAAATAACTTTGTTGTTGGAGGTGCTTGTAACTTTGAGATTTTATGTTTCAGGAAGTTATCAGAAATGGAATACAAAAAAATTCTGGTATAAGTCAATCAAGCACTTCCGCTGCATTTTAGAAGTGACAAATGCAAAAAAACTATAAATTTCAAATAACTGGGTAAAACTCCCAAACAATCTTCAAGAAGTTAGAAAATTTGGGCAGAAGGTACCAATGAAGATACGGTTTTTTAAGAAATTAGTATTATTTAAGAAGCTAGAGTTCAGCTCAGTAAATAATAATATCATTGTTTAAATAGAACATAGTTAGTCAATGCCTGTGGAAAAGTTATTGGACACAAACGCGAGTGTCATCTAGCGTGATTAGTTACAAACATGAATATTTGACGTCATTTTAATACAGGTTTCTTCAAAAAACCCTAATTTTAATGATTTTCCATTGTTTTAATCAAGATACGACATGACTTGGAGGCCAGATCACTGAAGTTACGACATGACTTGGATGCGAGCTCACTATCGCCATCTACATGTCGCATCCATTTTGATCCAATTATAATCCCATAAGGTTGACTAACTATCTTCTATATAAACAATGATAATATAATACACAACACATAATCATTTGATTCAATTTACAAAATAGGTTAACTCTTCTTCCTTCAACCACTGAAAATTTAAGGCTTTTACCAAAAATCGTCTGGCAACGTTGTGTCAACGGTTCTCTCGAGAGGCTGTGATCACATGCGTTCGAGAATACCGATTTCTAGCGCGAAAACATTGCAGGCGATGTGAACAGTCACATCCAGTGATGGGAGCGTTCCGTTCTCCTGAACTCGAGAATTGGGTTCCTGGGGTTTTTGTAGCAACATCTGTTTCTGTGTTCATTCAACAGAATAGAGCAATTCGTTAGGCTTAAGCAAGGGACCTGTTTCGTTTCCAAAAAACACCTGAAACGTCTAATATGGAGGAAGATGAATGAGAAATACTTCGAATGAAATGCTCAAAAATATTTTCAAATACTTGGGAAAATATATTTATATAACTGACATCAACTTATCGACAAAAAGTTCGTTTGACAATGACAACTACTACTATATGAATTTACAGGGGGATTCTCAACCTAATGCCACCTTGAGTTACGAAACTTTTGTAGAGTCTCAAAATTAAGATCATTAACTTCGATGGGGACTTGACTACTTTCCCATATCACGTATGTTTCATGTAATTTTTAGGTGAAGGTATATTTTAATTTTCATTCTTTCGTTCTTCAGACTTTCCTTCATCATGCCTTTTTTTCTCTTCTTCACTTCTCATTTTATGGATAGAAATCAAATCGATTTCTTGATCCCGACTATTGATTTCTAGAGGATGAAATCGTTGTACTGGTCTCAATAACGTTCCTGTTGATGTTTTCAAGCGAACTACTCCAGCTTTACCATCTCGACCTGGTATCAGTTTTATTCGAGCGAGTGGCCAATCCATCCGTTTTATATTGTTCAATCCTATTGAAACAATATCTCCATTTCTGATATCAATAACTTTTTTTCTGTTAGAAAACATTTTCAATCTAGTCTAGTCCTTGAGCCGAACTGAAAGTGATTATCTTATCTCAATCCAAATGGTCGAGAGCGTTTTCTGTGCCGACAAAGTTGGTGGGTGCCATTGTCGCTATATATAATGGAAGGTCTTCCTCGACTACAAATCTTTGAAATGATTGAAGAAAGACGTCCATGGAAAGTGAAGATAATAATTCCAAGTATAGAGCTTTGTAGATCGCAAAAGTGAATAGGCAAATCCATACTTTTTCGCCAGATCGAAGGTAGAGTGGACCGATGAGATCAACACCTATCACCTCAAATACAGCCGCATTTCGTACTCTGTCTCTAGGTGATGGCACTGACTGATCTTCTGCTAATTTTCCGTTATATAGTCGAAATACAACACATTTTGTAAAGATTGATCTCAGCGTTTTCTATCTTTGACATTCCAAAACCCCTGTACACCAACATGAGATGCGTTCACATGTTCATTTACAAGTTTATCAACAACAGGATGCTTAATCGGCAAAACCGTTGGAAAACGGAAGTCTCGTGAGTCTTCTCTTTCAGAAATTTTTGTCTAAAGTTGAATGATTCCTCCATGTTCAATAAAAGGACAATGATTTTAGTTTGGGGTCATTTATCCCCATAAAAGCCTCTTCTTGAATGAACTTTATGATGAGGGTTTCCAAAGAAATCAGTTCCGTCAGCGACAATAGACCCTCAATTTTGTCACTTCGACAAGAGTTGGAAATGAATCTTTGTACCCAACTCAATACTCGGACCATTTTTTCGAATCCAGAGAAGCGATCATGAAACCAAGAAAAGTTTTCCTTGCTAGATAGCATTGAAGAAGTTATACATTTCTTCCTTTTACTATTGACAATGTCTTCTTCGACGGCATAATTCTGGGCAGGCCATTCTTCTGGAGATTTTTTTAGCCATGCTGGACCCTCCCACCATCTTGATTCAATCAGCTGACTTGAACGTGAAGAACCATGCATTTTTATCGGTTAGATTCTGTATTTCCTTCGCTCGATTCCATATGAAAGTATTCCAAGAATTTCGAAGACTAAATGCTGTTACTGGAACAATTTCAAGAACAATTCGTTACTAAGAAGCAGACATCACTAGAAGAATTCCAGAATACACCAGATAACCATCTCTTTGAGAGTGTACAGCATCAGGAAGCTTTTGGATACCATCAACATTGCAACATATAACAATAGTTCAGAAAAGCTTTTGGAACGGGAAGACACTGGAGTACGAGATTAGGTAGATCATAATCCAGGTTTGGTTACCGATGTTTCATCGATATACAGGGTGTCCGGTAAACCTTGTACAATATTGAAACTGGTGATAGACCAGGTCATGACTGTTCAGAATATCGGAATTTCACCTTAGTAAAAATCTCACCGTTTTCGAGATATTGAGCATTTTTTTAATTTCTGGAAAATCACTACCTCACCTTGGATTTTTGAGTGCCGTGTCTACAAATTGAGACCAATTCAAATATCTCTGCTGCTGAAAATTACTGATGAGTGATGCTTTCAGACGTACAAAACAGTTTTTCAGAAAACGATACAATTTTTCAAGAAATGAGGGTAAAATGCCAGATTTGAGTTTCACCAATTTTTTTAACAACAGTTTGACATTATTGTTTGAAAAAAAACATAACCAAGTGGAAGTGGATATTCATTACAAAAGAATGCCCATTTTGTCCAGACCCTACCATGGTATTAAACATACGATAATTATTTTTGGAAGGAGTAGAATTTCGATTATATTAGAGTGTGATATTATTCTGAGCTAAAATCAACTCCATTAGACTTTGTCAGTAATGTCTTTTATTTTTATCCTATCAAGATGGAATTATTAAATAATTATGAGTAATATCGAATCAACTGCTTAAAAGCATTCAATGAGATGTAAAGAAGTAAATACTAATTCAATGTTTTTTTTGAATTAACATACACGATAAACCACAATAACGATTATTCAACATCGCACTGAACAATATTACAAAAATGTTATTTTCGATCCACCCGTACGCAGAGACGACATATTTTCAAGAAGAACCTTTTCAAATGGTTAAAGCCCCCAAATCAGCGATTCTCTGAGCGGCATTGTGCAATCGGATATCGTTCTGCATAAAGCGCTGCTGCAGCAGTAGCACTACCTCCACATTCACCATGAATGTAGTGCATATGCGCATATTCTCGGGGAGTATAACGTGTGTACGGCATAATAATAATAATAATAAGTGTTTATTTCTTTAAGACAGCCATAAAACTGTATAGAAAATGTCAATACAGGAGAACGAGATAAAAAATATACACACACATATACATATACAAATAATAATATTTGACAATTACGACAAATAATCTTTAACATCATAAAAACAATGTTCTGTCAAGAAATGCTTCAACTTTCTCTTGAATACATTAGTGGACCCACAACATTTCAAATCCGTTGGAAGAGCATTAAACAATCTAGGTGCCATATAATTAGGTGATTTATACGTTAAGTTATACTTAGCAACTGGTACAAAATAGTTTTCCCTTTGACGGGTGTTCAAATTATGGTTTTTTTTTATTTTTAATAAATGTAGATTCATTACTTGTGTAAACATGTACACATAATTGATATATGAAGAGGCAAGCCAATGTTAATATTTTCAGATTTTGGAATATAGGTCTGCATGATTCACGATTCGAAAGCGTAGAGAGCGTAGAACTCGTTTTTGAGCAATGGAAACATCACCAGCCGAAGTAGATAAGCCCCAGAACATAATTCCATACCGGAGCCTACTTTCAACCTGGGCGTAGTAGAGCTGCAACAACTGATCAATAGTCAGAACACATCGCAGATTTCTCAACTGGAAAGAAATTGAATTCATGACAAAGAAATAAATACTACTGAATGACGCAATCGGAATAATTTAAAAAAACTACCACAAGTTGTTCAAACAAAATGTGACAGCCACCTACTGGAATTTTTCAATTCTATTTACAGAAGATCCGTTCATGCACAATGCTGTAATTTATTTTTTCATTAGGAAACTATTGCTTCTACGGACACAACACAGGGGTTAGAAAAGTTTTTAATTTTCGACAAGGATTCACCTCCTAAAAAATGTTGCACTTATTTGGTTGCACCCTGTATAAGTATCTGTCGGTCTCTGAAACTTCGTTGGAATCTGGATGTTGTACAATTGCGACATTTATCGCAAAAATTCGTTTTAATCGGTGCCATATCGGATAATCGACATTTCATTTCGATAATTTTATAGGCAATTAATAATAATAAATGTTTATTTACAGAAATATAAAAATACAATGAGACATGGGCCTAAGTTAATGTTGTAAATAAACGAAAAATCGCAGAAGCAAAAAATGCTTGTTTGTGATTTGATATATCAATCAATATTATAGTATAAATTAAACTTACGAAATATAATTCACAAAAATACAATGGTGCATAGGCGAATTTAAAAATAATCGAAATATAGAACAAAATAAAAAGTGGTTTTGACTGCATACTAAATTACATGAAAAGTTAATTTTATTGGCATACTATTCAATTCTACCAAGCAGCCTATTCTTCATTATTAATAATCATTTCCGCATTTTATCTTGATAAAATCGAAATAAAATAATTTTTGGGCGTAAGTATAAAAGTTGATGGAAGCCTAGAACAAAACCTCGCCTAATTCAATGGAAATCACTTCCTCCAAAAATAGTTATGGTTTGTTTAATACCATGGTAGAGTCTGGACAAAATGAGCATTATTTTGAAATGAATGTCCACTTTCAATTAGTTATATTTCTTTCAGACAATAATGTCAAACTTTTTAAAAAAAAATTGAAGAATCTCAAATCTGACATTTTACCCTCATTTCTTGAAAAAATATTTCACTTTCTGAAAAACTGTTCTGTACGTCTGTAAGCATCACTCATCAGTAATCTTCAGAAGCAAAGATATTTGAATTTGTCTCAATTTGTATACATGGCACTCAAAAATCCAAGGTGAGGTAGCGATTTTCCAGAAATTCTTAAAATGCCCATTATCTCGAAAACGGTGATATTTTTACTGAGGTGAAATTCCGATATTCTGAACAGTCATGACCTGGTCTATCGCCAGTTTCAATATTGTACAAGGTTTACCGGACACCCTCTGTATGTTGAAGATCAAATTTTAATAACTGGTACGTTTAGTGATCCAAAAAATTGCTTCTCTAGAAATTTTGTTGGGGTTGGGATCAGTAGAATCGAAGAAAAACTATTTTTTTTGCCAACGTTTCGAATTTCGTTAAATTCATCATCAGGGCTCTGTAACAATGAGTTTTCACAGAAAATTGTAACTATATACTAAAGTACATTATTAGAATTGAAGTTGAAGATGAACAATCCCAAATAGCATTTGAAAATAAAAACACTATTGGAAAATACTTCTTTACACGCCAAAAAACAAAAACCCCCATAGACATCAAATCAAATATAGTATACAAAATCAAGTGTGCCCGAAATGTTATGTAGGACAAACCAAACGTTATTTAAAAACAAGAATATCTGAACATGAAAGGGGCACAAAAAATTAAATATCAAAAATCCTACGGCTTTAGTGGAACACATTAGAGAAAACGGTCACAGTTTTGATTTTACGACACCCATCGTCCTTGACACACAACCCTTTTATTCCAAAAGAATTCTTAGCTAGAAGGGACATAGAAGGTTTAAGTACAGCATTTTTCAATTTGATAGGTCAGATTCCGAGTTGAGATATCCATTCACATTTCATGTGTTTTTAAGCTTCGTTTTCTTTCGCTCCATATTAAAGGGTAAAAACATTCGTATCGGTCGCTTCACGACGTCTCCAAAAGAATTTTAATTTAGTATTTCGTTCCTAGTTGATGGATACATGTGTTGTCCTTCGTGCGTTGTTATCTACTATGTCTGTTCATTTTAAACATATTTTAAGGATTTTAACTCAGAAAAACAAATAATTTGGGTAAGTCTTTTAAGTAATTACAAATCTCGTTTCTCGAAAGTTTATAGAGAAGCGTAGCAAGTAATAATAACTTCAATTCTAATAATGTACTTTAGTATATAGTTACAATTTTCTGTGAAAACTCATTGTTACAGAGCCCTGATGATGAATTTAATTGGCAAAAAAACAATAGTTTTTCTTCGATTCCCCAACAAAATTTCTAGAGAATCAAATTTTAATGTTAATCATGTGATTTCAGATTTTGGGGGAAATATCTACCAAACAGTAATTCTATCAGTTCTAATCAAACATATTATCATCATCAGAATCTATCATATTCGAATATACAAGCACATGCCTTTCATCGAAGATAATGGGACCATTCATCCTGTTGATGAATAGATTGTAGAAAATGATGCATTTGTACCAAGTGCCAGAAAATTATTTAGCTTTATGGTGTCATTGTCTATTTCTTGGTTGAGCTAAATCATGGGCTGGTGGGTTGATATATTCATTTAAAATTTTCAAATATAATATAGAAAACTTCTTTTCTAGATCTTTTCTAGAAGATGAGGGTAGGTTTACCTATACAGGGTGTTTCAAATTCGATCCTCACCATTGGGATCTCGGAAACTATGAGAGATACGAAGATGGTTCAATTGGGGCAAAGTTGCTCATTTACCTGACTAACAATATGCCGTTGAGAAAGTTCTGAAATTCCGAGTATATCCGGAAATATCCGGAAAAACAGAAATTTCGGAAAATGGTTTTTAATTTTTTGAAGGATTCGAAACTTCCACATTGCCACTTTTTCCCTGCTACATAATGATGTTTTCAGGTTTGCTATGCGACGTTTCGTCTTCCGGTCACCATCATCAACTTTATTTTTTCTTATGGGCGCTACATTGGATTCTTTCAGTTTTGAATAGAACCAGATTTTACCTTTTTAGTGATGTATCATAAGTTATCATTCTTTTTGAAAAATTGGAGATATTGAAAAAAATTAATTCTTATCATAATAGGCTTTGACTTTGATGTTTCTAAATTTGACTTTCAATTATTTACACTGTTTCTATGGTATTTGTAATAAATTTGTATCATATCTTTTTTTCTTCATTCGTGAAAGCCATTTTTCGCCAAAAATTCAATGACTTGTACAATAACAAAATGTCATTGAGTGTAAAAAATTGAGAGTCAAATTTAGAAACATCAAAGTCAAAGCATTGTTTATATAGAAGATACAGTTAGTCAACCTTATGGCATTATAATTGGATCAAAATGGATGCGACATGTAGATGGCGATAGTGAGCTCGCATCCAAGTCATGTCGTAACTTCAGTAATCTGGCCTCCAAGTCATGTCGTAACTTGATTGAAACAATGGGACAGCATTAAAATCAGGGTTTTTTTAAGGAACCTGCATTAAAATGACGTCAAATATTCATGTTTGTAACTAATCACGCTAGATGACACTCGCGTTTGCGTCCAACACCAATTGCACAGGCATTGACTAACTATCTTACTTCTATATAAACAATTGTCAAAGCCTACTAATGATACATCATTAAAAAGGTAGAATCTGGTTCTATTCAAAACAGAAAGAATGTTGCGCCCATAAGAAAAAATAAAGTGGATTATGCTGGCCGGAAGACGAAACGTCGGATAGCAAATCTGAAAACACCATTATGTAACAGGGAGCAAGTGGCATGGTGGAAATGCAATTCATTTTCGGATCCTTTGAAAAATAAAGCCAGAAAAAAAAAACATTTTCCGAAATTTCTGTTTTTTCCGGATATCACCGGATATACTCGGCATTTCAGAACTTTCCCAACGGCATATTTTCAGTCAGGTAAATGCGCAACTTTGTCCCAATTTAACCATCTTCGTATCTCTCATAGTTTCCGAGATCCCAATGGTTAGGATCGAATTTGAAACACCCTGTAGAAGTGATAAAAGTATTGGGTATGTCGACTATTTTTTTCAACATATAGCATCAGCAATTAGCATGACATTAAACTGATTAGTGTTATTTTGAGGCATTATCCGTTTCCAATTGCGTCAGCGTTGACGGGTACCCTTACTTATAAATGATGCTCTCAATAAATTAAGACTGGCAGAATACAGTTTGAAAGTAACAATATACTAGATGCTTGATCACTGGAGGAACGTATACAGGGATAAAGACAGGGAAATCGTATAATTGGTAATATCATATTATACAAAATGAAGGTTTACATATGGTGATAGTAAAAAAAAAAACAATTTGAAGAATTACAATCATATTAGTCATTTGGAAGTAGAAGAGGTTAAATCACAAGAAAACTAATTCACTCTCAGATTATGAGTTCGATTTTGGGAAGGCATGGCCAAAAAGCGAACTCAACTGATGTTGAAATTTGAATTATTAGATACTCGTACGCCTGTAATTGTTCCTCCGGTAGTGAAGTTTGTGCTTTCTCAAAGAGAGTGTGGCTGTCTTTTGTAAATAATACAGATGTACCATTTTTTCCAATAAGTGGAGGAAAGGTTGCAGGGTCATTTAAAAGTTTATTTTGTAAAGTAAAGCATCAATCATTGCTGGATTGTCGTATATGACAAATATTATTCAAGTTTGAGTACCTTTCAGACCTTTTGTTTCCTAGTATTCAGTATTCTATACTGTTGTGACTGATTGAGATCAGTTCAACCTGTAATTAATTTGTCGAAGAATATCATTTGTATAAAAACTGGAGAAGTAGTATTTTTGCCCGAATCCAACTTATCAATATGGAATAGATTCTTCAGAACCTCAATTTATCAAAGTTATATCCAATAACAGATCTTTAGTAATTTTGAATATAAATAAAGAAATTGAAAATAATGAAGTAGAACAAATTATTCAAACGATTTTCTTGTCTGATTCAGAAAAGCAGCAATTTGAAGTACTGAAATCATGTTACTCGCATGAAATACATTTACAAACTGTAGCATTTTTAAATGCCACTAAGAATTTTTCCTATTTTTCAAATACTGTATCACTACTTGTTATAATTATTATGAAAGGATCAAAAGTTTCAACGTCATGCAATATGACCACTCTTGTATAAAACTATCGCATCAATCAGTCGTTGCATTCATTTCATGTAGGTACAGCCACCACCACCATCTAGTTGGTATTAGATTAACCGTTCGCCTAATTTTACAAACACATCAAAATAATACATGATTCTGAATTCATTAAGGATCGCCCTTTTCGAGTATGACTCTCTTTCTAAGAGAGGTCACCCGTCGTATATCATAGCGATTGAGATTCGATAGTATGGAAAGGAGACCGGTGCGCGAGGAGATAGTCAAGAAGGGTCAGGCTAAAGGTGTACAAGTTTTTCAATAAAAGCAGTTTTTTGGTTCAGTACCGGCTTTTTCAACAATTTGCAGTGCTGCATTCGCATTCTTCATTGGATTAATTAAATGCATTGTTGAAGGCCGACTTCTGCTACGACGATTGAAGCTGCCTTTTGCCTTTTTTGCACTACTGTACCGGTAAAGCGTGCCAAAACTCCTGCCACAAGAAATTTTCTTGTCCACCCAACTCCTGGTTTTCTGGTCTGGATGCAAGAACCCCACCAAGATAACTTCAAGTGGTGATCATTTCACCACCGTGGAAACCTTACAGGGTTCCTCACTACGTCAGCGTTGGTTGAAAATCTGATACGACCTTCAACCCCTCTGTATTTGGCAGTCTTTCCTGTTGCTGTCTGCAGTCGGAAGCATCCCCTTCTCACACCTCTCCGGATGGTCTACGCGGGATTAAACAGGCCAGAATTGCATTTATTTTATCATGTTTTTTTATTTTGAACTGAAACGTTCGAATTATTGATATTTGTGTTTTGGTGACATTATTCTAGGGATACTTGATTTACCTACCTTACTTATATCATAAGTATCTATCTACCTACTGTACTTTGATTTACAAAATTTATCATTCAATATCATCCAGACATTTTTTTGCGATTAATTAATATCAGTGTAAAGCGATACATAGTACTATGCTGAGCTATTAGCAATTCATCTATACTTAACATCCAGGCACACATAAGGGTGCTTATATCACTAAGTATTGATAGTAAGAATTATTATTATTCTCATACACCTGCTGTCTTACAATGGTGCACAAATTATATCAGAGTTTTCTTCAAGTTGCAATTGTCATGTCATCGTAAATATTTCTCTAAATTCAAGTAAATCAAGTCCCCATTTAAACAGAATATTTTATTTATTCCACAAACCTCTCACTACTGAATATCAGAATATTTACTGAGAAAATATATTATTTTGTGTAATAATCATCGTGTCTGATTCTTAGTTTTTCGGCACGACTTTAACCATCAATCAACTTTTACATTAGGAAATCAGATATAAAATTAAGTGGCGCTCAAGGGTAGCTTTTTACCTCTTTTTGAGTTTCTCTAATCCATTGCCTATTTTGCTCTCCGACGAACAGCACCGTGCTTTATGTGACATTTGTATCTGCCAGTTATAGATTTAATTAGATAAAAATTGATAGAGGTAAATAAAAAATGTTACAAACAAATATTGAAATGTGATATATGCCAGAAATTCAAAACTGCGTTTCTTCCGAAACCACCTTTTCAATCTATAATGGACTAGTTTAGTGATGTTGAAAATACTATATGTGACGCAATGGAATCAAAATATAGATCAGTACTAGTAAATCAGTGTTTTTTTTTTCAAATCCATCAATAAATGGCTGAGATATAGATTATTTGAGTTTACGTCTATAGTCTCCGACTCGTCTGTGACGTCACGCCACATGTCTGAGATCGCCACACCACAAATAATTACGTATTAGATCCTTAGCCGCGCCAAGGCACACATATGTAGTACTTTTAGGACCAATTAAGTGACGCCTTATTCGTTTGCACCACTTCTTCCTTTTATTCATGTCATTTGGTACGTGAAAAAACAATTTATTGGGGTTTTTAATTGTCGTGATCTTACACATAGGCACAATACAATATTTGTAGGATATTTTTTTAATTTCAGCCATCGTGTAATGACTGTAATGAACAATACACGACACGAACGGCGCAAGTGATTGTACACCGATAAATTTGTAAGCACTCTGCGAATACCAGTCGCCTCGTTCATATGGCGTGACGTCACACACTAGGGCGCTGCCTAATATGAAATTATTCTTCCAAGCGCAACTACAAAGTCCCATAACTTTCTTATTTCTAGAGATATTTCAATGATTCTTTCACATTTTTGTTTCATTTTACTTGAATTTTTAGAATTAATACATAATAAAAAAATGAAAACTAGTCCATTCCGGATGCACCAAAAGATTTCTTTTCTATAGATCTTTATGGTCCACTACCAAAATCTAGGGGTGGGGTAACTTTTTATTGAAGTGTGTTATGCATTTATTATGATATTGTCGATGTTGTTTTCTTATTTTGTATGGTTATATGATTTGAATTGTTGTAAAAGTTCTGAAAAATAAATAGTTGTCATTCACTGCGTATCATTGAAACATCTAAAGTATTTGCAATTCAAAACTTTTATTTTGGTGATTTTGGATGATTTCTCAAAGTATACTTGGCTTTACCGTATTAAGAAGCTAATTTTTTAAAAACACCTGTTTCCTGAATATGGATTCCCTAAAAAGTATGTGATCATGGAGCACAATTTACTTCCAAACTTTTTGAGAATTATATGAATGAACATATGGGATACAGTTGTTATTAGACATCCAGAGGTTATCCCTGTTGAGATGAGAGAGCTCTGACGCATGTTAATAACGTATTTTAATACTCAACATTCCAGGTGGACTTTCAAAATTCCAATTGTTAAAATTGTTATTTCCATCAACCGGCTGTTGTCAACCGGAATGTTGGTCGATATAATGAATTCAGTGGTATATGAATCCACAGGGCTTTCACCCCAGCTATTATTTATAGGAAAATAATCCAAATGTTTTTTATTTGATATCATTGATTATCTGAAAACAAATGAAAAAAGGCTTGTCGACGCGACATAAGTAGGAAATTTCGTATTATTGAAGGCCAACTTGACGTCTTCAGTAAGTAAAATAAGAGCAGAAACTGAAAAAATATGTTGTTATTTGCTGGACACTTTGAAATTAAAAATATTATTGGTGTTAATACTTTTATATTGGAAAATACGCAAGATTCCTCAGAGCGAGGTATGTTTCATATGTCACACTGTTAAAAATATTATGAGAGGAAGTTACAGAAAAATACCCTTCGATGTTTTTTTAGGTTAGTAAGCCATATCAACAATATCTGAAGATATTCAATATTAAATAGTTGTAAGTATGTTTTTAGGTTGTTGAAGGATCATAAATAGTGACAGGTTTGTCAAATAAATGATTTTTCTTTTTTATATATATATTAAATTTTTTCAATCACTGCTGTAGTGTCGTGTGTAAACTTTTTTCTCACTAAGTTTTTTTCAGTTCATACACGGATTTTCTGCATGTGTTATATTTTTTACTATATGATTTTCTACTTTTCTTTTATTATGTAACATGGCGAGAAGCCCTCAACATTTTTTGCCTCATTCTGTAAAAGGCCCTGGCTGTAGAATGATGTACTCAATAAATAAATAATAAATAAATAAATAAATATATGCATTCAATCTTTCGAATGAACATAACTCTGAAAAAGAATTGATAATTCGGTTTTGTAATAGTATATATGTATATGTGTGTGTTTGTATGTAACACCATAACAATGTATGTTTGTTCGATTAACTGAAGATAAATTGATGCAGACCATACTCCCGATTGCTAACGGCGGTATTGGCTTGCGCCGAACTCACGACTTGACTTTACCAGCTTTTCCGTGCTCCCTGTTTGCTGAAAAATCGATTGTGTTAGAGATGCTTAATGAAGACCCAAATGATAACAATACTATTCCACAAGTCATGAATTAGGGAATGAAAAGATACATGACTCTACCTGATACCGTGATACCAGCCATAAAGAGATCAAAACAGAGAAACTGGGATCAACCTATAATGAATCCACGTCAACTGGATATCTTTGAAATATCAGAAAATGACATTGATCAGGAGAGGTTGCAAGTAATATCTGCCAGTAAATCAGGAAAATGGCAACAAGTTCTTCCACTCCCACAGCTGGGATTTTTTTTTTAAATAGCGTATCACTTTGTATACCAGTATACCTCATAAACCTCATAAATGTGGTTGTTGTCGACAATTTGTGGACGATTTGGGGACTCATTGCCTTAGTTGATCTCTCAGTTAAGGGCTCCTTTCTCGTTATCGTGCTCTCAACGATACCATTAAGCGAGTTTTAGTATTTGCTGAACTTCCATCAAAACTGGGACATAACGGAATCTCCTTTCCTTCGATGACTATAGAAAACGACCAGACTGCACTTGATACCATGGTCAAGAAGAAATAGACCGTCAGATATTGACAGATTTAGGTGCCCCATTTTTGCAAACAAGCCTCGAATAGGGTTTAAAAGAACATCGATGCTGAGTAAAATGAAGGGAAATTTACGAGTGGCTCCTGGGGAGAACATATGGAAAATTCGATTTTCCAGAACAGAAATAAAAGGAGTATGTTGCCCATATTTTCACGCGAGCCGTGTTCACCTAATCATTAATTAATAGAACCTGGCTTCGGAATACCAAAGGCTTGAGTGTTGCAGGTGGCTAAAATGTTAAAATGAGGGCGTAATCTTATAAGGAAATATCGAGATTTTAACAGATTTTCCCACACGAGCCCATCGAAACTATGAAAACTTACATCGTCACTAGACCGAAAAACATGGGTGGTACGATTAAAAAGAGTATTTGCTTTTACTTCAAGTAAGAGCTTTTACTTCCTAGTATTTTGTGGAGTATAATGTTTTACATAAAGTTAATTCTTCGATGGGAAGTGTTGACTTAGGTTAGAAGTATAAACTACTAGTAAATACTAGGACGTGATTAACCTCAAATTGGTTCGAATGATGTTGTTTGTTCTGTGGTACTTAATAATCATGAGTGAGAGTAATGATAATGTTGAACCAAGTGCCGAGGTTGCTGAAAATGTGGAAGTAGATCTTCAGATGGCATTCGTTATTTTGTTAGAAGATGGTAAAATACTTCTGATAAACGGCAAACTCCAGCAATCAAAGCAGAAAAAGAGAAAGCAGCTGAATCACTCGCTGAAGCGTATACCAAGAATACCCAAGAAAATACCTCCATTTTCGTTAAATTTGATAAAGCTGCTCCCCTCGTTTCAATATGATTTCCTAGGAACTCTCTAGCTACCCGTTCAACATTGTTTTTATTGAACCTGAAAGTACAGAGTTTAATAGTAGCAATCTAGCTAAAATAATTGACCTACCGAAATAATTTTCTAAATTTTACCTCTCCATACGTTCTACGTTCACACATTTCCCTCCTTTTCCTACCATAATTCATAAAAAAGCCATAACACCTCTTCAATTGAAGATATGAAGTTAGTCTATTAGTAGCTTCTTAAAAACTACACCAAACACTCCCAAATGGAGGAAATACTTTACAACATTAGTAATTACTGCAGTATTAACTTCTATATATCGAAGTAAATAAAGCAAATTATAGAGTTATTGCTACTAGTACTTACTTAAGTATTACTTCAAGAATTATGTGGAGTAAATACTTTGATTTTTTTAAGTAAAAACTACAACATGGAGCATTAACTTGAAGTAAAAGCAAATACTCTTTTTAATCATACTACCCAATGGCTTGAGTGGCGCGAATGGATAAGTAGATTTCGTCGTAGGAAAATTTAATGGAAATTCTTTTTGATTTTTCCATATGTTCTCCCCAAGAGCCACTCGTAAATTTCCCTCCATTTTACTCAACATCGATGTACTTTTCATCCATATTCGAGGCTTGCATGCGAAAATGGGGCACCTAAATCTGTCACTATCTGACGGTCTAAAAGGCAATGATATGGGATGTTACATGTGTGGATGTCTTTCCAAATTAGAATGTCCGAAAGATACATTCAAAACCTTCATTTTAAAATCATTATAAAAGTCACTAGAGTTTTTGTAATTTTTGTTAATAAAATATTTAATTTTCCAAAGTTTCCCACGTTCGCATGAATTATTTGTCATGTGTCACTAAATAAAAATCATACCCTCCTACCAATTTTGAATTGATTTTTCTGTTAAAAAAATTCCATAATGTATTGTTATTTCGATATTTTCAACGGTTGACGAGTTATAGGCGAAAACAGGCTTTTTTGACCCTAGTTGTGGTTTAGGGGGAAGGACATTTTCCCCCAAAACGGATCTATGTGATTATGATGTATTGATTGTGTAGGAAATTTCTACTACTACTATTACCTATCGTTCTGTTGTAAATTACAAATCATTCAGGTCAAAACAACGTGATTTCTGAAGATAAAATGTGTCTAATTATATTGATGATCAAAGGTTATTAGATTACAAAAATGAATGAAAACAATTAAATTTTCCAACTAAAGAAAGAACAATCTGATCGTCCAAGTATATATTGGGTAAGTACCATATATCATTATCAATTTCATTATCTTCACTCAAGTACTTGTATTGCACCGTTTCGACCTTGTTATAGTATAATGTCTACACTGGAGTTTTATTCGAACACCAAACCACAATTTTTAACACCTCGGCACGTGTATCGGTTAGCAAGTGACCATCTTCGGGAAGAAGTTCAAACCAAACCAGTTGCAAAATTTGCCTCATTTGTACTATCCAGATGAAATAAGCAATGAATTCTCATCCACGAACTCTGACACATCGTACATTTTTTGAGGGATTTGGTAATTGGACTTCATGGCGATTTCAATCGGAATTAGGGATTACTAGTTACAAGAGCGAATAAATCAATTTTTAACAGTTGATATTCGTTTTGATGAATCATTTAAACGATATTTCTACAATAAAACCAGTATCATACATTCTGCAGACTTGCACTGAATGTCAAATTGTTGGTAATGTTACTTCATAAAAGGGCGATAATAGGCTGGTGCCAAAACGAATTTTAAACGCTTAAAAAGGTAACAGGCAAGGACCAGGAAGTGAATGTTGTTGAGGTTACAACTTTAAGGAGAAAAAATATTTAAACACGAAAACACTGCAAATGGTGAAATGGTGAAAACGGGTTTTTTGCGATTTGCGACGAAATGTAACCTCTTAGCAGAAAATGTTCAATAAAAAAGATGTAGATAGAAAACTTTTGTATTCAACACTTTTCGATATAACCTCAAATTAACTGTCAAAATGTTGAAAAACCTCAGTATTTAATTTTTGTCCCTCGTATAAATCATTTAATTCTGACATCAAAAAGACGATAACATATTTCTTGTTAGTATCGTTTGCCAGAAATGTTGCCTCTGGAATTGTTGTGCTGGTTGTAAACTTAGTGAAGACGAATTTGGTAGATAAAAGAGTAAGGAGCGTCTATACCTTTCAGCTGCTTTGGAGTTCTGGTAGCTGAGGTCTAAGGGGTATATACAGTGTGTCAATTTGAAAACGTACCACCCCGAATATTTCAGCCCCCGCAGAAAATCTAAAAATATGCAAAAAAATGTCAAATTCATTTTTATGGGGGATATTTTGTAGGATAGTTTTCATTCAAATTACGTCAACCCTGAAGCGGTGTTGGAAACAACCCCTAAAATCTTAAATAGAAAGGGGGGTCAAGTGATACCTCATTTTGAAGACCGTTCAATTACCTATTCAAAAATACTACATACTTGATATTTCTATTCAGTACTTTTGGAGAAATCAGGTGGAAACTGTTTTGCAATCAAACATAAACAAAACAACAAAAAGACCTTTATTTTATCAAATGTTCAAAATGTTGTCAATTAAAAAAAAAAGTCTGCTCTCAAACTCTTTCCGAAAAACTTCTACCTGAATTTCTCTACACGCAGCTTTTATCCTTCTCTTCAAATCTTCCAAATCTCGAGGTTGTGTTTTATAAACAACCGATTTCAGATGGCCCCATAAGAAGAAATCTAGAGGCGCCAAGTCGGGTGATCTTGGTAGCCATTCAATTGCTCCTCTTCGACCAATCCATCTACCAGGAAATCTATCTTTTAGCCACTGTCTAACTGGAAGAACGTAGTGTGGTGGAGCTCCGTCTTGCTGGAAGTAAATAAGATTTTCTTTCAAAACCATATTACCAGCCGCATCTAGTTGATTTTCCAAAGTTGATGTTATTAGCGGGTCTATTTCTTCAAGCATATTCAAATAGAGCTCACCAGTTAGATTTTCCTGAATGAATAAAGGTCCAATAATAGCATTTCCCAGAATACAGGTCCAAACGTTCAATTTCTCTGGATACTGTGTGTGACCTTCCCGAAAAAGACGCGGATTTTCATCGCTTTGTTTGTAACATGCCCATTTAAATAAAATGTACACTCATCAGTAAAGGTGATATTTTGCAAAATATTCTGGTTGACATTTATCAGATCCGTCATTGTTTCACAAAATTCAATCTTTCTGTCGAAATCATCGTCAAAAAGTTGCTGGAGAATCTTCATTTTGTATGGGTATTTATCTGGTGAGCTCTATTTGAATCTACTTGAAAAAATAAACCCGTTTTTAACATATTCTTTGGAAAATCAAAAACATTTGGATGGTAATATGATTTTGCAAGAAAATCATAATTACTTCCAACAAGATGGAAATCCATCTTGTTGGACAGTGGCTCAATGATTTCTTGGTAACTGGATTGGTTGAAAAGAATCAATTCAAGAGTAAACTTACCTCGATGAAACTGTCATCGGTTTTATTTCTTCGTTTTTTCTCTAACGACTTTTTTTGTACAAATGGTTTAACGCATTAATGTAAATTTGAGAACTTCAGTGACTTTTGAATAAAATATTAAACCAAAAAAAAAAATGATATGACCATTGGAAATCAAGAATATTCCGAGTTCTTATGAAACTACTTAGTATGTACAAAAAAAAATATTTAAAAACGTGAAATAGCTTCACTTAAAGAAAAAATAATGAACTCAAATAGAACTAAATATGGTCTCAAAGCTGCGAATGAGTGTCCTTCGCTCACAATAGACTGATGAAATCACATAGTGCGAGTCTTGGTAGCCAGTGCTCAAATAGTTCACTATCGTCACTGCCAATCTTCATAAATAATGACTTCAAACTTGACCAGGGCAGGGTGTGGAAAAAATTCGAATGTTTCCTCTAACACGCTATGATTACTATTGTTGGCTACCACCCGACTTAGAGCCTCTAGATTTCTTCAGATAGGTGCATCTAAAATCGGTTGTAAGCAAAATATAACCTCGAGATTTGAAGAGAGAGAAGAATAGAAGCTGTGAATTGAGAAATTCAGGTAGAAGTTTTTCATAGCGTTAAAGAAGAGTTTACTATATTACTGTTCACAAAGTAATGGTCGAAATTTCGAACATTTTATGAAATAAAATTCTTTTTGTTACTTTATTTAGTTTGATTGCAAATGTACTCGAAAGAAATATCAAGTATGTAGTATTTTTGAAAAGGAAATTGAACGGTCTTGAAAATGAGGTATCACTCGACCCACCTTTCCATTTAAGATTTTAGGGGTTGTTTCCACCCCCGCTTCAGGGTTGACGTAATTTGAATGAAAACTATCCTACAAAATGTCCCCCATAAAAATAAATTTGACGTGTTTTTGCATATTTTTAGATTTTCTGCGGGGGCTGAAATATTCGGGGTTTTCAAATTGACACACTGTATGTAATAATACATAGATATGTGTAAAAATATGATTTTAATAGCCCAAAACATGCACTTTTCTACATTTTCTCTAATTTTGAGAAAGTTGACCTTGTTTTGAGCGCCTGTATCTTGGTTATTTTCGTGTCAAAAACTACATTTAGCCAATGAATTCTTAGGAAATGTAATGCTCTTTCTCGATGTTTTTCCGGATCCGCTGAACCATATAGTTTAGAAGATATGAGCAAAAAACAAAAAATTGTCCGAAAAAATCACGTTTCCCCCTCCCACCCATAAAGAATTAAGTCCAGCACACCCCAATTATTTATACAAGGCTACTGGACTACTTCTACACTTGTATAAAGGACACCGCACACTTCAATAGGGAAAGTGGCCCCCTGTCGAATTGGCTGAATTTCTGATATGTTATAGTCCAAGTCATTCCAAACAAAAAGTTCAATGGGCACAACTTTTTCTATAGGCTAGTTTTGGCGCTAGAGGCCCTCGAAAACTTTCATTTGTTCTCCTGGATAATAATCACTATTCTGCGTAATCAAGATCTGAACAGTCATCAATATGACATACTATTGAAAGTGTTTTTCTTTGGTGTTGTTACATTCGGTCAATTATACAGTGTGTTCTAGCTACCTACAATTTTCAAAGTTCAATAATTCGAAAATGGTTAAAAATTGTCTTAGGGATCTACAATGAAAACATGTTTATGAATCCTATTCTACATCATATTCTACATCACATAGTCAAAAAGTATAAGGAGTGCTCATTTTAAAAGAGAGCGAAAGTTATAATCGAAAAATTCCGTACTTACTGAAAAATATTGGTCGACCATCTTGTGAAATAGGCCATAAAAAAGAATGAGAAATATAACGAATCTATCTATAAAATGGCTTTACAAAGATTTATCATTATCAGGGATTTTTACGGTATGCAAATGGACTAATTTTGACCAAAAAGTCGTACCTAACATCCAAGTGATTCAGAGAATCAATTATGGTGAGTATAATGGGGAATGGAGGATACGCAGATGTTGGAAAAATTCACTAATATATAACATTATTATTAATAATATAATTACTAACAAATTTCCATTTTAAAATTATGCATTCCACCTTGTACCGCCCTGTATGAGCAAAACATTTTTGTCCTAGATCCTGTTGTCTAGTAAATTTTCGTTTTCAAATCGATATCACAATAGAACTCTAGAAATCGAATTTTGACGCACTATTGCCCCACCCTGTATAAAAATATTATAGGTAGTCTAGATTCTTTTAAAAATTCATTCTCGAAATTGGAGCGTAGCTATACTGGATAATCTGAAAACATTGAGAGAGAGAGAGAGAGAGTCTTTATTAGTTCCTTGTAAGTACAAAAACCCTTACGGGTGTAGAACATGTCATTTTTTATACAATAAAAAATAGTAATATTTATATACAGGTAAAAAAATATACAACATTTCCATGCCATAGTTTCTAAAATAAGTATACATAAATATATTGTCGCATATTCATTAAATTGTAAGCCACCTGGAAACATGTTTAAAAACAGAAGAAATACAAAAGAAATACACAGAGTAAAAACACAATACATTATAGAAAGTACAATATAAAAATCAACTAATTTAAATATCTAAATAGAGTGTCTATATGATGCAAAAATTAAAGCACTTCGTCGAAAAACTCATGCAGCGAGTAGTATGCTTTGGAGAGAAGTATTTTTTTCAATTTGATCTTCATGATATTGCAAGACAGGATTCGAAGAGATTCAGGTATCTTGTTATAGATTGAAATCAATGAAAAAGGTATATTTCTTTGTAGATAAGTTAAATGTGTCTTTGTATTCAATAGTTGTTTTTTATTACGAGTATTGTGGGTGTGATTCCGGTTATAGATTGTAAAGAGAGATATGTTCTCCTTAACAAATATCACAGACTCATAAATATAGAGACTAGTTAGAGTTAGCATTTTCTTTTCTATAAACACTGTTTTGCAGCTTTCCCTCTGTGAAAGATTGAAAATTTTTCTCATGCATCGTTTTTGCAAAATGAATATTTTTTGTGTGTGGGCAGACATTCCCCAAAGAATGATACCATATCTGATGTGACTCTGTACATACCCATTGTATGCTAGCATTGCAGCCTCAGTAGAAATATTCTGTGTGATTACTTTCAGGGCATAGCAGTACCTTGATATATGAGTTGCAACTTTTTCAGTGTGACTCTTCCAGTCAAGTTTTGAGTCGATTATAATGCCAAGAAAAGAGAGTTGGGTTACTGGTTCTAAAATGGTTACACCATCACTTATACTATTATCAGTGCCATTTTGGGCAAAGCAGATAATTTGGGTCTTGTCAGTATTTAGTTTAAGGTTGTGTTCCAAAAAATACCCCTCCAGAAGATTCAATTTGGAGAAGATATTGAATTGCAGAAAGTGGCGTTCAGTTGAACTGAAGATTACTGAGCAGTCATCAGCATATTGAACCATGTATTCATCAATAGCTTCAGTCACATCATTGGTATATAGTATCAGTCAACACAGAATGGTCTCAGAGATGGTAGTGGGATTCACATTCATGTTTCAGATCACACCAGTGAATCGCAAAGTGACTTCCATTATTATCGCATAAACGTCTATTCGGTGCCCCGTTGGTCATGTCGAGACATCAAAATGTGAAGCAAAATGTGGCTCGAAATTAGCCCAATGTGACATTCCATTTATACCTCTGAATCGAATGCACATCGAGACCCTTTCGATGTAACAATGTGAAATTGAAAGGACTGGTACTTATTCAAAAATACGCTTCACTTTCTGATTCTCCTGTATGTCAAGAATAAAATACAGCTCACCATGTTTCAACATTAATAGAAATTATACCTTATTGTTATTATTCTTACTAATGAATTATGGTTCATATGGAATGGAATGCTAGAAAACAAATGCGTCAGTTGATTCCGTAGTATATACTTTTCACAAACAATAAAAAATTATCAAACTCTGTCTAAATCATAAAAAAACAATATACAGAAATGTAGAAAATATATAATTCACCTTCAATCCTCTGGACAGCATTTTCTTTGCGGCGAAATCAGTACCTATCCTGAAAATGCCAAATTCCAGTAAACCACTGAAGTTACCTCTCTACCTTTCTACTCACCGTTCCAGTTCTTGAAGGAATACAGTTCTTGGTAGAAATAATAATTGGGCAATGTTAATAAACACATTCTATTTGAGTATTGAAATAAAATGAATCAAATAGAACAAACACTACACACTATCAGAAGTACCTATAGTATATTTAAAGGATGGCGTCAACCAAATACAGATTCTACTTGACTCTTGACTCCGGCCATTTTGTTTCATGATGGTGATGTCATGCTCAATTTTGTTACCATCGTAAATTCTTCTATACTGACAAAATCGCAATGAAACCAAAATTCATGTTAATATGCTTTACAATTTTCTTCACATTTTGTGCTCAAAGCGACACTAACGAGAAGAAAATTGTGAACAATTCATACCATTTGGCATCACCAAGTGGTAACAGTGATGTCTAAATGCAACTCATTTTGTTACCATAATAATCATGAAAGTAACATCTCCTAGATGTTTGTGTTAACTGGGATGTACAGTAGAGGACCAACCACTGACCCTTGAGGTACACCTCTTTTGATACGTAATTTCTCTGATTTCACAAGATTTCCATCAGAGCCCCTTTCACACATTGTTGTCTATTTTTTAGGTTGGATGTAATTAAGTTTAGTGGCAGCCCTCTGATACCATACAGTGACAATTTCATGATCAGTAGCTGATGGTCAACACTATCAAATGCTTTTGACAAATATAAATTAACAGCTATTGTGAAGTTTTTTTTATTAATTGATCACCTTACATAATGCTTGATAATTAGCTCTAATCGTTGATTTCTTTTTCCTAAATCCATTCTGTGTATCACTTAAAATATTGTAATTTTCAAGATATGTAATCAGTCTACTGTATATTATTTTTTCAAAAACTTTACTCATGTTTGGAAGAATTGCAATGGGCCTATAGTTATTTATGTCACATTTTTTCCCTTTTTTATAAATGGCTTTAACATGTGCAGTTTTAAGATATTCTGGAAAAATACCTGTTGAAAATGAAATGTTGATTATTTATGCAATTGGTTCACATAGCTCAGATGCTACATGTTTCAACAGTTTAACTGGTATTTCATCTTCGCCTACAGAGCTAGTATTTTTCAAATTAATAATGGTGCCATACACTTCTTTAGAATCTGTGGGCAGAAAAAATATACTTCGTTCTAATGAATTAGGTTCTAAATGCAAATTACTAACATTTCCACTTTTTAAATTTGAACAATTATTTATGAAGAACTGATTTACCTCATTGAGAGTTGAAATTTTATAATTTTTATCTTCTGGAGCAATATTTTTCGTAACAGAATCCATTTGTCTTTTGTTACTTGTATTAGTAAAAGATTTAACTAGGTTCCATACTGCTTTGGACTTGTTTGTGGACGTTTGAATATAATCTATATTACAGCGTTTTTTTGCTTCCCTAACTACTTTTTTGAAAATTCTACAATATGTCTGGTATGTGTCATTGGATATGGTACCATTTTTTTTAGTCTGTATAGATGTTGTTTACGTTTGCTCGATGTCTTTATTCCTAAGGTTATCCAGGATCTATTCTTCACAGCAGTATCTGTTTTGAATACTTTCAGAGGTACAATTATGTTCATTATCTCCCTAAGGATTCCAATGAGGCAATCATATGCTTTATTTGCATCTCTATAGGAATAGAGTTCATAATAGTTTATATTTCTAAGTTCATTTTTAAATTGATCAAGCTTTGCATCTGAAAAAACTCTTTTGACATTTTTTGTTTTCTGTATATTTTGGATATTATCTGTTCTCTCAATTCTAATGATTTGGGCTTCATGATCTGATAATGCAGAGGTTATAACCTCTCCAGTACACCCATTTTCAACGTTTATGAAGATATTGTCTAATAGTGTAGAAGATCTTGATGTAATTCGTGTTGGTTCATTTATTTGTTTACGCAAATTATATGTCAATAAAAGGTTCAGAAAATCCTGGGTACTTACATTATTTGTATTCAAAAGATTAATGTTAAAATCACCACATAATATTATCTTATATCTCCGGAAATTGTTTTGCATAAATTCAAGTATTTCATCAAGTACTGTCAAAAATATATCTTGATCTCCAGTAGGGGGTCGATAGATGCAAATTAAAACACATTTAATTTCCTTACAAATGATAGACGAACATTCATATTTTCAATACTTTTGAGTCTGATCTCCGCAATTTCACAGCAGTCCAGAGCATTTCTCGAGAAAATACAAGACCCACCATGTTTTTTATTTCTTCTTGAAAATGAAGAAGTCAGTGTATAGTCTTCCAACTTCATGAGATATTGCTCAGGCTCTGTAAACCAGTGTTCTGTTATGCATACAAAATAAGGCTGACATTCAAGTGTCTTCAAAAATACTTCCAATTGTAAAGTTTTATTTTTCAAGCATTGCACATTTTGGTGTATTATACTATAGTATTCTTTCAGATACAAGGAATTAATATTGGTCTTTTGAGTTAGTGTACTAATATTTTTACGTTCCGGCATCTTAAGATTTGCTACTTTTTTGTTATGTTTGGTGGTATGTCCAATAAAAAAGACTCATTTGAATATCTTCGTGCGGTTTCTGTGTTTTCAAAATTTTGTATTTCCACCGTTTTCAAAACAGGACATTTCTCAGGTTTTGTAATGAAGCTATGTACCTTATCAAGTACATTGAATTTACTTCCTTTTTACCTAATATCACTATGTATGTGAGAGATATATTGCGATTATATTTTATAAAACTACTGATCCTTTTATCAATATATTTGAGTAGAATTTGATCATTGATATTATTTCTTTCTGCAATTAAGAAAAGATTTGTAAATTTACTGACCGGCAGGATGTGTTTAAGTGCTAAATTTAAACTGACTATTACTTATGTTATTGGTATTAAACAAGATGATAACATCCCTTTACTGCAAAAAAACACATTTTTCTATAGAAGGCTTTGGAAATGATGTCAAAGTTTCTAGCAAGGATTTGTTTGTTTGTTACTTCATGTCAGTAGAAAGTGAAATATGGCGTATAATTTCGCAGTGAGATTTGAATGTTATGTGTGTGGATACAATGGAACACCAAGGCAAATGGCACGTTTGGACGAAGAAAGCAGAGGCATTGCCGAACGTCGAAGGAATAAATTAGAATTGCTTCAAATACCTTTTATTGAACAGACAAGGATTTGCCGAAACTGTCATTTGAGTATTCTCTCAGAGATACAATCTTATGAAGAAGATCCCTGTGCAACTGTTCTCAAAGTTTTGTTGCAAACCTCTCATACGTCATGTTTAGTATGTGGTAGATTTCAAAATCTTGGTAGAATGTCACGTTTTGCTATGTTGGATGTATTTCTGAAGACAGGAATGTTTGCACCTGACAGCGTCAGAATCTTTGGTGGTCATTTGAATGAGGAGGGACATTTTCTGCCACCTTTCATGAATGGGCTCAGAGTAATAACAAGACCATATAATTTAAAAGGTAATGAACTCAAACATATTTTAGTATGGTTACGAGAAGCTGTGCTGAACTATAAATCGACGAATAAATACAATGACGAGGATAATTTTACTGATGAAGAGTTCCAGGCGTTAACTCCAATAAAAAAAGTGCAGTTCACAGACCTCTTTCAATTTTGTAATCGCGTCAATATTCACCAGAAAAATAGAGTAGTAAGAGAAAAAAGATTTGTTGTTTCTAGTGCAAATTAAGACAAGGTTTTTCCTATCAATTCTTGATGGGCATGTTTTCCTATTCCAGTCGTCAAGCTGTGAGTTTGGCAATTCAAAAAGTGCGTGTATCATTATTACAACAATTCGTTCCGAAAAATGTAGGGTATCAGCATATAGAGAGAGGCCAATATATTGCTAGACATATGTTAGGATTTTGCAAACACCCTCTAAAATCCTGAACCAAATTATTGAAGAGCAATCGCTTATATTGACGGGACGTATATAAAAATACCCAAAAGTCGGACATTTCAAGTATTACGTCAATCGTACTGTGTTCACAAGGGAAATCATCTCTTGAAATCTACCATAATATCTGGAACACTCTGTATAATTGATAACCTGCAATGAACAATACTTTCAATAGTATGTCATATTGATGACTGTTCAGATCTTGATTACGCAGAATAGTGATTACTATCCAGAATATAACGTACGTTTCGAGTGGTTTAACAATGGAGAACAAATGAAAGTTTTCGAGGTCCTCTAGCGCCAAAACTAGCCTATAGAAAAAGTTGTGCCCATTAAACGTTTTGTTTGAAATGACTTGGACTATAACATATCAAAAATTCAGCCAATTCGACAAGGGGCCACTTTCCATATTAAAGTGTGCGGTATCCTTTCCTTGATTTTATATTTTTTTATTTCAGACTGGAAGGTTAAAACACCCAAAAGACTATGTCCAGAGCGATGTTTTTTCCACAAAATCAAACTTTCAATCAATACTTACATTATAGGATTTTCCTTTTCGTGGGAACAAGAAGATAAGAAAGGAGATATTCTGTGAAGCTTAAAGCCTCCTAAAATCAAAAAATAACAACTCCCACCTCCAATTCCTTGGTCCTTGCACGATTTTTTTCCTAAAATTATAGGATTTCTTATACGGCATTATATATTGATGGATCAAAATAAGAGTAAACCATAGAAAATGAAATGAGCATCAAGAAGATGTTAGTAATCCCACCAAGATGTACATAATTGGTGGAAGGAGCAGAATAGTATATTCTGTAACAAGGTTAGAATGAAAATTCGATGCGAGTGGAAAGTTCCGAGCGCGAGCCGAAGGCGAGCGTGAGGAACCACGAGCGTCACGAATTTTCATTCTAACCGAGTAGCAGACTATACTTTCTCCACGATCAAAGATAGGAAACGTGACAGCAATAATTTTGACACTTACTCAAATTTTGCCACTACGATGACATTCAACTGCGTCAAGGCTAATGTTATTATTGCTAACCAGTGTGAGAATATTATTCTATCACAAGAGAGAGAATGTAATAGTATATTGTGTATCTAGTAGTAAAAGCAATACATTCCCGGACGACAATGTAAATTGTTGATTGAAGTCTGGGAATGTGCTTTTACTACGAGGTACACATACTACTTTTTCTGAAATCGCAATCAGCATTATCAAAAACTAAGGAATTGTACATATTGTTTGCGTGAATTCAATAACTGTCTAAAATGTAAACAAGCCGGTAAAAATTTTCCCGTATCGTTTTCGATACGGGAATAGTATATTGTGCAACAAGTGCAGAAAAGTGCTAATTTCTCACGAGTTTGAAAAAGTTGCGGCACGAGCGCAAGCGAGTGCTGCAATTCAAACGAGTGAGAAATTGCATTTCTGTCCGTGTTACACACTATACTTTTTCTACAACACCCTTTTTGCTAAAAATACTACTATACTATAAGACGGAATGAAATGTCAGTGACTCATTCTTATATTTTCCTCTTGAAGTTGAAGGTAGTAAAATTCAATGACAATGAATTAACTTGTTCTCTTAGTTCTGGCGGAGTATTTTCAATTTCAGAACTGTCGCTATCCGTTTTAGTTCAATCTCATTAAAAAATGACGGGACAAGAATATTTTACGAATATTTTATGCTTGACGTTTGTTGACATTCAAATGATTCGATAGATGTTGCTCCGTTGCCTAGCAATGGATAGTGTGTATGTGGGTATTTGAGACAGCAGTAGTGATGTCTATGATTTTTGTTCAGAATATTATGAATTTGTACGACAATTTCCCTCATATTATATAAACCAATAGACTTTGTCTATTCATTCTTGAAGTTGCTTGATCGAATATCCCTTCGAAATGCAGAATTTTCAAAATATACTTTCACCTTGCTGTCACGAAAACTGTATTGCTTAGAAATTAGGTACTGAAAAATTTTGGCACAGAAATGTCACTTTGTGGCACAGAAATGTCACTTTGCGGCACACTAATGTCAAATTTCAATTATTGTGAGAAATAATCATGTTTGCGAATGTAAAACTATGCAGAAAATCATGTTTTGGAGTGTATTTGTAGAAAAAGTACTTTCCCGTACCGTTTAGGTCCGAAAACGGTCCGGGAAAGTTCGTTGCTTAGCAACGGACTAAAATACTAGATTAGCGTATTTTGAGGCCTGAAGTTGCTCCGAGAAAGTGGGCATTCTTGAACGATTTCAGAAAATAGTATATTGTGTATCTAGTAGTAAAAGCAATACATTCCCGGATGACAATGTAAATTGTTGGCCGAGGCCAACAAGCATTGAAGTCTGGGAATGTGCTTTTACTACGAGGTCCGTATACTATTTTTTCTGAAATCGCAATCAGCATTATCATAAATTGAGGATTCAAAATTATGTGCCTTTCTGAAATGTCAAAGTGACAACTATAAACCAAAGACCGATTTTGACGGCCTAGGCCGGCAAAGTACTTTCCCGTATCGTTTTCGATACGGGAAAGTATTAAACGGTCCGGAAAAGTTCGTTGCTTAGCAACGGACCAAAATACTGGATTAGCGTATTTTGAGGCCTGCAGTTGCTCCGAGAAAGTGGGCATTCTTGAACGATTTCAGAAAAATACATTTAAATTGCATGGGGGCAGAGGTGTTGCAGAATATTTCTTCAATCTCAAGAGAGAGAATTCCAGCATTCTGTAATCAAATTTGATTTGAGAATTGGCAAATTATGTGATGATCGTGGAGAAAATTATTTAAGAAACAGGACATATTTTACATCTGCGTTTATTTTATAATTTTTTCGTCGAAGGTAGGTATCTAATTTGAATTGAATAGGCTAGCAAGCACTTATCTTCAATGAATTAACAAATTTCGTTAAATCCAACCTCTTTTTGCCTCACTATTTTCGAATTTTTTTGACTATAGAATGATCACCTAATCCGACAGCTATAATAATGAAACTTGATGATGATTGATAATATTAACACAGTGTCATGACAACAAATTAGAATGAAAAGAATTCAATTTAAAAATCTTCAAAAAATTAATTTTTTTATCTCTATCTCATAAACAGGCAGATAAAGAAAAATTAGAACTTCTAAGAGATGTGTATCGGTTTTCCAGATGCTTATTGTGGAACGATCCAAGGATCAAGGATAAAATTCAAGTACTCTAATCATTAGACTTATAAATAGAGTACTAAAATGAGATTTCCATCAGTTCAGAAGTTGCTTTTCTGTTATTTCCACAATGATGCGTCTACTTTTGATAAGCGTGTTCTGTTGCATAGCTGCTATTAACGCTGATATTGTCAGGTAAATTCATATTTTGCAAAACGAGTACTTATAATATTATTATTTGAGGTGGTCGTGTAGTGCTAGAACGTTCGCCTCTCACTCAGATGGCCCGGGTGCAAACCCGCGCCTGCTACTTAGCTAGAATGATTCGGTATCCACTCTCACCTAAGCTGTAGTTCGATTTCCCCTGCTCGCACAAGCTCTTAGATGAGCTTCAGGGCTGTATCTCCGGAAACCTGAGGTATGCGTAAAAACAAATTTTAGAAATATTTTTGCATAGGCTAGAGTATATGGCTATTAGTGGGAGAGCTGAAACCAGAAAGTGCTTTGGGTATCACACTTTAAAAGGCAAGGGCAACGTCTTTCCTAGCTCGCACAATTCTTTTGATGTTTTCTAAGGGTTGCACGTAGGGGTGCAGCCGGTTGGCAGAAATAACAGCAATCTTTAATATGGACTAATAATACAGGCAAATGGTAGTATCCCGTTGCAAACAATCCAGTAGTCAGTAGCGGGGATTACACCGCCACACCGATAGCGTGTCGCTAAAGGGGTGCCATACCGAAAAAAACTATTTTTTTTTTAATTTAATTTTTGGCGCATGCTAATGAACGAAGGCAAGCTGAGAACAGTGGGGTACATGCCGAGAAACTTAGTACATGGCGCGTCTATTGAAACAGATAACAGAACAAACTCTACTGCTAAAAAGAACAAAATAACAATAAACAAAAACCTTTTAAAAAACGCTTTTATTTAAATGTTCTACAAAGAAGAAAATAAACTGAAGTAAATCGAACCCATCATGCAATTTCATATCATATGTCGCGAGAATAACTCTTGCTACAGATGAATTCAAATTGAATTTATTAGGAATACCTTCCTCGTGACAAGCTTGTATATCATATGAAATTTCGTAATGTAACAAAATGATGGGTTCGATTTACTTCAGTTTATTTTCTTCTTTTTGGTCCATTTAAATAAAAGCTTTTTTTAAAGTTTTTTTTGTATTTTTTTTTTGTACATGCTAAACATTTTACCCAATACTATCATTTACACATAAATTTCCAAAACAAGATATATAGGGGCCTGCAACTGCGTTCCGGTGGTCCATAGCTTCTAAACTTCTATCTTTGGAAAATATTCCGAAGTATACAAGATGATCCAGAAACGTGCACCAAACCAAACTTATGTTGAAATTTCATTACTTTTTATGTACTGGATAGATCGAAACGCAAATTGAAAGATCTCTTGGTTTTTTTCAATTGGAAATTTACGTTATTTACAAGGTGAAGTAAATACCAAGTGTGATATATCATTCGAAAGGAAATTTTATGGCCTTTCCAATACTGAAATTGAATGTATGGGTTTCCATTTGAAAAAAACAAGATATCTTTCAATTTGCGTTTCCATCTATCTGGTACATAAAAAGTAATGAAATTTCAACATAAGTTTGGTTTGGTGCACGTTTCTGGATCATCTTGTATACTTCGGAATATTTTCCAAAGATAGAAGTTTAGAAGCTATGGACCAATTTCAACTGTGTGGCATGTTACAGAACCTAGACCATATTGGAGTCATTTCGCCTCCCATAAAGTTTTAGAATTATTTTTCCACGAATAGTTACAGAGTGTTGAATACGTTATGTTTTTTGAAGTAATATCGATATATCTCCGAAAATAACGTTGATGAATATACAAGACCCTATATTTTTTGAATGGTCAAAGTAATCTCTATTCAACCATGTGATGAAATACAGGGTGTTCCATTACAAAAAACATAAGTTTGGTTTGGTGCAAATATACTCTCTCACGAAGGAAACATGCTTGCATTCGAAAGAAATTTTTAAGTTGCGCCGTTTAGAAGCTATGTACCACCGGAGCGCAGTTGCAGGGCCCTGTATATACGATTGATTGTGCACGTTACCGACATGCCATGGCTATTGCAGTGTTATATTCGTGCCTTATACTTCAAAATACACATACAAATGCCGGTATGGCAGTGGGACCTTTTATACACGTATCCTATAAAAATGTGCTAACTTTGGAAGCCAATATCTGACGTTAGCGACATCGCATCGGTATGGCAGTGATATATTCGTACTGTATACTTCAAAATACATATAAAAATGCCAGTATGGTAGTGGGGCCTTTCATACACTTAACCTATAAAAATGTAACAACTTTGGAAGCCAATATCTGACGTTGGCGACATCACATCGGTATGGCGCTTTCAGAACTTTGTTCAGGACATCAAAATCAACAAAGAAAATACATTTCCATGGTGGGGCCTATTAGACATGTTCATTGCTAAAAATGACATATTTGGTCCAGTATGGCGGCCACTTGGCGACGCCCCAGCGGTATGGCGTTTCGAAATCTTTGTTCTACAGTTCATTGTTAACAAGGATCAGGAAACAACAGCGTGGGGCCCATGATCCATGTCCACAGTGAAAAAATTACACGTTTCGGTAAGTATGGTGGGCCTTAAGTGACGCCATATTAGTATGGCATATTGAGTTCGCGGACTTTGGCGACCTCCTTGACGACATAAAACAAGAATCAAAGTGGGGCCTATGATCCATGGGCATGGATATTAATTACACGTTTGAAAATTCACCCCCCCTAAAAGCTACACTTTAGAGGTGCCATACCGGGTTTTCACATTGGGGAATAACGTTGTCTATCAGCCCCCAGAGTCTCAGCGTGGGGCCTATGATACATGCAAAACCCCTCTCGCCTCCCGGTCTATTATGTCAATTTTTCTTAAACTTGCGTTGTCAAAAAAGCATCTTATTTGTGGAAATGTCGCGATTTGGACAGTCTTCGAGTGGAGAAATTGAAGCCATCAATAATACTGTGAATTCAACTAAGTACGTCAATTTGGCGACAGTTTGCGATGTTGTTAGGAAAAAAATATAAACTCATTGTAGAAACTTCCACTGAAGAGTTAACTTCTATTTTATGTGACTGGGCATTCAACATGAAGAAGAACAATGGAGAAGACTATAAAGAGAGTGCAGTCAAAACGATTTGGAACATTTCAGCAAAAATGTTACAAGAGAAGTACTTCAAAGAATATAAAGGAATTTCTCCACGATCATCACAGAATTTGCCAATTCTGAAATCAAATTTGATTACAGAATGCTGGAATTCTCTCTCTTGAGATTGAAGAAATATGTTGCAACACCTCTGCCCCCATGCAATTTAAATGTATTTACATTCTCTCTCTCTTGTGATATTATTCTCACACTGGTTAGCAATAATAACATTAGCCTTGACGCAGTTGATTGTCATCGTAGTGGCAAAATTTGAGTAAGAGTCAAAATTATTGCTGTCACGTTTCCTATCTTTGATCGTGGAGAAAGTATAGTCTGCTACTCGGTTAGAATGAAAATTCGTGATGCTCACGCTCGCCTTCGGCTCGCGCTCGGAACTTTCCACTCGCATCGAATTTTCATTCTAACCTTGTTACAGAATATACTATTTTAATCCGTTCACGGACATACAGTTTAAGAAAGCGAGAAATGAACGCGACACAAAACGCAAAATTTTGCTAGCAATCCCAGAAAAAAGGAAAGTGAGTTCTAAGGCTCTCACAACACAAGAAATTTTTGAAATGGCACTATTCTGGAGTGAAGAAGAACCTGTAGGCCTTCAAAGAAAATTCATACCATATTGCTGCCTATGAATTGGCTTTGAGAGGTGGAGAAGCAGCAAATTGTAAGGTATTCTATTTTAAAATCGAGACAGACAACCGTGGAAGAGAGACCGGAAGAGTTGAATATAACCTAGTGTTTTCGAAGACAGCACAAGGTGGAAATGAGAAGTTGGCCGACAGTAAATGGTTGGTTAACAGCAAACAGCAAACACTGAAGAAGATTGTGTATGTCCAGTAAAATTGTTTAAACAAATTATGGGAAGACGGGGAAACCATATCACATGTGAATTTTTTTTTAACTTCAAATACTTTCTAGCAAATAACAAATTCGAAGGGATGGTAGAAGAATTCTCCTATTAGGATAAATGAAATATCTAAATGGACCAAATCCTCGGCGAAAAATATTGGACTTGATGGCAAGCGGGTGAAAATTACGAACCATTCTAATCGAGCTGCCGCCGTAACTGAATTGTCCAGGAGTGGCATAGGTGAACAAAAACTTGTGAAAATTACGGGACATAGCAACCCATCGTCATTAAAACCGAACCTTCAGTTAGATGAAGAACATCATAATGAAATCATTGGTTCCATTCGTACTACCGTCCAGGAAACAGTTACTACCACCGCTCAAAATACTATAGCATGCAGCAAACTATTAATAAAATACCAGAAAGTTCTGAAAATCAATCTTTTTTAATAATGGTGTTTTTAACAATTGTACTTTTCCGTTTAATTAAATAAACTAATTTACATCTTATTTTTAAATTTTTTTTTCAATAGTGAACAATTTTTAATATATAATAAATACAAAATAAGAATAGAACTAAATGTGCGAATTAGTGCCTTCCTCCTCATTTAATTTATTGATTCACATATTCATTAAATTGTCTTATAATTACACTCTAGCTTTTTTTTGTCGACGTAAACTTGACATTTATAATTTGAATTTTGTTGCCATTAGGCAATTCAACTCAAAAAACTGCCAGAAAAAATTACTCGTCCTACGGTCTCGTAAATTTTTCAGGGGCAGTTTTTTTCGTTTAATTGCCAGGCAACAAATTTCTCATTAATACATGTCAAGTTTACTTTGATAAAAAAAAGCTCTCGTGTAATTATAAGTGAAAAAATATTGATGATTATTTATCTAATTATATACAAAAGCTTTGGTTAATAAGATCTTGTTCGGCTCTGGAAATGTTTTTATCGACCCTGTAGATTTTCCTCAGTTTGCCCTGTTTATTCAGCAATAATTTCTGGATATAGATCCTGTTGTCTAGTTTACTGGTTTAAGAATTATCTTCCTAATAGAAGAATTCCGGGTGGCTACGGAAGTATTGCCTACGGAATATCTCAGTTATTGTATGAAGTAGGTTTGTGAAATTTGGAGCGTCGATATATTGACATAAGAGCTAGAATTTGAGCATATTGACATGTTGAAGTTAACTTCCGGTCTGACCGGAAGTAACATCAACTTTCTTATTTTAAATGGAAACCCTATTTTTTTTCTTTTCGCTTTATTCAGCATACAATTCCCTTTCTAATGACATATCACAAGTTGGTATCTAACCAGAAACTAGATCAGAAAAAAATTATTATTGAAATTCACCGAGTAGGCCGTGGAAGCAAAATGAAAGCCAAAAATTGAAAAGTTGGCTATGGAAACCATACGTCACTTGATAACAGTTGCTACTACTGTGATATTTTATTTTCATTCGTCGGCGTTATAAAAAGCCGCCAAAAAAAATATTGGAAAAATTGGGAAAAAAACAATACTCTGTAGGTCCATAACTTAAATAGGAACATACAACTTTTCTTGCCTGTACTATTCAGCATAACCATTCCTTTCTAATGATATAATAGAAAATAATTTTTTGAACTGAGATACCGAAAAATCCAATTATTATTCTTCAAATAACGAAAAAATAGATTTATCGAAAAAAAAATTCAAATTGATAGGATTAAAGATAAAATAAATTCAAAACAAATGTTCGAAATGCATTCCCTCAGCGTGAATACATTTATTGACTCTGGTGATATTTTCATGTAAAACGTTTCTCAACATTTGGGGCGTGATATCTTGGAAAGCTCTACGAATTTTTACTTCTAGCTCATGTAGAGTTGTAGGCTGTGTGGAATACACCCTATTTTTAAGATGCCCCCCTAGAAAAAAGTCGCACGGAGTAAGATCAGGTGACCTTGGTGGCCACCTGACTGGACCATGGGTTGTTATAAGTCTCTCTTGCAAGCGATTTTGAAGATAATTTCTCGATATTCTTGAATTATGCGGAGGGGCGCCATCTTGCTGGAAGTACATTCTCTCAGTTATTTCCGCTGGTAGGTTGTTAATGAATTCCGAAATTTCATTCGTTAAAAAATTAAAGTATCTCTCTCCGGTTAGTTGGCCTTGAAAAAGAATGGGGCCAACAATATGAGTTCCAACTATTCCTGCCCAAACATTCACACCAAATCTCTCCTGGAAGCCGCCTTGTCGAAACCGGTGCTCGTTTGCTATCGCCCAGTACCTGGAACAAAAGACCGTTCACACTTTTAGCACTTTACACTTCGACTATCGACAATAATCCAAATAAAGTACAGTACCTACCTTGTATTATTACTGTTAAATAATCCATTGTTGGTAAATCTTGACTCGTCCGTAAACAAGATATAATAGTTAAATAGGTGATTCTCAGCATTTTGTCGAAGAAACCAATTACAATATTCCAGGCGCCTTTCACCGTCATTTTCATACAAATGTTGATGCAACTGATACTTGAAGGATTTCAATCGATGTTTTTTCAAAATTTTCCTAGCAGAGTCCTTACTTATAGCTAATTCAGAGCCAATCTGCCTTGAGGAAATTGTGCTATCATATTGTACTAAAGCTAATACATTAATTTCAGTTTCCTCGTTAATAACAAATGCTTCTTGGTCTTCGTGAACATCAGGCTCAGTTCTTAATTTTTCTTCAAGCCACTGGAAATACCTTCTTGACGGTTGCTGCCTCCCTGGATATCGCTCTAAATACAATCGTTCAGCGGCATAAGAATTTTTTAAACATTCACCATAAATGAGAAGCATGTCAATTTGTTCGGTTCGTGAATAACGGGGCATTTATTGAATATTCCACTAACTGATTTCGATTTCCAAACCCTTTTAAAATGGCAGAATCAAAAACATTACTTCGAACGTCAAAATAATATGGATAGCAGCGTTCGTGACAGCTCTCATTTCTTTTTTGTTTCATTCCAAAATACATCTTAATCAGCCTACTTGTTAATATTTTGGTTCGAATGATTATTGCAATAGAATGATTATTCTGAATAGCACAAACATCGTCCATAGGTAGATATTAGAATATCTATGGACGATGGCACAGACCAAGTACATTTATGTTGCTATTTAACCTAGAACCTACAGGATATAATTTATCATTCCACATTATTTTTAATTTTATTTTTGCGTATGGCGATAATCTGTTTTGTTATTTGAAGAATAATAATTGGATTTTTCGGTATCTCAGTTCAAAAAATTATTTTCTATTATATCATTAGAAAGGAATGGTTATGCTGAATAGTACAGGCAAGAAAAAGTTGTATGTTCCTATTTAAGTTATGGACCTACAGAGTATTGTTTTTTTCCCAATTTTTCCAATATTTTTTTTGGCGGCTTTTTATAACGCCGACGAATGAAAATAAAATATCACAGTAGTAGCAACTGTTATCAAGTGACGTGTGGTTTCCATAGCCAACTTTTCAATTTTTGGCTTTCATTTTGCTTCCACGGCCTACTCGGTGAATTTCAATAATAATTTTTTTCTGATCTAGTTTTTGGTTAGATACCAACTTGTGATATGTCATTAGAAAGGGAATTGAATGCTGAATAAAACGAAAAGAAAAAAAAATAGGGTTTCCATTTAAAATAAGAAAGTTGATGTTACTTCCGGTCAGACCGGAAGTTAACTTCGACATGTCAATATGCTCAAATTTTAGCTCTTATGTCATTATATCGACGCTCCAAATTTCACAATCCTACTTCATACAATAACTGAGATATTCCGTAGGCAATACTTCCGTAGCCACCCGGTATAATTCGAGCAATCAGACTCTATCGCACTATTACCCCACCCTATAAAGTGTCTACATGTGGGCAATTTTATATTGCAGTTATTTTACTTTTTCTACCAACATATTGTATGACTTTTTCACATTATTTTGCTTCAAAGTAATCAAATAATTTTATCTTTCATTATTTTCAATAGGGTTCCACTGAAAAAATACAAATCTGCGAGGTCGACACTTGGAGAAATTGGATATGACGCTGTGAAGGAAGGTCTACAAAGAAAATTTGGTGGTACCCCTGGCTCAGAAGCACTAACGAATTATATGGATGTAAGTTGGTAATTACTAATATCTTAAATATACATACAGCTTACTACACCTTTTCAAGTAGTAAATACAGAAAGCGTAAATTGTAATTGGTGATTTGTATTTCAGAAATTATAAATTGAAATTCAGAACAGTAAAGTAAATTTCAGAATTCGTGAATTGTAATTCAGAAAGGTAATTTGTATTTCAGAAAGTACACTGGGAGAATTTTTTCCGCTCCCACTAGCGGCAATTTAATTACCGCCCGTTTCAACGGGAATTTACCTTCGAGTGGAATTTTGCATACCACGTGTTATATCACCTTGGATATTTACTCTGATCAACAGATCAACTCTGTGCACTTCTTCGATGTAACTTTACGTTGTGACATAATTTTACGATGGAACTTTACATTGTTATATTACTTCACAACAAAAATTTGCATTAGAGTTTTACATTGTAATATTACGGTTTGATTCTGTAACGTTAATAATTTGCAGTGGAATTTTACATTGTAATATTACGGTTTGATTTTCTAACTTGAAAAATATACTCCGATGTGAATTTGCTTTGGAATCTCATGATGTTGGATTACATTATCATGAATTTATACAGTGAAGTCCTAAAGTAACGGATAAATTCATTTTCTACCTTTATGTTTTCGAAAAGACACTCTGTGACATAAAAAAATGCCCCTCTTCCACCCTCCTCAAAGTGATAGCCACCCCACCAATTTTTTATAATGAAATAGGGGGTCAAGTGATACCTCATTTAGAAGGGTATTCAATTGTCTATACAGCCATGTCTATTTTTTTTAATTTTGAATTTTTGCGTCATAAAGAAATTAATTTTCAGAATGTTAAAAATTACCACGAATACTATTAAATTCGCTGTATATTCAAAGCTCCATATTTTTGGTTCATTTACCAACTGTTGTTTGTTATACGTGACACACAGCTGTATAATAGACAATTGAATACCTTTCGAAATGAGGTCTTGAAACATGAATCCCTTCCAAGAGAGGTTATCTTGTACGATGGAAAATAGCGACTAAATTCCAACTTTCAGTCGCAGATGATTCCACAACTGACTTTATGAACATCCTGTTCATATTTTCAATGAAATCAACTCAGTTGTGTTGTGGTCATTGCAGCTTTATTATAATAAATTATCATCGGAAGTGTTAACAAAAGGCCTAGAAATAAAATAGTGTCAGAACATTCAAATTATAAAACAATTTATTTACTGGTTGGTCAACCTGTTTCTACCGATTTGAGTAACACTCTGCGATGCATCGTATTCAGCGGCAGAATATAACACCGTGATACTTATGTATAGAGTCTTCGTATGACATCCTCAAATCGCTATACGATATGTAGCACTTTTTCATCATTTGATAAATTTGTCGAAATCTTATCGTGGTGCAGCTTATTGTAATACACATATATCAAGTAACGGACAATACGAAATATGGCAAATTAAGATGATTTATATTCTCCAATAGGAACAAGTGGCCTGTGTGTATATTGTATTATTAGAAAAATCGTCAAAAGCTATTTTTTATAATTGTTTAAATTTTTTAGGCTCAATATTATGGAGAAATAACAATAGGAACACCAGGTCAAAAGTTCAATGTTATTTTTGATACTGGTTCATCAAACTTATGGATTCCATCAGTGAAATGTGGCCTTTTGGAGATTCCTTGCAGTAAGTGTGTTATTTATTTTTTTATTCACATAAAAGTAAAATGGCATTTAGCTTACAGATAAATAATAAATACACAGGCATAACTCACGACTGTTATACTACCATCAACGACATTCGTACGGTATAGACGAGACACCGATATTGCCTTATGCTCCGGGGGATATTGAGTACGTTGAAGAGAATGAGAAGTACTGAATCTATTGAAACTTCTCATTCCCCAGACCATCAAGTTTTATTTATAACATATAGTGCGACTTTTTACAGCCTCTCCCCCCTGTTAATTTCTACATACAAAAAATGGGACAAAAGCCATTTCAAATCATTCACCGATAATACTTTCTGAAATAAAAGACTTTATGATTGCTAGATAGATGGCGCAGGGGGTACATCAACTTCAAATTTCAAATAGCATGGTGGTTAAAGTGTCACATCGCTGAAAAAATAATTCAATTATCTTTTTTCAACCATCATAATTTTTTCGAATTTCATTAGTGTTTTTATTTACAATATGCATTTGAAATATCAAGTATAAGTGCGGATCTGAATGGTACCCTGATAAATTTGAACGATTTTTGATGTGCAACAATGGGGCAGAAACTACAGGGTCTTTCACGACGAGCGTTCGTTAGGAATATATGGAGAACGATTCAAAATAAAAACTTGATATTTTGTGGTAGTGGGTTTTACAAAATGGCCTTCTCAACTATAATATTTTCAACTTCCGGTCTCTTTCCGTTATACCGGAAGTTGAAAGCAACTTCCTTATTTCAAATAGAACACCCTGTATTTTATTACATTTTTGAATTTCTCAGCCCATTTCAGGCCCACTATGTATAACAATGCCTATACCCAAATTTGTTAGTTTTCGAGATATTGATTTTTTTCTGAAAAATTTGACAGTTATAGCACCACTCCGAACAAATCATAACTCATAGACAGTAACAATTGAAAATGTGAAATTTCACAGAATCACACCTTGAGCATCAAGTCATGAACAGGTCCATCGAATTTTCGAAAAAAATTTACAGGGTGGTCGAAATTTCCACCTAAAACATAACATCGAGAAAACTGATGAATCACGATTTTTTCAAATGGAAACACTATTCTATTATTTTTGAATACTACAAAAAAAATATATCAAATTCATGAAGAATGTCCTATACCTAAAATACACCACTGACAAGATATATCCGATTTTGGGAAATATTTGAAATGTAAATCATTCGAAGCGATACCAAACCAAGAAAGCTTATTGAAAACAAATGAACTAATATTAACTCTGTCGTTGGTTAAAGGTAACTCAACATGAAAATGGATGGATTGAAATAAAATACTATCAGAGAAATGAATTATATCTTTGTTTATTGATATCGAATACAGTAATTTTATTTTGTTTATATTTTTTAAGGTTAGATTTTACTTTAATTTTCTTTGGAATGTCTAATAGGGAAACGTGTAAAACAATCTTCACATGTTTCAATGTTATGACACTTCCCAATATCTTCATCTTCGAAATGTGTGTTCATGTTTTTAAACACAAAGAATCATTCATAAGAAACTGTACATGTACACGGATATAGCACTCGAACAATGTACGATTTTCATGTTTCATTTTTGAGAGAAGTATTAGTAAAGTTTAACAAAACATGTCCGAAAACATCAAATGTTTCTTTTAGAAACTGCACATTTACTATTTCCAGCTTACTGACCTTATTGTTTAAAGAAAATATAATTTTACGTAATTGTATCATTGTTATTAATTTAAAAGTATTGAACGAATTATTGATTACCGGATAGCTATGCCTTGACCATGTTTGATTACCACTGATACTATCCGCAATATCTTTGACACTGTTTATAAAATAGTGATTGAATCTATTTGCAATCTCTCTGCTATCCAAATATACAACTTGTGCGTCATTTTCATTTTCAAATATTATTTTATTAAAACTGACTTTGAGCCAACTAACGTCTTCAAGTGTTTCCACATTTGTTTAGGTTCATTTTTAATAGCATCTATTTGTTGTTCATAATATTTAATTTTTTTTGTTTAAGTAAATTTACATATTGATTTCTGACATTTTTTTAATTTTCCCAAGTTTCATTTTTCAATTAACACTATTCTTGAAATGTTTGTAAGCTATATCTTTTTCTCTTGATTTTTTGTTCAATTCTTTGTCTAGTCAAGTTTAGATTCCTTTATAACATTTTATTTTATTTCAGAATTCCACAACAAATACGACTCCAAGAAATCTTCATCTTACAAAGCTAATGGCACAACATTCGCTATTCAATATGGATCTGGCAGTCTGTCCGGATTTGTGTCTGTTGACACAGTTGGGGTGAATTGATTTTTCCTTTCTGTATGCTTTGTATCGTATGATTCTTATGACAGTATTTACTGACATTCATACCTATTATACAGTGTGTCCCACTTACCATGCTCACCATGGGTATCTTTTCAATGGTAAGAGATACGAGGTCGGTTAAATGACACCAAATGTGGAGTTTATCAAGGCCAACTATAATGTGAAAAAATATTTTGATAAAATCTATTCGTTTTTGTTTTATACACAAATAACAGATTTTGATCACTTTCATGTCTCTTGCACGTGAATTTTGACCCACTTCTGGCGTTCCTAATAACTTGAAATTTGGCAGATGTTCATAATTCCGGTGACAATGTACTATGGAATTTTTATTGAAATAAAAAATAAAAAATGGCGGCTCCTCCAATATGGCGGACGAGATTTGTGATTATGATCCAATTCCATTCAAAATTGGTATGTGGGAGTTTTTGAGGTCGGAGATCATGATTTTTCTGTTAAAATTTATAAATTCAAGATGGCGACTTCAAAATAGTTCTTGTTTTTGTATAAATGACGATAACTCCGTTGTTATCAACAAAAAGGTATTACTGTGACATATCATCTGTAAGAGAAAAAAAGTTATTCATCAGTGAGCTATGACCTACATTTGAAAAATATAAGTTGGTGCTGATATCTCAAATTCTAGAAGAGTTGGTATGAATTTCATATTTTTTTCGAAATCTCATTAAAAAACTGCCATAAGAATGTGAAATTCCTATTCAAATATTTTCATAAATTAAGAAGTTACGGACGAGACATGAAAATGATCAAAATCTGTTTTTTGCGTATAAAACAAAAACGAATAGATTTTATCAAAATATTTTTTCACATTATAGTTGGCCTTGATAAACTCCACATTTGATGTCATTTAACCGACCTCGTATCTCTCACCATTAAAAAGATACCCATGGTGAGCATGGTAAGTGGGACACACTGTATATCACCCAATTCAATTAGATAAATCACCATTCACTAGTATGAACTCCATTATTCATCTTAGATTTAGTTGAGGGTCCGTCACTGTATACAAATTTCATTTTAACTTCTAGGTTGCTGGTCTTTCAGTTGAAAATCAACTATTTGCTGAAGCTACTAAGGAACCAGGTGTAGCATTCATCGCAGGCAAATTTGACGGTATTCTGGGAATGGCATATGATACAATTTCAGTCAACCAAATGCGACCATTCTTCTATAACCTTGTAGATCAAAAAGTGGTTTCAGAACCCGTCTTCTCATTCTACTTGAACAGGTAAGAATTGCAGTTTAATACTTCAAAAACCATCAATCTAGGTGTACTTCAATATATGTTAAAAGGAACAAAAATTACCGGCCCAATCCTGCTATTTCTACCATTATGAACATTTCATTCGGCAAGAGTTAGGTTTCTCACAAACCGGGCAATACAATTTACTTGTCACACATAAATATTTCTTATCCCCTTCATCCGGAGAAACAATACAATTCAAGGCTTCAGTTATTTCCGAAAACCCTGTAAATCTTATTCCACGCATTCAATTGTTTACCCATTTCAAATTTCTAATTTGATGACAACTTTGTCACAATTTCATTCAATAATTGTGGATTTGACAGATACTGTTGATTTTTCAAACTCGTAACTGTAATTGCCAAATTTTAGATAGAATAGGAAAAATCTATCATTGTTTCTGGTTTATCGTCTTTCAAAGGTGCAAATCTACGTACAGTTGCTATCAAATCTTGAATGATAACTCGGATTTTCCAAATCTACTTTGAAGAGTTTTTATAATTTTTTCGACTTCGAAGGTAAAGTACAATAAATCCTGATCAATTTATCTAGCCTTACCTTTTAAACACTATTGTAGTCTTGTTGTTTTCTCTATCGCTGAATCCACAGATCTCTGTAGTTTCTCTGAAGGCTCTCAAAAAATTTAACCTCTCCGTCGGATCCCCAGAAAAGCTTGGAAATTCCTTACTCATGGATTGCCTTGCTAAAAATTTCGATAGTTTTTGATCTTCTCTGGTGAACTTTTCGTCAACGAAATCCTTTTGTTCATGACCAGCAATTGCCCCTGTCTCACCACCTGGAGTAATTTTATGACTAGTACTTTTGCCCGATCTGAAACTTTAAACAGAAATGTCATTGGTGGGTGTTTCAACTTCATCAATCCATCTTTGGGTAAAATTCCGTTAACCGGACGCTAGAAGCTACCAAAAAAAATTTTATCTGTCATCCCCATCACTACTTCGATTCTTGTCAACTTTGAGTAGAAATTTTCATCCCTTATATGTCAGTGAACAAGACCAGAAATACGCGAGCGAAGCGAGCGCGCTCGCCCGACATTTCGCAAATCCGCGCCCGCGGATTTGCGAAATGTCGGGCGATCGCGCGCATTCCCATCACTACTTTGTCGATTTCTGTCAACTTTGAGTAGAAATTTTCATATCTTATTTGTCAGTGAACAAGACCAGAAATACGCGAGCGAAGCGAGCGCGCGCATTCCCATCACTACTTTGTCGATTTCTGTCAACTTTGAGTAGAAATTTTCATACCTCATTTGTTAGTGAACAAGACCAGAAAAACGCGAGCAAAGCGAGCGCGCTCGCACGACATTTCGCAAATCCGCGCGCGCTTCGCTTCGCTCGCGTATTTCTGGTCTTGTTCACTGACAAATAAGGGATAAAAATTTCTACTCAAAGTTGACAGAAATCGACAAAGTAGTGATGGGAATGCGCGCGCTCGTGTCTTTCTCGCAGATATCTTCACCAAGAAGTAAGAGATAAGTTACATAAGTTACAAAAGTAGTAATAGGAATGCGCGTGCTCGCTTTGCTCTTTGCAATTTTGATTTTAACAAAAACAAAACAAAAGTAGTAATAGGAATGCGCGTGCTCGCTGTGCTTGCGTATTTTTTGCTGAATATCTTCATTAAGAATGGTTTACTCTTCGAGTGTTCATGAGGAACTATTATTATTATTATTATTGATGAAAAAATTACCAGTCTCTAGGGCGCCAATACTTCTGAAAACATTTCATATTCATGAGTATTCAGTATGCAGGAATTTTAGGGAATCTGACAACGTCGCATTGTACTCTTATAAAGTTATTAAGACTCATTGTTGTTGATTCAATAAAAGACATTATTACTGGCTACTTTGTTATGAAAGAAGCCATTTCGTTGTGAGATAACTGGATTGGAAAAAAATCTTGGTATTAATATTTTGAATGCACAAAAGATATTTTTAAATAGACAGAGCATGTAGCAGGCATTTTTTGCGAACAAATAATTACTTAAATAAACGTGTCGGATCACAAACATTCATTTTTGGTATGTGCACATGCGCAAACAGATAGAAAAGACGCAACCTAACCGTATTGTATAGTCGGGTTAGGTTTGCATAAGATCGGGTCTGTCGGGTTGATTTATAGTCATTAAAGTAGGTTATTTTATGTGAAAAGTGTTCTTTATTTTTTGTGCGCATGTGTATTCATATTTGTTTGCGCACATTTCCGTGATCTGACTCGTCCTTTGAATTTTGCTAGTCATTCAGAAACAGTATGAGTACCATTGTTTCAAATGTGCAGTCAAAGTGTTGATGGGAAAATGTAGTGGTTATATCAACCTATTTTTCATACTCATTCACTAAAATATTCCATGTGATACGTGAATTGAATATTTGTGGAATCACATTGGCAATGTCGCAAAATAAGCTTCGCCCTTCCGTCATTTCCATTGTTACAATCTAGCATCTGACATGACAGATATTCACTAAACAAAACAGCATGAATTTGTTGATTTTGTTATCGCTAAAAAGGCTAGAATTTGTTGAAAAAAAAACTGTTTTCAATGAAAAAAAAAGTGTAAAACTGGTGAATTAGGATGTGTATATTGTACTGGTGAAAATAAGGAGGCATTTGAGTGTGTTTTTCAAAGAAGAAACGTGTGCTAGAAAATGCCAATTTTCATTCTCCGAAATTACTTGAGACCGCGGAAAAGTAACTTTTCCGCACGATTTTTCGTTTTGAAAGTTCTACTTTTCCGCACGATTTTTACTTTTACGCAAGATTTTCTCTTTAAAGCACAATATTTTAATCCAAGATTAGTATATTGTACAATGAGCATGAAATGACATACATTTCCCACGAATAGAAATTTTGTAGTACGAGCGAATTATTTTTTTCACAACAGATTCTATCAAAAACACTCATGTCGTCATTGAATATACAAATATTGAAAAATATAACGAAAATTGAACGGTAAGCACTCTCATCGATTTCAAAACAAAAACAAAAAAAGAGTAACTTCTTCTGGATTTGAACCACCTACCAGCGTAGAACGACTGCTCCCTTACTTTGCCAACTGAGCTATTTCAGATATTAATTTAATTGCTATAATACCATATCAAATCCTGTCAAATTTTAAATATCACTATTTATTTTGATAATGTCTTAATTACTTTATATTTTGAAATTAATTTTATGAAAATTATGGAATATCGGAAAGTTATCATCAAACAGTCGTTAATAGACTAGATTCGATCTCATATTATAAATCTCGCGGAAAAATAAAATCATGTGGAAAAGTTACTTTTCCGCACTAGTGCTGAAAAGTTACTTTTCCGCACGATTTTTATATTGTTGAAAATGAGGATATTTAGGACTAACTAAATGATCTATGTAACTATTCTGTCTTATGTGTCATTTTGTAGCATTATTATAAAATCTTGTTTAATAAAACACTCGTAGGAAAAACATTGTACCTAACTCTTGCGGAAAACGTCTTTTCCGCCCTTGACGGCTTGCCCGAACTCCGCTCCGCGTCGTTCGTGCAACTGCCGTCGCGTGCGGAAAAGTACTGCTTTCCGCACTTGTTAGGTAAATAACTATTCTTGGTTTCTAGTTCGATTTCAAGTTGACGTCTTCTCATATGGTAATATTTCTTGACATTTTAGAAAAAACTTCTTTGATTTTGGTTTTCGTTTTCTCTTCGTAACATGACTGCGGGTGGTTTATTGGAACATGAACATCGGCAGTTGCGATTCCAGTGATTGATTCGTTGTAATGGCTTTCACTTGTGGACGAAGGGGTATAATTACAACAAGATCAAATGAAATCAGCGTATTTTTGACTAACGTACTAATTTATTTCATTGTAATTACAACTTTTTCAAAACTTAGCACCTGTCAAAATTGTTTTTTTTTATCTGCAACTATTTTTCATTGCCATCTAACTTAATGAAAAAATAATAAGGAGTTGCTTAAAATAACTTGAAAATATTGAGCAAGCATCGTTAAAAAAATATCTTTAAAACAGAAACAGATCGCGAACCTTTCTGCGGTGTTCCAGAGTGAGCGAGCTTGTGAGCCCAGCATCACACACAAGGCGAATATGGCTCATTTTGGACATGGTCTAAAAGTTTCAGGGTGTGTAGGTGCTGCACTCCTTATATGGGAACCGTATTCCAGGACAGGTCGAATCTGCAGCAAACATGTTGGCAAAAATATTGGCTTTTTCCTGGGCGTTCGCAGCTAGTGTTACATCTTCCTTGGTTAGGGGAACTGGATGTGAAATTTTTTCCTACAGCTATCGTACTGCTAGCTGTTTTCTCGAAGGTCATAGACAAATCCATCAACATCGAGTTAATGAAATTTCTAGAACGCTAAGGAATTATGAATGATCTACAATATAGTTTTCGTCATCAGGAATCATCTGTTTGCTTATGTCTCACCTATGTGGTAACTATCTATTAAAAAATATGGTGAAACTCTGTCCGTGACATAGATATCTCCAAGGCGTTTGATCGCTTTTGGCAACAGAGACCCCTCGCCAAGCTTCCATCTTATGCATGGCTTGCCTTTCCAGTTATGTTCTTTGCTATATAGCTTTCTCTCAGGCTTATCTCTCCACGGGATGGTTGGTGGAGTTTCATCCGACACTACCTATAAATGCCACAGGGATATCTTTTAGCAGCAACACTTTTCTCCTTCACATCAATGATGTGTTAGGAGCTACCTCATGCCCAGTGCCTAGCTTTACGGATGCTAGTAATCTTCACACCGTTTTATCTTCCAAAGTTCCGATATCTCATGTGAAACTAGATGAGAAAGGGGAAGGAACGTGAACGATTTAAATATCTATCTGGATCTAGAGTGGGGCTCCAACAACTTGGTAGAATTCAATGCAATGGTTCTTCCATGAAATGGTACTGCTAATGCCGAGTATCGAAATGGAGAACTTCATTGGTATGGATACTCCTGATGACATAATTACGCTGGCCCCTGTGAGATCGGACTTTCTAGAGAAAAGACACGCCTATTTTTTGTTTGCATTGAATTCCACTAAGTTGTTGGATCATTTTAGTCGTGCAACTCTAACGATCGTGATGTTTCTCAAGGTGGCGTCTAGATGCTAAGACATATCCGAATTAATAGTAGGTAATAAAAAACAACGAACATGCCGGTAAAAAACGAGCTAACTCATTTCGGGGCCCATTTTGGTGCCGGGCATCTTAGAACTGATTTTGAGTATGTCTTACATGGCGATATCAAAAATGTTACCGATTTTTTCTGTCACCTCTGTTCCCGAGATACAAAAAAATACACTTTCCACAAAAAAATATATATTATTGGCATTAAACATCAAGAAATTGCCTTTTGAGTGATTTTCTCGAATGAAACTGACTTGGGCAATCTCGCATGATTCCGCAGCAATAGTCGGCCATGATATGAGTGTCCCACCTTACTTGGTATCTCTTCTCCATCGTTTTTATGTCGTGGTGGAAACGTTCCCCTTGTTCTTCGCTTAGATCTCCTAAATTGTGTTGGAATTGATCTAGATGACTATTGAGATAAGAATAAAATCGACAAAGTCGAAGTACACTTCTCACCAAATATTTCCACAAAGTGGACAATATGAGGCAAAAATCTGAAAGAAAACAACTACTTCCCTGGCTGATGCCACGACGGATATTGATTATATATATTCTTATCATTTATTTGGCAATACATTCAAACTTGTTCGAATTTTCGCATTTACTCTACCTAGAGTCTTTTGCTGTGTCGATGAGTGCTTATTGATTTTCCTGGCGGATGGCGCAGCGACTGACTTACTGTAAGTCGCTGCTTCATCCGTAGGGAATTATTAGATAAACAATGGGTTGTTATTCATTTGGCAGAGACAAGACAACTCAAAGTTGTCGGACCTACCCTTGCACTGATGAGAGGCAACAACCTCGAAACATGTCTGTAGGTGGTCATCCCCAGCCAAATTAAGGAATTAACTAAGTCTTCTTTGAAGAACGTTGCACAAATATCTGTCAGATGTAGTTCAATATCCGTCGTGGCATCAGCCAGGGAAGTAGTTGTTTTCTGTCAGATTTTTGCCTCATATTTTCCACTTTGTGGAAATATGTGGAGAGAAGGGTACTTCGACTTGGTCGATTTTATTCTTATCATTTATTGAGATAGTGTAATTTTATACTCATATTACAGCCTAAATCTTTGAATCAGTATTTTCTCTACTAATTCTATATAGTTGTCAGCCTTATGATTTCCGAGGAAATTTTGTGCAACTGCTACAAAAGATTTCCACGCAAGCCTTTCCACATCAATCATAGATGTCTCAAAATTAGTGGTGTCTTTCATCAATTGACGTATTTGAGGTCCATCAAAGATACCTGTTTTTAGTTTTTCAGTACCTAATCCAGGAAATTTCTGTGAAATAAACTGAAAACATTGACCATTTCTGTCGAGAGTCTTAACAAATTGCTTCATCATCCCTAATTTTATATGCATTGGCGGAAGAATGATTTTTTCTCTTGAAACTAAGGGACTAACATTTCTTTCACCAACAACAAGAGCATCTCTCATAGGCCAATTTTTTGAGTCCAATGACGTGATTTGGCTCGACTGTGCCTAAGACAAATAAAGCATGAGTATATAGTGTAACCAATAAAAAATTAACCATATTCAGATCTACGCAGATCACCCAGTTATGTTCAATATATTTTATTTTTTGTAAGAGAATTGAAATAACCTCATATTCTTCTTTCACACATGTTGAGTGAGCAATTGGAACGGGAGCATATTGATTTCCATTATGTAGAAGAACTGCTTTGAGACTTCGTTTACTACTATCAATGAAGAGCCATTCAGTAGGCTGATAGGCCATCAAACCCATGCAAGTCAGCAAACAATTCACATTACAGCAGTACAAAAAATTTTCATCAGATGAAAAAAACTGCAATAAGTTTCGTTCTCTCGTGCGATATGTAAAAACTCGAACGTCTGAGGAAAGGCAATATTTTCTTTTAATCTTGATGTTAGTAACTCAGCATGCTCCTTAGAAAGATCTGATGAGGTCATTGAGCTCATTCTGCGAAAATGGCTTTGGATTTTGTTTCTCCGCAGTATTCGAAGTCATCATCTACCTGGGAAGAAATAGGTATTTCAGCTTGATCCCCCTGAAATTGCTGCACTTCCTGGTGACAAGCTGATATTGGAAAATTTTCTGAATGAGGAATAGGTCTTTCTGCTGAAGAGATATTAGGGTATTTCCATTTATGACGATTGTTTTTGTTGATTCCCACTATATTAGGGTGGATTTAGTCAACTTTAGCATAAGCATTATCATAAACATAGTGGCAACATCAAAGGTTTTTAGCATAAACTTAACATTGTTGTATAAATGGCGCCATTTGATATAACAGATTCAACTTTCGTTTTTGACATATATTTAAGCACAATTTTAAAATTATGTTGACTAAATGCACCTTATGTCATACAAAAGTAACAGTCACAAAAGTAACAGTCGTAATAATGATTTTTTTTGTTCTCGCCATATCATAGGCACTCCAAACTTCAAAGACTTACACGTATCCCTTTCTTCCACTGTCGCAAATGTTCAACGAATATTTTACATCCATTATAAGGTACCCACACTTTATCTTGGTGTCGAATTTCAATACCGAAGTAAGCAAAATACAAACGACTCACAGTGTTTGTAATCGATTTACGCTGATCTTTCAGTCTGTATTCACCACAAACATAACAAAATGTATCAGGATCGTTAACACAACATTATTACAATAAATCAATTCATTTATAGGTTTTGATATAACAGTGACAGTTTGAGAACAAGACTTAACAAATCAATCGAAATGAGGGTAGTAGGTAAACTAGAGCTGATGACTTAAAATGACATATGTCAATATATTGTATATTACCTATTTTATCGGCCATAGACACAGAGCTGCACCAAAAACATTTTTTTTGTTGTCCTGAAATAGAACCATGTTGAAGATCATTGGAGACCTGTTCACTCCTCTGACGATGCCTCAGTGATAATGCAGACTTTGCCAAGTGATCTGCAAACTTCTGCTATATAATCTGCAGACTTTTCCATATAATCTGCAGACTTTTCCATATAATCGGCAGACTTGGCTATATCACACAAGACTTTCACAGGGAAATCTGATATATTGACTAAATCAATTTTTATTTTTTTTTCAGAGATCCAAATGCCGATTTTGGCGGAGAACTTTTGATTGGGGGTTCAGATCCTAACTACTACACAGGAGATTTTACCTACTTGCCCGTCACCCGTAAAGGATACTGGCAAATCAAAATGGACAGTGTACAGGTTGGTTCAGACACAGTGTGTGAGGATTGCCAAGCCATCGTCGATACTGGCACCAGCTTGATCGCCGGTCCCACAGAGGACGTTGAAAAAATCCAAAAGGTAAATAGGTTTCTATTGATTCCATGTATGCACCCTAGAGATTCCCGTAGATAGCTTTTTGGAAAACAAAATAAACACGGTTATATCGAATTTAATCATCAAAATCATTTCTCCATTACACAAACATAAGTGTAAATGTTTTCCAAAAATCAGGGATCAACATGTTATACGTATAACCAGTAACTGAATCTGCCAATTCCAACAACAGAATTAGGATAGGATTCAATATACTATAATGGACGTAAAATGTATATCAAATACCAAAAGAGTTAAGAGATATTGTACAATATGATCACTTATTCAGAGATGCCCTGAAAGAACCGTTCTTTAACAGACCACACTATAGTATACAGGAGTTTTTGAAAAGGATTTTCAATACCATATAACAAAATAAAATATATTTGGCGAGTTTTTCGCTATATCTTTCTACCCAAATTGAATATTAAGTTAATGTCATTTCAGATTATTAGGTAGGTAGTTCTATATTCCTTTTTACATTTAAATATACATATTTCTATTTTTATATTCAGGGTGTCCCATATAAAACTCCACTAGCAAATATCTGGAAAATAATAGTCGATATCCATATTTCGTGAAAGCAGATGATTTCGATGTCACAAGCTTCTCTTATTTACGTAGTGATCCATCACTAGACGTCATCCGTTCGGGCACTGCGACACTGACGTAATTTTTTTAAATAGCACCCCTTATTTTCAATGCTCTTTTTGGTTCTTCATCCAATTTTTAATTCAGTACACTCATTGTTTCGTTTCAATATTGATGAAAAAAGCAAATTTTATTGCATTTTATAAATAGAGGGCTATGAATGTGTTAAAATAAAAAGGAATAACACTAGTTCAATAGATCTACCAGTTGTAATTGTGTTTCCTGTTCAATGTCATCTAGGTTTGTGTTACTGTATAATCGAAGACAATAAAAAACTAAAACAAATTTTTCAAATTAACCAAAAATATTTTACTTCGGACTGAACTCGACCAACATGATAATTACGAAAAAATCATTACACGTATATTTTTGTTAATTCTCGATTCGTGACAGCAAAGAGCGTCACTCGCGATATGGAAGCACACACATTTGTGATACTATTTTTTAAATCATCTACATTCTGGACGTCACAATTCTCGTTAACAGTTCCATCCCAATATTGGGTAAATTCTCCAAGAGGGTTGGCATAACATGTTGGAAAAGCAAGTAGCTCTCCTCTCTATTGGAAATTCCTTAGAAAAAATGAGGTCCTTTGAAATAACGATCAATGATTCCGCACCAAACATATACCCCCCCCATACAGATTGATCTCTTTCATTGAGTCCAATAAGGATTCACTTCAGACCAGTAATATTTTGTTTAGAAACTGATCATCATCATCTAGAAGGGTGGAGGCCATGCAATGAAGTTCAATCTTCTATTAGCATCTCCTAAATATGGAAATAGATTATGGCTATGGAAAAAAACAGATTATTTCCGGGCTGTAGTTCTTGAACCAAAGGTATTTTGTAGGAATGGAATTTGTTTTTTGTCACAATACCTTGTATTGACGATTTCGAATATCACAATCGACTGTTACTACTCTGATAGAACAATTTGGTTCCAATACCATTTGACATAGAACTGCAATAGTATGATTCTCATCTGTAGCTGTTTTTGTTTTTTTTTTCGAATCCATTCATTGAAACATCTATTTTGTGCCAGAGTTTTGGCTAAGCTAGTGATAGTTTTGTCTGGCAAACTTTTATTACAAGCATTTATTTAGTTTCACCTATCCCGGTGTCTGTATATTTGTCTATACTCAAATCTTGCAAGTTAAATTTGACCTAGTTCTAGTTGTCCAATTAACTGTTGTGTTATTTTTCTACAAAGATATTGATGAACACTCATTAAATAACGAGTATGAGTTCAAGAAACCATTTGGACCATACATTTTTATACGGGAGGTTCTAAGGAGAATTTTGGAATTATCACTACTTGCTATTATTATTGTATTTTTTCACTTTGAAGACTTATTCACACCGATGTTTTGATCTGCAAAATCGCTTTGAATGTCCATTTTTCAAACAACAATACCATATTTTTGTTTTGGACCCTTTTGACCAACAGTATCATCATCGGTATCATTTTTCACAAGAGAGCAGTTGAAAACGGTATGAGTATGTAGAATACTATAGGAGTATTTGTTTTCTTCAACTGTTTGATATACTGTGATCATGACATTTTCTAATCAATCAAGAAGTATTATATTTCCTTTGGTGATGAGCAAATAAAGTAGAATATATTTTAAGACTTACATAACATAAAATTTAAAAATTTTTGTAAAATTTGTTTTTACGAAACTCCCAGGTTTTCGGAGAAAACCCCTCAAAAGCAGAGCTTGTGCGAGCAAGGGAGATCCGGGACCTACAGTTTAAATAAAAGTGGAATCCGAACCACTTCAGCTCAGTGATACTCGATCCCACATGCAGCATATGAAACTGCATTTATCCAATTACCAAAGTCTTTCAAGTTCACCTTACCTATATTTTCTGTGCAATCACTTGTCCTCACTGTAGTGAGGCCATTTGGGATCTTTGTTATCAGCTGCTACATCAAAAACGGATTCTCTAGGTGGTAACTCGACTCGAATTGTTCCAATGCAGCCTCTAGGCTGTTGATGTGACATGAAAATTTAATAATAGTTATTTATTGCCTAGGTATCTTATGAGCCATATAAAACATGAAAGAAAAGGAACAGGAGAGCGCATGGACTTATAAATGAAAGGAGAGCGTAGCTCGAGGGGAAGTATAATGGTGGCGAGGACGATTCTCGACTAGTCTCTATTACTTCTATCCTCCTATTAATATTCTAGTCTTCTTCCCGAAATTCTGGTTCATTGAGAGGCGTGCTAGTATCATTGCCCAACCAACCACCTCCCACGTTCATGATGTAAGTGGTTATTGGGTGTGAGAACCATGTGCCTCGAGTAAACGAAGGGTAACAAGAAGTCAAAGTCACAATATGCTTTATTGTCGGAAGTCAATGATAAACTTATTGACAAAGCTTCATTGCATCAAAGATAATGTTGAAAAATTTATGGAAATTAAATTAATACTTAAAAAGTATGATGGTGATACCTCCTACCATCGGCACATCATTCCTGATGAGAGGGAACACCATGCGCTCCGGGGCGACTGAACAAATAAAAAAGAAAAGTGGAGTGCATTTGCTATTTCAACTGCAGGGAAAAATTCGGAAAAAACCTACAGTACCACTATATGGTCCTTGGTGAATGAGGGAATGGAACAATACAACAATTAAACATATTACATGCTTATTCATCAAGGACTTCTCCATCTCTGCCATTCCAGCCCGATCACCATTTCTTCATCAGATGAGGAGTATGCACATGAAATCAGAAAAAAAATGTTAATCGAAGTGTGAATGACATAATAATGCTCGATTCATGATCCTAAATGATGACTTTTAAAAACTGTTATCATAAAACTCCTTCAGACTATAATATACTCTCTCTGATAACAAACTTTTCACATCTTACATCCATTATAAAATATCGAGTTTTTGATAAGTGTACTTTTTGGAATTGGAATTTTTAAATAATTACTCTGTCTGGTACTACCATTGTTTCAATAGAACATAGTCAATGCCTGTGGAAAAGGTATTGGACACAAACGCGAGTGTCATCTAGCGTGATTAGTTACAAACATGAATATTTGACGTCATTTTAATGCAGGTTTCTTCAAAAACCCCTGATTTTAATGCTTTTCCATTGTTTTAATCAAGTTACGACATGACTTGGAGGCCAGATTACTGAAGTTACGACATGACTTGGATGCGAGCTCACTATCGCCATCTACATGTCGCATCCATTTTGATCCAATTATAATCCCATTAGGTTGACTAACTATCTTCTATATAAACAATGGTACTACGATCAGAAGAACTGTTTCCAATAGAGAACTTTGTTTTGTGTTTGTGTAAAACAAACAGTTTCAAGTATAAAAATAGCAATAACTGTTAGAATTTTATGTTTAACAAAAAGAGTTCGGCATGAATCCTTTACCTTGCATAAATACCGCAGAGTACGCTTTTACAAAATTAGGACAGTCTGTAAACGATGACTACAGCAAACTCCCCAAAATGCAATACCATATCTTAGACGCGATTCAATAAGAGAATGATAAACTGGTTTTGAAACTGAAAATCCTAATTCATTCGAGACAACTCTCAATGCGAAGCAACCCAAAGAGAGCTTTTTACATAAAATTTCAACATGCTGTTCAAATTTCGATCCAGATAAAGTCCAAGGTATTTTAATGTCATTTTATTTTCAATGATGCTATTGTCTAACGGAATGTTTTCAAGATAACATCTAAAAGATATCATGTTGGTTTTTTTTGTTGAATGATAGTAAATTCGAATCTCACCAATCTTTCACTTTTTTTCAGATCAAAACGTATCATTTGATCAAGATCGTGCCTGTTTTTATGATGCCAAAATATAGTACTGTCATCAGCAAAAACTGTAAAAGAACCTGATATCTGGATGTTCAATAGATCATTTATGTATAATAAAAAGAGAATTGGTCCAAGTATAGAACCTTGAAGTACTCCACAATTAATTTTCTTCGACTCTGAATACCAAGAATTCCTTACTATTTGATTTCGCTCGGACAAATAAGATTCAAACCATTTGAGAGTGATGTTCCTGAAACCATAATGATGAAGTTTAAGCAAAAGTATCTCATGATCACAATCAAAAGCTTTGGAAAAATCACAAAACACTGCAGCCGCCACTTCCCCGCCATTAATTCGCGAATATACCTCATATAAAAGGAACAACATTGCATCTCCTGTATTTTTATTTTTCTGAAATCCAAATTGAAGGTTATTGATTGATTTATGACATCTCAAAACTTCCATAATTCTCGAATGAACCAGTCTTTCAATAATTTTTGCTATAATTGGTATGAGTGGAATAGGAAGAACGTTAGATGGGTCATCAAAATCTCCACCTTTATATATTGGAATAACCAGAGACGTTTTCAGAGTAGATGGAAAACTGCCTAGCTGAAATGAATCATTTATTAAAATAACAAGAGCTTGTTTTGGAATATTTTCATCTAAACTACTTGTTCTGTTATTTTTCATACTCCTAATAACGTCAATTATCTCATTCATATCCGTGTCACGTAGGATCAGATCTTCTTTGATATTAACATTCTGGAAATAAATCAAAGGATCATTGATAGGAACAATAGAACTAGTTAATTTTTCAGCAATGGAACAGTAAAAATCATTCAAAGTATCAGGACTCAATGATGACTATATGTTTTCTATTGTTTTTTCCTCTAAAAATATTTACTATGTTCCAACTTTCCTTCGATGAATTTCTAGCTTCAGATATCCTTCTCTTATAATAACTATCCTTTGCAGTTTTTATCAATTTTTTATATATTCTGCGCCATTTATTTATTGAAGTAATCATGAAATAATGGCCGTCTGCTTTTGTCCGCCTAGGAGTGCAGCCGTATTACGACAATACAATAAAATTTCAAGGTTAGAGAATAACAAGTACTCCATTCCTCTCAGGGCCCATTTCAATAGTGGTCTTGGTAGACCCTGCGGAGTTCATAGAGTATAACTCGATAATTTGCCAGTTTCTCCTTCTCTTTCTAGGCCACATTCGGGTCGTCTTGAGACAAAAATTGTGCCTATACTTCTGCAATAGAATATGACAACTGCTATATCAATAGACGAGGAAAGTGATGATGTCACAAATGTCATTCTTGTCAAAAACTGATTCCAAACAAACATCCGTCGAATTCAAATCAGCATGTCCGATATTGTTTCCGTTGAATTTTTTTAACTTCTTTTGCTTGAGACAACAAAATTCAAACAACCAAACACAAACAAAAAAGCAAAGTAACAAAAATCAGCAGAGTATGTCACCTAAAATTCCTTGTTTGGAATCAGTTTTTGACAAGGATGACATTTGTGACGACACACTTTCCTCGTCTATTGTGAATCCGTCACATTTCTAGGTTGAACATGCTGAGTAAATGCATGCTTGGTTTCAGATGTTTCGCGGTACAATCTGCATCTAGTGGCATCTGTCTCAAACTTCAGCCCACCTGAGAGATATATAAAACCGTTCTTGATTTTTAAGAGACTGTTTTTTCCCTGTTCATATCAACTGTTCATTGGGCAAATTGATTGAATGCCAATACTGTGCATAACGTTACTTCTTTTTTATAGGCCATTGGAGGACAAGCAATTATAGGAGGTGAATACATGGTTGACTGCAATACCATTCCATCCTTACCTGATATTGATATAGTTTTGGGAGGAAAAACGTTCACGCTGAAAGGAGAAGATTATGTTCTGAAGGTCAGTAGGAGAAAAACTAGTAATTTTCTAATTTTATTGAGAAAAACTATATGAAATATATTCAAAATAATCATTTAAAATCACATATGGCCGACTCCATCTTGTTGACGACCTTAGTCTTTGCTGAAGAAATACGTTAGGATGTGTTTTTTTAATATGCTTTTATTTTTTCATAGGTTACTTCAGGCTTAATAACTCAATGCATATCTGGTTTCATGGGTATAGAAATGCCGCCAGCAACGGGTCCTTTGTGGATCTTGGGAGATGTTTTCATTGGCAAATACTATTCCGAATTTGATTTGGGCAACGATAGAGTAGGTCTGGCAACATCCGTTTGAATTTGTCATGGTAATTTTAGAAATTCAATAAAAGATATGATGTACTACATAAATGTTTTATTTGTAATCGAGAGTATAAAGACAAACTTTCAATATACATCGTATATTTACTAAAATCATACATTAAAACATTTATTCAATTTTAATCACAAAAGTGAAATATAAATAATTCTCTAGAACTTAAATCAAATAAAATTATCAACTTTATCATAAATTAAATATGTACATAAAATTATTATTACAAATAAGCCATTTATACCTTAAGAGGGTTAACAGAACTAGATGAGGTTACTTTTTTACTATGTCTTAATTTTCTAACGTAAGCTTCGATGAGGTTCTTGATCTTAGTAGGGTTGATTTCTCCCGATTTATTGTGGCATATCTGAAAATATAAAATTTTGAATGATGAATGCAAACTTGAATTTCTACATAAAATGGTCTGAATGGAGTATTTTTATTATTTTAGGAAGCAGTCCCAGTACGTCAAGTTATCAAGGCAAGACCTTAATCCATCATTTCAGTGAAAACATTCATAAAATTACATAAATTATTCAAAGTTGCTATGTAGTTTAAGAGAATTAGCCGGCAATGTCTTTGCAATCATGTTAATTATTTCTAATGTGATTGAGGAACTGCACTGATACAGGTGACAATTATTTGTTGAATTTTTTGAGGGAGAAATCTTTTTGTTTCATGTACACATGATGATATTTAATCAACAATTACTATATTTAGGGCCGGTCTTTTCACATATAGATAAGTCCCAGATAACTCTATATATCAGATAAGGATACGTAAACCTGTGAAGTTTATCCGATAGATAGTTATCAGAGACTTTATTGTGAGGTGAAAAGACCGGCCCTTAGAGGAAGATTTACTACAATTATTTATTTGAATGATACCAGGGAAAACATTGCTCTGTTATGACAAAAACAGAATTTAGAGCTGTGATGCACCAAAAAAGTAGCAATCAGTATTTCTTTTGTTGGTTATTGTATTTCCAGATGAAACAAAAATGCAAAAGGATTACTATGTCTGTCAAGAAGACAATACAGGAAAGTGGAGATGCAGATAAAATGATAATATATTCCAAAAATAGTACCAAAATATAAAAACTAATATACAAATCAATAATCAAGATGAAAACATTTTTGCCTATGTAGTATATTGTACTGTAGTACTGTGCTATGAAAATGTGAATTAGCCTAATGGTTTTTGTGGCAGACACCAAACATAACATTGTTCCGTGACTTCATGTAATGACTCCATGAAATAAAATGGTTGATGAATAAAACTCTTTGTTTGATTTGAATAAGAGTTATGGATGCCATATGAACGCCAAAGTTTTCTAGCACACAAAACAAATTTAATTGTTAATATATTCAGTTATATAAGTTATATATCAGTTCTTATATTGACAGGGTCAAGAATAACAATCAACAGAGGAGCAATTGAAAGTATTAAAGAGTATAGAGTGATATCAAAAGTCAAAATATCATTTAATGTCGGAAGCTTTTCAACTTATGCACAAAGCTTTTCAACTATAAGTGAAAATAAAAATCATTATGTAATATAATCTACAATAATGGTGATGTCTCCTCCATCTAAAAGTACAGCTGAAACTGAGTAGCAACACCACCATGCTCCAGGACGACTTAACAAAAAAGGTGTCAGATTTGCCATTTCAACTGCAGGAAAAACCCGGATAAACCTACAGTACTACTAGAGAAGTAATTGAGGCGAGAATGGGCGCATGAAACTGTACGATAATAATAATACAAACACATGCGCCCATCATCACACCTCCTTCATTTCTGCCACCAGCTGCAGTACAAAACTTATCATTATAGAACTCTTGCAAACTGTATACTTTTTAAAACAAGAAACGTTTTACATCCTATCTGAACCGAAACAAACTTCACGATCATACAAAAAAGTCCTACTTTACGAACTTGTATCATAAATAGCTATTATTAAGCATTCAAGAACAGTTTTATGTTTAAGTTTTAATTAATTTTGAAGCAGATATTTTTTGATTAGTGTAAATATGGGTATAATGTAATCTTAAGTGAATGTACTTTGTATATGTGAAATGCTATCAGAGTATATTGGAAATTTCTATTTGAATTACCTATCTATTAAATTGGATACTCGATCGATCAGTAATTTTGAAAAAAATTACTTTTTGAATGAAATTCCATGAAAAGAGAGGTAGAACACTAAACCATTTTTTTGAACATCAAGTAAACCTGAGACACTCTTCAACAGAATAGAAACAATGTTCCAATAAGTACTCCATGACTTAGTACATTGGTGAGTATTGTAAAAAGATTGATGTGAGCCAATCATCAATTTTTATTCTGGAGACTGTGTCTAATGGATAATAATGAAGTCATATTGAGTCATATGCATAAAGTTGATTGGCTACTTTTTACTCACATTTTTAAAGAAGCTACTCCATTTAATAGGCATAAAAATGTAGGTATAAGCTCCAACTTGTGAGTGTCTACTCTTTCCGTGAGAATGTCCTCGCTCCTTAAGTACCGACTTTTATTTTTATATGCATAATGGCGAGCATCCACTCCGTCCACTGAGTAAGTACTTCAAAAACTGCGAGGCACCTTGGTAGCAGACTCAGCTTCATCAGAAGTAGATGCCTGTACGCGATGGCTGAATGTATGCCAATTTGTCAGCCTACCAAGAGGTGCGTTTCAATTTAACGTCTGACGTCTGACGATGTATGACGTCATAGTTGTTTCGTAGGGCGATATCTTTCGGATTGAATTTTGAAACGCTCTCCTAAATCGTGGTGTAAATAGTTGACGGTCGGACGTTCCACTCAAGAATTTTGAAACGATGGAATGAAGTTTTCGGACAGGACGTTCTAATATCGAAACGCTTCGTAAGAAAAGTTAGACGTCGGACGCACGTCGGACGTAATATTGAAACGCACCTAAGGTGTTTAAGGTTCGTAGGGGATCAAGAGAAGTAGAGTATCGTGCCTTATATCGGCTCAGCAGAGTAAATGTTCAATGGATAACTAACTATTTTCTTGGAGATACTGAAGAATGTAGGGACTGATCCTTGAGTAATGAAGAAAGAATCAGGTTTTTTTACGTTAGTAGCAGAAGATATCGGTGCCAATCAATCGACGGTATCCAGAACCGTTACCAACGTCGTAGCACCTGTTGTGCAGAAATAAATGTTTGGATCAAATTTCCACCCTCACATGAAAATCTACAGAATGCTAAAATAAGTGGAAAGAAAAGTTCAATTTTCCTTAGAGTAGACTGTACTCATATTGCTATACTGACGAACAATAGTAGGATTTGATTCTCCTTGCAAGAAATTAAACATCTCTTGCTCCCATGCTTTCGATTTTATTAGTTTATTTCCTGTTCGATTTCTGCCTGTATTCGCGTTCGGTCTGGTTTTTATGTTTGGAATCTTCTTCCAAATCTACCCTTCATTATATTTTACTCCTAATTCAGCTTCTTACTTTTCCTTTATTTCTTCAATCGATTTAAGTCATTTCTTTTTTACTTCCAGGATGTTAGATTTCTCTAACAAAAGAGGATATTGTTTTATTATCTTCACAAATACGGTTTGACTTTCAGAAGAATCCTCTCCAAAACAGCTCGACATCTTGTAATCAACTTATTAAACGTACACAACCGACGTAAAAATTTTAAATATCTGAAAATGACGTTTTTATGAATATCCACATAAACTTATTTATTTATTTGTAATGTTCAATTGACTCAGCCTTTGCTGTAACTAAGTCCCATTTTTGTAGATTTGGCAACTTCTTTTTATTCTTTTTTGTATTGTATATATGTACTTCAAATTACCTATTGTAGTGATATCAAGGTTATATTTTTAAGCTTTGTCAACGAGAATTGTATTTCTTCCGATATTAAAGCATATTTTGATTGATTGATATATGCGATCGGGGAGACCACGAAAGACAAGTCGAAACCTACAAATTAGAGTGCCCACTCGACTGTTTCATTTAGACCTCAGTACCATGTCCGTTTTTCGTTATATATTTTATGCATACCAAAACGGAGTTCGCGCTCACTAAGAGGAGTAGTTACTCACTAGAATATGGAGTCGCTACTTCTGAGAGCCCACTCAACTTTATGCATATGACAAAATAGATTTGTGAAGAATATCAGAACATTCAAACAAATTGAAAATTTACCTTAGGTACACTTCGACGCAATATGTCCTTATACTCCTCTTTTGATATCCTCTTCTTGTTGTAGTGAGGTTTCAACACCAATTTTACTTCTTCCACCACTCTTTCTTGTCTATTCAACTTCTTAAGGAACTAGAAACAAAAATTGAATAAGTAAAATAAACTGATAACCGGGTCCTCAACTTATGTCGCAAATATGTGATTTCTTCTTTTTTCAACTCTAGACAGTAACTAGTTTCATGCTTTGGAAATGTCCAAGTACCACTGATTAGAGAGAAGTAGTAGATGTTCATGGATGGCATATATATGACACCTTTGATCACAGTAAACATCAAAATTTTACACCAATCCACTATAATAGGTTGTTAGAGAATATAAAAAAAACTGTTTTGGTTCACAAAATGTCAAATGGGTTAAAATTACAAAAGTAGAACAACAACTAAACTAAAACTTTCCTAATCTCACACATAAGAAATAGCCTTTAATAAAGATTTGAAGTCGAAAAGGAAGAATGTCTGTACATTGACGAGTATCTATCAATAAACTTTTTGGTAATCTATAGTTTCCAAAAAGTGAAAAGCAACAACATTTAATAATATCTATTGCTTCGAAAGAGGTTTGCAAGTGAGTTACCAGATCTTAATTACTCGTTTCTGCAGAATAACACTGATGAATAAACAATTGCTACAACCCCCAAAAGGCTGATGATATTTTGTTCCTCATTGAAGCAAAATTTTCCTCAAATTTTAATTTGTTGAAATGTAGAACAGTTCGATTTAATGCTCAAATCAGTGCAAGAACACTTTTGAACGTCGATTTATTTGATTTTGTAATGCTCAGTGATAAGTCGATTAACTTTACACCAATTTGCAACTCTATACGTTTTTGAGAAATGTTTACAATGGAACGAACAACAGAAAAGCTGTGACTTGTTGAACGCTTTTTACTCTTGTCAATCAGACAGTGTTGCTGAGAAAGCTAAAATGTTATGCATTCAAAAAAATAAATGGGGCCAGGATAAAATCGAAAGAATGCAGTATGCAAAGATGGTAACAAACTCAAAATATGGCAGAAACAAAGTGGGGAGTTTCCCGAAGAGCTGTCTTGGGACCAGTTTAATTTTTGTTATACCAATGATCTCGGTGGAGCCAGTTCACTCTATTTGCTGATGACACTATCATGTGATGGCAAGACAAAACTTTAGAGACCTTGAAGTACACAATGAGTACTGACATCAGCAAATTTAAGGACTGGTGTGATTCAAATCTGTTGTCTTTAATACAAAGAAGACGAATGTTCTTATTTTATTTTTGTGTTATTGCATATATTATTTATGTTCGTTTTTATATTAGGACATGCTATTTAATGGAATAAGGATTACTATTATAATATTTCTGAAACGTAGCAGAGCAATCATGCGACGGAAAATAAAACCGTTACGAAATAAAACCAATAATGGCAGAAACTAACTGTGGTTTAATAAAATTTTGATTACTGTCCATATTACCCGAAACCCGTCTTCGAATGGCACTGTATGGCACACCTCTGTATTCAGAATGAAAAGTTAATTCGATCAGTGTCATAAAATAACCAGGTCCGTATTTAAAAAAAAACAGTTGAGGGTGGTCCTGAGAATACGAAACGTTGGATACAAAATCTGAAGACGTCAAATGAAAGAGATTTTACCCGCGAATAAAAAACTTCAGAAATATTTTTTGATGTTTATGAAAATAAATGAAGTAGGTATAACCAAAAAACAGAAATGATCGAATTTACTTATTTCGTCATATCTCAAGAACCGGCCCTGATATTTCGATTAGTTTCCACCGTTAGGTTATGCATCCAGATGTGCAACTTCTCCATTTAACCGACCTTCTTACTAGTATGGTTTGGAAGTTACCCATACAATCCCATTAAAAAATTGGCCACCCTGTAGGTAACAGCAGATCAAATTGTTTTCTCAAATATCACATTGTTCAGTGAAATTATTAATTAATTAACGGTAGATTCAATACATGTTTTTATTTAGGGCTAGTTTTTCATGTTCGAGTTAACCTCCAGATAACTAACTAATAGTTTAGATGGTGAATGACATTCTTTAAATGACGTTGGGAGGGGCACATTCTAACCATTAGTTAATTAATTTAGAGGTTAACTGGAACTTTTGAGGGCCAGTTTTTTGAGGGTCAGTTTTTTTGAGTTCCAGTTAAACTCCAGGTTAATTAACTGATGGTTAGAATGTGATCCTTCAAACGTCATTTAATGAATGTCATTAACCATTTAAACTATTAGTTAGTTAACTGGAGCATAACTCGAACATAAAAAGCTGGCCCTGACACTGTAATTTAATTAGTCAATAAACCCAGTATGTTAGAACCATTGACTCAAGGTGTGTACTGTAAGTACACATAATTTTTTTTTTTTCAAAACGGTTGATTCTATAGAGTTGTTACTTGTGGCAAAAATCTTTTAAAAATCAAGATGAAATTTTATCCTAAGCAGAAATATATACATTTGAATCCTTCAAACTGTACTTAACTGACCTAGTTAAAGATTTACTAGTCTACTAGGATTATATATGAAGCTACCAAATAATTTCAAGGAGAATTCCGCCTCTTGAAGATGAAATTTTATCCTAAGCATATATTTAAATCCCTCAGACTGTACTGATCTGATCTAGTTGAAGATTCACTAATCTACGAAAAGTTACCAAATAACTTCAAGGATAATGTTTTCAGAAACAGAACAAAAAAGGTCTGAGAGAAAAAGAGTACTACCAATTACTACAATTTCAAGATGAAATACATTTACATCCCTCAAACTGACCTAGTTAAATATTTACCAACCAACGAGGTTAAAGTGTATAATGAGCAACCAACTAATTTCAAGGAGAATACCTCTTATTACGTTTTCAGAAACCGAACAAAGAAAAATAGTACTACCAGTTTTTTTAATTTTTCAATTTCTCAAACTGTTCTTGTATGAATTTCTACTGTTATTCTCTGTTAACCTTATATAATTTTATATTTACAAAAAATGTATTCTATACAAATTGTGTTTGTTAGCAAGAAAAGTTCTTCTGTACAATAAACATAAACAACAATAAACTTCTTTCATTTACTTGGTTATTGCTTCGCTGGGATCAATAACATTTCACATACAGAAGAAAGAAGATGGGACCCAAAACAGAATCCTGAGGAACCTCACAACTGATGCTGTTGATTGAAGAATAATGGGTAGTTTTCACAATTTGATCATTTCGCAAAAAACATAAATTTGACTCTGAATACATAGTGCCCAAGCTTCTGAAGCAGTATTACAAGATCGACAATTATAAAGTAAGAATTAGTACCCAAAAAAAATGTCTTATCACTATTTTGCAATCTATCAAAAGCTTTTGACAGATTACAAAATAATGGTATGGTATCTTTCTTTTTTTTTAGATACTTATTGGTTGTTCCCAATTGGTTGGATATTGTTTGCTCACAATTTTCCATGTGGTTGAAAATATTTCCCACTTAGCAGAGAGGTTGAATAATGTTCAAGGAGATGACATTTCCTTAGAACGTTCAACGGAATTCTGTCAGATCCAAGGTTCAATGAAGAAAATTTATTATCACCGATTGAGGAAAATAATGTTATATTTATCACAGACAGCAATTGTAAAATTATAAAAACTAATGATGGTATTCGATAATTTCACTCGCTGTATGAAACCCACCTTTCCTGCAATATTAGGACCAATAAGGGACGTATGTCTCGATAATAGGCAGTTCTTTCCTCTTGAGCCGGTAATACCACTTTGTCTTGGCAACCACGCACCCAAACAACAACGGAGAATATAATATCATCTTGCTATCTTGCTACTAATATGAATGCCAGTCTGACAGACTTCATGTCTATCAGACATTTTCTATAACTATTGAAAAATTCAGGACAATGGAACTTTTGTTACTTTGTTGGTTCGTGAAATTATCTCAATAAATACTACTCATGTTCCAATTCTGTCAGAAATCTTAAACTGGATCAAATTGCGTTTAGCAATTTGATCTCGTTGATTTATGACAGAATTACTATCGATAGTATTGCGAGCACCCGTGGTATTACCCCCGATTATTTACACTTCATCGGGTGACTCTGAGAGATGGCATACCCTTATTTTTGATAGAAATAATCTGATTCGAAGCATGAAAATTTAGGAGGCTATTGAAGAACTAAAATGTGAGTTTTTATCTTTGAGATAACGAATTCTGAAGCCACCATAAAATAATAAGCTAGTTTTTTTATTTAATTTTCTGAGATTTTTTTTTCTTTATGATGATTTATCGCATTTGAAATGTTCCTTTCCTATGCCATGCCAATACTTTGCCACCGCCGGGATTTTAATGCTGCAAAATCACTTTTTTGGGTTATCTATTTTTTTTCAAATACGAGCCCTAACAACTATATGTTGGAACAAGCAGTTACTTTGGGTATAAAATGCCAGGTTATCTAAATTCTTTTATTCTAATTGTTTTTAATTTTAAATATCAAATTAGCAACTAAATATTGTTCCTCACGTTTATTGAGTTTTATCGACGCAAAGGATGCTTTGACATGAAAAATACCAGTAAGTGTGTTGTTAACAAAGATTATCACGAGTCATTCGAGTATTAATATTGAAAGTGAGTAGGTATTGTCAGTTTTATTACGAGTAAAATACAATAATGTTACGTTAAAAACCTACCGATCCAAAAGTGCGAGAAACTATTATTAATCAGTGCCGTAAAGGGAAAACAATGCGTGAAATTTCCAGCGACTGGACTATAACAACAACTACTGTGTTTAATATAATTAAAAAATATGGTGAAACTGCCAGTATTAATGTTCGCGGTAAAAGCTCAGGCCGTCCAAAAGCTGTTTCTCAACGGAGTGTAAGGCATTTGAATAGAATATGTTAGCCTGGAAGAAAAAATACAGTACCAGAAGTACAGTACCACAAGGTGGATAGGCAAACTGGGATGGATGTTTCCAGGGAATGCTGTCGCAAATATATCAACAAGAGCGGTCTTAGTTTTCATAAGGTATGTTTGATAGGTACTTCTTTGCGGTATAAATTTTCTATTATTTGAGTACAGGCTAAAGAAAAGCCATTGTTGACGGGAACTCAAGAAAGGAAACGGTAAATTTGGGCCAAATCAAAGCTTTCGTGGACCAAACATGACTGGAACAAAGTTATCTATAGCGACGAAAACAAATTTGATGTATGTGTGGGAGATAACCGAAAGTGGGAGATTACCGAAAGTGTGTGATTCGGAAAAGAACAAGAAGCATACCATAAGGACTGCCTCAAAAGGACTGTAAAGTTTCCACAAGGTATCATGTTGTCGGGTTGTATGCCAGACAAAGGGTTGGGAACATTACACTTCATTGAAGGCACAGTAAACGCAGACAAATACCAAGATATCCTTGAACGTTCGCTTTTACCAAGTACAGCAAAGTTCCATCTGCAGATTTTATTTTTCAACAGGACGGAGCCTCTATGCCATACTGCTGAATTTACCAAAAAATTTATTGGAGAGCATGGCACTAAGGTTTTGTTATATCCCTCTAGCAGCCCGGATCTTAATCCAATAGAAACAGTTTGACATAAAATGAAACAATGCCTAATTGTTTCATTTTGTGCCAAAGTGTCTCTATTGGATTAAGATCCTCAGTTTACTTTACCACAACTACGTGTTAAATTGAAAGAAATATGGGATAGTTTCACCTCTGAACTCTGTGAAGGCCTAATTATTACAATGCCTAATAGAGTTCAGGTTGTTATTTGAGCTAAGGGCAATGTTACGCCTTATTAATTTTTATTTTAATATGTTGAAAACCGTTTGTGCAATATATATGCAATACATCAACAGTAAAAAACTTCCATACATCATTAAAAATGTTGCTAATTTCATATTTACAATTAAAAATAATTAGAATAGAAGAATTTCGGTAAACAGGCATTTCATTCCCAAAGTAACTGATTGTTCCAACATATAGTTGTTAGGGCTCGTAGCATCTCTATGGCCCAAACTGTATGACATAGTTTTGAATGAGACAAATCGAATGATACCAACATTTTTAATATATGTCAATTATTTTCAGATTTGAATATTATAAAAACGTACCAATAAGTAGTGAGGCTTACCATTCTTATGGTTATAATAAGTGAATTTTCAAAGGACCCCGCACTAATCTTATGGAAAACCGGTTTCGGTGAAAATCGCTGAAATTTCAATATGATGCCCATACTATCCTAAACAAAAGTTACCATTACGCCAACTCTCTGAATGCCGGCGATTGGATTCTACAGGGGGTCAAAGTTTGATATTTTGACGATTTTTCAAAAAATCCGGAATTTCATTTTCATCGTATTGATCCGAATTTTTGTAATGGAATAGTCCACAATATGTGCATCAAAAAGTTCAAATGACAAAAGTTTCTAGAATCCAAAATGACTGGTATACAGAGGGTTAAACTTTGTTTTTGGTAATTTTTATCGAACTTTTTTCGAAAAAATATTCGTTTTTCTGTAGATCCACATGCAATTGATGTTACTTACAGTACATGAGAGGGCAATCAAATTTTGCATTTGAACCAACCATCCAACTTCAAATATTTGGAAGATACGAGGCGATCAAAAATATTTGTTCAATTTCGGAAAAATGTATCCCTTTGTATAGTCAGCTTCCACCAATACAGTGTGGTCCACTAAGTGTGCAACAAATGGGAAACTTGTTTATTATCGATTTCTCAGAAAATTTTATTCTTGACAAAAGTTGGTACATGTTCCAAAACTATACCAAGTGTACCTGAAATTTCTTTATGACAAACACCATACAGGATAGGCCAAAAAATATACAGTTCGTTCAAGAGTAAAGTGCCCTTATTTCAAAAAATATAGAAATATGTTGAAGAGAAAAGTTGCTTAGAATTAAAAGTTATGTTCAGATACGAAGTCATGGCCTGCTATTCGTTTTTTTTTTCGTTTGGAAAATATTGAATTACCCCCGTATGATACATATTTTTACTATTTTGATTTAATATGTATGTGAAGTAGCCACAATCAAATCAGTTTGGAGTATTTTTTATCAAATTAAAGTGAATTTGTATTTTTTTAGGTGACCGTCAACTTCATGTTTGTTGCAACGATATTTAACAGAACTCTAGAATAAAACAAATACTCTTTTTAACGAGGCAAATACTTTACTAAGTAAATGTTCACATGAATAAACTGTCAATAAAAGTATAAAATTTCTGTTCTTCTGACAACAATGCCTCAACTAGAACAGATATTAAAAAACACTCCAAAATCTATCGCGGATAGCCATGAACAAAAAACACATACGCCCGAAAACAATACTGTAGTTTGGTAGTGTGACGTCTTGAAACTTGCCTGTCAAACATTTTCATATTTGTCCTTAATTAAAAATGCCTCGCCCAGTAGTATTAACGTTAACTGAAAAGACAGAATTAGTTTTAATCTGTGGTGATGGTTATAAAACAATGCGCGAAGCTGCAAATATTTTCAACGAACGGCATGCAGACAAACAAATTTGCTATTCAAGTGTAAGTAGAATTTTAAAGAATTTCAAACATACCGGCTCACTAGAATATAAACATAATACGGAGCGTACGAAACCTGTATGCACAGAAGAAAACCAGCTTGATGTACTTCAAGCAGTAGTAGAAAATCCTAGAAGGTCCACCCAAGAAATTAGTGATTATACCGGCATAAAAAAAACCTCTGTGAAGCGTATTCTCAAGAAACATAAGTACCATGCTTACAAACCTACATTCATTTGTACATTGCAAGAAAGAGAATATGATTTGAGATATGATTTTTCCATGTGGATCAGGGTGAAATAGAAGAACATAGAGATTTTCATCGATGTATTCTGTTTGGAGATGAATCGACTTTTACAACAAATGGGGTTCTATTATCACAAAATTGCAGATGGTGGTCAGATATCAACCCAAATTTTATTATTGACAACAAAAATCAATACTATCAGAAAACAAACGTTTGGTGTGGTATATTAAAGATACATTACCAGGTCCGTTTTTTTTTTTCGAGAGAATTTGAATGGTGACAGGTACTTGAACTATTTGGAAACTGAAATAGGAGAGTTTTTGGATGATATGGTATTAGAACTGCAAAAAGTATGGTTCCAACATGACGGATGTCCTGCCCATTCTACTAGAAATGTTTTTCAGTGGCTGAATAGGACATTTCGTAATAAATGGTTAGGACGAAATACCGATCCTCGATGGCCTCCTTGTTCTCCAGACCTTACACCTCTGGATTATTTCTTATGTGGATAATTAAAACAAAAAGTCTACAGAGATCGCCCTTTAATAATGTTGCTGAGCTTGAAACTTCAATACGAGTTCATTGCAGAAATATTCCCGCTAATGTGTTGTGATCTACAGTAAACGAAGTTTATGAGCGAACAATTAGATGCATCGAAAGAGAAGGTGGACATACAGAGACGCTTATTGGTTCTTTTTTGTTCATGGCTATCCGCGATAGATTTTGACAGTTTATTCATATGAACATTTACTTAGTATAAAGTATTTGCCTCGTTAAAAAGAGTATTTGTTTTATTCTAGAGTTCTGTTAAATATCGTTGCAACAAACATGAAGTTGACGATTACCTAAAAAAATACAAATCCAAGTAAATTTTACAAATACACTTTAATTTGATAAAAAATACTCAACCTGATTTGATTGTGGCTACTTCACATACATATTAAATCAAAATAGTAAAAATATGTATCATGCGGGGGTAATTCAATATTTTCTGAACGAAAAAAAAAAAAATTCGAATAGCAGGCCATGACTTCGTATCAGAACATAACTTTTAATTCTAAGCAACTTTTCTCTTCAACATATTTCTATATTTTTTGAAATAAGGGTACTTTACTCTTGAACGAACTTTATATTTTTTGGCCTATCCTGTATGGTGTTTGTCATAGAGCCATTTCAGGTACACTTGGTATAGTTTTGGAACATGCATCAACTTTTGTCAAGAATAAAATTTTCTGAAAAATCGATAATAAACAAGTTTCCCATTTGTTGCACACTTAGTGGACCACACTGTATATTCAGCTGCCTTTTTGAAACTATGTAGCTAATATATTAACAAATGTGTCAACGTCTTTGCTCATTAATCTGAATCCAAATAAAGTTGCGGCGATGGTCCAAAAAATATGGAGAAGGGATGTTTCGGAATAATTTTGAAATTATTTCTAAAATCATCCGTGAATTTTTTTTATTTTCTGACATAATGTAGATGAGTCATTCTTGATCAAAAAGTTCCACAGTACCTACCTCGCGAATACCGTGGTTTGAATTATACAGGGGTTTGAAGTATAGTATTTAATTGATTTCTCGAATAATCAATAATTCCTTTGTAACGGAAAATAATATTGTTTCATTCATGAATTCTCATTTCAGATATTTTGTCGTTGAAATGTTTCGAAGGAAACAATATAATTTCCGTTACAAAGGAATTATTGATTATTCGAGAAATCGATGAAATACTATACTTCAAACCCCTGTATAATTCAAACCGTGGTATTCGCGAGGTAGGCACTGTGGAACTCTTTGGTCAAGAATGAGTCATCTACATTATGTCAGAAAATAAAAAAAATGCACGGATGATTTTAGAAATCATTTCAAAATTATTCCGAAACATCTCCTTATTTTTTTGGACCATGGCCGCAACTTTATTTGGATTCAGATTAATGAGCAAAGACGTTGACACATTTGTTAATATATTAGCTACATAGTTTCAAAAATCAGCTAAATATATTGGTGGAAGCTGACTATACAAAGGGATACATTTTTCCGAAATTGAACATATATTTTTGATCGCCCCGTATCTTCCAAATACTTGAAGTTGGATGCTTGGTTCAAATGCAAAATATGATCTCCCTCTCATGTACTGTAAGTAACATCAATTGCATATAAAAAGAATATTTTCTCGAAAAAAGTTCGATAAAAATTACCAAAAACAAAGTTTAACCCTCTGTATACCCGCCAGTTTGGATACTATAAACTTTTGTTATTTGAACTTTTTGATGCACATATTGTGGACTGTGGACATACTGTGGAATTATAAAAATTCGGATCGATACGATCCTTTATTATTTGGGTCTGGTTATTCCAGCGACCGGACTTACTTTTTGGTAGAAAATTTCATTTTCATGGACATCTTAGCATCGGAAATAAACGTTTCATCTAATTAAATTGAAAAATTATTAAAAAAACTAGCTCATTATGTTCAGAATTTGCTCTAGATTGTGAAAATATACAAGGTGTTCCATTTGAAAAACTAAAACTAGGACCACTATTGCTATAGAATTCGTTTTTATCTCAAAAAATCACATTTTAGTTCTTCAATAGTCCCCTTAGTTTCGTGCTTTGTTTGAATCGTATTTCTCTCAAAAATAGGGGTGCTTCTTCTCTCATACTCACCCGGTATTGCCCTAATCAGTGGTGCTGTTACTTTGGTTTCACAAGACAAAAAAAGAAAAACTCACCTTGTCCTTTACCTGCATTTCCACAGCCGAATTAGGTAATTCATCCAAAATTTTCAGGTTATCTTCATCTAGTTTCACGCCCACCATCTTAGTTTTGGTCGGTGTAGTTCCCTTCTTGCCCCATCTGGTTTTGCTCTTGACCTTATAGATCGGTGATCCAAACAGGTTATCAAATGTTGACTGATGTTTTTGTGGGGCCTTACTTTTGCTCTTGATAACTGGCTTAGTAACAATTTCACTTGGCGGTTCAAATAAGTCCTCGTAATCGCTTGAACCAGGGGAATACGGCGAATCAAGATCTAAAATCACTTCATCAACGATTTTATTTTGGACCTTTTTTCTTGTCATAAACTTGGTTTTGCTAGGCATCGGCTTGATAGGGGTAGATTTGATAGCTGCTTTTGTAGGAGATATTTTCACAGGACTCGATTTGACTTGATTGGGCAGCACTATCCTTTGAGGAATGGAGGAAGCTACAGTAGAAGGTATTATGGTACTGTTTAAAATATTTATTCTGGTAGGTGCCAAGTTCGAAGAAACAGGCGTCGAGGTGATCATCGGAGTGGGTACCGACGAGAAGGGTGTAGTCTGAGCCACTGGTTTTGAAGCAGTCACTGACGGCTGAAGAGTAGTTTGAACAGTTACCCTATCTGGAGATTTATCCACATTGGAATCAGGAGTTGCTTGAATACTGCTCTGGGAATCGGCAGGTTGAACATCTGCTAAAGGTGGGGTGAGGGATTTTGATATAATTTCAGGCATAGGATTCGTCGACTTTTCTAATATATCAATTGCATTTCTACTATCGATATTATCCCTAGGTTCATCCAGATTCAATCCCAAAATACTGATGTCCATGGGATCTGGAGTAGGAGACCTAGATTTAGTGGGTTCGAACGGATCATAAGCATCTGGTGAACTTGGTGGAGACGTTGGTGGTTCAGGAGGCGTATTGGGGCCTTTGTGTCCTCCTGGACTCTTTCTCGAAATTAGCTCTTCCTCAACTTGGTCGTTTGTTTCTATCTCATCAGGATCGTGAAGAGGATTGTTTATTGCACGCACCTGGGGGGCCTTTGTACTCAAAGTGAATTTAACTTGAGGTTCAGGGGGCGTTTTTGGACCCATGGAGTAATTTATCGTTCGCTCCGGACTTGCTACTTGCTGGGAAGAATCACAAATACCCTCCTGTACATTCATATTTTCATTTTCTTCATTATCACTATCGCTCAGCACTATCACTTGTTTCGGTGAAGGGGTAATTTCTCTGAATGGAGATCTTTCTAAATCTATTATAGCTACGGGTTTCACACCAGAGAGATCTTTTCTGTTCTTCCTTCTTTCCTTATTTTTCTTCTTACTGGCTTCATCACTCCTTCTTTTATCCCGGGTGGTGATATCTCTGGTTTCGTTTTCATTATTGAAACTAACACTCACTAAAATGTTATCCCCAGAAGCAAATACTTCTTTCGAGGGAGGAGGAGTTCGTTCTCTCTCGTGTCTTCTCTTTTTCTGTCTATTTTCCAAAGTATTCTTACTCCTTTTGTCCCCTTTCCGTCTTTTCTCCTTCTTTTTTTTGTTCGTGTTATTTAAAGTTACGGTTAAATGTTCATTTCTCAGTACTTGTGAATTATCCATTACTCTTGGAGGAGTCCAAGAGGGCGACATATTATTATGGGGTTGTTCTATGCCCTGAGACATAGGGGTCCAATCGAGTGTCTCCCATTCCCGTTGTCGTCTTACCGCACTTGGTGTTCTAGACCTATGCCTGCTTCGAGTCCTTGGTCTCTTTTTGGTTCTGCTTCTATCACCTGTTTTTCTCTTCCTGAAACGACTCGAAGAGCGCTTTCTTTTCTTGCTTTTGGACCCTGCTCTTTTTTTGGCAGGTGACCTAGATCTGGATTTGGATACATTTCTTTGCGTTCTAGATCTCGGCCTTCTTTTTCGCGATTTTTCTCGTTCCTTTGAAACGGACTTACGCCTTCTTGAAAGTGATCGACGCGATTTTGAAGTGGATCTTTCCCTAGATACGGATCTCTGGATAGGTGGAGTGTACGATCTGCTTCTTGATCTTGAAGGTGTATCCCGAATATCTCTTCCAAACTGATCTTTTGCTATTAGAGGTCGAGGTTTTTCAGCTATAAGAGCCCTCACGTTATATCTTTCGATTTCCTTACGTTTTTCTCTCCTTTTCTCCTTTTTATTTTGCTCCCTATCTTTGGATCTCCTACCAGGACTTGGCTGTCTCTTTTCTCTTTCTTTATCTTTGTCATCCTTTCTATAATTACGTTCCTTATTATTTTTACTCAATTTCTTGAATGCTTGTTCTTTATTGGTGCCTATGTTTTCCTTATTACCACCTTTGTCTTTGTCTTTATCACCTGCCGGCTTTTCTTTCTCTTTCCTTTTTGGCTTCTTCATCTCTTTATTTTCTTCCTTTTTCTTAGGTGATTCAGTTTCAATTTCAACTTCAACTTCAATTTCGGGTTCCGGTTCTTCCTCCTCGGTAGCCTTATCTTTGTTTTTATCTACAATTTCTCCTTCTTCATAATCTTCGGGTCGTGTAAAATCGAGTTCAGATTCTTTGGCATTTATTTCGAGAGCGTCGCCATCTGAAACCGTTTTCAGTTCGTGGGACTCGTCAAAATCATTGCGCTCTTCATCTGAAATCATTTCGGTTTCCAAACCGTCCAACCCTGGCCGCTGAGATTTTTCATCCAAACAAGGGGTATAACTTCTTTCTTCTTCGCTAATATCTTCGGTCATTTGATTGATATCTGAAATGCCAAATTTACCATCATCTTTTCTCACAACAGTTTCATCTTCAGAGTCGCTATATAGACCACCTAGAATACCCCCTTTGATCTTCGGTTTACTCACTTCTACCTTTGAGTCTGGAACTTCGTCATCTGCATTAGATCGCTCCAATTCTCCCTCTTCCAAATTTTCATTACTTTCATCATTTGTTTCTATCGTATCGCCACCGGATTTGCGATATTCCTTATTGAAAGCTTCGATGGCTTCCTGATATTCTTCAGCTGATTTTTTAACGATATGTTCACTATCAGACTCGTGATGATCATCATTTATATCACCATCAAATGGTAAAGAAGGATCATACTTATCTGCAGTGTTATTGGTTTCGATGGTTTCATTTTGCGAATTTTCATCAGATATCTCTCTTTCGGGGTCATAACAATTTTCCGGATCATACCCTTTTTCTGGGTTGCTGTTTTCTTCGTCACATATTTTTTCGGAGTTGCTGTTCTCCTCATATAATTTCTCAGGATCATATGTTTGATCTGGATCATAGCTCTTATTTCCATCAAAACTCTCCTTTCCCTCACAGCTCTCGTCTTCCTCAAAGCATTTCGCGGGATCGTACGTTTCTTCTGGGTTGTAATTATTGTCTCTTTCTGCGGTTTCATCTGGGTTGAAATGATTGTCTCTCCCAACCGTTTCTTCCAGGTTGTAATTACTCCTGTTGACGTTCATGTCTGGGTTGGATAAATGGTCGTCTTCACCCTTTTCTTCTTGAGCATAATTATCCCCCTCATCGTCTTGCTCATAAATCTTTTCAGGGTCATAAGTTTGCTCTGGATCGAAGGTGCATTCAGGTTCATACAGTGCACTTCCTTGTGTTTGGTTGTCACTTTGTTGGGTTGAGACATTTGCAATGATTGGTGAAGAGCTGACCTCACCGACCTGGTGATCTTTTATTAGTCCGGCCATATTATCCACAGGCATGGATATATCAGTGTGCATGGCAACGCTTTTACTCTCTTTGGAGTAGATGCTAAAATTGGGACACCCGTCATCAGAATCAACATCTTCCTCCGTGTTATTAGATTTCATAGCCTCTTTGGAATAAATATTGCTATTGGGACACCCGTCATCATCATCTTCGTCGTCATCATATCCGTAATTTTTAATATAATCCAAATTGGAAGATTGTACGGCGCCAGATTGTATTTCCGACGAATAATTGTTACCCTCATAGAACCCTGTTGGAGGTTCGACGTCATTGCTGTAATCAACTGTCGAAGTGACGGCAGTTTCTTCTCGCTTATCTTCAACATTGTCCTGTTCTTGAACCGTTTCATCGTCTATCACCATATCAGGCTCACTATCATTATTATCTTCGTCAGTGCACATGTTGGGAGCATTAAAAGTATTGGAAATGATGGGAGGAGAAGGAGGTCTCATGTAGTTTTCCTCGGCTTTGCTGGTACTGACAGTTTCAATGTCACTATAAATATCCAACTCAGACTCGCTATTCGGTTTACTAGTTGCAGCAGGAGCATTTTCATCTCTATCCTCAGCCTCCTGATATTGATTATCGGTATCGCTAGAGGCACATAAAGTTCTCCGTGTGTAATCCTGAGGATAGTTATTATCCTCGCCTCTACCACGGTTATCTGAGTAGCCCATGGACGAGGATGGTTCGGAATGATAATAGTTTGAGTTCTGGTTATTGGAATAATAATTGTTTGACTGCCTATTATTGTACCTATTATTCTGATTTCTATTGTTGTAGTAACGATTACTATTATTATAATTACGGTTGTTGTTGTAATACGGTGTTTCCTTAGCGCTCGCTTTCTCCTTATTGATGTCGATATACTTTTTGCTTGAACTTGATGTATTTTCAATCTTAAATTTACCAGAGGAATCGACAGAGAAGGAAGCATTTCTGGAATGAAATTGTTCTTGACTACTCAGAATACTGCCCAGCAGATCAGAAGAGCTTGAAACTGTTTCTGGCAAAGTTACCATGGTTTTTCTTCTCATTGTTCGGCGTATAGCTGATATTTCTGAACGATTGGGCGCCCTACGCGCCAATAATTGCGATCCAGGAGAATAATCTTCATCATCTCCAGAAAAATAGTCAAGATCATTGTTCTGACCAAACAAATGCAATGTTGGGATGCCAGCTTGGTGCCTCATTCCACCAATATTGGGAGGGTTTGGTATTTTAACGTCTGGCAAATTCTGAGGCACCGGTCTCGGAGTGCAAATCCCCAGTTGCTGTGCTAGTCGTTTCTTAACTGTCTTCGGCTGCACTCTTGGTCTGTTTCCTCTGGATTGATTGCCTCTAGCCCTTCTCCTTCTTGTTGATTTTTTCTTGCGTTTCTCAACAGCAACTGTTTCCCCTGTTACTTTATCTAGTTCATATACGATTTTGTATTCAGTTTTACGAGTAGATTTTTTCCTTTTTGTACGTTTTCGTTTTTTTACAGGTCTTCGAATCGAAGTAGTGCTGGTAACCGTAACAGATAATGCAGTAGTTTGCGGATGTGAAGACTGATATTCCTGGTTACTGACTCGAGAATTCTGCTGACGATTATTTTGTATCCTTCTCCTTACTCTTTCACTCTGTCTTGTGCGAGGTATCAATCTGTTGATTAAAAGACTATTTTTTTAATGATGAAGTGAGAAATATAAAACAATAATAAAAACCTCTCACCTGATTGAAAGCAAGTGCAGTGTTTAAATTCCGTTATATACCATTCGATAATTTGTAAAATTTCGGAAATTGGAAAATGTACATGTTAAACGTGTTAAAAACGCTTTAATTTTCAGCACCAGCTCAAGGACTTTGATATTTATAAAGTTGAAGTTAAATAAATTTTCAAAAAAGTTTTTATAATCTTAGAACAAAAAATAATTGATAATACTTAATAAAATACGATAATCATTATGTTGGGAGCTATTGTTACTTCATTCAATTTCTTTTTGATTATCACTTGTGGTTAGTTCAAAACATTTCGAAAATGACCTTCCATTTTAATTTCACTGAAAAACGTATTTAAGAAATAAACCAAATTCACAAAATGCATCTTCAGAATCAAATTTTGAAGCAAACACCAAATTAAATTTACTTGCACTCTTCTCCCGGTTTTTGTGAAACAGAATTTTAGTAATAAAGCAAAATCAATTGAGAATTGTGGGTATCTTTGAACGCTATTAAAATGGAAGCTATAACTATTCAACTAACACATCTCATGGTACGTAACTCAAATCAAAGCCGTTTCTATGTTTTGTTTCAATACTTGCCATGACTGGCAGATAGCATAGTTGTCTTTTCAAATCCCTTCATTTTATCTTCTCATACTCTTTCAAATTATTTTTAATGTTTTTTTCTGAAGCACGGTACCCTTTCACTTCTTTTTCACTAACATTATGTTCTGTATACAGATTTGAACAGTTTGAAACGGAACATGGGCTTCAGATAACTGGAAAAAGGTCCTATATAGTGGATAAAGAAAGGTATAGTGATCCTCCCAATAGCTCGATTGTGGTGTGTTAGTTGGGGAGTGGTTGCGAATTTGCTTTGTTCCTCTCACTATTTTCCGCTTCTTGTCCACCTGTGTAGAATCCCCTATTTTCCTTTTTAAATTGTCAGGACCTGTATGTGTAAATGTACGGATTTGTGAACTTATGAATGAAAACTGGTTAACCCTTTCACATTTGCATATTAATAAATTTCACCAGGTTACAATGAAAGTGCTTCTTCTCACATAAACAGCATGATTATCTCAATAAATAAATACCTACTCCCAATTCCTTTTCTGAATTGAGAAAAAATTGCCCTAATAAAACTGAAACCACCATTTGAAATCATTACACTAAAACATAAGGGTAGCAATAATCACAGTAATCAGCAATAACAATATTCCTTATTGGGTGATATAGTTAATGGTCATCATACAGGGTGTTATATGACTGACTTAATTTCAACAAATGATTCCTTGAACTTTACACAAATAAACAGACTGATTTACAAGTAAATTAATACAGTTTATAACTTACAGATACTGTGTTTGAAGTAGCAATGAATATGGAACAAGTGGCTGCAAAACAGTCAAAACAATCTTTTCAGCATTGACTACGTCTTTTATGACATATATCCAAGAGAAAACAATCAACTAAACACAGAAAATGCATTTGAAAGCATTAATAAAATTTTACAATTAGGGCATTTTCTAATGCTACAGAATTTTGATGTTAATGTCTTGAGTTTGATGCATAAGTCACTAACATGGTTGGGTCACTTTAAACAAGAGTTTCAAGGATCTCTAGAGCTGTTAGAAATTAGAACATTGATTTTACCCAACTTTTACCGAGAATTTTTTTGGAATCTTAACGTTTGCAGTGCTGAACTCCACTTTCAATTAATCATTATCAAGTCATTTGATTTCTCATATAATAACTCAGCCACAAAAGAAAAGGTATTTTGTGTTGACAAGTATCCTGTTTCACCTACACTGCTTGATACTTACCTTGTGATTCAGTCAGATTTGTCTTAATTTCATATTAAAAAAAATATAAATAAACGTGACTATTACCAAGGTTTCATTAGACATTTTCTTTTCCTTACCGGGTCCACCAACAATGTGACTCCAGAGGCACTGCAGCCGAAGGGGCATATTCTGACCCCTCTGATTCATTCATTAGTTAATGGCAAGATCTCATTCAATATTGTGATGTAAATTACTAGTACAAATTTGGCATACGAGGGTGGAATGGAAGTTGATATTAGAACAGACCATATTGATTTACAGACGCCAAAACTGCCTTTACTTTATATTCACTCAGCTTAGATACACATACTTGAAAAAAACTCCCAATGCAAGAATCAAAGAATCCCTAGGCTGGGCATGCTCGTTTGATTCCATCTTCATTAACTTATACCATCAGTATCTATTAACAGTGAAGAATGGATTAAAAACGTTAATCATTTCCTATCATATAAAAAAAAGTTAAAATTGTTATTAAAATCATTCGGTTGCAAGCACGCGCATACCTCAGAAGTATTCGAGATACTTGTGAGGGCTAGGGAAGACGTAGCCCTTACTTTTTAACGTGTGATGCCATTCACGGATTCACAAGGGAAAATAAAAAATATGTTAACAGCTCAATACCTGCAGCTCATATACTGTACCAATATTTGTCAAAATACTCTTGAAAGTTATTTGAGATTTATAATTGAATGAAGGAATCAACTTGAAGTAACATCCACTTATTCCTAAAATTTTTTGTATTTTTAGTTTCTAGTATTTGTCAAAATCAATTCATCAAGTCTAAATGAATTTGAGTTTTGCCAAATTTACATCTGGAAAATTGCCTTAACTGAAATTAATGCTGACAAAACAGATACCTATACTATTTGAGACAGGATTCAAGAAAAAAATAAATGTGATAAAAACTTATTCCTGGAAAGGGTGGTTGTGACTTCATGAATTAAAAATCATTCAAGTAACTTCAGCCATTCCTAAGCCTGAAGAGATGCAGAGGATTATATAAAAAAAAGTAAAAAAGTTCAATTTTTTTTTCTATTTGTATAGATTAATCTTTCATACAATCTATATACATTATTTTGTAAAATATGGATAACAATAGGAAAATTATTGAAAAGTATCCCCTATTCGTCTCATTAAATAAGTCTACCCCTTTCTACTGACTATTGGCATTCGTTATAATATAAACGTTCCTACACGGAAATATATACAGTGTGACCCATATTGAGCAAAAACATCCTCATAGTTCTTCACTAATGTTATAATTTGAAATATTCATCTTCAGCAGACATAGCCAATGAACTATAAAAATTAGTAAATCTTCCCGGACCGCCAAGGAAACAATAATAGCAGTATCTCACCATACAGGCTTTACCTAGTACATATCCAGTACTCATCTAGATCTAATACAGATCTCATTTCCATGACTAACTAAAACCAAAGAAAATAAGGAAAATTGCGAAAAACTATAGTAGGGAACTTTATCATTGAGAAATTTTTAAAAGATTTGAATGAGAACTTTTATTACCAAAGTATTTCAATGAGTACAGTATTTAGCCAGGGCGTGGCGCGGTGGAAGAGCGTCCTACTCTGAGTCTAGAAGTCCCATGTTCGAACCACAGTCAAAGCAGAGATTTTTTTAATTTAATCTAATAAAAAAATAATTTGAAACATTTTAAATTTTAAAGAATCGTAAGGATATTGCTTCGCAAATAGATGTAAATTTAGACAAAATATGACCCCATTATCCATCAACATAGAGTGCACAATTTTCAACAAAGCTTCCCTAAATAAGTATGTCCTCATCATTGGAGACTTCCATGTTTAATATAGCTCGAAGTAAAAAAATAAGAGATTTCATCCCCTCCAAGACAGCAGAAATACTACCAACTTTCTTCATAGAAAACAACACAGTACACCTGACTTAATAATATATTCAAGTAACCTGGAAAATATATACATAAAATAAAAAATCTAGCGGGCTTGGGCAGACCATTTGGCGATTCATCTCACCCTGGAACTGAACCGACCTACCACAATAGAAGAATGTTATATAATAAACTACAAAAAATCTGATACACAAAAGGTGAACAATTACCTAACTAAAAAATGTCATCCAAAATAGAACAATCATAAATGAAAACAACATATGTGAATTTAATAACAAAATTATAGAAACAGTCCGCAAACACTTGCCTAAAACCAAAATCAAATACTACTTATAGAAAAATGTACAGAGAATACAAAGCAATCAAGACCCGTAACTTAAGAAACATATAAACGAATAAAACAGAAACATCAAAAATATTATCCATCATTACAAAGATAATATAAGGCTAGAAAAACGTACCAAGAAATCAATGGGCTGCAAGAAAATGGCTACTAGCACCAAATCAAAAAACTTTCAAGTTACAAACCAAAAAGTAACATTCAAGATACTACTACTACTAGCCAATTATTTAGAAAATGTATTACAACCACAATTCCTATTTCGACCAAGAACACAAGATCACTACTGGTTCAATGACCACTTCACTACCAAAAAAACAAGAATTTAAAATTCTAGTATCATATTATAATAAGCCAAGTAAAAAACACAGCACCGGGGAATTATGCTTCAAAAAAATTAGTGAGCCTTAGAAGAAGAAATACAAACACACGCATGTTATAGGTATATATGAATACTGACTCAACAATCAATATTTTCCCGGAGAATGGAATCATAATCACGACCGTAAAAGCAAATACGGACCATTACAAACCCTGGAACTATAGACCAATCACACTTCTGCCAGTACATGGTAAAAACTTCAAAAAAGTCATAAAACATGTTTTGTAAAGCCACGTAAATAATAATAATACCATCCTACCAGTTTGGATCCAAAGAAAATAAAAGTATATTACATCCACTCACTATGATAAAACATTCAAACAGCAAGACTCAGCAACCAACATACAGTAACAGTATTTGTTGACATAAACAAAGCTTTCAATAGTGAGTGACATGACGGAATCCTTTTCAAATTATACACCTTAACCATTCCCAAATTCCTACTGTTCCTCATTAAAAATTATTTTCAAAATACGAAAGTCGGCTACACACACTCTCGAAAGTTTTCTCCACATCAGAGCCTACCACAGGGCTCACCGTTATCACCCCTCCTATAAAACATATACGATCATGATATATACAATTTCAATCAAGGACCAAATAACAATGCAATTAATAAAGACCTACATTGTACAATATGCAGACAATACAGCTCTCATCTCTCAATATAAATCAATAAGGACAACAACAGAAACTTTGGAAACTACAACTTAACCCAAGAAAATCACAATTTGTTGTTTTCTATCACAGGCCATCAAACAATTTATCAACAACGACCATCAATAATCACACCCCCCGAAACCAACATACTGCAAAATATCTTGGAATTAACATGGACAACAAACTGAACTTCAACTAACACACTAAAACTATTAAAAGCCTGTGTAAAACAATAGGTAAAGACTTCAGGGTAATGACTTGCAAAAACAATCCGTCACCCAGATAATCAATACACTTCATGACCAAAACGAACTCCTGTATGAATTAACACGATCAAACCAATTGGAAACAGACTTTCGGACGTGGCAAGCAAATTCACAAAAACAGAAAACAACATCGACATCCTTAGACCTTACTGTAAGGCGTCAAATAAACACCAAGTACCCGAAAAAAAACAATTTAGACATACAAGAATGAAGACCAGAATCACCTTCCAGAATAAACATTATATATACAGGGTGGGTCACAGTCGATGGTACCTTAGACGTTTACGGAGAACGGAACATAGGATCATTCTGAAAATTTGGTTGATCAAGTAATTCCTCCTGTTCTATCGATCTTGTTTTTAGTTCATTAAGATCATATTGATTATGTATAGAGAAATTTGTTCTGCGTTATACAGGGTCGTTCAAAATTCATGATCTTACTGCTAGATACAATAAGGGTTGAAAGTGCGTTTCTTTAAATGGAACACCCTATATATTATGAAATATCCTGAAAGATGACTAAATTCCCTTGGAATTGATATATCATATTCGTATACCTAAATAGCCAGAATTTCGAGATAAGAGCAATTTTCTAAAAAAATCTAATTATTTTTCTCATATTCATCTAAGGTAGCTATTAAATGTCATGATGGTGCATTGCATTATAAAAATTTGTCAATTAATGCATTATTGATAATAGAGAGTTATTGCAAACTGAAATAAATTTACTTAATTACAAGAAACTTTAATTAAAGTATCCTGTATTGTTATTTGCAATTCTGTTTCGTAATGGTGTTATTGCAACAACCTTATTTCTAGATGCCTTTACTTACTTTATTTTGACACGTACGTCAAAGTTCAAATCTTTTCATCCCAATCACCATCTCATAACATCATTGGTCTAATATAATTTGTATGTGCTGCCCAACTGTTGACAAAGAAACTTATTTTTGATTCAACTGCAGCATATATTTTTTAATCCTTCCCAAACAGCCCATCCATTTGCAATATGCTTACAACTTGGTGAAGAATAAAGGTTTCCCCAAACCAAAGCTTGAACGCTGGACGGGAGCGGGAAAGGGATGGACGTGAGACTACATTATATAGCAGGGTATGTAAATATGCATACCGGTGGGATTATGAGTATTCCGAAATGCAGAAAAACAGCGAAATTTGTTTGGTTTGCTCCGTGCACTGTTTTTCTAGCAATTCGCACAGTTCCCATTTTCCGTTCCCGCTCCGGCGTCCCGCTTTGTAAATCTGGAACGTTTTTTATTTTTCCACGTGATAACCTACTTTGAACTCACAATTTTATCATATAAAAGCCACTACTAAGTTTTAATGTTCACTGCAAATTTATAGGTTAAAAGTTATGATTCACAAAAATTTGGCAGATATGTCAAAATAAAGACGACTTAAATAAAAGTTTCTATTCCTTTATTTAAATTAAATACGGGATGCCTGTATTTTAATAAAGGAAAATTGTTAATGACATTTTGAATACATGTCAAATAAAGGAAAACTTTATTAAAGTATCATCAAATTAGAGGTTGCAATAACTCTCTAATACCTTTGTGTGTTTCTCAACGGAAGTGACTCAAAAACAATTGAAAAGGAGGGAAATAACTATTCAAACGAAGTTCTGATGAAATTGTTTATTCTTCGTGGAAAATGTGAGGGAATTATAGCAAGAACGTGCAGAAAATTCAATGAAACGTACCCTGATTTACAACCAATGAACAAAAGGAAGTTTGTACGATTACAAAATAATTTCATTAATTATCTGTCAAAAATTAGAAAATGTTCATATTAAAATTTCAAAATGCCGACCATTGACTGTGCACTGGTGTCATGTATACTTTTCTCTTCAAATTACCCAACAAGAAAAACTCAAGTGGTGTGAGATCGGGTGATCTCGCAGGCCAATTCTTTACCAGCGATCGTCGAACATTTCGAGCAAGTCCGTTGTTACTTCCCTAGTGCAATGAGCCGGTGCTCCATCCAGCTGAAACCAACTGCTATGATACTCTACAATGACAGATTGTCTAAGAAGTCGTTCACAACTGACCTTAGAATTTGAACATATTTCTCAGAATTCAACTGTTCATCGTAAATAAGAAACATTATTCGGTTATCCTTTATAAGGCAAAATATGTTGAAACTAAACTTTTTCTAATATCCCATTTCCTTGAAAACATTTGGATTTTAATCATCCCAGAAATCCTTCTCTAAAAATTCATTCTCTGGTATATTTTGATTCATCTGTCCAAATAATTTTTTTTAAGAAGTTGGGATCTTCTTGGGTGCGAATAAGTATTGTTTCGCAAAATTGTACTCTAGTTTGATGATCTTTTGGTTTTAGAGCTTGAACTTTTGCTAACAGAAGCACGAGCCAAGCCTGAATCATATTCGGCACTTCTAGTGGAAGCTTGGAGATCAGCATGGAAATTGGCCAAAACACTTATTATGTTGTCTTTATCTGAAGTTATAGGCTTCGGTAAATGTCGTTCCGTTTTCAATTTGATCTATTATTAATGAAATTATGTTGTAATCGTAAAAATTTCCTTTTGTTCATTGGTTGTAAATCAGGGTACGTTTCATTGATCTATACTTAATTCCCTCACATTTTTCATGAAGAATAAACAATCAGAACTTCGTTTAAATAGTTATTTCCCTCTATTTCAATTTTTCACTTCCGTTGAGAAACACACAAAGGTGTTATTAATAATGCACTAATTGTCAAAATTTCATAATGCCATGACCATCATGACATTTAATAGCCCCCTTAGATGAATATGAGAAAAATTATTCGAATTTTTTATAAAATTGCTCTTATTTCGAAATTCTGTCTATTTAGGTATAGGAATATGATATATCAATTCGAAGGGAATTTATTAATCTTTCAGGATATTTCATAATATACAGGGTGTTCCATTAAAAAAAAAATTCAACCCTTTTTGTATCTAGCAGTAACATCATGAATTTTGAACGAACGACTCTGTATAACACAAAACAAACTTCTCTATACATAATCAATATACACATGATCTTGATGAACTAAACACAAAATTGCAGGTTTCTAAGAATCCAAATGCCGCTGAAATAAACATTCAATTCGAGCTGTTTTGGATAAAAAATATGGAAAATAATCAGTATCTCAAAAACCGTTAGAGATAGGTATAGGAGAGAGGCAGAAATAATCAGAAAGTAATGACAAGTTCAAAAATGCGGTAATATACAGGGTGTTCCATTTGAAATCACAAAGATGCAGCTACTTTCTGGTATAAGCAGCAACGCTGCATTTCTGAAAATATTTTAGATCGATAGATCAAAAGTAACCAAATTTTCAGAATAATCCTATGTCCCGTTCTCCGTAAACGTCTAAGGTACCACGTATTTACACACTAGCGAATATTCACAATTATATATGTAAAATTATAAAGACATTGTTGTAGTCACTACTGGCTCAAGGACCCCGGTCGATGGCTATTTGGTTTTATTACCAATGAATGAACATTTATTATTAATATGACCCGATCATTTCAGTATTACTTACAGTTAATTTCAATGTGGAAATATATAACAAGGAAAGAAAGGTGAAGCACTTTCACAGTAACCAGGAAAATATATAAAGGGTAATTCAAATTCGGCTGTCCAAATGAGGATTTTAAAAAACTTAGAGTAAATTGGGGGGAACTTGCGCAAATGAGAGTTCATTGAGATGCCTTGAAAAAAACAAAATAACATGAGTGACTTTTGAACAAAATGAAATTATTTTGAGATTTCAATTTTAATTTCTCTTGACTTTAAAAATGGAATCAGAATCACTCAAAGACCACTTTCCCATTTACTTCTTACGTAATCTTTCGAAATGTTATCAGAATTAAAAGACAACGTTTCGTTTTACCTAACCACCATCAAATTGGTTTTTTAGTGCAATCTGAAGAAATTTTTGCTCATTGGAATGAAACTCTTTCGACAGGTATGAATGAAATATTGGCATATTTGAATACATTTTTATTCAATACAGATGAGAGAATGAGTGTGAAGTTTCGTGCTGTATTTTAACACGTTAACTGTCACTGTGGTCTGAGAGTCTGTGCGCCACAAAAGTGATATTCGCACTTGGTTTCTTGTTTTCATTAAAAAACAAATCTAGCTAACCTAGATTTTGAAAATTATCTAAATTTGAGCTTAGTGGAAAACAAGCCAGAAATTTCAATAATTTATTAAAATAATGCAGAAAAATACGTTAGAAGTTACTGCATGCCGCCGTATGGATTAATTAATTCATCCTCGGCCAGGGAGAAATATAAACAATTATGAAACTGGAATTCCCTCGTACTGCTCCAGCAACCAACGTGTTAAAGCACTTCTATAGACTCTCAATTGCTCAATTTGCTTCATTTCTACAATTCTCGTACAACATTTTTGTGTTTTTCATGTTTGTGTAGTGTGTAACAGGTGCTTAAGTATTCGATCAAACTCGTTAGGGCTTTAATTCCTTTTTCGTCAATTAGAAGTTATTTGATCCATCAAATTTGTTTGAGCATTATGTAATTCTATCATTATATTTTCAGCAGTTATACTTTCTGTTATTTACAGAAAAAGGTCATCAATACCTTAGATTGCAACCGCAAAAATTTTGATAAACAGATTACAATTACTAAACTATGAAATTGATTTGTGTGAAAATTCATTACGTGTATCTAGTGAACTATTTATTCAATTACATAGATGAATGAAAGTGGCATTGAAACAGGGTGTTTCTAAATGCTATGTGCATACGGAAGGACGTAATTCATTGGCTTATTTCATGACCAAAAATTCATATAAACATAGGTTCGCAAACGCTTTGTCGCCGACCCAAAGCGTGTTGAAATTTCAAGATGATTTTAGATTTATCTTTACAACTCCTGCAGTTTTTGAGATATTTAACTCAAATTTGGAAAAGAGGTTACGCTGTACACATCACATCAAATGCTTGTGAGAATCTACAGAGAGATATTTTCTCAGGGGTCATGTTACCTTTTCTCCCCCTGAACTTTTTCACAGTGCGCCGCAGGTAGATTATGAAACACATAATGATTTTTCTTTATTGTTTACAATACTTTTGTTCTCTTTTTGTTTTTACGTATCATGTGAATTAAAATAGATTTTCTGTCATTCGCTTTGGTTTTATTTGGATGTGAACAGTGGCAACAATGTCGTTTGCCTATGACATGGCTAAAGACTTTATAATGATCTCATTTTGTAATTTAGAATCGGTAGCAGCACAATACAAAAAAGTTCAGGCGGAAGGGACCATGACCTCTGTAGATTCTCAGAACCATTTGGAATACCCAATGATGTAAGCCTTACAGAATAACCTGTATTTCGAATTTGAGCTAAATATCACATAACCGGAGGAGTTATAAAGAAAAAACAAAAAAATCTTGAAATGTCAACACCCTGTAGATCGGTAACGAAGCGTTCACGGACCTAGGTTAATATGAATTTTTAGTCATAAAATAAGCCAAAGAATTAACTTCTTCCGATTGTACATGACATTTAGAAACTCCTCAAAATTAGAAAAACTAATTACGTCAAATTACATTCCTAAGGAAATAGTAGTATTGAAAGCTCAACCAGGCTAGTTTCGCCTCTAAGACCTGATGGAGAGCGGTGGTTGATGTTTATCCCACAGTTCAATTCAATTCAAAATATACTTCATTTGTCGAAAAGAAAATTCTTATTAACAAAGCATGAACATAAATTCAAAGTATAAATAAACTAAACTAGGACAACACAAAGTGTAAAAGCTTACATGTAGATAGGACGCAAGTTTCTACAGAACAATGTGCTGCAAGTGTATAAATTATATTTTAGTCAATTTTACCTCCCAGGTTACTCAAAGTCTTCAAAATATTCTTCCAAGCTGTAATATCCTTTTGGAAGTAAAAGTTCTTTCACACATTTTCGAAATGCTTTCGAGTCTGTCATACTTTTCATTTTAGCTCGTGGATGATTGAATATCTTCAGACTCTCAAAGAATATGGAATTGTTGGTCAATGTTGAATTTGGTTTTGTCAGACGTACATTGGCGTTTTGCCATGTTATTTATCTTTTCGGAAGGAAAACTGTCTTTTCTTTTTTGAATGAGACATACTGCTCTAAGATGAAAATGCAATAAATTGTTAGTATTTTATTCTAGATTACTAGTGGTCCAAACGCTCTGGATATATATTTTACCGCTCTTTTTCGTACAATAAATACTGATTGTATCATCTGCTTGTAACAAAAACCCCAAAAAGTGATACCATATCTCAGACGAGATTCAACTAGTGAAAAATAGGACGTTTAACTTACTAGTTTTCCGAACTCATTGGTGATGAGCCGGTAGCATAACAGCCTGATGTTTTTGTTGAGATATTGTTGTTTTTTTTGTTATTTCCGTCAACCTGTTGCACCCCTACATGCAACCCTTAGAAGTCTTCGAGAGACTTGTGCGAGCTAGGAAAGACGCAGCCCTTACCTTTTAACGTGTGATGCTATGCACGAGATCGGTAACCATGCTGGGGAATCGAACCCACGACCCTACGCTTGAGAGGCGAGTGGTCTACCAACCGGCCCATAATGTTAAAAAAATTGTTAATTCCAAGAACAAATCTAAATGAAATTAGGTTTGTTTTATCCACTGTTTATCGTTTGCGCATGTCAGAGGCCAAACTGTCCGCATTGAACTTTACCAATGATATAATCAATCAATTTAAAAAAAATTATAGATAAAAAAGATTTTGACATTGACATTTTCTTAATTATTAGAATAGGTATTCAGTTCAAAGTAATGAAGTGTTGTGAAAGGGTTACCCAAAGTGCGTTCAGTTGAAATTGACTATACAGTATTTTTTTTAACAGGACTAAAATTGTTATTTTACTACCAAAATTGAAGGACTGAGAGAGTAAGTTACTTTTAAACCTGCATACCAAGAATAGGAATTGAAAATAAAATAAAATGAAAAATTGAAAACTAGCAAACTAGCGTGATCTTACATGAACAAGTTATTTAAAATTGAAATTTTTAATAGTATTATTCAAATTTTTTGAAAAACGAAGCCTAATGCCCGTCGCTGCAAAAAATGACAAATATATCACATACCCAAAGAGTGTTTTGGTCCTTCTGGATCAAAAGTCCCTTGGTATTTACCATTATACTAGTGTCACATGTTGAACAGCAACTCTCATAGTTCATAGATTATTAGAAGCGGATTTTGTAACTTTATCTTTTTAAACAGAATAACTATAACCAGAAAATAAATTGAAACATTCTGGCATTCATTTGATGAAAAAGTTTAATTTAAAAATATTAATAGAAGTACTGAATATTTTTTTAAATTCCTAATCAATTTTCCAATTTTGCATTTTATATCAGTCATAGTTAGAGTCACGGATATAAGGTCACCAGATCTGAAGAAAATAATTTTAATCGAATTATGAGAGCACAGCTGCTCAAATTGAGAAACACTGTATAATTGATATGATTTTTTGAAATAATATTTTTAATAATCTCAGTGGTAATTGGTAATACGTCTTAGACCTAAAAATCATCAAGGAAAAGACTTGTGCAGTGTTCTTGTTCTATTAAAAAGGTATTTTTGTTCAAAAGTTTTGCTTTCCTAACATGGATTCAACAATTTGGAATGAAAAAAAAAATGTTTACAAAAAATTTTTTAAATGTACTGATTCTACTGATACTAATGCCTTGAAAAGCCAAGTTAATGTATATTTGATGACCTCATGTTACTACTACTACTATAACTTAAATATATTCTGTTTGACCAACAAGTATCAAATGATAATAATATTACAGGGTGTCCGGTAAACCTTGTACAATATTGAAACTGGTGATAGACCAGGTCATGACTGTTCAGAATATCGCAATTTCACCTCAGTAAAAATATCATGTTTTCGAGATAATGGGCATTTTAAGAATTTCTGGAAAACGCTACCTAACCTTGGATTTTTGAGTGCCATGTATACAAATTGAGACGAATTCAAATATCTTTGCTGTTGAAGATTACTGATGAGTGATGCTTTTAGACGTACAGAACAGTTTTTCAGAAAGTGGAAAAAAATTTCAATAAATGAGGGTAAAATGACAGATTTGAGTTTTATCAATTTTTTTTTTTTTTTAATGGTTGACATTATTGTCTGAAAAAAACATAACCAATTGGAAGTGGACATTCATTTCAAAAAAATGCTCATTTTGTCCAGACTCTACCACGGTATAAAACAAACTATAATTATTTTTGGAGGAAGTGATTTCTATTGAATTAGGCGTGGTTTTATTCTAGGCTTTCATCAACTTTTATACTTATGACCAAAAATAATTTTATTTCAATTTTATCAAGATAAAATGTGGAAATGTAGAAATGATTATTAATAATAAAGAATAGACTGCTTGGTAGCATTAAATAGTATGTCAATAAAATTAATTTGTAATTAAGCCTAATAAAATTATCGAAATGAAATGTCGATTATCCGACATGGCACCGATTAATACGACTTCTTGTGATAAATGTCGCAATTGTCCAACATCCAGATTCCAACGAAGCTTCAGAGGCCGACAGATATACAGGGTGTAACCAAATAAGTGCAAAATTTTTTAGGAGGTGAATTCTTGTTGAAAATTAAAACTTTTTTAACTCCTGTGTTGTGTCCGTAGAAGCAATAGTTTCCTAATGAAAAAATAAAATACAGCATTGTGCATGAACGGATCTTTTGTGAATAGCATTGAAAATATCTGGTAGGTCGCTGTCACATTTTGTTTGAACAACTTGTGACTTTTGTCGTAGTTTTTGGAAATTATTCCGCTTGTTTCATTCATTGGTATTTATTTCTTTGTCATGCCGTACACACGTTATACTCCCCGAGAATATGCGCATATGCATATGGTGAAAGTGGAGGTGGTGCTACTGCTGCAGCAGCGCTTTATGCAGAACGATATCTGATTGCACAATGCCGCTCAGAGAATCGTTGATTTAGAAAATAAAAGATGTCGTCTCTGCGTACGATTGGATGGAAAATAACATTTTTGTAATATTATTCAGTGCGATGTTGAATAATCATTATTGTGGTTTTAGTGTATGTTGATTCAAAAAAACGTTGAATTAGTATTTACTTCTTTACATTTCATTGAATGCTTCTAAGCAGTTGATTCGTTATTACTCATAATTATTTAATCATTTCATCTTGATAGGATAAAAATAAAAGAAATTGAAGACAAAGTCTAATAGAGTTGATTTTAGCTCAGAATAAGATCAAACTCTAATATAATCAAAATTCTACTCCTTCCAAAAATATCATTATCGTATGTTTTATACCATGGTAGAGTCTGGATAAAATGGGAATTCTTTTGTAATGAATTTCCACTTCCACTTGGTTGTTTTTTTCAAACAATAATGTCAAACTGTTGTTAAAAAAATTAGTGAAACCCAAATCTGGCATTTTACCCTCATTTCTTGAAAAATTGTATTGTTTTCTGAAAAACTGTTTTGTACGTGTGAAAGCATCACTCATCGGTAATCTTCAGCAGCAAGATATTTGAATTGGTCCCAATTTGTAGACATGGCACTCAAAAATCCAAAATGAGGTAGTGATTTTCCAGAAATTTAAAGAATGCTCATTATCTCGAAAACGGTGAGAATTTTACTAAGGTGAAATTCCGATATTCTTAACAGTCATGACCAGGTCTATCACCAGTTCAATATTGTACAAGGTTTAACGGACACCCTGTATATAGGTATAATATTTATATTGACACGATTCTGCAAATATTAAAAGAAAAAGAAAACTTTACTGTCGTTATTATTAAAAGGAAAATTTTCTCTACGATTTTCCTTCCATTTGTTTTTTTTTAAATAGACTTGAATTTCTTTAATTTACAAAAAGAGCCAATGTCAATAAAAATATGAGAAAATAATTATTCCCTATAAAGGTAACTAACCTACATGTGATTTCTTAGCTTGGTAACTGAAAGTCAGTTGAAGTTTTGGAGCCTGCTCCTTTCAAATACTCGACATTTACCAAAAACCAAAACTTTCTCCAAAAAATAACCTCACACGAAACTGACAATAATTAAACAATTTCACAAAATCACAGATTGAAAGTAATTTTTCCCTTCTCTCCATTAAATTTTCCTACAATGCAGGTACCAAATACAGGGTGGGTCACGGTCGATGGTACCTTAGACGTTTACGGAGAACGGGACATAGTATCATTCTGAAAATTTGGTTTATCAAGTAGTTGCTCTTGGTCTATCGATCTAAAATATTTTCAGCAATGCAGCGTTGCCGCTTATACCAGAAGGTAGCAGCATCTTTGTTATTTCAAATGGGTCACCCTGTATATTACCGCATTTTTGAACTTGTCATTCCTTTCTGATTATTTATGCCCCATACTCCCCTATACCTATCTCTAACGGTTTTTGAGATATAGGTTATTTTCCATATTTTTTATCCAAAACATAGCTCGAATTGAATGTTTATTTCTGCGGTATTTAGATTCTTAGGAAGTTGCAATTTTGTGTTTAGTTCATCAAGATCATGTACATTGATTCTGTATAGAGAAGTTTGTTCTGCGTTATACTGGGTCGTTCAAAATTCATGATCTTACTGCTAGATACGAAAAGGGTTGAAAGTGCGTTTTTTTTAAATGGAACATCCTGTATATTATGAAATATCCTGAAAGATGACTAAATTCCCTTCGAATTGATATATCATGTTCCTATACCTAAATAGCCAGAATTCCGAGATAATAGCAATTTTCACTTGTAATCTATCAAGTGCTTGAATTATCGCCGGAAATTTTTCGAGTTCATGAATTTTCTAATTTTCTTTGAAAATTCATGTACGAGATAAATTTACGGCAATTAATTCAAGCACGAGGGGGATTCGGTAAGAAAATTTCACACCGAGAAATGAAAATCATCCAACAATTCATAAGAAATAACTAACGATGGTTTCACCTGAACTATTTATAACCACTAAAATATTGATATGCAAAATACAAAATTTTCATCAATAAATGTTTGACATGTGACATTTGACATGTGACAAGTTGATATTTTGCTTTAATGTACAAATGGAGGTGTAGTTTTTATATGAAAAGAGATAATTATGTATTTAGTAGATATTTGGAATGTGTCTGAAAATATTTTCTCGTCCCTCTGCTCAGCGGTAGTGTTGCGGCCTAGGTCGCTAGGTCGATGGTTCAATCCACGATAAGAACATAACTTTTTTAAATTTTTTTGTTCCAAATTTATGTGGGTCATGTGATAATGAGGACAGAATGTTGCTCTGTGATGGGTGTGACTTGGGATTCCATTTGTACTGCCTAAATGATGAAAATTTTGTTAAGTACTTTACATATCAATATTTCAGTGGTTATAAATAGTTCAGGTGAAACCATCGTTAGTTATTTCTTATGAATTGTTGGATGATTTTCATTTCTCGGTGTGAAATTTTCTTACCGAATCTCCCTCGTGCTTGAATTAATTGCCGTAAATTTATCTCGTACATGAATTTTGAAAAAAAAAATCATGTACTCGAAAAATTTTCGGCAATAATTCAAGCACTTGGGAGATTACAAGTGAAAATTGCTATTATCTCAGAATTCTGGCTATTTAGTTATAGGAACATCATATATCAATTCGAAGGGAATTTAGTCATCTTTCAGGATATTTCATAATATACAGGATGTTCCATTTAAAAAAAAAAACGCACTTTCAATCCTTTTCGTATCTAGCAGTAATATCATGAATTTTGAACGACCATGTATAACGCAGAACAAACTTCTCTATACAGAATCAATGTACATGATCCTGATGAACTAAACACAAAATTGCAACTTCCTAAGAATTCAAATACCGCAGAAATAAACATTCAATTCGAGCTTTGTTTTGGATAAAAAATATGGAAAATAACCAATATCTCAAAAACCGTTAGAGATAGGTATAGGGGAGTATGGGGCATAAATAATCAGAAAGGAATGACAAGTTCAAAAATGCGGTAATATACAGGGTGACCCATTTGAAATAACAAAGATGCTGCTACTTTCTGGTATAAGCGGCAACGCTGCATTGCTGAAAATATTTTAGATCGATAGACCAAGAGCAACCACTAGAGAAACCAAATTTTCAGAATGATCCTATGTCCCGTTCTTCGTAAACGTCTAAGGTACCATCGACCGTGACCCACCCTGTATATTACAAATAAGACAACAATAAATGCATTCATTGACCAACACTTATAATATACTTACACAAACAAAACAGATTTTTCCAGAATTAATTTTACTTAATATTAAAAAATTAATTCACCTAGCAGAAGAATGCCTTTGCCGAGGTCCTTCAGGTCTGTCCATAGATTCAGCATCATCAAGAAGCAAGTGAACTTCATACAATTCAATCTCAGAGTTATAAACATCATCAGGAGAGCAATCATTGCAGTACCAGCTGCCCAATGGTACGTCTTCCATCCGTGGTGTTAGGCAGTACAAATGGAATCCCAAGTCACACCCATCACAGAGCAACATTCTGTCCTCATTATCACATGACCCACATATTTCACAGTAAGTAGGATCCTCAAAAATGTCAATTTCCATCTGGGGGGAAGGGACTGCTATCGGGATTTGTTTCGTAACTTTGCCTTCCAGTGTTTGACGGACAAGTATCAAATGATACTCTTGTCTGTCTATGGGGCATGTGTTCATATTCTTTGACCATTCTTGTATGCATTCTAGACAAAAAGTGTGATCGCACGACTCTGGGGTACCAATTTCTTGAGTTTTGAAGGAAACCAAACATATGGGACATTTCTCCGACTGGCCATCACTAAAGTCAGATTCGATATCATTAACTTGAGAGGATTTCACACCACTAGTGTGAGGTTTAACCAATGCTCCACGTTCGGAATCACAATTATCCGACTCACATTGACTAGTAGTGCTACCTATGAATCCTCCATCTTCTTCAGAGTCAGTTGCTAACCTTCTTGGACCCAAATATCTTCTGACTATTACGTAATCAGAACTATCTGAATCTGAGTTGCTTGATACCTTCTGCAAAAGAAAATTTTTAAAAAATAATAAAAAATTTCAGTTCACACTGTGATAACATACATGATTGAGGTAAATAAAACAGTATATTGGTTCAACAGAAAAGTAACAATATTCTTGTACAGAAAATTGATTAGCTCAACGATCTGAACTTTTTATTTATTTTTATTAAAGGGGAATATCAATCACTTGAGAATGTATAAGACACACACTGTCACTTTGCCTTCTGATTTAAACCTTGTTTAACAACTGGACTAAAAATGCAATACCAATATCACATTTCATCATAGATGGAAAATATCCAATGTAGAGTATTAATAATTTTAGGATGAATATGAGAATAAATCCTCCACTGAAATAAATGTAAGTGTAGAATAAATATAAAAAATCGTACTCTAATCATCTAATCAAAAAGGTCTGAAAGAGCGACTGAAAAAAAGTAACCATTAAAACTCTTTACCATCGGCTTCCAGACAATAATAAAGATTTTATCATAGAAACAGTGACCATTTCAATATCCAATACGATTATATGACAACAATAAATATCATTACTATTTTGTTTAAATGGTTTCTCACATTTTAAACCATTTGATGGCATTCTTCAGACATTCACTGTTATTAATATTTCAAAGATTTCAAATCCGTTGCATTTTACAATAATTTTACATACATTTATCACAGAGATGTCAACAAAAAATTATGTGTGAAATATTTTTAAAAAACTTGAAACTATCTCAGTCCCTTAAGATATCACCCCCGAAATTAAGTAAAATTAGCTTAAGGGTCAATTTATAAAAATATTCATCGCATAAGAATTTAAGTATTGGTAAAATTCTGTTGAATTATTCAAAACGTTTACAACAATACAACATTAGATAGATTGTATTTTATTTTTTGTTCAAAACTATCAGATCTATAGAAAAAAAACTATAGACAAAGAAGTTAAGAAATACAACAGGATTTCTGAATGATGTTTTTAATTTTCATTATTTATTTTAACACTGTGGACATTTGCACTTACACTGTAGACTTTAATTGTTATTTTTTTTTTCTTTGGTGTTTTGGCATCGACTGCTATGGTCATTAGCCATGTGTTCTTTATAGGCCTTGTTACTAACTCCATACGCCACTTTAGGAGCAGCACTGTTAATTGGAACGCAACAGTGAATCGTGCAGGACTCACCCTAGTCAAGCCACGAGATTTTAATAATTTAATCTGTTAAATTAAATTAAAAAATCCCATCCTAACCAGGGTTCGAACTCCGGACCTTTCGACTCAGAGTCGGACGCTCTAACCACTGCGCCACGCCCCGACATTTTAATTGTTATTGTTAAAACAGTTATTGTTAACACAGTTATCTTCGTCAACCTGTTGCACCCCTTGGCGCAACCCTTAGAGGTCTTTGAAAGACTTGTGCAAGCTAGGGAAGACGCAGTCTTTACCTTGTAACGTATGATGCCAAGAACGAGACCAATGACTCACGAACCTAGCTCGAGAGGCGAACGCTCTACCAGCATGACCACCACGGCCAATGAAGTTATAGATTTAATACTCTCTCTACCATGGAAACTATCAATTGGCCCAGATGATATTCTTTGCACTTGAATAAAAATTGCATTTACACTTTAGCAAATCCCATTCACTTTCTGTTTATCTCATCTCTCAAGAAAGGCACATTTACCAACTCCTGGAAATACACTTTCATAAAACACGTCCATAAGAAATGAACCTGAAGCTGGCAGCTTGAGTTAGCAGCCGTGACTTCAGATCCGGACTGACATCCATATATTTCAAAACATTCTAACATAATTTTCTTTCACGGCCTTAAGTTACTATGGGTTTCGTTTAAATTTTGTGTGATGAAAGAATGGATATATGTCTAATAGAGAATCACATAGTAGGTAAGATTAAAAGATTTTAACTTGATGAAAATTATAACATATCGGATTTTAAGAAACATTCGAACATAATTTAATTTCACGGCCTTATGCAACGGTGAATTTTATTAAAACTTTTTGTGAAATACAAATAAATATCAGTAGATTGGACAATTGTATAGCAGCCGGGTGAAAATGGCACTAACATAACGAAAAAAAATGTCAAGTTCTAATATTTGGAAATATTCGAATATAAATCCCACTCACGACCTTATGCAACGGTGGAATTTGTTTAAACTTTTTGTAACTGACAAATGAATATCAGTCAACTGGATAATGGTATAGCAGCCGAGTTAGGATGTCACGAACATAACCAAAAAAAATGCCAAACTTCAGAAATTTCGAAACATTCAAATATAATTTCCGCTCACGACCTTATGCAAAGGTGGAATTTGTTTAAACTTTTTGTAAATGACAAATGAATATCAGTCAACTGGATAATGGTATAGCAGCCGAGTTAGGATGTCACGAACATAACCAAAAAAATGCCAAACTTCAGAAATTTCGAAATATTCGAATATAATTTCCGCTCACGACCTTATGCAAAGGTGGAATTTGTTTAAACTTTTTGTAAATGACAAATGAATATCAGTCAACTGGATAATGGTATAGCAGCCGAGTTAGGATGTCACGAACATAACCAAAAAAAATGCCAAACTTCAGAAATTTCGAAACATTCAAATATAATTTCCGCTCACGACCTTATGCAAAGGTGGAATTTGTTTAAACTTTTTGTAAATGACAAATGAATATCAGTCAACTGGATAATGGTATAGCAGCCGAGTTAGGATGTCACGAACATAACCCAAAAAAAGCCTAACTTCAGAAATTTCGAAATATTCGAATATAATTTCCGCTCACGACCTTATGCAAAGGTGGAATTTGTTTAAACTTTTTGTAAATGACAAATGAATATCAGTCAACTGGATAATGGTATAGCAGCCGAGTTAGGATGTCACGAACATAACCCAAAAAAATGCTAAACTTCAGAAATTTCGAAACATTCAAATATAATTTCCGCTCACGACCTTATGCAATTTGTTTAAACGTTTTGTAAATGACAAATGAATTGAGGTTCACATGCATAGATAGATAGATAGATAGATAGATAGATAGTTATTCATCTTTTAGATCACAATAGTGACATCAGACAAGTCATAAAATACATATGGTATAAAGAACATTACCAGGAACATTCAGATCACATTAAAGATATTAAAATCATTAAAAAAATTTAAATCACAGTCTTGTCAAGGGATACATATTCATTTATATTATAAAAAACTTCGTTCAACGAAAAACACTCTCAGCTTCCTTTTGAATGCAAAAAAATTGTCTTCATCTCGAACATCTTTTGGTAAATGGTTATATATGAATCTATTCAGGTATATCGGCTTTGATATCTCGTTTGAATAATCGCTTGGGGCATTAAGAAACTGAGGCTGGAACAAAAATCTGTTGTTGTCAAAAATCCCATTGGAGGCACCTTTCTTACTACGAAGTTTTTGTCTTATAGTTTTTGAATTATATATTTATGTTTTCCCAGATGGCCGGGAGTGGAAATTATATTCGAAATTTCTGAGGTTTGGCATTTCTTATCCTAATGTTAGTGCCATCCTTACTCGGCTGCTATACGATTGTCCACTCGAATGATATTTATTTATTCTTTACAAAAAGTTTTAAAAAATCACCCGTTGCATAAGGTCGTGAGTGGAAATTATATTCGAATGTTTCGAAATTTCTGAAGTTTGACATTTTTTTTCATTATGTTAGTGACATCCTAACTCGGCTGCTATACCATTATCCAGTTGACTGATATTCATTTGTCATTTACAAAAAGTTTAAACAAATTCCACTTTTGCCTAAGGTCGTGAGCGGAAATTATATTTGAATGTTTCGAAATTTCTGAAGTTTGGCATTTTTTTTGGTTATGTTCGTGACATCCTAACTCGGCTGCTATACCATTATCCAGTTGACTGATATTCATTTGTCATTTACAAAAAGTTTAAACAAATTCCACCTTTGCATAAGGTCGTGAGCGGAAATTATATTCGAATATTTCGAAATTTCTGAAGTTTGGCATTTTTTTGGTTATGTTCGTGACATCCTAACTCGGCTGCTATACCATTATCCAGTTGACTGATATTCATTTGTCATTTACAAAAAGTTTAAACAAATTCCACCTTTGCATAAGGTCGTGAGCGGAAATTATATTTGAATGTTTCGAAATTTCTGAAGTTTGGCATTTTTTTTGGTTATGTTCGTGACATCCTAACTCGGCTGCTATACCATTATCCAGTTGACTGATATTCATTTGTCATTTACAAAAAGTTTAAACAAATTCCACCTTTGCATAAGGTCGTGAGCGGAAATTATATTTGAATGTTTCGAAATTTCTGAAGTTTTGCATTTTTTTTGGTTATGTTCGTGACATCCTAACTCGGCTGCTATACCATTATCCAGTTGACTGATATTCATTTGTCATTTACAAAAAGTTTAAACAAATTCCACCTTTGCATAAGGTCGTGAGCGGAAATTATATTTGAATGTTTCGAAATTTCTGAAGTTTGGCATTTTTTTTGGTTATGTTCGTGACATCCTAACTCGGCTGCTATACCATTATCCAGTTGACTGATATTCATTTGTCATTTACAAAAAGTTTAAACAAATTCCACCTTTGCATAAGGTCGTGAGCGGAAATTATATTTGAATGTTTCGAAATTTCTGAAGTTTTGCATTTTTTTTGGTTATGTTCGTGACATCCTAACTCGGCTGCTATACCATTATCCAGTTGACTGATATTCATTTGTCATTTACAAAAAGTTTAAACAAATTCCACCTTTGCATAAGGTCGTGAGCGGAAATTATATTTGAATGTTTCGAAATTTCTGAAGTTTGGCATTTTTTTTGGTTATGTTCGTGACATCCTAACTCGGCTGCTATACCATTATCCAGTTGACTGATATTCATTTGTCATTTACAAAAAGTTTAAACAAATTCCACCTTTGCATAAGGTCGTGAGCGGAAATTATATTTGAATGTTTCGAAATTTCTGAAGTTTTGCATTTTTTTTGGTTATGTTCGTGACATCCTAACTCGGCTGCTATACCATTATCCAGTTGACTGATATTCATTTGTCATTTACAAAAAGTTTAAACAAATTCCACCTTTGCATAAGGTAGTGAGCGGAAATTATATTTGAATGTTTCGAAATTTCTGAAGTTTGGCATTTTTTTTGGTTATGTTCGTGACATCCTAACTCGGCTGCTATACCATTATCCAGTTGACTGATATTCATTTGTCATTTACAAAAAGTTTAAACAAATTCCACCTTTGCATAAGGTCGTGAGCGGAAATTATATTTGAATGTTTCGAAATTTCTGAAGTTTGGCATTTTTTTGGGTTATGTTCGTGACATCCTAACTCGGCTGCTATACCATTATCCAGTTGACCGATATTCATTTGTTGTTCACAAACATTTTGAATAAATTCCACCGTTGCATAAGGTCGTGAGTGAAAATTGTATTTGAATATTTCAAAGTTTAGGAATATCTGGAGTTTGCGATTTTTTTCGTTATGTTATTGCCATTGTAACACGATTGCTATACCGTTGTGCACTTAACTGGTTTGTATTTGTTCTTCACAAAAAGTTTGAACAAAATACACCGTTGCGTAAGAATGCAATCAAATTTTAAGTGTTTCCAATGCACATGCTGATTGTTCCGGCGCTCGGGCCAGTTCCGCCCTGGCAGGCTGCTAACTCAAGCTGCCAGCTTCAGGTTCATCCATAAGAATAGCTCACTGGATAATATTATCAACTACATAGGTATTTGTAATCAATCAGAGTTACCAAATATGTTGGATTGTTTGATTTGTAAAATAATGTCATGGAACCTCAAAAATATTATAATCAGCGAACAACATGGCTTCAACATTTTCAAGAATCAACTACAAGGGGACTCCATATACACAGACTGTTCTAAAGCCTTTGAAAGAGTCAACCACAGTTTATTCCTTGCAATGCAAAGCTTGAATCTTTGGAAATTGAAGGAAACCTTTTAGAGTGTATCATATCTCAATGGTCGACTCCAATGTGTCAACTATGGCAGTTGAGTATTATATGCAATTGATGTTCCTTCAGTAGTACCCTAGGGATCATAGTGGGCATCCATTAATTACGTGAGGCGTTTAGGGGGGGTCGAGCGAAATCTCAAATAATCTCACGTGGGGGAGAGGGTGGTATAGGCAAATATCACGTAATTTTTTTTCCATAAGAACAGTGTAAAATTTGCGAGGAAACTATTTAAAAAAATGTTTCCACTAAAACATGGCCAAATCATATATAACAATATAAAAAGCAAAAATTCGTGATTCCTGCAATCCTCTTTTTATTAAACACAAAATATCAACAGTATTTGCAATTTTTGTTTTGGAAACAGTATGTCTAATTAAAAAACATCTTCACAAATTTGACACTACATACCCACATCATGCCACCCGTCAAGCTGGCAACATTAAACTCCCGATTCAATCATCGACACTAATTAAAGATTCAGTGATTTATGGAGGAGGTAAGATGTTCAATCACTTACCAGAACATATTAAAGAAATCAAAGTTTCAGAAAGGGAGTAACAGCACTGTTGTTGGATAAACCCTATTATAGTATACAAGAATTTTATGATGATATATTTTAACTCAAGCTTATTCTAATATGTTGTAAGGTGTTTCTCAGGAGCTAGTTTTTTTTATATTGATTTATAAGACATTTTAATACTATGTCAGTGACGTTTTTTTCCATTTTATCTATTTTTGTGTGTATTCTACTTTAGTTTAAGGTTAGTTTTTAGGCCCTCCCTTTGTCAACAAGATCTTGTATCTTTGGACAATAAAGCACATTCTCTCATGGTGGTTTAATTATGCACTAAAAGAATTTATTAACTATTAATAAATTCATTTGTTTGGAAACAATGCATTCATTCACCGGCTAGCCAAAGAAAATATTTTTTTTTAATCAATCATTTTGCAAAATCTCACGTGAGATTGGGGGGGGGGGGAGAAGGGTCGAGCAAAATCTCACAACAACTACGCATTTTGAAAAGTCTCACGTGAGATTAGGGGGGGCAGAAGGGTCGAGCAAAATCTCACAAAGCTGGACGGGGGGTCGAAAAATCGCAAAAATTGTCTCACATAATTAATGGATGCCCCCTTACATGGGACCACTTTTATTCATTCTCTTTGTGAATGATCTTCCAAATGATATCACTAGCAGTTCCTTTCTATTATTTGATGATGATTTAAAGACGCTCAGAACAGTACAATCCATGTCTGACGCTGAGAGTTTAGTTTGATCTAAAAAACTTTTCTAGGTGGTGTAATGTATGTTAATTAAATTACTAAAGTTGATCTTTGGTAAATGAGGAAAAATAACTTTCTCACTAATTAACCAGGATATTGATGATACTTGGCATGACATGGCATCACACTTTATAAGGTAAGGGCTGCGTCTTCTCTAGCTGGCACAAGTCTCTCGAAAACTTCTGAGGGTTGCGCATAGGGGTGCAATAGGTTGACAGGTTTATTTCTAAGAATATCTTTATAGATCATTTTTTTGGTACAAGAGTACATGTGGTAAGTCAAAAATTAATCCAGGAAAAATAATAAAATGATAGTAAATTAAAAAGTATATGCACAAACAATAACATTTTCGATACTAACAACATCAATCAATCAATCAAAATATGCTTTATTGTCAGAAGATAAACAATCTTATCGACAAAGTCATGTATCGCAAATTCAAAGATGAAGAACAATATTAATAATGGAACATTAAATAAAGAAATAAAAAATACAATAAAATACTGATACTGGTACTAAAGACATATTAAAATTTGTATACATAGAATAAATAAGAAGTCCAACAGATGCAAACATATCATTCGTTTCAAAAAGAAGGAACATATTTAACATTATTGTTGTCATAAGTTTTCACAACTAAAATATTCTTCCATATTGTAGAAGGGGTGAGCATATAGCAATTCTTTAACTTTTTTTTTAAATAATCCAAATGCTTCAATTTTCCCTTACTCGTGGTGGTAAATATTTGTAAATTTTTAGCCCGTTATAGATAATGGATTCTTTAACAAGATTATTTTTTGGCAATGGTAATGGTAAAGTAATTTTTTGTGATGAGCGAGTATTATGTATTGATAACATTGTAATATATTTGTTACGATTTTTGTGAATTAAGCAGGTGGTTTCTAAAATAAATATTGCCGTAACAGTGAGGATTCTGTGGTTTATGAAAAGCTCTCTACAAGAATCTCGCCGATTTACTTTACAGAGAGCCCTAATGGCCCTTTTTTGAGTGACTTGTACCATCTGCATTAATTGTTTGCTGCACACTCCCCAGAATGCTATACCATAGAGCAGATGTGATTCTATAATAGCATAATAGGCTGTCTTAGCAGCAGTATAACCCAGATGACGCGATATTATCCTAATGGCATAGCATCCGGAAGACAATTTATTGCATAGTTTGGTGACATGCTCGCTGAATTTCAATTTCTTATCAATGTGTAGTCCAAGAAATTTGGTGTAGGAGACGTTTTCGATGTTATTAGTGCCTAAGTTCAGGGTCGAAATCTCGCAACGAAAGGATAGTAAATTTGTTTTAGGGACGTTGAAAACAAGCAAGTTATCATCACACCAGGATTTTATTAGCTCTAAGTCTACCTGAATATTATGATGTAATGAGTGCTCATTTTTATCATGCCAAAGTATAAAAATATTCTTCTTTGCTATAAAAACAATGTTGAATAAAAAACTCCTTAGCCTTTTCACAGTTTACAGTTAGCAAAGAATATACATTTTTCCTTACATGACAAACACACTTCAGAATATAAATTGAGGGAGCAGCTAAAATTTGTTTCTTCACAAAAATTGGCTTACAGCTGTCCCTGAAATGCAAACCAAATATCAGCCTTATGATGCGTTTCTGAGCTATGAACACCCTTTGGAAATCTTTCCCGCAGCCCCAAGACATGATATTGAGGGAAATATGAGAGAAAACCATTGCATAATAAACATTTAACAGGCTTGACCTAGTAAAATGCCTTATTTAATTTATTGCAAACAAAATTGCATCCTCAGGTGTGAGTTTTTTTTAATACTTATATTGGTTTGTTAAAAAGTATAAAATTATCACAATCAACATTTTTATACAATAACAAGGAAGACGTCAGTGTAAAAATAAATAATATATAGATAAAAACAATAAATTGACATGAAAAAATTGACTAAAACATATATGGAGATAAGTTTCATTTTATAAAAAATTATTATTAAAGCTCCTCAACAGCGTAGCATTTTTTCTATGCTTCTATGCTTTTAGTTTTCTCTTGAATATGGAAATATTCACTGAATCAATCGGTGGCAAGCAGTATTCAAAAAGAGAACTATACTACTTACTCTACTATTTATTTTTGAAATACTGACATATACTCATCAGAATCGGGATATTTACTTGAGGAATAGCGATACACATTCATACAATACAAAGAAAAAAGAAAATTATTATTATAATACTGTCATATGTTAGAAGAAGTAGAAATGGAGACATTTTCAAAATTATTTTTTGTAGAACAACTTATTGCTAATAGAATAATGAAATCAGCCAACACTCACAACAAAAAATTTAAGCTGTTCAATTCATACTTCCCATTCTTTAGGAATGCAGTAAGAAAACTATCATAATTTTTTTCTTTAATTATCTTTCATCTGATCACATGCCTGTATATTATTGTTTGTTTTTGGAAAATAAAATAAATAAAAAAGTAATAAATTATTCATATGATTTATGGGGTAGGACTGAGAATTTTTTTTTGAGGAAAGATATTTTGTATAATCCTCACAGTGCGAGGTTGGCTTTTTGTTGTTGACTCAGTTTGTTTTGGTCTTTGCACTCAAATTTTGCGCTGTTATGCCCTTGACTACATCCTACTGAAGATGACCAACAACTCTGAAACATCTGTTTACGCAGTTTACAGTTGTTCTACAATTTAAAGGTTACACCTATTCAATTTTCCTTGTCATATGTATGGATTATTTTTTGGATAGAAAAATTGTGCAATGAAATGGAATCAATCCTCAAGAATTCAACTTGATGAAATTGATTAATCTGAGATCTTCTGGATGTCCAAAATTCAGAAGAAGTAAACAATATAGGAAGGCTATCTGTTATGACAAGTAATTACAGACTGTAAGATGAATGTTTCATAACAAACATACAATAACAAATACCTTCTTGAATACCATCAACATGGAGATCATTATAGTAAACTTCATTAATTCATATTTTAAATCATACTTCAAATACCACAAATCAGATGTAAATATAATCTCAATATTGAAATGGTCCCGCAGAAATGTTTGAATGAAGTATAGAAAGCCATTTAATTTAAGTTGAACAGGTTTAATCCATCTTTTGTTCAATTACGTATCTATCTATAAGCATGCACTTTAGAAAAAAATTATTTGATAAAACAAATTTTTCTTGAGCCGCACTAGATAATTCAAGAAACATACCACAATTTTCTTCTTATGTCTGCAGAGGATAGGACTTCCACTGCCATCACTACTACTACTATCAGAGTCTACTCTGGGCATGGGTGAAGGTAAAGGTCGCCGACGCAATCTTGAAGAATTTCCGATTATGGGGCTAACATCAGAACTACTACTGGGACTGCCATTTAACCGTCGACTTTTTCTCCTGCGTTTATGCAGAGGTCCGGCATCACTTTCGTCACTGCTACTCATTTTGAAACTACAGTTAATATCAAAATAAAACAAATATAAATTTGAACGGTCGCTACCAGTTATGATTTAACAACTATAAGCTAATGGGTTTAAACTTAATATACAGCCAACTGTATTAAATGAGATGTGAATACAATCATTGATGAAATTTCATAAACTTCACTTCATTTCTAGCATCTACGAAGAAGCCATCTTTCATTTTTGACATCTACTGAATCTCTTTTCTCTACGACTACGACTGTCGACTACGATCTGTCGATCTACGTAAACGTAAAGAGAAGCAAAAGGAATCGACGTACGTTGTCAAATGCAGCGTTGCCAAAGATTGTTGAAAAATAGTAGTTGACGTGCAAAATGTTATCTGACTAGGATATTACGGTGACATCAAGTTTTTGTTTCCGTGGTTCAAGTTCGACTCTGTACCACTGAAATGAAATTATATGATTATTATAATTTCATTTCAGTGCTCTGTACTCATCATGCCCAGCCGACTGAAGCGCTGTTGCTCTGCTACAGGTTAGTTTGCTCAGGTTAGGTTTGAGTGTATATTCGCAGCCGAACGTCCTTTTGCAACAGCGTTGGCTGGTACTCCCACTCCTAACGACGAAGGTCTACCACGCAGATTACGGGGCCAGGTAGCCGAGTGGTAAAAGCGCCGATGTTGTCAATCACTCTGGCTGCCAGTCGAAGGGTCAAACCCTAGCGACGACAGAAATATTTCTGATGGCCCGAAAAAGTGCTAGGAATCGCACGTAAAAGGGTAAGACCTCGTTAATCCTTGACTCGCACAAGTTTCGACTTCTGTAGGGTTTCGGAAGTTTTCTTGACGGATTTGGACGTCAAAAATTACAGCGAAAAAAATTAGGTAGGAGGCGGGGCTCACCCCTCTTTTTTCTCGAAAAAAGTTGGAAAACTCGCTAAATTAATATCGGAAAAATCCGTTAAATAGTGAAAAATATCTGACCGTCGAATATAATGGTTTAAAAAAATTTTACCTCCTCTGTCCCCCCTCAAAAGCTAGGTAGAGAACGCAATGGAATTCGGAAAATGTTTCAACAGTTTCGGACATGGAAATAATGATGAAAAAAAATCGATCGGGGGGCTCGCCCCCTTTTCCTGACACGAAAAAAATTAGGAAAATTCGCGAAATAGAAATCGAGAAAATCCGTAAGAATAGTGAAAATTATCTGACCCTTGAATAATATGGTTTCAAAAAATGTTACCCCTCTTCCCCCCTTGAAAGCTAGATAGAGAACGAGCAGAAATTCGCAAAAATTTCCAACAGTAAATTAACAGGCAAGCGACCGTGGAACTATGACGCATTAATTGAAATGAACAGGCTGAGAAACATCAAAAAAAAACTAAAGAAGAAATAAATAAATCTTGAGGTAATTTTAAATTTAATTCACTTCACAATAAAAAATGCATCGACTTCTCGCGACAAGCTTGAGGCAATGTGAAAATGTCTTCATGAAGGAAAATCATTGTTATGTCTATTGGACTTGAAATGCGACGTCTCATAGGAAGTCACTAACAGAAGTGTTATATATAGGTCCATATTTTATATCACAAATGGAGGCAATTATAAGGCTACAAATGGACAACACACTTAGGACTATTATGACTAATCTGTGATATCTCAAACGGTTAAAGATACATTTTTGGTTGAATGGGAAAAAGTTGCATGTAGAAGTATGAAATTTCCAAAACTATTTTTGATTTTCAAATTATATTGGAAAAACTTAATTTTTTGATTTATTATTACAAAAACTCCAGAATCGGGCCATGAGAACAATATATTATCCTGTTCCAAGCGAACACCTATCAATGAAATGTGTTTATTGAAGTGACTACCAGTTGATAGAATGTTCTTATATCAAACAATAATTTTTATTTTCAAAATAAGAACACTATAATTATAACACCAGATCTAGAAATGATTTATTCATTGAGTTTGTTAAAACGAAGAAATCTCAAAATTCAGTCTTTTTCAAAGGGTTTAGTAACTTTAATGACCTCCCTGAGAATTGAAAAATGCAAATATTCAAATCAATGTTTCTTTTACTGCCTGCTTGTAATTAATGTATTTTAATCTATTATATTTACCTGTTCTTTAAGATATATATTTAAGTGTTTTTATCTATACGTAAACTTTTTATTTTTTCACAGATGTACATTATTAGTCTTGGACTAAATAAAGGATTAATATTTATTATTATTTTTTCGGGTATTATCGTTAGAGCTGGAACACGATGAAAAATACTTCCTAACAGAAACTTTTTATAAGCTTTCTTGCGATAATATACATTTTACTGTCCAACGTTTCGTTATTGTTTCGATGAATACAGTTTCTTCGACTATTTTTCATTCTGAATTCAATATGAGGTTTCTCTTCCCAAGTAGCACACCTATATTGGTAAAATATTGGTACAATATTGTGAACATATTGGCGAAATATTTGAAATGCAATATTGGCGAGAAAAAAAATGTGAACATTCGGCGATATTGGTCCAATATTACTTGAATAATATTGGCGAAATATTCTTGAACCAATATTGGCCTCAAAATCTTCGGCGATATTGGTACAATATCGCTGATACAATATTCTGACAATATTGGCACAATAATCAAAAGTTATATTGTCGAGAAGTTAAATGTGAACATTTTGCGATATTGGTCGGATATTGTTTGAATATTTTAGAAATGGTTTAGGTGAAATATTCTTGAAGCAATAATGGCCTCAAAATATTTATCGATATTGGTACAATATCATTTGGATATATTGGTGGATGTCAATATACCTTGGTAAATTATTAAATGCCTTTCAGTTGATGAAGGTGACACCAGAGTCTGCCTTTTGATCGCCATAACCACTGAGTGAGCTGTCTTGAAAACAAGTTATGGGAAGTAGGTATTTAATATACTTTCGTAGGTTTTAGAAGACGTTCTATATGTAGAGCCACCTAGAGGATTTTTATCCAGGTTTGATCATGGTATAATTTCAATATGTTTCATTGAATATTCGGCCAATATTCAAATTTCATCTCAATCTAGATGTAGAAAACAATATAAAGACAATATTGTTTTAACGATATCGATAAATATTATTGAACCAATATTGACCCAATATTAATTAATAAGATTTGTTGAATATTGGCGAAATGATATTCAACCAATGTGTAATCACACTTGGAGTTACAATATAGTTTTTATTCCTAGAATCGATATTAGGGGAATATTGGGATTGCGATATTTATTCTAGATGTTAAAAACGATGTGAAGACAATATTGTTTTATTGATATTGGTAAATATCATTCAACCAATATTGACTCAATATGAGTTATTAAAATTGGTCAAATAAAGTGGAAATGATATTCAACCAATATTCTAACAAACTTGGAAATACAATATGGTTTTTTCCCCTATAATCGACATGACTGGAATATTTGAATTGCAATATTTATTCTAGATGAGGAAAACAACATATAACCAATATTGTATTATCGATATTGGTAGAAATTATTCAACCAATATTGACCCAATATTTCGTGTGATAATCTACATTCAAAACTAGTTCAACCAATATTCCACCAATATTATTAATATAATATTGTTTTTTGAATATTCACCCATATTGTACCAATATTGATCTTTCATTTACAATATATCTATATTGGCCCAATATGGAACCAAGATTCAGCCGATATGATGTGCTACCTGGGTTAAGTCGGTTTCAATACATTTTATATCCTTTTCGACCATCATCATGATTTTTTAAAGATTTTCTTTCATTCAATCTTTCAATTTTTTCAGATCTAGCTGGAGGATATCTCATTTCACAACTTTTTTTACAATTCAGGCCCGTGCACAAACAATTCTTGAAAAACTTGATATGATCTGACATATAATGAATCTGTCGTAATACATTATCAAGTTTAGAACGAAAAATACTTTGAAAATCGTCACGTGACTCCTCCTTCATTTTTTTTCAGGGTTACCGCTTGTGTATGCACGATATGGTGCCGCAGCAGACCAGAAAATAGTAGTAGGTTGGAGATTCTTGAAAGTGCAGTAGATTCAAACCAAAGCGAAGTAAAGTACGTACTTCGCACACATATTAGGACAATTTTCCTATCTAAAATTCAAAAGATTGTGATAGATTTCAATAAAATATAACAGACGTATATAATCATCAATCCAATTTAATATTTGTATATGGCGTATTCTATACTACTATTACAGTATATACATATACTTATTGGGTGCGATAACGAAGTGTATATCCTATAATATTCGTCTCATAGATGATAGATGTCTCAATGTGATCACGACTCACGACTTTGCATGGTAGATTTGTTGACGTCGAATAGGTGTCATCTCTGATAAATGTTGCTGTCACATCATATTGTTTCCTATTTGTGATGTGTTATTGTGACTGTAATATCAAATATACTTCGAATATAGGTGTAAAAGTCTGAACTTCGCATTGGTGCAGCATATCACATAATTCTTGATGTCGCAAGATGGTTGGCTGGGTCGTAGGTTCTATCCACCGATTCACCGGTCTCGTGCATGGCATCACACGTTAAAAGGTAAGGGCTGCGTCTTCCATAGCTCGCACAAGTCTCTCGAAGACTTCTGATATGGTTGCAACAGTAGGGTGCAACAGGTTGAAGGAAATAACAATTTTAACAATTTTTTATATAAATCGCCTCTATATCTAAATAACCTGAAGGTGAAAACGTCACACTGCCGTCGCATCACCTGAGTTTACATGTTATTATTTATAATCATATCACATCATTTTGATGTATCATATATGTGTAGAAATACACTGTTGTCACATCATGTGAAATCACGTCTTTCTCGAATGTGCATTGAAAAAATTAAGACATCTCACAGACTCTTTTCCCGTGACGTGATATGCCCACAGATGTGTAATGAGATCACGTGTGACCTCACGCCTTTTCGTTTGTCATGCCCATATTGATCTAATCTGATTTGAGCGATAATAATTGGTCTTCCGTTTGTTCCGAACAAATGCTCAGAAAGTGTCGGTTTGTCAGAAGCAAGTTTGCTACATATAATAATATAACACTCCCTCATAAACACTCGAACAATGCGCCCAAAGGCATAGCCTGCGCGGGTAGAGGACTGTCATTATTATTATTATACTGGGGCGTAGCAGTGTGTCAACAGCAAATTATTTGCAAAATCGTTTACCAACTAAAGGAAATCAACGAAATTCACCTTATGCATTTTGTATGGGAAATAATCCTTCACTGAGCCATATTAAAACCTTTGGAAGCTTAGTATATGCAGTAGTACCGGACCGCAAAGATGGTCACTTCATTGAAAATTGTTACAATGACAGCATATTTATTAATGCTGGAAATGAGAACAAAAATGAAGTGAGTGTGCAGAAAGATAAAATAGTAATTTACGTAACAAGTCCAGAAAATACTGTTTTTTTGGACGAGTAGACCAAATTCTAGGTTAGCGAGTCCTGGAAGTCTACGAGTCCAAAAAAACTGTTCTCGGACGTGTTGCGTACACTATTTTTTCGGCAACCATGTAGAATAACAAATCAATGAAACGCATATTTAGTCTCTAAGAGACGAAGAGAGGTCGACTTTCACCCATCTGTTAACCGGATGAAACGATTCCAAATTTGAATATTTCGAACATTTCAGTTCTTATTTGTATTATATATTGAAATTCGAACAGAACCAACGGAAACATTCTAATTCTTATTTATATTAATATTTGTATTAAAATTCGAGCACTTCCCGGCCTAGTCCGGGAAGTACGTACTTCCCGGACTAGGCCGGGAAGTGCTACTTTCCCAAAGAAAAAGTGTCCGGGAAGTGAACACTTCCCGGATGGTTGCCAAAAAAGGTTATTCTCAAAAATACGGAGATGACTATATGTGATGAAGTTTTTGCACCAGCTGTGATCGGTGGAAGAAATAATTTGATTGTTCGTTATTACGATGTCAAAATAGCATTTTTGAACGGCACGTTATCCGACGCGATATTTACATGGATCAACCCGAAGGATTCATAAGGGAAGATCAAGATAATTTAGTATGCAAACTTCACAAAAGCATTTATAGTCTGAAGCAAGCGGCCCCTGTTTGGAATAAACTGCTAGATGAAGTTTGGTTTCAGAAGCAAGGGAAGCGTTGAACCATGTTTGTATATGTGAAAGAGAAAGAAGGTGACAAAATATACATTCTAACGTACGTGGATGATGTACTCATTGCATGTAAGAAAGAAGAATCGGTTATTCCCAGATATTTTGCTTCACTCATCGCAAAAGGAATTGTTATTACACCATTGATGGAAGTAGGCATAGAATGTTTTTGCTTCCTTTTCTTGGTGAATGGTACTATGACCATTTTGTGGGGGTTAATGGACATTTCCTTCCTCTCACACCATTTATATATGGTATTCAATATATCCTGAAGGACGTATAGGAGAGGATGTAACCGGTAACCGGTATATTGGTTGTTAACCTCTACGGTGTACCCTGGATTTACAAAAAGCTAAATCTCGGCGATCTCACTTTGTGATGTACAGCTTGGCAAACATAGCTGCAATTGTTTGTGAAAATGTTCAGTAGTACGTACATAAGAAATAAAAATGTTAGCAGGGCGTGGCGGCTTTACCAAACTAAGAAAAAAACAGGTTATGTTTTACCGAACATATATATATTGGCTTCTGATCTGTGGGCTCCTGTTCTGTGATAATTCAATTCGCGGTTTCCAAAGAAGAATATAACAATTATTGTCACCCGAATCGAAGGAAGTGGAGTGTAGCTATAACTACGAAAATTTCACATTAGAAACTTTATGAAAATACGAATATATCTACTCCAAACGAAGTAGCTATGGCAACACTGGATATGAATGCAAGTCGTAGCAGGAGTTTGCGCATAACAAATAATTGATGGGTGTTGATGTGTCATTTATTTTAGAAAGACACCATTGGTATAACGATAGAAGTAAACACTGATAATAGAGTATATCTTTTAAAAAACGGAAATATGATGGACTGATGCGGTTTCACAAAATGAGAAGAAAGACTGTTTTCCCTTTACCACACACTTTTTTGTACATACCCCAGTAAATGTGAATTTTGATTACCATTTTCATAGTAAACGTAAGGGGCAAAATTATCAGGGTTGGAAATGTGTGGGAATTAAATTACCCACAAAGCACATAATCTGAGGTGCGTTTCAATATTACGTCCGACGTGCGTCCGACGTTTAACTTTTCTTATGAAGCGTTTCGATATTAGAACGTCTTGTCCGAAAACTTCATTCCATCGTTTCAAAATTCTTGAGTGGAACGTCCGACCGTCAACTATTTATCCCACGATTTAGGAGAGCGTTTCAAAATTCAATCTGACAGATATCGCCAGACGAAACAACTATGACGTCATACATTGTCCGTTACCGGACGACAGACGTTAAATTGAAACGCACCTCTGAAGGTGGATTTGAGGGTAAATGTCGGCAATTTGTCCTTCTTTAGCGTAGTAACAAAAACCTCGTAGAAGATTATTCGTGAAACCATTTAAACGTTCTTTTTACTTTTTGGTATTTAAAGTATAATGAGTTTTTGTAAACGGCACCGTGGGTGGGACTCGTAACTTGTATCGCATAACAAAACAAAGCGAGAAGCGAAGCATACGCTTCGCTTCTCCATCGATATGCGAAATAAGTTAGAGTCCCAGCCCGTGTTAGATCAATCATGAGCTCTAAAATATGTTTAGGCACCGTCTATTTACCTATGTACGGTAGTTTAGGTGACTAGGCGCGATGGGGATTGTATATGTTCATTATTAGCTAGGAGAGATAATGTTCTGACATTTTTATGCGCACTATAGGTATATACTTATTACACTGCACCTTTTAATTTTCTGTGCTATAATTAATGAATACTAATGGAGCTTTATGCTAACACCAAACCAGAATAGTGGCTTGGTGTTGGGATAATACTCCAGGGCATTCATGATGAAGTATATATACTCCAACGGAAAATCGTTTTAGAGATTATAGGCGTTCAACGAAAAAATTTCTTCAAGCTATTTCTCACAACACGCCACAGCTACAGAACCTCCACAATCACAATGAAAGACGATGTAAAAAAAATATTTTCGTAGAAAAACTTAGCAATATATCTAGACACTGGCTATACACTGTTGTCGCTTTTTTCCTTGTTCATAAATATTTCAATCAGTCGATCATGGGGGAAGAGTTGGCTATGAATAATAGTATTGCTCACTCAGTATTTCTCAAATAACATTACATTTGTTTCGAATTCAAATATATAATTTGTCTGACGGAAGGATTTCAATTCGGTGCTCCAATGACATCGTTAGCATGGTGTCTCCAGAACCTGAGATTTCGAACAACAAAGACTAAAGACAATGCAGTTATAGTAGATTCTATTCATATTCACTCTGCAACGTATGAGACCTTTGAAAAGTAAAGAACGCATCTTAGTTGAATATAGCAAATAATATACAAATATTATGCACATCAACTCCAGTGTCACAGCAAGTCTTCCTAAAATATTTCAATCAATCGATCATGAAGGAAGAGTTGGCTGTGAAAGGTATTGTTCACTCAGTATTTCTCAAATAACATTACATTTGTTTAAAATTCAAATATAATTTGTTATATGGAAGGATATCAAATTCGGTGTGCAAAAGACATCGATATCATGGTGTCTTCAGAACCTGAGTATCTGGAAACAACAAATATTAAAGAAAATGCAGTTATAGTAGATATCTCATATCCACCCTGCAACGTATGAGACCTTTGTAAAATAAAAATAAATAAATAGAGCAAATAATATACAAATATTAAACATTTCAACTCAGTGTCACAGTAAGCCTTTCTGCAGAAGGTAACCGTTTTGTAAAAAAAAAAATTGTAAAATTTGTTTTTACTAAACTCCCAGGTTTTTGGAGAAAACTCCTCAAAATCAGAGCTTATGCAAGCAAGGAAGATCCGGGACCTACAGTTTAAATAAAAGTGGAATCTGAATCACTTCAGCTCAGTGATACGCGACCGGGGATCGAACCCAGACCGCCTCGGTAGAAGCAAAACGCTTGTACCTGTATACACCCTCTTTATTTTGTCCCAGCACTGTGGACAACGTACAGTTCGTCGAGTGAGAGATGATGGTCTCCCGAAAACAATTGAAATATTTATTGGTATAATAGATTCGAATTCGATTCGTTCAATGATATTACAATATAATCTCCCAGAAATTTTCCATTACGAATATTTGACGAATGTAACATATTCTTTTATAGATCCCTAAAGACCAAAACCAGTATAGTAAGTGAACTTCATATAATTTTAACAGATGTTCAAAAAATCTTACAAATGCAAATGATATCGTTTTGTGACAAAATGATAAAAACCAAAGTTTGAATCACTGAAATATAAATAACTAACTATATTTCAGTGGTTTGAATGGCGAAGTGAAATCTGGAACATTCGGATTAAAATTCTGTGGTTCCGTGGTTTACTGGAATTTGCAAAAAGTTAAACTATTTGAACTTTATTGCGGCATGTCTGACGGAATTCGGAAGGGTATATTCTTGCCTTAATCTTTATAACAGTATTATGTTAGTTTACATATTTGTATTCTTAGATTGATATGGCAACGTTGGTTTATATTCGTAGCAAGTTGAGGTTGACAGCACAAAACGAAGCAAAGTTTGTTCTTTTTAGCGTAGCGCCATTTTTCGGAGGAGTATTTCCAATTTAATTTTTAAAAATGGGTCGAATGCACGCACCTGGGTAAGTTTTATATTAAAATATTAATTATGATCAATAATGTTTTCACAAAACTGTTGAATACCCATAGAGGAAATAAGTATTTGGATCCCTTAGGCTTACACTACCATGAGGTTATGGTTCCTCGTGGTTTCGCTATCAAAAACATAAATCATTTTCTAAAACAAATTTCAATTTATGTGGTTTATAATTCAGAGAAACTGCCGAAACACTAAAACTACGTCAATTTCACTTATTATGCTTATATTTCAGAAAAGGTATTGCCCAGTCGGCTTTACCATATAGACGAAGTGTACCAACATGGCTGAAGGTAACTCCAGACGAAGTTAAAGAGCATATAACGAAGCTGGGTAAAAAGGGAATGACTCCATCTCAGATTGGTGAGTTTTGCCAGGTTAATCCCTTTGAAATTTGTTTGTGTGAAAAGTAAAGTTGAAAGGGTAATGTAAATGATGAACTTCTCTTTAATACAGTTTATGATCAGCAGCGCGATTCCTATCTCTCGACTGGACAGCTGTCTTATTGAATAAACAAAATTTGTGATTCTCTTGGTCCATATCGAGAAGTGAGTATTGACCACAAATGTCATTTTTATTTGACATCTAAAGAGGGGTCTTGAAGTCAATTTTGTGGGGTTATGAGGTATTATTCATTTTGCTTGTGGTGAAAAGTTTTTGAATTGCAAAGATGTCATTTCGACCAAAGGAAAAACATACAAATACTAATTGAATATATGGACATTCATCTAGATTTTGCCACAGTCCGCTTGTCTTCCGCAAATGCGGAAGACAAATACCGATAGAGGAATGTGACAAGAGCTAAGTATAAATGAATGGAACATGAATGTAACTGTCAAGAGTAGCAAATTTGAAAAATGTTTCTTTAGAAGTATTTTAGTTTGGTGGATTCGAATATACGTTCACAATTGAAGAGACTGTCAGATACTGTGTGATAAGTTATCAGATTATAAACCTAAGAGTTCATGGGTTGAAAGGTTGTTTCCAGTCTTTCAAAGTCATTACAAAAGACTTGAAATTTGAAGTAGCACAATTGAAGCTGTGTAAATTATTTATTTTAATGTTTAAAGTTCAAGCTCTCAAAGCAGAGGACCTTGGAAATAGAATGTATTTTTGTCAAAAAAATAATTTGGAGTTAAAATTTACGAGTGATGGGATTTTTACTAGAAGAAATAAGCATTTTTGGGCTGATATAATCCTCATGTGACAAAAGAAATGGGGTTCTAGAAAAAAATTTCCTCAATGTTTTGTATTTCAATAGAATTTCACCTTTTTTATTTATAAAACTACAGACCAATATCTCTTATAACATCTCTCAGTAAAGTAGTTGAAAAAATTCTAAAGAGTAGGTTAAATAAATTCTTGAATAAATATAACCTTCTATCAGCATCCCAGTTCGGCTTTCGAGAACATAAATCTACACAAGATGCTATTCATGTTTTTAACAAATGACATTTACGAATGTTTAGACAAAAACATTCCATGTTTAGGCATATTTGTAGATTTAAGTAAGGCTTTCGACACAGTTGACCACACTATGCTTCTAGCCACACTGGATGATATAGGAATACGAGGTACAGCAAATGACTTACTCAAAGATTATCTGACAAACAAAAAACAGAAAGTAAAAATCCGAAATGATACAAGCTTGGAAGAAATGATCACTTGTGGTGTTCCTCAGGGGACAGTGTTGGGACCGATGTTGTTCACAATATACTTAAACAACTTGTTTTTGCAAGAAAATTCTGGAAAAATCTTAAGCTTTGCTGATGACACAGTCATTGTTTATAAAGAAAATAATTGGTATGATAAAAAGACAAAAACTGAAAATGATCTGAATAATTTAAAAGATTGGTTTGATAGCAGACTTCTCTCAATTAATTTCAGCAAAACTCACTACCTGCCATTCAGTAGTACAGAAACGTCTCTTCCAGACTTTGACTTAACCGTTCAACAAAATTTGCATATTAGACCTGTAAAAAAAATTAAATATCTAGGTATTTTCTTGGACCCTCACCTGAGATGGGATCAACATATTATATACCTCACTAAAAAACTATGCTGTATTTTGTATAGATTTAAGCAGGTAAAAACATATCTTGATTTAAAGCAAAAAAAAATAGTTTATCAAAGCTTAGTTGAGTCTCACTTGAATTATGGGATTATAGGATGGGGAGGAGTTTCACGAACCTACTTGAATATGCTTGAAATCTCGCAAAAAAGGTTTCTAAGAATGATACTGAATCAAGACTACAGATACCCAAGTGACTCTCTATATGCTGAAACAGAAATGTTCGATATAAGACAGCTCTATTCTATTCAAGTACTGGTTATGCAACACCTGAATAAAGCACAGCTGAATGTTCTGACCCACTGGTATTATACCACACAAAAACATAAATATATTACCCCATTTATGAAAAAGGCAATAGGCCAAAAAAGCTATAATTATATTGCTCCAAAGCTATACAACTTCCTACCTGACTCTCTGAAGACTGAAACTTCCTTCTTGGTATTCAAAAAGCAGTTGAAAAAATTCATAAAGCATATTGAAAGAAAGGAAATCCATAAAATGATTGAAGGCTAAAAAATAATAACTCGAGAAATATTTTGATGATAAATTTCAGTTAGCATGTAAGGAAAAAAAAAAGTACCAACAATCGAAACTATCGAAATATACGTTTTTATTTTATTTAAATTTACATTTATTATCTTTCAATCACATTAACATTATTATAAGTAACTATAATATTTTATTACCCGTTTTTTTGTATGTAGACAGTATTTATATTTTATATAGTGTTTTATACTACTTGTTTGTACTAATTTTTTATACTACTTGTTTTTTTATGCAGTGCTTTATACTACGTGTCTGTACTAATTTTGTATACTACTTGTTATATGTTTACCCAAATATTCACCCACACACAGGGCTTGCCCTCAGTGGGATACCAATTTATTCATCTATACTTTATTGTATTTTCGTATTTATGTTCAATGTTATGCTTTAATTATATTATTTTACCTGTATATCGTGAATCGAAATGATGAATAAATATTATTATTATTATAATGACCCACTAAATGCTGAGAGATATCTCCAAATACTGAGGACGACTGTGACTGATTTCCTCTAAAATTTGCTATTAGAGGAGTATAGGAATACGTGGTTTCAACTGGATGGAGTGCCAGCTCATTCCACCTAGGAAGTTTCCAGGGATCTTTACAAAATGTTTAACAAACGTTCATTACTTTGATTTTGACTTTGCAGCTTGTTTCCAAAGAATGAAAGTTTTGTGATCCAAACAAAATAATAATGGCATTATTGCTATTGCACATTTTAAATAAAAAAATAAGGTAAAATGCCCCTTTTCTGGCCTTTGAAGGGCTATAACTTCTGACCAAAGGGAGAGCACTACATGAAGATTCTACCATAAATAGCTGTAAAACTTAATGGCTCTACCCATGTACTCTCTTCTGGCTTACTTCCAGGTTGAAATCTTCACCAACTACCTTCTAATAGCAACCAGTCGCATAAAAGCGCAAAGCTGTACCAACAATTTTTGTTTCCTTCTAACGCCGACATATAATTTCGGAAACGATTTGCAATTTCCTCATTGTTTACTTTATTATTTTAGTTAATAACTTTCAGGGCACAACTAAAACCAACTCATATAATAGGTTAGAATGAAATGTCAACATTATTCAAATTAGGACGGCGGCGTCTACTGAGACATACCGTACCTCTTGACTAGTTTTTGACATGTGATGAGAAACACTCCTCTCTATGTCGAGAAGACTGTCGAAAGGTGACAGATAGTCAATATACATTGAATCAAAATCAAATCAAAGTATAATTATAATTAATGTAATTTATTGGAACACCCATAGGCCATCGACCGAGGTCCTGAGCCCTCAAAATATCCTTTATTGTCAGACGATATTATCGAGGACCACGAGGTACTGACGTCAGTACCTAGTTTGTGGTAGTCCAGTCTAGAATGAGTATGCAGATTGCCACGAAATTTAAATTTGAAATTGGCTGAAGGACCTTGGTCAATGGCCAGCTGAGTATTATTTTTATATTTAATAAAGCTAATTTATTATTATTAAATTTGAAAAAACCACAAATGGGTATTTGAATAAATTTTAATATGTTAAATGTATGTCCATTTAAACAAGTGTCAATAACCATGATTTTGTCGATTTTTATTAGATCTCCTGTTAAAGTATAAAACTCTATGATGACTTTGTGGTCTCTTAAGTGTATCCTAGATTTGTATATTAGGCATTTGAGCGCATATAGACGTATGTTTTTACTTTTTTGTGATGTATTTGTTTATACACATTAATTTTATCTCATTTCATTCTCCTCGAATAACTTTTATATTTTCACTTTTATACTTCATTTGTATATGTGCACTTTTATATTGTTTTAATGATTATTTATGACACTTCGTTAAAATGAATTTATTTTTGGAAATTAAAGTATATATTGATTGATTGATATAGTACTTGACGAGTATCGCACTGATGATGGCCTAATAGCCCAAAGTACTTTGTAAATGTAATAAAATGTACACAAAATACAACTTTTTCATTTAATTGAACAGTTACGTGTATACAGCTTTAATAAATTTCAATTTACTTTTAGTCTCATACTTCTTATTGACAATTTCAAATGGTCATAGATCTAAAAATTTGTATTGTTACCTTGCAAAACTATTTATTTCTTCAAAAATCATAGATACCTAGTGCTTATGACTAATTTTCTTTGCAGGTGTGGTTCTTAGGGATTCTTATGGAGTTGCCCAAGTAAGATTTGTTTCTGGAAACAAAATTTTGCGTCTCATGAAAGCCATGGGAATGGCTCCTGATCTACCCGAAGATTTATATTATCTAATCAAAAAAGCTGTGGCCATCCGAAAACATTTGGAAAGGAATAGAAAAGACAAGGACAGCAAGTTCCGCTTGATTCTTGTTGAATCACGTATCCACCGATTGGCAAGATACTACAAAACCAAGAGTGTCCTTGCTCCAAACTGGAAATACGAGTCCAGCACAGCATCGGCTTTGGTTGCCTAAGCTAGAGTTATTTTGTTATAAATAAAAAATCTTTTAAATCTAGTGTTTTTTTTTAACTACCAATGACTTCTTGCTTTATGATTTTGCAAAATATTAATGTTTTAAAGAGAAACATTCTCAGTTGAAAATTGAATCATTACATGACTCCTCTGGAAATGGAAAAACCCTACGATAAAATTGAAGTTACTTTTTTGTAAAATCTAACAGAAAACAACTACTTTCCCGGCTAAAGCCACGTTGGACATTGAACTACATCTGATAGATATTGAGAAAGACCCTAAATAACTTAAGAGAAAAAATCTGAAAGTGAAAATTTGCATTTTCATTCAGATAGTTGATTATTTATTAATGTCCAGTTTCCATTGGAGATTCTTATCTATGAATGAGATAAGGGAAAATGTTATTCAGAAGTATCACTCACAGAAAATCGCTCATTCCATTGATGCGTGAATTGCATCTGTTTTGCTAGGCCTCCAATACATTTTGGTCGACATGAATTACTTCCAAGAGAGGTTATCTTGCACGATGGAAAATAGCGACTAAATTCCAACTTTCCGTCGCAGATGATTCCACAACTGACTTTATGAACATCCTGTTCATATTTTCAATGAAATCATTAATATGTTCATTTCTACTTTCCTGCCCACACTATATTTACTGAAATCTCTAAGCCCTTTATTGTTTAAGCAAATTAAATATAAAACAGTAGTACAATAGGCCATACTTATAAAAATGAAGCATTTACTTTCAAGTAAAAGGTTTTGCTTCAATTCCTATTTATAATCTGTACCTTTTTCTTGCAAGGAAATGTTTCTTATGAATGTAGTAGTAGTTCCTTGGGGAGGCCGCAGCCAGGCAAGTAGGCCCTCATGGACCCTTTTTGCCATCCCCTGTTCTCCACTTATCTACATTCATCCCCCTAGTCTTTTCAAACCTTTGTGACCTCTAGTGAAGGTCAGTATATCTGACCACTCCAAGTCCATTAGTTCCTCTTATTGGAGTTTCTCAACTCCGAAGGTTCCAAATCTTAGCCTCCCGTACGCCTTACACTCGCCGAGGAAGTGAGATGAAGTTTCTTCGTCTTCGCAACTGTCTTTTATACCTTTAAGTGATAGGTGTCTGCCTAACTTGTGTCCTGTTATCCTATAAGGAGGCGTAGTGCCTGGCGGTTTCTGCCTAAGAGCGATGTCGTCCTTGACTTATTGGAGCCGGCCACGAAGTCATTCGACTGCCTGCAGCCGGTGTTATCCCTCCAAAGTTTGTTCAGCTCTTCTTCCACCCACTCGTTGAGGGCTGAGGTTTGGCTTCTTGCGATGCCTAGTACAGGCTCCGGCCCACAGAAGTCCGTCTGCAATCTCGTTTCCACGCACCCCTCTGTGACCCGGGACCCATACCAGCTGAACTTCTTTCGTTTCAGCTAGCTTCTCGAGTGCATCTCCGCATTCCTGTACCAGCGCTGAGCTTGGTTTAGGATGGCAGATGGCTCTGAGCGATGCCTGACTATCCGAACAGATAAAAATTATCTGTTCAGACCCTTCTTTCACCTCTCGGAAAGGTAGCGAAGATGTGCCTTCTGAGATGTTGTTTATCGCTGAAAGAGTCCAAGCGTTTCTGGCAATTCCTGAGAAATCCCAATATGAAACCATGACTGAAGAAGAATAAGATTAAAAAGAACAGGGAACAAGCCCATTCGCCTTCTGTCCTGGGAGAAAGTAATGTTGAAGGTAATGGATGGATGGATAGTATTTCTTGTCCTTTTCATGATTTTCCCCCCTTTGAATACTTCCATAACGAGAATCATGAACTGATTCAGGCCAACTTGCATCTATATTACTTATTTATCACACAATTATGGTCATATGAGACAAGCACATTATACTGCTGAAACCTTTTTGATTTACGAATTTGTCTCCAAATTGGGCTGTCTTTTCAATACATATGTGAGTGTAGTCATCAACTCTAATAGCTGTTGGGAAATGGAACCTAGTCAACCACTTCACTTTGGCCTGCATGATTTGAAACCGGATACATTCGCCGCTCTGTTGTACAATCCGCTCAGGCACCTCATGGAGTATTCTTGACACTTCCAATTTCATCACAGGTGACAGGGCTGCTCCATGAGTTTCGGAATCCGCGCCAAGAAAGTGGTCCACCAACCACACCACATTCTCCTCAAATCTGAATAACGGTTCGAAATCTGGGTTTGTAGTATTTTCTTGTACGTAACTGCACCATATCAGATCTAACAGAGCACTGGAACCTCACAACCAAAGATCACTTATAATAGTATATTCTGTAACAAGGTTAGAATGAAAATTCGATGCGAGTGGAAAGTTCCGAGCGCCAGCTGAAGGCGAGCGTGAGGAACCACGAGCATCACGAATTTTCATTCTAACCGAGTAGCAGACTATATTTTCTCCACGATCAAAGATAGGAAACGTGACAGCAATAATTTTGACACTACGACGACAATCAACTGCGTCAAGGCTAATGTTATTATTGCTAACCAGTGTGAGAATATTATTCTATCACAAGAGAGATAATGTAAATAAATTTTTCTGAAATCGTTCAAGAATGCCCACTTTCTCGGAGCAACTTATTCACTTCCCGGACACTTTTTCTTTGGGAAAGTAGCACTTCCCGGCAATACTCGAATTTTAATACAAATATTAATATAAATAAGAATTAGAATGTTTCTGTTCGAATTTCAATATATAATACAAATAAGAACTGAAATGTTCGAAATATTCAAATTTGGAATCGTTTCATCCGGTTAACAGATGGGTGAAAGTCGACCTCTCTTATGCGTCTCCATTGATTTGTTATTCTACATGATTGCCGAAAAAATAGTGTACGCAACACGTCCGAAAACAGTTTTTTTGGACTCGCAGACTTCCAGGACTCGCTAACGCTCGTCCTAGAATTTGGTCTACTCGTCCAAAAAAACAGTATTTTCCGGACTTGTTACGTAAATTACTATTCCCGTATCGAAAACGATACGGGAAATTTTTTGCCGGCTTGTTTACATTTTAGACAGTTATTGAATTCACGCAAACAATATGTAGAATTCCTTAGTTTTTGATAATGCTGATTGCGATTTCAGAAAAAATAGTATGTGTACCTCGTAGTAAAAGCACATTCCCAGACTTCAATGCTTGTTGGCCTCGGCTTAACGCCTCGGCCAACAATTTACATTGTCGTCCGGGAATGTATTGCTTTTACTACTAGATGCACAATATACTATTAAATTGCATGGGGGCAGAGGTGTTGCAGAATATTTCTTCAATCTCTAGAGAGAGAATTCCAGCATTCTGTAATCAAATTTGATTTCAGAATTGGCAAATTCTGTGATGATTGTGGAGAAAAGCTCTTCTAAACGAAAACACTCCTGCAACTACACACATTTTTTTCTGTTACAAACGCTGTGTGATGGCTGGGCAACTACTTTACAGAGTGAGAAAAGTTGTGAATCTAGATTACTTTTTTTAGAATCAAAAATCCTTTAGTTTTTAAGCAAATGCTTCTTTTTATAAATACGAAAAAATGGATAGTTTGAGCTATATAAATTTAGTTCACACTAGTTATTTAATCAACTAGGGTATTATAATGATGGCGATTAATGTTCGAGATCATTAATAGCATTTCAATATAGGAGTTGATTACAATACTTTTTTCTACGACCGTGCGTTTTTACCCACTTTCCCGCACTCATTTTAGTTTAGAAAGTGTCACTTTCCCGCACTAGTGCGGGAAAACTCAATTTCCCGCACTAGTGCGGAAAAGTAAAATATGTCAATTTATCGTTATTAAATGTATATTTCATTGTTGCTGAGAGTTATTTGGAGGAATCCGTAGAACAGAAGAAAACCATCTCGAATAAAATTCTTTCATGTACTGGCAACTTGCAACCGATGCCGTCTCCGTCATCTTCACGCATTTTGCAATCTACGAGTGTTACTCTTAACAGCCAGTTACCACCAATTAACTACTCTGGACCGGCTATTCTGACGCATTTGCAGAATGCAACAAATTGTGTTTTCAACATTAATATTAATAATAATTAGAGGATTTTCATGGAATGTTTTGTATGTTGAAATAAAATATGTATTTTCAATGTGCTTTTTGAATCTTTATGCGGTCGTAGAAAAAATAATGTTCCTAATTCATGCGTAAAGTGTCTTTCCCGCCCTTGACTGCTTGCAACGGCAGTCGCGTGCGGGAAAGTATCACTTTCCGCACTTGTTAGGAAAATAACTATTCCGTCGACCTAATGATAGTATGAAAGAAAATAAAAAAGTTGGGAAATTTTCGTGAATCAGGATTCGAACCCCCGATCTATACATCCGGATTGTCTTCGTTCACTCGCATTTCACCTCTGCGCTACGGAGCCCATGTATAAAATGCCGAGTTTTGATGAGTTGAGTATTTGCTACATTTTCCAAAATTACTTGCTATACATAATAATGAAAATAATGAATTTTTCATAGATTTTTCTGCTTTTATCAGGCAATAAACTTAAAGCTGCCACTTTAGCGGTTTCCGCAACATCTGGCGGTGTCAACGTGAAATTATCTTCAATATTCATTATTTAGATTGGAAAATTATGTGTCAAAATTTTACAGAACACATAAAATCTGAATCCGTTGATGTCTGGTTGCCATGCAACGCGCAAAATCATGCATTTACAGAGAAATCGATCATTAATGACAAATTGAGCATTAATAGGGGTCATTAATGGTCGATTTCGTTTGCATTGAAGCATATTAAACAGACGTGTTAATACGAGGTCGGTGGAAATATACATTTACAAGCCAATTTCTTTGATGGAGATGAGTCTTGAAATTGCCTAATTAGGCCAAGCTGTAGATAAAAATAAGAGCCTCGTTTCACACAAAATAAAAGACGCAAACGGTCTATACTACTTTTTATAATTTATAAGATAGTTCGTGTATGAAAACCCCGGTTTTCGCATTGTGGGATTTTTTAAGCAAGAAATAGTGAAACAAATTACATGTTTGTTTTTTGCTAATATCTCAAAAAGTATCGGAGAAATCGTTTTATAGTCAATTGAGCTTTTTTAGAGAATTATAAAACCTACGAAATGGTTTTTTTATATACCAGATCGGTGCATTTTTCACTGAGAAAACCTCGAAAAAGAGACCATTTTTCAAAAATTCATTATTTTTATAAATCTGAAGCTGGACAAATAATATTGCGGAAACTGATAGATAATAACATGTGGTTCAACTGTGCGCAAGATGGTTTCTGTCCCGATGTGTAGTTTTTGCACAATCGAGATATAAACAATTTAAGGGCAAATCTTTCTAAATGCGCGGATTCAAGGAAAATCACATTATTCAAATTCTGTAAACGGCATTTGGAAGTAGAGAACAATAACTACAATTTGTATTTTGGATTTTCACCTGAGAGGTGGGAAATGTGTTGAAAATGTCACTGAAAGTTACTAATGCTTCAAAGTGCACCCGAAGTATCCCGAACTCAACTCGAGTTAACTTCAGTGCGACTTCGACGCACTTTGAAGAGTTTTTATCAACTTTCAGTAACATTTTCTACACATTTCCTACGTCTCAGGTGAAAATCCAAAATATACAAATTGTAGATATTGTATATGGCCAAAATTTACCTATGTGGTCCTTTAATTTTCCCTATAGGAATAAGGGATTTAGGATTCTCAGCCTCCCTTTTTCCAGTTTTTCAAAAAACCAAAATAATAATAAACAACATTAAATCTAATAAAAACCATGTTCTGCTCTTAATTTTATTATGTAGCACAGCAATTATTTTTCACATTATTTCATCTCCATGTGAGTAATCTTATAAGCCAAATTGTCTTTAGTTACATAAGTTTCTAAAATATAAATTCCTGCCACAGTTAAAGCATTAACTATCTTAAAAGAACCCCTACATGAATCTCTAGAGCTTTTTTACTTAAAACCCTCACAGCATATTTCTGCAAAATGAAAGCTCTGCTTGCAGAGGAACAATAATTATCCCAATTCAGTATACCATATTTCAAGTGAGTGGAAATTAGCATAGTGCAGCATGGGATAAGTATGGTATTGCTGTGAAATATACCTCTGTTCGTCATCCACAGAGTAATCCCACAGAACGTAATCCCAAAAAACATACCCGTTGGGCTATAGAAGTGCAACGTATAGCAGAATTTTTAAATAATGTGACTCATGAAGCTACAGGGTATTCACCTATTGAATTACAGTTTGGTAAACAGTCGTGTTGTCCACTTAGAAGAATACTGGACTTTCCATCAGTAAACTCGGAAGCTGATGCCCATGTCAAATTATTTTTTGCTAAGGAAAATTTATTAAAACGAAGTAAAAAACGTGAGTTTTTGAATAACAAAAATTTTGAAACATTTTCAGTTGATGATTTGGTATTATTGAAAGCTAAACATATTTCTTCAGCCGTGGACCATGAAACTAAAAACAAATTCCTTTTGTTCGAAGGTCCATATAGAATAAAAAAAAATAGTTCGAAAACTTATATATTGATACATCCTGATTCTCAAGAAGAGAGGGGAATTTTTCAAGTTTGTCATTTGAAAAAGTATGTTTCTATACCTTAATGTATGTATTGTATTCATAGCATACAGTAAAGGTAATTAGGGGGGAGTAGTTGCAGCATGATGAATGTTGAGAACTAATTTTGTTCACACTCTGTAGTGAACGGTGCTAAATTAAGGTTGTCAAGACAATCAATTTGTTAAACATTGATCAGTAAACACATTCTTCTCACTGAAAGCTTCCTCTGTTTATATTTAATAAACTTTGTACCTGCATTTAGGTAAGTTGAGGTTCATGATCGAAGAATTCGTTTCATTCCGAAAAGTATTTTGTGAATTACCAATTTCTTTTATTTTAGTGAGAAGTTTGTTGATAAGTAAACTGTACGACTTGTATTTGGAGTATCATTTCGCAACAAAATAGGAATACATTATTATTATTTACGTCCCTGAGATCTTCTTAATAACCTGTTTTGCAACAATAGTATAGTGTCAGCAGCACCTTTTCTCAATTTATATTTTATATTTTTATATATTTTTTATATTTTTCTCAATTTAGAGCATAGCTTGTTTATATGTGGTGTCCAGGCCAATTTGTGATCTATATTTAGATGCTTACCTGTTCAGACATTTCGAAGGTGTTTTCAAATATAGAGTCCAACTTAAATTTTGCCCACGTAATGTGTAGTGCACGAGTTTTAGAGGTGTTTAATTTCCGGTTATTCATTTCTGACCACTTCAAAACAAGTTCATAGGTTTTTTTCAGATTTGTTTTTCAATGCAATCAAGTCTCTCTCAGCTACCAAGATTTGTATCATCAGCATAACATATTGTGTGTATGCCAGGGTTGTTATTGCTGTTTAAATGTCATATTAGGTCATTCGCAAAGACTATATGGAGAAAGGGACCCAGAATTGATCCTTGTGGAACTCTATGAAGTATATTTAGAGGACTACTGCATGTTTCATTGAGTCTTACCACCTGCTTGAGATTGGTCAAATAAGTCATCATTAATTGCAGCGGAAGACCTCTTACACCATAACTTGTTAGCTTAGAAACCAATAAACTAAGATCTACACAGTTGAAAGCTCGTGAGAAATAGAGAAATAGGCTCATCACGTATTCGTTGTTGTCCAGATATCCAATTATGTTGCTGTGGAATTCACGTAGAGCATACTCTGTGCTCTTGTTTCTGGTATATCTGATTATCTCTTTGACAATTTAAGAAATAGCATTAATGGACGAGATATTTTTCCATAAACCATATTGATTGTTTGATAAGAATATGTTATTCACAAAATAGGCAAGCAGTCGTTGCTTCAGTATAACTTCAATAATTCGATATCTGTCATTAGTTACTTGGAACCATGAGATATCTTTTCGCAAAAATGGGAATCACTTTTGAGATTTTGGAGGAGTTGGAAATGGTACCATTAGTAAAGATTTATTAATGATGTTAAATGATTTAAAATGATTTCGAGCACCTCTTTAAGCAGTCCACTGGTGATTCCATTTATATCTTGGCATTTTGAATATTTCAAAGATTGTGTTGCCTGTGCTACTTCAAATTCTGAAACTAGAACTAAACAAAATGAGGCACAAGGAGAAGATGAGAAAGAAGTTCGTTTTCGTGGTAGGATAGTAATGACTTGATTACATTATCAGCTACATTCATGAAAAAGTTGTAAAATTGATCGGGAGTGATTTGGTGTGGAGGATTCATTTTTATATTATTAATTAACACAATTTTATTAGGTTCACTTGTAGGAAGTTAATTTTCACCCACTTCCAATCGTCCGAAAAATCTGAAATTTGGTACACATATCAAGGGCCAATGACAATACAAGAATTTTATAATAATATTGATGTAAATTTGTAATCTCAATTTTCTTTTTAAATTTTTTGTTTGCATATTATTTTAATGGATACATTTTCTCTCATAGTAATCAGTTCATGGATGTACCACCTAACTGTCTTTTATGCGTGAAAGACCTTTTTTCATAGGAAGCGATGTTATAATTGATTTGAGAAGGTATTTATTAAATACGTTGCCATTTAGGTCCGATCGTTCGTTACTTCAACGGCCCTTAGGAAATCAGTTGCTTAAACTGAAAATCAAAATATAAACACAGATACAAAAACATATTTTATTAAACTATGAAAAATAATCACAATATTTGACTCAAACCTAATCAATCATCATAATGTTGCTGCACACTTTTCCACTTTTCCACTAACTGTGAAACACCTTTTTTCTTCATTGATAGTCCAGGTGCTAATTTCACCTAGAAAAAAGATGAACATTAATTTGGTAGTCATATGACATATTATAACAGTGTTGAATTTGCAAAGACATTTGCACATGGGCCGATGTGGCCGTGCTGGTAAAGCGTTCGCCTCTCAAGCGGAAGGTCGAGGGTTCAAATCCCCGCATCTGTCTCGTGCATGGAATCACACGTTAAAAGGTGAGGGCTGCGACCGTCCTTGCTCTCACAAGTCTCTCGAATACTTCTGAGGGTTGCGTGTAGGGGTGCAATCGGTTGATGCAAATAACAGTTTTTTTTTTAACAATTCAACACTTTGGTAATCCCATTAACAACATAGGACTATTGTGAAATGTATGAAAATAAGTGAACAAACCTTTGACTTCTTTTTCTTTTTCGAAATGTCACTTGTAGTTTCCACCAAACTGTTTTCTAGAGGTATATGTTCGCTTGGTGGAGAAGGTGGAGGAGGGGGAGGGGGCGAAGCTTGTGGATCAATTGCAGCAACTTCCAAATAAAACGAGTCCAAGGCTGAATTTAACGGATCGTCGTGTTGCATCAGTTGGCCCTAAAATTATAAATCAAATAAGAAAATTCCTGTTTTTTCATACCACTCAGGGACAAGCACGACAGATAATACAGTGGAGGTATTATGCCGCTCGGTTTCCCATTTCCCATGTAAGAAATGAATTGACTATGAAATATTGGTCATACTAAATTACGAGATAGTAGGTATTCCAAAATACTAAAATATAAAGTAAACAACTTATGGGCCGTGGTGGTCGGCTGGTAGTGCGTTCGCCTCGCATGCGTGGGGTCGTGGGTTCGATCCACCGATTCACCGGTCTCGTGCATGGCATCACACGTTAATAGGTAAGGGCTGCGTCTTCCCTAGCTCACACAAGTCTCTCGAAGACTTCCGAAGGAAATAACAATTTTAACAACAACAATTTTTTTATTAGTAAAAAATATTAGTTATGTCATTGCTTATATAGAAGATAGTAAACCTTATGGGATTATAATTGGATCAAAATGGATGCGACATGTAGATGGCGATAGTGAGCTCGCATCCAAGTCATGTCGTAACTTCAGTGATCTGGCCTACAAGTCATGTCGTAACTTGATTGAAACAATGGGACAGCATTAAAATCAGGGTTTTTTGAAGAAACCTGCATCAAAATGACGTGAAATATTCATGTTTGTAACTAATCACGCTAGATGACACTCGCGTTTGGGTCCAATACCTTTTCCACAGGCATTGACTAACTATCTTCTATTTAAACAATGGTTATGTGTTGCATCAAACTATTTGATTTTTTTAAGGTTTGAAGTAGATTTGACAGAGTAAGGTAACTATGTTTGCCGATTTGGAAATGATTCTCTTGTTCAAATGATGCTTTATGTAAAACACTATTGCAAAATGAATTATCTTGTATTGTTTTTCGATGGTTTCAGTTTCATTGTTTCTCCAAGAATCTTTTCTGGACATCCAGCGACAACGAATTGAAATAATGATTTTCATCAGCCATATTGGTGGCCAGTAGCTCAGCGGTTCAATGCATTGGACGAATGTTCGATGTGACGGTCGTTGAATCTTCCGCTAGTATCTGACTCGGTTCGAAACCGCAGTATGAGGGAATTTTTCTCAAGTACATTAGTATCGATAGGCGACCACATTCCTTGTTGTGAAACAAGTGCGATGTGAGTTGCCTAGATGCAAATCCCAACGTCTGGTGTTAGTTTGAAGTGTGCACCTATCACCCGGGGTGGTGCTGTAGGTTTTCCTGCAGCTGAAAAGTGAATACTCCACAAAAATCGGAACGCCTCGGCAAATAACAATACAGGCCGTCCTCTACCCGCACAGGCTATTCCTTTGGGTACACTCTTCGAGTGTTTATGAGGGAGTATTAGTATTATTATTATAAACACATTCTTATAAAGACATAAATGTCCAGGTATAATCCCATTTGAAGCCAATTGATATCTAATAATTACTATTATTATTGATGGCAATCATCTTTGGTTTCCCATGGACTGTTTGTCAGCTGTCGTGTGACGTCTCGCAGTCAATAGGAGCTTACTCAACTGGAGTGAGGAATCCCATTCTTTACAGAAGTAAAGTACCTAGGAGTAACGTTTGACCAGAAGCTCATATGGGATCTCCACATCAAAAGGGGTGCACACAAGACCAGATTGGTCCAAAGGACTAAAACAACCCCGACTGCAGCTCTAAAGGCCCTAATGAACCTGCCACCACTACACATTTTCATCAAAAAGAAGCTACTGCGGAGGATACTTGTTATACAGAAGGCTGAAATACCAACTCCGACTCCTTTGGAGCTGAAATATACGTAGTTAAAAGAAGGATTAGAATCACGATAAGCCTGGGACAGCATGCAACAATATTTTAGGCATAGGAAGCGGCCATAGAATACTGTGGCACAGAACTACTCTGGCAGAAGGCTGAAAACAAAACCACTGCCATTTACTCTGACGGCCAAGCAGCTTTAAAGTATCTCTGTAAGTATCACAGCAACTCTCGGTTGATGTGCGACTACTTGAGCACCCAAAACGAATTGCGTAACCACCTTAGATTGAAGATACAGGAGATGGAACACGGCTATACAAATTAGTGTGCGCGAAGCCTACCAAATATTTCGAGTTATTCCTGAGGAGTGGGAAGCGGCACAGCCTCGTAATCAGGAAAAATGTCGGTTATTTCACAAAGTTGTATTTTCATTTGGGATGAGTGGGCGTGCATTTTCATAAGGAATATGAGTTTATGTAACCTTTACCAAAAACTTTATATCAGTCAAACTGTACACCTGAAAAATTGCTCCAGGTGTGTTTTGACAAAAAACAGTTTTCTGAGAAGAATTCATTCTAGTGCGATTGGCACAGTACGGGTTTTGAACATATTGTAAAAAAAATCTAAATCTAAATCCTCTAGTATGTAAGTGTAAGCTATTGTCAGTGATTTCTGGATTTTATTTCAAGAGACAAATTCAGTAAATAAGTCATCAGTTTGTATATATTCTGAGCTTTCCTTCGTTACATCTGTTAGATTAGGTCAAATCTGTTTGTTATTCACTCAGATTATTTAGTATAAAATTATTCAGAAGAATCGTGTACCTACTGTCCATAAATATCATTAGAATGGTCCTGTGTTATACTTGCAATTTTCTGAAAGGTAAATTGTAATTTTTGGTGCTCGCTCAGAAAATCAGTTCAGTGTAAGCATCTTGTCAGTTTTAACATATGATGCATTTATTTCATTACAAGTTTTACTCAATCGCTATCAAACAAATAAGATTGTAGAAATGATTTATTTTTAAATCTAGCTTCACTAAACAAGTTGATCCAGAAAAATTAAAGACTAAGAGTAAAAAATATGATCAATAATAATATCGTATATTTCACATTGCATGATAATAATTCGAGAAATTGAAACCATGGACCTATAAAGTATTGTACTGTTTACACCCTGGTCTGAAGTCGTGGTTGGTCATAATCTGTAGTCGTGATATTGAGCTGGGCGTTGTCACATCTCGTAGGTGATAAGACTTTATCATAGACAAAATTGTTTCACTATACGTATTCCATTCGATAACAATCAAAGAATGAAGGATGGTAATGGTGACATTATCATGCAACTTAAACCTGTATTACTTACAAGTTTTAGAATCCAAACTATCGAAAAAAATCATTACTTGCGACTTCAGATGGTTGTTTAGAGTTTGGTGTAACTGATCGTTTGTCAACGCTGTTGAAAATCAATGTTTGTTTTCCACAAAGTAAACTTCTGACAGTTCTCTCATATTCTGTCATTGCCTTTTTGTGAGATAATTGTTGAAATAGTGATTTTCGAACTCATTTGTGTTATATATTGGCAGTATAATAGACAGAAACTCATAATGGTGCAATCAGATTCCATTCGTAAGTACCATTCATAGGCGTCACAGTGGGTATCAATCTCTTTTCGCCCAACAAAATGGAATTAATACATGTATTCAAACCTTTATATGTGGATATAATGAAATAGACACCCCCCGAAACTTTTACTACTTCATTAGGTCTTTGAATGATGTATTTAAAAAAAAGGTTGCCAAAAAGTCCAAGAAATGTCTATCAAAATTTGGATTTATCTTTGGGTTTCCAGCTGATGGCACAGAAAAAGCGACTTGGTTGAAAAAGTTGGGGATGAAATGTTCAACTGAATGTGTTTCAAAGTCTGCTAGGATTTGCTGCGAATATTTATTCTTCACAATATTCATTCATTGTAATATCTTTATAAGAACATGTATTTATTGAATATATAAATTGCCATTTTGGTAAAAATTTGATTTACTGGAAATCTGTTGTGAAAAAAACAGTTGAACGTCGCGTTTGTGGGCCCTCAAAAATGCCATGTTGCCAAGTTGACCTCTTCGGATTAATGAAAATCTGATATGAAAAAAACTCGGAAAAAAATAATTGAACGTCTCGATTATAGACCGTCAACCTATTTTAATGGTACTATTTTTAGTTTTGGTTAGTTGGGATTACTGAAAGTCTGATATTGAAAAAACAATTGAACTTCGCCATTTTGCGGAAATGCTGTTGCCAATTTGGTCACTTCGGATTACTGGAAATCTGATATGGAGATGGATCGAAGTGGACATTATTCTTTTCAATCACATTTTAACTTTGCGGAAATGCGCTATTGCCAAGTTATGGATGCGGAAAATCATTGAGAGAAGCTTTACAGAAATTGTCAATGGAGAGTATTAATATAAATTTTCAGCCTATTCTAATGGTGCCATTTTTGTTTTGAGAAAATACGGTGTTGCCAAAGTAGTCACTTCGATACCTGTTTCCGGTATTTCCAGGGAAATGGGCATTGATATGGATAAGAGGACAATATCCTATTCAATCAAATGATTTGACATTTTGACTTTGCAGAAATGCGTTGATGCCAAGTTATGGACACGGGAAATCATTCAGAGAAGTTTCATAGACGTTTTGAACACAACCTTACCTAACCTAACTAACCTAGCTATCCAAGTTGCTGGTAATTCGATCACTGATTGAAGTGAGAAAGTGAAATCGCAACAGATGCTCGCTGCGCTCGCATTTTGTAAATTACCACAAGAAAGAGACAAGCCAAAGGCGTGTCTCTTTCTTCGATCACTGATTAGTATGAAAAGGTAAAATCAGAGCAGATGCTCGCTGCGCTCGCATTTTGTAAACCACCAGAAGAAAGAGACACGCTGTAACTTTTGTTTCCATAGAAATGAAGTTGTTGTCAAACTCCTGATCATTCATAGTCCGTGAGCTGTAGTATGATAATTTGTGACTCAGAATCCAGAATATTTCAACTTTCTTTCGCATCATCTGGTGTTTTATAGTATTATTTAGTATATAATTTGAACTTAAAGTGGAGATAAATTAAGTGATATAAAATGGTTATTTGGACCATGCGTCATCAGATTTCCAAAAGTACTTTCAAAAAATTGATCATTCAAATTAATAAGAATGAATATTTATGATGATATTCTTTGTACAAAATTTCCTTAAATATTTTTTTAATGATTTCCAGCGCCTACGACTACAAGGTTCAAATTTCATAGCAAAATTCATCTGATTGAATAGTATAGTATTCACTCAGAACCATCCTCATATCATATTTCCAGTTATCCAAAGAGACCAAAAAATGGCAACGGCTTATTTCCGCAAAACGAAAATAGTATCATTAGAATAGATTGAGATTCTATAATCGAGACGTTCAATTGTTTTTTTATTTCCAGTTCTCTGAAGTGGCCAACTTGGCTTGGTATTATTACAATTGACTGACGGCCCACACCCGCGACGTTCAATTGGTTTTTCCATATCAGATTTCCAGTAATCCTACATGACCAAAACTTGGCAACAGTGCATTTCCGTAAAACAAAAATAGTACCATTAGAATAAGTTGAGGGTCTATAATCGATACATTTAGCTGTTTTTTTCATATCAGATTCCAGTAATCCGAAGAGGTGAACTTGGCAACAGGGCATTTCCGCAAAACAAAAAAGATACCATTACAATTGGCCGAGGATCCACAATCGCGATGTTGAATTGTCGTTTTTTTTATTTTGAAAACTTTATGAATCTAATTTTCTAAGGATTGATACTATCTCAGTCAATGAAGTATTTCATGACATCAGGTAGGTCATACGAGATTTACTATTTCACGAAGTCCCATCGGATGTATATTCTATCACTTTCGTTGATATTTTCATTATTGTTTCAAATTCTGCATTTTTTTTTCTTGTGTTTATCAAATGCCGGCGCTCCTGTCGGTTGTGGGAAGGTCACAGTCTATCGCTACCTTCTCTCTTCCCCGCAGCCCGCGCGCCAACAAAATGAGCGACTTCAAAACAATCCGTGTTGTAGGTATGGCAATATTGAGTCCATCTGTATTTATACGATATTATACGTCCATGATTGAAACTACCCAAACACCAAAACTACGTCAAAATTGTAGTTTGGTATGCTTTAAGCACCTAAAGATGCAAACATTTTTGGCGAAACGCGCGTCGAGTGTCACTTGACGTAGTTTTGGTGTATTCTCAGCAATGATTCTAAATATTCATTTAGTCGATCATGCTAATAAAATGAAAGTTAAGTGCTATTGGCATTTAAATAGAATAATTTTTTATTTATCAAATAAATTCTTGTTGTAATGGTGCACCCTAATGTTTATATACAGGGTGTCCTAGAATAAAGGGGACAAACTCCGGCGGTGAAATCCTCACTTTATTTCAAGGCTAAAAGTTTCAATAAACATATACTCTAAAGTGAATATAAACTGAGATACAGGGTGTTGAAAGTGACAAAAAAAATATGTTTTCAAGAATAACTCCATAATAGCTCAACTTTTTCTAATGAAATTTGGTGTGTCACGTGACAGCATTCAGTTCTAAATTTCAATGCAAATCACATGTTTGTAACCTTAAAGGGGCGTACGGCAGACGGGTCCCCCTAATCGCCTCTCCCCAACTTTCACGCCACTGGATTAATATCTATTTTTCGTCTTCTTTTTGTTAATTCTCGATATTTTCTATACAAAAAAGGGTTTGGTTTCGTTGTAAAAATTGTCAACGGTTTTCAAGATATTCGAAGTTGAATAAGTGCGTGCGTATGTGATTTGGAAACTCATTGGTGATTGTTTTGATTGAAGTTGCTATGTAGTTTGTTTCAAATATCGGGAAATTTTTGTGAAAAGATCCCTCATAAATGCCAACAATTTTCGAATTATTTGAATTTGTACTCATTGCATGGTGTGAAATCTCTTTGTTGGTTATATTGTTATAAATAGTTACACATTCCTTTCAGAAATGAGGAGATTTTTGTTAAATTTTGAATGTTTTTCGGTACTACAGTTTTATGGGTTGTAGGTAAGTAGGTAATGCTTTAAATTTTTTCCGCCATCTTCTGAAATTCATCGAGAAATACCACTGTGGGCACAATATATTTGAAATTTCACCATAATGCCATGATTTTCAATACAAGAGACAAAGCAACGTTTAACAAAATAATCAACAGTGACTTTCCTTATCACATACCACGCACTTATTCAACTTAAAAAATCTTGAAAACCGTTGATATTTTTAATAATGAAACCAATCCCTTTTTTGTAAAGGAAATGTTGGGGATTAAGAAAAAGAAGATAAAATCGACATCAATCCAGTGGTGTGATAATTGGGGAGGGGCGATTAGAGGCACCCACCTCCCGTACGCCTGTTTGAAGTTACAAACTCATGATTTACATTGAAATTTGGAACTGAATGCTGTCATGTGACATATCAAATTTCATCAAGAAAAGATGAGACGTTATGGAGTTATTCTGGAAAACATAAATTTTTCATTTTCAACACCCTGTAACTTGGTTATTATTCATCTTAGGGTATATGTTTATTGGAACATAGCTTTAAAATGAAGTGAAAATTCTACCATCGGAGTTTGTACCCTTTTTTCTGGGACACCCTGTATATTGAGCATGTGCGTTTTATCAAGTTGTTGAAATGAGAAGAGAAAAAAGTTGGTTCCCTGAAGTATTCCTCAAGAGATTTAAAAAAAAATTAACTCAACAACATTTTCAATACTTTTATGACAAGTTCACAAAGCATGTTGGATTATTTTCATTAAAATTATTCTGCAAAACCTTTTCTGCAGTTGTATCTTTTTGGTTGATGAACGACAAAAAAAAGTCTGTTCTATCTCCTATGATACCCCCAATACAGTCGCCTTGATTCGAAATTTTTGTAATTTTATGAAAAACATATTCAGACATCCCGGTAGTCCGCGGGAGGTGGCTCGCACCTATAACTTTTTTGTTTTTGAAGATAATAGAATGAAATTTGGAAGATCTACTTAAGACAAAACTAAATTCTTTTGACGAATAACGCAAGTTCATACAACCGGTTCCGGAAGTGACTTAAACTTTCTATTATTAAATCGGACACACAGTATGTTTTCACCTCTTTTGTCTCCACATGACATTCTGAATACAACCATGTATCATTTGTCACTTTTTACTGTTAAATTTTGATCAAAAAGAGTAAAGTTGTGTTATTTCCAAATTTTAGGACTGAAATTAGTGATTTGAAGATATTGATTAATTGCTCTCTAGAATAAAAAATAAATTTCGAAATAAAAATAAAATTCGGTTACAAAAAGTGTCATGTAACACACGGTTGTATTCAGTATGTCATATGTAGACAAGAGAAGTGAAAATATACTGGGTGTTTCATTTGAAAATCGAATGTTTGTCACTTCTGGTGAAACCGGAAGTTGCATGAAGTTGAGTTACTTGTCAAAAGGTGCAGTTTATTATTATCTTCAAAAACAAAAAAATTATAGGGGCCGAGCCACTTTTCGCGGACACCCGGTATATGGCTTTTTTATACTCTATCAAATTGGTACCGAATACATTGTCATGAAAAATATCTGTTATTTCTATGTCACCATCTTCCTCCGTTATCCTTTCCCTGCCACATGATTTATTATATATTATTTCACTTGGTGCCATAATTGAAATAGTCTCTAATGGAAAACAATTTCCCCTAAAGGTCAAAACGAAAATATCACCGCGGTATGTCCAGTTGGGTCTCATTTTTATTAGGGTGCGTAAATATGAATTGATAACTGGGACAGTGAGAGAAATACGGTCCTGGTATTTTGACCACTCCCCTGGTACCCTGACTACTCCCCCTAAATCTATAACGAACTTACAGGAATAGATGAACAGATTTCATATCCATCTTGTAAATTGCACCACAGGATTGATTCCAAACACACCGTGATCTTTTTGATTAAAACAGTTCACGATAAACACAAAATAAAACTTATTGGTGAACGAAATTTTAACTAAATATTCAAAAAGTCAAACTTTGACAGGTAATCACATAATTCGAAGCAGGTGCGTTAGAGGGGATAAACAATTTGATTGGCTTTCCTCAGGAGTAGGGATATCAGGGAAAATTGGCAGTCTGCGCAGTTGATTATGTTCTATCTCCTGTTTCTTTAATCTAAGGTAACCACCAAAACAGTAGTGTTGGCCTGTGTACCCCGAAAACGAAGAGAATGATGCAATTAGCCGAGAGAGATCATCAAGAGCTATAGTGGATCTAGAACCCTTCTGTAGCATCGCGAAAGATAATTGAAATGGATGCAAACCAAAACACGACGACGGTGGAATAACAACCCAGGAATAAGGCAGGAAAACAAGTTCATTAGAGGACTCTTGCTGAAATTCACAACAGACCTGCTGAGCCACACTAATGGTGGGTCTGCTAAAGGAACATTGCCAGTTCAATAGTCATATGAGCATAATAATGATCCTGGAAACGGAGCTAAAACTGAAGGTCCTGCAATACTGACTCCATTGAGCGGTTCGTAAGTCTCACCTTGAATATTTTTTGCTGTTTCAAGTCTATTTGACAGCGAATCCGTAATGTTATTCTGTCACAATTGATGACTTCTATCCACGGTAACGTTTGATAAGATGATAAGATCGCCTCCAGCATTAGCTAACATAGTCGCCAAAAAAACAAAAAACGTCGCGCAGCATTTGATAAATTCTAGAAGCTACTAACGCACGTATTCTTGGCATGGTGTTGATCCCAACAGACTGCACCCACTTTCCATCTACATATTGTAGAAAAAAATCTGTCACTGGTAACATGTATTGGACGTAAAAGCATATACCTCCTACAGATATCAGCATTGTAATGCATTGTAATTGTAATTTTTACCTCTCCATTCGTTGAGCATCTTCCAATATTTATTTTGGTATACTATTTATTTCATTGTAGATAAGAAAAATTGTTTTTGGAATTGCAAAAGGAACCGATAAACAATCTAAATTCACATAATAAACAAACCATTGGTCATAGAAACCACATCAATTCTCTAATGACAGTTTCAGCACCTGTCATAAACATCAAAAATAAGTTAAGAAAAGTATTCGTGTTTATAAAGTATCAATGTGGATAAAATTCAGTATTGCATTGCATATAAAACAATCAAGAAAAGTAACACTCGTGCTTTTCTTTCATGTTTTGTATGGCTAATAAAACACTCATATAATAAATGTCTGTCAAAGAGCAAATTACCTTCCTATTTTTTTTATCTCTATATACTGGAACCTTTCACGAGCAAACATTTGTTTTAATATCGCAGGAAAAACTGAATGGTTCTCACCTGTGGCTGTTCCTTGTCAGAAGTGGCAATTTCTGGTAAATCAACTCCAGGAGGTAAAGGTTCTCCAACATCTGTTAACTTTACGGGAGGGACAGGTTGAGTCGGAAGGGGTTCTACTTGAATAACATATAAAAATGATTAGAATTAATCAGTGAATAATGAGTAATTCGTTCAATATTATTCCAGTAACCTAATTCACTATTTGTAAGCCAATTGAAAAAATGTACAATGTGCGTCAAAATTATGGAACAAATTCTGTATCCTGAAATAGGACGATTTTTACTTTAAAATGCCGATTTTTCTATGTATATTCTAAAGAGGTTATGTCACTGGTGGTGACGTAATCGGTAATTTTTTTAATTGTGATGCCTCATCTGAAAGGTCTTTCAATACTGCATTCAATGACAATAATTAATTAGATTTTTTTTACAGGGTGAACAAAAATTTATATTTTATTTCAATGAGAATAACTTTATATCCAACAAAATAGAACAGTTAAATAAGATGATCTAAATGCCATCCACCAGTCTCTTGACAATAAGCAAATCTACGGACACATTCCTCTTGCACATTGCGAATAACTTCCGGAGTAATTCTGTTAATTCGATTTTCCAACTCTTGTAGATTTTGCGGCCTATCTAGATAGACCTTCGATTTCAAATAACCCCACAAGAAAATATCCAAGGGCGTAAGATCTGGAGATCTTGGTGGCCACTCTATCGGTCCGCGTCTACCAATCCACCTTCTAGGAATACAGTTATGGTGCACCATCTTGATGAAACCAAGTACTTTCATTTGGTGAGCTAGGATTGTTGGCGTTTGGAAAAATATTGGCACGGCTAGGTGTATGAGTTCATTTCTTAAAAATTCCAAGTAACGCTCCCCTGTGAATTTCCTTCGAAAAATACGGGCCAATATTCCTGTCGTTTATTATCCCTGCCCAAACATTGACTTTCTAAGGGTGTTCCATCATCCAGTGAGGATTATCCCTACTCCAATATCTGCAATTCTGACGATTTACTGAACCATTTAGGCAAAACGTAGCCTCATCGGAAAACAGAATTTGTTTTATAAAACTGGATTGCGGTTACACAAATCCTGCATTATTTCACAGAACTCCACACGGCGATCGGGATCATCATCATCGAGTTGTTGATGTAGCTGTACTTTGTATGGATGGTACTTTTCTGCTTTTAGAATACGTAATACAGAACTTTGGGATATCCCAAGGTATGCTGCAATTTGTTGTGAAGTATTGTGAGGATTATTCTCTACACCCAATAGAACATCAAGTTTCACGTTTTCTTCTATTTTACGACGTCCAGCATTCGGAATATGTTTGACAAGACCAGTTTCTCTACATTTTTTCTCAATCTTACTGACTGTTGAAGTTGAACGACTGATAGGTCTATTTGGATACTTCGCATTGAACAAGTTGCATACCTCTTGCTGAGTTCTGGTTCTATCTCCGCATCCAATTAAAATTTAAATTTCTATACGTTGGGTTACACTTAGAGTAGCCATAGTTTACTTTTAGAACCTTTTTACTTAGAATTTTTGAAGAATATTTATGATATTTCAACTGACATTAATTTGACACTAACTTGCCATTATGGAATTAATTTGTGATTGTCTTTTGTTTCCATTTTAGACTAGGAAATAGCTAACTATTAATATTTGGAAAGGATCCATTGGTGTAGTAGAGCACTGACTCACTAGTCTGCAAGGTCAGTCTAAGGGAATAGAGCCTTGGCTCAAAAAATAAAATTTTGCATTTTTAACACGCTTTTTTAGCTTTACTTGTAACTAAGCCAGGAATCACACTGATCGACCAGGACCGACCGTCCGCGACCGTACACCAACGACAAAAATTTCCAACACGTATTTTCTTATCGCACAACACACACTGTTCGACCATTCTCGACCGTCCAAGACCGGTTTTCAAAGACCATGTTTAAAATTACAACCTGCTGGAAATTTTGGTCGGCCTCAGACTACTTTGATGCAATGCCCATACGCTAAATTATCATTTGGACACATGTTGGTGATAATCTTTCAACAGTTTTCCACCTAAACGAAAATTTTAATATTATTCGTGTGAACTGTTATATTTCCAATTTAGTCAGAAATTCGTGAGTATTATATTTACAATTTATAGTACATCCAAATTTTTTATGTTTTTAAAGCAGCGGAACAATACAGGAACCGTGTGGACCGCCGCACAGATGAATATTTTAATAACAGCGGTGAGGAGCCACGTTAAATTAGAGTAATCCTAATTACAGCAATACAGCAGTCATTGATGGAATTTATTATCGCAAGAGAATAATTGTTAAGTACCATAATGTTCAACTGATAGTAAGTTACATATTTTTTAAAGTTAAAGAATTAACGTGCTGGATATAGAAAAAGGAGATATTCCTTGGTGTTCCATCGGGAAGTAATGTCCAGCAAATAACAAATGGGCACTTTTTTATTGGCAATTTCTGTTGGTGTAATTTATGGACATTCAATAGTAGGTAGTTTGGAACTGTATTGATCTTTTAGTAATTTGGGATAATTGGTTCAAAATTCACCCTCTTGTTCCCGATATAAATAAAGTTCTCTATTCCACACACTTCTTTACTTTACTTTATTAATCATTTATAAAAATCATACACTATCATAATTCTTTCTTCTTCACTACCACTCCATTATTTACAACAAAAGCATTGAAATTATGATTTTAACTTTTTTTCGTTAAATAAATAGAAAATTGACATAATGTCAGATCAATGTCAGATTTACAAAATTATTCTGGAGGTCGGTCGTAGATGGTCGATCAGTGTGAGTTTGAAAGTTTTCATTGATCTATTTCAATTTTTGGTCGTAGGTGGACGGTCGTAGACGGTCGGTCCTGGTCGATCAGTGTGATTCCTGGCTAACTGTAATAAAATCTTGGTAAATATTATAGTAAATATTCACCCACTTCCAATCTTCCGAATAATCTGACATTTGTCACACATATCAAGGACCGATGACGATACATGAATTTCATAATCATAATGTAATAATACAAATAATGATGCGAAATTTTAAATTAAATTTTTACTTACTTCCAATCGACCGAATAATTTAAAATTTGGCACACATATAACGGACTGACGACAATACAAGAATTTCTTAATATTAATGTAATAATAATGATAATAATTTCTAATTTCAATTTCTACCCACATTTACCGACAATATAAGAATTTCAAAATAATAATGTTATAATAATAATGTGAATCTTTAAATTTACTTTATGCCCACTTCCAGTTGACCGAATAATCTAAAATTTAGCTCACATATCATGAACGGATGAAACTAAAAATTGAAAAATGAATAATAGTTGAAAAAAAACTAAAGAAACACGCTTTTGTAATACTATGGACTAAAAATTGAAGAATATTCATTAAAAATCAACTTTTATGTAGAAAAAGAGTACAGTACTTTTCACTCACATTTTCATCATCACAGCATTTAAGATAACTGATATCAAGCACCAAACGCAAAAAATTTATAATACGTTTTCTAAAAGCAGAAAATGATCATCCACACAAAGTACATCAACAACTCAATGAAGATGACTCCGATCGCCGTGTGGAGTTCTGTGAAATAATGCAGGATTTGTGTAACCGCAATCCACGTTTTAAAGAACAAATTCTGCTTTTTGATGAGGCTGCGTTTTGCCTAAATAGTTCAGTTAATTATCAGAATTGCAGATATTGGAGTAGAGATAATCCTCACTGAATGATGGACGGGCATAGTCAACACCCTCACAAAGTCAATGTTTGGACAGGGAAGATAAACGACAGAATTATTGGCCCGTATTTTTTCGAAGGAAATCTCACAGGGGAGCGATACTTGGAATTTTTAAGAAATGAACTCATACACCTAGCCGTGCCGATATTTTTCCAAACGCCAACAATCATAGCTCACCAAATGAAAGTATTTGGTCGCAACAAGATGGTGCACCACCGAACTATGCACGTTATGTTCGCGAGTTTTTGAATAACTGTTTTCCTAGGAGGTGGATTGGTAAACGCGGACTGATAGAGTGGCCCTCAAGATCTCCCCAGGATTTTTTCTTGTGGGGTTATTTGAAATCGAAGGACTATCTAGATAGGCCGCAAAATCTACACGAATTGAAAAATCGAATTAGGATCGAAATTAACAGAATTACTCCGGAAGTTATTCGCCACGTGCAAGAGGAATGTGCCGTAGATTTGCTTAGTGTAAAGAGACTGGTGGATGGCATTTCAAACATCTTACTTAACTGTTCTATTTTGTTGGATATAAAGTTATTCTGTTATTGAAATAAAATATTAATTTTTGTTCAACCTGTAAAAAAATTCTAATTAATTATTATCATTGAATGTAGCATTGAAAGATCTTCCAATTAAAAAAAATTACCGATTACGTCTCCACGACAAAACCAGTGACATAACCTCTTCAGAATATACATAAAAAATCGGCATTTTAAAATAAAAATCGACCTATTTCAGGATTTTTATGAAAAGTACATGGCTTGCGAAATATCGAATTTGTTCCAAAATTTTGACGCGCACTGTATGAACACTGTCTCCACAACTTACCTTGAACATTAGACGTGACCGTTCTCTCGTCTACGCTAATAATAGGAGGAGGAGGTGGCGTAGGACTCCTTATAGTGGGAGGTAAAGGGGGTGACATTCTTATCACTTGTTCCGCAGGTGGCGGAGTGGTAGAGATATCCATCCCCTCTTCAAATGTATTGGCGTCTAGCGGTGGGTATTCCCATTGACTGGCTCCTGTCATCAGGTTCTGGTAATAATACCTTTTATGCGATCTAAAACACCACGGAAAAAATGCAAATAGAGAGCGTCAAAAATGTTACTGTGAATATTGGGAATGATTTGGGGTTCTTCAACAGGAAAGGAACCAATGAAGAACCTTATTTTGAATTATAAAATGATTTTGTAACGTTTGTTTTCAAACAACTTCAAGCTATCGATTATACCAGTAGTTTGCAGGTTGAGTGGACAAATTCTACTGAGAGCTAATTCAATACAGGATTTGTGGGTTACTCTGGATACAAAAGATAATTTTTAAACAAATGCTCTATTGCACAGATTCAAAAATCCTTAAAAACTAACAGCTTACAGTTAATAGGAATGAGAAAATAATTCTTTGAATTTTTTTATTCATGGAGTCATGTACCGAGAAAATTTGAGAAAAGACTATTAAAATGAATAAAACTCTATATATGTGTCTTAAATGATGTCATTAATATTAGGAGATGATTCTTTGTCGTATTTCATAAATAAAACTTCATATAAACGTGTGTCCTAACTCGTTTCGTTTCCGAGTAACGAAGTGTCAAAGTTTCAGTTAAAAATCATTTTTTCATTAATTACCTAATAGTCTTTCAGCCAATTTTGATGAAACAATGGGCTTCTTTTCGTGATATTAATTTCAATTCATAGGTGACAGAGGGTTGCCTGATTGAAATTTATGGTAAAATTCATTGTACGCCACTGTTTTTCTCAAAGTTTCATATTTTTATCAGAATGAATAATTAAAGACTAGGATTCCACACCTATTTTCAAAAATGAATAATAACAGGCTGAATCTTCCTGAGTAGCTTCAGTTTTTTTTTATTTATTTATACTGAGTACAAACAGACTAAGTCTAATACTATGTATAAGTTAGAAAATTAAAAATATACAGAAACATGCATAGCATTTATCCTAGTAACAAACATCTGTAGACAGTGTCAAATTATTAAAAAGAATAATAGGTATACCAACATCACAAGGCACTTAATCTAATTACAAATATACAGGAACAATGTATGACATTTATCCTACAATCACAGCCATATATAAACAAATCAAAATTTTAAGAATATACGAACATCACAGAGCACGTCTATCCTGGATGGATCACAAATGGGAGAGTAGTGTCTTCGAGATATTAAGGAAATCAATTTCACAGTTTCTCAATAGATTGTTAACACTGACTAAGCAGTTGTTAATATTATGGATGTTGAAGGTATTATTTCTGATTCTCAGTCTTATGTCAGGTACATTAAAGTGAATGTTCATTAGTATATCAGGTACGTTGATCAAATTGTGCAAAATATCAAAGACGAAAAGAATCTGGATCCTTTCACGTCTTTGGCTCAAAGTCGTTATTTAAAAATCTCTTCTTTGGTTTTCATATGATATACGCATTGGGTATATTCCGTATATTGGGTATATTTTGTCGAGACGCCCAACTTTTTCCCCTACGAAAATTCTCGATAGTGGTAGCTAATGAACTGCGCAGGCGTCAATCATGTCGATTTGGTGAGTGCAAAAAGGTCATTAATAACAGTTAGTTTTTCACTTGAACCTCGAGATAATTCGATAAAGTACCTACTCGAAAAAACTTTTGTCCTTCAAAATGGATGGTAGGACTGAAGAGTCCTCCACTCTCAACATGTACCAATGACGTGGTCATAAGAAATCATTAGCAACCAGCGGACAGACTAACTGTTATTAATGACTTTTTTGCACTCACCAAATCGACATGATTGAAGCCTACGCATTTTATTAGCTACCACATTCGAGAAATATCGTAGAGGGAAAAGTTGGGCGTCAAAAGTTTTTTCGAGTACTTTATCGAATTATCTCGAGGTTCAACTGAAAAACTAACTGTTTTTAATGACTTTTTTGCACTCACCAAATCGACATGATTAACGCCTGCGCATTTTATTAGCTACCACTTTCGAGAATTTTCGTTGAGGGAAAAGTTGGGCGTCTCGGCAAAATGAAGCTACTCGGAAAGATTCAGCCTCTTATTAATCATTTTTGAGAATAGGCGTGGGATCATGGTCTATTAAGAATACAACTCTATTATAATGGCGTAAATTTGAAATAGATAAAGTTTATCGAATCAAAGTCAGTTTAAATTAAAGTTCCAAAAGTTATGTGAATGATCTTCTTTTTTTTCAGATCCTCCATTTTTTCTTGAAAATCTATTTAATATCATGCAGAAAGGTATTTTCAAGTTATGATAGAAACAGTTGCCAAATACAAACCAAGCTATTCAATTGAGACCAATAAACATGATTAATGCTACAGCTAAAGTATTGGAAAAGGCTGTATATGAGCAGATAGTGGATTATTTGGAGAGCAGTAAAGTCCTATGTGAAAATCAATCGGGTTTTCGGAGCAAACATAGTTGTGAAACTGCGTTACAATGTGTTTTAACAGATTGGAAGAAAAGTGCGGAAAATGATCAGTATACTATTGCAGTATTTCTTGACCTTCAAAGGGCATTTGAAACTGTAGATAGATGCAGACTGATTAGAAAGATTGAAAGTGTAGGTATTGATGGAATAGCACTAAACTGGATCATGAATTATCTAATCAATAGACAGCAAAGGTTAAAATTAGATTAATTTTATTCAGATAAAATGCAAAATAATATAGGGGTGCCTCAAGGGTCTATTTTGGGACCATTGTTTTTCCTCATATATCTAAATGACATTGTAACCATAGCAGAAGAATGTAAAATTCACTTATTTGCCGACGACACCCTACTGTACTTTAGTAGTGAAGATGTACTGTGTGTTGATACTATGAACGCTGGTCTTGAAAGGGTGTATAGATATTGCTGTGCAAATCTGCTAAAGGTGAACGTAAATAAAACAAAATGGATGTTATTAGGGAAACATAAAGATCATAATAATGAAAAACTGATTCTAAAATTGAATGACAGTGATATAGAAAATGTAAACAAATTCGTGTACTTGGGTGTAACTATTGACAGTAAATTAAAATTCAAGGAACATGCTAATCAGGTTATTAAAACAGTAGCTTACAAAATCAACTATTTAAGAAGATGTTCCCCATATCTTAGCCAGTGGTCTAAATTATTAATATACAACTCCATAATCCTTCCACATTTAAATTATTGTTCTACCATTCTGTTTTTTCTCAATCAAAATGAAATAAACAGACTACAAAAGATGCAGAATCGTGCTATGCGAATAATTTTACAATGTTCGAGAATAACACCAATATCAAATATGTTGCAAACACTTCAATGGCTACCAGTGAAAAAACTGTTCGAGTTCCAAACACTAATTTTCATATTCAAAATCAAAATTGGATATTCACCTGTATATCTACAGAATAAATTAACTTATGTGGCTGAAATACACGAGTACAATACAAGAAACAAAAACAACATAAAAATTGAAAAGTATAAAAAGAAAAGTACACATAATTCTTTATTTTATAAAGGAGTAGATTGTTTTAATGACCTCCCACAAGAAATTAAAGAGAGTGGTTCGATAAATACATTCAAAAGACGATTGAAGGATTACCTTATGAAAAATTAGTATATTTTTATGTATGATTTTTGTATGTAACTTTTTATTTATACGTGTGAATTTTTAATCAGACTGTTTGTATTTTTTCATGTAAATTTATTTTATTTATAAGGTGACATTGTATTTACTATTGTAAATGAATTAGTTTTTCAACTAAATAAAGATATATATATATATATATATATATATATATATATATATATCAATAGGACCAGAAACACAACAAACAAACAGCCCATTATCGCCTAAACTAATGAAAGAGTACCAGTATAAATAATTTCATTAAGAGGTAATCTCTTGAATCATAAAGTTTTACTCTTTCAAATTTTTGGCATTATAAGACTGTTGCATTTTTAAATGTTTAACCTGATGAAAATATGAAACAACAGTGGTGTACGATGATTTTTTCCATAAATATCAAAAAGGTGACTCTTTGATACCAATAATTTGAAATATAATATCATGAAAGGAAGCCCCTTGAAACTGCTAACAAACACCAGGTTTCATCAAAATCATGGGAAAGATTTTTGAATAATTAATAAGTAACCGATTTTTTATCAAAATATTGACACCCCGTTACTTGAAAACAAAGCAAGTTAGGACAAACGTTTATATGAACTTTTTTTTTCATAAAATATATTAAGGCACCACCTGAAATTAATGATATCATTTAAGTGACACCCTGTATAGTGGACATTTCATTGCAAATTTTGAAAAACATTGCGGTTAGACAATATACAGGGTGTTCCTAAATGTCCATATTGAAGGAGAATATTCTTTGGCTTATTTTAAGACAAAAGTCCATGTAAACAATGTCTTAATTTGATATGTCTTGATTTGAATTGAAATTGACCATATTAATTTCAGTATAACCTATATAGTATATATTGAAGAAAAAAGTATGCCACCGGTTTCTCATTATTTTATTATTTTTACATTGATCGTTTAAAACTACACATTTTGTGTAATTTGAGTTTTATGGGACTATCTTCATTCCTGGACCACATAAGAGTAACTTAAAATCCACCAAACTGTAAAAAAGCGGCATATCCCTGTTTTTATTGCAGAAATATAATATTTAAAAAATGCAAAGGACCCCGCAAACTCTTTATGGAATTTGGGTCTCGGTGGATTTTTTTGAATTTTTGGTATGATGTAGTCCATGTAATTATCAACCAATGTTACCATTGCGCCAACCCAAAAAATTAACGGTTTTGCTGCTAGGGGGCGTTGAAATCACCCATTGCGCAGATTAGACTATCTATTTTTGAACCCGGTAATAATATTTTCACTTGTTTCATTGTTGCTAATGTGGCACAATATTGTGCTGTTTTATAAAAAAAATTCTTACCTCCTCCCCTTTTTCCCCCAACTCCTGTTACGAAACGCAAAAAAAATATTTCTCAAGTGCCTTCAAATGTATCGTCGAGTGTTTAAATATGCCTAATTAAGAGAAATAGCAGTTTTTTTATGATTATCCCCCACTTCACAAATGACCCAAAATGAAAAAAATTAGGTGGATTTCTCTGAATTTTTGATATGATGCAGTTCAAGTTATTTTGAATAGAAATAAATCGGGTAACAAACCCCAAAAATGAATAGTTTTGATGCTAGGGGGCGTCAAAATCATACCTTGCTCAGAATAGATTATTTATTATTATAGGCGGAAACAATATCTCTACGTATTTTTGTTTCATTTTATGCCGAACAATAGTGTTTATTATTATAAATTGAAAATCTAAAAAAATTAATTCTGGCACCACCTCAAATTCAAATTGTGGATGTCTAATTTTTATTTATTTTCAAGATATTCACCCAATTAACTGATATTAAAGAAACATGAACTACCCCCAACGAATTCCACCAATATTTTTCTGAAGGGAGGGAAAGGTGAAATTAGACAACTGTACGATTTCCTCAATTTGAGCTGATTAACATTTATTTTGATAAAGCATTTACAAGCAGTAGGGAATTAATTTTTTTCGTGTTTTAAAATAGGGGAAGGGGGTAAGGGGGAGGTTTTAGCTTTTCAATTTATAAAAAATTACACAATTGATCAGCATAATCTTAACTAAGATATGTAAAGCTATTATTTCCGCCTATAATAATGTAGTCTATATTCTGAGCAAGTAATGATTTCAACGCCCCCTAGCATCAAAACTATTCATTTCTGGGGTTTGTCACCCAATTTATTTCTATTCAAAATAACTTGAACTGCAACGTATCAAAAATTCAGAAAAATCCACAGAAATTTTTTCGTTTTGTGTCATTTGGGGTGTGGGGGATAATCATAAAAAACAGCTATTTCCCTTATTTAGGCATATTTAAACATTCGACGATTCATTTAAAGGCACTCGAGAAATATTTTTTTTGCGTTTCGTAATAGGTGTTGGGGGAAAAAAGGGGAAGTGGTAAGAATTTTTTTATAAAACAGCACAATATTGTACAACATTAGCAACAATGAAACAAGTGATAATATTGTTACCGGGTTCAAAAATAAATAGACAAATCTGCGCAAGGAGTGATTTCAACGCCCCCTAGTAGCAAAACTGTTCATTTTTTTGGGTTGGCGCAATGGTAACATTGGTTGAGAATTACATGGACTACATCATACCAAAAATTCAAAAAAATCCACCGCGACCCAAATTCCATAAGGAGTTTGCTGGGACCTTTATCAAAACATATAACATTAAAAAAAAAAAAATTCAAAAACTTAACGAGATACGAAAAAAGTCAATGAACAAAAAGTTGTACTTTTGATGCCTCGATCAAAAAAATCCAACTAATCAAAAATCGATGGCGTATGGTTTTGAAATAGGATCCGTGGATTTGAAACTACCAGAAATACTTTGAGAATATTTTGGAGAGTATAGGCATGAATAAGCAGAGCGGAGGCGTGCATAAAGGCTAGAGGCGGGTATTATTGTAGGGTATTTGTAGTAATATCTGTAATTACTATTACATTTGCTTCTTGCCCTAAAAAAAACTTAGAATCTGCTAATGAATTCTTTGTGTTGAAATGAGCCTTTTAAATAGTAAATTCTTGTTATGAAAAACAAGGATATCGCACTTTTTGTTGGTTTCAACACATGTTAATAATTTTAGTGAAATTTGAAGTAACTTTTGTTCGGTTCAGGAATATGCACCGAAATGTGTGTTTTTCTACAACCGCTTACCAAAGTAGCCTTTGACGCTTTCAGATCTCAACACAAAGTTGACGTTTTCCGAGAAATGTCATTTTGTGAAATCATGTCCGTTCTCCGTTCTAGAGGCAGTATTGAAAAAATACTCGATATCCACAGCTTTTGTTGAAAACTAACATACTCTTTCATTTTCATGATAGAATATAGTGACTCAATCAAAGCATTCTAAATTGAAGAGGTTTAAAGCACATCATCTCAAACTAATTTGAAAAGATGGCTCGGACGGCATTCTTTTTTTTAAACTTAGAGATAAGTTATTTACCATTTTTTCTTTTGTTAAAGACGTGCATTGTTGGATAATTGGATGGATCAACAATTAAGGTGAGGTGGAGTATTTGGTTGGTGGACAGCCCCCCCCCCCACTTAATTTAGGATAGCTACTGAGAGTTGATTTTCTCATAGGTAATATTATGTGTATAATGAAGTATTGACCGTTTTTTTTGTCAAAGAACTGCGTTTTTAGAAAAAAATCTTATGTACATGTCGAGTACAAAGTGTCATTGCCGAAATATACCACTTTGCACTCTAATTTCACAAATACCAAGTATGTTTTTTCATAAAACAAAGCGAAACACAAAAAAACTCTAATTAAAAAAGTTAAATTTTTAAATGACCAAAGAAAAAAATATTCTAACGAAAAGCCAGTGGCGTACAATGTTTAAGAAAGGTTAGGAAACATTCTTTTGGGTAAATAAAAAAAAAAACTTTTCATAAAATATTACCATATGTTATTATAGGCTTTTCGCCCAGAAATAAGCCAAAGGAATTACTATGAACATGACATTTAGAAACACCATGTATAAAGCAGAAATGAATAGTTAACAAATTTTAATTGTAAAGTTGAAAGTGATTCGAAAATCATAAGGGAGGAAAACACAAATAAACTTCGGTTTCTCATAATTTTGTAGAAAAATTCTTATGTAAATAAATATGTATGAGAAATTCACACTGATCAAGTTGGAGGTGGTGATAATTCAAAAAATACACAAATAATCTGATGAATTCACCAAACAAAGAAAAAAAATTGTTAGGTATCTACATTTAAGAATATTTATATGGAAATATCTAGAATTCTAGAATGAAAATTCATTTTGCTGTCGAAAATAGAGTTATATTATGTAATTTCAAGATAAGTGTTGAATGAAGAATTGTATACCTACAATAAAGTTTTAACTCATTAATAAAAATTTCTATAGAATAATAACCTAAAACACTATTAATGAGATTTACAACAATTACTTACTTCCATTATCTTAAATTAGCATTACAAGGATTTTTTTAAAAGAACATTATTGTGAAAATATACAATTCTTTATGCAACACCTCATGTACCAATAAAAACAAAATGTAACTCAGTTTCCTCAGTTATACTGTACCTGCTAGAATAACTTTTATTAAGATCAATAATTTAGCAAATCATAAAAATTAAAGAAAAACAATATTTATGTTGATCCAACTTCTCAGCATTTCTTGAACACATGCCTTGGTAGTTCCTTCGCTGGTTTTCCTACACATAAAAAATTTATTAGAATCATTATCATTATCCTCCATACTAAATACAATATAAAAAATAAGTATGATAAGCGAAAATTAATTGGTTACAAACCTTTGGAATTTATATCACTACAGAATATCTTATCCTGAGAAATGAAATCCAACAGGAAAGTAAATGAGGTTTTCTTCAAATGTACCAAAGATTTTAAAATATTAATGAGAGACATTTTTAATGTATACCAAAAAGTTTTGATAAAATATTTTATCAATGGGTACAACGGCATGGCACATCAGGACCATTTTCGAGTATGTATTCGATGAGTATTTTGCACCTTGTTCAAAACAAGTGTAAAGTGTGTTGTTCGGATGCAAATCCTTGTGCTTTAGGTTTATACCGTGTAGCGAATGTGCCAACAAATCAACCAACAAATAATAATTCCCGTCTATCGCTTTCACTGTCATTGGCTATGCCTTTGGGTTCACTCCTGTGAATGTTCAAGAGGGGGAGTTGTTTTATTATTATTATTATTATGATTAGTTCACCGCGATCATAAGACCCAGAATCACATAAGTGAGCTTTTGTGGTGGCCCAAGATGAAACAGAGACAGTCGAAAAATAACCTTGGTAAAATACAGAGGCTCACGAGTGCTATGAATAGCACTCTAACCGCTGCTATGGAAATTATCCTAAACCTCCCACCTTTAGACGTCACAGTCATGGGAGAGGCGAGGATGAGTGCATTCAGACTTAAACAAACAGGTAATTGGATAACCCAACCACAAACTGGGCACACAAAAATCATCCAAGAAGTCAACATTACCGAACTGGAAATGATATCAGACTATAGGCTACCACAATACTCGTACGAAAACCATTCAAAACGCAGCTCAAGCGGAATGAATGGGACTCGGGAGTAGAATTTCTAGCATCTGGTACACAGATGGTTCAAAAACAGATAGGAACAGGAGCAGGAATATACGGGGTGAGGCCACAAAGGAACGTAATAGTCCCACTTGGCAACAACACCACAGTATTCCAAGCAAAGACACATGCCATATGGACATGCATACAGATGAATCTAGATCGTGCTATGAAAGAAAACACATCTACATTCTATCTGACAGCCAGAGCGCTATAAAAGCTCTGAATTCAATACAGATAAAGTCAAAGTAAGTCTGGGAATGCCTTCAGAACCTCAATGAACTGTCAAAATACAACAACGTTACATTTGTGTGTTTACCCGGACATAGGGAAATTGAAGGCAATGAAAAAGCAGACCAACTTGCAAAACAAGCATCTGAATCACCATTCACAGGCCCAGAACCAGCGTTTGGAATTAGCAAAACCCGATGCGGTAACCTAATCAATGAGTGGAAGAAAACAAAACACCAAACATACTGGGACCAGATCGACGGACATCGACACAGCATAGCCATGGTGAGGCACCTGAGCCAAACACTGACGGCTGACACCCTCAACCTCAACAGATCTAATATACCTAAACATGGCGAGCACAGATGGGTCGTCGGGTAGCTCGCTCTGTAAGAAATGTAATAGTAATGTAGTTTCTGGTTACAAATGTATCGAGTGTAATAGTTATTTCCATCATAGTTGTGGAAAGAAACGACAAGTACGAGTTATATGTGACGACAATGTAATCTGTTGTGATAAAACAGATGACAAAGTTTTGGACGGTGATACAGCGTTCTTTACTGCTTTTGAAGAATTGTCTGACTCGAAAAAGAAGATTGATATAAGTATCTTTAATTACGTTATTAGACAGAAAGATGCCAAATTGGTGAGTTACGAGAAAAAATACAGTTGATGATTGAACATATTTTGTTGTTAAATCAAATTAATTCCATGGAGAATTCGAACAAATTTAAATCTGAGACAAAAACTGAAGCAAAAACGACAGCCTGAGAAATTGCGAATAAACGAAGCGTAGGAACCTCTTCCTTGCAAAAAATTATTCACGAGAGTGAGACACAAACAAAAAATACGAAAAGAAATTCCCAGTCAAAAATTAGTACTGTAACTAAAGAAGACGTTTCTAATTCAATAGCCCAGGTGGAAGCTGAAACAAAAATGAAGGAAATAATACATTTGACAACCGATGACAATTCTGAAGGCAATGAAAAGAAGTGGATGGAAGTGAAACGAAGACGTAGAAGAAATTTCATTACTGGAAATAATGATAGTTCAGTAATAGTTAGTGGTGTTCCAAAGTACACCAATTTACATGTATATAGGATAAAGCCTGGCACGACAACGAACGAACTGTGTGGACTATTGAAAGTTCATTTTCCTGACGTGATATGTGAATATTTGAACTCAAAATTTCCAGAACTATATTCGTCATTCAAAGTTAAGATATTGGAAAGCAACTTCAGAAAGGCTATGGATCCAGCATTATGGCCAACCGGAGCATGCATTGGTAGTTTTTTCGAGAAAAGGAAGCGGGAATCTCAAACAAGTTAATGTTCGATCCTAACCTTCTTTTACTAAATGTAAACACATTGAGCAGTATCAAAATTAGTCAAATTGAAAACGATATCAGTCAGTTTTCCAAACCATTTTTGTGTTTAGTAGAAATAGGTGTTAACCAGGATTATATAGATCTTCTGCATATTATAGGCTATAAACTAGTAAGTTCATATCATAGACCAACGAAAAAATGTGGAGGTGTTGGAATATGGGCCAAGGCGAACCTTTGTGTAAGTAGTTTAAATATTCAAAAATTTTGTGTTGAACAACATTTTGAGATATGTGGTATATCTTTTAAAAATGGAGAATGCCAAAATATCATATTGACGTGCTATAGATCTCCTTCGGGAGTGAACAAAATTTCTGAGCTACTCGATCATTTAATTAAACCTAATTTTAATTTTGATTCATACAAAAATCATCATTTTAAATCTTTGTTTTGTTCTGTCAAGTTTTAATCTGTATTCAATAGTTCGATGTCCTACTCGAGTGACCAACGAAACCTGTACTATAATCGACCAAATTTTTATAAGTTCACGTGAATTTAACAAATGTTGCGTTCTAGATAACATGATTTCCGACCATAGGACAGTATTGACCAAGATAAATCTCTTGAAAAAATATGGTAATCCTCCTCCTAAGAAGATGCAGATGAAAAGAAGCTTCAATGAAGGTAATATCAGTAAGATTCTTGGGCATTACCCTAGATGAAAACATGGCTTGGAAAGATCACTGTGAAAAACTTACATCGAAGTTATCTTCCTTGAAATTTCTTTTCTTAAATTTGAGAAATGTATTAGAAATAAATCAACTCATTAATTTGTATTACGCACAAGTGGAGTCTAGATTACGTTATGGCATTTGTTTCTGGGGTAATGCTACAGCCATTTCACAGGTATTTATTGCACAGAAGAGCATTATCAGATGTATAGGAAAAGTTTCGAAAATGGTGTCATGTAGAAATCTGTTCGCCCAATACAAAATTTTATCATTAATCTGTCTTTATATCTATGAGCTATGTATATATGTGTTTAAAAATAAGTTACAATTTTCAGTCAATGAATACTTTCATGATTATTATACCAGACAAATAGATCAATTTCGTGTGCCTTTGTCGAGGAATAAAATAATATACTGTTCGCCAGATCACATGGGTTTGAAACAAACTACCAGACCGCGTAAAATCCATCAAAACCCTTAATTCGTTCAAGTTAAGCCTGAAAACATTCCTGACTGAAAACTGTTTTTATACCATTAATGAATTTTTGTCGTTGTGAAAACCGTTTGTTCATTGTGCATTTTAGTTGTAAAAACTGTATCTGTAAATAGTGTCTCCCTCTCTTCTATCAACTTGTATAAATATTACTTCTTTCTGTGACGTTTCCAATAAATGTATATTTGTCAAAAAAGGAAATAAAATGAATTGAATTGAAAATTGAAGATACACACGATCACCGGCCTACTAATCGGACACTGTGGCCTTAGAAAACACTTACACACTATGGGTATAAATAGAGAAACCGTGGACTCTGTGGTGACGAGGAGGAAACAGCCTCTCACATTATCTTTGAATGCGACGCGCTGCTCAACAAGCGCGACAGAATATTCGGACAGATCAACCTAGAAACAGGCATGAAACCGAAACACCTGGTAAATAGACTACTAAACCTGGTGAAAAACACAGGCCTATTTAACTAGGAACCACTGACGACAGAACAATACAATAGACCCTAGCTGATCTCAGTGTTAAGGGAAACCTCAAGGTAAACCCGGTATCACGCTTGTTAGTCTTCAACCAACCAACCAACCATTATGATTAGTTTACCATGGACGCTATTTTGCATTTACTCATATTCAAAATATTAATATTCTTAAAAGGACGAGGAATTATTTCCAAAACTTCCATATGAGGGAGATTGTTTGAGAGTTTAAAGTAACGTTCATTCAAGTTCTCTCCTTCCATAAAAAATCTAACAGAGATTGATCTGAAGATGAATGGTAATCTACAAAATTTAGGTTTCCTCAAGAGGTATTTTCTGTGAAGGAAATTGAAGAAGTATTTTCTAACCTTTGGTTCTAACAGTCTGGTACAACCTTGTCACTAATCCATTTCTTTATGGAAAAAGAAAACTTGCACCGAAAAACTGACTCCAGTCCAGGGACGGATGATCTTCTAATTATCTTGCTGCACATGCTCTGATACTATTAAGTGCACCCATGGCAAAATTATGAAAGAGTTTCAAGACATGCCAGAATTATGGAGATAATAAAGGTAATATCAGTATCACAATTACTGACCAATAAGTTAGACCTGAAACACAATCAAATACATTGAAAAAATCTTCGTATTGGAAAGTACTTCTTTTTTCTTAGAGAACTCCTTGCACTTGCTTCAGGATACCACAGCAGCTTCATACATGAAGCAATAGAGATCCACAAATGTGCGGACAATTTCAATAGAAAATCTGACCGCGTGACCGCGAATTACTTCCGAGGTGCTTTGCTTCGAGAAGAATCTGGTCTAATCGGAAAACGTTCCTAAGGCTTTTCGAGAAATATCAGGAGCATTCTAGGAAAATGAACGATGTATATAAAAAGAACCACGCAGCAGAGTCAGTCAGTGAAGCGGAAGTCGAATATAAATAGTCCAGTGTGATTGTTATATAAATTAGAGTATTGTGTTGAAGTTATTGAGACATTGTATTTCGTAAAATAAATATTTTAGAGTGAATTTGTTTAAATATATTACAATACCAATAGAATGTCAATCAAAACGACATACAATCAAGCGATAGAATCCCCATTAATAAATAATGTGCCAATCAAAACGTATGGTAGTCAGACGCCACGAACCATAATAAATAATATGGTGCCAATTTACTCAGCTCCGACCCCATTACTTAGTCATGAGTACAACTTATGATCGGCGTCAAGTCAGTCTGCTATCAACATCGGAGATGGAACAAGCTACTTGTTAGTGCTAGCGTTATTCCAAAACAATAAACTACGACCAACCTTACATCTTGTCTGCAGTGATGAACCAAAAGTTTTTCGATAACAACGAGCAAGTTGATATATCCAAAAGTCTCTCATTTACCAAAGCAGAAATATGTACAACCACCTACCATTGATAGTAAGAGATATTTATTATAACACTGCTTTTAAGAAGGAAGTACATAAGCTTTTGGTTGAGAAATTCTACCTAGATTCACTATGTTAAAGAACAGAAATTGTTGTAAAGAGAAACATTCTCAATTGAAAATTGAACCAATACATGATTCCTCTGGAAATGGAAAAACCTACGATGAAGTTACTTTTTTGTAATATCTAACAGAAAACAACTACTTTCCCGGCTAAAGCCACGCTGGACAATGAACTACATCTGATAGATATTGAGAAAGATCCTAAATAACTTGAGAGAAAAAATCTGAAAGTGAAAATTTGCATTTTCATTCAGATAGTTGATTATTTATTAAATGTCCAGTTTCCATTGGAGATTCTTATCTATAAACGAGATAAGGGAGAATGTGTTCCTGTGATCCTATTTTTTATGACTGGACAGTATGATGAAGCTGTCTTGAATTTTATAATAATTTTATTTACATAAGTATATGTATAATTTATATACAGTGAGGACGTAAAAAATCCTCCCCCCTTTAACTTTTGAACGGAACAAGCTATCGAGATCGGGTGATATTCAGGTAAAAAGGTACCACTTTTACTACTTTGTGACATAAAAATGATTGTGGTCACGTGGCCTAGTGTCAAGAGGGCACCATCAACTTTTTTTTTCATATGTAAAGGGGGGTCACGTGGCTCCTGGTTTTGAAGGTCTTCCGATTCTATATCCAACACTTCTTTGTTTGTGAAAATCGACCAAGCCGTTTCAAACTGACGAGCGTTTGAAATTTGCTTCAAATATTTAACAAATAAATTATTTTAACTATTAATTATAGCAGAATTTTAACTCCGTTACTGATTCTGGCCGAAAAGCAATTTTTTGTGGTGAAACAGATGCACATATTATTGGTATTTTACACTGTGGTTTTTGTTTCAGTTTTTTATACCTTAGTTATTTTGCTGGAGACTCCAAATAGCATTTCATTTTAATCTCAGTCTAATATTGACGTTCATCATATCAATACTTTTTTTGACAGTTTTCATAGATTCCAGCATTTCTTTATAATTATCAAATGCCTCGTCCTCGTCCTTTAGAAGAAAAAACCGAAGCAATTTTAAGTTACGCTGAAGCTGGGCGTAATTACCATGAAGCAGAAAGAATATTTAATGAGCGCTTCCCAAATAATCCAATATCTCGTACCTACTTAAGGGAATTGGTCAGTAAATTTCAAAGAACTGGTTGCGTAACGAGGGAAAAAGGATCTAGAAGAAAATCCATTTCAGAAGATCAGCAAATCGACGTTCTGGCAGCTGTTGTTAATAATCCGCAACAAACAACGAAAACGCTAGCCACGGCTTGTGACGTATATCTACGACCACTGTGAAAAAATATATTAAAAAACACAAATTTTACCCATATAAATTAAAAATTCTGTATCAATTAACAGAAGATGCCCCAGATAGAAGAATGCAGTTTTGTGAGATCATGTCTGATCGCATAACCCAAAATCCCGGTTACATTAACTCTATTGTTTTAGTGATGAAAGTACGTTTTTTCTAAATGGAACAGTAAATAGACAAAATGTGCGTTATTGGTCAGACGTAAATCCGCACGTTTTTCGACTGGGTCATACTCAAACTCCAGAGAAGATCAACATATGGGCTGGTATTTTGGGTGACCATGTCATAGGTCCAATATTTATGGCAGAAAATTTAACTGGGCATCTGTATTCAAATATGCTTCAAAGTCAGATCCATCACAGTATTCAAGAAGTAGTTGGGGCAAACCCAAATGAATTTACCATGGATGTTACCTTTCAACAAGAGGGTGCACCCCCTCACTACTACAGACCTGTCCGAGAATGGCTTAACGAGAATTTTCCGGGACGGTGGATAGGCCGACGTGGCCCCATTGAATGGCCAGCTAGGTCACCTGATATGACCCCTATGGACTTTTTTCTGTGGGGGTTAGGTTTTGGTTTTGAACGTGAGTGGGCCCCCGTATCAGGCCCTCCACTGCGGCCAATGGCCTATTGTGGCTCACCCTATGGTTATATTTCTCCCAGTATATCCAATCTCTTGACGAAATTGAGGAATGCATTGGGAGAACAATTTACCAGGTTTTCTGGCCTTACTGTCGTATCGCCAAATATTGAGAATCTGGTTCTGGCCGCTGCAGGGCATGTACACAGAATGTGTTCAGCCGTTTCATCATCCTCCATGCATAGCCGGCACTCTGCATCTTGTGTAAGTCCGATTTTATGCATGTGGTATTTGAGTTTGCAGTGGCCAGTAAGCAAACCTACTATAACTCTGAGATGCGCTCTGCTGAGTTCTAGCAGTTTGTCAGAGTCCTGTTTTTTCCTTGTACAAGCAATAAATGCTTTGGAATGGGCTAGGCCCGGTAGACTACGCCAGTACTCGAGTCTTTTATTGTCTGCCCAAGCTGTTATGACATTCTTGGCAGTGCTATATGCTAAACCGATTACCGGTTCTGGTCCAGTGAACGTTGTTTCGGCCCCCCCTTTTGCTAGGGCGTCCGCTATTTCGTTTCCTTCTAGGCCTGTGTGACCTGGTATCCAGACTAGGGTAACGTTGTTGCGTTGCGCCAGTCGGTTTAAGGTGTCTCTGCAGTTCCATACTGCCCTAGATTTAAAGCAGTTGGATTCAAGCGCTTTAAGTGCTGCTTGACTATCTGAAAATATTTTTATTGTTTTTCGTGTGTGGAGCCGATTTTCCAGCTCCCTGGCACACATTTCAATGGCATATACCTCTGCCTGAAATATCGTAGCTAGTTTGCCCATACTGAACGAGCGTTTCACTACTGGGTTCATCCCATATATTCCGGCTCCGACGCCTTCCTGAGTTTTGGAACCATCGGTGAACCAACGTTCATTTGCCCTACATAGGTTGGTTTCATTCCGGACCCAGTCTTCTCTTTCGGGAAAGACCACAGTGTAGGACGTGTGAAGGTTGATGGTTTTAGGCATGATGTCTGAGGGCATTCCTAGAATGTTGTGAGCTATTATGCCCTCCAGCATGCCGCTGCCTCTCATGACACATGCCTGCGGTAGACTAATGGCCGCTTGATAAAGTCTGTATGTTGCCCATCTTGCCTCTCTCTCCAGAACTATGTGGGGGTACATAAAATCTAAGGTGTACGTCACGCAGCCACAGTCACTCCAGGAACTTGTGAACCGAATAGCAGATGTGTGTTACGGTATAACCCCGGAAACATTTAATAACGTTCGGAATGAATTCCACAACCGACTTTTTTTCTGTCAAGAAGTGAACGGTGAACATTTTGAGCACTTGCTAAAATAGTTGCAATTGTTACTTAAAATTTTGTTGGAATTAAAAGTTATTTAGGTTTTTAATTTATTTGTAAAATATTTGAAGCAAATTTCAAACGCTTGTCAGTTTGAAACAGCTTGGCCGATTTTCACAAACAAAGAAGTATTGGATAGAAGACCTTCAAAACCAGGAGCCACGTGACCCACTTTTACATTTGAAAAAAAAAAGTTGATGGTGCCCTCTTGACACTAGGCCACGTGACCACAATCATTTTTATGCCACAAAGTAGTAAAAGTTTTTACCTGAATTTTACCAGATCTCGATAGCTTGTTCCGTTCAAAAGTTAAGGGGGGAGAGGACTTTTTACGACCTCACTGTATATTTATGTGTGTGAGTATATACAGAGTTAGTCAAATGTATGGAGCCGCCTATTTTTCTCAGTTAATATGAGGGTTATCGAAAAAAAGTTTAGATGAAAGTTGAAGGGTATTTTACTTTGAACCCTTCTATGAATCTGGAACACGTGAACCTGAAAATGAATGAAAGAAACATTGCAGCTAGATGGTGCTGGAGAGAAAATATTCATGAAAAACTGATTTTCGGTAACATTTTTTCAGTATGATGGCGCGAGGATACTGAACTATACAAATCTACTAAATTAGAACTCTCCTTAACCCCTTTTGTAAGTCAGAACCTACCCATTGCCTGGTCTATATAGACAAAACTTTAAAAAATTATTGGCAGCCTATTGGATAACTGATAATGGAATGTTCCTTGAATAATAATTTCAGTAATAACTGAAGTTATCCTTCTATTTTCGCTTTATGAAAGGAAAACCTATAATTAGCATGATCGAACAATGTGAAAGCTATTATTTCGAGAAGGCTATGACACAAAAGAACACTACCTGAATTGAGTACCACACTAATTACTTATAAATTGTGAAAAACATTTGTCAGCTAGTTTGTTGGTCGATGAACTGGACGGTTTGGTAGATAATGGTGACAAAATAATAATAATGAGTCTTCTTCTTTCAATCAGAAGGGGCGGAGTGCCAGCAAATTGCTGTTTTTAACTCAACCTTGAAATGAAGAAAATGATATGTTGAATGCATTTTCTGCTGGTTGCTGTAGATTTTACTGGTTTTCTTACAACTAATAAACAAATGCGACACCAACAAAATAGGAAGTCGCTCAAAGGATTATGACAAATAATAATAATAGCCGGGATTATGAAAAAGTATAACATTTTTTTCTTCGAACATTTTCCAGTTTCATCAAAACTCTGACACATTCAGAAGGCTTGCGGGTATTCTCAGCTACTCTCCGCATCCCAGGGTAACCCAGGTAGCACATCATAGCGGCTGAATCTTGGTTCCATATTGGGCCAATATAGATATATTGTAAATGAAAAAATAATACTGGTCCAATATGGGTGAATATTCAAAAAACAATATTATATTGATAATATTGGTGGAATATTGGTTGAACCTGTTTTGAATGTAAATTGTCTCATGTAATATTGGGTCAATATTGGTTGAATAATTTCTACCAATATAGATAATACAATATTGTCTATATATTGTTTTCCACATCTAGAATAAATATTGCTATCCCAATATTCCAGACATATATATACTAGTGGTAAACAACTATATTGTGAATATCATTTCAATGATATTTACCAATATCGATAATATCGAAAATACAATATTGTCTTCATGATTTTTTCAACATCTAGAATAAATATTGCAATCCCAATATTCCTCTCATATCGATCCTGGGAATAAAAACTATATTGTATATCCAAGTGTGATTACACATTGGTCGAATATTATTTCGTCAATATTCAATAAATCTTATTAATTAATATTGGGTTCAATATTTACCGATATCGTTAAAACAATATTGTCTCCATATTGTTTCCTACATCTAGATTAGGATTAATTTTGAATATTCAAATCCGAATGTTCACATTTTTTCCCGCCAATATTGCATTAAAATATTTCGCCAACTTGTTCACAATATTGTACCAATATTGTAAAGAGAAACATTCTCAATTGAAAATTGAACCAATACCTCACTCCTCTGGAAATGGAAAAAAACCTACGATAAAATTGAAGCTACTTTTTTGTAATATCTAACAGTAAACAACTACTTCCCCGGCTAAAGCCACGCTGGACATTATCTGATAGATATTGAGAAAGACCCTATATTTTCAATTGAGAATGTTTCTCTTTACAACATGAATCCCTTCCAAGAGAGGTTATCTTGTACTATGGAAAATAGCGACTAAATTCCAATTTTCAGTCGCAGATGATTCCACAACTGACTTTATGAACATGCTGTTCATATTTTCAATAAAATCAACATTGTACCAATATTTTAACAATATAGGTAGAATAACATTCTCCCTTATCTCATTCATAGATTAGAATCTCCAATGGAAACTGGACATTTAATAAATAAAAAACTATCTGAATGAAAATGCAAATTTTCACTTTCAGATTTTTTTCTCTCAAGTTATTTAGGGTCTTTCTCAATATCTATCAGATGTAGTTCAATGTCCAGCGTGGCTTTAGCCGGGAAAGTAGTTGTTTTCTGTTAGATATTACAAAAAAGTAACATCATTTTATCGTAGGTTTTTCCATTTCCATTTGTTCAATTTTCAACTGAGAATGTTTCTCTTTACAACATGAATCCCTTCCAAGGGAGGTTATCTTGTACGATGGAAAATAGCGACTAAATTCCAACTTTCAGTCGCAGATGATTCCACAACTGACTTTATGAATATCATGTTCATATTTTCAATAAAATCAACATTGTACCAATATTTTAAAAATGTAGGTGTGCTACTTGGGTGGTTATTGAGCTCGAGAATCATGTGCCCTAAAAAGATAAAGTGAGCCAAGGACCACGACTTGCATTCGTCCAGCAAGATATCCGCCGACTCTAATTTACGAGAGAAGTGTAGGCATCATTCCACCAAGGACCTCTACGATCAGTACCATCATTTCAACAGAATAGTTTAGATAAAGAAGTTTAAACAGTAAATCGATATTTAATCAGTTTAACCTCGTCTTTTTGTAAAATATTTGTATGGGGCCGAAAACTTCATAACGAAAATTGTGCTACTTTGGTGGTGGAGGATGACCACATCTATTTCCGTAATAGTTTTCCATGCCTTTATCCTGATAGAGGGTACTGGAGATGGGCCTAGAAATGAAGTGGCTGAAACTTGTTTGGAAAGTTCATCAGATTTTTCTTTCATTCTAGCAATCGGAGAGGTCCTTCGGGGTTTACCGGGTTTTTGTGTAAAACTCAAACAAACCCAACCAACCTAGTGGCCATGCTAGTAGAGCTTTGGCTTCTCACTCAAACGACGAGAGTTTGAATTCATCAACTGCCACCAGAAACCAGAAATAAAAGAATATATTGCATGTACAGCTGCATGCTGAAGCTTTTGTTTTGATTTTTAAAATACCAGTGTGAGAAGAGTTCAACGAGAAAGAAATGTTCATCATATTATTACAATACAAAACAAACTGAATTTGGTCATAATTTATAATTAGTATGGTACCCATTCAAGTGAAAAAGTCCAATTAGATGGATAACTCACCTTGTGCAGCTGAAGGTCGTCTCTTGAAAAGTATAGTTAATATTATAGAACAATCAAGGAATGACAGGACTAACAGGAAATGTAAGGGGCGAGAAAACTCAATGAAGTTAAAGTGTTCATACCTATCCCATTGTAAGAGCCATCCCTGAGGCGTCGCATCTTTTTCTAACTTTATTAATTCAGAGCACGTCTCAGTTAGCCATTTCTGTAGGTACGACAGTTTCAGTCCTCCATCATTCATGGCAGTAAACAACATCTGAAATAAACACATTTTGTAAACCTCACTAATAACAAATGTATCTTGATATTATCAGCTATAACGAACAGTCGTTGCCGACGGATGATGAACCCTTTACTCCCATATACACCTACTAAGTAGACTTATTAAGGCAAGTACCTGACAGAAAACAACTACTCCCCTGGCTAATACCACGACGGGTATCGAATTAAATTAACAGATACTTGTGCAACGTTCCTCAAAATATCAGAGGACGCAATTGCAAGTGCCCTCTGTGACCAAACAGCAGAATTATGTTTTGATTTGGACAGGGTGACCACCTGCAGACTAGTTTCGAGGTTGTTGCCTCTCATCAGTGCAAAGGGTAGGTCAACATAGACAGCACTGAAGCCATCTGTTCCCCGTCCAAACCATTACACACTCCGTTGCTTGGTCAACTCTGGTTCACGCGATAAAGCGGTTTCTAGGCCGCTCCACCTAGCGAGCAGAGGAAGAACACTCCGAATCTCCGGGATGGCTTCAGTGATGTCTGTGTTGACCTACCCTTTGCACTGATGAGAGGCAACAACCTCGAAACTAGTCTGCAGGTGGTCACCCTGGCCAAATCAAAACATAATTCTGCTGTTTGGTCATAGAGGGCACTTGCAATTGCGTCCTCTGATATTTTGAGGAACGTTGCACAAGTATCTGTTAGATTTAATTCAAAGCCCGTCGTGGTTTTAGCCAGGGGAGTAGTTGTTTTCTGTCAGGTACTTGCCTTAATAAGCCTACTTAGTAGGTGGATATGGGAGTAAAGGGTTCATCATCGGTCGGCAACGACTGTTCGTTATTAAACGATCTCCAAAAGAATTCTGTTATTATCAGCTATGTTAGGGCATTTTCTACACAACAATAGGGATTCGTTCATTATTTATCAAGATAAACTTAACAGAAGAAATATTCTAAGCAAAAACTAAAGTGTATCTGATAGAAGAAACATTGTTAATAGAGGTAATTTTTTGTATTCGAATGGACTGTAGAAATTTGCACTCTTTTTAGATATTCAACCAATTGAACAATAACCTTTATTTTACAACGAAGTAAACATGTGAACAGTGTACAATATTATAATAAGAATCACCCCATTCACGCAACTCTGAGTGATCTCCTTTCACGATGTCATATATGGTAGTGATGTACGAAACGCACTGCGACTGGTGGGCTCTACTGTACCCAGAAAGTTTGTTAGAGCAGATACCGGGTGGACAATGAATAGAGCATTGCAATGTCAATAACACGGAACAGTTTTCATCATACCCCCACCTTGAAAGGATCACCTTTTGAAACAACGTCTAGACTTTGTCGAACTTTCTCAAAACTCTCTTTCCTTGATGTTTTCGACGGCTTTCTCTAGATTTTGAGCTTGAACAGGACGTTGTGGAACTAGCACTAGAACATTCTAGTTGACGAACTAGGGCTCCTTTATTCATCGTTGGTTTCTCGGCATTTTGATACTTGATCACTTACAATCAATTACACATCTAACAGCTGAAAACTTTATTGAATATAACTCCACAATGACTGATACTATTTTAGAAACAATACCCTCCACAGAAATGAGAGGTGATGAGTTTGTTTAAAAAAAAATCTTGTGATTCGGTATTTAAGAGCCCTACCAATGAAAATGAAATAAAAACTGTCAAAAAATCACTTTAAAATAGCTCTAGTTTTGATGCCTACAACAAAGATAATAAAACTCATTCCAGAAATCTTAGCCAAACCTCTCACATACTTATTGAACCTCTATATAGAGAAAGGGGAATTTCCATCGCATCTGAAACTGGGAAGATCTGCACCGATTCTAAAAAAAAGGCGATGCAAATAATTGCGACAACTATAGGTTCATAACAATCAGTGCCGGATTAGCCACGTAGCAAGAGTAGCAAATGCTACGGACCCCGCGTTCCAACGCCTGTCTTACCGTAAACATTTTTAAATTTAGATAGGAGCGTAACCTAGTTAGAAGATACACGGGTAAAACACAAAAAAAACAGTTTTAATCATCGAATCCTCAAATGGAAGTGAAGCCAAAAAACTCCTCAATGAAGTAAATAATAATTTCATCAATCAGTGTCTGGATGTAACAACAAATAATTTCCAGGAAAAACAAAACAAAAGGATGCTAAACTCAATGTTTTTAAAACCATGTGATGATCATGAAATATATGATGTGATACAGTCTTTGAAGAACAAAAAATCAGTGGGAGATGATGAGATACCTGTTAAATTATTAAAATACGTAGCTGATGTGATCTGTCACCCACTCAGTTACATAATAAACCTGATGTTGGTTAAAGGAATTTTCCCAGATAAACTGAAAATTGCTGCAATCAAAGCTATCTATAAAAAAGGAGATAAAACGAATTGGCAGAACTATCGTCCGATAGCACTTCTATCAAATATTAGTAAGATTTTTGAAAAAATAATATATGTAAGAATTGTAACTTTTGTTGAGACTCATCACCTGATTTCAGATTCTCAAAATGGCTTCAGAAAAGGTAAAACTACTATACTTGCTCTATATAATGTTCTAACTATGATATTGAACTCATTAAACAATAAAAACGAAACCATAGCAGTGTGCATATATCTTTCTAAAGCCTTCGATAGGGTTGACCACACTACACTTACAGAATCAACCATTCACACTACTCTATGATGGAACTGAATTAACAGCTGATCCTTCCGTAAAATTATTAGGAATTACAATAGATTCTAGGTTGGATTGGAAAACACATATTGATTACTTAGCACGAAATATGGCAAGCTAAAGGTATTGGCTCAGTCAGTGAACAGAGATGCCGCATTAAGTGCATATCATGCTTATGTCCAATCTCGTGTTAGATATGGAATTATATTTTGGGCTAATTCTACAGATGTTATCAGAATTTTTGTAATCCAAAAAAGATATTTGAGGAATATACTGGGTATGAAAAGAACCGATAGCTGTAGAAGTGTATTTCCGAAAGTAAATGTATTTACTCTCGTGGGACTGTATATTTATGAAGCAGTAATTTTTGTGAAGGAAAATATTGAACTTTTCAAAACACTAGAACACAAGTATAACACTAGATTCAAAGAAAATCTAGTCACAGACCTTAAAAAGTTTACTTATATTCAAAGAAACGTGGAATTCTCAGTGATAAAAATTTTTAATCATTTGTCTGACAATTTAAAAAAAATGCCAAATAATAAAATAAAGCATCATCTTAAGCAGTCATTAATCGAAAAGTCCTACTATACACTGGAAGAATATTTTGGTGATAGTTCTATATAACTACAGTATTGTTAACTATATGTGATAAATTTTATAAAATGTAATGTACCATAAATATAGAATATCTTTTTAATATGTTATTTTAGTTCATAAGCTTTTATATTTGCTATTTTAGAGTTTCTCTTCCCTTATCTTCTTTTTTATTTATATTTTTGACATGTTCTACACCCGTTTGGGTATTATGTATTGTTACACATGAACGAATAAAGACTATCTATCTATCTAAAATATATTGCCTCAAACGCGAAGCGCTTATAGGCTATGTTTGGTATAGGTTTAAGAGTATGATACCTACCACGAGAAACGTTGGTATCAAAATCTATAACAATAATTTGAAATAGTACAAAAATTGAGCGCTGGCCACACAAGTTATATTACTTGCACTGCACTCGCAAGTTGGTAGTACTGTAAAACGAACAGGGGAATTCCCTGATACTGTCATCGATCGAGCTAGTCGTAAAACCCGAACAAATAAAATAGGATTCTATTCTATTGACTATCAAACAATAAGAAATTGCTGTACATTTACGTTTGGCACAACGTAAAAAACTTATTAAAGCACTTTAGATGTGACTGATGTGAGCCATTCTTGAGAAAAGTTGTTTTGACATTGCTTCGAGTCTTTGATTAAGCTTCGAGTACCTACTGGTTTCTTGATGACGTGAGTTGCTACGTCAGCAAGAAAATAGTTCAATTATCTTTTTTAAAACACATAAAACATAAATATAAACGAGAATAACTTCACTTAAGGAAAGATATTTTATTATATTGTATGTTTTGCATATCCATATATCCATACACATAAATAAAATTGAAGAGTCTTTATGTAATTTCAAAATAACAACTTTTCATATAATGCATATTAAAGTATATAAGGTACCTAAAACAAAACATCAATATTTAAATTTCGGTGAGATAAAAAATTCATTTAAAAAAACACTTGTCTATCCGTAGGTAATATGAGCGGCAGATCTAGAGATACGGGTCGGCACTACGCTTCTGGAAGTGCTAAGCATAAAGCAAAAGATTAAAAGGAAAAAAGAACGAAACGAAACTGTTCTGTCAAAAACACGTAATCCGTTCGAGTTTTTTAATGTTCAGAGTGATGTTGCTGAATCTACAGAAAGTAGATAAGAAAATACAGAAGTTGTATTTTGTATGATAGTGGTACACTACTACTGTTTCTGATGAAGCTACATTTTCTATAAGTGATGCTGTAGAGTTGAAGAGACAGCAGTTCCTCCTAATTCAACTATATCATATTCAAGCCAAAAATAAATTAAAAGTACTGCCAGTCTTCTCGATCTAGAGCCGTCGTGTTCTAACCAAAAAGTAGTCGATAGCATATTATTCTAATGTCACTACAGTTTCAAGTAAAAAACTAAACGAGAGTAAAATATACTCCAACAATATTGGTGAATGGCCGAGCAACTTCGATAGAGATTATTGAATTGCAAAAAGACGCAGCAAAGTGCAACATATGAATAGTGATTTTTTGTATTCAAAGAAAATTTACGAAAACGAAAATAAGCCACGATTCTGCCAAAAGTCATTTTTCACCAATAAACATGAACAACAAAAGAGATTTTGGAAAAATCTTCAATAATGGTAAGTGCTTTCAAAGATGATTTGAAGAACAGCCTAGGCGACGAATTAGTGCAGTTCGCTGAGCTGCTGAAAACAGCTGTGGCTACTGTTATTGACAGCAACAAACAGCCCAAACAGTAGCCTCTGGAACTGCAAATCAATAAACTTTTATTGAATAATTCTTTAGAATCGTGTTTTCCAAACGTAGAAATTGCCTTGTGAATTTACTTGTCACTCATGATCAGTAGTGGCGAACGTTCTTTTTCAACATTAAAATGTATAAAAAATGAGTTAAGGAACACGATGGGCTAAAAACATCTTATGAATATGGAGCATGAGTTGCTTAAAAAAGTCGATATTGAAAAGTGTTATCTCTTAATTTGCCCATATTAAATCCAGAAAAGTTTATTTGTAATAGTTTTGTTTTATTTAACACCCTAAACTTGAGAACCTAATGCAAACCAAGGGCCCCTTGACAAAATTTGCTACAGGCCCCGCGCTAGGTTAATCCAGCACTGATAACAATAACTCCCATACTCTCAAAAATAATCGAAGTAATTTTGAAGGACAGGACAATACATTTTTTAGAAAAAGGCAAACATTTAGACGATCACCAGTATGGATTCCGCTCTCTAAGATCAACGTCTCAAGCAGTTACAGAAATGATTCATTCAATAACCAAAAACCTAGAAGTAGGAATCCATACACGGGCAATCCTGTGCAATCTTACCAAGGCATTTGACAGTGTCTCTCCTGACATACTTTTAAATAAACTGTACAAATATGGAATACGTGGACCAGTCCTCAATCTCATAATAGTGAAGTATTAAAAACTACTGATGTTAAGCATGGAGTGCCTCAAGGTTCCGTTCTGGGGTCACTATTGTTTAGTATCTACATGATTGATTTGCCAGCATTTATTAATTCTGCAGACGTTTTTAAATATGCAGACAACTCCACTCCTATGATACAAGACAATACGCTGAATAAAATAGAGCAAAAGTCAGAGGAAGCAATGTCGAAAATGGAAACTTATTCCAATTCATATGTAATGGCCTTAAATGAAAATAAAACAAAAAGTATAATGTTCACAAGACATCGAGAAACAGTTACTGAAACAACGGTAAAACTACTAGGTTTTCTTATTGATCAGCAACTGAATTAGAAAGAACAAATAAACGAAATCCAAAAAAAACTATCCAAGGGAGAATTTGTACGGAGAAATCTCAAAGGAGTTTCATCACGGGATGTGCTAAAGACCGTATACTATGGCATGGTACACTACCATTTGGTCTATTGTATTGCGTTATGGGAGACAAGCCCAGCTTGTCGCCAACTTATGGTGGGCCAGAAAAAATCATCAGAACTATGGCTGAGGTTGGTCACAAGGAACACGCCAAGCCAATTTTCAGCCACATGTAAATATTAGAACTTCCCTGAATATACATAATGGAATCCATTCTGTGGGTACATAAAAACAAAAGTAGATTCATTTCTGGAACAGAAGTTCAGGATCATAATACCCGGAACAAGGAACTTTACCAATGACATAATACGGATAGACTCCGTCACTTACATCAATAGCTGTGGTCAACACAGTCACATTCTAAGGACAAGTTTTACTGCCGCTTATTTCACGGCAATTATTCGCTTATATACATTGTAAATAAGCAGATAACACAGTAGAAACTTAGCTTTGCAGAGTTTTGGATTGATTGGCAACTATTTTCCACGAAGCAAGCTGCAATAAAAATTGTGCTTAGAATGTGACCACAGCTGAAAATGTAAATAACGAAGTCTATCTGTAATATGTCATTGAACTTTACAGACTGCGAAAGATAAATCTTGAAAAAATTAAAAAATTATTTACATATACCAATGGAATGGAAACTTTATACAACTAAAAAACTGAAATAAAACCTGAAGCAATCATTGCTTTTGAATCCAATGTGTGATATCAAAGACATTTTTATCCATGCTAGGGAGTGACCTCCGATTTAATTATTTGATTTTTAAACTTGAAAAGGACAATCAAAATTTTTTTTTCGCCAAATGATTTAAAATCTTTTTCTATATACAAACGTAAATTTTTTATTAATGTGATCGTTGATGTGCCATGTTAAACTTCGTCGTATGCATATTGTTAACAAACTTTTTTGTTTTTCGTAGTTTTCTCGAATCTACTACCCTTATCGAGAAAAAAAATAGAAAATGATTTTGTGTAATTTGCTGAATAGAAGTAAAATTTTCAACCCGGTAGGACTCGCGTACTATTTTATAACGTGAAAAATCGCGTACTATTTTATGAAGTGAAAACTCTCTTCTAACGCTGACTTTTTATAATAAAAGCTATTTATTATTGATTATTCTAAAAACTCAAGACTCAAAAATATAATTATTTGAATTCAACCGTCACTTTCAATACAATTGTTATCTACACATCGATAACAAGTGAAAGTGGCTCTTTTCGACACACAGCGGCATAGAAATCCGGTGCTGCTCTTGAGAGAAATAGTTTCCAACAATCCACAACTCCTTGAGTATTTTTTCCTCCAGCCTTCACACCAGGAAGTTTTGATATGATGATTTGTGCACGTATTTCAGTAGGATGAATATCTGGCTTATGGGTACCGTTAGAACATCACAGATTGAAGAAGCTGTTCTAAATGAAATAGAAGAACATCCAGACACTAGCACCAGAAAAATCGATGAAATATTAGTCACCAAGTTGAATGGCGTATATTGCGTGAATCTCTACTATATTATGTACTTATGTATATATGTCATAAAGGCTCGAATCTTGTGAAATTTTCGATACTATTAATTTTAATTAGGTTTTAGAATACTTTATAGTCTGAATATGTGATATAGGCTAAGAGATTTTTTGTTTATACATTGTACTGTAGACTTTTGTATATTAATTGAATAAAAGCATATTATTAAAAAAAAAAAATTATACATATCACATTCAAAGGGTGCACGCTCTTTCCTCGAGATTTCCCGTGAACATTTTGAATGTGCGGGAGTACCTACTTCGTCAGCCAGAATCCTGTAGTGAGATACGAGATTCTAAGAAAAGACACATATGACAAAATAGAATCTCATGTAAGGGTCATGAGAACACTGACGCCTCAACGGGAGAGTTGTGGAGTGGACAATTGCTCTCGAGAATAATTTCCGATCGAATGATGATTGGAATATCTTCTCAAGGGCGGGACATAGGAAGAATGGGGCGTGCTAGCGGTAGCTGCAGGGCAACAAGATAGATTAAAGTGTGGGGAACAGGGACATTGCGCTAAAGTTTTATTACATAATGAAATTTATCAAAACAAGCCTACTATATAGCATTACCTAGAATATTTATTTAAAGGACCCCGCACAAATCAAATGGGAAATGGATCCCTGTGGAATTGGCAGAAATTCGGATATTTTGTAGTTTATACCCTTCTGATCAAAAATCTCCATTGGCCCAATACCTATAAATGGACAGTTATTTAGGTATCGAAAGTCAAAAGTCAACTTGTGCAAATCTCCCAAGAGATCACATTTGATTTTGACCATGTATATTGGCGATGATTGTTCAGTTCTGACAGGAATAATAACAATATCTCAATTGTCAATAAATGTCAAGTTTCTACAAAAGGTAATGTTTTGAAGATTCTTATACTCGCATTATTTTGAATAATATGGCATTTAGAAGAAAAAGCCGACAAACGTGAAATCGCCATACGCAGACCAGAGCAAGGTAAGAAAAAAGGTGCAAACTCTTTCTCGATCGCGTGGGAGATCTGCACTAGTCGCAACTTTTGACCTTTGATACCTAAAAAACTGTCCGTTTTTAGGTCTCGGGCCAATGGAGACTTTTGATCAGAAGGGTATAAACTACAACCTATCCAAATTTCAGACAATTCGACAGGGATCCATTTCTCATTTGATTTGTGCGGGGTCCTTTCAACATGTGTTTTTTTTTATTGAAACGCTTAGTTTCAAATAATCCGATCCGCTAATCTATTGGTTATTCAATGATATTTCCAATTTTGTATTTCGTTACGGCTTTGCCAAGTTACTTTAAAAAACCTATTTTGTAGACTTCTTTTTGAAAAATCACTTATTTCATGATATTAATAGTGACAATGTTTGATTCTGTACATTTGAAATAAACTGTACAAGATGTTCATTACAACAAACTTGGCCATTTTCGTCGATTTTTTGAATTTTTTAATACTGTCTGTATTTCGATTTCAATGAACTCCTTTTTCATAACTTTTCACTTATCAGTCCTGACAAAGTTATAAAATACCACCACTACAAAAAGCATCAAAATAAGCATATGGGTCTGATACTGAGATGTAGCTATTAAACTTCTGTCATTAGAAGTCAAATAATTTCCATATCAATTGAGCCAATACAAAATTTGTAAAGAACAGTATGTTTCATAGGAGAAAACGTGAATTTAATGAACTCCCACATGCTATAAATCTTAAATAATTTTATTCAAATCAAAAAGAAACTAAAGAAATATACTGAGGAAAAATATGATATTGATATTGCAGGTGGTCCTATCCTGAGTACTTTATGATAGACTAACAGCTATTACCGGGTATAACTTGAGGTTACATTAAGTGGACCTTAAATTACGACTTTGTTTTGCACCATTATTTAAGGACAACATAAAGCCTCAGTCAAGCCCCAGATTTGGCAAGCTTGGGTCTTATGTCATAACTTTTGATCTGTGACATTGACAGTCCTACACTTCTCTATTTTGTTGATATTAAAGTATTTCAAGCACATTTTCAGGAATTTGCTGATGTGATTGTATTTTTGAGGTTATCTATTGTATCAGTTTTGCAACAAAATGGCACGTTGGGTATTAGATGACGACAACCTGGAATTAAAACCTATTTTTTTTTATGGTGTTCCTAGACAAGTGTACGAGAGAGGAGAATCCATATGATGTGAAAGTATAAAAATTATTTTCAGTTTCAACTTATCTTAATACAAATTGTCTATTGCTGTATTGTTAATTTTCACAACTTCAACCTTAAAATATTTTGTTGTCCTTGTAGAATTGAATAGCGACTCTTTAAATTTTTCTTATTCATCCAAAACTGTTAATAACCTTCTTTATATTGTAAACATTTTGGATGGATATTCAGTCAACGTATGGTTAGTCGGGTCAGGTTAGGTTGGCTATTAAACTACTCATTAATAATAATAATAATAAATCAGTGTGCATGCGGCAGTCTTGGTGAAATTGTGTCTTGTTTGTCGAAATTTTTCCAGTTCACTTGTCATTCTTCTGCCAGGCTATCAAATTAAGCACAACTCGCAGCGCTGGCGCCGTGCGCATATAATGGAATACTTTGGGTTAATTTAACTGCTCCAAACATTTCCAATACTTAGCAAAGGTTCAGTCTAGAATCCAATGGTGCAAAACATATTTAACTTAACCTTAAGCTTTCATCCACTCAGTTAAGTTTGTTATTAATATTAAGGAGAACCGGTGCAAATAGCAGTAATAACCACTGTGCAAAAAATGGAAACTAGTATCAATAGGTAACCTTGAAGTAACTAGTTAAAAACTGTGAAAATTACAATTAAAATTACAACTTACCTCTGCTTGAATAACCATAGCTTGTACTGGTGATATCTCTGGCCTTCCTCCATTCAAAAACACCAACTTTTCTTTCAAAGTTGAGTACATTTGATCTACTTTATCTCTATTTATAACATCTTCTTCAACCTTTTCAACTCTATCACAAACTGTTTCTTCTTCTTTGGGTATAGTAGGACTTAAAACGTCAGTTTTCACAAACATCACACCACCTTTCTTGAATCCAGGATAAACATTTTCATTGAGCACACTGGGATTCGCGTCATTTTCAAATCCAAACCCCTTTCTTTCATCATCGGGTGTGTCTACTTTGTCTTTCTTTTTGGCTGTATTTACCAAAGCTACACCTATTCTACGCTTCCTTTGAAACGCTTTGTTGTGGAACTCTTCGCCATTAGTCACTTGTTTTTCTGGTTCTGCTTTGGGTTCTTGAATAAAATCTTTTACGTCTATAGGTTCTGTTATGGGAAATAACGTACTATGGGAAACAGGTGGAAGAACTGGTTTTGGTAGGAAAACAGCCTTTATTTCTTCATTTTCTTCTTCGCTGTCACTGTACCCAGCAACTAAAGAAAATCCAGAAATATCCTTCTTCTTTACTTTCGCTGAGACAACAGCCTCGATCTCTGGGTTTTCTACCACCTCCTTAACACCAGCCGGTAACTCACCACCCAGCTCTCTCAGTTCCTTGGCTCTTTTCTGGATCTTCGTCAAAATATCAATATCATCATCATCTTCTGATAAATAACTATCATTTGGCCCTTGAGGCGACTTGATGTGTTCCTAGAACAATATGTATTTTACGTAATAGAAGAAGCGATTGTTCAAATCTACTTTTGCCTCAGAGGCCGCGAGTCCTCGACAAGTTCTTTGGAGGTCTCTTGCAGCAATTCATCATCGGCCAATCAATTGGAACATTCAGATTGAAAACTTGATTGTCATTTATTGTAAATAATACAACATCTTCCTTTTTTTGTCATCATGAATAAGAATAAATATTTGATATATAAAATGTTTTAAATTGAATAATATTCAGAACACGAGAATCGTGTTCGTTAAAAAAAAGGAAAATCAACGACAACAGCTGTATTCCAATTTGTTCAGTATATAGTAAATGCTTTAGAGAACAAAAATGTAGCAATAGGTCTGTTTCTAAATCTTTCAAAAGCGTATGATTGCCTAGATCATAAAATCTTACTGGACAAACTGGAAGCATATGGAGTAAGAGGCAAGCCTTTAGAGTGGTTCAAATCATATCTTTTCAATAGAAAACAAAAAGTCTCTATTCAAAAAGACAAAGAAACTATTACATCACAACTATCTGGAATCAACATGGGTGTGCCTCAGGGCAGCATTAATGGCCCTATTTTATTTATAGTATATCTGAATGATATGTTTGATATCCTGACAGCCCATTCTGATTGTAAATTTGTTAACATGCTGATGATACTAACATCATGATTGAGGAGAATGAGTTACCATCTTTGTTACTGCATTCTAACTTAGTTTTCAAAAAAATAAATAACTGGTTCGCAGAAAACAAACAATTCGTTAATGAAGAAAAAACGAATGTAGTTCTTTTCACAACTAAAAATTGCGGTTACGAGGTGCCTGGTTACATTACATTGAATGATCATAGTATAGAAATTGCTACTAGCACAAAATTTTTAGGGATGAATATAGACCGTTACCTGAATTGGTATATCCATGTTAACGAATTAGCAAACAAATTGAGTAAAGTGAGCTATGCGATGAGAATACTATCCAAATACTTGAATCAATTTAGTCTCAAAGTAGTGTACGATGCAAACTTCGAATCATGTTTCAGATATGGTATATTGTTCTATGGCAGCAGTAGTTGCGTAGAGCACTTATTCATTATTCAAAAAAGAATGTTAAGAATAATATACAATATGAAGTATAGGGAATCGTGTAGGAGTAAGTTCCGTTCTGCAAAAATATTAACAATTAGTGCAGTATATATTCAAGAATGTATCTTATTCTTTGCAAAAAATAAACAGTTTTTTTTCAGAGTATTCACCCCAAAACATTTATAACATCAGAAACATAAACTACGATTATCCACTGCATAGACTGAAGGTGACAGAAAGAAATGCTTTATATACTTCTCTAAAATTCTTCAACAAGTTGCCAATAAGAATTAAATCTGTCTCTTCTCCGAATGTTTTCAAGCAAGAAATTTGGAATTTATTGAGTAATTTAGAGCCATACTCCATAAATGATTATTTAGAGTCACAACTCGAATGATTTTCATATTTGTCTTTACCTGTTTGTACTAAATAGACATATGTGTGCATAATTCTTATACCTACGTAATTACAATTTTATAAAAATATTTATAACTGTTTGTGTAATGGTTTACTTGTGTGTTGACGCCCGTTTGTTTCAAACCCCCTTTACAGGTTGTTCATGTTTGTATTTGGTTGTTTTTTTCAAATAAAGATTATTATTATTATTATTAAAATTTGTTCTCTCTTTGTTTATATGTTTACATAAAGTACCAATTCTATCATCATCATATGATAAGTACTTACAGATTTACTTTTTTTCTCGGTAGGTTCTTCATCTCCTTCACTTTCTGAGTCACCGCCATAGGAAGATATCAAAACAATTCTTCTGGAAATGAAAAGATCGTCTTACTCAACAATTGTTGTTTAATTGAGAAGTAGTGCATTTCAAGTAATTGATACTTATTTAATCAACTAGTGTATTAATGAAGTCGATTAATAATCGATATATTGTCAAGAAGGCGCTAATTAATTTAAAATATTATCAGATCATATCTGTTTTCCCAAAATTCACATTTTATGAATTAGTATACAAATTAGTTATTAAAGTTTATAATTTGATAAACAAAACATAACACCGGGGTCACCCACGAAAGTATAAACTATCAGTCCATTGATGATATTATTCGGCATGTCAGTGGCTCGACATTGAATAATTTTTGCACGTAATAAAAAACAAAAACATTTACAAAAGTTGAATAAATACACGAGAACCGAAAAGACGGGGCTCTCTCGGTTGCGAGTATCGCGGGGTCCCGAGAGACCCAGTGTCGTAGAGAATGATATTGAGTCATTGGTACTTATTGGGAAGATAGATCGATTTCCAAAAGCCCTTCAAGTAAAACCCTCCTCTAAGAGATGTCCCCAAGTACGCCGAGTGTCTGCGTTTGGTAAGAGCCTTTTATATTTGGAACACATTGTTTATTGTCGTTATTGCCCATTTGTCCCTCTATTATGTATCAAGTTGATAAGGTCTTGTGTGCACCAGGTTCATTATTATATATATATATATATATATATATGTATATATATATACATATATATATATATATATATATATATATATATATATATACCTTTAAAGTTGGAAAGTGTATTTGTGATTTGTTTTATTTATTAGAGGGTATCCTGAGTAAATATCAGGTTACCCCTGGGTCTTGCTGACGCTGACCTACGTCCCAAGCGAAGGGCTTATAGTTTCCCTATAGAACTCTATTCGCGACAATATTTTAACGCGTGAGCGAAGCGAGCGCGTTCATTTTCTAGATCATTAATCGTATTTTAATATAATAGTTGATTACAAGATTTTTCCGTCTACCTCACTCTTGTTGAAATGAAGTTCTAATTTTTTCTGGTAATAAAGTTAAAGATGCTACTTTAGCCGTTTCCGTAACTTCAGGCAACATAAATTCATCGTCAATATCTATTTTAGCGTCCATAACATCTGAATTCGTTTATATTTGGTTGCCTATGCAACAATCATGCATTCATAGAGGAATCGACAATTAATAACAAATCGTTCATTAACGTTCTTTAGTCTCCTAAATAAGAAACGTATATCGTCAGATGGCAGTGCGTGTTCTTCCGATGAAATAAATACAAACTCCGCCTCATTTCTAACTGGCGATTCTCGTAAGATACAGGTCTGAATTAGATAATTCGGTGCTCGTTCTTCCAAATTACAAATCTAGATTAAGACCTGCTTGTTTTCGTGGCAATCTGAAAGTTTGCACGAAAATTTCAAATGAATAAATATAATGGAATCCATTCACACAATGTATCAAGAATCGAAAAAATATTTTAGCAAAATCTGTTTGAACTATCTCGGAAATGTTTTGAATGTGAATTGTAAGATGAAGTATACCGCAATAAGAAATAGATAATGACGTCTTAGCAGGTGGGTACTCCATTATAAATGTTTTTAAAGAAAACAAAAAAGCGAGATTTGTGATTTGGTTTTTGATTCGATACAAAATGGGTATGTGGGTGTATTTCAAAATGGCGGACGAGATTTGTGATTATCGTCCGATTCGATTCAAAAGTTGTCTGTGGGTTTTTCTAGCTCAGAGATTATGAATCTTTTGTCAAAATTGATGAATTTGAGAAGGCGGTTCCAAGATGGCGGACGAGTTTTGTGATTATGTCCGATTCGATTCAAAATCGGTTTTTGGGTTAAGAGATCCTGATGATTTCTGTTAAAATTCGTGAATTCAAAATGACGGAAAAGTTTTGTAATTTCTGGGCGGGTTCTAATATCATAACCTATGTAGTGGTTTCTGGGTTCGAAGATAATGATTTTTCTGTCAAAATCAGGAATTCAAGATGGCAGACGAGTTTTGTGATTTATGGTTGAATTCTATATAAGAATGGTATTTTGGGGTTGGTGATGATGAATTTTTCATCAAATTTCAATAATTCAAAATGGCAGCTCCAAGATGGATTCCGTTTATTTTGTCAGTTATGGTCGTATTCTGTTCAAAATTACTATTTAGGTGGAAATGAATGCATTAATTTTTACATTTCTTTCTCTACCTTCAACAACAAGAAGCATATATCCCTAATTCTCATTCCTCTAGGATATTTCAGGTAGAATGCAATTTACATAAAATGCTTTCAGGATTAGAAGCATTATTGATTCCCAGACACAAACGTCTCTGTGTATTCTTTTTACATTGAAATCATTTCTCGTATATATCTATAACTCAATCGCAAGTTGTCCTTGAATTTGATGAAAATAATTGTGATTCTTCTTCAACATAGAATCATTAATGAAAATAAAAAAATGGAGTGAATAAATTCGAATGGTTACTATTCTCGATATAAATGCCGCCAAAGAAACAAACAAAGCCGTAACAATCACCTGGTATCAAGTCAATGTTTCGTTTGTTTTTCTTGCCGCGCTGCCCCATTGAACCATTCAAGAAAAGTACGCTGTAGCTTTTCAACTTCAAAGGAACATCAAAAACGCCGCGCCACCCAAATAAACCGTTGTATCGGAAACCAATGTAGAACGAAGTTGCCGATATGGGAGTCACAAGTTATTTAGTAATATGCGTAAAAATATGCCATTAACTCCGAAATTCTCGCTAAATAGCCCTGACAAAGTGGAGAGTGTATTGCTTGATAAATATGAATGGAAAAATGTTTTTAAGACAAGATTTTATTCAAATGCACTGAAAACGGATATTTCCTTTAGATAATTCGTAAAATATGTCATATTGAATTATTTAGTTTTGAAAAACTCATGTCCTATTCCAAAAACTTCTAGATACAAATTTTGAATAGAATCTGACCTCAAATCTCGGGGCCGCCATATTGAATTTTTTGATTTTGACAAAAAAGTCAAATTCACCGATCCAAAGCCCCTACATTCTAATTTTGAACGGACTCGGACAATAATTATTCGTTCACCATTTTGTAGCTGTCATTTCGAATTATCAAACATTGACAAAAAACATGATCTCCGACCACAAAAATCCCTATACCTATACCAACTCAAAATAGAATCAGTCCAAGAATCAGAAATTTCGTCCGCTGTTTTGGAGCCGCTACGTTGAATTATTAAAAAAAATATGACTTCCCAAACCCAAAAGCTTCTATTTACCAATTCTGAATGGAATTGTATCAGAAATCACGAAACTCTTCCAACATTCTGGAGCCGCCTGTTGGTTTTTCCAGCATCCAGGCACGCTGCAAGATAGTGCAAACAAAAATTCAAATTGCAATTGTGCCAAAATTAATGATCAGTCAGAGCCTGTTTTGTGCACACATAAAGTACACATGATTCAATACTTTCTTGAGAAGGGCCAACCCTATTTCCTGAAAAATGGCGGAGTTGTAAATTTTTTAAAACACCGTAAAATTTTCCGGTTTTCCTCCGTTCTAATGCTCCGATCGGGACGTAAAACATTCCATTTTGTTTGTATTTCAATTATCTACAATTCTTTTCATTGAAGCAACCATATTGCTCTATTATTTTTCATTTTATAAGCAAAACAATAAAAAAGTACACGTTTTTTGTTATTTAAATGTTTATAACAAATTAATAAATGACAGTCGCGAGTCGAAAACAATAGAATATAAGTACAGACTCTCTTCCATGTGATGGCACAGTCGGTTTTCTACTAGTATTTTTGTTAGTGATTGGCCTATTGGTACTTTATTGGAATGCGTGCTTTTACTACCACTTGTTTCGGGAAGTAAAAGAGTCCGTGCCCCCTGATCGAAATTTTTTCCTCGTGATTTCCCACTTCCGAATCGTAGTAAAATTTTCCAAATTCTTACACGTTCTCTATTCAGCGTTCGGGAGGCGAAAGGGTACATTTTTTAAATAAAATTATTCGTTGGTCCTACGTTTTTCACAAAATATTTACGGATTTATCCGATTTGTTTCGTGAGTTTTTAGAGGTCCTTTGAGCCGCCTGACCCAACCGACCGATAATTTTTAGGCGTAATTTTCCATGTTGGCAAGTGCTTGAAAAATTGATTGCAAGTTTTGAACAGGAAAGAGAGAAAGACATAAGAACAAAGCAAGTTAAATAAAAGCTTGTAAAAACGAAATTATTTTGGTGCAAATGATTCATTCATTCATTCTAAAAAAATATAATATAATTTGATGAACGGCAAAATTAATTTAATTATAGAATTTTTACGAGACCTCTGAAATAATTTTTTTATGTTCGCCATATTTTTGGGCATAACAGGCTAAGCCTCCGCCAATCATTTGTTATAATAATATAAACAAAAGTTTACTCACTCATCCTCAGAATCGCTTCCGCTCTTGAATTGCCTCTTTGGAGCTTTTTTCTGTTGGGGTTTCGGTGGATTTTTTATCCCAGAACTTTCGCCAATTGAATAAATTTTAACGGTATCCTGAGGTACTATTTTACTGGCGCTGGCAAAAAGTACAGCCGATTTAGGAGGCACATAAATACCGGACGGTTTTTTGAAATTTTTTCCAGTGGGTTTGTTCTTCTTCCGGTCTCGGAATTCCTCTGGGACATCCCATGTAACTTCGTCAGTTTTACAATTCCAGTAGTACGAATATCCTGTTAGTTCGTCATGACATTCTTTCCAAACTGAAAAAGAAACAATGATTCATGGGTACCATTCCAACAAAATCCCAAAAAATAATGCAATAACTTTTTGAAAATATCTACTTCATAATCCTTGTCAAATGCATTAAAAATCGTGCGAAATCATCAAGATTGAAACACGCCGTGCTGCCTAGAATAGTATATTGTGCAACTAGTAGTGTTCATGGGACGTCCCTTGATGAAAGTGAGCGGCAAGATATAATTTGCCCTTTGTAGAATTGAAAGACTATTGATAGATAGATATATACTTTATAGTCCAAGAACAAGTTCTCATTGACAAAGTGTAAAAATAAACTCACATACAATATAAATATTCGTCAATTATGAATTTAAAAAACGGTACAGTTACATCACGATTAATACCTATAAAGGACATGAACAATTTCACACACACACATACAAGATATCTATAAGTAAAAAAAGGATTTTAAAATTGTAAATATGAATATCATGATAAAATTTAATTTAAGGTGCCTATGCACATTTGTTGTAAAAGAAAAAAATATGTACATATATGTAAAAGTAAAAACGAAAACGAAATATCATAGGTACACTTTAAATTGGTTACATCATTGACATTCACAGTCTGTCATCATGATATTCCTGCAGGCTATAATGGGCTTTTTCAAGAAGCAAATCTTTAACGGATTTTCTGAATTCTTTCTGATCCAATGTTTTTCTGTAAACCTTTGGTAAATGGTTATACAGGGTGTTCGGTAAACCTTGTACAATTTTGAAACTGGTGATAGACCAGGTCATGACTGTTCAGAATATCTGAATTTCACCTCAGTAAAAATATCACCGTTTTCGAGATAATGGGAATTTTAAGAATTTCTGGAAAATCGCTACCTAACCTTGGATTTTTGAGTGCCATGTATACAAACTGGGACGAATCCAAATATTTTTGCTGCTGAAGATTACTGATGAGTGATGCTTCTAGACGTACAGAACAGTTTCTCAGAAAGTGAAAACATTTTTCAAGAAATGAGGGTAAAATAACAGATTTGAGTTTCATCAATTTTTTTTTTAAAGTTTGACATTATTATCTGAAAGAAACATAACCAATTGGAAGTGGACATTCATTTCAAAAGAATGCTCATTTTGTCCAGACTCTACCATGATATAAAACAAACTATAATTATTTTTGGAAGAAGTGATTTCCATTGAAATAGGCGCGGTTTTATTCTAGGCTTCCATCAACTTTTATTCAAGAAAAAAAGGAAATTACCCAAACACCAAAACTACGTCACAATCACACTCGACTCGCGTTTCGTCAACAAAGTTAGCATCTTCAGGAGCTAAAGGTAAGCTTTTAAGATTGTGACGTAGTTTTGGTGTTTGGGTATTTTATTTTTTACTTCAATTGTATTCACACCAAAGGGTTCCAAAATATTCATTTATTTGATCAACTTTTATACTTATGCCCAAAAATTATTTTATTTAAATAAAATGTGGAAATAATCATTAATAATAAAGAATGGACTACTTGGTAGCATTAAATAGTATGTCAAAAAAATTAACTTTTCATGTAATTAGGCCTAATAAAATTATCGAAATGAAATGTCGATTATCCGACATGGCACCGATTAATACGAATTCTTGTGATAAATGTCGCAATTGTCCAACATCCAGATTTTAACGAAGTTTCAGAGACCGACAGATATACAGGGTGTAACCAAATAAGTGCAAACTTTTTTAAGAGATGAATCCTTGTCGAAAATTAAAAACTTTTGTTTGAACAACTTGTGACTTCTGTCGTAGTATTTTGAAATTATTCCGCTTGTTTCATTCAGTGGTATTTATTTCTTTGTCATGCCGTACATACGTTATACTCCCCGAGAATATGCGCATATGCACTACATTTATGGTGAATGTGGAGGTAGTGCTACTGCAGCAGCAGCGCTTTATGCAGAACTATATCCGATTGCACAATGCCGCTCATAGAATCGCTGATTTGGGGGCTATAACCTATAACGCATTTGAAAAGGTTCTTCTTGAAAATATGTCGTCTCTGCGTACGAGTGGATGGAAAATACCATTTTTGTAATATTATTCATTGCGATGTTGAATAATCGTTATTGTGGTTTATAGTGTATATTGATTAAAAAAAAAACGTTGAATTATTTACTTCATTACATCTCATTGAATGCTTCTAAGCAGTTGATTCGTTATTACTCATAACTATTTAATCATTTCATCTTGATGGGATAAAAATAAAAGACATTACTGATAAAGTCTAATGGAGTTAATTTTAGCTAAGAATAACATCACACTCTAATATTATCGAAATTCTACTCCTTCCAAAAATAATGATCGTATGTTTTATACCATAGTAGAGCCTGGAAGAAATGTGCATTCTTTTGTAATGAATATCCAGTTCCACTTGGTTATGTTTTTTTCAAACAATAATGTCAAACTGTTGTTAAAAAAATTGGTGAAACTCAAATCTGTCATTTTACCCTCATTTCTTGAAAAATTGTATTGTTTTCTGAAAAACTGTTTCATACATCTGAAAGCATCACTCATCAGTAATCTTCAGCAGCAAAGATATTTCCCAATTTGTATACATGGCATTCAAAAATCCAGGGTGAGGTAGTGATTTTCCAGAAATTAAAAAAATGTTCATTATCTCGAAAACAGTGAGATTTTTACTAAGGTAAAATTTCGATATTCTGAACAGTCATGACCTGGTCTATCACCAGTTTAAATATTGTACAAGGTTTACCGGACACTCTGTATATTATTTTACCTTCATAGATATTAGAATGTTTTGTCAATGTTGTTTTTGGTATGGGAAATGTCTGGTATTATGAGGTAACTGTTCTGGTGAATTGGTAACATGTCTTTTATGAATTAGGCATACCACCTCTAGAATGAATATGCTGACCAAATTCAGTATTTTGTGTTGAATAAAAAGAGGCCTACAGCTATCTCTATAGCTGGCCTTGCATAGAAACCTCAGTGATCTTTTCTGTAGCACACAGAGTTGATTCATGAGTTGTTGACTACAGAATCCGCAGAAATCAATGCCATAACGTATATGAGTTTCTACTAATGCATAGTAAGTAGGTCTTGCTGAGGATATGTCAAGTTCATTGGAAACGATTCTTACAGCATATGAACCTGAAACCACCTTTTTACTTAAAAGTGAAATGTGTTCATGGAATTTAAATTTGTTATCGATATACAAACCCAGAAATCTGGTGCATTGTGTTTCTTCAACCGTATTGCCATCTAGTATCAACTTGTCATAACTAAATTTGAAATTAATAATTTTGGTTTTGTCTACATTAAAACAAAGGAAGTTTGAATCACACCATTCCTTAACCTTTGCTAGATCTGAGCATACTGTTTGCTTCAGGTTTGCGGTATTTTTTCCATGCCATAGTAATGTAGTATCATCTGCAAATATTGTGAAGTCTCCTTCAATATGAATTGTAGGTTGGTATAGCGCTTTCATGTTAGATGAGTAAAACTACAGTTGATGTGATGATACTGATTTTAATTCTTTCAGTTCATCATTTTATATGGAATATAATCATGAACTTTACAAATTATAACGGTTCAATGTTATCATAAGGTTAGTTATTGTTTATAACATATAATAACATTGAACTGGATAGGAAGTTTCAGTGAACTAATTGTTTACTAACGTAAATCATGAATTTGAGAACAATAGTGTTTTCTACAAAACGTTGGTTAAACAGTCTCCTCGGTCTCGACTGCTTGAGTGGTGCCAAGGGGTTGTAATTCGTACATGGCAGGACCAGTTGCCGAGTTGTCTTCTGGTCTTCAATTATTCGGCGACTTCGTTTTTCGTGAATAAACCCAGTATATCAACCATACTAGTACTGCAAGTGCGGCTAAGCTGGTGGCTTAGATGCTGCTGGTCATATAGAACTGAAGTTGTAGTTTTTTCCAAACTGTTTCTTGTTTCTCGATACAGTCTTGGGATACTGCTAGAATTCTTGTGCGGTTGAGTACCATATCTTCACGGATGTCATTGCATGTAAGCGGACTACTTGTTGGTTTAGCGACAATAAACAGCCCAAGTATTTTGCATATATAATTGCCTCCAAATCAAAGATGTTATTGCATTCTACCGGACTTAGCAAGAAGGCGTATTCTGCCTCTGGCTATATGGCTATATAGCCTTTGTAAGACTTGTGACCTCGTCCTTTTGTTGTTCTAACTTGTATCGGACCGGCGTAGTCAACTCCTGAGTGGTTAAATGGCGGTGATGAAATCATTCGTTCCGGTGCTGGGTCCCCCATTTGCTGCAACCCTGCTCGCTGTTTGTAACGCTGTTTATATCGCTGTTTATATCGGAGACATCCGATTTTTGCTATTTCTGATAGCATCTACCTTTTTGTACGACATTCCTGCGAACTTAGGATGACTTTGAATCTGAATATGTCATCTGTTGGAGACCAAACGATGCCTAGCGACTTTTTGTAGCTCCTTCTTCTCCGATGTCTACAGTAGCATTTTTCTTAAAATTTTCCGGGATGTTGTGAATCAATTCTGCTGAATTACTGGACCACTTTCTCGATGTGAAATCTCCTTTTTGGAGTATTATTATGATTAGATGGCGGGGCTAGCCAGCGGCTGAAACGCAGGTAGTTCTGTATAGAACCCTTCTGTACCCCGCTATCAATTCTAACTCGTGAGTACTCCGGATCTTTCAATGAACTCCTGGAGATTCCTCACAAGGTTTTCCTGCGGGATGATATCTTCTGCACCGCAGTGTCCGAAGATATTTATCCTCATGCGAGCCAGAGCTTCGCATTCAAACAATATGTGGGAGGCTGTTTCGTCCTCCTCATCACAAAATCTGCATTGTGTGGACTCTGGATGTATCTCCAACAGTGGCAGTGGCCTTTCATCAGTCCTACCACCTTCCTGAGAGAGTTTCGGCTTAGTCTTGATAGCCGGTCGGTGAGAGATTGATGATGGTTTTTAACCCATTTCTTTGTGTAATGCTTAATATCCCCAAACGGGATTCAGCAGGCTTGTTCTGGTCCAATGAGAGTTGTTGCTGCCCCCGCTCTTGCTAGGGTATCTGCGCTCTCATTTCCCTGGATGCCCTTATGACCTGGTACCCAGACAAGTTTTACCCTGTTCTGTGCTCCCAGGTCCTTAAGGTTTTGGTGTGCCTCCCAAACCAGTTTGGAAGTGAACCTGCATGAACGCTGGGCTTTAATTGCCGCCTGACTGTCGGAGAGAATCTCTCTCTCGTGCAGACGGAGATTGCAGTTACCTCGGCTTGGAATATAGAGGCTTGAGTACCGAGGCTTAGACTAATGTCTTGCCTTTTTGGAGTAACTCTGATAGATCTTTTTGAAGCTTTTTTGAGTTTTCCAAGCTGTCGGCTACTGATAGAACATCGTCGACGTAATAATCTTGTAAAATAACTTTCGCTGCATCTGACTGGGTGCTTGTTTGATTCCCCAGTGGCTAGTGTCTGAAGTGTCCTTATGGCCAGTAAGGTGGCTGATGCTGTGCCGTACGTTAGAGTAGTCAATTGATATTCTTGCAGGGGTTGCGTAGGCTTGTCTCTCCACAATGTCCGTTGATAGGGCTGATCTTCTAAAAGCATCCTAATCTGACGGTACATTTTTTTTATGTCGGCAGTGAATGCGATTTCTCCAACTGAGTAATTCATCCGCAAAATCATCACTTAATCTCGGGCCAGTGTACATTATATCATTCAAGCTCAACTTCGTGGTAGTTTTGCTAGATGCATCGAATACAACTCGTAATTTCGTGGTTGTGCTTTCATCTCGTTTTACGGCGGGATGTAGCACTTTCCCTGATTTACCTCTGTGAATGGTACTTTCTTCATGTGTCCTAGTTTGAGGTATTCGTTCATGAATTGGGAATATTGCTGATGCAGTTCTTGGTTGTTACATAATTTCTTCTCGAGCTGTTGGATTCGTGCTACAGCTCTTGATTTCGAAGCTCCTAGTTTTTCCGCAGTAATTTTAAATGTGCCATCGTTATTCCGTGATGTAGTTCTTCCATTTTGAAATTCTTTTCTCGTTGTCACCAACTCCCGTTATTACCGCTCGTATTTTTTGCCTTGGTAAACATTTGAGCTGCTTCTTCGGTGATTAAGGATATCTGAGAGCACGAATACCAAATAGATGACTGCAATATCCCTTATCTAAACTGTCACACAATCCATGCAACTCGCAGTTGGCAAACCAACTTGAAGATCATGTATTGGTAACGGAATATAAAAACAAAAAAGACTATCGCAACAATATAAATCAAGCAAAGAGAGAATACTTTGAACAACTAGGCCAAGCTGTAGATACAAATAAGAGGCTCTTTTCACACAAAATAAAAGAAGCAAATGGCCTATACTACTTTTTATAAGATAGTTCGTGAATGAAATCCTCTGTTTTCACAACAGCAAAATTGTTTTTTTCGAATTTTTTAAACAAGAAATATTGAAAAAAATTACAACTTTTTTGGTTTTTTGGAAATATCTCAAAGAGTATTCAAGAAATCGTTTTAAAGTCAATGGAACTTTTGCAGAAATTTATAAAACCTACAAAATGCTTTTCAAGATCGGTGCATTTTTCACTGAGAAAATCCGGGAATACCTCGAAAAAGAGACCATTTTTCATTCATAATTTTTATAAATCTGAAGGTGGAAAAACAATATTGCGGAAACTGATAGATACTAACATGTGGTTCAACTGTGCGCAAGATGTTTTCTGTCCGATGTGTAGTTTTTGCACAATCGCGTTATAAACAATTTAAGAGCAAATATTTCTAAAAGCGCAGATTTAAGGGAAATCATCTTATTCAAATTCTGTAAACGGCATACGGAAGTAGAGATCAATATCTACAATTTGTATATTTTGGATTTTTACCTGAGAGGTGGGAACTGTGTTGAAAATGTCACTGGAAGTTGCTCTAAATGCTTCAAAAAGCACCCAAAGTCGCCCGAACTCAACTCGTATTAAGTTCAGTTCGACTTCGGGTGACTTCGGAAGCACTTTGAAGCGTTTTGATCAACATTCAGTGACATTTTCAACACATTTCCCACCTGTCAGGTGAAAATCCAAAATATGCAAATTGTAGATATTGATCTCTACTTCCAGATGCCGTTTACGGAATTTGAATACGACGATTTTCCTTAAATCGGCGCATCTTGCAAGATGTGCCCTTAAATTGTTTATAACGCGATTGAACATTAACGAACCATCTTATAAAAATTAGTATAGGCCATTTGCGTCTTTTATTTTGTGGGAAAAAAAACTCTATAGCTTGGTCTAAACATAACATAATTTCTACAGGGGGAGTTTCGGGGGCGAAATAATTTGAGAGTTGGAAATTATGTATATTTATTTGGCCAATCACCCACCAAACCAACTCAGTTTTATTTAACTTTAGTATTTCGTGAAATCTGGAAGACGTACGCCAAAGATAATAAAATGGTAAGTTAGCATAATAAATGATTACATTACCTGGCACTAAGTCGATGCACAACAAGAAATGTTTATACATACTACAACTAAGAGCTGCCTTCATTCACAGTGAAATAACCTATGTCAGAATATATCGAATCAACATACAACAAATAAGCAAGTGAGTTTTTTAGGTAGTGCCATAAAAACAAGAGATAATACATTCATTTAAGATATACGGATATTCTTCCTCCATCTTTGGGTTGGCCATAGAAACGCTAATAATGCGAGGGTAGGTAACTGGTAAAAAGCCAAATTAACCGATTCAGAATAAATACATACACAGGGCGTTCTGCTTCAACATCGAACAGTTCAAGGGAGATCTGGAAGCAACTCGACAAACAACCAAAGCATAGTGTTGCAACTTTAAAAATCAACAATGTAGTGTCAACTGACACATAAACTATTGCCAAACACTTTGGAGACTTCTTCTCTAGTTCTGTAGAAAATAAAATAGCTGAAGACTACAGCAAGAAGGGGTTACCAACTGATTGTACATCGAGCACCTTCAATGAACACTCTTTCTTTCTAGAACCTACCACACCCAAGGAAGTCATGGAAGTTATATTTAACCTAAAAGACAAACCGGTACAGATGAAATCTCCACCAAATCCATGAAAGTTTCTTGTGAGATTATATCTGAAATTTTTGCATTTCTCATAAACAAATGTTTTGAAGACGCTAGCTTTCCAAACAGTATCAAAACCGCAATAGTTCATACCTATATTCAAGAAGGGTGATTCGTATCATAGCGAAAACTATAGACCAATCTCAATTTGATGTATCTTATCCAAGCTTATCTAAAAACTATTAATGATAAGATTAACAAGTTTCCTCAACAGGTTTAATATAATAACAAAATATCAGCATGGATTTCAGCAAAACAAATCTGTCGAAACTGCTAAGGTACAGCTCTTACAATATATCTACAATGAGATCGATATAAGAAACCATGTAGTAGGAATATTCTTTGACCTGAGCAAAGCCTTCGACACCGTAAATATTGAATTTATCATTTATAAGCTTGAAAAGCTGGAAATCAAGGGAATTCCACTAGACTTCATTAAATCCTTTTCAAGTGAACGCAAACAAAGAGTCAAAGTGGCTCAATATTTCCGAAGATTACGAAATTACTAGTGGTGTCCCACAAGGTTCTGTATTGGGTCCACTAATTTTTCTGCTATTTATGAATGATCTACCATCCCTTATTAGGGAGGGTCAGATCGTAATGTACGCTGATGATAACTCGCTGGTCCTGTCAGGACAGTGCGCAAAGGAGCTTGAACTTAAAATAAACTCAATCCTGGCAAAATACCAAGATTGGTGCAATGAGAACATCCTTAGCCGCTTTCCAATTGACCCAGTGGTTAGCTCCGAATAACTCCGAGGAGCTCCTGAAGTGATCTGACAGACCACGAAAGAACATGATCCTGTTAAATTACATGTATTCCTGTCAATTGATCTGATTCTGAAGTGATCTCAGGAGTAGTTCAGGGGTAACAAGCTCTCAATTGGAAAGCGCCTCTTCTCTTGAATATGGGGAAAACTGAATGCATTTATTTTCCAAAAAGAATACCACCTGATAACTTAACGAACATATTACCCACTGAAACATTTTCCACTAACACAAAGTTCCTGGGTACCATCATTGATAACCATCTATGTTGAGACCTCCAAATAAACCAAGTGTGTAATAAATTAAATAGTGCACACTTTGCTATTTGTCAGCTGAAAGGTATGTTCAACTTGAAATACCTGATAAATGTGTACTATGCTCTTGCATTCTTGCACTTATCATATAATATCCTTGCCTGGGGTACGGCAACTGGAACAAATCGTGTCTTTGTGCTACAAAAAAGGCTGATCAGATTACTATTCAACCTGAACCCTAGAGACTCTTGTTCTAAATATTTTACTAATAATCGTATATTGACTGTCCATTGCATTTATATCTACTACTCAGTCAAATACATAAATAAAAAATATCCTAGAGACATAATAATACGAGGCAATGTAACATTTTAATAACAAGGTAACCATTTAATAACAAGGCAACACAACTCCGCGTTATGAAAAATCCCTCGAAATAATAATAATCTCTTTAAAGAGAAAAGTTATTGGATATAACCCTCAAATCGTTGTGCAACCGTGGACACGTGTTTCGAGTTTAAGCTCTCATCAATACGGTAAAATCAAGTGCGAAGATGTACAACACTTGGATGTAAAAATAGTAACAAAGGAAGTCAACAACAGGAAGCCAACCACACATTTGTGGCTTTGGTTAGAAGACCTTGTGCTTTCAAGGCAACAACTAACGTTGCCACGGAGGCAGCTATAGCTACCAGCGTGACAATCCTACCCAGGAAAATACAAATTAGGATGGATTTAGCGAGGGGTTATTTATATATGAAAATATAAAGAGAAAAGTTATTGGATATAGCCCTCAAATCGTTGTGCAACCGTAGACAATGAACTAAAAGCTACACCAGCATTTATTGCACACTACAAAAAAAACTATCACATAATTTTGTACACATTTATTACATATTTGCGTCCCATCCAAAAAAATCTTTACAGTCCCCGTTTTCCAGGAATGGGCTCATTCAGTCTAATTTAGTTTTTGATTCAAAAGTATATACTATCAAAGTATATCATCTCCCAAGTATCCCACAAAATTTTCCGGTTTATATGCCAATTAACAACTAAAGCAAGAGCAATTGAAAATGTGAGATCGTCCGCGCTACATCGTGACGGCACACCAGGCGACGTGCTTCGAGCGGTGCCAACCGGGCCTGTACTTGGAGATTATTAATCGCCTCCATCATCGGAGTTTGTTCCATTTGCTGGATTGGAAACACCACGTGTTGCGTATTTTTGTATTGTTTTGTTTTTAAAATAATTTCCAAGTTTAGGACCATCATGTGATGCCACATTCAACTATTAATTTGAGGGAGAAGATAAAGAGTGAAAATTCTGATTTTGTGCAGATGTACTATTTGGAACATAAACATTCAAATAATGCAATAAAAAAAATTGTTGAATGAGCCCATTGGGCGCGGGCTAACTTTTAAGTGAACCTGTACCACACATTCTGTATTTTGAAAAAATACGCATGTATTGATGATCAAATGGCAGCTAACATTTCTTACACATTTATTACAAATCATTGACGTGTTAAAAATTCCAAAATTTTCATCCCCTAGGGGTTAGGGTCAGTTTCACAGGTTCCAGTTAGCGTCCATATCAATTAAGTAATGGTTAGATTGTGAACCTGTCAACGCCAGTGAAAGAATGTCATTCACCGTCTAAACTTTCAGTTAGTTATCTGAAGGTTAACTGGGACCTGTGAAACTGGCCCTAAGTAACCCTTATAGATAGAAAATTCCCTAATAAATATAGATCCCAACGTGGTCAGTGCCAGAATCGTTCACAATATTGTTTATAATTTTTGTACAAACTATCAAAGAGTTAAAAATTACAGAATGAAGGGCTCCCAAGGAGTTGAACACCCCCAAACTTCTCAAAATTCCTATTACATTATCTATCACATTGCGCGTAACTCTAAAATTTTTCATCGAGTTTCAGGATTTATTACAGTGACTCACAAGCTTCTACTGCATTTTTTTGAGCTAATGGATTATATCAACCATGGAAATCAATATTTTGAAGAGTGGGCTGTGTAAATACATTTTTGTGTTGCTATATGATAGGAAACCCGACGCTAACTGTTTTTCATCAAGTATTAAAATTCAGTATCCCACACGCTTCTACTGCGTGTCTTTAGTTGCTCTTTGAGATGGAAATCAATATTTTGAAGAGTAGGCTGTGTTAATGAATTTTCGTGTTGCGATATGATAGGAAATCCAACGTGAACTGTATTTCATCGAGTATTAGAATTCATTACAGTATCCCGCACACTTCTAATCTCGTTTTCAGTTATTCATGGACAATATCAACCATGGATATCAATATTTCGAAGAGTGGGCTGTGTTAATAAATGTTCGTGTTGCGATATGATAGGAAATCCAACGTGAACTGTATTTCATCGAGTATTAGAATTCTTTACAGTATCCCACACGTTTCTACTGCGAGTCTTTAGTTGGTCATGGACAATATCAACCGTGGAAATCAATATTTTGAAGAGTGGGCCGTGTTAATAAATTTTTGTGTTGCTATATGATAGGAAACCCGACGCGAACTGTTTTTCATCAAGTACTATAATTCTTTACAGTATCCCACACGCTTCTACTGCGTGTCTTTAGTTGCGCATGGACAATTTCAACCATGGAAATTGATATTTTGAAAAGTAGGATGTGTTAATGAATTTTCGTGATGAGATATGATAGGAAATCCGACGTGACCTGTATTTCATTAGGTATTAGAATTCTTTACAGTATCCCACACGCTTTTACTGCGTGTCTTTAGTTGTTCATGGACAATATCAATCATAAAAATCAATATTTGGAAGAGTGGGCTGTGTTAATAAATTTGTGTGTTGCGATATGGTAGGAAATCCGACGTGAACTGTATTTCATCGAGTATTAGAAATCTTTATAGTATCCCACACGGTTCTACTGCGTGACTTCAGTTGCTCATGGACAATATCAACCATGGAAATCAATATTTTGAAGAGTGGGCTGAGTTAATACATTTTTGTGTTGCGATATGATAGGAAATCTGACGTGAACTGTATTTCATCGAGTATGGACCGTGGTGGTCGGATGATAAAGCATTCGCCTCGCATGCGTGGGGTCGCGGGTTCGATCCACCGATTCACCGGTCTCGTGCATGGGATCACACGTTAAAAGGTAAGAGCTCACACAAGTCTCTCGAAGACTTCCGAGGGTTGCGCGTAGGGGTGCAATCGGTTGACGGAAATAACAATTAGAAATCTTTATAGTATCCCATACGCTTCTACTGCGTGTCTTCAGTTGCTCATATCAACTCATCAACCATGAAAATTAATATTTTGAAGAGTGGGCTGTGTTAATGAATTTTTGTGTTGCTATATAGGAAATCCGACTTGAACTGTATTTCATCGAATATTAATATTCTTCGCTTTATCCCACACACTCCAATCGTGTGTCTTTAGTTGCTCATAGACAATATAAACCATGGAAATCGATATTCTGAAGAGTGGGCTATGTTAATAAATTTTTGTGTTGCGATGTGATAGGAAATCCGACTTGAATTGTATCCCGCACGCTTCTAATCTCGTCTTTAGTTACTCATATGGACAATATCAACCATGGATATCAATATTTAGAATAGTGGGCTATGTTAATAAATTTTTGTGTTGCGATGTGATAGGAAATCCGACTTGAACTGTATCCCGCACGCTTCTAATCTCGTCTTTAGTTACTCATGTACTCATGGGTAATATCAACCATGGATTTCAATATTTTGCAGAGTGGGCTGTCAATAAATTTTTGTGTTGCGATTATGATAGGAAATCCGACAAGAACTGTATTTCATCGAGTTTTGGAATTCTTTACAGTATCCCACACGGTTCAACTGCGTGTCTTTAGTTGCTCATGGACAATATGAACCATGGATATCGATATTTTGTAAAGTTGGCTCTGTTAATAAATGTTTGTGTTGCGATATGTGGGAAATCCGACGTGAACTATATTTCGAGTATTAGAACTTCTTACAGTCTCCCCACCCTTCTACTGCTTGTCTTTAATTGCTCATATACAATATCAACCTTGGAAATCAATATTTTGAAGAGTGGCATGTATTAATAAATTTTTGTGTAGCGATATGATAGGAACTCCAGCGTGAACTTATTTCATCCAGTATTGTTTAAAAAATTGTTTAAAATTGTTTTTTCCGTTAACCAGCTGTCGTCCCCTTACGAACGGCAGCCCTCAAAAGTCGAAACTTGTGCGAGCCAAGGATTAACGAGGTCTTACCTTTTTACGTGCGATTCCTAGCACTTTCTCGGGGCATCAGAAAAAATTCTGCAGTCGCCATGGTTTGAACCACCGCCGACAATTCTTTACAGTATCCCACACGCTTCTACTGCGTATCTTTTGAAAGACGTATAATAATGTTCCGACGTAACGACCAGTAAATACTTTTTTGCAACAATTATCAATTTTACAAAAAACACGTGGAGCCTATTAATGAGCGGTCATCGCCTTAGAGGATATTTTTTTAACGGTATAATATGAAAATCCGAAATAGTTTACTTTGCAGTGCATTGAATTAAGTTTATGCGCTGTGGAGTGTTCAAGCCTATGAAAATCATCACTCTGAAACTTTCAACGCGTCGATAGGTTCTAATGATTTTTAAATAGTTTTGTGGAAAATTTTAGCGATACGCGCGATGTGAAAGACAATGTAATAGGAATTTGGAGAAGTTTGGTGGTGTTTGTAAAGTTCACTATTTGCTCGTTGGGAAATAGAAATAAAACACTTTATTTAACTGCACACTTTAGTCTCGACTCCACAAACGTCTCGCATCTACTGACTCCCTAGTCATCGATGATAGCTATCGCTTATGTAATCGACCACCAATTCTTTATTAGTAATCAGTATACGGGGCCATACACTACAGTGTTCAACCCCTTGGAGGCTCTTCATTGGGTAATTTTTAACACTTAGTTTGTACAAAAATTATAAAAAATCTTGTGAACCCGGCCAAGTTAGGATCTATATTTATTAGGGAATTTTCTTTCTATAAGGGTTATTTAACCCCCAGGGGATGAAAATTTTGGAATTTTCAACACGTCAATGATTAGTAACAAATGTGTAAGAAATGTTAGCAGCCAATTGATCATCAATAATTGCGTATTTTTTCAAAATACAGAATGTGTGGTGCAGCTTTACTTAAAAGTTAGCCCACGCCTATTTCCTGAAAAACGGAGACTGTAAAAAAATTTTTGGTTGGGACGCAAATTTGTAATAAATGTGTACAAAATTATGCAATAGTTTTTTTTTTGGAGTGTGCCATAAATGCTGGTGTAGCTTTTAGTTCAACCGTAGACACGTGTTTCGAGCTTAAGCTGGGTAGGATTGTCACGCTGGTAGCTATAGCTGCCTCCGTGGCGACGTTAGTTGTTGCCTTGTAAGCACAAGGTCTTCTAAGCGAAGCCACAAATGTGTGGTTGGCTTCCTGTTGTTGACTTCCTTTGTATCTATTTTTACATCCAAGTGTTGAACATCTTCGCACTTGATTTTACCGTACTGATGAGAGCTTAAACTCGAAACACGTGTCCACGGTTGCACAACGATTTGAGGGTTATATCCAATAACTTTTCTCTTTAAAGAGATTATTATTATTTCGGGGGATTTTTCATAACGCGGAGTTGTGTTGCCTTGTCATTAAATGGTTACCTTGTTATTAAAATGTTACATTGCCTCGTATTATTATGTCTCTAGGATATTTTTTATTTATGTATTTGACTGAGTAGTAGATATAAATGCAATGGATAGTCAATATACGATTATTAGTAAAATATTTAGAACAAGAGTCTCTAGGGTTCAGGTTGAATAGTAATCTGATCAGCCTTTTTTGTAGCACAAATACACGATTTGTTCCAGTTGCCGTACCCCAGGCAAGGATATTATATGATAAGTGCAAGAATGCAAGAGCATAGTACACATTTATCAGGTATTTCAAGTTGAACATACTTTTCAGCTGACGAATAGCAAAGTGTGCACTATTTAATTTATTACACACTTGGTTTATTTGGAGGTATCAACATAGATGGTTATCAATGATGGTACCCAGGAACTTTGTGTTAGTGGAAAATGTTTCAGTGGGTATATGTTCGTTAAGTTATCAGGTGGTATTCTTTTTGGAAAATAAATGCATTCAGTTTTCCCCATATTCAAGAGAAGAGGCGCTTTCCAATTGAGAGCTTGTTACCCCTGAACTACTCCTGAGATCACTTCAGAATCAGATCAATTGACAGGAATACATGTTATTTAACAGGATCAGCCACAAATGTGTGGTTGGATTCCTGTTGTTGACTTCCTTTGTATATATTTTTACATCCAAGTGTTGTACATCTTCGCACTTGATTTTACCGTAATGATGAGAGCTTAAGCTCGAAACACGTGTCTACGGTTGCACTACAATTTGAGGGCTATACCCAATAACTTTTCTATTTATATTTTTATTTATTGCCCCTCGATAAATCCATCCTGATTTATATACTCCTGGGTAGGATTGTCACGCTGGTAGTACAAGATCTTCTAACCGAAGCCACAAATTTGTGGTTGGCTTCCTGTTGTTGACTTCCTTTGTTTCTATTTTTTCATCCAAGTGTTGTACATCTTCGCACTTGATTTTACCGTACTTATGAGAGCTTAAGCTCGAAACACGAGTCTACGGTTGCACAACGATTTGAGGGTCATATCCAATAACTTTTCTCTTTATATTTTCATATGTAGCCCCTTTCTAAATCCACCCTAATTAATAATCTCTTTATTTACTCAGATTAATCTGTACAACCACAGGAGCAGAAGTATGAATGAAAAAGAGGAAAACGTCAGTGTACAATATTGAAAGAAAAAAAACTACACTATACTAAAATAGATAATGTCACAAAGTAGTAAAATCGAGAATGTGTAAAAAAAATATATACATCCGATCCTACCAAATCATAACGAAATTCAACGAAGAAAGACACAAGAAAAAGAAAATTAGAAGAGAAATGTTGATACAAAACGCAAGACGAGGGAAAACGAAGAACTCATTGAAGGAGATAGAGTATGGATTATAAACATGAAATGATACGGTATGATTCAGAAAAAGTCAGAGTATTCGAGATCTTACTACGTGAGAACAGAAGATGATAAAAGAGTCAGACGGAATCGCCACCATCTTTACCAGCGAGAGAGCCCTCGGTAGGAGAACGTGTTGAAGAGAAGGAAGGAGTATGGAATACCTTACTGGAGAGAAGGAATAGAAAATTGCCTAAACATTTCCATGACTTTGGGCTCCATTGAAACATTTTTAATTCGAATTTTACATTCCAGTATTCTTTTGATTTTTATTATTTGATATATTTAATATTGATTTATTTTACAAGTTATTATATAAGGGTCATAAAATAGTTAAAAAAGGAGATGTAGCATATGGAGTTGAACATAGCAACAGGAAGTTAAGGCCTCCACAGACGATGAGATCGGTATTGATATATGTCGCGATACAAATATATGAGATTTGTATAGATAGATAATTTATTTCTTTGTTTAACATATACAGAGCATAAGAACATTACACATTGCCATGTAACAAAGAAAACGTCACAAAACAGAACAGAAAAATTACATAAATTAGCCACTTACAATATGATATAAATTCCAAATATTATAAATATATAGGTATATATATGAAACATACATGTATATAAAACACAACAACGAATATGAGGTAAAATAGCACTAGTTGTCAGCGAGTGAGTCACTAAGTGAATCACTGAACTCGTCAATCTTGTAGGAGACCATTTTGATAAGAATTTTTTTAATTTTCTTTTTGAAAGATTCTAGTGGTAGTTCCCTCATTTCACGAGAGAGCAAATTGAAAAGGGGAATACCTATAGATTTACTTTTTTCCAATCTCTTCCTAAGAGGCACGATGTTATGTCTGTTGCGAGTATGGAAGTTGTGAACATTAGAGTGTGTTGTAAAAGTAAGTATATTTTTCTTAACATGTATCAAATTTTCATAGATGATTCGAGCAAACAGTGTCATAATGCCGAAATTTTGAAAGAGTGGTTTGCAATGTTCACCATAGTTAACTCTTGCAATGCTACGTACAGTAGCTTTTTGTAACATGAAAACTCTCTGTAAATTTGTGAAACTTGCCTTTCCCCAACTCAGTAATCCATAGCTCATTACCGAGTGGAACATCGCATAGTATGATGTTAAGGCTGCTTCTTGACCAACAGTTAATGCTATGCGCCGAATGGCGTACACAGATTTTGCCAACTTTCCACAGACGTGACTGATATGTGTGTTCCAAGAAAAGGATGGATCAAGATGTATTCCTAGAAATTTAACTGACTTCGTGTTGGGATGAGTATGATGATTTGAAAATAAACATATCTCCGTTTTAGCCGCATTCAAAAATAGTTCATTATCATCGAACCACGCATGGGCAGTAGCATGTGCTGAAATTGCATCAACATCAGTACTTTTTTCAACTTGAAGAGAAAAGGACGTGTCATCTGCATATAAAATCGTCATTAAGTTACGTTTGATTGACATATGTGAAGGTAGATCATTTACATAAATTAAAAACAAGAAAGGGCCCAGTATGGATCCTTGTGGTACTCCCCTTTTGATTCGGCGTTCGTGGCTTATGTTGTTATTATTATAAACCCTCTGCGTTCTATTTTTGAGGTATGATTCAATAATGTTTCTAGAAACACCTCGTAATCCATACCATTCCAACTTCTTCAGGAGTTTTCCGTGACATACACAATCAAAAGCCTTTGATAGATCAGTGAATATGGTTGAAAACATTTTTTTGTTTTCAAAAGCGTCAAAAATATTATTAGCTAACCTATTAACAGCATCTATTGTGCTTTTTCCTCTTCTGAATCCATATTGATGAACATTTAATTTCTCCATATAATTACTGAACTGTACGAGGATTGATTCTCTATTACTTTAGATATTGTAGGTAGGATGTGTATTTGTCTATAGTTTTCTGGCAGTTCCTCATCATATTTTTTGTGAACATCAAGAACTTTTGCCGGCTTGATCACGGAAGGAAATATTCAATCAGAGAGACAAGTATTGACGACGTGAGTCAAAGGTTTGATAATCTATGATAAGCACTCTTTCAACAATTTGGTACTGATGCCATATGTGACTTGGGTTGTTTTTGTCTTGAGACTATTAACAATTGAACGAATTTCTTCTTCGCTGAAGGACCGCATAAAAAAGGAATTTGGAGATTTATTGATATTATGCTGAATGGAAAAATTTCCATTTGCAGGAATATCCTTAACGATGTTCTCTGCATGGTTGGTGAAGTATTCGTTAAAAATATCTACATCAAATTCAAGTTGAGCTCTTGAGTTAACATTACCTCTTTCGATATTTATGATTTTCCAAACTGTTTTATTTTTGTTGTCAGTGAAATTTGAGTTGAGTAATATGTTCTTTTTGCTTCTGTCAAAGATTGGTTATATATTTTTTTTATAAAGTCATATTGCCCCTTATTGAAGTCACTTGGATTTTTTTACACAGTTCGTATGTAAATTGAACATTCTGTTTGAGTATTTCAATTTCGGGTGTTCTCCAGTAGCTAACCTGGTTTGTCTTTTTTGAAGGTTTCGTTTTAATAGCAGGAAAGCAATGTTCAAAGTGGTTCATGAATGTCTCATGGAATGAAAGTGCTATGTTTTCGGAAGTTATTTGATTGTACATATCACTCCATGATTTCTCTCCAAGGAAAGATTTTAATTTATGTTGATTATGATTCGAAAAGTTTAATTTATTATTGAAAGGCAGTTGATCTTTCTTTGAACTTTTTATTACATTTTTCAGTTCAGTATTTGAGGGTCGTGGTCTGATAGTGGTGCACTGAGGACTTCTGCATATGAGTACTCAATGTTTGTAAAAATATTATCTGGGCAGGTTTTAGATTTTCCCACTTCTCTAGTAGCTGTATGAACTTTTTGGTGCATATTAAATTGCTTGAACAGATCAAATACCATATTAGATTTACTATCTGGATTCAGAAAGTTTACGTTAAAATCGCCACATATCGCAACATTTGCTTTGCTATAATATTTGTCCATGTAGGATAATGCTTTGGTCATTATGAATAGAAACTTGACAAAATCTGAATTACCACAGGGTGATCGGTAAACACTCATTACTAATAGATTTATATTTTTTATATATATTGCAGCGAGTTCACAATGAAACTCCTCTGATAATTGTTTTATGTCACTAATTTCTTTGGCATAGTATTGGTTATTCAGATATATACATGTGTCCCATGAATATGGTTTGGTCTACAGAAGATTGAGGCTAATTTGAAATTAGTAATATTGTAACAGGAGGATTCACTTGCAGACAACCAGTGCTCAGTGAAACACAGCACGCTTAAATTGTTAAAACTATTTACAAAATTGTCCAATTGTAGAATTTTATTACGGATACATTGTGTATTCAGGTGTAAAACAGCAATGTCAGGATGATCTCTTGCGTCATATTTAATTTATTGGCCTATACTATTTCTATTTGTGATAGACGAACATCTAAAAAATTTGTTGGTGCCTTAGTACCTTCACGGGGATCCGTATTCAAAGTATTCTCAGAGTATTTCTGTTTATGAGTTGCCACTTGATCTATACTATTTTCGACATTTTTTTCAGTAGTTTCAGCTTCAAGAGGTATTGTGTTTATATGTAATAAATTTTTGTTACGTTTTTATCCATATATAATTTCATTCGATAACTTAATGTATCAATGTCTCCATACACGATGAGATGGATTTCTGAAACATCAGTAAATTTCAAACGTGAATAGAAGGAACGTTTCGACAGTGTTGTTACCCAAACCTGTAGTTGTGGCAGTTGTGGTGTTGCTGGTTGCTGGCATAGTTTTTTGAGAGAAAAAAAATCGCCGGTTTTCGACAGCGATACAGACGATGGTACAAATTGATCTGATACCATGATAATGATACAACCACACACACAGTGCAATTTGTATGGCTACTATTGACATTTATAGGGGTGTTGTATTAATTGTAAATTGACATGTAATTAGTGTAATAGCTAAATAAACGATTCAAACAAAAAACTACTTATCATGCAACATGTAGCGATACCGATCTCATCGTCTGTGGGGGCCTTTAGCTATGAGGTGATTTTGGGATATTGTGGAAATCAGTTGTTATATAAAGTTATAAAAATAAAGATATACAAAAGTAGCTCGCACATTCATTAAACCCACCATTATAATGGTCTCACGGTCGGCATTACCATTATTTTTGAAAAATCCTGAACAGCATCATTAAGCCACACCTTTTCTGGATTTTCACTTTTTCAAGCGATCCCGCGTTCGGGACTCTTAACTCTTAAAATTGAACAAACACTTTTACAACAAAAATAAACAATTTTGAAATGTCCTGATATAAAAGGTAATAATAATGCTAATAAATGTATTTTATTGGATCACCCAATAGGCCATCGACTGAGGTCCTTAAGCCTGTTTTAAAACGTAATATGTTGGTATAGAAAGATTAGAAATTATTTGCAAAATACTCCTCCAACCTGTAGAATCACTTTCCTATTTAAAAGTTCGTTACCGATTTTGTGAATTGTTTCCCTACACTGGTTGCAGTTACTTGTTTCGACGAAGAATTATATATCTGTCTACTTATGTATATTGGAGAATGCCTGGTAAAAGATGAAGAGTGGAAGGACAAGTTTTTTATTAATACGAGCCTGCCTTGAGAAAAAAATTATTCCTGGTTCCAAACCAGCACACGATAGGTTAGGTTAGGTTAGGTTTGAACGTGAGTGGGCCAGTATCAGGCCCTCCACTGCAGCCAATGGCCTATTGTGGCTCCACGATAGGTACTAGCTCAAATTTCAGCATCCAACACCTAGGCAGCTGAGATAACTGGTTTTGGATGTGTCCATCGAAACTCAAATTTTCTAATTTGTGTGTTCTTAACAAATAATAAATTAGTTAAATTTAATTAAGAATTCAATTATCTATAATGCTGCTAAACTATATAACCATCTCCCGACCAGTATCAAAGCCATTGATTCCAATCATTTATTTAGGAGGTCTGTAAAACATATACTTATAGACGAGGTGTTTTATGATGTTCAAGATTTCCTCAATAAAAATACGAGATGATAATTTTAAAAAATTTTAAATTTCTGTTTTTATACATATCTGTTATCCTTGCGTATGTGAATGTTTATGTATAGGTATTTATAAACTTATGTGACATGTATTTGATATAGACATAATTATTTTTTTTTTTACTAGGCTTTGTCAATAGGATCCTCATCTTCCGACAATAAACCATATTTTGATTGATTGATTGATTGATTGAGTTATTTACAAGTAATGACATGAATAGGAAAACTAATTCAGCAAGAAAAAGTGAAATTTTGTCCATATACAAGGGATCCAGTGAAAAAACCCAATAGGACTATAATTTAGCAAAAACAAGGAATGTTAATATTTAAAATTTTGAGAAATTAGTTCAATATTTTGAAGGGCAAGGAAACAGGAAATTATAAGCAATATACAATCAACCTATTGCTGACTTTTTGACGAAGGAAATCAAGTTATGCGTACGTACTATTCGTTTAAGTCGTTCAGTCATAACAGTAGAATGATTTTGGTACTCACCGCTTTCAACATTGGTTTTAGACTCGGACTGCTTTGGCTTAGGCGGTGCAATTTCGTTAATTTCATTGAAAAAATCATCTATTTGAGCATCCATCTCTGAATGATGAATTTACATTTAACGTTGGTAAATTATAATATGAACTAATAAAGAATATAGAAAATAAGAATAGCTATTCATCTAATGAGATAAGTTAAGATCTATAACACCAAACACCATTAGTAGAGCAAAATTTATAGGTTATCTAAAAATTGTCAACATGTCTCAAAATAGAGAGTTGCCAGTGTTGCCAGTTGCCACTGTTGAGCAAGGTTGCCAACATTTTTCAAGGATAACTCTCAAAATTTTTTGCTCCTAGCTGTGGTGGATTTATGCAGCAGTCATAAGTCATAAGTTTTAAGTCATATGGAAGAATATTCGTCAATGATTGGTTGGTCCGTTTATTCCAACCAATCATTGACGAATATTCTTCCTTATGACTGCTGCATAAATCCACCATTACTTTTCATTTCGGTACTGTGATCGGGGTCACCTAGGGTCACTGAATCTAGAAGGCTGTGCCGTCCTTACGGGTATGGCCAATGGGCGTGGTCCAATACTCGAAATAGTTCCAGTATTCAAATAACCCACAAAATCACCAGAGAGCAAGTTTTGTGGGTTATTTGAACACTGGATCTATTTCAAGTACTAGACCACGCCCATTGGCCATACCCGTAAGAACGGCACGACCTTCTAGATTCAGTGACCCTAGGGTCACCACGGAGTGGGCGACATCTACATTTCGAAATTTGTATATAAAACTCCGCGAAAACATTCTGCCATAAGATCCCGTGTTAATAAATTAGTGATTATTTCTTTATCATATTTGGTTCAATTTTTTGATTTAATGGAAGAAGCATAGCTTTGATGTGACAAGTAAGCCAAGAAAAAATTGTCCAGTGCCACAATGCAAGAATTATTCGTCTGAATATGTCTCAATGCACTCTTTTCCCAGAAACCAGAAATTAGCTAAAACATTGGGAATTATACTGAAAATCGGGAAACTAATTCATAAACATACGTGTATTTGCGTGAACAGTGTGAACTCTTTATTTTGAATGTTTTCACATCTAGTGAGAGAAATTTGGTTTATAACTGGCGTAAATCAATCCATTTATTTTCTAGACACAGCATTAAAATAATTGATAAAAATTGTAATTTCATCCCAAAAAAATTGCAGAAACGAGTTCACTGAGGCAACAAAATAGAGGAATAAATGAAGTAATACAGGATTTCATAATTGTAATTGTGTTTGTTAACTTCAATACTTGACAAGGTCGATCAAGGTTAGACGCTGTTGAAGTTTCAGGATCACGGGCCACTTTCCGTTCAAACACTACTGAAAAATTGCAGCCAAATGAATTTTCACAACAGGCATTTTTATAAAAGCACTCCAAAGTTGAGGTAGAAGTCAAATTCGATAATTAAAAAAAATATCAAAAAGTCGTCAACTGTCAAGAAAAGATAATTAAATGACATTTGCTTTGTTTTCCTGGTAGGGTCACTGAATCCTAGAAGGCTTTGGCCTTCCTACAAGGCCAAAGCCTTTGTAATAGAATTGTAAGCCTTTGTAATATAAATCATTTATTTCCAACTCTTTTTCAGACATTGTAAACTACTTCTGAACATAAACATCTAAACATAACCTGAAAGGGCTTGTTGCACCAAGTAATCGGTAGGTGCATGCGGTGGCAGGGGACGGTTTGTCGAGTTGCACCGAGGCTTGAAGTACGATCTAAAAAGAACGGGTTAGTGTCATTTCGTGCCCCTGTGTAGCTCCGGAACTCAAATGATCGAAAAGAAAGCTGTAATAATGTGAAACTGCCTTAACAATAACAATCCCAGGTATATGACGTATGGTCAAAGAGTAGTGGGACCCCTCCTGTGGTATGTTTTTAGCACAAAACACATGTTTTGTGTTTGTGGTTTTTAGTCTTCTTGGTAGTGGCTGAAGTATCCATAAATTATGTTATAGCATAAAATAAGGTTGATATAAATAAACCAAGGAAGAAAGATTCACATTAGTGAAATATAGTGCGGAATAGTGAGAGAGTTCTCTAATGGTTGCCAACTTCGATTTTTGTTTGAAAACTAGGAAACTCTGATTGTATTCTTCATACCTTTATTAGTAAGCAATAGCATTGTATAAGCCAGATTTTCAATGAAAATTTCCCTGGATATGGAATAAATGAGATATTGATGATAATTATTTTTGATTGGAATATCTTATTTATTCCTTATCCAGGGAAATTTATATTGAATATGTGGCTTGTATAATTCCATTGCTTCCTAATGAAAGTATGAAGAATCCAATCAGAGTTTCCTAGTTTTTCATAGAAAAATGTCAAAAATCGAAGTTGGCAACCATTAGTGAACTCTCTCATTTGAAAAACTCAAAATTAATTCTTCCAGGATTGACAACATTATTACAGAACAATTACAGAACCAAATGAAATATGACCTTGAAATTGAAACGCACGTGAAAGGCACGTATGTGAATGGTCGTGCAGTTTTCAGGCACAAGCGTCAAAAATGCATATGCGTGTAAATCGTACGTGCATCAAAATCCCTGCGTGCACAAAACACATGTTTTGTGCCTGCGTGGGCACCCTTGTATCTGAATCGGCCTTTATTGTAATTGTAAGGTTAATAATTTTGACATTTTCATTTCAAAATTGTTTGTTTTCTTGAGTAGATGAACTACTGCGTCATATTTGAAAGCGGTTCGAAATCAAACTTGAATGCAGTTCATCATTTCATCAAGAAAAAGCGCCTAATGTCAGTCTGCCTCTGTCACTCTGTCCTCAGTCTCTGTCACTCTGTCATTCATGTCATGTGGTACGACTGGTCCGAGTTTGATCAATTTGTGATTTGTGCATTTGTGGTAACGAAATGATATGAAAGCATAGTTTATCATTTAATGGAAATAAATACTAGTTAAATATTATTAAGTTAAGAAAACTGGGGTAATATACTTTATATATTGCTTCACTATATTGAATTATGAGTGATGGAAACTTAATGGATTCCGACCCTTCTGAGGAAAATTTTGAAGAAGATGTCGGCTTTGAAAATGATATCGATTTATCCAAGGATTATTCACACAGAGGAAGAGGACGAGGTGGTTTCGGGTAAATTCATCTTATAATCTATCTTACTTTGATTATTCTTTCCTATTCATAAACGGAATCTTTATGAAAGCGTTGTTTTGGATTACATCCACGCTACTGGTGAAAAGGGTAATATTCTCATAAAAATTGTACCTATATACGATATCGTTAATTTCAGTTCACACCACGTTGCAAGTATTTTTGAATACCAAAACAAAGTTTAGACTCTCCCAAAAAGTTATCAGTACTTAATGGGCACTTCTGGCAATTGTTAACAGTTGGAGCATCTTTTAAATATACTGTTTGGGAATATGGAATAATTCCATACAATGAGTGAGATAGAAGTGCTTTATTTTTCTTTGAAATCTGTTGATAGTGATTGCAGTTGTAGTGTAGTTGAGCATTCTATAATCTGTCATCTTACTGAGCACTTGGTGTATCCTGGTAGACTCAACTCCTGTATTAGGTACCTGTTGGTACTGACTAATTACCTTTTACCAGACTGAGAAATATTGTCATCTGTATGATGTTCAGAGACCTTCCTATTATTTGTGACTTCGTGTTTGAAGAGTTCAGATTTGAAAAATCTAAAACTACCATCTATTGTCGACGTTTATAATTATGCCTTCTTCAGGATACTACAATGGATAGAGCAAATTTAAGAGAAACATTGTTCACATATTGAAAACAAAAGTATTTGACAAAATATACTTTACTCATATTGAATTCATTACACTAATTATTTACAAAAAATATAGAAAACACTACTAACAGGAATAGTTTGGTTATGTAAAAATTTAATTCAGGAGGCATATTTTGTTAATGATTGAGAATTGCCTTTTGGCTATTATATTATCATTGGCGCCCATATTGAGCCAAAATTATTGTAATGTTCAATTTAGTTACTAAATCTGAATAGGTGTTTGACATATATTGAGTAATAATTTTTATTTATGACATTTTTGTTTTTTTTTATATTGATCATATCTTCTTTAAGTCTTATTCTTTTGCTATTATATTGTTTTCCAATTTCGATAATTCATAGAAATTGAAGGTTATAAAATTGTATTGAGGTGTTTGTTAAAATTTCATGAGGGCATATTATTTGGATGCTTTTTGTTATAATTACAGCAAGATCAAATGAAATCAGTGTATTTTCGTCTAACGTACTGGATTTATTTCTTTGTAATTACATCTTCTCATATCTTAACATCTGTCTAACAAAATTGTTTTTTATCAATATCTATTTTTTCTTTGCCATCTAACTTAATGAAAAAATATAACGACTGGCTTAAAATAACTTTAAAATATCAAACATATTTCAGTCCTGGCCATCAATCATCATTAAATTCCAAATTTCCTCTTTTATGTTTATGAATGTTCTTCCTCGAGAAAATGGTTTTTATTTTCAATGTACATATGTAGCTTTCCATTAGATTTATAATTATTACTTATTATCAATAATACTCTTTTTTTACTAATAATATTGATTCATATTAATCATAATAACAATGAAAATGCTTATTCACCTGAAGAGGAGAATTACATCACAGGTTGCAGCGATGCCAAATGTGTAACATTTCGAATTTTTCACGAGGATTGAAACATGTAATAATAATAATAATAAGGAACTTCATTGAACTGAAATAAATTCAATCCAACAGGCTATTGATCGAAGTCTTTCTGCCTATTGTTACAACTCATTCATATATGACATTATATACAGTTATACAGATATAATGTGATAAAGAGGTAAAAAAAATAATTATAGAGAAGTGAAAAAAAAAATTATTGAGAAGTGAAAAAAAGAAAAATTGAAACATGTATGTACTTATAACTTCATCAAGAAAATAATTTCTCAACTTTGGGTAAAATACAGTCAGTACTCGGTGGGGTACTGTATGTAGCATGTTGATGTTGCAGATTGATTCAAACAATACAGAGTCGGACTGGGACCATTTGGCCCATGTGGCAGTGTACCTATTTGGCCCAACACTTCCCCATTGAAAAAATCTTATTTATTATAACAAGTTTTCCAGATTAAAAAAATTATTTATAATGAGTTTCGACCTCCATCATTTGCCAACTTTTATTAATAAAACTACTAAATTACAAAAACAAATTTTTAAATCGAAAGTTAAAATAACAAACAAAATATAAAAATGTATAAAAAAGTAAAGGCTTTTTAGGATTCCAAAAAAGGTAAATATTTGTAATATATAAAAATAAAAGCAATAAGTAGGGAGTAGGGACAGAAAATGAAATAATTATAAAACTGAAAGTAGAAGTTGAATAAAAAAATCGTGGCATACGGCTTTGACATCATGGAATGAGTCAAAATTCAAAATATTCGCTGAAAGCTTCATGAACAATTCATAACCTAATAACTCCAGTTACTGATTTTTAAAGTTTACTTTATTAAAAACTGAAATAGAGAGATACTACTATATAAGTGTTATATGGCTTCAAGAGATTTTAAACGATTTTGCTACTTGTTCAGTTATTTCTGTGTTATTTATTACCAATATTTTAAAGAAAATCTCTATCAATGTTTATTACTAGCAATGATTTCAACAGATCATCACCTAACGCAGATCTTAATCGAGTTTTAATTAATTCAAATTTTGAAATTACCGACTCAAAGTTCAGCGGCGGCGACGGCGCGGGGAGTGGCTGAGCTGAGCAGAGCCAGGCCGGCGATAAATAATATTTCTATTTTTATTTCGAATTAAGGTTCATATAAACCCATGAAAAAATTAACGGCAAGGATAAAAATTCTGAAAAAAATTCGAGTCATTTTGTCATCCAAATTGAATAATAAGAGAGATGTAGAAGAAAATCTGATGAACAGTTTTCGAGGAAAAAATAAAAACATAATTTTTAGAGTTTTTTTTTTTAATTTTCCCAAAAACCATTCATCAGATTCCATTTCAAATATCATGACATATCAATGTCAAAGTAAAAGATTATCACGATTTTTTTCAGAATATTCTACTTCAACGTTCCCTCACAATTAAAAAAAATTCTGAAAATTTTGTTATAAAATCAAAGACAGTTGAGAAGAATCGCTTTGCAAGTAATATTTATATGAAATTTAAAAGACTGAACATTGAGGAATTATTCATACTATTTTTCAGAAATAAAATCAAACGATTTATATTTTTAATAATGTTTCAAAACTTTGGACAAAAAACGGTAAATTGCTCCAATAAGTGATTCCTCTGTAGTACATGAACGAAAAGACAAAAACAGTTCTGCTACTGTCCACAAGGTATTGCACAGAATTATTGTCACTGTCATATTTACTATACAGCATTGCCAATAGTTCTAGACAGCGGTAACCGATGTAACTTGTTTAATTTGTCGAAAATGAAAGTTACGTCGATAGGGGTTTGTCAGTTCATCAGTTGGATGTTGGATTGGTCCGCCTAAAGCCTTGGAGTCCTTGGACATAATTGAAGAAGTATGTAAGTAATAAGTTTTGTATTTTTGCGATTTAAAATATCAGTTTTGGAAATAAAACAGAATTGAAAAATAATAATTATAACCATAATATCGTCTTTATTGTCCATTCCAGTTGTTTTTAAATAACTTTATATTATATACATAAAAAATAACGGCATAATAGGCAGAGTTCGGCTCACAAAGTTGAAAAATATTGATAAAAATGAATTATAGTGAGTTGTTCATATTAGCTGCTCTTTTTGAATTTTACCAACAATATTGTTGTTTGTGCTAAAAGCTAATCTAATCTAAGCAAGATCAAGGACGGACTGACTATATCTATAACAAACCCATGTGCACTGCAACCCCGAATATCAGAACTACAAGCGAAATGAATACAACAAATAATATACAGGTGAACCGGAAAATAGGGCAATACCAAAGATTCCCAAGATCTCCTTCCACAGGAAAACCGACGGCACAGGCTTCATCAATAAACCAAAATCTAAGAAAAAGCATGAACCAGCTTCAAAGGAAATGGTCCGCACCTTTTAATGAGGCCCGCGAAGTCTACATTCACAAAAAAAAACCAAGAGATACTGCAAAACTGAAATATTTCGTAGACCATTGAACAATAAGCCTATACGAAGGGCTGGAAAAAAGAAGAAAATAAAGAAAGAACCTTGAAAATGTAGCTCAAAAAAAAACATTAAATTCATAATTCCGAAAAACAATGAAATAAACCACCAAATTACAAACGGTAGAGAAGGTATGGATAAAATAGTTACTAGTCCATTTCAAAATGGAAAGAATAATAGAAGAAGGAAGATGGCGTCTCCCTTTTTTTCTCACAACCCCCTTGACAATATAGCTACATAATGCATTGAACTACACTACCACAATCGATACCAGATAATGATTAATAATCCGGTGAGCTATTTCGCAGTACTCCAAATAATGTTGAGATTTGGCAACAATGCATTTGCAGTAGGGTTGACCGTTGAATATTCGGTAGATATTCCAGCAGAAAACTGTAATTTATTTGAAAATATATTGTGAAAGAACGCAGTCACTATGGTAAGAAAAATATATCTTGTCAGTGCCATCTTTCAGTTCAGAAACGCGAAATATTTGACTTTATACGAACCTTAACGATTGCTATCAACTTGAAGATGATAAGGGATAAGGGTCAATGATCAGTGGAAGTGTATACTATTTAGTTGTGTTTGTGTCATTTTGTATTTGGCCCCACATTTTGCTTTTGGCCCACCACATTTTCTAAGGTTGGCCCAGGCGGCAACTGCCGCTCTGTCCAGTCCGACTCTGCAAACAATCAACATCTACATCTGGTTTTGCCCGTTTTCGCTTTTTCAATAGACCACTGAAAACTTCACTTACTACTTCACCTCATGAGAATTATTTGCAAACAATATAAGGTAGAAATACTCATACTCAAAACAAGTGCAACCCTCTGATATAAAAAACATGTTTTGGTAAAATTTTGGTTTGTTCCGAATTACAACGCAAGAAAAAGTAGTTATATAAAATTAATAAAAAAGGACTCTATCGGTATAAGGTTCAAAGCATCTTGCCTGAATGTTCCATTGATCGTTTCACATTTCACATAATTTATAGGACAATCAGTAGAGAATTTTTTCCTAAATAAAATACTAATAGAAAACCGACTGTGTCATCACATGGAAGACAGTTCGTAGTTATATTCTGTTATTTTTTCGACTCGCAACTGTCATTTTTTAATTTGTTATAAACATTTAAAAAACCAAAAACGTGTTTTTGAAATTGTTTTGCTTATAAAATTAAAACTAATAGAGCAATCTGGTTGCTCCAATGAAACGAATTGTAGATAATTGAAATACGATGAAAATGGAATGTTTTACGACCCGATCGGATCATTAGTAGCAGAGGAAAACCGGAAAATTTTACGATTAAAAAAAAAAAAAATTCATAACTCCGCCATTTTTTCAAGAAATAGGGTTGGCCCTTTTTATGAAAGTATTGAATCATGTGCAATTTATGTGTGCACAAAACAGGCTCTGACAGATCATTAGTTTTGGCACAATTGCAATTTGATTTTTTTTTGCACTATCTTGCAGCGTGTCTGGATGCTCTAGTGATAGTCCGATTTCATTTTCTAAAACAGATTTTGAAAGAAGTACAGTACCACAAAATGTATATTCTCATTTTGCGCTAAAATGCCGCGAAATTGGTGAAAAATGCTTGCAAACATGACTGAGCCGGTGGAAGCGGTCGAGTTGAAGGAATGAGCGGGAGATGAGGGGAAGCGTATTATCACGTAACCCGTTCATTAGAAGAATTCCCCTCATCTCCCGGACTCTCCTGCCACTCGGCAGCTAACGCGGGCTCGGCCTTTTTCAGTCATGTTTGCATGCATTTTTCACCCATTTCACACCATTGTAGCGCAAAATGAGAATATACATTTATTTATTTATTTATTAGTCCAGTACACTACAGAATTGTAATAAAATCCCAAATGGCACATGAAGTAAGTTTCAGATAAAGAAACCAGTCAAACACAAACTAGAGTTAAGTTATAAACCTAAAAATTTAAAAAGTTGGAAATGGACAAATGTATTTACCTAGAGATAAATAAACCATTCATTTCCCTTAGTCAAGTACTTACAATACATATTTTTTATAAAATACCAAAAGGAAGTTTCAATAAAAGAATACATAAAACGTACATACAAAAAAAAACATTCAAATACTCGAATATAGTTATGCACCTAAAGATATCATTATTAATGCACTAAGAGGTAAGTAATATACCTAAAAATAAGTATCTACACAATGACTTATCAGAAGTCTATTGAACAATGGCAAGATTAAGTAAGTCTAACTGCCATTTTTTAAAAATTATAATGTGAAAGATGAAAAAGATCAAGTTCAGAAAAATGCATATTGAAATTTTTTTGAAGTCTACAGCTAATTGCCATCGAACCATAGTTTGTTCTGTGGAACCGTATGCCAAATGAAAAAATACGATTACTTCTCAAGCTTCTGGAGTTAACAGAAAGACAGCTCTCCTAGAAAAGCAGAACAATTTAAGAAAGAATGTATTATTTTGTGGAGAAATAGAACCATTGCAAGTTTACGTCTATCCTCAAGTGACATTAAATCAAAAACAGAAAGCCTCATTTTCGGGTTGAATCCAAAATATGGTAGGCCAAGTTTCCATATTAGGTATTTGGTGAAATGATTCTGAACTTTTTCCAGTCTCTCTTTATGGCAAGCATAAAGAGGACACCAAATGACACTATTATACTCAAAAACACTCCGAATCAGTGAAAAGTATAACGTCTTTATCGCATTGCAGTCTGTTAAATCACGAGTATTTCTTTTAATGAACCCGAGCATTCTGAATGCTTTGTTACAAATATTATTGACATGATCATTAAAGTTGAGATCTTTTTCGAAGATAATCCCTAAATCGCTTAAACTATTGAAAGATTGAAGATTTGCATCGTTAATTGAATAATTACAAATAACAGGCTGCCGCATTCTATAAAATCTCATTACATTGCATTTTTTCACGCTACCTTTTAATAAATAGTATACGCCCAATGTGCGAACCTTACGGAACCCCTGAAGTTACATGAATTGTTTCTGACAAACTGCCAGCTACCTTTACATTCTGCATTCTGTTAGAAAGGTAGGATTCAATAAATTTCAAGTATTTGCCTATTATTCCGAGATTCTTAAGTTTCAAAATTAATAGTTCATGGCAAACTGAATCGAAGGCTTTAGCAAGGTCCGTGTAGATAACATCAACTTGGAACCCTTGTTCAAGTTTATTTGTGAGGAAGTTTTGGTAAACAGCCAAATTGGTGGCGGTGGACCTTCCTTTGTAAAACCCATGTTGCTCATCTATTATGACATGTTTGAAATTAATAAATATTTCATCTGTAATCAAAAATTCAAATAGTTTGGGAATACAAGAAATTTTTGAAATACCCCGGTAATTCTGAATATAATTTTTGTTCCCACTTTTGAATACTGGGCAAAGGAAAGATTTTTTTCAAGAACCACACTCCAAAACATGCTTTTCTGCATAGTTTTACGTTCGCAAACATGATTATTTCTCACAATAATTGAAATTTGACATTAGTGTGCCGCAAAGTGGCATTTCTGTGCCACAAAGTGACATTTCTGTGCCAAAATCTTTCAGTACCTAATTTCTAAGCAATACAGTTTTCGTGACAGCAAGGTGAAAGTATATTTTGAAAATTCTGCATTTCGAAGGGATATTCGATCAGGCAACTTCAAGAATGAATAGACGAAGTCTATTGGTTTATATAATATGAGGGAAATTGTCGTACAAATTCATAATATTCTGAACAAAAATCATAGACATCACTACTGCTGTCTCAAATACCCACATACACACTATCCATTGCTAGGCAACGGAGCAACATCTATCGAATCATTTGAATGTCAACAAACGTCAAGCATAAAATATTCGTAAAATATTCTTGTCCCGTCATTTTTTAATGAGATTGAACTAAAATGGATAGCGACAGTTCTGAAATTGAAAATACTCCGCCAGAACTAAGAGAACAAGTTAATTCATTGTCATTGAATTTACTACCTTCAACTTCAAGAGGAAAATATCACTGATATTTCATTCCGTCTTATAGTATAGTATTATTTTTAGCAAAAAGGGTGTTGTAGAAAAAGTATAGTGTGTAACACGAGCAAAAATGCAATTTCTCACTCGTTTGAATTGCAGCACTCGCTTGCGCTCGTGCCGCAACTTTTTCAAACTCGTGAGAAATTAGCACATTTCTGCACTTGTTGCACAATATACTATTTCCACACACTGGGAAAAATCCCGGTTTCGAATGATCTTTGAAAAAGTATTCTCAGAGGGTGTGATAAACTATAACAGCAATTCCTTAACAATACTGGTGGACTTCCGTCAGGATCGGCACCCTTTGAAATATATAGGTTTTTTAGTTTATTTTCAATTCCCATCTGACTAAAGGTGTGGACAGATATGGTTATATCATAATTCGAAATCGGGCTATCACTAGAGCATCCAGGCACACTGCAAGATATTGCAAAAAAAAAAAAATTGCAATTATGTCAAAACTAACTATTCTACAGCGCCTGTTTTGTGCACACATAAAGTGCACATGATTCAATACTTTCGTGAGGAAGGCCAATCTTCTTGAAAAATGGCAGAGTTACGAATTTTTTAAAAAATCGCAAAATTATACGGTTTTTATAGTTTTTCTCCGTTAGTAAAGATCCGACCGGGTCGTAAAACATCCCATTTTGTTCGTATTTCAATTATCTACATTTCTTTTCATTGAAGCAACCAAATAGCACTATTACTTTTCATTTTATAAGCAAAGCAAGTCGAAGTCGAAAACATAACAGAAAAAACTACGGACTGTATTTCATGTGATGGCATAGTCGGTTTCCTACCAGTATTTTTGTTAAAAACTCACTCATTTCATGCTCTATTGCGTGGTGTATTAGGAGAAGGAAAGAAAGGAAGGTATATGGATATGGCGTCACTCGATTTTCGCGAATATATTCGGAAAATTTCTTACCGCTGGAATTTTACATTAGCCCTACCGCTGTTATCATTTATCAGGGCACACCAACAATACACAGCACCATCACCATCTTTCAAATAATTTTCAAAACCAAAGCTGAAACTAAAAAAATCCAAAACACTAAATATAACTAATCAATCAGTCAAAATATTCTTTATTGCCTGAAGATTCGCATCTCATTGACAAACTCTACAAAACAGTCATGACATAAATGAAGTTAATACATATTGTAGTAAAACAAATTGCATGTATAAATATAAACAACACATTTAACTTAAACGGTATAAATAACACAAGAAACAAAATAAACAAAATACTTTTAATTATTGAGCAAGTCAAGTGTCACCCATTAGACTGGGAGATGGTGACAGATTTCAGATGACTATTTTCTCGTTTATGCCTTTGAGACCAGTGAAAGATATGAAAAAAATGAGCGGTCGCTGCGTGGCATTCATATAAAAAATTCAATACCCGCACTTAACCTCACTTCGACATCCGCAACTATTTTTTTATGGGACTTCACGATGGAAACTTCCATTATTTCAATTGGCAGCAACGAGAAAATCGTCTAAAATAAAAATAAAAAAAAATTCACAAGTTTACGCCATCATTGGTACTATTTGGCCACGTGCAACCCTTATGCCTATAATTTTTTCGTTGCTATTGTCAAATTGAAAAAAAATTTGTTCACTCCTATAGCTTCATCAATTTCAACATATTGAGTTCTATTTTCTAAGTAATTTTTGAGAAGATCATAAACTTTGCCGCGAAATCCAATATTCTCTAATTTCATTAATAGTCGGTTATGGTCAAAGTATATCAAATTTTGGTTTTAATTGTGATTGCTCTCATTTCAGATGGAACAAAAATAAACATTTTTCGTGGAAGATTTCTGTGCATCAATTCAATGTGGTTAGTCTTTCTCAGTCACCTCCAAGTTACACTTGACACAATGCTTTGGAAACTCGACTCAAAATTATTTGTAATGTTCTTGAGCCGGACCTGTTTTGGGTTCCTAATCAGTTCGATGTTTGTTTTGCCTATCCCCATTTCTTGTTAACGAAAAAATTAGATTCGGCCAAAAAAATATACAAATGACTTGAGGTAAGAATTCAAACTCTGTCAGTTGTATTGAAACATAATCGTTCAAGGCAGAAATATTGCCTGAATCGAGGACTGATTTCACTAGAAAGTGTTGAACAATTAATATGATCAAAGTGTTTTTGAGTGTTGTGTTATTATTATCACTGTAAAAACGGTGACTTCTAACACATACGTCAAATTCAGTTATAAAAACAGACATTTACAAACTTCTGAAATTTTTTAAATGTGTAATTTGAAATCAGTTGTCTTTAAGAAAGTATACTCTTGAAGATGATGGTATATACTTACCTGACAATTATCATGTATTCATTTGATATTGAAAACACTTTTAGGTAATTATGAATTTATTTTTGAGTACCTATAAATGATTCTTCGAAGTCAGAACTACATTGCTATATACCTAACATTTCAAATTGTATCTAGGAGATTCCTCACAAGGTCTAATTTGAGAATACTGATTTATATTACACCAAGCAATAGAGCATAAAATGAGTAAGTTTTTAACAAAAATACTAGTAGGAAACCGACAATCCCATCACCGACAATGCCTGTTATGGTTTCGACTCGCACCTGTCATTTATTGATTTGTTAAAACATTTAAATAACAAAAAACGTGTTTTTAAAAATTGTTTTGCTTATAAAATGAAAACTAATAGACCAATCTGGTTGCTTCAATGGAAAGAATTGTAGATAATTGAAAATGGGAAAATGAGATATTTTGCGACCCGGTCGGATCATTAGTAACGGATGAAAACTGGAAAACCCGGAAAATTTTACGATTTTTTAAAAAGTCCGCCATTTTTCAAGAAGTAGGATTGGCCTTTCTCATGAAAGTATTGAATCATGTGTACTTTATGTGTACACAAAACAGGCACTGTCGGATGGTTAGTTTGACACAATTGAAATTTAAATTTTATTTGTACTATCTTGCAGCGTGCCTGGATGCTCACTAGAGCAATCGGGCTATCACTAGATAGCCCGATTTAAATTTTTCAAACAGATTATTAAAGTAGAAGTATAGTACTACAATACATACATTCTCATTTTACGCTACAATGGTGTGAAATGGGTAAACATGCATGCAAACATGCTTTTTTCACTCATTTCGCAGCTTTTTGGCGCAAAATGAGAATATACGTTTTGTGGTACTAACTGTACTTCTACTTTGAAAATCTGTTTTAGAAATTAATAATAATAATAATAATAATAAATATACTTTATTGTCATTAAAGAATTTCTTCTTGTCGACAAAGCATGAAGTCAGTAAAGAGTGTTATATATAAAATAAATATAAATATACAACTATAGCATTAAAATTACTGTAATAGAACATTGAATAAAAACATTGAACAAATGTTTTTGTCGAAACATACATAGGTATAGAAACAACACAAACTTGAATATATAAGCAGACCTAATGAGAGTGAGGTAATCACAAAAATTCTAATCAGTATACCCATACCTATATTAGGACATTCGAGAAGTATTCAGATTGAGTCATCATAGAATTCTTTAAGGCTGTAATATGGTCTGAGCTTCAGTAGTTCTTTGACAGTTTTCCTGAATATTTCAATATCCATTAATGTACCCCTAACATGGTTTGGCAAGTGGTTATACATTTTAACACCATTGTAATACAAGGAATCTCTCACCAAAGACGTGCTGGGTATCGGCAGTTTCAAACTATTAATGCTGTGGCGTGTGGAATAATTAGACTGAGCACTGTCAAATTTGGTGAAGTGTTTCCTCACCAAGCATACGGTCTCTAATATAAACAAAGATGTCACTGTCAAAATTTTATTTTCTTTAAACAATGGCCTACATGAGTCGCGAGGTTTAGCTTTATAAATATATCGAATTGCTCTTTTTTGAAGCACCTGCACAGTTTCTAGTTGGTCTAGGGTACACACTCCCCAGAAAGGTATCCCGTACCTTAAATGTGACTCGATTAAGGCATAATATGCTGTTTTAGCAGTCTGGGATCCAAGCTCTTTTGAAATTACCCTCACTGCATAGCATCCAGAGGATACTTTACTTTTGAGTTGCTCGACATGCCTATCAAATTTTAATTTTTTATCTATGAAGACTCCCAAGAATTTGGTGCAGTCTGTATTTTCAATGACTCCGTTATCAAAGGAAAAATTATCAAGTGAGCATCTAAAAGTAACTATATTTGTTTTATTTATATTGAAGGATAGAAGATTCGAGTCACACCATAACTTGATCTTTTTTACATTACAGATATTTTTTCCTTCAGATCTTCTTCTGTTTTACTGTGCCACAAAATCGTGGTATCATCTGCGAAGAGTGTTACTTTACCAGTCAAGTCAATATTTGTGAGATCATTAACATATATCAGGAAAAGTATGGGACCCAATACAGATCCTTGAGGCACACCAGAATTGATCTCAATTTGCTTCGAGTATTCATTTGTATTTGATTTTACTGTTTGTCTTCGACCTATGAGATATGATTTGAACCATTGCAGAGTCACTCCTTTACATCCATAGTGATTTAGTTTCCGCAAGAGTATCTCGTGATCCACGCAGTCAAAGGCTTTTGTTAGATCACAAAACACTGCCGCCGCAACATCTCCACCATTGATGTTTGAGTAGACCTCGTATAGAAATGTAAACACCGCATCATGGGTGTTTTTATGTTCCTGAAATCCAAACTGATTCTTACTAATAATATTATGCGTTAGGAGGAAAGAGCTGAGTCGTTTCTTAACCAGTTTTTCTATCATTTTCGCAATGGTCGGGATAAGGGAGATTGGTCTATAATTAGAGGGGTCGTCCAGGTTGCCTCCTTTGTGTAGGGGAATAATTACGGATGTTTTCAGGAAGGATGGGAACAAACCATTTTGAAATGAATGATTAATCAGTGATACTAGTACCTCAAGTACACTGACTGGAAGATTTTCAATAATCTTAATGGATATATCATCGTAACCAGATGCACTTTTATTTTTGATATCCTTAATTGTTTCAATCAGTTCATTTATGTTGGTGTCATATAATACGAAATTGGTATTTACTGTGTGATTTTTTAAATTATTCAAAGGATCAAATGGTACAACTATTTTTTCGGTCAATTTTTGTGCTATGGAACAGTAAAATTCATTCATCTTATCTGGACTAATAGGTATGTCGATAAGGTTTCTTTTATTGCAATTGCCTCTTAGATCTTTTATAATCGACCAAGTCTCTTTCATTTTATTGCTCGAATTATTAATTCTGTTCTTATAGTAATTTTCTTTTGCTAACTTTAGGACTTTTCTGTAGATTTTTTAATAAAGATTAATATGAGAGTGGATAATGGGATTGTTTGTAAACTTTCTTATGCAGTGCAGTGAGCGTAAGTTTCTTGAGGACGTCTTTATTCCTTGTGTTATCCATGGTTTCTTATGTTTGAGTTTGATTTTTTGAATAGGAAAAGATTCATTGAATACCTTCACTAATTGATTGTGAAATATTAGGAATGCATCAGTCTGAGATGAAATAAAAGCCCAATTTAAGTTAAGACACTTATGATAAAACTTCGCGTAATTTGTACTGCTGTACAGCCTGCCATATTTATATTTAACATTATTTTCTGTATCATTGAAACATATTGTACATTCAACCGTTTCATGGTCCGATAGTCCGGAGGATGAAACTGAGCAATTGATCTTCTCTTCAACCAAGTTGCTACAGATATAATCGATACAACATGAGGAATACTGTGATATACGGGTATCTGACTTGACATGCATACTCAAGTTGAATGATTCAAGTAGTCTTACAAGTGACTGAGTTGCTGTAGAATTGTTGTTATTATAATCTATATTGAGATCACCAGTAACTAGTATAATGGAATTTATTGATAAGTCATTTAGTATTAACTCTAAGTCCTCTAAAAATAGATTCACATCCGATGATGGTGATCTGTACAGGCACAATATATACAAATTTATTTTTTTGAAGTGACAAATGGAGCATTCAAATACTTTCTCTTTTAATAAGTGATTGTACTTGGAAATATTTTCAACAGGAAATTTTTCGGAGAATTCCTTGTTTACTAAAATCATGGTGCCTCCATAGCCCAAAGCTCTACAATATTTAGAGGGTACAATATAATTAGGTATAAAACAAGGTTCATCATTATTAAGCCAGTGCTCAGTTAACACAATTACATTTGGAAAGTTTTTGTCATCAAGATATACCAACAGTTCATCACTTTTACAACGTATGGATTGAATATTCAATAATAATAGAGAGAATTTTTGTTGGCAGATTTTGTTCGTTACCTTTGCTGTGTGTTTTGGTCTCGATTTTCGAAAAAAGAATTTTCCTTAGAGTTTTCTGCACTCATTGTAACATAGTCCTCTTGCAATGTACTGCTTGTGGCACTATCCATTCTCGAAACTCTGCTTATGGTCTTGAGGACAATACTACCGGTTTTTTGTGTGAGGAATCTCAATACATCTTCAAGTATTCCTTCAAGTTTTCTTCCTTTTTGCTTATGGTCGATCATAATCTTCAGGGATGTGCATAGGTTTTGTTTGCTGAAGAATTTTGCTCGTCCTAGTATTTTTTTAATAATAATATTATCTATGTGCTTATCGCATTCCGTAATGAGTAGTAGATTCGTAATTTTACTTATGGGTAACAGTTGTCTTAGTGCTACGTGTAACGTTTTGTTGTTACTGATGTTACTAGTAGTACACATGATTATGACATAGTCTTCGGACCCATAGTCAAAAGTGTCATTGAAAATTGTACTAGTTAGTTCTGATAGCTCCTTTTTCGGTTTCAGAATTTCAGAAATATTGTATTTGGCATTTTGAATAGATTTTCTTAACACGTCAGAAAATCCTGTAGCATACTGATCACCGATTATAAGTATTTTGTCCCTGTGCATATGGGTTTCCTCAACAATGCTTGAAGTTTCCTCACATGACCTTATTGTGATTTCTACTTGATTATTGAGAACATCATTTTGCCCAACTGGACACTCAGCTATGTTGGTTTTCAGTCCATTATCTGGGTGATTTTCTACGTCTGAGGGTTGATGTTGATGTGAGAAACGTCGTTCAAAATGTCCACTGAATATATGTCCGTTTCTTGAGATAGTGTGTTCAATCGAGTATCTTCATTGGGTTGAATATTGTCATCATTTAATATTTCAACTTCAAAGGAATTAATTTTCCTGGATTGCCTTTTCTTCCTCCTTTTTTTTTACATCTTATGTCTTCCACTTTGTATAGTCTGTCATTTCTAGTTTGTGTACCTTGCTCAATACTCTGTATAATTGTCAGAGTTGGAGTTGAAGTTGAAGTCTCAGTCACTTCTATTTTATTCTCTTCCTGCTGTAGAGCTTTGTCAATGAATAAATTTATTGGTTCCCGTTGCTTATCACCCTGTATATGGAGCCTGCTTGGTGATTCATTGGGTTTCGGAGACACATTGTCCTTTTTTGCCGGGGTATTCCTTTTTTTGTCCAGTTCCGCGTCTGATAGGAATTCCTTGGTCGAATGTTTTTCATCAGTTTGAGTTTCAGTTGTTTTTGTTTCAAGATATTTATCAGCTTGTTTTTGTATGTAAACGGTGATTTGTTGTTCTAGTTTTACAATCTGTTGTCGTTGGATTTCTACCTGTTCATTGAGTTTAGATTCCATTTCAAGGGCTTCACTTTTCCATACACTCGTTTCTTCTTTCAGTTTGGTAATATAATTGCATTTCCAGTGATTATCCTCCACCAGATCTCTAATAGTTTGTTCAAGAACGCTGTCAGGCTGGCTTGTGTTTTCTTCATTTTCACTTTCGGCTTCACAGCAAATCACTTTGTTCCCACTAATAAAGGTAATTGTTTTTTTCATTCGCATGATGCAACTTTGGTGAAAAACACTGAAGCATTTAGTGCACACATAATGTTTTAGAGGCTTTTTACAACATTTATAACTATGAGAGCCATCCACAATACCTTCACTTTCGGCCATCTTGTATGAAAGCCCAATTGAAATCGGACTATCACTAGAGCATCCAGGCACGCTGAAAGATAGAGCAAAAAAAAATTCAAATTGCTATTGTGCCAAAACTAAGAATCCGTCAGAGCCTGTTTTGTGCACATGTGAAGTGCACATGATTCAATACTTTTATGAGAAGGGTCAACGGTATTTCTTGAAAAATGGCGGAGTTATGAGCGGTCGCTTTATTAGATTTATAATTAAAAAAAATTATTTAAAATAGCTAATAATTACCTAATTATTACCAAAACAAGTGTGAAAATAGTCTAAGATCTTAATTAAATTGAAATCGTAAGCGTCTGCCGTTGGGAATGGTCGCTATTTTGGAGCATACGCTGTCAAATGTATCAAAAAAACACCGTCAACTTACTCACAGGTTACCACCATTATTTTCGTTCCAAAGTTTCACTAAATATGTTACTAACCAAAATTTAAAGAGAAAACTTTGTCAGACGGTCGCATTCAAACAGCAGACGGTAGCATATTACTGCGTGCAGAATCCGTGCAAAACAGAAGTATTCCTACTCAAGAAGACCGGAAAGAGTATTCAATTATTTTGAAAGAACGAAAAATTGCTATGAAATCTGATGATGTTGATATAAGGAAGAAAAAAGTGACAGAGAAAAAGCTTTGTTTATCTTGTTTCAAAAATGTAGAAGTAGGAAAGCTTCTGGTGTTTCAGCCTGTAAACGGTAACCCAACACTACCCTCTTTTGCACAAAGAAAAACTTGAGTTATCAGTTATTCCCTCCGAGAATGTTGCTGCCGACACGGTCACCCGCCGGTGCAAAGATTGTGTATTGTGGAAAACGAGAAATCAGTCTCACTACGCATGGTACCAATAAGAGTCGTTACGGATTTTGTAGTGATGTTAAGGAAATGTTCCACCAGGTGTTAATACGGAAATAAAACAGGAGCTCACAACGATTTCTTTGAAGAGATCTGGATTATGTAAGTGCTGAAATATAGCACAAAAGCCGCGTTTCATTGACCACTAGATTTTACATCTACTAGTAGAAGAAGTAGAGTATCATAAAAACGCAATTCCAGGGTTTCCAATAGAAGTCAGATAATTCTAAAATTTCCTGAATATCAGTAAAAAGTTTGAAACTCATAGTTTTCATTATTATAAATGATACCTTCACACCTTCCACTTTCTAGACAGCTTTGAGTGAAGTAGCAAATAAGCCGGAATTATCTTTAAAAAATGATAGCATATTTGTAGGTTGGGAACATATAGGAACTGAATAATATTTATTTCATATTTATCTGGACAATTTTCTCAATTCATCATACCGCCGCGTGAATGTAAGAACTGGGTAACTGAGCAATCTGCACAAAACAGATGTCTTCAGTTACCCATTTATAACATAAAAACGAGCTTGTATTTTATGTTATCTACTTTTTACACTATCCACTAGATGTCGCTACATTACTTCGACAAGTTACCTAGTTATTACATTAAATTCGGCTTGTTTTGGACTATGTCTAGTCGTGGATATCTAGAAACTGCCAAATTTGGAGTTACCTAGTTCTTACATTCAGGCGACGAATTACATAAATCGATTTGACACAATGTTTTCATATCATCCCACTGATGTGTTTGAACTTTCGTTACTTTCAGGGTCATCATCTTCTTTTTGGTATCCATTTGTATATTTGTTTAGGATATGATTTTAAAAAGAAGGTTTAACAGAGGTTTTCAATGAATTGAGAATCAATGTGAACCCACCTTCTTTATTATTTCAATAGCTTGTACGACCTATACGTATTTGAACAATTCCATCTATAACATTACTCACGTCCATAACACTCATTCATTTTAACTAGAGGCTGTTCACTTCCAAAATCGTTTCAATGTGAGTAAATTAAGTTTTTTGAGCTTCAGAATAAAACCAAATTGAAATTAAAGTTCATAATATGTTTCAAACTACTTTCAATGTCAATAGTGTCAATTTCTGCTACGATTTAGGAATTTTCATTTTTCAACCAATTATCTACTTTTGCTACCCTCAAATTTGATCGCAGCGAAAGTAGAGAAAGTAGATATATTTGGTGTCAATAAAACAGATGTGTCAAATTCTACTTCTACGAGAAGAGCATTTCTGCCTACAATAAAACGCACCAAAAAATATAATTTCAAAAGTATAGTGATTTCGATATATTTCATCGAAATTTACTTAGCAATAAATAAGTTTATCTAGATATAAATCGAAATGAAGTAGTAGGGCATACTGATAAACTGAGTAAACACTGCAAAGTAATATTAAGACATTGAAATAATTCCCATTGACTCCTATCTGACGATTACTGTTTTCTTTTTGAATTTTGGTTAGTAACATATTTAGTGAAACTTTGGCACGAAAATAACGGTGGTAACCTGTGAGAAGTTGATGACGTTTTTTGATACATTTGACAGCGTCTGCTCCAAAATAGCGACCATTACCAACGGTAGACGCTTACGATTTCAATTTAGTTAAGATCTTAGAACATTAATTTTGGTAATAATGAGGTAATTATTAGCAATTCTGAGTATTTTTTTCAAATTATAAATCTAATAAAGCGACCGCTTACGCCCGGCTGACGGGCGGTTTTAGAATTACAATCTAAAGTAGAACCGAGGTTCCAATTCAAACCTTTGGTAACTATGAGGAAGTCATTTTCACCGCAACTCTCGAACTAATCGGGTCGAAAAACATTCCATTTTGTTCACATTTCAATTATCTACAATTCTTTCCATTGGAGCAACCAGATTGCTTTATTAGTTTTCATTTTATAAGCAAAACAATTTGAAAAAACACGTTTTTTGTTATTTAAAAGTTTATAACAAATTAATAAATGACAGTTGCGAGTCGAAAACATAACAGAACATAACTACGGACTGTCTTCCATGTGATGGCACAGTCGGTTTTCTACTAGTATTTTCGTTAGGATAAAATGCTCAATTGATTGGTCTATATCAAAATAACTACTTCAGAATTTTTTAGAACGGATCTATTTATTTACAAGAAATACAGGTAACAGAAGTATACTTGGTACTAACATAAAATACCTACAGCGAGTCTAAGTTAAGAATGCACACATCATAGGAATATTGGAAACGGCATAGCTCCAGTTTTGGTTGAATGGAAAACAAGTTGTGCAAAAGAAGAGTCATTCATATGGCAGTATAAAATATCAAAAAACAATAATCGACTTTTGAAGTTCTTTCGCGTCTGTGTTACCCAATTTCACAATTCGTTTTTTTTAAATTCATCCCCGTACTCGAAACTCTCTTAAAAATTCGAGATTATCTGAAAATTAATGAAACCGTCATTTAAAAAAAGTATTAAAGTACTTTTTTTATTTGATGATTGTTGCTCAATTACGAAACGTCGTGTCAGTTTACCGGTTTAAATATTAGGTGCACGAAAAAAAAAATTAAGTAAAAAGAATACAGAACTGCCTTCATTTAAATGCCCTGAAAAAGGAAAAATTATTGATTTAGCTGTGACGTAGGTTATGCTGTTAGTAAAAAATTCAAAAGGTTGTAGTGCAAAGTTATCAATTTGTATCAGTGTGAAAGCAGCCACGAGTTCTAGCCACGAATTTCTCGCGGTGAAACGGCGCGTACTCGACCGCCAGTGGTCCCGAAATTAGGTACGTGATAATTTCGTGGCTAGCCATGAATTTACTAGGTACACTATATAGAGGATCGCACAAATGAGCTTGATTTGATAATGGAATAAGACTTATGATTATTAGACATGTTTTGAGATATCTGAACATGTACTTATGTATAGAAAAATATTACTTTAACTAGAATTTTCAAAATTCTTTGAAAGGGGTTTAATTCATAAGTCCGACAAAGTTTTCGTGGATGGGGGTATTTTTGCATAAATATGGGGATTTTTTTGCATAGATCTATACTATAGAAGGTGCTCTAGAAGACCCACATGTCAAAATATTTTGTCGGGCAGGATTTTTACCCCCACCAGCAATAATAATAATTTTCAAAATGGTTCATAAATCCGCCAAAGTTTTCGTGGATGGGGGTATTTTTGCATAAATATGAGGATTTTTTTGCATAGATCTATACTATAGAAGGTGCTCTAGAAGACCCACGTGTCAAAATATTTTGTCGGGCAGGATTTTTACCCCCACCAGCAATAATAATAATTTTCAAAAAAGTTCATAAATACGCCAAAGTTTTCGTGGATGGGGGTATTTTTGAATAAATATGAGGATTTTTTTGCAAAGATCTATACTATAGAAGGTGCTCTAGAAGACCCACGTGTCAAAATATTTTGTCGGGCAGGATTTTACCCCCACCATCAATAATAATAATTTTCAAAATAAATTAATAAGTTCGTCAAAGTTCACGTAGGTGGGGATTTTTTTTCAGAAATCGATGAAACAGAAGGTGATCTAAAATACCAATACGTCAAAATATTTTGTCGGATAGGATTTTTACCCCCACCAGCAATAATAATAATTTTCAAAAAGTTCATAAATCCGCCAAAGTTTTCGTGGATGGGGGTATTTTTGCATAAATATGAGGATTTTTTTACATAGATCTATACTATAGAAGGTGCTCTAGAAGACCCACGTGTCAAAATATTTTGTCGGGCAGGATTTTTACCCCCACCATCAATAATAATAATTTTCAAAATAAATTAATAAGTTCGTCAAAGTTCACGTAGGTGGGGATTTTTTTTCAGAAATCGATGAAACAGAAGGTGATCTAAAATACTAATACGTCAAAATATTTTGTCGGACAGGATTTTTACCCCCACCAGCAATAATAATAATTTTCAAAAAAGTTCATAAATCCGCCAAAGTTTTCGTGGATGGGGGTATTTTTGCATAAATATGAGGATTTTTTTACATAGATCTATACTATAGAAGGTGCTCTAGAAGACCCACGTGTCAAAATATTTTGTCGGGCAGGATTTTTACCCCCACCAGCAATAATAATAATTTTCAAAAAAGTTCATAAATACGCCAAAGTTTTCGTGGATGGGGGTATTTTTGAATAAATATGAGGATTTTTTTGCAAAGATCTATACTATAGAAGGTGCTCTAGAAGACCCACGTGTCAAAATATTTTGTCGGGCAGGATTTTACCCCCACCATCAATAATAATAATTTTCAAAATAAATTAATAAGTTCGTCAAAGTTCACGTAGGTGGGGATTTTTTTTCAGAAATCGATGAAACAGAAGGTGATCTAAAATACCAATACGTCAAAATATTTTGTCGGATAGGATTTTTACCCCCACCAGCAATAATAATAATTTTCAAAAAGTTCATAAATCCGCCAAAGTTTTCGTGGATGGGGGTATTTTTGCATAAATATGAGGATTTTTTTACATAGATCTATACTATAGAAGGTGCTCTAGAAGACCCACGTGTCAAAATATTTTGTCGGGCAGGATTTTTACCCCCACCAGCAATAATAATAATTTTCAAAAAAGTTCATAAATACGCCAAAGTTTTCGTGGATGGGGGTATTTTTGCATAAATATGAGGATTTTTTTGGATAGATATATACTATTGAAGGTGCTCTAGAAGACCCACGTGTCAATATATTTTGTCGGGCAGGATTTTTTCCCCCACCAGTAATAATAATAATTTTCAAAAAAGTTCATAAGTCCGCCAAAGTTTTCGTGGTTGGGGGTATTTTTGCATAAATATGGGGATTTTTTTGCATAGATTTATACTGTAGAAGGTGCTCTAGAAATACCACGTGTCAAAATATTTTGTCGGGCAGGATTTTACCCCCACCAGCAATAACAATAATTTTCAAAAAAGTTCATAAGTCCGACAAAGTTTTCGTGGATGGGGGTATTTTTGCATAAATATGGGTATTTTTGTGCATAGATCTATTCTATAGAAGGTGCTCTATAAGACCCATGTGTCAAAATATTTTGTCGGGCAGGATTTTACCCCCACCATCAATAATAATAATTTTCAAAATAAATTAGTAAGTTCTTCAAAGTTTACGTAAGTGGTGATTTTTTTGCAGAAACCGATGAAATAAAAGGTGATCTATGATACCCATTCATCAAAATATTTTGTCGGGCAGGATTTTTACCCTCACCAGCAATAATAATAATTTTCAAAAAAGGTTAACAAGTCCGCCAAAGTTTCCGTGGATGGGGGAATTTTTGCATAAATATGCTGATTTTTTTGCATAAGTCTATAATACAGAAGGTGCTCTAGAAGATATATTTGTCAATAATGATAATTTTCAAAATAGATTTATAAGTTCGTCAAAGTTTTCATTGGTGGGGAGTTTTATGCATAAATGTATACCACCAAAGGTGCTCCACTAGGCCTTTTCCTCAGAATATTTTGTCGGGCAGTATTTTATCCCCCACCACCATTAATATTAATTTTCAAAAAAAAACTGTATAACTTCGTCACAGTTTTCGTTGATGAGGATTTTTTCGCAGAAAGCGATAACCTATATGTCAAAAAATTATATCGGGGAAGATTTTCACACTCACTAGGTACCAATAATAATAATTTTCAAAGAGTTCATAAATCCGAAAAACTTTACGTGGATGGGGGTTTTTTGCATGAATATGGCGATTTTCCTGCATAAGTTTATACTACAAAATGTAGTTCCTCAATACCTCGTATACGGTTATTTTTTCGAAATTCCATGCTACTGGAGGTGCTTGTCAATACCCACATGTCATTATTTTCTGGCAGGATTGTTAGCTGAAATGGTTCTCAATCAGCCGTGTTTTCAATTTTCCTGCTCTCGTGTCAAAATCATCATTAAAGCTTTGTCGTAGCAATAATAGTGTACATTATTTGTGTGAAAGTGACTTTTCACACTCTTAATGTTACATATTGTTTCTACTACCTTGCTGCAAATCTTCATATTCGACCCCTAAACAATGCAGGAAAATGATTGTTTCCCTCCCGGTTCTGAGAACAAACATAATCTTCTTAGTTTCTTAATACTTCTACACTTTATTTCATCAGTTTGATTTTTTAACATGGCAGTTTTTGGAAATATTCACATATGATAGTCTATTTCCATTTCTTTATACAATATAATAGAAGAAATAACTTCACCAACAAACAAATCGTTGTCAACAAGGTAGTAACGACGCAACGCCCACTTGATACTTTGTCATACCGCCGCATATAATTCCATTCATGCATTACAAATTTTAGGACAAAATTATAAAAAAAATTATTACAGAGGCCGTAGAAAAAATTTTGTAAACAACGCCAAACGAAAATGTTTTTCCTACTGCGGATATCAAGCCCCGACGCGAAGCTATATCTGCCAGAGACAAAGCACCCCCCTTGGCACCCCCTTGGTTATTAAATAATAGCTATTACTGCTATAATTTTATATTCTCTTAATTCATTGTTTTGATTGTGACCAAAGTAATGGGTGCGTGTAGGGCCCGCAGATGAATTTTGTTTTCATCATTGATTCCTGTCACATCATTATCAGTGAATATTAGGAATTCCTAGTCATATAGTTGCATATAGAAATTCTTATGTCTATCTATTAATAACTAGGCTCCAAATATAGGTACTACCGGTCCATTACATAAACATGATTTATATTGTGGTGCCATCTAACGACAGGAAGAGATAGCGTTAATGTCATCTGATTTATACAGCTCGCCAACCGTTTTCGTGAACATTATATGTGAATCAAGTTACGACGTATACGTAGGTTTATCTACCTGTGTATTTTATTTACGATATAACTTTGTAACGAAATTTACTATGGCCGTCTATGCTTTGTTTCCACAACGATCAAAATTCCAGGACAGCGAAATATCTTATTTCACTTTAAAGTTGAAATCATAATAACAGGCCTGGAAATAATTCCCCGCCAAAAGTTGAAGAATAAATACTTATTATATTCTACTGGAGAGGAAAGTTATGGTGGTGGGGGCTAAAATCCTGCCCGAAAAAATATTTTGACAAGTATGTCTAATGGACCACCTTTGGTAGTATACATTTATGCAAAAAAATTCCACTTACGAAAAGTTTTTCGAACTTATAAATTTATTTTAAAAATTATCATTATTGATGGTGGGGGTAACATCCTGCCCGACAAAACATTTTGACACATGGATCTTCTAGAGCACCTTCTATAGTATAGATCCATGCAAAAAAATCCCCATATTTATGCAAAATTACCCTCATCCACGAAAACTTTTTCGGACTTATGAACTCTTTTGAAAATTATTATTATTGCTGGTGGGGGTAAAAATCCTGCCCGACAAAATATTTTGACGAATAGGTATTCTAGATCACCTTCTTTTTCATTGATTTCGGCAAATAAATCCCCACCTACGTGAACTTTGACGAACTTATTGATTTATTTTGAAAATAATTATTATTGATGGTTGGGGTAAAATCCTGCCCGACAAAATATTTTGACACCTGGGTCTTCTAGAGCACCTTCTATAGTATAGATCTATGCAAAAAATCATCATATTTATTCAAAAATACCCCCATCCTCGAAAACTTTGGCGGAATTATGAACTTTTTTGAAAATTATTATTATTGCTGGTGGGCGTAAAAATCCTGCCCGACAAAATATTTTGACACGTGGGTCTTCTAGAGCACCTTCTATAGTATAGATCCATGCAAAAAATCCTAATATTTATGCAAAATTACCCTCATCCACCAAAACTTTTTCGGACTTATGAACTCTTTTAAAAATTATTGTTATTGCTGGTGGGGGTAAAATCCTGCCCGGCAAAATATTTTGACACGTGGGTCTTCTAGAGCACCTTCTATAGTATAGATCTATGCAAAAAAATCCCAATATTTATGCAAAAATACCCCCATCCACGAAAACTTTGGCGGACTTATGAACTTTTTTGAAAATTATTATTATTGCTGGTGGGGGTAAAAATCCTGCCCGACAAAATATTTTGACGTACAGGTATTTTAGATCACCTTCTGTTTCATCGATTTCTGAAGAAAAATCCCCACCTACGTGAACTTTGACGAACTTATTCATTTATTTTGAAAATTATTATTATTGATGGTGGGGGTAAAATCCTGCCCGACAAAATATTTTGACACGTGGGTCTTCTAGAGCACCTTCTATAGTATAGATCTAAGCAAAAAAATCCTCATATTTATGCAAAAATACCCCCATCCACGAAAACTTTGGCGGATTTATGAACTTTTTTGAAAATTATTATTATTGCTGGTGGTGGTGAAAATCCTGCCCGACAAAATATTTCGACACGTAGGTCTTTTAGAGCACCTTCTATAGTTTAGATCTATGCAAAAAAATCCACATATTTATGCAAAAATACCCCCATCCACGAAAACTTTGGCGGATTTATAAACTCTTTTGAAAAATATTATTATTGCTGGTGGGGGTAAAAATCCTGCTCGACAAAATATTTTGACGTATAGGTATTTTAGATCACCTTCTGTTTCATCGATTTCTGAAAAAAAATCCCCACCTACGTGAACTTTGACGAACTTATTAATTTATTTTGAAAATTATTATTATTGATGGTGGGGGTAAAATCCTGCCCGACAAAATATTTTGACACGTGGGTCTTCTAGAGCACCTTCTATAGTATAGATCTATGCAAAAAAATCCTCATATTTATGCAAAAATACCCCCATCCACGAAAACTTTGGCGGATTTATGAACTTTTTTGAAAATTATTATTATTGCTGGTGGTGGTGAAAATCCTGCCCGACAAAATATTTTGACACGTAGGTCTTTTAGAGCACCTTCTATAGTTTAGATCTATGCAAAAAAATCCTCATATTTATGCAAAAATACCCCCATCCACGAAAACTTTGGCGGATTTATAAACTCTTTTGAAAATTATTATTATTGCTGGTGGGGGTAAAAATCCTGCTCGACAAAATATTTTGACGTATAGGTATTTTAGATCACCTTCTGTTTCATCGATTTCTGAAAAAAAATCCCCATCTACGTGAACTTTGACGAACTTATTAATTTATTTTGAAAATTATTATTATTGATGGTGGGGGTAAAATCCTGCCCGACAAAATATTTTGGCACGTGGATCTTCTAGAGCACCTTCTATAGTATAGATCAATGCAAAAAAATCCTCATATTTATTCAAAAATACCCCCATCCACGAAAACTTTGGCGTATTTATGAACTTTTTTGAAAATTATTATTATTGCTGGTGGGGGTAAAAATCCTGCCCGACAAAATATTTTGACGTAAAGGTATTTTAGATCACCTTCTGTTTCATCGATTTCTGAAAAAAATCCCCACCTACGTGAACTTTGACGAACTTATTAATTTATTTTGAAAATTATTATTATTGATGGTGGGGGTAAAATCCTGCCCGACAAAATATTTTGACACGTGGGTCTTCTAGAGCACCTTCTATAGTATATATCTATGCAAAAAAATCCTCATATATATTCAAAAATACCCCCATCCACGAAAACTTTGGCGTATTTATGAACTTTTTTGAAAATTATTATTATTGCTGGTGGGGGTAAAAATCCTGCCCGACAAAATATTTTGACACGTGGGTCTTCTAGAGCACCTTCTATAGTATAGATCTATGCAAAAAATCCTCATATTTATGCAAAAATACCCCCATCCACGAAAACTTTGGCGGATTTATGAACTTCTTGAAAATTATTATTATTGCTGGTGGGGGTAAAAATCCTGCCCGACAAAATATTCTGACGAATAGGTAATTTAGATCACCTTCTGTTTCATCGATTTCTGCAAAAAAATCCCCACCTACGTGAACTTTGACGAACTTATTAATTTATTTTGAAAATTATTATTATTGATGGTGGGGTAAAAATCCTGCCCGACAAAATATTTTGACACGTGGGTCTTCTTGAGCACCTTCTATAGTATAGATCTATGCAAAAAAATCCTCATATTTATGCAAAAATACCCCCATCCACGAAAACTTTGGCGGATTTATGAACTTTTTTGAAAATTATTATTATTGTTGGTGGGGGTAAAAATCCTGCCCGACAAAATATTTTGACACGTGGGTCTTCTTGAGCACCTTCTATAGTATAGATCTATGCAAAAAATCCTCATATTTATGCAAAAATACCCCCATCCACGAAAACTTTGGCGGATTTATGAACTTTTTTGAAAATTATTATTATTGTTGGTGGGGGTAAAAATCCTGCCCGACAAAATGTTTTGACACGTGGGTCTTCTAGAGCACCTTCTATAGTATAGATCTATGCAAAAAAATCCCCATATTTATGCAAAAATACCCCCATCCACGAAAACTTTGGCGGACTTATGAATTAAACCCCTTTCAAAGAATTTTAAAAATTCTAGTTAAAGTAATATTTTTCTATACATAAGTACATGTTCAGATATCTCAAAACATGTCTAATAATCAATTATCAAATCAAGCTCATTTGTGCGATCCTCTATATAGTGTAGTAAATTCATGGCTAGCCACGAAATTATCACGTAATTTCGGGACCACTGGCGGTCGAGTACGCGCCGTTTCACCGCGAGAAATTCGTGGCTAGAACTCGTGGCTGCTTTCACACTGATTCAATTTGTATACAAAATGATTTGTATCTTTGCACACACATTTAAAGCACTTATTTATTTTTCGTGTATTTCAATAAAAGCTTGCACATTTTAAAGTGTTTTTTTAACTTTCAATTTTATTTTAACATTTTTAGTTGTAAGTAATTAGATGATTCCTCATTTTCTTCATTTCCATAAGGGCTTCAGTATTGCAAGGCTTTTTGCCACTTGATTCTGTGCAATCAAACTCACCCCATAAACTTCCTCATATCATTCTGAATGTAATCACAATCCGCCTTTTTGTAGCCGCCATATAGAATGAATCAATTCTCAATCTCCAACCCCGAAAACTACCACATACCAATTTTGAATAGAATCGGACCATAATCACAAAACTCGTCCGCCATCTTGGAGCCGCCATTTTGTTTTTTCATAATGAATTGTCATCGGAATTATGAACACCTGCCAAATTTCAAGTTAATTGAACCATTGGATAGTGGTCAAAATTCACTTGCAATATTTCACCCGAACGTACTAATAAATAAACAAGGCAGGTTAAATGAAAGTTTAATAATTATTAAATGTATAAAACATTGAAATGGAGGCCAGTTTGCAGAAATTCAAATTATTTGGTGAACATATTTATGTACGAAATCTTGAAGTGTTTACAGTCACAATATTTTAATAAATTTATTGTGGTTTTTATAAGACTTTTCTATCAATAAATGATTTACATTATTGTCCCAGGAAAACAAGACGATGAGTCGAATTCTTAGTCTATCAATAAATGATTTACATTATTGTCCCAGGAAAACAAGACGATGAGTCGAATTCTTAGTAAAAAAAAATCCAGAAATATTCGAATATCTTTGTTTTTTGTTAAGCTATTGGGAATTCAACATAAGGGATACTGTATAAATGTATAAAACATTGAAATGGAGGCCAGTTTGCAGAAATTCAAATTATTTGGTGAACATATTTATGTACGAAATCTTGAAGGGTTTACAGTCACAATATTTTAATAAATTTATTGTGGTTTTTATAAGACTTGCCTATCAATAAATGATTTACTTTATTGTCCCAGGAAAACAAGACGATGAGTCGAATTATTAGTAAAAAAAAATCCAGAAATATTCGAATATCTTTGTTTTTTGTTAAGCTATTGGGAATTCAACATAAGGGATACTGTATAAATGTATAAAACATTGAAATGGAGGCCAGTTTGCAGAAATTCAAATTATTTGGTGAACATATTTATGTACGAAATCTTGAAGGGTTTACAGCCACAATATTTTAATAAATTTATTGTGGTTTTTATAAGACTTGCCTATCAGTAAATGATTTACTTTATTGTCCCAGGAAAACAAGACGATGAGTCGAATTCTTAGCAAAAAAAAAATCCAGAAATTTTCGAATATCTTTGTTTTTTGTTAAGCTATTGGGAATTCAACATAAGGGATACTCCCTTTGGTGTAGAGTTTTGTAACTCACACTTACATTACATTGAGGTTAAGATGCCCATAATTTTGACTTTTGACAATTGTTTATGTAAATTTTGTTTACTCGTTAGGTAGTGATCATTGGTATAGAATGAAATTCTGTTACATACAGGGTGAGTCAGGATAAGACCGACAAACTCCGACTACAGATTCCTCACCTCATTTCGAGGTGAAAAGTTCCCATCAAGATATGTCCTAAAATGTATCCCCTCTGAGATACAGGGTGTCAAATCAAAAGTACGAAAAAAATGTTTTTTTTTTCTTCAAAACTCCTGAAGGAAAAATATCGAACTTGGTACACTAATCAAGGTAGTGTCCTGGGTCCTACCCTCTTCCTTCTATTTGTAAATGACATATCTAATATTAATCAACCAAATTGTACCGTACAGTTTGCGGATGACACGTCCTTCATATTCAGTTCTGCTTCATGTAAAGGGTTGTCTGATCAGGCAGAATATGCAGTTGCTAATATGCTAAACTACTGCTCCAGAAACGGCCTTGTATTAAATAAAAATAAAACGAATACCATTATTTTTTCTCTTAGAGAGTTGGATTGCAGTATATTGGTAAGAGCAAATTCAAAATTGATTGTACAGAAAAAATCAGTTAACTTCCTAGGGTTGACCATAGACTCACAATTATCCTGGAATGACCATATCGACTCTATTTCAAAAAAATTGTCAAAACATTGTTTTGTTATCTGGAATCTCAGGAATTTTGTCTCTATTAACATTTTATTAAGCTATTACCATGCCTATGTACACTCAAGTCTCAATTATTGCTTACTTTCCTACGGTAATTGCGGTAGATTGAATGATTTGTTATTTATTGAATTGAGAATTCTAACTTTGATATCCATGTATATTTTGAATTGTGTCACTTATGTAAAACAACACTGCCACATGTTTCAGGAAAGGGACACCACCCGTCTTGCCTCAGGCTACACTCTAAGACAAAATTTTAATTTCATTGTTCCCAATCACAAATTAACATGTGTATCTATCGGACCTCATATCATGTCTATAAGACTTTATAATAAACTTCCTATATCCATTAAAAAAAATTCTAATATCAATAATTTAAAAAATTGTGTGAAAAATCTTCTCTACAAGAATGCATTTTATTCTCTTGATGAATTTTTACAAACTGATTTGGCTACCACGTTATGAATGTTTGCTTGTGTACTTTTTGTTATTTATATTGTTTTTTTACTTATATCATAGAATTCCCTTTTTACCACTACTATTAATTGTGTTGTATTCTTATATGTTAATTTAATTTGTTGAAATGATTTTAGACTGCCATTTTATTTCTTAACCTTTTGTATTTGACGATTTCCATGCTTGTAATAGTCTCAGGAAATAAAAAGATTGTTGTATTGTTGTTGTTGTATATCAACGTAATAATTTGAATTTTCAATTTTCGTAAACCAGTGGCGTAGTTACGATGGTATGTGGTCATATTTTCATTCATATTTTGTTTGGACAAGTGAATGGACAAATGAGCGTTTGAGATCAGTTAGGCTCATCGATACTCGACTTAAAAGTCATAACATTCCATGTGCCTGAAAGTGAAGGTTTCTGAGATAATTGAGAAAAATAGAAGATGTCTGAGTAGCAACGTAATTTCATATGCGCAATAATCGCATAATTTCTTAAAACATATCGGAATATTTGTCAACCTCCTGAACATTTTTTAATGTTGGAAGAATCAGAAACATACTATGGGTGAGTCAGAATGAGACCAACATCTCCATTTTTTCATTCATCGTATTATTTGATCAAATCGACGTCGTGGAATCACACCGAATTCAAGTTCAAACCGTTTTTGTAGTGTCCCTCAATGTGACCCTTGGACAAAACGGTTATATTGTACTGGCATACATTTTCATCTTTTTCCGCGAGTAATTAACTTAACGTTATGGTGCAGGCTACTCTAGGATTGAGAAAGTATACGAGCCTGAATATAGGAAAACCTGTGACTGTTTCTATCTCCGAGCAATAAAAGATATAGAGGTGCAATTTCTATATGCACAACACACGTTGTTATGAAAGCTGCATATCACTATCCTTTGTGATATTTTGTTGGTGAGGGGTAACCTCCGAGTTCGGAGGGGGAGATTTGTTATTGTTATAATATTCAGGCGTAAGTTTAGAACCAGTGGCGGCATGCTGATAATTTTTTTTTCATGTTATATTTTTATCTATAGACGACGACATGCCTGGTTGGAAAGCACGAGTGTTGTCAAGATGTCAATCAAAAATACTTTATTTTGCGAAGAATTAGATTCTTGCTGACAAAGCATAGAATAAGGTCATACATACTGAAAAAATAAATAAAACTGCAGAAATGAACAACAGCTCTATTTTGATGTAGTCTTGATTTGGTCACAGGGTGGAGCGGTGACTTGCTTATTGTAAATCGTCTATCCAGCTTGAAACAAATTAAAATTTTGGATTGCATTCTTCTATTCCTTTGCTGAAGTAGTCTAATTTTTTGTATCTGACAGATTATAGTTCTCGTTGCTACTTTTAAACACTTTCTTCTGGTATCATCTGTGTATCATTGGTTTCACAATCACGAATTCCTCTAAAATAGCATACATTTCAAACACACACACCCACACATAACTGCCAAGTTATTATATTGTTATAGTTGCAGAACAGTGAAGTAAATTTCATGACCAACAAATTCAAACTAAAAAAAATATCACTGAACTTTGTATTAAGTACTCGAAACACATTCCAACAAGACTTCACATTCTTTATGAATAACTAGGCACAATGTTATGAATAACTAGGCACAATGTTATGAATAGAATAGCTCGAAAAAAAAATCTATGGCCTTGCACTTCTCTTTCTCCTATACAGTAACCAGAAATTTTTTTATACAGATAGGAAAGCCTAAGCCTATTTGGAATTCCTCAGAAAATATTATTCTTCAAAAAAAATCCTGCCATCTCAATCAATCAATCTTCCCAATCTCTAAATTCATTATCCAAACTGGGCTTATTTCCATTTGTTTAAGAGGGACATGAAAAATTAGAAGTACAATACACAAAAAACTCTTTGGAGAAGTGATTTGTGTATGTATTTGAGAGAAAGTTTTATATAGAGAATTATAGTCTTCTATGATAAAGTAAGTGACAATTTTGGAGTCCTTCACTTTTCATTTACGGATTAAAGGAATTTAATGAGAAATCTGGAAAATACAACAACAACAATTGGGAGTATGGGACTCTCAAAAGATTAAAAATAATACTCAACCCATTGATAAGATTTTAAACTTGCGATGATTTACAGTTTTCCATTTACAATAAAGAAGTTTGTATCCACGTCCGGTTTAACCGGAAGCGCTACGCCACTGAAGAAATTCCAGATCGATTATTCATGTTGATATATGTGATATTCCATGTTAACAAAATTTTATTCAATTGGGAACATCAAAAACTTCTGATCCAGTACCCATCAGATTGAGTCTATAAAAGCTAGTGGCTTATGATTTGATTTTGGTTATAAATAGTTGAGTTTGCTTACTTACACTTCACAAGTTTTTCCTAATTATTGATACGTAATCGTTTTTAAAGTTGACTTACATGGTAACAAAGTTCGTTTATAGTGTATTTTTGCCTTAAAATCGGGATAAAAATCAACAGATTCATTAAAAGTCAACTCATTCAATACCATTAAACAGGTCGATATGGAATGCCAATGAAATATGGTTTATGCCATGATCACCTTGCTGCGACGCCCATGGTTTAATGTGACAATGTGATGAGTAAGTCAAAAACGGACGTAAACAAACATTATCGCCAAGTTAACAGTGAATATAATACGGAATTCCAGCCTGATCAAGGAGCACAAAAGGAAATATCCGACAATGCCCTTTCTTAACACGACTCGGGCATTGATGTTTGTAAACAACTTCGGGTATGTTGCTTTCAAGAAAGAGATAGAGAAGCCCTCTTCTATTGGCGAAAGAAAATAAGATCGCAGCGCCACCTATAGCAAGACTTTGAACTACGAATCACGGACAAAGGTTTTTGACTTTACACGTGTTTATATGGCGTTTTGACTCTGTACTCCTATTTTCAAACAATTTGTGAAAATTTGTGATTTCTCTAACTGATAACTGATTGTGTTTCTATTGAAAGACTCTAAAGAACGTTTCAGTCAGGTGATTTAAAGGAATTTCATCTCCGATTAGTTTTGAATGCTTCTGCAATTCAAAGTTGCATGGCGTTTTGATGATCTGTTCTCCTATTTTCAAACAATTTGTGAAAATTTGTGATTTCTTTAACTGAAAAGTTATTGTGTTTCTATTAAAAGACTTGAACGATAGTTTCAGTGTAGTTTACAAATATTTTACGTGTTTTTTGAAGTCATGATTTGTGAGTTATTGATCTGATTCATTCTGTTGATTAAGGATATTTCCATACTCGATTTCTGTTTCTGATCGTATTTTTTTGGTTTATACTGTTGATAGACTGCCAAATATGGGAAAATACAATCCTAGTTGTTTAGTCCCAGGAAGCAGGACATATGGCAAGAAGGAAAATGTGGGATATCACAAATTTCCCCCAAAAATAAAAGCAAGGTTAAAAAATCATCAATTGGTTCGACCAGATTGAAGAAATTGACCAAAGAAAAGCATGGATTTTGAAACTGAAAATTGGCAAGCTAAATAATATCGAAGTATATGCTTGTTTGACAAACAGACTTGATCGCAAATCATGACCTTCAAAAACAAGTAAAATATTTGTAGACTACACTGAAACTATCGTTCAAGTCTTTTAATAGAAACACAATAACTTTTCAGTTAAAGAAATCACAAATTTTCACAAATTGTTTGAAAAGAGCAGAACAGATCATCAAAACGCCATACAACCTTGAATTGCAGAAGCATTCAAAACTAATCGGAGATGAAATACCTTTGAATCACCTTACTGAAACGTTGTTTAGAGTCTTTCAATAGAAACACAATCACTTTTTAGTTATAGAAATCACAAATTTTCACAAATTGTTTGAAAATAGGAGTACAGATCGTCAAAACGCCACATAAACACGTGTAAAGTCAAAAATCTTTGTCCGTGATTCGTAGTTCAAAGTCTTGCTATAGGTGGCGCTGCGATCTTATTTTCTTTCGCCAATATCTTTCTATATTTTTTTCTTCTATATCTTTTATGGCTCGGAGGTCTGTCTCTATGAATGTTGTTCTTTCCATTTTACCAAGAAAATTAATAGGAATATATATTTTAAAAAGCTTGTATTAACTCTGAATTTTCTTTTTCATTGCTTTAAACCACAAAATCCACTAGTTTATAAATACAATTAAAGAAGATGAAAGATTCATTTAAAGACTAGATCTGTTTTTTGTCGTATCACTTTTTAAAAATTATTTGGACCGTTTTAAAAACTTTTCATTTTAGCGTTGAAACAATGACGTCATAGACATAATGTTTTCAAACGAAATGCACCATTTTGACGCCATAGTCAATTCTATGACGTAAAATTGAAAGTTTTAAAAATATTATTGAATACGGTTCAACGACAAAAAACAGCTTAGGTTTCCCTATATCCCTGCGACAGCCATTATTTCAAACTTGAAGTATTGTAGAAAAATCTGTAAAAACCCGTTTTATTTTCAGCGTAGATGGATATAATTGCATAATATTTGAACAATTTTTTAAGTCACTAATAAGAGTACTATACTCTTGTACCAAATTCATATTTTTTGACACTACTCGCATACAACTGATATCACTCGCCGTATGAAACCCTCCTTTCATACAATATTCGGACCAATAAGGGACGTATGTCTCGATAATACGCAGTTCCTTCCACTTGAGCCGATAATACCAGGACAATTCGCAGATTTCCTAATTTTCAAAATGTATATTGAAATATATATTTGCTTAATTTTTACATATCGGTTTTCGCCTGTATTTCGTTATGAACATTCGGATTTCAGAAGTGTTCACCCACAGACATTTTGCGTCACTGATACAATCCGACAACGTTGGAATCGTGGAGGCATTTGTCGAATGTCATTATAATATCACTATTGTCAAGTCACTAATGTCATTTAATGTACGATCTGAGCTCTTACTGTTGATGAAAAAGGCATTGCTGATAATATATTCACTATAGATTCTTGAATAACACTTCACCGATGTGGGATTCTTTTCATCGGTTCGACGGAGCAACCAGTACAAAAAAGTGATAGAAAAAATATCAAAATTTATATTGTATGCTTGAAGACGGTAATAATCCGAAACTTACCATGGGATGCTACGCAAAATTCACATTCAAAATTTTTTATTTCATCATTACTTTCGTCAATAGTAGGTACAAAGTATGGTTTACTCCATACTATGTGCTCAGGAACTAAACGGCACTTGATGATACAAATAGAACCCTAACTTTTCAGCTGCATGTAACCCACAGCATCATCACAGACTGATCTAGCAGCCCTATAAATGAACCTTATAAGTAAAGGATATTCATGCCATCAGAATGAGTTCCAAATAAGCAGTACTTTCATCTTTTTCATAACTTTCATTTCCACTCAAATAGTTTGGATTGCGAGATAAAAATGCGTGAATCATTATACAGTGCGGCTTTTTTGCCCCCCCTCGTTAACTTTTGAACGGTTCGACGTACAACCATGAAAAAAAAAAACCGTTTGGAGGGTTTCACCGATACTACCTTTTGAAACAAAAAATATGGTGAATGCACGACAGGGGGCGCTGGGGGCACATGAACTCAAAAAGTTTAAATGGCATGGGGGTCGAGTGTCACATCGTTGAAGAGATAATTCAATTGTCTTCACAACCATCTAAATATTTTTGAATTTTGTTCCCAATTTCGATTTTGATGCCTTTCGAAATTTTCGAGTTGATGTGTCCCCAGCGCCATCTGTCGAGTAATTGCAATTTTTCTTCTCTCAAAAAGTAGTATCGGTAATACCCTTCAAAATGTTTTTGGTTTCTTTATTCCACAACAAAACGTTCAAATTTATCGAGGTATGAGTAGTTTTCAGATCCGCATTTATATTTAATATTTCGAATTTTAATTGCAAAAAAAATATCAACAGAAAAAAAAATTAAATGGTTGTAAAGAGAATTGAATTATATTTTTAACGATGTGACCCCTCCATGCCATTTAAAAATTTTGAGTTGATGTGCCCCCCAGCGCCCCCTGTCGTGCATTCACCATATTTTTTGTTTCAAAAAGTAGTATCGGTGAAATCCTCCAAACGGTTTTTTTTTTCATGTTTGTACGTCGAACCGTTCAAAAGTTATCAAGGGGGGGAGACTAAAAAAAGCCGCCCTGTATAAGGGTGGATTTAGTCAACTTTAGCATTATCATAAACATAACGGTAACATCTAAGGTTTTTAGCATAAACTTAACATTGTAGTGTAAACGGTGCCATTTCATATAACAGATTCAACTTTCGCTTTCAACATATATTTATTTATTTATTTATTTATTTATTTATTTATTTATTTATTTATTTATTTATTTATTTATTTATTTATTTATTTATTTATTTATTTATTTATTTATTTATTTATTTATTTATTTATTTATTTATTTAAATACAACAAGGGCAGAGGCATAGCCTATTGTGCCCAATATAAAGAATTCATTATTTACAATTATTATTTTTATAATAGGAAAAAAAAGAAAGAAAAGTGGTAAATAAAAATTAATAAACTAAATCGCTGTTTGTAGAAAGGAGTCATAACGGTTCTTGAAACTGTTTGTACTTGGTGCTGTCACGACCTCTGGAGGTAGAGTATTCCACTTCGTGAAGATTCTGTTTGAAAAGTATTTTTGACGTACAGTTGTTCGATAGGATTCCTGCCTTAACTTCAAAGGATGTCCACGCAACCTACAATCATCTTGTCGTAGAAATAAGCTATCGAGATCTACAGAGAAGTCGTCGTGAAGTATTCGGTAGGATAAAATCGCATCGTCCCTGGTACGTCTGTCACTCAGATAGGGTAGATTAAGCTGGGATAGTCGTTGGCCGTAGGAGAGTTGATTGAATCCTCTTACCGTTCTGGTGGCGTTGCGTTGGACCCTCTCAAGGAGTTGGATGTCTTTTACCAAGTAAGGTGGCCAGATTTGGACAGCATATTCTAGGTGGGGGCGAATATGTTTTATAGAGTGTACTGAAGAGTTTTTTATCAGGATGGACGAAACATTTGTTAAGTAGATAAGTACGAGTGTTAGCTTTTTTAACAACGGCTGTTACTTGGTTAGCAGCAGTAAGTTTTTTGTTAAAGATAACTCCCAGGTCACTATGGTTGTCTACTTTGGGAATCGATTTGTTGCCCAAAAAATAATCGAATGATGGGTTGTTATAACCGATGTGTAACACACAACACTTGTTGACATTCAGAGGTATATTCCAAGTTTCACACCACTTTCGCACTGAAATGAGATCAGACTGAAGATCAGCGTGACTAGTTAGGGGATTTCCAAAGAACTTGCTGTCGTCTGCGAAAAAAGCGTGGTCTGAATGGAGTACATTGGGCAGATCTGAGACATATGCCAAAAAGATAGTAGGTCCCAAAACAGAACCTTGTGGAACACCCGAGATGACTTGATGTAGATCAGAATGACTGGAGCCAACCCTTACTTTGAAAACCCTGTCAGAAAGAAATGCTTCGATCCAGTTGAGCAGTTGACCTCTTATTCCGAAGTGTTCAAGTTTGTGAAGAAGCTTAATTCGTGGAACCTTGTCAAACGCCTTGGAAAAATCTAGATATATTATGTCAACGGGGGATGAGGTGTCTAGGAGTCTGGTCCATTTATCCAGGCAATAAAGTAAGTTAGTTGTTGTTGATCTTCCAGGAATGAAACCGTGTTGTGTAGGGGGAATGACATCGTTTCCAAGCAAAAAAAGGTAATAGGTTATCTACAATTATTCTCTCCATAATTTTGGCACACACGGATACCAGGCTAATTGGTCTGTAGTTTCCAGGATCGAGTTTATCTCTTTTTTTATAGATAGGGGTGACAGAGGCTAACCGCCATTGGGTGGGAAGGCAGGAATGGAAAAAAGAGTACTCGAAAATATGGCTGAGGGGTTTTGCGAGAACGGATGCATGTCTTTTCAAAATGAATGCTGGTATATTATCCGGCCCAGGTGAGACACCTGTTTTGATATTCCTCAGTTTTTCTTCCACTATTTCAGGTGGAAAATACACATGGGTTAAAGAGTTTTGGCATCTTGGTGACATTACTTGGGGTAACGCTGTATTTTGAACTGGCGAGAAAGATTTATCGAATCTTTTAGCGAGCTTTTCAGCAGCTGCAGCATTGGATTCACATACCTTTCCATTATTGTCGCGAATCATTGGTATAGAGACCTTCGACGACAGCTTGGTTCTACAATATTTAAAGATGGCCTTGGAACCTTTTCCCGCGAGATCTGATTCATAGTTCTGTTTGGCCGTTTTTAGGTCTTGAGACAAATTAGAGGAGTGAGAACGGTGTGTCTTAAAATCTTCAGGGGACTTAGTTGATAGGTATTTCTTCCAGAGCTTACGTTTCTTATGGGAGCGGCGGATAAATGTCTCATCAATCCATGGTTTTTTGCTGTTGGTTTTTTTAGAAATGACGTAGGAACAGTTATTGATGGTATCAATAAGTGAACTGCAGAAGAACTTCCATTTGTAGGCAACATCGGGGTATTGATAAAGTTCCTCCCAGTTGAATGTACCCAAAGTGGTAGCAAGATCATTCTGGTTTATTCTTCTGTGTTTCAAGATGGTGTTTCGAGGATCTTTGTCTGTTATCACTTGGAGATTACACGTAACTGTGACATGATCGGAGCAACCGATTGGAGGACCAGTTTTAATGTAGCATAGGAGGTTGGGATCATTCGTTATAAGTTAGTCGATAAGCGAGGGGGTTTGATTGGATCTATATCGTGTAGGTTCATCGATTAATTGATGGAGATTGCGATCGACCAATAATTCGGTGAACAGGGAGCTACTTTCTTGGGAGTCGGGAATTTCATCAAGTGGCCATTTTAAACTTGGAAAGTTGAAGTCTCCAAAAAGGACAAGGTTGTTGGATAAATGAGAAATCCTATTGATAGTTAAGCACAATTTTAAAATGATTTCGACTAAATACACCTTAATCATTGTTTATATAGAAGATAGTTAGTCAACCTTATGGGATTATAATTGGATCGAAATGGATGCGACATGTAGATGGCGATAGTGAGCTCGCATCCAAGTCATATCGTAACTTCAGCGATCTGGCCTCCAAGTCATGTCGTAACTTGATTGAAACAATGGGACAGCATTGAAATCAGGGTTTTTTGAAGCAACCTGCATTAAAATGACGTCAAATATCCATGTTTCTAACTAATCACGCTAGATGACACTCGCGTTTGGATCCAATACCTTTTCCACAGACATTGACTTACTATCTTCTATTTAAACAATGCCTTAATTTACGGGTGGAAAATTCCAATACTAGCTTTAAATTTTTTTTCCATTTTCACAAGTTGTAAAAGTAATGTTCTAATATTAATTTCACGACTGACAAGACCAACATAAACAATGTCAGGAAATGTCAGCGGTTCCACTGTTGTCAGATTCATATCAGTACCATCAACTTAGGTCAACAAAAAATACTAGAATCCAGTGCAGACATTCTACGTCACAAGAGTATCCATATCCATATTCTAATTTTTTCTATGTTTCAAAGGCTCTAATTTTTTTATAACTGAATGTTGGGTTGAATCTTCCACAAGGTGGGGAGCTAATGCAAAGTGGTTTCTAAAAATAATATTCAGTTCGATTTTGGAGTTTTAGGAAAATAGCAAAATTTTTCAGTCTCTTGATGAGTCGGTGCAAGAGTTGATCTGAAGGATTTTATAGGACATTTATTTGAATAATCCACACATTTGTAGTGTTGCTACATGTTCATTATTTTAATTTTCAGAAAAGGACCACCTCCACGCTGGCCGGGTCCTCCGCCACGTATGGATCATCCCCGTTTTCGTGGACGAGGTTTCGGTCCGGGAGGCCCTCCACCACCGTTTGCCAGAGGTAGAGGACCACCGATGTTTGGTAGGGGCGGCCCTCCGAGAAACCCACCACCTGGATTCAATGGTCCACCAAATTTCGGAGGTCCTAATTGGGGAGGGCCTCCTCCGCTGTTGGGGCTAGGGGGACCAAGAGGTCCGCCCGGTGGGCCTCCTGGTCATATTGGGCCACCGCCAGGGGGTCTTAGTGCTCCACCACCTGGAAGTCTTAGTGGACCACCACCTGGAGGTCTTAGCGGACCACCACCAGGGGGTCTTGGAGGACCGCCGCCTGGGGGTCTTAGCGGACCACCACCTGGAGGAATTGGTGGTTCCGGTGGTCCAGAATCTGGAGGACCGCCTCCTGGTACTATAAGTGGATCGGGTGGTTCCCCCGTAGGTAATGGTGCACAAGGTGGGACCAACGGTGGGCAAGGTCAAAACGGGACAAGTGGAGGGTCAGGCGGATCAGGGCAGAATGTATCAGGTGGACCAGGAAGTTCTGGAATAACTGCTAGTTCAACAGTATCCATTGGATCAGGTAAATATATTGATTTATTTATGAAAATTGTACCAACAGACAGAAGTCCATTAATAGGTCTGCCATAAAATATACGAGACATGTTTGATAAGTCAGTGACTCGACAGTGAATAAGAAGGACAAGGGAATTTAGGATGCGATTTTAGTCATTCTTGATACTTGGTTATATTGTAGGTTGGTGAATTATTTGTGTTTCGAATGATGAATTAATAACTGGTGTGAAGTTGGCAGTTAATTTTCAGCAGTAACTTTCGATCCAGCTGTAAAACCACCAGTGGCGTCGGTAATAATATAATTTTCATTAGTTCGGATGAAAATTGAATTCACAAAATGCACGTCCCATATCAATTTCATTCACTTGCAAGGTGGATGAAGGGTTGAAATCAAACCCCCGAGAAAAATATAATGGACAAACACCTTCAGGAAAAACCTGCCAACCTGAAATTCACAGTACACGTTTGTGTACATGAAATGAACATCTCTTATCAATTTCATCCACTTACAAAGGGCATGAAGGGTTGAAATCAAACCTCCGAGAAAAATATAATGGACAAACGCCTTCAGGAAAAACCTGCCAACTTGAAATTCACAGTACACGTTTGTGTACATGGAATGAACGTCTCTTATCAATTTCATCCACTTGCAAAAAGGATGAAGGGTTGAAATCAACCCTCTGATAAATTAAAATAGACAAATGACTTCAGAAAAAACCTGCCAACTAGAATTTCACAGGACAAGTTTGTATACATGAAATGAAGGCCACATATCAATTTAATCCACTTGTAAAGGGGATGAAGGATTGAAATTAACCCTCCGATAAATTAAAATAGACAAATGTCTTCAGAATAATCTGCCAACTTGAAATTCACAGGATACGTTTGTATACATGGAATGAACGTCCTGTATCAATTTCATCCACTTGCAAAGAGGATGAGGGATTGAAATCAACCCTCCAATTAATTAAAATAGACAAATGTCTTCAGAAAAATCTGCCAACTTGAAATTTACAGGACACGTATTTGAAAATAGATTTTTTTGTTTTTACGAAACTCCCAGGTTTTCGTAGAAAACCCCTCAAAAGCAGAGCTTGTTCGAGCAAGGGAGATCCAGGACCTAGGGTTCAAATAAAAGTGGAATCCGAACCACTTCAGCTCAGTGACAGATGACCGGGGATCGAACCCGGACCGCCGGGGGAAGGTAAATGCTCTAACACCAAGACCACTTCGCTCCAGTAAATTAAAATAGACAAACCTGCCAACTTGAAATTCACAGCACACGTATTTAAAAATGGAATGAAAGTCACCTATCAATTTCATCCACTTGCATAGGGATGATTTACACAAAACCTTGATTTTTGAGTTTATCGCGTTCAGACAGACCCTGCTGTGATAGTCATATCCACACAGTAGTTCTGTATAACATGTTTAATTTCGGGATGCCAGTCATGGGCATCCAAGTTCTTCAAATATAGAAAATTAACGATTTTCTGGAATTAAACTAAATATTTTGAATCTATTATGAAACGTTTCTTATTGATCAAAATGGTTGTCCCGAAGGACCCCTGGACGTGAAGCGTGTGTATCTGTCTATTCCTGTTGTACGGTCTTCAATTTCAAGCTCTTATAGTACTCGGCTGTTCCCAGGGGGGGTGTCCTCTCCCCTCTGTTATGGTCACTGCTGGTGGATGATCTGCTGGACATTCTCTCTCTTTGGGAGGTTGATCTGCAAGCATATGCTAACGATCTGGTCCTAGTAATAAACGATAAATGCGAAGAGACAATCTCCTACGTCCTTCAGGATATATAAATGGTGCGAGAGGGAGGAAATGTCCATTAACCTCCACAAAATGGTCATAGTACCATTCACCAGGAAAAGGAAGCTGGAACATTTATTACCTCCTTCCATCAATGGTGTAACAATTCCTTTTGCGAGTGAAGCAAAAAATATCTGGGAATAACCCTAGATAAAAAGCAAAATAGGAGCTCGCACTTGGAAAAGAGTATCCGGAAGGCTAGCCTATCATTATGAACATGCCGCAGAATATGTGGCAAAACATGGGGCATGTCACCAAAAACACGTATATTGGTTGTACGTGACCGTCATACGTCCCATGATAACGTATGGCTCTATAGTCTGGTGGAGCAAGGGTCATAAAAAATTGCCATTGCTACTTAACGGACTACAGAGACAAGCGTGCCTGGCGATTACTGGAAGCATTCGCTCCACGCCAACGGCAGCAATTGTTGTTGTTGTTAAAATTGTTAATTCCGTCAACCGATTGTACCCCTACGCGCAACCCTCGGAAGCCCTCTTTGGATTACTTCCTTTCCACACAGTTCTGGAGAGAGAGACAAGATGGGCAACATACAGACTCTATCAAGCAGCCATTAGTCTACCGCAGACATGTGTCATGAGAGGCAGCATAATTTTTTTGTTAAAATTGTTATTTCCGTCAACCAATTGCATCCCTACGCTCAACCCTCGGAAGTCTTCGAGAGACTTGTGTGAGCTAGCTCACAACATTCTAGAAATGCCCTCAGACATCATGTCTAAAACTATCAACCTTCACACGTCCTACACTGTGGTCTTTCCCGCAAGAAAGGCGGGTCCGGAATGAAACCAACCTATGTAGGGCAAATGAACGTTGGTTCACCGATGATTCCAAAACTCTGGATGGCGTCGGAGTCGGAATATATGGGATGAACTCAGTAGTGAAACGCTCGTTCAGTATGGGTAAACTGGCTACGATATTTCAGGCAGAGGTAAATGCCATTGAAATGTGTGCCAGGAAGCTGGAAAATCGACACTACACACGAAAAACTATAAAAATATTTTCAGATAGTCAAGCAGCACTGAAAGCGCTTGAATCCAACTTCTTTAAACAACGCTACAACGTTACCCCAGTCTGGATACCAGGTCACACAGGCCTGGAAGGAAACGAAATAGCGGACGCCATGGCAAAAGGGAGGGGGCGAAACAACGTTCACTGGACCAGAACCGGTAATCGGTTTAGCACTCAGATCAATAAGTAAACATAGATCGGCCCGATGCTACGTAAACATATTCACTGAACCGAAGATAATTCTTGCGGAAACTGTTTTGTTTCGGGTTTTTGACATTCGAACCAAAACACAACACCTCTAGCACAGTGCCGTGCTTTTTTAAGGGGGTCAAAATTACTTATGCAAATGCAGTACCTGTGAGCTGCAACAAGTTATGTCACGGTTTTGTCTTAAAATTCCTAGGGTCAATAAAAAGCCGGGGGTTGGCAGCAAATAACTTTTTATCATAATTTGGGGATTCAAGATAGCGGATTAGTTTTGTGATATTCTTTCCTTAGTTGGATTCCAGGAGTTTTCAGCTATCAAAAATAAAGCATTATTTATGGTCTAAAGTAATTATTTCGAGAGATTTAACAAGTTCCTTGACTATATTTCAAGTTTGGTGTCTGGGGGTTTATGTTGTGTAGATCAAGTTTCAACGAATCAATACGAATATTTGAATAAATATGGACCAGTTGCATAAAGCCTTCTGTTAACGTAGGTAACATAACTGGTGAGCTTAGACATGCGTTGCCATAGTAATCATCAAATCAAATTTGTCTGTTAAATTCTTTATGCAACTGGCCCTATGAGTTAAGAAACCTTCTCCAACATCTGTAAATGAATTGTTCATTCTGTTGAGTATTATCCTTCCTAAATTTTGGACCAGTTCATTCATATGGCAAGTACCTGTCAGAAAACAACTACTCTCCTGGCTAAGACCACGACGGGGATTGAATTAAACGAACAGATACTTGTGCAACGTTCCTCAAAGCATCAGAGAACGCAAGTGCAAGTGTTTTGTGTTGATGAAGTGTTGTTAAAATATTCCTGTGTGTTTTCGTGGTTTTTGTCCTGCTTAAACAACTTAAAGTTACATTTGGAATATTTTTCAAAATAGTGCAGTGGTTTAGTGAGACACAATGTCGAAATACTGCTTTGTTTTCAAAACAAATGATAGTAAACAAACATTCCACAGGCGAGGTTCCAGTGGCGTCAAATGCACGATACAAATCATGCAATCAAACGTATTCGTCATATATAATATTGGAGGACAAAGAAACTCATTCAAAATTACAGATAAGAAAAGCCTATGGCAAAATGGTGAATGCTTCAATGTTTATTATAAATATCTGTAAGCAGGGGGTAAAAACATTGAAGCTTATGACAGGAAAATTGAATTTATTTTCCAATAATATTGATAATGTTAAAATTCTAACAGAAGGACAATTAATAATATACCAAAAGACTTGCTTAAAAGTTTTGCATATCATTTCTTTGAAGAAGAGCCTTTATCAAACCATAGTTATGCCTTGGTAAAGGCAATACTTAATTTTTTTTTCAAATTCCGAATATACCATGAATTGTCAATAAGCGGAACTGACAAAGTAGAAAGGGTAATGTCTCTTTTGACAAAGACAGTTTTCTAATGAACAGTCGTTACCGACCGATGATGAACCCTTTACTCCCATAAACACCTACTACGTAGGCTTATTATGGCAAGTACCTGTCAGAAAACAACTACTCCCCTGGCTAAGACCACGACGGGTATTGAATTAAATCTAACAGCTACTTGTGCAACGTTCCTCAAAGCATCAGAGGACGCAATTGCAAGTGCGTTTAATTCAATACCCGTCGTGGTCTTAGCCAGGGGAGTAGTTGTTTTCTGACAGGTACTTGCCATAATAATCCTACGTAGTAGGTGTTGTTTATGGGAGTAAAGGGTTCATCATCGGTCGGTAACGACTGTTCGTTAACATCAACATTAACACAGGAAATAAAATATTTATTGAATGAAATATATGCTTATACCACACGTTATTATAACAAATTGGCAAATATCACTATTATTTATTTAATTTTAAGCCTGACATACAAATTGCAAATGTATAAATATAAAGTGTCAAAGTGTATGTGAAAGAATGATTCTCAAGAAAGCTCAGTACATGAGGGTTTCAACACTTGATATTTATTGATTTTTAAATAGAACTGTCTTTGTCAAAAGAGACCTGACCCTTTCTACTTTGTCAGTTCCGCTTATTCAAGGTATAATCAGATTTTGAAAAAAATTTGAAGTACTTATTACCTTTACCAAGGCAAAACTATGATTTGATAAAGGCTCTTCCTCAAAGAAATGATTTCCAAAAAGGACATGGCACTGGATACATGTATTCCTGGGGCTCGACAGATTTTTTTTTATTTTTGGATATTTTTGGTCAAAAGAAACAACTTTCTTCATTAGACTTTTTTTCTGGCCCTACAGGGTGAGCCAAAAAATTGGGTTGAATGTCTAATGTAAATTGTGGAAAATATTGTCTGTAAGTTGTTTTTTCTTCATTTTTGGGTATAAAATGCTGTGAAAAATATCAATTGACTTTTAATGATGTGCATATTTACAGGATGAGGCATCAGAATAGGCGATTTTTCTAAAAACTGTTTATTACCTTCTCGTCCCAGTGTGGACTTTTCATTGAATTTCTCGAAGCCAAAAATTGTCCCAAAGTTGCTCTGTTAGCATTTTTGTTTTTAACTTGTTTACACCCATATACAGTGTATTTCACTTGTCATGGAGACACCCTCGTATCTTCCGTAATTTTTGACGTAGAACCATACAATGTTCAGAATCGATAGATGCACTAGGAATGAACTCACTGCACAAAAAGGGTCATCCAACATGATATACACAGCGATGGAAAAATGGGCAGTTCCATCGCTGCTGACGTGCAGTGTACAACACGTAGGATCTCCGCTTTTGTGAAGTGAGTTAATTTCTAGTGTATCTATCGATCCCGGTAATTTCATGGTTCTACTTCGAAAATTACTGAAGATAGGGGGGCGTTTCCATGAGAAGTGAAACAAATTAGAATTTTTGAAGATTGAAAATTTTTCAGTAGATAGGTGTAATAGTAGTGATTTGGGGATCCTGAACACGAATCCAAAAGAATGTTGGGTCAATTTTGTCCCCTAATATAACTTTCCGGTAAAATGGGTGGTTCCATCGCTGATGGCGTGCAGAATATATCACATAGAATGACCCCTTGTTTGCAGTGAGTTCATTTTCAGTGTATCTATCGATTCTGAATTTCATGGTTCTACGTCAAAAATTACGGAAGATACGAGGATGTTTCCTTAAGAAGTGAAACATACCGTATATGGGTACAAACATGTGAAAAACAAAAATGCTAACTAAAGTCTACTCTTGGCGAGAAGTTAATAAACAGGTTTTGGACATTCAAAGTCAATTAATATTTTTCACAGCATATTTCACCCAAAAATCAAGATTAAATCAACTTACAGACAGTATTTTCCACAATTGACATTAGATATTCAACCCAATTTTTTAGCTCACCCTGTAGGGCCAGAAAAAAAGTCTAATGAAGAAAGTTGCTTTTTTTGACCACTATAATGATATATCCAAAAATAAAACAAATCTGCCCCAGGAATACATGTATCCAGTGCCATGTCCTTTAAAGCAACTCCTTTGGTATATCATTAATTGTCCTCATTGTTAGAATTTTAACAATGTCAATATTATTGGAAAATAAATTCAATTTTCCTTTCATAAGCCTCAATGTTTTTCCCCCTGCTCACAGATATTTATAACAAACATTGAGGAATTCACCACTTTGCTTTTCACTTTTTTGCTTTTCGTATCTGTAATTTTGAATGAGTTTCTTTGTCCTCCAATATTATATTTGACGAATACATTTGATTGCATGATTTGCATCGTGCATTCGACGCCACTGGAACCTCACCCGTGGAATGTTTGTTTACTATCATTTGTTTTGCAAACAAAGCAGTATTTCGACATTGTGACTCAATAAACCACTGCACTATTTTGAAAAATAGTCCAAATGTAACTTTAAGTTGTATAAGCAGGACAAAAACCACGAAAACACACAGGAAAATTTCTAACAACACTTCATCAACACAAAACGACAAGGTACAATGTCCGCATTGTCCGCCACGGCCGGTGTCACAAGCGGTGTTGCCAAGAGTAAAATAATTCTAGTAACCGCTCGAAGTGCCTAAAATTTCATCAGTTCAAAACGACAAATATCTTCCTTTTTGGTAATTTTTTTACATCTTTCTGGACATAAACATTTCTCTAGAATTTTTAGAGTAATACATCTGAATATAAAATATGATTGATTATGCATTTATTGGTAGGTTCCTACCAAAATAATATTTTTATACCAATTTGACAACAGGGCGTCAATGTTTGAAAACATTAGGGATGAGAGGTGTACGTAAATAAACAAAGTTGTCTTCGGTTCAGTGAATATGATGTTTACGTAGCATCGGGCCGATCTATGTTTACTTATTGATCTGAGGTTTAGCATATAGCACTGTCAAGGTCAAGAATGTCATAATAACGTTACAATGTCAGTCAACAATAGCAATGGTAGCCCAAAAAAAGATACGTTGGAAACGGTCTAGTGTGATGGTGAAACTGTCTAACATTTGTGAACAATTTGAATCATCCCTCAAAAAGTATTGATAATTCTAGTTTGTTTTATCAAGCATGCATTTTAATCAGTCATACATTTTTTAGGTGTAACTACAGTGTCGGGTTCGACTGCAGGAGGTTCTAACAATGCGGGAGGACAGGCAACACCAGGAGGAACGGGCGCCATAACATTTGCACCTCCAAGTTTATTGGGAGGACCACCGAATGTGAGTAGTGGACTGACATTAGCTAGTCAGACTGGAGGACAGTTTTCATCAACTTCAGCACCCCCTGGGGTAAGCAAGAGTGGCATTTCTGCACATTTTTCTCAAAATATTTATTCTTGCGTTGATTGGAAACCCACGGCAATATTTTGTTCATCTGAAGCTTCGAATAACTGAATATTTTGAGCCTCTGGTGTGACAATTCAGGAAACCGAAACTACCCAAACACCAAAACTACGTCATAATAACACTCGATGCGCGTTTCGCCAACAACATTAGCATCTTCAGGAGCTAAAAGCTTAATTAACTACTTATTCTACTTCAATCCTATTCATACTACTTATCTGAATGGTGTGCCTACATCTAGTTATCTGATGTAATTGTTTATGTAATTTTTCAAATTTACCTGTTCTACACTTATCTGAGTGGTTGATCGCAGTCATTATCAAATTGCCTTCTCTTATTGTTTACCTATTATTCGGATTTACCTGCTCTGAATTGAATTTATCTTACATGTTTTGGTTTTGATGACAAAACAACGGACTTTATGGAATAGGGCCCTTATCAGCATTCATACTATTTTACACTTCGCAATTTCCGTACTCTCGAATGGATCGAGAAGTCTATGGTCATGAACCTGTCTAATCAATTGTAAATTTATGTCATCAAATCGGTAGTCGTGATTCAAAGCATCTTGGACCACACTCGATTTTTCTGGTTTTGAAAATAGGAAATGGGCACTGTTGTACTAGCTATTCTTCATGAGGCAGGATGAACATTTATTCAATTGGATATCAGACGGAAGGTCTCTATTACTTTGTCGATTGCCGCGGCGTGTACTCTCTTTTTTAATATTAGCCTTTAAAACACCACTTCTTTACGAATACTTTGACTAGGTGGATTGAACATGGATTAATTTAAATTTACTATCAATTTTTAATGACCTCCCTCAAATAGGGAGTCCTACGACGGTTGGCCATTGGCGTAGGTTCTAGTTAGTTCAATGATAGTCGAAACCCCCAGTTTTGCTTACGACAGAATAATCAATTCAATATACCAAAAACAGAATGATCACTTTAATATACCAAAAACAGAATGATCAATTTAATATACCAAAAACAGAATGATCACTTTAACATACCAAAAACAGAATAGCAGTTGCCTTTTCGTAGGAGATGAACTCAGCCAAATAAACTTATATGTGCACCAGATACAATAATACAATTACTTACCGGATAACTTCTCAATCTCGTTTCTTCTCCTCTCGTTCTGAGGACCACGCACGCTGTTCGCCGGGAGCACTCACGTAAGGTCGCTTGTATGGTTTCGCTTTTAGTCAGAGGGACTGAACCAATATTTACCCTCAAAATCCCCAAAACCCCAAGTTATTAAGAAAACGAGATGGAAGTGTGGTTTCTTTCAATTTATTGGCAGCGAAAAATCAGTTATATAAAAATAGAAAACTCTCACTTAAATAAAGTATGAAGAAAAATCAGTTAAATAAAATATGAAACAAAATCTATAGCAATTAACGTAAAAAAAGGGAAATAATGAATTTAAGAAAATGAGAGTTAATTAAGAAAAAACAGTGCCTGATGGGCTGCAATGTAACTTTGATACCTAAAATCACCTTTAGCTTTACCAATAGCGAAACGAGACACCGAAAATTCACTGATTCTACTAACAAGAGAGATACTTTGTATGACTAAGGTACTGAAAGAGTACTGCTTTGAAAATGATTTTACTGGAGAACAGTAAATGACAAACTGATCTTATTTCAAATTCAAAATACTAAGTTGATTTTAGTCTCCACTGTTGTCTTTTATTTATTTATGACGTTCCTAGCTATTGGTTTGGAGTCGCTTGGATTGAGAAAAATTTGCCATTTTTGGTCGGGGTAACTCCTCCCCTTACTTAAAGTCTGTCCCGGAATATGGCGCACTCTGGTGCAGAGATTTGAACTATGTCTCGCGCTATTTTGGCAAAGCTATCGGTGAAATTGTACAATGCTATAAACAAAAATGTTCTGATTTTTTCCTTGGCATGACTTTTGGGATTGCTACCTTACAGATATTACAAAAAGATCCTTGCGGCAATTTAACTTTTGAAGAGAAACAATCCAAAAACTCTTCGCCTGTGAACGGAATTCTTTTCAGTCGTGCCTTTGCCATTCTAATAACTATTATTTACACATTACAAAATTTAACATATCGATTTCATTCCGTGGTTTATTGTATTCGGTTACCAGTTTTCTGAGAATCTGAATTTCTACTGGCTTTATGGCACAATGGCCTGACCCCTCATAAATTGTTAAAAAACCTAAGAAATTGAAAAGCTTAACTGAACCAAATTTTACGAACCAAATGGAATTTTCTTTTGTAACTGTCACGTTTCGAATTCTACATTATATTGGGGTTACTATTCACTGGAACTATTTTTATGAAGCGTTGTAATTGGAATGGTAAAAATGGTTTTTTGTGGATTCTTCATCTTACAAACAGATGTTTAGTTTTGACAAGCTGGCTCTTTACTGATATGAAAAGATCAGGGGCGGCGTACTCTGAATTTTTATTACACTGTGCTTTATGAACAGTACTGTCCTTCTAGTTTAACCCAAATACTTCTCACAGCTAATTTCATTAATTCCCGACATTTCTTTTTCTTCTGTTTTATCTTTGGGGGCACCCAAGATTTGTTGTAGTTTATACGAAGTTCTGTATACCACCATCACATTGAAGGTTCTGAAAATGCCTTCAATAATACCCCGAGTAACTTCCTGTGGAATGACGACATATTTAGGAGTGGCATTCTCTTTTTATCAGGTAACGAAGAGTTACTAAGGTTTCCTTAAATCTATGTTTCCTAATCAGTTTCTTCACTGGGGACTCTGTGTCTTGTACCGCATAGCGAATCGAAAAGAAGTTAAACGAAGCACACGCTATTACTTTCCGGTGTAACGGAAAGAGATAGCGTATGCTTCGCTTCGCTATAGTTATGCGAAATAAGTTACAGAGTCCTAGATTAACCGTTCATCTCAGCCACCTCCCTAATAATGAATTTTCTAAGTTTAAATTATCTTTTTGTTGTCGTTCCTACTTGACAAAGATATTTAAAACTGAGATGAACGGTTACTCTGTGGACAAACTGATTAGGAAATATAGATTTGAGAAAAAATTAGTATCTCTTCGACTTTCCTAAATATGTATGAATGTTGCGGAATGCCCGATTCCATACAGCCCATTGTTCACGTTCGTAGACAATGAAGGTTCCTCCTCTTCATAATAAAGTCATTAATTTCAAAGAAAAGTGTTTGTGATCTAATCCAAAACAAGTAGGATAAAATTAATTTAGAGCAGGTAAGTTCCAAAAATTAGGTAAACAATAAGAGTAGGCAACTTGATGATGTGCTCAAGCACTCAGCTAATTGATTAGATTATTTGATACAGGGGCTCAACCATTAAGTAGTATAAATAGGATTAAGGTAGATAAGTAGTTCAGTAAGCTTTTTACTCCTGAAAATGCTAATTTTGTTGCCAAAACGCGCGTAGAGTATAATTTCGACGTAGTTTTGGTGTTTGGGTAGTTTCTGTTACTTGAATCATCTGAAAGCTTGTCAATGTCTATGAATTGGAATGAAAAGATATGTCAGCACTCAGCATTTGATTATTTGAGAAATCACAAACTTTTAATTTGATAAACAAGATGTGAAGAAAGTGACTTTTGATCATTTCGAAACGAACCTAAATTCAATAGTTTCACATTTTCATTTTATGAAATCAGTTAATTTTCATTTCAGCCACAGTATTGATTTGTGATTTCTATTGAATTTGAGACTTATGACATACACTGCTTGAACCAAACAGGGAACTCGGAAACTTGTGGAAACAACTTATTCATGCTTTAAAGAGAAAAACAGTCTCAATTGAAAATTGAATCAATACATGACTCCTCTGGAAATGGAAAAACCCTACGATAAAATTGAAGTTATTTTTTTGTAATATCTAACAGAAAACAACTACTTCCCCGGCTAAAGCCACGCTGGACATTGAACTACATCTGATAGACATTGAGAAAGACCCTATATAACTTGAGAGAAAAAATCTGAAAGTGAAAATTTGCATTTTCATCCAGATAGTTGATTATTTATTAAATGTCCAGTTTCCATTGGAGATTCTTATCTATGAATGACATAAGGGAGAATGTTATTCAGAAGTATCACTCACAGAAAATCGCTCATTCCATTGATGCGTGAATTGCATCTCTTTCGCTAGGCCTCCATACATTTTGGTCGACAAAAATCTATTTCACTCTTCTAAGATCATCACGGAGGTCGGAAGAATTGGAAAACATACTCTTCAGAAGCAATTTCACACTGTAATGAGGAATTGTTGGACTATTTCTTGTGCGGTGAAACTTTGAAAATATTTTTCTGACATTAAACCTGTCATGAGTATGGCATGTTGATTTCATTGAAAATATGAACAGGATGTTCATAAAGTCAGTTGTGGATTCATCTGCGACTGAAAGTTGGAATTTAGTCGCTATTTTCCATCGTACAAGATAACCTCTCTTGGAAGGGATTCATGCTTTAAAGAGAAAAAACATTCTCAATTGAAAATTGAGTCAATACATGACTCCTGTGGAAATGGAAAAACCCTACGATAAAATTGAAGTTATTTTTTTGTAATATCTAACATGAAACAACTACTTCCCCGGCTAAATAATAATAGTATAATTTATTTCGTTTGTTGAAAGGTACAGTTGTACAATAACAAAGAAAACGTCTAGAATATAGAATAAATGTAAATTAAATTTAAAACAAAAATACCAGTAGAGACATTGATCAAGTGAAAATAAACGATTAAGTTTTTACATACGGATTATGAGAGAAATTCGTCTACAGAGTAGATATTCTTATTTATTAAATGGGTTTTCAATGATTTCTTGAATAAACTTATATTAGAGGCACTTTTAATATTCTGATCTAATTTATTGTAGACCTTGCAGCCAAGAAACAGGTGGCTTCTCTGAAACTTTTTTGTACGGTGTTGGCCTGGAACAAGCATATTTCTAGATCTTGTTTCATGCAGATGATTTTCTCCATTACGAGCAAACTTATCTCTGTTCTGATAGACAAAAATACACAGCTCATATACATACAGGCCTGCTACAGTCAAAATTTTTAAACTTTTGAAAGTGTCTCTACATGAGACCCTCCATCCTAGACCTTCCAATATCCTAATTGCCATTTTTTGTAAAACAAAAACTCTTTCCCATGAAGCAGATGAACCCCAGTTAAGTATCCCATACCTCAAATGGCTATTGATGTTGGCATAATATAGACTTAACAATATAGATTTGCTACAGTGATTGGACATAAATCGCAATGCATAGCAGTTCTTACGTAGTTTTGCACAGAGACTATCAATATGTGTTTCCCAGCTCCATTTATTATCAATATTGACACCCAGTAATTTAGTTGTCTCTGATGCATCTACTCTTATATCCTCATTTTCAAAGATAGAGAGGGTTTCGGTTTGACTGCTCAGGGAAAAATTAACTAACACTGTTTTTTGTACATTTAAAGTTAGGTGGTTTTTTGCCGACCACAAAATAACTTTTTTATAGGCAGTTTCAGTTGATTCCACAAGACTTTCGACATCCTTTTGTGATACTATAATATTTGTATCGTCAGCATACGTGATCACTTGGATCGTTGACAGGTTCTGTAAAAAGTGAATGAGATCATTTGCATATATGAGAAACAGAAGGGGACCCAATATGGAACCTTGAGGCACACCCTGTTTAATGAGTAGGGAAGGGCTCTGTGTGTTTTGCATAACAACACTTTGATGTCTATTTGTTAAATAAGAGCGCATCAACTTTAAGGCTACTCCTCTTATCCCATACCTTTCCATTTTTGATAATAACAGCTCGTGGTTAACACAGTCAAAAGCTCGTGAAAAATCAATAAGTCCACATATTTTAACCCTGCTATCAAGAGCCGTTACTATCTGTTCCTGAAAAGCATTCAATGCCGTTTCTGTGCTCTTACCCAGCGTAAAACCATGTTGATGAGGGGAAAGCATTTCATTTTTATTTAAAAATGACAGAAATTGGTTCTTTATATTCATTTCAAAAATTTTACCTATGCTGGATAGGATACTGACTGCCCTGTAGTTCTCTATTTGGTGCGGGTCATTTCAATATAGTACATTAATATTCTATGAAATATTTCATAAGCTGCATTTGGACATGTTTCCTTAGTAAGATCTGCCCAGTCTTCCTTTTCTAAGAACTCTAAGAATTTTGCGGTGTTTGTTTCTGAAAAGTCTCTACGGAACATGGACATATTGGAACTATTAGTGTCCATAACCTTCAGTTTTCCCTGTACATGCACCTTCAGGAGCTGTGCAAAATGGTCTGACAGACAGAGATTTATGTTTGATGACTCAAAGTAAATAAGATGCTCGCTCACCAGAAAATTATCTATACAAGAACCAGACGCAGAAGTTACTCTTGTCGGTTCCATGATAGTTCTATTCAGGGCAAAACACCCCAAAACATCATTCATGCGCCGTAGCTTAGCGCTGTCTACATTAAAATCTACATTAAAATCGCCTCCAATTATAACATTAAGATTATTGTCAGTTGTATGAAACAAAAGGCCATTGAACAGGTTCAAAAATAAATCAAAATCTCCATCGGGTGGACGATAAATACATACAATTGCTACTTTCACAAGCGGTAAAACAATGCCGCAGCATTCAAAAACGTGTTCCACACAAAACCTATCTAAATTCAAAATATCACAGTTTAAAATACAGTCATTATTTTTATACAACGCAACACCACCATTTTTCATGACCTCTCTACAAAAAAAAGAACATAATTCAAATTTTTTCAGTTTCAGAACATCTAACTGGTCTTTGTTTTGCCAGTGTTCTGACACACACAGAAAATCACAGTCTGAAACATCGTTTTCCAATAAGACATCTAGTTGTAGTACTTTATTACTTAAGCATCTGATATTTTGGTGGCAAATCGAAATACATGTAGTGTTTTTACTGCTACCTACTCGTTTTACTGACATACAAGATTTATTTTTGGGGTATATTGATTTTAAATTGGTGGATTCAGTTCCGGTACATTGACTAAAAAAGAAGTATTATCAGGTAGACTAACTGCATCCGTAGTAGATTGAACGTTTTTTTCCATATAACTTTCCAGAGAGAGATGTGTATTAATCATTTTTAAAGCAATATTATTAACCCGTACTGGGTTAATAATGTAGTCCTTCATTTCATTTGCCACCAAGAATTTGCTTCCTGTACATTTCTGATCAATAATGACCTTTATAGATGAATTAATGCAAGAATTTGTGAAAAGCCTTGTCGAGTTCCTAAGACGGGCAGTTATTATTTCATCTCTCAAACAATTTCTTTCACACAATAAAATTAAGTTTGTAGTTTTAGCAATATTCATGCAATTTTTTAGGGCTAGCTGGAGAGTTTTTTTATTGCTGACATTATTAGTATTAAACATGATTATCACAAAGTCATTTTGTCCATACCTTATAGTGTCATGAAAAACATTATTTGTAAGATCTAATAGTTCACAGTGTTGTTTAACAGAGCTTTCAACAAAAAATTTGTCTTTTGTTATCTGCCTCAGCACCCTATGAAAACCCCGTGCATATTCATCGCCTATAATACAGATATTGTGCCTGTCCTCAGATTCAGCCACAGTGCAGTTTTCTAAATTTCCTACCACCTGCTCAACACAATTTTCAGAATATTCACATATTCCAGCTTTACCAATTTTTGAGCGGATATCCATTGAAGACTGACTCAACTCCTCTTGAATACTGCATTTATTCCTGCATTCGTCATTTAGATCAACATCATATTCACTATTTTCGACCATTTTTATTTTCTTAAAGCCACGCTGGACATTGAACTACATCTGATAGACATTGAGAAAGACCCTATATAACTTGAGAGAAAAAATCTGAAAGTGAAAATTTGCATTTTCATTCAGATAGTTGATTATTAAATGTCCAGTTTCCATTGGAGATTCTTATCTATGAATGACATAAGGGAGAATGACATTCTCCCTTATGTCATCGTTATCGTAGGGTTTTTCCATTTCCAGAGGAGTCATGTATTGATTCAATTTTCAATTGAGAATGTTTTTCTCTTTAAAGCATGAATCCCTTCCAAGAGAGGTTATCTTGTACGATGGAAAATAGCGACTAAGTTCCAACTTTCCGTCGCAGATGATTCCACAAATGACTTTATGAACATCCTGTTCATATTTTCAATGAAATCAACTTATTCATGTTAATAGATTTTGGAGGGGGGTCAGTAGACACTGGTAAACATCAATCACTATGGAGCATCATTAATTAAAATTATAGTTACCTAGCAGGGTATCGATATTTTCTCAATGTCTTAAACTTGTCAGTATATTCATTTGAAAAATGTTTGAAAACCGAACCTAATTAATTACATTATTTGGTATTGATACAGGGCATGGATGCAAACGCCGAAATATGGGTAGAAACAAAAACGGCCGAAGGCAAGTCTTACTTTTATAATGCTCGAACTAGAGAAACGACCTGGACTAAACCAGATGGACCTAATATAAAAGTAATCTCACAGGATCAGGTAGAGGCTATGGCTCAGGCTGCAACAGGTGGTATGGTCCAAAATACTTCTACGGCTGCTCAAGCTGCACTGGCCCAAGCTAACATAACCAATAAGATGGATGGTGAGTTGAAATAATCGTGAACAATTTCTTATGTGTACATTCGGAAAACTGTTTTGAAAGAATACTTCTTCTTGGTGTGGGAGGGTGTATGTCAGCAATCTCAACAACTGATCTTGAAGCTTGGATAGTTGAATTATTCTAAAGATTAGCCTCAATTTATTCAAGTCAGTTAGATAGATAGAAACATTTATTGGGTAAGTGGGAAAAACGTTGCCTAATAAAAGAACTAGTAGTGTAGCAGTATAAAATACAAATTTTATGGGACTTTCAACTTATTTCAGACAATGAGAACTTTTAAATTTTTGCTGGTGTTATAGACCGGGATCTCACGCCTATTTTCAAAAATGATTAATAACAGGCTGAATCTTCCTGAGTAGCTTCATTTTGCCGAGACGCCCAACTTTTTCCTCTACGAAAATTCTCGATAGAGGTATCTAATAAAATGCACAAGCGTCAATCATGTCGCAAAAAAGTCATTAATAACAGTTAGTTTTTCAGTTGAACCTCGAGATAATTCGATGAAGTACTCGAAAAAACTTTTGTCCTACAAAATGGATGGTAGGACTGAAGAGTCCCCCACTCCCAACATGTACCAATGACGTGGTCATAAAAAATCATTAATAACCAGCGGATTTTTTTACCATTGCTTGGTTAATATTTGTATAATTGAATGGTCATATTGTCCTACAAATTGAATGTAGGTGTTCCCAGTCCTACGCCTAGGCAAAAGTCATGTTGATATGGTGAGCGCAAAAATTGTATGGCTAACTCGTGTTAGTTTTACCCAAATCTAAAGCTCATGGCTCATGGTGAAACAAACCAATTGAATTAACTTCATTTCAAGGCAGTAAAATCAATCTATTTGACCGTAAGCCACGGGCTTAACTAGCCTACAGATATTTCAACCATACCTTCTGAAATAAAAAATTATCAAAATATTTTCTAAGTAGGCACATTTATCCTCATTTTTGATGAAATTTTTTTGATTCTGCCATCCTCATTACAGATCGATCCTATGGCCAGTTTTCGAGCTACAGGGTGTCAAAAATTCCATTACTGCTATGTTGCGAATTAAGAGTCGATTTGATTTTTTTGCTTTAATTCGAAATCGATTTTTTTAGAAATAAACACACCAAATCTTATTTGTAGCTCGTAAGTCCCTCCATTCGAATAAGAAATTATATTTCACAAATGGTGTTGCATTACATAGTGTGACAAGACACTTCAAAGAAATAGATGAATACATACATACATACATGTTTATTCATATAAAATCACAAGAATTTTACAATTGTCACAGGAATACAACACAATATTAAAAATATTAAGGTATAAATATGATTCAGAAAATTAAATATTAAATATTCAACAAATTAAATATTCAACTCGCATGTACAGGAGGGCATATGTAAGAGGAACTCCTCAATTGTATAGAAACAATGTATAATTAATATGTCATGGATTTTTTTCTTAAATGTATTGTAAGTTAAATCTTTGTAGCGGTGAGGTAAGGCATTATAGAGCTTAACGCTTATATATTTATATGTATCTTGTGTTTTCTTTATTCTGCAGAAAGGTATGCAGATGTTGTCGCTGTTTCTAGTTGAGTATTTGTGTATATCATTGTGTCTAGTTATACCTTCAGTTAAACATCTTTTATGAATGAATAAGAGGCACTCCAATATGTAGCAACAAGGCAGTGGCAAGATTGATAGGATTTTAAATAGAGGTTTACAATGCGTTCTAGAGCCGCTGAAACGCATAATATGTATCACCTTCTTTTGTGCAATAAATACTTTTTCTTTGTTAGTACAGTTTCCCCAGATTATCAGTCCGTAAGTTAATATGCTATGGAATAAAGAGAAATAGGCCATTCTTAGGTGTTGGTTGTCTAACTGGTACCTTAATTGTCTTATACCAAATGTCGCTTTAGCTAGGCGCTTGCACAGACCTTGAGTGTGGAATTCAAAGTCTAACTTTGGGTCTAAATAGACACCCAAAAGCTTAACTCAATATCAATACTATTATCATTTTTATCTTACAAATTCTTTGAAAAAGAAAGGGTCTTCATCAATTACATGAGGATTCATATTATGATTGCTAGTTCAACAGTATATAGTTTTCCATGTACACTGTGACAATTTGAATGCTTAAAAAGGCTATATCTCAGGAACAAAATGAAATAATTATTACGAATTGTCCATATCTGTTACTAGGATATGAGAATTAAAGTGAAATTATACTCATGAAATAATCCTCCCATCAACTCCCCTTATTTCCAGCAAGTCCCGTCACTCTCTGATTTACAGCCACCCGCATCCAATTACATTTTTCAGAAATCTCTTCTTGTGATACCTCTTTGAATAGCTGGTGAAAAATGCTCTCGCACTCCTTCCCCTTCCCTTCCTCATTGTTTAGATTTGTTTTTTCCGTTAACCAGATGTCGTCCCCTTACGAACGGCAGCCCTCAGAAGTCGAAGCCAAGGATTAACGAATTCTTACTTTTTACGTGCCTGGACAAAACACCACCGAATTCTTTGGGACGAAGCTAGTGTTCTTCATAGAGAGGAACATTGGTTCAAACGGAAATTCATGGAAACCACCTATAATAGAAGCCAATAGGGCCTTCAGTCAACCAAGCGTGGAAACCGCTCATGGACCGTTTTGGAGGGAGAAAGACCACGTGTAATTACACCGTAATTACACTTTAATTATAGACCTATTATTATAAAAGGTCGCGTAGCATCTGATTTTGTCATTATTCACCAGAAGACGATTGCGGATTCAAGAAATTGAAACGTTGTGAAAAATTTGAAAGAGATAGAAATCTTTCAACCATTAAGATTATGGACGTCCGAAATATAAGTAATCAAGTTACTACATCGTCTGAAACATTCAAACAAATATATTAAATTAGCTAAACCACAATTTCAAAATAATTCGTTATTTTGAATAATTTTTGTAGGACTAGCGATACATACCCGTTTTTTTGTAGGACACTGTATTATTTAGGTGAAGAATACACTAACCTTTCATGTGTTATCATTGTCCTACAGTTATTAATAATTTTTTTTTACCATGGAATTGACTATTTCGGAGCGTAGGACTGGGAACACCTACCATTCAATTTGTAGGACAATATGACCATTCAATTATACAAATAATAACCAAGCAACAGTAAAATAATCCGCTGGTTACTAATGATATCTTATGACCACGTCATTGGTACATGTTGGGATTAGGGGACTCTTCAGTCCTACCATCCATTTAGGACAAAAGTTTTTTCGAGTACTTCATCGAATTATCTCGAGGTTCAACTGAAAAACTAACTGTTATTAATGACTTTTTTGCACTCACAATCGAGAATTTTCGAAGAGAAAGAAGTTGTTGGGCGTCTCGGCAAAATGAAGCTACTCAGGAATATTCAGCCTGTTATTAATCATTTTTGAAAATAGGCATGGGATCCCGGTCTATCATTGTCAGATCTGCAAAAATAAGAAGATTGTACGAAGAGTCTTTTTATAATCAGTTACGGATTGATTTTGCAACTTACCCCGCAACACTTTAATCAAACTATTAATCACTCACATTACATAACCTGTAATCACAATCACATTTAATTGTTTGATAGAGAAAGGTACACTGACTACTATTTAGAGAACCACCCTGTATAGGATACCGTCCAGATGCATGTCCATATGTAGGTTAGTTTTTGTAGGACTATATTGTGATATTTTCGGTACCTCATTATTTACATATAAATCATAGTGTTTGAGTCCATTTAAATATCCCGAAAGATTCCCATCAAGTTAGTTGTCTGAAAGTAAATGAACATACAACAAACAATTCTGTACCTCCAAACCTTCATCCGATCTGGTCGCGTTGTATTTCTGTTGAGTAGGAGGAATATCTATCCCCAAGTGAAATGAAAATAATCATCTTATAATAACAGTTGTAAGTGCACACTCATTTTCTGTGCAGAAATTTTTATTTATTTATTTATTTCTTCAACGGGTATTCCCAATTACAATTTGTTATAAAAAATTTGTAAAATCTTAAAACTAAAAAGAAATTAAACACAATACAATACTAATAACAGAAAACACAATAGAATATAGTGATACAATATAATAAATTGGTACAATACAATATAATAACGAGATAATAATACAGAACAATGAAAGGAAGTGTTTCAGGAAATAATGCGACTCAGTTCAATTTTAATGGTATTTGTGGAGCTGCTAAATATATTAACCTGTTCATACGTATTTCCATTTCTGAGCATTCGGGTGACAGGAGAGAAAAAACCATAATTTGTGGAGCGATACGGTATTTTATTAAATGTTTCGGTACTGACTCTGGTCTGTCTTTTGACATTCAAGTTAATTAAAGATAAAATCTCCTCTCAATTGATGCTGCCGGATAAAATTTTGTTTAAAAAACAAACATCTATAATGATTCTTCTATTCTCCAAAGATAATAGATTCATCTGATCTCTAATGTTGTTGTATGAATATTCTCCCGTTCTTAGACCTACCTTGTATGCACACATTCTAAGGATTCTAAGGAAATTCGTTTGTATCATTGTTTGACATGTCAGACATTTCTGGTTTGAGTGGGGCATAGGTTCTAAACATCATTCCGTTCCAAGAAATTATACAATGTCTTACCTCCAAGTACTAATAACAAATGGCGCATAGTTGACAAAATCTTCCGCCGACAAGTAGTTTAACTCACTTTGAAAGAAGACATTCAGTGGGGGCTATGTATGTGACATGACCTTGCTATCTTACAACTATGCACCAGGATATTTTATGTAGGTTTCAATAAGAAGAAGACTAAGGTGCGGTTACAGACTTGTAGATATAGACTCATCTGATATTATGATACTGGGGGTGATACTGGGGACAACTACAGGACGCAATCACCTCAGCATTTAACGATAACTGTCCACATATTAGCAAGGTAAACACCAGGAACGTGCCCTGGTGGAACAACGAACTCGCTAAGAAAAGGAAATTGGTCAGAAAACTTTTTAACAAAGCAAAACTCTCAGGCGAGTGTAGGGAATACAAGAACTCTCTCACCGAGTAAAACAAAGCATTGAGGCTAGCCAAAAGAGAATCGTGAAGGGAACACTGTGAGGAAGTGGAAGGCACTCACGAGGGAGCAAGACTCTGCAAGATTCATTCCAAAGAACACCAACAAACGATTCGAACCATTAGGACAGAACCAAGGGCTTATACGCAGAATGAAAAAGACACCCTGGAAGAACTGTACTTTCCAGGATCAATGAACACAAACCTATCAACTGAGGCCTGGAGACACTCAGAACTGGAACCTCCCTCGTGGACCTCCAGGGAAGAATGACAAGTCTCAAAGAAAGTGATAGATGTAGAAAAAACGAAATGGGCAATCAACTCATTTGAACCGTATAAATCGCCAGGGACGGATGGCATTTATCCTATCATGCTACACACTACTACACACTATCACTAGCCCACAAACTATGCACGGTACTAAGGGCCAAATCAAATCCAATATACTTTATTGTCTGAAGAACATAATTCTTATTGACAAAGTCATTTATACATAAAAGAAAATAACAATAATTATTGTGTTTCTACATATATATACATACATACACATACATATACGCATACATACCATACATGCACACATTGAAAAAAAATCGTAAAAAAAAATTTTCAAGAAAAAAAAATTTAAAAAAAATTTCCAAAAAAAAATTTCAAAAACAAAAAAAAAAATTAAAGAAAAAAATAAAAAAAATAGAAAATTAAAAAAAAAAATAAAAAAAATAAAAAAAAATTTAAAAAAATATTTTCAAAAAAAAAATTTCAATAACAGTTTCAAAAACAGTTTCAAAAAAAATTCAGAAAAAATTTCCAAAAAAAAAATTTCAAAAACAAAAAAAAAAATAAAAAAAAAATAAAAAAAAAAATAAAAAAAAAAATAAAAAAAAAAAATTAAAAATTTTTCAAAAAAATTAAAAAAAAAAATTTTCAAGAAAAAAAATTTCAAAAAAAAAATTCAAAAAAAAAATTTCAAAAAAAAATTAAAAAAAAAAATTTAAAAAAAAATTAAAAAAAAAATTGAAAAAAAAATTCGAAAAAAAAATTTTCAAGAAAAAAAAATTTGAAAAAAAAATTTGAAAAAAAAAATTCAAAAAAAAAAATTTCAAAAAAAAATTAAAAAAAAAATTTAAAAAAAAAATTTAAAAAAAAAATTTAAAAAAAAATTGAAAAAAAAATTCGAAAAAAAAATTTTCAAGAAAAAAAAATTTGAAAAAAAAATTTCAAAAAAAAAATTAAATTAAAACAGGTACAAAATAAATAATGAATTAAAAACAACATAATATGCGCAAAAGTAAATAAAATAAAATTGGTACGATATTTTCATCGTACTGGTCAACTACAAACAAGTAAAAATATAAAAATACCAGTACAAATTGAATAATAAATAAAAATACATCATAATAGGCAACACAAGTAATTAGAATAAAAATGTATAGAAAATTTTCATTGTCAACAACAAAAATGTATGAATATAAGAATATGAAAAATATAAGAAAATATATAAAAAATTTAGGAAAATGCCAGTACAAATAAACCTTAGAACAATTATCATAATACAAAATAGCTAAGATGTGATGACGAAGTTGAATTTCACAGCACTAAAATTTTCTTCTATTGTCTATGATTTTAATCTTATTGGGTAGATGATTAAATAATTTTTTACCATTATAAATTATAGAATTTTTAACCTGTGTCAATGTTGGAATTGGTAATTTTTTATTTAGTGGCTGTCTAGTGTTATAATGGGTAATCGTATGGATTTCGTTTTTAAAGTTACTGTGAATGAGACATACAGCTTCTAAAATAAAAATGCACTGTAGTGGTAAAATTATATGTTTAATGAAAAGCGGCTTGCCAGTCTTGCACTGGGATACATACCAAAAGCATGGAGAGCAATCACAGTTGTCTTCATCACATTGTCTAAACCTGGAAGAACGGCACAGGAAGGAGCGAAGGCACTGAGGCCAATAAGTCTTATGTCATTTATACTTAAGGCTCAGGAAACACTGATGGACAGGTACATCAGGGATACGGTATTGGTAAACCAACCTCTACACAAGGACCTATATGCCTATACAACAGGCAAATCTACAGAGACAGCACTACACCAACTAGTTAGGTTTGAACGTGAGTGGGCCCGTATCAGGCCCTCCACTGCGGCCAATGGCCTATCCACACCACACCAACTAGTAGAGAAGGTGGAAACTGCACTGAGAAACAAAGAGGTCTTGCTGGGTGCATTCCTTGACATCGAGGGAACATTCAACAACACATCTCTAAACTCAATCTCAAGGGCGTCGAGACGAAAAGGCATCGAGACCTGCTGCAAGTGGATAGACTGCATGCTAAGGGAAAGAATAATCTACTCCTCTTTAGTGGGAGAAACACTAGCGGCCAAGGTCACCAGGGGCTGTCCGCAAGGGGGAGTCCTGTCTCCACTGCTGTGGAACCTGGTGGTGGAGGACCTGCTAATTACACTCGAGAGGAGTGGACACAAAACACTTGGGTACGCAGATGATATAGTCATTACGGTCCAAGGTAAATTTAATAACACGGTTAGGGAAAGAATGCAAATGGTCCTAAATCTGGTCAGCACATGGATAGATAAGGAGGGCCTAACCATTAGTCCCTCCAAATCAACCATTGTAGCGTTTACCGAAGGAGGAAATTAGGGAGCTTAGGACCTCTGACCCTCCAAGGTACCCTCATACAGCTATCGGGGGAAGTCAAATATATAGGGGTGATTTTAGACTCGAAGCTCACATGGAACCAACATCTGGCAAAAGTAAAGAAGAAAGCCGAGGCGACGTTGCTGATAGTCAGACGGGCAAACGGGAAAACATGGGGGCTAAATCCCAAAATGATTTATTGGAAATACAACATTGTGGTGAAACCCATGATCACATATGCATCTTTGGTATGGTGGACAAAGACAACACAAAAAATAGCTGCTGCTGAGTTGAGCAAGGTACAAAGACTTGCATGCCTTAGCATAACGGGAGCTATGAAAACAACACCAACATTATCCATGGAAGGTTGGACCCCCCACCGATTGATATAACAATTATGGGAGAGGCAAGAATGGGACTTCTAAGGCATCAAAAATCAAGCAGAAGATCTGATCACAACAAGTTAAAGGATATAGTGGGAGACAACATTCTTGAGATGGAACCAAGGGACCACATGACTCCTAGATACTTCTTCAACATTAACTTCGAGGTTATCGTACAAGATCGAAGGGAATGGTCAGATGACAGCATCAGGGGCAAACCTGGAGAGAGGATCTGGTATACGGACGGATCGAAAACCAGGGAAGGATCTGGTGCTGGAAAATACACTGAGGGGAGAAACTCTCAAATAAGCGTCTCACTAGGAACAAGCACCTCCGTATTCCAGGCAGAGATGTAGGCTATCTTGCAATGCGCAAGAGAAATCAACGTGAGGGAAATGCGTAATGCAGGGATCAAAATCTGCTCAGACAGCCAGGCGTCACTGAAGGCTCTTATGAAACCCGAAGGTGACATCAAGACTGGTATGTGAATGCCGAGAAGAACTCGTGTCCCGTGACATCAAGACTGGTATGTGAATGCCGAGAACTCATGTCCTCTCAGAACACAACAAAACAACTTTGATGTGGGTTCCAGGACACTGTGGCATCGAAGGCAATGAAAAAGCTGATGAACTAGCCAGAAACGGTTCAACTCCATATATTGGCCCTGAACCCTCACTCGAGATTAGTGGACTGGATCAAACGAAAACAAAGGGAGAGGTGGAACGAAGCCCCTCTTACGCACCACGGGAAAACATACATTAATGAACCGTCAAAACACAAAACTGAAGAACTACTCAAGCTGAGCAGGAATCAAGTTAGAACGATAACGGGCCTTCTCACTGGTCACAGGCCTTCTCACTGGTCACAGGCCAATGAGAAAACACCTGCACAAAGTGGGGCTGTATAACGGAGAACTTTCCTGAAGACAATCTGGTAAAGGGACAGAAACAGCCAAACACGTACTGTCAGAATGCGAGCCATTAGACCGCAAGAGACAGGCAATATTCGGGAAACCCAGGCTAACTCCCGAAGAATACGACAGTCAACCGGTGAAGAACCTGTACAGACTGGTACAGGGGACAAGAGTTGCACAAAAAGCCCAAGAGGCTGAGGTGCAGCTGGTGACAGGACCAGCATCCGAAGGAGAATAAGTGATACTGGGTAGTTAACGTTTCCTAGAGAGACTCTTTTCAACCAATCTTGCCAGGCGCAGTCCAACTGTGGACAGGTCGCAGCGGCCTCTTAGTTTCTCAATATGTTTACAAATGAATCAATCCAATGCCTTGATAAGTATATTGCACTGTGGGTACGACACAGTAAACGAAAAATAACGAAGAACGTAGAAAGAGAAGAAAGCGGAGAAAAACTGAGATTGTGGAGTAGAAAACTGATAAGGGTCAAGCGGAGAACACTATTCAATGTGAGGGTTCTTATATGGCACCCTGATGGTTTGTTTGCCGTCTGATAACCAGTCTTATGTTCCAGTGGTTATAGCAATAAAGAATGGCGCTACAAGTCCTGACCCAACAAATCAATCCTGCAAGGACAGAGATGATATCCTCCAAAAGATACACCGTCACTAGTCGCAAACAATATGAGGAACATCAAGTAATGAATAATCCCAAAACCAGCAAAGGATGACCGAACAATCAACGGGAATAATTCAAAACGTCTCTGTAGTACAAGATGAATCCGGAAAATGAAGTCGGATCTGTCAGTCACCCGTCAAAGTTGCACAGAACATCCGGAAACCCGGAACTCTATCATTAATGACAACCTCAATTCAGAGAAATATGAATAGGGAGTTATAGGACGCGCACGTTAGGAACAGCAGTATTAAAGTCGCTCTTATTTTGACATCTCATGTATCATACCTTATATTTCCTATGATAGTGCCTGACTTTATTTACACCGTCTTTGAGTTACTTTTATTTTTCCCTTATTTTCATTGTTCGGACGAATTCGGTCATAAACGTTACCATCTCTCGGAAACTGTCATGGGTACCTGTTATTGATGCCTGGTTTTGTAGTGTTGTGTTGTGATAGATTCGAGATACGAAAGGTGATGCAAGTTTTTGATTGTGAAAATGTTCTGAAATCTTGAAGAAAGAAACAAACGTCTTCGGTTTACATATGATGATGATGATGGGTTTTAGTAAGGGAATTTGTCGCGCACAATCCTATATGGGTATGCCAGTCTTTTCAGAAGAATGCAAAAAGCTGTCAAACCTGTAAACAAAAACAATTGAGTTTATTACTAATACAACGAACTTAACTCAACATGAGTAATTTTAGTCCTTCGTCAGACTTCACCTGTGACTTATGTTGTGTCTGTTATTATTTAATTCGGTAGTCCCGAAATCCGGAAGCGTATTGGCATTGTCTTCTATGGCACGACGCAACCCTAGAAAAATGTATGCCGAATCATGGAAGACAACGTCACACGATTTGCGGTTATTAGGATTGACATTCTCTCCTGTGTTAGGACAACATAATAAAATTCAACTATAACGCGCTGTCCGTGTTAATATGTATACAATTTTGTATGGTTTTTCTGTTTACTTAAGGTTAGTCAGATCAGGTTAGGTTGTCTAATAATTTACGCATTTTATACTCGGTTGGCTTTCTTGTCTTGTCATTTAAACTTGCAGTTGTCATGTTATTCAGGCGCTTGATTAGTCAGCACGTGTTGTCCTAACGCAAAAGAGAATGTCCTGCCTTATAACGGAAAATCATGGGACATTCTCATATATCATTCCTTTCAAAGCGAAAATTAAGTTTTATTCCACTGTCTGAGAAGTCATTTAAATAAAAATTATTAATTGGATCTATTACATGATGCCTGTTAATGAAAATGTTATCCAATATTTTCTATAACATCATCATTTTCGCCTCGTAAAATAACTGCTTCCAGTCCATGGTTCGGCTATAAATCGTTTCCACGTGGACTTGTTTCCAACTACCATATCTCAGGTTAGAAATAAGGTAATAAATAGTTAGGGATCTTACAGATGATTACCGATAACACTCATTTTACAAAACAAATACGGTCATGCAGTATTTAAATAATGTCGTCTTTTATTACTGCATTGCAGTATACAGAGGCTTCTGATAACCCTCTTAAAGTCATGATTTTAAAAATGTATTTACAACCATATATGTAATGCTGTCATTACTAACGTCATTGAAGGATGGGAAGTGTCACATTACACACGTTTACTTCCCGACCTCACTTCCCGCCCTCACTTCCCGCCCTCATTTCCCGCCCTCATTTCATCTATTCTAGATGAATATTTTTTATATTTAAAAAAATAACACATTTTTTTGACAAATTTTATAATACCTATTTAATGGCAAACAATAAGAAAAAACAATGAACTAAAATACAACAAACTGCTTATTGATATTAATCGTTGAATTTTAATTATTGTAAGCGTTTATTGAAATATTTAGGCCTGTACTAGCGCTGGACACTCCAACAGTTGTATCTTTGGGCAACAAATTAATTTCATAACCATCGGAGACGATCCATCACATACAATGGAAGTAGATGCGGACCATAAGGTCGTAATTAGGACCAAAAGTTTTAAAAAGTTTTTCCGTTTTAATGTTATTTTTCCACCATATGATCGACTTGTAATCAACCCCTATTTTGCTGAAGATGAAGGATTAATCCTTCGAAACATGTCCTATCTATTGATGTAAGTCTTACGAGTGCATGGTATCTGCCTGTTGTTAGTCTTCGGACTACACAGTATCTTCAACAAAGATTATTTTTGGTGGAGTTAGACTGAAAATTTGTTCACCCTCCGAATTAATTTCATGTTGAATGACTGAGGTTTGTGAATTACTTGCAATAGCTACAGAAGACATGGCACATTGGGACAGCATAGTGGCAGTTTTCGTTTTATTCTCTATTGAGCCATCCACAGTAATAGATTTCCACCCTCCCAGCCTTTTTAATTGGAGTACACTTGCACCACTGTTGGCAAGTAACGTAGCGGCGGTTCTTCCGAATGCGTGACCTGTGAAGCCTTTCCAGTTCTCTAAATTAAAAAAAAGTAGCAATTTTTTGGAGAAAATGGTGTCCAATTGGTTGATTTCTTGCTATTCCTCCTCTGAGCTGAACAAAAAATCTATCGATGTCTATGTTTTTTCTCAAAGGACCCCGCACAAATCAAATGAGTAATGGATCCCTGTCGAATTTTCTGAAATTTGGATATGTTGTAGTTTATACCCTTCTGATTAAAAGTCTTCATGGGCCCGAGACCTAAAAATAGACAGTTTTTTAGTTATCGAAGGTCAAAAGTTGCGACTAGTGCAAATATCACACGCGATCGAAAAACGATTTGCATCTCTTCCTTTGCTCTCGTCTGCGTATGGCGATTTCACATTTGTCGGCATTTTCTTCTAAAAGCCAATTATTCAAAATAATGCGAGTATAAGAATCTTCAAAACATTACCTTTAGTAGAAACTTGACATTTATTGACAATTCTGAAATAGTTATTATTCCTGTCAAAACTGGACAAAGTCATCACCATACATGGTCGATTTGCACAAGTTGCAACTTTTGACTTTTGATACCTAAATAACTGTCCATTTTTAGGTATCGGGCCAATGGAGACTTTTGATCAGAAGGGTATAAACTACAACATATCCTAATTTCAGCTAATTCGAAAGGGATCAATTTCCCATTTGATTTGTGCGGAGTCCTTTATGTAGTCTCGAACGATCTTCACCCATACTGGATCAGTAATGAGAAATGATCTATTTGTATGTGTTTTAGAATCTGGAATCTCAACAGAAATTTTTTCTTCAAAAAAAGCCACATCCAACATTTTCACTAATTCGTCCGTACTTCAAGCTCCAGATACTCTTATTATGAATGATACCTAAAACAATAAGAAAAAATAATACCATAATACCAGTATACTTGTATTAGCTCAAATACGTTTGTTTTTTTTAAATACTTAATTAAAGAATCACAAATAACTCACCTTTATCAGTAGAAGATTATTTGGAGCTTTAATTAAAAAATCCTCTATATTCTTCCTCGAAAATACGTTCGATTTCTTGGGCCTAAAGCCCACTTTTTGTCGTTTTAGGAAGGCTAGCAGTTTCCCATGTTTCGAATATCAGTTTTTTCTTCAATTTCTAGCATCGTTCGTATCATACTGTACATTGCCCACAAAGTAGACGGCTTCTTTTGTCTGGTATGTTCTCCAAAATATGCCAGGAGTACACTTTCGGAACCGACATTTTTAACCTTTTTTTCTTCCTATATAATTCAATGGCTTTTAGATACCGATCTTACTTTTCTCTAGCACCAAGCCCTGGACTGCTGCGTGAGCAGCCTGTCGTACTTCTGGTGGGGTACTTACAATCCATAAATTCTTCGTCGGAAGACATGTTTTTCAATTTATTATTCGCGAATTTAATATCCGACTTTATCTGACATTTATTTATATTGGTGACAATTATATACCCCGTAGTCTGGGTAACAATATATCTACTTGATTATTCTGAGAAAACCGCGTTCTTGCAGGTCTATTCTGTAAAAAGTCTTTATTTAACGAGTCGTTGATTAACGATTGTAGTTCAACTTACGATTACGTCAATCTTAACGACAATTCAGAAATTAGTATTCTGTAAACAATGTCGTTACGGCTTCAATCGTTACCGAATGAATAACGACCAACCTGAATTTTTGAGACGGGTAGTACATATAAATTCATATTTTGTAATTGAATGATGGATGAAAACAAAATTCTGAAACTGCTGTTTCAGTTATTTGACTATTTTATGGAAACTTGAATCAAGTATGGAAATTGGTGAATATTACGGAATTGTGAAAAATAAGTAGTGAAACTATTATAAAGGCAACAATTTTCCGTATATTTGGATAAATTGAAAAAAAACTAGTGTTTTCGTACAAATAAGTATGAACCAAGAAACCCAGATATTCTCAAAGAAACTTGTCACCTCCTAACAGCCAAACTGAACTGCTCTGTTGGGAATTTTTATAAAAAATAAAGGGGCCAAATAAACAACCAATATTTCTGATACTTCGTGAATACACCTGCTGCCTACAGGAGACTGGGATATGACACAAGATTTATCATTTGCCATAGACTTCTGGTAATTGCCATGAGCAAAAAAATGCAATGCTAAAAGAAAACTGTGTAATTGGTTATTGAATGGAAATTTACTATTTTTTGTTTACTTGTATAACTGAAGGTATCCTCGTATTCCTGAGGGACATTGCAGAGTGATCGCTCATTTCGTTAAATAACTCCCACACCAGTTCTCTGGTTGATCTAAAATCTTTCCAAATATTTTCTTCAGGATTCTCGAGAGGGTTGCTGATATTCCTTAGTTATCTATTGAATCTCTGATTTAAATCTCTACGTTCATAATTCATCACAACACCTACTTTGCAGTTCTTCTAGGATTACAACCAATACGTCCCGCTCGAACTGATCCATTTCTATTGGATTACTATTCAAATTTTGCAAAGGACGAAAGAGAATTTTTTTTGCTGAACACATCTATTATCGTTGACAGTTATAACAGCCAAATAGGTGTCGTCTGCTCAGCGATAGTGAATATGATTTTGTGATTTTATCGTTATCTAACGGCTGATCGCTTGGTTACGACTGCTAACGATATCGTTGAAAGATAGTGAAAAGACCTGTTGGTAATTTGTCGTTAAATTTAATATTTTAGGGATGTTCAGAACGAAACAGAGATTTATTAATTTTGATCGAAATATGATGGTTGTAAATAAAATAGTATACAACAAACCTCGGTAGGAAGTTTCATTCCTGTCTCGAAATAATAGCTAACCTCGACCCTTTGCGTCTCGGTTAACTAACTAATCTCACGAAAGGAATGAATCTCTTCCCACCTTGGTGTGTAATATACTATTATTACTGCATCTCATAGATTATTAAAGTTTTATTCGATGATGTTTGGTTATATGGAAACAAAATGGACAATTAGACAGATCGAGATATATTTGTTTGGACAACATACAGGAAATTCAGGGTTTCCAACTGAACTTAAATGACGATATGTGAAAAGCACTTCTTAGGACTCCATACTTGTCTATTATCCGAAGCAAACAAAGCCATGCCTGTGTTTGGTTTTGATATGCCATAATATTTTTGCGAGTTACACAGAGCACTTGCAAAGTTATTCTTGTAGAACCTTTGCATGAGTGTCTATCATATATAATTTAATGGTTGTAAGGGACGGTAGTTGTTTTCTATTAAATTTCTAAATATTCACCCAAAGTATAATTGTTACATTTTTTAACTAATGTATAATCGTAGAATCTGAAGATGTGAAGCCAGAGATCATCAAGCAGCCAACACCAGTTCCTACTCCTACGCAACAGCTTCCGCCGCACGCTCTGCTCGGGCCTCCGCCGGGTCTTAACCCATTTTCGCTTCCTGGTCAGTTCGGTGCCCCTCCTTTTGGTCTCCCACCGCCAGGATTCCAAACTGGCTGGCCCGGCGGCCCGGGTCAGCCGGGATGGCCTGGCGCGCCACCCGGAGCACCGTGGGCCTTGCCGCCAGGTCTTCTTGCAGGGATGCCGGGCGCGATAGCAGCCATAGACGAGGCGGCCATCATGTCGAAAGTCGATCCGGAGATTATCGCGAGGGCTTCTGAATGGACAGAACACAAGGCCCCCGATGGACGGTTCTATTATTACAATGCGAAGAAGGGCGAATCTGTTTGGGAGAAGCCTCAACCTCTCAAAGATTTGGAAAGTAAGTATTTGTGTATTGATTGTTACAATTTCTTAAGAGGCCATGAGCGCGATCATATATGGGGCGGTTTTTAGGGTAAAAGAGTCAATTGATAACTCGAAAACGGTTCGTCGCATCGATTTCAAACAAGGACAGGATTCTAGAGGACGTTCGATTCTAGGTACGTGCTGCAATGGAAATAGAAATTTCAATCCACTTTTTCACTAAAAACATCTCACAAATGTACCAAAAATGCAGTTACTTTGAAGCAATTTTTTGGGTAGATGAACAAATAATTTCAAAAAAATATTATAGCACGTACATACATCAACGTTTTTCCTTTCTTTTGATACCAAATTCATTTCGATTGGATAAAGATTGCTTCATATTTTGTTGGAAGAGAAATACCATTGCAGCTACTTCGAATGTCTGTGAAAAGCATCGTGAGGTGCTGCCGCAGACGTATGTAAATATAATCGAACGTCTTCTAGAAGCCTGTTCTTGTTTGAAATCGATACGACGAACCGTTTTCGAGTTATAGACTCTTTTACCAAAAAAACCGTCCCAAATATGATCGCGCTCATGGCCTTTTAACTACAGGGTGAGATTCCGTCAAAATTTCCAAAGGACAATTGAAATAATCAGAAAAATTCTCTAGATAATTTGGGATTTTGATTTGATAGTTTTGAATTTGATAATGAAAGGACCAGGCAGTAGCCTTGTGGAAAAATTGTACCTGGCTAATTTTTCTGAATTTTTGGTATGTTGTAGAATATGACTTCCTGAACAAGAGTGTTCATGGGCCCAACTCATTGCTATGACTAGTTTTCGAGATACAGGGTGTCGAAGTAGGAAAATGGCCATTTCTTTAAAATAACAGTGCTCGTAGGAAAACATCTTGAATGAAAGAGTTTTGCGCGACAAATATTGTTAACACATAAGGTAATAATTTTCGACTGGTTTTTAATAAAAAATATTGTTACATAAAGGGTGAGTCAGGCATTATTCAAAATGAAATTCTCATTCGACCCTATAAAATGAAGATGTGATCAAACCAAGTAACACACTGAAATGTCCATCGTTTGAATATGTCAAAATAAGCAAATTCGCATTTTAAAACCGGTTGAGTCAAAAAGTCACAGTTTTTTTGGGTGACATTTAGTATATTTTTATTTTATATTTTGAATTTTAGGGATACTTGACTACGAACCAGGGTGCCCACCAATCTGGAAAACCTGGAAAAGTCAGGGAATTGATTTATGGGTCCTGGAAGTCAGGGAAAAACGTTAAAAAACGCCCAAGTCAGGGAAACTCGGGGAATTCTATTTTCGGCCATCTAGGGAAATATATAAATCTTGGCATCAATGTCAACTTAATTTCACTTCTTCTGTAGTTTAAAAACACGATAGTGGAAAAATTCATGATTGAAGGATATAGCTAAAATTGATTTCAAAGACACTGGCAAGAATATTAACAACTTCTTGCCTGTGAAATATAAGGATTTTCAACAAAAAGGATGTTGGAGTCTAAATATAAATAAAAAGATAAATTCTTTTTTTTGAAAGAATGTCAGAAGTTTTTAGTTGCAACTGTAAGCAAAATTTTGCAACGTTCATGTTTAACTTATGATATTGTTGAGGGTATATCATGTCTTGATCCTAATTAGATTGTAGTAGATCCCAAACTGTCACTAAAAAGAATGAATATTGTTCTGGAAAAATTTTATGAAAAAAAAAATTGTCTGCTGAAGAAGCAGAGGTACTCAAACAACAATTCAATAAATTCATAAACTTAAACTCAACATTTTTTACAAAGGATAAAAGCGAACATCCTGATTCTTATTATAACTCATTATTGAATGATAAATGTGATTTTTTTGAATTACGGAAGTTGATTAAATTATTCTTGATATTATCTCATGGCAACGCTTCTGTAGAAAGTGGTTCCTCAGTTAATAAGAAATTGCTTGTTGAAAATTTGAAAGAGAGATCGTCATTGTAGCACAAAGAGTTGTTTATGACAACATTATGTTTGTAGGTCTGACCAAAAATATTATTAATGATAAAATGTTGAAGTATAGCCGTATATCAAATAAAAAGTATAAACACTTGGAGAAAACAATAAAAACTGAAGACGTTAAAAATGATCGAAAAAGTGAAAAACGAAAAATTTAAAGTGAAATAAAAATGTTGAAAATGAAGAAACAAATAATAAATACGAAAAATGAGAAATAAAACTTGTTTTTATACTACTTCTATTTGTAACCAACGTTACTGCAGTTTCGTCCTATATGGACATTATCAAACAATACAATAATCTGAAATAATAAATAACACTCCTAATACCCTTAATTCTACCCGAGGCCTGTCTTTATGACTAACGGTCATTAATGACTTTTACCTGGAACTTGTTTGTTTGCGACAATGTGACTGAGCTGCCTTAAAAACCGGTGAATAGACCAAATCCAGTTGATCATTCAGTAGGTTACATCCACAATATTTGTGTTTATGAATTTCTAGGGATTGTAAATAATTCAGTTTCCAACCCTTGCTTGCATAGTGCAAAATTTCCGTATCGTTCAGACTCGGAAACTTGTGGTTGCATTCCAAGGAATGGTTTGAAAACGTCGAATCATTTTTTCCTAGTCTGAAGGACCTTTCATGTTCAGCGTATCTTTTTGAAAAATTACGTCCACATTGTCCCACATAAACACCGTTACACTCTGGACACTTAAGCTTATAAACTCCAGATTTTTCCATTTTTGCTATTCTATCTTTGGCATTGAAAAGAAAATTAGACAACCTGGCATGCGGCCTGTATGCTACTTCTATATTATTCTTTCTAATGCGGGATTCTTTAGAAATATAATATAACAGTAACGGTGTTCCTGACTACACCATCTTCAATTTTGTCTGCACTCTGGACAATAGTTCGTCGAAATAAGAGCAGGTCACCCGAAATAAATTGAAATATTTATTAGATTTATATATCCGCATCTCCCCAAAGAGATTGTATCTGAACTTTACCATTATGGAATATTTGACGTACACTACACGAACTTTTATTTTTCTTTGCGGTTCGTACTGACTAGAGTCGTTATAGTCGGCAAATTTCATGTAATTTTAACACTTCTCCCACATTAGTTTAAATAATCTAATAAATGCAAATAAAATTCGTATTGTGATGAAAACAAAAGTTTCTGGTTGGTTAAATGGCGAAGGACCGTACCATTTTGTTTGCAGAAAAATTGCGGCATTCGGACCAGTATGCTCTCTCCTTAATTCGGCTTTTCTAATGAAGTCAAATTGATATTTTTACTTATGTAAAAGACACGTTGAAGATGGATCATGTTTCAGATTAAAAAAAAAGTACAGAGTAACAAGCAAATTGTCAGTAGAGGGCAGGTTTTACATCAGTCTTCACAGGAATTGGAAATTGGAATTGATTACTCCATTTTATTATATTTCATTTATTTACTTATCTAAAAACAATTACGCTTTGTCTACAATAATATTGATTCTATGGATGATAAATTACTAAGAGAAAGTCGAAAATACATGCATGCTATGCTTATCTAGAATATATAGAAAATAGTTAACACTAAAATGACAAGTAAAGGGGGTCTTTCGTTGAATTGTAGAAAGAAAATATCATTGAAATAAGTGAATATTTCATTTGGCTTTTATTGCAAAAACAAGGTTAATAGTAATTATGGAAGAATAAAACGTCATATTTCAATTTTGATAACTTCATCAGAGAATAAGTACTTGTAAACTTTCTGTATGACAGTTAAGGTTCATATAAAGTCAAATATTTCGCGTTTCTGAACTGTAAGATGGCACTGACAAGATAAGGTTTTTAGGGTCACTGAATCCTAGAAGGCTTTGGCCTTCTTACGGGTATGGCCTTCTTACGGGTATGGCCAATGGGTGGAGTCTAATAGTTCCAATCTCTTTAAATAGTTCGAATATTCCAAATAACCCACAAAAGCGCCAATTAGGAAGCAAAGGTTATAAGAGAGAGAGAGAACCGATACTTTTGAAAAAAAAGTTGGGTTATGTTTCTTTTGTAAGTCAGAATGTCAAATAAGTAAATTATGGATATCATGTTTAATTTCAATGGATACATATCAATTCTAATTATTTTTATGGATTGAAATTGTCAGGTGTACAATTGACTCGAATTTAAAAAAAGCGTCGACTTTCGGACACTGCCCCGATATTCTGTGGCCCGACCACCAGCCATTATGGAACATGGAGATTCAGCCGTCGACCATCTCTGATGCAGGCACAAGAGTTTCTTTTAGAAGGGTAGAACCTAGAGTTGTTTTCAGAATGATGTGTAAAAGTTGCCAATGATTGATTAAATATATCCACAGAGTTACAAACCCTTTATAAAAACACTGAAACTTCTCCATTAATGGGTTCATTATTCAAAATTAGAGATTACTGTTCTCCCAAATACTTCTTAGTCACAATATATACCTACCATTGTTTGATCAATACAAATTTTCAAAATGTGGTATCAATTTGAGGTACTGCTAATAACTCAAAAACCAAATATCGGTTATAGAATTTGAATCTTACAGAAGTGCCTAGCATTCGTGAACATAACACGTGTCAAATATATTTGCTGAATGCCTCTCAGATGAAATCAAGCTTTAGCAAAAAACTTATGGCAAAAATTAATACCTATCAGACATATAAGGTACTACAAAACATCCAAAAAATATTGACATGATTGAAATACTGCATTTCTGACTCGCCCATTTACAATCTTATATTTTTGTACGTTATTTGTATGATTATAAAAATTCCTTTATATATACCTAATGAATTATTTTTTTTGTATTCCTATCATAAATAAGAAGTTTCTTGAGATAGTGAATTATGACCTCCATATGGTATGGTTGAAACAAGAAAATATAGCCATTCACTTCGATAAAACAGCTGTTCTAAAGAGATTACCAATATACTAACATTATTATGGTCTAACCAATTTTCTCAAGATAAACGTCAATATAGAATTTTTAAACTTGTTCGAAAGAAAAGGTTCCATTTTTGCAATTTACAACTTTTCCATTCTATGTGCTTATTAGAATTGGCCACTTTTTTCCATGACCATTTTTTGGGTCTTTTGTTCCTAAATGAATCTGAAAATTGATAAAATGGGTTGATAATCTCAACAATTCAGAAAAAAATTTGTCATTCCTAGACTCCTGAGAACACGAAAATTGTTATACTTACACTACATACACTTTATTAATTGATCCCAAGAAACGTTTCTGTTTAGAGAGGGATTACATTTTTACATAAATTGTTCAACAGCAATACATATGAAATAAAAATCGATGAAGAAATCAAACAATTATTAGAAAAGGAATGATGCGAATAATTTGTGAAATGATAAATAAGTCATATCAAAGTAAAAACAGTCAAAGGTGAAACATTGTTATATTATATAGGATTTGAAATCATCTGTTCTTAAGTTCATTTTTTAATTTAATTCTGGTCCTGATTTCTGTCACAATTTTACACTAAGTTATTCAATATTGATACTATTGATAGCCATTTCTTTCTCAAGGTTTCCTGTTTCAATCCTGAAAAAAAAAGTTTCAATGAAAATATAATCTGTATTTGTCTTTAGTGAGGAAAATGGAAGAAATGTATTCTTCAATCTGCTAATTAAAAAGTTATAAACAAAATGATTTTGCAAATAGTGAAAGGCTTTCGCGGCCATCGTTGAATGAATGATGGTTTTTCGGGTTTTTAAAATGATCTTGAACTCACCTCCGAGAATACGACTTTTGTCGGCATTCTTGCAGGTTTCATTGCACAATGGGTACTTCACTTTCAGAAGAAAGGAATATTTGTAGCAGTAAAAAAAGTAATAAACATATTCCTAAGTTGGATCAGTGACAGCAGGGCTCATCAGAAGATTTTGGGACTTGGGACAATCTGCTTTCTTTACTCTGAATCTGCTAAAACTATTTTTGAAAACATTTCCAATGACGGCAATGACATAAAAATTTACTTTTGACATGTGTCACTAGTTCAAACATCGGACCTAATATTCGTGGTGTTTTTGTAACATTGGAGCTATTTAGACTCCACCCATTGGCCATAACCGTAAGAAGGCCAAAGCCTTCTAGGATTTAGAGACCCTAAAGTTTTTCATACCACAGTGACAGCGATCTTTTATAATATTTCCAAATAAATTACAGTTTTCTGCTGGAATATCTACCGAATATCCTTCTGTCAAACCTACTGCTAATGCATTGTTGCCAAATCTCAACATTATTTGGAGTACTGTGAAATAGCTCACAGAATTATTAATTATTATCTGGTATTAATTGTGGTTATGTGGTTCAATGCATTATGAAGCTATATTTCGGAAAGCCGGATTACTAATAATAATATTATTATATTTCTTGTTCGTTGTGGAGATGATTTTGTGATTTCTTTCTTTTCAATAATGAATTATTATTTTATCTACTGTATTATCTACATTAGATATATAGAATATAATTAATATGTATAAGGTGAAGGGTAGTCTTGACTGACTAGTTAAAGAAAAATGCAGATGGATTTTGAGGATGCAGTCAAAATATCGGACTGTTCAAAAGAATACTCTTTTTTATTTGGTCGAGCTTTCGGAAATATTTATTTTCTTCATCAAAACATTAAACATGAGGTTTATAGTAAAAAGTCAACATTGATGAGACGCATACAAAGTCATGTTTCATGATGGTGGAAAACATCCAATTCCTTTTTTAATAATGATTATAATAATTTTGGTTCAAACTTTCCTATTATATTTTTTTTAAACTTGCATACATAACTCAATACGGGGTGTTGAATTTGAACAATGAGGTTCCCATCCAAGACAAATCTGCGCGCGCAACAAATTTCCTGAAATTTGTTGAAAACACAGCAAAGGACATTGAAACCGAATATTGAGGCCCCCTAGGTCTCCATCTAACCAAAACCGGAAGCACTGCATCTTTCACCAAATTCACGGACAACACTCTTCAGAGGCCATTAAATTCGAATAAGGAGGTCTCCACCCAACAAAAAACCAGAGACACTGCAAATTCAACCAAAATCGTAGACAGGACTCAGCAGAGACCACTGAATTCGAATAACGTGATCCCTGAGGTCTACATCCTATAAAAAACTGGAGACACTACAAATTCAACCAAATTCATAAACAGGACCCAGCAAAGGCCACTGAATTCGAAAAACGAGGTCTCTCAGGTCGATACCGGAGACATTACGAATTCAATCAAATCTATTGACACTGAATTCGAATAACGAAGTCTCAGCCAACGAAAAAAACAGAGACACTACCAATTCAACCAAATTCGTAAACAGAATTCAGCAGAGGCCAATGAATTCGAAAAACGAGGCCCCCGAGGTCTCCGCCCAACAAAAAACCAGAGATAGGTACTACAAATTCAACCAAGTGATGATGGGGATGAATTTGATGGAATTCACAGTGCCTCCATAATTTTGTTAGGTGGAGACCTCGGGGACCTCGTCTTTCGTATACTGTGGGTGTCTCCGCTCTTGTGTTGACTGGAGACCTCGTTATTCGAATTCGGTGGCCTCTGCTGAGTCCTGTCTGTGAATTTGGTGGAATTTGCAGTGCCCCCATAATTTTGTTGGGTGGAGACCTCGGTGACCCCGTTATTCGAATTCAGTGACCTCTGCTGAGTCCGTGAACTTGGTGAGAGTTGCAGTGCCTCTGGGCTTTGTTGGGTTGAGACTTCAGAGACTTTATTATTCGAATTCAGTGTTCCTTGCTGTGTCCTGTATGAAAATTTCAGGAAATTTGCAGCGCCCTCAGATTTGTATTTTCGAACTCAACCCTTGAGCCGAATCATGTCCGCAAATTTTCCCGCAAATTTCGGAAAATTTGCGGAGTCTTCAGTTTTGTAATGGGTGTACACATTTTTCAGAAACAGTGACGTATTTTCCTTGTCTGCAAATTTCGGTTGATTTGCAGAACATCCAGGCTTACCATGGATAGAGACCTCCTTTTGTTCTAAACGGGGTTATCTTTTCAATCGTTTTTAGTGTTTCCAAAGGTGGGGACCATTTTCTTTGAAGCTGGTTCATTCTTTTTCTTGTATTTTGGTTTATTGATGATGCCTGTGCCGTCGGTTTTCCTGTGGAAGGAGATCTTGGGAATCTTTGGTATTGCCCCTTTTTTCCGGTTCACCTGTATATTTTTTATTGTATTCATTTCGTTTGTTTTTCTGATATTCGGGGTTGCAGTGCCCATGGGTTTGTTATACATATAGTTAGTCCGTCCTTGATCTCGCTTGGATTAGATTTGCTTTTAGCACAAACAGCAATAATGCTGGTAAATTCAAAAATAGCAGCTAATATGAACAACTCACTATAATTCATTTCATCAATATTTTTCAATTTTGTAAGCTGAACTCCGCCTACTATGCCGTTATTTTTTCATGGATATAATATAATGTTATTTAAAAACAACTGGAATGGACAATAAAGTCGCTATTATGATTTTTTTTTCAATTCTGTTTTGCGTTCTGTTATATTTCAAAAACTGATATTTTAAATCGCAAAACATAAAACTTATTACTTACATACTTCTTCAATTGTGTCCAAGGACTCCAAGGCTTTAGGCGGATCAATCCTACATCCAACTGATGAACTGACAAACCCCTATCGACGTAACTTTCATTTTCGAAAAATTAAACAAATTATATCGGTTACCGCTGTCTAGAACTATCGACAACGCTGTACAGTAAATATGACAGTGACAATAATTCTGTGCAATACCTTGTGGACAGTAGCAGAACTATTTTTTTCTTTTCGTTCATGTACTACTGGAGCGATTTACTGTGTTTTGTCCGAGGTTTTGAAAATCATGATTAAAAATATAAATCGTTTGATTTTATGTCTGAAAAATAGTATGAATAGTTCCTAAATGTTCAGTCTTCTAAATATCATATAAATATCACTTGCAAAAGCGATTCTTCTCAACTGCCTTTGATTTTATAACAAGATTTTCAAAAAAAATTTAAATTGTGAGGGAACGTTGAAGTTGAAAATTCTGAAAAAAATCGTGACTATCTTTTACTTTGACACTGATATGTCATGATATATGAAATGGAATCTGATGAATGGTTTTTGAGAAAAATTTAAAAAAAAAAAGACTAAAAATTAGGTTTTTATTTTTTTCCTCGAAAACTGTTCATCAGATTTTCTTCTACATTTCTCCAACTATTCAATTTGAATGCCAAAATAACTCGATTTTTTTTTTCAGAATTTTTAACTTTGCCATTAATTTTTTCATGGGTTTTATATGAACCTTACGAAAAACTGAAACCAAATTCCAAAATTCCCAAGTTATTTCGATCAGGTTTATTTTGATGGATTCTCAATAACGCAATTTTGCTCTTACTCAACCATTTCTCTGTAGGCCTTGTAAGAGGTTTATTTGGTGTACCTACCCCATTACATTTTAATATAGTGTGTATATTCCGCTAATAATTTTATGATCTCAACATTTTTAGCTGCTAAATTGGCTGCTGCCCAAGGTATATCCACGAAGCCAGGCCTGGATATTTCACAATCTATAGGAGTAGATTCAGGTAAGACAAATGCCCAGTTGCAGATAGCGACTACCAACGGAGAGGCCAGCAAAGAGGAGCAGGAGAGGGAGAATGAGGAGAAAATCAGGAAGTTGCAAGAGGAGATCAAGAAGAAGAAGGAAGAAGAGGAGAAAGCTAAGGAGCTGAAAGCTCAGGATAAGTCACGGCCCATTTCCAGTACCCCAGTTCCAGGAACACCTTGGTAAGGAATTGAGCATATACTTACTTGTATCGAGTTACTATAGAAACAAAAATTTACTCGAAAGGCAAACATCTTTACTTATTTTTACAATTGCTGATTGACAGTTTTATAGTGTTGAAGTCTTGCTAAGCATCCTAGTATTGCATAACACAGTTCATTATAACCATGTTTAATTACTCATTCTTAATTTTGTTGAAAATTTACTTTATGATCTTTTTTGGTTTGGTATCTTCTCTTCTCACTTGTTTTTTTCTTTAATTTAAGGTGTGTTGTATGGACTGGAGATGGCCGTGTTTTCTTCTACAACCCATCCTCAAGAACCTCCGTTTGGGAAAGACCAGAAGAACTGTTAAAGAGGACTGATGTTGATAAAATGGTGGCCAATGCCCCTGACGCTCTGTCTACTACGAATGTCAAGCCTGAAATCCCTAAATCACCTGAAAAGAAACGTTCCTCAGATGATAGCGATAGCGATATTGAAGAGACTCCGGCCAAAAAGCCTAAATTGGATGATTCGAATATGTCACAATCCAGTGAGTAAAAACAAACTGCCATTTTCTCAAAGTAGGAGCAATCTATCATAAACTGTGTTCTGAATGTTTTATATAGGGTGCAAATAAACTTGTACTGCCGCTAAAAGTTGATAGTACATTAAAAGTAAAAATATTTTTCTGTTAGAAAAATTATGAATAAGTAATAATAAGTATGAATAAACGGGTACAAGTTAAAAAAACACCCTGTAAATTGATTTCAAAGTGCAACACTACTTCGAAAAATCTAGTTTAAATCTGAAATTGTGAGAACATAGAGTATAGTTAAAAACACAATTCTGCCAAAAGTCGGGATACAATGGGCCGTGGTGGTCGGCTGGTAGTGCGTTCGTCTCGCATGCGTGAGGTCGTGGGTTCGATCCACCGATTCACCGGTCTCGTGCATGGCATCACACGTTAATAGGTAAGGGCTGCGTCTTCCCTAGCTCACACAAGTATCTCGAAGATTTCCGAGAGTTGCGCGTAGGGGTGCAATCGATTGACGGAAATAACAATTTCAACAACAATCATTTAAAGCTAAAATTCTGCGTTTCAGTAGATAAAACTACGAAGTTTTAGATATGCAATAGTCTCATTTGCCACATATCCGAAAAGTTTGAAACAAAAGTTGTAGTTCTTCATTTTCTTTGTAAAAAAGGTTTGTACGAAAATTCGGATTATTATAACCCTTTCGAAGTTCCATAACTAAATTCATCTGACCTTCATTGTAATTCTCCAATTTTCCAACTCCCTTTCTTCCAGCTCTACCTTTAATTCCGCAACCTTCAAATCTACCGGGCGAACTCTCTTCGAACACATCTTGTATTTTTATGTCTTTGAATGACATATTAGTTTATTTCATTAGTCTATTTCGTGCGAAAAAGGCCTATCAATTTCTTAATTTTTCCGCAACACGTAGATTGTCTACTACTCTCTATTTATTTTATAAATCCTATTTCTGACACCACTGTTATAAATACAAAGTCTAAACTGTTTTACGTAATTTATATATTCTAATTAATTTCACATGAGTACATCACTTATTTCAAGTACATCACTTATTTCAAGTACATCATTTATTTCAAGTATTCGGTTTATGCTGCACTCTGTCTTTCACTGTATCTTATATACACGAAGGGTTCGAAATCCAGATAGTTCTGGAACTACTTCCATTCGCATCTAGATGTCGCACTTTCTAGAAGCGTGAAAACGTTAAGGTCAGGATGATCTAATACTTTCAGGAATGTAAGCTTGTTTACAAGTAGGAGCGACAGGTCTGCACTCGCCCGTAGCATCTTTACAATATTAAAGAAGGCGTTCCCCAAGGGTCGGTTTCAGGACTAATTTTATACTTATTATGACAAAACTCATCCCAAATCTTCTAATGTCATTACATTATACAGAATGGGTAAAAATTTGATGCATCATAGGCGTTTGCTATGTTATTCGAACTGCGAGACAAAATGCAGTCGATCAACACCAAATGTGTGATGTTATGCATTGGAGAGTTTCAGCGAGGGGACACGCAAAGTAGTCATTCGCCGCTAAGACATATGTGGGGAAGGGGTTAACAATGTCCAGTGGTTCAGTTGACTAGTCGAGTCGCAGAATCGCACCCGCGCCATAATATGTGCTGGTCGACTGCATTCTGTCTCGCACTTCGAATAGTATGGCAAACGCCTATGATGCGTCAAATTTTTACCAATTCTGTATACGCGGTTGATACAGTGGTTTTATATGCAAACAAAAACCCTTTAATTCTAGTAAAAACGATAAACAAGGCTTACAAAGGATTGAAAAGTGGCTATTCCAATCTTCTCTCTGTTAATTATGAGAAGATATCCAAAAATTAATCTCAAATTAGCTAACATATTTTTATATTCAAGTATTCTCAGTAGACTAAAATATTCAATTAATATATGGAGATCTTGTTTTATAAATAATTTTAATAAAATCTCCGCTGTATACAGAAAAGCTTTGACATTTGGCCATTTGACACTCCAACAAATTTATTTAATCACGAACCCATTTTCTTTGGAAGAGCATTATGCAATGGTCATTCTCAAAGGATCATATTTTATTATGAATAAAATGATGAAATTTAATTTAATATTAACCAGAAATTCAAGAATTCATAATTACCATACAATACAACATTCAACATAACTTGTTCCATCTTGATTCTGCAAACTCTAATTGACCAGAAAAGATTCACTTTTTTGAAAATCATCGTGTATAATCCCAGTCCACAAGTCCGGACAAAAAAACTTGATGAATAACTATAGGCCTATTAGTAAATTGTGCATTTTTGTCAAATTGTTCAAAACATTTTTTTACAAATCACTCTACCAGTTAGTGTTGCGGCAGATAATGCCAGAACAGCACGGTTTTTTCAAAAATAGATCCTTCGAATCTAATCTCATATGGTACTCTAACTATATATTGAATGCGACTGACAATCAGATACAAGTGGATGCTATTTACACCGACTTTAGACTTTAGACAAGGCTTTCGTTAAAATAGATCACGGTATCTTAATCGGAAGACTTGCTGAGACGGGTGTGGACGGTGTCCTGTTAACCTGGATCGTTTCATATTTATCCGGAAGGACCCAATCTCTTCAAGGCACACCTCTGAAGTCACAAACATTACATCAGAGGTGCCACAAGGATCGCACTTGGCCCCCTCATGTTTTTAATTTACATCAATAACATATCTGTTAGCTTTGAGTACTGCAAACATCTATCATATGCGGATGATTTTAAAATAATCCTAGAAATAAGAAACATTTCTGATTGCGCCAAATTGCAAAGTGATCTGAATAGGTTTGAGACTTACTGTAAGAAAAACAACTTATTCTTGAATTCTGACAAATGCCATTACATTACATTTACAAGAACCAAGAACTTATTTGATGGTCAATATACTCTAAATGGAATTTTCTTGAAACGATGCAGCCAGATAAGAGACTTAGGAGTCACATATGATAGCAAACTTATATTCGATATTCATATCAATAATAGAGAGTTGAAGTGCTGCCATGAACGTAAACGTTATCGTACAAATTGACATCTACGCATTCGCATTCGTCTGCTATTAACGTTAACGTTGAAGATAGGTTTACGGGCATATGTAACCTAACGGTCTCACACGGATACCTTAAAAATCAATGCACGCGTTAACTGAAGAATATGCGAATCACACCGATGAGTTGCGAATGAGCGAATTTTGGCTTTAAAGCCATAAGATCAAAAAGTGATAAAGCATTATTTACAATTTTACATCAATCATCATTTCTTTAATGTATTTTTGATGATCTTGTTCGGTATTTAATTTTATTTGAAACAATGAACATTTCGAAAAGCCAATTCCGGAAGAATTTGATTTGCATTCAGCAAGGGAGGTATATGGTCAAAATCCCTATTAAGATCCGTAAAGATGAACTCTAATCCAGTTGTTCAGAGAAAACAGCATAAAAGCAAAATATAAAGACAAATTAACATGTTAGGGTTAACGGTTAACATACGTTCAACTTCAATTCAATTTCATAACAACCCGTAACGTTATATTTCGTACGTTAACGTCTACGTGAAGGTTCACGTACTGTGATCACTTCAACTCTCTAATGTAATAAAAAACTCTCTTAGGATGTTAGGTTATATCATGAGACAAACTTAATTTATATTTAACCCTGAGGATATATTAGCTCTGTATTTACGTATTTAGTAATCTCAATTTTGATTCTTCTATTTGGAATCCTCAGTATAATGTTTACGTTGAACGACTCGAGAATGTTCAGAATAAGTTCCTGAAATACTTGTCTTTCAAAACACACACTCCTTCTACATCCCTCACCACTATTTGTAACAAGTATGAAATATTATTGTTAGAAAATCGTAGAATTATGAACGATGTATTGAATCTGTATAAAATTCTAAATGAAAAAATCGATATCCCCGATATTTTGAATAAAATAAACTTGTCTGTGCCATTACGATCATAGAGAAATTAAAATTTGTTTGATATCCCTTTCAAAGACACGAACTCTGCCAATAACTCACCAATCTGCAGAATGACTAAAAATTTCAATATATATTTCAATTAATATGGCATATTCAGTACATCATTCACAATTTAAAAAAAATGGATCAAATGTTTTTTTCTGAATGTTGATCCTAATGTGATATGAAACTTGTGAACTCTGTTAAGCTTATTGTTAATTGTTTAAATGTTGAACATTTTATTGGCTTTTTCAGATCCTTTATGAAGTGAATTGAATATTATTTTTATGTCAAAATTGATGTTTATTTAGAATGTGAAATCTCTAAATGAATATTAAGTGGATACTGTTTTGGGCTTTTGCCTTTTGTATCCCAAACTTGAATAAATGAATGAATAAATAAATGAATAAGGCATTTGCATTGCAGTCGGGACGTAGACGCTTCTGATTTTATCCGTATCATGGCATTTTTATGAATTTTTCCAACGTTTCAATGTACAAGCTGAAATTTTTCTCTTGATCTTATGATTTTTTTTGTGGCTACTAATAGCGAAATGAAGAGGTTAGCTCGTCCGAGCTTTTGAAATCCGAGAGACTCTGAGGGCTCCCGCACATGGGTTTAAAACCAACTATCACAAAACGGCGGCGTACCTAAGACAGTTAGATGAATGAACATCATTTCGGGGAGACCTTTTTTGTAGTAAAAATGAAGAGCACTTTGGTCTGAAACTTCTTCCTCTGTTTTCATCATTTCAGTAGTTATTGCGCCAAACAAGGAAAATCTAAATAATTTTCAAACATTTCCTGCAGAGATCGAATAAGACTTTTACCCATCGTGTACTTTGAACTGTCACTGGAATTTAAGCTGTTCGTGATATTTTCCCTATCAAATGTCTCAATCTCAATTGACTGGGCTAAAAAGACAACACAAAGCACAATTCTGAATGTTTCAGAGGTTCTTAAATGCTTAAAAAAGATTAAAAATTCCTGAATATGTGTAGTTTGTTAGTTTCAACACTGTTCCATATGATTGAAACTATGGAAACAAAAACATAATATTTGGCATTTAATGAAGACATTATTCCGGTTGATCTTGGGATGATCCAAACAATTTAAATTTAGGGATTTGACCATTATATATATAATGAATTGAATCGAAGAGCCCTTTCAGACAGAATTTTTTAATTTTTTCATTTAACTTTTTCGTTTGTTTACAACCTCCATTAACTTTGAAACGAGTTAATTACATAATTGGTTATTAAAGGTTTGTTCAATTTGTACTACAAAACACTACATGAGAAGTTTGAGAATGAAAATGTAGCGAATTTTATAAAATGAACAGTTTCGATGACTTGGCCGAATATTTGATAAAAAGAATTTAAATAATTACTGGCGAATGTACTAAGAAAGTCAGGATAAAAAATAAATTGAAAAAAAAGATGACTTCAGAATTACTAATATCTGTAGAAACAAAAAAATGCATTGTATAAACAACTGAAAGAGAATCCTGATAATGCACTAGTAAAACTAGATTATTAGTTATTTAAGTAACAAGGAATGTAAAGACGTGTTAACATTCGAGGTGAGCGAGTACGAGCCGAGGCTTGTCGCTTGCCGAGGATGATAACAGTCGATACATTCCGTGTTACTTATTACGTTTTTCCCGCTGCTTGTTGACATTTCTCAAAATTTGCCTGAATTGAAGTTTGTTTTCTTACCCTTCCTTCATGATTATTCGTTCGCTATTTAATTCTAAGTTGCTTGTGCGTGTAACTAAGTTACCGAATAAGCAGACAACAATAATATTCAAAAGGTCTCATAACCTAAAAATTGATATGAATGAAGCTGAAGGTATTACTTGTCAAAGTCATTATTACCCTAGGCATGTAAATGACACTATTAAGTTCCGTTGTCAAGATGAATTAGTAAACGAATGATATAGGCCATTTACCTGTTTTGTTGCTAAGCATGTATGGACTATTTACAGTGTCGGCAGCGGGAAAAATACTTTTAAAAACAGACTAACCTGCGTCATTAAAGAAGCTAAAAAACAGTATTATCAAAAACAGATAGTAGTGATTTACTTGGAAATTTATGGAAATGTATAAAAATATAATTCAATAACAGACAATAAAAAGATCATTTCTGACCATCTCGTCAATAATTACTCGGGAGTAGCAAAAAAAAATTAATAAAAAATTGTTCGGTCTAAAAAACACCCATATTTGAACCACCCAGAACACTGAAAACATTTTATCTAGAAGACACAAACCCGACTGAAATAGAACAATTAATAAAATTGTTGAAATTGAAAAAATCTCCAGGTATTGATAAAATCACTTCAGAAATACTAATATTTTTAATAAAACCATTTCAGAACCATTGACTCATCTGATGAATCTTATCTTGAATTCAAGTCAAATTCCAAAGTCTTTCAATAACTGTCTAAAATGTAAACAAGCCGGCAAACATTTTCCCGTATCGTTTTCGATACGGGAAAGTACTTTTTCTGAAATCGTTCAAGAATGCCCACTTTCTCGGAGCAACTTCAGGCCTCAAAATACGCTAATCTAGTATTTTAGTCCGTTGCTAAGCAACGAACTTTCCCGGACCGTTTTCGGACCTAAACGGTACGGGAAAGTACTTTCCCGTATCGAAAACGATACGGGAAAATTTTTGCCGGCTTGTTTACATTTTAGACAGTTATTGAATTCACGCAAACAAAATGTAGAATTACTTAGTTTTTGATAATGCTGATTGCGATTTCAGAAAAAATAGTATGTGTACCTCGTAGTAAAAACACATTCCCAGACTTCAATGCTTGTTGGTCTCGGCTTAACGCCTCGGCCAACAATTTACATTGTCGTCCGGGAATGTATTGCTTTTACTACTAGATACACAAAATACTATTCCCGTACCGTTTAGATCAGAAAACGGGAAAGTTCGTTGCTTAGCAACGGACTAAAATACTAGATTAGCGTATTTTGAGGCCTGAAGTTGCTCCGAGAAAGTGGGCATTCTTGAACGATTGCAGAAAAAGTACTTTTCGTGCAATCGCACGCGAAGTCAGTATTTCGCGTTCTCAGCACAGTCCGCGAAATTTAATTTCGCGGCCGTTACCCATAGCAACGGCCGCGAAACCAAACGTCACTTTCAAAAATGTTTTCAGACATCGTCTTAACATTCTGTTTGTCACACCAATCTTTAAACTCGCCGTAACATTTTTCGTACTGCCGTTTAGATTTTTCGGGTATTAAAACGGAAAGCGCCGAATTTACAACGCTTTTGAGTTCAGGAGAAGTGGAAGGTACTGAAATATCGCTATCAGTATCAGACATTTTGAGTTTTGACAAGAACTGTCAAAATATTTTGTATATATTGAAACATATCATTTCCATAGCACACGGTGATATTGTTAAATAAATTGACCTGCTGTTGATTTTAGAGCAATAATATATTTATTTACAACTATCTATTTTAATAATTTTAACGATTGCACGAAAAATAGTGTGTATGCCATGGCCGCGAAACTTTTTAACGACCTCAAGATTATCTTGCCTCGGCCGCAAGCGGCCTCGGCGATAACTGTTCTTCCGGTACGTTAAAAAGGTTTTTCGCGGCCTTAGCATACAAATAACTATTCCCGTATCGAAAACGATACGGGAAAATTTTTGCCGGCTTGTTTACATTTTAGACAGTTATTGAATTCACGCAAACAATATGTAGAATTCCTTAGTTTTTGATAATGCTGATTGCGATTTCAGAAAAAATAGTATGTGTGCCTCGTAGTAAGTAAAAGCACATTCCCAGACTTCAATGCTTGTTGGCCTCGGCTTAACGCATCGGCCAACAATTTACATTGTCGTCCGGGAATGTATTGCTTTTACTACTAGATACACAATATACTACTTTTCATTTATCTAGGAAACAACTCAATAATTTAACTATATTTTCCATGTAGTTAAATAACAATTAATGTGAGGTACAGTAATATAAAAGTAACATTTTGATCATATTGAAAGTTTGCTTGAAAATTAACATGCCTAGAATTTTTTTTATTATTAATACAGCATATTTGTACTTTGATACAGGCACCAACGGTACAGCGGCCGGTATAAAAAAAATTGATATAGGCAAGGAGGCGGCGATAGAAGCTGAGGTTCGCGCTGCCAAAGAAAGAGCAGTCATTCCTCTTGAGACCAGAATAAAATTGTTCAAAGAAATGCTCACAGAGAAACAAGTTTCTGCCTTCAGCACTTGGGAGAAGGAGCTCCACAAGATAGTGTTTGACCAAAGGTACTTGCTGCTCACGTCCAAAGAGAGGAAGCAGGTGTTTGAGAAATATGTCAAAGAGCGGGCTGAGGAGGAACGCAGGGAAAAAAGGAACAAGCTCAGGGAGAAGAAGGATGCATTCCGTAAGCTACTCAGCGAATCCAATTTACATGGAAAGTGAGTAATTTTTGTTTAATGTTTTTGTTTCATATTAAAATAAGTGATTTTCTATACTGCAATCACTATCGTTTAACATAAATGGGTATAATTTACAGATGATATAATTTATTTATTCATATTCATAATTCACTACTGGACTGGTTATATACAGGGTGTCCCAAAGTCGATGGCCAATTAGACGTATCTGAAAAAAGGGACCTGGGGTTATTTTGGTTTCTTGGATAATCAGATCTGCTCTATCGATCCAAAAATTTTCAGCGCTGCGGTGTTGCCGCTTCTATCGAAAAGTAGCAACAACTTTGATATTTTAAATGGAATACCCTATATATTATTGGGTTTTTCGCTTTGCTATTGCTTTAAGATCATTTTCATATAATACTTCCCTATACCTATCTCCAGTGGTTTTTGAGAAAATCACTAATTTCCTTATTTTTTGTGCGAAACAGCTTCGATTAAATGTTTTTTACTGCAGTATTTGGATATGTAGAAAGCTGAAATTTCGGATGTAGTTTGACAATGTCCTGTGTGTCAGTTATGCATAGGGAAATTCCTTCTTCATTATACAGGGTCGTTGAAAATTTGTGATTTCACCTATAGATACAAAAATATTGAAAAGTTCATTTTTTTAAATGGAATACCCTGTATATTATCAGATATTGTGAAAGACAATTGAATCTCCTTTCAAATAATGTATCATCTTCCTATACCTAAAGAGTCAGATTTCAGAAATAAAAGCAATTTTTGTATAAAAATTGGATTATTTTGCCATATTTTGTTTGGGTAGATATGAAATGTCATGGAACATGCCATTACGAAAATTCGAAAATTAGAACATTAATAATAAAACGTTTGCGCGTTCATTGACGTAAATTTGATTAGAAAAGAATCAAAATGGAATACAATAATTATTCAAATGAAAATCTGAATAATTTTTGTCGAATTTGTCCCATATTTGTATCTGTTCATTGTATATTGATATTTTGTATTTTTGTCACAACAATCTTTTACAAAACTAATATTGCATGAACCGAGAAATACATTGATATAAAATTTTAATCCAGATTTGAACAAATTATGCTTGGTATAGTTTTTCATCTTCATGATAATTTTATCTCCCATTCAGGGTATCTGAAAAACGTGTGTCTGGTGAGAAATCATGATTCACCTTAAGCAGAACTCAATTTTATGTCGATCAATAAACAAATAAAGGTCATATTAGTCGCTAATTCATGTTTTCGAAGTGCTGTTTTATTTGATTCAATGTGAAAATTTAGAAGAGTTAGAACTGGGGATCGCGGTGGCCAAGCGTCGTATCCAGCGATCTTCAAAGGTTGTAGTCAGTTCTCTGCTCACTTCTTGTCTATAGTGAGGGGAGGCACCGTCCAACTGATACCAACAACTTCGATTTACATGAAGCGGCAAATTACCAAAAAGTCTCATGTTCTCGTATCAATAAAATATTTTCTATATAATTTTCTAAAGGAAATTTGGTATTTTATAAGTCCATGTAGAAATCCATTCACAGAAATCAACACATTTTGAAGGATCACCTCTTGGCGCCTCAACATTCCCAAAGTCAGCATAATTCCGTTTGATTCTTCTGAATTTTTTTCTGTTCATTTGTGGTGAGTTCAATAAATTTTCTGTGTGATTTTGTAATCATGTTTTTGCACTAATAGTGAATATAAAACAGATTCGAAATATCTGCATTTCAATATGCGTTATAATCCACCATTTTCAATTCCCAATACAACGATTCGAATAGCTAATATTTCCCAATTGAAATAATCTTTGGTATTCCGTGACCAGAAAAGTGCAAAACAATCTGCTAGTTGGAGAAACAGTGAAATTAATTGAGTTTCTGTCAGTAAGAAGTATAAAAAATTATTTATCTTCCAGGTCTCTAAAAAATTAAGCTATTGAGTTTGTAATACCCTGTATATTAATTATTCTCTGTACAACCTTTTGCATGTTCTTTCTATAATTTATCACATTGACTGAAGAATAAACAAATTCATCAAAACTTCATTTGAATAATAATTATTGTCTTCCATCTTGATTCTTTTCTAATCAAATTTACGTTAATGAACGCGCAAACGTTTTATTATTAATGTACTAATAAAACGTGAAAAGTACAATCTGGTAAAATTGTTATAATTATTATTTTCTTACAGGTCGTCATTCAGTGATTTTGCACAAAAATTTGCAAAAGAGGAGCGCTTCAAAGGTGTTGAAAAGATGCGTGAACGAGAAAGTCTGTTTAACGAATACTTGATAGAAGTAAGAAAACGTGAAAAGGAGGAAAAGAACCAGAGGAGAGAAACGGTAAGTCGATTTAGTATATATTTATCGTCGCGTTTTGGTTATTTACAGTTTCGGACAACAAAAAATTCTCCAAAAAGATCCCTATTGATATCTCATTCAACTCGTGAGAATTTATGAGCCGAAGAAATATTTCAGAAGATCTGCATAAATAGCGGCAAAATTTATATTGGTGGGTAGTGGGTTGGAAGACATCAAATCAATAAAAGGAGTTGATGTAATTCGTTACTCAGATAAATGTTGTTAAGCAATTCTTCATCTTCAAAGAATTCTGAATATGTGCACGTGGTCACATAAATATTATACATCTAGGCTTATCAAAATATCTCATTATTTGCCATTTATAATATTTACACACATTTTTCGATGAATGCGCCTTATTGTTTTTTTGTGAAATTTTACAAAACAAGTTTGAAAATAATTTTTTGAGAACATTACTCCTATTAATTTGAATTATTCCATTTTCATTATTTTGAACTGATTGGATATCTGACAATTACTTTACATAATATGTAGGGTCTTATAATTTGATTCTAGTTTCGCAAATGTAAATGTTTATGCAGGGTATGGATTACCCTCATTCATTTAAAAACAAACATCTTGCAGTAATAATACTCGAATAGTCTAGACCACAGAAAAATGTTACCCACCCAAAAGTGAAGGATGAATTGTAGCAGTATGAAACTTGGCACGTGAATTAAAAAAAATCGGGGTGGTATCCAATACATTTTTTACTTCAAGTAAAAAAAATGTTTTTGTGGTTTTCTCGGGAGTTGAAAAATGAGCCAGAGGAGTAAAACCCAGTTTTTTGGTTTGTGTGAGTGAGACCTCTCTCAAATCATTGCATATAGTCCAAAGAGGGCATTGGTTCCTGTTTTAGTGTAATTATTAAACTATCCATGATTTTAGGATCTTTCGTAAAAAGCACAGAAGTAAAAAACACATTTTAGGTACTCGTATACCCACATATTTGCACAAGAAAGTAGTAGTCCTCAGTAACGCAATGCACTTACTTTTCCTTATATGCTATTTTTTAGTTATGACAAATATAGCCAATCAATAGAGCATTTTTCCTAACAAAAATACTAGTGGAAAACCGACTGTGCCATCACGTGGAAGATAGTCTGTAGATATATTCTGTTACGTTTTCGACTCGCAACTGTCATTTATTAATTTGTTATAAACATTTATACAGTGCGGCTTTTTTTAGTCCCCCCCTGTTAACTTTTGAACGGTTCGACGTACAAACATGAAAAAAAACCGTTTGGAGGGTTTCACTACTACTACTTTTTTAAACAAAAAATATGGTGATTGCTCCACAGGGGGCGCGGGGAGACACATCAACTCAAAATTTTTAAATGGCATGGGGGGGTCGAGTGTCACATCGTTGAAAAGAGTATTCAATTCTCTTTACAACCATCTAAATATTTTTGAATTTAGTTGAGGAATTTTTTCCCAATTTCGATTTTTATGCCCATCGAATTTTTCTAGTTGATGTGCCCCCAGCGCCATCTGACTGTAATTGCAATATTTCTTCTATCAAAAAGTAGTATCGATAATACCCTTTGCAATGTTTTTGGTTTCATTATTCCACAACAAACCGTTCAATTTTATCAAGCTATGACTAGTTTTCAGATCCGCATTTATATTTGATATTTCGAATTTGAATTGCAAAAAAAAAAAATTAACGAAATTGAAAAAAAAAATAGATGGTTGTAAAGAGAATTGAATTCTCTTTTCAACGATGTGACACTCGACCCCTGTCGAGCAATTACTATATTTTTTGTTTCAAAAAGTAGTATCGGTGAAACCCTCCACGGTTTTTTATTCATGTTTGTACGTCGAACCGTTCAAAAGTTAACATGGGGGGACTAAAAAAAGCCACACTGTATAAAACCGGAAAATTTGACGATTTTTTTAAAAAATTCATAACGCCGCCATTTTTCTAGAAATAGGGTTGGCCCTTCTCATTAAAGTACTGAATTATGTGTACTTTATGGTTGCGTTCATAAACTTACTCTGAGTAAGGGCTGCTTACTCCGAATCGTTCGTAAACGTATTCTAGCTTCATGGAGTATGCATTGACATTCGTTCAGAAACTTACTTAGAGCATTCTTAGAGTAAACTCTACCTACTCTGCTTTTGAAAAGAGTAATGATATACTCTGACAGTAATGACAATCACAGAGAACTTATCTGATGGTTTGTGGTTGTTGTGTGTTCCCAGTTCGAACATTTCAAATTAGGAATAACCGTAATAACAGAAGTTTCGACAATTTATTGGTCGTATTTTGTATTCTCACGATATAGATTTCAATATACCTAATATCAATTGGCAGGAATATTGTTATTACTGTTACTTTCATTAGTTCCCAAAATTGTGTAAGGGTTTTCAATATATTGATAATCAATTAATAAAGTAATATCAACGATAAATTTAGATGAAACACAACCAAACAAAATCACAATTTCATGAATCTTCATTGTCATTGACACTTAACTACTTATTTGCAGTTTTTGAACGACTGTTTCAGAGTTATAATCAACATATACTTCTAATCACGTGATCGTACTATTACTATACTCTCAGAGTAAGTTTATGAACACAACCTATGTGTGTATAAAACTGGCTCTGATGGATCATTAGTTTTGGCACAATTGTAATTTGAATATTTTCTTGCACTGTCTTGCAGCATGCCTGGATGCTCTAGTGATAGTCAGATTTCAATTCCTGAAAAAGATTTTGAAAGTAGAAGTACAGTACCACAAAACGTATATTCTTATTTTGCGCTAAAATGATGCGAAATGGGTGAAAAAATGCTTGCAAAGATGACTGAAAATGGCTGAGATGGTAGAAGCGGTCGAGTGGAAAGAGAGAGCTGGAGATGAGGGAAAGCGTATTATCACGTAACCCGCTCATTAGAATTCCCCTCATCTCCTGTACTCTCTTACCACTCGGCAGCTAACGCGGGCTCAGCCGTTTACAGTCATGTTTGCATGCATTTTTCACTCAATGAGAGAACATATACCACAGAGAAGCGACAAAACACGTCGGCTTCTTTGATGTTGGGGTATAGATTTTGGTGACCTTGGATTAGTTACTTTGACGTGAACACAACTTATTAAATCAAGGAGAAAAAGTTTTTGTCACGCAGAAACTGCTCAACACTGAAAAACATGTCGATCTTTTGTGTAGAGTAAAAATTATCTGATGTTATAGGAAGTGATTGTAAAAGTCGATCGAGCGTCAGAGTATATGATTTAATGCTATTTTCTTAAATTTTTAAAAGATGAGCTTCATCATACCAAAGGAGAGTGCAATTGGTATGTGGTTGAAAAAATTACAGTGGAAAAATTATGGGTGACTGTTGTTTTATAATTTGTATTGTTTCATCCAACTTCTATTATGGGGGTTGGTAGGTAATAATAATTTTAACAAGTTTACCATTTGAGAAGCAGTCTTGTTTTTTTTTCATATTACAAAAGGAGCTGTTTTGGAAACGTTTTGTATGTCCCTTCTGTCTCTAAGTGAGGTGACTTTGATCCGGTTAGTTAGTTTAATAAATACATGAACAATTTTATTCAATTATTTTTAGTCGAAAATCTACCTAAAATACCCACAATCGAATTCTTAATCGAATCGGACCATAATTACAAAACTCATCCGCCATCCTGGAGCTGCCATTTTGTTTTTTTTTTTTTAACAAAATTCCCATAATGCATTGTCATCGCAATTATGAATACCTACCAAAGTTCAAGTTGATCGAACAACTAGAAGTGGGCCAAAAGTCAGTTGCAAAATTCGTCCCACACATACATCATACATACCAAATAACAGGGCGTGGCGCAGTGGTTAGAGCGTCCGACTCTGAGTCGAAAGGTCCAGAGTTCGAGCCCCAGTTGCGGCTGGGATTTTTTAATTCAATTTGACTAATTAAATTATTGCACGATTCACTGTTGCGTTCGAATTAACAGTGCTGCTCCTAAGGTGGCGTATGGAGTTAGTAACAAGGCCTATCCAGAACACACGGCTAATGACCATAGCAGTCGATGCCAAAACACCAAATAAAAAAAAAAAAACAGGGCAAGTTGAATAAAAGCTTTGACATTGAATTAACTGAAGAATTGGAAAACCTTGCATAAATGCAAACAATCTTTCCAAACTGCATTAATTCACAGTACATGCTCGAGGTGTTCGCCATGAACTACCATACATGAGTATAAGTTAGTCTCGAATTTATCCAAAAGTTTAAACAATGTTAATTTTTCAAATTTTCGTTATATTTTCATGAATTGTTTGCATTAGCTTTCAAATTGAAAATCATAAATTGGAATACGAAACAGTTGTTTTTCCCGCAAGAAGGCGCCAAAATGAAAAGTTGGATAGCGAACACTCACATGTCTGAATTCCTTATGGAATTACCTTTTCAATGCTGTGTCACACTTAGTACTTTCCCCATTCAAATTGTATGAGCGACCAAGGGGTGGGGAGAGTGGTATGACAGTTGAGGTTATGATAGGAAGATTCCCCTCTTGGATTTGAAATCAACGTGTTTTTTTCACAACACGTGTTTTGAATAATTCGTGTTCGGCGCCGGGCCGAATCGAACCATAATTGCAAATTCTGCCCGCCATATTGTTTTTTATATCATAATTTGCGACCCTGAAAATCCCCACATACTAATTTTGATTCGAATCGGACCATAATTAAAAATTTCGTCAGCCATTTTGGAGCCACCATCTTGTTTCTTTGCATTGACAAACAAATCATAATTTCCGACACTGAAAACCACTACATATCAATTTTGAATCGAATCGGGCCATAATTGCAAATCTTGTCCGCCATTTCGGAGCCGCCATTTCGGAGCTGTCATTTTGTTTTTTCTCTTAGAAAAAATCCATAACGATTGTCACCGATTTTCCGTCAAAATAGCTTGCAAATGAAGTATCATAATTTGGAATACGGAGCAGTTGTTTTCCCCGTAAGAGGGCGCCAAAATAAAAAGTTAGCTAGCAAAAATTGACATGGCTGAAATCCTTATGAAATGTCCTTTTTACTGGTGTGTCACACTCACTACTTTCCCTATTCAAATTGTTTGGGTGATAGTGACCAAGGGGTAGGGGAAGAGGTAAGACAGTTGAAGTTATGATAGGAAGATGTCCCCCTTGGGTTAAAAATCGACGTGTTTTTGCATTTTTTTTACAACATATGCATAAGGATGATATTCGATCTGTTTCGTTTTCGGTGCCTCATCCTGTATATAACAACTTCTCAACACTTCAACACAAATTTGACTTGGGTAGGCAGACACTTCTTTTCGGCATCACTGAATAAAATCAACTTATAAAAATGGTGGTCGCCTCCGTGACTAACGCAGTTTGTTAGTTGTGGCAATTGACAACAACACAACTTATTTCGCGCAAACGCACTCCGAAACGAAACGCCCTTTTTGGTCTTATGTCGCTTCTCTGTGGTATATGTTCTCTGTCTCAATTATCTACATTTTTTTTTTCATTGGAGCAACCAGAGTGCTCTATTAGTTTTCTATTTTATAAGCAGAATAATTAAAAAAAACTCGTTTTTTGTTATTTAAATGTTTATAACAAATTAATAAATGACAGCTGCGAGTCGAAAACCTAACAGAATATAACTACGGACTGTCTTCCATGTGATGGCATAATCGATTTCCTACTAGTATTTTTGTTGAAAACTCACTCATTTTATGCTCTATTGCTTGGTGTATAATGTTCGACTCCGTCGGAACTTGCAGCGACGGGAAAATGCGAGCATAAAAATATAAGGGATGGTTTTCCACCACTTACACAAAATTAAATGGGGTACTGGTCTATGTTTAACATTTTTTTTTGTACGTCAACCGCAATGGATACGCCACTGCATCATTTAATTTTAGGAACTATTAAAACATAATCGTGCCTGTCATGAGAACTGAAGCATTGCAGTGTTGCAATGTTACTAACTCCGAGTGCAAAATCGCTAATGGTCGTTGATGTCTACTTGTTCCCGATTTGTCTTGGTTGTATACGTATTACCGGACAAATTACCACGGCGTATGTGGAAAAAACTAACATCATCCGTCGATATAACCCGTTTTCTCCTGATAATTCAATTATGAATTACAATAGTCCTAAGTACAGAAATTTGAGACCACTTGGCACTGTTGCACGCATGTATGTCACTCGTCAAAACAACGTCGTTTGAATTACAACAGTGATCGTATTGAATACGCGAGAAAATTTCCAAATAGACGACATCCAAACAGAACAAAGACTTCGTGATACCGGGTGATGTTTTCCAACTCACGTCAAACTTGCAGTGAATCGTGCTGTTGTTGTTGATGAAGCAGTCTGCAACTCTTCGAAGAAGATCCACCAACAAACACCCGTCTGATTAGTCGGAGTCTTGGTTTAACGGAAACTATGGTATTGCGTATTAGAGCAACATTCGAACATTTGCTTTAATATGATAACGTGTAATTATGTAGTGCTGTTTTATTTATGTGATTTGCAAAAGTATTTTATTTATTTTTGACATTTTGTAATGTGAGCCTGCACGGTTCCACGTGGACAGTTTCTATCCAGTGGCGGCGCGCGCCTACAAATTAATCATGTAATTTTTTTGTTCTATTTTTGTGATTTATTTTGAGTTTCAACTTCTTTTGGTGGGGAGAGACAAATTTTGTGTAAGTGGTGGTAAAAAATGGGTGCATTTCGTAAGGGATTACTGAGGATCATTCTTGCAGGGAATTGAATTATCTTATACCCAGTTGAAACCATTTTTTGATCAACCGAGTACTTTTCAAGGTAACAGCATAAAAGAATTATTTTTTCACCTACGGATTTTTGGTAAATGAATTTTTATCTAAATTGGTATGGTTCTAACTACTAGCACGCCAAATTTGGTGGTGCTACAACCGATCCTCCCATTCTTGTACCTACATATAGTGAGGTTGTGAATTTCTTCCCCTTCTATTGACTTTTAAACCAGACAAGATATACCGGGTATCCGGGCTCGCCCTTATAACTTTTATTGATAATGGAACGAAATTTGGAGGATCTGTAAATTTTAATGATGGGTATTGTGTATTACCTGTATTTAAACAACGTAGGTCTGTATTTTTTTGCACACCGTGCAGAAAAAAAGTTAGTACGCTGTTGAAAAATAACCTACTTTTGACATTTAAAAGTCATCCAAAATGACACATTTTTGACGTAAGTATTGGAAAAAAGAGCACGATTAACTTACGAACTTGAGATTACGTTAGATCTTTCTCAATATGAAATATTTTTTGAGATGAAACAAGATTTAAGTGCATCAAGTAACCTATGACCAACACAACTGACGAAACAAAATCATTATGGTGTCTTGAAAGAAAGTACTTGTCGACTTCGGTTCTGCAAAAGTATGTTTCATATTAGTTGTTATGGTTTTATGAAAAAGAACGGGTAGTAAAAAAATTATGAGTAACTAAAGCACGTGGAAGTTCATGATGAGAATGACTCTCATTGGAATGGATCTTTGGGACTGTGTTGAGATATCGGAAGGACCCACTGCATCAGTATATTCCAAAAAGGATCAACTAGCTCTAGCCACTATCTGTTTGAATGTGAAAATTCATTGTCATATTGATGTCATATCAGCCAAATCAGCATTAGAAGCATGGGATAATCTCAGCAAGGCATATGAAGCTAGAAGTTTTCAGCAGTCTCGACCACCACGTCACAGCAGTATTAACCACATCACAGAAATTGGCCGACATCAGTAACCCGTTGGAAGACGAGTTCATCGGAGTGATAATCGTATCAGGTCTACCTTCCCGTTTCGATCCAATGGTTATGGCTTTAGAGGCATCTGGAGCAACAATAACTAGTGATCTTGTGAAAAATAGACTATTACAAGATGACATAAAACTTAGGACAGATATCACTAACAATACTGGAGATGTAGCTTTCACATCGAAGGAGCGGAATTGGAGAAATGGACCAGGTTTTCAGACCAAGAAACCAAAGGGACTCAAATATTTAAGTTCAATAAGAAAGTACATCCAAAAGAAAATATGGAGAAAAATTCTACATTGATAACAGCTCTATCTGCAAAAATTAACGCTGACGAATGGTATATTGACTCAGGTGCAACCACCCATATGACCAGACGTAAGGATTGGCTCCGTAATTTCGTTGAAGAATCTCAAAGAGAAGTCACTGTTGCAAATGAAGAGAAACTGTTTACTGGTGGTATTGGAGACGTTACGATTTCGAAAATAACATGTCCCAAACCTAGGAAAAAATCTGCTATCTGTGAATAGTATGGTTCAAAAAGGAATGGTAGTTAAATTCCTGAAAGAAAAGTGCATCATCTACAGTGACAACAAATGCAAAGAAATTGTTGGAACGGCAACTAACGTTCAGGGATTGTATAAGCTTGATCTTCAAAGTGAACACGTGAATACAGCTGTTGTCACAAGCAACTCCCAAGAATTGTGGCACAAGCGACTAGGACATTTAAATGCAAGGAGCATGACTCTTCTGAAAAATGGCATGGCAACTAGAATAGAATTAAAAAAATATGATAGAAAGCCATGTGTAGCTTGTATCATGGGAAAACAAACTAGAAAACCGTTTACAAACTCTTATTCCAGAGCGAAAGAAATGTTGGAACTGATTAATTCAGATTTTTGCGGACCGATGTCAGAAACTTCATGGAATGGAGCACGATATATGCTGCTGTTTACTGATGATTTCTCTAGAAAAGTTTTTAGTTATTTCATCAGACATAAAGATGAAGTAAAAGACATTTTCATCCAATTCAAAAACCTAGTTGAAAATCAAACTGGTTGTAGAATAAAAACTTTGAGAACTGACAACGGAAATGAATACATCAATGAAGATTTCCAGAATTTCCTAGTTAGAAATGGAATCAGGCATGAGTTGACTGTCCCTTACACCCCAGAACAGAACGGTGTAATTGAAAGAGCATATAGATCCATCATCGAGAAAGTGCGCAGTATGCTTCAAGATGCTCAACTAAGTCTGAAATACTGGGCTGAAGCTGCTAATACTGCCGTTTATCTGAAGAATAGGAGTCCTAGTAGAGCAGTACTGAATGCGACTCCAGAAGAGATTTGGTCAGGGAAGAAAGTTGAACTTCGTCATCTCAGAGTGTTTGGATGCAGAGCATTCGTTCATATACCTGATCAGAAACGGAGAAAGCTTGAATCCAAAAGCAAAGAATGTATATTCGTTGGCTACTGTGAAGAAACCAAAGGATATAAGTGTATCGATCCTTCAATTCGAATTTATTGAAAATTTCAACAGAAAGGCCGACAAAGAAGCGCACAAAATCCTCACATCGGAACACTGATTCAAGTAGAGGATAAAATTACTGAGACGAGCAGTGTGGCAGTGCCTGAAATCGAATATTTGTCAATTCAAAATGAAATGTCAAATTGTGACACTTCGGAAAATTCCAATTATCAATTTGAAATTCAAGAAAGTGTTTCCAAAGAAATAGAGGAAATTACTGAACAAAACAGAATTGATAAACAGAACACTCTGATTAGACAGCTAGAAGAAATTTCACATGACGAAGAAAGAAATCGATACCCAATCAGAGATAGAAAGAGAAAACAATATGAAGATTACATGCTCTACCAAGCTGTTGATAACTTAATCGAGACTGAACCTATCAATGTTAGTGAAACTGTCAAGAAATGATGGTGAAAATTGGTTGATTGCAATGGAAGAAGAAATGGACTCCATGCACAAAAACAATGTTTGGACCCTCGTTGAACGGCCAGCTGATCAAAGAATTGTAAAAAATAAGTGGATTTTCAAATTGAAACGAAATCCAGACGGCAGTATAAACAGATATACGGCAAGATTGGTTTCCAAAGGATTCACTCAAGTTCACGGAGTGGATTATGATGAAACCTTCTCGCCAGTGGTCAGAAACTCAGCTATTAGGTTTCTTGTTGGTTTTGCAGCCGAACTCAATTTAACAATAGATCATATTGATGTCATAACAGCATTTTTGAACGGAGACTTAGATGAAAAAGTGTACATGGAGCAGCCGGAGGGATATGTAGAACAAGGCCAAGAAAATAAAGTGTGTTTGCTGAATAAAGCGTTTTGTGGTCTAAAACAAGTCTCAATAGCCTGGAACAAAAAACTTTATAAGGTTTTCTTAGCGATAGGATATACAAGATCCTCCCTGGAACCATGTATGTATGTATGTTTGTTAATTCTGACTGGGCAAATGACGAAACTGATCGCAGATCATACACAGGCTATGTATCTACATATGGTGGAGCAGCCATATCATGGAAATCAAGAAAGCAGAGGACTGTGAATCAGAGTATATGGGGCTCACTGAAGCTTCTAAAGAGGCCACCTATCTCAAAAATCTTTACTTTGAGATAACAAGCCGAATTGAAACGATTATTTTATTCAATGACAACCAAGGAACTCAAAAACTAGCTCGAAATCCCGTTTACCACAAGAGGACTAAGCATATCGACATTAAACATCATTTCATATGAGAGGCGGTAGAAGAAAAGGTCGTCCAGTTGAAATATCTATCTACAGATGAAATTATAGCAGATATTCTCACGAAGGGACTTACAGCTTCAAACATTCAACATGCTCATCGGCTATGGGGATGAAGTCTGCAGATTAATGGAGGGTGTTGAACCTTTAATCCCAGACTTCTGCGATTCACTTGATATATATGTTTCATGTAAGTTGTTATGGTTTTATAAAAAAAAAACTTTTCAAAAAAGAACACCTTCGATTTACTAAAGTATTAGTTCACAAGTATATTAGGTAATCGTTGTGTACAATTGTATATAAAACAAGTTAATAATTATATTTATGTCATTCGTTTTTATTAATGATGTTGTTTTATCAGATGTGTTGTTCACAGGTTACTCGATGCATTTGAACATTATTTTAATCTCAAAAGATGCTTCATTTAAAGAAAAATCTAACGTAATCTTTTTAAGACTTCTAAAGGAAGTTGGAAACCTAATAGTGTGTGATATCAAATCAATCTATGTTGCCATATGAAAAAAATGAGTAATACTTATTTGAAAACAGATACATTTTGACCGAAAACAGTAATGTAATTTTGCCAAAGGTTTAGGACTGAAGTTAGTTATTTGAACGTTTCCATAACCCTGTAGAATAAAAAATAAATTTCAGAATAAAAAAATTGGTAAATGGATGTATTCAGAATGTCATAAGGAGATAAAAAAATTGAAACCGGAAGTGGCATGAAGTTGGTCACTTGTCAAAAAATACTGGTTTATATTGTATGCAAATCTTCCAAATTTCATTCCATTTTCTTGAAAGGCAAAAATGTTAATGAAGCGAGTTTCCTTCCGTGTACACCCGGTATAAACTAAATCACATATATATGGTTTAACTAGTTTTTATCCTGTACATAAAATAAAAATAAACATAGTGGACATTGTGCCTTGCTATAAACAGAAACATGAAGAACATTTATTATTATTATCTCCATACACTTTACATGGGAAGATAAAAATTGATTGCGGATTTTATAATATTCTTTCAATCGATGTTATGTAAAAACTGAAGAATATGAGACCCCGTCTAGTTCTGTTTGATATAAAAATCACCATCCAGCTGTAAATGGTCCTACGATTGCAAATTTTTATTTGGAAGGGAAGCTTTATGTGATCTTTCTATGAAAGGTATTTTAATTCTTTTCATATATCTAGCTCATGATTCAAAATTTGTTTCAAATATATTATTCCATTTTTTGTTTGAAGCAAATTCAGGTTTTGCTACACAAGTGTGTTTGTTGTGAGTTATAGAACTGTTAATATTATTATTTATTTTATAAAAAAAGTTTTATTTTATCTTGAACAATGTTGTACTTCTTGGCAATAAAGTAATCTATTTTGAAATTTCTGTCACATAATCTAACGTTTCAACTGTAAGAGTGGCCAATACACTTGTAAGTGTATCACCACAAAAGTTTATTGGCCCCAAATCTGGAGAACGAGCCGGCTGTTCAGTAGGATCTCAGTTACCAATCCACCAGATAAAAAAATATCTAACCAGGTTTAAATGTTAGAGGGTCTCTAGCTGGCCCTCCACTGCGGCTTATGGCCTATTGTGGCTTACTCACCAGGAGGAGAAATACAGAGGAACTAACTACTCAAACTCCAAGGTGAAGAGCTAACATTATCAGGGGAGTTCAAGTACCTTGTGGAGAATAGAAAGATGGATTACCAGATCACATTCTCAGAGCTGAACTGGTTCACATTCTCAGAGAGCTGAACCGGTTCACATTCTCAGAAAGCTGAACCAGTTCACCAGTGGCTTATTGACCAGGAGGGGGAATACAGGTGAACTAGCTACTCAAACTCCAATGTGAAGAACTAACATTATCAGGTGAGTTAAAGTATCTTGAAGTTGTCATAGACTCCTTCGCGAAGAATTGAAAAATGGAAAACCGTATCAAATAATTCAAATACTCAGAGAGCTGAACAGGTTCACTTTCTCAGATTGCTGAACCAGTTCACATCTCAAAGAGTTGAATTGGTTCACATTCTCAGAGAGCTGAACTAGCGATGGTAATACTCGGATGATTTGGATATTCGAAATCGGATGAACAAAATACTCGGAATAATTCAAATTCGAGGATGCCTTATTCATATGGACCTGCGCGTACGCAGTGTACTGACGGATCCGAATAAGGTAAATAACTGTTATATCGACATCGGATTTCGGAACATTTCGAATCCGTGTAACTGGCAACTGGCAAGAGCATCACTGCTCAGGGTTTATGCTCATTGTGTGGCAAAAGATGAATAGATTAACACCTAAGCCCATCCAAAGTTTCATTGTTTGTCGTTGATCGTTGACAGTAGAAGTCATTTCCTATTATCTGATAGTTCGAAACCATGATTTCGTGAGTTAATTTTGTCAGATTAATTTGGAATATTTGGATAATAATCCCATTCTGTTCAGGAATTCGTATCGCTTCCGAGTACTCGGATGCATCCGAGTATTTTAATATTCGGATCTGTCGAGTATTTTATTTCAAATTCTTACACCACTAAGTGAACCCGTTTACAGACTGGTCAATGGTCAATGGCTGAAAATGGAATGTCATCTGAAAAATATACTGTAAAAGTCCCAGAGTAAGCCTAGGAAACTCTCTGACTGGACAACACAGCATTTTAAACTAAAATGCTAGCAGTAATATCTCTGGTTAAAATATAAGGAATATATGTGAATAAGTCATTGCTGTTCTTAAAAAATTGACAATATTCCACGGGCTATTGGTGGTCAGGTTGGTAATAAATTTTGTTTTTAAATATTTGGAACACTGAGTTGATACACTGACATGTGTCAACACTGACAAGTTCAATTTTTATAAATTTGAATTTATTGAAAAAATATTTGCAAAAAAATCGAGCTTGTTGCAAATGTTGTGTTCCATTTTGCTGGAGCGTGGAACTGTTAATGAAGAAGTAATACTATTGGTTGTGTAGAGGAAGATAGCCCATATCACACCGAACCCATGGATGAAACTGTTGACTGTTGTCTTTCTGAACATGGTTATAATTGTGTAGAGTTACTGGGCCGCGGTGGTCGGCTGGTAAAAGCGTACGCCTCGCAAGCGTGGGGTCGTGAGTTCGATCCACCGATTCACCGGTCTCGTGCATGGCATCACACGTTAAAAGGTAAGGGCTGCGTCTTCCCTAGCTCACACAAGTCTCTCGAAGACATCCGAGGGTTGCGCGTAGGGGTGCAATCGGTTGACGGAAATAACAATTTTAACAACAACAATTTTAACTGGATAGTTAATCTCTGATGCTGAGTGAAGCACACAACATAGAAAATAAAGCAAATCACAATGTGCTTCCCAAATTTGGACAGAAAACGAATGACTAGGATTTACATCTTCCAAAGTTGGACCTATAATCAAACAGAAGGCCTAAATGATAAATAACAGCAGACATGAAAGCTGGGTTGGATAATGAGGATGATGTTGCAGCTAAATATGAAACAGAAAATGCAGATTTCACATGTTTGTCATGTGGATTTGCTATTAACCCAGGAATCCCTTTCTTGTCAACGTCCCCGACAGAGTTGTTTTTGATACCAGTACCAATATCTAACATTTGTTGGAAAAAAACATTTGTATCTAGAGGGTTGAAAAAAAACATTCACTGTTAAACAATGTGTGGAACAGTGGTATTTCTTGACAACAGTAAGGGAGTGTTAGCTTTAAAAAAAACATCAATTATTTTCAAATTCTAGGGCAATTAGTTCTAATGGGATTACATTGTTGTGGACTGAGCTTTGGATCCTGTACTAGTATTAACAAGATTCTATTTTGAATATTTCAAATCCAATCATGAGCTTTATACAGTCAGCGTTCACTGTGGTTTTGGAGTCGATTCTAGCCACTACTAAATACTTTGGCCAATGACAGAACAGACTGGTACACATTTGATGACGTTTGCTTATATAGACTGTTTTCTATCGAATTGGAGCCTGTAGAGAACATACATCCTTTTTATTGAAAAGCAGCTGTTCATATTTCAACAGACCTCTTTAGGAGTTTCCATTCAATTAATTCCAACTCCTCAAATGACGTGGTGTTACAGGTTTTTTCGGGTTTTCTATCACCGAATCAATTTAAGCAGCCCCGGAGCTCCGATATATATTTTTTTCATTATTCCTTTTTTTACTTTACACTGATTTTTTTCAATTTCTGAAGTTGAATAGGAACACATTTTTTTTTCAGTTTTCAATATTTTTATACTTCATACATCATGTGATCTATGAGTAGAAAAATGCGTGAACTCAAGGCAATGCATAAATGTATCGATTTTTCTCTAAAAACCGAAAAAATCTGATTTGATCAATTTTTCATTATATTTTAACTTTCAGATTCAGATAATCAAAATAATAAACAATTTATTGAAGTTGACAGATTACAATTATAATTTATTTGACTCAGTGTGTCCAACATTTAAAAACAAAACATATTACCAACTTGACAGCGAAAAAACGATCACCAATATCTTGTGGAATATTGTAAATGGACGATTACAGTACCCATAATTAGTGTTGCCAGAATTGATTTTCTGGTTGAATTGACTGACATTTTCCAGGCCTTTTCTAATATGGTTCAGGGTTGGAATGATACAATTTTTAATTAGAAAGATTCATGTTCCCGGATATGCGAATCAAAGTACTAATGATGATATTGACAAAAATAAAATATTCTAGGGAATTTAACGCTAGTACGTTTTTCAATATGACAGATAAAATTCCCTAGTATATTTTTATTTTGTCCATTTCATCAATGTTACTTCGATTCATGTATCCGGGAACACTCGTGATTCTTTATAATTGTAACAATTATCGGACAGGTTTTGCTAAGTTCGATCCTGTAAGCAGTAAACATATGACGTCGATAATTCTGAGAAATTTGCAGTCCGACTCACGTCTGTATTAAAAACGAGACATCGCCGAGGTATTAGATGATACATTTTGCTGGAGATTCGACACGTGACGTCTCGATTTAAAATTGGGCTTATGTAAACCTGGTCTAGATTCTACATGAATAAAATGAATACAAGCTTCCGAACTGATGTAGATTTATGAAAAGAACCTCCAGAGATTTAAGTTTGGGACTTACTAGCTGACCTAACACTTTGGTTGATATTTTTTGAAGTCTTATTGTTCACAACAAAACAAATGCATTCTACCTTATTTTGAAAATTTTGGATATAAATAACTTCTGTTTTAGACAATATTATAAGGAATTTTCAATATTAGGATACAAGTATTTGTTTTTTAGTTAGTGACAAGAGATATGTGAAAGCACCTGAAAGTTATGAACTAATAAAATGTATATTTCAGTTAGTTATGTTTGTAACAAAATATTCCACACAAGATTTTACATTTATTAGCTTCTCCAGTGAAATTGTGTATAAAATTCAGTTGAAATATCTTGAAAGAAGCTAGAAAATTAAAATTATTAAAAAAAAAAAATTAATTTCAACATTTTTGTGGTTACTTGCGAAATTGCAATAACTTGTAGATAAAGAAACAGAAGTTGTATTTCTCACTATTTGATCAAATAACGTATCACTTATATTAATTTCAAATCTTAATATTGAGAAAGATAATATTTTTATTCACAAATGTTGATCTTGGTTTTGTAACCATGTGACTCTTATTGAATTATATCCTGTAGTTCAATGATTTATGGGGAAACATTCTTATGATACTCTTTTTTCTTGAAAACCTTTCATTTTATTTCATAAATTGAAAATACCATGATTATTACTCTCCTTGGTTTTTCTTTGTGTCCCTTCATTCCAATGTTTCCTACTTTTGAAAAAATATCCAGGTACTGTGAAAGAAGTCCTCTTGCAAGAAATGGATTAGAGCTGCAGGTAAAGTGATGAATTAGTATAGTTTGTTTTCGATAAGAAAACCATTTGGAGATCTAACACTTTGTAAAGGTTTGCATTTTTGTATATTTTCATTAACGTAATCCAATTGCAATCTACCTTTGTAAATCTGTAGAAATTTTACAAGTTGCAAGAAAACTAACCTAAAAATTTCAATAAATTTTTTTCCTGTTTTCCGGAAAATTTTTGATTAAAGAAACATCCTATCGTCTATTTGTAGTCATGTGTGTCGAAATAACCATGAGATCAACATTACACTGATAAATACCCATGGATAGTTTTCACGGTTAGTTATCACTAATGTGACGAGGTTGACCAAAGTCTTTGACATTTCATTGATTTAATTTATTTCTTACATGTCACTGTCCTGGCAGAAAAAAAATTCTCACCGAATATCCCTCGAACATTGATAAATAACTCATAATTTTATCACAACTTCCTCAAACACGTTGTTTTAGGTAACCAAATAACGTGCTTTCGAAACTGTGATAAAATTATTTCGGTAGTTATCGATGTCCTTGGGATATTATAGCTGATAATACACATTCAATTTCGTTGTTACTTAATACATGTCTTGAGTGGCATGACGTATAATTTCACACGTTTTTTTGTTTTCATTGGTGTTTTAAAAAAGCACATAATATTTAACCCATCATTATAACTCATCTTTTAGAATTATTTTGAATCAGTCAGGGTTAGTTAGTAGTTGACACAGATTAAACTCATTTCATGTCATTCATTCTAAAACACTTTATTAATAATTCTAGTCTGCTAATCACTTCATTCAACAAGTTCGACAAATTTATATTCTTAAGTATCACGATTAACAACACATATACTCAATGTAATATGTTTCTCTATTAGAAAGTGGAGAAAGATAGCATCATAAGATATACTCTTGTCTTGTTCAGTCACTCTTGTTCTACAAGGTGAAATAGCACATGTTTCGGAAAATTATTCATTTTCCCCTTAAACACGAATATTCACCGTCAGTGATGGTATTTCACTCTGTATATTTTGGTTTATTTGGGGATCCCAGCTCAAATGATAGTTTTCACCAGAATTTCCATAATATTCTCCCCATTAAATTCTCACATGAAGGTACCTGAAGGCTTAGGTTGTGAGGGTGAGGAATGGCTATTATTATTACTTGCTCTGGCTTCGAGGCAACTAGCCGATATATGGTGGCGCATTCACTTTATCAGCGGTATGGGAAGCCTGGAAATACAACAGCATTTGTAAAGAGAAACATTCTCAATTGAAAATTGAATCAATACATGACTCCTCTGGAAATGGAAAAACCTACGATAAAATTGAAGTTACCTTTTTGTAATATCTAACAGAAAACAACTACTTCCCCGGCTAAAGCCACGCTGGACATTGAGCTACTTCTAATAGATATTGAGAAAGACCCTGTATAACTTGAGAGAAAAAATCTGAAAGTGAAAATTTGCATTTTCATTCAGATAGTTGATTATTTATTAAATGTCCAGTTTCCATTGGAGATTCTTATCTATAAATGAGATAAGAGAGAATGTTATTCAGAAGTATCACTCACAGAAAATCGCTCATTTCATTGATGCGTGAATTGCATCTCTTTCGCTAGGCCTCCAATACATTTTGGTCGACAAAAATCTATTTCACTCTTCTAAGATCATCAGGGAGGTCGGAAGAATTGGAAAACATACTCTTCAGAAGCAATTTCACACTGTAATGAGGAATTGTTGGACTACTTCTTGTGCGGTGAAAAATATTTTCCTGACATAAAACCTGCCATGGAGGCCTAGCGAAAGAAATTCAATTCACGCATCAATGAAATGAGCGATTTTCTGTGAGTGATACTTCTGAATAACATTCTCTCTTATCTCATTTATAGATAAAAATCTCCAATGGTAACTGGACATTTAATAAATAATCAACTATCTGAATGAAAATGCAAATTTTCACTTTCAGATTTTTTCTCTCAAGTTATATAGGGTCTTTCTCAATATCTATCAGAAGTAGTTCAATGTCCAGCGTGGCTTTAGCCGGGGAAGTAGTTGTTTTCTGTTAGATATTACAAAAAAGTAACTTCAATTTTATCGTAGGTTTTTCCATTTCCAGAGGAGTCATGTATTGGTTCAATTTTCAATTGAGAATGTTTCTCTTTACAACATGAATCCCTTCCAAGAGAGGTTATCTTGTACGATGGAAAATAGCGACTAAATTCCAACTTTCAGTCGCAGATGATTCCACAACTGACTTTATGAACATCCTGTTCATATTTTCAATAAAATCAACAGCATTTACTTTGGACAAAGCATGTGCAAGATAATCTAGCCCAAGAGACATTCAGTCTCAGACTGCGCTGTTAGTGTCTAGCAAATAGCTCAATAAATTGAATAACATATTTTCTGAAGGAGTTGGTGAGACCATGTTCAAGCACATTTTGTACAAATATCCAGTAATAGTCCGGTAGAAACATCGGCGAAATCGCTCGTTTTAAAGTCTAGCCATTTTTACGGTATATCAAAATGGGACCTGTGCAGGTCGATTTCTTATGTCTTTCCAGACATGGAATGGAAATCTACGACACGCCAGCGTGGTCGTGACAAAAGTTATAGGGAAAAAACGAAAAAAATTGGAATATTCCAAAAATCAAAATAAAGGCGCTATAATTCCTAGTATAATAGAGATAATTGGAAAATTCTTCCACTGTTCGAAAGGCATGTTCACGTACTTTAGAATGGAAAATTAGCATTATTTTGTGCCAAGATTAAATTTTCAATAAAATGTTAAATTTTCAACTCGCTAAAAGTCACTCATCATTCATCCTGAAATCCTTTTTACACCAAAACCTGCGCACTTTTCCCAGCAACATTTCATGTCGATTATGACACATACAAGGACCGCATGGCTCTTCGGTACGCTACCGCTAATAATGATACACCAACATACTACCCGTTTTCCGGTGGGAGCGATGGATTATCCTTCATAATCGCTATAACTCCTAGTATAATAGAGATAATAGTAAAATTCTTTCACTATTCGAAAGGCATATTCGCGTGCTTTAGAATGAGTTAAAAAAAATTACAAAAAAATAGTTATTTGTTTAACTAGGCAGCAAAGTAGTAGATTGACTGCCGAGGCTGAATTCATAGCCGAGCGTAGCGAGGCTAGGAATTCAGCTAAGGCAGTCAATCTACTTTGCTGCCGAGTTGAACATATAATTTTTTATTCGATTGTTCATAATGATATAGGAGGATATTGTATTTGAAAATTATTACAATTCCCACAATCTCTTTATTTTTCCTGTAGTGTTCAATTAAAATAAAATTTGATAGAAATCGCAGTTGTTTTTTAAATTCTTGTTAAAAGTGTTATGTAATAATTGCCTAGGCAGCAAAGTACCCACTTTGCTGCCTAGGCAGGAAAAGTAATACTTTGCTGATTGATATGTGTCAGCAAAATTAATATTTGCTGCCAATCGGAGAAAAAAAACTTTTTTCAATTTTCAACAAAATGTTATTTTTTAAACACGATGAAAGTTACTCATAATTCATTAAACAGAAATCTTTTTTTCACCAAAAACTGCACAATTTCACAAGCCTCATTTCATGTCTATTGTATGTAGCTCTTATCTCAATAATAAATTGGCTGCAGTTATTTGACGACGACGGAACATACCATCTGCGATGCAATATTTGTAGCCGACTGTTGTCTGGCGTGAAATAAAACAAAACAGTTTTTACGTTAAGGTTTGAAAATAGTAGTAGAATAAGATTAATTGAATCGAAATTCCTAACTTTTGTGGAACATATTTGAACAATATTCATAATTTTTTTCAATTTTTTTTTCTTGTTAAAAATATTTAGAGATGATTTCACAGAATAATTTTTATTATTTAATTATTCAGTCTTGGCTATTTTCCACATATTCTGTTTCTTCATTGGAACATGCAAGTTTGCAATTGCAGTCATCTTCTTTCATAAAAACTGTTTGTTTTGACAACTTACATCACTGCAGTGAAGATCTATGATTGTCCTGACATTGGCAGGAATTTGCGGAAGACTCATAAATGTGGGCATCATAACATCTCTTTTGCCATCCATAGTCCTCCGGATCCAGCTGATTCTGTAAGTAGCGTACCGAAGAGCCATGCGGTCCTTGTATCTGTCGCGTTCAAATTGCTGTAGCCAATTTATTATCAATGATAGATCTATACATAATCGACATGAAATGTTGCTGGGAAAATTTCGCAGTTTTTGGTGTAAAAAGAATTTCAGTTTGATGAACGATGAGTGACTTTCAGCGAGTTGAAAATTTAACATTTTATAGAAAATTTCACACCTCTACTTTTTGATCAATAAGATGCCCTAATTTTGACTAGTTACCATGGCAACTAAAAAAATGTCCGGAAATTTTTTTTGTGGCGCCACGATATTTAAGTGGAATTTTTTTGACGGTTGAAAAGGTAAACATATGATCTACAACCATTAAATATTGTAGATATACCTGTGAATAATGCAAAATTTCTATAAGAATTAACATTATTATTTATTATTCGCTATAAAGTTCCATTAAACAGAAAACACAAATTTGTTTAATTATTATGCATTAACAATTTATATTTCAAAAAACGTAGGATCTACAAACATAGTAAGATTTAAATGTTGCTTGAATTCTAACCCGTCCTCTCTTCTTAATGGTGAATAGGAAGGTGACGAATTAATTAGATGTCTGTGTTTTAAGACATATATGTAATATTTTGAAACAATTTTGTACAAATCTATTTTAGGCAAAAGGCCATATTTACTTGACATCTGCAGCAGACTTTCTTGGATTTTCGTAAACAAACCATTCGACTCTAACGCTTCCTGCTCGCAATCTTCCATTAAATTCGTTAAATATATTAATTTTGGATGACATATTTGCAATTGACTCAACTCTTTGCAGTATTTGCATAAACTGTACTTTTCAAAGCATTTCATTTTTCTCAAATTGTTTAACGCAAATGCTTACAAGAAATGTTTTACATAAGAATATCTTTGTTTGCTGGTTTACTATACAGTTACTCAATGTAATTTACCAATATAAACCTCATCTGTCAATAACATGGCCGCCTATATCACGGTCACCTACTGCAACAAACCATGTTAATATTATATTTTTTACATTAGAAGTGTTATGGATTACTTTAACAAAAAATACATTTCTACCACCTTAGTAACCTAAAATTATGAAAGGGCGATAGACTGATCTAATACCCATCTGAGTTTTATCATTTGGTGTAACTAAAGTTGGTAATATTTTTTATTTAACGAAACATTGTGGACTTGACAAGCAGTGAAATTAATTTAAAATGTCAGATTGGATTAATAATTTTTTTTCAAATTATGGTGTGAAATTTTCTTACCGAATACCACGCAAGCTTAAATTATTCCTGGAAATTTTCTTTCGGGCACGAATATTTTAATAATATATGATATTTGTGGCCTCAAAAAAATATCCGGAAATAATTTAAGCTCTTGTGATATTATAAGTGAAAATTTAATCCCAGCACAAAATAATGCTAATTTTCAGAAAATTCTTTTTTTCATTGGAAATTTTTTATAACCTATTCTAAAGAACGTGTGAATAGTCCTTTCGAACAGTGAAAGAATTTTCCAATTATCTCTATTATACTAGGAGTTATAGCGCCTTCATTTTGATTTTAGGAATATTCCAATTTTTTTTGTTTCTCTCCTATAACTTTTGTCACGACCACGCTGGCGTGTCGTAGATTTCCTTTCCATGTGTGGAAAGACATAAGAAATCGACCTGCACAGGTCCCATTTTGATATACCGAAAAACTGGGTCATTGAAAGATAATCCATCGCTCCCACGGGCTTTTTATATTGAGGAAGAGTTCTTGCAGTCGTGACTGATACAAAACAACTTAATTTATTGTTTTTGATTTATTGTTTCTATTCCTGTCTAATGAATACATTTCTTGAATAGTGATTTGATAGTTTTCTTACATATTTCATTAGAAATCTGAGGATCAGAAGAGGATATCAAATTACTATACCCCACAAAAAATTATTCTTTCATGTGGTTATTTGTTATGTTTTTGGTTAGTTTTTATGCAGTAAATCATGCATTCATGAATTCATTTATCTCCCCTTTTCTTAAACAAAGGTAGATTGTAGTTATTAGACCCGAATCAAAGTTTCTGTAAGATAAATGTAGTAAATGAGAAGTCTTTTATCTAGCATCATTACTTTTTCAAGAGCTGCCGTGAGAAGGTCTTGTCTTGTATCAACCAGTACCCAAGGCTCAGGTCAACAGTTCATCGAGATTCCAGTCCAATGTCATGCCGTGTGTCATCGATGGGCCTTATTTTTATTTGACGGTACTAAAAACCTACAAGTTAGTCGTTAAATATAATGAAGAACAATCGTAAATATTTTAGTAACGTCTAATTATCTCTGGCAATGAGTCAGTCATAATAGTAATAATTCTGATTATTAAAATTCAATTTATAATTAATATCAAACGCAAAATTTCGTTTAAGTGTGTATAAGTTTTGAAGTATATCTTATTTCAAATTTCAGTCAAAATAAACTGAATGATGGTTATGCTCTTCCGCAATTCTTTTTTATCAGATTGTATTATGTATTTGCCTAAAGAATAAGTGCCTAAATAATGTTCATTGACATAGGTCAAAAGCTTTTTATTAAATATAGTTCAACAATTACAGAATGAACAACGAATACAAATTGGCATTGAAAACATTGAATTTTAGTCCAATTATTCATGAAAGCTATATTATTATAACAATAACGAATTTTTCATAGTTGTTACTAAAAAACTATTTAGTTGATTGGGTTTTCATTTCTTCAATGGGTTAGCTTGTTTTCGGCAAGTTCAGAAAAACATTTTTTTTTCATTCATTATTTTATTTTTACTTGAAGTGGTTCTGACACAGAAATTGATTGATGTGATTTGTCTTTTTTCTTCAATTCGATTTGGGAATGAATCAAATCACTTGTTTTTTTTATTTCAGTGATGTATTAATATATCTTATTGGCCAACTTTCGCTACCCTTTCCTAATATTTTTTTTTCAGGAATTAGTTTTATGAAATAGCTCCAGTAGTGGCCAAAACTTACTGAAACATGCAATTTTGAACATGGAAAATGTTTTCAAATAGTTTTTTCATTTCGTATAAAAATATATCTTTTCAAAACAACAATCATTCTTAATACATTTTGAAAATAAGCTGTTTGTGATAAAAGCATTTAATAATGATAAATAATTTCAAGTTGACTGGTAAACTGCCCTGCGAGACAATACAAAAAACAATTTTTGATACTGTTACATTGTTGTCATTTATTTTAACCTTGAATTGTACTGAATAATTGTGATGAAAGTTTAATTTTTATTTTGTATCTGTTTTATGGATATATCTACTCAGTTCCATGAAAACTGAAAGTGACAATCTAGCAAAACTAAAATCTTAGCTGATGTATGATGAGGGGGACATCACCATTATAATTTATAATGTACTTTTTATATAAAAAGCTAAAAATTAATCTGTTTCAGTATTTTTCTCAAAATTGGACTGTTTTCGAATAAGTTAATTTGTGCGATGCCGGTTGCACATTAAGAGACTCTTCTAACAAAAACTAATAGCCCAGTCGTCAGAGCAATAAAAAGGGCTCTACCTAAAAATAATTCAAGAAGTTTTGATTTCTTGTGTATGGTGTAAGGTCAAGTGTCAAAAACAACATATATTCATTTTGCGAACTCGAAATCCCTGTCGAAATAACAAAAATAATCGTGTTTTGTTGAAAAAATTGATTTTTGCCAAATATTTTGGTTCCCTTGCGCTTTAGGGAAAATATTCACCCATACAAGAATGAAGGGGGCATAATTTTCCACAATTTATGCCCCATTCATTTTTCCTGTAAGTTGATAGTTTCGATGCAGCGGGTCAGTAAATGTAAGTACTTTTTATCGCAATTGCACATATTCCTAATTCGTTGGTTTTCTCTGGACATTGAGAGACCTTTTGTCATTAATAAGCATGCAAGTTCTACCAACGAGCATTTGTGCTATTTGTCACTCATTTCCACACCACCTTTCCGTAGAGTAAAAGGCGAATTTAATCGAGTTTCCTTCGCTTTGTCTTTCTCGATGATCCTGGTTTTTCAAGATCTCCAGGTTCTGATTCGTCACTTCTCTCCTCATTAGATTCAAATTTTTGATCGTCATCCAATTCTTCTATTATTTGGCACATAATAGTTATCGGATCTGCATCTTCTTCATCATCATTTTCAGGAAGCAAGACTTGCGTATTATCGCAGTAGTCACCGATACATCCACACATGTTACTGCATTTTAATCCAGTTTTCCTGCAGCCGCAGGCCGGCCCACAGCCTTTTTTGCATTCACACAAAATGCATTTTAGCAATTTTTCTGGCGCGGGGTCCTGCAAAGCCGTAACTGGAACAGGTAGTCAGTCCACTGTCATTTATTTTCTATCCTCAGTTTGTAAGTTCTCAAAGAATGCGGACGCGCTGCTGCTTCGGTCGGTGGTAATAAGTCGAGATTGGTTTTGCTTTTAGTTATTGATTGGAAAAGCAACGGTAACGGTGAAAGTTCAAGGATGTGTCCGAAAATTTAGCGCCGTACAATAGGGAATATGCAAGTGATTTAAATTTACTTGATTTTTTTACCTCCGATACTTTATTGTCTTGACATTACACATACACCATTAGTTTATCATTTAGTTTGTATTTAACTCCATAAAACTTTAATCAAAAAGTGCATAATAAGCGCGCGGAATTCAAATTTGCGAAACGCATCACCATTGGTCGAAACGAAGAATGACGCGTCACATGGCACGTTATGACATTTATCTTTTTCATAGAAAATTTGTTTTTATTTATATATTTGTATTGTTTTCCATTACATAGTACGATTTTGGTCTAGTGACAATTGTAAATTATCAGGAGCAATGACTGAATGTGGTTTTGTCAAAGTACAATCCAACAATACCTGAACTGATAAGTAGTAATAGTTTATCAAATGATAGTTTTCCTTTTGTAATTTAGGTGAGGCAGGTATAAATAGAGTTATCTCCCGCTTGATATACAAAACATTTATGCATTCAAAACTTACTTCTGATCAATTCACTTCATGTTAACTATCGAAATACAATGTACCCACATTGAAATGATCTTCACAACAATGTAAATGTGATATTGGAGATACTTTGCCTCTTCTCATAACCTTACACCAATGTTTACGCATTTTCGCATCTCTTGGAACAGAAAAAAATACTTTATTTGGTGTACTTATAATTGTGTTTTGGTATTCCGGTACCAGACAATACCTATAAAATGGTTTTTTAGCATTTTCCATTATCGTAATAGCGATTAAAACTGCAAATCCCTAACCTAATTAATAACTGTCAATAGTGTCAATGGCCATAACTATAGAAAGGCCTGTTCATTGAGGACTGCTCTGGTTGATCGAGATCACTTTCACATATGTTCATCTCTATCCAACACTTGTACTGCATTTGTCTTACTCTTTTATAAAATATCAACTTCAAGCAAGTAGAGCAATCAGAGTACGTCTCAACGAACGACACTGAAGAAGAACAACACTGATCGCGTCATGTGACGCCATCCACAGCGCGCGAAAATGGAGGCGTTCAAATTGGTCAAATTCAATCGGTATTTTATATATTATTTTAAAAATTAATTCCAAGACTTTCAACCGTATTTATATTTTTTACTATGCTGTAACGAATTAAAAAATTGATTAAACAAATGAAAAAAAAATTATGCATATTTCCTATTATAAAGAAAACGCTGCTCTGCTACAACGACAGCTTCAGGCTCAGTATTTTCGTCATTAAAAATTTGGACGTACTGCTCTAACTGCTTATTCTTCTTAAAGACAGTGATGAATTTTACCTTCCCTTGTTTGAATTGCGGAAGTTGTGACGCAGCCGCTGATCGCATGAAGAACAAGTAGATGTTGTCGCACTTTTATGTCTTGTGGTCGTAGGCTTTGCACAGAGTACATTGTCTGCACAATTTTGCCTTTTCCGGGATTAAGAAAGTATATGTTGGGATGAGCAGCCTCTAATGTCGTCAGTATAACCAGCAAATTTGTCTTCTCCAACTATGACTACAGAATCAAATTGGGATGAGTGGTTAATTGCTGTGTTGAATATTAGGGAGTCCGCATCTGCAATGGCCTGCTGGACAGCAATGTTGGTATTCTCCAGTTTTTCTTTTAGCATAGAGATAAAACGACTTTTGTTCGCATCATTGGACAAAATTTTTTCCTGTGTAACAGTGGGTGTCATGTGGCCGTCAAAAATCACATCAGGTGCAGCATGGTTTCGTGTTCGCGAAGTCTCTCGGTAGTTTTTGTACTGGTGTTTGATTGAGTCTTTCGGATAGCCGTCAAACACAACTTAAGCATTTGGTTTGTAGTGTCTTTCGGTAAACTTTATGTAACTAGCACAAATTGAATCAAATATCTCTCCGCGGAGCCAAACAACTTTATGTAGCACGTGGCTCCCTCGATGATGTAAACGTTTGTTCCACCAAGGTGATAGTCGCCTGACATTGGTTTAAACAGCTTATAAAGAAACTATTTTTTCCCCTTGCGCATGCCTGTTTCAGATAGAAACGATAGAGGGAATGGGGCAAGTTCATATTGCAGATATTGTTTCAACTCCTCGTCGGATTGTTTTTAGCTACAATATAACGCGATATTAAATACAAATTGGTACAACCGGCTTGTCCACGGCTCCACGAAAACGCGCGAATCAGAAATGTGTGCGGATGTGATGAAAAGTAGGTACCTAGGTACATTTACAGAGCCGCCGCATCGAAACAATTAACTTTACAGGAAAAATGAATGGGGCATAAATTGTGGAGGATTTTGTCCCCTTCATTTTTGTATGGGTAAATATTTTTCCTAAAACGCACGAGAACCGAAATATTTTGCAAAAATCTATTTTTTCAACAAAACACGATTTTTTTTTGTAAATTTCCACAGAGATTTCGAGGTCGCAAAATGAATATGTTGTTTTTGACACTTGACCTTACACCATGCACCAGAAATCAAAACTCCTCGAATAATTTTTAGGTAAAAAGTACCTGACGACTGGGTTATAATGAATATAATTTTGGACATTTTTAAATCAGCTCAAACTTTGTATGAATTGAATAATAATAGTTATTATTCTCATCATAATTAAGTACCTATGTTTAAAGTGTTCCAAGGTAACAATTAACATTGAGGTAGTTCACTAACATTGTCTTTTGAAAAAAATTATTGCTCTTGTGCACTACGAATTCAAATGCATAATGTATCTATAGTTTCAAAGAAAGTTTATTAATGAATACAACAGATATGAAAGACATATATATTTGGCTGAAATATGCTTTTCTATTGGGTCTTACATAGAAGTGATATTTGGCCACTAGCGTAGAGCAATTCCTCCTTTTCAAAAATGAGTTATAGAAATTAACAGATGTATTCGTTCAAACACAAAAATTCTAAGTTAATTGAACAATGGAATTGAATTCAGAAACGTAGAAAATTACCCAAACAGCTTCGTCAATTTGACTCGACAAAAAAGTTAACAGGACCTGTTTTCTACTTGAAAATACTGTTACTATAGACATGCATGACTTAACTACTTATCTTAATTGGATATAAGTCTTAATTAATAGTGATGCACTGGCTACACTAGCCCACCCATTGTAGGAACACATAATCTAACTCACTTCCCTAATTTATTACTACAGGTAAAATAGGCCATATAAAAGAAAAATCGGTCTTTTATGAAACCTTGTAGATACATTTCTTTTGTCATAAGAATGAAGTCCATAAATATTTCTATGGTGAAAGGGTTTTGCTAGAGGAGACGGCTCATGTGGGTGATAAAAAAAATGTTTTGGTACAATTTGGGCATGTGACGCATTTTCTTACGCTAACTCTAATGGAAACGAAAACATCAAGACGATATAACCACCCTAAAAAATATAAATTACAGACAGAAATACACATATTCTAATTATTAATAACGTTTTACCATTGCGAGGAATCGAAAGTGATTAAACAAAGTTAATAAACAACTCAAATAAATGCTTTAGAAGACACTACTACAAGTAAGTAATAAAATAAGTAAGTAGCAATAACACAAATAGTAAAAAACAGTTTAAGTAAAATTGTTGTAAGTATAATGAAGAACAAGTTATGAAATAAGACATTAGAAATCACAGAAGAAAAATGAAACGAGTTTAGTTTACCATCTCCTTCTGAATCATCTTCAGAAATCAACTCTTCAGGGTTGATGAGCATTGGTTCTTCTTCTTCATGTTCGGCACAGCTGTACTTGGTAGTAACTTCTAGATGAGTGCTGAGCTGCACTGTCTGACGTGGGTGGAAGGAATTCCAATTTGCCACTAGTTTTTTTCAGAGACTTTTGAAATTGTTTGCATCTTTAATTATCTAGAGAACAATTTTCCTCGCCGTACATGGAGAAGCATTAAGTTTATTAATAATAATATGGCAGAAATCTTAGCCGCACGAATGTTGAAGGCCGTCATCCTTTGTTCACATCATCTGCTCGGACCCAATAATAGTTATTGTGGTAAACCATACCAGCGTATCCTCCGGATGGGTCGGAATAAAAAATATATTTATTGGATCATGCTGCAAAATAGAGATGACAGGCATTGAAACTGATGTAAGTGTCATCCCTAGTGACTAGGAAAAAAAATCTAATTTAATTTGGCACATGAAGGAGTGCCAGACTTTTTTTATTTAACAATGATTAGCTTTGAAAAGTAGATCTTTGTAAATTCTCCTGAACTTCAGAGTTGAGAATGTTTTTAGGTTTGCTGGACCTGGTTGTAAAGACTGTTAATATTGTAAGTGAAGGACCTCCTGAAAACAGCAGTTTGATGAGGTGGTGGTGAGATTATTCCCCTGAAACGAGTGTTCAAATGACTTTCATGAAATGTTATTTTGTTGTAAAGATAAGGAGGGGTTTTGTTGAAAATAACTTTATGAAATAAGGTCACATAATGCAATTTCCTCCTAGCATACATACTAAGCCACTTCTTGTCTTTCAGTTCATGTGAGATGACTTCGTATTTTCTTATGCCATAAATATACCAAAGACAGGATTTTTGTGCCCGCTGAATCCGAAAAATTTCTGTAATATAGAAACAGAGGCCATAAATCGTGTCACAATAGTCAGTAGTGGATGACTTCAGAGCATTTATTGCCGCTTTGGTATCTGAGAAATATAATTTTTCCCTCCGCGTTCTCCTTTCGATGCATTCCTGAGTTTCTCTATCATATACTTCTGGTTGAAAGATTGTTAGGATGTTACCAAGGGATTTTCAGAGCCTGAAACTTGGGCCCTTTCTTGTGTTATGTAGCCTTGGTTGTCTTTTCATTAGATCCAGCGAAAAAATACTCAAAAGACATGCGTCACTTGCTTAGATTGTGCCAAAACTAAATTTTCAATTTCTACACCCGAATTCTCCTCATGAAAAATGAAAAGTATTTAAAACGTTTCATCAACGGACCAATTTAAATTTTTTTGGTAGTTTTGTACTTCTTTACCTGAGGTAAATTTGGATTTGATGAAACAGCATTTTATTTATAGATAACTTTTTATTACTGATGATATTCTTTAGTATTAGACCGTCAGATAGTGACAGATTTAGGTGCCCCATTTTCACATACAAGCCTCGAATAGGGTTGAGAAGTACATCGATGTTGAGTAAAATGGAGGGAAATTTACAAGTGGCTCCTGGGGATAACATGGAAAATTCGATTTTCCATGGAAAATTCGATTTTCCATATTTTAACGCGAGCCGTGTTCACCTAATCATTAATTAATATAACTTGGCTTCAGAAGATCAAAGGCTTGAGTGTTGAAGGTGGCTAAAGGGTTAAAATGAGGCTGTAATCTTGTAAAGAAAAATCGAGATTTTAACAGGTTTTCCCACGCAAGCCCATCGAAACTATGAAAACCTACATCGTCACTAGACCGAAAAACATAATGGCTTGAGTGGCGTGAATGGAAAAGTAGATTTTGTCGTCGGAAAATTTAATGGAAATTCTTTTTGATTTTTCCCTATGTTTTCCCCACGAGCCACTCGCAAATTTCCCTTCATTTTACTCAACATCGACTTACTTTTCAACCCTATTCGAGGCTTGTATATGAAAATGGGGCACCTAAATCTGTCACTATCTGACGGTCTATACCGCGAAAGGAAAAATTTTCAATTTCTATTTTATTGATTCAATTATTGTAATATAAATTTGATCAATGACTATAATGAGGCTCGTACCCCAATTCATACTACTCTGACATATCAAAAAGGTGATCGTTTTCCAAAGCACGTTTATATACAGAACTCGTTTTTTCTGGCCTCAAATATGTAATATGAACAACAATCATTGAACTGTGTTTTCATGATCCTCCTTGTTTGACTAACATACTTCTTTTCACACTCTACGTTTCTGAATTGTATTCACATCAAAAGTTCTGAATATTCAAATGTGTGGATGGCATTGAATGAATATTCTCTGAAAGAACACACCTGTGAACAATCATGCTGGGAGTTTTTATGCCATTCTTACAAAGCAACAACCAGCCCAAATTAATACATTTTTTTCAGCTTCTAATAATTTTCTTTCAGAGTCACATTTCTTTTCAGCTCCTAATTATAATTCTTTTTTTCAGCGATTTAGGGCAGATATTAAGAAAGAGTTCAACTTGAATTAAATTTTTAAATTAATCTCTTAATTTAAACTAAAAATTATAAAAGTTAGTTGCACTTATAGTCCCTTCCTCCATTAACGATTATTATTTTACAGGTTAAGAAGGACTTCATTGCCATGCTTCGAGAACATTCAGATATTGACCGGCATTCGCACTGGTCAGAGGTCAAGAGAAAGGTGGACTCTGACGCAAGATACAAGGCAGTAGACTCGCACGGACTCAGAGAAGACTGGTTCAGAGAATACTGCAAAATATTGAAGGACGAAAAGAAGAAAGCGAAGGAAAAGGATCGCGAGCACAAGCGCGAGAAGGAGAAGCATAAGAAGAAGGATAAAGATAAGGACAAGGATAAAGATAAGGAGCGTCACTCGAAGGACAAAGATAAGAAAGAAAAGGAGAAGGATAAAGATAAAGAAAAGGATAAGGACAAGGAAAAAGAAAAGGACAAGGAGAAGGAAGATTCCAGGATGGAGGACGATGATGGATCAGAAAAAGAAGTTGAGGTAACTGTCCAGTACATTAATTACCATTCATTATAATAATCATTATTAAGTTGATTCAATTAAATACATTTATTATTATTATTCTGCTATTAAAGGACTATTCCTTTTTCTGTCCAAACTCTTGCAATATTATAGGCAGACGCTATTTTCTATTTTGCAGTATTTTTCCAAGTTGGGTGAACGCTTTTTTATTTATTTTATCTTTTTCAAATTTTTATTTTTTTTTCATTTGATAATTAATAAAAGCATTGAAGTGTCAGTGTTGTACAGTATTGTTAAGTTGAGTTGAAATAATAAAGGCAGAAGCGTATCACTCATTGAAAAACACGAAAACGCAAAAGTATCATTATTTTCAAATTGATACTAATATTTTGTTTATCTTTTTTGCGGAAAAATGAAGTACTTAAATTTATTTGTATTTAATGAAGAGAGACTAGAATAAAGCCACTTTTTTCTCACATCTTCTTTGATCATAGTTTCTAAAATTGAAGGATTGGGGTTCTTATATAAAATCAACTTGTCGCCTGAAGAGTATTTACCTCCTAGTCCAGTTCTGGAAATATTTTGAATATAGATTAAATATAGAATTGGAACTAAAACATAACCATGGGGAATTCCTTTATTAATGAAAAGCTTGTGAGTTTCAAAGTTACAAGATTTGTTGCCGATAGTTCTGTTCGATAGATATGATTTAAAGAGACATTCACTTTTCCTCTAATTCCCATTGACTCCAAATGTTTCATAGTTATTTATGCAACAAGTGCAAAAAGTGAATGTTTATTGCACTCGACGTGTTGTCCAACTCGGCCTAACGGCCTCGTCGGACAATTTCACGTCAAGTGCAATAAACAATTTTTGCACGAGTTGCATACAACATTTTTTCTACGTTCATGCAAAAAGCAAAAAATGATTTATTGAGGTGCGGCACTAAGTGTAGGAAAATGAAAAGCGCAACTTGAATACTTTATTATTAATATCGATTTGCATTGAAACAGGAACTAATACGTTACGAACAATTTAACTCAAACTTTATTTTTACCCTCAATGTTGAAAGTGAATGAACAATTGGTGCAATTTTCAATATGAATATTTCGTAGTGAAGTACCTATTGCCAATCTCACAGAATATCTGTTAAATATGTATTAGGTTTAAACGTTTATGTTTGTCATGATGACAGCACGTTGAAGTAGAATGACAGATGAGTGCAATAAAAACTTTATTGCACTAGTGCAATAAAGAACTTCTTTTTCCACTGAATATAGTTCAATAAAGTTTTGCTTTTTGATCTAAGGAAGGCTTTTTTTAATATCGCAACCACATATTTCCTTTGGCAAGTCCTTCTCGAATTTTATCTGCAGATGAAAAATATATAGCTTTTATTTCAACTTTCAGCTATTTCCATAATATATGTTTCACTCCAAAAAATGCTAAACCATCTATCCGGTCAACATCATACTGGCTGACACCAGAAATTCATGATGCAATAAACAGATTATTATTCCTACACTCTTGGCAGAAACAACATTCAACTACTGAAAATTTGAAAATATATAATGACTTTAAAAAGAATTATTACAAACTGTTACATAGTACCAAACGTAAATTGAACAATAAACGTATTATGGAATTTGATAATAAACAGAAGACAGTCTGGAGTATTGTCAATAAAGAAATTGGCAGAAACAGAAAACATGTAAAACCTGTTCACTTAAGTGAAGATGATTTAAATACCTTTTTCATCACTAATGCCGAAAGCATTGTCCAAAAACTAGAAAAAATAAATATTCATCCTGAGTCTTTGATAAAACTACCCCCATTACAAAATTCATTATTTTTCAAACCAGTTACCCCATCAGATATCAAGTCTGTTATTGTTAACTTCAAAAATAAAAAAGCGAAGATTTGGAGGGTTTTAACATGTTTATCGTTAAAATATGTACTCCTTTTCTAACTGAACCACTTGCCGATGTTATTTATGCGTGTTTGATGGAAGGTGTTTTTCCTGAAGGTATGAAAAAGGCAAGGTGTGCCCATTACATAAAAAAGACATCCTTCATTGCCAAGTAATTTCAGAAAATTGTAATTCTTCACGTTTTTTCAAAAATTCTAGAAAGAATAGTTTACAATTCATTAATCAGCTTCCTCAATTTAAATAATATATTAAGTCCTTACCAATATGGATTCAGAAAAGGTTTGTCTACAACCGATGCGCTAAAATCCTTGACTGAAAACATTGAGAACTGGTTTGAGGAGAATAAACACTCTTTGGGAATTTTCACTGACTTATCAGCTGCATTTGACTGTGTAGATCATCAGATTTTATTATTCAAACTAAACAGATACGGGATACGTGGTAACCGTCTTAATTTCTTCACGTCATACTTATCTAATCGCAGCCAAGCAGTAGTTGTTGACAATGTCATGGGTTCATTTATGTCTGTTACGAGAGGGGTGCCCCAGGGTTCTGTACTGGGACCAATCTTATTTCTGATACATAAATGATATGCCAGATTCCATATAATAATTTACTAACAAGTATGTTTGCCGACGGTACAACTTGCTGTATACAACTAGAAAAGGGGACTGATCACTTACCTATTTATCAAGATATTTTGGCATATGCCAATGATCTTTTTGAATGAAACCAATACCCGTTGTGAAATCTTTATTTAAATAGTTTGGTTGAAAATGAGCACATAAAATTTCTAGGTACAGTTTTAGACCCACAACTGAGGTGAACTGCTCATATAAACTGTATGTACCAAGTGATATTTGCATTAAGAAAAATCCGACATGTCACAAACATGGAAGCAACAGTATCTGCGTATTATGCATTGTTTCATAGTGACTTGATGTATGGAATACAGTGTTATGGTAATGCATTATCTACGCATGTTACGAGAATTTTCATATTGCAGAAAGCGGCAATAAGATCCATTTTAAATGTACCATGGGATACCAGTTGTAGAGAACTATTTCCTCCATTAAAAATCATGACCATCTACTCACTGCTCATATATCAAAGTATAATAACAGTTAAGTCAAAGATAAATTAACATACTCCTCAATTCACCCCTATGATACCAGACACAAATAATTTGTTGTTGCCATCATGTCGTCTGCAACGCTCTTCAACCTTCTTCCCACAGAGTTTAGGAATAGACCCTCGACACAATTCAAAAATCAATTAAAACAGATACTATCCAATTACTGTTTCTATAGTATACTTGAATTCGAAACATTGATCAAGAAAAACAGAAATATCTTCATGACCCACAGAAACCTGTAATTTTATTTATACTGATATCACAGTTATCACTATTTATCATAATTCATATTTATACTTCATAATGCCATTGTTTTTATGTATTATTCACTTTTTCTATTGCATTATATCTTCAATTTTTTTATGACTAATCTATTTTAATGTATGACTTTATATAAATTTTTAAAATGTCTTTATTGACCTGCCTACAAACTTTATGTTTCTTAAGAACAATAAAAATTATTATTATTATCAATTACTTGTAACGCTGCTGATTGAGTACCATTGTTTTCTTGAAATCCAAACTGGTTTTCGTTAAAATAGTATTTTTCATTCACGAAAATAACTATACCTCTTTCCAGTAATTAAAAAAAAAATGCTCAGTAATGCTATGGGTCTATAATTACCGGGATTTTCAGTATCATCACTTTTGTACAACTGAAGCGTATTTCAATTCTTTTAGAAATATTCTTCTCGATAAATATGCGTTGATAATTTTTAAAGGGTTGAGCTAAACTATTGTTCAATTCAAAAATGTCTTTTGTTACCAAAAGGACCCCGCACAATACTATAGGAAATTGGCCCACAGTGGGATTTGCCTGAAATTTACATATGTCATTGGTATTGAGCTTCTGATCTAATGTTCTCATGGGCCCAATCCTCTAAGTCCAATGATTTAGCTCTCAGGACCGTATTTAGTATAGGTGCCAAATAAACAATGACACTTTTTTCCCAAGTCCATAATTTTTTAATTTCCTGTTAATATTGCAAAATCTCAGCATTTGTCTTTTAGCACAAGTACTCTGTGTGTACTTTGTTCTACAGGACCGTATGTAGTAAAACTGTATTTGCCAAGTGATCCACAAAAAACTGAATCAAATTAATTTTATTATAACTTTCTTATTTCTTGATCTATGTTGATAGCTCGTTTGATAGATGAATGTAGCTTTCTTTGTGTACATAACAAAAGTGGTCGCCATCTTAATATCCAAGATGGCTGGCCTAACCTATAAAGTTTATACAGGACTTAAGCATTTCAAGAAAGATAGTAATAGGAAAAAATAAGAATTAAATCGGTCATTTACTCTTTGAATTATCTAACTCTATAATATAAATATAACTCTACTATCTCATCTTAGAGTAACAATTTCATGAGGTTTAATAACAATAAAAATACAAATGAATGAACCTGGATTTATTAGACTTCGAGTGTATCTCGATTCAGGAGAGAAAAATATCAAGTATTTATTCAATAAACTATGCATGAAAACCAGCCTGACGAGAATAATGAAGAAGATGTATTAAAAATAGCAGTTGCAAATCAGGGGCAAGGACACCAGTAACATATGCTCATTGTAGTATATTGTAGTATTTGGGATTTGCCCGCCAAAATCAAAATGTGAATTATCCATCGACTTCTGTGTTACAGCATATTAAAGATGCCGCAAATCGTACAGTGCAAGATGCAATACCAGCTGTAAGTGTTCGAGTATTATTTTGATAATGAGTTCTCAATTTTTTTGTTCTCTTTCACCATCCTGGAAATATCGGTTTCAACTTTGTAAGTTATGAATTAGATATAGTTTTAATAAGATAGTAGTGTTATATTCATATTATAGAGTTAGATAATTCGAAAAGTAAATGACCGATTTCAGCAATCAAAATATTGTAGTTCTTATTTTTTTCTGTTAGTATCTTTCTTAAAAAGCTACAAGAAAAGTCCTACATAAAGTTTATAGGATAAGGTTAGGCCGGACATCTTCGATATTAAGATGGCGACCACTTTTATTATGTTCAAAAAGAAAGCTACGTTCATCTATCAAATGAGCTATCAACCACTGACATAGATGAAGAAATAAGAAAGTTATAACAAAGTCATTTTAATTCAGTTCTTTGTTACAGTTGTACTAAATACGGTCGTGTAGGACAGTACATTTAGTACAGGGGACTTGTACTAAAACACAAATGCTGAGATTTTGCAATAATTCTCATTTGATTAAATTCTAATAGGAAAGGAAAAAATTATGGACTTGAGAAAAAATTGTCATTGTTTATTTGGCACCTATACTAAATAGATGAGAGCTAATCGGTCTTAGAGGATTGAGCCCATGAGAACATTTGATCAGAAACTAAATACCAATAACATATGTAAATTTCAGGCAAATCCCACTGTGGGCCAATTTCCTATGCTATTGTGCGGGGTCCTTTCTTCCTCATCAGTGGGAAGCATAGAAGTATTACTATTTATTCGAGGAAATCTTCTTTTGTAATATTATTATAGGATGTAACTATTTCTCTACTTATAATTTGATAATACCATTAGTTTAGTGCCGGTTTGTTTTGTTTCAGGAACCAGAGAAAGATGACACTGATGAAGAGAAGGACCAGAAAGACAAAGATAAACAGGCGCGAGTTGAAGCAAGTCTGCGTGAGCGAGAGAAGGAGGTGCAAAGGACTTTGGCTACTCATATGAGGGACAGAGACAAGGAGAGAGAGCAACACAAACGAGACGAGGCTGTTCAGGTAAAACTTTTTTAATCTCTGGTAGAAGTCCATTTCAGCTCAAAGTGGAGTGGTATAGATGAATTGGGAAGAAGTATCACAAAATCATCTCCACAACTTCAATTATAACAAATTTTCAAATGGTAGGATACATATAATATATAATATAAGTTCTACAATATAATTTTACCTGATATATTCATCTATACTGAGGACCAAGAGTTACTTACATGAAGAGGAAAAAATCCTTTTTTATAAAGGACCCCGCAAACTCCTTATGGAATTTGGGTCCCGGTGGATTTTTTTGAATTTTTGGTATGATCTGGTCCATGTAATTCTCAACCAATGTTACCATTGCGCCAACCCAAAAAAATGAACAGTTTTGCTACTAGGGGGCGTTGAAATCACCCCTTGCGCAGATTTGTCAATTTATTTTTGAACCCGGTAACAATATTTTCACTTGTTTCATTGTTGCTAATGTTGCTCAATATTGTGCTGTTTTATAAAAAAATTCTTACCTCCACTCCTTTTTCCCCCAACTCCTATTACGAAACGCAAAAAAATATTTCTCGAGTGCCTTCAAATGTATCGTCGAATGTTTAAATATGCCTGTATAAGGGAAATAGCAGTTTTTTATGATTATTCCCCCAAATTACACAAAATGAAAAAAATTCGGTAGATTTTTCTGAATTTTTGATATGATGCAGTTCAAGTTATTTTGAATAGAAATTAATTGGGTGACAAACCCCAAAAATGATTGGTTTTGATGCTAGGGGCGTTGAAATCACACCTTGCTCAGAATAGACTATTCATTATTATAGGCTGAAACAATATGTCTACGTATTTTTGTTTTATTTTATGCTGAACAATTGTGTAAATTTTTATAAATTAAAAATCTGTAGTAGATTTATACTCTAATTAACTGACTAAAATAATTTATTTAACGAAATACAATGATACAATAACACAATACTCTAATTTACATAACAATTACGGAACTAGGTATTTATATTCGACTTTCACTTCACTGACTGTCCGTCTGTCCGCTGCGTAGTTCTTTTTATATCCGACGTTGACAATTCTGAATGCTCCAGAATTTTCCATCGAATTGCCCAGACTCACCGCGGCGCCCAGATTCTTCTCGGTGCAAGCGCATCGACAGTCTCCCGCGGTTGGTCGCTAGCTATACGTGAGAGTTCAGGTCCGGCATCGCCCGCAGCTTCGCCACATTGCCCCCTTCTTAGAGATATTTCGTCCCGAAATGTCATCCTTGGAGTGTGTCGATATTTGCAGGATTCCCCATATCTGCATCGTGAAGTTCGATGAAAATAACACTCCACAGTCTTCATGTTAGGTCGTGTAATAGGATTACAACAAACCAAAATCTGGATGCCGCTGGATCGGAATATCGTCTCCAACATACTTCTTATAACTCTCCAATCCAGCCCATCAATACCACAGGATAATTTTGGGATTGCCAAGTCCACCAGATTCTGGTTCACCATCGTATCTCTTAGTTGGGTGAGGCTCCTCCAGACATCTTCATAGGACGGTTTGTCTTGGGAATGCTTCTTGGTCACCAAGTAGTAGATGTTCCTCTGGCCCTTCTTCAGCTGTAGCACACCTCCAATTTCTGGATTCTGTTTCCGTAGTGTCTGGAGTTGGCCAAATTTCTTGGAGAACACTACAGCGATGCCCCTGGACATTCGAAGATCTTCTGCGACGCAGTGTGCTAGGGCGTAATCGACTGGCACTTTGAAAAGGTCCCGTGGCTCCTCCCGAGTTACCCCGTGTGACACTTTCTGTCCATTTGAGTATAAGGACATGAATTTCTGGAACGTCATCGCATCCTCTGGTGGTCTGAGGGTGCGGACTTGGTCATGATTTCCAGCGTAAGGGGCCAACCTGTTGAAATGAACGACCCTGGGTTTACCTCTGGGTGGCTTGTGGATTCGGTAAAGCAGGTCGTTTATCCTCTTGATGGTCTTGTACGGACCTTCCCATGAATTCCGTAATTTCGGTGACAGGCCCCGGCGACGCATCGGGTTGTACAGCCAAACTAGGTCACCAACCTGAAATCCTCCAGCATCGGCATTGATGTCATAAGTCGCTTTCATTCGGTCGCTGGCACTCTGGATGTTCAAACGGACTCGTTCGTGGATGTCCTCCATTCGCTGCCGGAGTTTACTGACGTAGTCCTCTCCCGCGGTATCCTGTCCTGGTGGCATCCCAAACTTTAGGTCACAGGGAAGTCGCAGCTCTCGGCCCATTATGATACTAGCAGGGGTTTGGCCGGTCGACTCGTGTACTGCGGAACGGTAGGCCATCAGAAACAAATGGAGATACTGATCCCAGTCTCTTTGATGGACAGAGACTACCTTGGACAAGTGGCGATTGATAGTCCTGTTCATCCGCTCAACCATTCCATCGGACTGTGGATGTAGAGCTGTGGTTCTCGTCTTGCGGATGTTCAGCAGGTGGCAGATTTCTTGGAACAGGTTGGATTCGAAATTTCTGCCTTGGTCCGAGTGCAGCTCCAAGGGGACACCGAATCGACATATCCACTCTTTCACCAAGACGTCCGCGACGGTGATGGCTTCCTGGTTGGGCAGGGCATAGGCTTCGGCCCACTTGCTGAAATAGTCCATTGCCACAAGGATGTATTTATTTCCATGATCTGATACGGGGAACGGGCCGGCGATGTCAATGGCGATTCTTTCGAATGGACTACCTACATTATACTGACGCATCGGGGCCTTGGGTCGTGTCCGAGGTCCATTGCTGGCAGCACAAACAGTACACTTTCTGCACCAGTCATTGACATCAACTTGACAATTGACCCAGTAAAACCGTTGTCTTACTTTCTGCAGGGTCTTCGTCACACCCAGATGTCCTCCAGCAACTCCATCATGGATCTCTCGGAGTACTTCCTGTCTTCTGTTCTTGGGCACCACTATCTGACGTCTGTCCTCCCCACCATCTTCGGACTCCAATACACGTTTCAGGACCCCATTGTCCAGGGTAAGGGAATTCCATTGGGCCCAGTAGGATTTAACTGCTGGGGAATATCTTGCGATTTCCTGCCATGTCGGTCTTTGATTACTATTTTTCCAACCGATGACTAAACCAAGATCCGGATCTCTTTCTTGGTCTTTCTGGACCTCGTTGTCATTCCAGTTATTGTCAACTGCCGTGGTTCTACAAATCGCTGCTTCCTTCTCTTCTGCTCGTCGGCAGTGTGAGCAGTCGTCTGGGCATGGTCTCCTTGACAGGGCATCTGCGTTCTTGTGGCCACTCCCTGCTCGATGTTCGATCTCGAAGTCAAATTCTTGGAGTCTTTCGATCCAACGTGCTACTTGGCCCTTGGGGTTTTTGAACTGTAGAAGCCACTTAAGGGCTGCGTGGTCGGTTCTTAACAGGAATCTTCTCCCGTACACGTATTTATAAAAGTGTTCTACTCCCTTGACAACAGCCAACAGTTCTCGTCTGGTGACACAGTAGTTACGCTCCGGTTTACTGAGAGTTTTACTGAAGTAACCGATGACCTTCTCTTGCCCATCCTGGATCTGGGACAAGACAGCTCCAAGTCCCACGTTGCTGGCATCCGTGTCCAAAATGAATTTTCCACTCGGAAGGGGATAACTTAGAATCGGTGCATTGATCAATGCCCCCTTCAGCGTCCTGAACGAGTCTTGGCATTCTTCGGACCATTGGAATTTTGTTTGACCTTCCGTGATCCTGGTAAGTGGTTTAGCGATGTTGGCAAACCCCAGCACATATCGGCGATAGTATGTGCACAAACCAAGGAAACTTCGTAGTTGGTGTATGTCTTTCGGGATAGGCCACTCCTTCACTGCTTTAATCTTCTCGTCATCCACTGCTACTCCGCGCCCAGAGACAACATGGCCAAGGTAACGTACTTCTTTTTGGAGCAGGTGGCATTTCTTGGGGCTCAGCTTCAATCCAGAGTTTCTTAGTCGCAGGAATACCTCCTCCAGGTTTTTAACGTGGTCTTCGAACGATTTGCCAACTACAATGATGTCATCGAGATATAACAGACACGTCCTCCATGAGAGTCCTTTCAGAACCGTCTCCATCAATCTCTCGAATGTTGCTGGAGCATTACAAAGTCCGAATGGCATGACGGTGAAATGCCACAGTCCTGAGCCGATGGTGAAGGCTGTCTTTTCTCTATCTTCTGGAGCCAGTTCTACCTGCCAGTATCCACTCTTCAGATCAAGGGTCGAGAAAATCGTGGAGCCGGCCAACGTGTCTAGGGTGTCATCTATTCTCGGAAGAGGGTAACTGTCTTTCTTCGTCACGTTGTTCAGTTGACGATAGTCTACGCAAAAGCGTGTTGATCCATCTTTCTTCTTCACCAGAACGACTGGAGAGGACCATGGACTGTCGGACGGTTCAATAACTCCATCTTTCCCCATATCACTGACTATTTTGTCAGCCTCTTCCTTCTTGGCAAGAGGAAGTCTTCTAGCTGATTGTCGGATTGGTCGAGCGTCCCCAGTATCAATTTTATGTTGGACTACATTCGTTCGACCCCCTTTTCCTTGTCCGGTATCGAAGATGTCTTGGTACTTCTTGACTAATTCTCTCAATCTGGGCTGTTGGGCTGGTTTAATGCCCTTGGAAGAGATGGTAACCAATTTTTCCAGTTCCGCTGTCAGGTTGTTGTCTTGACTAACAGTACCGTGTACACTCCTGATCACAGAGGAAATTGACGAACAGTGCCCCAAAACAGTTCCTTTCTTCAAGGTCACTGGGTAATAATTGACATTCATTACCCTTACTGGCACAAATTTATCAGCACGCAACAAAGTCTTGCCTAGTGCAATACCTCGTCCAATTTTCTCATCATGAAGCTTGGGCTCGAACATCACCACGCTTCCATTGCTCGCACCTCCGTCCAAGCGAGCCTCCAGTATGGTCTCAGCCCTCTCGGGTACACTTACATCTTCAACCAGCAGAACACGAATCATCTCTTCACTTCTTCCATGTAGCACCAGCTCTTCTCCGTTCACACGTAGGACGCCATCTTTGAAGTTCAATTCAAACCCTCTGGAATTCATGATGTCCATTCCAATAATTGCGTCGTCCTCAATGTCCGCTACTAATGCCCGATGTTTCACTTTTGTACTGCCTAGAATCAGTTCAATCGGTAGCTCACCATGTACAGTGGCCGGCTCTCCTGTTGCTGTGCGTAGCTTCCAGGATGTTAGTTCCATTCTCTCTGGTGTTTTAATAAAAGCAGGTCCAAGGATTGTCCTAGTCGCACCTGTATCCAGCAGCATTGTGCAAGGCTTGTTGTTGATGAAACCGTCTACAAAGGCTCCTTTGTTCTGTCGTTGGAGGACAGCGACATATGCATTGTTCACCGGGTCTTTCTGAATAGTGGCCGACGATTGCCCCTTCTCAAAAACCTTCGTTGGTCTCGATCTCTTGAGGGTTGGACATTGACTACGCACGTGTCCAAGTTTCCTACAGTTCCGGCATCTCACTAGTCTTTTCTCAGGCAACATTTCCTTCACGACCTTCCTTATGGCAGCTTCCAGGTCAGCAGGCTCCTGTGGGTCTTCCTCAATAAATCGGACTTTACTTTGGCTTCTGCAGGATTGCTTTGCCGCCTCAAATTCCAAAGCGCGTGCCAGTGCATCCACGAGATGTGTTGGACGAGCTAGTGTCAACGCTTGTCTGGTTTCCTGGTCACGAAGTCCATCTAAGAATGCCTGAACTGCTAGTCGTTCCATTACTTTTTCCGGTGTGGCTGGTTATGCAAGGCGAACCAAACGTGCAATGTCTGCTTCAAACTCCTGTAGGGACTCGCTTGATTTCTGGCAGCGGTTTTTGAGCTGTGAGTGGTATACATGTTCTAGATGGGTCTGTCCATACCGTAATTCGAGATGTTTAATCAGCTGCTCTTAGTCCTCTTGTTCTTGTGCCGTGAGGGTTTGTAAAATATTCGTTGCTTCTCCACGCAAGGCCAGTGTTAATGCCACAGCTCTTTCTCCTGCATTCCATCCATTCGCCTTTGCTGCAGCTTCAAATTGTCGGCGGTAGTTTGCCCATGGTGTTTTTCCATCAAACTGAGGTGGTTTCATAGAGAGTTTTCCTGTTTCTGGACTGATTTTTACATCTTTCAAACCCCTTTGAACATCATCTAAGTTCAAACTCAGTTCCAGCATTGAATTTTCATTGACAGATTCTGTGGTGTGGGTAGTGTCATTCTGATTTTCCAACTTACTGAGTTTCTCCTTTATTTTGATGATTTCCGCCTCGAGTCCGCCTCTGATTTCATCGCTGATAGTTTCCTTCAATTTTCCCATCTCTTCCTCAATTTCATCTTTGATGCCGCCTCTGATTTCATCACTGATGGTTTCCTTCAATTTCCCCATCTCTTGCTCAATTCCATCTTTGATTTTCTCCATCTCTGTCTCAACAGTCCCCATTCTTTCTTCTAATCGATTCGCCACGCCACAAAGTTCTTCTTTCATGTTCTTCGAGTTTTCTAGAAGCTCTTCCCTCAAACCCTTCGAATTTTCTAGAATCTCTTCTCTCAAATTCCTCGAACTATCTTGAAATTCTTCTTTCAGACTATTCGAATTTTCCAGAAGTCTTTCTTGAAGTTTTTCTTCCAATTTTCTCGAACTCTCTTGAAATTCTTCTTTCAGACCATTCGAATTCTGTTGCATTTTGTCTTCCATTCCGTCGAGTTTACTAATTATGGAACTCATATCTATTCCAGAAACTTCGAATAAAAACGTTTCTGGGTCCTCGCCCTCCTGGACTAATCCCTCTGCAAGTCTTGTTTGAAGCACGGCCTTTTTACCACTTGTGTCAAGTTCCCTCTCCTCCAGTTCTTGCTTCAATTCCGCAACCTTCAATTCAACCAGGCGAACTTTCCTCGAACACATTTTGTCTTAGTCTATGTCTCACAGTCTATTTCACGGGTCACCAGTCTATTATTATTATTATTGTCTATCTCACACAGTCTATTTCCCGGACACTAGTCTATTACTATTATTATTGTCTATTTCACACAGTCTATTCCACGGCCACCAGTCTATTATTATTATTATTGTCTATTTCACACGCGAAAATAATTGTCCGAAATACACAAACTTTCTACTTACACGAACACTCTGTATTTAAAGATCGCACTTCTAACACCAATGTAGTAGATTTATACTCTAATTAACTGACTAAAATAATTTATTTAACGAAATACAATGATACAATAACACAATACTCTAATTTACATAACAATTACGGAACTAGGTATTTATATTCGACTTTCACTTCACTGACTGTCCGTCTGTCCGCTGCGTAGTTCTTTTTATATCCGACGTTGACAATTCTGAATGCTCCAGAATTTTCCATCGAATTGCCCAGACTCACCGCGGCGCCCAGATTCTTCTCGGTGCAAGCGCATCGACAGTCTCCCGCGGTTGGTCGCTAGCTATACGTGAGAGTTCAGGTCCGGCATCGCCCGCAGCTTCGCCACAAATCTAAAGCCTCCACCTTACCCCCAACCCCTATTTCAGAACACGAAAAAAATTAATTCAGGCACCACCTCAAATTCAAATTGAGGATGTCTAATTTTATTTATTTTCAAGATATTCGCCCAATTAATTGATATTAAAAAAAACATGAACTACGCTGACTAGCGAACTCCTCCAATATTTTTCTGAAGGGAGGGAAAGGTGAAATTAAACAACTGTACGATTTCCTCAATTTGAGCTGATTAAAACATTTATTTTAATAAAGCATTTACAAGTAGTAGGGAATTAATTTTTTTTGTGTTTTAAAAAAGGGATAGGGGGTAAGGGGGGTTTAGATTTTCAATTTATAAAAAATTATACAATTGATCAGCATAATCTAAACTAAAATAGTCGAGCTATTATTTCCGCCTATAATAATGAATAGTCTATTCTGAGCAAGGTATGATTTCAACGGCCCCTAGCATCAAAACTACTCATTTTTGGGGTTTGTCACCCGATTTATTTCTATTCAAAATAACTTGATCAAAAATTCAGCAAAATCCAGCGAAATTTTTTCGTTTTGTGTCATTTGGGGGGTGTGGGGATAATCATAAAAAAATGCTATTTCCCTTATTTAGGTATATTTAAACGTTCGACGATTCATTTAAAGGCACTCGGGAAATATTTTTTTTGTTTTTCGTAAAAGGAGTTGGGGGAAAGAGGGGAGGGTGTTAGAATTTTTTTTATAAAACAGCACAATATTGTGCAACATTAGCAACAATGAAACAAGTGAAAATATTGTTACCGAGTTCAAAAATAAATAGTCTTATCTGTGCAAGGTGTGATTTCAACGCCCTCTAGCAGCAAAACTGTTCATTTTTTTGGATTGGCGCAATAGTAACATAACTACATCTTACCAAAAATTCCAAAAAAATCCAACGGGACCCAAATTCCATAAGAAGTTTGCGGGGTCCTTTAATGTTGAATGGTCAGGAAACTTGACTATTAGTATATTGGTACTATGTCCAATGCCCTAGAATTGAGGTTGAGATATAATGGTAATGGTAGCAAAGATAATAATAACTTACCAAGCATGGTATAGTAGTTACATGAAAGATTTTTTATATTGATGTTAGACACGAAATATATCTAATACATGGTCCGGAGATACATGATTTTGTAAGATGTTAGGGCTCTTTCATCATATTTCTAAGAAAAATTGATTTGAATATTATGTATGCAACCGGAGTTGTCGAAAATCGAAATGGAAAGACAATTGATATATGCATGTCAGCTGTCAAGTCATGGATCATAGAAAAATACTAGGGGATAGGACACAACGAACATGTACATACTTCTGTGATGAATTAAAGAGTAAAATTTTGACCAAGATCAATTGAAGGATCTTCACCCTGGAGAACAACTTAGTGAAAGTATTAGAAATTTAAAGAATTGAAAAATTTAATGCAATCAAAATTGATCTGTTGGTTCAAAGAGTCAGTATTGACATCTTTCAAAGAACGATTTATTTCGAAGATTTCAAGTAGGTTCAACAATGTTCATTTTTGACAGATATGTAAAATAAATGTCAAAGTGGTGGTTAGAATTTAGAATATGATTAGCAAATGAGCTTTTAGTATTTTATACTTCGAGTGCAGGGTTTCTAGATTTATCAATAATTTTAGTATGTTCCAATACCCTTGTTTGGATCCTACGACCACTCTGCTCAATATATTGTGAATTGCAATCAGGATGAGAGCAAGATATTTTTTTTACCTACCTTGAATATTTACCTTGACACCATAGTTTTTTAGAATTCTTCAAAATACAAATTGACACCAGTGAACCCTAACCCCCCCCCCCCCTACTTTATGGTTTACCAAAAATCCATAAAGGGGACATTCTTATTAGACCAGTTGTATCATATTGCAATTCACCTGCTTCAAAACTTGCAGATTGATTAAATTATACAATTAAAAATATTACCAATTTTAACAATCCATACTCACTGAAAAATTCTTTTGATCTTACTAATAAAATAAAGAGAGTTTGTTATTCCTCCCAACTCCATATTACTGTCCACCACCAGAAGATTGCATATCTCTAGTCCGCAACTTATTATTTGATTCTGAGATCTCCACGTTTCATTGTTTAAATATTTGTTCTCTATTAGATACTGTATTGAAACAAAACTTTTTCCTATTTAATAACTCCTTTTTTGCTCAAATTTCTGGCTTAGCTATGGGTAGTAACATTTCCCCCCTGTTAGCAGAAATTTTTCTCCATAACATAGAACAAAAATTACAAAATTTCAACCTATTCCATAATTTTTCTTTTTCTACGACCATTAAAAAAAATTAACATTTCAATTGCGTCTTCGATTAAGAAACCTACCACGTTGTAACACCGATTATCATTTCCCACGGGCTAGCTGTATCGAAATATTTCATTTCCCACGACTTTCATGAACTACTAGACTGTCATTATAGGTAGGTATTAACGAATTTTATGAACATAAATAATATCGAATCAAGTTTGTTTACGTCTGTCTAATAATTTGACATTTCACATCAGTAGATAATTACAAAATTCGGTTGAAAAAATTAAGTTATTAAAAATGATTAGCGATAGGGAGGATGATTTAACAATCAAATTAATAAATTTATATCAGAAGCTCCTGATAATGCCTATCTTCTGACAAAGGTATGATTTTCTTTTCATAAAACCAGAATAATTGCAATAAAAGGATTGATTACAATCGGATTATATATTTTTGAATAGTTGACAGATACTTTGTATATAGCAGTTAATTTGAACAAATTATTATGTGCTCTAGTAACGACGAGTGTTGATTCAGATGACACATGGACTTTGGATGGTGGGAGCGAGGGTTCAAATCCACGCAGCCACATTTTTTTTTTCATTTTATGAAATCGTTAGTGTTTGATTTTTTCTGCATAAAGTTTTTTTTATTTCCAAGTTGTCAAAATTTGAAAATTCTGAATGTTATTTGTTTCACAACGTAGGTAGGTACGTGTACAAAAAGAAAAAATAGATCGGCAGGAGAGTTTATGATAAAAAGGATTATTAAAAATATTTCAGATTTCTTAGTGATTCAGATGGTCGTAGAAAAAGTATAGTGTACAATGAGCATGAAATGACCCATATCCCACTCGCTACGCTCGTACTACAAAATTTCATATACCTACTCGTGGGAAATGTATGTCATTTCATGCTCATTGTACAATATACTAATTCTGGTTCAGGTATGTGGATGATTGCATTGTACTTTTCAATGGTTCACTACCGGAAGTCGATTCATTTCTCAATTTTCTGAATTCTTTACACCCATCTAATGATAGGTCATCTATATTATGAATATGCTCAGTCTATAATTTATAGTTTTTCGATAAATTCCTGAAAGGTATAACAGTTCATTTGAAGTAGCAGTTTCTGCAGCCTATATTTGAACACATGAGAACTTGGAGAATACTTGATATCTTCAGGAAGAATATTGTAGAATTTCATTACAATGCTGTTCTATGAAGACCCTTGGAACAAGTATTGTGGTCATGTTGATATGGTTGAAAGATTGATTTATGTCTGAATACATATGCACACGATTCTAATATATATGTGCTGGCGACTGTTAGAATATTCAGTTCTTTGAATGCATTTCTGCATGACTCCCTGTATCCTAGTTGAGCAATTATTCTTATCACATATTTTTGAATTAGGAATACCCTTTGCACGGCTGCACCAGTGCCCCAGTTCAGAATCCCATAACGAATGTGGGAATGAAAATTGGCGTGATATAATGTTTTCAATACATTGATACTACAGTGATTAGACATGAACCTAATGGAGAGGCAACATTTTTTCAATTTAGTACAAAGTGCATCGATATGTGGATGCCATGATAGTTTTCGGTCAAGAATAATTCCCAGCATATTTACTGTTTCCACTGGGCTTATCGTTTCATCATTTAAAGATATCTCCAAGTTGTTTAGGCTGCGATTAGAGAATAAAACGATGTTAGTTTTGCCTTTGTTGAGTTTTAAGTTATTCTTTTCTGACCAAAGATTTATTTTGCTGTATATATCTGCTGTAGTTTTCTTCAGGCTATCCATGTTTTCTTCTATTATTAGTAGGTTGGTGTCATCTGCGTAACTGGTAACAAATGTTGTGGTGTTATTGTTAATGAATGTTATAAGATCGTTAGCAAACACCAGGAAGAATAATGGACTCAGATTAGATCCTGGCCAATTTCAGATTCACTGCTAATACATTTGCCAATTTTAACGCTTTGCCTTCTTTCTATAAGGTATGACTTAACTAAATCATGTGGTACTCCTCTTATACCCGATCTGAATTGTTTTGAGAGTAACAATTCATGATCTATACAGTCGAAGGCACGAGATAAGTCTATGAAGAAATCTAGAACACACATTTTGACAGCGACATAAAAAACCAGAAACTTTCTCTTGAAAATGCTAACCACTCGTGTTGGCGAAACGTCGAGATCTTCTCTCAACATACGTCGGCCTTACTACCCGAAGAACCACCATGTGAGTGACGATGGCCGCGAAAGCCTTTCACAATTTAACACTTCCTTTGGTCCAGGGATTTGATAATTCTGGTTTGAAATTTACATAATGCTGATTCTGTGCTTTTGGTCTTGGTGAACCCATGCTGTGATGTCGATAGAGTTCTATTTTTCTCAAAGAAGCTTGTTAATTGTCTTTTTATGTTTAGTTCAAATGGTTTAGAGAGACTTGATAGCATGTGAGTGACGATGGCCGCGAAAGCCTTTCACAATTTAACACTTCCTTTGGTCCAGGGATTTGATAATTCTGGTTTGAAATTTACATAATGCTGATTCTGTGCTTTTGGTCTTGGTGAACCCATGCTGTGATGTCGATAGAGTTCTATTTTTCTCAAAGAAGCTTGTTAATTGTCTTTTTATGTTTAGTTCAAATGGTTTAGAGAGACTTGATAGCAGACTTATTGCTCTGTAATTATCTAAATTGTTTCCATCACCTTTTTTATAGATAGGGCATACTTACATATCAATTCCCTTTGAAGATGATGCTTTTATGAGAAAAATTAAAGGTCTACAAAGTTCATACCGACATTTTTTCAGCAGGTTGTTGGAAATATAGTCATAGCCACATGCATTAGAGTTTTTTAGTTGGGCAATAAGCTCTACTATACCACTCTCACAAACGGCCGTCATAAAGAAACTGTTCGCGTTAGACGGTACGTTGTCCCCAAAAAATTTTGAATCTTTCTTATTTATTTCGACGAGTGTTTTCAGGAAATTTTCATTAAATTTTTCAGCAAGTATTGTATCTTCTATAATAACCTCGTTTTCCTTGATAACAATTTCATTTTCTCTTTTGGATTTTTTAAAAATATTATTGATAATTTGCCAGGTAGTTTTTGGTTTATTATTTGAGTTTAGAATCTGAAAATCATGATATTCCTTCCTTGCAGTTCTTAATTTTTCTCTAAAACTCTTGTTGAAGTATTTACTGACTTATTTATAGGTATCGTCATAACTGGCAATTGTGGTGTATAATGTTACTTTATTTTGCAGTTCTTCTAATTCTGGTGTCATGATATAGTTATTTCCTTTACTTTTTTTAATATAAAATCTTCTTATTTGAAACGAGATTTCAAAATAGTATAGTAAAGTCTCTGAAAATTTTTTATATGCCAGATTTGGGCACTCTATTGCATACATTTCGGTCCAGTCTTCTTGTTTCAGGTAGTTCTGAAATATTGAAATATTTTCTGTACAATAGTCCCTACGGTAGTAATAAGGATTTTTATGCTTATCTTTTACTGTCTCATCTTTCATGTACACGAACTGCGCAAAATGGTCAGACAGATGCAGGTCCTTCACCGCTACTTCAAAGCACCTGTCACATCTGATCAGAAAATGTTTCCGAGTGAGGAGTTACTCTAGTTGCAGTTTTCGCACAAGCCTCAATATTATAGGACTCTAACAAGTCCATTAGTATTGAGTGATTTAAGCTGGGAAGCATACAATTCAGATTAAAATCTCCCCCTATGATTATATCAAAGTTTTCACCGCACATTTAAGTTAACATACCATCAAGTAATTCCAAAAATTCCTTAAAATCTCCTGCTGGTGGTCTGTATATAACCACAGCGATAATTTTCCTTGAAGCTAGTCTGATACTACAGCACTCCAAGACTCCTTCGACAATAAATTCTTTTAAATCAAACTGACTAACATGATCTATCAAATCGTCATGTTTGTAAATAGCAACACCTCCATAGGTCGTTTTTATTCGACAGAATGAAATCTTTCAATTTCAGAACATCTAGTTGTGTTTCTGTTTGCCAGTACTCTGTTATTAATAATACATCGCATTTTTCATAGCTATTAAATACATCATCTAGCCTTAACATTTTGTTACTAATACATTGTATGTTTTGGTGGCAAAATAAATTCAGTTTTTCCATTTACCGTAAACCAACACATACAGACTCGATAATACCTTTTTGGTCATGTCATCTCTCTCAACATAAGTTTGCTGCTTTCAACTCTTTATTTAACAGATTATTCAATATACCATTAAATCAAGAAAATTTCAATCTCGAACTCTATATAATCAAACAAATAGTTAAAAATAATGGATATCCACCCAATATCATCAACAGAATTTACAAAAAACATTTATTGAAATCAGTTAATAATAGTCTACTACCACGGAACAACCCCAAAATAATTTTTTCTTGTATTCAATTCCTTCTGAAGGTATCCTATGCCAAAAAAATCCTCTACCGCTACAAAGATAATATCAACATCTCCTTCTTTACCATAGACAACATTGGTGGTAAATTGATAAACACAAAAGATAAGATTCCCCACATACATAAATCTGGGCTCTATAAAATTTCATGCTCTCATCCTGATTGCAATTCACAGTATATTGGCCAGAGTGGTCGTAGGATCCAAACAAGGGTATTGGAACATACTAAAATTATTGATAAATCTAGAAACCCTGCACTCGAAGTATATAATATTAAAAGCTCATTTGCTAATCATATTCTAAATTCTAACCACCACGTTGACAGTAATAATGATCTCGAAATTTTACGTATCTGTCTAAAAGGAACATTGTTGTACCTACTTCGAAATAAATCGTTCTTGAAAGATGTCAATACTGAATCTTTGAACAAACAGATCAATTTTGATTGCATTAAGTGTTTCAATTCTTTAAATTTCTAATACTTTTACTAAGTTGCTCTCCAGAGTGAAGATCCTTCGATTGATCTTGGTCTTTTACAAAATTTTACTCTTCAATTCATCACAGAAGTATGTACATGTTTGTTGTGTCCTATCCCTTAGTATTGTTCTATGATTCATGACTTGACAGCTGACATGGATATATCAATTGTCTTTCGATTTTCGACAACTCTGGTTACATACAGAATATTCGAATGAATTTTTCTTAAAAATATGATGGTGGAAGGGCAAAGAGCCCTAACATCTTACAAAATCATGTGTCTCCGGACCATGTATTAGATATATTACGTGTCTAACATCAAAATAAAATAAAAAATCTTTCATTTAACCACTATACCATGTAAGTTATCATTATCTTTGCTACCATCACCATTATATCTCAACCTCAAATCTAGGGTATTGGACATAGAACCAACATTCCTCCATTCACAATTTTTTATAAAAAAGGATTTTTTCCTCTCCATATAAGTAACCCGTGGTCCTTAGTATATATGAATATATCAGGTAAAATTATTTTTTGTAGAACTTATAAGTTGGATTCTAGCTGAATCCGAAACGTGTATCCTCTCATTTGAAAATTTGTTATAATTGAAGTTGTGGAGATGATTTTGTGATACTTCTTCCCAACAAAACTTTATTATCTAATAATAGTAATAATAAGGAACTTTATTGCACAGAAGCAGAAATTAGTCATGGCATACCACAAGGCACTGTAATTGGTCCTCTGTTATTTTCCTTATATATAAACAATCTACTAACCCAGAGGTGCGACAGATCTATCTTCAGCTTCGCTGATGACACGGCCATAGTCTTCACAGCCGAAGACTGGAAGAGCCTGAAAACAAAAGTGGAAAATCAAATTACCATACTTAAAGATTGGTTTGATCACAAATCACTAACTATTAACTTTGAGAAAACGCACTTCTTACCATTCGCAAGCTATGAAAACAGTCTGCCAAACTTCGACGAATTGATAATTAACAACCACGGAAAAATCGTGAAAATAACCAGGGCAAACCATATCAAGTATCTAGGAGTCACGATAGATTCTCATCTAAGATGGGATATACATGTAAATCATGTTTTGAAAACACTGAGGTATATGTTATTCAAATTCAAATATTTGAGATCTATTCTAGATACGACTCACCTTAAAACAATATATTATGCCTTAGTACAATCTCGGCTGCAATATGCTATCCTCAGTTGGGGTGGCTTACACGACGCTCACCTAAAAAAAAATAGAAGTATTACAAAAAAAAATACTTAGAATAATGTACTACAAAAAAAGGACTATCCGTCGGACTACATCTTTAGAGATTCACTAGTACTTGATATCCGACAACTTTATATGTATAATATCGTATTGTTCATTTAAAAAATAATAACATCCTACGAAATATTGTGCATAATTACAACACCAGAAATAAAGCTAAGGGCAACGTACAAGTCACTATAACAAGAAAAAACATTGGACAACATACATATAATTATCTCAGTAGTAAAGTATTCAACTACTTACCTGAAATATACAAGACCTACATACATGCAATAAACAATATAAATCTAATACAGAGAATTTTCAAAAAGTATGTGCTTAACTTGGATAGAGACATTGTTCATAATATTATAACAAAAAATAACGAATAACATAAATAGAATATCATACTTCGCTTTTGCCAACATTTTAACTCCCTTTTATATTTTTACCAAGTTCTTGAAAACATGTCAAATATGTATAAAGTTATTTTAAGAACGTTTTTATACTCACTTTTGTTTAGACTCAAGGATAATTTATTGGAATGATTAGATTAGATTTGTATCTTAATTAGTTATATTCTATATTTATTATTCATTTATTTGTATTTTTTTAACGTCAAAAATACACCCACTTCGGTTTTAGTGGGATTCTCTATGTTTGTTTGTAAGAAACTATTACACTATAAAAATGTCTTCTATGTGGATATATTTGCAGAATAAACATTATTATTATTATTATTATCATTATTATTATTATTGAACTGAAATAAATTCAATCCAACAGGCTATTGAACGAAGTCCTTCTGCCTATTGTTACAAATCATTCATATTTGACATTATATACAGTTATAATTTTATAGAGATGAAAAAAAAGTGATGTTCATGTTGTATTTTCTTAAGGGTGGTAGTACGGGGGTATCGATGTAAGGGTTGTGCTTCAGGGTCTCTTCTCATTGCAAATTTCTCCACAAGTTCGACATTTTTGGCCTTTGAACAGAACCTATGGAAGAGATAATCCAGGCGATCTTCAATGTGCATTACATCTGTTAGCTCATATAGGAGGTTGTTTGGAGGATTGTGTAGGGGATTATTAGTGTGACGGATTCTTGTAATCGTCCTAAGTGCTGATGTTTCAGCAACTTGCATCTTCTTTTCGGCTGTTGCTTTGCAGTCGAGGAAGACAATGTGTCCATTCTCTATCATTGGCCTACAAATTAGTTTGTAAATGCTACTGGCTGTTTTCAAATTGATACCCTTGTTTTGGTATATGAGTCCTCTAAAGAGCTTGGCTCTGGATATCATGTTCTTCTTCTTTTCTTGGAGATGCGTGTTGAAATTGAGTTTGATATCCATCGTGATTCCCAAGTATTTGGTTGTTCTCGTTGGGCGGATAAGTTGTTGCTGCTTGGTAATCGTAGATGTTTGAGCCAGATGATGATTGAATCTAGTGAGATTTGTTAGGGTTTGGCTTCAATCTCCATTTATTGAACCAATGGCATATAGAGTCGGTGAGTCTTTGTAGGTTGTACATAGCTCCCTCAATAGATTTATCGTGGGAGACCAACACTGTGTCGTCCGCAAACTGGAGCATATAACCCAGGTGAGAAAAATGATCTGGGTCAGGAAAGTGGTGGTTGTAAATGTCTGCACAGTAAAGATTATAGAGGAGGGAGAAAGAGGCGATCCTTGGGGTAAGCTCTGCTGTGGGGATAATACAAACGAACAAGTGTTTAGCACTTTCAGCCTTCTTTCTGTTTTTATCTAAATTTGTTCTTTTTCTTCTTATGAGCAACTCTCAGAAATCTTTGAGAGGCTTGTGTGAGCTATTGAGGACGAGGGCCCCACTTTCAATGTGCAATCCCAAGCACGGTAGATAATAATTATATTCTTCATTGCTCTGACAGTGATAAAATTACCAAAGCAACATCAGACAGAAACAGTGATTACACCTACAATTTTAAAGAATTATAAACGTTGAAAACCACAAAATTTTATATTGAGACAAAATTATCAAAACAAAAGAATGAAATCATTCAAATTATCTTGAAATAAATATTTGTGAATGTGTCATTAATTTATCTTATTTTCTCTTTCAGCATTTCAACGCCCTTCTTTCCGATTTAGTTAGAAACTCAGATTTGAGTTGGAGGGAGGTCAAGAGGATACTGAGAAAAGATCACCGATGGGATTTGGCCGATAGTCTGTCCAGAGAAGATAAGGAAAAACTGTTCAATGAGCATGTCGAACTGCTGATCAAGAAAAAGAGACAAAATTTCCGCGAATTGCTTGATGAAACTACTGAAGTCTCGTTGGTCAGCACTTGGAAGGAGATCAAGAAGCTAATTAGAGATGATCCAAGATATTCGAAGTTTGCTTCGAGTGAACGTGTAAGTTAAAAATTTCATAAGATAATTCATCTATCTAAATTATTGAACCAATCTTCTGCCCATGGATAAATAAAATCCATTGTGGCAGAGGAAACTTCTTTAAACATCAAAATAATATAATCATGTCCTTCTACCAATGACTTCTAGTTTAGCAACTAATAATGATTTTCTTAAGAGAAACTGAAAAACGAATCACGTTGTAGTCAACACTGAAAATCAAGTTCTGTCAATTCATGCTTGTGTGTAAAGACTTTTCGGGTAATTTTTTGTCTAAAATTTTCAGTTTTGGAAGCGATTTTTGTTTGCAGAGAATTCATATTATTTTCTGAAGTAACTATTTGTTTTTAGTTTTGATTTATAATGAATTATTGGAATGCTTGCGTCTGCACATAATCCTTTGGGATTATTAGGATGACTTATTTTAACAAGAGTTTTACAATGACAGTTATTTCAAATAAATTTATACCCTCATACCGTTATATTTTATCATATTTTATAATGACATTATTTGCTGTAAAGTTTTTAATGTGTTGTTCTATGCCCTACAATTTTAATTTTTTCGATATACTGACTGTTTTTATATACAGGGTGTTCCTTAAAGACATGCTAATATTTTAGGGTGTGATTCTTTGACTCATTTTAAGATTAACTATTAACGTATGTCCTAAAAGTATTAACTTTTTAAGATTTTAAGATAAAATTTTGAAAAAAAATCAGTGTATTGATAATAACTGAGATAATAATGTAGACATCTCTATAAAATTTGGTACACGTCTTCTATGTATCAAGGTGCATTTTGTGATGTACACAAATTTTCATTTTCTCTACCAGAGGCGTCCGTACGGATTTGCATTGAATATTTTCGGAGAAAAATAAACTACGCCACTACTCTTTCTCTTGTAATAAAAATTACTATTGAGATCATCATTAATTTTTGAGCAAATTTGATATCATGTTTTTTGGTACGACGCATGGTTTTCGCTTAAAAAAATTAAAATTGTTTTACTTCAGGATCAATTCCTCAAAAATCTGATGCGGTGTGGAAATGTTTGTGCATCGTCTGAAAGCAAATTAAGAGATCAGATTTGCTCCAAAATGAATGAGAATCCAAAAAATATGTTCTTCTTGTCAGATGCTCTGGTCCTTGATTAAAATAATTGAATTGAAATTGCTTCATATCACAGTACCATTGTTTATATAGAAGTAAGATAGTTAGCCAACCTTATGGGATTTATATTGGATTCAAATGGATGCGACATGTAGATGGCGACAGTGATCTCGCATCCAAGTCATGTCGTAACTTCAGTGATCTGGCCTCCAAGTCATGTCGTAACTTGATTGAAACAATGGGACAGCATTGAAGTCAGGGTTTTTTGAAGAAACCTGCATTAAAATGACGTCAAATATTCATGTTTCTAACTAATCACGCTAGATGACACTCGCGTTTGGGTCCAATGCCTTTTTCACAGGCAATGACTAACTATCCTATTTAAACAATGACGGTACCGATTAATAATTTTTGAAAATATAAATCTAGTTATCCTGGAATAAAGGACGTTTTTAGAAACGTCGATGAAAACAATAGCTGTTGACTTAAAGTAAGTTGCTGGTGTTAAAAAGCATCACAGCGCGTAATTTATTTGATTTTCAAGTGTGTTAAAGAAGTTATATTGGTTGTCCGTTGTTTTTCTGAATATCAGTAAATATGGTAAATTACACGAATGCGGAAATGGCGGCAATGCATTACGTATATGGCCTCGCCGATAGGTAGAGAGTTGAAGTGATTACAGTACGTGAACCTTCACGTAGACGTTAACGTACGAAATATAACGTTTACGGGTTGTTATGAAATTGAGTTGAAGTTGAACGTATGTCAACCGTTAACCCTAACATGTTAATTTGTCTTTACTTTGCTTTTATGCTGTTTTCTCTGAACAAATGGATGAGAGTTCATCTTTGCGGATCTTGATAGGGATTTTGACCATATACCTCCCTTGCCAAATGCAAATCAATTTCTTCCCGAAATTGACTTTTCGAAATGTTCATTGTTTTAAATAAAGCGAAATACCGAGCAAGATCATCAAAAATACATTAAAGAAATGATGATTGATGTAAAATTGTAAATAATGCTTTGTCACTTTTTGATGTTATGGCTTTAAAGTCAAAATTCGCTCATTCGCAACTCATCGGTGTTATTCGTATATTCTTCGGTTAACGTGCGTTGATTTTTAAGGTATCCGTGTGAGACCGTTAGGTTATGTATGCCCGTAAATCTATTTTCAACGTTAACGTGAATAGCTGACGAATGCGCATGCGTAGATGTCAATTTGTACGTTAACGTTTACGTTCATGGCAGCACTTCAACTCTCTAGTAATGCAACAGAAGCCAGACGTATTTATCAGGAAAGATATCCTAATCGTGCCTCACCAGATAGCCGTACCTTTTCAAATACTCGTCGCCTACTTCGGGAATCCGGTAGTTTCAAGAAAGGTACTCCGGAAGGTAGACCTCTAACAGCTATTTGCACCGGTTCAACTTAAGGACATTTGAGGACAACATATAAGCCTCAGTCAAGATAATCCTCATATTCTCCAGGCTTAAGTTCCACTTGAATACTTAACCCCTCTTTTCCTACACGAAATATTTTCCTATTTTCTTGATGGTCAAATTTCGAGCACTTTTTCTGGAGTTTGCTGATTTCATTGTATTTTTCCTCTATTTAGGGTGACCAAACCTACAGCTCTCTATATACTCAATCTGATTGAGGCTGTTATTGAATATCCCTCCGATATGAAAGTAGGAAAATAATTTTCAGATTTAACACTGTGCCCATTTCTTAATAGAAAATGTCTATTGATATATTGTTAATTTGTATTACTTACGAACTTAAAAATACTCTGTTGCTTTGTACTGGAGGAATGGAATGGCGAGTCTTTTCAATTTTTCTTATTCGTCCAAAATTGTTAACCACATCTTTAGGTCGTAAATATTTTGGATGGATACTTTTCTGTTTACCTAGGGTAAGTCAGGTCAGGTTAGGGTGGCTAATAAACTACGCATTTTAACTAATGTGCACGCAGCTTTCTTGTCGATATTGTGGCTAGTTTTCCCGGTAGAGACACATAAATTACATGCCAGCCTTTCAAATTAGACAGAACTGACAGCAATTTGCATATTTTTAAAACTTTTCGTTGTTTGACGTCTCTTCGTTGGTTACGTGATCATTTTTGCGCTGTTGCCAAACATTTCCAATACTCGGGTAAGGTTAAGGCCAGGAGTCAACGGTACAAACCATCTTTGGTATACCTTAAGCTGATCCTCCACATAGCTGAGTTTGTTAATAGAATGGTTACCTTACGACTAAAGTGGACCTTATATTACGATTTTAGTTTGCACCGCTATTTAAGGACAGCATAAGCATTAGTCAAGATGAGCCGCATATTTTCCAGGCTTAGGTTCCACTCACAGAACTCAATACTATATCTTATTACGACTAGAAGGAAGCATCACATTTGGCGGCCGGACAAAACATGCGTTCTTAGCAACACTGTAATGTACCCCGTGCAGCGGCGTCGTAAATTGAATAGGCGTATCTTGAAGATGGGGCATGGGTATTGATATTTGAATATTCGTCTTGTGAATTTGAGAAGTGATTTCAACAGAAATGTAAATTATCAAAAATTATTTTGCTAACTATGAATTTTCCTATTGCTATTCGGAATTTTTCTTTAACTTATAGTTGCGACTTTTATTCATTCAACTGCAACTGACTACATTTTCAATAAATGTTGTTGAAAAAGCAGAAATACAATGGTGAAGTGATGGACCTCCATGTGTACATATGGGAAATAAATAAAAAAAATTTGATCATTCGTTTTATTAAAATTACTTTGAAGTAACAAAAGATATAGTTTGTATATTATTGCCAAACAGTAATAATGAGGACCTGTCAGGAAATACATAATTTTATTTTCATACATATAAAAGTTTCTGACAGTTTCTGAAGAAAAAATAATTATATGAAGAATAATGAACAGGACTTACCTAGTATTGAAAATATTTATAATTTGTATTTAAACTCAATTCACTATGTAATTTTTCAAATGAATTCTGAATCGTATTTTACCATATATTTTCAGGGAAAATATCCTTTATATATAATACGAATAATTTGCAACGGATGTACAAAAAATAAAATATTGTTAGTCAAATTATAAGAATTTATTAAAACTAAATAAAAATCTCAGACTCTGAAATTAAAATGTACAATTTACAGAATATATTCCATGTGTATTACATATCATTTTTATCTTATTTATGCAAATCAATTAATTGCATTACCTATAACTGTGAAAAGTCTGGATAAGTCTGACTTTCCTTTTCATTCCACTAGAACCTGATGAGGTGGACATACTGGAACTAGAAAAAGCGAAATAGTTTGATCAACTAAGAATATGGAAAAATATCAAAAACTTGACTCAATGAAATCCTTGAAAATTAATTTCCTCACATCCAATCGTCGTCTCTTGAGGTTCGATATACCCAAGAAATCGCTTTGTTTATCAGACACATACAAATTTTCTGGAGACGACAAGGTCTCTGGTAGAATCAGTGATTTCCTGTGTCGCTGGCATGATGGTCAGCGGTCTAGGTATCTGATTTGTTGGAAGTGAGTTAGGCTTCAGTCTTGTGGTATGTGGCGTCCTTATGCAACAATTTTGCATGAAATGAGTTGAACAAACTTTACTATGTTTGGTCCATGGTAAATTCGAGTCTACACTCAAGCATTCGAGCCAAGCCTTATAATTAGATTTGGTGAACCTAAAAACTCCATTTTACAGTTCAGATACCTCGAACCTTTTCGGGTAGGTACTTCCTTATGAAAAGTAATATTATCTGGTTTTTCCCTTTCCTCCAGGAATTATTACAGGTGTGAACGAAACACTTCATTGTCAATAAAATAGTCAATACACAAAATCTCAATAACAATCAATATAAAACACAATCAATAATAAAGAGTAAATCCAAATTGCAAAGCAAGATGCAAGCATAAACAATAAATTGATGCAAACTACCCCTTTGTCAATCCACTTTCTGGCAACACTGCTTTGTTTACAAACAAATTTCTAAATTTTGCGGACCAACGTAACAGCTACTGTTTTTATTATTTCACATCGTTAAGTAACGACGTACCTCTGTGATCAATTAAATTTGACCCCCATGCTGTTTCCCAGGTATTGTCCAATTTTAGGCATAGAACAGTAGGATATGCTCCTTCTAGTCATAAGATATAGTATTATGAGTTCTGTGGTTCCACTTAACGACTTAGGGCCGGTATTATAAAACTATTTTGACAGACAACTCGAAGTTAACTCGAGGAATGACGTCACATCTTACAGTTAACTTTAAAATGTAGGAGTTAACTTTATTGGTAGGAAGGGGTATCAGTTAAAGTTAACTTTCCAGAAAATGGTGGTTTTCGACAGTTCTTCTATCAATAATTTAGCATAAAACCTCAATTTGATTGTTTTTTTCTCGCAATAATGTTAGCAAACGATATCCTGGTTATTTTCGAGGAACTTTTAAGGGACAATGAAGGAGATGCTGTGATTATTATTGAAGGATATTGGCGTCGAAGGATATTTAAAAATCTGTTAAACCATTTTATATTGTGGAACGAAATAGAATTTGAAAACAAATGAAAACGGATTTCGATTATTTCGATCATCAAGAAAGTCTGTATATTATGCTTGTTAAAGGGGCACATTAGTGAGGCAAATTTGCAAAGACCAACTAATAAGTCAACATTTCTAGTTCTAATTACTGTAGAATTATAAGTATTTTCAATTTTTGAAATCATCTTCTATCGCCAGTAATACAAGTGTTAATTACACTCAGATTTCGTACATGTTCATTCTTGGTAGTTATTGGAGTTCTGGAAGATTCTCAAATCTATTGCTAGCAGTTTTATTATTTATTAGAAAATTAGAAATGTCACAAGAGAAATTGCGATAAATTCTAGGTTACACATTTGCCTTCTTCTTTTTATTCCAGAAATGAGACTTTTATAAAACTGCCATTTCAAAGCTGAAGTTAACTTGACTGTTAAAATTAAAGTTAACTTCGAGAGATGTTTATAATACCGGCCCTTAGCCTCACTTCTTTAACACGAATTATTTTCCTATTCTCTTGATGTTTAAGGTATTTCGAGTATTTTAAATTAGACAGAACTGCAAAACTTTGCATTGTTTACCGTCTCTTCGTTGGTTACGTGATCATTTTGGAGCTGTTGCCAAACATTTCTAATACTCACATAAGGTTCAGGCCAGGAGTCAACGGTGCAAATCATCTTTACTTTGAGGTGTACCTCTGATCCTCCTCTTACAGCTATTTGCACCAGTTCTCCTTAATAACAAATTTAGCTAAGTGGAGGATCAGCTTAAGGTACACCTTATGGTAAAGATGGTTAGCTGAGTATTAGAAATGTTTGGCAACAGAGCAGTATTGATCACGTAACCAACGACGAGACGGTAAACAAAGTTTTCAGTTCTGTCTAATTTGACAGGCTGGCGGGAGGATGGCATGTGGTTTGGAAAATTTGTCTCTACTGGTAAACTAGCCACAATATCGCCTTGAGAGCTGCGTGCACATTAGTTAAAATGAGTAGTTTATAGTTTATTACCCACCCTAACCTGACCTACCTTAGGTAAAGAATAGTATCCATTCAAAATTTTTACGACATGAAGATGTTGTTAACAATTTTGGATGAATAAGAAAAATTGAAATGACTCGCCATTCCATTCCTCGAGTACAAAGCGACAGATTAATTTTAAGTTCGTAAGTAGTATAAATTAACAATATACCAATAGACATTTTGTATTAGGATATAGGTACAGTGTTGAATCCGAAATTTATTTTTATACTTTCAAATCGCAGGGATATTCAATTTCAGCCTCAATCAGGTTTAGTATGTAGAGAGCTGTAGGTTTGGTCGCACTAAATCGCGGAAAAATGTAAGTTCGTCAAACATGCAAATGATGTACCCTCACGTACACTTGTCTAGGCACATCATAAAATTCTAGGTCATTGTACGTGATATTTTGTTTCAAACCTGATACAAACAAATACCCACAAAAATACAATCACATCATCAAAATCCAGGAAAAACTGCTCGAAAAACTTTGAACATCAAGGAAATAAGAAAATATTTCGTGTAAAAAAGTGAGGTTAAGTCGTTAAGTGGAACCTACGCTTGAAAAATCTGAGGTTTATCTTGACTAAGGCTTATGTTGTCCTCAAATAGCGGTGCAAACCAAAATCGAAAATAAGGTCCACTTAAGTCATAAGCTGAGTTTGTTATCAAGGAGAACCGGTGCAAATAGCTGTTAATCCTACGTCTCCACTTCTTGAACTATGCTTTAATATGACTGGTCGATGTTTGAGGTTCCAGAATAGATAGTTGAGGACAGTTGTTTTTTATTGTATAATTCTATTGTGTAATGAGTGCTGCATCACTCACTGAGTGATGATACAGTCTTTGGTGAAAGCATTATTGATTTTGACTTTCAGCATCCTGGAAGCTCTGAATGAGATGAATTATCCTTGTCCTTCAAACATTGGTTACCAATTTAACTAAACGGCTGTGAATGATCTGTTGCCCAAAATATCTCGTTCAGTTTACGAAAAGGAATTTCACAATTTCGAAGTATCCGATGCCTCACCACACTCCCACTGCAGTCAAAATAACTTTTCAAATAATCAGACCACTGAGAATAATTTTGTAAACCCAGTCCAAACCACACCAGCTAATTTAATTATAAACGCCCGAGAAACAAGTCATGTAACAATTAAAGTTTATAATAACTGCACCATCTAAGGCAACAAATAACACCACAACATTCAAAGGTTATTTTTCTTCTTTGTTTAATATCTGAAAATCCCATCCCTCTTGTCTGATGTTCATCTGACAGTTGATGTTACCATTGTTACCAATCTCGAAAAAAATTAAAATGCGTATGGAAATAGAAGCAATAGAGGACTTCGGATAAGGATTCAGTGATGCCACCACACAACTTTTGGCTTTAAAACTACTGGCACGTTTTTCGGCAAGTTTTCTTCATGTCAGGGTTCCTGGCAGCCTCAGGAACCCCGTAATATGATTGAAATTATTCATAACGACGGGAATATTGAGATTTTCCATAAAATACAAAACCCTAGGGACTTTAATTTTTTTAGGGATTTTTCTAACAAAATGGCGCTAATTTCAAAATATATCATTTTCCTGAATTTAAAAAAAATTGCGTATTTCAAGTTTCCTAGTAGCCAAATAGTTGATCGATCTAGAAAATATTCTGAGTGGTAACTTTCACGGACAAACAAACCTTATTACCTTTCTGATTAAAATGCTCTTGGCCTGAATACTTTGAGGTTACATCACAGAATTTATATTTTGTGTCAGTTTTGTGGATATATGTTACATTTTAATCATAACTGTTAAAATGGTTGAATATCATTTCTACTTTTGAACTTTTTCATGGAACGAATGTGCACTGACAAAGAAATAACCCTACACTCAGTGCCGCATTTGCCAGTTAGCATGCTACCAAGTACCAGTTAGCAAATTAGCCAGTAAGCAAATGCTACGGGCCCCGCGCCTGGGGGGGCTCGCACCTGTGCGCAAAGTAAAAAAAAACTATCAAGTAAGATATGTTTTTTATACCACCTACAGAAAATGAATAAAGTTAGAAATGGGAATAATAACTATAGGGTGGAATGAAATTCTAGAACACTTGGAAGCGACTAACGCTTCGTTGCAGTCGTCCGATCAAGATCTTAACACGAGATAGGTACGCTCTTTATAAATCATTACAAGGCTACTTCCAAGCAATATGATCCAAATTTTCAGATATAGAGGCCAAAGCCCTGATTGGCTGTGAAGAATATCAGCAATCGACTGCAAAATACAAAGTACGACCATTTCAGCAGCAGCTCTACTCACAGACCTCATAAAAGAAGGCTCTATCTACTACACTCGAAGAAGTTGTAGAACATCAAACACCTAGACAACGTTTTGAAATTCATGTTTTTATTGTTGTAATTGTCTGCATTAGTTAAATGAATGGAAGCTTACCATCAAGTGACTAGTGTATTTGGAATACTTCGGCAGAAAAGATCTTAAAAAGAACTATCATCAATTATTTCTTAGACGATGTGGAAGACAGTCCTGGCAATGAACTGGTGCAGTTTGTGAAGCTGCTGAAAACAGATGTGGCTGCTGATATTGACAGCAGAAAGAAAAAGCACGAGGCTCAGGAACTTCAAGTTTATAAACTGTTGACATAAAATTCATTGGAATCGTGTTTCCCAAATGTTGGAATAGTATTTCGCATTCACTTGATTTTGATAATCACCAACTACAGCGGAGAATGTTCTTTTTCAATGTTAAAGCGTTTTAAAAATGTGTTAAGGAGCACAATGGGACAAGAATATCAAACGACCTCAATATAATGAACATAGAAAGTGATTAACTTAGAAATATTGATTTGGCGAGTGTTATCTCCAAATTTGCTCGGATTAAATCACGGAAGGTCTTTTTGTGAATGTGTTGTTTTATTTTATATTCTATACTTTAATACTTAATGCAAATCAAGGGCTTCTTGTTCACATTTGCTACGGACCCCACGGTGGCTTTATCCGGCACTTCCTAGACCACACAATACCTCTTTCAATAACAGAACTCTAGCTCTAGTTTTGAATTTAGCGCCATTTTGAAAGAAAAATTCCTAAACAAAATTAAAGTCCCTAGTGTTTTGTATTTTATGGAAAATCTCAATATTTCCGTCTTTATAAACAATTTCAATCATATTACGGGGTTCCTGAGGGTGCCAGGAACCCTGTCATGAAGAAAAACGTGCCAGTAGTTTTAAAGCCAAAAGTTGTGTGGTGGCATCACTGAATCCTTATCCGAAGTTCTCTATTTCGATACGCATTTGGATTTCATAATGACTTCATTTTAGACTCCAAATAGAAAATTGTTGTTTGCAACCTGAATTGATTATGGAATTGATTATGGGAGTAATTTCCCAGAAAAGATAAAATTTGCCCCCACCACAGATATCGAGAACTTTGTCAAATTTGAAAAGAATGAAAAAAATGCAAAATTGTTTTTTTTTTATTTGACAAAGTTCTCGAAATCTGGTGGTGGCAAATTTTATATGTTTTCTAGGAAATCACTACCTTCGTTTCCGACCAATTCAAAAAACTTTTGCATTATTTCTGTAAGTATTAGAAATACTCTGGAGTGGGTTGTATTTTGCTTGTGGATAACAGATTTCTACTTTATATGGATTTTCATTATTTTGAACATCATTTTCTAATTTTTCTAAATTTTTTAGTGTGAAAGGGAGTTCAAAGATTACTTGAAAGACAAGTTGATCTTGGCCAAAGGTCAATTCAAGGAGCTTCTCCAGGAAACGAAGTTGATAACCCACAAGTCCTTGCAAGCCCTGAGAGAATCTCAAGGTCATATGCAAGAGATTGAGGATATCTTGAAAAATGACAAGCGATATCTAGTCCTGGACCATATACCTCAGGAGAGGACCCAGCTAGTGTTGAATTATTTGGAGGAACTCGACAGGAGGGGACCTCCACCTCCTCCCACGGCCAGTGAACCGAATAGAAGAAGTATCAAGTAGATTTCTATCATGCTTTTAATGGATATAATTTGTTTGGTTCTATGCACCAATACATTGAATTTTTGACATTCTTATCTGACCGGTTTTTAAAAACTTGACTGTTTATATATTTGCAAAGAAAATATTCAGATACCTTAGAAACATTTATTTGAGCTTAGTGTGAGGAACTTTATGAAGAAATACATAATTTTTGTGGGGCAGTATGTTACTGTTTGCACATTACATTTTATAAACAGGAAATAAACCTTGGAAATCATTGTGTTTTTTAATAACCTTGTAATAGGAATATTTTAGATTTAGAAGTACAGTTGAGTGGAAAATATATGCTTTTTACCTTTTACTACGAGAACAATAAATAACTTTGTTCCAATAAAATAATGTTCCAAAATATTGAAAGAAAATACTGCTGAGTTTTACATTCAAGATTGAGATTTATTTATTCGATTAATCCACTTAGGCATTTATTGGTTGAAATGTTTGTGTTGATAGTCGAAATCTAAAAATGTTTTCGATTTTGTATTTCGTCTCTCGTTTAAATATTGGATACTCATATGATGTGTTTTCGTATGTGTGATGTGCGCTTCCCATTGGTGGTTTTATAAAACAATGACTTAGCACCAGCAAGCTGTCATAATATTTTCCTGTTTTCTTCGAACTTTGACCAAGCATTCACTATGAATTCGTATCAACTTCACAATTTTCTACAAATTCTGAATAATGTTTATTCACACAATTACTAAAACCAATCTGAGGACAAAACATAACATAAAATTTAATAGTTTCTAGTGTGAATGACGGCAAACAACGAATCATGTTGATTCAACATTAAGATCGGCCAGACAGAATCAATTTGCCGTCGATGGCCGCTAGAGTTGCTAGTGTAAAAAATTTATTTCAGCAGCAGCATTGTTTAAAGAGAAAGTTCTCTTGACAGCAACTTAAGAAACCAGAAACTTTCTCTTGAAAATGCTAACCACTCGTGTTGGCGAAACGTCGAGATCTTCTCTTAACATACGTCGGCCTTACAACCCGAAGAACCACCATGTAAGTGACGATGGCCGCGAAAGCCTTTCACAATTTACCCTTCAAAATGTTCTGGTTTCATTATTCCAAAACAAACCGTTCAAATTTATCGAGTAGTTTTCAGATCCGCATTTATATTTGATATTTCGAATTTTAATAGCAAAAAAAATATTAACGAAATTTAAAAAAATCAGATGGTTGTAAAGAGAATTGAATTCTCTTTTTAACGAAGTGACACTTGAAATGCCATTTAAAATTGCCCCCCGCGCCCCCTGTCGAGCAACCACCATATTTTTTGTATCAAAAAGTAGTATCGGTGAAACCCCCAAATGTTTTTTTTTCAAACTTGTACGTCGAACCGTTCAAAAGTTAACAGGGGGGGGCTAAAAAAGCCGCACTATATAAAAATCTTAATTTTACAATAGGTATTTTATACAAAATGAAGTATAGCTTGGAATTAACTGAGATAACTCCGCCAACTGGCCACTTGGTCTGCCGCTTAAATTTCAGCTAGCATTGGACTCGAGACCCTGTATAGGGCAAAAATGTTATAGGTATCATTAGATGCCCTCATGCCTTGTTTGTCACTATAGAGTAATTGTAAAATTCAAGAAGCTTGGTACATTCATTAAACATTTTAAAATCTTTATAATGATTATCGGTTAAAAGATAAGCGGTATATATAGTGTAGTGTCCTTCATAAAGTTCGCATCATATGGGAAAAACTTTTAATAATAATTTATTATGAAATTCGACTTGGGCGTTGAGTTGTGCTTCAAAAATATAAAAAATGACCTACTCGGATGTGGTCACGTGACTTTCGCTACCTGTCAAAAGTAATATTTTCTCAAATTAATCGCTGAAAATAGTCTTATTTATTCGAATTTCAAAAAATTTTAGAGGAAAAAGTCATCTCGAATTTGAACGTTCTATTGCAACTTTCACTTTTTGCCATTTTTTTGATAATTACGAAATTTCTGGATCATTAAAAAATTCGTAACTTCGACAAAACTGTTTTATACCAGTAGCTCTAATGTACGACTGACTTTCAATCACGAATCATCAACTAAAATATATTTTTCTCAAGAAAATGGGAAATTGCTGCTTTACATTTCTGTTATGTTTGATGCAAAGTTGACGTATCTTCACGCATGTAGGATAAGAATTCATTTAAGTGGATTTTTTATGATACCAAAGTCATAATTCAAAACATCATAAAACTTCTTTACGTATCTAACCAAAGTTTATGACTAGTCACGGTACAAATCTCAAATTAAATACTTACTCCCTCGGCTATGAAACTTTCATCAATTTTGTGAAGTTGGCTTTGGAAACAAATTTCGTACTTAGCATTGTTTGATAGTTAAATACGCGGTTCAATACGTTTGAATAAAAAAAACGACGTTTTTAAAACGTAATAATTTTATCGGTACAAGAAAAAATTGAGATTGTTTCCATGTGTGGAGAAAGTACACCCCATCGATAAGTCGCTGAGGATTTTAATATACGACACCCAGGAAAAGATATAAAAAAAAATTTACACAGAAGAACTATGTTATGTATTGAAAAATAAGGGTGACAAACAGAAATGTAAAGTTGAGAGAGACTCAAAAATTCTCATAATTTGTGTTTTTTTATTAAATAAGTTTAAATTTTTTTGTTTGACTTTACACTCTAGAACTCTCAATTGAGTGAGGTTGACAATATTTTTTTTGTAAGTTTGTTTAAATACATTTGATTTTTATCATAGATTACCCATTTCTTTTGTCTCCATAGCCTACTTCACAAAATTGATGAAAGTTTCATAGCCAGGAGAGTAAGTATTTATTTTGAGATTTGTACCGTGAAAAGTCATAAACTTTGGTTAGATACGTAAAGAAGTTTTATGATATTTTGAATTATGACTTTGGTATCATTTTAGTGCTGAAAAAATCCACTTAAATGAATTCTTATCCTACATGCTTGAAGATACGTTAACTTTGCATCAAACCTAACAGAAATGTTAAGCAGTAATTCTCATTTTCTTGAGAAAAACATATTTTTGTTGATGATTTGTGATTGAGTTACACATTGGAGCTACTGATTTAAGACAGTTTTGTCGAAGTTACGAATTTTTTAATGTTCCAGAAATTTTGTAATTATCAAAAAAATGGAAAAAAGTGAAAGTTGCAATAGAACGTTCAAATCCGAAATGTATATGTATAATCAAAAAAGAAACAACTTTTTCCTCTAAAATTTTTTGAAATTCGAATAAATAAGACTATTTTCAGTGATTAATTTTAAAAAATATTAATTTTGACAGGTAGCGAAAGTCACGTGACCACATACGAGTGTGTCATTTTTCATATTTTTTGAGGCACAACTTAACGCCCAAGTTGAATTTCATAATAAATTATTAATAAAAGTTTTTCCCATATGATGCGAACTTTATGAAGGACACTGTATACAGAATACAATAGTTCTTCTGATCATATTACAAGAAAAAATAATGAATTGAAATTGACAATCCCTAAAGGTACTCTGATCAAAAATTCCATAATTTATTATGGATGTGAGATGTTTAATTACCTTCCATCAAAAATAAGAAGTATGAAATCACTTTTTCGGTTCAGAAAGGATGTAAAACGTTTATTGTCTGAAATAGTTATTTATGTACCAAGGACGAAAAACTGTCTATTATAGTCGAGCCTGCAAATTGATAGCCGAGGCGCAGCCGAGGATAGCAAGCAGGCGAGACAGTAGACAGTTTTTCGCCGAGGTGCATATTACATTTTTTCGTCGACCTCTACATACCTTTATGAAAGTAAGTACTCGCATGTTTGCTGGCCTCAGCTACGTCCAACTCTTCGAACTGCAGACTCGATCAATTCTTGATTATTATGAACACTAATATTCACACCACGGTCTAAATTCACACGTAAAATCTAGCGGATTTCGTAAATAATTAATTTGACAACAGCAAATGACAGTTATTGTCACAGGCGCCTATGTATTAATTAAAACGTGGATTTACGAAAATGACTCAATCGCCGCTCTCGTACCGTGCCGTATCATAGTGACCACAGCGGACGAAAAGAGTTTGCGGACGAAAAGTGTTTGCGGACGAAAAGTACTTGCCTTCAAAAATAGTCGATTTTTCGTCCGGAAATTAGTACGTAAAATGTCATTTTTTGCAGAGGTCGATGAAAAAAGTGTATTACAGTTTGCAAGAGTTCTATAATCATAACTAATAATTCAAGCATGAATCGAACATAGTTGAATAAAGATTTTTCATTGCTTCCATTTGAATCACTTAATGAGTATATTTTTTGCTATGATTTCATGTGAATGCATGCATGATCACTGATGGACTGTGTAGTGAAGTTTGCCAAAAACTGAATGGAAATGTACTTTCGATATTTGACATGACATTATTTGACAACTTTCCTAGGTGATGTACACCCACGGATAATAGAGACACGGTCGTCGCATCCGCCATGTTTGTGACGTTAGTGAAGTATAATTTTGTAAACAAAAGGGCCGTAAATATCACATACCCATGTATTGTAGGAATGTATGTGCATAATTAATAGCACAATATTTGTTCTTTAGTTCAGGGCAGACCCCTGACTTTTGTGGTTCATAGTGTCTTTAAGAGAACCTTTCTTTCCAAAAACGTTTTTTTTTGTTGAAGCTGTAGTAGTAGTGGTGTGGGAGATCTTTACATTACAACCTTATAATTCAAAATAATAATGGACTTACCTCCATGTGCAAGGTAAATAAATCTTATTGCTAAAACGTGAAACTATTTTTAATATAAATTTTACTTCAATACACCCGAATTTCCAACTGCAGGCGGAACAAATTGTGCGGTTGTTAATTGTAACAATTATTATTCTACTAAAACAAAGAAGTTGAACATCATGTCACAGATTTCGAAAAGATTCAGAGACAAGAAGTAAATGGTAGAAATATGTGGGAAAAAAGATTTTAAAGTTGAAACATCATTCATATGCAGTATACACTTTACAAATGATGACTGTGAAAGCTCACTCACATCTGAACAGATGGATGTACCTGTCAAACGACGATTAAAGAAAAAAGGTAAGAATGCACTTTGAAATTAATTCGTAATATTAAAAGAAACTTATAATAAAATCATTGCAGTAAATAAAAACTTTTCAGTTTATTTCTTATCTAATTTCAACACTGCATTAGTAGTAGTTCACTACAGTACTGAATAGTCTATTTAAATTTCCCGCGCAAATATACTACAATGACATCACAAGCGACGACCGTGTCTCTATTATCCGTGATGTACACCGACGTCAACTTTAACAAACAAATATTGTTTTGACAATTTCCCTCATATTATATAAACCAACAAAATGCCATAATTTTTTGAATTCAAACCATAGAAATATATTATATATTTACTCTAGAATGCTAATCCCCATGTCAAAAGTGTTGTAAAAAGTTCAGGCTAGTCCGCAATGCGCATGCGCGTCATTGGTGATTTTTGTAACAGGCCCGGTTTTATTAAAATATTATGATACTTGTGAAGATTAAAGGTTCCGTCAAACCGACGCGGGAACGGAACTTTGGAACCGTGCAAATTGCTAGAAAAACAGCACACGTAGCAAACCATACATATTTCGTTGCTTGTATGCATTTCAGAATACCGGTATGTCCCACTATGGATTTTAGTATCGGATTCATCTCGTTCCCGCTCCCGCGTTCCCGCGTCGGTTTGAGGTAAACCTTAAGAGGCCATGAGCATGATTCAGTTCCCGTATTCTGGAGATAATTGACGAACGTGACGTCAGCTTTGGGCGGAGACTTACACATCCCTTCTTCAACGAAATCCAAAGCCTGTACTCAGGAGATTTTGGCTAGTTGGCACTGTTGGTAGTGTTCGCAGTATCGCAGTTCGCATTCTTCGCTTATTCTCACAGTTGAATCTCAATTGAATTTATATCTACGACGATGAAGTTCATAATATGAGTTTAGTTTTGCATTTATGAATGGTGATCTCCAAATGTTATGTAATTATATTTTGATATTGTAGTATCTGGTAATTTTAGACAGGATTGGGGTGATAGGTATTCTAATTTTCAATAACTGAAACAATACACTGTTTTTTCTTCATGCATACATACTACAATGATCATAATAAAAACGGATGTGTTCGGAAATCAAACGCTTTTCATTTATGAACAGAAATATTTTATTCCGGCGAAAATTTCACTTCTCACTTTTTTAGCCAATCAAAAATTTCGTTCTTGTTTACATGCCATGGCAACCCAAGACATTTCCGGAAATTTTTATCCTCCTGGGTATCCTGAGCGAAATTAATAAGTGGAAAATTTTCTGTGAAATATTTGACATGTAATAAGTGGAATTGTATTTTTCATATGAAAGGAGATAATAGGTATTTCATAATTATGTATTTACTAGATATTTTGAATGTGTCTGAAAATATTTTCTCCACGATCAATGCAGCAATTGTCAATTCTGAAATCAAATTTAAGAAAAAGTTCAAAACAGCAGTTGTCACGACCATCAATTGTAACTCCCGTAGCTCAGTGGTAATGTACTCGACCACCAGTCGCTAGGTCGCCGGTTCAAACCACGCTGAGAGCAAATTGTCTTTTTATTTTTGTGTTCAAATTAAACGAAACACATTTATTGATGGAAATTTTGTTAAGTGTTTTACATAACAATAGTTCAGTAGAAGTATATAAATAGTTCAGGTGAACCCATCGTTAGTTATTTCTTATGAATTGTTGGATGATTTTAATTGTTTGGTGTGAAATTTTCTTACCAAATCTCCGGCGTGCTTGAATTAATTGCCGGAAATGTATCTCTTACATGAATTTTTGAAGAAAATTAGTCTCGTCGCTTCGCGACTCGGGTAATTTTCAAAAAATTCATGTACCCGAAAAATTTCCGGCAATAATTCAAGCACTAAGGAGATAATAAGTGAAAATTTAATCATATTCAAATAATGACGAGAAAAACAACAGATTTTCATTCATTCTCATTTTCTTCAACTTCTTCATTTTTCAGTCCCCTCGACGTTTCTCTTAGAAACAATTGAAAATTAAATTACTGCAAGACGCCCATTATGACGTCAATGATTTTAACCCTTGTTGATTAGATCATCTTCAAATTTTATTATTATTTTTGTCTCATAGGTAGAGTTGTAATGTATAATTTTAATTATTTGTAGGTGTATATGTATATCTGTATATTTGTTACAATTTTTGTATTTTAATACTTTTATTTATAGTTTAGACTTATCCAGACACCAAGGTGTATTTGTGATCAATAAATTATTTAAAATAATAATTATTATTATTATTTTGAGTCCACGGGTATGTCGAGGATCTATTATTTCAGGCAGCAGGCTTCGCGACTAGGTAATTTTAAAAAAATTCATGTATTCGAAAAATTTCCGACATTAATTCAAACACTAAGGAGATTATATGTGAAAATTTAATCATATTCAAATAATGACGAGATAAACAACAGTCATTCATTCTCATTTTCGTCAACCTCTTCATTTTTCAGTTCCCACGACGGATCTCTTATTTTGAGTCCACGGGTATGTCGAGGATCTATTATTTCAGGCAACATACTATCGAAATAAAACTGTTTCAATTTTGATAGCATGTTAGTTTCAAAAAAAAATTTGTCGATGTCTATTTTGATAACCACCAACTCTTTCAATGTCCATACTGCAAAATAGCAAATATTTTTAGACCATATATTCAACTGTCCTTGAACTTGGTAATAATAATTGTGATTATTTTTCGATTTATATTCGTTGTTGCCCAGGTCTATCAAATAATTGATTTTGCGTTGCGCTACAGCTTCTTTTATGCTCAAATTCCTAGCTGAATATGGACATTTGATTTCTACCAAATTATTATTATCCGTAACTCCATCAGGGGTAGCTCCTAGATATGGCCATTTTTTATTTACAAAAAGGCCACAAGTGGATATGGTTATATTGCATTGACCTTCCAGTGCATGTTTGGCACGATCTTCATTATTTCTACCCCAAGCTGTTGCTTTGGAAAATATATGTTTATATAATAAACTCTCTACAGTAGAGATACAACTTGTTGATTGACGCATTTTGCAAATCTTGCCAAAGTTTGAAGCTGTTAGGAGATGTTCCCTGGTTTGTTGCCATTCTGCGCTGTCTGTTTGAAGTCGAGTTCTCTCTTCTAAATCCCTATATTCCTCTTCAGTTTTTTTCAACTCCTCCAAATGAATCAATTTGAAATGCTCATAGGTCATTGCATCCATATCTGGTTTTTCACAGTGTTCTCCGTAGTTTTTATCCTGTTCACATTTTTTTTACTGAAAATATTAATTTGCGTCTACATTTCTTCCTTTCTGTACCCTTTATGGTTGTCTCTTCATATTTTTTCAAATATTTTCCAGGACTGTGACCTCCGGTCAAGTGCTTGAAAGTTGTATAAAGAGGTCTCTTAGTGTTTTTTGACACAACTGCCGCGAAACATCTTCCTTGGTAGGAACCTCTCAAAGTATAATTCACTCTTTAACCCCCCGTTTTTTGAGCAATAATAGAATTGAATTGTTCAACCAAATTTGTGTCAATATTTTCTAAAAGACTTCTCGCATTCCCAGCTAAATATCTCACAGCTTCCATAATCTTTTCTTCAACGCCGAATATCTTCAATTCTGGCATATAATTATTTGAGTCTGGTTCGGTTTTTTTGCAAAAATAACTTATTGAAGAGCAGTTTTTATGTTCACCAAAAATGTGGCTTATGCTATTTAATATGTCTTTCCGAAGGGCAATTATCCTTTCCTGTTCTGTTTTACCATCCTCATTGTTTCTGTATGTAATGGCTTTCATAATGGCAGTTCTAGCTCTCAAAATTACATCCTTGATGGATCCAGGAACACCTTTACTTTTGGATTGTTCTTTCAATTTATTACAGTAATTTCGTAATAAATGATTTCTGCACTCAATTTTCTGAACTGTACAAGTGCTATAGGGTCTATTATCAAGAAGTTGTTTATAACAGCTACTGTCGCCATCAGCAATCATTTTGCTGTATATCAAATTATACATTCCCAGACTTCTAGAAAAACCTTCAGAAATTATGGAGGTTTCCATGCTTGTAGATGACCCATCCCAATTTTTGTAGCAGGTATGATCACTCACTTCTTCACCTTTATTTTTACTCCTCTGGCATATGCAGCAATATTTATTTCTGACACGCAGGTATAATATTTTGCGAGTTTTCAAACCAACAATAGCAGCAACGCCAGACAGGGAGTTGTAATTTCCTCCACCACGATAGGAACGTTTTGCCCAGCTACCATCACAAACTACAGTAATCATCGGTGTCCCATTTTTATCAACGCTTCCACATTCAATGGCTAATTTACTTTCTTCTGCTGCTGCTTCTTGCATAGATTGCCATGCTGTTTCTTCCCAAGCTTTACAAACCTTATTGTGAATATTTTTGTACACACGGAAACTGACCCTTCCTTCATGATTTTTCGTTCCGCTATTTCATTTCAAATTGCTTGTGCGCGTAACTAAATTACCGAATAAACAGACAACAATAATATTCAAAAAGTCTCATAACCTAAAAATTGATATAAATGAAGCTGAAGGTATTACTTGTCAAAGTCAAAGTAATTATTACCCTAGGCATGTAAATTACACTATTTACATTCCGTTGTCAAGATGAATCAGTAAACGAATATTATAGGCCATTTACCTGTTTTGTTGCTAAGCATGTATGGACTATTTACAGTGTCGGCAGCGGAAAAAAGCATTTTAAACCGTTTACCTAAGATAGATACATTTTTCCATACTTCCATATATTTTAATATATTCCTTTGTTTCATTCGGTAGTCAGATAATCGATAATGCGATTTTTTTCCTCTTTTTTTATCGCTTTCCATAACTACTTATCACTGTTCAAATCACAAAATACTATTATCTCCAAAGAATAGTTCACGTAAATAACCCACCGACAATAAGTACCAACTTATAAATTAATTCAGTATAAGCGCGCGTGCTCCCTCAGTAGACGTTCTGATGCACAACTACAACATGTACAAACAGGCCGACGCAAGAACTGAGACGTGAGAATTGTCCCTGCCGCTGTCCTGATGGCTAACGTCTACGAAGAAAATAAAATCATTTCATGATATCTTTCACTTCAATTAACTCAGGTACTTTATTTTTATTATCATTTTGTTGAATTTTAAAAGTTTACAAAACATATACCTACATGTAATTCTTACCTAAAATTTCTCGCAACAAGTTTTTAACTTCGCGGGTATAATTGAACCGTTTATTCACCTTTTTATACAAATTGATGTAATGCTTTTCAATTGAATTTTGAATGAACTTTATTATTATTATTATTACTGACTACGGTCATTAGATGATTTCAGAGATCATAGACAAAAATAAAACCAATTTTGTGTCCTTATGTATTCTGATATTAGAAGTAAAGTTATAGTCGCCTAACTGACATAACTATTGTCATAGAATGCATATATAGAATAGACCAACCAATATATAGATAGCGCCCAAATAATGTCTGAAACGATTACTAAATTCATATCCCTGTACATCTGAAGCCGAGTTCGACCCTGTGTGTATGATTTTAAACGTCGTGGGGCAATAGTTCTTGAGTATATCGTATGCGGCAGCACCTCACGAAGCCGGTCATAGATAATAGAGGCGTATGCAGAGGTTTTTCTCTTCCCTTAAAATTTGAAGCAATCTTTATCCAATCGAAATGAATTTGGTATCAAATTAAAGATAAAACGTTAATCTATGTACGTGCTGTAATGTTTTTTTGAAATACTTTGTTCATCTACCTAAAATATTGCGTCAAAGTAACCGAATATTAGTGCATATTTGGGATTTTTTTTAGGAAAAAGCGGAATGAAATTTCAATTTCCATTACAGCACGTACGTAGATTCAAACGTCCTCTAGGAGCCTGTCTTTGTTTGAAATCGATACGATGAACCGTTTTTGAGTTATTAGTTGACTTCTTTACTCTAAAAAGCGTCCCAAATATGTTCGCGCTCATGGCCTCTTAACAAACGTTAATTATGAATCTCTGAGAATAAGATTGGAAACCTCATTGTACTTATACCTGTTATTTGTATTTAGACGATTTGAATACATATTTTCACATATTTATGATCCCAATTAAATATTCAGCAAAGGCCATCAGAAAGTACAGTACGGTTATTATTATTATTTATCGCTCTGAAGCGACTGATTTTTGGTATCACATTCACTTTTCAGCTGTATATAGTTAACCAACAAAAACCTACGGAACCACCCACAATCGTCGGTGCGAATTTCAAGGAAGCACTGGATTGGAAAATAAATTGAAAGTACGAAAAAGTATGAAAATTTATTTCAGCTAATATCATGAATAATTTCAACTCAAATTGGATTTATAAAATTGGATGCTTGGAAGCTCGAGGTTTTTTTTTCTACAACGATTCATGTCAAAATATGTAACTGCCTTTAATTAAATCATTTAAAGAGATTAACATGCTATTTATACAAGTATTTCTTGTTGTGTTTACCTCAGTGCAATTTCCACAATGGGGGTGCATAAAAAAGTGAGGCAAGAAGCATTTTCCTTACCATCAAAGAAAAGCACTTCCATATTGACATTAATTTTCTGAGGCGATTCTGTGTATGTTTGGTACTTTGTGTAGGAATCTAGAACTCGTAATCAGTGTGGCTGAAAGTTGTATCACTCGCCATGCATGCTTATGCAGACACAGTATTGGTACTGCACTAGGTTTCAAATTATTCTATTGTAGTTTTCACATGAATCTTCATGAGAAAACTGTCTGCCACAAATTACAATTTTCTCAATCAAATGCTCTGCTGGGATCTCTTCTTAAGAACAATAACAAAAAATCATCCTTTTTTTGTCAAGCTAAAATAATATTTAAGCTATTTTGAACAAAACATGTAGGTACATAAAAAATTTCATTATCTACCAAAAGTGATTTATTTCAGGTATTTTTTCTTTACACAACACTAAACAGTTCATTGTTTATTTGTAGGAAGAAACGGCTTTATTAGAAATTGTCTTTAAAGAATAAGATTAATACAAATTCACGAATGATGAAAGAATAACCAACGACAACAAACACCACACAAAACGACAAGAGAAAATCTGAAATTCTAAAAACCGTCTCTGATGTCTGACAAGAGTGACAGATCTCAGTGATGAAAAAGCACCGTTGCACGGTCATTATAATTACAGTAGCATAGGGACATTATTGTTTTAAAAAAGTTTCTTTCGCGCCTAAAATTCGGAGTAATCTATCTCTAAAAGGTTCTTTTCGGTTTTAAAAAGTCCTAAATGTGTCAAATTTCTATCTTTCAAATGACATGATATGTTTATTTGCCTCATTACAAAAAACTCTGAATTGGGACACCAAATTATTTTCAAACTTGGCAACGACCTACCCAAACTACACTGATGACGCGCATGCGCACATCGCAAACGGGTCGCATACGCGGAATGCTTTTCGCCAGCATTCAAGAGTGAGTATGTAATATATATTTCTATGATTCACAATGAGAAAAGGACCTTTCGAAAACACTGTCTCCAGCCCGTGGTATTTTCAAATTCGGTGTTTCGCTTCTTCCTTATTTATACGTTTCCATAGTTTACATCAATTTCTGTGAATAGAGAAACGTCAGTTTGACGGTTCAACTCTTCAACTGACATTAATGACACAAGATGAACCGTTCCTGCAATACGCATTTAGTCCATAATAATTTAATGTATTAGTGAAATTGTCTGATCGAATATGCCTTCATAATGCAGAATTTTCAAAATACTTTCACCTTGCCAGTCGCTCAAACTGTGTTGCTGTACAAAACACCACTCGAGCAAGCTCTCGTGGTGTTTCTAAGCAACACAGTTTTCGTGACAGCAAGGTGAAAGTATTTTTTGAAAATTCAGCATTTTGTCGGGATATTACTACTGAAAATTTATCAAAAGAAGAATAATATTTGAAGTTTTTTACAGGAGTGAAAATTCTACATTTTAGTTTTTTGGGTCCATTGGTGATGAACAACTCGAAATATCATTTTAAAGACAATCAAAGAAGTAAGAAGCTATTGACTGAACTTCAAAATATTTAGAACCGAGATAAGTTATGCTTGACACTAGTTAGGCGGAGGCGTGGTTTTTCCTTGACAAACCCTCTCATTTCTTGTAATATTAAAAAACTCTGATAACTGTTATTTTTTACACATGGGTTTAGATCATGTATCACCAGACGATTGGTACAAGAGGAGACATTTTCAGAGGCAGCAGAAGTTTGAAAAAAGTACCATTTTGTTTTCGACATGACAGTTACAGTGGTGATTGGTAATGGAAACGAAATATTCTTACAAATGCCTTAAATTTAGGAAAACACCTTTTTCAGTTATAAGCATTCCAACACTGTCAAGTTTTTAGTTGGAATTAGCCTGAGATGTGTCATATACTCCAGTAAAGGGTAGTTTCTGTCAGAGAACAATGCTATTTGAAGAACCTTGCAGGAAAATGATGCAGTTATAGCTGATCATGGATGCACTATTAGAGATTTATTGGATGAAATTAATGTGAAAAGGTATTAACGAAGAGAATTGCAAAGTCAAGAGTACACGCTGAAAGAGTAGTTCATGAAATCAAATCAAATAAAATTTGATCAAAAAGATGCCCAATGCTGTTAGTACCAATATTATCCAGCGTGTTTAATGTTGTATGTTTTTAGTGAATTTTGATGATTGTATGGTAACGTAGTGTACTCTAGCTCTAGTTTTACTTGTCAGTAACCTCTGAAATAATAGTTGTTTCAAAAGAAATTAAAACTTGTCTGAAAAATTAAAAATAACACTATTTGAAAAATATGATTTATATTTAAAAATTGATATAAACATCGGTAAATAAAATAAACTTGTTTTCCAAAAGCCGAAAATTTTCACAATTTTTTACAAAAACTGGGCACTTTTTCAATAATTTCCATAATGTAGGGAATACAAATGTGGTAAAATAACAAGAACAAACTAATTAGAAGCCATATTTATCTGTTCAAAGTAATAGTTATTTATTGTATAAGTGTTTTAGATATCATTTTATTTGCGCAAGAATGTTAAATTTCTTAAGCAAATAAAATGTATCTAAAACACGCATGCAATACAACGTTTTATTCACAATCACATTCATTTAGAATCAGAATCGCGGAAATTTTTCATCACAAAATGATTAGACGTTTTGCTCTGACAGCGGCTGTCACCTCCTCAAAAATATCGGGAGGTGTTGAATGGTTGCTATGTATTTTCGATTGCTTATCGACTCCATTTGTAAAAATTTGTGAAGTTGGTGAAAATAAGTAAAATGTGATTGATATTCAAGATTGTATTTTTCATTATTCCACTAGTGGAATAAAGTAATTTCATTATTCCTCTAGTGGATAAAGTGGTACTTTATACGGTTCATAAGTGTGGATAAAACTTCAATTATAAGGTGATTGTGGATAAAAATATATTATATTGTCAAAGTTATAAAAACTTTTAGATAAAGGCGATGAATACGAAAGCGTTTAGGGGTCACACAAATAAAATAAAAAATCCAATATATTGGATTTTTTTTCAATATATTGAATTCTTTTCAATATATTGAAGATAAATCCAATATATTGAAAAAAAATCCAATATATTGAAAATAAATCCAATATATTGGATTTATCTTCAATATATTGAAAAGAATCCAATATATTGAAAAAAAATCCAATATATTGGATTTTTTATTTTATTTGTGTGACCCCTAAACGCTTTCGTATTCATCGCCTTTATCTAAAAGTTTTTATAACTTTGACAATATAATATATTTTTATCCACAATCACCTTATAATTGAAGTTTTATCCACACTTATGAACCGTATAAAGTACCACTTTATCCACTAGAGGAATAATGAAATTACTTTATTCCACTAGTGGAATAATGAAAAATACAATCTTGAATATCAATCACATTTTACTTATTTTCACCAACTTCACAAATTTTTACAAATGGAGTCGATAAGCAATCGAAAATACATAGCAACCATTCAACACCTCCCGATATTTTTGAGGAGGTGACAGCCGCTGTCAGAGCAAAACGTCTAATCATTTTGTGATGAAAAATTTCCGCGATTCTGATTCTAAATGAATGTGATTGTGAATAAAACGTTGTATTGCATGCGTGTTTTAGATACATTTTATTTGCTTAAGAAATTTAACATTCTTGCGCAAATAAAATGATATCTAAAACACTTATACAATAAATAACTATTACTTTGAACAGATAAATATGGCTTCTAATTAGTTTGTTCTTGTTATTTTACCACATTTGTATTCCCTACATTATGGAAATTATTGAAAAAGTGCCCAGTTTTTGTAAAAAATTGTGAAAATTTTCGGCTTTTGGAAAACAAGTTTATTTTATTTACCGATGTTTATATCAATTTTTAAATATAAATCATATTTTTCAAATAGTGTTATTTTTAATTTTTCAGACAAGTTTTAATTTCTTTTGAAACAACTATTATTTCAGAGGTTACTGACAAGTAAAACTAGAGCTAGAGTACACTACGTTACCATACAATCATCAAAATTCACTAAAAACATACAACATTAAACACGCTGGATAATATTGGTACTAACAGCATTGGGCATCTTTTTGATCAAATTTTATTTGATTTGATTTCATGAACTACTCTTTCAGCGTGTACTCTTGACTTTGCAATTCTCTTCGTTAATACCTTTTCACATTAATTTCATCCAATAAATCTCTAATAGTGCATCCATGATCAGCTATAACTGCATCATTTTCCTGCAAGGTTCTTCAAATAGCATTGTTCTCTGACAGAAACTACCCTTTACTGGAGTATATGACACATCTCAGGCTAATTCCAACTAAAAACTTGACAGTGTTGGAATGCTTATAACTGAAAAAGGTGTTTTCCTAAATTTAAGGCATTTGTAAGAATATTTCCATTTGTAAAAATTTGTGAAGTTGGTGAAAATAAGTAAAATGTGATTGATATTCAAGATTGTATTTTTCATTATTCCACTAGTGGAATAAAGTAATTTCATTATTCCTCTAGTGGATAAAGTGGTACTTTATACGGTTCATAAGTGTGGATAAAACTTCAATTATAAGGTGATTGTGGATAAAAATATATTATATTTTCAAAGTTATAAAAACTTTTAGATAAAGGCGATGAATACGAAAGCGTTTAGGGGTCACACAAATAAAATAAAAAATCCAATATATTGGATTTTTTTTCAATATATTGGATTCTTTTCAATATATTGAAGATAAATCCAATATATTGGATTTATTTTCAATATATTGGATTTTTTTTCAATATATTCAAAATAAATCCTATACAGGCCGTTTCTTTTATCATGTGGTAACATTGCTATATTCTAAACCGTAACAGATACGAAGACGATTAAATGGGAGAAAAGGTAACTATTGTGGAGAACAGTACAATAATGGTAGAATGGTCAAAGAAAATTTACAGGGAGTCTCGCCCTTCCCGAGTTATACAGGGAAAACTAAAAATGCTGTTATTTGTTTTTTACGAATAGAATTGTTATTTCTGAAAATATAAAAAAATGGAAAAGGAAAGTTTTAATGTATTCTAAATGTACTATAAAAATGTAACAATGAATCTTTGATTAAACGTTTCGTGTCAACACGGCCACCATCAACATTTCTTTTCAAATACGGACCTGTCTGTTTTAGTACAAATATTGATAAAGCGATAAAATCGCAATTCAGTGGTACATCACACTCGATATTTTTATAACATTTCATTTAAAATAACTAACATCATCAGCGACAACAATTTTTAATTACGGTCCTGTCGTTAGGTCGTTTATGGATTCCACAAAACCTAACTCTCCGATATAAAAATTATCAGTGGCGCTTTGAATAAATGTATCTATTAAAATTATGTTTACACTATAATAAAATATATCTGTAGTTTCAGAGACGAACGATAGCAATTTACCTCGGAAATAAACTTACTTAAGAGTAGAAGAAATCAAACAAACAGAAAACAATTTATTTCATATTGAATTTTTGAGTGAAAATAAAACCAATACAGAAAATGAATTCTTCATGATAACCTACATTAAATGCTCGAATTGCCGACCTCTTTGTTGAATGCACATAAGTTGTCTGTCCATACAATTTCTGTGGCAATTTTCTAGCATGATGGGTGTAATGCTATTACATGCATCTCTTATTTTTTGTTTGAGATGGTCGATATCTGTACTAGTTGTCGAAAAAACTTTATCCTTTATGTATCCCCAGACAAAAAAATCTAAAGGAGTCAGGAATGGGGATCAAGCTGGCCAGGCAATTGGTCCATTGTTTCCAATCCATTTTCTTGGGAATATTGCATCTAAATGTTCCCTTACTATTGCTGCATTATGGGGAGGGGCACCGTCTTGTTGAAAATATTGTATATCACGGCGGATGTTCAGTGGCAATTCATCTAAGTAGCCATCAAACTCATTGGATAAAAAATGTAAATACATTCCACCATTCAAATGCTCGTTGTAAAAGAAAGGACCTAGTATGTTTGTTCCCAAAATTCTCAACCAAACATTTATTCCGAACCTTTCCTGGAAATTGGTTTCTCTATATGTAAATGTTCATTTGTATTATTCCACCTATAATGGATGTTTCTGTTAAACCAACCATTGTTGGTGAATTTTGACTCGTCCGTCCATATTATTTTATTACAAATATTTCCAACTTCCCTATTTCTACGTCTCAACCACATCGCAAATCGTATTCTCCTTCCGTAATCCCTTTCATTGAGGTGATGAACTTTGCGTATCCTGTAGCATTTGTATTTGTTCTTTTTCAAAATATTTCTGGTAGATTTTCCAGAAATCCCTAGTTCGTGGGCAATTTCTCGTAAAGAACAATCTTGATTAGAAATATTTTTGTAACTGACCAATCCTAAATTGAAAAAAAATAATTTCGTCACTTTGTTAATCTTTATGAAGTAATATTTGCTTACCTAAAACATTTATTTGGTTCCGCATACTTCCAGTAACAACACATTTTCTAGTTTTATTTCTATCAAATGCACCACAGTCTCTCAAATTTCTTTCTAATCGTCTAAACATTTGAATGTTTGGAATACGATTGGGTATAGCTCACCATACATATTTTTTGCCAAAAGAGGATTTCTATTTGATTTTGCATAAGCAAATAGCATATCAGTCCTTTCGTCATTTGAATACATCTTTGATATGACTGAGTGTATAAACGACTGACAGTTCTTAACACGTATCAACAACTCATTTATTTGTCCTGCCATAGAAACCAAGCAAAGCCTACTTGTTTAAAAATGGTAAATGAAGTGAGATGCTATTTAATTGTACCATATCACACAATAGTCGTATTTTGACCAAAAACTAATATTTTCGTTACTTCCAGGATTGAGAATTATAGAAATATTCAGTATGATAGTTGATTCAGAAGAAATCAGCCTTGAAACAAGGATTTCTGTAATACAAAAATGCCCAAGAAGGAAAAATACGAATGTTCGTTGTGTTGGGGTATCTTCTTATCGAAATTATTGGGTGAAGTCTGAAGTATGCCAGTAGTTAGTTGAATAGGTTTTGAAGAAATCAAAATAATTTACAAAAGAACTAACGACAGGACCGAAATTAAAAATTGTTGTCACTGAGGATCCTAGTCATTTTAAATGAAACGTTATAAAAATATCAAGTGTGATATACCACTGAATTGTGATTTTATCGCTTTATCAATATTAAAACAGACAGGTCCGTATTTGAAAAAAAAATGTTGATGGTGGCCGTGTTGACACGAAACGTTTATTCAAAGATTCATTGTTACATTTTTATAGTACATTTTAAATACATTAAAACTTTCCTTATGAATTTTTTTATATTTTCAGAAATAACAGTTCTATTCGTAAAAAACAAATAACAGCATTTTTGGTTTTCCCTGTATAACTCGGGAAGGGCGAGACTCCCTGTAAATTTTCTTTACTTGAAAATCTGTTTCGTGGCAAAATTGATAGCAACCTTGTAAGCCATAATTTGAAAATATTACAATCCAGAATATTGGACATCACAGGGACGCGAACTTTTCAACTGGAATACCCCATTTACAGGATGAATCAACAGTATTCCCTAGATGTAATGAACATTTTCGACGAAGTTACCGTTCTCTCCACACATTCCCACAAGTGGAAAATATGAGAAAAATATCTCTTAGAAAACAACTACTTTCTCACATTGAATTATACCTGACATCCATTTATGCAACGTTCCTCTAGGAGGACACAATTGCAAGGTCTAATTGTAATAAAACAATGAATAACATGCTTCATTTGGTTGAAGTGACCACCTGCATACATGCATGTTTCAAGACCTACGAATGAAGCATCTACGGAGGCGATAACAAAGCGTTGAACAATGTATTCGTTAGGTAGTACAAGATGACTTCCCAGCGAGCACAACAACATCTCAGAGATGTTAAAAGTAAGAGTATTTGAGACATCAAACCTCCACTGCGATATTCTATTCATACATAAATAGAACGTGTGTATGTAGGTGCAAATGTCCGCCGCACGTGGCTATTTTTAGGATGTTCACAAAAAGCATTTCTTTCACGTTTTTTTCACAGTCTTTTTAAAGACACAACATATCATTTTCAAAGCTTTTCGTCTACATTAAACCACTGCATATAAAACATTGTTTGAGATGTTCCTGAGACATCACAAAATGCACTTTTATCTCGTATTTTTGTCATTAAAGGCGGATTTACCGGATTCATAATGCATAATTTATTGCATATGCGTAATTTTAAGCCGTATTTAATGGATTCATTCTGCGCTATTGTATTGCATAATCCATAAACGTTCAAGACAGGGATTTCTTTATAAATTGTGAAACGGTTAAATCATTTCAATTAAGTCCTTGTACTGAACTTTTATGGATTTAAAATTACGCATAAGCAATAAATTATGCATTATGAATCCGGTAAATCCGCCTTGATTGTACAAATCAACAATAGTCAAAATATGAACTCTGGTGCGATTTAAGAAAAAAAAAATCGGTATAACTTATTTTAATAGGAACAAAGGAACACACATACAAATTTAAACATAAAATATTTTCTGTTTATACAAATAGGTCATTTATTAGCAAAACAACTTTTCAAAAATCACTCTAACAAAGGTTTTTGTCTGGTTAAACTAAATATAAACAAAACTGTGAATACACTCTCAATAATACAGTGTCAAGCGGTCAAAGTTCGTAAAAACGTCATATTTGGGTAGGACTGACAATGAAAAAAACTGTTTTGTTCGTAGAAATAAGACCAATTTAGGATGATTACGTTTTTGTCGGAACTCGTTAACATGTTATAATCTTATTAATGATAGTACATTAGGGTGTATACGGGGCATATTAAAAAAAAGTCGTTTCTCGAGATTTTTTTCTAGGACTATTCTAGAACCAATAAGTTATATTTTGGTAGGGCATCACAGTTTCAGTCTATTATAGACGATAAAAACGTGTTTCATTTCTTGATAACCCTATACTGAAAACAATTATTGACAGATCATTTTTGACTATGTAAAAAATTGTATATTGCTAACATTGATTGCACAAAAGATACAGTAATTATCTGATGGATTCAGTTATTCAATATTACTTTCCATTTGAATACAGGGTGGGTTAAAATTTTTTTTGCAGATCATTTACAATGATTTCATTGAATATCTCAACAGTTCCGTTAATTTGGATCTGGATAATCACAGGGTGTCGTTTGTTGCTGGCAATATGATTAACTCTTTTTTATCAGTTATATTTGCTTAATTTTCGAATTTTTTTCTTTTTTTACAAAATTAAGAAAAGTATACAATTAATACTGCGAAAAATAACCAAATATTACTTTTCCATGGCGAACTGTGACCTCTTGAATTGTGAAAAATTGGGAAAAAAGATATTAAGGATCTTTCATTAAAAAACTTACCCCAACTCCTGATTAGAGAATGTCCCAGAACCCCAGAACCCCAGAACTCAATGTTGAGTCATTGAAATATACAGGGTGTCATTTGCAGCTGGCAATATCACTAACTCTTATTCATCCATAATGCTCGGTATGATTTCGAAAATGTCTTCTGTTGTGAAAAAGAGGCCAGAAATATTCCATTAATATTGCAGAATGTAATCAAGCATAACTTTTCCATGGCTAACTACGATCAGCTATGATCGCCGGAAGTGATACCAACTTTAGATTTTTAAATGGAACATCCTGTATATTATTACATTTCTGAAATCTGCATAATTTTCTGAATCCAATGATACCACGTAAGTGACATTTCAAACGTCGAAATTTTTTATAATTTAATTTTTAGTTTTCCATTTAAGTGTGCGATGATGGTTCCGATTTATTCCAATTGACCCGTCTCATACTAAAAAATCGAAATCCCGTCAAAAATTCTAAATTGCGATTTTTCTGAGAAAATAAAGTTCATGTAATCGTTTTTGGGGTAAATCAATTTTTTTAAATGGAACCATATTGGTGCCGTGGTACCATTTATTAGTACTATTAATAAGGAATTTATCCATATTTGGTAATAAAATGTGCGATCAATATAATCAAAATTACAGCTAAAAGAAAATAAGAAAATACAATTATTTTGTTCTACTTTAATACTAAGAAGTTACTAAGGTGGCTTTGAAAACAATGAAATTATTTCTTCAAATTGTCGTAGGTAATACCACAAGTGTATCGGTGATTATCGAAATAGAAATTCCTTTGAATTTGAGAATCAAATTATGTTGCTTGGCAACCACACGAGCGCTTGCGAGAGTGTGGTTGCCTAATTTCATGAATAAAATCGAAACCAATTTTATTTATTTACTATTCAATTTAACTAGGAACATTAATCCCGCATTTAGTTCTGAAATTATGCAACTAACAAAACATTTACTTGATATTTCAAACATCCCTCTATTTCAGTTACCAATGATAAAGCGCGTCATTCGTAGTGTCGTCATTGCATGTCTAGTCTACTGCTTCTCGCTCGAGGTTATGTTTTGATAACATTTTGATTTAGTGGTTTGATTGATCAACGAGTATGCAAAATTTGTCGAAAATTGTGAAGCTGATATGAACTAATAGTGAGTGCTTATTTAGTTTTGGTCAATGTTTGGTGTTGTGTCATTATAGCAGCTTGCTAGTGGTAAGTTTGTGTTTTGATAATAACCACTCAGGAATCGAACTACAAAATCGAAAACACATCATATACATATCCAGTAGCCAATCAAGAGCCGAACTACAAAATCGAAAACATGATGTTTTCATTTATCAACATAAAAATTTCAACAAATCATAACACGCTATTTTAGCATAAGTGAAATAATCAAATAAATATTTGTTGATTAATCGTTGTTTTTATTGTATACCTATTGGAAAAGTCTTTACATTTGTTATTTGAAAATGCCGCAGGTTTATACAAGCAATGAAAAAGAGGACATGTTAATTATTCATGGAGAATGTAGGAAAAATATCGTTGCGGCTAGAAACCTTTATGCCGACCGATATCCTGATAGACAATGTCCAGCGAGAAATTATTTAAATCGTCTTGAAAATCAATTCCGAAGAGAGCCTAACCATGATCCCGAGTAAAACGTTATCATTGAAGAACGAGCGGAAATTAATGTTTTAGCTCGAATAGAAGTTGATAAGACTGTTTCTTTAAGGCAAATTGGGTTTGAATTGGAAATTAGTCACCAAACGGTAAGCCGAATCTTCCACAAACATAATTATAAATCTTTCAAATATCAATTGCACCAGCACCTGTACGAAAATGATTATGAACGTAGGATGGAATATTGCAATTGGATCTTGCAGAATAATGTGCAGCCAAACGATGCTTTTTTGGGAAGGATTTTATTTTCGGACGAGTCTAGGTTTACAAATATGAGATTATTTAACCGACAAAATACAAGGTATTGGTCACAAGAAAATCAAAATTTATTGCGGGAGGGTAACTTTCAAGTACGGTTCGGTTTCAATGTTTGGCTTGGAATACTCGGCCGTAGAATCATTGTGTGGCGAAGCTGCGGGCGATGCCGGACCTGAACTCTTACATAGCCGGCACTCGGCCGCGGGTGACTGTCGTTGCGCTATGCACCGAGAAGAATCTGGAAGTTTCGAGGCTTCACGAGAAATTTCATGAGCTTTCGGAGAAGTGAGCGTTCGATATAAAAAGAACTACGCCGCAGACGGACGGACAGTCAGTGAAGTGAAAGTAGAATATAAATACCTAGTTCCGTGATTGTTATGTAAATTACAGTATTGTGTTATTGAATCATTGTATTTCGTAAAATAAATTATTTTTAAGTGAATTAGACTTTAAATATACAACAGTGGTGATCAGAAGTGCGATTTATAAAGATAAATAGTGTTCGTGTTATTAGACAGTTTGTGTATTTCGGACAATTGTTTTCGCGAAAAATAGACAGTGACTGATACACATTTTTCGTGAAGTGACAATTATGTGCAAAACTGATACACTTCTCGCGTGTGAAATAGACAATAATAATAATAGACTGGTGGCCGTGGAATATACTGTGTGAAATAGACAATAATAATAATAAAAGACTGGTGTCCGATAAATTGACTGTGTGAAATAGACAATAATAATAATAATAGACTGGTGACCCGTGAAATAGACTGTGAGACATAGACTAAGACAAAATGTGCTCAAGGAAAGTTCGCCTGGTTGATTTGAAGGTTGCGGAATTGGAGCAAGAACTGGAGGAGAGGGAACTTGATACAAGTGGTAAAAAGGCCGTTCTTCAGGCAAGACTTTCTGAGGGATTAATCCAGGAGGGCGAGGATCCAGAAACATTTTTATTCGAAGTTTCCGGAATGGATATGAGTACCATAATTAGTAAACTCGACAGGAAGTACTCCGAGAGATCCATGATGGAGTTGCTGGAGGACAACTGGGTGTGACGAAGACCCTGCAGAAAGTAAGGCAACGGTTCTACTGGGTCAATTGTCAAGTTGATGTCAATGATTGGTGCAGAAAGTGTGCTGTTTGTGCTGCCAGCAATGGACCTCGGACACGACTCAAGGCTCCGATGCGTCAGTATAACGTAGGTAGTCCATTCGAGAGAATCGCCACTGACATCGCCGGCCCGTTCCCCGTATCAGACCACGGAAATAAATACATTATTGTGGCAATGGACTATTTCAGCAAGTGGGCCGAAGCCTATGCCCTGCCCATCCACGAAGCCATCACCGTCGCGGACGTCTTGGTGAAAGAGTGGATATGTCGATTCGGTGTACCCTTGGAGCTGCACTCGGACCAAAGCAGAAATTTCGAATCCAACCTGTTCCAAGAAATGTGCCAACTGCTGAACATCCGCAAGACGAGAACCACAGCTCTACATCCACAGTCCGATGGAATGGTTGAGCGGATGAACAGGACTATCAATCGCCACTTGTCCAAGGTAGTCTCTGACCATCAAAGAGACTGGGACCAGTATCTCCATTTGTTCCTGATGGCCTACCGTTCCGCAGTACACGAGTCGACCGGCCAAACCGCTGCTAGTATCATGATGGGCCAAGAGCTGCGAATTCCCTGTGACCTAAAGTTTGGGATGCCACCAGGACATGATACCGCGGGAGAGGACTACGTCAGTAAACTCCGGCAGCGAATGGAGGACATCCACGAACGAGTCCGTTTGAACATCCAGAGTGCCAGCGACCGAATGAAAGCGACTTATGACATCAATGCCGATGCTGGAGGATTTCAGGTTGGTGACCTAGTTTGGCTGTACAACCCGATGCGTCACCGCGGCCTGTCACCGAAATTACGGAGTTCTTGGGAAGGTCCATACAAGATCATCAAGAGAATAAACGACCTGCTTTACCGAATCCACAAGCCACCCAAAGGTAAACACAGGGTCGTTCATTTCAACAGGTTGGCCCTTTACGCTGGAAACCATGACCAAGTCCGCACCCTCAGACCACTAGAGGATGCGATGACGTTCCAGAAATTCATGACCTTATACTCAAATGGTCAGAAAGTGTCACACGGGGTAACTCGAGAGGAGCCACGGGACCTTTTCAAAGTGCCAGTCGATTACGCCCTAGCACACTGCGTTGCAGAAGATCTTCGAATGTCCAGGGGCATCGCTGTGGTGTTCTCCAAGAAATTTGGCCAACTACTAGCACTACGAAAACAGAACCCAGAAATTGGAGGTGTGCTACAGCTGAAGAAGGGCCAGAGTAACATTTACTACCTGGTGACCAAGAAGCATTCCCAAGATAAACCGTCCTATGAAGATGTCTGGAGGAGCCTCATCCAACTGAGAGATACGATGGTGGACCAGAATCTGGTGGACTTGGCAATCCCAAAATTATCCTGTGGTATTGATGGGCTGGATTGGAGAGTTATAAGAAGTATGTTGGAGACGATATTCCGATCCAGCGGCATCCAGATTTTGGTTTGCTGTAATCCTATTCCACGACCTAACATGAATACTGTGGAGTGTTATTTCCATCGAACTTCACGATGCAGATATGGGGAATTCTGCAAATATCGACACACTCCAAGGATGACATTTCGGGACGAAATATCTCTAAGAAGGGGGCAATGTGGCGAAGCTGCGGGCGATGCCGGACCTGAACTCTTACGTAGCCGGCACTCGGCCGCGGGTGACTGTCGTTGCGCTATGCACCGAGAAGAATCTGGAAGTTTCGAGGCATCACGAGAAATTTCATGAGCTTACGGAGAAGTGAGCGTTCGATATAAAAAGAACTACGCCGCAGATGGACGGACAGTCAGTGAAGTGAAAGTCGAATATAAATACCTAGTTCCGTGATTGTTATGTAAATTATAGTATTGTATTATTGAATCATTTTATTTCGTAAAATAAATTATTTTTGAGTGAATTAGACTTTAAATATACAACAATTGGTCCAATAGTATTTGATGGACCCTTGAATGGAGCTAGATATTTAGGATTTCTGCAAAATGAAATTGAGGACAGTTTAACTGAATTACCTGTCCATTTACGACAGGGAATGTATTTCCAACAAGAAGGAGTTCCTCCCCATAATTCAAGAACAGTAAGTGATTACCTTGAACAGGCATTCGAAGAAAACGTAATTTCGACGAATGGTCCTGTGCGATGACCTCCAAGGTCACCTGATTTGACACCTCTTGATTTCTTTGTTTGGGGCCATTTGAAAAACATTGTTTATGCAACCGCCGTTACAAACCTCGAAGAACTGGAGTTGCGAGTAAGACACGCAATTAATAGTATATCGGCCCAGCAATTAGGAAACGTTCTTCAAGAAACAGCTAAGCGAGTTCAGAAGTGCATTGACGTTAATGGACAGCATTTCGAACAATTGTCGTAAAGTTTTGTGTTAATTTTTTGTATTTCAAAGCCACCTTAGTAACTTCTTAGTATTAAAGTATTTCTTATTTTCTTTTAACTGTAATTTTGATTGTATTGATCGCACATTTTATTACCAGGTATGGATAAATTTCTTATTAATAGTACTAATAAATGGTACCACGGTACCAATATGGTTCCATTTGAAAAAACTGAGTTTTACCACAAAAACGATTACGATGAACTTTATTTGCTCATGAAAAACGCAATTTAGTATTTTTGACGGGATTTCGATTTTTCTAGTATTAGAAGGGTCAATTGCAATAAATCGGAACCATCATGGCACACTTAAATGGAAAACTAAATATTAAATAATAAAAAATTTCGACGTTTGAAATGTCACTTATGTGTTATCATTGGATTCAGAAAATTACAAAAATGTAATAATATACAGGGTGTTTCGTTTAAAAATCGAAAGTTGTTATTACTTCCGGCGAAACCAGAAGAAAAAAAAAATCATTTATAGGTCAAAAAGTGCCGCTTATCATGTACATGGGATATTCCAAATTTCAATCTATTACCTTCAAAACTAACGAAGATGCGGGGGTTTACCATGATCCTGTTACACCCGGTATACCCATATATTGTAATAACGTAAACTTTTAAAATGCATATCTTAGAAACGCAACTTACAAAGTTGACAAAACTTCATTGTGTAATAGTTAACATTTTCAAAATAATGTGAGTAAAATTAGGTCCTTATTAACGGAAAAGTTTTTGCGATATTTAATAAAAACAGTGTAGATGACCTAAGAAAAAAGTGTTACGCATCCTGTATCTAAATGAAAGGTAATATCGAAGAACTGAATCCATAAAAAAGTTACGTTATTTTCTGGTCAAACAATAGCAGCGATACATTTTTTTGTAGTAAAAATCGACCTGTCAATTGTTTTCATTACAAGGATATTATCCAAAATTTTAAAAATTCATATTTCAAACAGAGTCATAAAGAAACAAAACACGTTTATATCAGCTAGAATAGACTAAAAGTATAATATTTTGCCAAGATATACTTTGTTGGTTTTGGAGTTGTTCTAGAATAAAAATCTCGAGAAACGACTTTATTTTAATATATCCTAATGTACCTACTATCATTAATAAGATTATAATTAAGCATGTTAACGAGTTCGGATGTATACATTTCCATCCTGAATTTGTCTTATTTCAATTTTCTTTGTCAATCCCACCCAAGTATGACGTTTTTACGAACTTTGGCCGCTAATATCTCAGAAACAACACATACAATTTGACCGAGAGCCATTTTCCCATATTATGTTTTCATTCGGGGTCCTTTGGCGGCATTTCTGGAGCAACACGAAGTCCGTAATCATTTTTATTGTCTTATATACAGGGTGTCTCAAACTCGATAGCCAATTAGACTTTTCTGGAAAAAGGTGCGTAGGATTATTTTGAAAATTTGGTTTCTTGGATAATCAGTACTGTTCTATCGATCTAGAATATTTTCAGCGATGCAGCGTTGCTGCTTCTATCGAAAAGTAGCAACAACTTTGATATTTCAAATTAAATACCCTGTATATTATTGCAATTTTTGCTTTGCTATTGCTTTTAGATCATTTTCATGTGATACTTCCCTTTACCTACCTATATTCAGTGGTAGTAGTTATACATGTCTACTCTGTAGAATTCAAGGTCATATATTCTATTTGACATTATGATAAATATATCTCATATGATTTTCGAGAAAAATCATGAATTTCCTTATTTTTTGTGCGAAACATAGCTTCCATTGAGTGTTTATTACTGCAGTATTTGAAAACGTGGAAAGCTGAAATTTTGGAAGCAGTTTGACATTGTCCTGTGTATTAGTTAATATGACTAAGGGAAGTCATCGTTCATTACACAGGGTCGTTGGAAGTTTGTGATTTCACCGATAGATACAAAAGTATTGGAAAGTGCATTTTTGCAAATGAAACACCCTCTATATTATCAGATATCCTGAAAGACAATTGAATATCCTTTCGAATGTTGTATCATGTTCCTATAACTGAAGAGACAGGTTTCCTAAATATTTTCCATAAAAAACCAAAACTAATATTGCATCAACCGAGAAATACAGTGATTTGAAATTTTAATTCAGATTTGAACAAAGTTGTGTAACGGTTCAGTTCGAGGGCATTGCACCCTCCCCTCATTTGTTTGTTTCTCGAACAGTCCTTGAGTAGGAGCTCAAGCAGTTATAATAAAACGCCTGTTTAACCCACATCAACATCTATACCCTGTATATATTAAAACTATCATCTCCAATACCTTTGCTTCTAGGCATTGTTTGTTGCCTAAAGTCAACACCATGGCAAACGATAAATGATGACCGGTGCAAAAACGGACTTCGAAGGTTCCACCCACAGAACTCATACTTATATCTTAGATATAAGTACGAGTTTTGTGGTTCCACCTAGACAGTCGCACACTGTCGTCACCTGAGATAGGTTGATATCGCAGACTCTAGACGATCAGTCGAAATGACCTCGACCATGTTTAAATTGAGAAGGCCGTTTAACAACTGAAGGTATGCTTTCATATTCCTGTGGCTAGATCATTATTTTTCGTTCCTGAAAGTAAACTTGGATTTTATTTCAGGCCCTCTTCTTCTACCTTTTTTTTTCGTTTTTGTAAAACGACGATTTTATCCTGCTGGTGATTCATGAAACTCCTTCATGCATGACCATTTCGGCGTATAGATTGGTCCCATGATGACATCCATGTATTGGATGTGAAATATGACTATGGAGTGAAAATTGATATTTTGCTGAATTACGTACCTACTATCCTGGACATTACTTTCGTTTAACCAATGAATTTAATCCAACCCTTATCCTGGTATAAGAAAGAATATCGTATGCGGCCATTTTGTTGAACCGGCCAAAAGTTAGCATGATTCCCTGTGAGTTGTCACCCGGTATTCAGGTCCTCTCGATGTTATTATCCTTTTATTGACGTAAATCATTATCTTCTGATATCAGATCAAAGATCTCGGTAAACAGGAGGCCTTAAAATATTTCAAAATATATAAATCAATCAGGTAGGCTAGACATTCAGTTGAGCCAGCCAATTTTGGAATAACGATAAATAGTTGAAAAAATTTATAAGCGTCTATATACCTATCTGTCATCTAGTCTACAGGAGGAGAACTGGTATCCGTTTATTTTATCAAAAGACAAATTTTTCAATACCGCAGATGGTTTCAACACCCCGGGATCAAAATTGGAAATTCAGTTCATGAAATTTGGAAGTGAAATAATGATTTCTGCCCTTGAGGCATGAAAAAACAAATTTATGTAAACATAGAAAATACTTATCCCTCACAAGAAATGTACCTAGAGCCATAGAAGCGCGCAAGAGGGCTAGGTACACACTAAACTTGTTTATAGAAAAAAAAACAAAGTATAATTATAAGGTTATATTATAATTTAATGAAAATTAATAATAAAGGGGGTAATCGAGTTTCTATGTAGGATGATGGCGAAAAAAATTGGCGGGCTCATGAATAACCCAGACTTTAACGACATTCCAAAAATAACATCGGTTGATGCCATATTTGCAGCACTCGCAGAGTGAAAATAAATAGCACCGGAATACAGTGTAATTGTCTATTTCTACGAGGATATATTGAAAAATTCTTAGCCTACTATAGAACCAAACAAAATTTCATTGTCAAAATATTTTACTACTCAACATATTCTCCTCTTAATTGGATACATTTATTACAGCGAACCTGCAACGTCTCTAGACCTTTAAAAAAAATTGTTTCTTCTTGCTCTGCAAACCAGACCTCCACAGCTTTTATTACCTCCTCGTTGGAAGAAAATTTACGACCTTTCAAACTTTTTTTCAGTTGAGGAAAGAGATGATAGTCGGACGGAGCCAAATCTGGTGAATAAGGGGGATGTTCTAGTAATTCAAACCCTAAATCACGAATTATTTGCATGGCAACATGAAATTTGTGTGCAGGGGCGTTGTCCTGCAAAAACAAAACACCTTTGGATAGCTTTCAGCGTCAGTAATGTCGAATAGTAATCTCCAGTTATTGTTCTACCCTTATCCAAAAAATCAATCATGATTACTCCATGGCAATCCCAAAAAACTGAAGCAAGAACTTTTCCAGCAGATTTTTGGACACGAAACTTCTTAGGTCTTGGAGAACCGGAGTGTCGCCATTCCATCGATTGTTGCTTTGTTTCTGGGTCGTAGAAATGTACCAAAGTCTCATCCATAGTAACAATTCGGTTTAAGAAGTCTACATCGTTTTCAAATCGAGCACAGATCGAACGCGATGCTACTACCCTTGCACGCTTTTGGTCAACATTCAAACATTTGGGGATCCATTTTGCAGCAATTTTTCTCATGTCCAAATTGACGTGAAGTATATGATGAACGCGTTCGTATGAAATATTCAGTGCTTCAGATATCCGTTTTAGCCCAATTCGACGGTCTGTTAAAATCATGTCATGAACTGCATCGATATTTTCGGGGACTGACACAGAAACTGGCCTTCCCGATCGGTCATCATCTTCAATGGAAAATTTACCTCTTTTGAAGCTGCAGTCCAATTTTTCACGGTCGCATACGACATTGATCACCAAGGGTATTAAGCATATCTTCGTAAATCTGCTTACCACTTAACCCTTTTAAATACAGGCACTTGATGATGACTCGATACTCCAATTTTTCGATTTTCACAATTTCGGTGGACATATTTTTTCTTTTAATTTATTGCGTAACTCTAGTTTACTTTTTTGACGTAAAACTTTACACTGACACTTCTAATAAGTTCGTTGCTATGGTAACGCAATATTTTGTTTATGCAGGGAACTGGTCTAGGCTAACTAGATATCAATACATCCTCGTATTAATAGTAAAAATAGTTTACAAAAAACATTAAACTGCTGTCATAGGATTCATGTACGAATTTTAATTATAATATGGTCCATCACTAGGTGACCCCTGACGCAGTAAACACACAATTTTTCTCTACCGGGTGATGATGTGATGCTGCATTTAGATACCAGTTCGTATAAGTGTTATTGACTTAATATCAGTTTGAAGCTAAATGGTATGGGACTTGGAGATGTGCCCTCAGAAAATAACGAGCCTAAGCCAGCATACCTGCCATATTTTGTGAAAAGAACAACAGACTAGATTGTAGATAAGACACCAGATGTTAGACTATATTCAAGCCGGCCAGCAAAGTAAATAGTCCACTGGGATCTGGAATGTATGAAATGTTTTGCAGTTGAGGATCAGTTTATATCGGTATGAGACTGACTACATGAATATATCAGATATACGAAGAATGAAGCCAGCTAGATTTCAAGACATGGAATACTGTATGATGAGACCAAAGTGCTCACATTTCTACACCTGGCTTGAGAAAGGGGTCACCCAAGTCCGAGGAAAGAGGAACGCCTTCCCCAATTTCTTTTTTCATTTCTTTTCTCGTTTTCTTTCGAAGAGGGACATTCTCTCATCGAGCTATATAAGACGTTATCTTGTATAGTTTATTCAATCTCAGTTGATTATGACTTCATTCAGCCCAATATATAGGGTTAGTTCAAAATAGCACAAGGTGTAATAACGAATGAAGGATGAAAACGGAAAATTAAATTAATATTATTCCCCATATAAAGAAAACAGTAGACCAGATATTTTACGTGTAAACGTGTAATGCGCTGACCGCCTGTTGCATAAATTACCGTAAATCACATCCTAATATTTTTATTGATGTCCGGCAACCTGGTGATATTTATGAAAATAAGACAGTAGCGTACTTAATGAACGATCAAACAGAACTCAACATTTTCTCTCTACTTAATTTGTTTTGCCGTTAGACTAGGTATAAATGTAATTAATTATTGACAAACACTATTTGTTATCATAGAGTTATCCGAAAACAGGTATAAAACTGTTTCCAAATTAATTAACAATTTGGGAATATGAAAGAAGGACATTGTAACAGTATACTTCTGCTTGAAGAATCCATTGTATTTGCAAAGCATACGTCGCGGTTTTTTAAAGTAAAAGTGTGAAAATCAACATTAAAGTTTTAGTATAAACGTTTGTGTATTTAGTGTTGTAACATGACATTTTGGCGACCATTCGAAGAACGTGAGGAGCAACCCAGTTAACACAAACCTCTAGGCGATGTCGCTTTCTTGATTATTGTGGTAACAGTATGAGTTACTTATATACATTGCTGTTACCGCTTTGTGATGCCAAATATTATGAATTGTTCACAATTTTCTTCTCGTTAGTATCGCTTCGAGGTACAAAATGTGCAGAAAATTGCGAAGCACATTGACATGAATTTTGATTTCATTGCTGAAGCAGTGACCTAAATAACGGGCATTGAGCGTTGTTTGTCGAGACTTTCGAGAGTCGGGTGTAGAACTTGTAGGTATTGGGTTGATGGCACGGCTTCATTTTATCGATATTTTATAAGCATTCGTGAAAATGTTTAGTGTCCTGTTTAATTCTCTCTCTTTTAATAGTTAATTCAAGTGTGTTTGTTAATATCACCCAAGATTTCTTAGTATCTCTTCAAGGAAAATTACAGTAAGTGAAACGGTATATTAAGTGTTTTAAAAATTCGGCATTTTCAGGTTAGGTACTGATTTCGTCGGGAAGAAAATGCTGTACAGAGAACTGGAATTTAATTTTAGTATTTTCTGTATTTAAAAATTTTGTTTTTGTTATGATTTAGGTTCAACTAGTGCTTTTAATGCTTTGTTTATAAAAAGTATTATATTATGGAATCAACTCACGTATTTGTTTTCTAGCATCCCATGTTATATAAACCATAATTCATTACCTTTTGCTTTGGATAATAAAATTGAGGTATTGTTTCTATTCATGTTTAAACTGGGCAAAATTTGTTTCAACCTCGAATTCTCCATATTTCTTATTTATTCAGGTTCCTAATTGAATATTGATGTGGCAGTGATTTGATTCAACAGGAAATTTAATACATAAGGAGGTGTTATATCGGCATGTATTTTGCAAAGTAAGTGCAGAACAATTATTGATTGGTATATAGTGATGAAGTTTTAAAAGAATCACAATTAGCAGGTTGGTTTAAATTTTGATATGTCTAAACATTTTACTATCTTTTTCCTGTTTATTTCATACCTTAATGTGTGAATGAATGTATAAAAAAATTGATACATCGCATCGAATTCAGCATGTTGTAAATTATATTTAACAAATTTGAAAATTGAATTTCTGAAATGAATTTGTTTATCAGAATTATTGCTGTTTTACATGTTTCTGTTCATTATGAATTCGAGATACTTACATGAAACTCTCGCAGAATCATACCTATGAATTCATTATAGAATTCTAAATTTGAAGTGTTTGTGACATATAAGAGAGTCAGAAAGTGAAGCGCATTTTCAAATAAGTACCAGTTCATTCAATTTCACACTGTAACGTTAAATTATCTTGATGTGCATTTGATTTCACAGTATAAATATAATCTCACATTGGGCTAGTTTCGAGTCACATTTGGCATCACAATTTGATGTCTCGAAATGACAAACGAGGCACCGAATAGATGTTTTCTTGATAGTAATGGAAGTCTCTTTTCGATTCACTGATGTCATCTGAAACATGAAAGTGAAGCCCACTACCATCTCTGAGATCATTTTATGTTAACTGGGAAGACTCACAATCTGATGAACAATTCGAAGAACGTGAGGAACAAGACTCACAACCGGATGGACAATGGGGATTTAAAAACAAAGATCTTCATGTTCAGACCCAAAGACGTGTTCTAAATATACAGGGTGTCCCAGAATAAAGGGGACAAACTCCGATGGTAGAATTTTCACTTAATTTTAAAGCTATAAGTTTCAATAAACATATACCCTAAGATGAATAATAACCGAGCTACAGGGTGTTGACAATGACAAAAAAAATTATGTTTTCCACAATAACTTCATAACGGCTCATTTTTTTTGATGAAATTTAGTATGTCACATGACAGCATTCAGTTCCAAATTTCAATGTAAATCATGAGTTTGTAACTTCGAACAGAGGCGTACGGGAGGTGGGTGCCCCTAATCGCCCCTCCCCAATTTTCACGCCACTGGATTAATGTCGATTTTATCTTTTTTTTCTTAATCCCCAACATTTCCTATACAAAAAAGGGATAGGTTTTCTTATTAAAAATATCAACGGTTTTCAAGATTTTTTAAGTTTAATAAGTGCGTGCGTATGTGATAAGGAAAGTCACTGTTGATTATTTTGTCTTTTGTATTGAAAATCATGGCATTATGGTGAAATTTCGAATATATAAATATATTGTGCTCACAGTGGTATTTCTCGATGAATTTCAGAAGATGGCGGAAAACATTTAAAGCATTACATACTTACTAAGGATTAGCAACCCATAAAACTGTAGTACCGAAAAACATTTAAAATTTAACAAAAATCTGAAAGGAATGTATAACTATTTATAACAATATAACCAACAAAGAGATTTCACACCATGCAATGAGTACAAATTCAAATATTTCGAAAATTGTTGGCATTTATGTGAGGGATCTTTTCACAAAAATTTCCCGAAATTTGAAAAAAATTACATAGCATCTTCTAACAAAACAATCAACAATGAGTTTCCGAATCACATGCGCACGCGCATTTATTCAACTTCGACTATCTTGAAAACACTGACAATTTTTATAACGAAATCCAACCCTTTTTTGTATAGAAAATATCGAGAATCAAGAAAAAGAAGACGAAATAGATATTAATCCATTGGCGTGAAAGTTGGGAAGGGGCGATTAGGGGTATTCGTCTGCCGTACGCCCCTGTTTGAATTTACAAACATGTGATTTGCATTGAGATTTGGAACTGAATGCTGTCATGTCACACACCAAATTTCATTAGGAAAAGTTGAGCTATTATGGATTTATTCTTTAAAATATCTTTTTTTTGTCACTTCCAACACCCTGTTTCTCAGTTAATATTTACTTTAAAGTATATGTTTATTGGAACTTTTATCCTTGAAATGAAGTGTGGATTTCACCACCGGAGTTTGTCCCTTTTATTCTGGGACACCCTGTATATAAGAATCTTAAAAAGGAAATGAACGACAAATGTGACAATGAAATTTTCGGAAGGATATCTCATCTCACCAGTTTGGGGCATTCAACTATTTACAAAGTGGTTAAACAAGTGGATGTTGTAGATCATTATCGTGAAAGAAAACGGGAAGATCAGAAATTAAACAAAGTTGATGAGGTCACAAAAGATTTTCTTCGAAGGCAAGTTTAAGATTTCTATAAACGAAACGAAGTACTTACCTTGGAATCAATCAAAAACAAATTATCTGAGTATACAATATATAAGTCGCAAGAAACACTACTCCAAATTCTCTTAGACTGTGGTTTCAAACACAAAAAACTAAATCAGCGAATGGCAATAATGGAATCACCCCGGCTCGTTCTGCAAAGGCAAGATTACCTACATGCGACAAATAAAAGAACATCGGGAATCGAAGAGACATATATTATATCTTGACAAGACTTGGTTCGATAGTCATGATGTGATTCGGTATGGATGGGTGGATAACTCCCAAAACTGTTGTCTCCAAGCACCATGTTCCAGAGAAAAACGTATACTTATTGTACACGCTGGAAGTGAAGATGGTTTTGTACCGAACGCGTTGCTGTTGTCAGCAAAACAAATAAAAAAATGTTCAGCAGATTATCATGAGGATATGACTGCAACTTTATTCGAAAAATGGTTCAGTGAACAATTATTACCAAATACACCACCAACTTCTGTTATTGTAATGGATAATGCGTCATACCACTCTCGTCAAAAGATAAAAATAACGACGAAATCAACAAAAAAGGAGACATTTTGGAATTTATGGCTTATAATAAATTGAATATTCCCCAAAAAGCCACGAAGGATGGAGGTATTACTACGTATAATTAAAAATGAAAATTTTGAAAAAGAATATATTATTGATGAAATCTAATAAGTTGGTGATCCAATAAATAGTTGTGTCGTAGGTTAGTTGGGATTGGGATAAATAATGATGAGGAAAAAAACTATTGTTTTCTTGCCGACGTTTCGAATTTAATTAAATTCATCCTCAGGGCTCAAAAGTAGTTATTTCCGTGTTAAAATCCTTAAAATTAAAAAACATAGCTAGACGTATTAGATACAAAACGAAAACGACGGCACAATAAATAATACATATATATTCCTTTGCGGAAACAAACTGAACACTGTTCAGTTTGTTTCCGCAAAGGAATATACAGGGTGTCAATTTGAAAACTTCCCACCCTTAATATCTTCCTTCCAGTAAACAATATGAGTAATCGAAAAAACAGGTCAATTTTATTGTCAAGGGGGACACTTTCACGGACTATTTGTAGCCCTCGTGGTTCAACCCCCTAGGAGGGGTAGATGTTACCCTTAGAATTTTAAATGGGAAGGGGAGTCAAGTGGCACATCATTTTGATGGGCGTTCAATTCTTGTTCCAATGGTACCCTGACTTATTATTGTGTGATGAGCATTTTCCGAAAAATTGCGTTCTAAACTAACAGAAGTAATTATTAGAACGCCTATACTGAGATGCATTATTGTATTGACTCCCTTTAATAAAAATGGTTAGAAGAGTAGGTGGCATCGCTCCAACCCTTGAATGACAGGAATAAATTTATTACGCATGGGATTTTTTATTTGGTGGTTATTTTCCTTCTACACAATAAAATTTAATTTGCGAGAAAGACATTTCCAACATAAAATCTACTTACGCTTATCTTATTAGCTGTTCGAAATGTTGTCCATTTTGCTCTAAACAGTAATACAGTCTGTTTTCGAACTCCCCTCTAACATTACGGAAAACTTCACTAGGAATTGACCGGCATGCTGCTGTAATTCGTCTTTTAAGTTCGTCAATATCAGAAGGTTGTGTTTTATAAACAACGGATTTAAGATGACCCCAAAGAAAGAAATCTAAGGGTGTTAAATCCGGTGATCTCGGAGGTCATTTAACTGCTCCCCTTCTGCCAATCCATCTACCCGGAAATCTCTCGTTTAACCACTGTCGGACGGGAAGAAAATAATGAGGTGGAGCACCGTCCTGCTGGAAATGTAACAGATCCTCCTGCAAAAGTTCATTACCTTCTGCATCAATTTGAGTTTCTAGCTCGTGAGTTATAAGAGGATCGATAGTCTCTTCAAGCATATCAAGGTACAGATTGCCAGTCAAGTTTTCTTCCAGAAATAATGGACCAAGAATGGCATTTCCAAGAATACCAGCCCAAACATTAACTTTTTGTGGGTGTTGTGTATGCCCTTCCCGAAAAATATGTGGGTTTTCGTCACTCCAATAGCGACAATTTTGTCTATTAACATTGCCATTCAGAAAAAATGAACACTCATCGCTGAAACAGATGTTTAACAGAAGATTAGGGATGGTATTGACTCGATGAGACATGATTTCACAAAACTCTATTCTTCTATCATAATCATCCTCGTGGAGCTCTTGAAGAATCTGCATTTTATATGGATGAAATTTATGCATTTTCAATGCTTTTCTTATAGTCTCGCGTGACATTCCCGTCTGTTCTGATACTGATCGTAAGGAGCTCGTGGGCTCTGCAGCAAATGTTCCCAAAACTTCAATTTGAGCTGCTTCATTTAGTACTCTGGGGTTATTTCTTTTTTTATTTGTCACTGAACCAGTTTCGTACAACTTATTCACCAAATCAAGCACATACCGGTGACTTACATTACAATTTGGATGTCTTTCGTTAAAAAGACATGCCGCCCTTCGTGCGCACTTTCCAACTTCGCCATAAATTACAATCATTTCAATTCTGTCTTGAAGAATGTAAACCATTTTTACACTTTTATACACTTATTAAAGTAATTCCTAAACAGCCCAACAGGTACAACGGTATTCACAATACTACCACATAGTTCAAATTTGCTAACCAATTTTTTGCCGGAAAACAGAAACTTTTTACAGCAGAAGTAGCAAAAAAGGAAGGCTATCTGTACAATTTCTGCGATGACACTTAAAAATTCAGCATTTAATAAACACAACTTTACTACCATCTACGTTTCACTATTAGACTACTTTTTTATGTAAAGTGTTTGGAGCTAATGGCTAATGTTACCCCTAATAAAGGGTTGGAACGGTACCACCTAATATTCTAACCAGTTCTGGCCAAACCATGCATCTCAGTATAGGCGTTCTAATAATTACTTCTGTTAGTTTAGAACGCAATTTTTCGGAAAATGCTCATCAAAAAATAATAAGTCAGGGTACCATTGGAACAAGAATTGAACGCCCATCAAAATGATGTGCCACTTGACCCCCCTTCCCATTTAAAATTCTAAGGGTAACATCTACCCCTCCTAGGGGGTTGAACCACGAGGGCTACAAATAGTCCTTGAAAGTGTCCCCCTTGACAATAAAATTGACCTGTTTTTTCGATTACTCATATTGTTTACTGGAAGGAAGATATTAAGGGTGGGAAGTTTTCAAATTGACACCCTGTATGTGTAATATTTATTGTGCCGTGGTTTTCGTTTTGTATCTAATACGTCTAGCTATGTTTTTTAATTTTAAGGATTTTAACACGGAAATCACTACTTTTGAGCCCTGAGGATGAATTAAATTAAATTCGAAACGTCGGCAAGAAAACAATAGTTTTTTTCCTCAACATTATTGATCCCAATCCCAACTAACCTACGACACAATTATTGATGAACTTTGTAAACAATCTGGTCATACGCTTCTGAGGTTACTTCCGCAGCATTGTGTTTTCAACCCCATTGAATTGGTTTGGGCAATCCAATCAATGTCCAAATCTAAGCGGAGAAGTAGTAGAACATGTTAGGAGAATATTAGGAGAGGAATATAAAGATCTTTGGACAGAATGCATTTTACATGTGATTACAAAAGAACGTGAATATTTTCTTTTGCCATCCATTCAACCAGTAATCATAAAAATGGGTGATTCGTTTGATTCGTAGGATTATGATGATTGAGTCTTGCCACGACTTTGATGTGTTATAAGATAGCCATATCAGCAAATAAATTATCAATGTTTCCTGATGTTTTCCTATTCAATTTTTTTGAACGACTTGTTTTCGGTGTGTCAGATAACTTGTCAATAAGTTACGAGCAACGTCCCGTACCCATACAAGCACAATTCTTCAATTCTATTCATTATAAGAACAAGACACATTATATTCGCAAATTTCTATACAGTAAGCAATTCGCAAAGTTATACCCAAGTAAGAGAAAATATCTCCGCCTATGGTCGGAAAGTACGTTCAAAGAGGCGAAGTCATTGACGTGTTAATCCGGTTTTACAGCTCATTAAACTGAGATTGGATAAACTATTTGCCATAGTGCAGACGAAACTTTTGGAAGGTATAAGCACACATATACATAAATATGACTCGCTTGATTAGATGAAGACAAAAAATGTATTCTCCTAACTTTTTTGAAAGTGTGTATCCAACATTGAACAAAATTGTTCACCAGAGATAAAATGAAATGTTTCATTGATTTGATGAAATGTATAGTTTCGAGACGCTATATAAAAGAACAAATGATAAAAAATGTGCATTAATCAGTAAAAAATGTTTCAATTTGCGTTACTTTTCGTCTTTAGCGATCTGTTTTTATTAATATCTGCCGCCAAGGTTGCAGGTGAGATCAGTAGTTGTAATAAAGACTGGAGACTTTAAAGCTTAGTTGTAAATATTTGATAAATGATACCCATTTCAGTGAATAGCGTCGTGTAAATGTATTTTGTATCTTGAAATCTGTGGGATGTTATGACACACGTTGAGACCGCTATGTTAATACAGGGGCGCACTAAAGATTTTTTTTCGGATAGGGTTAGCAGCTATATAAGAAACCACATCACCAGAAGAGAGGGTAGTAAGAGCGAAATATACAGAGTTGGCTTGGCAGTAGGGGAGGGCGGGGCAAGATGAGCCCACTAATTTTAATCGCTTCTAAATATGTTGTTTGTTGCATTGAACAACTGGACAGGCTGATGTGTTATTCACTACTTACATAAAGTTTAATATTTTTTCAATTTAGCGATAACACAGTAAAAAACATTTTTTTCGAAAGTGTATATTTCCCATCTTGCCTCGCAGGTGGGGTAAGATGGGGGTACAAAGTGCACAAATATATGTTGTACTTCGTCATCATCTTCCTCCTCTCCAGCACAGGAACAATGTGCCCAACGTCTGCACTTAATGCATAGCACCCATTCTTCCGTTGACTGGGAATATAAATGGCTGCAATAAAGACATGTTGCATCATCTTCCACGTTGCCTTCGTCTTCCCCAGATAAGTCACTCTCTATAGTTTTGTTTTTCTTCTGTTGATTATCATCAAGGTGAATCTGACGTTTAACAATTTGGCGAGGAGTTTCAGATTTCCGTTTCTTTACCAAATGTTTTCCTTTTCGGAACTTTTTATTTTAACTACCGTCTTTTCTTTGCTCAAATTATTTTAAAAAAAAAAATTTCTTATACCTCGTTTTTGTTGCTCCTCTTCTATAATAATAAATCAATAATAATAAATCGACTTTATTCATCATCAGATCAAATATAAAAAAATAAAAATAAAAAACACCTACGATTAAAATACGTGAAGAAAAGAAAAGATGATGAACAGGCGGAGTATCAGCAGGTGCTGTTTTTCAACTCAACCTTCTTTATGCTGCAATTCTTTCTCTAATTCCTTCTTGTACGGTGACTCTGTTATAACAGTACATTTTCCTTTCTTCCCAACTCTTCGTTTTGTCGTCTGTTTTTCGTTTTCAATGTGTGGAATGGGAACAAGATCCTTTGGCGAGGATATCTGAAATGCAGTGGATGATGATGCACCAAAATTTAATGAGTTTTCCAAAACTGACGGTGTTAGTGGTAGCCGCTTTTCTGTTGATGCTTCTGTTGTATGGATAACATTGGGAGTTAAAGGTGGTGTTTTCACGGATTGATGTGGCAAATTATCAGACTCTTGTGCTGCAGTATCCAAATTTTCATCAATATTTTTTGTTGCTGCAAATAATTCTATTGTAGGTTGATTAGGTATTTCAGGCACTAAAACATCAACATCTTCAGCTGTTTGATGGGGTCTGTTTGTAGTTTCGGATGGTACAAAATCAATATCTGTAAATTTATTTGAGTTGAATGGAAAAATTCCCGCTTTTTCAAACGAAGTTACAGGTGTTAACATAGACGATGCTCGTAAAAACGCCGTTTCAAATAACTTAGATATTTGATATAGGGCCACAACTCTCCCTGGATGATTTCGAAGCCAATTAGTCACCTCTTGGTCATAATAGACACTTAAAGGTTTCATGAAACATATGTCAAGTGGCTGAAGTCGGTGTGTGCAATGGGGAGGAAAACACAATATAACCACCCCATTATTTCTTGCATAGTCAATTTCTTCAATATTTTTTATATGAGTGGAATGTCCATCTAATAAGAGTAGCACAGGACGATTCTTTGTTGCACCAGAAAATTCTGTGAAGCGTGTAAACCAATTGAAAAAAGTTTCAGTTTGCATCCAGCCACTAGGATGACATTTTGCTGTCGCAGCAGCAGGAGCATCATTTAAAAACTCTGGATTCATCCTTACTCTGGGAAAAATGAATAACGGTGGCATATAAGCTCCTGCTGCACTGCAACAAATTTCCACAGTGATGGTTTCACCACCTATCTACCTTTTGTTGCCAATATCTTAGATTTGGTTTTAGGCACAACTGTAACACCTGCCTCGTCACAGTTGTATATTCTATCGGCGGTAAAGTTACACTTATCAAAAAGTTGTTTAAGTAAATCGTAAAATCCATCCACAGCCACTTTATTGAAACCTATCGCTCTTGCAGCGGAAGTAGCTTCAGGTTTCCTAATTGACAAGTCTGGGTGTCGTCTTAAAAAAGCTGTCATCCAATCTTTACCAGCTTCATTTTTACTTTTATTAAAATTGAGTTGTTTTTTATTTTTTCCGCAAGCTGGAAAGCTAACCGTCTTAGCTCAACACAGGTTAATCCGAATAATCTCGATTCCATTGATTTTATGTAGTCAACAAGCTCTCGCTCTACTTGATGTGTGAAAACGCACTTATCTGGGCCTAGTTTCGACTTTATACTTTGAGTAGTATTTAATCTCGATTGTTTTGTTTTACGCTCTAATGTTGATTTTTTGGTACATCAAAATGTGTAGTTACGGTCCTATATCCCATTTGACCAGAGATTACAGCCTCTACTGCTTGTACCATGCTCTCTTAACTCTATTTTCCCCGTTCTGATACACGTTTATGAGTACGGACCATTTTCTGAAATAAAAACAATACGTCTGCTTTAATATTACTATTACTTTTTTGCGGGACAAGATGGGACCATATCCCTTCTTGCCCCTCATAAAATACCTCAACTTGCTCCACAGGAATTCAAAAGGTTAAACAAGATTCCCATAATTAAATTATTATTAAAATTTAAATGTATAATGTCCTCAACAACAGTAGGTAAACTTAAACTACCATCAAACCCAGTAAAATACATTTGCATAGATACTTACATAAAACTCTCAGCAGATGCACAACACATTTATTTAACACACATGCGAAGTTGTTAAAATCTAACTTCCCACTAAAATCTGTGAACTTCGTTTACTGTTACAAAAATTTGCGAATTTGTTAAATCTAACTTCCCACTAAAATCTGTGAACTTCGTTTACTGTTTCAAAAATTTTCGTTACAGAGAGGTACATTGTGAGTCATTAGATACTAGTTTCAGCTATTTGCGTACAGACGTCACTACCTGGTTCGTCAGATTCGGTGGGTTTCCAATCAAAGAGACTAAACTAACAAGGAGGGTTTAATAAGCTCTAGCCAATCAGAATCTTGTAGCATCAACGCGTCAAAGTGACGTACTTGGATATGAGTACAGAGTCGAACTCGAACCAAGCAACAAAACTGTCAGCAGTAACTCTCATCTTGCCCCGCCCTCACTATTATGTGATTTTGTTGAAATAAATTACTTAGTTATTTACTATGACACTATGAGGCGCCGTTTGGATAAAAAGTGTTTTTACAAATATGTAAAATTTTGTGTCAATGTATTTATTAGTTGTAGCAATATTTTTTATTTTGCTTTCCGATATATTCATTGTCTAGCAAACATAATATATTTACATTTCAGGTGTTGCAAATATATTAAAACGTGAATGCCCATATTTTTATAAATTCGATCTATTTTATGTCGTCAAGAGATGGCGCTGCCGACGCGATTCAATACAGTATTTAATTTTTTCAGTTCTAACATTGTTTATAGAGTCTCTATATACACTGGTTCTAAGGTATTTGACTTTGAATAATCCGATGATTATTCAAAAAAACTAATGAAAAAGTATTCTGAGAATATATTCTGGCAGCTGCGATTTCATTCGGCCGCTATACTCTCGAGAGTATAAGAAATCGCATATTTAGCGACATCTCATGACAACATGAAATAGATCGAATTTATAAATTTATGGGAATTCACGTTTTTATACATTGGAACGCTTAAAACGTAAATATATTGTGTATGATGAAAAATAAATATATCGGAAAGCAAAATTAAAAATATTGCCACAACTAATAAATATATTGACACAACATTTTATATATTTGCTAACACTTTTACCCAAACGGCGCCTCTGAGATGTCTAAAAACCCTGGTGTGTCGACTCATACCTGCAAAACTGTGGGATAAAACGGGAGACAATTCGCCTGCTTGATTAAGAGAAAACAAATGAAATCGTGACCGCATTTGCGTGTAGCGCCACGGTCGGTTTTACTGTTAGGGTAAATTTACAAGAACAGAAGTTTTCAAGTATTGAATAAAAAACCTAATTATTGGAATTTACTGAATCACTATCATCAATCAGTTTTATTTGTTACACTTTCCAACTTATTTATATATTCTTTTACTGAAATGCGATTAACTACAATAATAACCATTTCATTTGGAAGTATTGAAAATAAGCTTCATGAAAATTCACCATTAGAACCTGTCAATCTTGTGCTAATTTAATTAGGAATGGCGGGTTTCCGTGAGATATATTATTCGTGTCATTATTTTCATTGAAATGTTTTCTGATAATTCAAGATTCTATGTGATAATCTTCATGATATGGTGGTACTCACTTTCGGTAATGGATATAGATGAATTATTTTGTTCGTCTCTCTGGATTGCCCGCAAATGATACAAAAACGGAACATGATCAAATTATTATTGTACAAACTACACAAAATACGATTAGATATTCATACATTTTATTCAGACACGTTTCGCTAGCACTGTAGCTTCTTCACTGTTTGTGGATATCGAATCGTTTTCTGTGTATTTTATGAATGGATCTTCATCAAGTAACGGCCGAGTCAATCAGATAAATTAAATTATTATTGAATGAATGAAGAATTTCTAAGAAAATATACAGCAAAATGGAGAAACACATTAATAATAGTCATCAATACAAGGAAATTGCACAATGAATTTTAGATTCCGCAACAACTATTCGTTTCTGAATAGTATTTGAAGTTTGTTGAAATTCCATAAAATTGACAACAGTCATCAATCACCATATCCCTGGAATATTCACAGGACCAAAATTATATAAGGGCGCCATCTCTGGGACCGACTAAAGAAGCAGATCACTATTTCATTTGTTTATTTGTCTTCTGAGAAATCAAAACAAAATCGAATCACTCGACACACCAGGGTTTTTAGGCATCTTAGGCGCCTCATAATTTACAGTCGGAACAAATTATATGAGCAGAGTTGAGACCATTTTAATTACGAAATCTTCATTACCAAAATACCAGATTAGGAATAGACTAACTGACGCGAATTGTTGAATCTGAACTGGCCCAAGCATACGCTATGGATCATTTTATATCCTCTAGTAGCTCTATATCTTATTTTGATGATCAATAAACTTGACAATAGCAACATTAATTACGGCTATTAATAACACTTTAATAGTAGTATTATCATATATTTCATGATGTTAATCGGTTCCACGTTGATTCAAATGAGCTCAAATCGAGTTTCATCACCAGGCGTCAAGAAACGCTCATTATAATTATATTTATTACACCTATAAATATATCCTTACGACTTTTAGAGTCTATAAATTCACAAGACAATCATTATTTCCATCTGGCTTGCCAGCTGCAATTTGGTGACTATTCAATTGAACCATTTTGTGCATGTGGAATACATGTATTTACGAGTACGTTAGATTTTCTCCTTCTGTACTTTGTCGTACGATGTTTTTTTTATTGTTTCAATTATTTTCCCTTCGTTTTGACGTTATTTCGATCTAATTAATGATTAAATGATTGTACAGGGTGTGATCTATAACAGGAGCAGTGTTTTTTAAAAGTCACAAGTGACAAGAACGATGGGTTTGAATTGAGAAAATTATGGTATTCCATTGGTCAGCTCTGATACGAGAATTATTTCTCGAACTCTTCAAACTTTGGACAGAGTTCTTTCAATATGGAAGATGGATCCAAGCCAGTCAATTTAAATATTTAAGAAAATGATGAACTTAAACTCGGAGATGGGAATGATAGTCAGTGACGTATTCTCAGCTTTAGGGTGCCCAAGCGAGGCAAGGGAAGAGGGAAGGGAATTCTAGCCGCTTTCATTGGGTTGTTTTTAACTATAGTGACTGACGTCACTGACTATTATTTCCGTCTCCGAGTAGACTGCAGGTATAAGTCGCTACACCAGGCTTTTTAGGCATCTTAGACTTGGGTGTTGAGAAATCCTGATTTGTATCATCTGAAGTGTCCCGTGATAATTGTATATTCGATTAATCTCAAATTAGTTAATAGCCTTCCAATGAATACTGAAACAAATTTCATTTTCTAGGATGCGAGATAGATCCATTTTCTGGAAACGCTCCCCTGTTGATTGAAAACGGAAATTCGTCCATCATTTATCCTCATTATGGAGAGACAACAGTAACCATCAAGACTGGCAATGTAGTGGAATTTGCTTGTCCACAAAGAACTGTTGTCACCAACGGACAACAAAGAGCAGCAATTGTTGCTGCCACTTGCGTTTCCAACCAAAGTTTCAGGATCGACAGCAAGATATTTACGTGGAGTCAAGTGACGTGCAGCGCGGATCCCAAATCCACGAGTAGGCTCACAAAAAGAAAATGTGGAAATAACGGCCAATCAGCGGAAATTGGATTTATCCTTGATAAGCGACGTTTTTTACAAACTATGCAGATTTGTTTCGATCCAACAAAACAGATTACGTTATATTCCCACTTCGAGCTGAGCTCTACCATTGCTATTAGATCCACTGGCACCAAAAGGCCATCATTTTATGAAGACACTGCATTTTATAATTTGAATGGAGTGACAGTGAACAGTTTGTATGTAAGAAACGGTCAGCGAAAGACAATCAATGGGCTCTTGGGACTAACATTGGCTTCCACAAAGTATATTCAGACAGGAGACTTATTTTTGGCGAGGGGGCATCTGACTGCTAACGCAGATTTTGTCTATACCGCTCAAAAAAACTCCACTTTCAAATACATCAATGCAGCTCCTCACTGGCAGACTTTCAACGCTTTCAACTGGGCTCAAGCCGAAGAAGACACTAGGAATTACGCTACTACCCACAAAGTAGGACTACAAGTTTGGACAGGAACTTATGGGGTAGCGACTCTACCCCATGAGACTAGTGGAAAAGATACGGAGCTGTATATTTACGCAAATTCCAGCATTCGAGGTATTCCTGTGCCAGAAATATTCTGGAAAATAGTTTACAACCCAGTCAACAGTAGAGGCATCGTCTTGATAGGCGTCAATAATCCGTACTTGAATCAAACTAGCCTTGGGAGGTATAGAATCTGTGACGATATTTCAAATTCGGTGAACTGGCTCAAGTGGGATAAAACTAATATTCTTCGTGGTTACTCTTACGCCTGCACAGTGTCTAGTTTCAGAAAGGTTGTAATGTATGCACCAAGTCTCAAAGTATCTGGATTGTTAGTTTGATTGTACCTAATGACTATCAATGAAAACCTCAGAGAGTTTTCTTTTTATGAAAATGTTCCTCATCTTTTCATGATGATTTGTGTAAGAGAGCTGAAATGTAGCTACATTATAAACATTAACTCGGCGATAAATATTATTTAGATACTGTTTGTTGATAAAGTGAATAGAATACCTACAATGGCGAGAAAAAACTAACAGCCGTATGCATAGTCAATTCCAGCGACTCACCATAGTTTCACCGCTTGCTACACGAATGTGACTTATCACGTAGTTGTCACTTTTTTGGAGCTCGACTGTGCATTATAATCCTTGTGTAGCGAACGGCGAAACTCTGGCGAGTAGCTGGCGATTGACTATGCATACGGCTGTAAGTATTACGGATATCATTTAATAAAAATTATATAAGTTATTAGTTCATTACCAGAATATTTGGGCATGTGCTTACTAAACTCGTTGATTTTAAGTGCGCTGTGTTTTGTTCAAATTATGACGACACCAACAATTTCGTCTTCGTCGAAATCTCCTTTCTCCATGTATGAGGCGAATATCTGACAGAAAACAACTATGTCCCTGACTGAATACCACGACGGACATTGAACAACATCTGACAGATAGTTCTGCAACGTTCCTTCAAGAGGATCCGAGTGCAGTGCTTATTGTAATTGAACAGAGATTATGCTTTATTTGGCTGGGGATGGCCACCTGCAGACATGTTTCTCGATTCTTGTCTTCAGTCAGTGCTGGGGGTAGATCCGTCATCCATATATTCTTCATTTTCCTTTAAATGACAAAAACGGGTTTTGTATAGAAATAGTAACAAAAATAAAACATAAGGACGGAATGATTTGAAAACTGAAATCCAACACGAATAAGTAGGATGAAACTTACACACAATTTTGAATTCAGGTTGAGGCTAAAAACTTCATTTAGTGTGTAAACACGTTTCTCCAATTTCACAATGTTAAGATTTTCCTGAAGTCCGTCAGTTTAATGACATATATTATATGACTTGGAAAATTATTCAAAATTCTAGGACCCATGGAATCTGGACAATTTTGCGTTGTTTTGTACTTGGCAGCAGATGTATGCATTTTACGTCTGTAGACATCTAAGATGTCTAAAACCCTGGTGTGTCGAGTGATTTGATTTTGTTTTAATTTTTCAGAAGTCAAATAATCAAATAAAATAGTGGTCTGCTTCTTTAGTCGGTTCCAGAGATGACGCCCTTATATAGAATTTTATAGGGTCACTGAATCTAGGAGGTCGTGCCGTCCTTACGGGTATGGCCAATGGGCGTGGTCTAGTACTTGAAATAGTTCCAGTGTTCAAATAACCCACAAAACTTGTTCTCTAATTGTTGATTTTGTGGGTTATTTGAATACTGGAACTATTTCAAGTATTGGACCACGCCCATTGGCCATACCCGTAAGGACGGCACAGCCTTCTAGATTCAGTGACCCTTCTTGTCAATATTCCATGGATATGGTGATTGATAACTGTTGTCAATTTTATGGAATTTCAACAAACTTTATATACAATTCAAAAGTGAATGATTGTGACAGAATATAAATTTCATAGTGCAATTTCCTTGTATTGATTACTATTATTAATGTGTTTCTTCATTTTGCTGTATATTTTCTTAGACTTTCATCATAGTAATTGTACAAACTACACTGAAAACGATTCGATCCTCCATAAACTTCATTTAATCAGACAGTGAAGAAGCTAGTGTGCAGGCAAGACATGTCTGATAAAATAAAATATCTAATCGTTTCCTGCGTAGTTTGTACAATAATAATTTGATCTTGTTCCGTTTTTGTATCATTTGTGGGCAATCCACACAGACGAACAAAATAATTCATCTATATCCAGTACCGAAAGTGAGTAGTTAGTACCACCATATTATGAAGATTATCACATAGTGTCTTGTATTATTAGAAAACATTTTAATGAAAATCGTGGCACGAATATATCACGCACGGAATCCCGTCATTCCTGCTAATATTATATTAGCACAAGATTGACAGGTTCTAATGGTGAATTTTCATGAAGCTTAATTTCAATATTTCTAAATGAAATGCGTAGTTATTATTGTAGTTCATTGCGTATCAGTAAAAAAATTATATAAATAAGTCGAAAATGTAACAAATGAAACTGATTGGTGATGGTGATTCGGTAAATTCCCTTAATTACGTTTCTTTATTCATTTCATTCGTCGGCAATACTTAAAAACTTCTGTTCTTGTAAATTTACCTCAACAAAAAAACCGACCGTGGCGGTACACGCAAATGCGGAATATTTGGGAAACAGACCACGATTTCATTTGTTTTCTCTTTATCAAGCTGGCGAATTGTCTTTCGTTTTATGCCACAGTTTTCCAAGGAGACTAAAATTTAACAAGGAGTGTTTAATTCCCATAAGACAATGGTGACACTAGTAGAAAGAACATTTGTGACGAAATGTGACGTAGTTGGACGTGTCATGGCCGCCGTTCTCTATAGACAGTGACGGACTAGCTCTTGGTAAGTATATGAGAGTTACTTCTGATAGTTTTGTTTCTTGGTTCGAGTTCGACTCTGTACTCATATCCAAGTACGTCACTATGACGCGTTGATGCTACAAGATTCTGATTGGCTAGAGCTTATTAAACACTCCTTGTTAGTTTAGTCTCTTTGACAGTTTTCCAGGTATGAGTTGACACACCAGGACATCTTAGGCAAAATTTTAGTGAGTGTTAAAATTATTGCTGTCACGTTATTTCCATTCAAAAATATAAAAAGTGTCATGAATTTATCCAGTTTACTACCAAAAAAATCAAAGGATGAATGTAAAAAATATTACAAACTGTTCATGGATTGGAAACAAACAAAAAAACGGATTCCTTTTCAGAAAATATTTTTATTGCGTTTTTTGGTGAATGATCGGAAGAATGGAAATCTTCAACAATGTGGAAAATATATTCGATATTAAAAGCAACGATAAACGTAAAACATGATTCAGACATTTAAAGATATAAGAAACTGAAGGCATTCTTGAAACGTTCTGATACGTACTCAGCTGAAAAATCGAAGGTCTTCACAGCTGAAAATGTTCAGCAGTTTATATAAAATGCCCCATGCAACAAAAGTAAGTTTTAAATTAAAGCTAACGTGAACAATATTTAATTTTCTTTCATCCGAATTGAGACTCGTAGTTTTCGTGGTAGAGAATGCCCTTGGTATGATGTTTATCAAAGGCCACATGGCTCAGATGGTATAGCTACACAGAGAGAAATAAATGTATGTTTTCTACACAATTTTGAATAATTTCAGCACAATTTGTTTCTGAAAAGTTGACAGCACCAATTTGTTCATTTTTCTTCTACAATATTGTATTAGAGATATTGTGTATAAACGATACACTTCAGTGTAGTATTATTCTGAATAGTTTTGTTTCATTTTATCAACCCATATTATGTACTTACCGTATACAAGGAATGAATAAAAACTAAATGTTTTGTTTAAAAAATAAACACAACTTATGTTCTATTGTTGCACCACTTCGTGCATTATTACTTGTGGTATACACAAAATATACAAAATTAATCGGTATGTTGTGCGACGAATGTCAACAACTTGTGTACTGTTTATGCATAAATTGTAATGAATGACAACAATTTGTGTACCTAGTTTGTACAAATTGTGTAGGTATTTTAAATATAGGATGCAAAAAATGTCACAAATTTGTTTACTCCGCATACAACGAATTTTTTGCAATGTCTTTCCCGGAAAACTGCAAGATCTGATCCATTACTATTATTGCTGAAACCTTCTGTTATACTACTGATAATATCACTCATTTATTAATTGATTTATTGTTAAAAAATATGTTTCAAATTATATTTAATTTGTAAATAATTTGTAAATATTTTCACAGTGCCACTACTTCCCATGCCAATGGCTATGTACAGCCTATTTGTGAACTGGAAATAAATACTTACTTACTTACTTACTTATTGTACATATTTGTGTACAAAGCAAGGCCAAAATTTAGAATTTTAAGAAAGTATGCACTTGAGGCACATACCTAACATCCAAATGGAATAAGATAAGAATAAGCATCAGTTTCAACCTGCTCGCTTCTTCGTATCTTATTCTGTTCAGAAATTATAAGCTTCATTTTCCAGGAGGTTGAAATAAAATGTCATTCAAATAATGTTTATTTCATCACAAAGAACTAATAACAAAAATAACTGAACTTTAATTACAAATAAAATAACAGAAACACAAAATACCTAACAAAACATAAATCAACCATACATTTTGTTATTTTGGAATAATATTGAATAATAATAAAGTTTAATGTAATCTTCGTGTCAAACTATATTTATTCAAGTAGGAAGTAGGTACGAGGATACATCTTTCAAACCGTTATGAAATGATGAAAATGAGTCAGTTTGTAGAATTCATGTTATAACAAAAAATAATAGCAATACTAAGCATGGAGGGCTTGGATATTTTTAACGAAATACTAGAACAATAACAAAATCAGAGCCGCAAAGGCACCTAATGGCTTAAACCCAGTTTTTTTGCTGTATTTTTCTGGGAACACCCTATCGCATGAACATACTAGGAAGATGACAACCATGATAACCTGATGTCCTGTCAAACAAAACTAAATATAATTCAGAGGAGGTGGGGAAAGTCTGAACACCTAGACACAGGCACAGAAGGTATAGGGAGAGGATGATCGTCGTCGATTAGGGTCTCCACTGCATAGATTTCCTCATCTAATTATTACTGTTTTGTAGAACCACTGCTTCGTGTCATAGTTACTCTGGATACCTAGTGTTTTGTGCTTCAAGACATCTGACGAGTTGATATTGTGTGGCTATTGGCTATTAGTCAGCGTTTTCGGTTTATAGTGAGGGGTTAGTTCCAGGGGTTTCCAATTTCGGCAGTTACATGCTCATTTGGCATTTTGAACTCCATCGTGGTTGGAGTAATGCATAAGTGGAACAGCTGGACTACTTAGTTCACCCAGCATAGTTCTCCACTCATGGTCCCTACTATATCCACCGTCTATCTACATTAGTGTGATACGGGTAGCTATTTTTCGCCATTGGATGCTTGTTCCCTGGCTCTTTCCGTAGCTCTGTGCCTGCTTCGCCATGTGCCTGCCGTCTGTTTACATTCCATTGCTTGCTTTTCACTCCTGTTCATCCTGGACTTTCAGGTTTCTCAGTGATTATGTGTGTACCATTACATGCGGAAGAAGAATATCTTTAAGGTAGTATTTTTCAAATAATTTAATAACTGAACCTATCTACATACACTATATAGTTTACCATGAAATCTATATTTTATAAAGGTTGAGATGAGTATACCGAATTGCCTACTCATGTGAGACATTCATTACCATATGTGCAAAAAACAAATCAAATAATACAATTAACTTGTTTTCTGCATATTTTGATTACTATGTGTATAAGGTTTACCTATATTCCTTTATTCTTAGTTCTACTGTTCTTATTATTATTCATCCACTGGTTTATCCTTGATATTTATACTTAAATCAATTAACAGTCTAGCTAACCAATAATTTTACTTCAATTTATAAAGAGGACCCATCAAATATCTTAATAAACTTGGCCAAATAAAAACGCTTTATTGCCAAAAAGTATCAATCGAAAATTTGTAAGCAAACAGTTGATTGTTTTCAAAGCACTCACTACCAATTATTCTCAAAGTTCATTTCGAATTTTCAACAAATATTTTCACATTACGACAAATCAATTGAATATTTACTAGCGATATAAAATGCTAAATCGCAAAAGTATTACTCGACTTCGGCTAAATAATTTGTATTCAATTGGTTAATAGTTTACAAAACACAATTGTTCATCATATTTCATTCAATATTTTTAGTATTGCATTTTTCGATAAAATTCCGAATATATTTATAGAAGATACCGACAATGGGAGTTTTATGGAATTCAAAAAATAAATAGAATCAATTTGGTGATGTTAGATATCAGTTCACGCCTCCTTATCACCCTATTGAGTGTACACTGGTGTGCCATCAATTGGTTAGGACAGTCATACAAATCTTCAATCAAATTATTTTTCAAATTTCAAATTAGTAATTTAGACCTCTTAATCAACTCTCTGACATGCATAATTTTCATCTCTACAATGTTCTGTTTTGCAGTTCAAGTACATATATTTCGTATTCACACTGTATAATTTCTCATGACTCATTCATCCAAAAACCTTTCACCGTGCAACTGTTTCTCTCATACATCGACTTTTAACATTATCTCAATTCTCCTACTTTCTCGGCTACACATCAAGAGGAAACGATATTCTCTTCTAAACTCATTAAGAGCACGTATATCACAATATACCATTTACCAAATCTCAAAACTCTTCAAGAGTAAGATACTGCAGATAGACGCTAAATCCCACTTTGAGGATTTTTCCCACGTCTCTCCTGCAAACTCATTTACAACAGCCTCTTCCGGCCATCATTCATTTTCTCATAGACATAAGTAACCTCCACTATCACCCTAAAAGTATTCTCTCTCTGTCTCTTCATTTCTTGCCCGTCAGCTTTCATTCGGCGCTATATGGACATGACCCGCTGCGAGAAATCCGTTCCTATCAGGCCTTTAACCTGCATAGTCAGCGAGGCTGTATCGGGGGATGCAGTTGTCTTGCTCCAGGCAATACTACATCCCATATCATTTACACTTTTTAATATTTGCTGGCACGTTTTAACCACAAACGATACGTTATGGTTTTACGGTGGACTTCACAAACACTAAACCCTTGGGTCGTTGCACGTTTTTAAACGGCGGACATTACATCACATTAACCTGACTTCCAACACGAGGTCGCCGTCTGACCTCTACCGCTGCCGGAAGTCGAATCCTCCATAAAATAATTTAAAAAAAATCTCATATCATCAGGATATTCCATTAAAAAAAAGTCGATCATACACCATTTGTACCAGATATTTCAAAGTCTAGTATAATTCCAAGAGCTTGCGAAACGGAACATATTTTTGATCTAGAAAAAAAATCGCAGTACAAAATTCAATTTCAAGATGAAACCCCATTATTGAAAAAAGAAATTCTTCACATTAAGTGTGTTTCAAAAATACCTTCAACCCTTTCATACAGTTACTGTCACGTATCACCATCAAGCACAACAAATGAGGCAAACTCCTCATCCTCAACACTTTCAGGGAAGATACACAAAAATTCAAGGCAGATATGCAAATGAACATTCTTCCATAATTTCCTCATTACTTAACAATTCGAGTAAGGTGAATGTTCATCCCCTTTCATTCGGGCATTCATCTACTTTTTTCTCCACATTTTTCTCATTAGAACTCGCAATTTTACATAGTGACACATATTTCTCATGAAAGTCATTTTGACTTCAATTTTCTCACATTTATTCATACAATCTTCTCGCCTATCTTATTTGCATTCTTTAATTCACATTAATTAGTTTTCTTATACCTGCAGTACTTTTCATAGTCATAATGTCCTTGTTGTTGTCGACGGTTCCTACTATGTACAAAAAAACATTTTCTATTATTAACAACAAAATAATTATTTCCAGCGGTTATAGTCCATTTCACTCTTTGCACTGAAGATGAACAGTGTTCATTTGCATCCTTCTCCGGGATGTATGTGCAAGGTTCTCGTACAATACGCTGAACTTTGTCTACAAAACCTATAAAAATTAATAAATATATTCGAAACTTTCCATTATATACAGGGCTATTCAAATTCGAGTCTATGAATGGGGATTTCGATAACGGTAAGAGATAGAGGGTTGGTTAAATGGGGGCAAAGTAGCGTATTTCAGAGGTTAATTATATGGATGAAAAAAATCTGACCTAGCTTCTTCAGTTCTGGAGTTATAAAGGAAAAATCGAAAATTTCGAAATTCTTCTTTTGCCTATATCTTTTTATTTTACGAAGATTTTTTTTAAATTTTGCCACTTTGCCATAGCAACTTTTTGTAGCCTTTCCAAATATCTGAATAAAAATTATATACAGGGTATCGTATAAATTGGGCCACCCTCAACTTTTAATTTTCAAATACGGACCTGTATTTTTTATTGCATTTTTTTGAATGCCAAGAGTCATGTTTCATATTGACGTAGTATTTTCATCTGAATTACAGAGTGTTTTGGAAATATTGAACTATTACCAGTAAAATTTCAATTTTTTTTTTAATTCCAGCTGTAATTAAAAAAAATATATCATAGAATAAGGTATAGAATGCATAGGATTTGGAAGAAAATCAACATTATTCGACGAAGATTGTCTTCTTCAAGAATTCATCCACATTTCAGTTCACGCAACCCATGATCAATGTGCGAAAATGTGAAAACTTATTCTTCCTAGTACATATAATCATTGGAAAAAAATCTTCGAATGGCAATCTTCATACTTCAGACACCAATTTGGAAATATTTTATTGTTACTCACTTTTCGAACTACCTATATTTTTCAGCAAATTCATGGGCATTCTCTTGCTATATACAACAATCATGATTAAACCATTTGAGTTCTCATAGTATGCTTTGGAAAATAAATATTTAGTTCACCTCACTTGTCAATATTTTGACAGTTTCTTGGAAATTATCGTTGGTATTTGATGAAAAATCTGTTAGTACTGAAAATGGGTTTCCCCACAGAGCAGAAAAGAGATATGGTTAACGTTTTCTACAGAAATAATAGAAACATTCATCTTTCCGCTGAAAATTATTTAGATCTGTACCCTGAAAGACATCAGCCGCATCCCACATATTTCAGACTTTTGGACAGAAACCTTCGCGAATATGGATCTTTCACAAAACCAAGGAGAAAATATGGAAACAAAACTCCTATTGAGTTACAGGAAAACATACTTCAAGCGGTAAGTAGGTAATACTGAAAAAATGTTAATTAGGCTCATCTCCATATTTCAGATCAATCAAAATCAACAGTACAAATTGCTGAGGAATTGAATATGTCGCAAACTGCAGTATGGCGTACTTTAAGAAAAAACAGATTCAAATGCTATAAAGTTAAAATTGTTCATAAATTGTATCCAGGAGACGCCGAAAGACGGCAAAATTTTTGTAATTGGATGTTGCAAAAATTGGGCGATGACAGAAACTTTTTGAATAGTATTATTTGGTCGGATGAAACTCGTTTCACAAATTGTGGTGTTTTCAACAGGAACAACGAGCATGTTTGGTCACAAACCAATGAACATAATTTTAGAGAAGTGAGACCTCAAGTGCGGTTTGGTCTAAATGTATGGGCTGGAATTTTGAAGGATCGAGTTCTAGGTCCGTACATCTATGCCGGGACGCTCAATGGCGAACGTTATCTAGACTTCCTCAGACAAACTTTCAGTGAATATCTCGATGATATTCCCATTGCTAATTTAAATCGGTTGTGGTTTCAACACGATGGAGCTCGTCCACACTGCACAAGAGACATTAATCAATTTTTACAAGAAACATTTCAAGACAGATGGATAGCAAATAATGGGCCTATAAGATGGCCTGCAAGATCCCCTGATCTCAGTGTACTTGACTTTTTTTATGGGGTACACTAAAAAATAGAATATATCAAAACGAAATTGAAAATATAGAAGATTTAAGAATTAAAATCATGAACGCTTTCGCATCACTACGGCAAAGAGATATTTTCAGAGCAAATAATAACTTAAAAAAACGACTCCGTAAATGTCTGGAACGAGAAGGTCGTCAATTTGAACATTTATTTTGATTATGATTACTTATAATGGCTGTTATTTCAATTCTTGATAATAATTAAACAAGTTCTTGTGTGATTAGTTATAAAATATGAAAAGCTATGTATATGATCAAATACAATGTTATGTTTGTGACAGATTATGTTTGTGAGTTCTCAGCAGAAACAGTTACATACAACAGATCTTCTTCGTACCTACTGAGGTCAATCGACAAGGGGATGAATAATTATTCTACTAGTGCTACATTATGGTAAAGAAAAATGTCTCTTGGAATTGTTGATTTTATTTTATTGTTATTCCGAACAAGTAGTGAGACTAGATAATCTGAAAATTCTGAAATTGATTATTCTTAAAGAACAAATTTGTCTGACTCACCTCTCATTCTCTGATATTATTCAATTAGAGTTGTTATGGAATAAAAAAATGTTGAAATTTTACTGGTAATAGTTCAATATTTCCAAAACACTCTGTAATTCAGATGAAAATACTACGTCAATATGAAACATGACTCTTGGCATTCAAAAAAATGCAATAAAAAATACAGGTCCGTATTTGAAAATTAAAAGTTGAGGGTGGCCCAATTTATACGATACCCTGTATATAATTTTTATTCAGATATTTGGAAAGGCTACAAAAAGTTGCTATGGCAAAGTGGCAAAATTTAAAAAAAATCTTCGTAAAATAAAAAGATATAGGCAAAAGAAGAATTTCGAAATTTTCGATTTTTTCTGTATAACTCCAGAACTGAAGAAGCTAGGTCAGATTTTTTTCATCCATATAATTAACCTCTGAAATACGCTACTTTGCCCCCATTTAACCAACCCTCTATCTCTTACCGTTATCGAAATCCCCATGCATAGACTCGAATTTGAATAGCCCTGTATATGGAACATGAGATCACTAAACAATAACATTACGTCTGAGTAGGAACAACGGATAAGAGTCATTTTGAGTTTTTACGAATTGTATACCTTTTCCTCAATTGGGTATAAAATTCCTGTGACAGGAAAAATTCATTAAAATAGCAAACATTTTCTCATTTCTATAACATACAAATTACTAAAATTAGGCCTGAATGCTCAATTCATGTTGAATATTTATACATTGTAAGTACATGGGGAATCTATTAAATTCATTCAAACCTAAGAAGTTTCGTGTCCAAAAATCTGCTGGAAAAGTTCTTGCTTCAGTTTTTGGGGATTGCCATGGAGTAATCATGTTTGATTTTTTGGCTAAGGGTAGAACAATAACTGGAGATTACTATTCGACATTGCTGACCACTCTACGGGAAAAAATTGAAGAGAAAAGACGCGGAAAGCTATCCAAAGGTGTTTTGTTTTTGCAGGACATCGTCCTTGCACGCAAATCTCATGTTGCCATGCAAAAAATTCGTGATTTAGGGTTTGAATTACTAGAACACCCCCCTTATTCACCAGATTTGGCTCCGTCCGACTATCATCTCTTTCAACTGAAAAAAAGTTTAAAAGGTCGTAAATTTTCTTCCAACGAGGAAGTAATAAAAGCTGTGGAGGTCTGGTTTGCAGAGCAAAAGGAACATTTTTTTTGAAAGGTCTAGAGACGTTGCAGGTTCGCTGTAATAAATGTATCCAATTAAGAGGAGAATATGTTGAGTAATAAAATATTTTGACATTTAAATTTTGTTTGGTTCTACAGTAGGCTAAGAATTATTCAATATATCCTCGTAGATATAGTTATTTTCAGTGCTGTCTACATTCCACCGAACTCAAATTCACAATTGTATAAAAATTATTTGGACTTATGTGATTCTATTACCATCAATTATAGACAAAATACGCATTTCTTTTTTCTTGGTGGTTATAACATACCTTATATTAATGGCGCACATTTTGATTTCACAGGGAATAACAATAACATCATCAAATATTTGACTTGTTTTATGAACATAAATAATCTCAAATCATACAACAACAGTTTGAACGAGGACAACAGAACGCTAGATCTGATTTTTAGTGATATTAATATGAAAGTAACTGAAGTAAGTCCTCTTGTCCCACTAGACCGTAAACACCCATCCTTAATATGTGAAGTGGAGTTGCCAAAAACGCAAAAATTTAGATTTACCAAAATATCTTTAGAAAATAAATATAATTATAAAAGGGCAAATTTCGATGAGTTGTGCAATCAGCTCAGACATGTCGATTGGACACTAATAGGTCATATCAAGGACATCAATGAACAAGTCAATTATTTTTATGATGTCCTTTATCAAGTCATCGATTTGTGTGTTCCGAAAATAAAAAAGTATGTGAACAGAAAAACGCACCCTCCCTGGTTTTCCATTTCAATTAAAAACAAAATGAAAGAAAAAGAATATTGTAGAAAAAATAAAAATCAGACGGTAGAATTCCTAAATGAATTTAAACGACTCAGAGCGGAGTTAAAACTAGACATAAGAAATGCTTACAAGGATTTTATCAAAGAAACCGAAGTCAGTCTCATAAATAGTCCTAAAAATTTTTGGAATTATGTCAACTCCAAAAAACAAAGTAGAAACTCCGATTCTCATTTCATACTTGAGAATGGAACTACAACTGATCCCAAAATAATTACCTCAGCCTTTGCTGAATATTTTTCTTCAGTATACGCTGATTCGGCAGCAAATAACAATTATAGAGATGACAAAAATGAAGTGAGAAACGGCGAAGTTTTAAAAATATCACACATTACAGTCCCAGATATGGAATATGCTTTTCAAAAACTGAAACCAAAAAAATCGTCTGGGCCCGATGGCATACCATCTTACATAATTAAAGCATGCAAGGATTACATAATGTACCCGCTAATACTAATCTTCCAGAACTCATTGCGATCTGGAATTTTTCCAGATGCATTTAAATAAACTAACACCCATACACAAAAAAAAATGAAAAAACTTTGATTACTAATTACAGACCTATAGCCATACTCAATGGTACTGCTAAGCTATTCGAATTTATATTGTATCAAAAAATCTTCTGGCATGTGAATAATAATATCTCAGAATCCCAACATGGTTTCCGCAGTAAAAGATCCATCGAAACGAACCTTGCATCTTTTTTAATGATTGTCACGGATATAATAGAAGATCAGGGGGCACAAGTGGATACCATTTTCACTGACTTTGCCAAGGCATTTGACAAAGTCGATCATTCTATTCTCATATCCAAACTTAGTATGTATTCCTTCAGTAATTCACTCACAGAACTGTTAACAAGCTATCTTTTCAAAAGAATTCAATTTGTCTCTTTTAGGGGAAATGAGTCTGACAAATTCCTTGCAAAGTCTGGTGTACCTCAAGGCTCTAACTTGGGTCCCCTTCTCTTTCTATTGTTCGTTAATGATATCCCGGACCATATAGCAAGTCACTGTTTAATGTACGCTGATGACTAAGATTTTCCGAAAAATTTCAGATCAGTCCGACTATAACCTATTGCAGAATGATCTTCATTCACTCTACAATTGGTGTGAGAAAAATAGATTATATCTGAATTTGAGTAAATGTTATGTTGTTAGTTTTAGCAACTCAAAAAATTTGCAAAAATTGAGCTATTTTATGAATAATCAAGAGCTGGAAAGATGCTATGAAACCGTAGATCTAGGTGTCACCTTCCAACCTTCCTTAACTTTTGAAAAACATATAGAGAAAACAGGACAGAATGCCGAAAAAATGTTGGGATTCGTTAAGCGATTCACATGTGAGTTCAAAAATATTCAAACAATTAAAACTCTTTATTTCGCTTTTGTTCGAAGTCGTCTGGAATTTGCAGCAATAGTTTGGGACCCCGGCAAAAAATATTTGAAAAAACGCCTGGAAACTATACAAAAAAAATTCATATCATATTTACACTACAAAAAATACGGCTATTCCCCGGACTACTCATCCTACGACCCACTTAGACTAGAATTCAACTTGCTGAAACTAGAAAATAGACGGTTCAGCCAAAAGATCATTTTCATTTTTAAACTATTGACCGACAAAATCAACTGTGCATTTTTGTTATCCTTTCTGAAACTGTACGTGCCAAGACTACGACCGAAAAGCATAGTATTTCATATTCCCAGCATTCCCCTGTTGATTGATAAAATGTGTGTCTGTGTCAACAAGTTTCTGCAAAAAAATACTACTCTGGATATATTTATTGCTACATTACCACGACTAAAAATTGAGCTTCATAAACTTTTCCTACCTTCATGTAATTTGTGATTATATATCCGCCACCACAATGACTTAAGAACCTACTGGTTGATTCTAAATCTCATTGATTCTGAATAAATCATTAAGTAAACTTGATTATGATATTTAGAGACTCCATTTATATTCTATATATTATCATTATCTTATTATTTTTAGTTATCTGTTGTTTTTCTCCTCTTTTTCAAGTATGTATGTAGGTATACATACAGTGCGGTCCAAAGGTATGGAATAAATTCATTTTTAGCGTTATTATGTATTTTATGAAAAAATCCTGAAACAGGTCAATTTTTATTGGCAATTTGACAATTTACAGTATGAAAATATTACCCCCTTCTTGCACCCCCTCAAAAATTTTAAATGAGAAGGGGGGTCGTGTGGCATCTTGTTCGAAAGGGATTTTCATTATCTGTTCAGCAATACTAAGTTTTTCATATTTGGTGCAACCATAACGAAGAAAATTTTTTATTAAAATTTAAAAATATTGACACTGTAAATTATGTATCCGTTGAAACAACCTGAAACAGGTCGATTTCTATTCTCAATTTGACAATTTATAGTATGAAAATATCACCCCCTTCTTGCACCCCTTCTGAATTATGAGTACCCCCTCAAAAAATTTGAATGAGAAAGGGGGTTGTGTTGCACCTTTTTCAAAAGGGATTTTCATTCTCTGTTCAGCAATACTGAGAAAATTTATTCTGAATATGTAAAATGTTGATAGACTGAAGGAAATAATGTAACATAATGTTTAGGAAGTATATTTCAATTTGTTTTACAGTTAAATTAAATGTTCAAAATGACCACCATTCACTTCTTGACAATAAGCAAGGCGATCTTGGAATTCTCGTAGAACATTTTGTAGGACCTCAGGGGTTATGTTGTTAATTTCTTCCGATATCCTAGTTTTTAAATCTGCAATATTGTCTGGTCTATTGAAATATACTTTTGATTTTAAATAACCCCATAAAAAGTAATCGAGAGGAGTCAAATCGGGGGATCTAGGCGGCCATTCAATCGTTCCACGTCTGTCAATCCACCTATTGGGAAAAACTTCTGTCAAATAATCTCGAACAATACGTGTGTAATGCGGTGGAGCTCCGTCTTGTTGATACCAAATTGATCTATCTATTCCATTTGGATCATTAACATCGGGAAAAAGTCTTTTTAATGTAGGCACTAAAAAGTTCATCAAAAAACCTAGATAAACCTCACCATTAATTGTGCCTTCAAAAAAATAGGGGCCAATAATTTTGTTTTTAATGATACCAGCCCAAACGTTCACTTTTTTGGGATATTGTGTGTGAGCCTCACACATCCAATGAGGATTTTCTCTGCTCCAATATCTACAGTTTTGTCTATTAACCGTTCCATTTAAATAAAAAGTAGCTTCATCAGAAAACACAATTTTGTTTATGAACTGCAAATCTGCTTCGATTCTATCCATCATCAGTTCACAGAATTGTTGCCTTCTATCAGGGTCATCCTCATTTAACTCCTGAACCAACTGAACTTTATAAGGATGGTATTTTTCTTTATGTAAAGCTCTCAATATCGATGATTTACTTACATCATTGTCGGCGGCAAGTTGTCTACTTGTCATATGCGGATTTTCCTCAATCGCTAACAGTACATCTAACTTTTTCTCCTCATCCAATGCAGCATTTCGACCTGGTTTTTGACGAGTTTTTACATGTCCAGTTTCACGGTATTTTGTTTCTATTTTGCTAACTGTAGATTGTGATATGTGTTGACCAGGGTATTTATTATTGAACATTTCACAAACTTCCGTTTGAGTTCGTGTTTTATTACCGCATCCAAGCATAATTAAAATGTCTATTCTTTGAGTTTCGGATAAATGAGCCATAGATGAATCGAATACACACAAAAATATTTTTCAATACACCGACGTCTGCCAGCAACTCACAAATATCAAAATAACAGTAGTTTACTAGATTGACATTATATTATTTATGGGTTTTGTGAATAATTTTTTGGTGTCTTCAACGACTTTTTCCTGACTTTTTTAGCAAGACAGATAAGAAAGTATAAATTGTCAAATTGAGAATAGCAATCGACCTGTTTCAGGTTTTTTCAACGGATACATAATTTACGGTGTCAATATTTTTAAATTTTAATAAAAAAATTTCTCAGTTATGGTTGCACCAAATATGAAAAACTTAGTATTGCTGAACAGATAATGAAAATCCCTTTCGAACAAGATGCCACACGACCCCCCTTCTCATTTAAAATTTTTGAGGGGGTGCTCATAATTCAGAGGGGGTGCAAGAAGGGGGTAATATTTTCATACTGTAAATTGTCAAATTGCCAATAAAAATTGACCTGTTTCAGGATTTTTTCATAAAATTCATAATAACGCTAAAAATGAATTTATTCCATACCTTTGGACCGCACTGTATATTTGTTCATGCATGTAGGTATGTATACGTGCACAGTTACCTTTATATAATATCGATACCTAAAATAGAATTTAGTTATTAACAATATCCGCTATATTGTAATAGATTTAATCCTGCGGAAACATGTAAATAGGTTTAAGTCCTGTATGTTTCTTAGATAAATAAATAAATATATTTCACTACAATGAAGATATCCAGAAAAAAAATTGATATCTGTGAAGAGACATGTAGAGACATAAAATATATTTTCAAGTTTCTCGATTTAAAGCTTGAAACTCTAGTTCTTCTTCTGGCACGTACAGGCCTTTCAGTTCAGGACAGTTGTGCATCCACATGTTTGGCTTCAGTTGGAGGCACCTGTGGAGGTTCCTCCAGCTGTGGTTGCTGGAGTCCCCTGGGTCTCCCCTGCTAACTTGTGTTTTGGAGGTACCCCTGGTTCCCTTTTCCTGGGTGCCTGCCTACGCACCTAGGGTTGCCACCTCGGAGATACTCTTGGGGTTTCCTCTGGCCGGCGCCCCCCAGGGCGGTTAGCTTGGCTACTCTCAAATTGGTTCCAGAGGTTTCTGTTTCGTATTTCCTTGTAGGGGCCTTTGAGTCGTCTCTTACGGGGTTCCCCTTCTTTCTTGAGTTTGGGGGAATCTTCGGTTGTCCAATTTAAACAATTTTAGTTCTCTGTGATTATCTCAAAATCACTCAATGACTTATAAATGGGTGGGTGACTACAGATAAGATAACATTTCATATTGCGATTGTACTTCCCAGGAATTAGTAGTATACAGAAATTCAAAGGGAAACACGTCTAGTAATTTTCGAAAAATGTACACACTTTTTTTCCTTTTGGTGTTATATTCCTTTTTGGTAACTAGCCTCAATGCAGAAGGTGAGTATTTAAAGAGTTGATAGTTATAATCAGCCAATTTTATACTTCAGGTGGCTCTAACTTGAATCACTAATTCATAAAGGTGCAATTGTAATGATGCCAATCACTTTTCTTTCCATTCCATACCCATTAACCTTCACCCAGTGGCGGATCTAGGATGCTGACAATAGGAAATATCAAAAACTCAAAAATGTTACATTTTCAGAGTAACAAGAGAACAATAAAAAAATAATAATAGGCAACAAATTATTTTTTGTATTTATTATAAAATTTTGTATTGACGTGGCCGTTACTTGATGGAAATTCATAGTATATGACACTAAGGTGAACACGATTTATTATCTACGCGACATGTTTTGATGAACAGTATCTTTCTCAAGCGAATGTAATACATTAAATTATTCTACGTTGAACATTACTTAAATACCCTTCTTATCCATTTAGGTAATTAGGATCAACCTATAATAAAAATAAAAATTGATAATACAATGTAGGTACCTGTGAATCTCAAAACATATCTACCACTTAATTAGTTGAAAAGGTTTAACAAAGGGGAACCATGAAGGTCCAATTGATCATTTAGTGAACAATTCAAATTTTTCAATTTATTAATTTCCTCGAATTCTAAATAATTAAGTCTAATACCCCTTATTTTCATGAAGGATTTCAAAGTTTTCATCGAAGTCATGACCGTCTTCCAAAAAATGATTGGCATATGTTGAATGTGTTTTATTATTTACATAATTCATACCGTGCTCACGTACGCGGCTTTTGAATGGCCTACCAGTCTGGCCTACATATACTTTGGAACAAGATCCACAATTCAATTTATAATCTCCTGATTTTTTAGATTTTTGTGTTTTGTCTTTATTATTTTTGATAAACCTTCCCAACGTGTTATCTGTTCTGAATGCTACTCTTAAATTTTGTTTTTTCAAAAATGACGCTATTTTTTCTGAAACGGGCCTTGAATAAGTTAAAGTTCTGTAATTATTGTCAATGTTCCTCATAGTGGGGTACACTTCTTGGATAGCCTTTTTATGTAACTTTTTAGCAAGAATATTCTCTATTAATTTGACTTGATATCCATTATTAAATGCTATCTGTTTTATAATATTTAATTCTTTGCAGAAATTTACTTCAGAAAGAGGAATATTCACTAATCTATGTATCATACTATGGATATTAGACCTTTTGTCGATATGTCACTGATTTTATATTATTAACGAAGGATAGGGCAGTTGATAGATCCTGTTCAACACTTTGCAAACAGTTACTTAATGTTAAAGTATGAGATAGGCAATAAGCTGTCACTTCCATGGAGATAATAAAATCGTTTCGTTTTAAGGAGCTAAACATAGCGGCTTTGCTTGAAGTATTGGCATCTTGGCAAAGTAATATTATGGTATTATTAAATAAGTACCTTCTACGTTTAATAAATTATCTTTTTTAATCTTTTTGTACCTATACAGAGTATGTTTTCTCTTAAGATTTTTTTAAATTTATGGCCACTGTTATATAGTGGGTCACTCTTGGGGGGGGGGGGCTAAGGCTCCTGTAGCCCCCCCCATAGATCCGCCACTGCCATCACCACCTATGTAGTTTTGTTATATATTGTGACCTTGGGTTAAACCCTTAAACGTCTAGGACCGTTTTTTTAGGTAAAGAGGAAACTTTTTTCCCCATAATATTGTGCCATAACTTGCTTCGTTTTTGAAATACAGAGTTTTCAACATTTTTAGAAAAACCAGTTTTTTATAAATTATTCAAAAGCCTTTTTGCTGATTTTGATAAAATCTGGCATGCTCATTTGCGGTATGAGGATCTTAACATTACTAGATGAATAAAATAGTTATTTATGCAACAAGTGCAAAAAGTGAATGTTTATTGCACGAGTTGCATACAACATTTTTTCTACGTTCATGCAAAAAGCAAAAAATGATTTATTGAGGTGCGGCACTAGGTGTAGGAAAATGAAAAGCGCAGCTTGAATACTTTATTATTAATATCGATTTGCATTGAAACAGGAACTAATACGTTACGAACAATTTAACTCAAACTTTATTTTTACCCTCAATGTTGAAAGTGAATGAACAATTGGTGCAATTTTCAATATGAATATTTCGTAGTGAAGTACTTTTTAAATCCACTTCTTGATTTGTTACTGCTGTAAACGTACTAGTACTTGGTAACTGTACATCGTTATTTCCTTCAGGCTGAAATATTTGTTTTGCAACACTGCGTTTGTTTGCGTGTGATTCCTCTACGTATCCCTCCGCTACTGTCGACGATTTCTATCCGCCGTGTCGTTTGAGCTCTAGTATATCTGCTCCAGTATCGGCAAGAAGTGTTGTGGAGGATCTCCTGAAGCAGTGCCCTGTGTATAAATGAGGATTTTCCAAATTCAGAAATTTTGCAATTTCAGACGGGATTTTAGCAAACGTGTTCACACCAATAGCTTGGACAGTGCACTTTTCATTTCGGTAATTGATAAAGAAACGTTTGTGAGGAATATGATTGGGACGTAATTTCGTGTATTTATGATATATATTGATCAAATTCAATCCTTCTTCCACCTCACCTCTAATGACGAAACTTCTTTCTTTGTCAGTTTTTGAACGAGGCACTTTTACAATTAATACCGAGCCTGCTTCTTCTATGTCTTCGGTACTCAATTTTTGGAGCTCATCTCTACGACATGCCCCTGCGATGCCAAATATCGCAACGACCTACAATAAGCAGTTTTAAAATGTTTCACAAAAGCTAAAATATTAGAGACTTACTTTTTTCTTCAAATACTGCGAATCCGGAGCTTCTTTTAGAAATTTATAAATGTGTTTCCTGTTGAATACTTTTGATTTTTTGGCCGAAATCCTACAGAGTTCTGCTTCATGAATGCCATAAGTTTCTTGTAAGTTTTAATATCAATATTTTCTTTTGAAGAGAGGCAAGCTCTTACCATTGAGTACTCAGACCAAAGAGATGAGGGTTTAATATCATTCGATCTTCTTGAAAAATATGCAAGAAGCACATTTTCAGTAAAATTCACAACTTTTTTATCGAAGCACCACTCTTTAAAACGATTATAAGTTATTTCATACTGTTTCCTTGATTTACTAGGTAATAAGTTCAATGACGCTGTTTTTGCTATTTCACTGACTTCTGGTGGTGTTCCAACAAATTCTTCTTCATCGCTATCATCTATTTTCCCATTAATATTACTCATTTTGAAACTTTCAATTCTGTTAATTGTCAGAATTAATTTTTGACTGACGTTTCTATAACCACAATTGCATTATAAAAATCAAAATCATAGTAGCCGTGAGCGCGTATGTTATCACTAGGTGTGGTCATAGTACAGACAGTGTGCTCTATGCAAGTAGACGGTTTAGAACAAAGCGGATCGGATTTGATTATGGAGTTATTCTCGGGAAGGCATTGTTTGTTTAACTCTTGCTGCTAACAATAATACAAAATAATATAAAATATGTAACTGTTTGAAACCTATTGCCAATCTCACAGAATATCTGCTAAATATGTAGTAGGTTTAAACGTTTATGTTTGTCATGATGACAGCACCTTGAAGTAGAATGACAGATGAGTGCAATAAAAACTTTATTGCACTAGTGCAATAAAGAACTTCTTTTTCCACTGAATATAGTTCAATAAAGTTTTGATTTTTGCATGAATGTAGAAAAAAAATGTATTGCAGTATTTCTCGACTTAGCTAAGGCATTCGATACTGTTCCACGCCATTTTCTACTGGAAAAACTGTATGATAGAGGTGTTCGAGGTCCAGCTCCAGAAATTGTGCGAAGTTACTAACCGGCATCGGAAGGTTAAAATTGATGAATTCTACAGTGAACTCAGAAAAGTTAACAGAGGTGTCCCTCAAGAGACAGTCTTGGGGACAGTAATGTTTCTTGTAGATATAAATAGTTTGTTTCATATAATTGATATTCAAGGACATCTTATATGATATAGACGATACTGCTATTGGGTTTTCCGGCGATACATGGAATAATGTATAGGTACTCTAAAACAGAAAGTGATCTGAGTAACATTCATTTCTGCACCATCAGAAATCACGTAGTATATTGAAAAACATTTTTTTCTAAATAAATATTTTTTGTTTTTAAGTATTTTGTTTAGCAAGTTGCCTAACTGGGGAGCTAAATTCAAGCAGATTGCAAAAGTTGTATCTCACAGACGATCATTATTATTATGATTATTATGTTATCGTTATTAACGTATTATGCAATGATAATGCTTTGTCATCCAGTTCTGATCTGTGTTCAAAGTTGGTTTAAAATCGATTGCAAAATTTCACCCGAACAGACAAACAAAAAAAATTACAAACAAAAATTCAGTGAAAACAGTTCGATTGATTGGGGCAGTTGAAAACTAATCAGCCTGCGTGATGGAAGGAACGCTTTTTTTGTTCCCTGCAATGAACTATTGAAAATGTTATCTTCTTTTCGAAAAAATAATGCCATAAAGTAGGGTGGGAAAAATTGGTTATTGAAACTGTACCATAATAGAAGTATAATGATAATATTTATTCAGACAATTAATGATGATAATAATATGATACACAATAATGGATAAATATACCGGGTGGCTACGGAAGTATTGCCTACGGAATATCTCAGTTGGAGCGTCGATATAATGACATAAGAGCTAGAATTTGAGCATATTGACATGTCGAAGTTAACTTCCGGTCTGACCGGAAGTAACATCAACTTTCTTATTTTAAATGGAAACCCTATTTTTTTTTCTTTTCGCTTTATTCAGCATTCAATTCCCTTTCTAATGACATATCACAAGTTGGTATCTAACCTGAAACTAGATCAGAAAAAAATTATTATTGAAATTCACCGAGTAGGCCGTGGAAGCAAAATGAAAGCCAAAAATTGAAAAGTTGGCTATGGAAACCATACGTCACTTGATAACAGTTGCTACTACTGTGATATTTTATTTTCATTCGTCGGCGTTATAAAAAGCCGCCAAAAAAAATATTGGAAAAATTGGGAAAAAAACAATACTCTGTAGGTCCATAACTTAAATAGGAACATACAACTTTTTCTTGCCTGTACTATTCAGCATAACCATTCCTTTCTAATGATATAATAGAAAGTAATTTTTTGAAATTAAATACCAAAAAATCCAATTATTATTCTTCAAATAACGAAAAAACAGATTTATCGAAAAAAAAATTCAAATTGATAGGATTAAAGATAAAATAAATTCAAAACAAATGTTCGAAATGCATTCCCTCAGCGTCAATACATTTATTGACTCTGGTGATATTTTCATGTAAAACGATTCTCAACATATGGGGCGTGATATCTTGGAAAGCTCTACGAATTTTTACTTCTAGCTCATGTAGAGTTGTAGGCTGTGTGGAATACACCCTATTTTTAAGATGCCCCCATAGATAAAAGTCGCACGGAGTAAGATCAGGTGACCTTGGTGGCCACCTGACTGGACCATGGGTTGTTATAAGTCTCTCTTGAAAGCGATTTTGAAGATAATTTCTCGCTATTCTTGAATTATGCGGAGGGGCGCCATCTTGCTGGAAGTACATTCTCTCAGTTATTTCCGCTGGTAGGTTGTTAATGAATTCCGAAATTTCATTCGTTAAAAAATTAAAGTATCTCTCTCCGGTTAGTTGGCCTTGAAAAAGAATGGGGCCAACAATATGAGTTCCAACTATTCCTGCTCAAACATTCACACCAAATCTCTCCTGGAAGCCGCCTTGTCGAAACTGGTGCTCGTTTGCTATCGCCCAGTACCAGAATAATCCAAATAAAGTACAGTACCTACCTTGTATTATTCCTGTTAAATAATCCATTGTTGGTAAATCTTGACTCGTCCATAAACAAGATATAATAGTTAAATAGGTGATTCTCAGCACTTTGTCGAAGAAACCAATTACAATATTCCAGGCGCCTTTCACCACTTCAATTTTTTAAACATTCACCATAAATGAGAAGCATGTCAATTTGTTCGGTTCGTGAATAACGGGGCATTTTTTGAATATTCCACTAACTGATTTCGATTTCCAAACCCTTTTAAAATGGCAGAATCAAAAACACTACTTCGAACGTCAAAATAATATGGATAGCAGCGTTCGTGACAGCTCTCATTTCTTTTTTGTTTCATTCCAAAATACCTCAATCAGCCTACTTATTAATATTTTGGTTCGAATGATTATTGCAATGGAATGATTATTCTGAATAGCACAAACATCGTCCATAGGTAGATATTAGAATATCTATGGACGATGGCACAGACCAAGTACGTTTATGTTCCTATTTAACCTAGAACCTGCAGGATATAATTTATCATTCCACATGATTTTTTATTTTATTTTTGCGTATGGCGATAATCTGTTTTGTTATTTGAAGAATAATAATCGGATTTTTCGTTATCTCAGTTCAAAAAATTATTTTCTATTATATCATTAGAAAGGAATGGTTATGCTGAATAGTACAGGCAAGAAAAAGTTGTATGTTCCTATTTAAGTTATGGACCTACAGAGTATTGTTTTTTCCCAATTTTTCCAATATTTTTTTTGGCGGCTTTTTATAACGCCGACGAATGAAAATAAAATATCACAGTAGTAGCAACTGTTATCAAGTGACGTATGGTTTCCATAGCCAACTTTTCAATTTTTGGCTTTCATTTTGCTTCCACGGCCTACTCGGTGAATTTCAATAATAATTTTTTTCTGATCTAGTTTCTGGTTAGATACCAAGTTGTGATATGTCATTAGAAAGGGAATTGAATGCTGAATAAAGCGAAAAGAAAAAAAATAGAGTTTCCATTTAAAATAAGAAAGTTGATGTTACTTCCGGTCAGACCGGAAGTTAACTTCGACATGTCAATATGCTCAAATTCTAGCTCTTATGTCATTATATCGACGCTCCAAATTTCACAAACCTACTTCATACAATAACTGAGATATTCCATAGGCAATACTTCCGTAGCCACCCGGTATACACCCATTCGATAATTGCAGAGCACTTGCTTCGTATACACGTATAAAAGAAATATATCGTATACAGAAAAATACCTTAAATTTGATAATAAATATATACAAAAAAGTTAAAACTTTCTGGGGGGGGGGGATAGAATAACATGTGAAGGAAACCTTAATTTTGTTTATCTAAGATGAGTGGGATTTTTTTTCTGAATCCATATCTTAAATCTCATTTTAATTGTAAACATAAAATGGAGGACAAGTTGAAGTTAAAAAACACTTTGTTAGTGAAGGTTCATATAAATAAATTAAATTAATAAAACGTAATTGTAGTATATCCCAAATGTATATATACATATAGTCATGAAATGGAGGATGAAGTTAAAATTATAAAATATCTAGTACAAGTAAAATTTACACATAAATTATTAATAAAAATAAAACATGGAAATAGAACTATCTCAAATGCATAGGAAATTTATTTTTGAATTTACTTCGAATTAAAGGAATACATAAACAGTACACCAGACCATTATGTTGTGGAATTCTATCATTCATAACGTTTGATTAAATATGAATGTTTTCAATTCTCTTTTGAATGGTATCAAGTTATTGATGTTCTTTATATTCACAGGAACGGTATTGTACAACTTGGGGGCGTTATAAAGGAATGAACTTTGTCCTACGTTTTTTGCAAATGGCTAGGAAGAGAATATTGGTGTCGTTTACAGTGGTATTTGGTTATTGTATTAAAACGAAATAGTTGGCGTATATCGAAAATCTTTGCTTTATGAAATAACATGCGGGATGGGTATTTTTGATCTTTTCCTAAGATTTATTTCAGAAATATTTTCTGTAAAACGTCGAGGGAGTGAATATCGGTGTTCAATACCCCGCCACAGTATAAGTAACAATCAGCACTGACACTCTGACTGGCGGGAAAAATTCGCGCACACCTTTTGCGTCGATCAGTCCGCCATTTTGCGAGGTGTCGGACCGGAATATTGTGTTTGAATTTGTTGAATTCGGGAAGTGAATATTGTGAGGGAGATACAGATAATGTATAGCTGAAAATTTCAGATTTTCCCAAGAACAATGAAGTGTAAGACTCAGAACCCAAAGAAGTTGTTGATAATCATAAATTTGCTGTAATGGACACTGATTATCAAACTAATGATGTGCTCCAGCAAAATATTATGAAATATATTTGGGGATATTTGATTAAAAAAATCATTAAAAATTCATAGTTGCAAAATTTTTTCAAGCTTATCAAAAACACATTGTGATTTAGATGATGAATCTTTGTATTGTTATTTTAGAGCATTTCAAAATGGAAAATTGACACCTTTGGGAACTTACGGATGCCCAAGAATGATTTTGTTCATTTCATTTCCTCCTTGGACTAAGTATGCTTTCAAAGCAATTTTGAAAAATTTATTGTAGGAAAAAATGTAATTGCAGAATTTGTATCTGTATTTGAACAATTCATGTATACCCACCCATGTGAAAACTTCCCAATGTCACACCTCTTGAGGTTATATGCTAGAGTAAGATTATTTTATACTTTGAAGTATATTAATAGTAATTTCGAATGTCACAAAAATATTGAAAAAAAAAAAAATAAGAAAGAACAAAATTATAATATGGAGACATGAATAAATATCTGAAAACGGACTATTGGTATTTATATTTTATTTTCCTTTGATAGTTGCTATCAGCTGGCTACCTTCGAAAATCTGAAAGCATCCCTACTACTGAAATATTTCATTCGGGGGTCGATCAGAGTGTATGAATATTAAAAAAGCACCCCACAAAGAATGTGTAAAAGCTACTTAGATTCATTACAATTCAGTTTTGTTTCTATAATTTATGTTTCTGAAATGAAAATGGGGATCTATCATATAAAAAAACCTTACTTGTAAAAATTTGGAACAAGAATATTCACTTATTCTAACGGTAGAACAAGTATTTCAAAAATTGATTATTTTATTACAAATATTTCCGAATCTTTATATACTGAAAAAGTTGTGAATATGAACCTAGCAGACCACTTTTGCCTGTCACTCGAGTTATCCTTCTCTAACACCCAAAAGTTAGATACAAGAAAAAAGATATCCTACTTGAACATGAGCAATGAAAATATCACTCAGCTCCAAATTTGTCTTGAAAAGGAAACATTTCAGTCAGTTTATGAAAGTTTTGATAATATCAACTGGGCATACGAGTCATTCTCCAACATACTAATTTATTATAATTATATTAATAATCACTAGGAAATAATTTGAAACACCTATTTTGGCTAACCACTAATGCAGACAACAGCAACCTCCGATAGCACTATAATACCTCAAAAAAATTGTATAGGCATGAATTACATGAAGCTAAATACATGTTTCACCAGAGTTGTTTTCAAAATAAAACCTCACAGCAAAAACAAAAGAAAATTTGGAACATGGTTAGGCAAAAAACAGGTAAAACTAAACGAGATATGAATATCGAGATCTCACTAAATGATGAATGTATTAGAGATAAAAATAAAATTGTTAACGCTTTTGGAGAATATTTTTCAACCATAGCACCGTATGCTATCAACACATATTTTGGTTCAACAAATTTCAACGAATTTACAACTTTCTTTTTTACACCTGTCCATCCGAGTGATATTTGTGAAATTATCTTATCACTCAAAAATACAAATTCTATGGGAATAGATTGCATACCAACAAAACTTCTAAAAAAGATCAGAACTCTTATAAGTGAGCCACTGTAATTCATACTGAATAGATCTGTAGAAATGAGAGAATTTCCCGACAAACTGAAAGTTGGTTTGGTAACACCACTGCATAAAAAAGATGATCCAACTTCAATCGAAAACTATAGGCCAATAACAGTACCCACGGTAATATGTAAAACATTCGAGAGATGTGTTTATATGAAAATACAATCATTTTTGGATCAATTCAACATCATCTCTCAAGTCCAACACGGATTCTGCCCTGGTAAGTCGACGGAGGGTGCATCATCTGTCTTTTTCAATTATGTATATGAGTCACTTGATAGAGGGCGATACGTTGGTGCACTATTCTTCGACTTATCGAAAGCATTTGATATCATTGATCCCAAAATTATTCAGAGTAAGCTGTACTCAATCGGTTTCAGGAGTAATTTCCTTTCTTGGATAGTATCATATTTGTCTCACAGAAAAATACATGTAAAATTAGAAGACTGCCATTCTTCACCATTCAACATGGATCTAGGAGTCCCACAAGGTTCCATTTTGGGACCACTTATTTTCCTACTCTATATTAATGACATGCCAAAACATGTGAGTACAGAACATGTTGTTTTATACGCTGATGATACTACACTTGCAGCTGATTCTGACAATCCTGCAGAACTGCAACAGAAGCTAAATGAGCTGTCTGATGAATTTACTACCTGGTGTTACAAAAACTCTCTGATCGTGAACTCTAGTAAAACAGTTCTCATGCAGTTCTTGTTCAGAAATGAAAGAAAAATTAATAATTTTCGTGTGAAGGTTGGCAACGAATATATCGAATCGTCAATTAGCACTAGATTTCTTGGTACTTATATTGATAGTAGAATGACGTTCGAATCAAGTATAAGCCATGTAAGTAAAAAGGTCAATAGTGGATACTACGCAATAAGACAATTGAAATCAACTCTGAATCTAGATCAACTCCTTAATGTATATTATGCAATTGTACATTCTCATATTTCATACAATATTGCTTTGTGGGGTTGCTCTACCAGTGTGAATAAAATATTTATTTCACAAAAAGGGGTCATACGTTTGATATTTAACCTGGGCTATAGAGATTCCTGTAAACAATATTTTATTGATTACAGAATTATGTGTTTACCCTGTATTTATATATATAAATGCGTGTTGTCAATGAAAAAGAATATAAACAATTATCCCACCAGACACGAGAAAATCGTTAGAGCCCAAAAGCATAAAACCAAATCGTTTGAAAATTGTCCATCCCATGCAGGAGTGACATTTTTCAATAATCTTCCTGAGATATAAGAGATGATACAATAGAAAAAAGTTTCAAAACCAAACTCAAAGAATTCCTTCTCAAGAGTTGTTTTTACAGTGTTGATGAATATCTTGGTAGGTGAGACCAATCTAATTCTAACTCAACTGGTTGTTTTAATTAGTAAGATGTTCAGTTTTATTTTAACAAAGTTTTTAAAAAATGTGAAAATTTTGTGTTACCATGGATAATTTGTTTATACATATTTACTTGTGATCGTTTTGTGTTACCGTGGATAATTTGATTATACATATTTACTTGTGATAGATTTGTGCTACCGTGGATAATTTGTTTATACATATTTACTTGTGATCAATTGTGTTAACGTGGATAATTTGTTTATACATATTTTCTTTTTTCATTGGATGATTTTATCTGATTTTACTGACGTATCCTATATCATATTGTGATCTGGAAGGATTTAATAAAGATTTATTATTATTATTATTTTATACAAATAAATCACACGAATTATTACATCAAACGAAATTCCTTCTAATATTCCATGATTAGAAATGAATACATTTCATCAGTCATATCGATGCACTTTTATTGTTTTTGCCGCCTAATATAAATTTCCGGAAAAATAGGTAGCTCTACCGCTGCTGACGTGCAGTGTATATCACGTAGGATGACCCCTTTTGTACAGTGAGTTCATTTCTAGTGAATCTAGGGATCCTGAAAATTTCATGATTCTTCGTCAAAAATTACGGAACATACGAGTTTGTTTTCATGAGAAGTGAAACACACTGTATATTTCAAAAGACTTTGGTGAACTGCAACTCAGTGAAGTCACAATCATACGTACATTTAATTCAAAGAATTACTTCAAGCTGATTCTGAACTTGTCCCTGAATAACATTGCAAAATAAAACAACCTGTTTTTAAATACAAAACATTATTGGCCCAGGAAAATTATCGACATAAGAATTACTTTTATTGATTTTGGATCCATTCATATATTTAGTAAGATTTATCGATTTTTTTTTGAAATCGGATCTGGAAATTTTCGAGTGCGGATCTGTCCGAAATCATTGCGCGAGTCCTGCCCTCACAACATGTCGTCTAGATACTTTTCAACATCAAAGGCGGCATGGCCCAGTGTCAGTGCTGATTGTTACTTATGCTGTGGCTCCGCCCCAGCAAACTATAGCATATCGTAGATGGCTCTCGACAAGAGCATGGTGCATGATTCTTCGTTGGTTTGAATCTAGTATATTTTGCAGATGTTTGAATTTGAACAGTATGGAGCGGAGCTTTCTGCAGATGAATTTTATATGTTCATCCCATTTAAGGTTGGAATCTATCATAACACCGTCGTTTTGATTTATCTCACCTTCACTGTATATCAGGTCATAGCCTGTAATATTGTAAAGTTCAGGGTTCGAACAAAAACAGGCGCTTGTTCTTTTTAGAACGGCATTGTTTTGATACACTTTCGACTAATGATTCACGTGAATTTCATAGTGATAATGTTCGAATTAACCATCAAATTTGAATATTTGACATAAATACTAAAACTATAACATGACTTATTTAGTCGGTATCACTCATAATCAATTTCTGCTGTCCCAAAGACTAGCCAGAGCAACTCCTCTCAGAAGTAGCTCCAGAGACGCCATACCCATGATGGGCTGTCCGCAGGGAGGAGCTTGTCCCCTTTGCATGGTGGATGGTCTCCTAGTAAAAATAAAAGATCTGGGTTGATGACCAGGGGTCCGGCTTCGTGAGGGGCACGATACAAAGAGTTCTCAACGGAGTGGATGAATGGTGCCGTTCGGTGGGACTCAGTGTGGTTTACACTGAGTCCCACCGAACGAAAAGGTGGAACTGGTTCTCTTTACCAGAAAACGCAAACCAGGGGACCTCCCAGATGTTCAACTCACTGAAAGGTCCCTGCAATACAAAAGCTCAGTTAAGTACCTTGGAGTCATTCTTGACTCCAAGCTAAACTGGAACGAGCATAATGATTATAAAGTTCAGAAAGCCACAGTTGCTTTCTGGGCATGCAGAAGGGCATTTGGCAGTACGTGGGGGCTCAGCCCCAAGATTCTATATTGGATCTACACAACTCTCATACGCCCAATGATTACGTACGGGGCCATCGTGCGGTGGCAATGCAGCATCCGGCAAGTCGAATCCCCAATAAGAAAGGGGGCAAAGACTTGCCTGTCTTGCGATAACAAGTGCAATGAGGATGGCACCTACCAGGGCGCTGGAGACGCTCATAGGTCTGCCCGCCTTGTAACTCCCTATCGAACATAAGGCACGCAAATCCGTAACTCGCCTAAGAAGTTCTAATCAGTGGCGGAGCAAGGGAATGTATGGACAGTCTCGATTATGGAATCAGACTGTAAGGGATTCTCCCCTTCTTGAAATGCCGGGTGATAGTTCGTTACCTGCCATACGATTCAGTAAAAGGCCGCAGTCAGTAATTCCCAAAAGGGAGGACTGGTAGCGGATCGGGCACCGCCTGATTCCTACTAATGGGATCATCTGGTACACAGACGGCTCCAGGATGGGTAAGTCAGCCGGTGCCAGGGTATTCGGGCAATCTCCGAAAGCGGAACTGTGTTACGCTCTAGGAACTGTTGGTACTGTATTTCAGGCAGAAATGTTTGCCATAGTCACCTGTGTAAGAGAAAATCTCAACAGAGGCTACTTTGGCCAGCAAATCACGATATGCACCTAAAGCCAAGCGGCGATCAAGGCTCTCACATCATATAGAGTCACTTCGTTGCTGGTGTCTGAATGCATCGATGACCTGCAAAGGCTATCTGCCGCCAATAAAGTAAAGCTACTTTGGGTCCCTCGTCATACCGGAGTACCTGGAAACGAACAGGCTGATTATTTAGCCAGGTGCTAAAGGCCCAACAATTGGTCCAGAACCTATCCTAGGATTTTCTTGACCATGGTGCGGCTCAACTATGAAGGAAATCCTGGATATAAAATTCCAGGATACATGGAAACATGTAATGGGCATGAGTCAATCGGAACTCCACATCGGAGGCCCTTCTACTGGGAGGACCAAGACTCTGCTCATAATGAACAGAAAGGAAATCATATTAGTGACAGTGCTCCCGACGGTATACTGCCATCTTAACAAGCACCTCAACATTTTAGGTATCACGGATGATACCGAATGCAGGTGGTGCTTGGAGGATGAGGAGTCAGCCACCCACATCCACACGGAATGCCCGGCAGTGGCAGCAATACGGGAAGCACACCTCGGGAGCATCGTACTGAACCCGGAGAGTGTGAGGGAGGTATCGATTAGAAGGCTGGCCTCTTTCTCTCGCGAGATAGAATACCTCCAAAACTGAACCATTTCCCAGCAGTGGTGGAAGCATACCGGGCCCGATTGAGAGGCCTACATGCTATCTATCTATCTAAGCAATTTCTGTGTGTATTGGACGATGAACTGGACGTGGAAGTAGTAGTTAGGGAGGCGAGGTAGCTAAATGGCGTAATTCAACGGCGCCGTCGAGACCTATCACAATCGAAAGATAAAATAATTTCGAAAAGAAAAGCTCGTATGATAAAAAACCATTTTAGCGGTGGGTTTCGCGTGTACGGTTTTTCAAAAATGTTAAAAAAAACCGTTACTTGGGCATTCTCGAGCGCGTCAGATATTCATACTACGTATGCCCCAAGTGCCTCTGATAACAACAGTATACTAATCTGCCGGTTTGCGTGATGGGGGTAGGCATATAAAGTAGTCAAAAATGCAAAAAAAAAAAAAATTACCCGAGCGCGTCAGATTTTCGGAAGGGGTGTTAAGTAGGCCCCAAGGAAGCTCCCTTTAAAAAAACTGACGATTTCGGCGTGACCATAAGTTACAATGAATTTTTGAAAATGCAAAAAAAAAAAAGTTTTTTTGAAATACTCGAGCGCGTCAGATTTTCATAGGGGAGGTTTATCTCGGTATCCTGAAAGCATATTTTCTTAATCTGACAAAAATGTTGGTGGGTTCTCTTAATCTGACCGGAAATGTTTTTTGGTTTCTTTTTTCTTTTCTTTCTCCTTGATAAAACGGGGAATTTAAGAATGACAAAGCGATAGTTATAACCAACGTAAATGAAGATGAAATGTAGTACGAATTGTGTTATTTATTGTTTAAAAAAATGAAATTATATAAAAATTGTATAATAATTGTATTGTTATGTATGACTTTTGTATACAGATACGCGTAACTTTTTCCGAGTCCACGAAAATTGTCGAGAAGCTTTAGAAAAAAAATTTTTTTTGAGATATAATAAAAGTCACATAATTTAATCATCGTTATTTCATATCCATTTTTTTTAACACCCTCAGTTTTCGAGATATACTCAAAAAACCGGGAGTTTGAGTTTTTATGATGCTTCAAGTCAAAAAGTTTTAACTTTGGACAAAAATGTAAAGAGACCTTTTTTGTGTAAAATAAAATTACCTTTTTTGTTTATTTAAACTTTTTTTTTGGAAAATGTATCGTTCGCGACTTATATGCCGCAACGCGTTTTTCGGAAGACGAAATGGCTCCTCCACACTTCCGGTCACGCGGAAACCGGCAGATTTTGTATTTTTAGTAAGTTTTAGATTATAAAAAAAAAACGCGCTCGAGAATGCCGGATTAACTTTTTTTTTTAAAAGTTCGCGACCCTATAAACTCGGTGGCGTCAATCACTTATCGTCAGATTAGTTAAATTTAGTCTTAAAACACTAAAATCAACCCCCAATATCTTAATCTGACGCGCTCGAGTATTTCAGACTATCGATTTTTTTTTACTAATCTGATCGTCTATCCTAGGCGCGCGTCACTACATATAGAGCTAAATACTTTACAAGGCTGTTCTATTAGGTCCAAGGTATCTCTCATATCTTAAACTGCCACGCTCGAGTATTACCGAAAATTCCCCTATTCGCCTCCCTAACTATAGGTATATTTACTAAAAGCGATACCTTTCCGTTTCAGGTTGTGACATAGATCCATTTCAACTGGATGCTCCAATGTTGATCGAGAGTGGGAAAGTTTCCGTAATTTATCCCAAATACAACGAGAGAACTGTCAAGTTCCAAGCTGGTGTAATAGTGGAATTATCCTGCGCACAAAGATATGTGATCATAGACGGAAACCAAATAGAAACAATCGTAAAAGCCACTTGCATTTCAAACCAGAGATTCAACATCCTCGGAAATTACTATAGTTGGAGTCAAATTTCCTGTAACCATAAACCTCTAGCTACTGGTAGGTTCGCTGGTGGCAACTGCGGTGGCAACGGAAGATCAGCGGAAATTGGATTCATACTGGACGATCAACGATTTTTGCGAACAATGAGGATTTGTTTCGACACAACAAACCAGAATCCACTTTATTCTCAGTTCGAGCTCAGTTCGACCATTGCTATCAGCGCAGTTGGAACACCAAGGCCGAGTTTTAGTCTGGATGAAGGATTTTACAACGTTTATGACGGATCGGTTAAACACTTGTACGTGAAAGAAACGCAGCGTAGCACAATTAATAATCTTCTGGGTCTGGATGAAAATTCCGAAAAGTACATTCATAGCGGAGATTTGTTATTTTTATCGAAGGGTCACCTAACCGCCAATTCAGACTTCGTTTACGCGGCTCAAAAAAACTCCACATTCAGATTTATCAACACAGCTCCCCAATGGCAGTCGATAAATGGTTTCAACTGGAACAAAGCCGAAAAAGATACCCGAAATTATGCTAGCGCCAACAATGTGAGCTTACAAGTCTGGACAGGAACCTATGGGGTGGCTACTCTACCCCACGAACAGAGTGGTGAAGAAATAGACCTCTACTTGTATAAGCATTCTAAAACTCAGGGAATTCCTGTACCAGCATTATTCTGGAAACTAGTTTACAACCCAGTCAATACAAGGGGCATAGTTTTGATAACGGTTAATAATCCATACTTGAATCAGACCAGCCTCAAGAAGAATATTATCTGTAATGACATTGCAGAGTCAGTGAATTGGCTCAAATGGGACAAAAGCGATATTCTCCATGGATACTCCTACGCTTGCGCAGTTCCCGACTTCAGAAAGGTTGTTAAGTATGCACCAAGCATCAAAGTTTCAGGATTATTGGTTTGATTGTAAATATTAAAATATTCAGTGAATTGTATTTCACGACACGAGGGAAATCGTTCAAAATAATTTCAATATATAGGTCTCCTACATGTCCTATTGCATTCAATAGAGCTCCTGAAACATATCTTGAGAGGGACAAGTATCAAGCAGAATTAAAGCTGATCATTGGCGATTTAAATATTAATATTCTTGAAGAAAGTGAAATTAGTAATGAGTACCTGAACATATTGCAAGAACATGGTTACGTAAGCAGCCAGACCAATCGGATGAGCGAAACATCCCCCCAGACACACATAAAATGTCACTATGGGCCGTGGTGGTCGGCTGGTAAAAGCGTACGCCTCGCAAGCGTGGGGTCGTGGGTTCGATCCACCGATTCACCGGTCTCGTGCATGGCATCACACGTTAAAAGGTAAGGGCTGCATCTTCCCTAGCTCACACAAGTCTCTCGAAGACTTCCGAGGGTTGCGCGTAAGGGTGCAATCGGTTGATGGAAATAACAATTTTAACAATTAACAACAACAATTATGAGCGCGAGGTCATCCTCATAGCGACACTTTATGTGTGTCTGTGAGGAAGTTTGGCCCATCCAATTGGTCTGGCTGCTTACAAAAGGTATTGAAATAGTTCCTTGAATATCATGTATAAGAATAAAGACTGAGATTATCAGTAAGGTTACATTATTTTTAGGGAGCTTTAAAGCGTCTTGCAAAAGATACCGCCGAGGGAAAGTGTCTGGCAGTAATATAAATGTGAATACTATTCTTACTTACCTTTAGCATCTGGTGTCGTAGGCTCAAGCTAACAGAATACATACTTACAATAACAAATCCCATACATTTGGTTTCTGAGAAATTAATTAATGTCTGGCGGCCCTGGGATTTTGGACTATCACCAAAATGTAATGTTTCATTGAAAATATTCACTGTAAGCTCAAACAGTTCGACTTTAGGTTTGATATATTCATGTATCTCAAAATTTGTGATATAATGTATGGTCTTTAATTCTTTAGTAAATCCTAAGCCACACTTGATATTGGGTCATAATGTATATGGATACCAATAGCAAGTCAGAAACATAACAATGCTGTAAGTGAAAATTATGATATAATCATCTTGTTGCTGGAATGAGAAGTCAACTAGAAGCTATAAATACTATAAAACAATGTATAAAGTCACAGGAGGTAAATGATCTTTATAAAAAAACGAAATCGAATAATAAAAAAGCCATTGGTTATGCCAAACGAAAAGCGAATAAAGATTTAATAGAAAACTCGAGCAACAAATCCAAAGCAATTTGGAAATTGATCAATTCACAGACTGGAAAACATACCAAAAAGAATAAAACAAATATTTCAGCCGAAAATTTTAACAATTTTTTTGTCAGTATGGGAAAAAACGTTGTCAACTCAATACCTCTTAGTGATACTGATTTCATGCAACACTGCAAACTACTCATAGTTTTACCTGTTTTTTTTCATCAGCCCTACTACTGAGAAGGAAATGAAAAGTATGATTGAAAACTTAAAAATTTCAAATAGTAGGGATGTGTATGATAAGAGCGTGGGGGTTGTTAAATATGTCTGTGATGAACTGGCTCCAATATTATGTTACATTTTCAGTAGGTGCATAGAACACAGCATTTTTCCAGATAAACTGAAAATTGCAAAAGTAATACCGATTCCTAAAACAAACGACCTTAACGTAGTTGACTTATTTAGGCCCACTTCAGTGCTTCCTGTATTTTTTTTTCGAATGTTTACTGAAATCTAGGATAGTGACATATTTGGAAGATAAAGAACTTTTTTGCAAAGGAGCAGTATGGTTACCGCAGTAAAAAATCAACCACCAAAGCAATAATAGTCATTTTGGACAAAATCATGGATGCGATTGATGAAAATAACTTCTCGTGTGCCACAATGTTGGATTTATCTAAGAAGGCATTTGATTGCGTCACACATGAGTATCTATACTGAGTAAATTATATTTCTATGGGATCAGGAGTAATGCCTTGGAATTATTCGCTCCCTATTTGCACCGTCGATAGAAACAAGTGGTTCTACCTTCAGGTGAGAAGTCAGACACACTGTCTTTAGATATTGGAGTTCCTCAAGGATCCATATTGGGACCCATATTTTTTATTATTTTCATAAATGATTTACTAAAATATTTGAATACTGACGCAATGACATTATATGCTGATTGCTCTAAAATTTTGAATATAAGTCCAGATATAATAAACCTGAAACTCAAAAATACTGAAACAGTAGCGAAGGCTTTAGAATGGTTTTCGGAAAATAATTTAAAACGGAACACAGGAGATACGAAATTGAACTGGAAAGAACACATCAAATACTTATCCAAAAAACTAAATGAAGTAATGTACCAAATTAGGAAACTAACGGAATTCACAACATATTATTATAGTAATTTCTTTTTCACTCACGGCAACAGATTAGAGAGCGCTCTAATCTGTTGCCGTGGTGGATCCTGTAAGCGATTGCAGTGTTCATCCCGGCGAACGATGACGGGCACCGGGCCCCCGCGTGTATACAACCGTGATAACCAGGACTGCACTGATGAGGGACTTCATCCCGAAACCGGTCTGCAGTTGGTTCCTTGTTTGGATCAGGCGGTGTCCTGCTGTCTGTCTCTGAGAGCTCTTGCAAAGTTGTTCCTTCAAAGTAAGGATCTTTGCACATATGTCTGACTGATATAATATATATATATATATATATATATATATATATATATATATATATATATATACAGGGTGTTAATTAAGTACGTTGACAAACTTCGGAAGGTGATTCTTTGAAGGTTTTCAGGACGAAAAATTTATATAAACATATGTCCCAAACGGCTTGGTTTTCGAGATACAGGGCGATAAAAATACATTTTTTTCAAGATTTTTTAGAGTTAACTTCGACATTTTCGACAATAATCAGTTCAAATTAGGCAAGTATAATCCATTCAATAGGGCGCACGATACAAAATAATGCATTTCTTAAATAATTCACAGGGTCCTCCTTTTTTCAGAGTCAAGCTTTGTTCAACCCTTCAGAATTTTTTTTTCCGCCGCCACTGACATATTATGAGAAAGGAATAATCAATGTTGTTTCATTTAACATCTTTTTGATATCTTGCATTTTTTCATTTACTTGTACGGTTCAGGGGCTATAATGAAAATATTTTCCAGTGTGGCATAACATTAGAAAAATTGAAAATTAAACATTTTCAATTATTGTAAATTGATGGAAATATTTTTTCAGAATTAGAAAAATCTACGATGAATGAAAATTATACAATAAAAAATATAAAGACAAGCTTTTAAACAAATGCACTGAAAATGAAAAAATAATTTGTTTCATTTTTTGTAGGTTATTCTGTGAGTATCAAAATCTTTCTGTACAAGATTACCTAGATCAAACAATGAAATGAATTATTTTTTCCTTTTCAGTGTATTGTATAAAAACTTTAAAATGTTTTCTTTTCATAATTTTCATTTTTAACATTTTAGTTTATTTTTTATGTGAAACTGAAAATCTCCAACCCAAAAACCATCACATACCAATTTTGAACAGAATCGGATCATAATCACAAAACTCGTCCGCCATATTGGAGCCTCCATTTTGTTTTTTAACAAACATTTTTTTAATGCATTGTCACCGGAATTGCGGAAACCTGCCAAATTTCAAATTAATCGGAGTATTAGAAGTGGGTCAAATTCAACTTTTATTAAATTGTTTGTTAGTTAGTTACAAGTGAAGCTAAATAAAAGCTTGTTATTGTAAAGATGTGGTTTCTTTTTGTGATATCTAACAGAAAACTACTATCTCCCCGTCACTGCGGTACGCTGGATATTAAACTAGATCTGACAGATATTGGGAAAACCTTAACTTTCAACCTGAAGATTCTGATGGTTAAAATGTGCATTTTCATTGAGATATTTGATTAAAAATGTTTTTACCCATCAGTATTGATAGAGAACTCATACAATTTTTTTGTTATTTAAAAAAAAAAATATTCTTTAGTTTTCAATTGAACGTTTCCTTTTCAACATAAAAAACTTCCGAAAGGTAATCCTGTAATGGAAGATAGTTAATAGGGTTTATCTAATAGTCGCAGATCATTACACATTTGATTTTCATTTATGAATCTCTGGTCATAACTCCGAAAAACTAAATCAAACAAATTTTTGTTTCCGTACGGAGTACATTATTTTATCAGAAATTTCGGTTTGTTTTTTCTTCTGCAGTAACGCAGAAATTTTGTAATCAATTTGAATTCATAAAAATAGCAAAGTGGGCTTTGATATTAATTAATTTATTTATTTATCAACAACTTGACAGTTATCGAAAGTTAAGAAACTGTCTCATTGTTAATTCTTCATTAGTGCAAGCTATAAAGCAGATTCATTCAATATTCCTTTGGATAAAATGGTTGAATATACAAATTCAGAAATGGCAGACATGCACTTAATGTATGGAATGGCTGATGGTAACGCTCGTGCCGCCAGACGAATGTATCTAGAAAGATTTCCACAACGTCATATTCACAGCACACAAATGTTCATCAATATTCACTCCCGTCTTCGTGAAACGGGTACTTTCAAGAGGTCTGCTGTTCTCATAGGAAGACCCAGGAGAGTTAGAACAGTTCAGATAGAAGAAGCTGTACTTAACGAAATTGAACAGCATCCAGACACCAGTACAAGACAAATTGCGGCACAGTTTAACGTAACCCATGTATTGGTATGGCAAATTTTAAAAGAGCAACAACTTTATCCCTATCACATACAGCGTGTTCAAGCTATTCTGCCAAGGGATTTTCCAAAGAGATTAACTTTTTGCACTTGGATTCGAAATAAATTGTTGGAAAATCCATGGTGTTATTCACCGATGAGGCATGCTTTTCCCGTAAAGCCATTATTAATTTTCACAACAATCATATGTGGGCTGATGAAAACCCGCCGTGATTGAAAACCATTTTCAAGAGACGTTTTCTGTGAATGTTTGGGTTGGAATTGTAGGGAATTTCCTTATCGGGCCACATTTTCTGCCTCATAGACTCAATGGTGACCATTATCGACATTTTCTTGAATTCATCTTACCTGGACTCCTAGAAGAGATCCCACTGAGGGAAAGAATTGGAATTTGGTTTATGCATGATGGTGCTCCAGTACACTTCAGATTGGTTGCACGCCAATATTTAGAAGAGAATTATTCTGATCGCTGGATTGGGCGTGGTGGGCCACAAGTTTGGCCACCAAGGTCACCCGATATGAATCCACTTGATTTTTTCCTCTGGGCGCACCTTAAATCATTAGTGTACCGAACTCCAGTTCAAAGTGAAGAAGACCTGAGGAATCGCATACAGGAGTCATGCGGAATTATAAGAAACACTCCTGGTATTTTTGAGCGTGTCCGCCAGTCTATGGTTAGGCGCATAAACGCATGCATTGAAGTTGGCGGTGGCCATTTCCAGCAGCTGCTCTGACATATCAATTTCAATAATGGTCCTTTTCTGAACTTAATTTTATTCCTAGGGAATTTATGTTACTTTGCTCTAGTATTTGATAATAAAGTTATTCACTATTGAAAATGTCCAAAATTATTTTGCCATAATTAACTTTGTGCAATACATATTCAACCTGAGTTATGGTAAACAATTTATGGGAGCTCCATAACATTACATTTTCTCTACACGAGCAGAAAATAGCTATTTGTGTAATGAGAACAAAATGACGTATTGCGTCACGCGCTAATCTTTGGAGAGTGGCAATGACACTTCGAGAAATGAATTATTTTATATCATGCGCACTATTGAATGGATTGTACTTGTCCAATTTGAACTAATTTGGATCGATTATTGTCGAAAATTTTGAAGTAAACTCCAAAAACTCCTAAAAAATGTATTTTGATCACCCTCTACTTCGAAAACCAAACCGCTTGGGACATGTTTATATGAACTTTTCATCTTGAAACCTTTCAAAGAATCACCCTTCCAGTTTGTTAGACTATTTGCTTCTCAAATTTCTTTATGTTATGCGTTACTGGAAAATGTTTGCGTTAATATTTTCATTGTAACTCCTGAACCGTACAAGTAAATGAAAAACATCAAGAAAGCAAAAAGATGTTAAATGAAACAACATTGATTATTCCTTCCTCATAATATGTCAGTGGCGGCGGAAACTAAATTCTGAAGGGTTGAACAAAGCTTGACTCTGAAAAAAGGAGGACCCTGTGAATTATTTGAGAAATGCATTATTTTGTATCGTGCGTACTATTGAATGGATTGTACTCGCCTAATTTGAACTGATTATTGTAGAAAATGTCGAAGTTAACTCTAAAAAATCTTGAAAAAAATGTATTTTTATCACCCTGTATCTCGAAAACCAAGCTGTTTGGGACATATGTTTATATGAACATTTCGTCCTGAAAACCTTCAAAGAATCACCTCCCGAAGTTTGTCAACGTACTTAATTAACACCCTGTATATGTAAAACAGTCAAAAACAATCCTTTAGGAACTCACTATACCTTTGTATAGATTGTATGGCATATGTCCGACAGAAAACAACTAAGGTAAATGTCCCAATGATCGTCACTGACCGAGTTATCGTCAGTGCGATTAAGTTTCCGTAAAAATTAAGCATCCAATAGCAAAATTCCACTATAAAATAATTGTAATAATATGTAGCGACATATGACGGAATAACTGGTAAAAATTATTTTCAATCGAGTGACATTTGTAATGCGCGCGGTGTGTTGAAAGTACTGGTGTATTGATTGAATCTGGGGTTGTTAAACTTGTTAATGTAAATGTTAAGGTAAGTTGTTATTGTAAACTTTCTATAGCATGCACGTAGATGGTGTTATTGACAAGGAATAACTTTTTGATGATTTAGATACATATAAACTAAGTAACTGACAAAAATTTTAAGGTTAGGAGTCCGTTAGAAATTAATTTTTGTGGTGACGAATACTGGCACAGGAAAACAGTTGTCTGCCCCAATATTCGTCAGGTATGACGATCACTAGGTCATCGATCATTTTAATAGAATTCCATATTTTTCTTTTTTTGAAGTTGCTTTCATAACTATAAAGGAACAAAGGCATTAAACTTTTGTTAAAAAATCTGCGTACCAGTATTCGTCATATCAATATAGAGTGGGGATATTATTCACGGTGGTATAGAATGTAGAGACGAATACTGGGTCAACAAGTGACGATAACTGGGTATCTTTATTATAGATGAGTCGTTTCAATTATGATGACGAAGATATGAAAAAAGCGATCGAAGCAGTTAAAAAAGGTTCGCCAATTGCCACAGCAGCCAAAACTTTTAAAGTTCCTCGAATGACACTCTCGGACAAATGTAAAGGAAAAACTCCGATGCAGAGGAAAATGGGGCCCTCTTCCATACTGTCCGAAATTGAAGAACAAAATTTAGTTAGATGGATTTGTCACTTAGGTAGCAGGGGTTTTCCGGTAACAATTTGTCATCTTCTTGATAGTGTCCAAATATTACTTAAATCTCAAAAGAAACCTAACCCATTTGCCAACGATCGACCAGGGCGACACTGGCTGGAGGCTTTTCAAAGAAGGCATCCTGAGATAGCTACAAGAGTGTCTCAAAACTTAACCAAAAGTCGGGCGTCTGTTTCAGAAACGAATATACGTCGGTGGTTTGAAGAGACCACCGAGTACTTTAAGCAGAATAATATGTTAGATGTATGCAATGATCCATTTCGAGTATTCAATTGTGACGAAACCGCATTTTTCTTAAGTCCTGGCAACAATCGTGTCCTGGTTAGAAAAGGACAAAAATTGGTTCATAGTGTAATCAATTCAGATGAAAAAGAAAATATCACAACTCTCGTCATGGGAAACGCAGAAGGGGAATTGGCTCCTCCTATGGTTGTAGTCAATTTGAAAAGGGTGCCTAAATCATTGGCCGCTTCCATGCCACAATCTTGGGCTATTGGTAGATCTGACAACGGTTGGATGACTGGACAGACATTTTTTGAATACGTTACTAACGTTTTCTATCCTTGGTTAATAGAAAAAAATATTAAACTACCAGTAATTCTTTATCTAGATGGACACTCCTCTCACTTGACATTACCATTAAGTGAGTTTTGCAAAGATTCAGGAATAGAAATTGTTGCGCTGTATCCAAACTCTACACACTTTCTACAACCAATGGATGTAGCAGTGTTCCATCCATTAAAGTCTTCTTGGAAAAAAGAAGTTTATAAATGGAGAATAGAAAACGCAGGAGTCCGTTTAAAACGAGATAATTTTTCTGTACTTCTCCACAAAGTACTAAAAAATACACTCAAACCCGAGATGTTGAAGAATGGATTCAGTGCTTGTGGATTAGTTCCTCTAGATCCAGATGCTTTAGACTACTTCAAGATAAAAAACAAGGAAGATAACGCCTCAATATCAAAATCATCAAAGAATGTAGAGGATATAAAGGATCATTTAAAGTATATTGAGTGCCTTATCCCGCAGGATAAGCTTAAATTATTCAAAGAGTCTGGTCCGACATGGTTACATGAGGTGGAATTCACAGAATTATTCAAAATTTGGCATCAAATTAACACAAGCATCAGTGGAGACGGTACAAAGACTGCATTGGAAAACCAAGAAGACCTTACGAGGTCTCTAGATAGTGAAATATTTGACGATATTTTAATAGACCTATTGCCTTAAAATGAAACAATTGACTTTGTTGTGGGAGAAGAAGGTACACTGCAGAAAGTCACTAATATAGGTACGGTACTCCTAAAGTCAAGTTTACTTCTATACTCGTTAACTAATCAATTTTTTTGCTTCTAGATCTGTCTCCTAAATTAAACTCATCAGAAGTCAACGAAGCAGAATCTCCCAAAAAATGTGAGTAGCATAATATCAGATATTGCGAGTACTCAAGTATCCTGAATTTCGTAATCGTTATTTGCAGGTGATCTAAGTGCTCCAATAAACTCAAAACCAGATGAATTAAACATTTTTCCAAATAATCAGCCAATTTTATGCCCAGTTTCTTGCGAACCTTCAAGTGAACTATCAGTAAATTGTATTACCACTCAGCAGGCTCCAAGTAATATTACCCTAAAAGGTAGGTAATAGGTATTCATGAAATGTTTAATTCAAGTAACAATCAATATTATATCGTTACATATGATTTTCAGATAATTTGTCAGACAATATATCGATTACTGAAACAGATGAACCCAGTTTACCTACAACGGAAATAGAGGTTCTTGACAGAGTTATTGAAGTAGACCAAGTTTCGCCATCTGCGGCACAAACAACAAAGATGAATATTCCAGTGAATCTTCCTTCAACAGCCACAGCACAAGTAGCAGAAATCAATACAGAGAAAGATATCTTGGCGGACATACCGTCTCCTTTCAAAAACAATTTGTTTTGGCCAGATAGACCAAAGGTGACTAAAAAACTAAAAGAAAAAATACCTTCAGTAGCAACGTCTAAAGATTGGCAAGAATATTTTAAAAAGAAAGAGAAAAAGAAGTTGGAAAAAGAACAAGAAATTCAAGAAAGGAAAAGAAAACGACTTGAAGGCAAAGAAAATAAAAAAATTGCAGGGGAAAAGATTGTGAAAGAGAATAAAGAACATAAACCAAAATCACAAAAGCCGAAGAATGGAATATGTGAAACTGAGAGAACACAGAAAGAAAGTTGGTTTTGTAATATTTGTGAAGAAGACCGTGAAGAGGATATGATTAAGTGTCAAAAATGTTTGCAATGGATGCATGAGAGGTGTGCGTCAACTTCAAAAAAGGCTAAAAAATTTATTTGTCAAATTTGTTCGTCAAATTTGTGATGTACCTACCTAACTTTCTCAAATAAAAAACTAAAAATAATAATAATTTATTTGAGTCTTCTTGTATTAAACTATGTGACGAATACTAGGATGTTATCTGACGATAACTGGGACTGCCCCTTTTTTCGCATGACGAATAATGGTACATGGAAACGTTAATTCTGAATTTGAATAAAATAACATTTAAAGTTAAAATAAAGTGTATTTGTCTAAAACACATAAGAGATAACTTACCACACTTATCATTAAAAAGATTTTAACACGATTAAATTAATATATGAATGTTATACTAAGTTTCATATTGCAAACATTGTCTTAGCGTGACGAATACTGGGACATTTACCTTACTTCTCTGGCTAATACCTCGACAGATATTGAATTATATCTGTCAGACATATGTGCAAAGATCCTTACTTTGAAGGAACAACTTTGCAAGAGCTCTCAGAGACAGACAGCAGGACACCGCCTGATCCAAACAAGGAACCAACTGCAGACCGGTTTCGGGATGAAGTCCCTCATCAGTGCAGTCCTGGTTATCACGGTTGTATACACGCGGGGGCCCGGTGCCCGTCATCGTTCGCCGGGATGAACACTGCAATCGCTTACAGGATCCACCACGGCAACAGATTAGAGAGCGCTCCAGAAGGACATTTCGGATGCGAAATGGTATATGCTGAATACTTGTTTCAAGGAGCAATAAATGTTCCAGTGACTGTAAAACAGTCACTGGACAGTCATATATATATATATATATATATATATATATATATATATATATATATATATATATATATATATATATATATATATATATATATATATATAAATATATATATATATATATACCGGGTGACCACGGGGTGAGGTACGCCCCCCAATTTTTCTATAGTTTTGAAGATACAGGTTTCAAATTTGGCACGTCGATATATTACTCAAATACGCATATTTTGACTCCATAACCGAAAATTCACCACTTCCGGTTTAACCGGAAGTGACCCCAAACTTTTTTTTTTAAATGACACCCTGTACAATTTTTTTCATTATCAGGAAGAACACGCAATTTGTGATAACACTGTTCTCCAAAATTGAAAATCGATTGAAAAATGGCGGAGATACAGTTGATTGTTCAATCGAACAAAGTTGGCCATGAACATCAAACTCAAATCATCACAACTGACGAACGGCGTCAGCATTTACGAGAGGAAGGTTCGAGGTAAGATACAGCTGAAAATTGAGCTTCCCATGTAATTGCAGCAACCATATTTCCCATCAATTATCAAACATTTCCTCAAAACGGATTAGTACCCATAAAGAAAGGCTCACAACTGCCATTTCTCAAATAGCAACATACTCTTTTCACATTGTTATGTTGAAAGATGATGAATTATCAGATTACTCGAATGAAAAGATTTGAAGAATTCCGAAAGGAACCAGAAATACAATACCTATAAGTGTTCCCAAAATTGAATGTTCTTCAACGAAGGCGGCTTTGAACATAAGAAAGCTAAACAAAAAAGCATATTTTGTCAACAAAGTGACAATTTGTTCTACTCATTCAATACAAGAGAATTGTAACTTGTTGAAAAACATTCCGATGGAGCGAAAATTTACTAGAAATGAAAAAGTAGATTTACTGCTAATTTATGGCGAGTGTAGAAAAAATGCAACTGCGGCTTGCATTCTTTACAGTAAACGATTCCCTCTCAGACAACGCCAACCAAGTAGAAACTATTTCGCACGTTTGGAAAGGCAATTCAGGATAGAACCAGATGACAATGTACATGATCAGGATAGTTTTATTATTGATGAAGAGACGGAAACTAATGTTTTGGCTGTTGTTTATGTAGATCCCACCATATCACTTCGACAAATCGAACATGAATTACCAGTTGGACGAGAATCAGCTCGAAAAATTCTAAAAAAACATGGGTTTAAGCCGTATAAATATCAGATACATCAGCGCCTTTACGAAAATGATCATCAAAGAAGGGTCCAATATTGCAATTGGCTACTTGAGAACCACATAAGGAACCCGAATATGACAAGAAACATTATATTTTCCGACGAATCAAGATTTACGAATCTTGGTATGTTCAATAGAAACAACACCAGATACTGGGCAACTGAAAACCCCAGGCTCATAAGACAAGGGAATTTTCAGGAACGCTTTGGATTCAACGTGTGGATAGGTCTGATAGGAACTCGAATCATTGGGCCCATAATATTTGATGGTATGTTGAATGGGCAACGCTATTTGGGATTTCTACGAAACGAAATAGAAGGATTCATGGAGAATTTACCTCTCGACGTCTACCAAAATATGTATTTCCAGCAGGATGGTGCACCTCCCCATAATTCCCGAATAGTAACCAGTTACCTAGATGAAACATTCCCAAATCGATGGATTGGCACGAATGGTCCTACAAGATGGCCTCCGAGGTCACCGGACCTCACGCCACTGGATTTTTTCATATGGGGTTACCTGAAGAACAAGGTTTACTCTTCTAGTCCTACATCAAGGGAGGATTTGGAACATCGCCTTAGAGAAGCAATTGCAAGTATTACTCAAGCTCAGTTAAATGGAGTTATGGAAGCAATAGTGAGACGTGCAATTTTGTGCAGAGAACATAATGGAGAACATTTTGAACAGTACTTGTAAATCATTTTTTCATTACTTTGATTTCTGTTAGTGTAGTAAGTGACCAGAACCAATAAACAATTTACTTCATACCTTTTTTTTCGTTCAGAAATTAGTTGTATCAAATGTTAGAAATTGGAATAAATATCTAATCCATTTTTTTTACTCTGCAGGTATAGGTATTCTTATGGTGGATTTATACAGCAGTTCCAATTCATGAGTTTTTAGTCACTAGTAAGAAGTCATAAGAATGTTCGTTAATGGAATATTTATTCCAACAACGATCTTAAAACTGCTGTATGAATCCACCATCAATTACGATTAGCATACGAGTAATGAGAAAAAAGTTCGCTCCATCGCCGTAGAATGTTTTTCGACAACTCACAATGTTCCATTATTCAGAATGTACCGCAAATTTTCACTATTTTTTTTTAAATATGAATTTTTGTTTAGCTTTCGTAGGTTCAAGCCGCCTCTGTTTAAGAATAGTCAATTTTGAGAACACTCATAATGAAACATCCCGTATCTTCGATTCCTTTCGGAATTCTTCAAATCTTTTCATTCGAGTAATCTGATAATTCATCATCTTTCAACATAACAATGTGAAAAGAGTATGTTGCTATTTGAGAAATGGCAGTTGTGAGCCTTTCTTTATGGGTACTAATCCGTTTTGAGGAAATGTTTGATAATTGATGGGAAATATGGTTGCTGCAATTACATGGGAAGCTCAATTTTCAGCTGTATCTTACCTCGAACCTTCCTCTCGTAAATGCTGACGCCGTTCGTCAGTTGTGATGATTTGAGTTTGATGTTCATGGCCAACTTTGTTCGATTGAACAATCAACTGTATCTCCGCCATTTTTCAACCGATTTTCAATTTTGGAGAACAGTGTTATCACAAATTGCGTGTTCTTCCTGATAATGAAAAAAATTGTACAGGGTGTCATTTGAAAAAAAAAGTTTGGGGTCACTTCCGGTTAAACCGGATGTGGTGAATTTTCGTTTATGGAGTCAAAATATGCGTATTTGAGTAATATATCGACGTGCCAAATTTGAAACCTGTATCTTCAAAACTATAGAAAAATTGGGGGGCGTACCTCACCTCGTGGTCACCCGGTATATATATATCCAAAACGAAACTAACGCAAAGGCACGACATACAACAACAATATAATTTACAATATCAAAATGGCGCGAGGCACGTGCTTGTCTGGGATCTGGGTTGCTGGGTCGCCCCGTTAGGTGGCATCTCATCAAGACCGGGAAATTCAAAACTGGTTGGATTCCTGATAAATGAAATAATATAGTTTCTTTATACTTGCCATTTAAAATTGTCCTAGCGTATCATTTTGTATATTTCTGCGATGATCCAATCGAAAATTGAAAGTGTATTGTGTCTTCTAAATACTGTCAATATTGTTTGTAGTTTGCTTATGTGTGGTTGTAAATATCATGGAATTTCAAACTCAGTGCAACATTGCGATTTGAACTTGTTCGATAGTTCCAAATGTAACTTGCACTCACATTGTTCGTAGATAGTTTCTGTATTGTTGCATTTACAATGAACTTTCATGGATCATGTAACATTGCACTTGAAACTCAATCAATAGCTTGCTTTATAACTTACAAACAACTTGTCTGTAGTTTATTCTGTTGTTAAAAACTTAAATATAGCATTGAGCTTTATGTAATATTATATTTTCATTTTACGATGGCAAGCCATACATAATATTGTGGCAATTTGTTTAGTAGGTAATGTAGTCCAAGTGTCGTTCGAGGAATTTCATATCGCATTGAAGCTTGGCTTATGCTGCTTCCACAACTTATGGCTTCTAATGCTGCGGCGAGACTCGCCTCGGACCACTGGGCTCTCTTTTTTTCGACATTCTGTTGGAAAGAAACCTATTATTAATCAAACATAAATTTTCAGGGTAAGTTGCAAATATGGCCATGGAAAGTTCCAAATATTGCCATGTCAATATTTGGAACTAATTCACATGGCAATATTAGGATCACAGCTGCTCAGACAAAAATGGCGATTAGTGTTTCATTTGCTTTCATATTTAATTGAGCACAATATCTATTGAGAAAACTACTTGATTGTACCTACCTTATAACGTTTTCACCTTGCAATAATCAGTATTAACAAGCAGTACAGTTTTCAAAATTTTTATAAGATAAATACACGGAACACACACTGCCTTAAAGCGAACGCCATTACTGACAGGATGTATCTAAAATGTTTCCACAGTGTTTGTCTTAATACGATAGTTGATCTGACAACGCCATCTGTGACGCAAGGGCCAAATTAGCGAATATTTGGGAAGAGGCAATATTAAGAGCATTGCAACAATTAGCTCACCCACCACACGCGAGAAAAAAATAAAATACTGAAAAATCGGTTTTTGCCATTTTGACATTTAATTTGAGGTCATGTCGAAAAGTGTTTGATAAAAAAGTTTTTAATATTTTTATTATCTACAACTTTTCCATTGAACATTTTCTGCTAAGAGGTCACGTTTCGCTTCAAATCACAAAAACCGTTTTCAACTCCTAAGCAGCATCCCTATTTCACCATTTTGTGTTTTTTCGCGTTTAATTTTTGTTTTTCTCCAAAGTTGGAACCTCAACAATATTTTCCAACTGGTCCTTTCCTGTTACTTTTTTTTCTAACAAAAATTAAAGGCACTAGTTTATATGAAACCTTTCACGTTTCAATTCAAAAATGTGACTCCTTCAGCGTGGATCTTCATTTAGTTCGTACAGAGATACAAGTCCACATTTCGAGCACTAGTAACAATTTTGTACACTTCTATTAAAGTTCCTCGTACTCTCCCTGTTTGATGAGTGGTGAGTTGAGTTGCAACCTGGTGAGACGATCTTCGAACGGAAGTAAAATATGCTGGATGGAGTTTTTGTTGCTCTCCTCTGGACCCCTTCCATAAGCTTGATATCCCTGACTAACCACGGTGACCAAACCGTTACCGCGAATTCGATGAGAGGTCTTACATAAACTTTGAAAAGGGTATTCATCAGCTCTGGGGATGGATTATAAAAGGCTCTCTTCAGTAGATATAATTTTGATTTGGCCTTCTTCTCTGCTAGGGTTACTTGAAGTGACAAAGTAAGTTCGCCCGTTACTGTGACTCCATGTCCAATACTGCTAAGTCCGTCTTGTCCAGGAAATACGTCACTTTGGGATTATTGTGGTCCATGTGCAGAACAACACATTTCAAAACATTCAGTGATAGCTGCCACTGGAATTCCCATGCCCGAAATTTGTTTAAGTCGCTTTGTAGAATATTTGGGTTCCTCAGAGGCTTATTGATCATCTTCAGGTAGTCTGCGAATGTTAGTGAGAATGACTGGATTTCTATTGTTAGATCTATGGTATAAATAAAAAAAGAATAGGTCCCAATACAGAACCTTGTATAACTCCACTCGTAACGGACTTTTCCTCAGAATATTCCTCACCAATTCTGACAGAACACACTGCATTTGTGAGGAAATGTTTAATCCTCGTCATATGGCTGGGACATGGCTTGATTAGGAAACAAGGAAGCCTTGAGAGGAGTTTTGAAAGAACAATAAGTATAAAAATTTCCAACCATATTAATAATCCAAAAATTGCAAATAGTACTTCCATTTTGTTACAGATATTCCTTGATACACATGTCACTACTTGAGAATGTAAGAGGTATATGCAGAAGCATGAAAATCTACCGGAACATTGCTAGTAGCTGGCCAGTCATTCTAACTACAAATAATATGCAAATAATAGAAAAAGTCATATAATAATAATAAGAAGAATTTATTAGCTTAAGTTATGCGAGTTACATTTAAGGTTGTCAAAGTATGCAAGAAACAGAAAATTTCGTAACCAAGTACAGGTATACAAGAAATGTCGATAGCCATATTAAAATTCAAAAGCACAAAACTATATGTATACATAAAATTCAGAGTAGTATCAGAAAGGATTTATGGAGCTCTCGAAATCAAAACGAATCCACTCAAGAATTAATACCGTGAAGGCAAGACAGATATAACAGGAAGTAATTTATGACATCTACAGTCACTAGTTGAAACTTAATTTGACACGAACCAAGGAATCCAAAAGTAGAGGTTTGTCCACAAATTGACAGGCAGCCAACAATTCGTTGTTCTGACCAACCCAAGGTACAATCAAGTTTCTAAAACGAAATATACTCTATTTTCACTTAGATTCTGCTTGCGTTCCTCATAACGTATTAGAAACTTGATTGAACCTTGGGTTGGTCAGAACAACGAATTGTTGGCTGCCTGTCAATTTGTGGACAAACCTCTACTTTTGGATTCCTTGGTTCGTGTCAAATTAAGTTTCAACTAGTGACTGTAGATGTCATAAATTACTTCCTGTTCAGTAGTTGCTGCAACATTGTCATAAGACGTCATTTTCAATATCACATTTGCAATTTTTCCGTATATTATATGCAATGTTGCAGAAACCTTGCTGGAATAATTGATAACATATTGCTGAACGTCCGTTTCAGTAGTTGCTGAACCTTTGCAGTAAGGTAGCATAAAACTCTGATGTAACATTACACATTACCATGAAAGGTTACTGAAATAGTGAATGAATGTTACTTTGCTTAGTGGGTTATCGAAACCAAAATTCGGTTAAACGCCTTGGAAGGAAAAGTATTTTGAGTCTAGATCAAGAAAACGATCTATTGGCAAGAATTCAAAAGCTAGCAGAGATAGGCATGCCCATGACAAGTAAAATTGTAAGAAGAGGTGAGGTATATTTTCATATGCGACACCAATTAACATACACACTCATTTTTCCCATACATCCAAATTAGCAGGAAGGAAATGGCTCAAATTAAGACATCCCGATGTGGCCAGACGTAAGGCTCACCAAATGAATTCAGCTACAGCCCAAAAAATTAACCATTTTATTGTGAATGATTATTTAACGAAATTGAAAGCAGTATTCACAAAATTGAAATTGTTTGATAAACCTGGCAATGTACACTTGACAGCGCCAGAACATGGTGAAAATGTGAGTATTGTGGGATGTGGCAATGCCCTGGGGCAAGCCATCCCACCATTCATTATGTTCAAAGGAAAGAGATTGAATTCTGAATGGACTGACCACCGGGATCAACTGCAACAATGACCCAGAAAGGAAGTATGACAAATGAGGCTTTCATTTCATGGCTAGCACATTTTGCGAAGTATAAAAGTACAGGACCTACACTCCTGATATTCGACGGTGCACCATCGCACCTGGACATAAGTATTGTTGAAGCTGCAGAAAATTATGGTGTTACTCTATTTTGCCTTCCAAGTAACACCACCCACAAACTGCAGCCTATGGATAAAGCAGTCTTCAAAAGTTATGAGTATTTCTGGGATCAGGAAGTTTTAAAATTTTTTGTTACTCAACCTGGAAAAAATGTAACCAGAAAGAGATTTGGTGAAATAGTAAAGTTTGGTTGAAAGCAATGACGCCAGCTAACATAATCTGTGGATTCAAGGCTACGGGCATATTTCCTTTTAACCCAGACATCATACCTGAATCAGCATTTGAAGAAAATATATTACAGCAGCCCGAATACGCAAACGATAATGACGTAAATAAGCCATTATTCTCCATAACTGACGATAGTAATAATATTGATCAAAACAGCTCTAGCCAAAGTGGAATCAATTCAAATAAAAAATGCACCAAAGAAAAACAAAAATTCAACAAAAAGGCCCTGTTTATATAGCGATTCATCTCCTTCTGAATCAGATTTCAGTGTTCGTGATAGTTCATCTGACGATATAAATACCGACGATGATGATTTCATAAAAAAAATCCGCGATCTCAAGTAAAACAACGCACGCTAAAGAAAAAGAAAATACAGTGCCATTTACTCCCGAAAAAGATCCACATCCAGATGACACTTCAAAGGTATGGGTTTACTAATTACACCCTAAATCAAGATATCCACTACGAAGCGAAAACCAGCAATTAATAGTAAAGATCAAGAAGTAACAAAGGATTTATTCTCCACATCAGTGCAAAAAACACTCAAACAACAATAAAAACAAGACAAGATAAAAGGGAAAAAGAAATAGCAACAAGAAGAGAAAACAAACAAACAACAAGACAATATGAAAAGCAAAAAGAAAGGAAGAACGTAAAATAAAATAAACAAGATATTCAAAAGTAGTGAATCGTGGTTCTGTTTTTTATGTAATGAAGATTGCCAGGCCGATATGAGATTGTGTATTGCATGTGGCCAATACGTTCATGAAGAGTGTGTGGGTCTAACTAAAAATGACAAAGAGGGCATTCCAGTGCCCTAATTGTTCCTCATAAACAGTCAATTATTGACAGTGAAATGTTATTTTGCCAAAAAAATTCTCATTTAGGTTTTGAAAGTGTGTAAGCTTAAGAATTACCAATTTAGTTTTTGTTAAAATTACTGTTCCTTTTATTGCCATACTGTGATCTTAGGTTGGCTTCCTGTTGTTGACTTCCTTTGTTTCTATTTTTACATCCAAGTGTTGTACATCACTGCACTTGATTTTACCGTACTGACGAGAGCTTAAGCTCGAAACACGTGTCTACGGTTGCACAACATTTTGAGGGTTATACCCAAAAATTTTCTACTTATATTTTCATATATTTTCCCTCGCTATATCCATCCTTATATATATATATATATATATATATATATATATATATATATATATATATATATATATAAAACCCGTTAATATTGGGGATTGCAGCAAAGTCAAAAGTGTACTCTTTTATAGAGTTTATTCCAAGCTTTCGTAAATTTTATTTACATCTTCAGGGAACTACAAAGAATTATTATGTCAATTATACATTTTGATGTTATTAAAATTTTACTTACAACTATAGTGAGGTTAGTTGACATGTTCTTAGTTCTTTGGATAGTGACATTACAGCTTAAAATTGTAAATAATAAGGAAAAAAGACTTTACGAATATAAATAACAGAAAATTTTGAAATTTCAGTCGAAAAACAAAAGACTTGTTGATTGTATCCAAGGAACACAAATCAGTTGTCAATAGAAAAGAAATCTGTAATTCATTTCCAATTGAGTAGTTATGGAGATATTATTATTCATATGGAGAGTGTGGTCTAACGACAATAAGAAGGAATAAATCTCACTCAAATGATTTATATCAGTTCTTTTATTCATACATTTTTTGTCTTGAGATATGAAGGCCATTTCCAAAAAAGTTCTCTTAGTCATATGTGTCTCTTTAGCTAATATTTTAGTTGAGTTATAATTTATTCGATGGTCAAATTTGTTTACATGATCAGCAAGAGCACATCTTTCAGGATGAAGTCTACAATCACTTTTATGTGAGGAAATTCTACTTTTCAGGCATCTAGAAGTCTGGCCAATATAATTTTTATCACAGTCCTGACAAGGAATGCTATATACTACATTTGAAGTGGAAGTTAATGGAATTTTATCCTTCACTTTTGAATAAATTGATCTTATTGGTAAAATAGTTTTATTTGCTATTTTGACATTACATACTGAATGAAAGAGCCTGGACAATCTTGGTGTAATATCTTTTATATATGGAAGTGAAGTGAATGTAGGAATTGTAGGATTTGTAGGATTAGTATTAGCAACATTGCTATTAATGGATATGTTCAGATTGTTAGATATAATATCTGTTTCAATATTTAATAAGGTAAGTAGCCAAATATTGCCATGCTAAGACATATTATTTTTTATTATACTCTTTGTTCGCAATAACCAGTAATTTTCTTGAACGAGTAATGAACATATTCTAAAACGAGCACACCATTAAATATTGAAACAGATATTATATCTAACAATCTGAACATATCCATTAATAGCAATGTTGCTAATACTAATCCTACAAATCCTACAATTCCTACATTCACTTCACTTCCATATATAAAAGATATTACACCAAGGTTGTCCAGGCTCTTTCATTCAGTATGTAATGTCAAAATAGCAAATAAAACTATTTTACCAATAAGATCAATTTATTCAAAAGTGAAGGATAAAATTCCATTAACTTCCACTTCAAATGTAGTATATAGCATTCCTTGTCAGGACTGTGATAAAAATTATATTGGCCAGACTTCTAGATGCCTGAAAAGTAGAATTTCCTCACATAAAAGTGATTGTAGACTTCATCCTGAAAGATGTGCTCTTGCTGATCATGTAAACAAATTTGACCATCGAATAAATTATAACTCAACTAAAATATTAGCTAAAGAGACACATATGACTAAGAGAACTTTTTTGGAAATGGCCTTCATATCTCAAGACAAAAAATGTATGAATAAAAGAACTGATATAAATCATTTGAGTGAGATTTATTCCTTCTTATTGTCGTTAGACCACACTCTCCATATGAATAATAATATCTCCATAACTACTCAATTGGAAATGTAATTTTTTCCTAACTTACAAAACAACAGTCGTATATTTCAACAGTTGGTACAAGATTACAGTTGGTACTAGATTACAGTTGGTACAAGATTACAGTTGGTAACATTGACTTGAAAATTACAGATTTCTTTTCTATTGACAACTGATTTGTGTCCCTTGGATACAATCAACAAGTCTTTTGTTTTTCGACTGAAATTTCAAAATTTTCTGTTATTTATATTCGTAAAGTCTTTTTTCCTTATTATTTACAATTTTAAGCTGTAATGTCACTATCCAAAGAACTAAGAACATGTCAACTAACCTCACTATAGTTGTAAGTAAAATTTTAATAACATCAAAATGTATAATTGACATAATAATTCTTTGTAGTTCCCTGAAGATGTAAATAAAATTTACGAAAGCTTGGAATAAACTCTATAAAAGAGTACACTTTTGACTTTGCTGCAATCCCCAATATTAACTGGTTTTATTCTTAACTAGTCAGCAACGACTACCCTTTCTATATATATATATATATATATATATATATATATATATATATATATATATATATATATATATATATATATATATATATATTTCTGGATGCTTCATTGTAATTATTGTGCTCGTTTTAGAATATGAATATGTTCATTACTCGTTCAAGAAAATTACAGGTTATTGCGAACAAAGAGTATAATAAAAAATAATATGTCTTAGCATGGCAATATTTGGCTACTTACCTTATATATGATTTAATTCAGATGAACATTTGTAGAAATATGTCTTTTTTGGTGTCAAATGAGCATGATTTTTTCGCAATTCAGATGATGACTAACCTTATCTTTCACAAATAATTGTTCTGGTGTTTTTTTTGTATTTCTAAGGTATATAAATGATCATTTTAATAGTTAAAATGTCTACTTTCCCATGTTCTATTTGAAATTTCCCTCAGACTCAGATCACGCCTTGTATTCTGATTATCAGAAAAATTGTTTCGAGATTCATCATCATTGTCTTCATCAGGACAGCCCACAACGTGACTCTTATCCACATTCACATCATCCATACTACAATGCGCAGGATTTAACCTAGGAGATGTCAATATATTTAAAAAAACCGCTTTTTAGAATCCAGGTGGTAACTAGATTCTGTGGCGTTATTTTCGACGCGACGCGATTCTACAACTAATTGTGAGCGCTTCGGGAAAAATGCGTGGGGCCCGCCTTCCTTGACGGCCACGCCTGGTGAAACCCTTGGGTTTCTATTTATTGTGGGGCTCTCCAAACTAGAGCCAAAAGAAAAATAATTTTCAACAGAAAATGTACCACTTATAGGAGCAGTTAGGATTGCTGAAAATTAAAGGTATAGTTATGTTATACGACCTGTACTCAGAAACACTAGTGGCACAACCAATAGCGCCATAAAAACCCCCAAGAAAATACGTAACACTGCACTGCAATAATCGCAAATCGCAATAATGCCGTGGCAATACACAATAATTAAGCCGTGGCAAGAAATCTGTCGCGTTGACGGACAGTAATCACGTAAAAAAATAATACGACTCGCGTATCGTCGCGATAATCTGAATGCCCGCATCATTTTCGAACCGATGCACGACGCTAAGTGTCAAAATGACGCTCGACGCGAAGTCCGAACCGATCTCCGACGCCAAGTCTACTATGCCCGCGTCTCGTAAGTACCGACGTTCGACGCTAAGTGTACTTTTTCACCACTCCAAAAATCTCTACTGCCCCCTTCGAAAGCCATGAACTCACACACACTATTTCCCAGAACTTTCTGCCAGGCAGAAAAAAAAAAACATTTTATATGCCTACCATGTGTCCCACTTTTCCACAGACCTGCAATAAAATATTATTCTATAGAAAATGTCGGTACTTTCAGACCCCCTGTGAGTACATCTTTTGGTCCGAAAAAAACTCAAATATTGTTTGCCCGCCTGGAATAGCTAATAGATGTCTTAATCTCTTTTTCCAAGCAACCCATTTCGTGTTCCGTTTGAAAAAGGTGTCCGCTCTCCCTAGGGTGGCCATAAACCAGCACCGAGATACGGACGAAATAGTTCAAGTTTTTAAAATGCGTGTGAAATGTTTATTTAGCGATTACATATTTCAATAAAGTTGACATATCATTCGCGGGGAGATAATTAATATGGATTTCCACACGACAATCTAGAAAACTGACATACTGAATCTACTCAATTTGATTAACTTACTTAATATACATAATATACTGAATTCACTAATAGCCATCACTGATACAAATGTACTTGTAAAAAAGAGTTTATAAGATTATATCTCCAACTCTTAACAATTTCCAAATGAATAAATAAATATATTTTTTTCTTTGGTGTTTTGATATCGACTGCTATGGTCATTAGCCACGTGTTCTGGATAGGCCTTGTTACTAACTCCATGCGTCACTTAGGAGCAGCACTATTAATTGGAAGGCAACAGTGAATCGTGCAGGACTCACCCCAGTCCAGCAACGAAATTTAAATGATTTAATCAGTCAAATTAAATTAAAAATCCCAGCCGCAACTGGGGCTCGAACTCCAGACCTTTCGACTCAGAGTCGGACGCTCTAACCACTGCGCCACGCCCCGACATAAAAATAAATATTATTATGGGCTTTAATGTTTTTTATGTCTTTTGCTTGTAATTCCCATATGCTGCCTGACTTCGAAACAACTGAAATCGTGTCACCCCATTCTACTTTAAGAATACAATCAAAATATAAAATTAAATATCTTGGAATAATCATTGACCCCAATTTGAAATGGAATTATCATGTTGATAATGTTGTTAGGAAACTGAGGTTACTTGTGAGTACTTTCAAGTTTTTTAAGACCATATTCGACGTAAAGCACTTGGAAATTTTAAACAAAGCATTAGTTCAGCCACACATCTCATACGGTATTCTGGCATGGGGAGGCGTGACCAATAACCATATAAAAAAACTTGAAACTACCCAGAAGTGGATCTGAAAATTATTTACAATAAAACTATTGATTACCCGAGCGAAGCATTATACGAAGAGAGCAATGTTTTTGATGCAAGGCAGTTATATTTTCAGAGCATCATTATCAAGCACTACAAAGAGAATCACATGCTGCAAAAAATAGACCATAATTATGCTACTAGATATAAAGAAAAAACCACTATGATACCCAAAGTAACAAAAACATTAGCTCAACGATGCTATACTTACCTCAGTCCAATTATGTATGCCGAAATCCCAATTGAGATACATCGAATACATTCAATCAGCTTATTCAAGAAAAAACTTAAATTATGGATTCGATGTACTTCCAGAAGAAAAATACACCAACTCATAGACAGAAAAAATACTTACATCATACTGAAAAGTAAACAAAAATTTCAAACATTGCAACTGTGTTCATGAATGATATGTTAGCATTATTGCCATTCACATAATTTTAAATGTTATTACTGCTTTGTATTATTATTGTTATTATTTTTTTACTATTATTTACCATTTAGTATTTAAGCCCCATCCACGTACAGGGATTCATCCCTTTGTGGATTACATCTTATTTGCCATGTTTGTTTTTCAATGTCCCATGACCTATTATGTGGTAAATAAATATTATTATTATTATTATCACTTTAATGAATTTTGGTTCTTAAAAAACCTCTATTGGCATTCCTTTTGTTCTCTTTTTCCATATTTATCTTTAAACTTGTTTTTCACGAACAATTGTCTTGATATTTTTTTGGATTTCGAAGGTCTATAAGTGACCATTTTAATTTTTAAAATGTCCACTTCAAAATGGTCCGTGTATCTAGGTGGTTTATTGAAAGAAAAGTCTCTCTGAATCATGATTTTTTCAATATTATAAATAAATAAATAAATAAATAAATAAATAAATAAATAAATAAATAAATAAATAAATAAATAAATAAATAAATAAATAAATAAATAAATAAATAAATAAATAAATAAATAAATAAATAAATAAATAAATAAATAAATAAATAAATAAATAAATAAATAAATAAATAAATAAATAAATAAATAAATAAATAAATAAATAAATAAATAAATAAATAAATAAATAAATAAATAAATAAATAAATAAATAAATAAATAAATAAATAAATAAATAAATAAATAAATAAATAAATAAATAAATAAATAAATAAATAAATAAATAAATAAATAAATAAATAAATAATAAAATATTGGACTACATAATTACACTACAATATTAATTTAATAATATCATCTTTATTTAATTTTTTCCTTGGTGTTTTTGGCATCGACTGCTATGATCATCAGCCATGTGTTCTGGGTAGGCCTCGTTACTAACTCCATACGCCACTTCAGGAGCAGCACTGTTAATTGGAATGCAACAGTGAATCGTGCAGGACTCACCCCAGTCGAGCCACGAGATTTCAATAATTTAATCGGTCAAATTAAATTAAAAAATCCCAGCCGCAACTGAGACTCGAACTCCAGAGCTTCCGACTCAGAGTCGGACGCTCTTACCACTGCGCCACGCCCCGAAATGAAAATAAATATTATTATGGGGTTTAATGTTTTATCACTTTAATGAATTTGGGTGCTTAAGAAACCTCTATTGGTATTCCTTTTGTTCAGTTTTTACATATTCATCTTTAAACTTGTTTTCCTTCAAATGCACCTTTTCTTCCTCCTTTAATTTTTTGGAACAATTTCCTGCATATCTATATCTCACGTACTGTGCAAATTATTAGACCTATGTCATATTTAATATCACAAGATAAGATCAACCACACAATGGATCATATCACACCTTATCATGTAACAAAAATTTCTCACTTGTTTTCAGAAAGGATTAATTAGAGAATTTATGGAAAATTGTTCTCCGAGATAAAAAGCGATCACTGATTATAAAAATTGTTGAACAATTGATCCGGAGGAGAATAGTTTTCTATAATCAATGATGTCGCCAGTGACTTTTTCTTTTGTTTCAATTTGTTTGTCATTGATACCCACAATCAGAGCCTCAGGTAAGATAAGTACATCAATCAGGTGAAGGTAGAATAAGATTTTCAGGCGATTATCCGAGTTACTTGAACTTTCATGCAAAGATTAGATATCTTCCACCACAACTGCTTTTCACCCTACCTTTGATTGACTATTTCTCATTTTTCCACCTACTGAGACTGACAGTACCATTCAATGCACTGTAGCACTTATCTATCATAGTCTTGACATTCATATAACTGAATTTTATTTATGAAAATCTTTTAAGGCATCGTCGCATTTCTTTCTTCTTGAAACCTACTTTTTTCTCACATCCATCCGTCACCCCACTTCAGTCATAATCCAGGTTTAGTTCGCATAATATGTACCTATATGCCGGATGACTGTTATTTTAGCTTCTGTACACATATTCTTATTTCTCAGCAATCCATTGAAAGCTCACATTATTCGATTTCTCTATTTTATTTTTACTTGGATCTTTGTGACTCTCTCAAATATAAACTGAGTATTCTATGGTATTTCATCGCTTCATAGGCTGTTGTTTTTCCCCTGTTATTTTTTTGCAAATTACTCTTTTAGTTGGTATATTTTAATACTTATTTCATCCTTTTTCTATTAAACTACACTTGCGCATTTGAATAGGTCATCGCTATATTGCTTTTATCATTTCATTTTTTCCTTCTCTTCAGGAATCATTTTACATTTTTGATCTAATAAAATACTTCCATTTCTATTTGCACAACACATATTGTTATGAGAGCTGCATATCACTATCCTTTGTGATAGTTTGTGGGTGAGGGGTAATCTCCGAGTTCGGAGAGGGAGATTTGTTATTGGTATGATACATGGATGTAAGCTTAGAACCAGTGGCGGCGTGCTGATAAATTTCTTTCATGTTTTTATCTATAGACGACCACATGCCTGGTTGGAAAGCACGTGTGTTGTCAAGATGTCAATCAAAAATACTTTATTGTGCGAAGAATTAGATTCTTGCTGACAAAGCATAGTATAAGGTAATGAAAATAAATGAAAGTGCTGAAGTAAAAAGGTCAAAACATTCAAATTGTTTAATCACATCAGGAAACTATTCTATACACTATATATATTTGCTATACATGCATTATAATACACTTAAGAGATTACATTCAAATTCCGACATTTATTTCTGAAGATATATCTGCAGACATACCAAACAACAGCTCTATTTTGATGTATTCTTGATTTGCTCACAGGATGGAGTGGTGACTTGCTTATTTTAAATCGTCTGTCCAGCTTGAAACAAACTAAAATTTTGGATTGCATTCTAATTTTTTGTGTGACGGTTTATAGTTCTCGTTGCTACTTTTAAACACTTTCTTCTAGTATCATCTGTGTCCATATCATCAGTTTCACAATCACGAATCCCTCTGAAATAGCATACATTTCAAACACACACACACACATAACTGCCAAATTATTACAGTTGCAGAACAGTGAAGTAAATTCCATGACCAACAAATTCAAACTAAAAAAATATCACTGAACTATGTATTAGGTACTCGAAAGACATTCCAACAAGACTTCACAATCCTTTTGAATAACTAGGCACAATGATCAATAGAATAGCTCGGAAAACATATCTATGGCTTGCACTTCTCTTTGAGGCTATAAATCCTAGTTGTCTGAGAGGGTCATGAAAAACTAGAAGTATAATATACAAACAAGTCTTTGAAGAAGTGATTTATATATGTATTTGAATGAAAGTTTTATTTAGGGAATCATAGCCTTCTATGATAAAGTAAGTTATCATTTTTCATTTACGGATTAATTCAATGAGGAATCTTCTGGAATTGGGAGTATGGGCTCTCCCAAAAGAATAAAAATAATACCCAACCCACTGATTAGATTTTTAACTTGCGATGATTTACAGTGATCCATTTACAATAAAGAAGTTTGTTTCCACGTTCGGTTTAAACAGAAGCGCTACGCCACTGCCAATATTCCAGATCGATTATTCATGTTGATATATGTGATATTTCACGTTTACAAAATTTTATTCAATTGGGAACTTCGAAAACTTCAGATGAACCGATTACTTACGATAATCCCTGGTATATGAACATTACAGTACCCATCAGATTTAGTCTATAATAGCTAGTGGCTTATGATTTGAACTTTGTTATGAATAGTAGAATAGTAACAAAGTTTTTTTACAGCTATTTCAATAAATTTTGCCTCCAAATCGGGATAGAAATGAGCAGATTCATTGAAAGTCAACTCATAACCCATACAGCCCTGAAACTAATTTTTTCCGAAAATTCTAAGTTTTTCTTGTGATTTTTGTTTCATGAAGGGGGTAGAATCTCACAAAAATAATTAAAAAAATTCAAACGGTCACGACTGACCTAGACAAGCTGTCCTTTTGAAAGGACTAGGTCTATCCACTACTATGAAATAAAATTATTGTTAATAAAAATTATTTTATTTTATTATTATAGATACAATGCAGAACATTAATAATAATTAATTTGTATGAAATACAAAACAATCCTTTGGATGTACACCGACATTACACTTTCGACAAATGAAATTAGATTTTTTGTGGCATACAGCGCATCGTCGCTGATTTTCGTTGTACAGAACTAGGTGGTCTATTCTGTCATAACGAGAAAACTCATGAGAATTTTTGGGCGGTTTTGAAGGCCCCCTTTTTGTATTTCTTTTGTGGGTTTCCAGAAGCTGCGTAGCTATAGATCTTCGGAACTCTTACAGCCGTATGCATAGTCAATCGCCAGCGATTCGCCAGAGTTTCGCCGTTCGCTACACAAGGATTATAATGCACAGTCGAGCTCCAAAAAAGTAACAACTACGCGATAAGACACATTTTGGCGAAACGCTGGCGATGTACCACTTTTTTGGAGCTCGACTGTGCATTATAGTTCTTGTGTAGCGAGCGGCGAAACTCTGGCGAGTCGCTGGAATTGACTATGCATACGGCTGTGAGGCTCGTGTCGGCTGGGAATAATCCTCCACGATTCACTGTTGCGTTAAAAATTAACAGTGCTGCTCCTAAAGTGGCGTATGGAGTTAGTAACAAGGCCTATCCAGAACACATGGCTAATGACCATAGCAGTCGATGCCAAAATACCAAGGAAAAAAAAATTCTTATGAAATTATTTATTATACACGGACAGTGTGATCAAATCATTGCCAGAAATTTCAACCAAATGTATCCTGAATTAACACCAATGAACGAGAGGAAGTATGTAAGATTACAAAATAATTTTCTTAACTATGGCTGAAAGTTTCCAGGGAACAACTGTCCAAAAACCAGGCATTTTTAGGTAAAAAGTACGATTTTCTGGAATATAACATGTGAAAGTACAGAAAAAAACAGAATTAGGAGGATTAAAAATAACAAAATTGTAAACAAAATATCACATTTTTACAATAAATGCTGGAAATGTTGTCCATTACATTCTAAACATTTTAAAATATTCTATTGCACGCGACTTGTCGTTGCTTTTTCAATTTCATGGGGATCTAGATCTTCAATACACCGCACTATTCGCCGTCGCAGTTCTTCTTTGGTAGGCACTGGAGTACTGTACACCATTTCTTTTAAAACACCCCATAAAAAAAAAGTCAAGTGGCGTGAGATCGGGTGATCTCGGTGGCCAATCCCACGGCCCTAAACGCCTAAATCAACGATCGTCAAACATTTGGTGAAGTTTCCTGGAAACTTCCTGAGTGCAATGAGCTGGCGCTCAGTCCAGTTGAAACCACGAATTCCTATATTCGGTAAAATCGGTAAAAGTCGTCCTTAAAATATGAAGATATCTCTCTGCATTCAGTGTGTCTTCATAAATAAAAAAGCTAATTTTATTTTTCTTCAAAATACAAAACACATTCAGGGAAAAATTTTCTTGAAAACCCATTTCTTTTGTCACATGAGGATTATGATCAGCCCAAAAATGTTTATTCCTTCTATTAAAAATGCCATCCCTCGTAAATTTTGATTCGTCGCTCCAAATTATTTTTGACAAAAATTCCCGATCTTCCTGTATATGTATTAGAAGGGATTCGCAAAAATGCACTCTGCGTTCAAAGTCTTCTACTTTGAGAGCTTGAACTTTGGTAAATTTATACGGATGCATTTCGTGATTTTCCAAAATTCGTTGTACTGAAGCATGTGATACACCCAAATCTATTTCTGCACTGCGAACGGAAGCTTCTGGATATGCATAAAAATATGCCAAGACGTTAACAGTATTTTCCTCATTTAAAGTAACAGGTTTTGGTAATGTTGAAGGCGCTTTTAACTTTGAGCCATAGTTAAGGAAATTATTTTGTAATCTTACAAACTTCCTCTCGTTCATTGGTGTTAATTCAGGATACATTTGGTTGAATTTTCTGCAAGTTCTGGCAATGATTTGATCACACTGCCCGTGTATAATAAATAATTTCATAAGAACTTCGTTTGAATAGTCAATAGCATTCATTTTTGGCGATTTTTTAAAACACCGTCAATAACCATTAGTTAATCACTTATAAAAGTCACCAAGCTGTCATAAGCTTGATACTTCTACCTCCACCTAAAATAAAATTCTTTAAATATTTTATACAACTGTCCGAACTGTCATTAAAAATCTCTTTAATAGAAACAATCAGAACATCTACTTAGAAAGAATTATTTAGAAAAGTTCAAACATGTATTTGGCAGTTTGTGCAATTGGTAATATTTATTCCAGCGAAGTAACTGACGAAGTACCTACTATTCCAATAATAACCAATAATAACATTTAAATAAACATGTGCGCTGGTGTATGTAGTTGAAGAATCTGCCTTGTAATCCAAAGATCGTGTGTTCGAATCCCATGGACCTCATTCATTTTTTTGTTTTTTTTTTATTACTAGCTGTAACTGTTGTACACAAAAATGTGTATGATACATGGATTTGCTCCACTCGCTGACGTTCGTTTCGCAATATTCCCCACTCACAAAATAAAATGCCACTTCCATCACTTGTAGGTATCATAAATAACTATTTTTCCACAAAAACGGCTTTATTAAGAAAAGTTGATGATTTAGGTATAGGGACATGATATATCATCTTGAAGCATTTTTCATCATCTTTCAATTTATCGAGTGATATACAGGGGGTTTCATTTGAAAAAATGAACTTTTGACCACTTTTATGCATTATGGAAATAACAGTAATTTTAGCACGCCCTGTATGATATGGAGTCGATTTCTTGGTGTTAAGTAAATACTTCGAATTTGTCCAACCTATAATCAAAATATCAACTTTTCATGAATTGAGAGTACTGATGTTCAATTAGGGCTATGTTTTGGACCATATTTAACACAAATTATTTTTTATTTCGAAAACAGATAGAGATAGGTATATGACATTATTAACAAAAAAGTATTATAATGAAAGAGCGATTCAAAAAATGAGTTAATATACGGGGTGTTCTATTAAAAAAAATAAAGTTGTTAGTTTTTTTTTGATAGACGTGGCAACGCCGCAAAGCTGAAAATATTTTAGATCGATAGATCAGGTAACAAAATGTAAGATGTGAAATTTTCAGGGAAATCTTGCTTTGCGTTTACCATAAACGTCTAACCTACCATCGACCGTGAGACACGCTGTATAAATATAGATAGCAACCTGAAATGGGAATACCATATACGATATATTAATAAAAAACTGCAAACAGTCCTTTACAAATTCCGTTGTCTGAAAGAGTGTTTGCCAGCAAAAGAACTAAAATTTCTGTATTTTGCCCTTGTTGAGAGTCACTTAAGTTACGGCATAATTACCTGGGGTTCAGCTACACGAGTACATATAACTCCCTTAGAGATACTGCAGAGAAGATTCCTCAAATTAATAATGTAAAAAAACTCGAGGTTTCCGTCAGATCGTTTGTATAAAGAATATTAAATAATGGACATAAGACAATTATACTTTTTTTTGTACAAACGTGAAGTATCAATTCTGTGGTAATAAAGCAAGTTCTAGATATCACCAACATAATACAAGATATCGCGCACAACTCGCTTACCCCACTATCGTGAAAAAATCAATTTCACAAAGAGCATACTCCTTTTGTGTAATTAAATTGTATAACACATTACCAAAAATTATAAAAGATATAACATCGAAACCACTTTTCAAAAAACACCTAAAGATATTCGTTTTTCAGAGAGACCAATTTGTTAGGAATCTGATAGAAAAATAATTTACAAAAAATTACTTTTCTGCATTTTAATTTTGATTCTAATATTGTAATGCATTTTTTCACATTCCTTTTTTTTTATTTAACAATTATAATGTTTCATATCATTGAGTCCCCTAATTGTGAATATTATTTCCCCGATATAATTCTTGTGTACATTATCTTCTAATTATCTTCATTGTACATATTATCTGTTCGGATGTACAAATCACGTAATTTTTAATATTTCCGTGGAAATTCTTTTTTATACATTTCATAATTTGTTGTATCTATTGAATTACTGTTTTTTATATGTATAAATGTTTTTTAGACATAGTTTTAACCGTTATTTTTTTGCGAAGCAAGTGCGGTAGCACTTATCGCACTAAACTTCATTCATTCCTTTTTTTTAGTGTAAACTGTATTTTGTATAAATCCTGAATACAGTATATTATTATATCATTATTCAAATTTTGCATGTAAATTCAATAACGTATTTTTTTTCTCCGTTTTGAGATCAGCACCTAAATTACATTGATGAAACTGTAAAGCTTATCAACTTTATTGATTAACACTCAAGTTGGAACTAAATTTCTTTAATTTGAGCATCTTAATCCAGCTCAATTGATTTATTACGGAAAACATGAATCACTTTCAGCACCTTCTAGAAAACCCCAATGAAATAATATTGCATAATATAAAGTTCTCATGCCAGAATCAAAAGTAAGTCTATTCAACAACAAAAGAAGGTTGGATTTAGATTGTTTGAGTCCCGATCAAATAAGATAAGCTATCTTCATGAAGGAGAAGTCCTGACTATAGGTTCGACGTTATCATTTATAGTTGCTATTTCTAGAGGACGGTAACTGAAATCAAAACTGGTCAACGAAATATCTGCATTTATGTATAGTTATACATTTCTTTTCACTCTTCCTCTGCAACGTTTATCATATAGTATACAATGTTTGGATATGTTTGGAAGCGATAAGCAAATAGGTAACCCTTTTCTTGCTCTGTATCTCTATGAATCATTCATTACTTTCTTGTGTGTTGGACTGTTTACACGTAAAATTTCGTTTGTGTGCGATTAAAATTAAGTGATATTTCAACATGCAGAAGAGACCCACCAGTGATATGGCAAGTCAGAAAAATAATTGGAAAGAACGTTGAATCCTTGCCCAACAATTTGATGATTCAAGAGGCGAGGAAAGATTAATCAAAGGAGGGATAGGCATATGCATGATACTGCCTTGCTAGTTGCTTAGGAATACACATTTACTGCAACAGAATATAGTCAACATACATATGTATTGTTTTTCTCAGCACAACACCCTCTGGTAGCCATATGGCTACTTTGATTATCCATTCTTCCTCAATCGAAGGGCTACTTCGACAATGCATTCTTCATCATTCTGATCACAAAAGATTGTACTGCTCTCACATCGCCTCTGTTGACGAAGTAATAATAATAATAATAATAATAATAAATTGATTTGCCAATAAAGATTCAATACAATATTTACATCAGGTAAGATCACTCATAGCAAATATCCATGAGACCTAAAAAGGTTTTTCACGAAACCTGTCTATGGGTAAGTTTCTCATTTCAATAAAACACTAAAGTATCATTCTTTTTCAAAGGGATGTTCTTTTGTACATTCTTATATTTCAAATTCATACATACTCCTACATTTATATTTGTAAGTATATATTATTTCACACAACTACACAAAAAAAAGGAAGAAAGGGAAAAAATAAACCATATAAAATATATCTGCAAATCAAGTATGTAAATTAATAATTTTCATAGCAGCACAATTTAAATATAGTCTTATCGGTAAGGGGGATCAATTATATTCTTTATGATATTTCTGTCCTGCGATAATATCCAATCTTTTAGATGTTTTTTGAAGCTGTGCACATTCTTCATTGTTTTTATTTTTATTGGTATGATATTTAGTAATCTAGGTCCCAGGTAGACGAAACATCTTTGACCAATTGATTTTTTTGCTCGTGGTAAATAGTCCTGTTCTAAACTAATGGCTCTGGTGCTAAAGTTATGAACCAATTTCATTGCATATTTTTTTGTTTTCGTAATATATAAAACAGTTGATTTTGCAAACAACTGGCGAATATCTAGTATCTTCAGCTCTACATACAATCGATCTGAAGAAAATCGATTTGATTTGAAATACATGATTTTCATTATGCGTTTTTGGGTTTTTTCTAGTGTGTCCATTATATGTGTTTTGGCCCCACCCCATCCAACGATGCCATACTGCAAAATAGACTCTACAAATACATAATATAATATTTTAAGTTGGTGTATGGACAAGACCTGCCTAAGTTGGTAAAATTTGTGGAACAGAGAACGAATCTTTTTTTTATGTCCTCGATTTGTATATCCCATCTTAGAAAAGAGTCCACTAAGATTCCAAGATATTTTGTAGATGTCGTAAGTGATATCATTCGATCGTCAATTGACAGTTGCTCAAATTCGGGTAAATATTTCTCGTAAGAAGTAAAAGGTACCGCTTTAGTTTTGGAAAGGTTTACTGTAAGAAGATTGGCGTTGAACCAATTCAGTATTTTTTTCAAACCACCTTCTGCATTATCTTTAACTTGCTTCCACGTGTTTCCTGTGAAGAAAATAACCGTATCATCTGCAAAGGAAATTATGCTTCCTGAAGTAGTAATTTTTAGGAGGTTGTTCAGATAAATCGTAAACAGAACTGGCCCGAGGACTGTCCCCTGTGGCACACCACAAGTGACTGCCCTCGTTCCACTATTCATTACCCTTATCTGAACTATCTGCTCACGGTTGGAAAGAAAGCTTTCAAATAGGCTAAGTACATTACCTCTTATGCCAATGACTTCCAGTTTCTCCAGCAACAGCCTGTGACTAACCGTATCAAAGGCCTTAGCCAGATCAACGAAAACTCCAAGGGAACACATTTTCTCGTCCATTGCTTGGTAGATCATAGAGGTCACCTTGGCAATGGCATCTTGTGTACTTAGATTCTCTCTAAAGCCATATTGTTCCTCTGAGATGATTTTGTATTTATCAAGGTAGGTGACTAATCTTTTTTAAATAATTTTTTCAAATAGTTTAGATAGGCCCGACGTCAGTGAAATGGGACGATAGTTGGACATAGTCGTTTTAGTTCCTCCTTTGAATAGTGGTTTTATTGTGGCGATTTTGAAGTGGGCAGGTACCACGCCCACCAACATACAACGGTTGAAAATGTGAGTTAGAAGTTCAGCGATGTAATTTGCAACTAGTTTTATGGTTTTATTTTTCAGTCCATCAGGCCCGGGCGCCTTATGACTTTTCAAAGTGGAACATATCATTAGTATCTCTTTAGGGTCAGTAGGTTCTAGAAACATAAAATGCATAAAATTTTTGGTTTCGCGATCGACACAATCTGTATTTTTTATGTTAGAGGCCAAGTTTAGGCCAATGTTACTAAAATATTCGTTAAAATGGTTTGATATTTCTTTAGGGTCAGTTACTTCTTCCCCATTTTCTACAAAAATTTTTGTCGGTGACTCGTCTTTGGTTTGATAGTTGTTTGAAAATACTTTCACTATATTCCAAAGGTTTTGAGAACAGTTTTTGTTGGATTCTATTTTTTGTTTAAAATAATCATTTTTTGTTTTTTAAATTAATTTATTGAGCTTATTCCTGTATTGTATGTATTCTTTTTTGATATTTTCATTATTTTGTTTTCATAGAGTTAACTAACCCTATTGTAATCCATGTCTTTTTCTTATGGATTTTTTAAATTTTAACTTCATGGGAACATTTATCTATAGCATTTGTAAATTTAGTTAAGAAAACCTGTACCAAGTGATTCCTCCGGATTTGTATAATCATAAACGCAATCCCAGGTCTCATTTTTGAGCAGTGATACCAATTTTTTTTCATTGAGTTTTTTATTTGTTACATGAACATTTTGTTTCTGAATATTTATGTTCCTCATCACGGCCACTATAGAGTAATGGTCAGTAATGTTGGATTTCAATATACCCGGAGTAATTTTTTCACAATTTACAATTTTTGATTTAACAAATATGTGATCTATACAAGAGATGTATTGATTGTTACTCTTGTTTTCTTATTGATAAGTGATTTGAATCCTCTTTCGGATAATATGTTCAGATAAACATCTACATGCTCCATATTCGTTTTATATTCCATAATATCTATATTGATATCTCCCACAAGAAATGTAAAATCAAATGAGTTAATAACACTTGTATCCATAAAATGAGAAAACTCTCTTCGGATGTAGATGGCGACCTATATACAGGCCGTTTCTTTTATCATGTGGTAACATTGCTATATTCTAAACCGTAACAGATACGAAGACGATTAAATGGGAGAAAAGGTAACTACTGTGGAGAACAGTACAATGGTCAAAGTAAATTTACAGGGAGTCTCGCCCATCCCGAGTTATACAGGGAAAACCAAAAATGCTGTTATTTGTTTTTTACGAATAGAACTGTTATTTCTGAAAATATAAAAAAATTTATAAGGAAAGTTTTAATGTATTTAAAATGCACTATAAAAATGTAACAATGATTCTTTGATTAAACGTTTCGTGTCAACACGGCCACCATCAAAAATTTTTTTTCAAATACGGACCTGTCTATTTTAGTACAAATATTGATAAAGCGATAAAATCACAATTCAGTGGTATATCACACTTGATATTTTTATAACGTTTCATTTAAAATAACTAGCATCCTCAGTGACAACAATTTTTAATTACGGTCCTGTCGTTAGTTCTTTTGTAAATTATTTTGATTTCTTCAAAACCTATTCAACTATTGGCATACTTCAGACTTCACCCAATAATTTCGATAAGAAGATACCTCAACACAACGAACATTCGTATTTTTCCTTCTTGGGCATTTTTGTATTACAGAAATCCTTGTTTCAAGGCTGATTTCTTCTGAATCAATTATCATACTGAATATTTCTATAATTCTCAATCCTGGAAGTAACGAAAATATTAGTTTTTGGTCAAAATACGACTATTGTGTGATATGGTACAATTAAATAGCATCTCACTTCATTTACCATTTTTAAACAAGTAGGCTTTGCTTGGTTTCTATGGCAGGACAAATAAATGAGTTGTTGATACGTGTTAAGAACTGTCAGTCGTTTATACACTCAGTCATATCAAAGATGTATTCAAATGACGAAAGGACTGATATGCTATTTGCTTATGCAAAATCAAATAGAAATCCTCTTTTGGCAAAAAATATGTATGGTGAGCTATACCCCAATCGTCGTATTCCAAACATTCAAATGTTTAGATGATTAGAAAGAAATTTGAGAGACTGTGGTGCATTTGATAGAAATAAAACTAGAAAATGTGTTGTTACTGGAAGTATGCGGAACCAAATAAATGTTTTAGGTAAGCAAATATTACTTTATAAAGATTAACAAAGTGACGAAAATATTTTTTTTCAATTTAGGATTGGTCAGTTACAAAAATATTTCTTTACGAGAAATTGCCCACGAACTAGGGATTTCTGTAAAATCTACCAGAAATATTTTGAAAAAGAACAAATACAAATGCTACAGGATACGCAAAGTTCATCACCTCAATGAAAGGGATTACGGAAGGAGAGTACGATTTGCGATGTGGTTGAGACGTAGAAATAGGGAAGTTGGAAATATTTGTAATAAAATAATATGGACGGACGAATCAAAATTCACCAACAATGGTTGGTTTAATAGAAACATCCATTATAGGTGGAATAATACAAATGAACATTTACATAGAGAAACCAATTTCCAGGAAGGTTCGGAATAAATGTTTGGTTAGGAACTTTGGGAACAAACATACTAGGTCCTTTCTTTTACGACGAGCATTTGAATGGTGGAATGTATTTACATTTTTTATCCAATGAGTTTGATGGCTACTTAGATGAATTGCCACTGAACATCCGCCGTGAAATACAATATTTTCAACAAGACGGTGTCCCTCCCCATAATGCAGCAATAGTAAGGGAACACTTAGATGCAATATTCCCAAGAAAATGGATTGGAAACAATGGACCAATTGCCTGGCCAGCTCGATCCCCAGACCTGACTCTTTTAGATTTTTTGTCTGGGGATACATAAAGGATAAAGTTTTTTCGACAACTAGTACAGATATCGACCATCTCAAACAAAAAATAAGAGATGCATGTAATAGCATTACACCCATCATGCTAGAAAATTGCCACAGAAATTGTATGGACAGACAACTTATGTGCATTCAACAAAGAGGTCGGCAATTAGAGCATTTAATGTAGGTTATCATGAAGAATTCATTTTCTGTATTGGTTTAATTTTCACTCAAAAATTCAATATGAAATAAATTGTTTTCTGTTTGTTTGATTTCTTCTACTCTAAAGTAAGTTTATTTCCGAGGTAAATTGCTATCGTTCGTCTCTGAAACTACAGGTATCTTTTATTATAGTGTAAACATAATTTTAATAGATACATTTATTCAAAGCGTCACTGATAATTTTTATATCGGAGAGTTAGGTTTTGTGGAATCCATAAACGACCTAACGACAGGACCGTAATTAAAAATTGTTGTCACTGATGATGTTAGTTATTTTAAATGAAACGTTATAAAAATATCAAGTGTGATGTACCACTGAATTGTGATTTTATCGCTTTATCAATATTTGTACTAAAACAGACAGGTCCGTATTTGAAAAGAAATGTTGATGGTGGCCGTGTTGACACGAAACGTTTAATCAAAGATTCATTGTTACATTTTTATAGTACATTTAGAATACATTAAAACTTTCCTTTCCATTTTTTTATATTTTCAGAAATAACAATTCTATTCGTAAAAAACAAATAACAGCATTTTTAGTTTTCCCTGTATAACTCGGGAAGGGCGAGACTCCATGTAAATTTTCTTTGACCATTGTACTATTCTCCACAATAGTTACCTTTTCTCCCATTTAATCGTCTTCGTATCTGTTACGATTTAGAATATAGCAATGTTACCACATGATAAAAGAAACGGCCTGTATGGCAAAAACACAAACCTTCTTGTTCCCTAAAGTCAAATCGAGTTTGAGTGCATTTGTTTCACCTATCTTTATTTGGCTGACATCGTACTCTAGATCTTTTTTAATTTAAATTAGTACGCCATCGTTTTGGTTTAGCCTGAGCTGTGTATGGACTATTTCATATCCATCAAGATGAAAATCAAGTTTGTCTGCTATTTTCCAAGTTTCGGTTAAAATAATGCAACTGAAAAAATATATAAATTGTGAAATATAAACCTGAAACTGACCGAAGTTCTTTTGGATGCTACGAATATTATTATGATATATTGAAAACTGATTATCATTTTCACCAAATATTTCGAAAAAATCCTTTGTGGTTTCAACTTCGTAAGTGTGTATGTGCTCAGCTTCAAAATCTCTAACAAACTGATTCATTGCAAATTAAAGTTGATAATTATTCAACGAGATAGGAAATGCTTAAATATACTTCACATGAATTACAGAATTACATTTAATTAAAAATACTTCACAATAGTAACGACAGAATGGAAGGAGAAAAAAATAGTTAATAATAAAAATTATATAAATATAACCAAATTAATGCTAGATGCTACTAACAGAATAACTTTCATATAGCAGTTGTGAAATATTTACTAACTTATACAAGGTGTGTAAAAATTAAGGCAAAATAATCACAATCTTTGAACGGTAATAACTTGTTTAATTTAAATGGAACGCTCTGTATTTTATGTCAAGAGCAGATGTCAAATTCAATTGTCTATCAAATACTAGTATACATTCCTATAGCTAACTCTTCACGTTTTCAAGTAAAACGCATATTTCCATTTTGCAAACTGATTTTGAGAAATGTATTATTCATCAAGTCGCCTATGGCGTTTTGACAAATCAGAATTGATTTTGATTGAAATAAACACCGAGATTTAATAACAAATGAGTTTATTTTTCAATATTTTAAATAATAGGTAGGTACTAGTTTAAATTATGAAGAAAAAATGGTGGAAATAAAACAAGAAATATTTGATATCAAGTGTTCAAAATGGCGACCATCAGACTCTAAACACAAACGTATCCTCTTTCTAAAACCTTCAGCAACATTTGCTAACATATGAGGGCTAACATTCAGAAAAGCTTCTCGATACGCTGTTTCATATTGTCGGGTGTTGTTGGAGGTGTATTATAAACGATTCCTTTAATGTATCCCCACAAGAAGAGATCAGGTGACGTCAGGTCGGGTGACCTTGGGGGCCAAATTTTGGAATCCTTTCCTTCCAATCCATCGATTTCGGAAATGAACATTTAAATATTCACGAACCTGACGATGGAAATGTGCGGGAGATCCATCCATTTGAAGCCACATCGTTCTTCTTAAGTCCAAGTCTTGTAATAGGAACGGAAAATGATTTGTTAAAAATTCTAAAAACAACATTCCACTTAAATGTTATTCGAAAAAATAAGGACCAATTAAATATTGACCCATTATTCCACCCCACACATTCACTGACCATCTGTGTTGATTATGTTTAATTCTAAATTGATGTATGGATTGGAATCAGCATAATAGTGGAAGTTATGTCTATTAACAGTCCCATTGTTATGAAAGGTGCACTCATCACTAAATAGAACAGAATTGAAAAAGTTTTCATCATCTGCAACTTTATCTAATGCCCACATACAAAATTCAACTCGTTTCCCATAATCGTTTTCGGAAAGCTCTTGGTGAAGCTGGATTTTACAAGGATGGTAACTATATTTTTTCAGAATTCTTGATACGCTTGCTTGACTAATGCCACTATTTTCCGCCATTAGGTTTTGACTTGTATGAGGATTGTCAATTACAGAGACAATCACCGCGAATTCATTTTCTTCGTTTTCTATTACAGGTTTCTTTTTAAAGGGTTTTTCATACTGAACACTCCCAGTTCGTCTAAATAGTGTCAACAATCTTTCGAATGCTGTTTTATTTGGATGATTTCCGTTGGGAAATCTTTCAGCGTAAATCATGTCGATTCTTTCTTCTTTTGGATAAACTAGCATTTTTATAACAAAATGATGATAACAAGATCACAAACTACCGCTATCACTAGCAGGATGATTTGGATTTAAACACTTATAAATAACTGACAACCATAAGTAAATAATAATGCAACTTATCAAAACGCCAAAGGCGACTTGATGAATAATAAATTTCTCAAAATCAGTTTGCAAAATGGAAATATGCGTTTTACTTGAAAACGTGAAGAGTTAGCTATAGGAATGTATACTAATATTTGATAGACAATTAAATTTGACATCTGCTCTTGACATAAAATACAGGGCGTTCCAATTAAATTAAACAAGTTATTACCGTTCAAGGATTGTGATTATTTTGCCTTAATTTTTACACACCTTGTATAAGTTAGTAAATATTTCACAACTGCTATATGAAAGTTATTCTGTTAGTAGCATCTAGCATTAATTTGGTTGAAAACAAGAAAACACTGGTTGAGAATTTAAGCATTATAAAGCTGATGCTGCATTATCACAAAATAAGAGATATTTCAAAAACCATAAGGTTTAGGTGAATTAAACCTTAATGAAACTTACCTTTATTTCGATCGTAAAATCCGAAAATAAAATAATATACAGGGTATTCCATTTAAAAAATAACAACTTTGATATGTTTCGTGTTTTTGGCAGACCCTGTACAACATGAAAATATTTTTAAAATGTAGGGCCAATAGGTCCCTATAAATCGTAAAGAAAAAACTTTCAAAAAATCAAATGCTTTAGCCCTAATGCTTCGTGTCGAATAACGTGAATAACCCTGTATACATATTATTATTATTACGAGTGAAGTGGTGGTGAATATCATGATGAAAGACAATGTAATATTCGAAATAAGATAGTCCTAAATTATTCAATATTTTGTATACAAATATCATGGTGCAGTAAAGCAGTCTTAGTGAAACAGATTGCCAATTTAAAACATCAAGCAAGCATAGCATTGATAGAAGTATTCCTGCCGCACTTCAGAATAATCCTCATACCACGATTCTGAAGTTTTTGGAGTTGATTGATACAGTTTATTCATATTGAAGAGATATAGGATAGAGTAACAGTAGTCGAAGTGTGGCTGAACAATTGACTTATAAACTGTGATTCTTGACTCAGTTGATAGATTATTGGCAATTCTAGAAAAAAAGAACAATTTCTTAGAATTTTTTTTATGAATATAATCAAAATGTTCATCAAAAGATAAAGTGTTATCCATCTGGAATCCCAGATATTTGGTTGAGTTCACTATTTCAATTAATTCATCGTCAATGTTGAGATTGATAGTTTTTAAGTCCCGTTGGCTGTATTTATATTTGGTAGTGATTATCATAGCTTTTGTTTTCAATACATTCAGCTTAAGTTTATTCATTTTTAAATACTCGTTAACACTTGCTAATGTAGTATTCATATTTTCTATTGCAATTACTATGTTCTCATGACTGCATGCAAAGAAGTTCACAAATTCATAATCCACAAATAACGGCAAATCATTTAAATAGAGTATGAATAGAAGGGGGCCCAGAACACTACCCTGGGGAACTCCAACATCATTTTCAATTTCACAAGAACATAGATTGTTTACTCTAACACATTGTTTTCTATTGGGCAAGTAATAAGAAAACCAATTGTACACATTGCCCTCTATTCCATATCTGTTCAATTTAACTAGAAATATAGACCTATCAATGGTCTCAAATGCTCTTCTGAGGTCAAGAAACACTGCCACAACAAACTTATTATTATCCAGCTCAGTTTTGAATTTATTTAGGGATAGTCGTACTGATGACTCGCACGAGTGCCTTTGGCGGAATCCCGATTGGTTATTGATTAAAATATCGTTTCTTTCAACATATTCAATTAATTGATTATATACTGCTGATTCTAGTACCTTATCAATCGGAGGTAAAGTATTGATTGGTCTGAATTCGTTAGCTTTAATAGTGCGAGGAACTATTGGTATCGGAACAATAGTACTACTTTTTAATCTTTCAGGTATATGACCAGATTCAAGAGAGGTATTTATAAGGTGCAATATAACATGACCAATAGTCTCAAAAACTTGTTTCTATATTTTGGAGTTCAATATTTCAAGTATACTGCACTTATTATCCAAGGAAAGTATAATTTTACGTAGATCTGGTAATGTGAGTAATCTAAATTCTGAGAAAGTTTTATATAGGTTATAGTTTTCATTGCACCATGATCCTGCAGAGTCAATACTCTCAACTATTTCGTTTATGCTTTCTACAAAATATCTGATGAAGTTATTATTATCTGATATTTCGGAATTATTTCTTAGTACTATAAGTTCTCCAATTTTTTCAAACTGTATGCAATTTGGAAAGTCTATGTCATCACCTTTAACTAGCTTTTTAAGAGTTTTCTTCATTAGTTTTGAGTTATTTCTATATCGAATTCTTTCAAAGTAATAATGATCTTTTTTCCTTTTCAACACGTTAACAACATCATTTCTCATTGTTTGAATGTTTTAGACGATGTAGTAACTTGATTATTTATATTTCGAACGTCCATCATCTTAATGGTTGAAAGATTTCTATCTCTTTCAAATTGTTTCACAACGTTTCAATTACTTGAATCCGCAATCGTCTTCTGGTGAATAGTGACAAAATCAGATGCTACGCGACCTTTTATAGGTCTATAATTGAAGTGTCACTATTCACCAGATGACGATTGCGGATTCAAGCAATTGAAACGTTGTGAAACAATTTGAAAGAGATAGAAATCTTTCAACCATTAAGATTTCTCATTCTCTTGAATGTTTCCCAATAATTTTGTTTTTCCGTATTTGCACAGTTTCTGAAGGATCTGTATGCCCGATCCCGATTTTTTATATTACATTAAACTTCATTATCAAACCATGGCAAATGACTGTTATGACTAGAGTTTTGTAGTGGAGAAATATTATCGATAACTGATTTACAATTATTCGATATTTCTTGATAAATAATTTCTATACATCAATGGAATTTAATGACCGTTCACATGATATTAAGTTAATTTTTATAAGATCCAAATTATTTTCACTGAAAGGACCACGCACGTTTCTTATGGAAAATGGCTTTCCGTGAATTTGTCCGAATTTTTGGTATGGTGTAGATCTGGATGCACTGATCAAAAGTGTCCATTGCCAAAAACTCCAAAAATGGACAGTTTTCGAGATATGGCTCTATCAATGAAATTTTTTTTTGCATTTTTTAGATTTTGACACATAATCAGTTAGTTCACTCTCATTCTTAGGAAAAAACGAGTTTCAATGATTTCACTGCAGGAATCGATTGAAAAATAATTCTTTCTTTGTTTCAGATACTGCCATTTGAAGAAATTGTTATACACTGCTCGTCACTGATGATGTAAATGGACTATTACTTTCAATTTCTATTCTCCAGGTTTTGTAGAAACAAAAACTTCTGAATTGCTCAAGGTATCACAGAGTCACATATATTCAACACCTTTCGATAGGCGCACTAGAAAAATAATATTCGATACACACTATAGGAACTGAATCTGAGATACTTTTTTTTAAATAGTTTCCTAGACGTCAAAGAAATAGTGGTAAATGCAAAATGAGCATATAGAAAATCGTTCATAATGTAGGCTGACGACATAAATACTCGTATCGAATGCAGTTTGTTTATACCGAGTGTTAAATATCAATAGAACCAAGGGAATACGTACCCAATAATCATTTCTAATCGCTAATCGAACCGTTAAGGCAATCGGGTCCGTGAAAATGTCTGAATATTTGATATGAAGTGGATTTCGATGCACTGATCAAGTGTCTATTGCTACAGACTACAAAAATGGACAGTTTTTAAGATATGGCCGTATCAATATCTGATTTTTTTCGTTCTCAAGATTGTGGCCCATAATCGCTTAGCTCTTATACCCAACAAAAACGGAATTATATCGATTTCTGCGCAGGAATTGACTGAAAAATAGTTGTATTTCATTTCAGATACATTCATTTGGAGAAATTAGCATGCACTGCTCGTCACCGGCGATGTAGCTGGACTATTACTTTCAACTTTTGTATTTCCGTGTTCGTAGAAACAAAAACTCTTGAATTGTTCTAGTTCTAACAAACATACTTATATCCAACACAACTCAATTGTGGCATTTGAAAACATAATATGCGATACACACTCTAAATATGATTTGAATTATTTTTGAAATATTCTCCTGGCCATCAGGAAAATAGTGGAAAATGCAAAATAAGAAACTAGAAAATCGTATTTATAATGTACGTTGACGAGATGAATTAATACTCGTATCGGATGCAGATTTTTTAAACTCGAATCTCTAGTGAACAGCAAAAAAATATTCATTACTTCAACTTACCTCTAACAAATAGAATAAGATCACAACAGCAACCACATCATTGTATAGTACCCTACCCGATTTTGTTCAAACTATACATTTTTCGTTCAATAGTTCTTCATTTAGTGAATGCACCTACATTTCACTTCTGTAAAGATGACCACTGTCAGATTTTTGTGCCTTGACTCTGTCTGTACTCTTCAAATTTTTTTTTCTTTTTTTTGGTGTTTCAGCTACTGCGAAGACAGACATAGAACTGAGATTGAATAACGTTATCTTATTTGCCCCATGTATAATTTTGCAATAGTTCGAGTGAATACAATAATATTTGGTTTGTTGAACAAATGACCCCCGTTAAATGTTACGCATAGATGATTTGATGAACGTTTGGACCAACTTTCTTTTACGTACTACTATTCTTACTACTATATTCATCACTTTGGTGGAGAATTAATATTTTTCATGAAATAAATATTGTTACTGTTTTACAATTTTCCCATTATTAGTTATATATTCTTGACATGAAAACTCATTTATTTCAAAATTCAATGTTGTCTAGAGTTGATGGCCGTGAACGTTAAACATCTGAGACCACAGCACTCCGGTGCATATAGGCTTTCGGCTGAGAAAAATCTGGCCGCTAGGCCCAGACAACATTGAATATATTGACTCCGGCCGTGAAAGCCTACATTCTCTCATCAGTTATCGGTTCAATTAAAAATTAGAAATGATTTTTCAGTGTGTATATTTAACACTCGGTATAAAAAATCTGCATTCGATACGAGTATTCATCTCGTCAGCGTACATAATAAATACGATTATCTAGTTTCTCATTTTGCATTTTCCACTATTTTCCTGATGGCCAGGAGAATATTTCAAAAAAAATTCAAATCATATTTAGAGTGTGTATCGCATATTATTTTTTCAAATGCCACGATTGAATTGTGTTGGATATAAGTATGTTTGTTAGAACTAGAACAATTCAAGAGTTTTTGTTTCTACGAACACGGAAATACAAAAGTTGAAAATAATAGCCCAGCTACCTCGCCAGTGACGAGCAGTGTATGCTAATTTCTCCAAATAAATGTATCTGAAATGAAATACAGCTATATTCAGTCATTTCCTGCGCAGAAATCGATAGAATTCCGTTTTTGTTGGGTATAAGAGCTAAGTTATTATGGGCCACAATCTTGAAAACGAAAAAAAATCAGATATTGATACGGCCATATCTTGGAAACTGTACATTTTTGTAGTCTGTTGCAATAGACACTTGATCAGTGCATCGAAATCCACATCATATCAAATATTCAGACATTTTCACGGATCCGTTTGCCATAACGGTTCGATTAGCGATTAGAAATGATTATTGAGTATGTATTCCCTTGTTTCTAATGATATTTAACACTCGGTATAAAAAAACTGCATTCGATACGAGTATTTATGTCGTCAGCCTACATTATAAACGATTTTCTTTGACGACTAGGAAACTATTTTAAAAAAAAAGTATCTCAGATTCAGTTCCTATAGTGTGCATCGAATATTATTTTTCCAGTGCGCCTATCGAAAAGTGTTGAATATTTGTGACTCTGTGATACCTTGAGCAATTCAGAAGTTTTTGTTTCTACAAAAACTGGACTATAGAAATTGAAAATAATAGTCCAGTTACATCGTCAGTGACGAGCAGTGTAAAATTCTTCAAATGGCAGTATCTGAAACGAAGAAAGAATTATTTTTCAATCGATTCCTGCAGTGAAATCATTGAAACTCGGTTTTTCCTAAGTATGAGAGTGAACTGATTATGCGTCAAAATCCAAAAAATGCAAAAAAATTACATTGATAGAGCCATATCTCGAAAACTGTCCATTTTTTGAGTTTATGGCAATGGACACTTTTGATCAGTGCATCCAGATCTACACCATACAAATTCGGACAAATTCACGGAAAGCCATTTTCCATAAGAAACGTGCGTGGTCCTTTCTATATTGTCTTATTGTTTGATTTTCTTTGTTATTAATATTACTGAAGTTCACAGTGATTGATGAATGATCTGTTATTATTGGATATAAGTGTACAGAGGCTTGACATCTATTCTCGTTTGTTAAAACATAATCTATAAGCGTTTCGCTGTGGTTAGTAACTCTAGTAGGTTCTTTGATTATTTTCGAGATACTATACGTGTTGAGAAGATTTTTCAATTTTGAAACATAAAAACTATTATTATCACAGTAATTAAGATTGAAGTCGCCTACTAGTATACAATGAATGTTTGACGAAAATAAACTGTCACAAATATCTTCTAAGTCATCTAAGATTTTTGCATCAGATTTGGAGCTCCAAAAAGATGATGATAGGTACTTATTTCAAGACTGGCTGGCTGGTGAAAGATTAATATGAATTCAAATTTTGAATAGAAATCAGATCTGGTTCTAGGTCGGGTTGAAGTGCCACTTATAATAACAGACAATCTCGAGTATTGGGGTTATTCTGATTCACTTGCTGATTTCAATGTCGTCTGGTGTTTTCTCCTCAAATTTAGAACATTGTTCCATTGTGATGAGGGTAGATGATAATATTGATATGTAATGCTTGCTTGGCATAAGCACCTACCACAAAGGAGGGTGCTGTAGGTTTTCCTACAACTGGAAAGTGAATAAGCCAATAAAAGTCAGTAAATCGTCAGGGAGCGCCTCGACAAAAATAATAATTATAAATTTCCTCTTCCTGTCCCAGGCTATGCATTTTAGGCACATTATTATTTTATATACGATGGAAAGCATCAAAACTGCGGCAATGGGAGGAACAAAGGAATTCTATTATATTCGTTTTATACAGTGTGTCCCACTTTGAGCAGCCACACCCTCATATTTCGTTGAGCATGAAATAATTCAAAATTTTCTTTGACTCAAGTTGTAGTACTCGGAAATACCTACCTTTATGTTTACGGAACCTTTGTATATCCATTTTCCACGGTTAACTACGACCAAATGAAAAGTGAAAAATTGGGAAAAACATACTAGGCATTTTTTTTATCGCAAAAATAACACCAGATTCTGTTTCAGAACACCTTAAAACCCCCAAATCTCAATGCTTGAATCATTTGAATATACAGGGTATCATCTGTAGCTGGTAGCATTATCAACTCTAATCCATAAATAATGCTTGGAAAATTTCCAAAATGTCTTCTCCTGTCACAGAATTCCCAAAAATATTTAATAAATACTTTGAAAAATAGCCAAATATCACTTTTCCAAGGCTAACTCTGATCAGAATGAATGATACCCTGTATATTCAAATGATTCAAGCATTGAGATTTGGGAGTTTTAAGATGTTCTGAAACAGAATCTGGTGTTATTTTTGCGTTAAAAAATGCCTAGTATGTTTTTCCCAATTTTTCACTTTTCATTTGGTCGTAGTTAGCCGTGGAAAATGGATATACAAAGGTTACGTGAACATAAAGGTAGGTATTTCCGAGTACTACAACTTGAGTCAAAGAAAATTTTGAATTATTTCTTGCTCAACGAAATATGAGGGTGTGGCTGCTCAAAATGGGACACACTGTATTTAAAATTTAATGGAAACATGACATAAGATTCGAATCTGAAGCTTTATGGATTGAGACAGAATATAGTTCAATGTGGTTTCGATGAAATAATTCAGTTATTTGGTTATCCTGAAATAAATTGATTTGCAACAGTAATCAACAAAATATAAATGAAACATTTTTCATACAAGATGTGGAGTGGTTTTCGTTTTTTAACGACCAACTATGTATCAAGAAAAAAAATTCGCTGCGAAAATTGAATTTTATTACCTTTCAGGATATATAATCACATTCAATCATTATAATATAGTGCATGAGACAAAGGAATTCTCAACAAAGTATTGTATTCGTCCATTGATACCTAGTGGTATATCGGCCTTATGTCTAATTTTGAATAAAGATAGTCAAGACCAACCTATATAGTCTTTTAGCATCTGTCCTGAAATTAGGAAAATGGACATGGTGCCCTTTACCTCCGAGGTACAGATATATTTCGAACGAAGTTCAAAACCAACCTATAACAAACGGTGTTTGAAGGACTTATTTCAAAAGCTACATAATAGTGGTGTTAATGTCGGGGCGTGGCGCAGTGGTTAGAGCGTCCGACTTTGGGTCGAAAGGTCCGGAGTTCGAGCCCCAGTTGCGGCTGAGATTTTTTAATTTAATTTGACCGATTAAATTACTCAAATCTCGTGGCTGGACTGGGGTGAGTCCTGCACGATTCACTGTTGCGTTCAAATTAACAGTGCTGCTCCTAAGGTGGCGCATGGAGTTAGTAACAAGGCCTATCCAGAACACGTGGCTAATGACCATAGCAGTCGATGCCAAGACACCCAAAAAAAAAAAAATAGTGGTGTTAATACTGGCCGATTCAAGGCTGCCATGCAGCCACTTCGACGACAGCCAGCAGACAGCCGTTTGGTCGAGACATCATGAAAAGTTCATCTATAGACATACGTGTAGCTAGGACTAACTTGGAATTAGACAATTGAATATAGGGTAATGGAAAATGATTATCATTGGTTATGTTGGTATACATATATATTCCTACACAACTGAAAATTTTGATATTACGCTAGGTGAGATATGTAAGTGGAGAAAAATACATATACATAGGTGTATATCTATATATTCGAAAATCGACTAGGGGAGATAGGGTCACAGTGGATCACTTTTTTTCATCCGATAAGTCTTAGAGCGATTTGCATCTGTTCTTCAGTGTGGAGTCCGATACTAGTTTTTCTTTCCCTGTTGCGAGGCATTTTCACCTATTAAAAAAGTAAGTATAACTTCATGGGTCACACTGGAACAATGCGGGTCACACTGGATCATTTTGGATCACACTGGATCGTTGATCCACAGACAAATCGAAATGATTCACAGTGACTCAGTGACGGTTATTAAAAAAAATGCCGATAAAAAGTTAATAAACACTACAAAAGACAAAACAACATAGTTTACAACTAATATAAGCATTACCAAGCACAAAACAGTAACCAAACATCCAGCTTCAATACTCACTTAAATACAATACAAAATTTGAAGGACAAGATAAAGAAGTTTCGTCTGTGTCTGTTTACCGGAGCGCCGCAATGCGTCTTGCCGCTTTGATATCGTGGCTACGACTAGTTCGGCTGAGGGGGGTTACTTCATAGGGACTATGAACCGTTTGTTAGCGCGCGTACGCGAAAATGTACGAAGCTATGGTGCCTGATCCACTGTATCCCGTGATCCACTGTGACGCACTCTCCCCTACCTATTATGACAAAAATCCTAGTAAGACTGTTAGGTATATCACTATTTTTTCATTTAGTTCTTCATTTTATTTTTCTCTCCGTAATTTTACTGGAAATCTAATTATTTAGTGGAAAATAAAATGTATTCCGTAGATCGTTCATCTTGTCTTTCAACAGCTACATGGTAAACGTTACAGAGTTAGAGTGAAAAGTAATTAATAGATTAATAGACTTACCTGTAAGGAAGATCAATTTAAATTAGGTGAACTCTGGATCTGTAACGTTTACCACACTCCATCCCTCCCACCACTATAATGCTAAAACCTGAACGATCTACTTTTTTCCCACACCAAAGCAATGGAGATTCATAGAGATACAGAGCAAGAAAAGGGTTATTTGCTTATCGCTTTAAGAAAGTGTGCAGTCCAAACATTGTATACTACATGGTAAACGTTACAGATCCACAGTTCAAGTAATTTAGATGTATCTTCCTTACATGTGAGTCGATTTTTTGGATATAACTAGACTTACCTGTAAGGAAGATCAATTTAAATTAGGTGAACTCTGGATCTGTAACGTTTACCACACTCCATCCCTCCCACCACTATAATGCTAAAACCTGAACGATCTACTTTTTTCCCACACCAAAGCAATGGAGATTCATAGAGATACAGAGCAAGAAAAGGGTTATTTGCTTATCGCTTTAAGAAAGTGTGCAGTCCAAACATTGTATACTACATGGTAAACGTTACAGATCCACAGTTCAAGTAATTTAGATGTATCTTCCTTACATGTGAGTCGATTTTTTGGATATAACTAGATATAACTAGATGAACCGACACTGGTAGAGAAGAAATGTTCTTCATTCAAATATCTTTTTACCTATTCACTGTTTGACCTTATTTTTCGAATAAAAGATGAAACTTAACTTGGTACAGCGTTATTAGTTTTCAATTGCCAAAATTAATCTAAATATCTGCTAACAGAAACGTCCTCTATTCTTTATGTCAGTCAAAAGAATGCTCGAAGAGCTTTTCAAAAATACCGCACCAATTTTTGAAAATGAGTAGAGCAATTCATTCTATTTTTATGGAAACGGAGATAGTGATAAAATATCATATTTGAATTAAGGTACACCGGGGGAAGTGGAACCGCGAATTTCAGTACCTCCACTTTGATCCGACTGAACAAGAAAACTCATTACTCAACATCCGTCATATTTAGTGATCTGATTGCAGATACATTACTTTTAAGTTTGTACCAATATAGAAAATCCCCATGGTCATCATTGGGTTACACTTGCCCCGGTGGTATCCCCCGGTGGCCCCGGTGGTACCGGGGCACTTTTTAGCATTCATAACTGAATAAAGTTTGCCGAGGTAAGTGTAAACAACTAGTATTGTTATATACTGCAAATCAAATTTATTACAGATATCAAAATTGTCATTTATCCTACATTACAAGAGTCAAATAATATATTGAATTTGATTTTCCCTCTCTTATCTATTGTAGCCGAAGGTAAATGCATAAAAATCTCCCATTCGTTGATAATACTTCTGTCTTCAACATGAGGCCAATTGAATGTTGATGTTTTACCGATTCTTTTACAAAATTTCACTTCTAGACATGTTAACTTCTCGGTAAGCTGGCCTACTCATACATCTTGCAAGTGGAAACTATCGTAGGTTACACTTGCCCCACTTGTGATTTTTTTGGGGCAAGTGTAACCCATGCATGTTTTTTATCGTGCCTTAAAATACGTTTCTAATGAGTTTAAAATGCAAAGAGATATTGTTTATGAAGTCCTTACTTGAATCGATTTAAATATTTCCACGAACTCCTTGGTCGTAACAGACAAAAACAATATACACGTGCTAGCTCACTATGCGACGTAAAACTCCAACGTTCACGCCACTGCCGAATTCGAAGTGTAAATGAATCGCTGTTGACGCCATATACCACACAGCATCTGAAGGATGTGGAAGGGCTAGTGTGCAATAGGTGGCGCTGTATTACAGAAAATAATTTTAGAAGAATAGGCCTGGTTTCCACTTGCCCCAGATTTCCACTTACCCCGGTGTACCTTACCTAGAAAATTCTAACTTTTCAATCAATTTTAAAATAATAAAAAAAGAAACTTCCCAACATGTTATTTTGGGAAAGGTATCACTTTACGTTTGTATAGGATGGCCAACAAAGTGTACTTCTGATGAACTGAAGACATATTTTAATAGACGATTTCAAATGACAGAAGAACAGGGTTGTTCAATATGGGGATATAGATTGATTGTACCACCGAGTTTGCATCAGAGTATTCTACAGGAACTTTATTTTAGTTATATGGGTATAACAAAAATGAAGTTGTAAAGGGAAACATTCTCAATTGAAAATTGAACCAATACATGACTCCTCTGGAAGTTACTTTTTGTCATATCTAACAGAAAACAACCACTTCCCCAGCTGAAGCCACGCTGGACATTGAACTACTTCTGATAGATATTGTGAGAGACCCTATATACATTGAGAGAAAAAATCTGAAAGTGAAAATTTGCATTTTCATTCAGATAGTTGTTTATTTCTGAAATGTCCAGTTTCCATTGGAGATTCTTATCTATAAATGAGATAAGGGAGAATGTTATTCAGAGGTATCACTCACAGAAAATCGCTCATTTTAGTGATGCGTGAATTGCATCTCTTTCGCTAGGCCTCCAATACATTTTGGTCGACAAAAATCTATTTCACTCTTCTAAGATGAAGTCTTTAGCCAGGTCTCATATTTGGTGGCCTAATACAGACAATCATATTGAAAATTTAGCAAATTCTTGCGATACGTGTGCAGTGTATGCCGCAGTAATTCGCCCAGAGCATCACAGGTTTCTTGGGATTGGCCTAAAAGAGCATGGAAGCGAGTTAAAGTTAAATTTTTTTGGCCATGCTTGAAAATTAATTTTTCAGTAGTTGAAGATGTGACTTCAAAGTGGGTCGAATGTTTTGAGGTTAAGAAACATAACAGCGAGTACCACAATAAAAATTCTTCGCAAGTTGTTTGCACGATTTGTACTTCCCAAAGAATTATGTTCGGATAATGCACCAACCTTTTTGTCACGAGAATTTAAGTTTTTTTCAGATCAGTTTGGAATTAGACTACAACTTATCAAAAGAGCTATTTTAAAAACGCACAATAATGGTATTAGATGTATACATCTTATATTAGGTACTTTTTCATTGCATTACCGTAACACTCAACACACCACCACAGGAATGTCGCCAGCACAGGTACTTTTCGGTCGTAATTTACGAACAAAATTTGATTTATTATTGCCATCAACTGAGGATGTAGTGAGAGAAAAAAAATTATCATGGAAAAACCTTTAATAAATAGAAAGAATACCATTTTTTCTCAGGGTGAGAAGGTGTGGGTTGAAGATTACCGCAAGGGTAAGATTCATCAGGTACTTGGTGAAAGGACCTATATTGCAGAAGTAGACGGTAGTATTACATGGAAAAGACATACTGATCAATTGAAAAAAGATGGAAGTGCTTCCGGGCAGAATGTTATACAAAATGTTTCCGACCCACTTCAGTTTCTAATATCGATTTGGATAGTGAAACTCATCGAGATGAGACTGCTCGTGATTTGAGGAGAAGTCAATTAGGAAAACCAGATAGGTCAGAATTTTAGTAGAGAAATTTTGATATTAGACTTACCCTTTATGACGTTGGTACGTGTTTAGACTCTATAGTGGATTTGTATAGCGGAGTTGATATTCGAAAAAGTATCTTCACAATGGCCATTTGAAATTTTAGAAAGCTGTAGAATGTAGAGCGTTAGTGCAATCGAGACATTAGATCAGCATCACGAGTTTAACAGTATATGAAAAAATCGAATATATTCACCGAGAGCCAATATCCCATTCATGCGGTGAGTGGTCCTTTGTTATTTTCAATTAATGATGCGTAGACACAGATCTCGACAGATGAGTTGTCGTTTTTTTGTTGAGCATATGCCAAAATACCCGTACTCTTTGGTCTTTGGTCCACTCACCTTCAACATTTTTTCGTATAAATGAGACGAGTTCATTCATTGCTAATGTATTCAACAACATATTTATGTACATTGATTACAAAAAGGTAAAGCTACTAGGAACGATAATAAACAAAACGGACAAACATAAAAAACAAATAACTGACATAAACTGAAACATAAATTATTTATACAGAAAATAAAAAATAGACTCTCCAACGAGTAATAAAGGACCAAAAGAAGTCTTCTTTTTCTACAAAGGATAAGCTCTGTAGCCACTTTGACTCTTGATGATAATAACGCCAACTTTTTTGTCAGATAAAACTCTACCATTCGCGTTATTTCGCCTTTTTTCAAACCATTCCATGGTAGATTCAATGCAAGTTTCGGAATCGCTGAAATCGTACACTACAATAAAAAAAATCAATTTAGCAAATCATCGAATAATAATTAATTAATAGAGAAAAACAACTTTTCCATTGTGTATTGGTTTATTTGTTACGACCGGTTACGGTTTTACACCATTATCAAGTGACTGATACTGTATCATCAATTAATACTGTATTAGTACTATTTATACTGCACTGTTACAATGCCACCAATTAAGGGCCCAGTACACGTTTGGTCAACTAGTTGGGACAATGATTTGGGCCAATAAGTTTGGCCCAATAAGAACAGTGATTACACGTTGGTGGAGTTGCTCAGTCTGCATTGGCGTAAAATAGAATACAACGACCAACGTGTGAACGCTGCTTGACAAATCGCGCCAAAATCCTTTGATGTGTACACGAAAAACCGACAACATTCGGTTTGTAGACCAACACTGGTCGCCAATCACGAAGTTTCGCCAAGTGGTTCTGTACACGTTGGCCCAACTCATTGTCCCAACTAGTTGGCCAAACTGGGCTCTTTATATTGAATCAAAAAACGGAATTGAATTTTATGTCGGTCGAACATGGCGGTGTTGAAAGAAAATAATTGCAGAAATTAAACCAAAAAAATCGACATTTTCAATCCCGCTGTCTCACAATACAAGCCAACAAAAATGAGAAACTACAAACACAAATAGTCACAACAGACATCGCGATTGCATTCAACTCCGAATGCACCGCTGATATAAAGCCAGAAATGCCGGAAAGAAGGACAGCACAAAACATCATAAACATTTATGTACACATTTCCCACATATACACATGAACAGAGTACACAATATGAAAAACAGAAGCGGTACACCCACAAGTCTTGGACCCATACTTTGGACGCTGTGATCATGGAGGATTGGTTGAATATATGCACAATTGAACACGGATGAACACATAAAACAATCCAGACCATTGCAGTCAACCAAGACATACTCTTCGCAGGAAAAACAAACCCTCAAATAGAAAAAAGATAGATATGGGCAGTCTGCAAAGGTTGGGAATCAAGGAACATATCATACTTTAACTTAAACAAAACGGATACCTTGCAAATTACAGCAATACAACAAGAAACACCATCACCACATTTACATATGAACAATCACACGACACACAAAATACGATACAAAACTTTGTCTTGTTGTTGGATAGCAAACTGCTGTAGATCGATCACGTACGACACATGACAGCAAACACGCAGGACATCGCCAACAGACTATTCGTGATAACTGGAACAAAGAAATTCCGACAATCTTCAAGGAAGAAAACAAAATCAGTTCTGCTATGTGGAGAAACTATCTGGAAAGAAAGAACCAGGGTAACCTGAAAAGAAAACTTTTGAAATAACCTGGAATTATACAAGTTTAGGCAAAAACTTTTATTGAAACTCTTTGACAAAAGACGATGACAACACTATCAACAACTTCAAAAAAACAATTTCATAAAAACATTCCCATAGATATTTCAGCCATCTAACTGAACTACATTGACAGAGTACAATATTCAACACTCCCACTCGCTGTCAATTGTAGTTAACACATTCGTCTCCGGTAAAATTTCCACGTAATACCTAGATGCCGGTTAGATCTTTGTAAAATATTCTGACATATTTGATTGATCCATATTAGATTAAGTCTATACAGGGCAATTCAAATTCGACCCCCACCATTGGGATCTCCTAAACTACAGGAGATACGTCGAAGCTTAAACTGGGGCAAAGTTGCGTATTCTGGTGCTTAACAAAATACTGTTTTGAAACTTGGAAAATTCCGAGTATTTCCGGAAATATCGGGAAAAACTGAAAATCGGAATATTCGTTTTTATTTTTTTCTATCGTTATTTGACAACATAGCTCCAAACCAAAAGTACATTTCCATTGATACTTTTTTTGAGCTACACGTTTTCATGTTCAGATTTACTATCCGACGTTTCGTCTTCTGACATTCATCATCAACTTTTTTTCTGTTATGGGCGCCATATTGTTTTTTTATACAGAAAAATAGTGATTCTCATTCTGATTTCATTGATGTATAATTTGTTATGATTTGCACTTCTGAAACCACATATATTAAAAAAAAAACAAGTTCATCTGAGATGATCATGACTCCATCGAAAAATTTTGTTTAATAAACACTAGTTGTCAGAACTCATTAAACATCATAAGTTTGCACAAATACTTCAGTCGAAATGTCATCATTCTCAAATGAAGAAAAACGAGATATGTTGAAACTTTATTATAAATTTGATAGGAATAGTACGAAAACAGCACAAATTTATTTTGAATTATATCCGGAAAGACAACAGCCGGATAGAACATTATTCGGAATTTTGGCTGAGTACGGTGCGTTTCAAAAACCAAGAATGAAATATGGAAGCAGAATGGAACAAAATATTAGACGTAACTTATTAGCCGAGGTAAAATAATTGTTCATTCCATATTCGAAGAAGTATAATTATTTTTGGTACATTTTTAGATAAATGCAGATCCTTCCAAATCAACACATCAAGTCTCGGCAGAAATGGATGTGCCACAGACGAACGTTTGGAGGAAATTCAAAAAAAGTGGTTTAAAATGTTATAAGATACATATTTCACAAAAATTACATCCAGGTGATCCTGAGAGAAGGTTGGAATTTTGTAGCTGCCTCTCGAATAGGGTAGACCCTACAAACTTCTTGAAAAACATTATTTGGACCGACGAAAGTACTTTTTCGAACTGTGGTGTTTTTAATAGAAATAATGAGCACATTTGGAGTGAAAATAATCCACGACACTTCAGAGAAGTCAGACCACAAGTTCGGTTTCGTTTGAATGTGTGGGCTGGAATTTATGACGATCTCATTTCTTCTCTAATACTTTGAACGGGGAAACCTTTCTTCGGTTCTTAAGAAACGAATTCGAAGAATATATGGATATGTTTCCCCTTGTTAATTATAACAGCTGCTGGTTTCAGCATGACGGGGCTCCTCCACACAATAAAAGAGCAGTTTGCGAATATTTACACCAAAGATTTCCTAATAGGTGGTTAGGAAATTCTGGACCAGCGAGGTGGCACTTTAAAGAACAGAATCTATGGAGAGCAAGAATATGACACAGTAGATGAACTTAGAGACAATATCATCACGCAATTCCGGTCTATCAGAAGAAGGGATATTGTTAGGGCTGTTCTTAATTTGAGACGACGAGCTCGGTTATGTATTCAAGAGGAAGGCCATCATTTCGAACACTTGTTGTAATACTTTTTGTGCATTTTTTACAAGCTCATGATTTCATTCTTGTTTTTTGAAACGCACCGTACTCAGCCAAGTGTTTGCCCAAAATTCCGAATAATGTTCTATCCGGCTGTTGTCTTTTCGGATATAATTCAAAATAAATTTGTGTTGTTTTCGTACTATTCCTATCAAATTTATAATAGAGTTTCAACATATCTCGTTTTTCTTCATTTGAGAATGAGGACATTTCGACTGAAGTATTTGTGCAAACTCAAGATGTTTATTAACTACTAGTGTTTATTAAACAAAATTTTTCGATGGAGTCATGACCATCTCAAATGAAGTTGTTTTTTTTAAAATATCTGTGGTTTCAGAAATGCAAATCATAACAAATTATACATCAATGAAATCAGAATGAGAATCACAATTTTTCTGTATAAAAAAACAATATGGTGCCCATAACAGAAAAAAAAGTTGATGATGAATGCCAGAAGACGAAACGTCGGATAGTAAATCTGAACATGAAAACGTGTAGCTGAAAAAAAAGTATCAATGAAAATGTACTTTTGGTTTTGAGCTATGTTGTCAAATAACGATAGAAAAAAATAAAAACGAAAATTCCGATTTTCAGTTTTTTTCCCGATGTTTCCGGAAATACTCGGAATTTTCCAAGTTTCGAAACAGTATTTTGTTAAGCACCAGAATACGCAACTTTGCCCCCATTTAAGCTTCGACGTATCTCCTGTAGTTTAGGAGATCCCAATGGTGGGGGTCGAATTTGAATTGCCCTGTATATGCAGATTATGAAGAAAAAATCTATCTGAATTGAAAATAAAAATTGAACGCGTCTGGCGCGGTGCTGGCACACGGTTTGAAATTTTGTTCCATGTGCCGTCACCGCACTTAGCGCGTTGATATTTAATCGTGATTAATATACATATTTCATTTTAGCCCTGGCGAGTCGGTAGGTAAAAGGTAAAGGGTATTCTCAAACGTGGAACTTTTGAAAATGATCCTAAAAGACTTTCAAAACTGAGTATTGAGCCGATAGCAACTTTAAATCTATTTACTAGCATTTATTTTGGGTTTTTCGGATTCAATTCATCCTCAGCACATTCTTCGAGAAACGTGTAAGAGCTTGAGAAGTCGAGGCCCTTACCTTCTAACATGTGATGCCAGCGACCATGCTAAAATGCCGCCGATGTTAAAATATAAAATGTAATACCACACTTTAGTCGTTTACATTTTGTTCATCGTCTAAATTGAAACCTTCTTTGCTACAAGATTCGTCAAGGGTGACTTAGGTTTAGGTTTGAACGTGAGTGGGCCCGTATCAGGCTCTCGAGGACTGCGGCCAATGGCCTATTGTGGCTCACCCTATGGTTATATTTCTCCCAGTATATTCAATCTCTTGACGAAATTGAGGAATGTATTGGGAGAACAATTTACCAGGTTTTCTGGCCTTACTGTCGTATCGCCAAATATTGAGAATCTGGTTCTGGCCGCTGCAGGGCATGTACACAGAATGTGTTTAGCCGTTTCATCACCCTGCATGCATAGCCGGCACTCTGCATCTTGTAAAAGTCCGATTTTATGCATGTGATGTTTGAGTTTGCAGTGGCCAGTGAGCAAACCTACTATAACTCTGAGATGCGCTCTACTGAGTTCTAGCAGTTTGTCAGAGTCCTCTTTTTCCTTGTACAAGCAATAAATGCTTTGGAATGGGCTAGGCCCGGTAGACTACGCCAGTACTCGAGTCTTTCATTGTCTGCCCAAGCTGTTATGACATTCTTGGCAGTGCTATATGCTAAACCGATTACCGGTTCTGGTCCAGTGAACGTTGTTTCGGCCCCCCCTTTTGCTAGGGCTCCGATACATCGTTTCCCTCTGGGCATGTGTGACCTGGTATCCAGACTAGGGTAACGTTGTTGCGTTGCGCCAGTCGGTTTAAGGTGTCTCTGCAGTTCCATACTGCCCTAGATTCAAAGCAGTTGGATTCAAGCACTTTAAGTGCTGCTTGACTATCTGAAAATATTTTTATTGTTTTTCGTGTGTGGTGTCGATTTTCCAGCTCCCTGGCACACATTTCAATGGCATATACCGCTGCCTGAAATATCGTAGCTAGTTTACCCATACTGAACGAGCGTTTCACTACTGGGTTCATCCCATATATTCCGGCTCCGAAGCCTTCCTGAGTTTTGGAACCGTCGGTGAACCAACGTTCATTTGCCCTACATAGGTTGGTTTCATTCCGGACCCAGTCTTCTCTTTCGGGAAAGACCACAGTGTAGGACGTGTGAAGGTTGATCGTTTTAGGCATGATGTCTGAGGGCATTCCTAGAATGTTGTGAGCTATTATGCCCTCCAGCATGCTGCTGCCTCTCATGACACATGCCTGCGGTAGACTAATGGCCGCTTGGTAAAGTCTGTATGTTGCCCAACTTGCCTCTCTCTCCAGAACTATGTGGAGAGAAAGTAATCCAAGGAGGACTTCCATTGCTGCCGTTGGCGTGGAGCGAATGCTTTCAGTAATCGCCAGGCACGCTTGTCTCTGTAGTCCGTTAAGTTTAGCAATGGCCATTCTTTATGACCCTTGCTCCACCAGACTATAGAGCCATACGTTATCATTGGACGTATGACGGTCACGTACAACCAATATATTCTGCGGCATGTCCATAATGATAGGCTAGCCTTCCGGAGTTCCAATTATGTTTTTTATCCAGGGTTATTCCCAGATATTTTGCTTCACTCGCAAAAGGAAGTGTTACACCATTGATGGAAGGAGGTAATAAATGTTCCAGCTTCTTTTTCCTGGTGAATAATACTTTGACCATTTTGTGGGGGTTAATGGACATCTCCTCCCTCTCACACCATTTATATATGTTATCCAATATATCCTGAAGGACGTAGGAGATCGTCTCTTCGGATTTATCGTTTATTACTAGGACCAGATCGTCAGCATGTGCTCCCAAAGCGAGAGAATGGCCAGCAGATCATCCACCAACAGTGACCATATCAGTGGGGAGAGGACCCCTCCTTGAGGACAGCCCCTGGCTGGCTTGAAGCTGACACTTTCCCCCTGTAGAGAGGTCTTTATAGTTCTGTTGTGAAGCATAGTTCTTATCCAGTCACATAGTATCGGTTCAATCCCTCTAGAGACAGTGGCCTCATATAGGGAATGAGGTAGTGCATTGCTACCTCCTGGCGTTCCAGGGCGTCGCTTATTCCTGAGACAAGGTTATTGAGGGCAAGTTCTGTTGATTTGCCAGCCTGGTAGGCATACTGGTCTTACTTCACTTTTTGGATAATAAGGGAGTAAATTTTAAACAGCACACTCTGAGCATCCTCTGTATCCACACAAAAACATTAAATCCAAATGAATTTGTTGAGACTCATAGAATTTTCAAAAACTTGCAGATTAAATAACGAAGTGGTTTTCCTATAGTCATTTATGCGAGATAACATTATTATTCCCATGGAGAGGAGTTTAAAATTCGCCTGCCATCAAATCTTATACAAGAAGCACAATCCTGATTGTTACTGATTCCCTTTGTTAAAGTATTTCAACAGAACATTTATTGGTGTTTGAAATAAATATTTCATGAAATTCTTCATCAGCCACCAGATTGAAGTAATCTACAGGACTATATTTCCAAGTGGATTTATCTTGAATCCAGGTTAACCTGTAAATGGTATCCTATCAGTTTGAATTACCTGTGAAGACCAAGTAAAGGCACCTGCCTGCGATCTTTCTTCATTTTCATTTGGATGCTGACTATATTCTTCAACGAACTGCTGGATTTGCAGAAAATTTTTACCTTGAGGATTATGATCACTATCATCACTCTCTTTTTCTTCCGTCAGAAAGATTCATGTCATCCATTTCATCATCAGATCCTTCTAATATTGCTATCAACTCAGTTTTGTTCCTTGCAAGTTCACGATGATGCTTTTCTTATTTTGAAGTTGAAGGTACAATAAAAATAAAATGTTCTTCATATGTAATAAAAATAATACTCCCTCATTAACACTAGTAGAGTGTACCCAAAGGCAAAGCCTGTGCAGTAGAGGAGTATTATTATTATTTCTAGTGGTGCTCTTAGGCAACTTAATAATTTTATGGTGGCGTACACAGTTTTGAGCTGTAACAAAACCCGGAAAACCTTTAGCAATACCCCGGGCCGGTGCGTATCCCAAGCAAGCATTAGACGACGGGTTTGGCATCTAGAGAACTCACATCACACTTGCTTTTCAATAGGGCATGTGGTCGTATATCGATACTCGATATATTTGGGAAAAACGTTTTTTTTACATGATCTCAGTTTTTTTTACATGATCTCGAACCGGGTCCAATGCTAGCATTGGACCTAAACCTCGACCGCTGAGCCACCGGCAACCCTATATGTTGAAGAATTATAAATCTGACAGTGAAATGATTAATTGTTTCATCGTAGCAACAGTCATTTGTTGGTCGCTATATGGGCCGTGGTGGCCGTGCTAGTAGAGCGTTCGCCTTTGGAGCGAAGGGTCGAAGGTTCAAATTCCCGCATGGTCGTCGGTCTCGTGCATGGCATCATACGATGAAAGGTAAGGGCTGCGTCTTCCCTATCTCACACAAGTTTCTCGAAGAATTTCGAGGGTTGCGCGTAGGGGTGCAATTGGTTGACGGAAATAACAATTTTGTTCAACAATACATTTTGCAATATAATGCAATACAAGATATAGGTTAGTTGAAAATAATCAAGGTGCTTCCATACAACTTTCTTGCATGACAGATACATTGAAACAGACATGTCTGAAACTTGTGGCTACATCTTTGAATAACAGACAGTATCTCATTCCGCCATTTCCTATATAACATAAATCTGTGTGTATGTATTTTCCTGGCTTGGCTCGACGTTGTGGCAAGGAAGGATGTGATACTTTATGCATTTTTCCAAACTGGCAGTCTTCGAAAAAGAAATACTCGTTGTCTTTTATGTTGAGACCGTCGACAACACCTCTTTTTGCCATATTCTTGAAGATATTCGTATTTACATGCCCCAATCGTCTGTGCCAGTATTCTAAAGTGTTAATTTTGGCTGTTTCTTCCTCCCTTTGTCGGAAACACATGCGGAATTGATTGGTATCATCCTTCATTTCGACTGCAACAAGTTTTTCTTCCAGATCAAATACACTGCAATTGTCGCTTTTGATGATCATGTAGCTGTTCCAGTAGAAAACAAATTCCTGGAACGAACTGGACATTTTCAAGTCTTCTAGGCTCCTACTGATCATGAACAAGGGAATCAAAATAAATTGTGCCAATACCAAGAAGTTTTTCGTTATTTGCTACTTTGACAAATCTGCCAGGCTGACATTTCTTGAATTCCATAAACCATTCTCTACGGTAACTCATGTGTTGGAATCCTCCTGAGTCTGCAATCCAAATTTCATCACTTGGTGCTGACATTACATCTATGGTTGATGTGAATGCAAACTCATCTGTATTTATCTTATTCGCTGACTTGCTTTGTCTTTTATTGTTTTTATTGGGACATTCTCGTTCCCAGTGACCAAACTGCTTACATACTGCTTTCTGCAATAAACATGTTGTAGAAATAAACCTGAACTGAAAAAGGCTTTAATCGACTTTTAACAACTTGACATTGACAAAAATCAATTGAACAAAATCAACGAAGATGAGATTAATATATTACATTCATTCCCCTTCAGTTTCTCACGAAGTCCTCCAAATACTTCGGGGAATTCCTAATTCGAACTGGCCGTCCAATAGCAATATCATCTATTCTTTCTGGCATCTTTACTTGACTAACATCTATTCTTTCTTGCATCTCTACTTGACTAATTTCAGCTGTCTCCTGTGGAAGATTGGATTTTCGCTTATCCATCAAAACTAGATCGGTATTGTCATTCGAAATTGTATTTGAGTTTTCTTGATGTAGATGTGGAGTTGATTCACTCAACAACGTCATATCACCTCGAGGAGCTAGATGACGGGTTAGAACAGTGGTTTCTTTACCATTCAAAAAACTTACATGTGCATAATCAGGGTTCGCTTCGATTAGTAGAAATTCTTCCACCAATGGTTCGTTCTTATTGGTTCTTACATGTTTTCTGAGAATTACCGAACGGAAAGCCATGTTGGAACTGTAGTACCATTAGAAGATCTTCGAGGATAACTAAACATCCTCTAGTGTGGAGTGCAATTGGTTGCTGTACATGATAAAGATCTTATTGCATGAAGAGCTTCTTGTAACACTGTTTCCCACTGATCGATTCTGAGTCTCTGTGATTTCAACGAAAGTTGAAATGATCTCGAAATAATACCATAATAACGCTCGCATTGGCCGATTCCTTGGGGATTGTAAGCTGTTGTATAACTTGAAGCTAAACCAAGTGATCCTAGAAATCCTTTTAGTTCCTGAGATATGAAACAAGTTACTCGGTCAGAATGTACATAAGATGGCGTACCAAAAATAACGAAAAGATGACGAAGGCATTTTATAACTGTCGTAGAGGTCATATCTGGATAAACAAAAGCAAAAGGAAATCGTGAATATTCATCCGCAATACACAGAAAGCGAACTCTCCGCGCAAACTGGTTCGCTCGGTAGAGCGAACTTTGTACTCTGTACCCTGGTACACAACAGGTATAATGTGATGTTGCATCATCCCAGCCAAACAGAAGGTGAACCACCGCGGCGTACCAGTTGTGTACATGGTACAAAGTTCCGTGGTAATGAATAAGCATCAAGAAATGTAAACTTATTGATTGTTTGTGAATAATCAATTACCATTCGCTTTTTATGAGTTTCTCTTGAGGTGACTAAAACTTGTGCACCCCACTGTGAGTTACTTGGCTCAATAATATTTTCTTCTAATAGTCTCTTTACTTCATTATCAATGAATTTAGAATTATCAGATGTATATCGACGAGATCTCACTGCGATAGGTTTACAATTTGGAGACAAATGTGAGAATAGAGGAAATGGACCAACGTTGGCTAAAGCTAAATTACATACTGCCAAAGAATCTCTTGGTCCACCAAAAGTCACTTCTACACATGAGTGCTCTTTGAGTAAATCATGACCTATTATCATTTCTGCACACAAATCATCAAGTACCAGTAATTTGAAGTTTTCGTATGTATTCTGCAACATTTTGATGGTCACAATACAGCATCCAATCACTTCAGACGCTTTAGACGTAGGGGCCATGGCTACATTAGATGAGGAAGGAAATGTCTTAATTTTTCTTGCTCGTACTATTTTATTGTTTATGAAACTATCCGAACTCCATGTATCAATCAACGCATCTGTCATAATTCCATCAACGTCAATTTGAAGGATTGCTCTTGACAGACAAGCTGGGGATGCAGCCAGGATTGTTGATGATGTCTGTTTCGTTGAGTATTTGGTTGATTTTGCTGAATTGCCTCGAGATTTACAGACTTTTAAGAAATACCCCTTCTTCCCGCATCCTTGGCAGTTGCAATTTCTAGCTGGACACATATCACGAGGATGATAATCAAATCCACAAAAGAAACACTTGGCAGAAATTGCGGAAGTAGTTGGTTGATCGGAACATTCTTGAATTTGTTCAGAGCGATTTTCTGTATTCATATTAGCTGCTGCATCAAAGGATCCATATGAAGATTCAAGCCTCTGAATGATTATGAGCCATTTCGAGAGCTCTGGCTTTATCGAAAGCATCTTGTAAGGTTAGTGTATCATTTTCAAGAAGTCGTTGTCTGATTTGAGGAGAGTTGAGACCACTGATGAATGAATCTCTTATGTAATCATTTTTGTTTTCGTCTGCAGATACAGATTTAAAATTACATTCTTTGCTCATTTCCTTTAGAACTTGTAAATATTGGTCAATAGACTCACTGACTTGTTGACGCCTTGTTGCAAGTGAGTATCGAGCAAAAATTTCATTGCGTGGTTTGACATAGATCTTTTTCAAGATTGCGAGTGCTTCATCATAGGTTGAAGATTCACTGATAAATCCATAAATAGTGGGACTGACATTTAATTAGGACATTCAGTTGATTTTTGCTTTCTGTAGCATTGACAGCTTCAATAAAATTCTCGAATGACCGAATCCAATGTGTCCACTGTTGAGCGGCAGTACTAGAGCTTGGTTCAATTTCTAACCTTCTCCGGTCCATCTTATGTAGATTAAAAAAAAAGTCGAATAAATTGTAGAAATAAACCTGAACTGCAATAGGCTTTATTCGACTTTTAAAAACTTGACATTGACAAAAATCAATTGAACAAAATCTCATTGAAGATCAGATTAATATATTACACATGTCATGTTTTCTTGCATATTTATGATATCTTGGACTGAAATTCTTGACGCTAAAAGCAGCTGATGACATTTCTCCCTCTTGGGATTTATTCAATTGATCCTCCTCCAATTGAATTCGGGCCATCAGATTATCCATATCATGACCTTATTTGATATTATACCACACTGTTTTGAAGTTTTTGAACTTTGCAGTCAAACTGCTAATAATACGGACCATTTTAATATTGTCAGACAATTTTTCACCTTGGACTTCAATTTCAGCAGGAACTTTAATAACTTTAGACACGTATGTTACTACGTTTTCATCTTCACTCATTTTCAGGGCGAAATATTCTTCATACAGGTTCATGATACTGACTTCGCTCCTTTTCTTGTGGATGCTAGTTAGTTTGTCCCATATTTCTTTGGCGTTATTACAAGTTAACAACAACTGTGCTTGTTCAGTTTCAATGGCTCGAATGAGTACTGCCAAGGCTTTTTCATCGTGTTTCAACCAATTTTCTTTGGCTTTGTCTTCGTTCGGAATTTTAGAAGCACCAGTCCCAATATCGAGGATCCCTTGAGAACGTAGAATTGCTTGGATTTGAAACTCAGTCTGAAGTTTTTACCTTTCAGACGATGAACCAGGTTGCTCTGCCCCGTATTCATTTTTACAATAGTCCGGCGACTCTTACTTGTAAAGAAATAATTGAAGATAGGTTTGGCGACACAAATCTTGAATGCAGCTTATGACAATCAACGTTTGAATATGCAGCACTGTAGAAAAAATGCACAATATGGTCACCAAAGTGATTTACCTAAAAATTTCACAGATGATTCCAGATACATCAAGAAATAAATCTCTTGAAAATTTTCTGCGGAAATGCCTGGAAGACACTTTAAAAAAAAATACCCAATGGTAGTGTGTACAAATGCACAAACAATAGCAATTTGATTGAACCTTTCACAACTATTAGATTAGAACACAATAAAATAGCAATTTCGAACCATACCAAAAGCGATTTGCAAACAAAATCACACAGAATAATGGTTTGTAATTGTTACATTCAATTTTAAAATCATTAATTTTGACGTCTATCTAATTTTAACGTCTGATGTCAAATATTCGGAAGAGCACAGAGCGACGTTGTTAGTTTTTTTTAAATTCCTGCATACCAAGTGAAAATAACGTGATTAGTTTTCAGAAGTATCAACGATTCTGAAATTTGTTTTTTTTAAAGAAAACATGCACTAAAAATTAACACGACACATCATTTGAATTTCTTACATGCCACTCTTATTTAATTGTTACGCCCTTGGCGGCCTTTCAAATCACTACGTTTACGTTAAAGGACCGAATTTTTTACCGTAAAAAAGGAACACAACCCAATATCTAACCAAGCGAATAGTATGAAGAACTGAAATCAAAGCAGATGCTTGCACTAAGCCTGCGCAAACCCACAGACCTGCGGAAAGTCTGCGCAGAGCATGCGCAGACCTACACACAGCCTGCACAAAGCTGCGCAAACGTCGAATATGACATGCAAAAGTTAACCTAACCTAAGCTAACCTAACCTAACGTAAACCCAGCCTAACCTAACATTTCAGCCTTCGACAGAAATTATTAACGTAAAAACAGGAACAAAACCTAGCTAGATTATTATCAAAAGGTGAAACAGAAGAAAGAGACAATAACCTAACCTAACCGAACTAATCTATCTAGTAGCTATCCAGGTTGTTGGTAATTCCATCACTAAAAGTGAAATTTAAGCAGATACTTGCTGCGATCGAATTTATAAATGCCCACGTTTTGGCCCACGTTTTGGCCGTGGACTGATTTATTAACGGACACAACCTAACCTAACTAACCTAGCTGGTAGCTATCCAAGTTGCCAGTAATTTGATCACTAATTAATATGAAAGTAGTTCGTGTTTTATTCAAACTTGAAATTAATTGAGGTCAACATCTTTTGTGTATCGAATCAATCATCTGTGAAAGTTCCATTTCCTTTGCCAAAGTAACTACACAGTGCATTTTTATCTGATCATGTTTTGATGTTTGATGAATTCGAAAAATTTGGCAACGTCGCATTTTTCATTTGTGATCTGACAGCTATCAAATGTGATTACTTACTTCTGTCAACTTGAATGAATAACATTTCAGAAATTATTTTTTTAATTACCTTCTTGGGAGTTGTTTGGCCAATGATTGCCTATATTTTCCTAAGATTTAGTATTAATATTCATATTGTAAAATACGTGGGACGTTTCCATCCATAGGCGTATTTTTGTGTATTTGTGAAGTGACTACTATGACACATTTTTCCAAAAAAAAGTATGTCACATACTTTTCCGCGCTGAAATTTCGATTGATACAGTGATTTTATCGTATTTCAAACATTCTTTGAAATTTTCACCTAAATCGCTTTGTTGACATATTGCAATTTTACTGCACTATCTGGGCCCATAACTTTTTGAAATAAACTGTAGTTATACAAGTTTAGGCAAAAACTTTTATTGAAACTCTTTGACAAAAGACGATGACAAGACTATCAACAACTCCAAAAAAACAAAATCATAAAAACATTCCCATAGATATTTCAGCCATCCAACTAAACTACATTGACAGAGTACAATTTTCAACAAAACCAGAAATAACATGTATACTGGCTATCACATAAGCTTACAGAACGGCATCAATGGACGCTCTCCACGTCATTGTAGGAACAACACCCTTGCAATTTGATACCCACGTAAAGCTAGCAGAACCACTTTGGAATTATCAATTATTTTAAGGCCATAATTTTAGGCTTATTTTAGGCTAATTTATTACCCTATTCCCAAATTTTTTGCTCTTCAATTGTGCTAGCTTAACGTTAAGCTGGCAGAACCAAACCGCCAAACGAATGATTATGAAAAGTCTAAGCACACCATAATTTTAGGGTCACGTTTGAACATATCGCTGATTTTTTTGGAATGCGTTTTAAAAAAAATCCTGGGTTCTGCTAGCTTTGCCGTTAAGCTACCAGAATCCAACCATAAAGAAGCAACTCAGAACAAATCCAGTTGGACAATAATTTTAGGCTCTATTCAGGCTAATTTATTACCCAATTATATATTTATTTGCTCTTCAGTTGGAGGAGAAATCAAAGGCTGTGTTAGCTCAACACTGAGCCGGCAGTACCAAAAGGCTAACCGAATGGTTATGAAAAAGTTGATCGCACCATAATTTTAGGCTCATTTTAGGCTCATGTTTGAACCAATCGCCGATTTATTTGGAATACGTTTTTTGAAACAAATCCTGGGTTCTGCTAGCTTTACCGTTAAGCTAGCAGAACCCAACCATGAAGAAGCAATTCAGAACAAATCCAGTTGGACAATAATTTCAGGCTCTATTCAGGCTAATTTATAACCCAATTATATACTTTGCTCTTCAGTTGGAGGAGAAATCAAAGGCTGTATTAGCTAAACACTAAGCCGACAGTACCAAAAGGCTAACCGAATCGTTATGAAAAATCTGATCGCACCATAATTTTAGGCTCATTTTAGGCTCACGTTTGATCAAATCACCGATTTTTTTGGAATGCGTTTTAAAAAAAATCCTGGGTTCTGCTAGCTTTACCGTTAAGCTAGCAGAACCCATCCATAGAAAAGCAACTCAGAACAAATCCTGTTGGACCATAATTTTAGGCTCTATTCAGGCTAATTTATTACCCAATTAAATATTTTTCTGCTCTTCAGTTGGAGGAGAAATCAAAGGCTATATTAGCTAAACACTGAGCCGACAGTACCAAAAGGCTAACCGAATCGTTATAAAAAATCTGATCGCACCATAATTTTAGGCTCATTTCAGGCTCACGTTTGAACCCATCGCCGATTTTTTTGGAATGCGTTTAAAAAAAATCCTGGGTTCTGCTAGCTTTACCGTTAAGCTAGCAGAATCCAACTATGAAGAAGCAATTCAGAACTAATCCGGTTGGACAATAATTTCAGGCTCTATTCAGGCTAATTTATAACCCAATTATATACTTTTTTTCTCTTCAGTTGGAGGAGAAATCAAAGGCTGTATTAGCTAAACACTAAGCCGACAGTACCAAAAGGCTAACCGAATCGTTATGAAAAATCTGATTGCACCATAATTTTAGGCTCATTTTAGGCTCACGTTTGAACCCATCACCGATTTTTTTGGAATGCGTTTAAAAAAAAATCCTGGGTTCTGCTAGCTTTACCGTTAAGCTAGCAGAACCCCCATAGAAAAGCAACTCGGAACAAATCCAGTTGGACCATAATTTTAGGCTCTATTCAGGCTAATTTATTACCCAATTATATATTTTTCTGCTCTTCAGTTGGAGGATAAATCAAAGGCTGTATTAGCTAAACACTGAGCCGACAGTACCAAAAGGCCAACCGAATCGTTATAAAAAATCTGATCGCACCATAATTTTAGGCTCATTTTAGGCTCACGTTTGAACCCATCGCCGATTTTTTGGAATGCGTTTAAAAAAATCCTGGGTTCTGCTAGCTTTACCGTTAAGCTAGCAGAACCCATCCATAGAAAAGCAACTCAGAACAAATCCAGTTGGACCATAATTTTAGGCTCTATTCAGGCTAATTTATTACCCAATTATATATTTTTCTGCTCTTCAGTTGGAGGAGAAATCAAAGGCTGTGTTAGCTCAACACTGAGCCGACAGTACCAAAAGGCTAACCGAATCGTTATGAAAAATTTGATCTCACCATAATTTTAGGTTCATTTTAGGCTCACGTTTGAACTCATCGCCGATTTTTTTAGAATGCATTTTTTTTTAAATCCTGGTTTCTATTAGCTTTACCGTTGAAAAAATGCATTCCAAAAAATATCGGCGATGGGTTTAAACATGAACCTGAAATGAGTCTAACATGGTGCTATCAGATTTTCCATAACGATTCGGTTAGCCTTTTGGTACTGTCAGTTCAGTGTTGAGCTAACACAGCCTTTGATTTCTCCTCCAATTGAAGAACAGAAAAACATATAATTGTGTAATAAATTAGCCTGAATAGAGCCTAAAATTATTGTCCAACTGGATTTGTGCTGAGTTGCTTTTCCTAGCCTAACGGTAAAGCTAGCAGAACCTAGGATTTGAAAAAACGCATAAAAAAAAATCGGCGAGAGGTTCAAACGTGAGCCTAAAATTATGGTGTGCTTAGACTTTTCATAATCATTCGTTTGGCGGTTTGGTTCTTCAAGCTTAACGTTAATCTAGCAGAACCCGCGATATCTCTCACAATTGAATAGCAAAAAATCTGGGAATAGGGTATTAAATTAGCCTAAAATTATGGCAAAAAAAAAATTTGAAAATTCCAAAGTGGTTCTGCTAGCTTTACGGGGGTCAATTTGATACAGAAACAGAATACGTCCAAACAACATCCCAGCCAAGACAGACGGCCGAAGTTGGAGAAAATGCACTATATGTGGCCCCTTCACTAAACGAAGAAAACGCGTGTTAAATATTGTAACTCGAATGGATACATTTCTGTAGAGCATATTTGAAATAAACTTCATTACTCTAAATAAATCAAAAATAATATCAGTAACTAAACTAACTTGTTTTTTTTTATTTGACATCAGTATTGTATACAGGGTGTTCCAAATTAAGTCGGCACCATTGCCAACTCAGTTATTATTGATGCTACGAATTCGGTTAAATGGACAAACTAGTAGCATTTTCAATGGCCTTCTCGATGCCGAAAACAAAAAAAAAAATACATTCGCGTTTTCAGATTTTATAAAATTATATTTTTTCATGCATTTCAATTCGTAAGAACATTCTCAACAACAAATAAAGGTGAAAATAAGACAGTTTTATTAACAGGAAACATTTATAACAAACGGATTTGATAAGCGCTATAAATTATCGAGTAAATGTTCAAAAACACCGCCTTCTTGTTGAACACATATTTGGGCCCTTCTATTGACACTACGTGAGGCATTCAACACAGTTCGGCCATCAATTCTATTAATTATAGTTTCAATATCATTTTTCAGTTCATCTACATTTTTATGTTTTATTTTGTACACCTCATTTTTCAGAAATCCCCAAAAATAAAAATGTAGAGGTGTCATGTCTGGTGAACGAGGGGGCCACTTAACAGGACCATTTGTAGCAATCCATCTGTTTCCAAAACAGCCTCGCAGCATTCATTTTATGCCACTGACATTATATGCTGGTGCTCCATCCTGCTGAAAATAGATCATCTGACGAGCCTCCAGATCAAGATCATCAAAAAACTCTTTCAACACTCTTGTTAATGAATTAATGTAACCGGGTTCCGTTCAAAGAACCATGGTAGAAAAATGGACCGATAATCTGCCTCTAAATAAACCACACCAAACATTAATAATAAATCGTCTTTGTGGATTGTGGGGATGGATTAGAAATAGATAGAAATTATGTCTACTCCAATAATGAAAATTATTTCAATATTATACATCCCACGATTTGAAAAATTAGCCTCATCGCTCCATATAATATTTCTATAGAAGTTTGGATCTTGTCTGCATTTATTCATAAACCACCGATAAAACCCCAATCGTCTCTCAATATCACCAGGTTCTAGTGTTTGCACTGGTCTTAACTTATGAGGAGAAATCGTATGTTTCTTCAGAATTCGTTGAATACCAGACAGTGGAACAGCTATTTCTCTATATAAATCTCTGATAGAATTATTTGGATATACCTCAAAGTAGGGTAAAACGTCAATTTCTGTATCTTCAGATATTACAAAACGTTTTTTAGTTCTCCTCTTCTCAAAAACTTTTTCATTGTTCTTGAATCGACGATGAAGCACAGCAAAAAACGCCGATTAGGTAATTCACGATCGGGGAACGAATTGCTGTAGTGTTGGAGCACTATTTTTCTGGCAAACCAAGTAGGATTCTAACTTATCACATTTTTCTTGATGGGAAAACGGTATTTCGAAAAATATTCGAACAGTAGTTGTCTTATTTTGCTATGAGTAACAAAATATTGTCATTCGTTTAAGTACCAAAATTGGGTGTTTGGACAATCATGAGGTTTTGTTAGCCAAAACAAAGAAATTTTTTGTAAGGTAGTGTTGGGTAATAAGGCCCACTTAACTTTTGCAATTTTTTTATCCTTTATATTTTATTCAAAAAAATCCGAAATTGATGAGTTGATTGCTTGTGATGTTTACCGCTATGTTAACATCAATATTCGTCTCCTTCAACACCTCAGTAACCAAAATAAGACAAATTTCAAAAACTTGCTGTTGGGCCTTATTACCCGCCTATTAGGGTAATAAAGCCCATAGTAAGTTATGCAGAATTTCGTTTATTTATTGTATAATTTTTATTAATCAGAAATGATAGAAACTCAATGAAACACTTATGAAAAAACAAAAATAAACATTATATTCTACAAAAAGTGATAAACTTAACAAAATTCAAACAAGGAAATTAAATTATAAAAAAAATCTATAAACTAAATTCTAAGAACATTCCCTACCGTAAAAATCTTCAGCCGTCAGTCCTATGCAAGTTTCGTGAAACCAAGTTCCACAATCTAGACAATTTCGCATGTTGCCCGCGGGCCTTATTACGTGATCGTTGGTTGGGCCTTATTACCGGGCGAGCACTTTTTAAACATGCAATTTCCAGAAAAATTAACAATTCTTTAAATTTTTCTCTTAGTGCGAAATATAGTACCAATGTTATGGTAACTGATGGAGCACTATTTGTTTCTTTAAGTAAAATAGGTTGAATTGAAAACGACGTCTCACCTTCTTGCGAACTTATAATCTGTGCAGCCTAAAACTGCACATTCACCTAGTGTCGTTAATGGCGAAATGAAGTCAACGATCTTTTAATAAAGCTTTACCATTACGATGATGAAACTAACCATGTTGACAGATTTGAAAAAATTTGCCAGTCTTCAAGGAAAATGACATTGGGCCTTATTTACCGCCGGGCCTTATTTCCCAACACTACCTTACTAGTGAAAGAAATAAATATTTCCACATAAGTCGATCATTTTCCACTTTAGGAAGAAAGGTAATATGAGCTTTGTTCTTGAGAATGTTATTACGAATCGAAATTCATGAAAAAATATAGGGTGAAAAATAATATCATTTTATGAAATATTCTGAAAACGCGACTGTCAATTTTTTTTTGTTTTTGGCATCAATAAGGCCATTAAAAATTCTACTAGTTTGCCCATTAACCGAATTCGTAGCATCAATAATAACTGAGTTGGCAATGGTGCCGACTTAACTTGGAACACCCTGTATACTAAGTGTCCTAATTCAACAACCAGAGATCATAAGGACATGCAAAAATTACAAAGTTTTTATACATACCACTTGACGTAGAACTTCTTATACACGAAAAGGAAGTTGATGTTAACGACGAAGATATGACTTCGCTTTTCTCAACGTCCTCGCATTTCTTCTTATTTCTTTCTATCGAATCCATCCCTTCGCATCCTTCGTCCTCTTCGCGTCTCTTCTTGATAATTTTAAACCCCTTCGTACGATCATCGAGGCTGAAACTCGAGTCACTCGACTCGCTATCAGCTGTGGGTTTTCGTGGGAGCCTGGGCAGGATGACAGGACTTTTCAGCTCGACGAACTTGGATTTCATGTCGAGGATCAATCGGCATTCGTACATGTCGTTATTGGTCAGTACCAGCGCCGCCCTGACCTGAGTTTTGCTCAATGACGGATACAAAGGCGTCAGTTGTTCAGCGTATATTCGAGTTGTATCCGCCTTTGATAGGTTTCGCGGTCTGATTTGCTTCGCAGGTAGCTGAAAAACAATTTATTTTGGATATAATTTAGTGCATGGGTTATTAGAGTGAAGTTAGCAACACTTATCTAGCCACAGTTTCTGACTTAGAATATTTCCTGGCCACAAGGAGACTAAACTATTTAACAAGGAGAGTTTCCCAGACAGCATGGTATATTCCCAGAACATTCCTCAGATATCCTAGAATGGATGTACAGGGTGGGGCAATAGTGCGTCAGAGTCCGATTGCTTGAGTTCTAAGATAGTTAGGACGATGATTCAAAAACCAAAGATAACTAGAGAACAGTGTCTTTATCTAGAAATTATTGCCGGATATACAGGGTGAACCAAGAAAAATCTAAATGGACGATTGTATTTTTTTCAAATGAAATGCCATGTACTTCAATCATTTTTTCAAGCATTTAGTGGTCTCCATCCACCCCTCCAATATTCTTTACTATCTCCCAACCACTTGGGAGTTATAATTTTTTTTGTCAAAATAATGCTGTCTGCAGATGCATACCGAAAAAATCACCGTTCTCAAGATTATGGAATGCAGGAGGTCATAATTATAAGCCTATTTTTTGTATGCACATCCCTGGGGATATTCCTAGCCGTTTTCGAGTTATCCACTTGGACAATTTTTAGTAGCACACTTTTACTGATACCTACTTCTTATAAGGATGATGGAAACACATCGTTTCAATTATTTAAAAGAATCCCAACTCCTTTTATTCTTCAACTTTATTTCATGTGTTTGATTCCCGATTTTGCATAACTTTTCAGAATGGATGGAATTATTTTCGTTTGCTATTGTGTGCTATTAATTGAACAACATATTCAGACAGATGAGAGAAATAATCACTTATAATCTCCCAAGTGCTTGAATTATTGCCGGAAATGTTTCGAGATAAACTTCCTGCAATTAATTCAAGCACGCGGGGGATTCGGTAAGAAAATTTCACACCAAGAAATGAACATCATCCAACAATTCATAAGAAATAACTAACGATGGTTTCACCTGAACTATTTATATACTACCACTGAAATATTGATATGTAAATCACTTAACAAAATTTTCATCAATAAATGTGTTTAAATTCGAAACAAAAAAAAATGTGTTCTCATCGTGGATAGAACCATCGACCTACCGACTCAAAGGCCGCCACACTACTGCTGAGCTACGGGACTTGTGACGAAAACTTGTGACAAATGGTGTATTGAACTTCTTCATAAATATGATTTCAGAATTGACAATTTCTGCTATGATCGTGGAGAAAATATTTTCAGGCACATTCCAAATATCTAGTAAATACATAATTATCTCCTTTCATGTCCATTTGTACATTAAAGAAAAATATCAACTCATCACAGGGTACCCAGGAAGATAACAGTTTCCGGAAATTTATAGGGTTGCCATGGCATCTAAACAAGAACAAGTGAGGTGTGAAATTTTCGAAGTACCTAGTCAGTTACCATCAATGTCAATTTTGAAGTTTTGAAAGTTAAGTAGCTGAAATGAATTTCAACAAAGAAGAACTTGTAGGTAGATATGATTTTTGTTATTGGAGAGTCTGAAAGAAATTGTTTACTAGAATTTACCATCAAAAATATCCTGAAAGAAGGTGCCCTGAAGTCAACAGCTTCCAAAACTTGCTTGAAAGATTTGTACAAACTGGCAATGTGCAATATGAAAAGAAGGAACGGAGAAAAAATATATGCAACGAAGAGAATGAGTTCTCTGTAGTGTTAGCAACTGTTGAGAATCCCCACATCAGTCAGCGAGAAATAAGTACATCAGTAGGAATAAGTAGACGTTCCGTTGGTCGAATCTTGAAGAGAAATAAGTTTCATGCATTTCGTATTCAAATGCATCAAGAACTAAGGGAAGATGATTTCCAAAAGCGTCTTCAGTTCTGCAATTGGGCGAGCGAAAAAATGCAAGAAGATGCTGCTTTTTTCAATAACGTCTTGTTTACTGACGAGGCAACGTTTCATAAAAATTAATTCGTTAATAGGCATAATTTTCATTATTATGCAACAGAAAATCCACATTTTTCAGGCAAGTTGATAACCAGCACAGGTGGTCTTTGAATGTTTGGGGTGGAATCATTGGAGAACATGTAATAGGTCCACACATCAACACACATCAACACATCAACAAGTATAGACAATATGAAGGAAAAGAATAATAGATGTATTCAGGAGTATAACACCTGCAGTGTTGAGAGCAGTGGAAAAATCATTACGTAGGCGGGTAGAAATGTGTGTTAACCAAAATGGGCAACATGTGGAGCACTTATTATAATTTGTTCGTTTCGATCTTTCATGTTTTTGTTTCAATGTTTCAATCAATTGTAAATAAAAGAAGTTGGAGTTCGTTAAAATAATTGAACTAATGTGTTAAGAAGTTGGAGTTCGTTAAAATAATTGAACTAATGTGTTTCCATAACCCTTATAAGAGGTGTCAGTAAAAATGAATAACTCGAAAACGGCTAGGAATAGCCTCAGGGGTGTACATACAAAAAACATTCGCATCTCAATCCTACATCACATGGTCGAAAAATATACGGAGTGTTCCATTTGAAAAACTCGAGAAAATTCAATTCGAAAACTTCCAAATTGAAAATTCATTTTCAGCCACCCTGTATAATTTTTGGGAATGATAATGATTCAAAAATATCATTATTTTAACAAAAAAAATTATAGCTCTTAAGTGGTTGGGATATAGTAAATGATATTGGAGGGGTGGATGGAGACCACTAATGTGCTTGAAAAAATGGATTGATATACATGGCATTCCATTAAAAAAAATGCAGTTGACCCTGTATATTTTCCTTAGTTCACCCTGTATATAATACAATAATAACTGGATGTAGACAATAATGTCTAGTTTACTTTGGTTTTTGAATTATCTTCCTGACTACCATAGAACTCGAGCAATCGGACTCTGACGCACTATTGCCCCACCCTGTATTTCTTCCGAATGATCAAGGAATAATCCTGGAATATCTATATGCCCTGAGCACATTCATGAATTATAACAACTGGAACATTCCAAAAACATTTTCGAAAGAATATTCCAGTACGAATATTCTACGTTGTATATTCCTGGAATATGATTTAGTGTATATTCTCTATAGAACATTCATAGAATGTTTCGTATGGAATATTCGTGGATCATTCCAGATCTGATATTTCCATATTTACGAGAGAAAATAAAAGGAATAATTTTCTAAATGCAATCAATTTGCGAGAATTTGACAATACGTTATCATGAGCGCTGATACTTCAAGAATGAATGAGTGTTTGTTTATTTCGATAATTTCAGTTGGGTTATAATTTATGCATTTCCAACTCAGATTGCATGCGGCTGTCTGTCATTTTAAACTTTCCGTTATTGCCAATCATAGAGTAGTCCAAGAAACGAGGAAGCGGCCTAATGTTAAATGTGCAAAAATTAATATCCGAAAAATAAAAATATGAGCGAATATATGCGACTCGATCCTGATTTCCGAATATAACCTAAAAAACTGGTTTTTTGTTGATAATTGAAAAACTACAGCTCCTATCAAAAAAAGTTAAATTAAAAAATTGTAGGTATCAAAAAGATCTATCAATTGAATAACATATAATTTTTTGATATCATTGATACTTTTCGAGTTATATCGGAAAAACCGTAAAAAATCGGGTTTTCTATAACTCGTTTATTGTAAGGTATTGAAAATTGTTATTTACAGTTTTGTGTAGCCTATGGCAAGCCAAAAAAGTATTTTTCAAAAAAATTGATGAATATTGATTATTTTTCAAAATATATGAAGTTTTCTCAAAAAGGATGCACTCTCAATATGCATGGCTACTCGGGGAATGATGCTACAGTAACGATTCAGGTCTTATTTTTTTCTGTAAGAGTTGTACTTCCATATTATCATAAGTATATTGATTTTATTTATTTTAAGTGTCAAAAAATTACTTAAAAAAATTGCATAATTTTTTACGTGTTTTTTTCTAAATAAATTTCTTAATTTTGATTTTATAGAAATGACTTTTAAGAAAATAGATTTCTAGCATGACTTCACGCATTAAAAAAAATTGAATTCCTACCATCACTTAGGAGCCGAGATAATTTACAGCAGTCACCTTCATGGATATTGAGGTTGAATAGTTCATTTGTAGTATTATTAATTGATGAACAAAGTTCAGGCGCGGAGCGATGCAATTTTAGCGGGTGGCGCAGTGGGGATACAAATACTGTTGACATTAAAGACACTTTCGTCCTGACAGTGATATTGAAAAAGAAAAGAAAAGTTATTGGTTCAATTTCAAGTACTAGTGTACATAGCAAAATAAAACGTACGTGAACAACAAGCCGGGATACTCAATATTTTTCAAGCACAAGCCACTTCGAACGCACGAAATAAGTTTCAGTGCTATCCCCGCTCCGCCACCCGCACAGCTATCGCGATTCGCGCCTGCACGCCTCACTTTATTCATCAATTAATAATACTGCAAATGAACTAGACATATCCTAGTATTTTTTTATTGAAAATATAGATATTCAATCTTAATATCCATGAAGGTGACTGCTGTACGATGATTATTGCGTCTTCCAGATTGTTTTGAAATAAAAAAATTATCTCGGCTCCTAGTGATCGTAGGAAATCAATTTGAAATCATGCTAGGAATCCATTTTTATGAAAGTCATTCATATAAAAACAAAATTGAGCAATGTATTTCAAAAAAACATGTAAAGAAATTGTGCAATTTTTTTAAAGTCATTTTTTGACCCTTAAAATTTAAAAAATCAATATACTCATTCAATAATATGAAAGAACAACTCTTACAGAAAAAAATAAGCCATGAATCGTTACTGTAGCATCATTCCCCGAACAAGAGTAGCCATATTGAGAGAGCATCTTTTTTGAGAAAACTTCATATATTTTGAAAAATAATCAATATTCATCAATTTTTCAAAGAAATACTTTTTTGGCTTGCCATAGGCTACACATAACGGTAAGTAACAAGTTTGAATACCTTACAGTTAACGAGTTATAGAAAACCCGATTTTTCACGGTTTTTCCGATATAACTCGAAAATTATCAATAATATCGGAAAATTATAAGTAATTCAATTGATAGATCTTTTTGATACCTATAATTTCCTAATTTGACTTTTTTCGATCGGAGCTGTAGTTTTTTAGTTATCAACAAAAAACCGCTTTTCGCAACTTTGCCAATTTTTTAGGATATGTTCGGTAATCACGATCGAGTCGCATGAAATAGAAACTCATGCTGAATTTCAATTTTTTTTACGCTCATATTTTTTGTTTTCGGATATTAATTTTTGCTCGCATTTTTCCCTATTGCTTGGACTAGAGCGTGCTATTTGGATTTTACCTCAGATCAATAAGTAAACATAGATCGGCCCGATGCTACGTAAACATCATATTCACTGAACCGAAGACAACTTTGTTTATTTACGTACACCTCTCATCCCCAATGTTTTCAAACATTGACGCCCTGTTGTCAAATTGGTAAAAAAATATGACTTTGGTAAGAACCTACCAATAAATGCATAATCAATCATATTTTATATTCAGATGTATTATTCTAAAAATTCTAGAGAAATGTTTATGTCTAGAAAGGTGTGAAAAAATTACCAAAAAGAAAGATATATGTCGTTTTGAACTGATGAAATTATAGGCACTTCGAGCGGTTACTAGAATCATTGTACTCTTGGCAACACCGCTTGTGACACCGGCCGTGGCTGCCATTGTACCACAGCTACCTTGTCGTTTTGTGTTGATGAAGTGTTGTTAGAAATTTTCCTGTGTGTTTTCGTGGTTTTTGTCCTGCTTATACAACTTAAAGTTACATTTGGAATATTTTTCAAAATAGTGCAGTGCTTTAGTGAGTCACAATGTCGAAATACTGCTTTGTTTGCAAAACAAATGATAGTAAACAAACATTCCACAGGTGAGGTTCCAGTGGCGTCGAATGCACGATGCAAATCATGCAATCAAACGTATTCGTCAAATATAATATTGGAGGACAAAGAAACTCTTTCAAAATTACAGATACGAAAAGCCTATGGCAAAGTGGTGAATTCCTCAATGTTTGTTATAAATATCTGTGAGCAGGGGGAAAAACATTGAGGCTTATGAAAGAAAAATTGAATTTATTTTCCAATAATATTGACATTGTAAAGGTCTTGCTTTAAATTTTTGGAAATCATTTCTTTGAGGAATTTTTTTTCAAAATCTGATTATACCTTGAATTGTCAATAAGCGGAACTGACAAAGTAGAAAGGGTCAGGTCTCGTTTGACAAAGACAGTTCTATTTAAAAATCAATAAATACCAAGTGTTGAAATCCTCATGTACTGAGCTTTCTTGAGAATAATTCTTTCACATACACTTTGACACTTTATATTCACACAATTGTAATATTGTATGTTAGTCTTCAAATTAAATAAATAATAGTAATATTTGACAATTTGTTATAATAACGTGTGGTATAAGCATATATTTCATTCAATAAATATTTTAATTCCTGTGTTAATGTTGATTTTACCTTATCGTATACCTTGCCATCTTGTGATCACTATATTCCTGTCCAAAATGAATGCGTTAATAAAGAGTTATATTTCTACTTTTGTGTCCAATTACTTTTCCCAGACGTAATCTATATAATAAATAATGCAACAAATGTTTCTATAGATTACGTCTGGGAAAAGTAATTGAACACAAAAGTAAAAATAGAACTCTATATTACCGCATTCATTTTGGACAGGAATATAGTGATCACAAGATGGCAAGGTATACGATAAGGTAAAATCAACATCAACACAGGAATTGAAATAATTATTGAATGAAATATATGCTTATACCACACGTTATTGGCACATTGGCAAATATTACAATTATTTATTTAATTTTAAGCCTAATATACAACATTACAAAACAAAATATACATACATATCACCAGACATTAGATCAGATCACATTACAAAATCAGCAAAAAAAAACAAAAGAAATACCTACTAAAAGAAATACTAAATATCTCAATGAGCTGTCACTATTTTTTCTTAATGATGACACAAGTTTACTGAGTTAGAATTTTTTCAAAATTGTGGTAGTTTATTGAAATCGTACAAGCATTTATGAAACCTACTAATCATTGCAAATTTCGTATTAAGTTTTATTAATGTAAAAATTGCTATGTCAAGAGAGAATACAATATTTCTTAGTTCATTAATTACTGTTAAAGTGTCAAAGTGTATGTGAAAGAATGATTCTCAAGAAAGCTCAGTACATGAGGATTTCAACACTTGGTATTTATTGATTTTTAAATAAAACTGTCATTGTCAAAAGAGACATTACCCTTTCTACTTTGTCAGTTCCGCTTATTGACAATTCATGGTATATTCGGATTTTGAAAAAAATTTGAAGTATTGCCTTTACCAAGGCATAACTATGGTTTGATAAAGGCTCTTCTTCAAAGAAATGATTTCCAAAACTTTTAAGCAAGTCCTTTGGTATATCATTAATTGTCCTCACTGTTAGAATTTTAACAATATCAATATTATTGGAAAATAAATTCAATTTTCCTGTCATAAGCTTCAATGTTTTCTCCCCCTGCTTACAGATATTTATAACAAACATTGAGGCATTCACCATTTTGCCATAGGCTTTTCTTATCTGTAATTTTGAATGAGTTTATTTGTCCTCCAATATTATATTTGACGAATACGTTTGATTGCATGATTTGTATCGGGCATTTGACGCCACTGGAACCTCGCCTGTGGAATGTTTGTTTACTATCATTTGTTTTGAAAACAAAGCAGTATTTCGACATTGTGTCTCACTGCACTATTTTGAAAAATATTCCAAATGTAACTTCAAGTTGTTTAAGCAGGACAAAAACCACGAAAACACACAGGAAAATTTTAACAACACTTCATCAACACAAAACACCTGCACTTGCGTTCTCTGATGCTTTGAGGAACGTTGCACAAGTATCTGTTAGATTTAATTCAATCTCCGTCGTGGTCTTAGCCAGGAGAGTAGTTGTAACGATCCTTTTGTGACACCGATTATATAATTGATATATACTCATTACTCAGTAATATGTCCCCAACTGGTTCGTTTACAAAGGTTTGTCTCGGGGATCTCCTAAAGAACTAGGAAATCGGAAAAAGGAAAGACCAATTCCCAAAACTATAACCCTGTATATTTAAAATTTGGAACAAAACACACCCTGTACATTTATGGAAAGTTATATGGTTCGAAAAAAATTGTTGTGCCAACGGTAATGTATATGATGAATTAAATTGACAATGATTTTGTTTGGCAATTACTATAAATTCATGTATTATTATTGTTATCGGTATCCAAGGTATAACTATGAAACGGAATGCTTAAATTAGTCTCATAAACACAAAAATCGATTCCTAGTGAGTGAGTAGAATATTTATACCGTACGGAAAGTGTACCCTCTGAAGATTACCAAATTATAAAGGGACATCGGCGAATGGATCCATTGGCAGAGGTTTATTATGTGCAAATCGTGCGCTTGTATATGATGTTATGGGCTTTCCGCAGATATTTTACAACAAAAAGTACCTATGAATACCAGTATGTTATTTACCTTTTTAAGATATAACTTTAAGAAAGTTCTAAGGGTTTCGACCCTTCAAAAATAATGTTTGACTAGTAATTAAAATAATAAAGTTATTTCACCGTTTTTAACCACTTATCTGTTGGCATATGGACTTTATTCATCCGGAAGGACTCTGGAACAGGAATTCTCTGGACTTGCAGTCTCTAACAGCTACTTACAGCTTCCAGATGAGTCTGATAGGACACCAAAATAGTTTCTCAACGTACTACCGGTTCAACAAGAATATGAGCCTCTATCTCGACATGTAGGCATCCCATAGGAAAACTTGGGCTCGAACAGAAAACGTATAACTCCAGCAGCAACGTAGGACTCCAACAAAAACGTAGGCCTCACCCAAACACTTTGGCCTCGAACAAATACTTGGCCTCGGACAAGAACTCGGCCTCGGACAAAAACTTGGCCTCGGACTGAAACCCTTGTTAACAAGGGTTCCACACAAAATACAACAGTTGTAGGACGACGAGATGAGTTATGTGATGGTGATCCCCTCAAGGGGTTTGAGAAGGTTATCTTCAAAAAAACCAGCAAGGTTCCAGAACAGCGCTCCAAATCCAACGACGCTTCCAAAAACCACAACGCTTCCCAAAACTACCGTACAGCAACAAGATCAAGGATCCCCGACATGGGATGACACAAAGGTCACTAGATATCCTCAGATATTTTTCTTGAATGCAAGAACCTACGGCTCTTCACAATAACTTTTTCATCCAGTTCCTACTAACACGACAGCTTCAGATAGACTGCTCTAACACGGAAGTCCCACTACCAATTCCATTGGTGACTTCAAAATACAATGTAGCCAACGTACCGACTCCACCGAAGTACGTTTTAGTACGTTTTACTTCACTTACTTTGTGGACCCTGTAACAATTAAATTCGAAGACGGACAATACCAAATTACACAAAACAGATTTAAAACAATACCAGAACAAACTAAGTCAAACGATGTGATAGTTATCATAACAACAGATAACTCACTGATAATAGTCCGCCACTCGTAACCTTGACGGTGTAGGATGGTGTTAGTGAGAATTCTTCGACAGCGAAAACTACCCAGGTACGTCACGTCCGTTGTGAAGCGGGCTCCGAGAAATTGACCTGCGCGTCTACAGCTAAATCTATATAGGAGTGAGCGGGGCAAAGCTAGAAATTAGATGTAAATTCGTAACGTTGAAAATGAAACGTTACATAGTTGTTTTCTGACTGGTACTTGCCATATGAATGAACTGGTCCAAAAATTAGGAAGGATAATACTCAACAGAATGAACAATTTATTTATAGATGTTGGAGAAGGTTTCTTAACTCATAGGGCCAGTTGCATAAAGAATTTAACAGACAAATAAATATTTGATTTGATGATTACTATGGCAACGCATGTCTAAGCTCACCAGTTATGTTACCTACGTTAGCAGAAGGCTTTATGCAACTGGTCCATATTTATTCAAATATTCGTATTGATTCTTTGAAACTTGATCTACACAACATAAACCCCCAGGCACTAAACATGAAACATAGTCAAGGAACTTGTTAAATTTCTCGAAATAATTACTTTACTGCTTTACTGCTTTATTTTTGATAGCTGAAAACTCCTAGAATCCAACTAAGGAAAGAATATCATTATAAATCACAAAACTAATCCGCTATCTTGAATCCCCAAATTTTGATAAAAAGTTATTTGCTGCCCCCTAGGAATTTTAAGACAAAACCGCGACATAACTTGTTGCAGCTCACAGGTACTGCATTTGCATAAGTAATTTTGACCCCCTTAAAAAAGCACGGCACTGTGCTAGAGGTGTTGTGTTTTGGTTCGAATGTCAAAAACCCCAAACAAAACAGTTTCCGCAAGAATTATCTTCGGTTCAGTGAATATGATGTTTACATAGCATCGGGCCAATCTATGTTTACTTATTGATCTGAGGATTTTACTGTCGTTTCTCGGCACACCGCCCACCGCCATATTGTGTGAATTGTGTTGCTCTGTTTTCAGTGATTAAGATAGTGTAATGATGTCATATAGAACGTAGGTAAGTAGTTTTTTCTACTCCTATGTTAGTAAACATTGTTTTACAAACAGTTCACTCTATAAGTAAATCCATTCTTACGCACAACTGTGCGTAAAGAATAAAAACGCACAACTGTGCGTCATGATATGATGGCTAGTATAATAGGTAACAATCAAGTTGCCTCTTGAACCACTCAAATCGTGACATTTATCTGTCTTGCGTTTTAAATATTTGACAGTGACATTGTCACTTTTTGAGATTTGAAGTTCAAATCGATACTTCATAAATTATAATCCGATCTTTAATTTTATATCTACAAATATGAGCAACTCCGATAATGAAATGAGCGCAACGCCACCGGAAATTGTTCTTCAGGCTGCTTCTGCTATGGAGAATATTCTGCCGCAAAAATCAAAGGATAGATATGAAAAAGCCTATCAAAAATTTATGGAATGGAGTATGGATAACCACGTGAGTACGTACTCCGAAAATGTATTGCTCGCCTATTTTAATATATTGACCAAAACATTTAAACCCTCCTCGCTCTGTTCATCATTTCTATGCTATATAGTACAAAATTGTATTTTCTTAGATTTAATTTGTTGTTGTTGGAAATTAAACCATAAACTGCGTTAGTTACCTTCATTTTTTTATTACTTAAAGCTTAATCAAACGCACCATCCAGTATATAAGAGTCGTAGAAAAAGTATAGTACGTATTACGTGTTGTAAAGCAATTACGCACTCATGTAATTACCGCACTCACCGCTACGCGGCTCGTGCTCAATTTTTCCATTCGTGCGTAATATGCTTTTTACAACACTTGATACGTAATATACTATAAAAAAACAAGTATAGTAATAAAATAGGTGTTATACTTTGAAAGCACTTATTAGAACCTGATAGCAATTATTCAGTATTCTTTCGAATATTATCAAACTGTTATTTATAGGTTATGTATCACCACGCTGGAACAACATTGTAGCAGTTATTATTTTCATTTTATTTCCAAGAATCCCTATGTCGTCATCAGTCACATTGTCTGAAAGAAAAGGGGGTATATAATACGTAGTATAGAGAAGTCCATCAGGGAACGGATTATATCCTTGATACAATATCACACTTGAACTTACGAGGAAATGATTAAAGAAGATAAGTAATATTTAGTAGTATAGAATTAGGTTCTGGAATATCGCACAAAATGTAGTTCAATTGCAGCTTGGCAAATCTAACTCTGAATGTGTAATCGCCAGGCCTATCGATGCGCGGTAGCAGAAGAGCTCAGTACAGTCCGAAACAAGTACGAGTTGCTGTGCTGGTCAGTTTCATTCTATCTGTCGCATCGCGAAGCGTACTGTGAAGTTTTATTACTGAATGTACAATTATCGTCCGAATACTTTCTCATTCTAAATTCGCGCATATCATACGATTCTCGACAATCATAGCTAGATTTGCCAAGCTGTACTTCTGTTGCCTTGTTACTAATTTTTTTAAATTTCTTTCAGGATTCCTAATTCAGCAGCGGACTGGGTCAATGAAACAGAAGAGAAAGGCTGTAAATCTTAATTCATTTGGGGTTTGTTTGAAATATTAGTTTATTTGAGATTTTTTCAAATATTTCTTCAAATGATTGGTTTTCAATAGTTTGAGTTTTTATAGGTTTTGGTAATTTTTCAATAATAGTAATAAATATAGTTAGTTCGATTGATGATTTATATTTATTTTTTAGAAATTCATGATGAAATACCGGATGGGGAAAAAACTTTTTTATTTCCACTGAGTTTTGGTTTATTTGTTACTAACGGTTGTCGCTTTTACACCAAGTGAAAGGTGAAAAAGCCAAAACCGGTCCGTAACAAATAAATCAAACCGCAGTAGAAATCAAGACAGAAGTTATCATCTAGTATTTCAGTGAATAAATATTTTCCAGAAAGCATTCTGCCTGGATTATTCGAAAATGGAACTCTAGGAATATTACTGTTATATTTATTATATGATTATACCATATATTCCTAGAATATTTCTTTAGGAATATTCCTTGATTATTTTCAACTAATATTCCAGGGACGATATTGGAATATTCCAAATATTCTGGGAATATTTATTTGGAATATTGTAGGAATATTTTGTGTGGAATATCTGCGGAATATCCTGATGTGAATATTCTAGATATCCATAGAATATTCTATCGGGTATATTCTATGATTATCTGAGGAATTCCCATTCGCATATCCAGGGAATATTCTTCCAATGGTCTAGGATATCCTGGAATATTCCTCGGATATACCAATATTCCAAAAGAAATGTTCTAGGATTATTCATGGAATATCTGGTGCTGTCTGGGTTAATCCCCATGACAATGGGGACACCAATAGAAAGAGATGAAAGAACATTTGCGACGAAATTTAACGTAGTTGGACGTGTCATGGCCTCCGTTCTCTATAGACAGTGACGGACTAGCTCTTGGTATATGAGAGTTACTACTGACAGTTTTGTTGCTTGGTTCGAGTTCAACTCTGTACTCATGTACAAGTACGTCACTATGACGCGTCGATGCTACAAGATTCTGATTGGTTAGAGCTTATTAAACCCTCTTTGTTAGTTTAGTCTCTTTGTCCTGGCCACACTTTCCGCCGTGGAGGATGTCGAAGTGGTATAGGACAGAGATGGTCCGCGGTGTTGCCATGCCAATTATTTGTACAAATATGCTCATAATCAGTTTTCTGGGATAATTTGATTACTAAAAGGGTATTGACAGTATTGTAAAACTTCTAGAAAGTATGATAATGTGTTGGATATTATCACACCTTCACGAAAGGAAAAGAAAACGAAAATACTCTGCCATAGTAGACATGAAGCGTAAGTACAAACAAGGGGAGAATTGATCCTTTTTTTGTCACAATGACATACAAAAGTAATTTCATTACGACGACTTCAGTATTCTACCAGAAATATTCCGAGTTGAAAAAATAAATTAAACAGTATCCGATGAAAAATCAAATGAAAGGGTCAGATATATTCATCACCATTCGATAGTGTTGAAGAAATCGCAATTTTATTTGGATTCCATCAGTAAACTATCCAAAATGTTGAGAGTACCAAAAATTTGAAAACACCATTCAATAAAGGATATTCAGGAAGGTATATATACAGGGTCAAATTAATTTGTTTGGCCGGAAATGTGATGAAAAAGTGGCAATTTCATTTGGATTCCATCAGTAAACTATCCGAAATGTTCAGAGTACCAAACATTTGAAAACACCATTCGATAGACGACGTTCAGGAAAGTATATATACAGGGTCAAATCAATTTGTTTGGCCGGATATGTGATGAAAAAGTCGCAATTTTATTTGGATCCCATCAGTAAACTACTCGAAATGTTCAGAATACCAAAAATTTTAAAACACCATTCGATAGACGACGTTCAGAAAAGTATATATACAGGGTCAAATGAATTTGTTTGGCCAGAAATGTGAGGAAAAATTCGCAATTTCATTTGGATTCCATCAATATACTACCCGAAATGTTCAGATTACCTAAAATTTGAGAACACCATTCGATAGAGGACATTCAGGAAGGTATATACAGGGTATTACATATTCGATGGCCTATTAGACGTTTCTGGAGAACGGAAAGATAGATCATTTCAAAAATTTGTGGGCATGGATAATCAAACATGCTTTACCTGTCCAAAATATTTTCGTCAATACAGTGTTGTCACTTCTATCAGAAAGTAGTGGATACTTAGATATTTTTAATAGAACACCCAGTATATTATATCATTTTTAGAATTCTTATAAGATTCCTCACAACTTTCCCAGATAATTTCTTATACCTATATGTGACGGTTTTAGAGATAAAAATTATTTTGTAAAATTTTTGTGTAAATCCGGACCATTGAAAAATAACTTTTGTTTCCACAATTCAAATTAAAAAATATTTCAATTTGGGTCATAGCTGTATAACACCGCTAATATTCTGGCGAAGAACTGGATCTCAGTTTCAGCATACAGGGAGGCTCAGAAGTAAGTTCCTTTCGGGGACTCATGAAAATGATTGAAACTAAGTTTTTTTCAAATAGAACACCCTGTATACTATCTGATTTTCGAATCCAACTAACCAGTTTGGGTAAGTTTCATCGACTATATCCTATACCTATCTCCTACCGTTTATGAGATATTGATGATTTTATGATTTTTGAGGTATGTGCAAGTATACAATATACAGCATACAATTTCAAGTATAAATTGTGGAAAATCTATCGAATAACAAATAAGATCTTCATCCTTTTTGAAAAAGGTGTAATTGAATACACGAACTTCACTTCATACTGGGTGTACAATAAAAATGGTTATGTTGACAGTTTGAAGAATGAAAAATGAAATTAATTAAATTCATTCGACACAAATTCAAAATTCACTTAGCAATAATTATAACACATTTGATACTGAAAAACAAAAACTCAGTAGCTTAGGTGCTTGAAATGCTGACCATTCACTTGTGAACATTGATGGATTGACGTTATTGCATGATCAGTCGTGGCTCTGGAGTTCCGATGGGTCGATTTCTCCGAAAGCACATCTTACCCTGTTTTCCAGTTACTGTTTTTATTCACAGGTGTTCAGTAAACCTTTTCTTTTATTTTTTCCCAGAGATGAAAATTTAGGGGAGTAGATCTGGTGACCGCGGCGGCCTAATCCAAGGACCCAAACGTCGTATCCACCAATTCTCGAACAAATTAGTGAGTTCTCTGCTCACTTCACACTTCAAAGTTAGGATCCTAACTTTATGAAAAAATAATATATGGAGTGGTGAGGGAGTGTTCAATCGTTGGAATAATCATTTCGGGGTAACAGAAATTGTATGTTTATGGATGACTAATTTTCAATTTGCATTTATGAAGAATAATTGAATTCCGGAAAATATTTGGATATTCTGACAACAACTCTTAGTGAATTCTTGGACAATTTACCTTTGAACTTATATTATAATTGTTGGTATCAGGTGGATGAGGCTCCTGGACATCGTACACGTGAAGCGAGCAGAGAACTCACTAATTTGTTCGAAAGTTGGTGGATACGACGTTTGGGTCCTTGGATTTGGCCGCCGCGGTCACCAGAACTACACTCCTAGATTTTCATCTATAGGAAAAAATGAAAGAAAAGGATTATTGAACACCAGTGAATAAAAAAACAGGAACTGGAAAACAGGGTAAAATGTGCTTTCGTAGAAATCGACCCATCGGAACTCCAGAGCCACGACTGATCAAGCAATAACGTCAACCCAGCAATGTTTAAAAGTGAATGGTCAGCATTTCAAGCACTTGAGCTACTGAGTTTTTGTGTTTCAGTATCAAATGAGTTATAATCATTGCTAAGTGAATTTTGTAATATTATCTCTGGTGTCGAATGAATTTAATCAATTTAATTTTTCATTCTTCAAACTGCCAAAATAACCATGTTTATCGTACACCCAGTATGAAGGAAAGTTCATGTGATCAATAACACCTTTTTAAAAAAATATGAAGATCTTATTTTTTATTCCATAGATTTTCCAAAATTTATTCTTGAAATTGTATACTTGCACATACCTAAAAAATCAAAAAATCATCAATATCTCATAAACGGTAGGAGATAGGTATAGGACATAGTCGATGAAACTTATCCAAACTGGTTAGTTGGATTTGGAAATTAGATAGTTTACACGGTGTTTTATTTGAAAAAACTGAGTTTCAATCATTTTCATGAGTCCCCGAAAGGAACTTTCTTCTGAGCCTACCTGTATGCTGAAACTGAGATCCAGTTCTTCGCCAGAATACTTAATGGTGTTATGCAGCTATGACCCAAATTGAAATATTTCTTTAATTTGTATTGTGGAAAAAAAAGTTATTTTTCAATGGTCAGGTTTTACACAAAGATTTGACAAAATAATTTTTATCTCGAAAATCGTCACATATAGGTATAGGGAATTATCTGGAAAAGTTGTGAGGAATTTTATAAGCATTCCAAAAATGATGTAATATACGGGGTGTTCTATTCAAATAACAAAGTATCTACTACTTTCTGATACAAGTGGCAACACTGTATTGACGAAAACATTTTAGACGGGTAGAACATGTTTAACTATCCATGCCCAAAAATTGTTGAAATGATCCATCGATCCGTTCTCCAGAAACGTCTAATAGGCCATCGAATGTGGAATACCCTGGATACAGGGTCAAATCAATTTCTTTGGCCAGAAATGTGATGAAAAAAAAAAGTGTGACATTTATCACAAGAATTCGTATCAATCGGTGCCATGTCCGATAATCCACATTTCATTTCGATAATTTTATTAGGGGTACTTACATGAAAAGTTTATTTTATTGACATACTATTCAATTCTACCAAGTAGTCTATTCTTTATTATTAATAATTGTATCCACATTTTATCTTGATAAAATCGAAATAAAATAATTTTTGGGCGTAAGTACAAAAGTTGATGGAAGCCTATGATAGAACCACGCATAATTCAATGGAAATCACTTCCTCCAAAAATAAGTATAGGTTGTTTTATTCCATGGTAGAGTCTGGACAAATTGAGCATTCTTTTGAAATGAATGTCCACTTCCAATTGGTTAGGTTTTTTTCTGACAATAATGTCAAATTAAAAAAAAATTGATGAAACTCAAATCTGTCATTTTCCCTCGTTTCTTGAAAAAAAAAATCACTTCTGAAAAACTGTTCTGTACATCTAAAAGCATCACTCATCAGTAATCTTCAGCAGAAAAGATATTTGAAATCGTCTCAATTTTTATACATGGCACTCAAAAATCCAAGGTTAGGTAGCGATTTTCCAGAAATTCTTAAGATGCCAATTATTTCGAAAACGGTGATATTTTTACTGAGGTGAAATTCCGATATTCTGAACAGTCATGACCTGGTCTATCACCAGTTTCAATATTGTACAAGGTTTACCGGACACCCTGTATACCTTTCCGAACATCCTCTATCGAAAGGTGTTTTCAAATTTTTGGATCAACATTTCGGGTAATTTACTGATGGAATCCAAATGAAACTGCAATTTCTTTATCACATTTCTGGCAAAACAAATTAATTTGACACTGTATATATACCTTCCCGAACATCCTCTATCGAATGGTATTTTAAAATTTTTGGTACTCTCAACATTTCGGGTAGTTTACTGATGGAATCCAAATGACATAGCGACTCTTTCATCTCATTTCCGGCCAATCAAATTCATTTGACCCTGTATATGTACCTTCCTGAACCTCCTTTATCGAATAGTTTTTTAAAAATTTTGGTACTCTAAACATATCGGGTTGTTTACTGATGGAATCCAAATGACATTGCGAGTTTTTCATAACATTTCCGGCCAAACAAATTGATTTCACCCTGAATATTTACCCTCCTGAATATCTTCTATCGAATGGTGTTTTAAAATTTTTGGTACTCTGAACATTTCGGGTAGTTTACTGATGGAATCCAAATCAAATTGCGACTTTTTCATCACATTTCCGGCAAAACAGATTGATTTGACCCTGTATATATACCCTCCTGAATATCCTCTATCGAATGGTGTTTTCAAATGTTTGGTACTCTGAACATTTCGGGTAGTTTACTGATGGAATCCAAATCAAATTGCGACTTTTTCATCGCATTTCCGGCGAAACAATTGATTTGACCCTGTATATATACCCTCCTGAATATCCTTTATTGAATGGTATTTTCAAATTTTTGGTACTCTGAACATTTCGTGTAGTTTACTGATGGAATCCAAATGAAATTGCGACTTTTTCATCACATTTCCGGCAAAACAAATTGATTTGACCCTGTATATATACCCTGCTGAATATTCTCTATCGAATGGTGTTTACAAATTTTTGGTACTCTGAACATTTCGGGTAGTTTACTGATGGAATACAAATCAAATTGAGACTTTTTCATCACATTTCCGGCCAAACAAATTAATTTGACCCTGTATGTACACCTTCCTAAACATCTTCTATCGAATGGCATTTTCAATTTTTTTGTACTCTGAACATTTCGGGTAGTTTACTGATGGAATCCAAATGAAATAGCGATGTTTTCATCACATTTCTGGCCAAATAAATCAATTTGACCCTGTATATATCCTACCGAACATCCCCTATCGAATGGTGTCTTCAAATTTTTGGTACTCTGAACATTTCGGTTTGTTTACTGATGGAATCCAAATGAAATAGCCACTTTTTCATCACATTTCTGGCCAAACAAATTAATTTGACCCTGTATATATACCTTCCTGAATCGAATCGAATAGTGTTTTCAAGTTTTCGGTACTCTGAACATTTCGGGTAGTTTACTGATGGAATTCAAATAAAATTGCGATTTTTTCGTCACATATCCGGCCAAACAAATTGATTTGTTCCTGTATATATACCTTCCTAAACACTCTCTATCGAATGGTGTTTTCAAATTTTTGGTACTCTGAACATTTCGGGTAGGTTATTGATGGAATCCAAATGAAATTGAGACTTTTTCATCACATTTCAGGCCAAACAAATCAATTTGACCCTGTATATATACCTTCCTGAACATCCTCTATCGAATGGTGTTTTCAAATTTTTGGTACTCTTAACATTTCGGGTAGTTTACCGATGGAATTCAAATAAAATTACAACTTTTTCATCACATATCCGGCCAAACAAATTGATTTGACCCTGTATATATACCTTCCTAAACGCCCTCTATCAAATTTTGTTTCCAAATTTTTGAACTCTGAACATTTCGGGTAGTTTACTGATGGAATCCAAATGAAATTCACACTTTTTCATCACATTTCCGCCAAACAAATTGATTTGTCCCTGTAAATATACCTTCCTGAACATCCTCTATCGAATGGTGTTTTCAAATTTTTGGTACTCTGAACATTTCGGGTAGTTTACCGATGGAATTCAAATCAAATTGCGACTTTTTCATCACATTTCCGGCCAAACAAATTAATTTGACCCTGTATGTACACCTTCCTAAACATCCTCTTTCGAATGGTATTTTCAATTTTTTTGTACTCTGAACATTTCGGGTAGTTTACTGATGGAATCCAAATGAAATAGCGATTTTTTCATCACATTTCTGGCCAAATAAATCAATTTGACCCTGTATATATCCTACCGAACATTCCCTATCAAATGGTGTCTTCAAATTTTTGGTACTCTGAACATTTCGGGTTGTTTACTGATGGAATCCAAATGAAATTGCCACTTTTTCATCACATTTCTGGTCAAACAAATTAATTTGACCCTGTATATATACCTTCCTGAATCGAATCGAATAGTGTTTTCAAGTTTTCGGTACTCTGAACATTTCGGGTAGTTTACTGATGGAATCCAAATAAAATTGCGATTTTTTCGTCACATATCCGGCCAAACAAATTGATTTGTTCCTGTATATATACCTTCCTAAACACTCTCTATCGAATGGTGTTGTCAAATTTTTGGTACTCTGAACATTTCGCGTAGGTTATTGATGGAATCCAAATGAAATTGAGACTTTTTCATCACATTTCAGGCCAAACAAATCAATTTGACCCTGTATATATATACCTTCCTGAACATCCTCTATCGAATGGTGTTTTCAAATTTTTGGTACTCTTAACATTTCGGGTAGTTTACCGATGGAATTCAAATAAAATTACAACTTTTTCATCACATATCCGGCCAAACAAATTGATTTGACCCTGTATATATACCTTCCTAAACGCCCTCTATCAAATTTTGTTTCCAAATTTTTGAACTCTGAACATTTCGGGTAGTTTACTGATGGAATCCAAATGAAATTCACACTTTTTCATCACATTTCCGCCAAACAAATTGATTTGTCCCTGTAAATATACCTTCCTGAACATCCTCTATCGAATGGTGTTTTCAAATTTTTGGTACTCTGAACATTTCGGGTAGTTTACCGATGGAATTCAAATAAAATTACAACTTTTTCATCACATATCCGGCCAAACAAATTGATTTGACCCTGTATATATACCTTCCTAAACGCCCTCTATCAAATTTTGTTTCCAAATTTTTGAACTCTGAACATTTCGGGTAGTTTACTGATGGAATCCAAATGAAATTCACACTTTTTCATCACATTTCCGCCAAACAAATTGATTTGACTCTGTAAATATACCTTCCTGAACATCCTCTATCGAATGGTGTTTTCAAATGTTTGGTACTCTGAACATTACGTACGGGTAGTTAACTGATGGAATCCAAATGAAATTGCCACTTTTTCATCACATTTCCGGCCAAACAAATTAATTTGACCCTGTATATATACCTCCCTGAATATAGTCTATCGAAAGGCGTTTTCAAATTTTTGGTACTCTCAATATTTTGGGTAGTTTACTGATGGGATCCAAATAAAATTGCGATTTTTGAATGGTGATGAATATGTCGTATCGCTTAATGATGGAATCCAAATACAATATCCAGTTTTTCAACACTTTTCAGGCTAGACATGTATTTGACCCTTCCATTTGATATTTCATCGGATACTGTTCAATGTATTTTTTCAACACGGAATACTGGTATAATACTGAAGGCGTCGAAATATAATTACTTTTGTATGTCATTGTGACGAAAAAAGAATCAATTCACACCTTGTTTGTACCTACCTTTCATACTATGGCACACTATTTTCGTTTTCTTTTCCTTTCGTGAAGGTGTGATAATATGCAACACATTATCATACTTTCTAGAAGTTTTACAATACCGTCAATACTCCTTTAGTCATCAAATTATCCCAGAAAACTGATTATGAGCATATTAGTACAAATAATTGACGTGGCAACACCGCGGACGTTCTCTGTCCTATCCCACATTCGACATCCCCCACGTAAGAAAGTGTGGCCAGGAAATATTTTAAGTCAGAAACTGTGGCCAGAAGTGTGGCTAACTTCACTATAATGCATGGGTTGTCCTCCAGCTGTCCATCATCAAACATATGTTAGCGATATGACTGTAATCATCCCGTATAACGGTGTGACACATAGAGTCTGAGTGTAGGAACGTTACACAAAGGATGACATGATGTATTTCTGTGAGGGGTTTTGATTCATTTGATGTTGAGATATTGACCACTGTGGTTGATCATTGTAATTGTCGAATATATTGGTGTTAGTACGCGAGTGTTGTCATTTAGTGCCCAGGGTCATAACATATCAGAAGTGGGATCACCTAAATTTTTTCCTGTACCATCATCTACTGACGTGACTGTGCATAATGCCAAAACGAAGAAGAGCTTCAAGCTGTTCTTCGAGTTCTGCGAGTTCCTCGAGTCCTTCGAGTTCTTCCGATTCTTCAAGCCATTCGAAGCATGGGCGTAGCCGCCGGAATCGTAAGCGTAGCCGTCAGCATACCGGATCACGCAAGAAGAAAGAAATGGGAAGTAGTAAAAACTCCAAGAAGAAATCCAAACAGAATTAAACGAAACAAAACGAAAAACGCTTAATTGAGATTGGGGTAAGTACAGATTTGAATTCACTTCGTGAACGTAGTACCGGGAGCACCTTGACCAAAATTATACCTGAATTCGATCCTACAATAGATGATGTGAGTGAATGGTTGAAAATAATTGAGGAGCATGCTTCGTGTTATAACTGGGATGAAAACACTACCAAGTTTCAAGCATTGAACAAACTGAAATATACGGCGGAGAAATGGTACCACAATTACATTGAGAGTGAAGTAGGGTGGGCAAATTATAGTTGGCAAAGATGGAAAAAACTGTTGAGCGTTACTTTCAAGTCAGAAAGGAATAAATTTAACTTGTTTATGGCGGTTGCTAACCATATTCCAAGTCCTGGTGAATCATTGTACACGTTTCATTTTGATCATTTGAATCTGATTAATAAGCTGAAAGCAAAATTCACAGAACCTGATAAATTTCATTGATAATTGGGTCAATTAAAGATGATGCTGTTTCATCGTCAGTTAGAGCATCTGGTATCAGTGACCTTTACACTCGCCAGTTACCTTAGAGATAGAACATACGAGGTCCCCAATTCCAATAAAACGTTAACACATTTCGAAAGTAAATTCAACTACGATAACAAATCATTCAATACCAAACCTAAAAATAACATTGAATGTTTTTGTTGTGGTAGAATTGTGCATAAGAAAAATAAATGCAAGGCTCGATACTTAATTTGTAAATTTTGCAACAAAAGAGGCCAAATCGAAATCAACTGTATGAAAATTAAATTGACAACTGATAAGCCAGTTACACGCAATTACAATAGAATGACCGAAGCGGATCGCGAAATTTTGAGAAAAATTGTGCAAGAGTTGATAGAAGCGGAAATAATTCGAAATAGCCGATCATCCTACTCCAGCCCCGTCCTATTGGTGAACAAAAAGAATGATCAGAAACGCCTTTGTGTTGATTATAGAGCTCTGAATGCTATTACGGTTAAAGAGAAATACCCAATTCCCAATATAGAGGATTTAATTGATAGGTTACATGGTTGCAAATATTTTTCGAGTTTAGATTTCAGTCAGGTTGCCATCAAATTATGATGGATTCCAGTTCAATAGAAAAAACTACTTCGTTCATAACCCCGGATGGGCACTATGAATACCTACGTATGCCATTTGGGTTATGTAATGCCCCAGCAGTATTTTCGAGGGCTGTTACGTCATTTTTCGGAAATTTTCGTTTCCAAAACACATTAATATATTTAGATGATGTACTGGTTGTGTCGAAAACAAAGGAAGAGAATCTTGAAACACTTCGAAAAGTATTTGAAATTTTGAAAGAAAATAACGTAACAAAATACTGGCTGTTAGGGATTATCCACAACCAAAAAACGTGCATCAGGTGCGTCAATTTCAGGAAATTCATTGATAAATTCATTGAGTAATTCAGCGAAAAAGCGGTAGCATTAACGAAATTACTACGTAAAAATGTGAAGTGGAATTAGCAAAACGAACATACCAGAGCTTTTGAAAAACCAACCCTAATAACCAACCAACCCTAATAATATTTGATCCCAAACTACAAACAGTTCTTTACAAGGATGCTAGTCGGGATGGACTAGCTGGAATTTTAGTTCAACACACTGACATGGGCGAAAAACCTGTTGCTTTCTATAGTAAGCAAACCAGCACGAGCGAAAAAAAATACCATTCATTCGAACTCGAACTGTTAGCCATTGTGAGTAGTACCGAAAAATTCCGTTATTACTTGTTGGGATTTGAATTTATTATCAGAACCGATTGTAATGAGTCGAAATCCATACGACGAAACTAAAGCGGAACAAGTAGAAGCAGTAATGCATATCTCTGAAGGTGATCGGTTAGCTACAGTACAGGGCAAAGATAAAAACACTGTTAAAATGAAAGAAATTCTAGAGTCAGGGGATCTCGAAAATAATAAAGACATATTCAATACTTACGATCTGAGGACGGGAAAATTTTTTAGGCTAACTGAAAGGGGCCGTCGCTGGGTGGTCCCCAAAAATTGCCGATGGCAAATAAATCAAGGTAATCATGATGACTTGTGACATTTCTCCGTCGATAAAACCCTACATAGAATTCAAGAACGATACTGGTTTCCGCGAATGAGTAATTTTGTAAAAAAAATACGTGAAATCATATTTGAGCTGTCAGTACCATAAATCTCCAACAGGTAAAAAACCGGGTTTTCCGTTCTCCATACCGAAATATGTTCGCCCTTTCCTACATATTGATCATGTTGGGCCATTTGTGGAAAGTAAACAAGGTAACAAATATTTGTCGGTCATGGTGGACTCGTTCACGAAGTTCACATTCTTGAGTGCTGTACCCAATGCAAAAAACAAACATGACGTCAAAGAAATAAATTAGCTGCTGCCTATTTTCGGTTCCCCGAAAATAATCTTTTCTGACTTAGGAAAAGCGTTCACCTCCAAGAGGTTCAAGAAGTTCTGCGAAGAATCAGGCATTCGTCTCTATACGAATGCCGTAGCCATGCCCAGAGCTAACGGACAAGTCGAACGATACAACCGAACAATCCTGGATGCGGTAGCCACCATGGGAGCAAGTCTTGACTCGGATGAGTGGGACAGCAATATCAAAAGTATTCAATTGGGAATCAATGATACCATCAACAAGACCACCAAAACTACACCAAATGAGGTGATATTGGGGATAAAATCGGCAACCAAGGGCGATCGTTATATTGCCCATGTATACGAACCAGCCATTTTAGATGTCACTAAGCTGATACAAGATGTATCTGAAAGGATGGAAAAGAACCAAAAGAAGCAAGACGAATAACACAACAAAAAGAGGAGAACTGCTCTCAACTTCTCAGTAGGTGACAAAGTTCTTATCAAAGTCACAAATTTTCCTAGCGACGGGACAAGCAACAAATTGAAAGACAAATACAGGGGTCCATTCACTGTGATACAAGTCATGGGAAACGATAGATACAGAGTGAAGGAAGAACTGGGTTCAGAGAGGTGTAAAGGTGGAGCTCTGTACAATGGTGTTATTGCAGTGGAACACATGAGGCCATTTGTCTCCAGAGTCGACTCAGCTTGGTGAGCAAGTGATAAAATTTGTCAATACAGGGCTAGAACTGTGTCGGCCAGGTCCACTGATTGATCATGGATACAATTAGATTGGACGGACAGCCGCAGATGATGGGTGATAAATGCGATGAAATGTGAATGAATAACTTGATGATTCTGTAGGTCCACTGATAACAACAACAACAACAATTGACTTTTCAAGGTTAATTATTTTAAATCGTACACCATATTAGAGTATTACCTACAGAAATGGTATTTTCAGATTTGAAAAATTATTTTTGTTCTCTAGACGAAAGTCTGATGGATACACACCAAAGAAAGCAAAAATTTTGTCTGAAGAAAAATGAACTAAGTTTTGGTTGGAGGCAGATGATCATACATGGTTGCTTGAAAAGGTTGTATCAATGTGTGGTATTTTTGGAGTCTGTAGACATGACGAACTTGTTGAGCTGACTGTGGATGATTTTGAACGCACCAGTACCAGAGTTTTGGTTACATTGAGGTATACTGAAAACAAAAAGAATGGTATTTGCCATTCTCAAAGAAGGGCTACCTTTTGATACCTATGGTTTATACCAAAAAACGGTAGAGTTGCGGCCTTCAAATTTGGAAAATCGGCGATTCTTCATTGGTTAAAGGAATGGTAAATGTAAAACAAGTTGTGGGCACAGGACCGTCTTTCACCTATTAGAGGCCCTGGGCACATTAGAATAATGGGGCCCCTATGACCATAATAAAGTACTATTTTGTTAGAATAGACAAATAACGTAGAAATGCAAAGTTTTAGCATTATTTTTATTTCTTTACAGTTACATTAGATATGATGAATAGATTATATCATCTAATCCACACTAAGTAACCAGCATCCACGATTAGTCCTTACACTCCTTATACAGGGTGTTTCTTTAGTACGTGTAGAAACTTCAAGAGCATGTTGCTGACGTCGAAATAAGAGAAAAGTTCCCATAAACACATGTCCGCAAGTTATTCGTTTCTAAAATACAGAGTGTCAAAGTTTAATCATTATATTTGTTTTTTTGTGAATAAATGCCAAAATATTCGTGATATTCGAGTAAAGTTTGGTATCTGGGATGACTTCTCAATGACAAAATCAAATTTTGTGTTAATTGTGAAAAAAACTAATTTCTAATTGAATTTATTTTGAATTAAAAAATCTTGTTATTCAAAATCACTTGCATCGATTATTTCAAATCTCAATTACTCGAAAACAGTTGCTCGCAGTGAGCTTTATCAAGAATATATTTTGTACACAAACTAAATAATAAATATTCCCAGATACCAAACTTTACCCACATATCAAAATTATTTTGAAATTATTCACAAAGAATAAAAATAAGAATTCAAATTTGACACTCTGTATCTCAGAAACGAATAACTTGTGGACATATGTTTATAGGAACTTTTCTTCTTATTTTGATGTCAGCAATACGCTCCTAAATTTTCTACACGTACTTAAGAAACACCCTGTATAAGTATCTATGCTGATTGAAGAGATACCCTTCTAGATTTGAGTTGAGCAAAATCGTTAATAACATCTTCAAAATCTGTGTTTTCGAGCATATCACATTCTACCGACAATAGCGACAAACTATTCAATCTCTCTTGAAGCATTGTACTTCTTAATTCACTTTTTATTTGTTTTAATTTGGAGAAGGAGCGTTCCCCACTGCAGTTAGTTATCATGCTTAGAAAGATTCTCAGTGCGATTTCTACATAAGGAAAGGTGTCTTCAATTTTGCTCTCTTTCAAAAGATGATATATTTCCAGTATACTATTAGTTTCTTCATTTTTACTTTGATCAATTTTCAAGTATTCTGTTAAATGCAGCAAATTCTTTGCAACTTTGTCTCAAGTCTTCGGAATTCAGAGTTTTCAAGCGAAAAAATAAACCAAAACGTTGACTAATGTTCTTATACGAACCTAATCGCTGTTTTAGATGAAGGCCCAGGGTATCAATTATGGGGATAAAGGTTTCGACTTTGAATCTTTCTTTTCCATTCAGTTGGACTGATGGCGCAGAGCCATCAAAAAAAGACAGGCGTGAGCTTCTAAGTCTGATTCTTTGAGATAGGTCCTTATAGTCAGATTCCGGGTTTTTCTCTTTGGCGGACAATTCGAAGTAATCAAATTTATCCCTGAGGCTAATAATATAATCATCGAGTGCAGTAAATAAATTAGTTGCAACGTCAAGTGTTATTGTTGCTTTCTGAAGATAATTGCTTGTTTTGTTTATTCTTTCCAATATAGAGCTCCAAATTTCTGTTAGTATAATAACTTCTAGTTTTTCCATCTTCCTGGACAGACTAAGGGCTTCTTCTCTAGTTTTTTGTGCCTGTTCTGTATCTGTTGCGATTGATATAAAAGCTTCTACAATTTGTTTATGACCTTCATGCAAGGCGCTCACTGCATCAGCTCGGGCTGACCATCTTGTTTTTGAAAGGCTTTTTACAACTTTTTTTAGACCTAAATATTCTGTCAATATATTCCAATGGTAGGTGGAGCCCGAAAAAAAGTTATACACTTTCTGAATCATTTCAAAGAACTGTGTCACCTGTGATACACACCCAGCGGCATGAACACCTACCAAGTTTAGTGAATGTCCCGCACATGGTACAAAGGCGGCAAATTAGCATTTCTCCTTGATTCTTGCTTGTAGTCCAGTATATTTTCCCGATATATTTGAAGCATTGTCGTAGCTTTGTCCCCTACAATCTTTAATGGGTGTATCATGACTCTCTAAAAAATTCAAAACTGTTTCAGCTAAATACTCAGATTTATTCTCTTCATTAGGTATAAATTTCAGTAACCTTTCAACAGGATCACGGCCTTTTACGTATCTAATTATAAAAGTTAGCTGGTCAACATGTGACAAATCAGGTGTACTGTCAACACTAATGGAAAAATAGTTTGCTAATTGAACTTCATTTATAACTTTTTTCAATACCTGAGTTCCCATTACATCAATAAACTCATTACAAATATTCGCCGATAAATATGAAATGTTTCCTTTTCCAGGATTCCCCATTTTTTTTAAATGGTTTGCAAGAAATGGATCAAATTCGCTTAGTAACTTCACACATCCCAAATAATTTCCATTGTTGGGAGATCTAGGATTTCACTGTCACCGCGAAACGGAAGCCCTCTCGAAGTCAAAAATTTTACAACAGATACAATTCTTTTAAGAACATTTTTCCATAATCCACTTGTTTTTGATACTGAGATAATAAATCTGTATCTACTCTACCAACAGCTTTACTTCGTGTCAGATATGTCATCATAGATTGTCTATGTATTATTAGGCTTTTGGGCTTCCAGTCAATACATCCACTCGGAGAGCATATATTTAAATCAGGAGGATTAAATAAGCAGCATGAAAAACAAAATACTGATTTTTTGGAAGGCGAATACAGCAACCATTTTCTTTAGACGTTTTCATTGTTCTTTAATTTGCAAATAAATAATTCTTTGTTGAAATATCTAGTTACTGATCTATTGCCATCTTTGTAGGTTCTGGATGCCACAGAGAAATCAGAATCTTTATTTTGAAAATATACAGGTCCCTTACGATTCCAAATTTCTCTATCTTTTTCTGTACAATTTTCATGAAAATAATCGGCGGGGTCGTGTGATACTTCTTCAGGGTTGGAAAACTGTTGTTCTTCCACTGGGGGTGTTGTAAAGTCGGAGACGTTGCACTTTCGTCATAGACACTGTCGCTTTCTAATTCAATCTCTTCACCAAAATTGGTAGAAACTGGTGTAGAACATGACGATTTGGAAAATCCCGCTATTTTTGATTGACACGACTCATCATGTGGAAAAAAAATTGTTCGATTCCTACTTATAGAACTTTCTCCAGTAGAAAAATATGATGTTAATTTTGGTAACTTTTCAAATACTTTCTTCTGGTGTGCAGCTTTTTTCCTTTTGTCAGATCCACTAGAATACGACCGTTTACACCGTTTCGACATTTTATATTATAATTTAGTGTTCATATTTACATCGAAAATAATCACTAAAACAAAACAGGCAAACGACGATTTAATAGAGGGTGTTTCGTATTTCAAAGAGCACAGCACAGTCACAGTCAGAAACAACAACAAACATGAAAACGAATGTCTTTACGAACTCAATTGAGGCAGCACACAACAACCAAGCGATCATACGAGGTTATAATAATATGTTATATCAATAAACACATTGCCGCTGATACTTTGAACTTTGCATAGGCATAAATGAAACGTTATTATTTAACGCTCTTGGTATAAACTCGATTGGTAGTCCACGTGGAGATGCCGACAAAGGCGACAAAAGATATGCCGACCATAAATGGAATTTCAGTTTTTCTGACTTCGTAAAAACTATAACACCACAATAAATACAGGGTAATTTCCGTTCGTCGAGTCGAGCATTGTTGCCAGCCAAATACTCCGGATTGTTCCGTAAATCTGTGGATTTTTTTATTATCTCCGGATATCCGGACTTTTAGTTAAAACCTACGGAATTCCACTTCTATTATTTTTTTTTTCACCTTTTTTCAAGTAAATTATTATTGCGAAGGGCAATTGAAATGAAAAGTTATATTGAAATTTATTAAACATGCTGCATTCGGTAAGCATGATTTTCAGGCGAGAGTAGAGTAGCTATCGGAACTAGGGGGCCCCAATCCTCGCGGGGCCCTGGGCACGTACCCAGTGTGCCCAGTGGGGCAGAGGGGCCTGTGTGGGCATTAATACAATTGAAGCTGTTCCAAAGAAAATTGCAGCTTTCTTAAGATTGGAAAATCCTCAGCTCTACACAGGGCACTCGTTTCGTAGTTCCTTGGCTACCATGCTTGTAGAAAATGGTAGCGATCTACTATCGGTAAAAGTACTCGGTGGCGGAACCGCATATTGAAAATTCTGTTTCAAAGAGAATGAAGATAACAAGACATACTAATGAGGCCACACCGACCACAAGTTCAGATACTGGTGCTATAGATGGTAAATCTTGGAATAGAAATTTCAAATAATAGCAATTGTCAAATTACTTTTCAAATTTATAAATAGTTAGTATTTTTTTTTATTTATTTTTTGGCAGCTACTAGGTTATCAGCCGCGTTCTCCAAAGTATTAACTTTATCAAAGTTTATCGATAATATCTGCGGCATGCAGAAATGCTACTAGTTTACGTAAAGTTGTTCTATCGTCGCACAAGATTTCATTAATTTCCCCAGTTATGTTATGGTGTCTCCTGGGCTGGGACTCTGTAACTTATTTCGCATAGCGATAGCGAAGCTAAGCATATGCTATCTCTTTCCGTTACGTCGGAAACTGATAGCGTGTGCTTCGTTTAGCTTCGCTATGCGAAATAAGTTAGAGTCCCAGCCCTTGTTACTTCATGTTTCAGACATTCTATGAGTAAATGTTGTACTGTTAGTGGTGTTTGGCATGTAACACAAAGAGGTTGCTGCTCTCCTAGGAGCAGATAGAGGTGTGTCATTTTTGTATGGCCAATTCGCAGACGTGTGAGAGCAACTTGTTCTCTTCTGGTCAATTTCAAGGGTAAGATTCGCTTTTGCACAGTTGGTTTAAATATTTTCAATTTCGCTTCAGTTTCACTCCAAAGATTCTGCCAGTCGTTTTCTTCTTTCGTTTTGTTCTGTTTCTTTAGATCTTCTGGGTGGAGAGGTAAATCTTCGTGGTAGTTGGAGTTCGATTTTAGATCCATCTGTGTATATTTTGCCATAGTTAGGAAATTTGCTGATGTTATTATAGTAGATCAGTTTGTGTTGTTGTGAATTCATTTCTGATTTTTTTATTTCATTTTCTGTGACACAGCAATCTATGTCAGCTAATTTTCAGGGAGGGAATTCTGGATAGGCGAGCGCGAAAACTTTTGAGTCAGGAATAATATGTTGCTCTCGTATGCGTGTACCTGTTGGTCTGGTTGCAGTTGGTTTCCGTATGAATATATTATAGATTTCATCATTATAGAAGATGTCATGATTTGGGTGGTTTGGTATAGAGAATATTTTTACAGCATAGTTTGCAAGAAGTCTCGTTCTTCGAAATTCAAGAGGAGGAGTTGCCGATTCACAGCAGAGGGATATTATAGGACTCGTTCTGAATCCTCCCGTTATCAGTCTCAAAGCATTATTTTGTAGTTTGTTCAAAGTTTTCAGTCGAGTTTTTCTGGCAGAGCAGTAAACTACACTACCATAATCTATTCGAGAAAGAATGAGGCTGCGATAAATGTTCTGCAGGACCTCATGGTCTGCTCCCCATTTGATTCCTGCTAGAGCTTTAATGACATTGAGTGGTTTCGGGCATCGGTCCACCAAATTCACTAGGTGAGCTCCCCAATTTAATTTTGAATCGAATATCATTCCCAAGAATTCAATTCTGTTTTCGAATTGTATGGGAGTTTCATCTAAGGTAAGGTTAGGATTATTGTGAAGTTTTCGCTTTCTACAAAAGTGAATCGCATTTGTCTTAGTTAATGAAAATTTGAGACCTGCTCTCTGTGCTATGGTATTTTGAATGACCTCTTCAGCATCAGAAGTGAATGAAGATGAGTAGAATATAGCCAAATCGTCAACATATGCACTTATTTTGACTGGACCTTGTACTAGTTCTATCAAGCCGTTTATAGCAATTGCAAAGAGAGTGACGCTCAATATAGAGCCTTGGGGTATACCGTTTTCCATATCTCGGGAATTTGATATAGCTTCTTGGATTCTGGTCCTAAATTTTCTGTCACTGAGAAATTGTTGCAGGAAAATTGGCAAACAACCTCTGATGTTCCATTCATGCAGACTTCGCAGTACACCACATCTCCATGTGAGATCGAATGCCTTTTCTATATCAAAAACTACTGCTGTTAAATGTTCTTGTTTAATGAAGCTGGATTGGATTTCATGTTCCAAGTTAGATAATGGGTCTAGAGTAGAGTGAAACTTTCGGAATCCTGATTGGAATCTGGAGAGGTTTCTACTCTCCAAGCACCAGTTTAAACGATAGTTTACCATTTTCTCCTACAACTTACTCAAGCAGCTGATGAGCGATATTGGACGGTAACTTTCGAGTAACGTGGGATCTTTTCCATGTTTCAGAATTGGGATAATATGAACCTCATTCCATTGTTCGGGGTAGGTTCCTGTAGACCAAATGAGATTGAAGATATGTAGAATATTTTTCATTTGTTTTTCAGGGAGATGTTTCAGGAATTCATAGTGAATTTTGTCTGGCCCATGTGCCGAAGAATTTGACGTCCGAAGCGCTTCTTTGAATTCATCCATAGTGAAAGCTGAGTTGTAATCATGTAAATCATCGTGTCAGAAAGTTGATTTCATGTTGTTCATGTGCGTTTTTAATATCAAGAAATGTAGGGTCATAGTTTTCTGAGGAGCTAATGTGTTGAAAGTGGTCACAGAAGACTTCGGCAATGTCTTCTGGGGTTGTTATATCCTGTTCGTCCTAGATAATATGTATAGGCGGTGGGGCGGAGTTCTTTCCAGAAATGCTTCTAATTTTCCTCCATACTTCAGATAGCGATATATATGCGGTGATGGTGCTCGTAAAATGTTTCCAGCTTTCTCTTTGACTGTTCGGTTTCAGTTTCCTTACTTTCGCACGCAGGCGTTTGAAATTGATCATATTATCTTGACTGGGTCTTCTCTTGAATGTATTGAAGGCGTGCTTTTTTTCTTTAACAGCCGTCGCGATTTCTCCGTTCCACCATGGTACCTCTCTTTGGGATGTTATATTATTAGACCTTGGTATTGATAAAAATGCTGCTTCTAAGATTGCATCAGTGATATTTTCTACCAGTGAATTGACGTCTCCAAGTTCTGGTATGAAGCTCTCGATTACCGAGTAAAATTTATCCCAGTTAGCTAAATGTAAACGCAATTTTTCAGGTTTATATTGTGTTGTGAATCTATTAGCGCATGTTACGGATATTGGTATATAGCACAGCATATCCATCCAGAACTTTCCATTGAAGATAAGGTGCAATTTCAGGAGAACAAAAAGATCTACTGCCAATCGATGATAGGCAGTTGGAACGGGAGTTGATGAAGGTACCTTCTCCTGTGTTGAGGGGTATAAGACCTGATTCTTCTATTATTTCTCCAATTATACGTTCACGGTGATCCGTATCTTTTGATCCCCACATGGTGTTATGTGAATTGAAGTCGCCCATTATCAAATGAGGGCTAGGTAAGTTGTTGAAAAATATTTTTCAACTCATTTTTAGTCCACTGATCATTGGGAAGGTAAATATTACAAATTGTCACCGAAATGGGAGATTTGATTGATATCGCTACAGCTTGTAGATTAGTCTGCATGGGAATAGTTTCAGCAATTATGGATTCTTTGACCAACGTAGCAACTCCTCCATGGGCTCTCGCCCCAGGCATGACATCATGCCTAAAAATATTGTAGCCTCTGAGACTATATGTCTCATCGGGTTTCAGGTGAGTTTCCTGGAGACATAGACAAAACGTTCGTTTTTTCAGCAGAACTTCTTTTATATGTATATAATGGTTGTTGATACCATTGCAATTCCATTCCAATAGTTAGTATTATTATAATTATTGTTATTGTAAGCAGAATAAAGTTTAGAAAAAAAATATTTGAACAAGTGATTTCATAACGGCCGCTGGCCGTTAAAAAATCTTAACGGACGGAGGCTGCTAACGTTTACTTTTCAATTGTCATCTGAATACCATTAAATCAAAATAACAGTGTGGAATTACGAAAAATTATTATGATTTAGTAAAGAGGAATCGATATTGGTGAATCATTCAAACTTAGCTGTTATCGGAGAGCCAATAGCGTTGCTTTTGAGGCGTTGTTCGTTTGAATAAAGTTACGTTCGTGAGTTCACAAAGTCACCTATTATCGTGTATATGGTGTGAAATTTTTCACATTTCTTGTACAGCAGTAAAAGAAAGGCTATAGTAACGTATTCGCTTGTTACAACATGAGCGAGGGTCAAATATTTCGCGTTTCTGAACTGTAAGATGGCACTGACAAGATATGTTTTTCATACCATAGTGACAGCGATCTTTTATAATATTTCCAAATAAATTACAGTTTTCTGCTGGAATATCTACCGAATATCCAACGGTCAACCCTACTGCTAATGCATTGTTGCCAAATCTCAACATTATTCGGAGTACTGCGAAATAGCTCACAGGATTATTAATTATTATCTGGTATTAATTGTGGTAATGTGGTTCAATGCATTATGTAGCTATATTACGGATAGCCGGATTACTAATAATATTAATTATTATAACATTTCTTGTCCGTTCAACAATGAATTATTTATCTACTGTATTATCTACATTAGAGATATAGAATATATATATTATGTATATGGCGAAGGGTAGTCTTGACTGACTAGTTAAGGAAAAATGCGGATGGATCTTGAGTTTTCGAAACAGTTTATTTTCTTTATCCAGACATTAAACAATATGAGGTTTATAGTGGAAAGTCAACATTGATGAGACAGATACAAAGTCATGATACAAAGTCATGATTCAAAATGGTGGAAAACATCCAATTCCTTTTTTATTAATTTTTATAATAATTTCGGGGTGTTGGGTTTGAACAATGATGTCTCCATCCAAGACAAATCTGTGGGTGCGCGCAACAAATTTCCTGAAATTTGTTAGCAGAACACAGCAAGGTACATTGAAACCGAATAATGAGGTCCCCGAGGTCTTTATCCAACCAAAACCGGAAGCACTGCACCAAATTCACGGACAATACTCTTCAGAGGCCATTGAATTCATTTTCAAAGTTCTGCCTTTATTTTCTTTTCTTCTCTTTTCCAGCTCTTCGTATAGGATTATTGTTCAGTGGTCTACAAAATATTTCAGTTTTGCAGTATTTCCGTTTTTTTGTGAATGTAGACTTCGCGGGCCTCATTTCCGTTAATAAGCGACCTCTACAGAGACTTGTCAGTGCATTTAGTGAAACTAAAAGGGCCTCTAGTTTTTTGTTGGGTGGAAACCTCGGGGAAATAATTTTTCGGGGTCAGTTGAGTCCTGTCTGTGAATTTGGTGGAATTCACAGTGCCTCTATGATTTTGTTGAGAGGAGACCTCGGGGACCTCGTTTTTCGAATACTGAGGGCCTTTGCTGAGTCCTGTCTACGAATTTGATTGAATTCGAAGTGTCTTCGCTCTTTTGTTGGCCAGAGACCTCGGTAACCTCGTTATTCGAATTCAGTGGTTCCTACTGAGTCCTGTCTGTGAATTTGGTGGAATTCACAGCGCCTCCATAATTATGTTGGGTACGTCGTAATTCGAATTCAGCGGCCTCTGCTGAGTCCGTGAATTTGGTGAGAGTTGCAGTGCCTATGGTTTTTATTGTGTGGAGACCTCGGAGACTTTATTATTCCAATTCAGTGTTCCTTGCTGTGTTCTGTCTAAAAATTTCAGGAAATTTGCAGCGCCCTCAGATTTGTTTCAGGTAGAGAACCCGTTTTTCGGAAAATTTGCAGAGTCTTCAGTTTTGTAATGAGTGTACACCACATTTTTCAGAAACAGTGTTGTACTTTCCTTGTCTGCAAGTTTAGATTGATTTGCAGAACATACAGGCTCACCATGGATAGAGACCTCCTTTTGTTCTAAAAGCTTATTACTTACATACTTCTTCAATTGTGTCCAAGGCTTTAGGCGGATCAATCCAACATTCAATTGATGAACTGACAAACCCTTATCGACGTAACTTTCATTATCGAAAAATTTACAAATTACATCGGTTACCGCTGTCTAGAACTATTGGCAACGCTGTACAGTAAATATGACAGTGACAATAATTCTGTGCAATACCTTGTAGACAGTAGCAGAACTATTTTTGTCTTTTCGTTCATGTACTACAGAGGAGTTATTTGTCCGAGGTTTTGAAAATCATTATTGAAAATAAAAATCGTTTGATTTTATGTCTAAAAAATAGCATGAATGGTTCCTCAATGTTCAGTCTTCTAAATTTCCAATAAATATCACTTGCAAAAGCGATTCTCCTCAACTGTCTTTGATTTTATAACAAGATTTTCAGAATTTTTTTAAATTGTGAGGGAATATTGAAGTTGAAAGTTCTGAAAAAATCATGACTATCTTTCACGTTGACATTGATATGTCATGATATTTGAAATGGAATCTGATGAATGGTTATTAGGACAACTCAAGAAAACCTCCAAAAATTAGGTTTTTACTTTTTTCCTCGAAAACTGATCATTAGATTTTCTTCTACATCTCTCTAATTATTCAATTTTTGAATGCCAAAATAACCCGATTTTTTTTCAGAATTTTTAAACTCGCCGTTAATTTTTTCATGGGTTTATATGAACCTTAAGCTATATGCATTAGTACGTGTCCATTGAAAACATGCTACTGTTGTAACATAGTGCACGTCCAAATACACCATTATTTACTTTCAGGATGTCATATCGATATAAAACAGTTACCGGAAAAGCACCCACTGTACCTCAGACCCGGAACTAAAGAAATTATATATCCTGACGATGGTGACAGTGTAATCAACTTACAGAAACACGAACATTTTGAGATGGACTGTCCGGGAGAGGGGAAAATCCAGCTTGGAGATCAAGCTACACCAGAAACAGCGTCGGCACGATGTATCTCGGGGTAAGTAAAGCTAGGTACCAAGGTGTGCATTCATTAGTGTAATGACATATTAGGAGGAAAACCGCAAAACGCCAAAAGCAGTGAGAATGAAAACCGATTTGGTGTCTGATGACAAACTGCAGACGCTCGGCGGCGCGGCAGGGGGATGATAATAATAATGATGATTAATTGATTCTTTAGATTATGTCTAGCATAATATAGAACAAGTCAGTGTCGTACAGTATCCATTTTTTTCTTCTTGGGTGCTTTGGCATCGACTGCTATGGTCATTAGCCATTTATTCTGGTAGGCCTTGTTACTAACTCCATACGCCACCTTAGGAGCAGCACTGTTAATTTGAACGCAACAGTGAACCGTGCAGGACTCACCCTAGTCGAGCCACGAGATTTTAATAATTTAATCGGTTAAGTTAAATTAAAAAATCCCAGCCCAACCAGGGTTCGAACTCCGGAACTTTTTTTGATATCTTGCCATCTTACCCCTTTTTTTGCCTTTGCATTAAAATTTTTTTCATTTTGCCGCCATTCTAGCGATCACGTGACATGTGTCAAAATCGATTTTTAGGTTATCGGACATGCACAAACTTTTCCCCAGAATATTTTTTCCAATGCTCCAATAATAAAAAAATTTCCCATATGGTACATACTTTTTGGCGGTCACTGTATATACATATTCCCATATTTAGATAAACATACACAGAAACACACATACATTTATACACAAATAAAATCAGTCAAATTCTGTATCTATCAAATACTTACGTATTGAATAGTACGCTTTTTTCGGTAAACTATGACTACTATTTTGAATTAATTCAAATGAAGTTCTTTGTAGCGATTTGGTAGATGATTGAACAGAGTTATTGCCAAGTATTTTAGACAACGTTCTGTTTTCTAAAGACGGTGACTTGGAACTTCCAGTATTGCAAAATTTCTTGCTTGATATCTGCTGTTTCCCAGCGCTCTGAATGAGGCCAGCTCTGTTTTGGCATATATCACGATATGCATGATATACAATGAATGGAAGGTCAAGATTTTCAGTTGTACAAAAATACTCTTACAACTTACTCTCCTGCCAACTCCAACGATATTTCTAACAGATCTTTTCTGGAGCTTGAGAACCCTATCGGCCTCATGGGATACTCCCCATACTATGATTCCATATGCCATGACTGACTGAAAATATGCCAAATATATTATCATCAGTAGGTACTAATTGTTCGATGGTCTTCCTGAGTATAGAAGATAACACTTTGGAGCTAGTTTTTTGCACACTTCATTCACATGGATCTTCATAGAACTTCATAGAAGATGCTTGACTGATAGATCTGCCATCAGACCTTAGCAATAGGCGATGATCGAATTAATTATTTGATTGACTGAATCTTATGAATTTTGTCTTGCCTATATTCAAAACTAATTTGTTCGAAGAGAACCATTCTTCGGATATTTTTATTTCTTCATTGGCCTTCACGACTGTTTGCTCTACAGTGGTCCCTGTAGTTATGAGGAAGGTGTCATCTGCATACATTATACAACTCTCATAAGAAATATCATTCACGTATAATAAATATAGCAGAGGACCTAAAACAGAGCCCTGGGGAACCCCTACATCATTTATTGTTTTGACCAAAGCGTGATTATTTGCTTGAACATACTGTATCCTGCTTGTGAAATAACTTTTTAGCCAATCATGTGGCACCCCCCTGAAACCGTTCAGTTCTAGTTTTGTCAGGAGAATCTCACTGTTGACAAGATCGAATGCCTTGCTCAGGTCCAAAAAAGTACAAACCACCTTGTTATAATTTTTCTAATATCAATTGCAACAACTCGTATAGATTCTACGTGACCTTATTTGACGTGCGGCAAAATGTAAAATATTTGGGTGGAGAGTCATAAATCATCATTTAAATCAGATATCGGCATATCAAACAAAATTGTCGGTGAGGCTTTGAAACAAGTTTTTATGTTCTGCAATTGATATTGGAAAGACTATACCTTTGTCTAGCTCCTCCGAGAGTTTATTCACAATCGTCACCATTGCATTCGACGTCGATTTTCCTTTTTGAAACCCATGATGATTCGAGTTCATTAGGTCAAACCTCTGTTATTGCATTTGCAACATGTTTTTCAAAAACCTTAGCAAAGGGACTCAATAGTGTAATTGGTCTGAAATTTTGAATTTCTGAAAGTTCTCCTGATTTATGAATCGGAATAATTTTGGCAATTTGAAGCATGATGGAAAAATACCTGCCTCAAGAGAACAATCCAATAAAATTGCATTTTGTTCCCAAATGGGAACACCCAAGAAAAGAAGCGAATATGCTGCCATCTACGAAGTTTTTGTTGAATCTTATAATATAGTTGTTAACAGTGTCTTTTCAGTGATCAATCAACATCAACTTTTGGTTACCAGATGTCTCTGTGATACGAAAAACTACAATTTCAGTTATGGCGTGCACGCGAGTACCCGGTGTTCATTTTAGTGTTAATTTATTATAAAAATTAAGTGCTTTTACGTATTCGCAGGTTATTATTGATTATTTTATTATTAGATCTGTGTATTAGCAATATATTGGTGACTGATTTGATATATTTTATTGATTTTTGTTATCACAACATGACATAACATCGGTGTTCCCCTTTGGGAACAATGTGCAAGTTCAAAAAAATATATTGGATACTATTTCATTGTTGTAGATGAATAATGGAATTTTTATCAATAAGGTGTGGATCATTTTATGGACGAAAGCGTCAAGAAATTATAAGAGCTATTCCTTCTGACAGTGAAGATTCGGAATTGTCAGATGACGAGGATGAAGGTGAAACGTAATTCCATCGATAAGTTGATAAGTTTTATTTCATTATTTTTCTTCCAAGATATTGGAGTGGACCGAAATGGAACCACCGTGCAGGACATGAAGGAAATATTTGAGGAACAGTTAGATGACATGGATGATGGTAAAACTTTATTGGCTACCCTCGAACTTGCGCAATGTTTTTTCATATTTTAGAAACTTTTCCCGAAAATGATCCTGTTCCACATGAAAGCTACATAAATGATGACGATACACCACTAAACCAACTATTTCAACTTCCAGATAATACAAAACTATATTTCCCCAATAATGAAAACATTACATGGAAAGAATCAAGAACTCTAAGAGATCCCCAACAAAATTTATTTTCTGGATCATGCGATCTACCAGAAGAAATATTGGAATTGAATAACCCGTATGATTTGTTAAAAATTTTTATAACAGAATATTTTATTGCCCAAATAGTTGAACATACTTGCTTATACAGGGCAATTCAAATTCGACCCCCACCATTGGAATCTCCTAAACTACAGGAGATACGTCGAAGCTTAAATTGCGTATTCTGGTGCTTAACAAAATAAATTCCGAGTATTTCTGGAAATATCGGGAAAAAACTGAAAATCGGAATCGTTATTTGACAACATAGCTCAAAACCAAAAGTACATTTTCATTGATACTTTTTTTCAGCTACACGTTTTCATGTTCAGATTTACTATCCGACGTTTCGTCTTTTGGCATTCATCATCAACTTTTTTTTCTGTTATGGGCGCCATATTATTTTTTTATACAGAAAAAGAGTGATTCTCATTCTGATTTCATTGATGTATAATTTGTTATGATTTGCACTTCTGAAACCACAGATATTAAAAAAAAACAACTTAATCTGAGATGGTCATGACTCCATCAAAAAATTTTGTTTAATAAACACTAGTTGTCAGAACTCATTAAACATCATGAGTTTGCTCAAATACTTCAGTCGAAATGTCCTCATTCTCAAATGAAGAAAAACGAGATATGTTGAAACTTTATTATAAATTTTATAGGAATAGTACGAAAACAACACAAATTTATTTTGAATTATATCCGGAAAGACAACAGCCGGATAGAACATTATTCGGAATTTTGGGCAAACACTTGGCTGAGTACGGTGCGTATCAAAAAACAAGAATGAAATCATGAGCTTGTAAAAAATGCACTAAAAGTATTACAACAAGTGTTCGAAATGATGGCCTCCCTCTTGAATACATAACCGAGCTCGTCGTCTCAAATTAAGAACTGCCCTAACAATATCCCTTCTTGTGATAGACCTGAATTGCGTGATGATACCCGGTGAAAATTTTTTAAATTGTTACATATGTGAAACATAAACTTAACGTCTTATGAATGATGGTCGACATCATCAATATGTATCCATTATACGTATTTTCTGAGGCGATAAGTCCCAATTTTCAGCGTTGTATCAACGTCATAATTCAATGATCATATTTTCATTATTAAAATGACGTATCATGCTCAATGTCCAAATAGCGTATTGTAACATATGTCAAGTAACTGATTCAAAACTTATGTTTCCAATACGACGGTCTTTTCTGAGGCGATAAGTCCCAACTTTCAGCGTTGTATCAACGTCATATTTCATTGATCTCATTTTCATCATCATAATGACGTGTTATGCTCAATGTCCAAAGAACATATCAATATATATATATATATATATATATATATATATATATATATATATATATATATATACTTCGTTGATCATATTTTCAATATCAAAATGACCTATTATGCACAATGTCCAAAGACTGAAAATGGATCATGGTATATTGTAGGTACACGCTAAGCAGCCTATTAGGCCTTTTATGCATGTTATCAAGGTAACCCAAGAGATCCAATACAATTCACAAAAGCTTTTGATAGTATTCATATACTGTTACTGAGTTTGAGATGCTGCTTCGTAACTTCAATAGCAGCGACACCTATCGTTGGGTAGAATACTTCATATTACAATATATTGATCAATATCTGAACATATTTTTTAGGGAATTTAACTTACGTCAGGCAAAGTATGCAAAAATACATAATTATTTGATCGTAAAATGTGTTATGTTCCGCCAATATTGGGAAAATAAAAATGAAACAAATTTCGAATATGAAAATCAATCTTTGAAATATTCGACACATCCAAATGGCGAAATCAAAGTCTCGCTAAATATTGGCGTGCGATTGGTCAGGCCCGACCACGCCCGCTGGCCGACGCACATAAATATAGCGCGGGAGCGCGACCGAGCAGCATTCGACGTCGAGCGTTCGAGCGAGCAGAAGCAAAAGAAGAGTTATTGATAGTCAGTACTAATACACACCAGGTGGTGTTATCGAAGAATATAAATCCCAAATGTGGGAATCCAAAAGGAAAAGCGGAAAGAGACAAAAGAATTTAAGAAGAGAGGAGGAAATAGAAATTGGAATATCCAATATTGGGGAACTAAAGGAGTTGTACTGCGATCTACAGCCAGTATTTTCTGGATCAAAGGACTTGGCTCTGTAAAGGAGGGATCAAAAACCCAACATCCCTCCGGAAAGAATTCGTTTTAACGCAATAGACGTCCATCACAATTTTGTTCTTTTCAGAACAATTGGATACGGCTCTTTTCAGAGTCAGAGAATTCGTTTCTACTAATTTATATTGTTTCTTTCAGCTTAGCCAGGCCTCCGCCGTCGGCGGAAGCAGCGGCTCCTTATCCACTAGATTGGATTGCGTGTCCCGGAATCCATGCTAGGGGATGCCTACTGTTTCACTGGGGTGAGCTACACGTGTCAGCGAGCCATAGCACTAAGGTGGACAGGGCGTTAAACGCTTACTTTCCCTTCCGGAAGGGAACACGGGTAAACTCCCTGAGTTAGGCGCGTTAATTCCCTCGACTAGTTCATTTTATATTAGCTTACTTTTAAAGTTAATTTTTTTTCTTTTAGAATTATTGTCCTTTATCCCAGGCAAGTATAGTAGGTTCATTTAGGGATCTTTTATTAACTCCTTATCAGTCATATTGCTCTCCTACCTCTGTGCAGGTATGGAAGACAATGGAGCGAGTATGTGGCAGGACCCAGAGCTGGCCGAGGCGTCGAACAAAAGGTTCGACAAATTTTTTTATCAACCCGCATTCTCGACATGGCGCCCAACGTGGGGCAAGTAATCGTGGTACATGGCATCGCCATAATTACCCAAGGACTGAATTTTATTCAGAAATGTTTGTACCCGACGATAAATTCACTGAGTGTAGTGAACGAACCCCTCTTGTCGAGCAGTATGAAAAGATGGAGGAGAACCTTGATGTTGGTTCTGATCAAACAGAAATATTTAACTATAGGATTTCACAACTACTGAGTAATGACTGGACGACTTTGTCAGAGGCTCCCGCTAGTACCCTTGATAGAGAGCGGGCCAAGTCTGTAAAAATTTACAATCCAACGAACCCTTTTAGTTTGTTGACAATGTCGCCTACTTCCGATCCCTGCGACATTAAAATAAGAGGGAACAGGTGGCACCCAGAAAAAGAAAAATTAGAAAGCTCTAGGAAGGTGTCTTTCCCTCCTGTTATGGAGAGTGTCCCCTTAGGGAACTCTACTTTCAAGGCTGCTGAAAATGTAACAGCCCCTTCACAGCCTCAAAGTGATATAGCGCAATTAGCACAAATTTTAAAAGACCTTACAGGTCATAGTAAATCAAGAGTTTTGGATAAATCCAAACTCCCGAATTTTAGTGGAAAAGATACTGAAAATCCTCGCTATTTTCTCAATAAACTCATGTCAGAGTTTAAGAAAGTAGAATTAGACCCGGACGACTGGGTGGCTCATGCCAGGAGCCAATTAAAAGGTGAAGCGCAAACGTGGATAAACCTATACAATGACATAAATGCCTCTTGGCATTTTTTTGTGAATAGGTTTTTAGATAGGTTCGATAGCCATGAGCTACGTTCCCGGTTGCTCGCTAAACTGTATGGCGAGAAACAAAAGAAAGAGAAAACTGATGTTTTTATAGGAGAAAAGATGGCACTAATCAGAAGATTAATGCCATACATGACAGAAATTGAAGCTATTCAGCTAATTACCGAATTGGTTGATCCGGCCATACAGTCGTTTTTGCGCGAGAAGTCCATGATAAACCTGGAGGCTTTTACTCGTTACTGTAATCATATAGAAGCCAGTATGATGGCTCCAAGCCATCTAAGAGGCACATTAAAACCAAAACCAACTAATGTTCCGTATCAGGACAAAAGTCAGGATCGGGCCACAACTAACGTGGGTTCGAGTTCTAATGCCCAGCAAGGTAATCCTCCCAATAATTGGAGAGGAAATTACCATAATAACAATCAAAGCTCTTCCAGCTGGAGAAATGCTCAACGCAATACTAATAATAGTAATAATTATGGCCCTCGTCCTGAGAGAGAAGATGGAGATTTCACTAGAGGCTCATACTCCGCTGCCAGGGGCAGAGGTAGCTATAATAATGTGGGCCATCGAAGCCAGAATGTTCAAAGCCTGAGACCTAATGAGAGTTTGCATTATATTGAAGAGGAAGACGCTTATTACTCGGGAAACTCTGCAGGAGATGCACCGGCAGCGGCGGCGGTGACATCTGCGCGCCAGTGAGCCGCGAGATCCCTGAAGAAAAATCCCCGCGTGTAAATATATCTACACAAACTTCTGAGGAGGTAGCATCCCTGTTTGTAAATAATACTTCTTCACCCCTTGAGGCGTTAGTCAGCTTAGACGATGGCTACACCATAAACAAAAACCTCCCCCGAATTTCCGTAATGATTTACGGGAGACAGGTATCGGCTCTGATCGATACCGGTGCAAGCACTAATTTCGTGAAGGCTAGTCTGTTCGGCGACAGCGATTTGTCGAACCTTCATAACCCCACTGCCATCCGTCTAGGCTGTCACGATAGCACGTGTTATAGCCTAGGACAGAAAGGCATTGATTTAGAAATCGAAGGACAAAAGTTTTCGATTAACGCTACCGTGATGACGGATTTAAACGAAACGATAATTCTCGGAGTCCCTTTTCTCGAAGAGCACGACGCTATCATGGACGTTAAGCGGAAGTGTATTTATATTGGCAAAGAAACCCGAAAAACTATTTTCTGGAGCATAGTCTCTGAGAGATCTATCTCTAATATCCAGCTGGCCGAATTTTCGGCGGATCAGTTTTCACCTGATACCAGAATAAAAATTCTCGAAGTAATCGAAGATTTCCCGGATGTCTTTGAAGAGACGATCCGACAGCCAGTCACACGAGCCGTCCTCCATGACATTAAAGTGAAAGAGGAACGTCCCTTTCGTCGTTTCCGATACGACAAAATGTCGGAACAGAGGAAGCAGGTAGTGCATGAGGAAATTCGGAAATTGTCCGAAGCTGGAGTCATCGTACCCAGTGATTCTCCCTATTGTTCTCCGGTAGTCTTAGTCCCGAAAAAGGATGGCAAACTACGGTTTTGCGTTGACTACCGAGAGATAAATAAATTGATCATTTCAGAAGCCCCAAACTTACCCCCGATTCAAGAGACAGTGAGAGAAATGGGACAGGCAACTATATTTTCCACCCTGGATTTACGAAACGGTTTTTGGCAAGCTCCTTTGACACCACAGTCGCAGAAATATACCGCTTTTGGCGCGCCCGATGGGCAAGTCTACCAATTCCGTGTTTTAAGCTTCGGTCTGAAAAACGGCCCGGCCGTTTTTCAAAAACTTATGTCTTCAGTGTTAGTGGGATACACAGATGTATTCTGTAAAGTCTACCTGGACGACATAATCGTGTACTCCCACAGCATCGAAGAACATTGTCTACATCTTCGACGCATTCTGGAACGTTTGAGAATGCACGGACTGTGGCTGTCCCCACAAAAATGCCATTTCGGAACTAGTGAGTTACAATACTTGGGCAGGATAGTATCCGCAAAAGGAAACCGGCCACAAGAAACTCATGTACTGAATACCGTTAATTTTACGACTCCTAAGTCCCTGAAACAACTCCGGGCTTTCCTAGGAACAGCCAGTTGGCTACGTGAATATATTACGCATTTTGCAGAAATCGCATCCCCTCTCACTGACTTAATCGATATTAAAAAGAAGTTTAAATGGACCCCTGCTGCAGAAGCAGCTTTCATGAAAATTATGGAACTCGTCAGTCAACCCTTAGAGTTGGCCAGACCTGATCCCTCTCGACCATACTGTCTACAGACAGTCGGTAGCTCAATAGGAATGGGAGCAGTGTTGTTCCAGGAAAATATTACCGGGAAACGCGATATTATCGCCTATGCAAGCGCTAAGCTATCAAAGACGGAACAAAAATACCATGTCAACGAAATAGAGTGTCTTGCGATCGTCTGGAGTATTAAGAAATACCGACATTTCCTCCAAGACAAGCATTTCAAGCTTTTCACCGACAACTCAGCTCTATTATGGCTTGGAAAAATGAAGGATGAACGCGCGAAGCTAACTCGTTGGTCGTTACTCCTCCAGGAATACGACTTTGAAATTGTCCATGTTCCTGGAAAGCTTAATCAGCTTCCGGACTTCTTGTCTCGAAACCCCTCGGAGGAATTAACAGGCCACGACATTCATATAGAAACCGAACGAATGCTATTTCCAGTAAAAGAGACACAACCTGCGAATCCCACTCCTGAAAAGGTTGAAACCGTGCTGAATCAACTACAGACTTTCTATGAAGAAGTCAAAGATAGGCAGGGAGACTGTCCTAGACTGCAGAGATTCATAGACCGGATAATTAGAGCGAGAAACACACCGAATCCTAACTCATACGAAAGACGGATCGCGAATGAATTCGTTATTGAGGAAGGTGTTCTCTATTTTATCGGGCAGGATCCTGAAAGTCGGCGTGTTGTGATACCGAAGAATTTTCTTCATCAGGTGTTGAAACGGTATCACGACGACATAGGGCATCCTGGGATTCTTGAAACATACCGATAGATCTCGAAGCACTTCCAATTATCGCCTCTTAAACAACGTGTACTACGTCAGTAAATGTCTAACATGTGCAACTACAAAACGTTCTCCTCCACAACCTGAGTCGAACTTGAGACCTAATTGTCCGGAAAGGCCATGGGAAATCGTATCCGTTGATGCGATGGGCCCTTATCCTGCTTCTCGAAATGGGAACCGGTACATATTAGTCGCAACAGACTGTTTCAGCAAGTGGGTAGAAACAAAAGTTGTCCCGAAAGCCGACACGCAAGCTGTGGTGCGTTTCCTGCAAGAGGATGTCTGTGGTAGGTGGGGTTACCCGCGTATGATAATCTCCGATAGTGCAGCCCAGTTTAAGGGCCGAGTTTTTGAACAATTCACGGCACAAAAGCAGATAGAGATTAAGTGGTCCCCGATTTACCATCAGCAGGCAAACCCTGTAGAACGGCGAGTACAGGAGATTAAAAAAATGCTGAGAGCCTCCTTGCTAAACAAAGAAGAGTCTTTGTGGGAAGAGCAATTGCCAAATATCATTTTTAATTTGCGAACTCGACATAATGCAGCCACAGGAATGTCTCCGAGTATGTTACTCTTAGGATATGAAATTCCACAACCGGGAGAATGGGCAACGCCAGCTCAAAAGCGAAGGAATCGCCGCAATGAAAACCGGGCGGAGCGTATTGCAAAGGCAGCCGCTTCTTCTTCGGAGTACCGAAGAGAAAACTACCCTAATCGCGATGACGATCAACCTGTGACTTTCGAACGTGGACAGTGGGTCCTTTGTCGGAATCTAGGCCCAAGAAGAAGGCGCTTTGGCCAGACCTGGGTCGGCCCGTACCAGGTGGAGCGACAAATTGGCCCTAGTTGCTACGTCGTTCTTAAGAGTGGGCTTGAGCAAAATATTGCCGCAAATGACTTACGGCCTGCACCTGACCCTCGTAGTGGCCAAGACCACTTAGATCCCCGTCCTACTCCGAATGAAGGAGAGGACTAAAGAAAAAAACCTGTATGTAAATAAATCCTCTTAGTATATAGCATTATCAACCGTGGAGCGCTGGACGAAGAATTGTGTCCCATGAGCGTCATTGTAAATATTCCCTGAAAGTGAAATATTGTATGGATAATTTTAATAATAAACCACCTTAGCTGTCGCAGGTAGGCTTAGTCTAGGTTAAGTTAATATTGTAAATGACAGGATAGGGAAAAATTGATGTAAACCCAGTGGGTATAGGGGCATAGCCCGATTTAAAAATTGTATATATGTTGAAGAAAATAAATAAAGAAACAGATATGATCACTCCTTTTGAGCCACAGTTACTTTGGTTGAGAAATGCTGGCATCTACGAAAACACTAGCGATCTTCTTGAGGGGGGGAGTGTTATATTCCGCCAATATTGGGAAAATAAAAATGAAACAAATTTCGAATATGAAAATCAATCTTTGAAATATTCGACACATCCAAATGGCGAAATCAAAGTCTCGCTAAATACTGGCGTGCGATTGGTCAGGCCCGACCACGCCCGCTGGCCGACGCACATAAATATAGCGCGGGAGCGCGACCGAGCAGCATTCGACGTCGAGCGTTCGAGCGAGCAGAAGCAAAAGAAGAGTTATTGATAGTCAGTACTAATACACACCAGGTGGTGTTATCGAAGAATATAAATCCCAAATGTGGGAATCCAAAAGGAAAAGCGGAAAGAGACAAAAGAATTTAAGAAGAGAGGAGGAAATAGAAATTGGAATATCCAATATTGGGGAACTAAAGGAGTAGTACTGCGATCTACAGCCAGTATTTTCTGGATCAAAGGACTTGGCTCTGTAAAGGAGGGATCAAAAACCCAACATCCCTCCTGAAAGAATTCGTTTTAACGCAATAGACGTCCATCACAATTTTGTTCTTTCCAGAACAATTGGATACGGCTCTTTTCAGAGTCAGAGAATTCGTTTCTACTAATTTATATTGTTTCTTTCAGCTTAGCCAGGCCTCCGCCGTCGGCGGAAGCAGCGGCTCCTTATCCACTAGATTGGATTGCGAGTCCCGGAATCCATGCTAGGGGATGCCTACTGTTTCACTGGGGTGAGCTACACGTGTCAGCGAGCCATAGCACTAAGGTGGACAGGGCGTTAAACGCTTACTTTCCCTTCCGGAAGGGAACACGGGTAAACTCCCTGAGTTAGGCGCGTTAATTCCCTCGACTAGTTCATTTTATATTAGCTCACTTTTAAAGTTAATTTTTTTTCTTTTAGAATTATTGTCCTTTATCCCAGGCAAGTATAGTAGGTTCATTTAGGGATCTTTTATTAACTCCTTATCAGTCATATTGCTCTCCTACCTCTGTGCAGGTATGGAAGACAATGGAGCGAGTATGTGGCAGGACCCAGAGCTGGCCGAGGCGTCGAACAAAAGGTTCGACAAATTTTTTTATCAACCCGCATTCTCGACAAATGTATCAATTTGAATAAATCATTTTCATAACTATATTATGAGGAATGAAAAATAAGCACATTTCGTCTGATACCAAGAAACCCAGGAGATATATAAACGATCTAATATTGATTATTTTGATCAACAAATGAACATATTTCTTTAGATATTAAACTCACGTCAGGCAAAGTATGCAAAAAAGTACCCAGAGTTACATGGTTATTTCTTCATAAAATGTATCGATTCATATATGATATTTTCATTACTATATTACGAAATATGTAAAATATTCATATTTTGCCTGATGTCAGGAAAAATTTGGGGAGACAATGTTAGACAATGTTTGGAAACATATATCAATAATATGTTTATATTTGATTTTCAAAATTTTCATCACTCAAGAGATATATTTATGATATAATAGTTTATATCGATTATTTTGATCAATAAATGAAAACATTTTTTTAGATATTCAACTTAGGTACGTCAGGCAAAGTATGCAAAAATACATAGTTATTTGGTCGTCAAATGTATCTAATCTAATATAATATTTTCATAACTATATTAGGAAATTTGAAAAATTTTCATATTTTTTCTGTTGCCAGAAAACCTTTGGAGAGACAATGTTTGGAAACATATATAAGTAATATGTTTATAATCGATTTTCAAAATTACCATCGCTCAAAAGATATATAAATGATATTATACTTTTTATTGATTAATTACATCAATAGGTGAACATATTTGTTCAGGTATTTAACTTACGTTGGAAAAAGTATGCAAAAATACATGGTTATTTGTTCAAAAAATGTATTGATCTGAATGAAACGTTTTTATTACCATATCATGGAAAACGAAAAGTACACATATTTTGTCTGACACCAGGATAACTTTGGAGACACAAAGTTTGGTAACATATACATATAAATAATATGTTTACATTCGATTTTCAAAATTATCATTACCCAGGAGATGTATCCACGATGGAATAGTTTATATCGATTGTTTTGATCAATAAATGAATATAATTCTTTGGTCATTCAACTTACGTCAGGTGAAGTATGCAAAAATACATAGTTATTCGGTCGTTGGATGTATCGAATTTTCTATTAAAATCACCACAGTTCGAAAAAGTACTTTCGTCGGTCCAAATAATGTTTTTCAAGAAGTTTGTAGGGTCTACCCTATTCGAAAGCCAGCTACAAAATTCCATCCTTCTCTCAGGATCACCTGGATGTAATTTTTGTGAAATATGTATCTTATAACATTTCAAACCACTTTTTTTGAATTACCTCCAAACGCTCGTCTGTGGCACATCCATTTCTGCCGAGACTTGATGTGTTGATTTGAAGGATCTGCATTTATCTAAAAAAGTACCAAAAATACTTCTTCGAATATGGAATGAACAATTATTTTACCTCGGCTAATAAGTTACGTCTAATATTTTGTTCCATTCTGCTTCCATATTTCATTCTTGGTTTTTGAAACGCACCGTACTCAGCCAAGTGTTTGTCCAAAATTCCGAATAATGTTCTATCCGATGATCTAATGAAAATGTACTTTTGGTTTCGAGCTATGTTATCAAATAACGATAGAAAAAAATAAAAACGGAAATTCCGATTTTCAGTTTTTTCCCGATATTTCCGGAAATACTCAGAATTTTCCAAGTTTTAAAACAGTATTTTGTAAAGCACCAGAATACGCAACTTTGCCCCAATTTAACCTTCGACGTATCTCCTGTAGTTGAGAAGATCCCAATGGTGGGGGTCGAATTTGAATTGCCCTGTATAGTGTCCAGAAAAGACCTAAAGAACCACTTACTACAAACTCCAAGGAAATAGAGCAATTTCTAGGAATACTGGTATGGATGTCTCTCATAAGACAACCTTCAACGCGCAGATATTCGGCACCAAATGCTAGAACTCCTCAAATCGCAAATGTTATGCACATAAATAGATTCGAAGAACTAAAACGGTTTCTTCATTTCTCAGATAATAGTGTGGCTACTAAACATACCGATGAAATAATGCCAGCAGTGAATCAAGTAAGGAAGGCTTGTCAGAAAATATCATTTGAAGAAAATCTTTCCTGCGATGAACAAATCATTCCTTTTAAAGGCAGACAACTTATAATGCCAAAAAGCCGCACAAGTGGGGTTATAGTACGTTTTATCTGGCGTAAGTGGTTTCAGCTGTTATTTTGAACTTTGTAGTAGCAAAGCTGAAATAAACAGATTGCCAGGAGAACCTGAACTTGGCGCATCGAGTAACATTATAGTCCGTTTATCAAGACCAATCCCAAGAAATGATAACCATAAGCTTTACTTTGACCACTATTTCTCCAGTTTACATTTCATCGAGTATCTTGAATTGGGGATGGAATCTGTGGCCACGGTAAGAACGATTCGACTCAGAAACCTGAAAACTATTCCTGAAAGAGAAATGAAAGAAAGGGGACGCGGATCACAAGTAGAAAAAACCGCCAAAATAAACATAATAGATATTCACGTGATTCAGTGGTACGATAACAGGATGGTTTCCTTGGTATTATCATTTTGCGGAACGGAACCAGCTAGTAAAGTCCAGCGATTATTCATGTCCGAAAATTGTAGAAAAGAGATAGAACGTCCAAATATTGAGTTGGTGTATAATATGCACATGGGTCGAGTCGACCTAAAAGACTCCTTGTTGGGATTGTATCCTATAAAACTAAAAACTAGAAAATGGTATATGAGAACATTTTGTTTTATTATTGATCTGGTGATTGTTAATGCCTGGTTACTTTTAAGACATATAAATGAACAGCTAAATAGGCAAGATTATACCTCACTACTTGAATTCAAGACAACTATAGCTCAGGATTTGTGTTTGCTTGGAAAAATAATAGAACAAAAGAGCGGGCGACCTAGCACTTCGAATTCTCCTATTTCTACGCCTTATAAAATAAGATGTTTGGAGCCTTGCTCAACAGATCTTGCAAGACGTGACAATACTGGTCATTGGCCTTCACACACAGATAATAGAGAAAGATGCAAGAGACATACCTACGTGCACAGGAAAATCTTGCATAATGTGTGATAAACACTTCCTAAATAAAGAAAATAACTGTATTAAAAGTTTCCATTCAGACTCATACACCTACTGCACATGAATGAAACTAGATTAATTTTTGACGTAAACACAAAAAAATGTCTTTTGTTTAAATGAATATTCAAAAAAGTATTGTGCGGCATCATTTCCTTAATAGTCCAAGATCCCAGGGCCGTCAGACATTACTTATTTTTAAACGAACGAAATGTGAACGATTGAGTAGTGTTAGTATGTACTATGTTCGCATGCCTACCTGCTAGCTTGTTCAGATGACCATTCTTCAGATAGTAGGGAATCAAGGCACGTAAAAACACTACTCACTTAGTTGAATTGCCAGTCTACAGAATTATTTCTATAACTCATTGTGGATCAGTGGACAGAGTCACTAGATACCACCCCAGAGCTCCGAGTTCAAATCTCGTGTCCAACAACTTTTTTTTTAACCCAGCAGACGTATCACACTAAGGTTAGCCATCTCGGTTGGAAACGGCTTCAACTCTGGGAGGATTTTTGTTCAAAAAGAAATTTAAAAGAAAACAGAATTTTGGTAAATAAAAGATTTTGTTAAGATTTCCTTATGAGTAAAATCCCAGGGCCTTCAGACATAACTTATTTTTGAAAAGATGAAGACTTAGGTTCTGTGTGGTGTTTCATGTACTTTTAATACCTGCGTGCTTGTAGAGTTCGCTCTGTGACACCTGGGCAGGTACCTAACTTGGATTTGTATGGCTGATTTTAATGTATATTTTGTAGAATATCACTCTTAAGTAATTTCAAAAGCGTCAGACGCTTTCCATAGACCAGAACTTTTGTCAAACGCTTTAAAGCTCCACAAATTACTTCAGAGTGATATTCAACAAATTATACATAAAATTCAGCCACACAAATTAAAGTTAAGTAACTTTTATTTTTAGTTACCTTTCTCACCTGGTACCTGTCCAAGTGTCACAGAGCGAACTCCATAAGCAGGCAGGTATTAAAAGTACATGAGACACCACTAAGAACCTAAGTCTTCATCTTTTCAAAAATAAGTTATGTCTGAAGGCCCTGGGATTTTACTCATAAGGAAATCTTAACAAAATCTTTTATTTACCAAAATTCTGTTTTCTTTTAAATTTATTTTTGAACAAAAATCCTCTTAGAGTCGAAGCCGTTTTCAACCGAGATGGCTAACCCTAGTGTGATGCGTCTGCTGGGTTTAACGAAAACAGAAAAAAAAATGGTTGGAAACGAGATTTGAACTCGGAGCTCCGGGTGGTGGTTAGATACTCTGTCCACTGATCCACCATGGGTTATAGAAATATTTCTGTAGACTGGCAATTCAACTAAGTGAGTAGTGTTTTTACGTACCTTGATTCCCTAATATCTGATGAATGGTCATCTGGACAAGCTAGCAGGTAGGCATGCGAACATAGTACATACTAACACTACTCAATCGTACACATTTCGTTCGTTTTGCCTCGAAGTTTTTTTTTCATTTTCTTGTTCAATGTTTCATGCAATGGAAGGTTGATGATTGTACCAAAACATTTTTCATTAGAATCGTTGTTAGATGATCATCTCCCTGAGAGTGGGAACTCTTTAGATTTAGGATATTGCTTAAAATGTCAAATTTAGTTGGTGTATTTGGATGTATATTTTTCATGGTTATTTGAAAGGGGTTAATTTTTTTTTTGTTGATTAGGAGATGTGGAATATTTGTGAAATAGTTATTAAATTGATTAGAAACTATTTCAGGTTCGTTAGTCATATCATCATTTATTTTAAGTGTTATTTATTTATTTATTTATTGCAAAACAAGAGTAGAAGCATAGTTATACCTAGGTAATAATTATCAAGTAACAATTTACATTAGTACAAATCTATCAGAAACAATACCAGGGTTGGTAGAATAAAATAAATCTAGACCGTTCTTGAATGCATTCACTGACGGAGAATCAATCACATGTGCAGGTAGTTTGTTCCATAGTTCAAAAGACCTGTTGAAGAGCGTATACTGTCTGAGGCATTTGCGAAATGCTTCCTTTTTGAGTGTGAATCATCCATACGAGTTTCGTACAGCGAAGACAGGTCCACTTGATACCGACCGGTGATTATTTTGAACAGTTCAATCATATCGCCACGAATACGTCTCCAGTAGTGGGAGGGAATGTTCAACTGTTGGAGGCGGACACTATAGGGCATACTGTTTAAGCGAATGGCACTTTTGGAAGCTCGACGTTGGACACTTTCAATTAGTTTGATGTCTCGGATTAGCCACGGAGACCACACCGGCACAGCGAACTCAATCAACGGGCGGATATAGGTTTTATAAAGGGTGCACATAAGATGTGGTGTGGGATTCTGGAATGACTTGTTTATTAGATATAGTGCACTGTTAGCCTTTTCCACAATGTTATTCACATGCACAGACCATTCCAGTTTATTAGTCATCGTAACTCCCAAATCTGTGTGTACTTCAACCGCGGGCAATTCGGTATTGGAGACAAAATATCTTTCATCAGGGTTATTGAATCCCATGTGGAGAAGTACACATTTGTTAGCGTTGAGGGGTAATTTCCACTTACTACTCCACGCATCGATTTTGTTTATATCGGACTGCAGTTGGCCGCTGTCATTGCTGAATATTTTCAAGTCGTCTGCAAAGAACAGTGCGAAAGATGAAATTTCGCGAGCTAGGTCACTGATGTAGAGTAGAAATAGTGTTGGACCGAGCACAGACCCTTGGATGACGCCGCTAGACACTTGTTTACTTGTAGACAACTCCTCACCTACGCGAACTGAAAAGACAGATTGTTTCAGGAATAACTCAATCCATTGTAATAGATTGCTCCTGATTCCAAAATGATCCAGTTTTGTTAGCAAAAGATCATGAGGCACTTTGTCGAATGTACGACAAAAATCGAAATAGACTGCATCAAGGGGATCGGAGGAATCGAGAAGTTTAGAACAATAATCAGTGGCCAAAAGAAGATTGGAAGTGACTGATCTATTTGGAAAAAGCCATGCTGATTTGAGGGGATGATGTGGATGAGGGCAAATTCCAGTATATCCTTGGATATAATCCTCTCAAGGGTTTTGCAGAGTATGGAGGCTGTGTTGATGGGGCGATAGTTTTCTGGTAATAATGCATTCCCTTTTTTGAATATAGGGGTAACAACGGTTGTGCACCAGAAATCGGGAATTTCGCAGTTCAAAAAACTATTGCGCAATAGAGTAGTGATTACTTCGATAAGTTCATGTGCACAGTTGCGAAGGATGAATGGATGAAGGCGATCTGGTCCGGGAGACGAATTGATTCTGAGGGTGGCGATTAGGTTGAGTACGGTATCCTGATTGATATCGATTGTTTCCAGCGAATAGGCGTTTCTAGTAGTGGGATTGAGCCGAATTGATGTTGGTGAGTTATAACTGTTAAAATTTCTGCAAAATTCATCTGCGAACGTGTTGGCAACTTCAAGATGATCGGTAACAAGGACGTTGTTCTGCTCGAGTACTGGAGTTGTCACTTTGGATGAGAGCTGACGTCTAACATAACTGTACACGGCTTTGGAACCCATAGCTGGAAGATTGTTTTCGTACCGACTGCGAGAGTCCCGCAATTTGCTTGTTAGTCTATTGGAGTATTCTCTATGTAAACTATAGTTCGCGGCGTTGGGTTGTCTGCGGTATTTTTGCCAAAGTGCTTTTTTCCTTCTGATGTCATTTAGTAGGTTTCTGTTCACCCAAGGGATCCGAGCGGTGTTATTTATTTGGAGGGGACAGTTTGCTTCGACTAGTTGTCTCAGATGTTCCTCGATGATGTGACATTGCCTTTTGGTGTCAGAGCCTGTGAGTAGTTCTTCCCAGTTGGTTTCAGACAATTTAGTGCGGATTTCGGTCAAGTTTGCTTTCCAGATATTCCGACGGTATTTTTCGCTTATTGTTGTGATAATTTGGACTGTAGAGAGAATGCACAAGTGGTCGGAGGTTCCTATTGGTGGTAGGTATTTTATATTGGAAAAAAGTCCGGGATCGTTGGTCAAGACAAGATCTAACATAGAGGGAGTCTGTATTTCTCTATATCGCGTGGGACAGTCGACCAATTGCTCCATACCCGTAGTAAGTACATTGTCGAAGAAGGATTGGGCGGCAGCTGTGTAGGGTTGTACGATGTTATTGGACCAGATTATATTGCGGAAATTGAAGTCACCTATTACTATGAGGTTAGAGCAGGTTTGATTGAGGTGGGATATAGTGGCGTTAAGTTGGATATCATCTGCAATAACAGTGGACGGTGGACGATATATACAGACGATATGGATACAGCAGTAGGCAGAAGTCAGCTTCAGTCCAAGTATTTCAACATTGGGCAAGGAAAGGTTGAGATCACAGGGATCAGATAAAAAGATGTTGTTTTTTATATAGATTGCTACTCCACCCCCGATTGTGTTTAGTCTATCTTGGCGGTACATTGTATGGTTTGGTAGTTGATAGATATTAGAAGGTATATTTGGTTTCAGCCATGTTTCAGATAACATGATTATATGTGGGTTTTCGGATGTAATGAGATGGGCAAGTTCGTTGTATTTTGATGAGAGAGAGCATAGATTGGTATAGAGAATCGAGTGGTTATTCACTCGTGGCTGTTTGAGTTTTTTGAATTGTTTTGATTAGATTGAGAGTTGGTTTGGACAATTTTGGGAATTCGGTTCACGTATCTAATAGTTAGGTCAAGTTCACCGCTGTCGGATCTTCTGGTCAACTCCGCGCGAAGATCTTGAAGGTATTTGGTTTGGATTGGGGTTAAATCAGCTCGGATGCTGACGCGAGGAAATGCAGATTTTGCTTTTAGTTTGTTTTTTAGTATACCGAGTGGGATTTTGCTATCAGAGAATCCAACTTTAAGGGGTCTTGGGTTGGCGCCTGGTTGTCGACCTAAGCGATAAACAAAAGTGACTTGAGTCTGAGAACCAGCCATCATTGCAGATATGACTGATTTTGCGAGGTTGGAGTCCTCTTGTGTGTTGTTGGTTTCATCGATACCGAGTATCAAGACATTCTTTTCCCTTTCCATTCTTGTCCTCACTTCAGTAAATATCTTTTCTGGGTTAGTATTTGTTGGGTTTTCTAGGCCATCGATTCGTTCTCTCAAGGTATTAATTTCGGTAGTGCAGTTGGTGATGGATTGAGCGTGTGTAGCTAACGTGGAATTAATGTTATTGATGCTTTGGGTACATGATTGTATCTTTGTATTGAGTTGCTCGAATTGTTCCTTTATTTTCTGGAAATGCAGAGTGTTCAGTGGTTCTGGGTTGAGAGATACGCTGGGTGTGGACGGCTGGGCGGAATTAACATCAGATCGGCAGGTGGGGCAAAGCCAATGACCATTCCAGGAGTGAGAGGGCGTGTCGGCACAGCCAGCATGATAAGAACATTCGCAAACTTTACACTGGATTTTCGCCTTTATATTAACCAAAGGTGCTCTACACTTCTTATATTGCGACATCTTTCTGTGAGGGGAGACACTCGCGTTTATCGGCAGTTAACACTGCTAAGGTAGGTTGATTTCTCTATAGGTTGGCGACTTCGCTGTAGATGCAATGTGGCCTTGGTTTATCTACGATTTTATGTTGATTTGCACTACGTAGGCAATCAGTGGGCAAGATATAAGATGCTGACTTACTTGGTTGATGTCTTGATCATGAGTCGTACTATTATACTCAGATATTCCACTTTAAAACTGATAAAAACCGGGAGCAATCAGAAAAGCTGTCAATCGCTACTATAACCACTAGCGCCATTAACCACTAGCGCCATTATGTTCGATGTTGAAGAACGGTTTCTACTGGTAGTGGGTTCAATTATTTTCCAGGCTGCTTTTGTTTTATTTTTCGATATTTTAATCATTTTTGTATTTAAATTTGGCCTTTTTCAGCAGTTGGTTTTAGATTTACTTATAACGTTCGTAGTAGTGAATGGCTTCTTCATTGCTATCGCGAGTTAGTTAATACAGATATTTTAGTCTACGACCTGATATGAGCAATCCCCTGTCAACCAGGGTTTTCTTCAATTTTGTTTCCTGTTTACCTTCCGCTTTAAAGGAAAAACAAATTCAAAGTGAAAAATCATTGTTTTGGAAAAAATGTCAAATTTGTCACTCACATTATCTTGAGATTCTTTCTTCGGCAGCGAAATGAAATTTGCAATGTTACTTTCATTTTGTAAGTCTCATTACGATGAGTGGTGTCTGTATTTTCTGAAAATTGCATTGAAGCTGTTTGAGCTGGAGGATCACATTCTCCTTTTGTCATAAGTTGTGGTTTAGCTTTGTAGCATTGGAGATCACACATCTCGTAAATATAGTGAAGGCTTGTGCTGCTGAAGTTGAAGGCCTGTTGAAGGAACCAAGAATTTACGGATATGCAGTACACCCGGAGGAAATTTTTGGAAGACATTATAAACCACCCCAATTAATTTTTTAAGTACTATTGCATGTCAATTGCATCATTTGATGAACTATTTGAAACTCTACAAGTCGCAACCCGCATCGGTTGACTGGTCAATTTGTCGTCAGCCATTAGTTTGTGTTCGTTCTCCCGCCCAAACCACAAAACGCAATTAGCTCCCCCGCCGAATTGGCTTGGGCGGAAGCATATCGTTGTGACCACATTCCATTACATCCACATTTCGCTGCACCCACATTTCGTTTCGCCCACATTTCGTTTCGCTCACATTTCGTTTCGCTCACATTTCGTTATGCCCACAGCTTCCGAACATAGCCGAATCAAGCGCTATTGCCAAATGCTGACATGCAATTCTATGAAAAATTAATTGTGGGCCTAATGAGATATTCAATGAAATTGCTGGCTTGTCTAACAGTTCGCTGATAGGTGCTATAGGTTTTCTACGAGTGGAATACGATTCTTAAATGATGTTCCTTCCTCACCGTCGCGAAAGTAAGTCGACAGGTAGTTTCAGATAGAAAAAGGTCGGAAGTTAATGAAACTTTAAGATGTTGTTCAGGGATGGTTGATTAATATTTTCTCAAGTTTTGGACCTCGAAGACCCTGTGCTAAAAAAGTAGGGTGGGGGGAAACTGCAAATTTTTCGACCTTGGTGTGGTTTTTCCTCAATAACTTTTTTGCCTAACGTTCTACAGCAAATACGTCATTTTACTTTTTTGTAGATCGTCAAATTCCCTACGAATTTGTTGCCTCAAACATGTATGTGTGTCAATTTGTTACCGAGATATGGCGCTTCGAAGAATAGGTAATTTTTCAAATTTCGCCACAAAATGCAGAATTCCACCCTATTTCTTCTATTATACAAGAATTATGATGAAATGTAGTTGCTATTATAATTCCTACTTGAAATCACCAACTTTAGATAACCCCCACCCCTGCTTGCCCACCAGGTGTCAAGTCGTTCCTCCCAAGGACAAGAGAGTGTCGAGCCGAGGGGAGTGTGTGATCAGCTACAGCAGTAAAAAGCTGGAAAACAATAGATGTCAGAACACTGCTCCTGTGGAACTGCGGAATGCAAACGATGAGCCAATATTCAACATAGAAGGCTGAAATTTGTCTATTCTTCCTGTGCTACCTAGACCTATTTGTTTTCGATTTTTGAGGTCATATTATCACTTTTCATTTTATTCTTTCAACAGAACTCTGTAGTAGTGAGAGACAACATGGACATTGGGAAACTTCGCGCATGGTTCACTGAACATCACCCATTCCTTCACATTCAGGCGATAGTTTCTCTGAACACAAGAATTATTGGTCATGATGAAGTGAACTGTCACTTAGCGCGTTAGATATGCATATCAAGCATGAATAAAGTGGTGGGAGGAAATTTTGAAGAATTGAAACTGAAACGGAAGGATAAGGTCGTGACTCTTGCTTCCGTTTCTTGTTCGTTGAAAATTGCTGGTAAAAAATTCACTGTCGATCCTCTCACTCTCTTCCAGCGTGTCTGCATTGCCAAAAAATCTGAAGAAGATCTGAAAGAACTATTCAAGTTTGAACTCGCACCCTTCCGTATGTCACTCTTTAGTGAGGAGGGAATGCGCATGGGAACGAAGTCTGCAATGTACCCACTCTTCACTCCCATAGACGAAGTCAACTTTGGCAACAGGTAATGTAACGTGATTGATGGAGGATACCTGCTACATAAAGTGGTGTGGAACAAAACTCCCACAACCATATTTTACATTAATAAACAATTACTTCTCTCTCTCTCTCTCTCTCTCTCAGATTTCTTGGCCTTTGCTTCCACTGTGACGCATTTGGCCAGCGCGATACGTGGGATTGCAGCTGGTCTGATGTAAAATCATACTGCAATTCAGATTCTGAAACTCTGTCGTATTGTATTTTCTCCTAGGGTTTTTGTTGCTGAGCGCCCTGACACTCTTGACTTCTTGTGCTGAAAGGTTGTTAGTTAGGACGAACGTATAGCACAAACATTGGGTGAGGTTGGAAATGATGAAAATGAGGAATGAGCTTATGTAGGTTGAATGAGATTTTGTGTGTATTGTGTGTGTATGTATAGTCTAATTCATAGTTTGATTTTATTATGATCCATAAATTGCATTTAAAGCTTTCAAAATGGGAATGTTCAATCTTTGCAAAACAGTAATAATGTTCATTGGAGCTGTTACCCCTTTGTGAATTAACTCGGTATATAAATATCTTTATTACTCGAAGAAAATATGATTAAGTGTTTCTATTCTCCCACACTCGCAGCATGGACTGTCCACAACTTTCAACCTGAATAGATGTTCTTTGTGAGTGCAATGTCCTGTTTTCATGCGAATTATCGTTGTTATGTGTCGTCTGTCCAAATAGGGAAATTTTAGGTACCAAATGTCTCTGGGATATTCCGGGTGGATTTGTGCGTATGTTTTGCCTTTCTGTTGTATGTCTTGCTTCCAGATTTGATAGGACTCCTCCCTAATGTTATTTTTGAACAGGGGCAAAAGGGAATGTTTGTCTATTTGGATATTCAGTGGAACATTAAGCGATGTGCCAACTTTTGCTAAAGTATCATCCTTTTCATTCCCCTCAATGTTGGCGTGGCCTGGGATCTAAGCAAACTTAAAACTAATATTAATTAAGGATGAAAGGTGTACCATTCGTTTGATTTTTAAACTTATGTGATCAACTTTTGCTGAAAATTGTTTTACTGCAATTTTGTCTAAAGCACTTTGAGAATCCGATAGTATCAGGTTACTTGTGGAATTGTGTTCTAGACACAGTATCATTCCCTTGTGCATGGCTATCATCTCTGCGTCACATATGGACGTAATATCAGTAAGTCTGGCAGAGAATGATATATCAGTCTGTGGTATGTGTACTCCTATTCCAACTCTATCCTTTATTTTTGATGCGTCAGTGAAAACTAGATTGTAGTTATTTTCATTCCGTTCAGAGAAGTTCCTGAATTTAATCCTGCTTGATAAATCAAATTTGTCTAGATTTAGGTTTTCTAATTCAATATTTTGTGTATATATCTCATATGGAAAGCTATATAAAGGGATTATGTCATGTTTGTATATTAGTTTAAGGAACGGTGAAATCTGTTCTAGAGCTTTAACTATATGGTGTCTCTTTATTTTTCCAATACCCTTGTTTTTTTGTAATTAAAATTTTCAATATTTCCAATAAAAATATGACTGGTGGCTTATGATCGATTCTTTTTATTACAAATTTGGTGGCAAGCCATTCTCTCCTGAAATTTAACTTGATTTCTCCTGTTTCTGCCAGAAGGGCATTAACTGGTGTGGATGTCATAGTGCCGGTTATTACTCTTAGTCCCTGGTGATGGACTGTGTTTAGTTTATTTAGATCTTTCTTGGTACATGGTTGAAATAATATGGATCCATAGTCTAAATGTGATTTTCTTTGAGATTTCATACTCAGTTGTTATTATGTATTATAAACGATAACTGACCTTGTTATGATATCATTCCTTGAATGAAAACTATTATAGGCGTGTTCCGTTTCATGCATTGAGGACATAATGCGCATATGACCGTTCCGTTTCCTACATTGGGAGCGCATTGACACGCCCACTTTTATATTCCCCTCTTTGGCCTTGAGACATCGAAAGTGCATGAACGACTGCCCGTTCGTCTAGCAGCGATGAATGCGATCCAAGTTAGATCTGTCAAACTCAAAAGTCAAAACAAAGAGTTTCTTGTCTGTGGTTTCACGTTCAAACAGAAACGTCAGAAACCGAATTAAAAGTTTAGATTTGATAATTGATGAAGTGTCAAGTATCGTGCAATATCACGTTTACCTGATTTACCGTACGATGGAAGAAAAAATCGTCAATTCATTCAACATCATATCGTCGGTCTCATGTCAAAACCACGAATGTGCAATTTGTCATTTCGAATGGGAAAAGTTTTAAGAATATTCGTGCATCTTGCTTTGAAAACCTAGGTAAGTTTTCACATTCGCGAATTTACTCTCGTTCACAGTAGACAACCTGATAGCACTTTCGTGAGTTTGGCATTGAAAATTTTGATAGAAAATTAGTATTTTACATATTGAAGTCAGAACCCTGGAATTAGAATATTCGCGGTTTTGGCGTGAGACAGACGATATTATCCTCATAACTATCACTTATATCAGAATCTGAGCTACTCTCAGTTTTACAAAGCTCGCTTCCTAGTCTTGCCATTAACACATTCTATTAATTTATTCACTAGATGTTTTTGTTACATAAGAATTTGGTTAACACATAAAGTGATAAAAATGTCAACATCTGCGGGAAACGGCATACACCCGCAAGCAATTCGTTCCGATTTAACCCACCAACGTCAATGTTAGTTGAAACGGAACGCTTGATTATGTCTGCAACAGTGATGCGATGAATGCATGAAACGGAACACGCTTATATCATCAGGGGTAAAATACATTGAGTTGCCATATTTAATGTTAGAATATCCTATAGGGATTCAGTGCAGACGTCAGTCTAGCAACTTTGCTCACAAAGAGAGAATTTACTTCATCTACTGTCAATTTAGTTTATCTACTGCCACATCTGTGGGATGTTAAACTTTTTTATTCCTGTATGCTTCCTGATTCATGATTTGCCATACATTTTTATTATGGTTACATGATATGTGTATACAGAGCTATTCGAATTCGAGTCTATGCATGGGGATTCCGATAACGGTGAGAGATAGAGGGATGGTTGAATGAGGGCAAAGTAGCGTATTTCAGAGGTTAATTATATGGATGAAAAAAATCTGACCTAGCTTCTTTAGTTCTGGAGTTATACAGGAAAAATCGCAAATTTTCGAAATTCTTCTTTTGCCTATATCTTTTTATTTTAAGAAGATTTTTTTATTTTACCTCTTTGCGTAGCAACTTTTTGTAGGCTATCCAAATATCTGAATCAAAATTATATAAATATTATATCATATAAATTGGGCCACCCTCAACTTTTAATTTTCAAATACGGACCTGTATTTTTCATTGCATTTTTTCGAATCCCTGAATTACAGAGTGTTTTAGAAATATTAAACTATTACCAGTAAAATTTCAATTTTTTTTTTAATTCCGGATGTAATTTAAAAAAATATCATAGAAAAAGGTATAGGATTTGGAAGAAAATCAACATTTTTCGACGAAGAATGTCTTCTTCAAGAATTCATCCACAGTTCAGTTCACGCAACCCATGATCAATGTGCGAAAATGTGAAAATTTATTCTTCCTAGAACGTGTATGTGCATATAATCATCGTCGATTGGCAATCTTCATACTCCAGACACCAATTTGGAAATATTTCATTGTTACTCACTAGACTTTTTGAACTACCTATATTTTTCAGCACATGGGCATTCTGTTGCTATCATAGAATTATATATTATATACTTACTCTAGAATGCTAATCTCGCCAATTTTCACGGCGAAAAGCATGCCGCGTATGCGACCCGTTTACGATGTGCGCATGCTCGCCATCAGTGTAGTTTGGGTAGATCGGTGCCAAGTTTGAAAATAATTCTAATGTTCTAATTTAGAGGTTTTTGTTATGAGGCAATAAAACACATGTCATTTGAAAGAGAGAAATTTGACAGCGCATTTAGGACTGTTTAAAACCGAAAAGAACCTTTTAGAGATATATTACCTACTCCGAATTTTAGGCGCGAAAGAAACTTATTCAAAACAATAATGTACCCTGTGCTACTGTAATTATAATGACCGTGCAACAGTGCTTTTTCATCAACAGGAAGACTTGTCACTAAGATCTGTCTTAATTCCTACAAATAAACAATGAACTGTTTAGTGTTGTGTAAAGGAAAAATACCTGAAATAAATCATTTTCGGTGGATAATGAAATTTTTTATGTACCTGTATGCTTTGCTCAAAATAGCTTAAATATTATTTTAGCTTGACAAAAAAGGCATGATTTTTGGTTATTGTTCTTGAGAAGAGACCCCAGCAGAACATTTGAGTGAGAAAATTGTAATTTGTGGCAGACATTTTTCTCATGAAGATTCATGTGAAAACGACAATAGAATAATTTGTAACCTAGTGCAGTACCAATACTGTGTCTGCGTAAGCATGCATGGTGAGTGATACAACTTTCTGCCACACCGTTTATATTCTGAGTTCTAGATTCCTACAAAAGGTACTAAACATAAACAGAATCGACTCAGAAAATGAATGTCAATATAGAACTATAGAAGTGCTTTTCTTTGATGGTAAGGAAAATGCTTCTGGCCTCACTTTTTCATGTACCCCCATTGTGGAAATTGCAGTAATACTCGTAGAAATAGCATGTTAATCTCTTCAAATGATTTAAATTGAATGCTGTTGCATATTTTGACATGAATCGTTTTAGAAAAAAAAAAAAAAACTCGAGCTTCCAAGCATCCAATTTTAAGAATCCATTTCGAGTTAAAATTATTCATGATATTACCTGAAATAAATGTTCATAGTTTTTTGTATTTTCAATTCATTTTCCAATCCAGTGCTTCCTTGAAATTCGTACCGACGATTGGGGGTGGTTCCGTAGGTTTCTGTTGGTTAACTACAGCTGAAAAGTGAATGTGATACCAAAAATCATTTGCTTCAGAGCGGTAAATAATAATAACCGTACTCTACTTTCTGATGGCCTTTGCTGAATATTTGGGATCATAAATATATGAAAATATGTATTAAAATCGGATAAATACAAATAACAGGTATAAGTACAATGAGGTTTCCAACCTTATTCTCCGAGATTCAGAATTACCGTTTGTTAATCTTCACAAGTACCATAATATTCTACTAAAACCGGGCCTGTTACAAAAATCACTAATGACGCGCATGCGCATTGCGGACTAGCCTGAACTTTTTATAACACTTTTGACATGGGGATTAGCCTTCTAGAGTAAGTATATAATTTATATTTCTATGGTTGCTATATACAACAATTAGGATTAAACCATTTGAGTTCTCATACTATGCTTTGGAAAATAAATATTTAGTTCACCTCACTTGTCAATATTTTGACAGTTTCTTAGAAATTATCTTCGGTATTTGATGAAAAATATGTTAGTACTGAAAATGGGTTTCCCACAGAGCAGAAAAGAGATATGGTTAACGTTTTCTACAGAAATAATAGGAACATTCATCTTTCCGCTGAAAATTATTAAGATCTGTACCCAGAAAGACATCAGCCGCATCCCACATATTTCAGACTTTTGGACAGAAACCTTCGCGAATATGGATCTTTCACAAAACCATGGAGGAAAAATGGGAACAAAACTCCTATTGAGTTACAGGAAAACATGCTTCAAGCGGTAATACTGAAAAAATGTCAATTAGGCTCATCTCCATATTTCAGATCAATACAAATCAATCAAAATCCACAGTACAAAGTGCTGAGGAATTGAATTTGCCGCAAATTACAGTCAGGTGTACTTTAAGAAAAAACAAATTTAAATGCTACAAAGTTAAAATTGTGCAAAAATCACAGATGACAGATCCTTTTAGAATAGTATTATTTGGTCAGATGAAATTCGTTTAACAAATTGTGGTGTTTTCAATAGGAACAACGAGCATGTTTGGTCACAAATCAATGAAAATAATTTCAGAGAAGCGAAACCTCAAGTGCGGTTTGGTTTAAATGTATGGGCTGAAATTTTGAAGGATCGAGTTCTAGGTTCCTACATCTTTGCCGGGACGCTCAATGGCGAACGTTATCTAGACTTCCTCAGACAAACTTTCAGTGAATATCTCGATGATATTCCCATTGCTAATTCAAATCGGTTGTGGTTTCAACACGATGGAGCTTGCCCACATTGCACAAGAGTCGTTAATCAATTTTACGAGAAACATTTCAAGACAGATGGATAGCAAATAATAGGTCTATAAGACGGCCTGCAAGATCTCCTGATCTCGGTGTACTTGACTTTTTATGGAAAATATAGAAGATTTAAGAATTTAGAATTAAAATCATGAACGCTTTCGCATCACTACGGCGAAGAGATATTTACAGAGCAAATAATAACTTAAAAATAGACTTCGTAAATGTCGGATATCAATTTTTGATGATAATTAAAAAAGTTCTTGTATGATTAGTTATGAAAAATTAAAAGCTATATGATCAAATACAATGTTATGTTTGTGAGTTCTCAGCAGAATACATGCAACAGATCTTCTTCATATCTACTGAGGTCAATCGACATGGGGATGAATAATTATTCTACTAGTGCTACCTTATGGTAAAGAAAAATGTCTCTTGGAAATTTTGATTTTATTTATTGTTATTCCGAACAAGTAGTGAGACTAGATGATCTGGAAATTCTGAAATTGATTACTCTTGACGAATCAATTTGTCTGATTCACCTCTCATTATTCTCTGATATTATTCAATTAGAGTTGTTATGGAATTGAAAAATGTTGAAATTTTACTGGTAAGAGTTCAATATTTCCAAAATACTCTGTAATTCAGATGAAAATACTGTGTCAATATGAAACATGACTCTTGGGATTAAAAAAATGGAATAGAAAGTACAGGTCCGTATTTGAAAATTAAAAGTTGAGGGTAGCCAAAGGACCCCGCACACCTTATATGGGAAAATGGCTCTCCGTCAAATTTCTTGAATTTTTGATATGTTGTAAAATTGATCATTCCGATGAAATGTTTCAACGGGCGCAACACGATCCTATGACTAGTTTCCAAGATACAGGGTGTTGAATATGAGAAACATTCACTTTTCATCACTCTGTATCTCCCAAGTTATGATTTAGTTCGGATTTATCTTTTGTGGGATCATCATCGCATCAGTGTATGATGAATTCATGAGAAATTCATTTCCAAATCTTTTCGTAGTACAGGGCGATTTCACTTGAAAACAATGCTATTTTGAGACTTTCATAATTTAGTTGTTTTATAAAGAGAAAATGCGAGAAAAGGTAGAATTATCACATAATATTATAAATTCATTTCATCTAGCATCACAGTTGATACAATTCATACAAGGTGATTCACAAATATGGAAACAAAACGAATTTTGGTTTTTGGGACACCTTGTAGTAATAAACCAACCTAAAATGACAAAATTCACTTGAAGAATGTTAAATGATATGTTTCATCGTATACAGAGTCGAATGATATCAATTTAAAAAATTAGTTATACTTTAATAAATAAAAACCTTGATTTTTTAAATCACCCTATATCTCATAAGGGAGTCCGAAAAGATAGCGATATTTTTTCACGGGAGAACTCGAAATACTTTCATTCATATCGTACAAAATTTTCAGCGGAATCCCATGACGGGTTTTTCATATACAAGGCGAAAAATTTCTGAAAAAGTCCATATATTTCACTATTTTACGCTAATAAATGACCACTCTACCTATCCATTGAAGTCTCCTGATGTGATTGAGAAAATACTTATTTGACATTTATTCAAAACGTAAAAGTAAGGAATTCAGTGAAGTGAAATCAACATTATTTCAACTCATAACAACTTGTACGGCCTTGCCAGATGGCACACATAATTTGTATCCCATGGCTATTGGGAATTCAAGATAAGGGATACTCCCTCTGGTGTCGGGTTTTGAATCTATACTTACGTGAAAATGAGGTTGAAACTATGATTTTGACATTTTGAGCATTTCTACAACAATAGCACAAAGGACAACGAGGTTATGTTCTTTCGACATAAATACGCGAAAGAGGTTCTATTTTTTGCCACTTTGGCGCTGGCATCTAATTTTGAATTCCCAATAATAAAGACAGGCATACATTATGCGATTTCCGTGCAATGCAAGAGCCATGCAAGTCCAAACTACATTAACGCGCTTGCGCGCGTGTAATTTCCATGCAAGTTTTGAAAATAGCATCTGCTCTATTTTTCATGCAAGTTTTATGCAATTCTAGTAATTTTTCTAGTGGTAACAGCGTCACCAACGTGAACTTCAAAAACAGTATTATTATCTTCTAGCTATTTTCATTGTGTTGTGACTGATATGTTGAGCAGAGTGTATCTCTATTGATTACGTGTAACCAGGCATCTTAATTACGTGATTTTGGTCATCATCTGGAAAAAGGGACGAAACAAGACATGTTCATTAATTTCAGTGATGTCAAAATGTCAAAACAAATCAGAATTGCACTGAAACAGCATAATGTAATGTGCGCGGCAAGAGATATGCAATAGCTATGCAAGAATTTCTTGCATAGCACCAAACTTGCATTGCATGGAAATTGCATAATGTATGCCTGTCTTAAAGATGCCCGTCATGGATAATGCAGGAGGTTCAAGATGTCTGCTAAATAGTTTGAATGTAACGATATAAGGAACATTTCAAGTGGATAAATCTCAGGCACATGTCATTATGGAGGTATGTCGTAGGATACTAGTGTTATCAGTTGATACCTTAGTAATAAGTAATCTGAAACAGCTGTTTAATTTGATGAATTCTATAAACAGTATATATATATATATATATATAACAGGAAGTAACTTGTGACATCTACAGTCACTAGTTGAAACTTAATTTGGCACGAACCATGGAATCGAGAGCAACCATAAAGCTGTCCTGATGAGTGGGAAACCACGAAACAGCTGTCGACAGATGATGGTGGCTCTCGGAATCAAAACATAAATCACTCTATTTACTTCTATATATATATATATATATATATATATATATATATATATATATATATATATATATATATATATATATATATATATGTTCGGAAAGGTTTCCGCGGTCAGAAATATGTACATTACTAAGTTCATGGGTTGAACCGCGTTGAGAGTTTATAACTCGACGTTTCGGCTCCTGCTTTGGAGCCATTTTCAAGAGTGTGACTGCGAGGCCTCTATCTGCCTACTCCTCGAGTCGTGGTCTTGAGAGATATCAAGGTCTCAACCTGCCTACTCCTTGATCTCAAAAGACGATCCGATGTTGGTTGCACTGTAGTATTTATAGGTGGTTGGCTACCTGGAGGTGGGCGGGTCTTACGGGTTTTCTCGTTTGTCTTGTCTGCTGGTGCCTGCTGTGTAGTTGGAGTTAATGGGATAATAATTGATTGCGGATAAGTTTCACGTGGCCTGGTAATTACGGTTGGAAGAAGGGGCTTCCAAATGGGGTAAATTGAACCCCATTTGGAAGCCCCTTCTTCCAACCGTAATTACCAGGCCACGTGAAACTTATCCGCAATCAATTATTATCCCATTAACTCCAACTACACAGCAGGCACCAGCAGACAAGACAAACGAGAAAACCCGTAAGACCCGCCCACCTCCAGGTAGCCAACCACCTATAAATACTACAGTGCAACCAACATCGGATCGTCTTTTGAGATCAAGGAGTAGGCAGGTTGAGACCTTGATATCTCTCAAGACCACGACTCGAGGAGTAGGCAGATAGAGGCCTCGCAGTCACACTCTTGAAAATGGCTCCAAAGCAGGAGCCGAAACGTCGAGTTATAAACTCTCAACGCGGTTCAACCCATGAACTTAGTAATGTACATATATATATATATATATATATATATATATATATATATATAATCTATACATTAATTGATAGAAGTTCAACGGGATGTGATATCTTTCGGATATTGGGTTGGCACGAGCATGTGCATGACAATACAATAAGGAAAATACATGATGGATAACTGAATTTTTCCCTAATCAAAAAACATCAAATACGAATTAGAAGGAGATTCTTACCAATAACCAATAAAATTAAACTATTTCTGGACCGATATCCATGTCCTCTGGAAGCATTCTATTTGCAGCATCTCCTATGGAATCTAAAAGACGATTGGATGGAAAATGTATGTTTTCTTGATATCTAGCGTACCCCAAAAACCATCACGCTAGCAACATGCGCACAAGTTCCTAAAGTCCTAGCACCGGACTTACAAGTCAATAATACCCCGTAATGGGGAGAGCAGGATCTTCTAGATTTTCGTTACCTCTTTCAGTGAAAACAACCCAAAGCATGTGTTTAGCAGCATTCCTGAACCGAGAAAATATTCTGAATCTTAGGAAATTGGGTTCCCCATGTAACTCATTGACTTCTAAAATGTTGTCTACTTCACCATCTCTACGAGTTGTATCTTGGATATATGACGCAGCCAAGTGTAAATGATATGTTCCAGTAAGTAATTTTAAATATTCAATATCAAGGCGAGGAAACGATTGTATATGATATTGATTTAAACTATTCCATCGACCATTCCTAGTTCGGAGGTTTTCAGCTTCAACTCGTGCCTGAACAATGTTGACATCATCGGAATCAACCAACATTTGTGTGGCCGTATCCAACGTTCCAGGCATATTTATCAATGGATGGAATTTATTTATAAGAGCGCCAGCAATCAGGTAATAGTCATGTAGCTTCGCAGCATGTATTGCTGTTATGGGTTGACGAAAAAATTTGAAAATTGACTCAAAATGTCCATTTCTAGCTTCAACAATCCATCTAGTAGTGGTTATTGAACGTGCCTAATTGGCTTCATTTGTCGTTAATTGCCTTTGATTCGGCGGTAGAAATGGTGGCATATAGTAATGCAAGCCAAGTTCTTGTAGACTATTGATTGAATCTCTGTAGCCTCTATCGACTATCACAATATCTCCTTCTTGAAACCATGTTTTCATTCCATTCAAATCAACTTGTAATTCGTGATTTAGAACACTTGCATCATTATTCCTAGCATCTGCGAAGTACGGCCCGTTGATTGCTAAGATATATCCATCGGGGGCAACTATGATCTCTGGTTTGACCAAGTGTTCATTCTTGTGGAAACAGTATGATTGCCTCAATACCCGGAAGTTACTGCTCTTTTCTATTTTATTGTAGGTACAATCTATATAAACTATTGCTTTGGGAATATCTGGTGTGGGATTGTACAGTTGATTCGTATAAGGGGATACATGACTGTTAATATAATTTTCTCTTGTTATTGAATTAAATCCAATATTGTTCGGTACGAACCTTTGTAAAAGAGATAATCTCACATTAGAAATAATGAAGCTTGCTGTTTGTCGAGAAGGATAACTGAACAATATTTTCAAAAACTCATCTGAAACTCCATGTTTCATTTTGATCAAAAATGTCAGCAAATGTTTTCTTTCGACATTTCTTCTCTTGCCACCTTTTTCAACAATATCACAAAATTCTAGTAATTGTCGAAAATGATTTTTTGAGATTGATGTCAGATACTTACATTCGTCTTCAGTGAAACAATTGATATCTTCCCAGTTACGGAGTGGCCTGTTTCTATTAGCAAATGTCCTCATTCTTTGAAGAAAATGTTGAAGATTGGAAATTATGTATGGTTTATTCACAAAATTCAAACCTCCATGCAAGTAATTTGGAAGGAAACCTTGATGATCAAGATGGTGACCACAAATTCTCAAGAAATCTGGGACATAGATATCAGAAGCAACAAAAATATCCACTCTACATTCTAAAGAAAGTCTTTGAATATTTTGACGAGCTTTACAAATAATGCACGAACGACTTGATACGCGGGACAACACATTGAGACGAAGGCAATTCGGGTTATTTTCCATAGCAATAATGTCATTCATTACTGTGTTATTACAATTGAAACATATTTTTGTATCATCCTGAATATCAATAGGTGGATTTCCCGCAGTTTGTCTTCGATATGTTGCAATTTGCAAAACATCAATATTATCTCCTCTATTCAAACGCATTGAGAGTCTAGGAATAACATTTCGGTAACACACATAACAACTCACTCTATTTGCGAAGGCCATATTGTTCAGCAAAGTTCAACAAACACTGAAAATCACATAAACTTGAACAGTAAAAAAGAAACTTCAATTAGTCCAATAACCCAAAAAGAGTTCTCAGGCTTTATGACAACAAGAAAACGACTATTGACATAAGAATTTTGTTGATTTTATCCTCTTTGAATTGTTCTCCATGCCTACTACGAAATAAGAGGAATATATTAATAAGTAGGTATTCGAAGATGATTCAGATGATGTTTCAAATACAAGAAAAGGAAAGAGAAACGTTCTCTGAAAGGGGGTATATACTATATACAAACATATATACGATTCGAAGATACAAGAACATAATTGAAACATAAAACGTTAATTTGGTGTAAAAATATGCCGAGAATTTGATTTAATATATATCTATATAAGCCGATAGAAATAATTACATACAAATTATGATTTTTTTCTGATTTATCCTATGTGGTATTTTCGTTATGTGACAAATTCATGAGATATTCATGTCCAAATCTTTTTGTAGTACAGGGCGATTTCCTTTGATAATAATGCTATTTTGAGACTTTCACTATTTTATTGTTTTATAGAGTGAAAATTCGAAAAAACCAACTTTTGCGGATGTAATAAGTATAATATAACTTCTGAGAAACACTAAGCATGAAAAAATAACTTTTCCATTGAATCGCCTACTAGACGATGCTTGTGCAGATAATAATTCGAGTTATGGCTTTTTTTCGAGGGATGCGGTACGCTATTGTACGGTATAATAACTGATCACTATTTTATTGAAATATTTTTATTTCGAGTAAAAGCGGCCGGACGAGGAAGAACTACAGCAAACCCGCCGAAAACTGGACTGAAAATATAGCAATGGGAAAATGTACAGATCGTAGCTTTTTTCATACATTTTTCGCCTTGTATATGAAAAACCCGTCATGGGATTCCGCTGAAAATTTTGTACAATATGGATGAAAGTATTTCGAGTTCTTCCATGAAAAAATATTGAATTCTTTTCGGACTCCCTTATGAGATATAGGGTGATTTAAAAAATCAAGGTTTTTATTTATTAAAGTATAACTAATTTTTCAAATTGATATCATTCGACTCTGTATACGATGGAACATATCATTTAACATTCTTCAAGTGAATTTTGTCATTTTAGGTTGGTTTATTACTACAAGGTGTCCCAAAAACCAAAATTCGTTTTGTTTCCATATTTGTGAATCACCTTGTATGAATTGTATCAACTGTGATGCTAGATGAAATGAATTTATAATATTATGTGATAATTCTACCTTTTCTCGCATTTTCTCTTTATAAAACAACTAAATTATGAAAGTCTCAAAATAGCATTGTTTTCAAGTGAAATCGCCCTGTACTACGAAAAGATTTGGAAATGAATTTCTCATGAATTCATCATACACGGATGTGATGATGATCCCACAAAAGATAAATCCGAACTAAATCGTAACTTGGCAGATACAGAGTGATGAAAAGTGAATGTTTCTCATATTCAACACCCTGTATCTCGAAAACTAGTCATAGGATCGTGTTGCGCCCGTTGAAACATTTCATCGGAATGATCAATTCTACAACATATCAAAAATTCAAGAAATGTGACGGAGAGCCATTTTCCCATATAAGGTGTGCGGGGTCCTTTATACGATAACCTGTATATAATTTTTGTTCAGATATTTGGATAGCATACAAAAAGTGCTATGACAGAGTGGTTAAATTGAAAAAAATCTTCCTAAAATAAAAAGATATAGGCAAAAGAAGAATTTCGAAATTTTCGATTTTTCCTGTATAACAACTTCAGAACTAAAGAAGCTAGGTCAGAATTTTTTCATCTATATGATCAACCTCTGAAATACGCTACTTTGTCCCCATTTCACAGTCCCTCTATCTCTTACCGTTATCGAAATCTCCCTACATAGACTCGAATTTGAATAGCCCTGTATATGTAGACATTCTTCAATATAAGCTTTTTTTAGTAGATATTAGGATCTGGCTTCATGTTTTTCTTATAATTGCCATAAATACCTATCTTTTTATTTACTACAGTGGGGTGACTTTTTTGGAGAAGGAATAAAGAAAAAGTCTGTTTCTAGCTGTTGTTACTTCATATGGCCCACATTGTATATTTGAAAAAGTGTTTAACCAACTATTATTTGTCAATTATCAGATTAAAACTCAAACTAAAAACAAATTACGCTTTTAGGTGGAAGGTGGAAGTTTTGAATGGAACCTTCAAACTGTCTTCCATCGTATGCACCAAAAGAATCACCGGCGTCGCTAGATATACAGGGCAGAGCTGCTGGGGATCTTACCGCGAAATTGAAATTGGGTTTGAAATCCATGATGGGCCATTTCTGCGCCAAATGACAGTTTGCTTCGACGATGTTGAGAGAAATGTTGTCTACTCCCAGTATTCGTTAACCAAAGAAATCAACTGCCAAACGACTGGCAATACCAGCCCAGGTTGGACGGAGGGTAGTTTTTATAATTTGGGAATCAAACTAGATGATTTATATCCGAATGCTGTGCAAAGGGCAACTATCAACAGACAGTTAGGTCTAAATGATGATGACACACAGTATGTTAAATCTACAGGTGAGAAAATCAAACAATAACATAGTTTGTTTTTGATGTGTAACTCTAGAAACAATAGGAATAATAATAAACTTGTTAGTATAGGAATGTAGGCTTTCACTGCTGGCGTCAATGTTTTGGTTGGTTTCCGGGTTTTGCCGAGGTATTCTTTGGTTGAAATCTCCAAACGTTCCAACTGCAACTGCGGCAGTCATCTTCAGTGGCGTGGTCGAAGTACTCCTCTTGACTTATCAACTGAAACTGTAACTGATTTTGTGCGCACTTTCTGTGATGGCGGGTTCGCGTGTACTTTCCGCGCGATTCGGACATTGCTTTGTTTTGGCGCCTGTCAATGCTGTGTGCCAGATCTTTGGTAGATATGTTCTCTCTTCCTTTCTGATGAAGTTGTCTTGGTGTTTGTGTATTTCCACTGCTTCGAAATACATTCTTGTTGAATAATGATTCGACGTTGCTAGTCTCTCGGTTTTTTCGAAAAGGATCTTGTGTTCTCCGTCGGACCGATAAGTCCGTAGTCGCTGAACATGCATTGTCCGACGGAGAACACAAGATTCTTTTCGAAAATGCCAAGAGACCAGCAACGTCGAATTATTATGCAACAAGAATGGGTAAAATTCCGTTAACCGGGCGCTACAAGCTATCAAAAAAAATTTTTGGACTTACGTAGTTTGACCTCCTGAGCAAAAAATCCAAATGAAATTTTTGGCGGTTTTTCTAGCACACGTTTCTTCTTCGAAAAACACACTCAAATGCCTCCTGAATTTCACCAGCACAATATACACACCCTAATTCACCAGTTTTACACTTTTTTTTTCATTGAAAACAGTTTTTCATCGACAAACTCTATTTTATTTTAGCAATAACAAAATCAACAAATTAATGCTGTTTTGTTTAGTTATTATCTGTCAGGTTGGTAACAATGGAATTGACGTAAGGGCGAAGCGACATTGCCAGTGTGATTCCAGAAATATTCAATTCACGTATAAAGTTCATACCCTCGCGAATTTCGCAGTTTTTCTGCGAATAAAATGTCTGCCGACATGGTTATGCATCGACGATTGGTCCGGCATGACTGGTAGCGATTTTATTCGCAGAAAAATAGCGAAATTCGCGAGGGTTTGAACAAGACTCAACATGGAATATTTTAGTGAATGAGTAAGAAAAATGAGTTGATAACCACAACATTTTCCCATCAACACTTTAACTGCACCTTTGAAACAATGGGACTTATACTGTTTCTAAATGAGCACTTTTCACATAAAATGAACCTACTTCAATGACTATAACTTATCCTGACAGGCCCGATCTCATGCAAACCCAACCGAACTTACCCAACTGTACAATACAGTTAGGTTGCGTCTTTTCTATCTGTTTGCGCATGCGCACTTACCAAAAATGAATGTGATCCGACACGTTTATTCAAGTAATTATTTGTTCGCAAAAAATGCCTCCTAGCTCTGTCTATTTAAAAATAACTTTTGTGCATTCAAAATATTAATACCAAGACTTTTTCCAAATCCTGTTCTCACAACGAAATGGCTTGTTTCATAACAAGGTAGCCAGTATCAATGTCTTTCATTGAATCAACAACAGCGAGTCTTAAAAACTTTACAATACAATGCGACGTTGTCAGATTCCCTAAAATTTCTGAATACTGAATAATCACGAATATGAAGTGTTTGTAGTGGATAGTTTTAAGAAGTATTGGCGCCCTAGAGACTGGCACTTTTTTCACAAATAATAATAATAATGATAGTTCCTCATAAACACTCGAAGAGTGAACCATTCTTAGTGAAGATATTCAGCAAGAAATACGTAAGCAAAGCGAGCACGCGCATTCCTATTACTACTTTGTAACTTATGTAACTTATCTCTTACTTCTTGGTGAAGATATCTGCGAGACAGAGACGAGCGCGCGCATTTCCATTACTACTTTGTCGATTTCTGTCAACTTTGAGTAGAAATTTTCATCCGTTGTTACTGAACAAGACCAGAAATACGCGAGCGAAGCGAGCACGCTCGCCCGACATTTCGCTGATCCGCGCGCGGAAATTTGCGAAATGTCGGGCGAGCGCGCGCATTCCCATCACTACTTTGTCGATTTCTGTCATTTTCGCGCATGCGGATTCGCGAAATGTCGGGAAAGCGCTCGCTTCGCTCGCGTATTTCTGGTCTTGTTCACTAACAGATAAGGTATGAAGATTTCTACTCAAAGTTGACAGAAATCGACAAAGTAGTGATGGGAATGCGCGCGCTCGCGTATTTCTGGTCTTGTTCACTAACAGATAAGGTATGAAGATTTCTACTCGCAAATCCGCGCGCGCGGATTTGCGAAATGTCGGGCGAGCGCGGGCATTCCCATCACTACTTTGTCGATTTCTGTCAACTTCGCGCGCGCGGATTCGCAAAATGTCCGGCGAGCACGCTCGCTTCGCTCACGTATTTCTGGTCTTGTTCACTAACAGATAAGGTATGAAGATTTCTACTCAAAGTTTCTACTCAAAGTTGATTGAAAACAGTTTTTTATCAACAAATTCTACTTTATTTAGCAATAACAAAATCAACAAATTCATGCTGTTTTGTTTAGTTAATATCTGTCATGTTGGTAACAATGGAATTGACGTAAGGGCGAAGCGACATTGCCAGTGTGATTCCAAAAATATTCAATTCACGTATAACATGGAATATTTTAGTGAATGAGTAAGAAAAATGAACCACAACATTTTCCCATCAACACTCTAACTGCACCTTTGAAACAATGGTACTTATACTGTTTCTAAATGACTAGCAAAATTCAAAGGACGAAACAGATCACGGAAATGTGCGCAAACATAACATGAATACACATACGCACAAAAAATAATGAGCACTTTTCACATAAAATGAACCTACTTTAATGACTATAACTTATCCCGACAGACCCGATCTCATGCAAACCCAACCGAACTTACCCAACTATACAATACAGTTAGGTTGCGTCTTTTCTACCTGTTTGCGCATGCGCACTTACCAAAAATGAATGTTTGTGATCCGACACGTTTATTCAAGTAATTATTTGTTCGCAAAAAATGCCTCCTAGCTCTGTCTATTTAAAAATATCTTTTGTGCATTCAAAATATTAGTACCAAGACTTTTTCCAAATCCTGTTCTCACAACGAAATGGCTTGTTTCATATCAAGGTAGCCAGTATCAATGTCTTTCACTGAATCAACAACAGCGAGTCTTAAAAACTTTACAATACAATACGACGTTGTCAGATTCCCTAAAATTCCTTTAAACTGAATACTCATGAATATGAAGTGTTTGTAGTGGATAGTTTTCAGAAGTATTGGCGCCCTAGAGACTGGCACTTTTTTCACAAATAATAATAATAATGATAGTTCCTCATAAACACTCGAAGAGTGAACCATTCTTAGTGAAGATATTCAGCAAGAAATACGTAAGCAAAGCGAGCACGCGCATTCCTATTACTACTTTGTAACTTATCTCTTACTTCTTGGTGAAGATATCTGCGAGACAGACACGAGCGCGCGCATTTTCATTACTACTTTGCCGATTTCTGTCAACTTTGAGTAGACATTTTCATCCCTTGTTACTGAACAAGAACAGAAATACGCGAGCGAAGCGAGCCCGCGCATTCTCATCACTACTTTGTCGATTTCTGTCAACTTTGAGTAGAAATCTTCATACCTTATCTGTTAGTGAACAAGACCAGAAATACGTGAGCAAAGCGAGCGCGCTCGCCCGACATTTTGCGAATCCGCGCTTGTAGCGCCCGGTTAACGGAATTTTACCCAAGAATGTATTTAGAAGCACAAACACCAAGAGAACTTCAACAGAAAGGAAGAGAGAACATATCTACCAAAGATCTGGCACACAGTATTGAAAGGCGCCAAAACGAAGAAATGTCATACATGGCACAGACCTTAGCTTCAGTTTCAGTTGATACGTCAAGAAGAGTTGTTTTCTGACAGGTACTTGCCATAATAAGCCTACTTAGTAGGTGTACAGGGTGTTTCTTAAGAACGTGTAGAAACTTTAAGAGCAAGTTGCTGATGTCGAAATAAGAAAAAAAGATCCCATAAACATATAATAATAATAATAATTGTTTTTATTGCAGCAGAATATTATAATAGAATGAACGATGAGAAAGGTACATAACTAATGTTCAATAAACATTGCTGCCGCAAAAGGCAGAGTTCGCGCTTCTTCAACTTCATAGAAGTTGAGAAGCAGCGCTCTTACACTCAACCTTATGAAAAAAAAAATCAATGAAATTGAGAAAAAATAACTAAATAGACGACTAACTTTAGTATACAAAATTAATACAGATCTGATAATGTATCAGAAAAACATATTTTCTTGAAAAAATTTAAAAAACAAAAGTTGAATGAACAAAAAAAAATCAGAGTTTCATGAAACTGTGTCAATCTATCACATATAAAAAATATTACAAGTTCATAGATATATCTAAAAGAAATATAATATAATATACAGGGTGTCAATTTGAAAACTTCCCACCCTTAATATCTTCCTTCCAGTAAACAATATGAGTAATCGAAAAAACAGGTCAATTTTATTGTCAAGGGGGACACTTTCACGGACTATTTGTAGCCCTCGTGGTTCAACCCCCTAGGAGGGGTAGATGTTACCCTTAGAATTTTAAATGGGAAGGGGGGTCAAGTGGCACATCATTTTGATGGGCGTTCAATTCTTGTTCCAATGGTACCCTGACTTATTATTTTGTGATGAGCATTTTCCGAAAAATTGCGTTCTAAACTAACAGAAGTAATTATTAGAACGCCTATATTGAGATGCATTATTGTATTGACTCCCTTTAATAAAAATGGTTAGAAGAGTAGGTGGCACCGCTCCAACCCTTGAATGACAGGAATAAATTTATTACGCATGGGATTTTTTATTTGGTGGTTATTTTCCTTCTACACAATAAAATTTAATTTGCGAGAAAGACATTTCCAACATAAAATCTACTTACGCTTATCTTATTAGCTGTTCGAAATGTTGTCCATTTTGCTCTAAACAGTAATACAGTCTGTTTTCGAACTCCCCTCTAACATTACGGAAAACTTCACAAGGAATTGACTGGCATGCTGCTGTAATTCGTCTTTTAAGTTCGTCAATATCAGAAGGTTGTGTTTTATAAACAACGGATTTAAGATGCCCCCAAAGAAAGAAATCTAAGGGTGTTAAATCCGGTGATCTCGGAGGCCATTCAACTGCTCCCCTTCTGCCAATCCATCTACCCGGAAATCTCTCGTTTAACCACTGTCGGACGGGAAGAAAATAATGAGGTGGAGCACCGTCCTGCTGGAAATGTAACAGATCCTCCTGCAAAAGTTCATTACCTTCTGCATCAATTTGAGTTTCTAGCTCGTGAGTTATAAGAGGATCGATAGTCTCTTCAAGCATTTCAAGGTACAGATTGCCAGTCAAGTTTTCTTCCAGAAATAATGGACCAAGAATGGCATTTCCAAGAATACCAGCCCAAACATTAACTTTTTGTGGGTGTTGTGTATGCCCTTCCCGAAAAATATGTGGGTTTTCGTCACTCCAATAGCGACAATTTTGTCTATTAACATTGCCATTCAGAAAAAATGAACACTCATCGCTGAAACAGATGTTTAACAGAAGATTAGGGATGGTATTGACTCGATGAGACATGATTTCACAAAACTCTATTCTTCTATCATAATCATCCTCGTGGAGCTCTTGAAGAATCTGCATTTTATATGGATGAAATTTATGCATTTTCAATGCTTTTCTTATAGTCTCGCGTGACATTCCCGTCTGTTCTGATACTGATCGTAAGGAGCTCGTGGGCTCTGCAGCAAATGTTCCCAAAACTTCAATTTGAGCTGCTTCATTTAGTACTCTGGGGTTATTTCTTTTTTTATTTGTCACTGAACCAGTTTCGTAAAACATATTCACCAAATCAAGCACATACCGGTGACTTACATTACAATTTGGATGTCTTTCGTTTCGTGCGCACTTTCCAACTTCTCCATAAATTACAATCATTTCAATTCTGTCTTGAAGAATGTAAACCATTTTTACACTTTTATACACTTATCAAAGTAATTCCTAAACAGCCCAACAGGTACAACGGTATTCACAATACTACCACATAGTTCAAATTTGCTAACCAATTTTTTGCCGGAAAACAGAAACTTTTTACAGCAGAAGTAGCAAAAAAGGAAGGCTATCTGTACAATTTCTGCGATGACACTTAAAAATTCAGCATTTAATAAACACAACTTTACTACCATCTACGTTTTACTATTAGACTACTTTTTTATGTAAAGTGTTTGGAGCTAATGGCTAATGTTACCCCTAATACAGGGTTGGAACGGTACCACCTAATATTCTAACCAGTTCTGGCCAAACCATGCATCTCAGTATAGGCGTTCTAATAATTACTTCTGTTAGTTTAGAAAGCAATTTTTCGGAAAATGCTCATCAAAAAATAATAAGTCAGGGTACCATTGGAACAAGAATTGAACGCCCATCAAAATGATGTGCCACTTGACCCCCCTTCCCATTTAAAATTCGAAGGGTAACATCTACCCCTCCTAGGGGGTTGAACCACGAGGGCTACAAATAGTCCTTGAAAGTGTCCCCCTTGACAATAAAATTGACCTGTTTTTTCGATTACTCATATTGTTTACTGGAAGGAAGATATTAAGGGTGGGAAGTTTTCAAATTGACACCCTGTATATATATATATATATATATATATATATAAAATATAAGTAAAAAAGTTATTGGGTATAACCCTCAAAAAGTTGTGCAACCGTAGACACGTGTTTCGAGCTTAAGCTCTCTTCAGTACGGTAAAATCAAGTGCGAAGATGTACAACACTTGGATGTAAAAATAGAAACAAAGGAAGTCAACAACAGGAAGCTTAAGCTCGAAACACGTGTCTACGGTTGCACAACTTTTTGAGGGTTATACCCAATAACTTTTTTACTTATATTTTCATATATTGCCCCTCGCTAAATCCATTCTTATTTATATATATATATATATATATATATACATATAATGTATGTAAAGAACTTAGAATTCGATAGTGTTATTAATCAATGCGAGTTTCAGTTTCTTTTTAAATAGACTTATTTTCAATTCCTTTATTTCATATGGTATCGAGTTGTATATTTTGGCAATTTATACGAAAAAGAAGCCTTGAACTTGTTTGTTCTATGTCGGGGTATTGAGATATCTCGCCGATTGCGAACATTTACATTGTGTGAATCTGAACGGTATATTATTTTGTTATATAGGTAGGCAGGAGTCTTCTGTGTTATTACCTTATGGTATAAAGTGCAGAGGTGTAGTATTCTTCTCTTATCCATATTCAACCATCCTATATTTGATATAGCATCAGATATTCGTTCATGTCTGCGTATTCCACAAATTAATCGGGCACAAGAATTTTGCATTAATTGTAGTCTACGCTTGTCCGATTGGAGAATGGCAGGGCCATAAACAGTGTCAGCATAATTGAGTTGAGACAGTACAAGAGACTCACGGAGAATAATTTTACAATTTTTTGTAAGAAGATGTCGATTTGAATATAACATTTTTAAGTTACAAAATGCTTTTTTCAGTGAAGTGGATACGTGCTGAATTTTAACTCAGTATCCATCATTAGGCCAAGGTTTCTTTCACATTCACTCATCGCGAGCATTTTATTATCAATTGATATGGACATACAATGCGATTTTTTTTCCTCACCGACTTTCGGCCGAAGAGTAGTGCTTTCGACTTTGTTGGGTTGATGTCCGCAAGTTATTCGTTCCTAAGATACAGAGCGTCAAAGTTTAATTATTATACTTGTTTTTTGTGAATAAATGCTAAAATATTTGTGATGGGCCGTGGTGGTCGGCTGGTAAAAGCGTACGCCTCGCAAGCGTGGGGTCGTGAGTTCGATCCACCGGTCTCGTGCATGGCATCACACGTTAAAAGGTAAGGGCTGCGTCTTCCTTAGCTCACACAAGTCTCTCGAAGACTTCCGAGGGTTGCGCGTAGGGGTGCAATCGGTTGACGGAAATAACAATTTTAACAATTTTTTTTTTAACAATATTTGTGATGTTCGAGTAAAGTTTGGTATCTGGGATGATTTTTCAATGACAAAATCAAATTTTGTGTTAATTGTGAAAAAACTTATTTCTAATTGAATTTATTTTGAATTAAAAAATCTTGTCATTCAAAATCTGCATCGATTACTTCAAATCTCAATAACTCGAAAACAGCTGCTCGCAGTGACCTCTTCAAGAATATACAGGGTGGGGCACCGAAAACGGAACAGATCGAATATCTTCAAAACGCATGTGTTGTGAAAAAAATGCATAAACACGTCAATTTTTAATCCACGGGGGACATCTTCCTATCATAACCTCAACTGTCATACCTCTCCCCCCACCCCTTGGGCACTTTCAACCAAACAATTTGAATAGGGAAAGTAGTAGGTGTGACACATCATTTGAAAGGTAATTTCATAAAGGAATTCAGCCATATCAATTTTCGCAACCTCATGTTTAATGACTTGATAAAGAATATAAACATTTCCGAAAGCTCGACCAAATAACAAAGTGTATTCTTTTAAACAGCCCAGTATTTTGACTGCATCCTCAAGATCCATCCGCATTTCTCCTTAACTAATCAGTGTCAAGACTATCCTTTACCTTATACATATTATATACCTATATTCTGTCTCTAATTTAGATAATACAGTAGATGAATAAATCATTACTGAAGAGAAAGGAATCACAAAATCATCTCCACAACGAACAAGAAATGCAATAATACTATTTTTTTTCTTTGGTGTTATTGGCATCGACTGCTATGATCATTAGCGATGTGTTCTGGATAGGCCTTGTTACTAACTCCATACGCCACCTTAGGAGCAGCACTGTTAATTGGAACGCAACAGTGAGTCGTGCAGGACTCACCCCAGTCGAGCCACGAGATTTGAATAATTTAATAGTTCAAATTAAATAAAAAAATCCCAGCCGCAACTGGGGCTCGAACTCCGGACCTTTCGACTCAGAGTCGGACGCTCTAACCACTGCGCCACGCCCATTAGTAATCCAGCTATTCGTAATATAGCTACATAATGCATTGAACCACTTTACCACAATTGATACCAGATAATAATTAATAATCCTGTGAGCTATTTCGCAGTACTCCGAATAATGTTGAAATTTGGCAACAATGCATCAAGGTTGACCGTTGGATATTCGGTATATATTCCAGCAGAAAATTGTAATTTATTTGGAAATATTATAAGCATTTAGAAGTAAGATAGTTAGTCAATGCCTGTGTAATTGGTGTTGGACGCAAACGCAAGTGTCATCTAGCGTGATTAGTTACAGACATGAATATTTGACGTCATTTTAATGCAGGTTCCTTCAAAAAACCCTGATTTTAATGCTGTCCCATTGTTTCGATCAAGTTACGACATGACTTGAAGGCCAGATCACTGAAGTTACATGACTTGGATGCGAGCTCACCATCGTCATCTACATGTCGCATCCATTTTGATCCAATTATAATCCCATAAGGTTGACTAACTATCTTCTATATAAACAATGTTATAAGAGATCGCTGTCACTATGGTATGAAAAACAAATCTTGTCAGTGCCATCTTACAGTTCAGAAACGCGAAATATTTGACTTTATATGAACCTTTAAACTTATACACACATCTGCGAATGTGTTCTTTGGAAGATGAATCAAGTTTCTTGAGTTTTGGCCCATTTCACAATTTGATTGTCTGAAGAACCACTACTATTCTCATCCATCAAACGCGGATACAAATTCAAAATAACCCTTTGATGAATGTGTAGGAATTCCCAATGTAGTGGCTCTAGATCAGCTTCCACGTGGAGACGTTCTGGATTAATTTCCACTTGAAGCAGCCCTGAATTAGCATCAAAATCTTGTGTTTCATCTACATCAACAACGAAAGGTCTCCAGAATGATATACCGAACAAATAATACAATTAAGACCTGGACCGCACTGTCTGGTGAATAAATCTCGCATATAAAAACTAATTCCAATTCAGCGGCATGTCAAAGACTTTTTGACCAATTAGAATTCGACAGCGGCCAATCAAAGGCTTTCGTTTTTCATTTCGCCCTCCCTTTTCATGTGACAGAAGATATCTAGTCCACGTGGACTGCAATCGAGTTGAGACGAGGAGCGGTTAGAGAATAACATGTTATTTATGCCTATGCAAATTATCAGCGGCAATTTGTATATTGATATAACTTCGTATGATCGCATTTTAGAATTTTTGTAACAAAGCATGTCAAAAGAACATAAATAAAAACATAATTGAAACATTATACCCCATAGTATTTGTTCGCAAATATGCATTTTTGTAGCAGAGCAGTAGAACAAATAAATAAAAACCTAATTAGGACACAATACCATTTCGTATTCACTTAAACACATATACAGGGTGTTTCTTAAGTACGTGTAGAAACTTCAAGAGCATGTTGCTGACATCGAAATACGTAAAAAAGTTCCCATAAACACATGTCCGCAAGTTATTCGTTTCTAAGATACAGAGTGTCAAAGTTTAATTATTATATTTGTTTTTTTGTGAATAAATGCCAACATATTTATGATATTCGTGTAAAGTTTGGTATCTGGGATGATTTTTTAATGACAAAATCAAATTTTGTGATAATTGTGAAAAAACTAATTTCTAATTGAATTTATTGTGACTTAAAAAATCTGGTCATTCAAAATCACTTGCATCGATTATTTCAAATCTCAATAACTCGAAAACAGTTGCTCGCAGTGACTTCTATCAATAATATATTTTTTACACAAACTGAATAATAAATATTCCCAGATACCAAACTTTACCCAAATATCATGATATTGAAATTATTCACAAAAAATAAAACTAAGAATTCAACTTTGACACTCTGTATATCAGAAACGAATAACTTGTGGACATATGTTTATAGGAACTTTTCTTCTTATTTTGATGTCAGCAATACGCTCCTAAATCTTCTACACGTACTTAAGAAACACCCTGTATATGTTCTATATTTTATAAAAAAAAAAAACAAACAAGAAAAATATATTTCAGAGAGAAAAAGATAAAAACTCTTCGACAGAATAAAATGGTTGTTCTACAAGTATTTTTTTGTTACCCTCCTGAACCTACAATAGGCTTCAGTACTTTTAATTGGTTCTGGCAAGTGGTTAAACATTTTTAAACCATTATAATTAAAAGAATTCTTAACAAGAGTTGATGTTGGAATTGGCAGTCTTATGTTGTTATCCTGTAGTGTGTTATAAACATGAACTCTAGTAGGGAATGAACTTTTATAATTATAAATGATGCAGACTGTTTCAAAAATAACAAGAGCAAGGGTCAATATTTTATTTCTAACAAAAAGGAGTTTACATGATTGTCTGCAGTTTGCTCTGCAGAGATATCTGAGAGCTCTCTTCTGCAGAACAAATATCACGTTGAAATTATATCGACCACATGCTCCCCAAAAAGGTTTACCATTCACAAGGTGAGATTCTACAAGTGAAAAATACACGGGTCTAGCTGCTACTGGACCTAGCTCATTCACAATAACTCTCACAGCATAGGCACCCTTCGAAATTATTTTTCCAAGAGCCACAACATGATCTTCCCAGTTCAGTCTACTGTCAATTTGTATTCCCAAGAAGTTGTTGTATTGTTCGGATTCAATGGTATGGTCATTTACAATAATGTCCCTCTGACCACCTTTGAAGGTTAAAGTGTGTTTTGTTGAAATTGAATGTGGCTTTATTAGCTGTACACCATTCTGTAACCACTGCGAGGTCTTTAGACAGGTTATGGTGGAGGTTATCACAGTGTCTGTCCTACCAGCTCATTGTTGCGTCATCAGCGAATAGTATAAATAAACCAGTAATAGGTAGGAGAGTAATGTCATTTATAAACAAGAAGAATAGTATTGGACCTTGAACCGAGCCTTGAGGTACACCCGTTTTAATCACTCCACAAACTGAATACTGGTTACTCTGCTCCACAACTTGATGCCTGTCTGGTAGGTACGTAGAAAACCACATCTGAGTAACACCTCTAATTCCATAACAATGAAGCTTTCTCCCTCATTTAGGCTTTGGTATATCCTTTCTAAGAAGGAGAAGATTGCATCTTGTTTGCGTCGTTTTGCTTGAAATCCATATTGGTTGGAATTAAGTATATTACGGCGACTAAGAAAGCTGCTTTTTCACTAATTTTTCTATACATTTCAAAAAAGTAGATAGTAGTGATAAAGGACGGAAATTTCCTGGATCATCAGTATCTCCACCTTTATGAATAGGTATGACTAGTGTGCTGTTTTTAGACATTCAGGAAATACTACAAGGACTCACGCCGATCTTTCAATGGTTGGACATTAAATTCAAAAAGATGACTAGAGTAAGATATAAATAAGGGCCAGACCTTGTGTTTCCTGAAGGAAAGAGTTCTTAGTAATCGTTCTTGGATTTTTCCTATCATATCGGAATATAAAAAAGTCTTTAGATACCAAATGACACATCCATATTCTAGATTAGATAGAACAATGGAATTGAAAAGTATTGAACAAGTATCGTGACTGAATTCACGTCTAGATCTCAAAACAAAGCTCAATTTCCTAGAACATTCAGACACTAAGTATTCAATATGCCTAGAGAAATTGAACACTCCAGAGAAAAATATACCAAGATCTTTCATCTCATCGATTCTCTGCAGACTGATGGTGCCGTTAATGTAGGTAATAGTCATCGACAGTGGGTGACCTCTTTTGTGTGAAACTCATTATTTTGCATTTAGCTTCGTCAGATACTGAAAAGTAATTCGGAAGATTATCGAGGTCATCTTGAAGCTTATCAGAGTCTTTCTCGCTTTTGATTCTTCTGAATAGCTTGAGATCATCGGCATATAGGAGAAATTGAGAATTCTCAATATACTGGAAGACGTCATTAACAAATAACACGAACCGTTGAACCCTCAGATCAATAAGTAAACATAGATCGGCCCGATGCTACGTAAACATCATATTCACTGAACCGAAGACAACTTTGTTTATTTACGTACACCTCCTCAACCCGAATGTTTTCAAACATTGACGCCCTGTTGTCAAATTGGTAAAAAAATATGATTTTGGTAGGAATCTACCAATAAATGCATAATCAATCATATTTTATATTCAGATGTATTATTCTAAAAATTCTAGAGAAATGTTTATGTCCAGAAATGTGTGAAAAAAATACCAACAAGGAAGATATATGTCGTTTTGAACTGATCAACTTTTAGGCACTTCGAGCGGTTACTAGAATTATTTTACTCTTGGCAACACCGCTTGTGACACCGGCCGTGGCGGCCCTTGTCGTTTTGTGTTGATGAAGTGTTGTTAGAACATTTCCTGTGTTTTCGTGGTTTTTGTCCTGCTTAAACAACTTAAAGTTACATTTGGAATATTTTTCAAAATAGTATAGTGATTTAGTGAGTCACAATGACGAAATACTGCTTTGTTTGCAAAACAAATGATAGTAAACAAACATTCCACAGGTGAGGTTCCAGTGGCGTCGAATGCACGATGCAAATCATGCAATCAAACGTATTCGTCAAATATAATATTGGAGGACAAAGAAACTCATTCAAAATTACAGATAAGAAAAGCCTATGGCAAAATGGTGAATGCCTCAATGTTTGTTATAAATATCTGTATGCAGGGGGAAAAACATTGAGGCTTATGAAAGGAAAATTGAATTTATTTTCCAACAATATTGACATTGTTAAAATTCTAACAGTGAGGACAATTAATGACCAAAGGACCAAAGGACTTGCTTTCAATTTTTGGAAATAATTTCTTTGAGGAAGAGCCATAGTTTTGCAAGTACTTCAAATTTTTTTCAAAATCTGATTATACCTTGAATTGTCAATAAGCGGAACTGACAAAGTAGAAAGGGTCAGGTCTCTTTTGTCAAAGACAGTTTTATTTAAAAATCAATAAATACCAAGTGTTGAAATCCTCATGTACTGAGCTTTCTTGAGAATCATTCTTTCACATACACTTTGACACTTTATATTTATACATTTGTAATATTGTATGTTTGGCTTAAAATTAAATAAATAATAGTGATATTTGCCAATTTGTTATGATAATGTGTGGTATAAGCATATATTTCATTCAATAAATATTTTAATTCCTGTGTTAATGTTGATTTTACCTTATCGTATACCTTGCCATCTTGTGATCACTATATTCCTGTCCAAAATAAATGCGTTAATAAAGAGTTATATTTCTACTTTTGTGTCCAATTACTTTTCCCATTGGCACATTGGCAAATATTACAATTATTTATTTAATTTTAAGCCTAATATACAACATTACAAATGTATAAATAAAGTACAACATTATTAAGCTATGTAAATAAAACGACTATTTGAGAAAACATTACAAAACAAAATATACATACATATCACCAGACATTAGATCAGATCGCATTCCAAAATCAGCAAAAAAAACAAAAGAAATACTAAATATCTCAATGAGCTGTCACTATTTTTCCTTAATGATGACACAAGTTTACTGAGTTAGAATTTTTTCCAAATTGTGGTAGTTTATTGAAATCGTCTAAGCCTTTATGAAACCTACAATTCATTCCAAATTTCGTATTAAGTTTTATTAATGTAAAAATTGCTATGTCAAGAGAGAATACAATATTTCTTAGTTCCTTAATTATTGTGAAAGTATCAAAGTGTATGTGAAAGAATGATTCTCAAGAAAGCTCAGTACATGAGGATTTCAACACTTGGTATTTATTGATTTTTAAATAAAACTGTCTTTGTCAAAAGAGACATTACCCTTTCTACTTTGTCAGTTCCGCTTATTGACAATTCATGGTATATTCGGATTCTGAAAAAAATTTGAAGTATTGCCTTTACCAGGGCATAACTGTGGTTTGATAAAGGCTCTTCTTCAAAGAAATGATTTCCAAAACTTTTAAGCAAGTCCTTTGGTATATCATTAATTGTCCTCACTGTTAGAATTTTAACAATATCAATATTATTGGAAAATAAATTCAATTTTCCTGTCATAAGCTTCAATGTTTTTAACCCCTGCTTACAGATATTTATAACAAACATTGAGGCATTCACCATTTTGCCATAGGCTTTTCTTATCTGTAATTTTGAATGAGTTTCTTTGTCCTCCAATATTATATTTGACGAATTCGTTTGATTGCATGATTTGTATCGTGCATTTGACGCCACTGGAACCTAGCCTGTGGAATGTTTGTTTACTATCATTTGTTTTGAAAACAAAGCAGTATTTCGACATTGTGTCTCACTAAACCACTGCACTATTTTGAAAAATATTCCAAATGTAACTTTAAGTTGTTTAAGCAGGACGAAAACCACGAAAACACACAAGTATCTGTTAGATTTAATTCAATCCCCGTCGTGGTTTTAGCCAGGAAAGTAGTTTTTTCTGACCCATATGAATGAACTGGTCCAAAATTTAGGAAGGATAATACTCAACAGAATGAACAATTTATTTACAGATGTTGGAGAAGGTTTCTTAACTCATAGGGCCAGTTGCATAAAGAATTTAACAGACAAATAAATATTTGATTTGATGATTGCTATGGCAACGCATGTCAGCTCACCAGTTATGTTACCTACGTTAACAGAAGGCTTTATGCAACTGGTCCATATTTATTCAAATATTCGTATTGATTCGTTGAAACTTGATCTACACAACATAAACCCCCAGGCACCAAACTTGAAATATAGTCAAGGAACTTGTTAAATCTCTCGAATTAATTACTTTAGACCATAAATAATGCTTTATTTTTGATAGCTGAAAACTCCTAAAATCCAACTAAGGAAAGAATATCATCATAAATCACAAAACTAATCCGATATCTTGAATCCCCAAATTTTGATAAAAAGTTATTTGCTGCCAACCCCCGGCTTTTTATTGACCCTAGGAATTTTAAGACAAACCCGCGACATAACTTGTTGCAGCTCACAGGTACTGCATTTGCATAAGTAATTTTGACCCCCTTAAAAAAGCACGGCACCGTGCTAGAGGTGTTGTGTTTTGGTTCGAATGTCAAAAACCCGAAACATAACAGTTTTCTCAAGAATTATCTTCGGTTCAGTGAATATGATGTTTACATAGCATCGGGCCAATCTATGTTTACTTATTGATCTGAGGTTGAACCGTACAAATTGTATTATGTTTGACAGATAGCAGTGCAAGGAATCAAGAGTGTTGTTTGTGAAACCGAATGCTTTTAATTTCAAGATCAAAACCTCATGGTTAACTCTATCGAAGGCCTTAGCCAAGTTAGTGAATATTATGTCTACTTGGCTGCCATTTTTCATACAATTCGTCACCAAATTACTAAATACGCACAAATTGGTAGTGGTAGATTTACGAATAAAACCATGCTGTTGGTCGATTATAACTGAGTCCACATGATTGGATACACGGTTGTATATTACCACATGTTTCACACACGCACACGTGTTTCATTCGACAACACTGCCCTGCAGCCTGATATTTTACGAAACATCGCGAAACATTACGATGGGAACGTAGTAGAAATTAATTTTGATAACAACTTTTCTTTTCTCTGGTTGTAAACTAGAATAACTAGAACTAGAATAATCTGAATGACTGTCGGATTAGTTTGCCAAGCCGGATCAAACTGCAACCTTTAAATTTCAAATCTTTACTACTCTTCATTATTTTTTATATCATTACTACAATTATGTTATCTTAACTTTGAGTATTTCAGTAGGTATACCTCATGTTGTTGAATATCTAATTGTTCTTAGGTCAGTACTATCTCGCGAAAGGACACTTGACAGCAAGGACAGATTTCATATACAATTCCCAGCAGCAGGCCACTTTCCAATACGTCAATTCATTGCCACAATGGCAAACATTCAACGGTTACAACTGGTACTATTTTGAAAGGAATCTTAGAGTGTACGCATCAAACAACCTCCTGGATTTGATTGTCTATACTGGACCGTTTGGTATGTATGAACGTTTGTTTCAATAAAATCTGGTAATGCTGTCATTTGTAAAAATTGTTATTGGATCCACGGAAGAAAAGGGTAGCCAGGGGAAAGTGGGAGAATCTTTCGAAAAAGAACAAACATAGAGTCCAAGGGAAATAATTCGAATGAAAAAAAAAAACTGTTTCAGACAGTGTACACTGGGATAGTAGGGGAGAATGGGGCAATGGCGGTCAGTTAAGCACTTTTTGGAATAAAACTTAAATTATAAACCACAGCTTTATTAGGAACATAACATCGTAATTCTACATTAAAGGGCTATTATTAATTGAGGTCAAAACAATCATCTTTGGAGTATCATTCTCATAGATATAAAAATAAAAAATTATGACTTTGACCACCATTGTACGCACATGAGGGTAATGGTAGTCACGATGTTGACAATGATGGTCAAATACTTCGAACACACCCACACATGTCACATACGTATCCTGTAGCGGAATCCCAACCAGTGCAAGCAGAGTGAGCCCAAAGCCCACAGCAAGTGCACCGGTACCATACCTTGTTGTTTCGGCCGAATTCTCCGCATATGAGACAATTATTTTCTGGGTCCTCATCATCATCATCTACGCAGAGGTCACCAATATCTTCGTCATTCAATGAGGAATCATTGTCTTCCTGAAGAACTTTCTTTTTAGCCTTTTTAAGACTTTCCTTGTACTGTTTCGTATTTTTGGCCTTCCCTTTGCCTTTTTGTTTTCCCTTTTCTTTTAAGATCTTGTTCTGCTTTTTGTTCTCCTTTTCTATGAGACTGTCTTTATTTGGCGTGGAGGTCAGAATAGTAGAATGTTGCTTTTCTCGACCTTTTCGTGTTGGTAGGCAATTTGATAAAATTTACAACCCTTGGTCGTTTTTTTGGCGTTAGTTCTTGCTTAGATGTGCATGCGACTACCAGTTGTTCTTGGCCAGATGTTGATGCAACCACCTGGGGTTCCTGTTTAGACGTTGATGCAACTACTAGGGGTTCTTGTACATATGTTGATGCAACCACCAGGGGTTCTTGTGCAGATGTTGACGCAACTACCAGTGGTTCCTGGGATGTCAGAGTTGCAGTTGTTTCAAGAAAAAAAGAGCTTTCATTATTTCGAGTTACTACTGGTTCGCCTTGCAGTATTTCAGAAGGTAAAAAGTCTTCATCATTGAACACATTTGAGTTCATTAGAAAAATACCAGTGACTCTAAATACAGACTCTCCCTTACTTATAGAAGCAACGTTTGAATATGCCGTGTTGAACAACGATGCAACATCGTATGGAGTTATTCGTTCTGCGAGGTGGCTCTTCATAAAGCAGTCAGACTCTTTTTTGTAGGCAGCCTTAAGTGGTCCGTAAAACGTCACGTCTAACGGCTGCATTCTATGGGACGTGGGTGGTGGTAAGGACAGCATGTGAATGTTGTGGGCTTTGCAGTGCTTGTAAATATCATGAGAAATGTGGCTTGCGTGGTTATCTAGTATTAACAAGTCTGGTTCTTCTGCAGAAGGTTTGGCAAATGTTGTGAAATGTTGAAGCCATTCCAAAAAAGGGTTTCCCAGCCATTATCTGAGCAGCGGTATATAGCACCAGCAGGGCCATCTTTTTCCAGGGGAGGGGAATGTCGTTTCCTTGGGAAGATAAACATAGGGGGTATAAATGACCCAGCAGCGCTCATCGTACACATAACGGTGATGTTTTTGCCTCTCTCCCAACAAGTAAGGGATCCTACCCTTTTCTGTCCTTTTGGAGCTAGTATTTTTCCCGGATCTTGGACTGTTGATATCCCTGTCTCATCAAAATTGTAAATATTTTTGGGGGTTTAATTTATAGGTCTACATAAGTTTCTCCAAGTTCTTGTTAAAAAGTAAAACTTCTGTTTTGTTAAAGGCTGTTATTCTATTTAAACTGGTGGCTTCTGGCTTCCTTATCGATATCCCATTTTACTTTAAGAAGCCTTCAAGCCAATCTCGCCCAGCCATTTTACTGTTACTATTAAAATTGTGTGGCAATTTTAAACTTTCTACATATTCATAAGCCACTTTTCTTACTTGGATAGCTGTGCAGCCGTAAAATATATTAGCCATTTTTTAACCACATCATTAGCTACCTCTTTTTCAACTTCTGCAGATAATACAGTTTTTCGTCCTAGAGATGGGTTTTCATACAATTTCTTCTTGTGTCGAATTTGTAGGAAAATGGAATTCCAGTTTGTTCGGCGGCCTTTCTCATAGATGTTCCATTAGGCATAAGCCTCAGAGCCTTGTTCAACGTCTCCGAAGACCATGCAGACTTCTGCGTTTTTCTGGTTCGATTTTTTGGCATCTAAAAACAAATTAAATAGATTTAGTCACAATAAGACACTCATAAAAACATTGCGGGCAATGGTGGTCACTTGACCACGATTACCCGCAACGGACTTCATAGAAAAAAAATTATAACACAAACAAATACATATTTTGATTCGAAATGAGTATTACTACATAATAATGATGAACAGTCTCAAATAACAAGACAGCGATTACATAGATTGGGGAATATTTCACAGCTTACCTTGTTAATTTGTTGCGACGTAAAATTACATGAAGTTGGCGCGAAAACATTAAACACTCTCCTCGTACGAACACCGCGAGCGGAATGACGGTGCAGGAGCAGGGCGCTCGTTGCTCGGGGGCAGTGAGGAGCGAAACGTAATGCACATCACATGCGCAAAGGACTGTTCTTGCTTTAGTTGTGTGCGTGACCACCATTGTCCGCTGACCACCATTGCCCCATTCTCCTCTATGATGAAATTGACCAATAACCTGTGATAGTATTTGTTGTTGGGAGGTTTTATTGGAACGGAATAACCACCAATTATACTAGAATAATCTCAAAAACTTCTAAGAATTCCACAAAAACATCTAGGATAGTTCGTTCTTGTTCCCGTTCTTAATCTCAACCGTTATTATTGCAGTCTAAGAACTGGGCCAGGGTTATTCTGGATTGAATTATAGGTTTAGAGAAATCCATAATGTAATTCAGAATAAACCTGGTCTAGGATAGTGATTTTAAATGTGTAAATATGTGTTTTTGAATCTTCAATATGTTTCATGGAGATGAGATTTGTATGACTTCTTGTATACCTCACGAGTAATAGACTGGTACCTTCAATTTTTCTAAAAAAAAGTAACAGGCATGACCAGGCGGAAAGGTTCCAACTTAAAGGAAAAAGAAATAATTAAACACGAAAACACTCAAAATGGTGAAATGGGATGCAGTTTAGGGGTTGAAAACGATTTTTTGCAATTTGCGGCGGAACGTGACCTTTTAGCGGAAAATGGTCAATGGAAAAGTTGTAGATAATGAAAAAATCAAAAACGTTTGTATTCAACACTTTTCGACATAACCTCAAATTAAATGTCAAAATGGCGAAAAAACGATTTTTCAGTATTTAATTTTTTTCTCGTTTATAAATGATTTAATTCAGATGAAAATTTTTAAAAATATGTCTTTCTCTTTGTTGAATAAGCATGATTTTTTTGCAATTCAGAAACGACTAGTTCTCGAGTGAGGTACATTTCTCGAAAAAATACCCTTATCTTCCACGAACAATTTTTTGAATTTCGAAGGTCATAAGTGATCATTTTAATTGTTGAAATATCTACTTTCAAATGGTCTATGTAACTTGGTGGTTTATTTATCGTTAAACCGCTTAAAAACGGACAACAAATTTCTATGATTTCTCAATATTTTCAATATTAGTAGAACAGAATAAAAATTATATTTCAAAATTAATTTTGTAGTGTAATTATGTATTCCAATATTCAATTATGAATAATTTAATATAAACTACTTTTTGTTATAACAATAATGAAGAAAGTCGACAATAATTTAAAATATTGAGAAAATTATAATTCATAAAGACTTTTTCTCAATTTTAAGCGGTAAAACGATCAATAAACCACCTAGTTACATAGACCATTTAGAAGTAGACATTTCTACGTATGACAAATAAATAATTAAGAATAAATCGTTATACCGAGAATGAATCAAGAATAAGCAAACTGACTACTTATAAACTCTGAATAACTAATGTATAGGTTATACTCGGTATAAGTATACTGTCAAAAGTTATACCTACCTCTACCCTTAGATAACTTTGATATAACCTGACAATCAATTGACATTAGTTTTTCAACAATTTAAACATGTTTTTGAAACAAATATTATGCTGCTGAGAAAGTGAAATGCCTCATAAATAAATGCAGAATGTGCGATTAAAAACAACCTTCAAGAAAAGAGAAGCCTCTTATACAGTAACGAAGAGTTCAGAATGAAACATATCGTTCTTCTAAAAATGGTGTAATCTTTTTAGACCAATTGATAGGTGATTCTATCAGTAGAGACAAACGAGGAGGTGGTTTATCTTTCATTCTACAGATACTCAGGTGGTTTGTTATCACAGTTTGAAGAGCAGAAATATTGTTGTTCATTGGCGTTGAAGTAATCATGACTCTCGTATTTTCAATGAAAGTGCATTAAGGGTGGATTTAGTCAATTTTAGCATAAGCATTATCATAAACATAGCGGTAACATCAAAGGTTTTTAGCATAAACTTAACATTGTTGTATAAATGGCGCAATTTGATGTAACAGATTTAACTTTCGCTTTTGACATATATTTAAGCACAATTTTAAAATAATGTTGACTAAATGCACCTCAAAACAACGCTATGAAGAAGGGGCATACCGTGGAAGATTACTTAGAGACCCTGGCTATGCTTGCAGTCCTTATTTATTTACACCTATTCAGAATCCGTCAACTCGCAAAGAACAATCTTACAATAACGCTCAGATTAGAATTCGTAATACTGTTGAAAGTTATTTTGGTGTTTGGAAAAATCGATTTAGGTACTTGCTAGCGGGGTTCAGAACATCTTTACAAAATACAAAGATGTATAGTGGCTTTGGCAGTGTTGCACAATATCGGAATTGATTTGAATGAGCCCATTTTCGTTGATGACATAAACTATCTCAACCAATAATATAATAAATTTGTTTTGAGGTCTTTATTTTCTATGATGCCCAGATATTATCCTATAATGTCTCTCAAAAGGCGCTGAAATATAAAACAAACAAATATTGATATTGAATTGGGAGTGAAGAATCAGGAATGAGTTACGAGTTCATTCCCCTTTTCTTTATTTTACCAATTGACAAAGCGTTATCTTTTATTGGAGATCTCATAATTTTAGAAAACCGTGAATTTTCATTTTAAGACGACTTGATGAAATAACACGAAAACCTTACTGATCAGTTAAATTTGACGTGAAATATGGCTGTTCTGTGAACCTGTGACTATGCATACACACGTAGACAAGGCGTTATTTCCGAGTGAAGGGAGAATAACTATAATGAGGTTATACAAAGCTTATTTGTCAAAACATATTTTTTGGTTATACTTACCTAATGCTTGGATTAACTATTCCTGGTATAAGTTTGGAATAACTTAGGTATACATTTTTATTTGTTAGAGTGATAGACTTTTAAAATACAAAAAAATATGAAGACAAATGCTCGTGGAAAATAAGGTTATTTTTTTCGAAAAATGCAAATAACTCGAAAACTAGAAGTCTTTTCTCATCTGCGAAAAAATCAAGCTTATTTGACAAAAAAAAGACGCATATCTACAAATTTTTGTCTGAACTGCAGGGAGATTCTATTTCACAACCGTCGGCTATCGTACGACACGATGAGAAACTCGATATGGAATTTATACCTTATTCTATTTCACGATCGAATTACGCTTCGGAAATCGTCGGGTATTTGATAGAATGTTAATAATATTATGATATTTTCATTCGATAAGATGGAATCAAGATGAAATCTACTAGTAGACGGTAGTAAATACATAAATAAATAAATTGAATCATATTATCAATAATAATATTGTGACTTATTTGTCATGACAATGATAAGATGTGCTTATATTGTAATCTAACTTTTTTTAAATGATATTAATTCTTATCAAGAATGCATGAGGATTTTTAAAAAAAATCAAGATGAAAAAAGTCGGGCATATTTTATTTTCAAAATAATTCAGTTTTAACAAAAGTTATTGTAACAAAAAAATAAAACTAGTCTAACATATTCAACATACAAACAAAAACATGGCTTTCTCCAACTAAAATTTAAAATTGGTTATTTTATATTCCTTCAGAATACACACCCTGTGGCCATATTGCTGCGTTCTTCGAGAAATGTTTATAACATATCCCAATGGGCATCTTTAAATTTGAAAGCGATAACCATGGGACGTTTCAATAGAATCTCTTAATATGTAGCAAAAAGAATAAAAGAAGTTAATTCTGCAATGAATCCATTAAAATACGAAACAACCATCACTTTTCCGCGCTGTACCAGTTTTTCTGTAGAAAAACGCATCAATAAAATTAAAGAAAATGTTAAAAAAGGATGAGTTGACAACTCGACTCCTCTTGAGCTATCGAGTATTCTCATCGAGTTTATACGACGTAATCGAGAAACGGAATACCAATAATCGAGTCAAAATGGCGGATTCGACTCGATTCGTGAAATAGAATCCCGCTGCTGGATCATTTATAAGCGAGAAAAAAATACTAGTACAGGTATATTAGGAGATGTTGAGCTAAAACCTCAAATTAAATTGGGCCCCTTTGATTTTTTAGATTCTAGGAGGTTTTGGGGTACCGAATAAGTCTAGCAACTCTTCATAAAAGTACGGGCACGGATTTTCGAAATTTCGGGACTTGAAACTCAAAAATATTTTGAATCGCGAATAACTCGAAAACTATGAGGAATTTGAAAAAAATGGCCGAAAATGTAAAGCACAAAATTCTCTACAAAAAAGTATCCTAGGTATTTTTTCCTAACCTCAAAATTTTCACCTTAAAACGGGTTTAAATACTCAATAATAGTTTGAATCGCGAATAACTCGAAAACTACGAGGAATTCGAAAAAAAAGACCAGAAGCACAAAATGTAGAGCACAAAATTCTCTACAAACTGGTCCCTAAAAATTTTTCCTAACCTCAAAATTTTCATCGTAGAATGGGTTCATGTACTCAAAAACACTTTGAATTGCGGATAACTCGAAAACTATGAGGATTTCAACACAAAATGCCGACACAAAAAATTTAGAGCTCAAAATTCAGTACGAGAGGTTTCTCTTTTGTCCTAACCTAGGAAAATATTTTGATTCAATTAGATTTATGATCCACAATTTTTGCACTGGCCCCAGTGAACAATCCAATTTTTTATGTGAAAAACACCGTGAAGACTACAGAAAGCAGTACGCACTTGACAAATGTTTACTACACAAAACACGTCGTCTGCACCACAGAACTCATAATTATATCTTATGACATAATAATTATGAGTTCTGTGGTCTGCACACGTGCGTGGTTATCGGTGATAATGGCTGTGGTTGCCGAATTCTTCGCGGGAAATAGACGAAAAGAAAGCTTTCGTATTCTTAAACCAAGTAATTGAATACAATGTAACGACCCGCAATCGATTCTTTGTAACGTGTTTTCACAAATACAACATGAATTTTTCGAAGAAACTTACTCTTGGATAATTAAGGAAATATTTACGGAAAAATGGGACATTTTGACCTTTCTATGCATTTTCAAAATCTTCATAATGAGGATACATCATACTAAGAATGTTTTTATATGAACTTGAAGCTGAGATTCTACGCTTCAAAATTAATACCCCTCATCTTTGGATAAGAGAAACTATTGAAAAGTCTGTGAATATCGAAATAATAATCAATCGAGAACGAAGATCGTGTTCATGATCGCGTTTTTTAAAAGTTAGTTCATTTGAAACCAAGAAAATATTGATAATAATACGAACGACAAATCTCTCGTTGGATTTGCTTGTTTATATTGCGAGTGATGGAATATATTCATTGAAACTTCAAGTGCTTGTGTGGCCAATATACCTCTTCATCTCGCAAGATTTTCGAAAATTTCCTAAGTCGAAAATTATGCTACCTTACCGAAGTACAAAATAGAGCACTTTGATTCTTTGAAAACGGAGTATTTTCAACGAGTTAGAGCAATTTTAATTTGCGCTTGGGATGTAAATTTGCTTGAATTCGCACTGGCGGGAATTCGCGAGCGGGTGCTTCGGCTTTCGGCTTTGAGAGAGAATTACTCAGAAATAGTGGCTCCAACGAAAAAATTACTGAAAAACTTTTTTGTAGAAAATTTTGTGCTTTACATTTTTTGTCACGACAGTTTTTTTCGAATTCCTCGAGTTATTCACGATTCAAAATATTTTTGAGTTTCAAGTCCCAAAATTTCGAAAATCCGTGCCCGTACTTTTATGAAGAGCTGCTAGACTTATTCGGTACGGTACCCCAAAACTTCCCAGAATCTAGAAAATCAAAAGGGCCCAATTTTTTTTTGTGTCTTATCCTAGCCTGTACTATACTATATCAAAAAGTGTTGAAGGAAGAAGTTTTCGATCTTTTTATTATCTACAACTTTTTCATCGAACATATTCCGCTAGGAGCTAGGTTAAGGTGCGTACAGACATAAACAAAACTTTGTATCGTATCACCGACGCGCAACAATTGTTTGATACGCATCGAAGATACGGGTGTCGGCAATATAGCGTATCAATAGATCGTCGCGTATCTTATAAACGGAAACATACTGCCGTTCCGTCTGTACTAAAACAGAACCTTTGTTTTTTTCTTGTGTGCACTTTAATAACGGAATGGAGGTTGCTGCAGCAGTTTATACAGAATGGGTCACGGTCGATGGTACCTTAGACGTTTACGGAGAACGGGACATAGGATCATTCTGAAAATTTGGTTTCTCAAGTAGTTGCTCTTGGTCTATCGATCTAAAATAGTTTCAATAATGCAGCGTTGCCGCTTATAACGGAAAATAGCAGCATCTTTGTTTTTTCAAATGGGTCACCCTGTATATAACCACATTTTTGAACTTGTCATTCCTTTCTGATTGTTTCTGCCTCATACTCTCCTATTCCTATCTCTAACGGTTTTTGAGATATTGGTTATTTTCCATATTTTTTATCCAAAACATAGCTCGAATTGAATGTTTATTTCTGCGGTATTTGGATTCTTAGGAAGTTGCAATTTTGTGTTTAGTTCATCAAGATCATGTACATCGATTTTGTATAGAGAAGTTTGTTCTGCGTTATACAGTGTCATTCAAAATTCATGATCTTACTGCTAGATACGAAAAGGGTTGAAAGTGCGTTTTTTTTTAAATGGAACATCCTGTATATTATGAAATATCCTGAAAGATGACTGAATTTCTTCCGAATTGATATATCATGTTCCTATACCTAAATAGCCAGAATTCCGAAATATTAGCATTTTTCACTTGTAATCTCCCAAGTGCTTGAATTATTGCCGGAAATTTTTCGAGTAAATGAATTTTTTTAAAATCACCCCAGTCGCGAAGCGGCTAATTTTCTTTGAAAATTCATGTACGAGATAAATTTACGGCAATTATTTCAAGCACGAGGGGAATTCGGTAAGAAAATTTCACACCGAGAAATGAAAATCATCCAACAATTCATAAGAAATAACTAACGATGGTTTCACCTGAACTATTTATAACCATTGAAATATTGATATGTAAAATACTTTAAAATGTGTTTAAATTTGGAACAAAAAAAAAATAAAAAAGTTATGTTCTTATCGTGGATTGAACCATCGACCTAGCGACTCATAAATAAATAAAAGTTTATTCTATCAAAGTTATTATTTACAATTCATTATTCTACCAGAAGCAGCTACTTTTTCTTCAGTCCAAAGGAAGGAGAGGACGGCAAGTGTGCTTCACGCCACCCTGCTGTTGCCAGCTCTAGTGACGTGCACGATGCCTTTTGACAGTGCCAAGGGTCCCCATATAGAGAGGGCGCTGGTCACTGCCTCCGCTGGTGCACGGAAATGTCGACCTTTGGCTGAAATAATGGTAGTACCTAGAGTATTCGCGCCTCCTGCAAAGCTTATGCGCGTGTTGTCGTCCCATTCAATGTAAAAAGTTGAGGGTTGGTAGTTTGTGAGGACCATAATTTGGATGTTGCCTCGGAAAAGGCTAGAAGCAAAAAACCGGGTTGAAGTACTTGACATTTTAGATATTCAACTTGGATTCCCTATGGCGCCGGTTCTACCCAGTGCTCTTGGAAGATATCCAGCGACTCATATAACACCCCACCATGTTTGCGGGATAGGTTGTCATGTACTCTTAGCCTGGTGAGACCGGACACTACCGCTGAGCTACGGGACTTGTGATAAAAACTTGTAATGAACTTCTTCTGAAATATGATTTCAGAATTGACAATTTCTGCAATAATCGTGGAGAGAATATTTTCAGACACATTCCAAATATCTAGTAAATACATAATTATCTCCTTTCATATTAAAACTAGACCTCCATTTGTACATTAAAGCAAAATATCAACTTGTCACATGCCAAATGTTTGGCAGAAAAATTTCCACTTATTATGGTTCAATCCACGATAAGAACATAACTTTTTTATTTTTTTTTCTAAATTAAACACATTTTTTGATGAAAATTTTGTTAAGTATTTTACATATCAATATTTCAGTGGTTTTAAATAGTTCAGGTGAAACCATAGTTAGTTATTTCTTATGAATTGTTGGATGATTTTCATTTCTCGGTGTGAAATTTTCTTACCGAATCCCCCTCGTGCTTGAATTAATTGCCGTAAATTTATCTCGTAAATGAATTTTCAAAAAAAAGTACTTTCAACCCTTTTCGTATCTAGCAGTAAGATCATGAATTTTGAACGACCCTGTATAACGCAGAACAAACTTCTCTATACAGAATCAATGTACATGATCTTGATGAACTAAACACAAAATTGCAACTTCCTAAGAATCCAAATACCGCAGAAATAAACATTCAATTCGAGCTATGTTTTGGATAAAAAATATGGAAAATAACCAATATCTCAAAAACCGTTAGAGATAGTTATAGGGGAGTATGAGAGAGAAATAATCAGAAAGGAATGACAAGTTCAAAAATGCGGTAATATACAGGGTGACCCATTTGAAATAACAAAGATGCTGCTACTTTCTGGTATAAGCGGCAATGCTGCATTGCTGAAAATATTTTAGATCGATAGACCAAGAGCAACTACTTGAGAAACCAAATTTTCAGAATGATACTATTTCCCGTTCTTCGTGAACGTCTAAGGTACCATCGATCGTGACCCACCCTGTATATACATGCATTAGTTCGCAAAACTAAAAAAAAAGCGCAGAAAGACGCTGGTAGCAGACCTAGTTGTACACTAGTAGAAGTGTGTTCATTGTAAATGTGACTTACTGTTGGATTTAAAACATCAGGTAACTATAGTGGCCTTTACCAAAATTCTACCAGGATGTCCCTTACAAGCATTATGCTTCTTTATTTCATTGTAATATTTGGGATGTTTTGTATCTTACAAAATCTCTTCTTTACGATAACTATTTATGGAGTCAATGGTAGATTCTTCCGTCCACTCCATAATAGCAATGTCTTCAACTGAATAAATGAAACAAAAAATAAATCGCAACCGTGTAACGCAGATCTGTCCAGACATGCGAACAATTGGTGCAACATTTCTTTGATGCGGCGCCAAAAACCGACAACAGATGGGACACATCGATGTTACTATGTTACGGCGTTATACGTTGTTACGCAGTGCCGTCCAGACTTGTTACGCGTCGGCGTTACGATACGAAGTTTTGTTATATGTCTGTACGTACTTTTACGTTTCGCCGCAAATTACAAAAAATCGTGTTCATCCCTTGCCATTAGAGACTAATTCAATTATGACACCTAGTGAAATAATATATAATCATGTGGAGTGAAAGGATAACGAAGGAAGATAGAAATAACATATATTTTCCTAGACAATGTTTTCGGTTTCCTCGGAAAGTGGCTCGCTCCTATAACTTTTTTGTTTTTAAAGATAATGGAATTAAATTTGACGGATCTGTATAAGACAATAAACTGCATTTTTGACAAGTAACTCAATTTTATTCAACTTCCGGTTTCACCAGAAGTGACATAAACTTTAGATTTTCAAATGAGACACCTGGTATATTTTCACTTCTCTTATCTCCAATTGACATACTGAATACAACTATGTGTTACTTGTCACTATTTGTAACCAAGTTTTATTTTTATTTCGAAATTCATTTTTTACCATAGAGAGGGCAATGGATATCTTCAAATTACTAATTTCAGTCCTAAAATTTTGATAATAATACAACGTTAAAATGTAACAGTAAAAACATGGTTGTATTCAGAATGTCATGTGGAGACAAAAGAGGTGAAGATATGCTGAGTGTTCCATTTGACAATCGAAAGTTTGAGTCACTGTCACTTCTGGTGAAACTCGAAGTTCAACTTCGAATGATTTGTCAAATAACGCAATTTCATGTACATTATCTCCAAAAACAAAAGAGTTATAGGGGCGAGCCACCTCCCACGGACACCCGGTATAAGTCTGAATATGTTATTCATAAAATAACAAAAATTTCAAATTGTGGAGATTTTATTGGAGGTCTCATAGGAGATAGAGCAGACTTTTTGTTGTCGTTCGTCAACAAAAAAGATAAATGTGCCTCGTTGGTATATCCATCAGAAGATGTGATCACCATATGCACAACTGCAGAAAAGGTTTTGCAGAATAATTTTAATGAAAATAATCCCGCATGCTTTGCGAACTTCCTTGTCATAAAAGTATTGAATATGTCATAATGCATTTAAATCTCTTGAGGAACACTTCAGGAAACCAACTTTCTTCTCTTCCCATTCCAGCAACTAGATTAAACTCCTATGCTCAATATACACAAACACTAGGGTGCACCATTGCAACAATTTTTGTTTTGGCATCGTCTACTGTGATCATTAGCCATGTGTTTTGGGTAGGCCTTGTTACTAACACCATACGCCAATATCACTTAAGTTTCATTTTATTATCATGTTTGAATAAATGAATATTTGGAATCATTGGTGAGAATACAATTCAGACGAAGTTTTTGGTAAAGGTGGTTATATGAACTCATATACCCTATGAAAATGTACGCCCACTCATCTCAAATGAAGATAGAACTTTGTAAAATAATAACCGACATTTTCCCTGAATACCGCTTCTCCTCAGGAATGGACCTTTCCACGACATATGAGAGAACACTGTAATTAGAAAGTGTATACGCTAATATCTCTCGGGAATTTTTATTTATTTTTACTGACCGCTAGTTTCTCTATAATCAGAAGAACAGTGATTTCGTGACGTCACGTTCAACAAAACTAGAATTGGCAACGTTGTAAAAGTTGTGCACCGTGGAATCTCAAATTCTCATTTGAATATAATGTGTCGAATGACAGTTGTCATTTGATACCAGATGGGTTCGTTCGTCTGTTTCACGGAGCATCAATAAGAATAGTTTGTCTCTGTTTAACTCGTTTGCCTACTTTAATATTTAATACAAGTAGAGCAGTTCCATCAAATATGTATGCTGCAAACGAACTTGATTTCTGTTTTGAGGTTAATCCGGTTTTCAAAGTTTTGAAATATTTTTGTTGTTTGTGCTCTAAATTTTTTTCCTAATTCCTTTATCTGTATCCCTGCAATAACTGTGAACATGTAACATGTCGAAAAGGTGCTTCGTACCTGGTTGTCTGAACACCAGTAAATATTCTAATAAACAATTTTTTATGCTCCTAAATACCTATGAAGCGCATTGTAAAATGTGGTTCGAAGCAATGAATAAACCTTGTGTAAAAAGCGGAAATATTATTATCTTTTTGTGAATAACATTTCCAAATGAATATTACTGTATTCAAGCAGCGTTGGAGGAACGATTTTAAATTTTAGTCATTGCAAAAATAAATATATATTTGTTAAATAGAAAGAGTCCATCATCTCATAATCTACACTCGGTAAATTATCCGAACTTCCCTTCACGAAGCCTTTCCTTATTTGGATGATGTTATGCAATAATGGGTCAAGCCACAGTCAACTAGTTTCGTTAAAAATATCAAAATACTATAGCAGATCATGGAATGATGTAATGTGGCTTAATATTATCGTCAGTGGAGTGCGGGTTGAATCATTTTTGCTTATTGCAGAATAACACTTTGGCGATTCCAATGACTGTGATAGCTCAATTATTAAAAAATGTGGCTTGACTCATTGTTGCATAACACCATCCATTTAATACACAAATAAATTCACACCAGATCGGTCATAATAACACCTCGCTACAGTATTAATGAATGTATCAGTTAAATGTCGAATGTAAAAAAAACAAACATTAACCTCAAATCTCGAGATCACTTTTGTTACATGAGAATTGTCATAATGATTTGCGGTGTTGTCAATGCTCGTTCTTCACCGAAAGGATGGTCCGTTCAGGAAATTTGAAAGTTACAAATACCATAAAAAGTAGCTAATATGTGGATTTTTTTCTATGAGAATTAAGTGACGAAGTTTCAATTATTTCTCAATGGCTTATACCAAGCTAGAATCTATATTTTTGAGGAGAACTGTATTGAATGTTTCGGAACATGGATTATGGTGGGGGCTGTTTCCGTGAACGTGAGGTCAGCGACACACTTTCAAATGAGATATTCTTTCAAAATAAAAAAAATATAGTGGAACTCTTTGTTAAATGGACGTTTCAGACCAGAATCTATCTATTTAAGAGAGTTTTGCAATTTATTTTTCATAAATGTAAAGGTCCATTACTGGGAATATTTGGCAGGTTTTGCGCACGCTAATTTGTATAGCCGTGTTCTATCTCCTGTTTCTTTTATCTAAGATTCTGTCCGAAAAAGAGCTCTTTGTCTCGTCGGTTATGCTGAGCTCATAAGCTCATTCACTTCTCTGGAACACCGCAGAAAAATTGACGATTTGTCGCTATTTTACAGAAATTATTATGGACGATGATCTTCTGGAAACATCAATCGTTTCACCGTTAGCGGACCCCCATTTGGCATACAGTCATACAGTCTGCAAAAAATTCAAGACGAACAGCAATTCCTACCTTCCTGCCCTCGGCTCTCACGATGTTCTTTAAGAACATTACAGGACTTTCCTTTTTCTGAGAAACAAAACAAAAAAGTTTCACATACAATGATGACGTTACGTCTTATACTTGATAATCACGATCTGGATTATCTGAAAGCAGAAAATGATTTATGGAACAGATAAATTGATGTATGAATTGAAAATATGAACAAGATGTTTATGAAGTCAGTTGTGGAATCATCTGCGACTGAAAGTTGGAATTAAGTCGCTATTTTCCATTGTACAAGGTAACCTCTCTTGGAAAGGATTCATGTTGTAAAGAGAAACATTCTCAATTGGAAATTGAACCAACACGCGACTCCTCTGGAAATGGAAAAAAAACTTACGATAAATTGAAGTTACTTTTTTGTAATATCTGACAGAAAACAACTACTTCCCCGGCTAAAGCCACGCTGTACATGGAACTACATCTGATAGATATTGAGAAAGACCCTATATAACTTGAGAGAAAAAATCTGGAAATGAAAATTTGTATTTTCATTCAGATAGTTGATTATTTATTGAATGTCCAGTTTCCATTGGAGTTTCTTATCTATGAATGAGATGAGGGAGAATGTTATTCAGAAGTATCACAGAAAATCGCCCATTTCATTGATGCGTGAATTGCGTCGCTTTCGCTAGGCCTCCAATACATTTTGGTCGACAAAAATCTATTTCCCTCTTCTAAGATCTTAGAACTGAATTTTTTTAAATCTAATGTTAATAAATGTGTAAATAAATTTTGCAATAATATCTATGCATCGCGCTTTTTTTAGGGGTAATTCTTGCATCATATTATAGTGTGTTAATATACTAATTTGTGAAGTAATTGTAAAGTAAAAATAAAAAAATATTTTCACTATAAGTAAATTTTCTTTCATTATAACTGCAAAAAAATTATAACCGCAACTTTTCGGTCTCAAGGTAGCTTTTATAAGTGTTGAGGGTTGAAAAAAATTATTTTAAATCATTAATAAATTTTATCAATTCAATATAAATGCAGTTTAAATTATTTCTAATTATGAAAAATCTATGAAAAAGAATCTTTTTTTGATAATTCATTTTCCTAGGGGGTGGGGTTATAAGGGTTGAAGCATTTTGGCAAATAATAGTTTCATTCTAACATTAATTGAAAGGACCACGCACACTCCTTATGCAAAAAGTCTTTCTGTCAAATTTTCCAAATTTTTAGTATGTTATTGAACTCTGCTTCCTGAACAAAAGTTACCATAGGCCCACAAAAATTATATTTATAGTTTACGAGATACAGAGTGTTGAAGTTGTAAAATGGAACTTTCAGGCCATTATTGGCTGAACTTTATTGCTGGGAATATCACAAAAGGATTGGTGGATTTTCGATCTATACCATAGTACTATACTTGGCCAGTGCATTGTTATTTTTTTCAAACATTTTTAAAAACCGTATACAGGGTAAATCATGACTATTTCCGAGTTACACAAAATGATAATAATTTCAGAATGGAGCATCAACGTCATGAGTCGGATCGTATGGAAAACAAGTTTTTGTGTTCAATATATCCAATAAGATCGACTGAACCTATAATATATGATTATTTATTTCATATGCAGAGGGCATTGAAAGTTTATGTGTCTCCGTTATATTTGGTTCGGATGATGTGATTTCATCAACTCAGAGCACCGATTATATGTGCGACTTGAAGAAACGTGGATTTTGAGTAGTATAAAGTGTGATTCAAGGATAAAAGAAAACAATTTGAACACCTGCCGAATGACGAGCATTTCTCAAAAACCACAAAACACTACAAATGTCAATTTAAGCTCTGAATGAAGCATACGCGATATTGACAGACATAAATAATTGAAAAGCATCGCGAATACCTGCTTTGAAAATCATTCGTTCGATATCTAACGATCAAATAGGAAAATGAAAGATATCTATCGGTATTTTTTCACAAAACACCTCTTATCATGAATGAGTTGATATTATTGCCTTATTTGAGTATAGTTCAGTAAAATGTTGACGTGATTTACTTGATGACATACACTCGTGGAGAAATATGCACTCATATAAAAAACGTTATTTGGTGTGAAAAAGTAAAGTAATAGACTTTTCAAACATGACCTACTACTGGAATAAACTATATTATAATTTCTTTATGTATTTCTATACCTCGCATGACAGATTTGAAACCTCACTGAAGAATGTGGCCAAATTGTTCAATATTCCGATAGCATATATTATTTTTATATTTGTTAGTATTCACCCATTCCATTAGCGTGATTTTCAAAGTATGAAGGAAGAAACTCGAAAGAATCAATATTGTATTTGTCCGTAGTGTGAATTTATTTGACCAAGTTACAATTATGTTTTTGGCAAGTCAATCAGGTACAAAACATTAATTAAAAGTCATTTAAAAATACAACTAAAATAACACAAACAGACATAACAATATATAAAATCGAAAACATGACTTAATGTCGAAATCAGAGTCAGGACACAAGATTGAGAAGTGGGGGTGCTCTCAGATATTCGTCGATAGAGTAAAAAATTTATAAACTTACATTAGTATTTTAAGTAAATACTGACCGACCCCGTATTTCTTACTTTCGACTAGCCCTATTTAAATAGTTATTCTGTATACTCTCAGTGGGAAAAAAGTTGGTAGCTGCTTTGTGAGGAATTAGTTTGAATTATCACACGATCGGATTTTCAGCATCTCCATCCATCAATTGAAAACTAGACATAGAAAAATCATGTATTTTTCACAGAAGTTCATATGATATATCTCCTATACAATGTGAAGAAATAAGGAAAATTGACAGGTTAGTTTTTTTTTTATACAGGGTATTTCGGTAATTTTTGATAATATTAGTCTCGTGTATTCTTAAGTCACACTGTATAATATTCAAAATTTACGTCCTGTCAAGTGACCACATGGCACATATAACTGGTGCACTGAATTGATCTAATCATGTAATCCAAAGAATATATAACAGATACACTGATACTTTCAACCTCCTCTGTATATTTAAGGAAAAATCATGTATTTTGGAATCAGTCAATCTTATCGGATAAACTCAACACAGAAAATTCAATTTTCATACGATCCGACTTATGACGTTGCTGCTCCAATCTGAAATTATTTTCATTTTGTATAGGTAACTCGGAAAAAGTCATGATTTACCCTGTATAGTTTTAAAAAATGCTTGAAAAACATATCATTGCACTTGCCAAGTATAGTAGTATGGTATAGATCGAAAATTTTGTGATATTCCCAGCAATAAAGTTCAGTCAATTATGGTTTGAAAGTGCCATTTTACAACTTCAACACTCTGTATCTAGTAAACTTCAGTTCAGTTCAGTTCAGGAATCCGAGTTCAACAACATACTAAAAATTTGGAAAATTTGACAGAAATACTTTTTGCATAAGGAGTGTGCGTGGTCCAATAACGCAATTTTCAATCGTTACAAATTATAATAAACTTCTTTAATACTCCTTAGGGGGAGATTTACAGGGTTTGAATATGTCTGATTAATTATAAACTCGTTTGAGAATGTCAAGTAGTCTATAAATAATAAATTTAAACTTCATTTTAACCAAATATATGCTAAAATCTACGTTTTTTGTTTTTTTGCAATAAGGGGTAGTTTCAACCCTAAAAAAAGCCCATTTCGGCACAGGGTAGATTTTGAAGAAAATGGGCAGTATAGCTTAAACCCAAATTTTCATTGAAATCGGTTTTTATTCTCAAAATTCCACGGTTTTACCGTTTTCTTACATGACATTGAACAACGAACACGTTATCATGACATTTCTGATGAAATTGATTATTTGATACTTAGTTGTTGATTTCAATCGGAGTTGACTCTGAAATCCGCTTGCTGAAAGTTTCCCAACAATTTTTTCACTGTGCAGTATTATCTCATTAATGAAATGATCAAAAGGTGTGTTTTCAATTATTCATTCACCAATTTCTTTACAGGGATATCAACTTTGCCTCACAATTCAACAGGTGAGGAGGTACCACTCTATTTATTTTTAAGTGAAGACAACCAGCAGAGGTCAATGCCAATTCCTGAGCTCTTCTGGAAAATCATCTATGACCCTGTGAACCTGGCCGGAGTAGCGGTGTTAGGCATCAACAACCCCTATCAAACGAACATTTCGAAGAGCATTATTTGCAATGACATAGCAGATCAACTGACCTGGCTGACCTTCGACAGGTTCAAAATTGAAGCTGGGTATTTGTATGCCTGCGAGATCGAAGATTTGAGGCAGATAATTCCTCAAATTCCAGTTTTTCCAGTAAGGCGTGTACTGAACTGAAATGTTTTTATAATACAAAGCTCGACTTGTTCTGCCGCTACTTTGGTCACAGACCATAAAACATGATATCTAAGAAATGTGTATATACAAATAAAAAAGTAAACAAAAATGGTTCTCGCACGAAGCCTTTTAGTACAGCTCCTAGAGTAAAAAAAATCCCTAAAATTTCAAATTTAAGTTCATGAAATTTGGTATGGGGTTAGTTCAATAATAGACGAACAGGTATCCAATCAGTTACGGGCCCTACTTTGGTGAAAATCTGAAGAAAATCCAGTTCAAAGAATTTTCCGACGCTTTTCCGGCCGTAACCCGGGAAAAACTTGAGAATTGAAAAAATATGCAGAAACCAAAAATGAACCTAGGAAAATTGGGAACAAGAAACCTCCCATACACTTTTTCCGAAAAACCTCACGTTAATTGAAAAATTAAAGAGAAGGGAAAACATGTATCCACTCCGACCTTTGATCGAAAATCCCAAGGTAAAAGATGAAAAATCATTTCAAAAATGTATTCTTTTCTTCACATTTTTATGGTTTCAAAAGAAAATACACAAGAGAGAACATTTTGGTTAACATTGCGAAACTCAATAGATTTATTTTAAAATACACACAACCAAACTTAAATGGAGAATCACTCTGTATTTTGGACTAAACTGTTTTTAATGAAAAAAATTGGTATCCAACGTTAAGATAAGGCGTTTTGTTGTAAAGAAACATGATAAGAAAGAAGAAACAACTGCTGCGATTTATTATCTTGTTAATTGTGTGTGCAGTAGTAAGATCACGATTCTCCGGTTATTTCGTTCCGAAAAAATAAAAAAATGCCTTATGTTGGACTACCAGATGTGCAGAGAGGAAGAATTATTGCTCTGATTGAACAGGGAATGCCCCAAAGACACGTAGCAGAGATAGTAGGCGTTACCCAGAGTGTTGTATCGAAAACATATGCCAGGTACTTGGAACTAGGAACTCTCAAGAACAGGCCCAGACAAAGTCGTCAAAGAGTCACAACTGAACAACAGGGCCGCTTTGTGTGCCAAATTGCTAGAAGAAATCCCAATGTTTCACATCCAGAGCTGCAACGACAACTTCTGGTAGCTACAGGAGTGAACGTTTCAGTTGAAACCATAAGAAAAAGACTTCGCGCTTGAGGGTTATACAGTAGGAGGGAGTTACGGGTCCCACAGTTATCTAGGCAAAATAAAATTGACCGGCTAAATTGGTGCATTGAACACAAAAACTGGACAATTGAAAATTGGCAAAATGTTCTTTTTTCGGATGAGACCAGAATTGGCCTAAGATCAGATGACCGTCGAATTCGGGTTCTCAGAGCACCAGGAAGACAAGCGAGACTCCAGGCCGCCAGATCTGCCCCAAGATATAAAGGAGCAACTGTAATGTTCTGGGGAGGTATTATGCTGGGAGCAAAAACTCCATTGTTACCACTTCGAAAGAGTTTAACCGGTCAGAGATATGTTGGTTTAGTGCTAGAACCAATCGTTAGGCTTTGGAGAGCTGCGATTGGGGATGATTTTATCTTCATGCACTATAATGCACCTCCCCATACCAGCAGAGTGGCTAGAGAATGTCTTCAAACGGAAGGTATCACAGTTTTAGACTGGCCTGTATGTTCACCAGACCTAAATCCTATTGAGCACTAGTGGGACCAGCTCAAGAGAAGGGTTAGAGCTCATCGAAACAATCCAGGAAATGTCGCCCAGCTTATTGATGCAGCATTAGCAGAATGGAACAACATACCCCAAGACAATGTTGGCAATTTAATAAGAAGCATGCCAACGCGAATAGACGCTTGCATAAGGGCCAGAGGTGGCAACACGGATTATTTAAATTTCAATTTTTTTTTGTTTTTGCTATTTGACCATTAAAAATTTGAATCTCATTTCGTTTCAGTCACCAAAACAAATACCGTTGTGCTTATTTTGTCAACTACTTGATTTGTATTATTGATATGTGATTTTTTTTTATTAAAAGTCTTTGGTAAGCGCTGAGTCTTATTAATAAACAAAAAAGTTCATGCATCTCAAAAATTATGAAAAATTATTCCATATAAGTTTGGTTGTGTGTAATCTTTATCGCTAGATGTCTCGGGATCTATATCATCGAGATCATCACTTCTCTTATTCCCAGGGATTATACCCTAGCATATGCACTTTATCAGTTAAGCATGAATCCTTACCTTATTCAAAATAATTTTGGTGATATCTGTTTAATGTTCTTCAATGCAAAAGAAATCGTTCATCAATAGGGGTTATTAATGAACGAATTGTTATTAGGGTGGAAGTGGGGTAAGTGCAATCAGAAAAACGATAGTTACACTTTAAAATATAATGAGACCTAAAAGAGATAAATTTTTGATTTTTCACAGAAGTACTACCTATCTAATCGTTAAATAACTGAAATAATTATTTTTTTCTATTACCGTGCGTAAAGTACGTACTTTACGCACGCTTTGGAGTGCGTGAAGTAAAATATGTCAAAAATTGTGTATAGCAACCAAATAAAAGGTTTTAATACCGGAGTGAAACTGGCAAGACGGCATCGCCAGCAAGACGGACAGCGCTACGCTTCGATGAAGTTGTGCCCGGTATCGCGGCGGAGTATGGGTAGTCATTGAATCACGTTAATTTTTGTCCGTGTTGATGAAATATTATTATATGAACCTGCTGAAGAGACAAAAACCGATCACATATTCAAAGCAGTGTAATTAATTGCTACCAAGAAAACTATGTATCTCTTCATTGAACTAATGAAATAGAAGTTGATTTTGTATCACTCATTTGATCTCCTCCCATAATGTTTCTGACTTCAAATAACATCTTGTTGCATTTTATTCATAGTGAATAATGAAACATGATCTATTGAATGCGATGAATGTGATATTTGATTTCTTAGCATTCATTTGACGTCCTTCCCTCTTTCTAGAAAAATTGTAAAAAATGTTTCTGCCTGTCAATATCATCTTGTTGGGATTTTTATCGTGAATAATATTGAGAAAGGATGTGTTGAATACGTTGAAAGTGAAATTTGATTTTGTAGCATTCATTTGACCCCCTTCCCCCACTCTAGAAAAAATTAAGAAAAATTTTCTGCCCTTCAAAATCATCTTGCTGGGATTTTTTTCGTGAGGAATGTTGAGAAATGAAGTGTTGAATACGTTGAATGTGAAATTTGATTTTGTAGCATTCATTTGACCTCCTTCCCCCACTCTATAAAAAATTTAAAAAATGTTTCTGCCCTTCAAAATCATCTTGCTGGGTTTTTTTTTCGTGAGGAATGTTGAGAAATGAAGTGTTGAATACGTCGAATGTGAAATTTGATTTTGTAGCATTCATTTGACCCCCTTCCCCCACTCTATAAAAAATTAAAAAAATGTTTCTGCCCTTCAAAATCATCTTGCTGGGATTTTTTTCCGTGAGGAATGTTGAGAAATGAAGTGTTGAATCCGTCGAATGTGAAATTTGATTTTGTAGCATTCATTTGACCCCCTTTCCCCACTCTAGAAAAAATGAAAAAAATGTTTCTGACTTTCAAAATCATCTTTCTGGGATTTTTTTCATGAGGAATGTTGAGAAATGAAGTGTTGAATACGTTGAATGTGAAATTTGATTTTGTAGCATTCATTTGACCCCCTTCCACCACTCTAGAAAAAATGAAAAAAATGTTTCTGCCTTTCAAAATCATCTTGCTGAGATTTTTTTCGTGAAGAATGTTGAGAAATGAAGTGTTGAATACGTTGAATGTGAAATTTTATTTTGTAGCATTCATTTGACCCCCTTTCCCCACTCTAGAAAAAAGGAAAAAAATGTTTCTGACTTTTAAAATCATCTTTCTGGGATTTTTTTCATGAGAAATGTTGAGATATGAAGTGTTGAATATGTTGAATGTGAAATTTGATTTTGTAGCATTCATTTGACCCCCTTCCCCCACTCTATAAAAAATGAATAAAATGTTTCTGCCTTTCAAAATCATCTTTCTGGGATTTTTTTCGTGAGGAATGTTGAGAAATGAAGTGTTGAATACGTTGAATGTGAAATTTGATTTTGTAGCATTCATTTGACCCCCTTCCCCCACTCTGGAAAAAATGAAAAAAATGTTTCTGCTCTTCAAATTCATCTTGCTGCGAGTTTTTTCGTGAGGAATGTTGAGAAATGAAGTGTTGAATACGTTGAATGTGAAATTTGATTTCGTAGCATTCATTTGACCCCCTTCCCCCACTCTATAAAATATGAAAAGAATGTTTCTGCCTTTCAAAATCATCTTGCTGGGATTTTTTTCGTGAGGAATGTTGAGAAATGAAGTGTTGAATACGTCGAATGTGAAATTTGATTTTGTAGCATTCATTTGACGCCCTTCCCCCACTCTAGAAAAAATGAATAAAATGTTTCTTCCTTTCAAAATCATCTTTCTGGGATAGAGTGGGGGAAGGGGGTCAAATGAATGCTACAAAATCAAATTTCACATTCAACGTATTCAACACTTCATTTCTCACCATTCTCCACTGAAAAAATCCCAACAAGGTGATTTTGAAAGTCAGAAACATTTTATTAATTTTTTCTAGAGTGGGGGAAGGGGGTCAAATGAATGATACAAAATCAAATTTCACATTTCACTTCATTTCTCAACATTTCTCACGAAAAAAATCCCAGAAAGATGATTTTAAAAGTCAGAAACATTTTTTTCATTTTTTCTAGAGTGGGGAAAGGGGGTCAAATGAATGCTACAAAATCAAATTTCACATTCAACGTATTCAACACTTCATTTCTCAACATTCCTCACGAAAAAAATTTCAGCAAGATGATTTTGAAGGGCAGAAACATTTTTTGCATTTTTTCTAGAGTGGGGGAAGGGGGTCAAATGAATGCTACAAAATCAAATTTCACATTCAACGTATTCAACACATCCTTTCTTAATATTATTCACGATAAAAATCCCAACAAGATGATATTGACAGTCAGAAACATTTTTTCATTTTTTCTAGAGTGAGAGAAGGTGGTCAAATGAATGCTACAAAATAAAATTCCACATTCAACGTATTCAACACTTCATTTCTCAACATTCTTCACGAAAAAAATTTCAGCAAGATGATTTTGAAGGACAGAAACATTTTTTTGATTTTTTCTAGAGTGAGAGAAGGTGGTCAAATGAATGCTACAAAATAAAATTCCACATTCATCGTATTCAACGCTTCATTTCTCATCATTCTTCACGAAAAAAATCCCAGCAAGATGATTTTGAAAGTCAGAAACATTTTTAAATTTTTTCTAGAGTGGGGGAAGGGGGTCAAATGAATGCTACAAAATCAAATTCCACATTCAACGTATTCAACACTTCATTTCTCAACATTTCTTACGAAAAAAACCCCAGCAAGATGATTTTGAAAGGCAGAAACATGTTTTTAATTTTTTCTAGTGTGGGGGAAGGGGGTCAAATGAATGCTACAAAATCAAATTCCACATTCAACGTATTCAACACTTCATTTCTCAACATTTCTTACGAAAAAAACCCCAGCAAGATGATTTTGAAAGGCAGAAACATGTTTTTCATTTTTTCTAGTGTGGGGGAAGGGGGTCAAATGAATGCTACAAAATCAAATTTCACATTCAACGTATTCAACACTTAATTCCTCAACATTCCTCACGAAAAAAATCCCAGCAAGATGATTTTGAAGGGCAGAAACATTTTTTAAAATTTTTTCTAGAGTGGGGGAAGGGGGTCAAATGAATGCTACAAAATCAAATTTCACATTCATCGTATTCAACACTTCATTTCTCACCATTCTCCACTGAAAAAATCCCAACAAGATGATTTTGAAAGTCAGAAACATTTTTAAATTTTTTCTAGAGTGGGGGAAGGGGGTCAAATGAATGCTACAAAATCAAATTCCACATTCAACGTATTCAACACTTCATTTCTCAACATTCCTTACGAAAAAAACCCCAGCAAGATGATTTTGAAAGGCAGAAACATGTTTTTCATTTTTTCTAGTGTGGGGGAAGGGGGTCAAATGAATGCTACAAAATCAAATTTCACATTCAACGTATTCAACACTTAATTCCTCAACATTCCTCACGAAAAAAATCCCAGCAAGATGATTTTGAAGGGCAGAAACATTTTTTTTCATTTTTTCTAGAGTGGGGGAAGGGGGTCAAATGAATGCTACAAAATCAAATTTCACATTCAACGTATTCAACACATTCTTTCTTAATATTATTCACGATAAAAAATAAAAATCCCAACAAGATGATATTGACAGGCAGAAACATTTTTTCATTTTTTCTAGAGTGGGAGAAGGTGGTCAAATGAATGCTACAAAATCAAATTCCACATTCAACGTATTCAACACTTCATTTCTCAACATTCCTCACGAAAAAAATCCCAGCAAGATGATTTTGAAGGACAGAAACATTTTTTTCATTTTTTATAGAGTGAGGGAAGGGGGTCAAATGAATGCTACAAAATCAAATTTCACATTCAACGTATTCAACACTTAATTTCTCAACATTCCTCACGAAAAAAATCCCAGAAAGATGATTTTGAAAGGCAGAAACATTTTATTAATTTTTTCTAGAGTGGGGGAAGGGGGTCAAATGAATGCTACAAAATCAAATTTCACATTCGACGTATTCAACACTTAATTTCTCAACATTACTCACGAAAAAAATCCCAGCAAGATGATTTTGAAGGGCAGAAACATTTTTTTTTCATTTTTTCTAGAGTGGGGGAAGGGGGTCAAATGAATGCTACAAAATCAAATTTCATATTCAACGTATTCAACACATCCTTTCTCAATATTATTCACGATAAAAATCCCAACAAGATGATATTGACAGGCAGAAACATTTTTTTCCAATTTTTCTAGAAAGAGGGAAGGACGTCAAATGAATGCTACAAAATCAAATTTCACATTCAACGTATTCAACACATCCTTTCTCAATATTATTCACGATAAAAATCCCAACAAGATGATATTGACAGGCAGAAACATTTTTTTCCAATTTTTCTAGAAAGAGGGAAGGACGTCAAATGAATGCTACAAAATCAAATTTCACATTCATCGTATTCAATAAATCTTGTTTCATTATTCACTATGAATAAAATGCAACAAGATGTTATTTGAAGTCAGAAACATTATTGGAGGAGATCAAATGAGTGATACAAAATCAACTTCTATTTCATTAGTTCAATGAAGAGATACATAGTTTTCTTGGTAGCAATTAATTATACTGCTTTGAATATGTGATCGGTTCTTGTCTTCAGCAGGTTCATATAATAATATTTCATCAACACGGACAAAAATTAACGTGATTCAATAACTACCCATACTCCGCCGCGATACCGGGCACAACTTCATCGAAGCGTAGCGCTGTCCGTCTTGCTGGCGATGCCGTCTTGCCAGTTTCACTCCGGTGGTTTTAATTTAAATTGCCACTTATGGTATCTTCTTCTACGATTAAAAATAATTTTTGCTTATGTTTGGTATGCAACAAATTATCATGATTTTTATTTTGATCATAATTTTCTGTAAATGTCATTGCTTTAATTAAATGTAAACAGACCGCGGATGTCGATTTTGCTCAAAAAGTAAGTAGGCTGTGTGGTTACGAGAATTGGAAGAACTGACAATCAATATTTGAAATTGTGTTAGTATCACAGAACACAGCAAAAGTATTTGTTATAGATTGATTTATGAGGTTTTTTTTGGTACATTATCTAAAATCTAATCTAAACACACAAGGTAACAAGTTTTTGTCAATAATGTTTGTATACCTGATAATTCTTCATTCAAATTTTATTGCAGTTTATCTGTTTGTACCTCTCTGATAACCGATATGGATTCAAATTCATCAGGCGAATTTGACAATACTCCTCCAAATATACTCAACAGTGCTCAAAAAGCCACTGAAAACCTATTACCATAAAAATCCGCACACATTTATGAACAGAAATATAATATATTTATAGAATGGTGCAGGAAGGATAAAGTGACAAAATACTCAGAAAACGTCATTTTGGCCTATTTCGCTGAGGAATTAAAGTCTTGCAAACCTTCTACACTATGGACGATATATTCTATGTTGAAAAGCACCTTAAAATATAAAAACAACGTTGATATTTCGAACTTCAATAAGTTAATAGCGTTTATCAAACAAAAATATAAAGGATATAAAGCAAGAAAATATAAATTTTTTGAAAGAAAACCATTAATTTTCTGTTCTATCGTGGTGGCATTTAATATGCGTAAATTCATCATGAATGATAAATAAAGAGGAAATAAAATCTTCCAATTTACACAAAAAATATATACTTGTAACGTGCTTACAATTGTTTCGACAAACGGTGTCATCATCTGAGCGAGTTATCAACTAAAGAAACGTCAAAATCACCTTCTTAAATATTAAAATAACATGCATGAAATTTTACTAATGACAATTGCAGGTATGAAATTTCCTAATGACATATAGCTTGGAATTAATTTTCTCTTGAATGCTCCAGATTCCCAGTTTTTGATGATCAAAGTAAGTAAACGCTTGAGTATGTATATAATCTGAATATTTTTTATGTTATAAGCAACGCTATTGCAATGTATGGTGGTCGTATGGAGTGTTGCGTAACTACGCCGATCCTCAAAGGCCACCGGCTTAGTTAGGCAACACATCATACGCAAAATGATACAAAACCATTCCCTTTTGATTACAATTTTACATTCCAAACGTCAGGATATTTTCTCATGTTTTCCTCTTCAATTAGGCTATTTGTACCACTGCAATATGACATTTTTTAGGTTGGTTTCATAATTGGAATTTCGGGAGCTTGTCGTCGAGAAGAATGATGTAAAATGACAACGATGTAGAAGATAAACAAACATTGTATATTATTAAAATACCAGAAAAAAGGAATGGAACGCATTTTTACGATTTTAAATCCTAATAATTCTTCAGTTGATTATCTATCTTTCATAAAAAAATATACCTCACTAAGACCATCATATATAAATTGTAATAGGTTGTTTTCAAAATACGCAAATGGTAAATGTACTAAACAGCCTGAGGGGATAAATACATTTGGTAAAATGCCATATGTTATAGCAACCTATCTGAGCTTTCCCAATCCAACAGCTTTCACAGGACACTGCTTTAGGAGGTCTTCAGCTACTATGCTAGCAAATTCTGGTGGTGACCTTTTAACTGTAAAAAAACACGGAGGATGGAAGTCGTCTGCTGTTGCAGAAGGCTATGTGGATAGCACAATTACCCAAAAGAATAAAATTTCTAATAAACTGTTGATGGATTACAGTATGCCATCTACTTCCAAACAGAGCGTTTCTACATAGAAACTACAGTTTTACTGTTGAAGACGATAATACAGAATTTGGAGAACCGCTCGATACCAATATTACAGAAATAAGGTCACAAAATGTTTTAAACTCTGTAATGGAAAAGGCCAAATTCATAAATTTTGGAAGCTGTAATAGTTGCACCTTCAATATTAATATTTCCAACAACTAACAACTAAAAATCTAATTTATTGACCATTGCTTTGTTTGTAAATGTTATTTTGTTATGTAAGAGTGAAATATAGTTTTAATCGTCAAATAAATTTATGTTCGTAAAATGTACATTCATTACCATAGTGTGTTGAGTAAATTTACGGTAGTAGAAAAAATATTGTGTGTAATTCGTGTGTAAATGCTTTTTTTTACTCATGTGACAATATTCACATTCGTCAAAAATATGCCACTTTACACACTTGTTACATAAATAACTATTCTTCTACTAGCAGAGTGCATTTTTGATAAACAAAATAGACCAGTATCCCACGCCTATATTTTCAAAAATGATTGATAACTGGCTGAAGCTTCATTTTGCCGAGAAGCCCAATTCTTTCCTGTATTGAAATTCTCGATAGTGGTAGTGGTAACCAGCGGATTTTTTTACCGTTGCATGGTTAATATTCGCATAATTGAATGGTCATATTGTCCTACAAATTGAATGGTAGGTGTTCTCAGTCTTACGCTCCGAAATCGTCAATTCCATGGTAAAAAAAATATTAGTAACAGGCTGGATCTTCGTGAGTAGCTTCGTTTTGATGAGGAGCCCAACTTTTTCCTCTACGAAAATTCTCGAAAGTGGTAGCTAATAAAATGCGCTGGCTTCAATCATGTCGATTTGGTGAGTGCAAAAAAGTCATTAATAACAGGTTTTTCAGTTGAACCTCGAGGTAATTCGATAAAGTACTCAAAAAAACGTTTGTCCTACAAAATGGATGGTAGGACAGAAGAGTCTCCCACTCCCAACATGTGCCAATGACGTAGTTATAAGAAATCATCAGTACCCAGCGGATTTTTCTACCGGTGGTTGCTTTATATTTGTATAATTAAATGGTCACATTTTCACAATTCGTCTGACCTCTTTGAAAGTTTTCCATTATAAATTTCAGCTCTTCAGACGATGTGGTGTTGCAGGTTTTTAAGGGCTTCCCTGCATCTGTGAAAGCGAATGCGCCATCATTTGAGCCGCCCCGGAGGGCGGATCGATTATATCAATGTTTATACTGTGTTATTGTTGTTATTAATATGTTTTTAACGCTAAACAAAATTTCCCACTTTTTTCATAAACATTTCAAGTAAATTATGATATTTCTGAATTGAACAAACAATTATAAATTGAAAGTAGCATTACTTTACGAATAAAAGTAAGTATATTTAATTAGCTAAACCACCATTTCAAAATAATTCGTTATTTTGAATAATTTTTGTAGGACTAGCGATACATACCCGTCTTTTTGTAGGACACTGCAATATTTAGGTGAAGAATACACTAACCTTTCATGTGTTATCATTTTCCTACAGTAACTAATACATTTTTTTACCATGGAATTGACAATTTCGGAGCGTAGGACTGGGAACACCTACCATTCAATTTGTAGGACAATATGATCATTCAATTAAACAAATATTAACCAAGCAACGTTAAAAAAAAACCGCTAGTTACTAATGATTTCTTATGACCACGTCATTGGTACATGTTGGGAGTGGGGTACTCTTCAGTCATCCACTTTTTTGCACTCACCAAATTGACATGATTGACGCCTTTTCAGTTTATTAGCTACCACTATCGAGAATTTTCGTAGAGGAAAAAGTTGGGTGTCACGGCAAAATGAAGCTACTCAGGAAGATTTAGCCTGTTATTAATCATTTTTGAAAATAGGCGTGGGATCCTGGTCTAAAAATAATGAGTAAGTTATGTTTGCTGATTACACTTACCGCAGCATTTGGGGCAAATGTAATCAGGGTTTCTAATGCTCATATGCATCGTATGCTAGAGTATATGGGCTAAGTGTAATGAAGCATGAAAAATGCAGTTTCAACAAAAAAAAAAAAGAAAATGCCCAATATCTCAATTTATAAGGAAGTTATAAGCTTTTTTTTGGCATGAGTACAATTCTCATCTTTGTCCTAGAAACGTTTATTGAAATATATGAACATAACAAACTACAATGGGGTTTTTCCTTTTACTTTACATTATATATTACGAAGGATACTGGAAAAATTAATTCTTCTCTTCGTCCTAAATTTGGTTATGGTAAAACTAACTTGATGTCTGATGCAGGCACGGAGTGATGGTCAATTTGTTCAGGGCAAAGAAAAAGGGAATGTTGCAAGTTTTAGTCGGATTGTTTCAGAAACCTAATCTGGGGCAAACATAGAGTGGGGCAAATGTAATCAGTGTTTATATTTACCCCAGTCTCTGTGATTACACTTACCCCATATACAACTTTAAGTGGGGTCAACGTTATCACCACTATTTTGCTTTTTGTCGTCATCTCAATCGAAATCTGACAGCAGAATCGGATTCCTTGTTACAATAATCTAAGGAAGCAAAAAACTGAAATCTCATTGAATTATTTGTATTAGCAATATGAAATTGAAAATGATTATCGATACTTGCATAACAAGTAAAAATACAGGTGACCTATAAAATAAATATAATTTTGATCTATACGACTTTGGAAAGGATAACAAACATCATAAAAAGGCAGAGAAGGGGTTCACTTTCAAATTTTTTACAGAAAAAAATCAAAAACGATAACACAAAAGATAGAGAGTGCCTGATTACTCTTGCCTCATGATTACATTTACCCCACTTCACCATATTACTATCACTCAACATTTTAGTACACCAGACTGCGTGATGTTAAATGGTTGAAACACCCTGTGTAATGTTGTTTCGGTGATAACATTTCATTTGGTTGAAGGAAAATGTGAAATTCCGACCGAAAAATTATTCATCACGTGAATGCAAAAACTGCTATTACTATCATTCAATATTTTATTACACCAGACCGCCTGATTTCACAGGGTTGAAACACCGTGTTTGAGGTACTTTTGTAAAGATAACAACAACAAAGGAAACATCATGTTTCCTGATTATAGTCAAGTTTTAATGATAATGCTGCAAGAGCGTTTCACTTTGCACATAAACTAAAAAATAGCTTGTCCATTAACCCATTAGCGCATAGTATCCGTTTTAACGGATGACACTTTAAGTCGTAATATTTATCTTGTGAGGTTATGTTTTGAATGAACGATTATTGAGTAGGTTGACTGAAGCTACAACCATCACGTTTTGATAGTTTCAAGTGGTTTTATTCGTCCATTTTTCGTAATTGGTCAGCCATGGATCCATCGTTATATAATTCGAGTAGAGGAGGGTAAGTTCAGCAATATTATTTCAAATATCATTGCGTTTTCAATGTTCTTGCTGCTATTATAGATAGTACATAACCTAAGAAAGTGGTTTTATTATAGTCTACATGTCAATATTGCGAAGTTTTCAAAATATTCAATAGTATTGTTTACATCCGTTATAACGGATACTATGCATTGTGACATTCAGGTATTTTGTTTCAGTTTACCACTACACCAGCTTCTAGAATTGTTGGAAGAGGATGATGAAAATATTGATGGTGGTAATACTATTGATATTTACGCGATTCCTTCAGTAGATGGAGCTGAGACAGATGTAGATAGTGACGCTAGTGATGATGATGCCGAGGGAAATTTAAACCACCTTGGCGGAAATATGTTGCGTACTATTTGTGAAATAAATGTTTCAAATAAAAATTCCGGAGATGAGGAGACTCCCCCAGAAAGATATGGCAACATATCAGAAGATAGTGATCCAGAAATAAATGTTCCACTTGCAACGTTTGTGAAGCGCAAGCGGCCCTTAGTAACCTGGAAAATAACTGCTACACCCAACTATGGAATAAATAAAATATGTTCGCCAAAACCACCCAGTGATACAGCAGAATTTTTTTCATTTATTTTTGGCAAAAAAACTTTTTGGAAGAGATTGTTCAGCAGTCTAATTTATATGCACTGCAGAAGAACAAACCTTTGAATGTAACACTTGATGAAATTTATGTCGCAATGGGAGCTATTTTGCTTTCGGGATAAGGAAAATATCCCAATGAAAGATTATATTGGTCCAGGGAAAACGACGTGTCCACTATTTTATGTGAGAGCATACGTCCCAACAGATTTGAGCAAATCCTGAGACATATACATTTGAGTGATAACAATCAACATGATCCGAATGACCGTTTATACGAATTGCGTCTAATTATCACTGACCTGAATAAAAAATTCAAATTGTATGAAGGACTAGAAGAGAATTTGTCAATCGACGAAAGCATGATTCCTTACTATGGAAAACGCTATGCCAAACAATTCATCAGAGGTAAGCCGATCAGGTTTGGATTTAAAAATTGGGCTATCTGTCATAGCACAGTATATATGGTCTCTTTTGAGATATATACGGGAAAGACCTCAAACACCGTGAAAAACTTTGGCATTGGAGGAGATGTTGTACTTTCTCTCATCAAATCGGCTGACGTTCCTTCTAAATCTGGATATAAGTTATTCTTCGACAACTATTTCTATTCTTTGAATTCATTCAAACAATTGGCAAAAGACGGTTTTTGTGCTTCAGCTACAATTCGAAAAAATAGAATATTGAAATGTCCTTTGCAAAGTACAAAACAAATGGCTAAACTACCTAGAGGGTCATATCATTCTCAAGCGACTACTGAAGAAGATATCTTAGTTGTACGTTGAAAAGACAATAAAGTTTGCACAACTATAACATTTGGCACAGCGAGAAGAGGTTTTTTCAGACTACAACAAAGGAATGGGAGGTGTAGACAAAATTGACCAACTGATAGCTTGTTACAGAACGAGAATACGGTTGCGTAAATCGTGGTGGCCAATGTTCATTTATCTATTCGACGCAACAATCGTCAATTCCTATCTCTTGATGAAAAAGACATTACCTCAAAACCAATATGTGGTAAACCTACTAATATACCGCAGATACTTAGCACTTCACTTCTTGAAAACCTTTTGAAAACCGGCATGTCGAGGCAAAATAATGCCCAACCCACTAAAAGATGTTCGATATGATGGTAGGAACCACCTTCCTGAGTATTCAGCCACTGATAAGATATGCAGACTTTGTGGTTCCAAGGCCAAATTTATCTGCGTAGAAGGTAAAGTTTGACTGCACCCAAAAGTTTGTTTTTCACGATACCATACGGTATAATGTCATTTTGCATGGTATCCGTTATAACGGATGTACCGTACGAAGGTAGTTTTTTCAAAATAAAAATTTCTTGATATATTTTGTTTTCATTTGGAGTAACAGAACACTGAGTATGAAAAGAAATACCTTAAACGAGGAAAAAAATTACTTCATGCACTAATGGGTTAAAGAGGTTTCTAGTTTATGTGCAAAGTGAAACGCTCTTGCAGCTTGCAGCATTATCATTAAAGCTTGATTATAATCAGTATACATGCTGTTTTTTGATTGCCATATCATCACAATAGTGTTGGAATTCTGATATAACTGTTAGATACGAACCAATGTAACAGCAAGGGTTCTGGCAAAAACAGGTCGCAAAATATATAAAAAAAATTGCAATTTTCGATTTATTGCTTGAAACTCTATATGTGGGTATACAATCTTTTTAAATGCGCCGATTTAAGGGAAATCATCTAATTCAAATTCTGTTAACGGCATCTGGAAGTAGAGATCAATATATTTTGGATTTTCACCTGAGAGATGGGAAATATGTTGAAAATGTCACTGAAAGCTGATCAAAACGCTTCAAAGTGCGTCCAAAATCACCCGAAGCAACGGGTGCAACTTGAAGCATTTATGGTGGATTTATGCAGCAATCATAAGTCATAAGTCTTAAGTCATAAGGAAGAATATTCGTCAATGATTGGTTGGTCCGTTTATTCCAACCAATCATTGAGGAATATTCTTCCTTATGACTTAAAACTTATGACTTATGACTGCTGCATAAATCCACCATTAGAGTAACTTCCAGTGACATTTTCAATAAATTTTCCAACTCTCACGTGAAAATCCAAAATATACAAATTGTAGATATCGATCTAATATATCTAATATATCGAAATAATATGTTAACAGAATTTGAATAAGATGATTTCCCTAAAATCGGCGCATTTAGAAAGATTTACCCTTTAATTGTTTATAACGCGATGGTGCAAAGACTACACATCGGACAGAAACCATCTTGCGCATAGTTGAACAAAACGCTATTATCTATCAGTTTCCGCAATATTGATTGTCCAGCTCCAGATTTATAAAAATTATGAGTTTTTGAAAAATGGTCTCTTTTTCGAGGTTTTCCCAGAATTTCTCAGTGCACCGATCCGGCCGTACAAAAAACTGTTTTGTAGGTTTTATAATTCTCTACAAAAGTTCTATTGACTTTAAAAAATTCCCTCCGATACCTTTTGAGATATTATTTACAAAGAAGTTGTGATCTTTTTCACTATTTCTTGTTTAAAAAATTCCACAAAGCGATTTTGCTGGGGCGAAAACCGGCGATTTCATTCAACTATCTTATAAAGAGTAGTATATGCCGTTTGCGTCTTTTATTTTATGTGAAAAGAGCCTCTAATTTTTATCTACAGCCTGGCCTTTGGCCAAATATATCTCCATCAACTTTAGGACATTTCTGTTATTTACCTAAGGTCATTTCGAGTCTGGTGATGGGTGAATAAGCCTCTCGACATTGCACTTCCTTTGTTGGTCTTATTGAACGTTTGAAATGATCCAAATTTTGATTTCATATGGATCCAAGTAACATACAGAACAATGTTATTTTTCAGAACGGCAATATTTTGATTTTATATTTGATTCGTTACCTTAAACAAAGTTTACCGAATAAATATACAGGGTGTATCTAAATAACACCGAAAAAATTAAAGGGGTGATTCTGTGATGAAAATTAATGTGAGTGTTTGGTATAAAAATTTTTGAAAAAACCCTCCCCTTCGAAAATAAAAAAAATGGTTTTTCTTTTTTATTTTCCCTGTATATCAAGCTAAAGACACGAAACTTGGTAAACATTATCTGTCAATAAGAGTACACTTTTTGAAATTTTTTCAACCCTGAAGTATGCTTAGACGGGGTTGATTATTTCAACCCCTAAGATATTTTTTCTTACAACTTTATTTTAGATGAAAATTTTTTCTTTAAAATAGTATGACTGAACTGCCCAATTCATTGACTAACTGTTTTAACTCTACAAGTTTTTTTCGAAAACTTGAGCATTTATGAGTAAAAAATAAATAAGCTCATGTAAAATAGCATTTTATTAAACAACAGCCAACCAAATTATGATTATGAGACTTCTACAACTAAAAACAAAAGTGAACAAACAATGAACAAAAACCTGTCGAATATCGACAATACAATTATAATAAATGTTGAAAATGACCGCCTTCAGCTTCAATACAAGCATCTACCCTTTTCCTCATAGAATTGCGTATACGATGAAATATTCCTGGAGAATTTCTTATAGTTTCACACCCTGCTACAATGCGGTTTCGCAGATCATCGATATTTTCAACTGGGTTTGTGTATATCAAAGATTTCAGATATCCCTATATGCAAAAATGCAAAGGATTAAGGTCAGGGGAGCGGGCTGGCCAGTTTACAGGTTCTCCTCGACCTATCCATTGATTGGCATACACCTCATCCAGGTGAGTTCTTGCACGTATACTAAAATGAGCTGGTGCACCATCGTGCATAAACCATGAATGTTGCCTAATTTGAATGGGAACCTCTTCAAGAAGAACAGGTAATTCTTCAAGGAGATGACAATATACTTCACCATTTAATCGTAGCGGAAGAAAATGGGAACCAATTAAATGATTATCAACAATTCCCAGCCACACGTTTAATGAAAATTGATACTGATGATTTCCTTCAAAAAAGCCATGAGGATTTTCGTCAGCCCAAAGGTGATTGTTGTGAACATTTCTAATACAGTCTCTTGAGAAACTCGCCTAGTCAGTAAATAAAATATTACCTGAGAACTGTGGTGCTTGGCCAATCATATTAATAAGCCACTGACAAAAAATCACACGGGGTAAAAAATCTCGAATCATTAACGCCTGCACCCGTTGAAGATGATAGGGATACAACATTTGTTCTTTTAAAATTCTAAAAACAACGGAATGGCTTACATGTAGGACACGAGCTATTCTCCTGGTACTAGTTTCTGGGAATTCTTCAATTGAATTAAGTACGGCTTCTTCTACAGCTGCAGTTCTAACTTCTCTAGTATGACCAGAATCATAACTTCTTTTTTCAAAATTACCACGTTCCCGCAAGCGTCGGTGAATAGTTGTGAACGTAGTAAAGTCATAAAGTCATAAAGTCTTTGCGCTTCCAATGAATTACCGTTAGCACGACCGTATGTAAAATGCTTATCTGCCATTTCCAAATTCGAATATGCATTCATATTTTCAATCAACTAATATTTCCTACAATACACAATCATAAAACTTGTGAAACAATAAGATGGGTGACAGAAAATGACACTACACAATCCTAGTGTCAGTATTAATGTTTTTATGCAAAGCACAGGCCACTAGACTTGACGCAAAATACACTCGCGTTAGCTCATCTTTTTGAAAATGCTCAAGTTTTAGAAAAAACTTGTAGAGTTAGAAAAAGTTAGTCAATGAATTGGGCTTTTCAGTCATAATTTTTTAAAGAAAAAATTTTCATCTAAAAAAAAAGTTGGAAGAAAAAATATCTTATGGGTTGAAATAATCAACCCCTTCTAAGCATACTTCAGGGTTGAAAAAATTTCAAAAAGTGTACTCTTATTGACAGATAATGTTTACCAAGTTTCGTGTCTTTAGCTTGATATATAGGGAAAATAAAAAAGAAAAACAATTTTTTTTTAATTTTCGAAGGGGTGTAACTTTTCCGGGGAGGATTTTTTCAAAAAATTGTATACCAAACACTCACATTAATTTTCATCACAGAATCACCCCTTTAATTTTTTCGGTGTTATTTAGATACACCCTGTATAAGTTGCCTCACTCCGCTGAACGTGACGATCCGCCTCTCGCCCCGATTGGGTGGCCAGCGGTCCACAAAAGACTCTCAAGTTATAGTCCGTCAGATAATGACAGATTTTTCTGACTCATTTTCTCTTTCCTGGGATTTTAATCACTGAAAATTATGTCAGTGTTGAGCAGAAAAAATTTAAATTTTAAAAATCTAACGCTAATGAATATGAACATTTCATTTTCTCGATGTGACTAGTTCTGCCTGTCTAGCGTCTACCGAATACCGATGGTTACCAAAATCACATTCCTATTTCATTCTTATGGCAGCACGCTCTGACATGAATGAAATATAATACAATGGTGCTTTCTGTCCGAAAACTGCTGAACTAAGAAATCAGTGAGAATATTGGTAAGGTAGGAACTTTTTCGCGCCGCTCTATGTTTCCATTTGTTATTCGTCGCCTATTTCGGAAATCTAATTAATCTCCCAAACGACATTGTCTGGATATTTCCTATCAGTTGGAAGTTGCACTGTTTTTATGGGACTTTCTATTGAAATAAAACAAAAGCAATTGTTGACTCATTTCCTTCAATGGCCGAACAAAAAAATCTCAATTTTCGATAGCAGATCAATGTCAATATATTCAATAAGTACTCCAATCCTTTCTGAGTTCACCTACCAGATTTGAGTTTTCCAAGTGAAACCGTTTCCAAATGCAATATGAACTTGAAATACACGATGTTGAACGCCCACCTTAACGGTCTCGCCTTCTTGAAAAGTACTTAGTGCTTAGTGCTCGTTAAAAAGAATTACTTTTTGAAAGTGCTTAGTAATCGCGAGCACTTCATGAAAAAAGTGCTTAGCGCTCGAGACTCCCGAGCACTTTTCAAGGGTGCTTAGTGCTTAGTACTCGAAGCACTTTTTGTCAGTGCTCGGCACAGCTCTGGTTGCATTTCAGTACAAATTGTATATGGTATTTCGAGAATTAATATCATAAACAATTGAAACCACCTCGGACAGTAATTCCGGTAATTTCACTTATTACGTTGTTTTGATAATTTCAAATTCGTTCACAATACTTCAAAGTTCTATTCATGAAAACTTACACGCATCTATCGCAGGATATTCAAAAAGCACACGACGATTTTATTTGTTTTATCGAAATCAAGCTGGCCAGGGTTTTTAGGCATCTTAGTCCTGGCCACTTAAAACTAAAATTTCAAATAATTTCAAATAATCTCCCATTTCATGCAAATCAAAAATGCATTCTGATTATAGGTATCAATGATGTTTACTGAGGTAAGAAAAATAGTAAATTAAACAAAAAGCCACTAATGGAACAATGATCAAAAAAATTTCTTCGAGCTTGAAAAGAGCTACGGTTTTTATAATCACTGTTTTCATAGCTTGAGGAATATGAAAAAAAACTCAATAACAATAATAAAAAGTTAAACAGGATTAAAACTCAACAATCATATCAAAACATGAACAAATGTAAACAAACAAGTGTCCTGTCTATAGTTGCCATTTTGCTAGTGATAGTGGCGGCACCATCGGTCGATTTACTTTCCAATATCGTTTGGAAGATTAACTCGAAGCATTGTCTAAAGAAGTATAGTCAGTCAACCTTATGGGATTATTATTGGATGACGATGGGGTTTATTAGTAGATGGCGCCAGCACGATTGCCCCCAAAAAGGAGACAAACCATTCGTAGTAATCGCGTAAAGTGAATAATGAATGGACATTATTTCGTGTTTTTGATTGGCTCAGTGTCCGTTCCACCTGCCACTTGCAAGTAAACGAGAGAGCAAAGTGATTTCTCTTGACTAATGTTTGGGGAAGATGTCCAACGTTCTTGATGACAACCGATGATTGGTTTCGAAGGTGATAATGCCATATTCCGACAGTTACCATATTATTTTCTGTTTTTATTGAAAGCTTTTATTTAACTTGCACTGTGTGTGTTAGATGGGTACAAATCTTGCAAAATGAATTATAACCACTTCCTCTTATTCTATGGAATTGAAATTTTTCGTGTTGGTTCAGTTCCGATGACAAAACATTAATGTCGAAGAAATTGTCCCCCCTGCCCCCCGAAAGTTAGATAGAGAACGCGTAGGGTTTCGGAAGTTTTATTGACGGATTTGGACGTCAGAAATAACAACGAAAAAAATAAGTAGGGAGGGGGATATAAAAAGAATTTGTCCCCCCCCCCCCGGCCTCCGAAAGCTAGATAGAGAACGCGAAGGTTTTCGGACGTTTTTTTGACGGATTTGGACGTCAAAAATTACAGCAAGAAAAAATAAATTAGGGGGGTACTCGCCTCCCTCTTTTCTCGAAAAAAAAAATGGAAAAAACGCGAAATTATAATCGGAAAAATCTGTAAAAATAGTGAAAAATATCTGACCGTCGGAAATTATGTTTTAAAAAATTTCGCCTCCCCTTTCCCCCCCCCCCAAAACCTAGGTAGAGAACGCAAAGGAATTCGGAAAATGTTTCAACAGTTTTGGAGATGGAAAATAATGATGAAAACAAAAATAAATCGGGGGGTTCGCCCTCCTTTTCTGTCACAAAAAAATAGGAAAACTCGCGGAATAGAAATCAAAACAATCCGTAAAAATAGTGAAAATTATCTGGCCATTGAACAAAACGGTTTTAAAAAAATTCACCCCTCTGCCCCCCTCTAAAGCTATTTAGAGAATACGTAGAAATTAGGAAAAATTTCCAACGGTAAATTAACAGGCAAGCGACCGTGCAACAATGGCGCATTGATTGAAATGATAACTAAGAAACATATTCACAGAAAACCAAAAAAATAAATAAATAAACTTAAAAAACCTTTTCAGATAAAAGATTTTATTTAAATGCACTAAAGCGAAAAACCCATAATTTTCTTACATTATAAAATTTCAAATGATATAAAAGCTTGTCGTGTGAATAAATCTTGAGGTAATTTTTGAATTTTATATACTATAAGAATTACATATATACTTCTCGCGACAAGCTTTTATATCATTTAAAATTTTATAATGTAACAAAATGATGCGTTTATTCACTTTAAAATTTATTTTCTTCTTTTTAGTACATTTAAATAGAAACTTTTCTCTAAAATGTTTTTTTTTCAAGTTTATTTATTTACGATGAAGTCAAAGTTGTAAAACCTAATAAGGGTTTTTTTTTTTCGAAATTAGGTACTGATATAATGGCATTATCTGCGACTGAATTTGAAGTTTCAGTCGATCGTTCGAAATAACCTCTAAAAGTGGATATCCTTATTAAAAATGAAACTTTATGACTTTATGACTTCATGACCAATACGCACAGAAAACTCATATAAAGAAGATGAAATGATTATTTATATATGATACAAAAATTCGTAAATTAGGACTTTTTTATGAGCGTGGAAACACGTGAGTACAAAAAAGCTCTTTATGAAAATGTATGTAAAATTTTATTTCTACGCCTGTTATTATATTGGAAAATTGTAGCAATTGTTGAGTATATTTTATTCTATGAAGTTTTCATTTGATGACTTTCGAGTAAAATCTGACGCAAAATACTGTCTTTTGGAATTATATGAACGATGCGTAAAACATAACTTTACGCATATTTGATTTTTTCACTTACGTGTCCTGAAAAGTATCACTTTAGGCACTGTATGTGGACACTGCGTAAAACCATAAATATTTCCATCTCCCCGATGATCGTGCATGGTCTAAACTATATTTTTTCTACAACCGCTTACCAAAGTAGGTAGCCTTTGACGCTTTTAGATCTCAACGCAAAGCTGATGTTTTTTCAGAAATGTTTTGTGACAGCTTTTTCGCTCTAGTGCGAAAATATTGAAGAAACGGTCGATCTCCATAGCTTTCGTTGAAAACGAACCTATTCTTGCATGATGTTTAGTATAGACAATAAATTCATAACACTCTTAGGAACTGTGGTGGTGTTGAGAGCGTAGCTGCTATCAAGCTGAAGGCCTGTGATTCGATCTCGACATACTTTTTTTTTCAAGCAAGTTATCTTGTTTTGTTAGAGATGTGAATTATTGGATATTTGGTTAGCTTATTCATTTGGGATAACTATTGAGTGTTTATTTTCTCATGGGTAATGTTAGGTGCCTATGTTGACTGAATTGTCAATCGTTTCTATGTTTAAAAGCTGCGTTTGAAGAAAAAAAACATGTTTATTTCGAAAACAAAGTGGCATTGCCGCTCTCCAAAGATTACCGCGCTCCTCGCGCTCTAAATACACAAATAACTATATTGTACAACAAAAAATGTATTTTAGGTCCGTGTAGGAGATGAATGATTTCTGGTGACAACCTCCTTTGAAACTCTCCTTATATGTCCATATACATTGTTGATAACATCGAACCATCAATTAAAGAACACCTGTCCGCCAACACTTGAATTTTCCTTGAATTGTCCTTGAACTGTCCTACCCAAATAATTCTAGATCTATCATGGACGGAATCACAAAATTTGTCCTCCATCTTGAATGTTCGTATTGGTCTCCAACACAACAAGCCCTTGTATAGGTACCAATTTTGAAAGAATCTAATCAAAAATCGTATTCGCCATTTCGAATTTTGGAAAAATACAAAATCTACTGCAGATTCGAATTATGAATAGTTGGACAATAAATCACAAAAACTGTTCGCTATCTTGTTTTTTTCTCTTGTGAATGTCGTAACGAACCTGAATGAATTTAATGGACACCTGCCAAATTTAAAGATGATTGGATCAGTGAAATTGGCTCAAAATTTCCACTGAAGTTTTGACCCCGTTATACCTAGACAGTAAGATACCATACCTGTTACGTGTGAGTGAAACTAAACAAAAGCTTGTACAAATAATACTGATATATTATTATTTACCTACTTATTGGGTGCCTTCAAGCACTAATGTATATTCTTTATGTGTTTTCAAAACATATCAACTGCGATATAATATCGTAATAGAACATTTTTTTGTACCTATACTTAGGGATCATGTTTCAGTAAGAATATTGCTACGTGTTTCATTATATTAGGCTTAATTGCAGCAATATAAAATTTAACCACTGATAATCATCTGATATTCGAAACATCCGAATGCAAACTTTGACTCGTCTTTTATTCTGCTAAACATCTCACCAATGACAATATTCTGCACATTTCTGAATGAATGAATGAAAACTGGCGTACTATTTTAAAAAGAGACAGAAGTATAGTTTTGCGTGCCATCCGATAACGGCGCCACATTACTGGATACATTTTCAATGTTTCCAGTAAAATAGTATAGATGTCTCAGGTGACGGCCATCCAATGCATTTTGCACAGGGATTGTTTGACTATTTTTCTTTAGACAATGCTCGAAGTGCGAAATGGGCAGTGAATTGCCAAATTGAAATAAATAGCGGGAAATAGTTCCTTCTTTACCAGCATTCTGAATGATTTCTTAGTTCGGTAATTTTCGGGTAGAAAGCGCCATCGTATGTTTCATTCGTCTCAGGGGGTCTGCTATAATTTCATATTATGAATGAAATGAGAATGTGATTTTGATAACATCGGTTAGAGTATTCCAGAACGAAGACACGGTTGGAGTTTGTTGTTTGGTATTGGGAGATTATTCATGAGCTTATCATGTAGAGTAATTTGAGGAAGGAAAACTGTAAAGTAACAATCAATGACGGGGTCCGGAGTTTTGATTATACAATATATAACGAAATTTTTCCTGATTGATACACATGCGAATTTCTATAAACTTTTTCCTTAGGGAAATGCACATAAAGCAGTTAATTTTTTTAATATTTCGGATTTTTTTTTTCTTAAAAACGCTGAAATTTTGTCAAGCTTTTTTAAAATAATGACCCACCAGTCGTCCGATCAACATGAATTTGGGAGGTGTTTATAATTCAGGTGACAATGTACTATGAAAGGAAATGGCACTGGATACGTGTATTCCTGGGGTTCTTCGGATACTTTTAATTTCTGGATAGGTTTATCATTCCAGAGATCAAAAGAAACAATTCTCATCATTAGACTCTTCTTCTGGCCCTACAAGACGAGCTATAAAAACGAGTTGAATGTCTTACGCCAATTATGGAAAATACTATCTCCGATTGGTTTTCTCTTGATTTTTGATTTTTTGAAGATGCTGTGAAATATATCAATTATGGTGTACATACTAACAGGATGAGTTAGAAAACTCGTTTGTTCAGATTTTATTATTATTTTTTCGCATGTGCATGTGGACTTTCCGTTAACTTTCTTATAGTATATTCTGTAGATGGAGTCAACGAATTCTTCTGAATACATTTTACAACTGTGAGTCAAAATAGTGTGAATTATGGTATATGAAACTAGATAATTCATTGTTAATATACGAGTTTGGTTTTTCACGAAAAATTAAGATCAAGTCTCATGTTTTTTGTATGACGATACATGGTGGGCCAAAAAGGCGAATTTTCGAAAACTGATATTTATAAACGAAATCATGGGCGAATGTTTATATTATTTATGTTGATATGAAAGCTATGAAACTTGATCTTCATTCTCTGTGAAATATAAAACTCATATCCAGTCGTAGGTATCATCTCCGATAATTTACCACTATTATTTACTCAAGGTATAGGCAAATTGAGAAATGTTATCATTCACAGAATATGCTACGAGAAAGTAATCGAAAAGTCCACACTTGGGCGAGAAACAGGTCTCAGAAAAAACGAGTTTTCTGCCACATCCTGTGAGTATCTACACCATAATTGATATATTCAAAGTCAATTGATACTTTGCATAGCATATACTACTCAAAAATCAAGAAAAATCCACTCGCAGACAGTATTTTCCATATTTGCCGTAAGACATTCAACCCATTTTTGTAGCTCACCCTGTAGGGCCAGAAAAAAAGTCTTATAAAGAAAGTTGCTTCTCTTGACCTCTAGAATATATCCAAATATCAAAAAATCTGACGAGCCCCATGAATATAATATGTATCCAGTGTTGTTTTGAACTGTGACAATTTACTTTTGAAGTACACAATATGGTATATTGGGAGTTTTTAATTCCGCCTTTTCATACAGTTGTTCTGCTGATAATACCCAATAATACTTTATAACCATTGATCAAAACTGCATGAATAAAGACATTATTATTATCATTATTACGACAATCTTTTTATAAACTCATCTTTTTGAAGTATTTTTTATTATAAAATCAATAGTGTATAAGGTTCATAAAATAATATTTTCATTGCGTTTCATATCATCTCGAATTTTTTGAGAGATTTTTGAGTAGGTAGGTACAAGCCCGAATGAAAAATACTTCAAAAAACTCAATTCACTTGAACGTCAGACAATAAAACTGATGTCATGAGAAAGCTCATAAGAGTTTCAGTTAAATGTTTCATATTTTGTTCCGGCTCTGACGATAACACCAGAAAAACTATCTAGTTTTAACTTGAAAATCCACAGTTTGCTCAAAATTTTACAACTACTCTCATATGATGTCCCTTCTTTTATGCATGTGTTTCCCATCAAACCAAAACCGTGTGTATAATACCGTTTCCGATATTCCCAAATATACCAACATATTGAAATAATTCATTACACATCTGGTGAATATATTCCAACGAGCAGTGAGCAGTGATTTGGGTATTCCGAAAAACCTTCGGTATCCGTCTCCATACCAATACAATACCATGTTGCCAAGCTCTCATATAAATAAAAATATTCAAGTTCAGAGTTTTCAAGAACATTATTCTATAGTACTTCTGTCGAAAATCATGTCTACCTAGAGACTATTCAAATGAAAATAAATATGAATTTACTTTTGAATGTGACTATAAACAAGACTAAATATTTCATCTAGCAATACTGCCCAGCAACGTGATGTTTTCACGAAGAGTCACGAATCATTACGATGAATTTAGTTCGGGAAATAGTAGAAATTAATTTTGATAACAATTTTTCGTTTTTGGGGTAAGATACTTGAGTAAATATTCATTATAATAACTGGTGGCTCCTCTATCGGAATAGTTTGTCAAGCCGAATTAAACGGCGACCTTAAATAAAAGCTAGTAATAAAAAAATGGAACTCGTTATACCTATTTCTAAATGAATATTCTGAAATTATATTATTTTTATTCAATGAAAAATGAAAAACTCGTGGTGAAGAAAACATTGTTTAGCTTAAGCAAAATTTGACTTCACTTCTGCTATGACGTAGGTATCTCTAGCGTAGGTCTATGAGTATAGTTGAATGTTCAGTATATATACCGGGTGACCGCGGAAGATGGCTCGCCCCTATAGGTAACTTTTTTGTTTTTGAAGATCATTGAATGAAATTTGGAGGATCTGCATAAGACATAAAACTGCGTTTATAGACAAGTAGCTCAAGTCCATGGAATTTCCGATCTCACCGGAAGTGACAAAAACGTTCGATTTTTGAATGGGACATCCAGAATATTTTCACCTCTTTTGTTTCCACATGACATTCTGAATACAACCATGTATTATTTGTCATTTTTTCTGAATTTTTTTTTATTTTTAATTTAATTTTAAATCTAGAATGCTATGGATACGTTCAAATAACTAATTATTGCAGCCCTAAGATTTTGAAGAAATCAACTTCACTGTTTTCGGTCAAATTGTATGTGCTATATGAAATTCAATGTCAAAATTGAAATTACTGATTTTTTTCAAATGGCAACATGGTGGCTCGTCGGGTTAGGAAAAAAGACCATTTTATTACGAATAACTTGAAACCCCACACTAATAGGTTTTAAACAAAGTTCCGTTAAAAAGCTCAAAAAACTACGTTAGATGTTTTATAAAGTGAATCATCTTTTGTTATTAAGATAAGATTTAAATGCATCGAGTAATCTGTGAAAAACAGAACTGATACAACAAAATCATTAAAAACACTACTTACCTTGGCAAAACGGGAATCGGTCTTACGCCTACAGTTTTTGTTAAAGATTTTTTTTTCTTTAGCAAATGACTCAATGTTTCTGTGTAAATTCGGGAACTTCAGAGATTTTTGGTTATGATAATTTTTTAGAAAAAAAATTTAAGTGACATGATGAATTAAAAAAATTGAGAAATTCCCGAATACTTATGGGACCATCTATCCCATACAAAAAATATCTCTTTCATGAAATCAATGGTTTTTGCAAAAAACCGATTCTACGATTCCGAAATTTGTACCTGATTAGCGCTGCCATCTTGAACTTTGACGCAACCGGCAACCGTGAACATCGTTAACACATTCAATGCTGATGTCACGGATCCGTGACACAAGCATTCCTAGCCCAGTGCTGCCGACCCGGATCCGTGTCACTAGTATTCGGCGCTTGCATTATTGATAAATCTCTCAGCTTCGCGCCGAACTGTCTGATATCGTTTCAGTATGTAGGTAAAGCATAGTAATATTCAAGAATATGCGTCGTTCGCGGTTGTGAGCTGCTAATTATATAAGGACTTCTCCAAGAGCCCTCGTAAATGTTAACAACATTTACTTTCCTACTCTGAGGCCATGTCAGCAAACTCGACGTCTCCCAAGAAACCTTGCTGTCGCTCGGAAATGCGTCAGCAGTAATCTTCGACGCTGCTATATTATTTTATATTTTTATTCTTTTCAGTCTTGATTTTGAATTCATTTTATACACATACATATTTTTATTGTGTCAGTTTTCTTGAGTAAAGTATATAATATTGGTTCAACTCAACCTGACTTACAAAATTGGCGCAGTCGTAGTAGGATAGTTGGGAAAATCCATCGAGGAAATTTTATCTATTTCAATAGTTAACCAACTACCGGAAAAAGTGCCTACTTCCCAGAGCTCTATCGAAGAAAGTTTGGAAGTGGAGTGCAGAACCGAACAAGACCAGAGACGAAGCGAACCAAATACTAAGATTCAACAGAGCAGAGCAGAGATCAATGGAGAAACTCGTACTGTAAGTCTCTTTTGCTTTTCATGTCAGACTCCTCTAGTGAATTCTCATCCTTTTGTGATCGTGCAGACAATCTAGAGTTAGATTTAGGTGATCTTGATATTTCAACTATCGATAATTTAACTCAAAGTTTAAATTCTATTAGTTTGATCGAGGAGACAGAAAAAGTAATAATGTCGCTTCCAAATTTCACTAAAGTTCATGCAGAAACGATCCCAGATTTTGACGGGGACGTCAATGAACTGCAGTTTTTCCTAGAAAGTATAGATAGTATAGTAAAACACTTTTATGACAAAACCAATAAGGATAATTTTCAAAATGTAGTTATTTTGAGAACAGTTATAAGTAAATTGAAGGGTCCTGCTAGAGAAGTTGTGAATATCAGCTGTTCTAGCACCATTGACGAAATAAAAAATAAACTCATTCTAAATTTCAGTGACCCTCGAAACGAAAATTGCTTGTCACTAGACTTGAACAATCTAAGGCAGTCTAATAACGAAAGCCCTTACCAATTTCACGATAAAGTTCGAAAAATTTTGAACACTATATCTAATTATTTGGCTATTCATGAAATTGATATAAATATTAGAAATTTTAAGCAACAAATGTATAATCAACAAGCTTTACAAGTATTTTTAGCAGGATTAAAAAATCCCTATGGCATTATGGTACGCACTAAAGATCCTAAATCTTTACTCATGGCTATGAATTTCATAAGAAACGAAGATAATATCCGGTACTTACAAAATTCGGTAAACCCGAATCAAAATCATTCAAATTTGCAACCGAAAAATGCACTAAATGATCCTCAATCTGCATCGAATTTCATTACAAATAATTATGTTCAGAGAAATTCACAACCACGATATTTTGCACCAGTCCCAAATTACACACACCAACAATTTAACTTGCCAACCCAAAATTATGTGAGACCACGAAACCACCTGCAACCCAGTACTAGTGACCAAAGTCAATCATTTCCAATCGGCCCAATCAATATTCAGCCTAAACAAAATCATTTCCAAAGGTTCCCAACAAACCAGGAGGTTTTCGTAGCCCCAAAAAACGTGTGGAAACTCAATCCAAATACAAATTATAACTTTTCAAAACCTACGCCTATGAGTACAACATCCCGCCAAGCTACAATTAATTCAAAACCCAATCACTCGAACCAAAAGTGGCATACAGAACAACTAAATTATACCGAACAATTCGATATATCCCCTAACGAAGAATATACTGATTATTCTCAACAAGAAAGTGTTGAATACGATCCAGAGAATGATTTTGAGTTCGCGGAAACACCTATGTCCGAAAAGAGCGAGGATTTCTCAGCCGGACAGCCGTTCGAATTTCAAAATGTAATACAATAAATACTATGGTTCATTAGATGGAAGGCAACTACCATATATTGTAATAAATGAACCTCCTCTGAAATTACTTGTTGACACTGGATCTACCAAATCGTTTTTACTTCCCGAAATTGTTGATAAATATTACATAAAATCTAAAGCTAAAGATCCGTTTATTGTTTCAACAGCATTTTCTTCGTCTCGACACGATTTTTCGGTAACTATACCCGCGTTCGCAGAATTCAACGATAAAAGATATCTGAAATTCTACGCTTACAAGTTCCATAGCGTGTTCGATGGATACTATACAACTTTTGAGTGTAAATCTAGATTTTGCTAAATTGCAATTTATTACCTACAAAAAACGCCAGAATCCCAATGGAATATTTCAGTGCCGTGCCTAAAACATTTTTTGAAAGGAATTTTCCAGGCAATACAGTTTCCAAAATAAAAATTCCCGTAACTATCAAATCTGGAGAAATTTTAGTTCCCCAACAAATTTTGCAGAATTTTAGAATTCCTGAAACTTTAACCATATCAACAGACGGTTGGGCAATTGTTGAAGTTTTTAACAACTCCATTTATGATTCCAACCTCACTTTGCTAAACCCGATAAAATCAATATCTATCAGCAATGACAACTTCGAATATTTCAACACGAATTTTGTTGACTTTTCCGTAGCCAATAATCAATTCGACATCGATGAATGAATAAAGACCAACCATTCGAATAGCAAGGCAAAATCAGAAACAGTCGAAGTATGCAAAAAATACCATCATAAATTTCACCTGGAGCACAATAAACTCGACGCCAACACCGATGTCCTCTCGCGAATACCAATGATCAAAATTGATACTAATCAAAAAGTAAAACCCCCCTTGACTTTAATTAATCACTACTCGAAGGAAGAAAATGAATCAAGATCAGAAAGTATCGATAAATCCCCAAATCTTGACGACACTAATACCGAAATCGACGAAGACATTGAAACTTACGAAATTGATGACAGTGTAGGGTTACCAACCCCAAAGAATATAATTGAGGTGGTTTACTTATATTTTCTTCTGATAAGCATTTGATGCAAGTATTGTTTTGTTAAATAATTCAACATCGATTTGTGCAACATGCTTAATCGGTATTTTAAAATGGAACAATAGGTGCCCTGGTAAAAACGATGATTGTAATAACAGAGATATAATAAATCAGTACTATAGAACACACGACTTTTTCTGAGCTCTACGAATGCTCCTTTTACATGGCGATCCTGCTAAAACGATGTTAGACTGGAGGTGTTAGGTGGTTGCCAGGAAGTTTATTCAGCACAGTTGGTAATAAGAGGAAAATTATGTGTAGCAGCAAACAAACTTCGCAAAGGGTCCAAGAAAACGGAGTCGTCAATTCCAACTTTATTGTACAAGAACAAGAATACAATATCACGAAGGACGTTAAGGTGCTGTTAAATCACGTTCAGGGGCAAATGCGAAGAAATATGAATGGCTATTCCATGGGTAACATCACCGCCGCCGCAGCCGCCTCACAGGTGTTAACACACTGAAATAATCAAGAGAGGCAAGGTTATGAAGAATCACTGGCTTTGTGAGGTAGCTAAAAGACTGTTTGGTGGATTCGAGGCACTAATGTATAATGGTTAAAGTACGAAACTGAAAATAGGTATATATATATTCATACTATTCTGAGTGGCATTTTATATCTATCTATTAGACATTGATTAATCGGTTATTCACATATTTTTCTATTTATGGACTCGTAAACGGTTTAGTAATTGATTGTAATGCGTAAATTGTGGGATAATATTTGTACTTCATCTGCTTCAATTGAACCTATATATGTCGGTAACTTGGGAAACGTTCTTACAGAGAATAATCAAATCTAGGGAGGATATTTCTGCCATTGCAAAACCTGTAATAAACTCGCAAGGTATTAGGCAAATTAAGGAAAATGAAGAAATTCGAGATAATCTTGTGTTGTCCTATAATACAATCGTTAAATACATAGCAAGTTTTTGGAAATGTTTCAACGAGGATCAGAGATTAGCTGTTAATGACATATTTTTCAACATAAGAGACACAATTTTAAGAGCGTTTTATGCTTTAAGAGTTAATTATAAAGTACCTAAAAGTTGTTTAGAATTGATAGATCCATTACTAGTGGACGACATTTATGATAATAAGTTGAATAATACATTCAAATCAAACACGATGCCGATGTCAAACATTGAATTTTTCAATATAGCAAGTAAAATAGTCGCTCACGAGTTCGATGGTTCCCCTGAAAAGTTACAATCATTTTTAGACTCTCTAACATTGTTAAACGAAAATGTTGAGACACACACTGCAAATGCAGTTGCATTCGTCAAAACCAGTCTGACCGGAAAGGCAAGAGGTTTAATCTCTAATGAGGCCGATCTAGGACAAATAATAACAACACTGCGAGGAAAAATCAAAGGAGAAAGTTCTGAATTAGTTTTAACCAAACTGTTAAATTTAGGACGAAACTCTAAAGAAGTCAGCAGTTACGCATCAGAAATAGAATCACTCGCGGAAAACTTAAAAAACGCGTATATAAGTGAAGGAGTCCCTAATGCAGTAGCAGAAAAATACTCGACCCAACAAACGGTAAAATCCCTTATACAAAATACAAATTCGGATAGAACGAAATTAATTATGGAAGCAGGTAGTTTCGGGACAGTCCAAGAGGCTATTTCCAAATTTGTAAGTGTAAGTAATGAAGTATGCAAAAAATACCATCATAAATTTCACCTGGAGCACAATAAACTCGACGCCAACACCGATGTCCTCTCGCGAATACCAATGATCAAAATTGATACTAATCAAAAAGTAAAACCCCCCTTGACTTTAATTAATCACTACTCGAAGGAAGAAAATGAATCAAGATCAGAAAGTATCGATAAATCCCCAAATCTTAACGACACTAATACCGAAATCGACGAAGACATTGAAACTTACGAAATTGATGACAGAGAAACTGTCCACACTAGTCGAGAACAACCCGTATATGAAGTTTCGATTTCAGAAATGCCCATCAACAACTTTCAGAACCAGTTATTTTTGAAGATGGTACATTCGCCAACAGTCCCAAAAATAAAACGAATAATCGAAAATAAAACTAAAATAGAAATTCAAATTTTCCTGAATAATTTTGAGAAAGATATCATAAATATCTTCAAAGAATTTGCTACAACAAGAAAAATGTTCGCAGTTAATTTGGACAGACGAGAATATATTCCTCGATTTTGCGAAATCCTGAGTAACACATTCAAAAACTCCGCATTCAAAGTTATTCTTTGTAATAACGTCCCGGAGGACGTGAAATTAGCTGATGAAAAGCTGTACGAAAAGTCGTAAAAATCAGCCATCAATTCTAAACTATTCAAAAAAGCAATCCATAATAAATATAAACTTTTTGACGAAGAACTCAAAACCATTCAAAATAATATTTTATTTCAACTTATCCAGGCAAAAGGAAAATTCAATTTTCACCACTTCACTAAAAAAAAATGAAAAGAGACCTCATTGATGGTCTTGGAAGTATTTTCAAAAGTATTTCAGGTAACCTTGATGCAGAGGACGGTAAAAGATACGATAGTGCCATAGAGACTCTAAACGAGAATCAGAAAAACATTGTAGTGACTCTGAACAAGCAAATTTCTCTGAATAGCAGAATAATCGATAATTACAATAAATCTCTATCTTTGATTAAACAAAATGAAATACAAATTGCTGACAAAATTAAAGAACTCAATTCAGAATTGAAGGAGTTGATGTTCGATTTCAATGGCTATCTCACAGCCAAGAATGCCTTAGATCAAATCAGTGCCGTACTTAACATTTTAACAGAAATAATTTGGAAAACTTTTGCTAGATTAGAAACAATCCATTACAGTATAATGAAAATCGAAGATTTGGAATACAAGTCCTATTGAAAAGTTACCCATCTGAAGACTTGATGTTTGGAAGTCACTTTTCATCCTTGCACAAATACTATGAAATACTTAAAGTAGAATCATATTGTTCTAATGATAGAATTGTCTTCATAATACACTTTCCTATCATGCTACCTGAAACTTACACTTATTTCCATCTATACTCAGTACCCACCAAAAACAATACCATTCTTGTTCCTCCCAAACCCTTTCTGGCCATGGGAAGTAAATTCGTCAAGTACGAGGACAGAAAATGCAAAAATACACACCCAACGTATTTTTGCGAAGATGGTAATCAACTCCAGCCGTTCAACCAGAACGATTGTATCTTTCGACTCCTTCAACTGGAAGCCGATGAACTGTCAACATGTGAACCGGTCCGAATTAGGATTGATCACGAAATCGTTCAGCAAATCAATAATGCCCACTACATAGCCGGTTTCCCCTATGAAACGAACGTCAATGTCCACTGTCAGAAAACGGACCTAGCCACCCTCAAAGGCCCCAAAAGTGCCAACTGGTTGCAGTTTTCAGACCACAAGGCACTCATTCGCCAACACAGATGACATCATTCCGGGCCAACCACTAGTACTACCGGAGGTCAAGACCCCTAGAGCAAGCTTGAACTGAACCTCCACGATATACCCCTGGACCAAGTAAATAAGCTACAGAGAGAACAGGAGGAAATTCAACAAATCACGTTCACCCCAAAATTTCTTCATTCAAATGGACTATACCACTTTATATTGCCTTATTCATGTTGGCAATATATTGGCTGACGAGGATGGTCAGAACCAGATGTCTATCTCCAAGAGAAGACCAACCCCTGGCCGTACTACCTTCCACCAGTACAACCATAACTATGCTGCCACCGAAAAGAGATCCCATCCCCTTCGGCTGCCCACAAGTACCACTGATATCGACGAGGACGAATAGCCGAACCATCCACCCCCCGTATGGATCTGTCTGATGAGGGAGGAATTATTTAAGGACTTCTCCAAGAGCCCTCGTAAATGTTAACAACATTTACTTTCCTACTCTGTGGCCATGTCAGCAAACTCGACGTCTCCCAAGAAACCTCGCTGTCGCTCGGAAATGCGTCAGCAGTTTTAATCTTCGACGCTGCTATATTATTTTATATATATATATATATATATATATATATATATATATATATATATATATATATATATATATATATATATATATATATATATATATATATATATATATATATATATATATATATAATTTTGGTTCAACTCAACCTGACTTATAAAATTTGCTGCCATGACGGGATTTAGGGGAATCCCCATTCAACGTTCTGTTGCATTGTCAAGGTGCGTATGTGTTTACAGTGCATGTTATCGCATTTTATCGCTTATTGGGCAAGTAGACAGTGTTCTTGTGTATTTTTCTCACGTAAAAAATTGCAAAATGTCGGATGCAGAAGCTGGACCTTCACGACCAAAACGAGCACGACAACAATACAAAAATGCTTTTAATTTGTCTGAAGAAGAATTAAGAGCAGCTCTAAGTGAATCGAGTGATGAAGAATATAACCTTTCAGAAGTACTGGAGAACCCGTTGCAGATCGACCCTAATCCCACCCCAATACGATCATTACCAGAGCCTGTTCATGTCATATCCAAAATTTTGGAGAAGAATGATAAAGGCAAAACTAAAAGAAAACGTTGCCGAGTGTGTTCTGAGTTCTGAGCAGAAGCAGCGAAAGGCAACGGTCTTTCATTGTTTGTCATGCGAGGGGACACCTGGACTTTTTAGAAAATATCATGCATATAACTGAAAAATATCTATCATTAGGTATACCAAATACTAGAATTATTTTGCTTTTATAATATATTTTTTTTAATTTTTGTTATTATTTGAAAACTGAAGAAACTTTCAATTGTGTTATTTTAAGGAATAAATTACTCTTTTATGAAAATTTGCTCTCAAATACATTTTTGTTTTTGTATTTTGTGCATAATTTGATAAAACGGGTGTGTCACGGATTCGTGTCGGTAAGCACTGGGGTATTGAATATTTTGGTAAGTACTGAAGCCACGGATCCGTGACAACACCCCCAAAGGATAATCCACCCCTCTCAAACAATTTTGGTGTTGACAGGGTTCAATTATTTGGCAAATACAATTACTTTTTGGAAAAAAAGTTCGTCAGCTCCTGGGATGATATATGTCATCCAGATCAGCAGCGAAAGTGTTAATACAGGACAAAATTGGTTATTGCCATCCTTTTCTTGTAGTCCAGTACGGTCATTCCCTCGGTCCGTCGTATGTGGTATAGTTCAAGTAAAAGATATTGTGCGACGCTAAGCAATACGACGGTGTGTTATATATATATATATATATATATATATATATATATATATATATATACAGTCACTAGTTGAAACTTAATTTGACACGAACCAATATATATACCAGTACAATACTTTTAAATATATATATATATATATATATATATATATATTTAAAAGTATTGTACTGGTATCTCAAGAGTTTATAATTTTCTTTATTTTACAGGTACCTGCAAAAGAATATTTTGGAAGAAATCCAAAATGTGATGCCGCATCCGATAAGTAACGAGAACGAGAAGAAATGTGAGTTTCATTTTAATTAGTTGTTGAATTATCATGTTATTTTATCTATTTATTAGTAACCTCGAGAACAATATATTTGTTCTGAACAAAAAACATAACTCTTATTTCCAAGTTCAAGGACAGTTAACAATAGCGAAAAGAGAGAAATATTTCTTCGTACCATGGAGTTCAAAAGGTTGCCTTGTGGAAGAGGAAACTATTGAACAACCTCTCCCCTTTTCACTTGACCGTGTAATTTTTTTTCAGATATTCAGAGATGCACACTTCTGGAGGAATGGATTGGTGCCCAAGCTGAAGATATTTTATTTCAATTGTCTTCTGCCGGAGCTAGTTGATTATACAAAACTATGATATTGGCGAAAGAAAATAAGATCGCAGCGCCACCTATAGCAAGACTTTTAACTACGAATCACGGACAAAGGTTTTTGACTTTACACGTGTTTATATGGCGTTATGACGATCTGTACCCCTATTTTCAAACAATTTGTGAAAATTTGTGATTTCTATAACTGAAAAGTGATTGTGTTTCTATTGAAAGACTCTAAAGAACGTTTCAGTCAGGTGATTCAAAGGTATTTCATCTCCGATTAGTTTTGAATGCTTCTGCAATTCAAGGTTGCATGGCGTTTTGATGATCTGTTCTCCTATTTTCAAACAATTTGTGAAAATTTGTGATTTCTTTAACTGAAAAGTTATTGTGTTTCAATTAAAAACCTTGAACGATAGTTTCATTGTAGTTCAAATATTTTACGTGTTTTTTGAAGTCATGATTTGTGAGTTATTGATCTGATTCATTCTGTTGATTAAGGATATTTCCATACTCGATTTCTGTTTCTGTTTGTATTTTTTTTGGTTTATACCGTTGATAGACTGCCAAATATGGGAAAATACAATCCTAGTTGTTCAGTCCCAGGATGCAGGACATATGGCAAGAAGGAAAATGTGGGATATCACAAATTTCCCCCAAAAATAAAAGCAAGGTTAAAAATCACCAATTGGTTCGACCAGATTGAAAAAATTTACCAAAGGAAAGCATGGATTCTGAAACTGAAAATTGGCAAGCTAAATAATATCGAAGTATATGCTTGTTTGACAAACAGACTGATGAATGAATCAGATCAATAATTGATCGAAAATCATGACCTCCGAAAACAAGTAAAATATTTGTAAACTACACTGAAACTATCGTTCAAGTCTTTTAATAGAAACACAATAACTTTTCAGTTAAAGAAATCACAAATTTTCACAAATTGTTTGAAAATAGTAAGTAGAACAGATCATCAAAATGCCATACAATCTTGAATTGCAGAAGCATTCAAAACTAATCGGAGATGAAATACCTTTGAATCACCTTACTGAAACGTTCCTTAGAGTCTTTCAATAGAAACACAATCACTTTTTAGTTATAGAAATCACAAATTTTCACAAATTGTTTGAAAATAGGAGTACAGATCGTCAAAACGCCATATAAACACGAGTAAAGTCAAAAACCTTTGTCCGTGATTCGTAGTTCAAAGTCTTGCTATAGGTGGCGCTGCGATCTTATTTTCTTTCGCCAATAGAAGCAGAAAAATAAAAATATTGTCTTATGTTCAGGTTTTTTTTTCTAAGCATATATGGAGTTAATACAAAAATACATCAGAATCCTCTTTCTATATATCTTCGCCCTGGCTAACTTAATTTAGAATTGATCTGGGAGCAATAGATTTCAATGAAATAACTCGATCTTCTTTGATAGATCTTCTTATTGAAGATTACATGAAAAGAGGAAAATTAAATAAAAACAAAAAACTTTACAATTTTACATTTTGTATTGGAAAAACTACATTACCTAATGAAATTATGCGAATAAAACGGAAATAACCAAAAAACAGGCTACATAAGATTAAAATCAAATCTATTTGGCAAATATTTTCGTTAGACTCAAAGAAAATACCAAGAAATTTTGAACTGCCTCTTCATCTGTTCTCCCGTGTGATAGGCTGAAATAAAAATTAACATAGTTGCGGCTCAATAGAAAAAAAAGATATTAAGTCTTTGTATTAGATATCATGAAGGGGATAGCAAGGCACAATAATAACAAACGAAAATATAAACTAATAATAAAATGGATTGAGCAATCCAGACTTCTGCATTTAACCTATACAGTAGGTATAATCGTCTCGAACAGAAAACAACGACTGCCCTCTACGACCATTGAATTATATCTGTCAGATTATTGACAAAGTATTCTACAAGAACTGATTTGCAATGTTCTCCCAATCTCAACGCCAAAACATGTCTCAACCCACATGAGGAACCACCTACGGACCGGTTTCATGGTTTTGCCGATCATAAACGCAGGGCAGCTCACCCAATGCAATGAAATTATTTGGCTTCAGACGAAGTCGACTCCATAGTCAGAGTGCTCTTCGAATCTTGGGATCAAGATATTTTTCGATTGCATTGGGTGAGCTACTCTGCGCTGACGATTGGCAAAACCATGAAACCGGTCCGTAGGTGTTCCTCATGTGGGTTGAGAAATGTGTTGGCGTTGAGATTGGGAGAACAGTGCAAACAGTTCTTGTAGAAAACTTTGCCAATAATCTAAAAGATATAATTCAATGGTCGTAGGGGGCAGTAGTTCTTTTCTGTTGGAGACTTGCCGACGATTATACCTATTGTAAAGGTTGAATGCAGAAGTCTGGATTGCTTCATCCATTTTATTATTACAATGATAACAAGCTAGTGATTAAAAATCTTATTGTTGTTATTGTCATTATTGTCACTTCCCGGAACCGACGTATGGTTGATATTTTTTCAGCATTAGTAGTAGGCTACTTTCAAAATCATAAATGCAGCTCTCAACAACTAGGTACATACATCTAGATACTTATTTCCAACGTGAAAAGCATAACGTAAGTATAAAGTTTATTCAAAGCAGCCTTACAAGCACTTCGACCTGTCAGATTTTTTGTGCATTGGTGTGAAAGTTATATCGATTATATTTTTAAATCAGTTTTGAACAGGCTTGAAACATGAATCTCTTTATCCGCCATCCTGAATTCTCGAATTTAATCATTTAGGAAATTCATAATTTTTCTGATCCCGAAAATCCCATCCAATTATCAATTATCTAAAATTTCATAACAATAATCGCTTTCATTGGTAGGGGTACAAAATTAAAAATACACTTGTTAAAAATGAGAAATTCCTACCAGCAGCGTTAGATTTTGTTTGAGCTACAAGAAATTCAAAGGGAGAACGAACACATCCTTTCCCTGTGTAAAACCTATGTGAAAACACTATATTTACATGCTTATTTAGCATAATGAAAAAGGGACTTTCCGTGCGCCTGCACGGATAAATTTTCCGTGCGCTGGTGTCATAGCTTCCTACTCAAATTTCAAAATTAAATAATATGTTGTTGACAGTTCTCTAGAAATCGCAAATTGTTTGAATATTTCCTTATAAACAGGGTAAATAACGCTTGTTTTGTGGCAATTTCTGGTTATTTTTGTCCATAAATATTTCAATTAATAGTACATGCTTTTGTTCCTTCATCATTGAAAATAAATGTTTCTTAACAATATGTGGTTTTCAGGTAGATATAATGAAAAATATCGTTCATTACTCGTCCAAAATGCATTTTGCGTGCTTGCACTACTTCCCGTGTTCGGTTTTGACTCTCACGGGAACATGTTGCGCACGCACGGAAAATCCTATTTTCTGAAGTCGTAATGAAATATACTATTATATTGCCATGAAAAACTAGATTTTACAGTTTGTGCGAACGCGTGTCGGCGCCACTGCTATCCTGCTTCCTTGAATACCGAAATCAAAAGAAATGATGGGTATTCAAGAACGGCAGGCGCTGAGTTGCCACTGTTCAACACAAGCGTCTAGCCGCACCAATTCTACTTTTGATGGCGCAGTTCCGCATTTGAGAAAACTCAGGTTAGAACAGTTGAAAGTGTTGAAACAAAAAGCTTAACGTTTTATGTTAGGCTAAGAATAAGAACACGGGAGGATATAAACATTTCAAAGGCCCTTTTTAATGTGTTGAAGTAATGTTTTTTTTCTAGGTTTCTAACCATTGGCTTGGCAATTTAACGGAAGTTTGTTTGAAACCTAATAATGTGTAGTACCAAATTGATCGTAATAAAATGATATTTTTTCTCAACCCAACGAGTCACCATGCTGCCATTTGAAAAAAAAAATAGTAATCAAAAACGGTACAGTTGTATTATTCTCAAAATTATAGGACTGAAATTAATGAAGGTTTTCTAGCCACATTTTTTACGACTTTGCGTTGATTCAAAGAGATTGTATTCTTGAATAGGTCCAACCAAATATTAGTTTGATTTTTTGACGGAATCTTCTCGGCCACTTACAAGGAAAATATTTTGAAACAAGTGAACATTTGCTTCATAAATTGGAAGCAAGAATATTTTAGCTTCAATAATGGGCACCTCTTTTGGCGAATCATGGGAGTAGGTTGAGACCAGAATATTGCAATTTCAATAATGAATACTATTCTTCTAACAACTTGGAAGTTGAGTTCCAATCTGCAGTTTGCACTAGGTTATAAAATATAGAATGGAAGCCATTTTCATTTTGGCAACATTGAATAGATTAAACAAAGCATAGATTCACAACTACGAACAATTTAGGTACAAATATCGGCCCACTAAACATGTAATGTTACAAAATATTGCCACAACATTATGTATGGCTTGCCATCCTAAAATGATAATATAATGATGCATAAGGCTCAATGCTATACTTAATTTCTCAACATAATAGAAGAAACTACAGACAAGTTGTTTGTAAGTTATAAAGCAAGCTATTGATTGAGTTTGAAGTGCAATGTTACATGATCCATGAAAGTTCATTGTAAATGCAACAATACAGAAACTATCTACGAACAATGTGACTGCAAGTTACATTTGGACCATAATTGCAAATCATGTCCGCCATTTTGGAGCCGCCATTTTGTTTTTCTCTTAGAAAAATTTCATAATGCACTGTCACCGAATTTATGTCAAAATAGCTTGCAAAAGCAGTATTATAATTTGGAATACGGAACAGTTATTTTTCCCGCAAGAGGGCACCAAAATAAAAGGTAAGGTGGCAAAAATTGACATGGCTGAATTCCTTATGAAATTACCTTTTCAGTGATGTGTCACACTTACTACTTTCCCTATTCAAATTGTTTGGGTGAAAGTGCCAAGGGGTGGGGGGAGAGGTATGACAGTTGAGGTTTTGATAGGAACATGTCCCCCTTGCATTAAAAATCGACCTGTTTTTGCATTTTATTCACAACACATGCGTTTTGAAGATATTCGATCTGTTTCGTTTTCGGTGCCCCACCCTGTATATGAATGTATATAGGTGTTTAGGACGCCATACAATATTTAGTGTGTTTTGTTATGTATATTTTTTTATATTAACTCATATATGTTTATATGTTTATTCATTTCAAGCGGAAGCATCCACATCTGACTGACTCTTTCTTATACAATGTATATTGTCTCAAAAGAAATAAAGTGATTTGATTTGTTGTTTCTCGAGGTCGAATTGACTAGCAAAATGCTATGCCGTCTAAAGGTGGGATTTCCTAGCGACGTCTGGCGTTCGCGTCCCGCCGCGACGTCTGGCCGTTAGTGACACATACAACGAATTTTCAATGCTACTGTTTTGTTTGAAGCGGCGCGATTCAGCGTCTCAGCGGCCGGCCGTCGTCGGCCTCGTCCCGACTGCTCAAAAACATGTCAAGACGAGAACGCCGACACCAAGCAGCAACATTATTTCAATGTGAAAAAAGCGTGGTCGATAATACTACAACGTGTCACAGAAATTTACCAATACAGACGACGAAATTTTGATTAATCAAGTATGTGAATATCCCTGCCTTCATGACCATTCACACAAAGATTTTCAAATTCGGGAAAAAATTTGGAACAAAATTTGCACAGTTTTATCCATGGGCTACGAGTATTAAATAAAATATTCTTTGTTTTTTTTTTTACTTGGGTTAGAATAGATCATTTATAGATTTGAGTTTTGTGTGTGAATTTGTATCGATAAGTTAGATAATTGTCAGTTTATTCAGATAATTATTGTCGGTTCAGTATAGTCGTCATCATTCTCATCTCTCAGTAAGTCTCGTTCATGTGCTCGCGAATTTCGCAATTTTTTTGCGAATAAAATGGCTATGGACGTGGTTCTACATCAACGATTGGTGCAGCATGACTGGCAGCCATTTTATTCGCAGAAAAATTGCGTTATTTGCGAAGGTATCCAATACTGTAACATTAATGCTGCTAGAACATTCCCATTCATTATGACAACAAGCAATTTTCACTTTTAAACTGCAGTCAACCAGAACACAAAACGCACTGGGGGTATAATTTCATTACAAAAACGCGGACGCCAGACGCATCAAGCAAATCCAACAATCGTCGCGGCCAGCCGTTACTGCTGAACGTCGATGCGGGCCGCGAACGCTAGACGTCGCTAGGAAATCCCACCTAAAGGGGGTGGAAATAGGGTTGAAAACCTTTAAAATACTATATTTCGGAAAGTTGACTATGTATACCTTCCATTTTCGAATATGTTGTTTCTCGTGGTCGAATTGACTAGAAAAAAGTTATGACTGAGTTTGTCAGGGCATCAAAGGGGGTGGAAATGGGGTTGAAAACCTTGAAAAAACTATAAATCGGAAAGTTGACTTTGTAAACCTTCAATTTTCGAACATGTTTCTCGTGGTCGAATTGACTAGAAAAATGTTACGCCTGAGTTTTTCAGTCCGTCTAAGGGGGTGGAAATGGGGTTGAAAACAATAAAAATACTAAGCGATGCAGCAAGAAAACACAAAGTCGTCTCCACAATTTAATATTACCAACTGGGTATTGTAATGGTGTACGGCAAGTGCTATCAATCAGCTAAACCGTAGTGTTAAAAGGACATGTTTCGAGCCTATATAGGCTCATCATCAGCTTATAATAATTATAGAGAGGAAAAATTATTGCAATAAAATATTCATAATATTTTATTGCAATAATTTTTCCTCTCCATAATTATTATAAGCTGATGATGGGCCTATATAGGCTCGAAACATGTCCTTTTAACACTACGGTTTAGCTGATTGATAGCACTTGCCGTACACCATTACAATACCCAGTTGGTAATATTAAATTGTGGAGACGACTTTGTGTTTTCTTGCTGCATCGCTTAACTATACCACTCCACTTCGAGATACAATGGACTTCTACCACAGAATAAAAATACTATATTTCGGAAAGTTGACTTTGTACACCTTCCGTTTTCGAATATGTTGTTTCTCGTGGTCGAATTGACTAGAAAAATGTTATGACTGAGTTTATCAGGGCGTCTAGTTGGGTGGAAATGAGGTTGAAAACCTTGAAAAAACTATAATTCGGAAAGTTGACTTTGTACACCTTCCATTTTCGAATATGTCGTTTCTCGTGGTCAAATTGACAAGAAAAATGGTACGCCTGAATTTTTCAGGCCGTCTAAGGGGGTGGAAATGGGGTTAAAAACCATAAAAATACTATATTTCGGAAAGCTGACTTTGTACACCTTCCATTTTCGAATATGTTGCTTCTCTTGGTCAAATTGACTGCTAAAATGTTATGCCTGAGTTTTTCAGGACGTCAGAGGGGGTGGAAATGGGGTTGAAAACCATAAAAAAAACTATATTTCGGAAAGTTGACTTTGTACACCTTCCATTTTCGAATATGTTGTTTCTCGTGGTTGAATTGACTAGAAAAATACTATGCCTGAGTTTTTCAGTTAGACGGCCTGAGAGGGTGGATATGTAGTGGAAAATAATAAAAAAAACTATATTTCGGAAAGCTGACTTTGTACACCTTCCAATTTCGAATATGTTGTCTCTAGTGGTCGAATTGACTAGAAAAATGCTACGCCAGAGTTTTTCAGGCCGTCTAAGGGGGTGGAAATTGGGTGTAAAATCACAAAAAGACTAAATTTCGGAAAGCTGACTTTGTACACCTTTCATTTTCGAATATGTTGTCTCTCGTGGTCGAATTGACTAAAGAAATGCTACGCCAGAATTTTTCAGGCCGTCTAAGAGGGTGGAAATGGGGTTGAAAATCCTAAAAAAAATATATATTTTGGAAAGTTGACTTTGTACACCTTCCATTTTCGAATATGTTGTTTCTCGTGGTCGAATTGACTAGAAAAAAGTTATGACTGAGTTTGTCAGGGCATCTAAGGGGGTGGAAATGGGGTTGAAAACCTTGAAAAAACTATAATTCGGAAAGTTGACTTTGTCAACCTTCAATTTTCGAACATGTTGTTTCTCGTGGTCGAATTGACTAGAAAAATGCTATGCCTGAGTTTTTCAGGACGTCAGAGGGGGTGGAAATGGGGTTGAAAACCATAAAAAAACTATATTTCGGAAAGTTGACTTTGTACACCTTCCATTTTCGAATATGTTGTTTCTCGTGGTCGAATTGACTAGAAAAATACTATGCCTGAGTTTTTCAGGTAGACGGCCTGAGAGGGTGGATATGTAGTGGAAAATAATAAAAAAAACTATATTTCGGAAAGCTGACTTTGTACACTTTCCAATTTCGAATATGTTGTCTCTAGTGGTCGAATTGACTAGAAAAATGCTACGCCAGAGTTTTTCAGGCCGTCTAAGGGGGTGGAAATGGGGTGTAGAATCACAAAAAGACTAAATTTCGGAAAGCTGACTTTGTACACCTTTCATTTTCGAATATGTTGACTCTCGTGGTCGAATTGACTAGAGAAATGCTACGCCAGAGTTTTTCAGGCCGTCTAAGAGGGTAGAAATGGGGTTGAAAATCCTAAAAAAAAAATTATATTTTGGAAAGTTGACTTTGTACACCTTCCATTTTCGACTATGATGTTCTTCGTGGTTGAATCGACTAAAAAAATGTTATGACTGAGTTTTTCAGGGCGTCTAAGGGGGTGGAAATGGAGTTGAAATCGTTGAAAGAACTATAATTCGGAAAGCTGACTTTGTACACCTTCAATTTTCGAATGTTTTTTCTCCTGGTCGAATTGACTAGAAAAATGCTGTGCCTGAGTTTTTCAGGCCGTCTAAGGAGTTGGAAATGGGGTTGATATCTTTGAAAAAACTATATTTCGGAAAGCTGACTTTGTACACCTTTCATTTTTGAATATGTTGTTTCTCGTAGTCGAATTGACTATAAAGTGTTATGCCTAAGTTTTTCAGGCCGTCTAAGGGGGTTGAAATGGAGTTGGAATCTTTAAAAAAAACTATAATTCGGAAAGTTTTATTTGTACACCATTCATATTCAAATATGTTGTTCCTCATGGTCGAATTGACTAGAAATATGTTATGCCTGAGTTTTTCAGGCCATAGTAGGGGGTGGAAACGGGGTTGAAAACCTTGAAAAAACTATGATTTGGAAAGTTGACTTTGTAAGTACACCTTTCATTTTCGAATATGTTGTGTCTCCTGGTCGAATTGACTAAAAAAATGGAGTATTTCAGGCCGTCTGAGGAGGTGGAAATAATAATAATAATAATAATAATAGGTCTTTATTTCCATCTGGGTAAACATAACAATTTTGGAGTATAAAAATTATATAATGGAAAAAGGCGAGGTGTCAGCTGGTTGCGATGTGTAGGTAGGTACACACCGCTTCCTCTGTTTTTCAACCTAACCTTGGTTGGTTGAAAATTGAAAAAATCTACAATTCGGAAACTTGCTTTTGTACACCATTCATATTCGAATATGTCGTTTCTTGCAGTTGAATTGACTAGAAATACGATATGCCTGAGTATTTCAGGCCATCTAATAGGGTGGAAATGGGGTGGAAAATCATAAAAAAACTATATTTCGGAAAGCTGACTTTGTACACCATCCATTTTTGAATATGTTGTTTCTCGTGGTTGAATTAACTAAAAAATGTAAGAGTTTTTCAGGGCGTCTAAGGGGGTGGAAATGGGGTTGAAATCGTTGAAGGAACTATAATTTGGAAAGCTGACTTTGTACACCTTCAATTTTCGAGTATGTTGTTTCTCCTGGTCGAATTGACTAGAAAAATATTATGCCTGAGTTTTTCAGGCCGTCTGATAGGGTGGAAATGGGGTGAAAAATCATAAAAAACTATATTTCGGAAAGCTGACTTTGTACACCTTCCATTTTCGAATATGTTGGTTCTCGTGGTTGAATTGACTAAAAAAATGTAAGAGTTTTTCAGGGCGTCTAAGGGGGTGGAAATGGGGTTAAAATCGTTGAAGGAACTATAATTCGGAAATCTGACTTTGGACACCTTCAATTTTCGAATATCGAATTGACTAGAAAAATGCTATGCCTGAGTTTTTCAGGCCGTCTAAGGAGTTGGAAATGGGTTTGATATCTTTTAAAAAACTATAACTCGGAAAGTTGAATTTGTACCACTTCCATTTTTGAATATGTTGTTTCTCGTAGTCGAATTGACTATATAAATGTAAAGCCTAAGTTTTTCAGGCCGTCTAAGGGGATTGAAATGGGGTTGGAAACATTTAAAAAAGCTATAATTCGGAAAGTTTTATTTGTACACCATTCATATTCAAATGTTGTTTCTCGTGGTCGAATTGACTAGAAAAATGCTGAGCCTGAATTTTTCAGGCCGTCTAAGGGGGTGGAAATGGGGTTGAAAACCTTTAAAATACTATATTTCTGAAAGTTGACTTTGTATACTGTCCATTTTCTAATATGTTGTTTCTCGTGGTCGAATTGACTAGAAAAATATTATGCCTGAGTATATCAGGCCATCTAATAGGGTGGAAATGAGGTGGAAAATCATAAAAAAAACTATATTTCGGAAAGCTGACTTTGTACACCATCCATTTATGAATATGCTATTTCTCGTGGTCGATTTGACTAGAAAAATGATACGCCTAAAATTTTCAGGACGTCTAATGGGGTGGAAATGGGGTTGAAAACCTCAACAAATCTAAAATTTGGGAAAGTTGTCTTTGTACACCTTCCATTTTCGAATATGTATGTTTTCTCGTGGTCGAATTAACAAGAAAAATGTTACGACTGAGTTTTTCAGGGCGTCTAATGGGGTTGAAAACCTTGAAAAACCTATAATTCGAAAAGTTGACTTTGTACACCTTCCATTTTCGAATATGTTGTTTCTCCTAGTCGACTCGACTAGAAAAATGCTATGCTCGAGTTTTTCAGGCCGTCTAAGGAGGTGGAAATGGGGTTGATATCTTTGAAAAAACTATAATTCGGAAAGTTGACTTTGTACACCTTCCATTTTCGAATATGTTTTTACTCGTGGTCGAATAAAATGTTATGCCTGAGTTTTTCAAGCAGTCTAAAAGGGTGGAAATGGGGTTGAAAACATCAAAAAAACTATAATTCGGAAAGTTGTCTCTATACACCATTCATATTCAACTATCTGTATTTATTTTTGTGTTCCCTTTAAGAGAGATTTTAGGTTGAAGACTCTTATTAACAAATGTATTTCTCTCTGAATGATGTAAATGAAATTTTTCTTTATGATACGATTCATTGAAAGGGGGAAACTAAAACTTGTTCATCAACCTTTTTAACCCCATTTACACCCCCTCAGACTGCCTGAAAAACTCAAACACAGCATTTTTCTAATGAATTCGACCTCGGGAAACAACGTAGCTGAATATAAATGGTGTACAAAGTCAACTTTACAAAATATAGTTTTTTTATTAGTTTTCCATCCCCTTAGACTGCCTGAAAAACTCAGGCATAGCATATTTCTAGTCAATTAAACCACATGAAACAACATATTCGAATATGAATTGGGTGTACAAAAGCAAGTTTCCGAATTGTGGATTTTTCTAATTTTCAACCCAATTTCCACCCCCTCAGATGGCCTTAAAAACTCAGGCATAGCATTTTTCTAGTCAATTCGACCAGGAGACACAACATATTCGAAAATGAAAGGTGTACACAGTCAACTTTCCAAATCATAGTTTTTTCAAGGTTTTCAACCCCATTTCCACCCCTACGACGGTCTGAAAAACTCAGGCATAACGTGTTTCTAGTCAATTCGACCATGAGGAACAACATATCCGAAAATGGAAGGTGTACAACGGCAACTTTCCGACACACAATATTTTTATTATTTTTGACCCCATTTACTTCCTCTGAGACAGCATGAAAAACTCAGACATAGCATTTTTCTCGTCAATTCGACCACGAGAAACAACAAAGTCAACTTTCCGAATCATAGATTTTTAAAGGTTTTCAACCACATTTCAACCCCATTCCACCCCCTTAGACGGCCTGAAAAACTCAGTCGTAACATTTTTCTGCTCAATTCGGCCATGAGGAAAAACATATTTGAAAATGGAAGGTGTACAAAGTCAACTTTCCTAAATATAGTTTTATTAAAGCTTTCAACCCCATTTGTATCCCCTTAGACTGCCTGACAAACTCGGGCACAGCATATTTCTAGTCAATTCGACCACGAGAAACAAAATATTGAATGGTGTACGAAGACAACTTTCCGAATTGCAGATTTTTCAAGTTTTCAACCCCATTTCCACCCCCTCAGACGGCCCGAAAAACTCAGGCATAGCATTTTTCTAGTCAATTCGACCAGGAGAAACAATACTTTCAAAAATGGAAAGTGTAAAAGTCAGTCAGCTTTCCAAATTATAGTTTTTTTAAAATGTTTTCAACCCCATTTCCACCCCTTTAGACGGCCTGAAAAACTCAGGCATAACAGTTTTCTAGTCAATTCGACCATGAGAAACAACATATTCGAAAATAGGAGGTGTACAAATTCAACTTTCCGAAATATAGTTTTTTAAGGTTTTCAACCCCATTTCCACCCTCTTAGACTGCCTGAAAAACTCAGGCATAGCGTATTTCTAGTCAATTCAACTGCAAGAAACGACATATTCGAATATGAATGGTGTACAAAAGCAAGTTTCCGAATTGTAGATTTTTTCAATTTTCAACCCCATTTCCACCTCCTCAGACGGCCTGAAATACTCCATTTTTTTAGTCAATTCGACCAGGAGACACAACATATATGAAAATGAAAGGTGTACTTACAAAGTCAACTTTCCAAATCATAGTTTTTCCAAGGTTTTCAACCCCATTTCCACCCCCTACTATGGCCTGAAAAACTCAGGCATAACATATTTCTAGTCAATTCGACCATGAGGAACAACATATTCGAAAATGGAAGGTGTACAAAGGCAACTTTCCGAATTATAGAGTTTTTAATATTTAACCACATTTCTACCCCCTTAGACTGCCTGAAAAATCAGGCATATGATTTTTCCAGTCAACTCGAGCACGAGAAACAATATATTCGAAAATGGAAGATGTACAAAGTCAACTTACCGAAATATGTTTTTTTTTTTATATATAGATTTTCATCCCATTTCCACCCTTTAAGACTGTTTGTAATACCAAGGACCTGTTTCTTTACTGAGATGACCGCCGCGAATAGCATATTCAATGTTTGGAGGTAATTCTTCAGTGTGGAATTTAAAAAAATTCGATATTTTTTTCTCCGTATAGTTATCTTGTGGATGTGGATAACTTCACACCTGTCAAAAACTGACAAATCTGTTTCCCATGCGGCACTCCAAATTGTTTTGAAACTACCAACATTTGTTTGGTTTATCCAGTATTAACCGAGATTTTGTCAAAAGAATGTGAGAAGTAACAGTTTTTGTAAGTGCATTCTATGGATTACCAGGATTAACTCAGTGTAAACATATATAGTCATCAATAACTCATATCTACTAAAAATATTCACAAATATACATTAATTTTACGGCTCAGATATTCGGAAAACACGCAAAATCAGCCGAGTCGTAAAAAGCGAGGCTAGAAACCGTCACATGTCACATCAATTCCACTAAACTGAATAAAGAATAAATTTCAAAACAAAAATAAAATTCGGTTACAAAAAGTGACAAGTTACACATGGTTGTATTCAGTATGTGATAAGGAGACAAGAGAAGTGGAAATATACTGGGTGTCTCATTTGAAAATCAAAAGTTTATGTCACTTCCGGCGAAACCAAAAGTTGTATGACGTTGAGTTGCTTGTCACAAGATGCAGTTTTATGTCTTTTACAGATCCTCCAAATTTCATTCCATTTTCTTCAAAAACTAAAAAGTTACAGGGGCGAGCCACTTTCCGCGGACACCCGGTAGAGAGTAACAGTAACCGCTGCCGGAAACATGTTTTTCGGTAGGTACTTATTAAATTACACTAGCACTATAAAATACATATCCATAATAAAATATGAAAATATACACAGTGTTTCATTCGAACTGAGACCGAGTGAGACCGTTCTTCGTTTCGACTTCCGCCGTGTGCCCGACAAACGACGCACTGGCCATTTCTCTACACCCCGTAGAATGTTTAGACCATAAAATGGAATTTTGTAAATGTGAATGAACTAATCAAAATATTTGCAAAAACAGTATGGGTACTAAGAATTTGATTTGTAAAAAGTTAAAAATTGTAACAACGCATCATTATTGTAACTAGATATAACCTACCTATCAATAATGATAGGTATAAGTACCTACCTACCTAGGTATTCATTATTTGATATAACTCACATCAGAAAATCTCACAAGATTAAAAACTTACTGAATCGTGAATCCGTTGAATCATTTCGGAAATTGGATAATCAATGAACAACGTAAAAAGACTCACCTGTTGAGTTTGCTGAGAGCATTTAGGATTATCCACCGTCTTCTTGTTACTTTCTGACATTTTCAGTCTATTCCCAACACACTAAATCACTACTTCACAGTTGTTATCCCCTAGAATTTACAGTTTTTATACTTACTTGTTTCAACTCAACAGTTGATACAAGAATTTGAAGGTTATATTATGCAAATTACAAACAACCCTAGACTAGAAAAGACCTGCAATTTGCATGAGGCATGCATACGCCTGCTGTCAGCGCTTCTTGCGGCAAAAAGTGGGGGATTCTGTATTTCGCAATATCGAAGATCATCATCGCTCGGGTAACGTTTTTGCAGATTTCAAACCAAAAGGATAATTCGGTACAATAAATATAATTGAAAATACACTAAAATAAAAACATGAACAGCAGGATTGTCGCATATAACGAAGAACTTCGTCAGGAAAGATTTGTATTAAAGAATACTATGCTTATTTCTCATACAGAGCTTCTTCACACGAAATCGTTGTAGTTTCGCTAGACGTTATTGTCTGTGTTTGATGTTCATTTTCCTCTTTGAGAATATTTATAGGGATCTTGGATATTTCTGAAACAAGGAAAAATATATACAAGGTTATTCATTAAAAACTACCCACCCTTTTTATAGTTATTATTGCATTACAAAAAATATATTGAATAAAATCTTCGCGGGTGTGACTGGATGGAATATTTTCAAAAACAATGGCGTGCGGAGTACAAGGGGTACAGAATACAAAAAAAACTTTATAACTTGGCATCTTTATTGATCGTTATAGGTGTTTATATATTTATAGGAATTTTCAGAACCCTCAAAATGTGGAAATGGTATAATAGAACTTCGTATAAACTACACAAGTCTTGGGTACTCCCAAAGCTAAGACAGAAGAAAAAGAATAGAGTGGGATTTAAAAAATAAGCTGTAGGACTGCAAGAAGAAGTGAGTAGGGACAGACTTGAAGGGCCATGAAAGTACGGTTCAATGAAAACATTGCTCACATCCGTTTTTAAGACCAGAAAAATCGAGTGAGGCCCTACATGCTTTGGATCACGACGACAGATTTGATGTCACAAGTTTAAAATTAATTAGATAGGTTCATGCCCATAGACTTCTCGATGCATTCGAGTGCCTGAGAAATTGTCACCTGTAAAAATAGTACGAATGATGATAATGGTCCTATTCCATAGAGCCCATTGTTCAAGTCCGTAGTAAAAATTGAGGTTAATTTCTTCTCTTCACAATAAAGTAATAAGTCATATCATTAATTTCTAAGAAAACAATTTTGCCATCGAATCCAAAACAAGTAGTAGGTATAGAATTGAGAACGAAGTATATTCCAAAAATTAGGTAGACAATGAGAGTAGACAATTTTGTTCAGGTTCATATCAACCCATGTAAAAATTAACGGCAAGGTTAAAAATTCTGAAAAAAATTAGGGTTATTTTGTCATTCAAATTGAATAATCAGAGAAAGGTAGAAGGAAATCTGATGAACAGTTTTCGAGGAAAAAAATTAAAACCTAATTTTTAAAGGTTTTTTTTTTAAGTTTACCCAAATATCATGACATATCAATGTCAAAGAAAAAGATAATCACGATTTTTTTCAGAATTTTCAAACTTCAACGATCCCTTACAATTTAAAAAAAATCTGAAAATCTTGTTATAAAATCAAAGACAGTTGAGAAGAATCGCCTTTGCAAGTGATACTTATATGAAATTTAGAAGACTGAACATTGAGGAACTATTCATACTATTTTTCAGACATAAAATCAAACGATTTATATTTTTAATAATGATTTTCAAAACATCTGACAAAAAACGGTAAATCGCTCCAGTAAGTGATTCGTCTGTAGTACATGAACGAAAAGACAAAAATAGTTCTGCTACTGTCCACAAGGTATTGCACAGAATTATTGTCACTGTCATATTTACTGTACAGCGTTGCCAATAATTCTAGACAGCGGTAAAAAATGTAATTTGTTTAATTTTTCGAAAATTAAAGTTACGTCGATATGGGTTTGTCGTTTCATTAGTCCTTTTGTGAGTAATAAGTTTTATGTTTTGCGATTTGAAATATTATTAGTTTTGGAAACGAAACAGGACGCAAAACAGAATTAAAAAATAATAATCATAATAGCGTCTTTATTGTCTATTCCAGTTGTTTTTGAATAACATTATATTATATACATAAAAAATAACGGCATAATAGGCGAAGTTCAGCTTACAAAGTTGAAAAATATTGATAAAAATAAATTATAGTGAGTTTTTCATATTAGCTGCTCTTTTTGAATTATACCAACAGTATTGTTGTTGACGGGCTCACTATATATATGACAAACCCACGGGCACTGCAACCCCGAATATCAGAAAAACAAACGACATGAATACAATAAATAATATACAGGTGAACTGGAAAAAAGGGGCAATACCAAAGATTCCCAAGATCTCCTCACACAGGAAAACCGACGGCACAGGCATCATCAATAAACCAAAATCTAAGAAAAAGAATGAACCAGCTTCAAAGAAAATGGTCCCCACCTTTGGAAACACTAAAAACGATTAAAAAGATAACCCCTTTTAGAACAAATCAACCGAAATTTGCAAACAAGGAAAATACATCACTTTTTCTGAAAAATGAGGAGTACACCCATTACAAAACTGAAGACTCCGCAAATTTTCCGAAACTTGCAGGCATGATTCGGCACGGGGGTTATTAAGTTCGAAAATCGAGGTCTCCTCCCAATACAAATCTGAGGGTGCTGCAAATTTCCTGAAATATTCAGGACAGGACACAGCAAGGAACACTGAATTCGAATAATAAAGTCTCCGAGGTCTCCACCCAACAAAAACCAGAGGCACTGCAACTCTCACAAAATTCACGGACTCAGCAGAGGAAACTTAATTCGAATAACGAGGTCACCGAGGTCTCCACCAAACAAAATTATGAAGGCACTCTTAATTCCACCAAATTCACAGATAGAACTCAGCAGAGGCCACTGAATTCGAATAACTAGGTCACCGAGGTCTCCAGCCAACAAAAGAGCAAATACACTACAAATTCAACAAAATTCGTAGACAGGACTCAGCAGAGGCCCACAGTATTCGGAAAACGAGGTCCCCCAGGTCTCCACCCAATAAAATTATGGAGGCAATGTGAATTAATTTTTTATCATTATCATCCCCATCATCACTTGGTTGAATTTGTAGTATCTCTGGTTTTTCGTTGGGTGGAGACCTCGAGGGCCTCGTTTTTCGAATTCATTGGCCTCTGCTGAATTCTTTCTACGAATTTGGTTGAATTGGTAGTATCTTCTGTTTTTTTGTTGGGCTGAGACCACGGGGACTCTGTTATTCGAATTCAGTGGCTTTTGTCGAGTCCTGTCAATAGATTTGATTGAATTTGGGTCCTGTCTATGAATTCGGTTGATTTTGTAGTATTTCTAATTTCTTATTGTATGTAGACCTCGTGTTTAGAATTCAGTGTCCTCTGCTGGGTCCTGTTTATGAATTTGATTGAATTTGTTGTGTCTCCAGTTTTTTTATTTGTTGTAGACCTCGGGGATCTCGTTATTCGAATTCAGTGGCCTCTGAAGATTATCGTCCGTGAATTTGGTGGAAGATGCAGTGTATCCGGTTTTGGTTGGATGGAGACCTCGGGCGCCTCATTATTTGGTTTCAATGTCCCTTGCTGTGTTCTGTCAACAAATTTCAGGAAATTTGTTGCGCGCGCCCTCAGATTTGTCTTGGATGGAGACCTTATTGTTCAACTCCACACCCCGTGCTGAGTAGTGTTCAAGTTTCAAAAAATATAAAAGGAAAGTTTGAACCGAAATTATTATAATAATTAATAAAAAAGGAATTGGATGTTTTCCACCATTATGAATCATGACTTTGGATGTGTCTCATCAATGTTGACTATTTACTATAACCCTCATGTTTGATGTCTTGATAAAGAAAATAAACATTTCCAAAAGCTCGACCAAATAACAGCACATTATTTTGACTGCATTCTCAAGATCCATCCGCATTTTTCCTCAACTAGTCAGTCAAGACTACCCTTTGCCTTATACATATTATACAGGGCAATTCAAATTCAACCTCCACCATTGGGATCTCCTAAACTACAGGAGATACGTCGAAGCTTAAATTGGGGCAAAGTTGCGTATTCTGGTGCTTAACAAAATACTGTTTTAAAACTTGGAAAATTCCGAGTATTTCCGGAAATATCGGAAAAAAAACTAAAAATCGGAATTTTCGATTTTATTTTTTTCTATCGTTATTTGACAACATAGCTCAAAACCAAAAGTACATTTTCATTGATACTTTTTTTCAGCTACACGTTTTCATGTTCAGATTTATTATCGGACGTTTCCTCTTCTGGCATTCATCATCAACTTTTTTTTCTGTTATGGGCGCCATATTGTTTTTTATACAGAAAAATAGTGATTCTCATTCTGATTTCATTGATGTTTAATTTGTTATGATTTGCACTTCTAAAACCACACTTATTAAAAAAAACAACTTCATCTGAGATGGTCATGACTCCATCGAAAATTTTTATTTAATAAACACTAGTTGTCAGAACTCATTAAACATCATAAGTTTGCACAAATACTTCAGTCGAAATGTCCTCATTCTCAAATGAAGAAAAACGAGATATGTTGAAACTTTATTATAAATTTGATAGGAATAGTACGAAAACAGCACAAATTTATTTTGAATTATATCCGGAAAGACAACAGTCGGATAGAACATTATTCGGAATTTTGGCTGAGTACAGTGCGTTTCAAGAAACAAGAATGAAATCATGAGCTTGTAAAAAATGCACAAAAAGTATTACAACAAGTGTTAATGATGGCCATCCTCTTGAATACGTAACCAAGCTCGTCGTCTCAAATTAAGAACAGCCCTAACAATATCCCTTCTTCTGATAGACCTGAATTGCGTAATGATAATGTCTCTTAGTTCATCTACTGTGTCATATTCTTGCTCTCAAAAGATTCTGTTCTTTAAAGTGCCCCACAAGAAAGTATCCAAAACTGTAAGGTCAGGTGACCTAGCCGGCAACCTCACTGGTCAGACTTTCCTAACCACCTATTAGGAAATCTTTGGTGTAAATATTCGCAAACTGCTCTTTTATTGTGTGGAGGAGCCCCATCATGCTGAAACCAGCAGCTGTTATAATTAACAAGGGGAAACGTTTCCATATATTCTTTGAATTCGTTTCTTAAGCACCGAAGATAGGTTTCCCCGTTCAAAGTATTGAAGAAGAAATGAGGTCCAAGTATTCGGTCGTCATAAATTCCAGCCCACACATTCAAACGAAACCGAACTTGTAGTCTGACTTCTCTGAAGTGTCGTGGATTATTTTCACTCCAAATGTGCTCATTATTTCTATTAAAAACACCACAGTTCGAAAAAGTACTTTCGTCGGTCCAAATAATGTTTTTCTAGAAGTTTGTAGGGTATACCCAATTCGAGAGCCAGTTACAAAATTCCATCCTTCTCTCTGGATCACCTGGATGTAATATTTGTGAAACATGTATCTTATAACATTTCAAACCACTTTTTTGAATTCCCTCCAAACGCTCGTCTGTGGCACATCCATTTCTGCCGAGACTTGATGTGTTGATTTGGAAGGATCTGCATTTATCTAAAAAAGTACCAAAAATAATTATACTTCTTCGAATATGGAATGAACAATTATTTTATCTCGGCTAGTAAGTTACGTCTAATATTTTGTTCCATTCTGCTTCCATATTTCATTCTTGGTTTTTGAAACGCATCGTACTCAGCCAAGTGTTTGTCCAAAATTCCGAATAATGTTCTATCCGGCTGTTGTCTTTCCGGATATAATTCAAAATAAATTTGTGCTGTTTTCGAACTATTCCTATCAAAGGACCACGCACGTTTGTTATGGAAAATGGCTTTCCGTGAATTTGTCCGAATTTTTGGTATGGTGTAGATCTGGATGCACTGATCAAAAGTGTCCATTGCCAAAAACTCCAAAAATGGACAGTTTTCGAGATATGGCTCTATCAATGTAATTTTTTTGGCATTTTTTGGATTTTGACACATAATCAGTTCACTCTCATACTTAGGAAAAACCGAGTTTCACTGATTTCACTTCAGGAATCGATTGGAAAATAGTTCTTTCATCGTTTCAGATACTGTCATTTGAAGAAATTATTATACACTGCTCGTCACTGACGATGTAACTGGACTATTATTTTCAATTTCTATAGTCCAGTTTTTGTACAAACAAAAACTTCTGAATTCCTCGAAGTATCACAGAGTCACATATATTCAACACCTTTCGATAGGGACACTAGAAAAATAATATTCGATACACACTATGGGAACTGAATCTGAGATACTTTCCTAGTCGTCAAAGAAATAGTGGTAAATGCAAAATGAGCATATTATAGAAAATCGTTCATAATGTAGGCTGACGACATAAATACTCGTATCGAATGCAGTTTGTTTATACCGAGTGTTAAATATCAATAGAAACAAGGGAATACATACCCAATAATCATTTCTAATCGCTAATCGAACTGTTAAGGCAAACGGATCCGTGAAAATGTCTGAATATTTGATATGATGTGGATTTCGATGCACTGATTAAGTGTATATCGCTTCAGACTACAAAAATGGACAGTTTTCAAGATATGGCCGTATCAATATCTGATTTTTTTCGTTTTCTAGATTGTGGCCCATAATCGCTTAGCTCTTATACCCAACAAAAACGGAATTCTATCGATTTCTGCACAGGAATTGACTGAAAAACAGTTTTATTTCATTTCAGATACATTCATTTGGAGAAATTAGCATACACTGCTCGTTACTGGCGATGTAGCTGGGCTATTATTTTCAACTTTTGTATTTCCGTGTTCGTAGAAACAAAAACTCTTGAATTCTAACAAACATGCTTATATCCAACACAATTCAATTGTGGCATTTGAAAAAATAATATGCGATACACACTCTAAATATGATTTGAATTTTTTTTAAAATATCCTTCTGGTCATCTGGAAAATAGTGGAAAATGCAAAATGAGAAACTAGAAAATCGTATTTATAATGTACGCTGACGAGATGAATGCAGTTTGTTTATACCGAGTGTTAAATATCAATAGCACCAAGGAAATACATACCCAAAAATCATTACTACTGTTATTGTTAATTGAACCGTTAAGGCAAACGCATTCGTAAAAATGTCTGAATTTTTTATTCGATAAATAGAGTGTGTATCGCATATTATTTGTTCAAATTAAACAATTGAATTGTGTTGGATATAAGTATGTTTGTTAGAACTAGAACAATTCAAGAGTTTTTGTTTCTACGAACACGGAAATACAAAAGTTGAAAATAATAGCCCAGCTACATCGCCAGTGACGAGCAGTGTATGCTAATTTCTCCAATGGATATGTATCTGAAATGAAATACTACTGTTTTTCAGTCAATTCTCGAATCGAATATATGTGGCTCTGTGATACCTTGAGCAATTCAGAAGTTTTTGTTTCTACAAAAACTGGATTATAGAAATTGAAAATAATAGTCCAGTTACATCGTCAGTGACGAGCAGTGTATAATAATTTCTTCAAATGGCAGTATCTAAACGAAGAAAGAACTATTTTTCAATCGATTCCTGCAGTGAAATCATTGAAATTCGGTTTTTCCTAAGTATGAGAGTGAATGGATTATGTGTCAAAATCCAAAAAATGCAAAAAAAATTACATTGATGGAGCCATATCTCGAAAACTGTCCATTTTTGGAGTTTTTGGCAATGGACACTTTTGATCAGTGCATCCAGATCTACACCATACCAAAAATTCGGACAAATTCACGGAAAGCCATTTTCCATAAGAAACGTGCGTGGTCCTTTATAATAAAGTTTCAACATATCTGGTTTTTCTTCATTTGAGAATGAGGACATTTCGACTGAAGCATTTGTGCAAACTTATGATGTTTAATGAGTTCTGACAACTAGTGTTTATTAAACAAAATTTTTCGATGGAGTCATGACCATCTCAGATGAAGTTGTTTTTTTTTTTAATATCTGTGGTTTCAGAAGTGCAAATCATAACAAATTATACATCAATGAAATCAGAATGAGAATCACTATTTTTCTGTATAAAAAAACAATATGGCGCCCATAACAGAAAAAAGGTTGATGATGAATGCCAGAAGACGAAACGTCGGATAGTAAATCTGAACATGAAACGTGTAGCTGAAAAAAAGTATCAATGAAAATGTACTTTTGATTTTGAGCTATGTTTTCAAATAACGATAGAAAAAAATAAAAACGAAAATTCCGATTTTCAGTTTTTTCCCGATATTTCCGAAAATACTCGGAATTTTCCAAGTTTCAAAACAGTATTTTAAGCACCAGAATACGCAACTTTGCCCCAATTTAAGATTCGACGTATCTCCTGTAGTTTAGGAGATCCCAATGGTAGGGGTCGAATTTGAATTGCCCTGTATATATATGACCCATCCTGATTTATATTCTTTATCTCTAATGTAGATAATACAGTAGATAAATAATTCATTATTGAAGAGAAAGAAATCACAAAATCATTCCCACAACGAACAACAATGTAATAATAATTATTATTATTAGTAATCCGGCCATTCGTAATATAACTACATAATGTAATGAACCACATTACCACAATTAATACCAGATAATAATTAATAATCCTGTGAGTTATTTCGCAGTACTCCGAATGATGTTGAGATTTGGCAACAATGCATTAGCAGTAGGGTTGAACCGTTGGATAATCGGTAGATATTCCAGCAGAAAACTGTAATTTATTTGGAAATATTTTAAAAGATCGCTGTCACTATGGTATGCAAAACATATCCTGTCAGAGACATCTTACAGTTCAGAAACGCGAACCTGCAGTCTGAGTCCAAAATTAACACTCCCTTGATAGGGGAGGAGCTTACACTTATCAATATGGGCTCTGAGCCAACCTTTGTCACTAGTATTAGGAAAGAGGTACTAAATCTCACAATCAGCTCAGAATTTATGAGCAACAAGATATCCAACTGGAGGGTGTCCTCTGAGCGGTAATTGATGAACAACCCAGGGATTATTACTTCTACCCTCAATAAAATCTCAATTAACAACACGGGTACAGTAAACATTATTGGTACAGCTGACCAACACAGATGAGTTTTCTGAAAGTCCTTCTGAACAACATGTCAACAAAACAGAACTCATGAAGGAAGTAGTCCATCTTCGAAGTGGAGTTTCAGTATATAGAGGCTAAGTAAAACTCGAAGTCGTCTCCACAGTATATATTTGACCCCTAGGGTAGGGAAGGGTGGGCTGTTGTCAACACAGCTTTGGTAATAAATTGTCAAAAGTGTGGTTATATCAACATAATACCATCAAAAACATGTTTTCGACCATAGAAATGCTCATCAGTCAAACTGAAATAAGCAAATACAAAAATTACAATTTTGAATATGAGTTAATGAAAAATGAAAAATGGACTTGGAAACCAAAATGGATACTCACATGGCATGGAGGCGTAGTAAATTTAAATTAAAATTATTGACGAAACATTTTCAAGACATTAATTAAAACTAGGCGCAGTAAGGCCTACCACCTATATTAAGGTGGAATGGTGGGTGACCATTCAGTTATGTGAGAAACCCACATTGGAAAGGTTTAAAAAAGTTTAAAAATTTTATAAGAATTTACATCAACAGTGTACAATGGCAATGGCTGTCGAAAGATAAAGAAAGCTGAGCGAGTCTGATTGTTGAATTAGAAGTATATCGGTAATAATGGATTTGTTGACATTAGGTACCATCTATCAGTGAAAAACGAAAACAAAAATCGAAATGTAATACAATGGTATATCCAACTACAAGGAGTTGACCACTCGGATAAAGACGAAAACATGTTTTTGATGGTATTATGTTGATATAACCACACTTTTGATAATTTACTGCCAAAGCTGTGTTGACAACAATTTCAGTAGATAATTTTGATACAATTGACTTCTATTCGTGGAACTGATTGAAGTTCAAATCTATTTTGATAACATCAATCACGAAACGTACAAAGCATCACCTGTTCGGTGTATATTTTCTAATGCTTGATTTATAAACAAATTGGATGGATACATGTTTCGAATGTTCGATTTACGTGGTGGTGTAGAAATATTATTGAACAGTGACTAAAGTAAGCAGTTGTTTTTTAAACGTTGTTCGAATAGATGAATGTGGTTGTTCCAAAGGTGACTTGATTAGTACTGAAACATTTTTTCGGATTTACTTCGAAAAATGTATAGAATGTTTGTTAGATTGAGATAGATTGGATTATGACAGTAATAAGGATGATTAAAGAGCCTATACATAAAGACTCGAATGCATATTTCTCCCTCCGTATATCGGTTTAGACAATTCTAAACCGTACCTACTTACCTATAATCGTACATAACATAGATTGTAGATTGTAGGGGGTCGTACAGGCTGTGCAGCCTCACAAGCACTTCGACCTATAAGTTCTTTTGTGCGTGACCCTTGGTCTATTCGAGGCCCGGGATTCCGAGACTTCTTGTGAAGTTTATCAGTTTCCTGGGAGCTAAGTTCCCGATGTCGGAGGGCGTTAAAAAGGCCCCTTCCAAGAACTTGAGCCTCTTGCAGAAAAGCGCTGGGAATTTGCAAAGCAAATGTTCTGCGGTTTCCGCGAAGTTCTCGCAGTAGCGGCAACTATCACTCTCTGATTTACCCATCTTTTTGAGGTGGTACCCCAGAGGGCAGTGTCCAGTGAGGAGTTCCGTTACCATCTTCAAGTCTTTCTTGTCTAACTCGAGTAGCTGTTTAGCTTTCTTTGGCGATAGGCACATTAGTCTTTTCGCTTGTCTTTGTCCTGGCACTTTATTCCAGTAAGATTTCATTTCATCGGTTTCCCAGCGTCGGAACTCCTTTTTCAAGTGGGCTTTGGAGAGTCCACAGAAGGGTTCTGGGCCAGGAAATTGTGTGTTTGCCCCTTCTTTGGCAAGGCAATCTGCTTCTTCGTTACCTTCAATTCCTTTGTGACCTGGCATCCACATCAGGGTGACCTGATTGTTTGTTGCCAGTTGTCTCAGGGATTTTTACAGTCCCAAGTCAGCTTAGACTCACAGGTGTATGACCTCAGAGCTTTTAGTGCTGCTTGGCTATCTAATAGTATATAGATTTCTGCCCTTCGAGTGCCTCTTTCAAGGCATTCCTGGACACATAATTCTATAGCATGTACTTCTGCTTGGAAGATGGTTGGGGTGTAACCAAGTGGTTTTGAGAGACTTTCTGCAGCTTGACTTGTGCTGAAATTTGTTGAATTTTTGGCCACCATACCAGTGAGGCGTAGGTGATCATGGGTTTGATGATCGTTTGGTATGACCAATAAATCATTTTTGGTTTCCGACCCCATGTCTTACCAAAGACTCTGCGGCATGTCCAGCTTGCCGCTATAGCCCTGGAAAGAATGTGGTTGATTTGGCTGTTCCAAGTCAGTTTTTGGTCTATTATAACTCCCAAATATTTCACCTCTTTGGAAAATGTTAGCTGGGTTCCATTCAAAGTTAAGGCTTTAAGTTCGTACTTTCGCCTCTTGGTGAATGGAACCAGCACTGTTTTGCTAGGATTGACGTTGAGTCCTTCCTTTGCGCACCAGCTACTGAATGTGTTTAGGGCTAATTGCATGCGGTCGGAGATTACTGCGTCATGTTTGCCCCTAATGGTGACGACTAGGTCATTGGCATAACCTTGAGTCATGAAACCAGATTCGTGTAGCTTCACTAGCAGGTCGTCGACAACCAGTGACCACAGCAAACGCGATAGAACTCCCCTTGTGGGCAACCTCTTTCTGCTGTCATCTTGACTGTCTCTCCCCCTAGGGTCGCCACAATGATTCTGCTTCTCAGCATTGATTGTGTCCATCTGATCAGTGAGGAGTTGATATTCCTTTCCTCTAATGATCTGGTTATGGAGGCATGTGAGGTGTTGTCGAAACACCCTCCATGTCAATGAAGGCGCAAAGTGCCATTTCTTTTGCCAAACATAACAATGAAAATAAATATTAAAAATTTCGGCGATATCGAGGAGAAACCTTATTTAACCACCGAAACACTTCCAGCTACCCTTGTTGATTCAGTCACACCCACCAAAAAATATTAATGCTGTTTGTCGTTGGAAATCTCGGTACAAACGCACCTCAACAATGGCAAGATACCTCTCGCTATATTTTTATTGACTGAAATAAAGGCAGAAATCCTAGTAAATGTTAGATATTGTAATTCTTGAGTGACTCTTCTGAGGAAATAAAAAAGATCAATCATAAAAAAATTGCCACGAAAAAATTATTACACTATATAAAATCAAGATATTAGTTGTTTTACAGGCTATGCGGCCTCACAGGCCTTTCAAGATGTTAGTGAATCTTCAATAGAAGGGATAAACATAGAACAAGGCTGATTACTTTTATTTCGGAATTCCATTATCTCAATTTCTTCTTCGAACGTTTCAATTACACCAGGATCCCACGCCTATTTTCGAAAATGATTAATAACAGGCTGAATCCTCCTGAGTAATATCATTTTGCCGAGATCCTCAACTTTTTCCTCTACGAAAATTCTCGATGGTGGTAGCTAATAAACGGCGCATGCTTCAATCATGTCGATTTGGTGATTGCAAAAAAGTCATTGATAACAGTTAGTTTTTCAGTTGAACCTCGAGATGATTCGATAAAGTACTCGAAAAAACTTTTGTCCCACAAAATGGATGGTAGGACTGAAGAGTCCACCATGTACCAATGACGTGGTCATAGGAAATCATTAGTAACCAGTGGATTTTTTCACCGTTGCTTAGTTAATATTTGTATAATTGAATGGTCATATTGTCCTACAAAGTAAGTGTTCCCAGTCCTACGCTCCGAAATTTTCAATTCCATGGAAAAAAATTATTAATAACAGGCTGAATCTTCGTGAGTAGCTTCGTTGAAACGCCCAACTTTTTCCTATACGAAAATTCTCGAAAGTGGTAGCTAATAAAATGCGTAGGCGTCAATCATGTCGATTTGGTGAGTGTAAAAAAATCATTAATAACAGTTAGTTATTCAGTTGAACTTCGAAATAATTTGAAAAAGTACTCGAAAAAACTTTAGTCCTACAAAATGGATAGTAGGATTGAAGAGTCCCCCACTCCCAACATGTTCCAATGACGTGGTCATGAGAAATCATCAGTAACTAGCGGATTTCTCTACCGTTGCTTGCTTTATACAATACGAATTGGAACCATCAATGTGCATAAAGGTAGGGCTAATTTCACCTACTGCGCATAACTTTTCTCTTCACATTCCTAAAAGTTCATTCTGGTCAGATACCGAAACTGGTTACTTGAGTCATGCGCAGTCGATTTTCCCTCCCCCCCATACCCTCCCTCATTAATTGTTCACATTGTCCTAGGTAGGTTTTACCAGTCCAGTGCAAAAGCCGTAGTATACAGGGTGCTCCATTATGTTCTTGTACAAACTTCAAACGATTAATCTTTGACTAATTACAGAATGAAAAGTTCATATGAACATATGTGTCCGCAAATGTTTCATTTAGGAGATACAGGGTATTGAAGTTGAAATGTTGAATTCAATTATTTTAAATAATTTTTTGAATACAAATTTGGTGAACGGGGATTATTTGGGGTGGAAATCGAAATTTGCTACCCATTTTTATGTAGAACTCAGAGGGCGCTGAATACGCTCTCATTATTTATTTTAATTTTCTCTAACTTTTCTTACAGTGAACTTTAGGGACCTTCAGAATCGATATCTTAATCTCACACTTTTTCTCAGCAAAAAAGGTATGATTGTTCAACAACGCTAGGGGCAACCGTTTTTGAGAGATTTGCAAATTTCTGCATCTTTGCAGGTTATGGGGTCACCTAGGCGACAGATCAAGTTGCTCAGAACTTCACAAAATCTGAGTATGTGATGTATCTCGCTAAAAGAAACAACTTTTTTTTATCAAGATACTTCAAAAAATTGATTCTTTGTCAAAATACAGAGTGCTAAATTTTGAAAACACTTTGTATCATGAGAATTATTTCTCGATACATCTTTGTAGCAAAATAGTTGTTCATTTTAGCGGAATCTATCACATATTCAGTTTTAAAAAGTTCTGAGCAACTTTGCCAGGCGCCTAATAAGTGAGCCCGTAACCTACATCGATGAAGAAATTCGAATATTTCTCAAAAATTGTTGCTCCTATATCGTTGTTGAACTAGTTTACTTTTTTGTTCAAACACCCCGTAGGCTTAGCTGTATTATATTTTGATCGATCAACTTCCATTCTGATTGATCGTCAATGAAAAACTCAATCAAATTATACACTATTAGGCAAATTCATACACAGGAGAATTGAATATATTATAGACCACCTTGTAGAAAAACAGACTCGTTTTTTTCTGTATTATGAAACATATTTCTCACGAATGTTAGTAATGTCCAGTTGCTCACTAGTTCAATATTGGATATGAATGGTATATTGACATTTTTTTACATAGTAAATTTTTTCCAAAAACCTCAGAATTCATGATGTGTTGCCCTCTAGCGCCGAATCTGGTCATACGATCGAATTGGGCCAACGGAGACTTTTACTCGGAATAGCTCCAGCAACAAACTTATCCAAAAATTCAGCCATTTTCACCGAAAGACTTTTTTTCCTTTGGTGATAGTTGCATAATTTGTTGTTTAAAATTGATTTTTCCGTTAAACAGATGTCGTTTCCTTACGAACGACAGCACTCAAAAGACGAAACTTGTGCGAGCCAAAGATTAACGAATTCTTACTTTTTACGTGCTTTTCCACATTCTCGGGCCATCAGAGAAATATCTGCAGCCGCTGGGCTTCAAACCCACGACCGGCGACCAAAGTGGATGAAAGATCGGTACTTTAACTACTTGGCCACTTGACCCCTGTGAAATATAATATCTTCTTTTGAACTGGACTTTTTGAGGTATTTGGAGACACCATACATCCTATTTTACCGTAGAGCACATTTTCGCAATTCGTTTGAGCTCTTTGAAAGTTTTCAATTATAAATTTCAGCTCTTCAGACGATGTGGTGTTGCAGGTTTTTCCGGGTTTCCCTGCATCTGTGAAAGCGAATGCGCCATCATTTATGCCGCCCCGGAGGGCAGATTGATTATTTAGAAGTTTTCACTTTGTTATTGTTGTTTTCAATATGTTTATAAAAATTATGAACGCTAAACAAAATTTCCCACTTTTTTCATAAACTTTCCACGTGAATTATGATATTTTTGAATTAAACAAACAATTATAAATGATATTACTTTACGAATAGAAGTATATTATATTAGCTAAACCACAATTCCAAAATAATTCGTTATTTTGAATAATTTTTGTAAGACTAGCGATACATGCCCGTTTTTTTGTAGGACACTGTATTATTTAGGTGGAGAATACACCAACCTTTCATGTGTTACCATTGTCCTACAGTTACTAATACTTTTTTTTTACTATGGAATTGACAATTTTGGAGCGTAGGACTGGGAACACCTACCATTCAATTTGTAGGACAATATGACCATTCAATTATTAACCAAGCAAAGATAAAAAAATCCGCTGGTTATTAATGATTTCTTATGACCACGTCATTGGTACATGTTGGGAGTGGGGGACTCTTCAGTCCTACCATCCATTTTGTAGGACAAAAGTTTTTTCGAGTACTTTATCGAATTATCTCGAGGTTCAACTGAAAAACTAACTGTTTTTCATGACTTTTTTTTATTCACCAAAGCGACATGATTACGTCTGCGCAGTTTATTAGCTACCACTATCGAGAATTTTTGCAGAGGAAAAAGTTGGGCGACTCGGCAAAATGAAGCTACTCAGTAAGATTCAGCCTGTTAATAATCATTTTTGAAAATAGGCGTAGGATCCTGGTCTAAATCGGTTTGGTATCAGTGATCATTATCAAGTGATGTGATTTATAGTTCCTAACGTATGCTTGCTTCCTAGCTCAGATGGGTTATCAGCAACACTTGTTGGCTTGGATCTATAGGGATCTGTACGGATTTTCTTTCTATATAGATGAACAGAAGTAGAAATGTTATTGGGTATAACCCTCAGAATGTTGTGCAACCGTAGACACGTGTTTCGAGCTAAAGCTCTCATCAGTACGGTAAAATCAAGTGCGAAGATGTACAACACTTGGATGTAAAATAGAAACAAAGGAAGTCAACAACAAGAAGCCAACCACACATTTGTGGCTTCGGTTAGAAGACCTTGTGTCTACAAGGCAAAAACTAACGTCGCCACGGAGGCAGATATAGCTACCAGCGTGACGATCCTACCCAGGAAAATACAAATAAGGATGGATTTAGCGAGGTAGCTATATCTGCCTCCGTGGCGACGTTAGTTGTTGCCTTGTGAGTACAAGGTCTTCTAACCGATGCCACAAATGTGTGGTTGGCTTCTTGTTGTTGACTTCCTTTGTTTCTATTTTTACATCCAAGTGTTGTACATCTTCGCACTTGATTTTACCGTACTGATGAGAGCTTAAGCTCGAAACACGTGCCTACGGTTGCACAACATTCTGAGGGTTATACCCAGTAACATTTCTACTTATATTTTCATATATTGCCCCTCGCTAAATCCATCCTTATTAGATGATTAGATTTATAATATATAATTAATATACCGTTCGACACAGACTCATGGAATATTATACACGCCCTTTTCTCCTTTGTTTCTGTAGCTATATTTCTGAAATTTGAAGCATTGAATATTCTCACTATAGGGCACTTTTTGACATATTTGGAAAAAAATCCAACTTTTGATTTTTCCGGAAATGACATCAACATCGATTTTCGAATAAAACAATCTGTATATTATTACATTTTTGAAATCTGTATAATTTTCTGAATCCAATGATAGGTACCTCATAGATGATATTTCAATTGTCAGAACACCCATTTTATTTTTAGATCCAGAGAGCCATGAACTGCCTACAATTACTACACTATCGTAATTTCGAATTTAACAGTATCGTGGTTCGAAATACGTACCAAAAAAGTAAACCAAAACCCTTTATTACTCGATCCTCCGTTTTTCAGATGGTACCATAATGGTACTCTGACGTCATTCGAAAGTACCATCGATGGGGTATCCATCCATTTCAATTTTTTTCTGTATAACCAATACGAACACGATAATGGAGTTTAGACAAGTTTAAGTATCTTCTCGGTTCAATAACAATAATTTATCAAGGTGGCTATGGAACACAAATAACAATTTGAAGTTTCGATAATCCATAATTGTCAGTGACTGAATACATTATTGAATTGATCGAATTAATAATAGAAATAAGTTGAGAATGTCACCAGTTTATAACAGAAACGGAAAAGTGGATATGCTATTAGTGTATGGGAAATGTCGGCAAAATCCATTGTTGCTCAACAGCTGTACTCGGAAAGATACCCCGAACGACAATGTCCGGCTCGAAATCATTTCAAGCGTCTTGAAGAGCAGTTCAGCAGAGAGCCTGATGCTGGTACTGAGCATAATATTGTTTCTGAAGACATAGAGATAAATGTTCTTATGAAAGTGGAAATCGACAAAACAGTATCTCTTAGGGAGATAGCTTCCGAGTTGGATACCAGTCGTGAAAGTGTCAGAAGAATTTTGATCGTATAAATATCAAATACATCAACATTTGTAAAAAGATGATAGTATAAGAAGGATGGAATATGGCAGGTGGGTACCACGCAATAATTTACTACAAAATAATGAGTTCCTGACAACAATTGTGTTCTCCGATGAGTCAAGATTCACCAATCTTGGTTTATTAAACAAACAAAATACTCGATATTGGACGCAAGAGAATCAGCATTTATTTAGGAAAGGGAATTTCCAAGAACATTTTGGATTCAATGTATGGATGGGAGTAGTTGGAGATCGAGTAATTGGTCCCATAATATTTGATGGACCTTTGTATGGTTGTTCGATTCTGTTTTCGTCCTGCAGAAACGAGCAGTCAGATTCATGTCCAGAGCTAAATACACCGACCACTGTAAACCGTTATTTATAAAACACAAAATCCTGACACTACCCTCCATTTTTATACTTGAAACCCTATGTTTGGAGCATAAGTACAAGTCTGTCTACGATACTGGGCACTGGGCGCACTCAAACAACCCATATTACTCGCCAAAGAACGAGAAAAACTTACCTATCCCCATCCCCCATTAAGAACTGACGAAATAATCAATAATGTATGAGAGTAAAAAAATATATAACAATTTGCCACCCTGTTTGAGAGAAATCTCCATACACTATATTTTTCGAAAAAGAATCAAAGAAATACTCTTGCTCAAATCCTATTATCCACTACAGGAGTTCTACGATGATGCTCACTTTCCTGTGTTGTGAAAAATGTTTGTATTTGCCAACTTATTTTATGTACTAGAAATTTAACTACAATATATACTCACTTTAGATTATAGAAAGCTATGTAAATAGGAATATTTATACGATGATGCTCACTTTTTGTGTTGTGATAAATTTTTAATTTATTTTATTTGAACTATTCGTCAAATGTAATAATATACTCACATTAGATTATAGAAAGCTTTGTCAATAAGAATATTTTTTCTTGAACAATAAAGTATATATTGATTGATTGATTGATTGGTATGGATACCTAAGTTTCCTCAGAAATCAAATTGAAGATTATTTAGAAGATCTACCGCAAAATCTGGAAAATTGACTGTTCTTTCAGCAGGATGGTGTACCTCCGCACAAGAGTAGGATCGTGACGGATTACCTTTGTGACCGATTTGGGGAAAAGTAGATCGGAACACATGGTCCTGTTAGGTGGCCTGCAAGATCACCTGACATAACCCCTTTAGATTTTCTTATTTGTGGTCACTTGAAAAACATCGTTTACAAAACCTACCCAACGACCCGCGATGACCTAGAATTACGAGTTAGACAAGCCATTCAAAGTATAACGCCTCAACTATTGAACAATGCTATTCGAAATACCGCCAAACGAGCTCGAAAATGTTTTGATGTTGGTGGTGGACATTTCGAACAGCTATCATAACATTTCTGTTTTTTATTTTGTTTCGTTATTAAGTAAATTGTGAGAGAAAACCTAACTGTTATTATACTTACTTACTTATTTGAACCAAGGCTTTGAGCCTTCGAGATTTAGGAGCTCTATCGATTCGATGAAATATTGACTAGATCTCCGAGAAAGTCGAAATGTCAAATTGTTGTTTGTTCCATAGCCACCTTGATAAATTATTGTTATTGAACCGAGAAGATACTTAAACTTGTATTAACTCCATTATCGTGTTCGTATTGGTTATACAGAAAAAGAGTCAATATGGATGGATACCCACCCCATCGATGGTAATTTCTTTTGAAAAAACGGAGTTTCGAGTAAAAAAAGGTTTTGATTTACTTTTTAGGCACGCATTTCGAACCACGACACTTTTTTAATCGAAATTACGATAGTGTAGAATTATTTTGATTATTTGGAATAATTTTAAGGAGTTCATGGTTCTCTAAATCGAAAAATATAATAGGTGTTCTGACGAATGAAATATCGACTATGGGGTTTCATAGGATTCAGAAAATTATGCAGATTTCAAAAATGTAATAATATACAGGGTGTCTCATATGAAAATCGAAGAAGTTGGATTTATTTTTCAAACATGTCAAAACGTGCTCTATAGTGAGCATATTCAATGTTCTAAATTTCAGAAATATAGCTACAGAAACAAAGGAGAAAAGGGCATGTACCATGAGTATGTGTGTCACACGGTATATTGCTTAGGGAAAGCGTTGATCGATAACGATGTATAAAATGAAATGTTCTGGATGAGAGAGGTGAATCCATTCAATGAAAAAAAGAACAAAACAGAAAGTGACAGAATTGATAATATTGGTTCAGCAAAGTTCATTGGAAGTAAATTGAGAAGAATTCACCAATATCATAAAACACGTGTTAATATAGTAATTTTTTAAGTTCTTTTTCTTATTCGACGATAGGAGTTTCAAGAAGTAATAGATTCTAAATACGATAACTAATTGATTTTGAGAGTTTCTATTTTGATGGATCAAGAGGGATACTCTGTAGATATACAGATTAGATAGGGTTAATATTTTTTGGTATTTGAAATAGTTTCTACACGAGACCCTAATGTTGAGTCAAAAAAGCTTTTGAACTGCTCGTTTTGAAATGTTGCATGCGATGAAACTGCCGTACCCCAAAATAAGATACCGTATTGCAAGAGACTGGTACGTGTAATAATAATAATAAAAATAAATAAAGGTCTTCTTTTCCACATAATTCTTCTTAATAATACCATTTGTATGTCGGGGCGTGGCGCAGTGGTTGGAGCGTCCGACTCTGAGTCGAAAGGTCCGGAGTTCGAACCCTGGTTGGGCTGGGATTTTTTAATATAAATTAACAGATTAAATTATTAAAATCTCGTGGCTTGACTAGGGTGAGTCCTGCACGATTCATTGTTGCGTTCCAATTAACAGTGCTGCTCCTAAAGTGGCGTATGGAGTTAGTAACAAGGCCTATAAAGAACACATGGCTAATAATCATAGCAGTCGATGCCAAAACACCAAAGAAAAAAATACGATTTGTACAATTTTTTGGAAATCCCAAGGGGGAGTTCACTCGAAAGTGCTCTTCTACCCAACCCTTGTGATGGTCATTACATAATTAACAATGAATTGTAATACTTATCCTAGCTCAACCTAAACTATAACAAGAAATGATAACGATAAACAAAAAGTAATAATTGAAAAATTGCATATATCATTCATTTTTAGATATGATGTAATAGCCCGTTTGAATTTAGACGAGTTGAAATCTTTAAAGTTAAAGTTACCCTGGCATACTTTCTAATCCCAGTTATGAATCTGACACAAGAGTTTTGAACTCGTTGGATTCTGTTCATTGTATCCTGATCTAAACAAGGGCCATAAACAGGCGCACAAAAAGAGGATTGTGAAAGAACAAGGGTTTCACACAAAATCTTTTTCGTATCCCTACACAAACTGTGTTTGTGGGGATATAGTAATCCCAAAGCAGCATATGATAGTTGTACACAGATAGTGATATATTCACGAAATCTCAATGATTTATCCGAGATTTTTCACACTATCAGCAAATTTCAGAAGTGGTCCGTTGACATTGATTTGAAGTGATTGAGTCAGTTCTTCAGTTTTTCCCAAATAAAATAACAGTTGATTTGTTTGGATTGAGTTTGAGGATTGGCTGATATTTCAGAAATATTTTAAGGTCATTATTGATTTTGAATTCTGCTAATACCTCGTCGCTAGGAAAAAATGAATGATATATCTGTGTATCATCTGCGTACATGTGAATATTGCAGTAGTCTAAAAACTTTGGTAATTGGCTGGTATATATCGTGAACAGCAAAGGACCAAGGATTGATCCTTGTGGTACACCACTGCTGATTGTTCTATAGCTTGACAACTCATCTTTGATTCTAACTACTTGAGAGCGACCGGTTAGGTATGATTGAGATAATTGCAAACTTTCTGGACATATACCACAGGACTTCAAAATTGATAGCATGATGTCGTGCCTGATTGTATAAAAGGCCTTACTAACGTCTAGGAGCATGAGCGCTGTACAATAACCTTCATCATTTGCTTGTACAATATCATCGATTATGTTGAGTAAAGCAGTTGTGAAGCTGTGATTAGGGCGGAAACCAGACTGGGTGGAAGGTAATAGTTATTTAGGTATCAAGGGCGTAAAGTAGGCGTTTATGGCCTGCGGCGTGGATGATGGCCCGATGGCGTTAGCCGAGGGCCATCACACGCCGAAGGCCTTAAACGCATTTTACGCACGTGATACATACAAAATTTTATGCACTAGCGGTTTTATAGCGCGAATCACAAATACTGACTTGAATTGCAATGGTCTACACGTTTCATACGTTATGCATACAATAATTAAGGGTAACATAATATGAGGAATGTGAAACTATAGTAGCTGAGTGCTATATTGGAGAATCTATTTCAAATAAATAGATCATCACCGAAAAAATTGCCAACGATTATGAACAAATGTTAGAAAGAGTATTGCTCTATTGAACTGAAATGATTCTAATTCGTGTTAGGAATTGCATGAAATGATGTGTGAGTATAGACAATTTGAGAATATTGTCTACTTTACGGCCCGCCGGGCCATAATGCGCCCACGGGCGGTAAAGTGCCACTTTACGCCCAGGGAACCGGGCGGTAAAGTGTACTTTACCGCCCGCTAGTGCATAAAATATTATTTGTATTCAAGTATACTCTCAGTTGGGTTTCAATGATTTTTTCCATCACCTTGGATAGGACTGGAGTATACTTATAGGTCTAAGGTCAGTTCATGCCTGAGGATTGTTTATTTTAGTAATTGGTAAAATCAATGCTTTTTTCCAACTAGTAGGAAATATGCCATCTAGCAATATGGTATTGAAAATATTTACAAGATATGGTAATATATGTGGTACTGACAGCTTTATCAAGCTAATTGAAAGCCCATTAGAATCAGCGGAGGTATTTTTTGTTTTAGATAAACTTTCAACCACTTCCTCTTCTGATACAAGGCTGAATTGAAATTCAGAATTACAAATTTTGTGCTCTGCATGGTATTCCTTAATATTATCATTACCTTTGCTTTGGGGAATACTGTCGATGAAAAAGTTAATTATTATTTCCGAATTTTGGAGCAGCTTGGGCAAATCCTGTTTATTTTTACTATTAATATTAAGTGTTTTTAATTCTTTCCATAGTTGTTTAGAAGTTTTATTGTGAGAAATTAAATTGAAATATTGTTTTTTCTGTTCGGATATCATCGGATGATTTCGTAAAAATTTGTAGCTGATCCAAAATGCAGCCAAATTAGTCTTTTTGAATTTGGATTTAGCTTTATCCTTTTCAGACATTATTTGCTTAATTTAATCAGTTAGCCATGGAGCTTTTTTTTGTTATCCTAACACTTCTCAAGGGTACATGCTTGTTGAATAAATGCAATAATTTCTCATTGAAGATGGTCAGTTTTGTGTCAATGTTCTCAGTGAAAAAAATTTGATGAAGAGGAAGCGTACTGAAATCATGATGAAATTGATTTATTATGAATTTTTTAAGTCACGACATGTATATATCTTCGGTTCAGACTTTGGCTTAGTACAGCTCATTTTGCAAGAATTCAGCTCATGGTCTGACAGATCTACTCCACCCACAGAGGTTGCGATTATTAAGTTAGGATCGTCACATATGAGTAGATCAATAAGGGTCAGTTCTGTGGCCGTAATACGAGTTGCTTCTTTTAGCAATTGATGCATTTCAATTGAATCCAACATGGACAAAATGTATTTAGTTGATGGAGAATCAGTATCAAACATATTGATGTTTATGTCACCTAAACACAAAATTTTTTCTGCATGTAGCATAAAGACAGAAAATGTTTCCTCTAACTCATCGACAAATGTTTTATAATTGGTATATTGTGGTCTATAAGTTACTCCAACTGCATAAGAAACTCCATTAATTGAAAGTGAAATCCACAGTTGTTCAATATTCCTTTGAGCATCTTTTTCCTACTATAAACTGCCGTTTTGATATTATTGTCGTTGAAAACAATAACAATATGACGTGGGCGACTTCCAGTATTCTTCCCAACCCTGTACGCAGCACGAATGTCTGACTCCGAAATATTTAGTTTCATTTTATTCTTGAATAAATCGAGGCATACTAGTTAAAGTTGCTGGACAACGATTTGGTTTTTTAAAAATTCTTTATTTTCAAAAGCGAATACAATTGCTACATCGTGCTGGATCAAACATAAAAATCCGATATCGAAGCATCATTCTATTTATATAGTCATAAAAGTGCAGATTCGACAATTCATAGTAAATAATAATAAACAATGGGTGCATAGATAGATATTATATCACTCCTCCGCCATTAAGAGGAAAATAATACGTCTGTGTTATTTTCAGAACAATGAATTTCCTCTAATGGGATCTCATTTTTTCTATTTGGAAATAAATAAGCAAATAATCTTATCTTGGAATTACTTATTCGTCGTCTGAAAATAACCAGTAAAAATATAACAATAAGGATTATGCATATTGAATATAAAATAATATAGGAAGAAGTATTTTCTTCTAATCGTTGTAGATTATGTAACTGCGTTTTTCAGCGAGCTTCGGGAGATGACTAAGGTCGTCCAGGTTGATTTATTCTAGTGCATGCAGGGGTTGATGTCCTCTTGAGGGAGTCTCTAGAGTTTCTAGTTGTGGTAGTTGTAGTGGTGTTTCTTCTACAGTAGGGGCGTCGTTATCATATACATTACCATCAATTTTCAATTTGCAATGGTATGGAATGTATATTAGTTGAGGTTGAGTAATTTCTTCGTAACCATTCTCTTGGCAAATTTTTTCAATATGAATTTGCTTATGAGGAATAACAAATATGTTTGTTATTGGTTCGACGATGTCTTGTTGGATTTGGATTTCCGTTGTCTGGCATTGACTAGTAAGTTGTCCCATAAGAATTTCAGGAATACAGTCACTACTTGAAATTTGATTTTCGATGAATTGGATACACGTTTCTTCGATTCTTATACAGGTTTCATCAGCATAGTGGTGAAATGTCGAGTTTAATACTATGTAGGGTTTTAGGGGTAAAATGGTTTTATTATTGATAGGGATAGGATAGAGATGGAATATCTCATAAACGTTCTCTTGGAGTGCAGGAAAATGAACAAGAAACAGAATCTTTTCATTTTTATATCGAATTTCTGTTTTTATTAGTTTATAATAAGATTGGATATTTTGGAAAACTGGAAGTCCATTTTTATATAGAGTGAACATTATTTTAATAAGTTCTTCTAATTCATTGATTGGTAATATGGCACTATGAACTATATTAAGTTCTGCAAATAATATCGAGCCTTCGATGTTATTTAAAAGGAATAGTATGTTTTGACTATCAATAATCATTGTATCTAGAGCATTTTGTAAACGTAGGAATAAAGTATATTTATTCAAACTGTTAACAATACTTTGAATTTGTTTTTGAACTATTTTTTGATTGCTAGTTATTTTCTTCAAATTTTGAATTGTTCAATTCATGAAATCTTGAGTTATGGTTAAATAGTTTTTCAAGTCATGATGTAAATTATTTTGATTTTCGGACAATGTTGAAAGGGCTTTATCATATCTTTCACCATCTTCATCATCCAAGGTACCAAACAACCATTTGTGAATTCGACCTCCTACATTTATGAGTCCTCTTTTATGTCGATTATATTTTTGAGGTTTAATATTATTAAGTTTATTTATATTTTGTTGAAGGAGATATGTTAAATGTTCGTGCATATGTTGTAGTTGAGGATACAATTCATCTTTTATTGAAACTAAATGTTCAATTTTGTTTGAATTATATTTAATGTTTTGTAAAGGTTTGTCAAATTTTGTCAAGTCTAAATAATAATAAATGTATGTTTTTGAGTTGTAATTCTTACTTGTCCAAGGGAAAAAGGAAGAATTGGATTAGTCAGAGTCTTCAGCTTGATTTGGTCTCCTCTTGTCATAATTATCCCTAGTAGGAGAATTATTTGCATTAGCATCTGAAACAATACGTTGAGGTTTCAGTTGTTGTTTATGATAAGTCGCTTTGCGATTTTTCAATTTAATACCTTCATTTTCTATTGGCTCTACTTCTCTATAAAGTGGTGTTGTTTTACTTCTTTGTTTGTCATGTAAATAAACTTGTTGATCTAGTTTTATTTCCGGAGGTTCTTTTGTTTCTATATTAACCTTTTCTAGCTTTGATTTTGCTTTATCATTATTTGTTTTTATTATATTATTAATTATTTTTATATTTCGATCATGTTTTTCCATATAATCAGACATTATTCTTTCTGTTGTTTTGTCAAATGGGTCTGTATGATTTAAGTTTCCTTTGATTATTTGAAAGGAGTAAATTTAGTAACAGAATGAATTGTATTACTGTATCCTAAAATTGCATAAACCATATGATTTAACATTGATCTATGTGGAAATTCTTGTTTTAATATTCTAATTTCTTCTAGTAATGTCGAATGAAGTCTTTCAATTGGACTATTACTATTAGGATTTTTGGGAGTTACATAATGTAATCATTTGTTATGTTTTTCACAAAAATCTTCAACAATTTTATTCTTGAATTCACTACCTGAGTCACAGGTGATTTTTGAGGGGATTCCATAATGTGAAAAGAATATTAAAATGCCATCTATAGTATTTAATGCGTTTGGTTGAATGGAGTATGCTTGAGCGAATCGCGAAAAGCTATCGATTAATGTTAAGAATTTTGTATTGTTAATTGATAATATGTCCATATAAATATGCTCAAATGGGTGTTCTCCGATAGGGGTTGGTTTAAATTTTATCTCATAAGGGTGCCTCATATTTTGATTTTTGGCAATATTCACATGTATTGATATAATCGCGTATATTAGTTATCATATTAGGCCAATAATATGTCCATGAGAGGGCTAGTTTTGTTTCGTTGATTCCTCTACGTATGGTTTTAGTTTCATGGTGATATTTTATTTTTTCTTGTTGTTCATGTTTGTCTGTAATATCTTTAAGTAGTAGATTACTTTGAATAAGTTTAAATGTCGCATTTTTTAAATATTGTTGAATTGTTGAGATTACGGTGGGTTTGAATTCTTCTTGCATTATTATACCGTATGTGTTTTTTGGTTGTAGATAATTTTTTTTTGTCTCTACCAGATTTTTACTTAAGTTTTGGTAGGGTAGGACCATAGTAAGTCTAGTTTTATCAAATATTTTCTGTATTGTTACACGGGGTGTTATAGTATCTTGGCTACAACGAAGAAAAATTTGATTTTGAAATTTATTTAATTCTTGTTCTGTAATTGGTATTTCAAGAATTGGATTTTCTTCATTTGAGTGTTGGGTTTCTAGAGATTCTTCATCTGCTTGTTTTTGTTTTCTTTGTGGACAAATTTGAATGTCTGAGATAATATATATTTTTTTATTTTCATTCTTTTTCTCTTCTTCAATAAGTTCATCAATATCTTTCAAATCAACTTCTGTAAGTTGAGGAATTTCATAATTTTTGTCGAATAATTCTGGAAAATCGTCTTCGATTCTAAGTTCTTGTGAGTCAATATTAACTGCTAACGATTGTGTTTCGATAGGATTGAATTCTATACGAGATAAGGCGTCCGCAACTTTATTTTGTTTGCCTTTTCTATAGAGGGTTTTATAATCGTATTCTTCTAGTCTTAGTCTCCATCTCACAAGTCTCGAACTTGGGTCCTTTAAGTTAAATAACCATTCAAGTGGTTTATGATCCGTTACAATAGTAAATTTTCGACCAAATAAATAAGGTCTGAAATATTTTGTAAAATTAACAATGGCTAAAAGTTCTTTTTCAATTGTTGAATAATTTTGTTCAGAGCTATTGAGTGTTCGTGAAGCATAGGCAATGGGTTTGTTATTTCCTAGGCTTCCTTGAGAAAGTACAGCTCCAATAGCTATATTTGAAGCATCTGTAGTTAATATAAATGGTTTTGAAAAATCAGGAAATTGTAAAATAGGTTCATTAATTAAAAGATCTTTACATTTTTCAAATGTTTTAATAAATTCGTCATTGTGTATAATTTTTTCTCCCTTTTTTAAACATTTAGTAAAAGGTTTTATTATGTCCGCGAAGTTTTTTATAAATTTCCTATAATAACCTAACAGTCCTAGAAATGATTTTATTTCTTTAGCTGTTGATGGTAATGGAAAATTTTGTATGGCTTTTATTTTATTAGGGTTTGGTTTAATTCCTTCTGGAGTTATTATATGCCCTAAAAATTCAACATTTTTCTTTAAGAATTCAGATTTATCTAACTGGATAGTAAGTTTAGCATCACGTAACTTTTGAAAAACTTGGGTCAAATTAAAAATGTGTTCTTGTAGTGATGTAGAAAAAATTATAATATCATCAATATATACAAGACACATTTTATTTTGTAAATCTCGTAATACGTGGTCCATAACTCTTTGGAATGTGGCCGGTGTATTCTTTAGACCAAATGGCATTCGTAGATATTCGTAATGTCCATTTTCAACATTAAAAGCCGTTTTTTGAACTGAATTTTGTTCCATTTCAATCTGATGAAATCCAGATGCCAAATCAAGAGTTGAGAAATATTGACATTTACCTAATTTATCAAGAATATCATCAATATTGGGTATAGGGTACCTATCATCTATGGTTTTTTCATTTATTTTTCGATAATCTACTACAAATCTCCATTTTCTTTTTCCTGAAGCGTCTAATTTTTTCGGAACTATCCAAATAGGTGAACTCCATGGAGATATGGAAGTTCTGATAATTCCATCATTCAACATTTTGTCAATTTGTTTTTGTTCTTCTTGTTTGTGACAATGTGGAAACCTATACGATTTCGTATGAATATGAATTTCGTCTGTCGTTTTTATTTCATGTTTAATTACATTAGTGAATTTAAGGATTTTGTTTTCGTCATGAAAAATATCACTAAATTTATTACATAGCTTTAGTATAGCATCTTTTTCTTCTTTATTCATGTGATCAGTTCGTATCTTTCCAGAAATATTATTTTGATTCGAAAAACCTTTTTTATTTAATAAGTCTTCTGTAAAGTAAAATTCAAAATTTTATTTATTTATGGGGTGACACGGAAAAGGTTTAGAAAGTGTTATCGCAATAGTTTTGTTAGTGTTGTTATATATCTCAAAACTTGCTCGAAAATTCTCAGCAAAAGTTATTGCTTCTGGAAATCTGTGTTCTGAAATCGTAATTTTCGAATTATGATTTCTCCTTGTTGAATTTCGACTGGGAATTTTTGTATAATACTTTCAAAAGGCGGTATTTCAAAAGTATATTGCGTATCGTTAGGTTGTCTATAAAAGAATGGTATCTCAATAAAATTTGACTGTAGTGTCTGATTTTGAAAATTAAAACTCAGGTTGAGAATTCGTAACTCTTTTAAACCTAGTATACCATCAAAAAATTCGTGAAAAGAAAATAATAAAAATTCTATCATGTAATCACTTTGAAATTCAGGAAATGCCGGAATAAGTCCTTTATAATCAATAATTTTTTCTCCTAGTGAAGTTTTTAATTGTGAAGGTTATTTGTAAATATTTTCTGGATAATATTTTTCTGCGATATAAGGTCTTAGCATGGAGGTATGGCATCCTGTATCAATAAGTAATTTTATAGGTGGATGTTTTATTTTTATATATGGTAAATCATTAACTACTGCTGAATGTAATTCTATTATGTATTCTCGTTCGTTTGAGGCAGATTGTAAAAATTTGTCTCATCTTCATTATTCATTTGTTCATTGAATTCATCAAAAGTCATATTGGGATTTTCAAATTGATTAATAGCATCGTTTAGATCAACTTCTTCTTGTTCAAGCGGATTGTTACCAAATTGTGAACCCAATTTGATAACTTAACAAATTTTCTGTATTATGTGAATATAATTGAGGTGTCACATCACAGTCTTGTGTATGTAATTCTTCACTTATAAAGTTTCTTCTTAAATTATGGTTGGGTCTGAAGAAATTATTTGATTGTCTCATTGTCGGCGTTCGTGATAATAATAATATTTATTTTCCATTAGACACAGATTACATGTATTGGAATCGTCAAAGTACACATAAATCTACGACAGTACAGTTAACAGTGTAAATATGTAAATAACTAACAGCTGTAGTAATAAATAAAAAATATAAATAAATACACACACATATTATGAGTCATAAAATTCTTGTAAATTATAAAAACTACTCTCAATTAAATAATTCTTCAACAAGCAACTGAATTTTTTTAAGTTTGTCATTTCTTTCGAATGTCTAGGAAGCTTATTAAACTAACTAACGGAGAATTTAAGGCTATTTTATATTTACAAAACGGAACATGGAAATCATGTTTTTGTCTAGTTTTCACATTGTGAATACTTTCATTGAGCAGAAACGTATTCTTGTTTTTAAAAACATAAATGGACAATTCAAAAATATATATACAGGTTAAGGTTAAAATCCTGAATTTTCGGAATAAGTCTCTACAAGAAAATGTGCTAGGAACTCCTGCTACTATACGAATACTTCTTTTCTGTACAATAAACATATTTGAAATAAGTGTAGAGTTACCCCATATACATATGCCATACCTCAGACTTGACGCAACTTGAGCATGATATAATGATAATAATTGTTGTTCTGTTAAAATGCTTCTGAGATTTCGGAATAGGTAACAGAATGAATTCAGTTTGTTTATCACGAGAGTACAGTGCTTTTTCCAATTCAGACATGAATCCATGGTTATCCCCAAAAATTTTGTATCCTCTAAACTGTTGAGTGTTTGATCATTTATTTGAAGTTTTACTTCCTGGCACGGTCTTTGACGATTGTGGAATCTCACCAACTCAGTTTTGTCAGCATTGAGATACAATGAATTGGTTCCACACCAGTTCATAACTGACTTAAGAGTACTCGCACACTTCTCAAACAGTAGATGATCCACATTATCGGACACCACTAAAGATATGTCATCCGCATACATCTTTATGAATGTATCTGTGATGAAGTTGTCGATATCATTTATGAAGAGTAGGAATAATATTGGACCAAGAACAGATCCTTGTGGTACCCCCATCGTGACGTCCAAGCGTTCAGAATCAAAGTTAACAGTGGTAGACTCACTTTGATATTTCAAACTGACAAACTGTTGTCTATTCTTCAAAAATGACAGGATCCAGTCATAAGCAATATCTCTTATACCATACGAATAGAGCTTTGACATAAGTTGACAATGGTTGACACAGTCGAATGCCCTGCTGAGGTCGCAGAATATGCCAACGGGGCATTCTCCTGATTCCAGAAGCCTTGTAACTGTTTCAATAAACGAAATTACTGCACTATTTGTGGATTTGTTTGTGCGAAAACCATGTTGTTTATCTGAGAAAATGTTGTGTTTATTTATGAATTTTAGTAGCCTATCTAAATACGAATATTCAAATATCTTGGAAAAGCCTGGACTTATTGTAATCGGCCTATAGTTTTCCATTCTTTCAGGATCCTGTTTTTTAAAAATTGGGATGACTTTGCCGACTTTCAATATTTTAGGAAATGACCCAGTTAGGAATGACAAGTTGACGAGAGAGGTGACTGGCATTAAATGAAGGGTAGTGCAGTCGACATGGGTTCAACTCGTTGGGGTGCATCAATTTGTCTGTTCTTTGGCTTCCAAACATTTTGTGGAGGACCAAATACTTGTCTATTAGTAAAAAATTTCTGATTTACTGGTTGAGATTTAATTGCTATAGGTTGACTTGGAAATTGAGTTTGTACATGAGGCAGTATCATGTTGTTTTGATATTGGGGATGAAATTGATGTTGATAATGTTGTGGTTGTGCTTGTTGTTGATAATGTTGTGGTTGTGCTTGTTGTTGAACAACCTGTGGTTGTTGATTATATTGTTTTTGTATATTTTGAACATTTTGAGGTCTTTGAAACTTGGTATTCAAGTTTCGAGTTAATTGTTGGTGTTGTGAAGTCTGTTGATGTTGGAAAGTCATATTTTGAATTTGTCTGAAATTTTCGTCCTCAAGAACTAAATTCATCGCCTCTTCTAATGAGTCTGGGTGTTGAACTAGAATTTTATCTTGAAGTCTGATATTCAGATTTCGTAAAAATACTTTTAAAGATTGAGATTCATATTGTCTAATATGGATCTGTTTTGTTGGTTGGTCCATGTCAGGATCTAAGTTTACTTTAAAAATAAGTTTACTACGCAAAATTTGAATTCGTTTCGCAAAGTCCAACATATGTTCACTTTTGTTTGGTATCATTGTGAAAAGTTTTTGTTCTAGATTGTCAAGGCCCAATCTATCACCGAATGTGTTTCTCAATTCGTTTTTTATCAATAGCCACGAATTTAATTCTGTTCGTGAACTAATCAATAAATGTGCTCTATCTTTTAATTTACTCAAAATTATGCTGACAATACATTGGTTAAGATGTGGTAGAAGTCCATTATATCTCAAAGTGGAGTGGTATGGATATACAAGTCAGTAAAACGCAAAGTCGTCTTCACAATTTAGTTTCCCATCTAGTTGAATAGGATGGTTAAGAGTTTGATCATTGCCATGGTATTTTGCATGAAATTTATTTACAGCATTTATAAAAATTTCAAGATTTTCAGAGGATCCATCATAAATAGGAATGGTGTCGGAATAAATTTTAAATAAAGTATAATTTATTTCTTGGGCCATGTTTGTTATATTCAATGATGAAAACGATTCAATAAGGTTATCGATATTTGTCATAAAATATGTACTGAAGTAATATACCTACATCTATTACTAAAATCACTCAAGAATTCACAATAAAACTTGGCAATTTCTATCCTAGTCTGTTAATCTATTTCCGTTTATTTTTTTTTGTGTTTTCGTGATTCTGTATCACGAAGGTAAAGTTCTGGTGTGATCTGTATCACTTCACTTGTTTCTGTTTGTTTTTCCTAATCCTAGACTCCTTAGAAACCTTTATGATAAAAATTTCAGGATGTACAAAGAGGTTACTCGACTCACCGTGATGGTAGACAAAGCAGCTCTTCGGGGTTTCTGGATGATCAGCTTGCATTCACCAAATGTCACCAACTTCTTCTTTTCTTTCTTCGAATAGTGGATTAATAACTCTGTTGACGTGTTTTCTCAACGAAGAGACACTTCCACTATCCTACCGACTGCGCCAGTTAAAGTTGCTGGACAACGATTTGGTTTTTTAAAAATTCTTTATTTTCAAAAGCGAATACAATTGCTACATATTAGCGTGCTGGATCAAACATAAAAATCCGATATCGAAGCATCATTCTATTTATGTAGTCATAAAAGTGCAGATTCGACAATTCATAGTAAACAATAATAAACAATGGGTGCATAGATAGATATTATATAACTTACTTCCAGAGTTTTTTCATGATCAGTTTCTTGTACCTTCATTATTCTCACGTTATTCTTTTCTGTTTGTTGCTGAATGTAGTTTTTGTTCGAATTTCTTCTGGTATGCGATAGTTCCACTCGACTGAATTGTGACGTTTGTAGACTTTAAACTTTCGATTTCAGATTACAATTGCGCGATTTTATCACCATATTCTTTGAATTTACTTGCTAGGCTTGATGCTACTGAGTTTACAATTATTTCAGTTATAGCTTTGGCAACATTTTGGTTATTGAGGGCTTCGATTAGAGTTTGTTCAAAATCTGCTTGCGTTTGTCTCATAGGCGGCATGATGTGATTTAGCTTTTTCACAGTAGGTCACAGGTATTATTCATTATGACCGTTAGAATGATAATTATAATGGCGTGAGAACTTACAAATTTGGCTGTATTTATTAGAGACACTCACGTACGTGCTTGTTTCATATCAAGCGCCTATACTATATAAGATAAAATAATAGGTATACTGTCTTAGCAACTACCTCATTTTTATTAATTTTGATTGTACGTAATGCAAATGTTGCTCTGCATAGTTTGGAATTCAGTTGACTGATGGCATCTGTCCAAGTTATTTTACCGTCGATGGGGATGCCAAGGAACTTTCTTGCATTTGATGGACTAAAATGTTTTCCACCTACTATGAGGCCTACATCCCGTGTGTGTCGATGAACATTGAATAATATGCTCTGTGTTTTTTTTCAATATTCAAGAAAGTTTGTTTGCTGAAAACCAGTCGTATATATCATTCATTGTGCTTTGTGCCGCAGGTCTCAAATGTTCGTTTTCACGGATTATTATACCTATACTATAGCATCATTCACGAAAAGGAAGAATGAGAGAGAAGGAAAGATGCAAACAATCAGCCCTATGCTGTATCACTTCCGTTATGTTTAGCGGTAAGACGTTATCCCAACTTAATGGTCGTGCATAACGGCTAGCGTAACGTACACCGGTGAAGTCCGTATGCTGTATCTGCATTTAAATGGTTACCGTTATGTCGTTCGCTATGCGATAGTGGTTATTTGGGAAGAAAGTATTGCGTTATCGAAGAAAAGGAATGCTATATGAAAGCATGACGTATAAGAGTGACTACGACGAGTGCTGTGACCGCTGTCAATAAATTATACATTCGCCGTATCAAATACGTCTTGCCGAAAATTTGAAACTCCTGGAATGGAAAATATTAATCTGTCAGGAGGCAGTTCACGAAATGTATCCTGACTATTGGTTGTTTTCAAGTATAACAGCTGGTTTTTCAAATGTGGGTGTACCTGCTACTGAGATGAACAGTAGTTATTCATTAATAAAAGATGATATTTATAAATGAATCAACCTAGAAACAGGCATGAATCCGAACAACTAGAAAATAGACTACTAAACCTGGTGAAAAACACAGGCCTATTCAACTAGGAACCACTGACGACATAACAATACAATAGACCTCAGCTGGTCTCAGTGTTAAGGGCAACCTCAAAGGTAAACCCAGCATCTCGGTCGTCAGCCAACCAAACAACCATAAATGAATGAAACATGACCCCTGGTTATCTTGAAGAGAGCTAGGATATTCCAAGATTGAAAAACTGGCTGTTATGGAATGAAGGAAACTCAACCTCTTTTTCATAGCCTAATGTTCTTCTGCTGTTTGTGGCAAATTAATTCATCTAACAAAATGGATGTTGGTGAAATTTGCTGAAACTTTTGGAAATTGTAGATAACAGTGTCCCGATTAAATGTCTCCATGGGCGCAAGGTCCGAAAATGGACAGTTTTTGAGATATTCAAGGTCAAAGGCCATCAAATTGACGTTTTTAGCTATTAGTGGTAGTTGCATATCGATTGTTCAAACTACTCGATATTCCCAAAACTTGATGAAAATTTGGACCAGGTGTGTTTCAGGATCGCCGATAACAAATCTGGGGTCAGAATTGGAAAATTCACTTCAGAGGTCTAAATATGGCCCAGCAAAATAGGCCCATTTTTCGATTTTTTCGAAACTCGATGAAAACTTGACCGAAGTGGTTTTCAGGTACGCTGATAATGAACCATAGGTCATAGTTGAAAAAATCACGGGGTTGAGGTCGGCTGTCTTCTTAAAACCATCTAGAGAAAGCTGATTTATCAGAAAAAATCGAAAAATGGTCTTTTTTGGGGACCATATTGGGATCACTGATTTTCAATTTTCAAAAGATGTTTTAGATTCGTGTTCAGCGACTCCGAGAACTCCCTAGGTCAAGATTTCATGCAGTTTCGGTAGTATGAAGCATTAGGTCATTTTGACGGGCGGGCCCAATGAGATGATTTTTTTAATTCTGACCCAAAATGTCTTGTGTGTATATTTTAGTAGGTGTTGATCACCTAGGTTACACTTGACATCAAACTAAATTAAAATATCCTGATACAGGTTTATTGGACGTTATAAACGATGCTAATTTGGAAATTGAGCAAGAACTCGCAGTCGATTACCATAAAAGTGATTCATAAAATCTCTGTTTTCAAGAACCAGAAACAAGATTAGTTCAAAATAATGTCAATGGCTGCACCAACTTTATTATTGATAGGGTTTTCAGGTCATAACCGACCCTGAATACCCCAGGGCCAAGTTTTCATCAAATTCGAGAATTACGAAAAAAAAACGTACACCACTGACTTGAATTTCACAATTCTAACCCCCTGAGAACCAGTTAGGACAAGTTTTCATCGGGTTTCGAAAATATAAACATTTGACGTTTTTTGGGGTGCCATATTGGGACCGCTGATGTGAGTTTTCCAATTTTGACGCAAGAATCATTATCAGCGTCCCTGAAAACCTCCTGGTCCGAGTTTCGTGGCGAACGTAACTACCACTGATAGCTCAACACATCAATTTATCAGCCTTTGACCCTGATTATCTTAAAAACTGACCATTTTTTGACCTTGCGCCCAATGAGACATTTAATCAGGACATTGATATCTACAATATCCTGAAGTTTCAGCCAATTTCACCGAGAGCCATTTTCCATAAATTGTGGGGTCCTTCGTGACTACTGCATTAGTTATCTCATATATGATTCTACCCAAACGAGATTGCTCAACAGCCAAATGCAAATTGTGTCCTTTCTTACTGGTTATATCCGGTAGGTAGCAAAAATGCTAGTGTACTCAAAATCTCCAATGTACAGAAATGAGTTGGTATATTTCCGACTCAAATTTAAACTCCACTCACTTTCATTTCAACAGACAACACATTACTTCGTTTTCAACTAAAGTCTTCACTGACTTCCTCAATAGGCGAAAATGCTTTTCAAAATACATTTCTGTACATTCCAATGGATTGCTGATATCGCGTAACATTCTTCTTTACACGTTTTGCTCATGTCTTAAAAACTAAGCTTTCAATTGCATTCTGTAATTGCTTGCGTGGGGCGGCACGCAAAATTCCTCATAAATACGTTTTTTTGGGGGAAAATAATTGTAAAACACGAAAAAGAAACTAAAGACTTGAACAGTTATGGTCATAACGGATGGCATATATACGTCAAGTTCAATTACGATCGCTATGTTTTGAAATAGCCAGTTATCGAAACACGTTACGCGCACCATGATACAGCACACCGATCTTAGAAAAATAGCGGAAGTGGCGAATAACGTTGACGTTATGTTAAGCGGAAGTGATACAGCATAGGACTAAATATCGTTACATAGGTCAATAATATTTTGGCACCAAAGATGGACACTGTTTTTATTAGTCCAGTTTTTGGTCCATGACGAGATTGAACACTTTTTCACTTGACCTGATGACTTTGCTTTACAACTAATAACTCAAAAATGACACTTTACACAATTGAATTCAAGAGCAGTTCAATACGTATGCAATCGAGTCTTCAATGCTTTCGACTGTGGCGTTTGGGAAAGGAAGGACGCCGTTGTATTGTTTTTCCATTGTGAAAGTAATGATCTTGTGATATTATTGATATCTTCCAGGAAGGTTTCGAGGTGCTGGTCTCCATACATTATGTTCCATGATATGAATGTATTGTAGTGAAAATAGTCTTCGGTTTTTAACTAATTGATGCTATACTTAAAATATATCTACTAATTCATATTCACTAAATAATTTATATTACTTAAAATCAGCCAGTCTTTGTTGAACTGTGACTGTATCTGCCCTCTATGATTTAGACTGTCCCTATGGGAAGCATTTAGTCCATCTTCCTTAATACAGAGGCTATCTTTTTCTTGAGAGTTGGAGTTGACCAGGAAGAGTTCTAGCAATTCCATAATCGCGTGGACTGGAAGGTAAGTTCTCTTATGCAGTTGGTTTTTGTGTACGAGTTTCCCTCTGAAGTATAGTCAGCGATATTCCGTAGGAAACATGTGCGTACAGGTTTTCTACATCGAAGCTAACAAGGCGGCATTCTAGTTGTAGATTTATATTTTCTATGATGTTGACACAGTAATTTGAATCTCTATATACACTTGCTAACGATCGGAGATACTGTCCCGAATGAAGTGTCGTGTTGAAAGTTACAATTGAACGGAATTACAACAGAAGTCCGAAATGAAACTAACCATTTTTCATCATTTATATAAAAGATCATTGATGAATATCTGAAATAGTAAGGAGCTCAAGTTAGAACTCTGTAATATTCTGAAAGTGGCAGTGTATTGTGGTGATCTATATATGTTTTTCAAGAATTTTCTAGAAGAAAGGAAAAATACCCAAGTTGCATAAAAGGTGGAATATCTTACCATTTTCACCATATTCTTCCAAACTATATTCGTTCTTCATGGTTAAATCCAATAATGCTTCTTTGTTGGCTTCACCCCTTGAATACAGTATTGGCGTAGCGACGGGTTCTGCTACCTGCGATAAAATCCAGGAATTAAAACACAGTTTGCAAAAGTTGATCACGAAAGCTTAAGAGAACATCGTGGACACCAAGGATGGAGAGAGAAAGACGATTTGATATTTTTTTGATTTTTGCATGGTTTTCAGAACAAAATTTGTATGGGAAAACTCGATATCCTGCTGGCATTCATTTCACGCCAATGGTATGTTTGATAGAAACAATAATCGGCATTGGGTTCTTGAGAATCTGCACCTACTACATTAGGTGTACCAGCAGAAACGTTTTGGAGTTAATGTTTAATAATAATACTCCAAAGGCATCATAGAGTGTGCGGTAGGGGTATTATTATTTGCAGGAATATCCTTTGCTTTTCAAGACAAAAATTTATTTTATGAAATTGTAGCAGAGCGCTTTCGACAGTTGAGTCATCATTGTATACTTGTGAGTTATCATTGAAAAAGGATTTGATTTGAGACTTTGAAAATTTGGAAGAGTGAGCTCACTCAACTAGTCAGATATATAAGAAACGATAAAAAACCTTATCTTCATATGAATACCTAAAAAATGTATGAGAATAATAAAAATTTGGGCCAGTATCATTCATCGTCAGTTTACGTATTAATGAAATTCACCTTCCTAGCACCAGGAAAAACCAAAATGTGTTTTCCTTGGTGCTCCACTATCTGAAGAATCACTCCCTTTACGTCTCATTGAGAAACAAAAGCACTTTCACTCATCTCTTCTAAAATGAGTGATATCACAACACACAATTAATTTTTCATACCGACAAATTGTTTGGCCGTTCCAAAATTAACGTACCTATACTTTGAGATGTAACCCAACTAGTCATAGTGAAAAGCAACTTCAGGAATTATACTCTTCTTTGCAGAAAAAACTGAAAGGTATAACGAATAACCATATGCAAGACATTACTTGGCGTCAAGCATCATTATATAGCTGATGAAAAAGGAGGCTTGGAAATCCGCTTGGCATCCACTCTCTCACTTCCAGCTTATTTCTCATTTCTCAGTTGTGTATTTTAATAAGATCACTATGATCTTACCATATTCATTCTCAAACATATCCAACCATCGGTTTGTGATGGGAGGGCAAAAGAAGGTTTCCAAAACCAATTCTTCATTACCTCAATCGATGAAAAAGTTCCAAAGGCATCATTGAAATGGTTGCCAAAGATTTGCTCGATTCAGCTGTGTCAGCAAAAGGAAAGGCTCGAATCGAAGCAGTAACTTTCCACCAGTCCGGTGCTTGGCTCAAAGCATTATCTGCCGCTTCACTTATGTCTCTTCTAGATAATGTATCCTTCAGACTAGCCAGAAAGGAAGCCATAGGCTGATCTGTAAATTCAGCGATGGGCGTCAATCTCGTCATCATGCAACCAATGATTTATTGCAAAGACCATTAACAAAACCCAATATTCGATTCGATTTCGATTTTGGAGCCTACCGGTGAAAATCGTCCTAATAGAATGACACTAATACCATTTAAGTTCCGGAAACCGGTTTTTTCGTACCTCACATGCGTCGTTATGGTTGCAATATCACAAATAGTTGCCTCGTTCAATTGTCCAGCTGCAGCCGCAGTTAATGGGGAGAAAATACATGAATAAAATACCAAAATTTACAACAATTCCATATTTTATCCTGTTGCAGCTGAAACATTTGGAGTGTTCAGTACCAATGCTTTGGAGTTCAATACATAAGCAGACTAATAACAATAGTGAACGGTGATAAACAAGCAACTTGATTTTTGTTCCAAAGAAGCAGTCTCGGCATTCTGAGGCGTAATGCCGCTTCTGTATCGGGAACTATTCCTGTATCTCGAAACTGAATGAATTGTTTTTGAATCCTCATGGATGCATGAAAGATTTTTCAACTTATTAAAATATCCTCTTATGTTCTGTCATAACTGGATGGTTTGCAAGAGGACTTAAACATGAACCCATCTTGGCAGTAAAAAGCTAAAGAGTTTTGGTCAAGATTTCTGATGATGGATAACTCTAAAGATTGTAGATATCTTTGTTTGCTAACTGAAATCGGAGTTAAGGTGTACAGGGTGTCCCAAATTCAAGCCTCATCATTGGGATCTCGGAAACCAGAAGATATTTGAAAAATTCCGAATACTTCCGAAGATTTTTTGGAAAAAACCGATTATTCGCGATTTAATTTTTATTTTTTTGTGACTCTATTTGAATAGATATAACAAAACAAATTTTACATTCTCATTGCTACTTTTTCTGTTCTACAAGATGGTGTTATCAGATTTTCAAACAGACGTTTCGATTTTGAGCTGCCATCATCAACTTTGTTTTTTTAAATACGGCCCTGGATTTTTTATTATAGATTTTGAAAGTTTCTAATATCCCAAAACAAATGATGTATCGCACTTATTCTAAAAGTTTATATTAAAAGCATTTTTCATAAGAACTCATGCGTTAGAGAAAGACTAAAATTAGATTTTTAATAGAGTTAAAACAAACTTTTTTTTGCAATAACGCACTGCATAAAACTCAAAAACTAACATAAAAGTGGGTGGTTAATAAATAATATAATTGAAGTGTCATCCCTCAAACTCTAGGCCCTAGGCTATATTTACAAAAATAATTGCATTTTATCAAAGTGGCTGTGCATCGTGCATTCTGGCTATCTTAGTTCATTTATTAATGTTTAAATTATCCAATATTTTGACAGTTCACTGTTCTTTCACTAATCGTTAACGCTTATTAAACGAAAATGACTTTTTCTAACGAAGCAAAACGAGACATGATAAGGATTTATTATATTTCGAATCGAAATTCAAAAACGGCTTGTGAGCGCTATTTGTTGGAATATCCAGAAAGACGGCAACCGCATTATAGTTATTTTGCTAATATTGATAATAATTTAGCTCAGTACGGAAGTTTTGTTAAGCCAAGGTTTGAATATGGAACACGAATCGTTCCAGAAGAGGAACAAATTATCTTGAACACTGTAAGTTTGAAAACTGTTACAAAGTAGAAAGTAAAATGAATAATTTTGAATTATTTTTTAAGGCCAATGATAATCCTCGAGCTTCAGTTAGTTTTCTCAGAAGAAGTAGGATTACCGCGAATGAGAGTTTGGAGAACTTTAAATAAGCGTGGATATAAACCTTACAAAATAAATATTAGTCAAACACTAAGACCTGGCGATGCTGAGAGACGATTAGAATTTTGTAACTGGTTGCAAAATAAAATTAATGAAAATGATGACTTCTTAAATAAAACTATATGGACAGATGAATGCAGTTTTTCAACAGATGGACTATTTAACAGACATAACGAAAACACTAATTGGTCAATAGAAAACCCAAGGCAGAATCAAGAAGTAAGACCTCAGGGACGACAATCATTTAACGTATGGGTCGGTATGTGGCACAATAAAATTATTGGCCCGTTTTTTATTCAAGGAAAATTAAATTCCGATAGATATGCAGAATTAATAAGGACCAATATATTGGATTCCTTAATGGAAGAACCTTTGGGCGTATAACGTTAACTATGGTGGCAACAAGACGGTGCACCACCTTATAATAGGAGATGTGTTAAAAATTTATTAAATGAATTATTCCATAATAAATGGATTGGTAACCAAGGACCAGCACGTTGGCCAGCTAGAAGCCCCGACCTAAACCCTCTAGACTACTTTCTTTGAGAATTTCTCAAAAACCGTCTTTATCGAAACACGCCACAAAATCTTGAAGTATTACGACAAGACCTGCAAGGACCATTCAGCGTGCCACCCATAAACTTCACAGACTGACACGAAAATGCATTCAAGCAGGTGGATAACAATTTAAATATTTGCTTTAACTTTCATTGGGTATTCAATTTTATAGTTTTTGTTTGACTTTTTTTGGAATAATTAAAACATCATGCCTATTGTTGAACATCACACATTGTTTTATATCAATTATTAGGAGCTTCTGAGGTCCTTAAAACAATGATGTATCGTCCTTTTTCGAAAAAATAATTTTAAAGATGTCCTGCTAAGATCTTACCAAAAATCTATTCTCTGTCTCTCTCTAACACATGAGTTTTTATGGAAAATGCTATTAATATAAACTTTTCGAATAAGTGCGATATATCATTTGTTTTCGGACATTAGAAGATTTTAAAATTCGTAATAAAAAATCCAGGGCCGTATTTAAAAAAACAAAGTTTATGATGGCAGCTCGAATACGAAACGTCTGTTTGAAAATCTGATAACACCATCTTGTAGAACAGAAAAAGTAGCAATGATAATGTGAAATTTGTTTTGTTATATCCATTCAAATAGAGTCACAAAAAAATAAAAATGAAATCGCGAATAATCGGTTTTTTCCAAAAATCTTCGGAAGTATTCGGAATTTTTCAAATATGAAAGCGGCGTTACAATGAGCACCAAATTGCGCAACTTTGCCTCCATTTAACCTACCTCGTATCTCTTCTGGTTTCCGAGATCCCAATGATGAGGCTCGAATTTGGGACACCCTGTACATATTGTAGTCATTGTTCAATGACATTTGATCCACTCTGGAACCTTTCCTTACCGATTCCGCAAATAACACACCAACCGAGTCTGTCCAATTTTTGGATTCTGCAAAAAGAAAAAGAAGTGCACGAAGTTTCTATCGATTTTTGAATTTCCTAAAATTCTGGTGATAAATTGAAAACGGTTTTCTCAAAGAGAAAAATTGAATCTGACCATTGATTATCCTTTAGAAGGACCGAATATGAGCAACTAGGCGTACAGTTTAGTCCCTTATCGATACAACTAGTATGCATTATCCAATCACAGCAGGAAAACCAACATTGGACTCTACTACAGTGCTTACTGAAGACAACCTGAGGAAGATACGTGGCACGAGCACCATGATTCTTATGTGTCATTAATTACATAAAAAAAATTGCGTGCAGAGGTATATGTTCTTTTCTGAGTCCTGCTCAGAGAACATCTGAATTTCACTGTTTATTATTATTGTTAACTGTATTTATTTTGATTGAAATTTGAGAAAGATCTAAGGTAACCTTTTTATCTGAGTTATTCAGCGAAAGTTTGTTTGAAACCAAATAGTGTGCAGTATCAAATTAATCGTAATGAAATGCAATTTTTTCCTAACCAAAACATTATGTTGCCATTTGAAAAGAATAGTAATTAACAATAAAATTTTGAGTAGCAGATAAATTTCGACCGTGAACAGTAAAGTAGTATTTTTGCTAAAGTTTTAGAATTGAAATTGGTGATTTGAACGTATCCATAGCCCTCTATACTCAGAGACGGAAATAATAGACAGTGACGTCAGTCACTAGCTCAGAAACTACCCAATAAGAGTGGCTGGAATTCCCTTCCCTCTTTCCTTGCCTCGTTTGGGCACCCAGCAGCTGAGAATACGTCACTTACTGTTATTTCCACATTCGTGTTGAGATTAAAAAAATAATTTTAGAATAATAAAAATCGTTTATAAAAAGTGACAGATGGTTTGATTCAGAATGTCATAAGGAGTCAAAAGAAGTGAAATTATTCCAGGTGTCCCAAATTTATGTGCAGGAAATGGGATCAACCTACAAAAGTTACGTGATGTTTCAGATAAGTCCGGTATACTTTAATATTTTGCTTCTGATTATGCTGACATTGTAAAAGAAACGTACGTCAAGTTTTCACAAAAAGCGTATTAGTGAAGTAGGAGACTCTCCACTGCAAACTATCGAAGAAACCAAAGGTTCCACTTATCTGAAACTTATTATATCATAGTACCCATTCAAACTATCCGTCAGATATCTCAATGTTCAATGAACAACATTATTGAGGGTCTCCCTCCATGAAAAAATTTAAGCAAGAAATGATTTCTTCTCCGGAGTAATGAATGATTGTATGACTGCATGGAGATAAACATGAAAAAAAAAAGATTTTTCAAGTTATAAATGAAATGAAAGGATATTTTCCTCCATTTTTGGGAATTTTCAATCAGTTCCACCATCAAAACGAACGAATATTTTGGTGTTATTTCATTTCAGTTTTGAAGTCTATCATTTACTTAGTTGAACGACTTTCTTATTTCCTTTCTAGACGTTTTCTGTTTTTTTCTAACTAATTTAACAAAAATGTGTTGTTTTCACAAAATGGATTTCCTTGCTTTATTTCATTCGAAATGAGAATTGGAAATGAATTTTTTTCAAGGAGCACGCCCCTCAGGTTTCTCCTCCCACACGCCTAGTGAGGAAAAAAGTGAGTATCATATAGCCAGTATGACATCTGGCACAGGGTAGGATCAGGAATGGGAGAAGATAAAACTAATTCTTGTCGAACTAAACTTTATCACTTCAGGGACAATACTTCATAACATTTTCATATCAAGAAAAAACCAAGATGCGGCTCCAGAATGTTGTACGAGTTACGTGATTTCTGATTCAATTCAGTCGATTGTTATGTAATTAGTTCATTTTTGACAATTAAGTTTTTTTTTCTTTAAATCGCGATGCCCAAGTCTACAATTCCTTTATCTAGACGGCATAAACGAACTCGACGACGTTAGCGGTGAAACATAAATCGTAGGTATTTGACTGAAGTTGTTTGCATGGATTTAATTGTTTATTTTTCATAATTAGGAGAAACGGTGATCAGAATCGCCTTGCAGAGGAGATTTGTCAGCCCGAAGGGAAACTCGAGGGGTGAGTGAGATTTTTTGTTTTCAATCCGAACTGTATGTTGAACTGATATTTAGCAGCAATCCGGTTTGTTTTGTCGACCGACACAGCGAATCGATCAAATAGTTTTCAAGAAAATTGCTATGAGATCCGCCATTTTGAATTGATGTGGAAAATTGATAATGTGAAAGAACCCTAACTTGAAAGTAAAATTCTGATAATTGATTTTTCAATTTTGTAATTATGATTCCACATCTGATTTTCTGAACATCCTGTTAATATTTTCGAATCAATTGAAATTAATGCGTTCATTCACACCTAAACAGCTATTTTAATAGACTACTACCATAAATCACAAAATAAACCAAATCTATCTTAGAACTGCCATATTGAATCATTGAAACTTGATGATAATTTCACTTATGCTAAAATAGCGTGTCATGATTGGTTGAAATTTTTGTGTTGATGAATGAAAACATCATGTTTTCGATTTTGTAGTTCGGCTCTTGATTGGCTACTGGATATGTATATGATGTGTTTTCAATTTTGTAGTTCGATTCCTGATTGGTTATTATCAAAACACAAACTTACCACTAGCAAGCTGCTATAATGACACAACACCAAACTATGACCAAAACTAAATAAGCACTCACTAATTTATATCAACTTCACAATTTTCGACAAAGGACCCCGCACTTTTCTTATGTAAAGTGGCGACCGGTCAAATTTTCTGAAAGTTTGGTATGTTGTTGTACCCGACTCAGTAACCAAAAGTGTCAATGGGCCCAACCCAATCCGATGGCTAGTTTTCTAAATACGGGGTGTTAAAGTTGAAAATTGCCCAGATTTTCGGATTTATTTTTTATTTATGAAAAGTTAGATTGGATTTCTGTTGCATGCAGACGTTTACTACATGTTCTACTAATGGAAATAGTGGATACGTATGATTAAAAATATTTATATTTACAATGTGATTCACGAATGTATGACGGTAGTTTTTGCCAAAATTCACTTTTTCTACTGTGACGCCAGAGAGGCATATTTTTTAAACGTTCTCTTCGATATAGTATTTTGACGAGAAAACATTGCACAGTACATATTTTTTATACACGGTGTTTCACAGAGAGGACCACTAGACAAAATTATTTTCTTTTCGGATTAATTCGAAACCCTGTATTTACGGATTGATTTTTGGGAACAGTAATACCACAAACATATGTGTGTGTCTAATCTCCAGAATATTCAAGGTGGTTTATTCATAGAAAGGTATTCTATTTTGGGAAAAGTACAAAAAACATGAACAACCTGTATTCAAAAATTTCCTCAGTCAAATGTAACTATTTTCTCACTATATATTGATTTTCATACCATCTTCAGAGGTATTTTGCTTTAGTTATAATTTGCCAAAAATATACATCTTTGTCCGATATAAGTAATCGACAAGCTTTTATACACATGGCAGCAAAAATGACAATAAGAAGTGTTTTAATTTTTTCAACACATTATAAACAAATATGATTTAACATTTATGATTCTTTCATGATATAGGTACAATATCTTTGGAGCATTTTGTTCCTGATCAGCATCAGAGTGCTGGTAACGGAACAGTATTTAACTCGCTCTATACGTAAATTATGAAGTACCTACCTATACAGATGGGTTCGAAGTATACCTACACAAGGAGATGGATAATTATCATCTTTTTGGGGGAGATAACGCAGTGGGTGAGCGCGCTCATGAAGTTACTCAAAATTCACTAAAGTTCCAAGCATAATTATTTTTGGTATGGTAAGTAATCATTTCAGACTCAAAATTGTAAACGACTAGGTATTAACTTCATGGAATAATTTATCTGTGACGAAACTGTAGAATTTTGAGTATTTGCAAAAACATATTGTGATTTATTCGTGAATAACCCTGTAACAGTAAATATTTTTGCTGAACCTTTTCATGTACATCTGACCAAAACTCATATTAAACTCATAGGCGCAACATAAAATCAATTCGGCTTTTCAATTTGAAGGAAAAACTGATAAAATCAGTAATTTTTCACTTTAACGCCCTGTATCTCGAAAACTGGTCATAGTATCAGATTCAGAATTCATATCTCTGAAGATCGTATGAAAATCAATATATAGTGAGAAGAGAGTTACATTTGACCGAGGAAATATTTTAATACAGGTTGTTTATGTTTTTTGTACTTTTCCCAAAATAGAATACCTTTCTATGAATAAACCCCCTTGAATATTTTGGAGATTAGAGACACACATATGTTTGTGGTATTACTTTTCCCATAAATCAATCCATAAATACAGGGTTTCGAATTAATCCTAAAAGAAAATAATTTTGTCTAGTGGTTCTCTCTGTGAAACACCCTGTATAAAAAATATGTTCTGTGCTATAATTTCTCGTCAAAATACTATATCGAAGAGAACGTTTAAAAAATATGCCTCCCTGACGTCACAGTAGAAAAAGTGAATTTTGGCAAAAAACTACCGTCATACATTCGTGAATCACCTTGTAAATATGAATATTTTTAATCATACGTATCCACTAATTTCATTACTAGAACATGTAGTAAACGTTTGTATGCAACAGAAATCCGATCTAACTTTTCATAAATAAAAAATAAATCCGAAAATCTGGGCAATTTTCAACTTTAACACCCCGTATTTAGAAAACTAGCCATCGGATTGGGTTGGGCCCATTGACACTTTTGGTTACTGAGTCGGGTACAACAACATACCAAACTTTCAGAAAATTTGACCGGTCGTCACTTTACATAAGAAAAGTGCGGGGTCCTTTTGCATACTCGTTGAAAAATCAAATCACTAAATCAAAATGTTATCAAAACATAACCTCGAGCGAGAAGCAGTAGACTAGACATGCAATGACGAAACTACGAATGACGCGCTCTGCCACTGGTAACTGAAATAGAGGGATGTTTGAAGTATCAAGTAAATGTTTTGTTAGTTGCATAATTTCAGAACTAAATGCGGGATTAATGTTCCTAGTTAAATTTAATAGTAAATAAATAAAAATGGTTTCGATTTTATTCATGAAATAATCTTAACAAATACAACTCGTGTTATCGGCGATTATCGTTGATTCCTTCTCGGTTTCGAATCAAATTATGTTGCTTTAGGCAACCACACTCGCGCAAGCGCTCGCGTGGTTGCCAAGCAACATAATTTGATTCTCAAATTCAAAGGAATTGCTATTTCGATAATCACCGATACACTTGTGGTATTACCTACGAAAATACCATTCTTATATAGAATTCAACCATAAATCACAAAAACTCGTCTACCATCTTGAATTACTGAATTTCGACAGAAAAATCATTATCTTCGAACCCAAAAACCACTATATAGGTTATAATCTTCTATAGAACCCGCCCAGAAATCACAAAACTCGTCCGTTTCACTCGTTTATAATTCCCGAATTTCAACAGAAATCACGATCTCCTAACCCAAAAACTCCAAAACACCGATTTTGAATCGAATCAGAAACCAAATCACAAATCTCGCTATTTTTATAACCCAAAAACTCCAAAACACCGATTTTGAATCGAATCAGAAACCAAATCACAAATCTCGCTATTTTTATGGACACACCTGTCATCCTGTCAAATATCAAAGCAGACGTCTACATGTGAAAATTCAGTTCAAACATTCATACATATATTATCCATCATACAAGTCAAGTTGATATGAAGCAAGTAATGAGAAAAACAAGTATCCCAATAAAAGTAATTCTGGTCCAATACATCTAAAAAAATAAACCCTTTAAAAAAATAATGGGATAAACTGATTACGTCAGCATTGCATATTCGTGCTACATGCATGTTATGTTTCATACGACATTAGCTTTTGTCTGATATTCCAGACGTCGGTATCTATTTCTTTTTCCTGTATAATTTTTTCTTAAAATTCACATTCAAAACATTTCCGAAATAGTTCAAACTAGGTATATTATTTTGAACGGTTCATCTTCTAGAGATTTCAGATTTTGTTTAAATATTTTTTCAATTTTCTCAATCCATTATATAATGAAAAAGTTTTCAAATGTTGCCAAACGAAACCAAACAAGACATTATTCTGTGTAGTATGTGGAAACAGTTATCACATTTCTTGTGCTATCAAAAATAAGTTGAAGTGTGTTAAAATTTGCGACACCAGAATCAATTGCTGTTATCAAAAGCAGGATCTTAATGAAACCGAAAAACTTAGACTAGAAAACACTTTCCTGAAGAGACTCCTCGGCGAAAAAGAAAATCAGGTGAATATAGAAATTGATTATTTGAAACAGTTATTGCACGAAGTACAAGATAAGAACATGATTCTAACAATAAACAATGGGCTACTGCTAGAAAAAACGCGCAATTACGAAGACAACAAAAACTCCCATGACAAAAAAGAGCTTGAGGACAAAACATTCAAAACACCAACACATTCCAGCTGAGCACAAAAAGTAAGCAAGAATGCAAACCATTTTATTTCAAATGATCATCCAAAAAATGATTCTGACCGAAACAGTTCCGACATTCCAAATCAGATGTCATTGTCATCCAACCTGTCAGACAAAAGTAAAAACCTAGGCGAGTTGGCAGATGTCTCTGCTGTTTCAACTAGGATTGTCAACAAAAATAAACACAACCATGAACGTGATTAGGATATTCGTCAGAATGGAATTGTTGATCACAACAATGATAATTGAGGGGAATTCATCACTCCAAAACAGGCATTTTAGGAGAATTTTAGGGACAGCTGAAAACACAGCGGAAGATGGGTTTCTGGTGCTGATAAAAGAGTATGGATTTTTCTCTACAGAGTAAAAAAGGGCTTCATCAGAGATAAAAATTCAGGAGTACATTAAAAGGTAAAATTGTTTCGAAAACGCAGAAGTGATAGTGAAAGAAATTCCAACTCATCCACAAAGAAACAAATGCTTTGTTGTTACAGCGCCTTTCAACAAAAAAGATGAGATGTATAAACCTGATTTTTGGCCTGAATTCGTTGGTATAAAATAGTTTGACTTTGATAAACACAGAGATTTCCTCAACCAACAAAGAAGCGATGATTTTTTGTAGAAAACCTACATGAGATTACAGAAAATAATACAGTCTGCAGCCAATGATAATCACAAGTAAGTACTCGAAAGTAAAACTGAAATAAAGCAAAATGAAATAGAATTCCCCCAAGCTAAGCTAAAAGAACTTTAAACTTCATTGGATATTCATGACAAAAATGGCGAGGCCAATAAAAATGGTAAGATTCTCTGCTATTATCAAAATATACGTGGTTTGAGAACCAAATTAGATGACTTCAATAAAGCGCTTCGTGTTTCCAATTATGACATCATTATCATTACAGAATCTTGGCTGAACAATGATTTCTTAGATATTGAAATTAGTGACTCCAGCTATATAGTCTTCAGGCAAGACAGAAACTATGAACTATTGAATTGTACTCGCGGAGGTGGAGTTTTGATTTGTGTTCATTCCAAACTTTTCGCAAAAAAGGTTAACACGCCAGATTGTCCATTATTTGAGGATCTATGGGTAGGAATAAGACTTCCAGAAAAAACATTAATTATGTGTGCTGTATATATTGAACCTGACTCAAGTGCTGAAATTTATCAGAGGTTCATAGAAAACGTGCAGAGTGTCAAACACAACTATGTTGGTAAAAATTTTGTTATTTTCGGTGATTTTAATCTTCCTCAAATATCATGGACATATGAGGAACATGTTCTAATACCCAACTATTATCCTGAACAGCGTGAAGAAGTTGTCCTTGATGAATTTTCTTTCATGAATCGTCAGCAGTACAACGACGTTAAAAATTTCAATGGACAAATTCTAAACTTAGTTTTCTCAGATGATGTACCAATCAATGTCAAACACACCTATTATAATCTGCTTAGCAATCACACATCAGATTCATATCATCCTACTTTAGACTTTGAATTAGATAACATAAGTGTAGGTTTATCTACTCATTGCGTGAAGGAAAAAGTTTATCTCTTGTATAAAGCTGATTATGCTGGATTGAATAACTTTTTTTATAATATCGACTGGTCTTTTTTATCCATAATTGATTGCATCGATGAAGCTGTTTTAGTTTTTTATGAATTATTATCAGCAGGCTTCAACCAGTTTGTACCGCAGAAATTCAAATCTGTCTCTAAATATACTAAATGGTATAGCAGTCATTTGATTAAGTTAATGAAACTGAAAAATAAAATCCACAAGAAATTCAAGAACACTGGCTCCAATGAAGACTACCTGGAAGTTTCGAAGTTACGAAAAGAAACAAAGTACTGTAGTACATTTAAACTCTAATTCACTGACTAAACTAATTTATTTAACGAAATACAATGATTCACAATACTCTAATTTATATAATCACTCTACTATATATATTCGACTTTCACTTCACTAACTGTCCGTTTGTCTGCTGCATAGTTCTTTTTATATCCAACTCTCTCTTCTCCGAAGGCTCATGAAATTTCTCGAACAGCCATAGGAACGTTCTCCGATTAGACCAGATTCTTCGCGAAGCGCCTCGGAAGTAATTGACAGTCGACGCTGGCTATGTGAGAGTTCAGGTCCGGCATCGCCCGCAGCTTCGCCACAGTACCATATTGATATGTGCTATCTACTATATTTATCAAATACAGAACACACGATGACTACAAATATTAAATATTTTTGGTCTTATGTAAGTTCCTTGAGGAAAGAATTTGGTTTTCCAAAAATAATGGACATTGCAAACGCTTTTGCTGACCACTTTCAGTCTTGTTTTAAAGAATTAGTACCTGTAAATATAATTAACACTTATGTTGGCCAACATGCAATTTTACTTTCCAATCATACTTTTACAGAAAACGAAATTCAAAATAAATTAATGAATCTAGATAAAAACAAAAGTGCTGGTCCTGATGGGATTCCACCTATTTTGTTAAGCAGCTGTTGCAACTCTATATCTCTGCCCTTGAAAATTCTCTTCCAAAAATCATTTAACCAGGAAATTTTCACAAGTGCTTGGAAAAAATCGTTTCTTTCGCCTGTTTTCAAATCAGGTGGCAAAAAATGAGAATTATAGAGCTATTTCTAAGATTTCAAGCATTCCTAAAATTTATGAAACAATACTCACTGATGAACTTTTTGAAACTTATAAACATATTATTTCTAATCAACAACATGGTTTTAATAAAGGTCGATCAACAGCTACAAATTTAGGAGTTTTTCAAAATGAGTTGTGCAATAAACTCGAGAAGGGGTTCCAGGTAGATGTCATATACACTGATCTTGCAAAAGCTTTTGTTCTGTCAATCATGAGCTTTTGATTGCTAAATTGGAGAAACTTGGTGTTGTTGGCAACTACCTGGCTCTTATTGGATCATATTTGAGTAACAGAACACAATACGTTAAAATTGCTAACAGTTTATCAAAAGAAATAAAAGTGACTTCTGGTGTTCCGCAAGGTTCCCATATTGCTCCAATACTCTTTCTCTTATGTATAAATGATTGTTGTTGTTGACTCATTTCAAAACACTACAGTTTCACTGTATGCTGATGATCTCAAATTTTACAAAGAAGTTACTTCCTCAAATGATTGCCAACTTATTCAAAAAGACTTAGTGAATTTTTGCAATTATTGTGAATTCAACCCATTAGATATAAATGTTGAAAAATGTAAAGTCATGCGTTTCTATAAAATACATAATCCCATCATGTGTGATTACTTCATCGGTAATGTCAATCTGTAATCAGTTGAGAATATATGCGATTTAGGAGTAGAGTTTGACAAAGATCTCAATTTTACTAATCACATAAACAGTATCTGTAATAACGCCTTGAGAATGCTTGGATTCATAAAGAGGCGAATCCAAAACATAAATGACGCCAATGCAATAAAAACGTTACATTTGTCTTTGGTCCGTAGTATTCTAGAATACAACAGTATTATTTTGTCTCCATTTTATCTTGGTCACAAGGAAAGGTTAGAAAGAATTCAGGGTAGATTCACTAAATTTATAATTTATAAAATGAAAATGTCGTTTCATAGGTTCGATTCTTATACAAGGCTATCTCTAGTAAACCTTCAAACTCTAGATGATAGGCGCAAACTTGCCTTGGTTTTATTCCTTCACAAAATTCTAAATAATGCCATTAACTGCTCGGAAATTCTAGCAAAGTTGTCCATACTTATCCCCGGAATACTAGAAACAGGCAGTTTTTCTACTCGCAAAATCATAGATGGTAGCACTGCGTTCACATCAAGGCTTCAAAACAATTGTAATAAACATTTTATTTCAATTGACATTCTGAACCGTTCATTCATTAAATCACAAGCAACCTTAAAATTGCAGTATAATTGCTGACCTGTCAATACAACTTTTTTCTTTCGTTATATGGTGTGTGTTTGTATATATATATATATATAGTTTGTTTATATTGTTTGGATTTTATGATTTTCTTTATGTCATTTGTTGTCTTAATACTTTTATCTATGTACTATTTGGAATTTTATCTTATTCTGTAGTGTACTATCATGAATAAATAAATAAATAAATAAATATAAGTAGGGCAGAGTTTCAATTTATTCCGTCGGGAGAACTGCCATCTGACGATATACGTTTCTTATTTAGGAGGCTAAAGACCGTTTACTAACAATTTCCATCATACAGTTTCTGATGCAAACATAGTAAACATGTGATTCCTACTTATCCATTAAATATGCCAGCAACTCACCCTCGTCCTATCCTGGTGAACTTGTGGATCTACGGCCCTTTCTCTCTTCATATTCTTGCATGGGTCGTTGAAGCTGCAGCAAGGATGAGCTCCATTGTACGTGTACCTCCGACACAAGCTATGACTACGATTGTACAACGTTTTGCATCTTCTCGCGTACAGCAATTTGTCAACTGCACAGAAAAAGTCGTTTTTACACAAACTCAGAACGGTATGCAGCGTGGCGGGATGTGTCTCAGGAAAAAGCTGCATCAGCCGGAGGAAGTAGAAGAATTGGCTGGAGGATTGCTGCAATGAAGGGCAGGTTTTGGGGGTTGGCTTTGGTTCCAAGTACGGCTGCTTATCGGTTGTCTACAAAAAACAATTGGTTGAAGGAAAAGTGATCAAATGTCGCATCTCAAGTATTCAGCTGAGAAAGGGGAATTCGTATAACACTAAAGGGGAATTCATATAACACTAAGTACCGGTTGTTCAGTCAGAGATAATCTGCAGTTTTAGGTGAATCTTGGTTTATCAAGTTGTTCACTGCATAGTTATAAATTTAGTCGTGGTTTGAGTCCTGGTTTTGCTAAACCATCAAAATCGATGGACTAAGAACTCAATTTGACATAACTGACTGACATAACAACATAAGAACTGCAATATGAAATATGAAATAGTATGGAAAAATAATCGGAAATCACTCACAAAAATGCTCATGGACGATGATAATATGACATAACTGATGATTAAGATATTATTGAATTGGTGAATATCCTAGCACCTATTGGGACACCTCGTACTTATAGATTACGTGAAAATCATTTCGGGAAATGGTCTCATGAATAATTTGTATTTAGGTTCAGATCATCAAAAGATATTGTGAGGATTATTGTGAAATGGTTTCTCATGAAATCGCTAATAAAAATAATTGGTTAGTGCATTGTGTAACTAGCTAGGAAATATTTACACATCTATCTTGAACGAATCATCATATCTACCTTAAAAGATTCATCTCATAGGATGGTTGGCTCATGAATTTCATTCTATTTTATTGGCCCTTCGATGACTCCGTTTTCTAATAAGCTCTCCAAGAAATCACAGGAAAATAGGAAACTACAAATGGAAATTGTTTGGTTATATTTGACATGAATTAGTAAAATCTTCTTCATTGATGTGATGATGAGCGTAAGTGTGGAATTTTTATTTTCATTGAAGTACATGCGCTCGTTCTCGCATCAGTGACTCCTCAGATGGTACTGTAGGGTTTTCTGGGATTTTCCTGCAGATGAAATAGCAAATAAGCTACCTTTTATTTGTTAAGTCGCCCCGGAGCACAAACGGTAGTGGTACTTTTTTCGTCTGCACTTATGTTCAGATCGGAGAGACTATTATAATACATAACTATTTCAATTTACATTTTTATTTAATCAATCAATCAATCAAGATATACTTTATTGTCGGAAGAATCGAGTTCTTAAAGACAACGCATGTGTAAGCAAGTAAGGTATAACTAAAAAAAAATAGGATGTAAATTACAATATGACACAACTATATCTAAATAAATCTCCGAAATATGGTGTATACAGACAAATAGGACCTTCGAGAAAATACAAACAGTGGTAAATAACTAAAATACAATGTTGATTATACACACAAAACATGTAATGTCTAGGTACATATAAAAACTAACAAATATTTTATTTTGTATATTCAGTCATAACAAGTCATAACAAGAGTTCCGAGATAATTCCTAAGCAAGGACAACTCAGCATGTCATAGGTTTGTGGTAAAATAATCTTCTGATTCATAGAATGATTGCTGTACCAGGAGGGTTTTGTATCCCTTCTGAATTGACTGATACATGTTGTATCCCTAATGTTCATTGGCAGGTGATTATACATTTTGATGCCGTTGTATACTATTGAGTCTCTCACAATATTGTTAGTTGGTCTTGGTAATCTTATGAAGTTACTTCGACATGTGTTGTGGTGAAGCTCATGGGTTTCAAGGAGATTTTTGTTTTTCTGTACTAGGCTAACGGATTCTAAAATGTAAATAGATGTTACTGTGAGTATTTTATGATCCTTGAATAACTGTCTACATTAATCTCTTGGCATTTTTTTGCAGATATACCTCAGAGCTCTTACAAAAACATTTTTATGTAGGTAAGAGCTGCATGTACCCCAAAATGCAATCCCATACCTCAAATGTGACTCAATCAGGGCAAAATAGGCGGTTCTCACTTGAAAAGCTTTGTCGATAAGTTGAAAAACTTCTTACATTAAGTATATTTTGCCATTGACTTTTCATGAAATAGTTCCGATGAACTGCAAAATCTTGGCTTTCATTATCCATGGTGGAATTTCTGCTAAACAACACATTTGACTGTAATCTAAGATTCAATTCCAAACCAAGTTTGGGCCGGTTGTTCAGTCCATGGTAAAATCCAAAGATTTATCAAACTTGGATTGGAATCGAGTCCTAGGTTACCGTCAAATGTGTTGCTCAGTAGAAATTCGACCATAGATAATGAAAACCAAGATTATGTAGTTCATCTGAACTATTTCAAGGAAAAGAAAAAGATTTTACTAATTCATGTCAAATATAACCAAGCATTATCCTTTCGTAGTTTCCAGTTTCCTACTTTCTTGTCATTTTTTGGAAAGCTTGGTAGAAAATGAAATCATTGAAAGCGCCTCAAACAATAATGAAGAATGAAGTCATGAGTGAACCTTCCTATCTGATGGTTCTTTTAAGGTTGATATGATGATTCGTTCCAGATATAGGTGTAAATATTCCTTTTTCATGTCCTGGTTCCCACGAAAAGAAAAATCCTGTAATGGGATGTGCCATTGTGATCTTTGGTGTATGTTATGTAAATCAGAAACTAATTTTCAGTAATGGAATTATCATAAAAATACCTAATAGTTTCAAATTGCATAATGCACTTATCAATTAGTTTTATTAGCGATTTCATGAAAAATCATGTCCACAATAATCCTCACAATATATTTTGGTAATCTAAACCTATATACAAATTCTTTGTGACCATTTCATGAAATGATCTTCACTTAATCTATGAGTACGAGGTGCCCTAACTGGAGCTAGGACATTCACCAATTCAATAACATCTTCATCATCAGTTATTTCATCGTCATGAGCATTTTTGTGAAGTGATTTCTGATTATTTTTCAAAACGATTTCATATGGCAGTCCTAATGTTGTTATGTCAGTCAGTCAGTTATGTCAAACCTTTGTTTGGTACTCAATCCACCGATTTTGATGGTTTAGCAAAACCTGGAATAAAACCAGGATTCAAGTTCAAACTACGCAGTGAACAACTTGATAAACCAAGATTCACATAAAACTGCAGATTCTCTCTTACTGAACAACTGGCCCTAACAGATCTATTCTCTGAAAAGTCCTTATTCAACGAGTCGTTGAATAACGATTGTAGTTCAATTTACGATTACGACAATCTAAACGACAATTCAGAAAATTGTTTTCTATAAACGCTATCTTACGGCTTCAGTCGTTACCAAATGAATAACGACAAACCTGAATTTTTTAGACGGGTACTGGGTAGTATACGTAAATTCATGTTTTGCGATGGATGTAAACAAAGATTTGAAACTGTCAGTGGCAATTATTTTATCATTTAATGGAATTTCAGTTGATTATGGAAATTGGTGAATATTACGAAATTGTAAAAAGAAGGAGTAAAACTTTTGCATAGGCAATAATTTTCCGTTTGTTTGGATGAATTAGAAAAAAACTACTGGTTTCGTACAAATGAGTATGAACCAAGCAAACCAAAAATTCTCAAAGAAACTTGGGACCTTCTAACAGCCAAACTGAAATTTTATGACAAAGGGGCCAAATGATGAACCAATATTTTTGATACTTCGTGAATACACCTGCTTACAGAAGACTGGGACCTGGCACACGATTCATCTTTTGCCATAGACTTTTGGTAAGTGCCATGGGCAAAAAAATGCAATGCTCAAAGAAAACTGCAATTGGTTTTAGAATGGAAATCTTAATTTTTTGTTTACTTTTATGATGAAGGTATCTTCGTGTTCCTGCGGGACATTGCCAAGTGATCACTCACTTCGTTAAATGATTTCCAAGCCAGTTCTCTGGTCAATCTGAAATCTTTCCGAAAATTTTCTTATGGAGTCTCGAAAGGGTTGCTGATATCCCTCAACTACCTATTGAATCTCCTATTCCATTCTCTACGGAATAGCAGATAGATTCTCTACGTGAACCGGTTTACCATAAAATATCATCAAAATACCTTGTGCTCAGTTCTTCCAGGACTACAACCAATAATTCATGCTCGAAGTAATCCATTGGTATCTGATTACTATTCAAATTTTGCAAAGGATAATTTTTTTGCTGAACGCAGCTATTATCGTTGACAGTTACGACAGCCAAATAGGTGTCGTCTTCTCAGCATTGTTTTGGCTGATAAATCATCAAATAACGATGAAGAAACAGATATTGAATACGATTCTGTGATTTCGTCGTTATTTAACGGCTTATCGCTTGATAACAACTGCTGACGATATCGTTAAAAGATTGTGGGTCTGGTATCTTTTTCATCGAATAAACTGGAGACATTGATCGACAGATATACTATTGAGCAAATAGCAAAGTTATGACGTCATAAAATGTAGACCCTCACAGCCGATTTTTGCAGAATCGCTCCATATTAATATAGAAAATGTATTGTTGATATTGTTTTGAAAAATTGTTGGGTATGTTGGTCGGTCAGTCCTAAAAGTTTGCGAGGCCCTAAAAAAAAGCCGCGCTATCGAGAATTTTCGCAAACTCTACATGAAGAACATACTTACGAAGTCTCTACGTTAAGGTTATCATTGGGTACTCCAAATACCCAAAATGTCGGAAGATTTGCGATTAACTGCTGATTAACCGTTTCAATAAGGAAATACTCGTATTTAGGCCTTGCGCATGAGTCGTAATCAGGGTTTAAACGACTTACCTTAAGGAAGTTCAATCCAAATTATACGAGACAGGTCACATCCGAATAGATCACATTGTAGTTATACCTCTTGTACTGATTATCGCAAGTTGAAAAAATGAATCACCCTCGCCTCCCCACCTCTATCGTGCTCGCAGCTCGAATATGTTTCAATATACTCTGCGATGACGTTACTTGATCGCCTTTGGGGTAGGGTTAACAAAAATGGATACTTGTCTACGTGTACAAAACTATATAGTATACGCATATACACACATAAATAAGTATATCCTTGGAAGGGTGTTTCTCTATTCGGATGTCACCAGTTTCGTATAATTTGGATTGAACTTCCTAGAGGTGAGTCGTTTAATCCTTAATTATACTTCAACTGGTCACATCCGAATAGATGACATTGTAGATGTTTAAAGAATCTGAAGAAAAGGCGATCTATAAAATCAACAAAGAAGTTAATTCAAATTTTCAGCAGATTGAAATTTGTATTCATGGTTTCTTGTTTTCGGAATGATTATTTTGGCATTTCTCGTGTTAATAAGGTATACATAGTCAGTGTATGCATATAAATATAGTTATTATTCACTTTTTATTTGTTGCCTAATAATAACGATTCCTCGGAGATTCATTATAGAATTTACAAAATAATTTTTCAGACCAACCTGTATTTGTTATGTGAAACATGCTGATGATAATCATTTTCTATCCTGATTGCCAGGTATATGTGTTGTAGAGAGAACATCTGTGGGGGCTACACATAGATTTTTCATGCACAAAGCTAGCAATGGTTGTGGTCTCTTGGACCTGGATATCATCCGTTTTTATAGTAATTCCTCCACCTCTAATAATGATGTTAATTAATATAATTTCTGACAATGTTTGAATCATTTGTGAAAAGCACAAGGTCATCAAAATAATAAGTTTTATGAACACCGTTTCGAAGCTGTCATTTTCTGTGCAACGGAGTTTCTCCAAATGGATGAAAACATCGTGGGATTCTCATATTTCTTCATATCGAAGAATTATTATCGTATTTTAAAAATACCTTTCATGGATCTTTTTATTTGTTCAAATTTCCTCTCATCATGCCGGTAGGTAAATATTTATTGTACTAGATATATTTGACTCCTTTTCAAAATTCTTCACACATGAAGCCTAGTATTCCTTTGATGGAGTATATACCTTAGTAAAAACTCCACCACGTAGAAAATGTCAAATTATGTTATTTCATCATGCTCTTGCTCAGTAATCATGATGTCGATTTTTGACGACAATTAATGATAATGGCCGTCTTCCACCCGCACATGCTATTCCTTTGGGTACACTCTACTAGTATAAATGAGGAATATTATATTATGACCTTCAAATTGGATGAAAGAACAATCTCTGTCATGGATAATCATGTGTAGATGTTGCATACTACTTTTTGACATGATTTCACTGTTTATCTGTACCTTGAAATAAACTGTCAATAGCCATTATTATTGGTATCAAAAAAGACCATCCTGCACGTCTTTACGGGTAAACGATTGCCGGATAAAATGGCAGATCCAAGTAAGATAGCGCCCCAATGGGTAGGGGTCTCTGAATGGAAACAAGTAAGTTAAACAGAGTTTGAAAATACGTTATGTCAGACGCTGACACTGATATCAAGTTTGGGAGAATGAAAGGAGGATATGTAACCTTTGCAAGCAATCGTTCCCACCAGTGAACGCATACCTTCACACTCAATGCATTTCATGGACGAATTCATTTATACGTCCATGAGACATCTAGCAACAACATTTTTTTCTACTTAAAACAAATGCTGTACATTGTAGTGACACTCAGTCAAAATGTACTTTGGTTTGTCACGAAATTGACTTTCGACTTTTTATTGTGTGCAACCGTGATATTTCTTTCCTCACACTATCCCCAGATATCCCTTCATATATTTTATATCTACCATTCGATGTATATGTAAAATGGCTGTTTGGTTGTAAATTCGCAAGAAAATTACGACTAAGGATTGTTTTCAAAAGTTTTGAGCCAAGCGGCTTTCAATTCTAAAATATTTAGATGATTGTTGTTGTTGTCGTTGTTGTTAAAATTGTTCAAATTTTTATTTTCGTCAACCGATTGCTCCCCTACGCGCGGAAGTCTTCGAGAGACTTGTGTGAGCTGGGGAAGACGCAGCCCTTACCTTTTAACGTGTGATGCCATGCACGAGACCGATGACCACGCAAGGCTTTGAACCCTCGACCCTTCGCTCCAAAGGCGAACGTTCTACCAGCACAGCCATCACGGCCCATGAGGCCACCTAGGTTTAGATTTTTCAGGCTCCCGAAACTCCCTGGCTTCTTTCCTATCACAGCTTGTTCCTCCAAACGTTTTTTATTGCACTTGTGAAAATATGATTTTCATATGGTATAAGACAGAGGTTCTGCTCTAACCGGTATTTTGTACTCTCGAAAATCAATCCAAGATTTTTTAATATACTCAATGAAAGTATCTATTTGAATTGTTTTCCAACCATTTATATTCGTTGTAACCGATATAATATGTCAAAATGAGCGACAGATTTACAAATTTTCTTTCTAAAAAGTTTTATGATTGGGTTTGAAACTTTTGTGAATACCAAAAGGCTGTAGGTTGGTTGGTTAAAGACTGACCAGCGAGATACCGGGTTTACCTTTGGGGGTTCTCTCAACACTGAGACCTGCTGAGGTTTATTTTATTGTTCTGACGTCGTCGTCGTGGTTTCCAATTTGAAATGTCTGTATATTTCACTAGGTTTAGTAGTAGTTGATGTGTCCGAATGTTCTTCTGCGCTTGTTGTGCGGCGCGTCACTGAGAGACGAAAGCACAAGCAACGAAATTCAAAAAAATTCATTGCATTGATAATTTCAATATTTTTCTTCAACATTTTTAATTCTTAATGAATTCAAATTAACGGGGGCCGTAAACTAAATTTTGGGTAAAATAATTTTTATTGCTCCATTGTCCTCACGATTAAAACGAGGGGCAGTGGTAAATTTATTTCTGAGGTTAACAATGCCATGTGGTTTTTGTCTCAAGAAATTCGTCAGATGAGAATTACCTTTGAAGTAATGGTCTTCAAAGGAACTTTTGTATCCCTTCATACACTCTAACATATATTTATTGAAGGTTATTACCGCCCAGGCGATATGAAAAATTCTTACTTGTCCAGTATATGGAGCCTTAGAATGTAATTTAATTTTTTCCGCTAGGTTCTGATCCATTTCTCCTTGTTTTTATCGTACCTTGTGTAACAATGCGTCATTTGCCTTGATGGTGTTTCGCCTGGTCGAATTGTACCCCCATCCTGTTTTTTTGTGAGCATTCCATAGACTCCGGAAGGGGGAACCGATGAAGTGTTCGAACATGGAAGGATGTGCCCTGAGTGAGTTTCTTCCTTCACAGTAGATTTCCAACAACTTTTGAGTTATGACATCTGGAATTGTCTCTTGCATATGAGTCATGAATAAGATCAAATAAATTCCAGCGAATACAATAACAATTAAATATCTTGTAAAAAAGGATAACCTACTGTTTTTGTACCCGAGACTATTGACTGGCACAAGCCAAGGACTGTGCAGGGTGTTGACGGCAGTCAGCGTACGATATTATAACGCCATAAATGTAGGAATCAGAAATTATTGTTGTGTCTCATTTTCATTCATCTTTGCACCACATCTTCCAGGTAGTCTAAAACTCAACAAAACATTAGGTGACTTTTACCGACTTGACTGATACGATTGCAGTTTTTGCTTTAAATTCCTTATAGAATGGTTTTTACGTTTTGCGCGTGAGTCAAAGCTCCAACATAATACATAAAACAGCCCTATTCGACTACTCCTTCTTGTTATTTGTGTTAACCGGCTGCAACCCTACGCGCAACCCCCAGAAGTCTCGAAAGACTTGTGCGATTTAGTGAAGACAGCCCCTACCATTTAACGTGTGTTGCCATGCACGAGACCTGTGACCATGCTGGGACTCGAACTCACGATCTTATGATTGAGAGGCATACGCTCTTCCTTCACGACCACCACGGCCCACATTATGGATATACAGGGTGGCCCACGAAGTTTAGGACAGGGAATATCTCGGAACTCGAAAGTAATGGAGAATTGTAATTTTGGGATTCTGAATAAAAGCAATTGGTGCAGCTTTTTTTTATATAATGTTACCCAGTGAGCTTTTTGTTTTCGGTCACGTGACATTAGATTCAAAATTATTAATGGAACACCCTGTATATTTTGGCATTTTTATGTTCCTCCCGATGAAATGATTTCAACAAACTATCACACTTGTGGTCTAAAACGATCAATTCGAAAAATACAGGTACTTCAATATCCTCCGTCCCACGACGTCTGAAACGTCTGAAATTGCCAAATTATTTAGGTTTAGGGCCACCCTGTGTATTTGGGCAGTCCTATATACAGGGTGTCCGGTAAACCTTGTACAATATTGAAACTGGTGATATACCAGATCATGACTGTTCAGAATATCGGAATTTTACCTTATTAAAAATCTCACTGTTTTCGAGATAATGAGCATTTTTTTAATTTCTGGTAAATCACTACCTCACCTTGAATTTTTTAATGCCATGTATACAAATTGGGACGAATTTAAATATTTTTGCTGCTGAAGATTACCTACTGATGAGTGATGCTTTCAGACGTACTAAACAGTTTTTCAGAAAACAATACAATTTTTGAAGAAATGAGGGTAATATGACAGATTTGAGTTACACCAATTTTTTTAACAATAGTTTGACATCATTGTTTGAAAAAACAAAACCAGGTGGAACAGGATATTCATTACGAAAGAATGCCCATTTTGTCCAGGCTTTACTATAGTATGAAACATACGATCATTATTTTTGGAAGGAGTAGAATTTCGATGATATTAGAGTGTGATGTTGTTCTGAGCTGAAATCATCTCCATTAAACTGTGTCAGTAATGTCTTTTATTTTTATCCTATCAAGATAAAATGATTAAATAATTATGAGTAATAACGAATCAACTGCTTGGAAGCATTCAATGAGATGTAATGAAGTAAATACTAATTCAACGTTTTTTTTATCAACATACACTATAAACCAGAATATGGATTATTCAACATCGCACTGAATAATATTACAAAAATGTTATTTTCCATCCACTCGTTCGCAGATACGACATATTTTCAAGAAGAACCTTTAAGAATGCGTTATAGGTTATAGCCCCCAAATCAGCGATTTTATGAGCGGCATTGTGCAATCGGATATAGTTCTGCATGAAGCGCTGCTGCAGCAGTAGCACTTCCTCCACATTCACCATAAATGTTGTGCATATGCGCATATTCTCGGGGAGTATAACGTATGTACGGCATGTCAAAGAAATAAATACCACTAAATGAAACAAGCGGAATAATTTCAAAAAACTTTGATAGAGGTCACAAGTTGTTCACACAAAAGTTTTTAATTTTCGACAAGGATTCATCTCTTAAAAAAGTTTGCACTTATTTGGTTACACCCTGTATATCTGTCGGTCTCTGAAACTTGTTGGAATCTGGAAGTTGGACAATTGCGACATTTATCACAAGAATTCGTATTAATCGGTGCCATGTCGGATAATCGACATTTCATTTCGATAATTTTATTAGGCCTAATTACATGAAAAGTTAATTTTATTTACATACTATTTAATGCCACCAAGCAGTCTATTCTTTATTATTAATAATTATTTCCACATTTTATCTTGATAAAATCTAAATAAAATAATTTTTGGTCGTAAGTATAAAAGTTGATCAAATAAATAAATATTTTGGAACCTTTGGTCTAAATACACTTCAAGAAAAAAATAAAATACCCAAACACCAAAACTACGTTACAATCTTAAAATCTTAAAAGCTTACTTTCAGCTCCTGAAGATGCTAACTTTGTTGGCGAAACACGCGTCGAGTGTGATTGTGGCGCAGTTTAGGTGTTCCTTTCTTTTTCTTGAATAAAAGTTGATAGAAGCCTAGATGAAAACCACGCCTAATTCAATGGAAACCACTTCTATCAAAAATAATTATAGTGTGTTTTATACCATGGTAGAGTCTGGACAAAATGAACATTCTTTTGAAATGAATGTCCACTTCCAATTGGTTATGTTTCTTTCAGATAATAATGTCAAACTTTTTTTTAAAAAACCGATGAAACTCAAATCTGTCATTTTATCTTCATTTCTTGAAAAATGTTTTCACTTTCTGAAAAACTGTTCTGTATGTCTAGAAGCATCACTCATCAGTAATCTTCAGCTGCAAAGATATTTGGATTCGTCCCAATTTGTATACATGGAGCTCAAAAATCCAAGGTTAGGTGGCAATTTTCCAGAAATTCTTAAAATGCCCATTATCTCGAAAACGGTGATATTTTTACTGAGGTGAAATTCCGATATTCTGAACAGTCATGACCTGGTCTATCACCAGTTTCAATATTGTGCAAGGTTAACCGGACACCCTGTATATTTAAACATGGCACAATTAAATTAATTATCCATATTTTATTAAAAATCGTCGTGGGACAAAGGATATTGAAGTACCTGTATTTCTTGAATTATTCGTTTTAGACCAAAAGTGTGATAGTTCGTTGAAATTGTTTCATCGGGAGGAACATAAAAATGCCAAAATATACAGGGTGTCCCATTAAAGATTTTGAATCAGATGTCACGTGACCGAAAAAGCCTGATTGGGTAACAAGTATCTAAAAATCTGCGACAATTGCTTTAATTCAGAACCCCAAAATTACAATTCTCCCCTAATTTCGAGTTCCTAGATATTCCCTGTTCAAAAATTCGTGGGACACCGTTTATATCGTGCAATAATTGGGAATGTTTAGCAGTTCGACTGGATGTTCCTTAGAAGGAACAAATAAATTAGAAATATTTTAAATCAAAACACCCCAAATTTATGAATGGGGCGCATGTGCTACTTCTTCTTCAAGATCCGTGTATGAACGGTAGATTTCCCTGATTGAAGTTATGAAAATGACAAAAGAAAAAGTAGAAAAGGAAGTTTGGTTCATGAACCAGCCTTAATTAATCAAGTTACAATCGTCTACAACCTTCAATAAACTAAATCTAGTTACAGAATTTACCTTACTTGGTTACCTTGGTTTGGTTTGATCTTTCCCCGGAAGATATGGTCACTGTGTGATTGAAAAACGTGTCCAGGTGTTAAAAATTATGGTTTGGGGATAACACTATTGTGCAATCAGTACTTCACCAGAGTTTACCTCGGTCTTAATACAGGGTGTCCCACGAAGATTAGGATAGGAAATATCTCGGAACTCCAGAGTAGTAGACAATTGTTATTTCGGGGTTGTAAATTGAAGCATTGGTGTAACTTCCATTGATATTATGTTACCCAATGAGCTTTCTGTTTTCGTTCACGTGACATCAGATTCCAACGAACCATCACACTTGTGGTCTAAAACTATTAATTTAAGAACTACAGATACTTCAATATACTTTTTCCCACGACTTCTGAAACGAGCAATTGCCAAATTATTTAGGATTGGGGTCACCCTGTTTTTCGGGCAGTCCTATAATTTTCGTGATAATTAAAATAAGGCAAAATTATAATAATCGGCAATAATTAATTAAATAACGTTATGAGACAAAGCATATTGAAGTACCTGTAGTTCTTAAACTAATCAATAGGAAAAGTTGGATCGAAAATCCATCAGAAAACAACTACTTTCCTGGCTAATGCCACGACGAACATTGAATTACATCTGATGAAATTTCCGTGCAGAGTTCCTACAAGGTTATCTCTGCAATTGCTTGGTTGCATGGGAATGATCATAGAAACATTCGGACCACCTATATATCGATTTCGGAGTGTTGCTCCTCATCAGTATAGGATACTGATGAGGAGCAACACTCCGAAATCGATATATAGGTGGTCCGAATGTTTCTATGATCATTCCCATGCAACCAAGCAATTGCAGAGATAACCTTGTAGGAACTCTGCACGGAAATTTCATCAGATGTAATTCAATGTTCGTCGTGGCATTAGCCAGGAAAGTAGTTGTTTTCTGATGGATTTTTGATCCAACTTTTCCTATTGTATAGGATATTAGCAATGAGCAGTCCTCCGGACATCTTATGCCTCTTGTCATAAGCTCATTGTGAACTACAGATTTCTTTTCCGTTTCATATACGGTCTTGACGATCGTGGAGCACGGATATTGCTTGGTTGGACTTCCGGCGCTGGGATGGCGCTCGCAGTTTGGAGTTAATCCACTGTGCGGGCGCGATCTCAGTTTCGGTCTTTAAATGGGAATGGTCGTCGATTCATTCGTTGCAGTCATTAGTTATTGACTGCTAGACCTACCCTATACTGATGAGGAGCAACACTCCGAAATCGATATATAGGTGGTCCGAATGTTTCTATGATCATTCCCATGCAACCAAGCAATTGCAGAGATAACCTTGTAGGAACTCTGCACGGAAATTTCATCAGATGTAATTCAATGTTCGTCGTGGCATTAGCCAGGAAAGTAGTTGTTTTCTGATGGATTTTCGATCCAACTTTTCCTACTGTATAGGATATTAGCAATGAGCAGTCCTCCGGACATCTTATGCCTCTTGTCATAAGCTCATTGTGAACTACAGATTTCTTTTCCTTAAACTAATCGTTTTATACCACAATTGTTGGAATCGTTTTATCGGGAGGAACATAGAAATGCCATAATACACAGGTTGTCCCATTAATAATTTTGAATCTGATGTCACGTGACCGAAAATAAAAAGCGCATTGGGTAACATAATATAAAAAAAGGTACAGCAATTGCTTTAATTTACAACACAAATATTGCAATTCTCTACTACCCTCGAGTTCCAAAATATTCCTTGTCCTAATCTTCGTGGGACACCCTGTATAACTCGGCCAGCCAGCTCCAAGCGGCAATTTGCGATTGATTCAACCACGTTCACACGAAGAGCAAGTTTTCGAGCAAATGTTGATCCTGTTCGTTGGGTGACTAAATGTACAGCACATGGTAACCTCTTCTCAGGAAAGAGTTGAGAACAGAATGGTGATCAATACTAGACACCCAAGATGTATGTTTAAATTCAAACCAAAATGAGAAATAGTATATTGTGTATCTAGTAGTGACAGCAATACATTCCCGGACGACAATGTAAATTGAAGCATTGAAGTCTGGAAATGTGCTTTTACTACGAGGTACACATACTATTTTTTCTGAAATCGCAATCAGCATTATCAAAAACTAAGGAATTCTACATATTATTTGCGTGAAATCAATAACTGTCTAAAATGTAAACAAGTCGGCAAAAATTTTCCCGTATAGTTTTCGATGCAGGAATGGTATATTGTGCATCTAGTAGTAAAAGCAATACATTCCCGGACGATAATGTAAATTGTTGGCCGAGGCGTTAAGCCGAGGCCAACAAGCATTGAAGTCTGGGAATGTGCTTTTACTACGAGGTACACATACTATTTTTTCTGAAATCGCAATCAGCACTATCAAAAACTAAGGAATTTTACATATTGTTTGCGTGAATTCAATAACTGGCTAAAATGTAAACAAGCCGGTAAAAATATTCCCGTATCGTTTTCGATACGGGAAAGTACTTTTTTGGCAACCATCCGGGAAGTGTTCACTTCACGGACACTTTTTCTTTGGGAAAGTAGCACTTCCCGGCCTAGTCCGGGAAGTACGTGCTCGAAGTTTAATACAAATATTAATATAAATAAGAATTAGAATGTTTCTGTTGGTACCTATCTTCTGTTCGAATTTCAATATATAATACAAATAAGAACTGAAATATACGAAATATTCAAATTTGGAATCGTTTCATCCGGTTAACAGATGGGTGAAAGTCGACCTCTCTTCGTCTCTTAGACTAAATGCGTCTCATTGATTTGTTATTCTACATGATTGCCGAAAAAATAGTGTACGCAACACGTCCGAAAACAGTTTTTTTGGACTCGTAGACTTCCTGGACTCGCTAACGCTCGTCCTAGAATTTGGTCTACTCGTCCAAAAAAACAGTATTTTCCGGACTTGTTACGTAAATTACTATTCCCGTACCGTTTAGGTCCGAAAACGGTCAGGGAAAGTTCGTTGCTTAACAACGGACTAAAATACTAGATTAGCGTATTTAGAGGCCTGAAGTTGCTCCGAGAAAGTGGGCATTCTTGAACGATTTCAGAAAAAGGACTTTTTCTGAAATCGTTCTAGAATGCCCACTGCTCACTGCACACAGAGCAACTGCAGGCCTCAAAATACGCTAATCCAGTATTTTAGTCCGTTGCTAAGCAACGAACTTTCCCGGACCGTTTAATACTTTCCCGTATCGAAAACGATACGGGAAAGTACTTTGCCGGCCTAGGCCGTCAATATCGGTCTTTGGTTTATAGTTGTCGCTTTGACGTTTCAGGAAAGCAGGTAATTTCGAATCCCCAATTTATGATAATGCTGATTGCGATTTCAGAAAAAATAGTATGTGTACCTCGTAGTAAAAGCACATTCCCAGACTTCAATGCTTGTTGGCCTCGGCTTCGCCTCGGCCAACAATTTACATTGTCGTCCGGGAATGTATTGCTTTTACTAATAGATACACAATATACTATTTCGAAAACACTGTCTCCAGCACGTGGTATTTTAAAATTGGTGTTTCGGCTCTTCCTTATTCATACGTTTCCATAGTTGAAATAATCACTGTAAATTTAGAAACGCCAGTTTGACGGTTCAACTCTTCAACTGACATTACCTAATGACACAAGATGAACCATTCCTTCAATCATTGTTTATATAGAAGATAGTCAACCTTATGGGATTATAATTGAATCAAAATGGATGCGACATGTAGATGGCGATAGTGAGCTCGCATCCAAGTCTTGTCGTAACTTCAGTGATCTGGCCTCCAAGTCATGTCGTAACTTGATTAAAACAATGGAAAAGCATTAAAATCAGGGTTTTTTGAAGAAACCTGCATTAAAATGACGTCAAATATTCATGTTTGTAACTAATCACGCTAGATGACACTCGCGTTTGTGTACAATACCTTTTCCACAGCCATTGACTAACTATGTTGTATTTAAACAATGCTTCAATACGTATTTAGTCCAGAATTCGGGGAAATTTTTCCGATAGTTGGCGTTGCAGTATCTGTCAAACTTGTAAATGGAATGGCGAAAACAATGTGAACCCCCATTATTTGATTCAATGATAAGTAAATCATTTCTTTTTTGAATTTTAGGCGATAAAGGTAAATTTTTAAGTAGGTATGGTAATTGTTGAGAGATCACTTTAGAGGACATATCCAAATATATTGGCGATAGAAATCGGCCGAAAGTGAAACGAGAACATGCACTGAAAGAGGACGTATTATTTTTTGTCAAGTTTAAACATGTGGAGAAATTCGAGATATATGGGCTGGTTTCACAAACTTCTGCTTCAACATCGGAGCCTCATGAAGTCAATTGAAATTTAAAGAGCATTGAAATTATAGCCAATATTGAACATCAAGACGTTTCCTTGAAGTGACTGAAATTGCCAAGATACATGGTATTAAATCTTCTGAAATTACCTTTATAATCTGTTTCTACGAAGTGCCTGCTACACACAGATATGTATTTGGAAATGGGTTTTTCAATTTTCAAAATGTTCTTCCACACCTTGCACAATTTTGGATATTATAGGAAGATGTATATTGATACATTTGTATTTTTATAAGTGTTTAAACCGCGGGACTCAGCAATACCTCTTGCACTTGCTGCTCATTATTCGAATATTAAGAAGTATTTTGGTACATTAAACTTCAGCAAACTATTTTGAAAACCAAGAAAATGTTATTGATACTCAAATCACATGTACTCTAATGGCGACTTGGTTTGTTTTCCCCATCCTCGAAGTATACAGTGTGTCCATAAAGTAACCCCCCCCCCTGTTAACTTTTGAACGGAGTGAAATTTTCCTTTGAATTTTTTTTGGTTAAACGGTAGTTCATAAGCTACTATTTGACATTGATAAAAAAATCTATCTTTCAAAATCGCGGCCAGGCGCCATTTTGGAATATTTTTTTAAATGGCATGGGGGGTCGAGTGATACCTCATTCGATTCGTTTTTCAATTCAACAAAATGGCGGGTACATTATTTTAGAACTCTCACGAGAGGGTCCTGTCGAATAAATGGCTATTAAAGAGCTTTAGTGCAATGATAAAATATTTTTTCGTTTCTGCAAGAGCTTGTCACTCAAAATGGCAGATGGGTGCCATATTAGAAAAAAATTCAAATAAGTAGATAAGAAGTGTGATACCTCGTTTTATTGAATCTCAGCAAATCTCAGAAATCATGTCCATATACGATTCTGAGGGACAGAGAACTTTTGTGGATATCAAAAAATATTTCTTCATTTCAATTGAAGAGTGGAAGTAACAAAGGTGCTGAGTGCCATAATTTCCTAAATTGAGATATTGCCGTGGAACGGTGTTAAACGACATGCTTTCTGACCTGACAAAGGCTGTAAGTGCCATAAGTAATATTATGCTTCCTACAACAATAATTAGATGGAGGCACCGGTAAGCGACAAAGGTTATTTGTCATCAAAGGGGGCAAGTGCCAAAGTGAATCAGCTGTCTTGTTGTGTTATTTACGCCTGTGCGTAGTAACTGTCCAAACGTTAGTTGTTGATCGTGAATATATATGAATAACTACTCAATTTGGGAAGTTTTTGTACAATATGAGTGAACTGGACCAGAAGAAACGCGGAAAATGTGGCAATGGTCGTTTTGGCTCTGAGCAAAAGTGTCTGAAAGAGGCTGGCAAGTCTTATAAAACACGAAAACTTAAGAATGTGGCAGAGAAAGCATTGCCGTCTGAACAGGTTTGTTCTTGTGTAATGTACTTAAAAATATATTATTATTCACGTATTATATTACATTTTTAGATCACCTGTAAATGCAAATTGCCTTGCAAGGATCTCGAATACCCATGGCGTAAGACTTTGTTTGAAAAATTCTATAATCAAAACGCATAAGCCAGGGGACCTATCTAATGAATCTTATCCATCTAGGACATATAAAGAGGTGTAGACTATGAGGATCCAGGGAACAGCAAACGCCAGGTAACAATAGGCTACACCATTTCAACAGAAAGTGGAAATTTTGTTGCAGTTTGTAAGTCAACGTTTATAAATACCTTTTCAGTGACAAGAAAAAAGGTGGATGTTCTTGTCGCTAAAAAGAAAGCGGGCGACACGTTTTACTCTGATAAAAGAACGTGTCATAAAAATTCAAAATTTTCCCACATAAATGTAATACCAAGAGACGTTGGTCGTTATACAAGAACAAAATCTGATAAAGAATATCTAAGCCCAGATTTAAATGTTAACAGATTATTTAGGGCTTTTCAAAAACGTAATCCTGGAACTGTAGTAACTTACAAGTTCTACCGGTCTGTTTTCAAAAAGGACTTTCCAAAACTTTCATTTCGCTGACCAAGAATGGACACTTGCCATACCTGTGATCGACTAGATTGTGAAGTTTGTGCAAATATCGGAACAAGTGCGGCAGCCAAAGCAGAACTGGAACTTCATCAAAGAAGAGCTGAGAGAGCTAGGGATATTATGAAAGAGGATACATGCGATTCGGTACTTCCGGGAAGTCAGGTCTGTTGCTTATCTGTTGATCTTGAACAGCTTATGTTTGTTTCCACGCTGGTACATTCTGAAATGTTTTACTTGTCGCAACTGTCCTGTGACACAAATAACGCTTACATGTTTTTATGGCATGAAGTTGTGGCAGGACGTGGTGCAAATGAGATTGCCTCCTGTCTACTCTGCTTTTTAAATAGCGGATTCACTGATAAAAGATCTATAACCCTCTGGTGTGACAACTGCGGGGGACAAAACAAAAACAAATATATTTTGTTTGTTCTAATATTCTTGGTAGCTCATAGCCTTTACGATTTAATACAGATCAAGTTTCTTACCAGCGGGCACAGTTTTATGCCCTGTGATAGGGATTTTGCGTTAATAGAAAAACGCAAAAGAGTTATGAAATCCTTTATACCAGACGATCTGGTGAACGTTATTCAGTCAGCAAGATACAACCCACCATTCGAGGTGATCAAAATGACTGACTTTGGATTTTGGGACATAAAAGGACCTGCGGATCTGCTTTTGAATACTAAAAAGCTCAAAATCAGCAAAGCAGTCATCATAAGGATTGAAAGAGATAATCCCATAAACGTGAAAACAAAAACTATATTTTCTGAAATACAACAATGGACTGAAACCAATATTCTGAAGAAAGGAAAAACTATGAGAGATTTGATGAAGGTTGAATTACTTGGACTCCCACCAGAAAACAAAGTATCTGAAAACAAAAAAAACAGTCTTCGCTCTATGTTGCCCTATCTGAGTAATCCACTCCACCAAGATTTTTACAAAGAACTGCTAGGCATTCCAATGGATTAGCAACGATTTGTGATGTTATTTTGTTAAAAACATGTATTATGACACCACGTTCTTTTGTCATAGAGAAAATATATATTGATTTTTATTATTATTGAGAACAATATCAGTTTGACTATTGCCAGGTAGCCGAGTGGTTGAAGCGACATGTTTCAATCACTTTGGTTGCCAGTCGGCGGTGGTTCAAACCATGGCGACTGCAGATATTTTTCTGATGGCCCGAGAAAGTGCTAGGAATCGCACGTAAAAAGGTAAGACCTCGTTAATCCTTGGCTCGCACAAGTTTCGACTTCTGAGGGCTGCCGTTCATAAGGGAAAGACAGCTGATTAACGGAAAAAACAATTTTAACAATTTTTTTAACAATTGCCGTTATCCTAATTTTTAATATTACTTAACTCTAAATTATATCAGCAATACTTTCTAATACTATTTTGTTAAAAAAATATTTTGTGGCACTTACCCCGTTTCTATTTTTTTTTTAAAAAATTATTTTTATTTTCAGCTGTGTTCTATAACTTATATTGGTGTATGTTAGAAATGCTTTTCCGTTAGCCTTTAACACGATTTTTAATGCGAATAAACCACAAAAACAATTATTGTCATTTTTATTACTTTTTTCTTGAATATCTTGATACTTTATTTTTGGCACCTATCTCCTTTGTTACTTCCACTCTTCAATTGCGCTCGTTTGAAGCCATTTGTTCAAAGAAATCGCGTATAAAAGTTCTAACAAAATGTGCGGCCATTTTGTTTTGAATGAATATTTTTGTCTGAAATTTTGTAGTCGTATGAAAAATCAAAAGACAATTCGAATGAGGTATCACTCGATCCACCATGCCATTTAAAAAAATCTTTCAAAATGGCGCCTGGCCGCCATTTTATTACTGTCAAAAAGTAGCTTATAACATAACATTTCACCAAAAAAAAAGTCACAAGAAAATTCCGCCCCGTTCAAAAGTTAACAGGAGGGGGTTACTTTATGGACACACTGTATATTTTGGACTGCAGATGTGGAGCCCTTTGCGCGATTTTGCGAATAATAAAATTTATTCGTGAAATAGCCTGATGGAATATCCCTTCAAAATACAGAATGTTATTAATAATGCTTTCACCTTGCCAGTCGCTCAAACTGTGTTACTGTACAAAACAGCACTCGAGCAAGCTCCCGTGGTGTTTCTAAGCAACACAGTTTTCGTGACAGCAAGGTGAAAGTATTTTTTGAAAATTCAGCATTTTGCAGGGATATTACTACTGAAAATTTCACAGAATGTTTGAAATACGATAAAATCACTGTATCTATTGAAATTTCAGCAAAGAAAAGTACTTATATAATATACTTTTTTTGAAAAATGTGTCATAGTAGTCACTTCACAAATACACAAAAAGGCTTAATATGGTACGAAATTACTATTTTATTGTGTTCTAGTATGTGTTAGAGATATAATATTGTGAATACATAAACACACTACCATTGAGCATTTTTTCAAAAAAATGTCTTCTAGGCCTTTTCGTACAAAATTTCCAAGAGTTTTATGGTTTTATGTTTTTGGAATCACGTGTGAAATTTTCGGGGTTAATACCACAAGTGCTCGCAATACTATCGATAGTAATTCTGTCAGAAATCAACGAGATCAAATTGCTTGGTAACACCACGAGTCCTTTAGTACGAGTGGTCTAACCTCGAAGCAATTTGATCGAGTTTGAGATTTCTGACAGAATTATCGATAGTATTGTGAGCACAAGTAGTATTTATTGAGATAATTTCACGAACCAACAACGTAAAAAAAGTTCCATTGTCGTGAATTCTTCAATAGGTATAGTTAATGTCTGATAGACATGGAGTCTGTCCGACTGACATTCATATTAGTAGCAAGATTATTCATTCTCCGTTGTTTGGATACGTGTTGCCATGCCAAAGTGGAATTACCGGCTCGAAAGCTAGGTAGGAACTGCGTATTATCGAGGCATACGTCACTTATTTGGTCCTAAAATTGTAGGAATGGAGGGTTTCATACGATGAGTGAAATTATCAGTAGTAATACCACAATAAGTGATTGCATTTTTGCGATTAGTCTGTCGATTCATTTTTGAACGAAACCGAATCGCTTCGACAAAACACCACGAGTCCACAGGATGAGTGGTAAATTATATAAAGGGTGGAGGGCCAATACTGGCTGAATTCCCTACAGATTCCGTGCTCTGGTAATCAGCCTTTCTTAGAATTCCACTGGCAAAAGTTATTCCTTTTAACTAGTTCTGGGCCAATGTCGGCCAATCAACCGATCAAAGATTGCGGATTGGCCAGTAGCATTTTGATATTTTGCCGATAACTTCCCGCCATGGCCAGTACTTAGCCGGCATGTCCATCATTGGCCCGGATGGTGGCCAGATATTGTATGTTTGTTGGGTTTTGTTCGTTTTGGCCACAATATCCTCAATATAGGTACCACTACTATCGACATCCTCATGCCTGAGATCATATTTCGCCATTAGTCAGACCGGTTTTGTAATACAACAAGGTAATTGGATTTGACGTTATTTTGCCAGAAATTTAGTCCTTAAAAATTTTTCTTTTGGACTAACATCAGCTCTTTGCAAGTTATTCAACAACTCTTATATATTATATATGCGCGAGTTAATCCAAACCCCTTGAAAGGTAAAAGGAACCTTCTCAACAACTATCGACCTATCTTACATTACTTATATTTAGCTTACATCTCACAAAGAATGTCTTAATACTAGTAATCATTATCATTAGGCAACCAAACTTGCAATTGTAGTAGTATTGATAGCTTTTACCTCAATGTTTAAGAGATCTGAATAATAGATGGTGATGAAGCAAAAAAACATATTCAAGACGCTACGCACTTTCACTAAACGAAGCTAATGAAATATGACTAATTACCGTTCAAGCGATATTTCTTAGCGACAAACTAAGAACGACACATTTTAGGGACAAATTCAAAAGGACCACGCACACACCTGATGGGAAAAATTCTTTCGGTGAAAATGGCTGGATTTTTGTTGTAGCTGGATCCATACTGAGTAAACGTATTCATTGGCCCAACTGGATTCGGCGCTAGAGGGCACCAAATCATGAATTTTGTGATTTTTGGAGAAATTCAGCTAAATAAAAAAAATATGAATATCTCATTTATATTGAATATTGTGTGAGACTGAGCATTCTTAAAACTCCCAAGAAATATTTTTCCATAATATAGGATGAAAAACTCCACTGTTTTTCTTCATGGTTTTCAACAATATACTCAATTCTTCCGTGATTTAATTCGCCTACGAGGTTATGGGTTAATTGAGTTTATCATTGAGGATCAATCAGAATGGTTTGATGATGTACCAAAATATAATGAAGTTATGAATACATAGTGTTTGGAATAAGGAAGTGTCTATATTATATATACATACGTTGTTACTACAAATCACGAGTTTAATTATTTTTGAGTGATTACAGATATATGAAAAACATTTATAGGTATAATTTATAATCGATAGTCAACTGTTGTTCAACTGAGCACCAAGATCGTGAATGATTCTTCTATAAAACAAAAATGAAATTCTATAGGGTAGTTTACAATATAATCAATTTTTATTTTAGGTGAAAGAATTCGCCTTCAAGACTATGATTTCATTCGGTTAATTAATGGAAGTTGATCTTTCAAAACAAAATTCAAATGAAAATACGTAGTGTTTCACAGAACGAAGGCTCTATTCAATTTGAATAAGTAATTATTATTCTTGAAGATTCAATCATGACTTCGTCCTCAACAGAGAGCTGAAGTCATCTCCTATCAACCCAACTCCGTCGTAATGCCTACAGGTTCCGGTATAGAGGGCGGCAAATGATTAATTTTGAGTTTTTGTAGGATTTAGCAAGCTACAAAATATGAATATATTTTGTGAATTACTCAAAGAAATACATCTGATGTTCTGAGGATATTGAGTATATTTCCGTTGACTATAAAATATATTTGAACTTATAGTGACTTGAGTTTACCTACTCATCTGAATTCAAGCAGAATTCAATCATAGGCACGGAGTTATTAAACTAGCCCTTGAATAAAAACCTATGTATATTGTTCATAATTTGTGCATGACAAATACTTTTGCTTAAATCGTATTCATAAAGTATTTTTGAAGGTATTTGTGACGGTCTGTTTTTCCGAAGAGCAATAACTTGAAAACTGATGCTTTGTGTTGCCCTGCTTTAAGGAAACACTCTGTATATTTCGAAATATTTTTGTTTACATTAAAAGTATAGTCCAATTTTCACGGTTTAGTGATTTCGTCAACAAACAATATGAAGTTTATATGCCCAAAATCGATAATACAATCGATTCTTTAGATCACATTTAATACTTTAGCAAACGTCTGTGAGGTGGGTAGTCTGCGAGCGTGCCAGTTTTTGAAAGAGCGCGTAACTCCCATTTTAGCTACATCTGCTAATGGTGAAGAAAACTGAATGTTGCTATATTACAGATTGATAAATAGGCGGAATGACATGTTTTAGATAAACTTTTTTTGTAAATTTTTAAAAAAGAAAAAAATATCCTCCCCAGTCTTCGGGTGACAACTTTGTTCACCCAGCCAATAAAGAAACTAAGTGAAACTCGAAGTCGTCTCCACAATATAATATATTTGACCCCTATGGTAGAAGGGAGGCTGTTGTCAACGAAGCTTTGGTAATAACTTGTCAAAAGTGGGGTTGTATCAACATGACAATATCAAAAACATGTTTTCAAGCATAGAAATGAAAGGAACAAACGAGCCTGCTTGTTGAAAATAAAATAATTATCGTTAATAACTATTGATTGACATGACGTGTCATCTATCGGTGGAGACGGAAACTTGAGCATCGCATGTTAATAAAATGGTGTAGGAAACCAACTGCAGAGGTTCGAACAGTCGAACATGAAACAAGGAAATCAAGGTGAGGAAGAAAACTGTAATTGGACGTTGTTATGCATAAGGAACCAAGCGACATCATCCTCGAAACTGAGTTCTATACATGAATCGATGGCTAAATATCCAATTTATTTTTAGCAAAAAAGAATCAAGCTGATTTTTTCTACTACGGCGCATTGACGCCATTCTACCAGTATTGTTTTTTATTCTGACTTTTTTTCTCAGAATTTTAAGTTTTTATCTCAAAATTCTGACTTTTTTTTCTGAATTTCGACTTTTTTTCTCAAAATTTCGACTTTTTTCTGAAAATTTCGAGTATTTTCTCAAAATTCTGCCTTTCTTCTCAGAATTTCGACTTTTTATCTCAAAATTCTGAGGTAAAATTGGGGAAATAGTTTTGATCAGAGACCAGCGATATATTCTATTCTAATGAAGCAGCACAGTTTGAATAAGCTGTGATAGAAGTCTATTGTATCTCAAAGTGGAGTGGTATGATTTTACGAAATAGAAAAACTCAAAGTCATCTACACAATTCAAATTGTGGAGATTACTCTGAGTCTTTGTACTTCGTAAAAAAAGTTTGAATGCTGGATCGATAGCTGGATGCGCTTTGGTCAAGAAGGAAAAACTTAATAACATGAAGTCGTTCTTGCATCGAATACCAAAAGATTGCCGATCATATTATTCTACACTTTTCGCAGACAATACAGTCGAAAATGATATTCACGGGTAAACGGGACCATTACTCTTTGAGCCTAATCCTACAGACAGTATGAAAGATATTGTATATTTTTGTTATTATAAATACATATAAATGAAATCAATTTTTAATTTGCTCTTCAGGTTTACCAAAATTCCCTGAAAATTCAAAATGCAAAAAGGAACCAACGCACACCTTTTCTTAATCATCTGTTGTTTGAGGAAATTTAAACTGTGATGTTTTTCATTTGAATTCAGTATCTTTTTCTACAAGTTATGAGATAAGAAAATAGTGAAGAAAAATTTCACTGATTTAATAATGATTCATAATCTTTAAAGGTCAATATCTCAAAATTTACTTTTTGTCGCTTGGTTCTTTTTTGCATAACTACGTCCAATTCAGAGAAAATGTAATGTTTTTGGTCTTAGAAGCGTAAGGCGTTGAAAAAGGGAATGCAATCGAATTTAATTTGTTCATTCAAAGATTCTATGGTTTGGTCTTTGTTAATTCTATTAATCTCGAAAATCTCTTAAATTTTCAGTTTAGGACCTTTATAACAAGCATGTAAAATATCAAGATTAAAAGCAATATCAAAACTATGTTTATTATTAACGACATGATTAGCGAATGAACTAGAAGAACTAAATTCATCAAGAATCTCTGAGTGAAGATAAGTATTAAGAACTCTCTTATGTTCATGAATTCTTTGGGAGAATCTACGACCTGTTTGGGCAATATATGAGGCATTGAAATCATGATTTGAACAAGAAATTTTGTGAACCCCAGATTTATCCATTATGGGGATACTGTCTTTGTTATTATAATTAAGTTTCTCGATTATTATTGGTATGGAAAGAAATTTTGCAATCAGGGATAAATCTGTCAAAAATATTTTTAACATCATAGGAAACTTTACCCAAAAAAGTAAGGTTTGATTAATAAAACCATAAAGCAGCTGCATTTAACTCTTTAATCTCTAGGTTATTTTCCATGCCGTTATCCCCTGCTAATTTTAATAAGGAGTTGGTTATTATAAAACAAATAGCATTTAATAATGGTAATAATGGATCCCCATATTGGATAAATCTGGGGTTGACAAAATTTCTTGTTCACCATGATATTGCCACCTATATTGGCCAAACAGGTCGTAGATTCTTCCAAAGAATTTATGAACATAAGAGAATTATTGATACTTATCTTCACTCAGAAATTATTGATGAAATTAATTCTTCATTCGCCGTTCGTGTCGTTAATAATAAACATAGTCTTGAGGTCTTGATATTGCTTTTAATCTTGACATTTTACATTTTTGTAAGAAAGGTCATGAACTGAATATTTCAGATATTTTCGAGATTAATAGAATTAACAAAGACTTCTTTAGACAATGACTGAACATAGAATCTTTGAATGAACAAATTAAATTCGATTGCATTCCCCTTTTCAACGCCTTACGCTTTTAAGAAGTCAAAAACATTAAATTTTCTCTGAATTACAGCTTTCTTCCCCGCCTTGATTTCTTTGTTTCATGTTCAATGTTCGAGTGTTCGAACCTCTGCAGTTGATTTCCTACACCATTTTAATAATTAGCGATTCTGGAGTTTTCTTTTTCACCGATAGATGGCACCTCATCTCAATCAATCGTTATTACCGATATATTTCAAGCAGACTTGTTAGCTCCTGTCGTATTTCGACAGCCATTGATACTGGCATGAAAACTAATTTTAAAAACTTTGTAGTTTTTCTACAACGAGGGTTATTCTGGCTGATGAATGGTCACCTACCATTCCACCTTAATTATACAATGCCTTAATACAGGTGGTAGGCCCTATTTCGCCATGTTTCAATTCATTATATTCATATGCATCGTTAATAATTCAATTTCAAATTTACTACGACTCCATGTCATGGTTCCAAGTTCAGTAATTTCCATAAAATCTTTTTTCAAAATTGTAATTTTTGCCTTTACTTATTTCAGTTTGACCTGTATAATTTCAAATGAAGATGAGCATTTCTATGCTTGAAAACATGATTTTGATATTGTTATGTTGATACAACCCCTCTTTTTACAAGTTGAAACTGGTGATAGAGCAGGTCATGGCTGTTCAGAATATCGGAATTTCTCCTTATTAAAAATCTCACCGTTCTCGAAATAATGAGCATTTTTTAAATTTCTGGAAAATCACTACTTCATCTGAAGATTACTGATGAGTGATGCTTTCAGACATACAAAACAGTTTTTCAGAAAACGATACAATTTTTCAAGAAATGAGAGTAAAATGCCAGATTTGAGTTTCACCAATTTTTTTAACAACAGTTTGACATTATTGTTTGAGAAAAACCAAGTGGAAGTGGATATTCATTACAAAAGAATGCCCATTTTGTCCAGACTCCACCGTGGTATAAAACATACGATAATTATTTTTGGAAGAAGTAGAATTTCGATTATATTAGAGTGTGATGTTATGCTGATCTAAAATCAATTCCATTAGACTTTGTCAGTAAGGCCTTTTATTTTTTCCTATCAAGATGACATGATTAAATAATTATGAGTAATAACGAAACAGGGCGGGGATTAGCGCAGTGGTTAAGCGCTCGCCTGGTAACCGAGAGGTGGCAGGTTCGATTCCCAGACGGTGCGATCTTTTTTCATTTTCAGACGTGAAAGTCTGAATAATTGAAGCTCGTGTCGGCTGAGAATAATCCTCCACGATTCACTGTTGCGTTAAAAATTAACAGTGTTGCTCCAAAGGTGGCGCATGGAGTTAGTAACAAGGCCTATCCAGAACACATGGCTAATGACCATAGCAGTCGATGCCAAAACACCAAGAAAAAAAATAACGAATCAACTGCTCAGAAGCATCCAATGAGATGAAAAGAAGTAAATACTAATTCAAAAATTTTTAGAATCAACATACTCTATAAACCACAATAACGATTAATTAACATCGCACTGAAAAATATTACAAAGATGTTATTTTTCAAGAAGAAATGCGTTATAGGTTATAGCCCCCAAATCATCGATTCTCTGAGCGGCATTGTGCAATCGGATATCGTTCTGCATTAAGCGCTGCTGCAGCAGTAGCACTACCTCCATATTCACCATAAATGTAGTTCATATACGCGCATATAACATAATAATACGCGAGTATAACGTGTGTACGGCATGACAAAGAAATAAATACCACTGAATGAAACAAGCGGAATAATACAGAAGTCACAAGTTGTTCAAACAAAATGTGACAGTTACTTACCCGATTTTTTCAAATCTATTTACAGAAGATCTGTTCATGCACAAAGCTGTATTATATTTTTTCATTAGGAAACTATTGCTTCTACGGACACAACACAGGAGTTAGAAGAGTTTTTAATTTTCGACAAGGATTCACCTCCTAAAAAATGGTGCACTTATTTGGTTACACCCTGTATATCTGTCGGTCTCTGAAACTTCGTTGGAACCTGGATGTTGGACAATTTCGACATTTACCACAAGAATTCGTATTAATCGGTGCCATGTCGGATAATCGACATTTCATTTCGATAATTTTATTAGGCTTAATTACATGAAAAGTTAATTTTAGTGACATACTATTGAATGCTACCAAGCAGTCGATTCTTTATTATTGATAATCATTTCCACATTTTATACTGATAAGATATAAATGAAATAATTTTTGGTCGTAAGTATAAAAGTTGATGGAAGCCTAAAAGCATCACTCATCAGTAATCTTCAGCATCAAAGATATTTGAATTCGTCTCAATTTGTATACTTGGCACTCAAAACTCCAAGGTTAGGTAGCGTTTTTCCAGAAATTCTGAAAATGCCCACTATCTCGAAAACGGTGATGTTTTTACTGAGGCGAAATTCCGATATTCTGAACAGTCATGACCTGATCTATCACCAGTTCCAATATTGTACGAGGTTTACCGGACACCCTGCATGTTGTGGAGACGACTTCGAGTTTTACTTAGTTTCTTTATACTGAAACTCCACTTTGAGGATGGATTACTTCCTTGATATTGATGAAATATCCTCAGAGAGCGTTGCTTCGCTGATGCTTCAGTTGGTAGAAGTGGTGCTATATTACCAGTCAGCTTACATGCTTTTTTAATATAGCTTTTAAAAAACGCAGTTCATTTATATTGGTGGTGCAGTGGTTCCCACCATGCATGGCCACCAACAATCTTTCCCCTGCCTCAGTGATTTCCTCTGGTGTTGCTCTGGGGGTGGGTATTCGGTAAGGTGTTAGAGCCTTTTGGAAAAGCGCGGATGTCGAGTCACAACCTCCAATGGCATGGATGAATAGTTTATGCTCCGCCAGGCTGTTTTATATCAATGGTGGTTTGGAACCTTAGCCCAATAATCAGTCAGGTTGTTTTTGTAATTGGAAAGGAACTTCTCTTGGCTGACCATGGTCTTGTTGAATTGTTTTCCTCCTTTCCTGATCGACTCATTCGCTCCATGTGTTTTGTCCCTATTTCTTCATCAGAGTCTGGAAATGGCAGGTGTTGTCGGAACCATTCCATCATTTTATGCACATATGTTTTGTATTGATTCAAATTTCTCTCTCCACTATCCACATGTTGCTCTGATGAGGCCAAATCAACTCCGCTGAATTGTTCTACAGCATCACAAACTTTTCGGTGCATAGACATTCCTAATGTCCACGTAGACACAAAAGCATTACTAGTTCTACGGCCCCTAGTGAGTCACAGATTTCGGGTGCGATGCGATCTTTCGATAACGCTACGCATTTTCGGCTGTAATTTTGTTTTGTACTGTGTGCGCATGCGTTACAATCATTATTTATGTATCGTTGCATATTTGGGATTCTAAACGTAGGGATATAGCATAAGTGCTACTTATGCTGTGGTAGGGACCTCTAGACCAGTGCTGATGCAGTTTTAGGTAAAAAAATTAACAGCAGGAGACTTACTGGAAGAGGAGCAAAATATTTTTCGAATGACGGGAAAAATATTTGAAAAAGTAGACCTCCTATCGAAAAAAGTAGAATGACAAAGTTGTTTATAATAGAACGATATACATTTTTTTATCAAACATTTTTTCAGAATTTTTCGGAAATTTTTCAGTTTTTATATTTTTCTCACGCAAAAATTAATTTGGTGGAAATATAACTTATTATGTTTCAATTGTGCTGTATTTTTTTTGCAGAGACTTTTTCATTTTTCTTCGACAAATTCTGAAAAACGACCTTATTTTCAACTGAAAAGTCTCACCGGTAAAGTTCGTCTTTTCAAGCTCGCCAGCCACATTTTTTCTGTAGAAGCGTCAACTTTCAGATTATGTAATAAAAGAGTAGCGCTACTGCTGAATTTTTTTCCAGAAAACGCGAAAAATGAAAAAACATTTTCAGAAATCAATTTTTTTTTATTTTTGTTCTGAACTCATATTTATTTATTAAAATTAACAGTTGAAATCTTTCGAGAATATTAATTTCATGTTATCTCAACAGGTACAAAGATTAAAAAATGACATAAATAAGGATTTGATAATGATAGAAGGGCGAAAGGAGGTGAACTTTTGGGGGTAAAAATGGTGTCTCACGATTTGCAGCCAAAATGAACCTCCTACAAAAAATGGTGAAGGAAGAAGTTGTTGGCAATAGAAAGATCTACAACTTTTGGATCCAAGATTTTCCCACATAACATCAAATTTTCTGAGAAAATCGGAAAAAACCATTTAATTTGGTTTAATTTTTTTGTGTAAAAATTCTGTTTGTTGAGAAATCTAGTGGAAATATACATTTTTATGTTCTGAATTAAACTTTTTTATTGCAGTGAAATATTTATTCTTCTCGAGCCTCTTTGAAGTACTCGCCTACTAAGAGGTCAAGTTTCGCCGCAAATTGCAAAAAAAACATTTTCAACCCCTAAACTGCACCCCATTTCACCATTTTGATTGTTTCTGTGTTGTTCTGTACAACATTTTCACCTGGTCCTTGTTACCTTTTTTCTTATTTTAGGCGTTTAAAATTCGTTTTGATACCGGCCTAACTAGGAGCCGTCCCCTTTCCGAGTACTTCAAAGAAGTTCGTGAAAAACAAATATTTCGCTGCAAAGAAAAAGTCTAATTCAGAACATAAAGAGGTAAATTTCCACTAGATTTTGCGACAAATACACAATTTTTACATAAAATAATTAAAATCAATTTGAAACGGTCTATCCGATTTTCCCGGAAAATTTGATGTTGTGTGGAAAAATTTTAGATACAAAAGTTGTAGATCTTTTTATTGCCAATTATTTTTTCTTTAAATTTTTTTTGTACGAGGTTAATATTTGCTGCAAATCGCAAGAAACTATTTTTATCCCCAAAAGTTCACCTCCTTTCGCACCTCTACTATAATCAAATCCTTATTTATGTCTTTGATTATTCTTTGTGCCTATTAAGGTAACATGGAATTAATATTTTTCAAAGGTTTCAACAGTAAATGTCGATAATTTTAATGAATAAATATGAGTTTAGAACAAAAATTTATAAAATCTATTTTTGAAAATCAGTTTTTTAATTTATTCGCATTTTCTGGAAAAAAAATCCATAGTAGTAGTTACATAATCTATGGTAACCGGACACAACAGAACATGAAAGAACAGAACAAGAAATAACTGAACATGAAAAAACAGAACATGTATTACATTCTTTTATTTTTTCCCGTTGTTCTTATTTAACAGAGTTCTGTTTTATCAAGGTTCTTTTATTTCAGTGTTCTCTTTTTTCTCGGTTCTGTTATTTCATGGTTCTGTTTTACCATTGTACTGTTTATTCACTGTTCTGTTTTTTCATATTCTGTTTTTTCATGTTCTGTTTTTTCATGTTCTGTTCTTTCATGTTCTGTTCTTTCATGGAACCATAATCTATGAGTAGACGCTTTAACAAAAAAAAATGGCGGCTGGTGGATGAACTTTACCAGAGAGACTTTTCAGTTGAAAATTAGGTCGTGTTTTCGGAATTTGTCGAAAAAAAAAGAAAAATCTGAATTTCGCTATAAAAAAATTAGAACTTACTCGAAACAGAATAACTTTTATTTCCACTATATTTCGTGTAAAAAAATGAGCGAAAAAAAAACCAAAAATTGAAAAATTGGTTTTTCCGATTTTGCCGGAAAATTTGAGGTAATGTGGAAAAATATTTGATTCAAAAGTTGTAGATTTTGTTATTTACAATAACTTTGCCCTTCAACTTTTTTCGACAGGAGGTCAATTTTCGTTGTCAATCGCGAAAAACCATGTAATATCACTTTCAACCCCTAAGAGTTCACCCCGTTCCACCCTTCTCCATTTTCTCGACCCCAATTCATTTTCCCCGTCATTTGAACAATATTCTGCTCCTCTTCCAGTAGGCCTCATGCTGTTAATTTTTCCATGATTTTATATATTTTGGCGTGCGTCAGGAGATATATGTGAATTTTAGAAAATTTAATCTACTTCATTTTTTTTAAACAGTCACTATCGGATCTAGAGAGCGATATTAAATATGAAACTGTTTATAAAAATCTTCTGGAATTTTTCCTGTATACATGAATTTCGGATCCCGCATGCTTGGGGACATGTTAGTCGATTGATAATATAAAACACAGCTTCGAAATTTGGAAGATTTGAAAAGAAGAATCATTAGCCATGTGTATAGGAATTCAGGTAGAAGTTAATCAGAACGTTAGAGAAGAGTTCGATAATATACCTTATTGTTTACAAAATATGGAAAATATTTTGGAAATTCAATGAAATAAAGTGATTTTTGTTTATTTTTCATGTTTTATTGAAAAACATTTGATACCCAAACTGGCAAAAGTAATGGAAAGAAAGGTCGTATGTAGTATTTTTAAAAGGGTAGTTGAACCGGTTTTCAAAATGAGGTATTATTCAAACCAAATTGAAATGATTCCCCTTGAAATCAGAGTTGATTTGTGCATATCTTTAGATTTTCTTTAGGGGATGAAATATTCGGGGTGGTACGTTGACACACTCTAGATCTTGTAGGCGATTACTTCGAAGAACAATAATGGCATTTGATTTTCCATACAACTGGTAGTTTTCTGATTCTATAAGCAAAGGCAAATGTATGGAAACGAGAACTCACCTGTAGATTCATGGTGAATTTTGTTTGATAAAATATTACATTTTTATAACTTACATATTGGGTTGTGAAGGTGGAGCAATTGTCTCCTTATAACCAATGCTTGATCGGTTATCAAAGGGAAATGGATACCTACTCGTTTACTCGTTCAGTAACTCTAATCGCTCGAGAGGAAACTTGTTTAACGGAATATCAATTTAATGGAATTTGGAAACCTCTAAATGGCGTGTGTTGAATGATTTACTCAGTTTCGTACCTAATTATCCTAGTGTTTATTATACTAACCGGAGTTTGGCTTGTCGATAATTCACCTGCTCTATTTTTACTCATCGATGACGGATATGGCTGAAAATTGCTCCAAGGGCATGCAACTGGCTGTTTGAACATTACTTTACAACACTTTTCTGTGTCAGTAGCACTTTTTGCTGGCTCCATTTCAATAATAGAATCTGAAACTTTGGCATTTGTTGAAAACGCGATTATTGGACAATGTTTGCAATCTTACTGTTCGATAAAATGAGAATGTTCGAAATTTTTATCAAAAATTCATTTCTGTTGAGCACATTGTTTGAAAGATTATTGATGTTTAGAAAATGTTATGACAACTTGATTGACGTTATACGAAATATTTTGGAACATTCGTCTTTAGTCTAGGGGCTCCATAAAAACACAATGATGACATTTTTTTCTAGCTTTCTTCCACGAGCATTCTAGAAACAATATTTCTTCAAAACTACTTCTTTTTCTTGATACGGTTTTTTAGTCTCTGAAGTTCTTTTCTTTAGATAGGTACATTCAGAATACCTCACGTAACTGACAAAATACAGGGTGTTTCTTAAGTACGTGTAGACAATTCAGGAGCGTGTTGCTGACATCAAAATAACAAGAAAAGTTCCTATAAACATATGTCCACAAGTTATTCCTTTCTGAGATACAGAGTGTCAAAGTTGAATTCATATTTTTATTTTTTGTGAAAAATTTCAAAATTATTTTGATTTTTGGGTAAAGTTTGGTATCTGAGAATATTTATTATTTAGTTTGTGTAAAAAATATATTCTTGGTAGAGGTTACTGCGAGCAACTGTCTTCAAGTTATTGAGATTTGAAATAATCGATGCAACTGATTTTGAATGACAAGATTTTTAAATTTAAAATAAATTCAATTATAAATTATTTTTTCACAATTAACATAAAATTTGATTTTTTCATTGAAAAATCATCCCAGGTACCAGAATTTCCTCGAATATCACAAATATTTTGGAATTTATTCACAAAAAACAAATATAAGAATTAAACTTTGACAGTCTGTATCTTAGAATCGAATGACTTGCGGACATGTGTTTATAGGAACTTTTTGTCTTATATCGACGTCAGCAACATGCTCCTAAAGTTTCTACACGTACTTAAGAAACACCCTGTATAATAATTGTATTCAAGACAACAGTCATGTTAACGCACTAACTCATCGAGGTAAATTGATTCATTTGTCCTTGAATTTACTTTCTTTTCATTTTCAGACAGTAGATATTCAGCCATCAGAGAGCCATGACATTGGACACAAAAATAGGGACGAGAAAAGGCATAGTGTGAAAGGGGTTTAATAGGCGTTTCACGATCTGACGATATTCCACAACCAACAAAATTCAATACATCAATTCAAAATAATTCCTTACTCATGAAATGAAGCAATCGAAATGTTGGTAGAAATTATGAGCACTTTATGGTGCATGAGGATAAATTCATTAAAATTTCAATGGGTATGATGGAAAAACTACCGTCGAACGGGGTAATTTTGATAAAAAATAAAGGTATTTTTAGCATAGCGCCTAAACGATTGAATTTTTTCAAATGAAATCAAAAATGATGATACGTTAAAAATTAAGCCATTTGATGAACCCATCATTATTTTTTTAAGTTTTACTATTCAATTTTTATTTTTCCTCAAAGAGTGATCGACTTTACCCCGCATATTGGGTAACCCTTTCAAAATCATAGAAAATCGACTTTATCCTCTCAGAGGATGAAGTCGATCAACAAAAATAAAAAAAAAATAAAATTACCCAATCTAATTTTTCAATTTTACATTAAGAAATCCACCAGAAAATATAAAAATGCTTCTTTATTCAGTCTTATTTTACAGCCATGGGTTGCTATAACTAAATAAACTCAACGACATACTATAAATAAGAAAAATTTAGGAACAAAACATAATCACAAATTCTTAGATCTACCTTGAAAAATAAAACATTGTTATTCTTTACATAGGTAGAAAAATTCAGTAAAAACTTAAATACAATTCAACATAAAATATAAAATTCTTCGCTGTACAAACAAAACTTATTCTAGAAGACTTCGTTCTTCTTCGCTTAGATGAAAGGTGTGCCTTCCACTTTTTCTCCTTTCAGGTAAACTTTCTTTTCAATCTGTTCATACGTAATTATTGATAGGTCCGAAATTTGCGGATACACAAAAAATACATCTTTGTTCGAGTCCTTCTTGCACATCGTATTAACAGTTAGTTCTCCGTCTGAGGTAGTTTCAATCTTGGCAATAAAATGTCTGTCTCCTCTGTTGGTTTCGAATTTTACTAATACGTAGTCTTTTACGATGAAAACTTCAGGATTTTGCTCTTTTGGCAGAGAAATTTGCTCTTCTGTCAAGTTTTCGAAAAGGGTAGAAGGTCTCCTATTTCGTAATCTTCTGTGAATGACTCTTTTTCTGACTCAATGTCACTCATATTCGTATTTGTAGCTTCTCCATGTTCGTCTTCTTCACTGTCACTTGCCTCCCGTCTCTACCTCCTGGTTTTGTTTTTTTTGATGTGGGTCTGGATTCAGCCATCAACAGCTCCGATGTGCCTACGCTTTTTCCTGGAGATACATTCAGTTTTTTTCCTCGTTTAACAGTTTTTGTTGGACCCGTCCGAAGTTGTTCAAGATGATCTATTAAAGCACCGGTCCATGATGTTTCACGTGTTTCGTCATCTTCTTTACGTGGGATTTTTTTTAGTACAGCATCCGGATTGAATGGAACGATGCCACATGCATTGAACCCTGCAATAGAGTTTGCTTGAGATTTGAGACCAACAGACTCCACAGCTTCCTTGAGAAGCTTTGAGAAGCTAGTTTTCGTGCTATCTATGGCCCTATGTGCATGTTTGGTGCCCTTTTTTGAGACGACTTTCACAGCACCCGGGTCATCTACGAAATTTGTTTCATCATAATTGATAATGTTAGAACATGGAATATCCTTCACGACATTTTTTAAATTTCCTAAATAATCTGACACTAACTCGTAGCTTAACGCTACTCGAACTCATTTCGTATTTTCTGCCAGTTTTATGGTGAGACTGCTATTTCGCTTCATGAAAGCATTGAACCAGTTTGTTCCAGGTAAGTTATCTACGAACCTTGGTTCTGTCATCCCACGCTTTGTCAAATATTGCCTGACAATATGTTTGATGTCGATCGGCTTTAAGGGGAAACCCCAATTGGCGCAAAGTTGCAAGCCTTCAGATAACATTTTCTCTTCATTTTCATCTAGAGCGGATGGTCTTCCATACTTGAGCTGATGTGGTCCGTGATAATGATCATTGATGGTGGAGTAAGGGATGGCAAATCGTTCAGAGGCAGCCCTCATCGACATCTTTTTTTGTTTCACCGCCGCCAGTGCAATCTGAAGAAATTTCTCATCATAATTCTTCTTCCCCCGAGGTCCAAACTTTTTTTGATAGTGCCGAGGCATCTGAAGACAAATGAACAGAATTAATATAGACATTAAATTACTTTCTCACTAAAAAGGAAATCGCCATATGCTTGGCAACTCTGTAAAGGTCGTTTGCTTTACGTAAGTTCACTAAACAAATTAACGTAGCCTAACATATTACTTGTGAAATTAAAAAGTATAAACATATTCGTAATACTGAAAGTGATCGAAGTTACCCCTCAACAATGGATTTTTTTTTAATCTCCAGAAGAGCCTTAAAAAATGTATTACAGTATTATTTTTCTTTATTCACATTCACAAATAACTATGTTTTCCCGTACATTAACCAGTTATTTTCCTTCAAGCAAGTTGTGAGCTGTGGAATCAATCGTTTTCGCATGTTTCTATTTCAGCCAATTATCAACTCTTTATAAACACATTTTTCTCCACGTACTAATCTTATGTATCGGTAAACACTCTTCACTCGAGCACGGCTACACTCTTACTGAACCGGTTGTCAACTGTTGACAACATAAAATACGCAACTGTTCCATTTTACGCGCCAATTTCTTCACAGGGGCGTGCTTGATTGACTTTTCCTCGCATGATCGAAATTACCCCGTTTGACGGTATCTATCAATTCTGAGTTAAAACTGAATCGAAGGGCATCGATACAGCACAGTCATGGTGAGGCACCTGTCCCATATACTGACGGCTGACACCTTGAACCTAAACATATCTTAAATATGCACTAATGAATTTTGACTACAGATATGAACTTTTATATTGTAAACGTACAACTTTTCTTTACATTTTCAAAACTGACCAATATTTAATCAATAACAACATTTTTTTTTTCTCATCAAAATACAAAACGTTTATCTGCCTTGAAGAATTGCTTTTTCAATACTTCTCCTCAATGCAGCAGCATGCTCATTTACAGGAAATAATCCATAGGTAGTGGTTTCGTCAGAATGTCCGCTTTTTGTTTTTTTGGATTCTATATATTCAACTCCAATCTCATGGTTGTTGTTGAGGTCTGGCAGAAAATTGTACTTCACATCTATGTGTTTCAAACGCCTATGTTCCCATTTGTGTAGAAGATTATTGCAGGATTGATTATCTTCATATATTGTAATTTGTTTTTCAACGAGTACTTCCAAATCAGATGATGAATTCGAAATCCAAATCAGTTCAGTTGCAGCATTTGCTAGAGCCACGTAATCAGCTTAAGTTGATGATAAAGCATTATCTAATGTGGTAGCAGAGCGTGGTTTCGATCCTGTCGTAGCTGTGAAAACGGTAGACGATTTGAGTTCATTGGTAGGTTTCCTATTGGCTCCTTCTCGTTTGAATTCCTCATCAAGAAGACGATTCTTGACGAAGTTTAGGGTGAGCTTATCAGCTGACAGGGTTTTCAATGCCGTTACCACAACTTCGTATTCTGCCGGCATAGTTAATAGCAAGTGGCAAACAATATCTGACTCTTCCAAAGTAGCTCCACTAGACCGTAGCTTCCGAATCAGTTTGTCAAACTTTAGGAAAATGAGCTGATATTGACTCTACTGATGCACTGTAATTCATCGTTATCATAGACCAAGCTATAGAGGTTTTTTCCCACACAAAATAAAAGACGCAAATGGCCTATACTAATTTTTATAAGATAGTTCGTTAATGAAAACCCCAGTTTTCGCCCCAGCAAAATCGCTTTGTGGAATTTTTTAAACAAGAAATATTGAAAAAAATTGAAACTTTTTTGGTTTTTTGGAAATATCTCAAAGATTATTCGAGGAATCGTTTTATAGTCAATGGAACTTTTGTAGAGTTTTATAAAACCTACAAAATGGTTTTTCATACTCCCCGATCGGTGTATTCTTCACTGAGAAATTCCGAAAAAACCTCGAAAAATAGACCATTTTTCAAAAATTTATAATTTTTATAAATCAGAAGATGAATAAACAATATTGCAGAAACTGATAGATAAAAGCTTGTGGTTCAACTGTGCGCAGGGTGGTTTCTGTCCGATATGTAGTTTTTACACGATCGCGTTATAAACAATTTGAGGGCAAATTTTTCTAAATGCGCCGATTTAAGGAAAATCATCTTTTTCAAATTCTGTAAACGGCATATGGAAGTAGAGATCAATATCTACAATTTGTATATTTATGATTTTCACCTGCAAGGTGGGAAATGTGTTGAAAATGTCACTGAAATTTACTCTAAATGCATCAAAGTGCACCCGAAGTCGCCCGAACTCAACTCGTATTAACTTCAGTTCGACTTCGGGTGACTTCGTGTGACTTCGGACGCACTTTGAAGCGTTTTGATCAACTTTCTGTGATATTTTCAACACATTTCCCATCTCTCAGGTGAAAATCTAAAATATACAAATTGTAGATATTGATTTCTACTCCCAGATGCCGTTTACAGAATACGACGATTTTCCTTAAATCGGCACATCTTGCAAGATGTGCCCTTAAATTGTTTATAACGCGATTGTGCAAAAACTACACATCGGACAGAAAACATCTTGCGCACAGTTGAACCACATGTTATTGTCTATCAGTTTCCGCAATATTGTTTATCCATCTTCAGATTTATAAAAATTATGAATTTTTGAAAAATGGTCTCTTTTTCGAGGTTTTCCCGGATTTTCTCAGTGAAAAAGGCACCGATCCGGTCGTATAAAAAAAAATTTTGTGGGTTTTATAATTCTCTACAAAAGTGCTGTTAAACGATTCGTCCAATACTATTTGAGATATTCGCAAAAAAACAAAAAAGTTATAATTTTTTTAAATATTTCTTGTTTAAAAAATTCCACAAAGCGATTTTGCTTGCGCGAAAACCGGAGTTTTCATTAACGAACTATCCTATAAAAAGTAGTATATATATAGGCCGCTTGTGTCTTTCATTTTGTGTGAAAAGAGCCTCTTATTTTTATCTACAGCTTGGCCTATCAAGACGCTCCAAATATTGAATGCTGTTTCCCTGTCCTTGACGTATTCCAAGTTGTCAGCAATCTTCTGTATCAATTGGGATTTGCTCTTTCTATCGCGCTTTAGCAATGCTGTTAGTTTCTTTTTCCAGACGATTCGTTTGATTATAGTTTCCGTCAATAATGACCATGTTTCTGTATGAAACTGATCAGATTAGTCCAGGAAACGAGGAACTGGCCCAATGTTAAATGTGCAAAAATTAATATCTGAAAAATAGAAATATGGGTGTATAGGAAATTAAAATTCTGGACGAGTTTCTATTTCATGCTACTCGATCCTGATTACCGAACATAACCTAAAAAATTGGTAAAGTTGCGAAAAGCGGTTTTTTGTTGATAATTAAAAAACTACAGCTCCGATCAAAAAAAAGTTCAAGAAGGAAATTGTAGGTATTAAAAAGATCTATCGATTCAATCATTTATAATTTTTTGATATCATTGATACTTATCGAGTTATATCGGAAAAACCGTAAAAATCGTGTTTTCTATAACTCGTTTATTGTAAGATACTGAAAATTGTTATTTACAGTTTTGTGTAGCCTATGGCAAGCCAAAAGAGTCTTTTTCAAAAAAATTGATGATCATTGATTATTTTTCAAAATATATGAAGTTTTCTCAAAAAAGATGCTCTCTCAATATGGCTCTTGTTCGGAGAATGATGCTACAGTAACGATTCAGGGCTTATTTTCTTCTGTAAGAGTTGTACTTCCATATTATCAAATAAGTATATTGATTTTAGTTATTTTAAGTGTCAAAAATTAACTTAAAATATTTGCACAATTTTTTTAAATAATTTTTCTAAATACATTTCTTAACTTTGTTTTTATAGAAACGACTTTTATGAAAATAGAATTCTAGCATGACTTCGCGCATTAGAAAAAATTGAAAACCTACGATCACTAGGAGTCGAGATAATTTTTTTATTTAAAAAAAATCTGGAAGGCGTAATAATCATCGTACAGCAGTCACCTTCATGGATATTGAGGATGAATACCTATATTTTCGATAATAAAATACTAGGATATGTCTAGTTCATTTGCAGTATTTTGATAAACAAAGTGAGGCGTGCAGGCGCGGAGCGATGCAATTTTAGCGGGTGGCGCAGTGGGGATACAAATACTGTTGACATTAAAGACCATTTCGTCCTGACAGTGTTATTGAAAAAGAAAAGAAAAGTTATTGGTACTAGTATACATAGCAAAAGAAAACGTACGTGAACAACAAGCCGAGATACTCAATATTTTTCAAGCACAAGCCACTTTGAACGCACGAAATAAGTTTTCAGTGCTATCCCCACTCCGCCACCCGCACAGCTATAGCGATTCGCGCCTGCACGCCTCACTTTATTCAACAATTATTAATAATACTGCATATGAACTAGACATATCCTAGTATTTTTTTATTGAAAATATAGGTATTCAATCTTAAGAGCAAACACTAACTTGGTAAAACGGGAATCCGTTTAGAGCCCATAGTTTTTGTATGAGAATTTTCAAATTTGTTTTGCATTTTTCAATGTTTTTGTATAAATTCCGGAACTTCAGTGATAATTTTTAAGAAAAAAAATATAAATGATATGATGAATTAAAAAAATTGAGAGGTTCCGGAATTCTTAAGGGACCAGCCAATACAAAAAATATTTCTTTCATGAAATCAATGGTTTTTGCAAGAAACGGATTCTATGATCGGGAAATTTATATCTGATTGGCGATGTAATCGAAAACGAACAGGTGTTGTGTTGCCAAGGTTCATCGAGTTCATTATCTTCACCTCCATTCTGGATAAGTATGCCAACAAACATTAGCTGGAAGGGATGAGGAAGAAATTCGACTTTTCGGTGATGGCGGCTCTTAATATCCATAAAGGTGACTGCTGTACGATGATTATTGCGTCTTCCAGATTCTTTTGAAATTAAAAAAATATCTCGGCTCCTAGTGATCGTAGAATTTCTGAATGCTTGAAGTCATGCTAGGAATCCATGTCCATGAAAGTCATTCACATAAAAACAAAATTGAGCAATGTATTTAAAGAAAACATGTAAAAAAATTGTGCAATATTTTTAAAGTAATTTTTTGATCCTTAAAATTTAAAAAATCAATATACTTATCCAATAATATGAAAGAACAACTCTTACAGAAAAAAATAAGCCATGAATCGTTACTGTAGCATCAATCCCCGAGCGAGAGTAGCCATATTGAGACAGCATCTTTTTTGAGAAAACTTCATATATTTTGAAAAATAATTAATATTTATCAATTTTTCAAAAAATGACTTTTTTGGCTTGTCATAGGCTACACATAACGGTAAGTAACAAGTTTGAATACCTTACAGTTAACGAGTTATAGAAAACCTGATTTTTCACGGTTTTTCCGATATAACTCGAAAAGTATCAATGATATCGGAAAATTATTGGTAATTTATTTTATATATCTTTTTGATACCTACAATTTCCTAATTCGACTTTTTTCGATCGGAGCTGTAGTTTTTTAATTATCAACAAAAATCCGCTTTTCGCAACTTTGCCAATTTTTTGGGTTATGTTCGGTAACCACGATCGAGTCTCATGAAATAGAAACTCATGCTGAATTTCAATTTCCTATACGCTTATATTTTTTGTTTTCGGATATTAATTTTTGCACGCATTTTTCCCTATTGCTTGGACTAGATCCAGTTCTTCCAGTAGTACCTCCATGCGAAACTTCCAGTTACTAAAGTTTGTTCCATCAAATAAAGAAATCTTATATTTTATTTCCTCGTCTGTCATGATCTGGCTTATGATCCAATTCACTTGATGAACGATGACTGGGCCCATTTCAGCTACAGTAAATGAACTTTTACTTTGTAAACATAGAACTTTCCTTTACATTTTCAAAACTGACAAATATACAAACAATAACAACATCTTTTTCTTTTCCATCGAAATACTAAACGTTTAGCTGCCTTGATGAATTGCTTTTCTAACAATCACCGGCCTACTTACCAGACACTGCGGAATACCAACACACCATGGAAATAAATAGAGGGACCGTGGAGTGCAGACTCTGTCCTAACAAGGAGGAATCATCCTCTCACATCATCTTCGGATGCGACGCGCTGCTCAACAAGCCCAACAGATCATTCGGGCAGATCAACTTAGAAACAGGAATGATTCCGAAACACCTAGTAAATGGGTCAAAATTCCGAAACTATGTAATTTGTATCAGGAAAACTCTAAAAAATTTGAATTGCCGTGGCGGCTGAATTTTATATTAGTATAATTGTTTATTATTGAGTTATAGGAATCACATTATGGGCCGTGGTGGTAGAGCGTTCGCCTTTGGAGCGAAGAGTCGAGGGTTCAAAGCCTCGCATGGTCATCGGTCTCGTGCATGGCATCACACGTTAAATGGTAAGGGCTGCGTATTCCCAACTCACACAAGTCTCTCGAAGACTTCCGAGGGTTGCGCGTAGGGTTGCAATCGGTTGACGGAAATGACAATTTTGACATTTTTTTCACATACGGATCATACGGAGTTTTATACGTGGTTTTGAGAAAAGCTTCATCAGTAAAATTTTAAAAATTTTCATTCTTGAAAAACCAAATCGTTAGAATGGGTAAAATTGCAAACTGAATTCACCAATTTCAAAGAAACTATCACTTTCAGTGGCATCAGCAGTTGAAAAATTGGATCTAATCAATGGATTCAAGTAATGATGACAAAGTTGAAATTGCTACTGCCATTGTATTTGAACTAAAGGCCAATAAGCCAAAAATAGAGCAATATGGTAATAACAGTTGCAACATGATCTGTTGAATTGTCTGTCTGAGCTTGAAAGTATCCCCAATATTTACTACAAAAAAGACCTAGGTCATAGTAACATCATTCCTCTGTCTGACAAGGAACCAGAAGAATGACGCCAGAGAAATGACGATTCTCAATGTTTCCGTAAAATAATTCACCACATCCTAATTCCATAATCTCTCATTTTGCATAAGGAAATACACGAGAATAATATGAAACTCTCTATAATGTTTGAACGGAAACTGTATAATTGATGTTCCTGAAATAACTATCAGAGGAATGATATTTTTGAGTGTCACCACGATTTCCTTCTAAATCCACCACTAACGAACAACCACGACAATTCCTTTTAGCAACAAACCTATTTTTCAACTCATGAAACTTCATCTTGCCTTCTGTAACAGCCACAACTGAAAAGGCGTAATCTAATGTAAAATTTGTGAATTTTGAAATTGTGGCAGAGGAATGACGATAAAAGCTAGGATTCTCACTTAATTTATTAAAAATCTGAAAAATTAAACAGTGAAATAATTTCCAAAGTTTGTTTGCTTCATATTCAAATGCTTTATTAGATATTGACTTCTATGACAGTAAACGCTACATTATACTATAGCTTTAATACAGTCCAGAGGAAAGATTTTTGATCACTTCGCTTGAACAAATAAAACATTTATAGTCGAAATTTGTCGAAAGTTTCTGAATGGGTAAATCGAGAATGTATGTCTGAGTGATATACCTCAATTACTCTTGTCTAAAAGTTTCCGTTTTTTTTTAAAGACGTCAGTCATCAAATATCATAGTTTCGGAATTTTGACCCAAATAGACTACTAAACCTGGTGGAAAACACAGGCATTTTTAACTAGGAACCACTGACGACAGACCAATACACCCCAGCTGGTCTCAATGTACAGGGAAATCTCAAAAGTGAACCCGGCATCTCGCTCGTCAGATTTTCACCAACCAACCAACTAAGGTGAAATCAAAAGGGCGCATGTCGTTCCAGATTTTGGTATTACCAAATTTCAAAAAATGGCTTTGAATCAAGAAATCCAAGCTTAAGGCACGATGATACTCACCTTCTTGGCGAAATGTGCGTCTAGTGAAATTGACGTGATTTCGGTGTATAAGAAGTTTCCTTTGTTTCTGAACTTTGATTTCAGAATAATGTCTTGTTTTTGTAGTCTGCCTGAAGGCTCTGACGAAGTTATTTCGATGGGGTAGATGATTTCAGAGATGAAACAAAAGTTCTCGTAATATGAATTGAGATATTTGATGCAAAACATCTAGAGGTCATTATCATTTCTGAAACATGATAATAAGCAAGGTGGACGGTAGGACAGTTTTAAAGTTCAAGAAAAAGAAACTACCGAAACTCCAAACGTAAAAGTCACACTCGACTCCCATTACTCCATCAAAGTTAGGATCTTCCAAAACTAAATAAATGTAATGAACTACTTATTCTACCTTATTTCTATTCATACCATACATATCAGGATGATTAAGTGCACTTTAAATTATCTAAACTAATTGTTTACCCAATTTTCCGTGCTGCTGTACTACTTATCTGAGTATGGAGATTGCCTACTCCTTATTGTTTAACTGATTTTTGGAATTATTTACATGCTCTGAATTAATTTTATCATACTTGTTTTAGATTTCATGACGAACAATTTTGTGTGGAAATTATTGACTAATGACTTCATTGTGAAGAGGAGAAACCTTCATTCTACTTGGTACAAATTTGAACAATGGGCTTTATGGAATGGGCCCTTTAGCAGCATTCATACTAGTTTTACATTTGGTAATTTCCAGACACTCGAATGCATCAAGAAGTCTAATCATGAACCTGATGTTTAATTATTTGTAAATGTGTGTCATCAAATCGATGGTCGTGATCCAATGCATGTCAGGCCTCACTTGATGTTTCTGGTCTTGAATATCGGATATGAGCAATGTGATCTTTGAACCGTACTTTCATGGCCATTTGAGTCTGACCCAAATATTTCTCTCGTAGTGCTCACATCTAATTTCATAAATTCTCGATTCTTCTTAAAGAGTACCTTCCCAAGATTTATTCCATTATACATGGTGTACATCCCAGCTAAAACTTGTCACTCCCCTAATCTCCGAACTCGCGAAAAAAATTTAAAATCGCTCAGACCCATCGATTTTTATTTCAAGGGGGGACACTTTCACCAAATACATCATCATTGTGTTGTCAACCACCTCACCCCCTACTTCAGAGAATTCAATGGGACTACTGTAATACTTTAATACTTTTGATACATCATTTTGAAGAGAATTCAATCCCAAATACATAGGTGTACTGAAATTGAGGATCGATCAAGTGTTGTTGAAGTTGAATCACAAGAGTCAGTTCACCAAGAAATTGAATATTGCCAGTTTGTGCTATGTGTACCTAATGGTGGGAACTATCAGGGATGTATGTGTCCCACCTGCAGAAATCGTTTTCAATCTGATTTTTATCGTTTCTAATTACACATCTCAAAATGGCAACTGGATTTTGTTTTCATTTTCATACCTAAACGATATGGCTTAAAACTGGCAATTCAATTCTTAAATGAAACTATATCTATGTCGACCTGTTTTTCGTCAATAATAGCGAATACGTCGTACACATATCTAATCCAAACCTTGGGAAAAAAGCTGAAACTCTCCCTTGCTTCAGTTTCAAACCTTCTCACAAACCAATTGACTAGGAATGGGGGCATAGAGTTAACCATGGCTATACCTTCGAATTGTTTGTAGAAGCAGTTATTGAACTGTACATGAAAGTTATGATTAAAATCTATCAAATGGTCTATCTTTCATTTTAAAATATTTGAATCAATTATATCTTTGAACCTAATAATAATATCGAAAATAATAATAATGCTCGCTCAGGTTTTATATAAATAGGTTTAATTCTGTGATGAACCCGTCGTCGTCCCCCATTAGATCAGTTAGATTTGAAGACAGTGGAGGAGTTCTCGAAACATCCTGAGCTGCTCACAACAAGAAAAAACTAGGTTAGGTTTGAACGTGAGTGGGCCCGTATCAGGCCCTCCAATGCGGCCAATGGCCTATTGTGGCTCACCCTATGGTTATATTTCTCCCAGTATATCCAATCTCTTGACGAAATTGAGGAATGCATTGGGACAACAATTTACCAGGTTTTCTGGCCTTACTGTCGTATCGCCAAATATTGAGAATGTGGTTCTGGCTGCTGCAGGGCATGTACAGAATGTGTATAGCCGTTTCATTATCCTCCATGCATAGCCGGCACTCTGCATCTTGTGCAAGTCCGATTTTATGCATGTGATGTTTGAGTTTGCAGTGGCCAGTAAGCAAGCCTACTATAACTCTGAGATGCGCTCAACTGAGTTCAGTTTGTCAGAGTCCTGTTTTTTCCTTGTACAAGCAATAAATGCTAGGCCCGGTAGACTACGCCAGTACTAGAGTCTTTTATTGTCTGCCCAAGCTGTTATGACATTCTTGGCAGTGCTATATGCTAAACCGATTACCGGTTCTGGTCCAGTGAACGTTGTTTCGGCCCCCCCTTTTGCTAGGGCGTCCGCTATTTCGTTTCCTTCTAGGCCTGTGTGACCTGGTATCCAGACTAGGGTAACGTTGTTGCGTTGCGCCAGTCGGTTTAAGGTGTATCTGCAGTTCCATCCTGCCATAGATTTAAAGCAGTTGGATTCGAGCGCTTTAAGTGCTGCTTGACTATCTGAAAATATTTTTGTTTTCCGTGTGTGGTGTCGATTTTCCAGCTCCCTGGCACAAATTTCAATGGCATACACCTCTGCCTGAAGTATCGTAGCTAGTTTACCCATATTGATCGAGCGTTTCACTACTGGGTTCATCCCATATATTCCGGCTCCGACGCCTTCCTGAGTTTTGGAACCGTCGGTGAACCTACGTTCATTTGCCCTACATAGGTTGGTTTCGTTCCGGACCCAGTCTTCTCTTTCGGGAAAGACCACGGTGTAGGACCTGTGAAGGTTGATAGTTTAAGGCATGATGTCTGAGGGCATTTCTAGAATGCTGTACGCTATTATGCCCTCCAGCATGCTGCTGCCTCTCATGCCTGCGGTAGACTAATAGCCGCTTGGTAGAGTCTGTATGTTGCCCATCTTGCCTCTCTCTCCAGAACTATGTGGAGAGAAAGTAATCCAAGGAGGACTTCCATTGCTGTCGTTGTCCAGTAATCGCCAGGCACGCTTCTCTCTGTAGTCCGTTAAGTTTAGCAATGGCCATTTTTTTATGACCCTTGCTTCACCAGTCTATAGAGCCATACGTTATCATTGGACGTATGACGGTCACGTACAACCAATATACGTGTTTTGGTGACATGCCCTATGTTTTGCCACATATTCTGCGGCATGTCCATAATGATAGGCTAGCCTTCCGGATAGTCTTTTCCAAGTGCGAGTTCCAATTGAGTTTTTTATCCAGAGTTATTCCCAGATATGTTGCTTTTCTCGTAAAAGGAAATGTTACACCAAATGTTGACCATTTTGTGGGGGTTAGTGGACATTTCCTCCCTCTCACACCATTTATATATGGTATCCAATATATCCTGAAGGACGTAGGAGATCGTCTCTTCGGATTTATCGTTTATTACTATGACCAGATCGTCAGCATATGCTTGCAGATCAACCTCCCAAAGCGAGAGAATGGCCAGCAGATCATCCACCAGCAGTGACCATAACAGTGGGGAGAGGATCCCCCCTAGAGAGGTCGTTATATTTCTGTTGTGAAGCATAGTTCTCATCCAGTCACATAGTATCGGTTCAATCCCTCTAGAGACAGTGGCCTCATATAGGGAGTGAGGTAGTGCATTGTTAAATGCTCCTTCTATGTCCAAGAATGCAGCGACTGCTATCTCCTGGCGTTCCAGGGCGTCGCTTATTCAAAGTTATTGAGGGCAAGTTCTGTTGATTTGCCAGTCTGGTAGGCATTAGGCATACTGGTGAACATTGAGGGGGTGCTTTGTTAGTGCCTCACACCTTATGTGCCCATCCAGTATTTTCTCCAAGCTTTTCAACAGAAAGGATGTCAGTTCTGAGCGATTTTGGGTGTGGGTCATTTCGACCCACCTTAGAAATATCCCCCTAATCGCGGTCCAGTTAGATGGAATGTGGTTCCATGCTAAACTGGCTCTAAAGAGTCTTATAAGGACAGGTATGATATGTTCCAGTCCGATTTGTAACAGAACTGGAGCTATGCCATCCTCTCCTGGCGATTTGTATGGGTGGAATGAGTTGACCGCCCATCTTATCGCCTGTGGTGTAATTATTTTGTTGGCAACCACCCAGTCATCTCTGTGAGGTCGCATTATCCCGCCTATATTTATTACTAGGGGTTGATTGTCCGGAATCAGGCTGCCTGGAAAGTGGTTATTAGCTAATAGCTCTAGTGTTTCTTTCCTGGAGGCCGTAAAGGACGTTTTAACGAACCCAGCTCCTGTGTCGGTTCTCTGGATAGAATCTTGTGGATACAGGTTCCGCTTGATGTGTTTGACACATTTCCGGATATCTTTGTTGTACGTGGTTAGAGCAGACCTGTTATTTTCCCATTCACCTGACACCTTAGCCCGGTTAAATAATCTTCAAACTTCTTTTCGTGTTTTCTCCAAATTTTTGTTCCACCAGGAAGCATTTCGGTTATCCCTTTTCTCCCTCAGTGGACAGTTTTTGTGATAAGCTGAGATAAGTGCAGTTTGTGGATGTTCCGCAGCAATATCTATTTGATCACGACAATTTATTATGGAAAATCCGTTTTGGAGATGGTTCTTCAGGAAGGTCTTGTATCCATGCTCCGCATGTTTCGGTATTGTACCACTGGTCTGGGGCCTATTTCAATGTTGAATTGAATATGCCTGTGGTCTGAGCATGATGGCTCAGAGGACACCCTCCAGTTGGATATTTTGTTGCTTAGAAATTCTCAGCTGATCTTAGTGACTAGTGACAAAGGTTGGCTCGGAGCCGAAATTGTTAATTTTAAGCTCCTCTTCTATCAGGTAACTGAAAAGAGAGAGACTCACCCCTCATGTTGATGTTTTTGCTGCCCCACGCCTCACTAGATAGGTGTTGTTCCTCCTGCAGAAGGCAATTAGTTCTCGCACGGCCGCTGGAGGAGGCTGTTCCGCACCTACATCTCCAGGAAAGTATGCTGAGCAGACGATCATTTCTGTCATGCTCCCCTATCTGGAAATTTCACATGGATTGTTGCCACGTCTTGGGTGCAAAAACTAGGTACTAGCTGCTGTATAATTTCCCTGTAGATTCGGGTCTCAAGACAGCGACTTATCAGCATGGACCCTGGTCCAAACAGAAATAAAAGACAATTTAAGATGTGAAGAACGGGCCCTAGAAAAGAGATGATCAGCATGTCTCCAATGTGATGACAAAAGGATGTGAAGACTGAGCTCGACGGGTCAGTCTCGATGGGACCGTTTGTTACGGTGTCAACAACGTTATACGCTGACGGTGGAACGATTGATGATATATCAGAAGAGCATTGCTCATAAAAATATCCATGAAACAGAGACAGATACCCAACTTTTCTGTAGGTTTTCCAGGGAAATGAGCGACCTTGTAAGCGCTTTATCACCGACGAGACAAATGGTTCTTTTTCAACAGTATTCCAGGACAGGTCGTATCTGTGAGTTATAAATCATAATCAATTGACAGGAAGTATAATAGCTCTTGATACGAAATGAAAAACCAACTTTTTGAAAGGCACTTTTGGCAATGGATCTCACATCACTCTTCCATGAAAGGGCACTGCTAATGGTAATACCGAGCATCGAAATAAAGGACTTTATTTTGGTATGGATACTCTTGATATAAATACGTTGGCCACTGTGATATCGGCCTTTCTAGGGAAATAAAGCTGGGTTTCATTCGCATAGTATTCTAACAACTTCTGGATCCCCACTCTAGAATTTTTGATAGGTGTACATTCCAATAGTTCAAGTTCCTTACCCTTTCTCCTCCAGTTTCACGGGCCGATTTTGGAACATTGAAAAAAAGCGGTGTAAAGGGTACTATTATCCGCGAAGCTATGCACTGGGTATAAGGTAGCTCCCAACAAATCGTTGATGTGAAGAGGAAATATTGTAGGTGCTAAAACTGACCCCTGCGGAACACCAGAATTTACAGGTCGGATGAATCTCTATCAACCACCTTGTGGAAAGATCTACCTGAGAGAAAGCTAAATACCAACGTTCACATCGCCAAACACCTTGGATATATCTAATGCCACCTCCATATTTTTCAATAAAAAGCAGCCTTATATGTGAGAAACAATAAATAAATAATTATTATTATTAATAAAATTATTCAACAAAACAAGTCAAACGAGATGTGTTTGACTTTATTCTCATAAGGTATCATACAAAAATTAATGACAAAATTTGCGAAATAAAACATCATTATTTCGCAATTTTTATCATCACCTAGCGTTTGTATCACACTGTATAACAATTTCAAACAAAGAGTATTCAAAATGGTTCGTGGGCAGCTATCCATGAAGCCTAAAATAGAAAGTAAACAATACAAAATTTCTATTTCACCCACCCACGTGGAATTTGCCAATTTTGTCACAATCAGACGATGAATTTATTCTTCATTTTATATGGCCAATTAGGCGTTTCATTTCAAATAATGCAAACTGACAGTTGATTGACCGATTTAAAAAAATTGGAACCTTATTCTCTGTAAAACAGATGTGTAAGTAAATACCAATCTCTTCAAAATAAGCGTCAATACCTATTTTTTCCGCCTATGCAGTGTTTTGACAGTATACAAATAGAATTCTTTATATTTTATCGCGAGATCAGTTGAATGTCGATTTGAATGAATCTAATAATGGTTTTGGCACCAAGAAGGTTATTTCCCTTTGTTGTTCGTTGCATTTCGGACGAAAGCATTTCTGTTGAAAGTTTTCCAAGCGAAAACATGGCTAGTATTTTTTCAGCATAAAGGAATACCTTTTCATGAAAAAATATAATTTGATAAACATAGTACAAGATAGAGTGGTTGAAGATATACCATGTAGAACTAACTCATTGGATACTTATCAGCAAACATTATTTGTTCAAATTATAATTTGAATCAAATGTCGACCTCAATTTCACACCTGAGACCCAATTTTTGAAATAGTAGGAATTGATTCTCTCATGAAATCTTCCTCTAAATTCCCACGTGAAACAATGAAACGAGAGAACTGCTATTTTTGAACACCGTAGAGGTGCGTTTCAATATTACGTCCGACGTGCGTCCGACGTATAACTTTTCTTATGAAGCGTTTCGATATTAGAACGTCTTGTCCGACAACTTCATTCCATCGTTTCAAAATTCTTGAGTGGAACGTCCGATCGTCAACTATTTACCCCACGATGTAGGAGAGCGTTTCAAAATTCAATCCGACAGATATCGCCCTACGAAACAACTATGACGTCATACATCGTCCGTTACCGAACGACAGACGTTAAATTGAAACGCACCTTAGGAAGTAATTTCCTAGAAGCTTAGTTTTGAGACGTATGTCTCTCATGTGATCATAGAAGAATTTTGTTTGACCAATTAAAAATTGGATTTTTGGGGACACGTATTTGAATTTGACGTTTGCAGATACGATATTTGCTAGGTTTTGTAATAACTTCCTGGAAATATGTAGACGTCAAAAGAAGATTCATAGTTATCGCTCAAAAAAAAATGCATTAGAACTGCAGAAAATGATGCAAAACTAAGAATTGTGAAATTTACGAAAACTTCCACTCATAATATCGCAAAAGGAAGGTGGGATAACATTGCCATTAATTTGAATGCCATTCGTGGGGAACATAAAACTGGGGTTTGCTGGAAAAAGGTATGTTGGTGTAATCATACATAACAGATTGTATCGAAATTTTCCTATCGTAGAGTTGGCAAGATTCAAGATTTGAAAAATCATGCAAAAGAAAAGAATAGGGACGCAAAAAATTATAACAAAATGAACCGGCGGAGGGCCACCAAAAACATTAACACCGATAATAAATGAATAATGAATTGAAAAAAAAACACAACAGTCTGTAATTTCATGTGCTTGGGATATCCAAGGCTATTAAAAGTTTAGTTCATTTTTTCATTTCGCAAACTTGACAGGGTGGTTGCAGCTTACCATCGATTTCTAACAATAACTTCTGACAAGTGTCCTTCCTAAATCTGAAGTGTTTCACAAACTGTCGCGTTCACTTGGAGTTATAGAACGAATTTTGGTCTCGGAAAAAATTGTGTCATGCTTCAGCCATGGAGCCTCCAAATTGTTCAAAACCATTCCTTGTACAACATCCATACCTATACCTACCTGAATAATAATAATTTCATCAATACATAGAAAAAATATTCGAATTTCTTTAACCTGAAAACTAAATTCCTATGCGAATTTTTGAATTCTACTGAATTGGGCACTAGGAATTTCATCTGTCAATATCGAGAGAAATATTTCTCTCGTAATATTTCAAAAATAGGTATTGCTTCAAATTGAGAGAAAATAACTTCATATTTTTCTAGAGAACCATTCCGACAATTCAAAAATTGGGTCACTGCCGTTTATTATTTCTTCTCTCATACGATTTATCTCAAATTAATCCTTAGCAATATTGGATGACGTTTTACTTTGAATAGATACAAAAAATATGTGAACTCTTGGCGACTTGTTGTATAATATAACCTAACAAATAACTAAGTGCCCTTCGCAAGTCTTACCTCTGTTAGCTTTTGGGACACCGAGACAAAAGAACGAAAAAAAATACAGAATTAAATTATTATGTTTTGTCTCAATAGTAACTGTGGTGTTTTGGCAGCTGCTACGTTGGCTATACCAAATAAAAAAATTGAAGAAAAATATATATTTTATTTCTCTTCAGGCATATTGTGCCCTGTCGAGTGAAATTGTTACTGTGGGCTCTTTGATGATGCAAGTGTTGTAGTGTTCGGTTCGAACAAACTTACCTTACGTTGACATTTGAGTGCGTTCCAACAAACTTACCTTAATTTTTATGCATTGTTTGTTTTTATGAAGCTTATTCTTCATAATCCCAGCCTTTTGGTACTCCTTTTCATTTTGGTTTGACATATTTTATCAAGAATTTTTTAAATTTCTCTGAGCAATTTATATTTTACCATTAATTGAATAAACAACTCCCGATTGCGTTTGTTAATCAAACAGGCGTATCGGGTCTAGAAATTAATTAACAGAATTATGATTTGTATCCTTTCTGAACATAAATAAATCATGTTTCATTAGTTTCAAGAAGAATGGCATAGTTATTACCAGATACACATGGAATAATGTTGCTTTTGTCAAAGACTTGGGAATAACAATCGACGTTGTAAGATGTAACGGCTGTACCGCTAATAATCTCCTAGGGTAGGTTTGTCAGATGTCATGTGTAGTGTTCTGTGTTCTGAAAATTACAGAAATAGCTATTTGTGTATCCAGAGCGCAAAGTGATGGATTGTCGCTTGACAAAGAGAGTTACCGCAGGACGCGAAGCGGAGCGCGCGGTTCTCTTTCGAGAGCGACAATTACACTTTGTGCTCGAATTACACACAGTAATTTTACGCCGAACGCAGATCTCAGATACAGAAAAAACTCACGATGCTTTATTGAACACACATTATAACCTGAGAATAATAAATATTGTCGGCTTAGCAATACCAATAATGAGTATTACCTGTAAAAAAATAAAACTGAATAACTTCTGCCAAAGTCGGTTTCGAAATTTCTCGCAATCCACCGTTTCTCAAAAAAAAAATCGAGTCTACGATTCAAATCCCGGTCGCCGGCGTGACAGAGAGAATATCTAACCAACAGTCTATGCTAACAACTCTTATGCTATGATTTAATGGATGAATAAATGATATTGGATCAGTTAATCTCACATATTTAATGATTTTAATTCAATATCCGAAAAAGAACTTTTGAGATTTGTTAAAACATAGATGAGAAATGAAAAGTCAGCAGGAGAAAATAACGTCACAGCATTTCTTTTGAAAAAAATTAGGCGAATTATATATAAACCTATCACATATTTAGCGAATAAATAATTGGAAACGGGATGTTTTCCACAGAATATAAAAACTGGAAAAGTGTTGCCATTATTCAAAAAAAATATCTCACCCAATTAGGTAACTGTAAGGCCTGTTACAATACCAAATACTTTCTCAAAGGTATTTGAGTACGTTTCTATAGATAGACTAACGTCATTTCAACATTTTAACAAGTAAACAGCATGGATTTCTGTCGAAAAGAGCAACCGCTGTTTTCATTTTACAGATTGTTGATTATGTGGATGCAGGCGAGTGTCCTGCTGCAGTCTTTTGTGATCTCAGCAGGGCATTCGCCTGTGTCAATCATGAAAAGCTGCTGACTAAATTGGAAATATATGGCATGAGGGGTGCATCCTTATCGTGGATATCTTCTTTTCTAGAATATCGCAAACAATTCGTTTCATTAGAAGTTTTATCTGAAAATAGAGTTCAACAATTCAACTAAGGGAAAATGACATTAGAGGGGGTACTTCAAGGTTCAATTTTGGGCCCTGTGCTTTTTACACTGTACATTGCATATGCAGATGATATTTAATTCATTATCTCGGCAGCGGAAACCCATGTACTTGAGAACAAATGCTCAGAATTGATTACCAAAGTTTCAGATTATTTGAACGACAATAGTTTGTTTTTTATACCAAGAAAACAGAAGTTTTAAGAATTCATCATAGCCAGAAGATACTTGATGATTTGGTTTTAAGTATCGACAATAGTCCAGTGAACAGTATTCACAGCTCGATTTGATTCTCAGGTATAAATCTAGATGAGAATCTAAACTGGAGAGAACATTGTAAAAAATTAGCAACTAGGTTATCTTCCTTGAAATTTCTTTTCATTAACCTGAGAGATGTACTGGAAATAAATCCACTGGTAAGTTCGTATTACACACAAGTAAATTCAAGACTGCATCGAAAGTTTTTATTGGCCAAAAATGCATTATTTGACACATTGCAAAAGTCTCGAGAAAAGTATCATGTAGAGAATTGTTTTTCAAATACATTATTTTGCCTCTAACATTTGTATATGAATTAGGTTTTTATATGTTTCAAAATAAGCAAACATTTTCACTAAATGAACATTTTCATGATTATAGCACTGAGAACAATTTCATGTACCATTCTTCAAAATTAGAATATCGTACAGGTCACTACAATATGAATGAATTTTTTACATGCACGCACTATTAGATTTTTAATTTGTCTTTCTGAATATAAGTTGCTCTGGTAAGGGCAAAATTAGAATAGGGATCGATTATTTGGTCTGCAAAAAAAATTTGAAAAAATAATTGCGTTTTGACTCACCCAGAAAAAAATGTGGAATTTGTCAGTTTTGTCACAATCAGACGATAAACATTTTTCGATACTTGGTTTGGTCACATCTTCATTTTATAAAGCCAATTCAGAATTTCATTTCAACAAATGCAAAATGATAGTTTGGTTAGTAGAATGGTTAGATTGGCCGGTTTGGAAAAAATGGAACCTAGCTGTCAAACTGATGTGTACCAATCTCTCGAAAATAGGCTTCAAAACCTACTGTTTTTTGACTCTGCAGTGTTACGAATGCAATTGTTTATATTTTATCTCGACATCAGTAGTTAAATGTCGATTTGAATGAATTCAGAACTGGTTTTGGCATCAAGAAGGTTATTTCCCTTTGTTGCTTGTTGAATTTCGGACGAATGCATTTCTGTTGAAAGTTTTTCAATAAAAAATACGACATAATTTGATAAATATAGCACAAAAGAGCGAGTTTGAAGATATACCATGTAGAACTAACTCATTGGCTACTTATCAGCACATGCATCATTATTTATTCCAATTATAACTTGAATCATGTGCCCAACTTGATATCACACCTGCCCATTCTTGTTTCTCCTCTCAGATGATTTTATCTCAAATTAATCATTAGCAATATTGGATGACGTTTCACCTTGAATCGATTCCAAGAATATGTGAACTGTTGGCGACTTATTTTATACAGCCTGTATCTAATAACCTAAGAAATTATTTACAGTGTCCGTCTCATGTCTCACCTGTGTCAACTTTTAGAACACCGAAACAAGAGAGGGAGAAAAACAAAAGTGAATTACTATGTTTTTGCTTAATAGTGATTGTTGGCAAATGACGCTAATCGCCAAATCAAGATTTCGAACAACACTATTTATTTAATTTTTTCTTCGATCTCATAGTCCCCTGTCAAGTGAATGTGCACGCGTGGGCTCTTTTTTGATGATGCAAGTGTTGTATTGTTTTATTTCATAATCCTTAAAGTATTGTAACGAGCTGGAGCCAGACCTGTCTGGCCTGTCAGCTTGTGGAATGCATTATGTATGGCACTAGAACCTTCCAGACCAGACCAGAGGCGAGCCGCCGAACAGTAAGAGAAGCATAGCATAACGATGATATCACCACTCACATCTGTCGAAATTTTGATAACCGTCTGCAACCGTATCGGCGAGTAGCGAGTAACCAAGAGCGAACTAGAACGACCCTGAAGAAATCTACAGGATGTTAATAGAGAGCTGTGACTAAAGAGGAGTACAATTTCAGTTCGATGCAGACGGTCTGATTTTAAGTAATGAGAGTTTTCTTACAGTGCGGTAAATATTATTTAGTTTGTGAATATGAATTGGTAATTATATTTTATCAGTAAAAATAAATTAGTTCAAATCCGTTAACACTATGTTCATTACTATTGGGTCAGTTTCAAAATAAAAAGTTCTTAGTGGAGAGTCAAAGAGTTGCGAAAAGAAAAATCACAGGACATTTTCGCGCAAAATATACTAGTGACCCGTTATCCAGACAAGTGATCGTGAAGTGAATGGTTGGGATATAAACTTTCGAAGTAAAACTTAAATCTCGTGCAGACACTAAAAGAATTTTTGTTTCGAGGGGAGTGCAACTCGTGGACTTGAAACAAGACTTGAATCAAAGCGAACTCAAACAATTGGTAAGAAGGCCGCACTGCAGAAAAGATTTTCAGAAGAAAAAGGAGAAGACCCTTTTCATTAGAAGTTTTTGGAATCAACTTGAGTACAATAATGAATAAACTCGACGCCAAGATGCCAAATTCTTGGAAGATGAACTAGAATATAATTTGGTGGGTTGAGAGAAGTAATTCAAAAGAATTTGAAGTGTTCTAGAAAATAGTAATGAACATAGTTTTAACGGATTTGAACTAATTTATTTTTACTGATAAAATATAATTACCAATTCATATTCACAAACTAAATAATATTTACCGCACTGTTACAAACCTCTCATTACTTAAAATCAAACTGTCTGCATCGAACTGAAATTGTATCGCTGCCCTCTCTGGTCACAGCTCTCTATTAACGTCCTGTAGATTTCTTCAGGGTCGTTCTAGTTAGCTCTTGGTTGCTCGCTATTCGCCGATACGGTTCCAGACGGTTATCAAAATTTCGACAGATGTGAGTGGTGATGTCATCGTTATGCTATGCTTCTCTTACTGTTCGGCGGCTCGCCTATGGTCTGGTCTGGAAGGGTCTAGAGCGATACATCATGCATTCCACAAGCTGACGGACCAGACAGGTCCGGCTCCAGCTCGTTACAATAATTTAAGGCTCATGAAATGAAACACTACAACACTTGCATCGTCAAAAAAGAGCCCACGCGTGCACATTCACTTGACAGGGGACTATGAGGTCGAAGAAAGAAATTATATACATATTGTTGTTCGAAATTTTGATCAGGCGATTAGCGTCATCTGCAAACACACGACAATCACTATCGAACCAAAACATAGTAACTCACTTCTGTTAAGTTAAGTGTTCATATTTGTTCTAATGAATATAATATTAATAACATTTATTGTTCTAAATACAAAACAATTAATCAAATATTTAAACAGTGTTCATTTTGACAATAAACGAACGGAGTTCCAGAAGATTCAAGAGGAATCTTGTACGGGTAATCCAGAATATATCCAAATAACAACCACTGAGGATATTTTATGGACGACCAATGTACATCCATAATACATTCGAAATGAATTCAGAGAATACTATGATTATACTGGTCATTCTGCAAATGATGGTCATGAAATTGGAACATTATTAATTACTAAAGTAATTAATAAAGTCTAAGGGAAATTAGACAAAAGTTATTCTTTCATCTTCTACTTCAACATGGATTTCCACAAAATAAATAGATCATCAATCGAACAAGTTACTTTGAAACATATTTTAAAGGTAAGAATAACACAGTTTTCCATGCATACATTGTTTGACATCATTTGTCTTTTAACACCTTGAGTGCCATAGCGGTCATTATGACCGCTACGATACTTTCCTGTGGTGCCATAGCGATCATAATGACCGCCGAATTTGCTCCTCTACTGCTTTAAACACTTCTTCTATAAAATAGTCGTGGTAATCTAATTGAATACATTCAATCTTAGATTGGTACTTCTTAAAACTCTGTCATTGTACTGGGTGATATAGAATATAGGTCATATCGAACTCGTAATTTTTTTTCTTAAGTGAAGAATCAGGAAAATTCAACACATGAATCGTTTGTGAATATAGTTGAAAAAAGAACGGTATCGATCTTTTATATGCTCCGAATGGAACATCATCGACTTAAATTGGAAGTTGGTTACGTTGCACGCAAATTTGGCAACTTTAAAAATTTCAAGTTTTTGTGAAAATCCGTTCAACTCTATTTTGTTTCAGTTCTCTATCTTTCTGTTTCAAATATCGCAAAGGGGGATGGTTTCTGTCGAACACTGTATAAATGATTGTGAACTTCACAACACAATTAATAGCAGAGATGGAGAGGTAATGGTATTGATTCACCTCAAAACATGCAATAATATTTTACCACACCGAAAGCAGGCTAGGATAAGAGGTAGGCCTACAGTTTGTTACCATAGATAATATTCAAAATAGAATGGATTTTTCAGAAAAATATATAAGTAGGTACATTTTAGTACTGAAAAATTGGGTAACAATGTTTTTTGACTCTCACGGCATTTCCTTCTGTTAGAGCAGACGATGGACTTTATTCAAAGATCTTTTATAACTGATTGAGGTGTATCTTGTTCTTGGGTCACACATAGGAGTTATGATTGTTTGATGTGCACTTTTATATCAGAATAAATGTATTGTGGTGAACTAGCGTTATATCGAAAATGAGTTCTAGTGCTAGTTTTTTTTTACAAATTCAGTGATTTTCTGAGTAGCTTATTGAAGCCAGATGTAATAAAAATAGTCTAACTATGTATTTGTAATTTATTTCAACCGTAGATAACTAATTAATTTATTCCAACAAAGTCAAATGCATATGAACTTATACTGCTAAGCCAACTCTGTATATTTTACTCTCTTCTTGCTACGCCTTCGGCTGATGTGTCTCCTTATATAGTTGAAGAGTTCTCGAAGAATTTAATATGCTCTTTCAACTTTAGATGACTCTGGAACTGTTCGAAGAAATGCCAACTGCCATACCAAAGCGATGACATCAGATTATGGGGCGCCGTTTGTGTAAAAAGTGTTTTTGCAAATATATAAAATTTGTGTCAATATATTTATTAGTTGTGGCAGAATTTTTTATTTTGCTTTCCGATATATTCATTTTTCATCAAACACAATATATTTACGTTTCAAGTGTTCTAAATATACAAAAACGTGAATTCTCATATATTTATAAATTCGATCAATTTCATATTGTCAAAAGATGGCGCCACCTACGCGATTCATTACACACTCGAGCGACCGAATGATATCGCAGCCGCCAGAATATATTCTCAGAATACTTTTTCATTCGTTTTTTCGAAGTATCATCGGATTTTTCAAAATCAAACCTTAGAACTGAAAAAATTAAAGAGTGTATTGGATCGCGTCAGCTGCGCCATCTCTTGACGATGTAAAATAGATCGAATTTATAAAAATATATTTACAACGCTCGAAACGTGAATATATTGTGTAGGTAGAAAATAAATATATCGGAAAACAAAATAAAAAATATTGCTTAAAGTTATAAATATATTGACATAAAATTTCACATATTTGCAAAAACATTTTTTACCCAAACGGCGCCTCATATCAGATACTCCGTTTACGTGTTGTCTTGACGGTAGAAGATACGGTGGAAGTTCTTTCTCAAGCGTTCAGGTCCTGCTTCAGTTCGTGAGATTGATCCCTTCTCTGATACATTATTTCACCCCGAAATGTAATCCTTGTGTCGACACCTGCATGATTCCCTATATCTGCATTGTTAATTTCGATGGAAGTAACACTGATGCAGAGTCTTCCGGCTTGGTCATGAAATATGGTTACCGCACAGCAAAATCTTGACGCCGCTGGTTCTAAATATCGTCTCCAACACGCTTCTTATAACTTGGCGACGGTGATAGCTTCCTGGATGGACAAGGCACAGGCTTTCGCCCACTTACTAAAGCACTCCATTACCATAAGGATGTATTTATCACCGTATGCAGAATCTGAGAACGAGCTAGCGATGTCAATAGAGATTCTCTCAAATGAGCTGCCTACGTTGTACTGATGAATCGGGGCCTTATGTCATATTCTAAGACCATTACTAGAATCGTTAACAGCACACTTTCTGCAATAGCGCTTGATGTCAGCTTGGCAATTGGAACAGTGAAACCGTTGCTTCACTTTCTGCAGGTACTTTGACACACAAAGATTTCCTCCAGCGACCCCATCATGGATTTCTTGAAGCACTTGTCTCGTGTTCTTAAGAACAACTATCTGACGTCTGTCTACTATCCTCAGGCTCCAACACACATTTCAGGACCCCACTAACCAGGGTGAGGAAATTCCATTGGGCCCAGTAGGATTTAACGATTTACTTATTTTTCAGCCGATGACTAAACCATGATCTGAATCTTTCTGGATCTTGTTGTTATTCCAGTTATCATGCATATTTATGCTGACGAAGTTCCACAAATTGTCGCATCGTTTCATTCTGCTCGTCGGCAATGTGAGCAGTAATCTGGACATGGTCTCCGCGACAGAGGATCTGCACTCTTATGGCTAGTCTCGGTGCGATGTTCGACTTCGAAATCAAATTCTTGGACTCTCTCGTTTCAGCGTGCTACCTGTCCTCCAAGATTTTTGAACTGTAAAAACTATTTGAGAGCTGCATGATAAATATTCTCCCGGGTCCATGACTTAATATTCCACCCAAAACTATCCTGTCAAAAACATTCTGCCAATAATCCTTCGTCCAATAATATTCTCAGATAATAATAACCTTATGCAAGATTATTCCGTCCAATCATTGGTCTGATATAACCTGAACGAACTAAGCTAGCTCGCAAGTTGGAAAGTTATTATTAATTGTGTTAGGATATTATTGGACGGGGGATTTTTGGCAGGATATTTTTGACAGGATATTTTTGGACGGAATATTTAGTCATGCTACCGTTCTCCCTTATACGTACTTGAAGAAGTGCTCTACTCCTTCCACAACAGCCAACAGCTTCTGCCTAGTGACAGAGTAATTGCGCTCTGATTTGCTAAGGGTCTTGTTGAAGTGACAACTGATCGTCTCCTGTCCTTTCTGGATCTTAAACAAAATAGCTCCAAGTACCACGTTGCTGGCGTCCGTACTCAAAATTAATTTTCCGTTACGTATGGGATAGCTCAGAACAGGTGCGTTGATCAGAACTCCTTTCAGCTTCCTTTACGAATCCTGGCATTTTTCGGGCCACTGGAATTGTGTTTGCCCATCCGTGAGTCTGGTTAGTAGTTACGTGATGATAGCAAACCCCAGTATATATCGGTGATAGTAGGTACACAAACCTCCGAAGCTGATGAATGTCTTTCGGAATGGGCCAATCCTTCGATATTCTGTTCATTCACTGCTACGCCTTTGCCAAAGACAAGGTAACCAAATTATCGGACTTCTTTCTGGAACAAATGGCATTTCCTTGTGGCTCAATTTCTATCCAGAGTTTCTCAATTGCAGAAATATCTCCTCCAGATTTTTCACCTGATCTTTGAACTATCTGCCAACTACAATGATCACATCCAGATATACTTGACACGTTTTCGCTGAGAGTCCCTCCAGAACCGTCTCACTTGATCTTTCGAATGTGGCTGTAGCATTATAGAGCCCGAACGATATAATAGTGAACTGTCACAATCCCGAGCCGATGGTGCGAGCTGTCTTTTTCCTATCTTCCGGAGCGAGTTCTACCTGCAAATGTCTACTTTCCAGATGTAGAGTCAAGAATATTGTATCTAAGGTAACTGTCATTCTTCGTTAGTTATTCAGTTGACGATAGTATATGTAGAAGCGTACTAGTACCACTGGAGAGGATCAGGGACTGTCGGATTATTCGATCACTCCTTTCCCCTACGCTTTTTTAATAATCTCTCCTTTATTGACAAGAGAAAGTCTTCTAGCTGATTGTCAGAACGATCTGGCATCCCCAGTATCAATCTTGTGCTGAAACACCTTCATTCTACCCCCTTTTTCTTGACTAGTATCGAAGATGTATTGGCTAAATCTACCAGTTCGTGCTGTTGGCCTGTTTCCATGTCCTTGGAACTGGTAACGAACAACTTTTCCAATTCTGTGGGCAGGTTGTTGGTTTAGGTAACAGGAAATTTACCAGCAGTGTCGGATTTTCTCACAGTTCCAGCATCTTATCAGTCTCTTCCCCGGCATTACTTCCCTCATCACTTTTCTCGGGGTGGATTCAATAAAAGCAAGCTCCTGTGGATCTTCCTTGATCATTTGGACTTTGCACTGAATCTTGCAGGATTGTTTTCCGGCCTCATATTCCAAAGCGCTTGCTAGTGCATCTACGAGACGTGCTTGCCTGATTTCTTGGTCACGGAGTCCATTCAAGAACGCCTCAACACTGACGGGTTCTCAAGATATCTGCTTCCATAACCAACTGCATATGCCACGTCGGGTCGGGTCTTGTTTGATAAATATAGTAGGCTTTCTATCGCTTCTCGATATGGAAAATCAGCTCCACGAACTTTTTCAAATTTTTTATCATCGGGCAATAAAGGAGTCAGGATAGGTTTTGATTCATGCATTCCGAATGTTTCCAAAAGTCATCTGGAATAATAATTCTGGAATATGTTGATGTAATCTGGAACTATTTCGATTTTCATTCCCAAAAAAACTGTCCATTTCATCAATGATGACCATATCGAATTCTTCTTCCAATTTTGACAATAAGCTCTTCATTTCTTCCAAATTATTTCCAAGTAAAATGCCGTCATCGACGTAAATGGCTAGGATCAATGTGCCTGCATCATTTCTGAATATACATTGTTTGCTTTTAATTGCTTTCCTGTCCATTACCTTTCAGGAAGTTTGTGAAACGTTGGTTCCATTTCAAAGGTGCTTGTTTCAGACCATATAATGAATTTTCGAGTTTGCAAATTTTATTTGTCACATTATATCCTTCGGGAACCTTCATATAAATGTTTTCTTCGATTTCTCCATATAAAAATGCAGTTTCCACATCAATCTTCACCAACTGTTTTTGTTTATGAATTGCTATGGCAAACAGAATTCTCAGAGAAGATGCGTTTATCACTGGACTGAATGTTTCCAAATAATCGATGCCGTATTCTTGCTCGAAACCTCTCACTACCAATCGTGCTTTAAATCTTCCGTCTTTTTTCACTTTGAATATCCACTTACTGCTCAACATTTTTTTTTTCATCAGTTTGAGTTGTATCGACTAGACTCCAAGTTTTGTTTTTCTCTAAGGTTTTTTCTCTTCTTTGATTTCTTCAATCCAATTATCTCTGTCGGGGCCTGTAATGGCTTTCTCAAAAGTAAGTTGTGCTTGTGCATTCTCATTGAACATGACGAAATCTTGAAATTTGTTTGAAAGTTCTTTATTTCTTTGGCTCTGACGTGTCGGCTGAACAGTTTCGATAACTTCATTCGTTTACAATTTTCCATTATGTACTTACAACTTCTTCATTTTCTTCGTTTATATTGACTTCTGGCCCTGAATTTTCACGATTTCCGACATTTTCAATATTTTTGTTCTGCATTATTTCTGTATTTGGAATCAACTGACGTTTTGATAACATTTTTAACGAAGATTTATCAAAAACAATAGCTCATTACAAAGTCTGTATCCATTGTTACTGTAGCCGATGAAAATATGTTTTTCACTTCGGTCGTCTAGTTTTCGGAGGTAACCGAGTTTTCTTGCGTTAGCAAAACTACCGAAAATTTGTAATCTGGACAAGTCTGGCCTTTTATCATACCATTTTTCAGTGGGAGTGACTTCCAATGTAACTGTTGGACTCCTGATTGCTAAATAGGCTGCACAACGAATTTATTTATTCAATTGTGAATCGGCTATCAGTGCTCCAGCTTTTTCTATCAAAGTTCTTTAAATTATTTCTGCTTTGCCATTTAGTTGAGGTGAATAAGGAATTGTGTAGTCCAAGCGATTCCATCTTTCTCTACACCATCTTTGAAAACGTTGGTCAATATATTCTCCACCGTTGTCGCATCTGAATTTCTATATTCGTAGGTTCCATTTAGCATCGATTTCTTTGACAAAATCTTCTATAATTCAAGCAGTTTCAAACTTATTCTCGATTGGATGGACGACTACGAAATGAGTATAGTCATCTAGTATGGTGACGAAATATTTCTTGTCCAATGTATTTCGAATAACGGGGCCACAAACATCGGTATGAACTATTTCGAGGGGTCTTTTAGCTGGGGTTCTCTCTTAAGAAAATTGATTTCTAGTTTGTTTCACTTTCATGCATGTATTACAGACACCTTCAAGTTTTTTAATATCTCTTTCACTTGTGCTCATGCCGGTTGAAATTTGGACCAATTTGGACATATCTGAAATACTGAGATGGCCTAATTTACGATGCCATTCAAATGCGAGTTCTTCTTTCTCCGGATTCAAAGCTTCTTGTTTTGGTCTACTTAATTGTACTGAGTAAATGCCATTTTCATTTTTATCCCCTTGAAGTGCCATTTCACCATTAACAGTTACAATTACACTGTCATCCGTGAATTCAACAATTCCATTATTTTCGGTGAAGGCTTTTATAGATAATAAATTTTTCGAAAGTTGTGGAACATACAAAACGTTTTTGAGTATACAATGTTAAATACAATATTAAAAAATTAAATTGTTCCGATTCCTTCCAAAATCATCGACTCGGCTTCTTTGGCAACAGCTATGAAGGAAATTTCGTCCTTGAATTCCTTGAACAGACTTTTATCGCAAGTCATATGGGATGAAGAACCAGAATCAGCTATCCAAATGTTGGCAGAACTAGTAGAACATTCACCACCAGCCATAAAAGCAACCTTTCTTCTGGGATTGTCATCGTTGTTCATGGTTTTCTTGAATCAAATTTGTCACGGAAAAAGCACTGTTTTTCCAAATGATTATTTTTTCGACATATATTACATTTTGGATACTGTTTTCTCGCAGGTTTGCTTCTACAGTATCTTGCTGAATGTTTACCCTGGCAATTGAAACATTCAAGTTCTGTACTTTTAAATACAGTAGCCACTTCACTTTCACATAATTTATTAAGGGATTCTTCTGCAAGTAATCGTGCAGTGAGATTTGTTAAAGATTTTTCAGAACTCGTAGTGGATTTCCAAGCGCAAACAAAATGTTTGTAATGTCCGGGTAACGTAACGAGGATTTTGGACATGAGCATCGAGTCATCAATTATTATCCAACGTCTTCAATCTGAATGCTAAATTTTCGAGTTTGCTTATATGAGTTGCGATATTAGTTCCCTTTTCATAGCAATAACTGAAAAATTCTTGGAAGGAGTGCACACTTTTGTTGTTCATTGTCCCTTTCATAAATGGCACAAATTTTATCAAACACTTCTGTAGAAGTAGAACAGTTCAAAATATGCAACATTGGCTTTCTCTCAATCCTTGTTATAATAAACTTCTGAATTTTAGCATCTCTTCTCATCCATTGTCTCCACGGGTCTGCATTCTTGTCGTCCATTACTGGAGTCACTGAATCTCCAATTATGATGTCATAAAGCCCATGCGACTTGAGGAGAATGGTGAGTTGGAACTTCAATAATTGAAAGTTATTGCAGTCATGGAGTTTTTCTATTTGGATGTTATCTTCTATTTCCACACTTCCATAGTATAGAATATATTGCTTTTTTATGTCAAATTGACGTATAATGTTCACAGGAAGACCAATTTCTCAAGAATTAGATATGAGAGGATTTTTATGTTTCTAATAGTAGTAGTATCACGCACCTGGTCCCATAACCTGTTGAACTTGGTTTTTATGGTTCAATAGACTTTATAAACTCTGATAAAGAATACCAATATGAACCTTTTTTTTAGACTTTTTATAATTTTTTTTAATATTTTCATGTTGATACATAACAAACTCTGGTACAATTGTTTTTATCAACTACTTGAAATAGTTATTTTCCTAACAAGTGCGGAAAGTGATACTTTCCCGCACGCGACTGCCGTTGACCCGAACAACGCGAAGCGGAGTTCGGGCAAGCAGTCAAGGGCGGGAAAGACACTTTACGTATGAATTAGGAACATTATTTTTTCTACGATCGCATAAAGATTCAAAAAGCACATTGAAAATATATATTTTATTTCAACATACAAAACACTCCATGAAAATCCACTAATTATTATTAATATTAATGTTGAAAACACAATTTGTTGCATTCTGCAAATGCGTCAGAATAGCCGGTCCAGAGTAGTTAGTTGGTGGTAACTGGCTGTTAAGAGTAACACTCGTAGATTGCAAACTGCATGAAGATGACGGAGACGGCATCGGTTGCAAGTTGCCAGTACATTAAAGAATTTTATTCGAGATGGTTTTCTTCTGTTCTACGGAGTCCTCCAAATAACTCTCAGCAACAATGAAATGTACATTTAATAACGATAAATTGACATATTTTACTTTCCCGCACTAGTGCGGGAAAGTGACACTTTCTAAATTAAAATGAGTGCGGGAAAGTGGGTAAAAACGCACGGTCGTAGAAAAAATATATATTAAAGAAATCACGTCTCAACAAGGAGGAGATCCTGTGGTTGTTCTAAACATTTTCAACTTTATAAATTCTACAAATATAACCTCCGGTCTGCGAAAAGGCATATCAGCTGTGAAATACCAATGCAAGTCACCGGTGGAATTTGAACTAATAGGATATACTCTTGGCCCAGAAGTGATAGGTAGAGAGAAAATGTATTGTTCTTTCGTATAAAATACATGAACAAAAAGATGAAGCTTATTTTCTCATACAATGAGATAAAGATAATTGTAAACTGAAGTATTAATTATAGTATGTATCTAGCAATAAAGGGATACTACTCGTTTACACTGATTTTTGAAATATTCTTTATTATATTATATATTTGATATAACAGTTTTGTTTCAGGTTCATTAATTATTATTGGTTTGATATCAGTTAGATATTGATATGTTTCAGAAAAGGAACGTCTAATTCCTCCATACATTGGACATACAAAGAATAAATGTAGCGATTCTAAAACTAGGCAGTTGCAAATTGTACATATTTCACTAGTTTTTATTGTATATGCATTGTTATTGATATACATATATACAGGGTGACCCAGGGGTGTGTGCATGGTCCATAACTTTTTTTCTATGCAAGCAATCGACTCGATTTTTTTTTTCAATCGATAGTTTCAATAATGAGTACATTCTGAAAATATTTTCATTAATATACAAGATGTTTCAAAATAAATTGTCAACATAACGCACCCTGTTTTCATATACCTATCTGCAATAGTTTTTGACTCATGCCAATTTATGTGTCAAATTCGCGTCGTGCATGGACCCACAGAAAAATTCATAACTTCGGAACCTTTCAAGATAACTCAATATTTACTATGTTTATTTTGTGTTAAATACTTGAATTGTTTTTTCTCTTTTATATTCTTTCATTGTATTCATGCTGTGATTACTTTTCTTCATGTTATTTTTTTCTGATTTGACCAGTTTTTTCTTTTTCTCGGTTTCGATTTGTAAAATTTGCAATTTTGAAATTTTGCACATATCTAAACTTTCCGCTGTCGAGGTAACAAAACGTGTATCGAGTTACTCAATATTGTATGGTTCTATGTTTATAGCAATATTGGACATGAAGTTTTTATAATTTTGGATTTTTTTTTGGTTCGACTTAAAATAATTTGGTTCTTTTTGTTGAACTTGTGACTGAATTGATTCAAAAAATTTTATGTCTAATTCCACTTTGCAGCTTTGATGGTCTGAGATAAAATCATTATTTATGTAAAAAGTTTTTATACAATTTATGTTATTTAGATTAGCCAAAATAAGGCCTACTAGTCTATTGCCTCGCTCACTCAAGAATGTGTAATGCCCTAAATGATCATCAAATCGGCTATTGAGTGTGAAGAAGTCTGAGTCTTCAAATACATCATTGAGTAAGGTCCCTCGTTTGTTACTTGTTAAGTCCATTGAGTTTCTCGTTCCTAGACGAAAATTATTTTCAAAAAAATTTTTATTGTTGAAACTGTTGAGTTCGCCAATTCTAGCGTTAAAATCCCCTTTATACTCCGAATATTTACGAGTAATATCGTTCACACACTCATCAAGCATCTCTATGTAAACCTTACCATCTAATTTCGGCTTTGAGGTAAACTATGCCTGAAGCAAACTCAATTTTAATGTTTTCGAATTTAGTAAATATCCAAAGATTTGATTTTTCGATAATATCAGCCTTATTTCTTATTTTTAGTGATTTCGACCAAAAACCACTAAACCACCGCCTCCTCTACCCCTCTGTTTGTCTTTACTTGCGCAAGAATTCAAAATATAAAAATTATTTAAAAAATTTGGTAACATTGGGTTTTCTGTAGTTACCCATGTTTCTACGATTCCGATAATTGGAAATTTACAAAATTTAATCCTTTCTTCAGAATCAAAATTATTTATTGTTTCAATTTTTCAATTCCTTGACAGTTCCAGAAAAGAAAGTTCCATAAGTTCTAGTTCTTAGAACGCCCATGTCCACTAAATGTCAATTGTCAATGCAGTCTTGACTGCGACCACACCCTATGCACAGAACGCAGAACATATATTTTAAAATGAACTTAAATCTAAGTTTTACTATCGTGACATCTCCCTCTTTTTTATTCTCTTTATCTAATGGGTTTTTACACAACCTGTCCTACTATAGCTTCAACAATATTAGGTAAAATCTTGGTAACATTGGAAGGCCCAGGAATATTGCCTAAGAGTTTACTTGTTCCTTGTAACATCAGGTTCTGGCTCAACGTATTTAGTAGCCTCACTAAACTTCAAATTGAGAATGTTCTTGCATATATGGAATTGGAGAAAATTTATTGAATGAAGAATCTCTCCGATAAACTTTTCCAAAATTGTCCTTTACCAAATAGGTACGAACGAGAATATTCACTATTGCCAACTATTTCCCCTGGAACCAAATGTTTTTCTTTCCTCAATATAACACCCTCTTTTTTTGAAACTAGTTCTTGTCACAGCTTGTCTATCATAATATTTTTTGGCTTCATTTCTATGAGAGGTCAATTTTTCAAAATCAATATCTGGTTTATTCAATGAAAGATTTTTGATACTGATGGTAGCTCGCAAAAGTCTTTGATTCAATAGTTGTGATGGTGATAAATGTATTCCAACAAGTGGAGTTGTATTTTATTATTTATTAATTAACTTGTACATAAGTTCTAGCTCCTAGAACGCCCATGTCCAGTCAATGTCAATTGTCAATGCAGTCTTGACTGCGACCACACCCTATGCACAGAACATAGAACATATATTTTAAAACTAACTTAAGTCTAAGTTTCACTATCATGACAGCTTCAACGTTCTTCTTGTGATCTTGTGATTATTCTTGGTTTTGTGCATCATTTTTGGGGTCTGCGTTGTAGTTCCTTCTCCAAGCCGACCTTGATTTTCATCCCATTTCCAATGTTTTCCGTTTATTGTGATTTTTTTTGTATCCGACTTGTGTCTGCTTCCCGTTTTCCCTTTCATCCTTTTTTACTGAAAAACTCTTCCTTTTTTCTTAAGTTTTGAATTTATATAGATTTTTTCAGACAAATTCCTTAATTTACTTTTATTCCAATTATATAAGTTTTTTCTGCGATTTTTCTAGCATTTCGAAGTTTTTCGGTAATTTGCATATTGTTAGCACACAAGTGACGCGCGCAACTTCCACCGGCACAGGCTGGAAAGTACTGTTTGACTGACGCACGGATAATCAACTGAATTGAGGAGAGAAACCTAACGCTGACTCTTATAAATAAAGCTTTTATTTCCAACAGGTTTTACACCCAATAACATAATAAATAATTATTGAGCTTCCGACAATTAATTGCACTTATCAGAATAACATGAAACACAAACAAAAAAAAAAGTTAATTTCAAGTTTAGGAAATAAGAAATAATAACTATAAACAATACGCAGGTGGTACAACTATTATTAGTGAATATAATAACATGAGACTGAAAGACTAAAAATTTAAAAAATATAATTTTATAATATATAAAATACAAAATCCTAACCATGACCAAACGCATGTAGTAGCTATCACTAGTGAATATTATAAAAATTCAACTCAAAGCTTATTAATCAAGTTTCTTAGTGTGTCGTGATTTATATCACATAGATGAGAAATTTGGTGGAAGTTTTCACACATAATATGAATTGGGGATTTCATCATCACTCCAGTTTTAGTACCAACATTGTAGAACATGTTTGATTGTCGACTATTTGATCTCGAAATGAGACAATTAATTTTGTTCAAAAGTACGGAGCAATCAATTTGGTTATGAATCAATTCATATAGAAACGACACACTCAAAATTTTTTGACGTCTTTCTAACAAAATTATTCCGAACCTATCTAGGAGAAATTGGTTACCTATTCTACTAGACGGGTAGGTTCCATTTTCCTTCGTCGACAAATATTTAAAAAAAAATTTCTTTGAATACTTTCAATCTTGCTTGTATGATATTGGGTCATAGGATACCATATAAGTATACCATATTCAAGTTTTGTTCTTACATACGAGTAGAAAAGGAGTTTGAGTGCGGTGTTGTTCCTGAAATTTCTACAATTCCGGTAAATGAAACCTAGCATCTTTGAGGCTGCAGATATAACAGTGCCGATATGATTGCTAAATGTGAATTTCGAGTCATATATAATACCCAAGTCTTAAGTTTTCTCATTTCGTTTAAGTAAACTACTGTTGATGAAGTAGTCATATGGAGTTACGTGTTGCTTTCTGAAATATGGTTGGCGCGATTTGTATCACACCATTCAACAATTTCATTAAAGAATTGTTGTAGGATGTCATAGTCTTCGATATCCTGAATGGCACTGAACAATTTCAGATCGTCCGCAAAAAATAAGCTAGGACATTTCTTCGATGTTGCCAAATCGTCTATGAATATCAGAAAGAGGAGAGGACCCAGATTCGATCCTTGTGGAACACCAGACGAGACTGCATATATATCTGACTTGACACACATATATTCAACAAATTGCTGCCTACCAAGTAGATAGCTTTGGAAAATTATTTAATAATCCATCGGAAAATCCGACCACTTCTAACTTGTGCCGTAATGCATAATGATCCAGTTTATTGAAGGCTTTCTGAAAATATAAATAAATAACGTCTACTTGACCCCTGATGTCCAGCTGTTGACAAATAAACTGATTGAGACATGCTAAATTGCTTATAAATGATTTTTTACTCAAAAATCGTTCTGATTTGGTGAAATTATCATCTTGACATAAGTATAAACGTGATTATAAATGATAAATTCAAATAATTTGGAGAAATTGCTCAATTTTGAATATTACTTCTGTCCCCTTTTTTAAAAATTGGACATACCCTGCCAACTTTACACCTATTTGGAAACGGTGAGGACGACAGAATCATATTGAATATGAATACCAGCGGTTCGGTTAGTACTCTGATACAATCCTTCACAAAGAAACTAGGGATCATATCGATACCAGATGTTACTTTGTCTTTCATTTTTTTCGACGCTTTAAGTATATCATCTTCAGTTATCATACATATTGAAATATTTTCCGTATAAAGTGGATCAATTATTGGAACGTTAACTATTGGATCTGATTCAATGTCCACACTACGAAAAAATTACCCAAATGCGTTTACTATATCTAGTGACTCATAATAAACAAACATCTCCATCTTTCATTATGCCCGGTATTCGAGAACATCCTCTTCTACTATTAACAAAGGACCAGAAGTTGGACGAGTCCGAAACGATAAGATTTTCCGCTGATTGAACGAAATTTTGAAAAGCCGTATTTATTTGATCTTTAATGTTCGATCTGATTTCCTTGAATTTCTGATAATTATAATTTGTTCTAAGATTATTATATTTCTTCTCTTCTCTTTTTTTCTTTAATTTTGAAGTTTTTTATTATATCTCTATTGAACCAAGGTGGAAAACTTCTGTTTCTATTAACTTCAAGAGGTACGGATTCATCAAACATCTCATACAATGAGCTATAAAATTCTCCACAAGCAGTTTCTGAATCCGTGCATGATTATCCCAATTACTAAATCGGATAGAGTTATATAATGACAGAAAGTTGGCTTTTCTGAAGTTTTAACATTTATTGCCTCGCTGTAAGGTTTGAACTGCTTCATGGAATGCACATTACAACTAAATTCCACTAGCAATGGAGGTTGGTGGGGATCCACCGAAACAAACATTAATTCATTTTCCAAAACTACAAGTTCATCCATATTGGAGATAACTGTATCTGATGTACGTTCGTTTGCATTATGAACATTATTGAACTGTTTACATTCAAGAGGATCCATCATATTTGTAATCAATTTGAAACGCCCGTCTTCAGAATCAATGTTAAACTTAGGGGTATCAAAATCGCCAATGATAAGGATTTATTAGTCTATGATATAATCAAGAGATTCTAAATACTCGACCAATATTTCAAAAGTATCTATATCAGTTTGAGGAGGTATATATACAACAAAAACGTATATAGTTAACTGACCATCTATGATTCTGTCACTCACAATTTCAATGGTAGGTAGAGTTTGATGCAATGAAGAAAAGTTCAACTGAACCATATTCAAGTGATTCTTGGCTTCCAAAAAAACTCCTTCGACATTTGTCATAACGTTAGCTTCTAGATCTCTATCGCATCGGCAAACATCATAAACTTCGGGAAAAAGTTCAGTACTAACTACGTCATTTTGAAGATTGGTTTCGGTAAGACAAATAAGTTCCATCTCGCCCACTGATACTGCATTGTAGAAAGGTATAATTCCCCTAACATCTGATAAAAGCATGTGATATTGATGTCTCTGGAATTGGGTGTATTATTTAGTTTGAAGTTTTCTTCAAAATTTTTGGTATACCATTCATATGCTTACTATACAGATCTGATTCTCCCTTATTTGTTCTATCTTCCAGTTCTTTACGTAAGTCTTTGTAAAATTGTATTTGACGAGGTGTTTTATAAATAATTTTGGCAGGGACAGGTGGTACTTCAATTCATTACTAGAAAAAACTCACTCGTTGCACCTTATCTCAGTCACACCGAAAAGAACACCCTGTACATAGACCAAACATTATTTATTTCTATCATCCAAACAACGACGAACGTACAAACAGTGACCGTACACAAGGCCTCGCATGCTTGAGCTACAAATAGCAGAAAAGCGTTCTGGCCAACATCGCGAAACTCGAAGTCTCACACAAGCTAACGATACGTCAAATGAATTAGAGTTATGAGTTTCGTCAAAAACATTTTCGGCATGGGTGATAACAAGGAAACCGAAGACGAAGAAGACTTGAGCGAAGAAACGTCGACATCTTCGGATACCGGATTTTTCAGTAATGTCAATAGTAGTAGTGACCTGGAAAGCAGGCTAGGGTCGGGCGGGCCCACCGACGCAGACTGCTCGTCTATATCGAATTTTTTCGGATACTGGTATGTTTTTTGTGTTGTTTTTGTGGACTGTGGTTTTTTTCTATTTGGGTGGAGATTTAAGGGACGACGAGATTGAATTGGTTCGATTCACACTAATTCTTATAAATCGTTGTAAATCATGAGTGGTATGTTCTATAATGAAATTTTCTCAATAAAATTTGTTCGAAACTAAAATGACAAGCACAATTTTACGGTAGCCTACAATAATTTGAGGGAATTCCTAATCTGACAGCTGCATACTTTTCGAATTAAAACTGTAAATTAAAACAGTCTATAGACCTTTTCGTCTAAGGAATGATTAGCTTTTGTTCCGAATATTGCGGAAACAACAAAATGGTGGGAGGTATTTTAAATGTATTGAGGTACATATTCAAAGCTAATTTCCAATGAAATTTTCGTCTATAACAGAAAATATCTTCGGAGTTTTAACACAGAACGAAAATGGTACGTACATATAATCAAAAAAGTCATCACGGGAATAAATTTGGACATTAATTTTCAACCGATGCTCGAGTTCATCGATTCAATGTATCATTACTGATTGCCTGATGTTCGAGTTACTATATCAATCCTTGAGAGGCATTAATTTCATCACCTGGATTTCAAAACGAAATACATCATGTTAATGACCATTGTGTATGAGTCGATCATCATTTTCATCGTAACAATCCCATGAGTACATAAATATCAATCATGATACTAATGTTTTCTTTACATCGACCAACCAATCGCAGTCATTACATTGATGTATCCAGGACATTGATTCAATCACCTGAACATCATTTTTTACCCATGCCCATAATGTCTTTCTGAACATCATTCAATGAACCCACCGCATTCGTTCAATGTTCGAAGACATTAATATTATAACAAAAAAACATAATTCTAAAAGTATGCGATACAGAGTTGTCTTTTAAAATTGAACCCCCTTTTTACTTTTTTGTTTTTGAAGATATGAAAGAAGATTAAATGGCTGAAATAACTTGAATAATAATTTCAAGGTTTTTAATGGTCTTTTAGATTTCTGAAATGGGCACTAACTTTGGTTTTTCATATATAATACAATGTACTTACCAATCAATCAATTTTATGTCAGATCGATAGCACTTTTTTGTGGTTCCATTGATATCAACAAGCTGCATATTTCGATAGAATATGTGATTTGGGTTTTATATTTTATACACAGGGTGTAATCTAACCTCTTGCACTCTCCTGGAAGACGGATGTATGATGCCATGTTAAAACGAATTGTAAGTGACGAATTTTTCAACAAATTATAAAATTTACACAATTTTCTTCGCAGTTTTCACACCTGCCGTTCGATATAACATGGTATTATACACCCGTCCTTCACGGGAGTGCAAGAGGTTAGATTACACCCTGTATATGTAACTTATGTATTGAATCAAACATGAATAGAAATTCAATCATATTTTGAATATTTCTCAATTTTCTAATTTACCACACTGTAGATGATGGCATTGTGCACTACCGAAACGAGTATTAGGTATACCAAAAATATGTTCGAAACGAAATGAAAGATCCATTGGCTTGATATCAAAACGTTTATTTATGATTTTTCAAATATTCACATAAGATATTCGTTTTACTATACCGGGTGGCTACGGAAGTATTGCCTACGGAATATCTCAGTTATTGTATGAAGTAGGTTTGTGAAATTTGGAGCGTCGATATAATGACATAAGAGCTAGAACTTGAGCATATTGACATGTCGAAGTTAACTTCCGGTCTGACCGGAAGTAACATCAACTTTCTCATTTTAAATGGAAACCCTATTTTCTTTTCGCTTTATTCAGCATTCAATTGTTGGTATCTAACCAGAAACTAGATCAGAAAAACAATATTATTGAAATTCACCGAGTAGGCCGTGGAAGCAAAATGAAAGCCAAAAATTGAAAAGTTGGCTATGGAAACCATACGTCACTTGATAACAGTTGCTACTACTGTGATATTTTATTTTCATTCGTCGGCATTATAAAAAGCCGCCAAAAAAATATTGGAAAAATTGGGAAGAAAACAATACTCTGTAGGTCCATAACTTAAATAGGAACATAAAACTTTATCTTGCTTGTACTATTCAGCATAACCATTCCTTTCTAATGTTATGATAGAAAATAATTTTTTGAACTGAGATACCGAAAAATCCAATTATTATTCTTCAAATAACAAAACAGATTATCGCCATACGCAAAAATAAAATTAAAAATAATGTGGAATGATAAATTATATCCTGTAGGTTCTAGGTTAAATAGGAACATAAACGTACTTGGTCTGTGCCATCGTCCATAGATATTCTAATATCTACCTATGGACGATGTTTGTGCTATTCAGAATAATCATTCCATTGCAATAATCATTCGAACCAAAATATTAACAAGTAGGCTGATTAAGATGTATTTTGGAATGAAACAAAAAATAAATGAGAGCTGTCACGAACGCTGCTATCCATATTATTTTGACGTTCGAAGTAGTGTTTTTGATTCTGCCATTTTAAAAGGGTTTGGAAATCGAAATCAGTTAGTGGAATATTCAAAAAATGCCCCGTTATTCACGAATCGAACAAATTGACATGCTTCTCATTTATGGTGAATGTTTAAAAAATTCTTATGCCGCTGAACGATTGTATTTAGAGCGATATCCAGGGAGGCAGCAACCGTCAAGAAGGTATTTCCAGTGGCTTGAAGAAAAATTAAGAACTGAGCCTGATGTTCACGAAGACCAAGAAGCATTTGTTATTGATGAGGAAACTGAAATTAATGTATTAGCTTTAGTACAATATGATAGCACAATTTCCTCAAGGCAGATTGGCGCCGAATTAGCTATAAGTAAGGACTCTGCTAGGAAAATTTTGAAAAAACATCGATTGAAATCCTTCAAGTATCAGTTGCATCAACATTTGTATGAAAATGACGGTGAAAGGCGCCTGGAATATTGTAATTGGTTTCTTCGACAAAATGCTGAGAATCACCTATTTAACTATTATATCTTGTCTACGGACGAGTCAAGATTTACCAACAATGGATTATTTAACAGGAATAATACAAGGTAGGTACTGTACTTTATTTGGATTATTGTCGATAGTCGAAGTGTAAAGTGCTAAAAGTGTGAACGGTCTTTTGTTCCAGGTACTGGGCGATAGCAAACGAGCACCGGTTTCGACAAGGCGGCTTCCAGGAGAGATTTGGTGTGAATGTTTGGGCAGGAATAGTTGGAACTCATATTGTTGGCCCCATTCTTTTTCAAGGCCAACTAACCGGAGAGAGATACTTTAATTTTTTAACGAATGAAATTTCGGAATTCATTAACAACCTACCAGCGGAAATAACTGAGAGAATGTACTTCCAGCAAGATGGCGCCCCTCCGCATAATTCAAGAATAGCGAGAAATTATCTTCAAAATCGCTTTCAAGAGAGACTTATAACAACCCATGGTCCAATCAGGTGGCCATCAAGGTCACCTGACCTTACTCCGTGCGACTTTTTTCTATGGGGGCATCTTAAAAATAGGGTGTATTCCACACAGCCTACAACTCTACATGAGCTAGAAGTAAAAATTCGTAGAGCTTTCCAAGATATCACGCCCCAAATGTTGAGAAACGTTTTACATGAAAATATCTCCAGAGTCAATAAATGTATTGACGCTGAGGGAATGCATTCCGAACATTTGTTTTGAATTTATTTTATCTTTAATCCTATCAATTTGAATTTTTTTTTTCGATAAATCTGTTGTTTCGTTATTTGAAGAATAATAATTGGAATTTTTGGTATTTCATTTCAAAAAATTACTTTCTATTATATCATTAGAAAGGAATGGTTATGCTGAATAGTACAGGCAAGAAAAAGTTGTATGTTCCTATTTAAGTTATGGACCTACAGAGTATTGTTTTTCCCAATTTTTCCAATATTTTTTTGGCGGCTTTTTATAACGCCGACGAATGAAAATAAAATATCACAGTAGTAGCAACTGTTATCAAGTGACGTATGGTTTCCATAGCCAACTTTTCAATTTTTGGCTTTCATTTTGCTTCCACGGCCTACTCGGTGAATTTCAATAATAATTTTTTTCTGATCTAGTTTCTGGTTAGATACCAACTTGTGATATGTCATTAGAAAGGGAATTGAATGCTGAATAAAGCGAAAAGAAAAAAAATAGGGTTTTTATTTAAAATAAGAAAGTTGATGTTACTTCCGGTCAGACCGGAAGTTAACTTCGACATGCCAATATGCTCAATTTTTAGCTCTTATTTCATTATATCGACGCTCCAGATTTCACAAACCTACTTCATACAATAACTGAGATATTCCATAGGCAATACTTCCGTAGCCACCCGGTATACAGTCCCTGGATTGAGGTTGAAAAAATATTTTTCAATAAATGACCAAAACATTCATACCTAACAATTTCTGAAAGAAAACTTAAATAAAAAACATAAATTATCTTCAAACAAATATCAACTGCTCTCAGAACATTGAAAAATTTATATTTAATTCCGTCAAAGTTTTGAAGTCATTAATTTAATGCAATTTATACATTGTTCTAATGAATATATCATAATATAGATGACTTTTCTCATTAGTTCTATGATATAACTACATGATCATAATGTACTAGAGTTCATTATGTCAACCAAATTATTGATTGTCCAGTAACTAAAATTCATTATTTTTGATCAATTTTTGGCATTGTAGTAATGAAAAATACGTTGCCGGAATGAATACATGGCCAATCACTAGAAGTGATTGATATTAGGCACATTATTTTTTTCTGAGAATCGCTCCGTTCCGCCGTACGTTGGAGTTAGGTTATTAATAAGGACCATAAAAGACAAAACCAAACCTAAGCGACAAGCGTACACCCTTTTAATTGATATTGCAGTATACCTGTTTATTTCACAATCAAACTGTAAAGGTCAGGACCTTCTGCAGATCTAGCTGTTGATTTCATGATGAGCAGATGAGATTATGTACTACACAAAAGAAAGCAAAAAAGAGAAACCTGATGGTCAACCTATTTTTGTTGAATCATAGAATTTCACTAACAATAACAAAAAAACTGATTGTGTTTCTGATCGGTTCACAATTAAATAGTGCTCAGCTAATAATCTGGGTAGCATTTTGGTGTAGCATTAATTCAAAGCAGTCAATTTAACTGTGTGATAAGTTGTGATGTACCTATTTTCATATAAATTCATTCATTAATAATGCTACGAAAACATTGTTTAGTTTATTCAATTTGCAGTAAGTTTCCAAGAAGTTGTTCGATGTCCATATCAGAAACTTTAGTGCAAAGTTCATTTCTTATTCATTAGCCTGGTAGAAAATCACAAACCCTGTCTCCAGTGGAGAGTTCAAAGCTAAACAAAGCAATACTGACACTCCCATGTTTGTATATATATATATATATATACAAAGCAGGAAATTTTTTGGGTATAGAAGCAAGCAAAACGTGTACTCTTTTAACACTATATTTCCGATATTTCAACAGTGAATACTGTCATCTTCAGGGAAGCTACAAGTAACAAGCAAAATTGTACGATTAATGGAAAGAAAACTTTGAAGAAGAACCACTTACTGTGTTGATGAGAATGATTGCTATGGATGTAATATTAAAAATTATAAACAACATGTCATGTAAGTCACATGTGACAAAGATGAACAAAACACATTAAAATACGTCAAACAATAAAAATATTAATATTAAGTCATTGTTATAAAATTTGTTTAAACATTTATTTGAATTATCTCCACACGTGGAGAGATTCAAATGTAACATAAGAAATTTGGTTAGGATTATTCGACAACAGACAGTTGACATGTTACATTTGAATCTCTCCACGTGTGGAGATAATTCAAATAAATGTTTAAACAAATTTTATAACAATGACTTAATATTAATATTTTTATTGTTTGACGTATTTTAATGTGTTTTGTTCATCTTTGTCACATGTGACTTACATGACATGTTGTTTATAATTTTTAATATTACATCCATAGCAATCATTCTCATCAACACAGTAAGTGGTTCTTCTTCAAAGTTTTCTTTCCATTAATCGTACAATTTTGCTTGTTACTTGTAGCTTCCCTGAAGATGACAGTATTCACTGTTGAAATATCGGAAATATAGTGTTAAAAGAGTACACGTTTTGCTTGCTGCTATACCCAAAAAATTTCCTGCTTTGTATCCTAACTAGTCAGCAAAGACTACCCTTCTACTATATATATATATATATATATATCTATTGATGTGTACCATAAAAAGACAAGAAATCCATGTAACAAATAGCCAACTACACAACTATGGAACCCGCAACTGCAATGACCTGCGCCAACCATTTTCGAGACTGTCCGTTGGTCAGAACTCTCATATTTATAGAGGCATTGCTTGTTTTAATAAATATGTAAAAACTAATGGAAATGATGCAAGCTTCAATATTTTCAAAAATAAGCTCCATACATATCTGTCCCTGAAGGCTTATTATTCCTATGAGGAATTTCATGATGATACCGGTGACCTGTAATGGAGCTATATTGTTATTTACTGAATTTTATTTATTTTTTATCTATACTTATTGTATTTTAAATTTTACCACAATACTATACACTAAATGTTGACAAGGCTAATAGTCCCTATGTATTTGTGAATTTGTAAATGTGTTAGGTCTCAAAGTTGAATAAATGTATTTGTTGTTTGTTGTTGTTGTTGCTGTTACTGATCGTTCATAAATCTTAGAAAACATTGATTTTACTTTTCTAGTAATAACTGAATTTAAATTACATTCTTTTTCAATTTTTATTTCTGCCACATCCATACTCAGTTTATTTTTTCAATTATCTTTCAGTGTTTCATGCGTCAGCTTCAAGTGTTTGGTCGCAAGTAGTTTACATTGGTTTTCAATGAGAACATGTCGAAAGACAAGTTGGGGAAATTTTGTTTCGACTTGAAATCGTGTTTGGGGCATGTGCGGCTATTCAGGTTGACTGTTATTCGATATCTGAAGCAACATTCGTATTACTTTGAGGAGTATCAATGGCCCAAACAATCCAGTGAATAAAGCACGACATACCACTTCCCAATTGCATTGATTATCAAGGAAGATCAAGATCAAAAACAAAACAAGACGAAAAATAACAATAAAAAACAATTTATAAACTATAAAAATCTAAAAATAAGTTTGAGAAATGAAACATGGATAGGGATCTATACCTAATGAAAATAACACTGATCAAATAGCGAAAAATTTCATAGAGACACTAAAATACCATATTGAAAAAAATACATATACCAAAACATATAAGAAAAATTCTACCTTCAGGAAACCGTGGATGACAAAAGGTCTGATAACATCAATAATAAAAAAATGAATTATATGCAAGTCTACGAAATAGTCCAAATGACCTAAATCTAAAAAAAGAGTACTCAGTGTATGAAAATAAATTTGGTAAGATATTATCAAAAAGTAAAAAACTATATGCAAACAAAATTATTGAAAAATGTGAAAATTCTTCTCAGGGTGTCTGGAAATGCGTAAATGAAAGATGTAATAAAAATAGACCAAATCCTAAAATTGAAGAAATAAATTACGTCAATCAGACGTATACTAATCCGATAAATTTAAGTAACATATTCAATGAATATTATAGTAAAGTGGGAGGAACATTAGCGAAGGAAATAAATCTCCCGCAAGAATACGACGAAAATATAGAAATGCTGCCAAATAGTATGTATGTACTCCCGACAACAGAAAATGAAGTTAGCAACACCAATAACTCCCTTAAAAATAAAAAAGGTCCTGGTGAGGATAATATAAGGGCAGAAACACTCAAACGAATCACAGACGAAATAAAAAGACCCCTTACCCATCTAATAAATATAATAGTTGAAACAGGGATATTCCCAAATATCTTTAAAATAGGACTAGAGAAACCATTATATAAAGCTGGAAAAAAACGAGATTTCGAATTATTGTCCAGTGTCACTCATATCCAACATATCGAAAATCATCGAAAAGCTAATAAGATATTGGCTATTGAATATCCTCAATAAAAATAAAGTATTATGTGACAGACAGTACGGTTTTAGAGAGGGAAAATCGACCGAAGATGCAATATTGAAATTAACTTCTGAAATACAATGCGCTAGACAAAAAAACTCCTGCAATCTGCATATTTGTCGACCTCTCTAAAGCATTCGATACGGTTTGTCACGAGTAATTGCTGAAGAAAATGTGGTCATACGGAGTTAGAGGACGTGCATTTGAGCTCTTCGAAAGTTACCTAACTGGAAGAAAACAGAAAGTATATATTGAGGGTGTCGTAAGCGAATGGAGAAATATTAACTATGGGGTTCCACAAGGATTAGTTCTTGGCCCTATACTTTTCACAATTTAAATGAATAATTTACTCCAGTTGAACACCAAAGGTACTATTCTCAGTTTCGCTTTCATGGGAAAGCCTGAAAAAAGAAGCTGAGGATGATATGCAAAAAATAAAAAAAATGGTTTGAATACAATATACTCACGTTAAATGTAAAGAAAACTAAACCTCCCTTTCTCCTCATATGCCACCAACTTACCGAATCTAGGACCATTAGTCCTGAGTGATACAGAAATTATTCCAGAATGTGAATCTATAAAGCACTTAGGTATTATGATCGACAGGCATATGCGCTGGGATATCCACATAAAGAGCGTAGTAAACAAAATACGAGGATTATTAACTAAATTCAACATTTTGAAGGAATTCCTAGATACTAGCCATTTGAAAATTATATACAATGCATTAGTACAAAGTTTGATGTCTTATGGGGTATTAGGATGGGGAGGTGTTACAGACAATCATCTAGACAAAGTAAACGTTGCTCAGAAATGGATACTGAGAATAATTTTCAGTAAAAATATTAGATACCCCAGCGAAGCATTATATAAAGAAAATCGAATATATGACGCAAGACAGTTATTTGCAATGGAAATTCTACAAAATATACACAAAGGAAAAATACAGATTAAAAAAATAAACCAACGCTATGACACACGGAATAGAGAATATAAAACGGTTTTAAATAAATGTGAAAAAGCAATAGGTCAACACAGCTGCGAGTACATTAGCTCCAAGTTATATAATTACATCCCGAAATACCTAAAAACTATCAAAAGTTATAACGAATACAATAAAAAAATCAAAGAATGGTTATTTACGGAAAACCGAATGATGTTTAGTGATATCATAAATAAATGCATGAGATTATTATACTCATATATGTACATAGGTGTATGTGTGTGTGTTTGATAGTATCTTTCATCCTTTCCCCAAGTTTTTATAAATTCTTGTTTATATTCATTCTCTGAATCATATAAATATAACAAGTTAGATTTAGATGCGACCTCAATATGGTCCCTATACGATATTTATATTTCACAAATACAATATTCATATTTTCACAAATCTTTTATGTTACACATATACAGGGTGAGTCAGAATAAGACCGACAAACTCCGACTACATATTCCTTGCCTCACTTTGAGATGAATAGTTTCTATCAAGGTATGTCCTAAAATGCATCCCCTCTGAGATACAGGGTGTCAAAAGTGCGAGAAAAATTTAGATTAATTTTTTTTTCTCTAAAACTCCTGGGGAAAATTTTTTCAAACTTGGTGCACTAATCAAGGTTTATCAACGTGATAATTTGAAGTTATAATTTTCAAGTTTCGTAAACCAGTGGCGTAGTTACGATGGTATGTAGTCATATTTTCCTTCATATTTGCTTTGGACAACTGAATTGATAAAGGAGCGTTTGACATCAGTTAGGCTCATTCATACTCAACCTAAAAGTCAAAAGATTCCATTTGCCTAAAAGTGAAGGTTTCTGAGATATTTGCGAAAAACTGAAGATATGTCCTGAGAAGAGACATACCATCCTGTGTGCTATAATCGCATGATGCAACTTTATTATAACTTATAGGAATAATTGTCAATCTCCTGAACTTTTTTCAATGTTGGGAGTATTCATAACATAGTGCAGGTGAGTCAGAATGAGACCGACAAACTCCGTTTTTTTTATTCGTCGTATTTGAACGAATTTTCTTTGGACAACTGAATTGATAAATGAGCGTTTGACATAGTTAGGTTCATCGATACTCAACCTAAAAGTCCTAACATTTTATGTGTCTAAAACTGAAGGTTTCTGAGATAATTGAGAAAAACTGAAGAAATGTCCTGAGTATCAACGTAATTTGCTATGTGCAATAATAAAAAAAAACAAACCCCAACTTCAAATTAATAATACTCCACTCAAATGAGAGTTTAGATCTGAACCAATTTTTGCGAAAAACCGAAGATAAGTATCATTTTTAGAGCCTTTTCTAATTGGTGTATCGAGGAAAATTAATCCATTCAGCATATGGTTTTGAAAAAGAACAAGAATAAAAAATTTGTGTATTTTTTATGCATTGATCAATGGTATACAAACTAGTCTGGAAGGTTCGACTTTGCAATTAGTTATCACGATTCGAAAGAAAATAATTTAGGAACAGTACAGTCAATTGACATAGTAAACATCCTCAGAAGCTAAAAGCTGAAGCTAATATTGAAAGAATTGAAAAGATGGTTCGGATGAGTCTGTCATTGTTTCCGGTAGAAACAAACTGATATATCGATACTTACATTAGAGCTACGTTTGAGTTGAAGCCCGATCGAGCGAGCAGGGAATTCAGTGCATTGGCGGGGCTTTTGATGCCATTGAAAACAATGGAACAGAATTTGCCCCGACTTTCAAAAGAAATGCGATAAGGTTATTGGGAGGGCGCCCGGATCGTTTAGGGCGTCAACTCGAACGCAGCATAGTAGATATGATTGACACTATTGATAGTAACCCAAACAAGTTTGTATTGTTGTCAAGTCATCTGTCATCATTTCAGTCAGTGAAAATCGTTTCAAACGAATCGTTCGTCAATTTCTTGATGAAACATTCCATGATCAGTGGATAGGTAGACGTGGTTCCATACACTGGCCTGCACGTTCTCCGGATTTAACGTCACTAGCCTTTTTTTGTGGGGATACGTCAAATCCCTGGTGTATTCGACACCTGTAGAATCTGTTGAAGATTTAACGGCAAGAATTTTAGCAGCATGTACGTTAATACAGGATACACCAGGAATATTCCAAAGCGTGCGACTGTCAATGATACGGAGATACCAATTTTGTATCGAACAAAATGGTGGTCCATTGGAACATTTACTTTGAGCCTTTTTTGTTTTTATGTTGTACCCTATAAACCGTTTCTATCATTTAATTAGATATAAATACACAATAATTGTTTTTCTTCACCAAAAACATGATGATTGGAAAATATTTTCCTAGATAATTCAGTATGAAATGACTTGATAATGATACTCCAACATAAAATTTGAAAGTAGATATTTACAGTTTTTCGCAAATATTATTTTAGGCTTTAACTCTCCTCTAACAGGAGTATTATAATTTGAGGCTGGGTTTGTCAGTGGATCTTTCAGAATAATCATTTTGCAACAATGTATGGTCACATATCGAAATCGAAATACGAAATCGATTCGTTCAAATATTATGACGAATAAAAAAACGGAGTTTGTCGGTCTCATTCTGACTTACCTGTACTATGTTATGAATACTCCAACCTTAAAAAACGTCCAAGAGGTTGACAATTATTCCTATAAGTTATAATAAAGTTGCATCATGCGATTATAGCACACAGGATGTTATGTCTCTTCTCAGGACATATCTTCAGTTTTTTGCAAACATTTCAGAAACCTTCACTTTTAGGCAAATGGAATGTGATGACTTTTAGGTTGAGTATGGATGAGCCTAACTGATGTCAAACGCTCATTTGTCAATTCTGTTGTCCAAAGAAAATATGAAGGAAAATATGATCACATACCATCGTAACTATGCCACTGGTTTACGAAAATTGAAAATTATAACTTCAAATTTTCATGTTGATAAACCTTGATTAGTGCACCAAGTTTGAAATTTTTTTCTCCGGGAGTTTTAGAGAAAAAAAAATTATTCTAAAATTTTTTCGCACTTTTGACACCCTGTATCTCAGAGGGGATGCATTTTAGGACATCCCTTGATAAAAACTTTTCATCTCAAAATGAGGCAAGGAATCTGTAGTCGGAGTTTGTCGGTCTTATTCTGACTCACCCTGTATATATATAGTTATAGACAGTTTAGTAAGAGTTTCATACAACGCCACATACAAGCTGATACCAAAATATCAGCTTCTGTGTAATTGAATGGTTTAATTACATATTTTCAACGCCACATACAAGCTGATACCAAAATATCAGCTTCTGTGGAATTGAACGGTTTATTTACAGTTTTACAGTGTTCTATTATTATGTCAAAATTGTAATATTTATTTAGTAAATAAACATATATTACTATTATTATTATATATTGTGAAGGCCAAGCCATCCTTCGGAGAGGACAATAAACCGTTGGTCTGGAGTTAGTGGACATTGGGTTCGTTCAAGGCCTCTGGTTGTTATCCCAGAAGGTTAAGAAAAAAATCCTGTTTGAGGGGGTTTGCTCACCGGCGTCAGTGATAAGCTAGGTAGTAGAAATACGCTGACGTTAAATGAAGTAGCAGGGAGAAACTTTACATTTTCTCACTTGAAATCGATGATTGAACTTCCTGTGACTCATGCTGCTGCATAAATCCACCATTTTTATGGAAACAAATACCTAATTAAATAGAAACACAGCTGTGTCAGCTGATTTATTGGATGTGCTTGATTTTGCCATAGATCCTTCGGTTGACAACTTAATGGTCGACATACCTCTTGCGCAGTTTACTAGAAAAAATAACCTAGATTGAGATAATGTCTCAATGGGTCTATAAATATGGTTTGTTTCATTACATTTCATTAAAATTACAATATAAAACATCAAAAAATATACATAAGTTCTAACACGAACAAACTATACTTAAGTATCCTGAATATAGTAACATTATCCATAAATAAAATAATAAAATAAAATTCAGTTGATCATTTCATTCAGTAGATGGTATAGTTTTGTATTATAGACTATAATGGTGATAGACTCGCCGATCTGAACATAAATACAGACGAAAGAGAGTACCACCACCATATACGCTCCAGGGCGACTTGACAAAAACAAAGGTGGCGCATTTGCTATTCCAACTGCAGGAAAAACTCGGAAAAACCTACAGTACCTGGGATGATAATAACTGAAGTTTTTCAGTACAACACTATTCTTCAATTTGATTTTTATCAAGCCCAACCTAGAACAAACCAAATTTTGAAAATATTTTTTGAATGCAGGATCTCATATATTCCTTGCAGGATTACTTGTAAACAGGATTACAGAACAACTATTACCTTCAATGACTCAACTTCCTTCCAAGTAAATGCTACTGTTGAAACATCTGGTTTTGATTCGGAAGTAATTTTTTCCCTCATTTCACTAAAAACAGAAATATTATTTGAATGTTATCAAATGAAAAGTATAATATACAGTGACCGCCAAAAAGTATGTACCATATGGGAAAAAAATTTATTATTGGGGTATTGGAAAAAATATTCTGGGGAAAAGTTTTTGCATGTCCGATAACCTAAAAATCGATTTTGACACATGTCACGTGATCGCTAGAATGGCGGCAAAATGAAAAAAATTGCAACGCAAAGGCAAAAAAAGGGGTAAGATGGCAAGATATCAAAAAAAGTTATTTGAAAAAGTCACTTAGAATTCAATTTTATACACATAAACGAAGTTTCAAGAGATAATTCAAAAAAATTGAAAATAGCAATTTTTTAAAAATATTTTCCCATCTATTTAAAAATATTATTTTTTTTTCTTATGAATAGCTTGACTATACTGAAACATTTGCATTTTAATGATAATGACAAAACTTTCTCATTTTCTCCACACCAGAGGGCACTAATTTAAAAAAAATTGGTTTTTGCCAGAACCCTCGCTGTTACATTGGTTCTTATCTAACAGTTATATCAGAATTCCAAGACTATTGTGTTGATATGGCAATCTAGAAACACCATGTTTCCTGATTTCAATCAAGTTTCAATAATAATGCTGTATGAGCGTTTTACTTTGCACATAAACTTTAAGAATCTTTAATTTGACGCACTATTTTCAAGTTCATGTGCGAAGTGAAACGCTCATGCACGATTATCATCGGAACTTGATTATAATCTGTAAATTACCATGTTTTTGGAGTGTCATGTCATGACAATGGTCGTGGAATTCGGATATAACTGTTAGATACGAACCGATGTAACAGCAAGGGTTCTGACAAATATATATATATATATATACATATATATATATATATATATATATATAAAATTCCCATTTTTTCAATTTAGTGTCCTCTGGTGTGGAGAAAATGAGAAAGTTTTGTCATTATCATCAAAATGCAAATGTTTCAGTATAGTCAAGCTATTCATAAGAAAAAAAAAATTAAATAGATGGAAAAATATTTTTAAAAAATTGCTATTTTAAATTTTTTTGAATTATCTCTTGAAACTTTGTTTATGATTATAAAATTGAATTCTAAGTGACTTTTTCAAATAACTTTTTTGATATCTTGCCATCTTACCCCTTTTTTTGCCTTTGCATTCCAATTTTTTTCATTTTGTCGCCATTCTAGCGATCACGTGACATGTGTCAAAATCGATTTTTAGGTTATCGGACATGCACAAACTTTTCCCCAGAATATTTTTTCCAATACTCCAATCATAAAAATGTTTCCCACATGGTACATACTTTTTGGCGGTCACTGTATATTTACCTGAAATTATTGTATTTCACAAATGACAACAGGAAAAAGAAAAAATAGATGAGTAAATAATTTTATGTGACTGAAACTGGACTGAAATAAGTAAATCTGCTAGTGGTAGTGGTATCATTCTATGAGAACAAAAAGTATTTTACATAATTGAATTTGGATTACATAATCCCTTTTACCACGCAAGTATTTTAGGTAAAGGTAAAGTTATCGGGCTCATTCTCCAAAAAAAAAAAAAGTGAAACTTACGTAGTTTTGTCTCCTGAACACGAATTTAAAAGAATTTTGTGGGGGTCTCAATTACTTTAGGAGTTATAGCCATTTCAAAGTCGAAAATTGTAGATTTTCAGACACGAATTTTGCAGTCAAAATTTGCACAAAATGCCTCCTTCTTTTCGTTAACACTGTCATTAAACACTAATCTATCCATATTTCACGTTTTTAAACACAAAAACTAATTTTTTCACACAAAAAATTGAACTTCTTTTACTAGTGATTCTAACCTATTTGTTAGTTATTTACATGCTCATAAGAAGTTGGTATTACTGAATCTGCGCCGTCAACTATTTGAATTCAAATATGAGCAATAACTTCCCCTTCATTCTTATGTTTTGAATAGTTGGCGGCGCAAATCTCAGGTAACCAACCTACTGCAATCATGAAAATTACTAAAAACCAAACAAAAGTTGGGTTAGAATCGCTAGTAAAAGAAGGTAAAGTTTTTGAGTATAATTTTAATTTTTGGTGTTTGTATTTGTGAAATATGGATAGATTAGTGTTTAATGACAGTGTCAACAAAAAGAAGGAGGCATTTTGTGCAAATTTTGACTGCAAAATTCGTGTATGAAAATCTACAATTTTCGACTTTAAAATGGATATAACTCCTAAAGTAATTGAGACCCCCACAAAATTCTTTCAGATTCGTGTTCAGGAGACAAAACTACGTAAGTTTCACTCTTTCTTTTTTTTTTTTGGAGAATGAGCCCGATAACTTTACCTTTACCGTATTTTAACTCCCAGATGCGCATTTCGATAACAAAGTTATCTTTATCAGTAGGAATACTAGACAAATAAGTTTATAAAATCAAAAATAACTTGAAAAATACATCTCAATATGTTGATACTGATGAAGTGAACAAAATATCTTTCAATTTGGTGTGTCACAGAGAACAGTTTTGGGGCCACTGCTATTTACTATCTCAACGACCCTTTCTATATCAAAAGTTTATAGTTTTGCAGATAATACAGTTATATTATATGAAGAAAAAAACTGGATTGAATAACAGGCTAAGACCAAATTAGATTTTAAAAAGAATCAAAATGAGTTTGATTATAACCTACTCTCAATAAACTTTGAAAAAACGAAATATATGCCATTCACATTTCATAATAATACCCTACCAGACTTAGGGCCTCTTATAATTGATAATAATTCTAGAATAGAAAGAACAGTTAGTATCAAGTACTTAGGAATTATGCTTGACAACCACCTAAAATGGGACAAAAAAATATTATTCCTATTGAGGATATTATGGAGATTTTCATCAAAATTCATGTATTTCAAAACATTCATGGACATAAAAACCCTTGACATTCTTTAATTTTTATTAATACAGTCTCAAATGAATTATGGGATTTTGGCTTGGGGAGGAGTCATAAAATCCCACCTCAGAAATCTTGAGGTTCACCAGAAATGGTTCTTGAAAATCATATATAGTAGAAGTTATATATCCAAGTGAAAAACTGTACAAATAATCAATGAAAATTAATATAATACAATTATTTTGATACAATATAATGATTTATTTCTACAAACCTAAAACGAATATAAACTTAAATAATCATATTTAAAATACCTACATGAAATATAGTATATTGTGCAACAAGTGCAGAAAAGTGCTAATTTCTCACGAGTTTGAAAAAGTTGCGGCACGAGCGCAAGCGAGTGCTGCAATTCAAACGAGTGAGAAATTGCATTTCTACTCGTGTTACACACTATACTTTTTCTACAACACCCTTTTTGCTAAAAATAATACTATACTATAAGACGGAATGAAATGTAAGTGACTCATTCTTAGCTTTCTGATGCCCAAGAGAAGCAAGGGAAGAGGGAGAGGATTTTAAGCCGCTCTCATTCTTGTTTTTTCTGATATTTCTAATATTAATAGTCGATTTTAGCATTGAATATATTGACCAGAGAGTAGAGGCTTTTCTTGATTTGGATAGTTCTTCAAAGTATGCCAAAATTATATGTTCAGAAACACTTTTAGTTTTGTATTTTTCCTTCCAATTCATAAACTGTTTGTATGCATTTTCATATTTTCCTCTTGAAGTTGAAGGTAGTAAATTCAATGACAATGAATTGACTTGTTCTCTTAGTTCTGGCGGAGTATTTTCAATTTCAGAACTGCCGCTATCCATTTTAGTTCAATCTCATTAAAAAATGACGGGACAAGAATATTTTACGAATATTTTATGCTTGACATTTGTTGACATTCAAATGATTCGATAGATGTTGCTCCGTTGCCTAGCAATGGATAGTGTGTATGTGGGTATTTGAGACAGCAGTAGTGATGTCTATGATTTTTGTTCAGAATATTATGAATTTGTACATCAATTCCCCTCATATTATATAAACCAATAGACTTTGTCTATTCATTCTTGAAGTTGCCTGATCGAATATCCCTTCGAAATGCAGAATTTTCAAAATATACTTTCACCTTGCTGTCACGAAAACTGTATTGCTTAGAAATTAGGTACTGAAAAATTTTGGCACAGAAATGTCACTTTGTGGCACAGAAATGTCACTTTGCGGTACACTAACGTAAAATTTCAATTATTGTGAGAAATAATCATGTTTGCGAACGTAAAACTATGCAGAAAAGCATGTCTTGAAGTGTGGTTGTAGAAAATAGTATATTGTGCAACAAGTGCAGAAAAGTGCTAATTTCTCACGAGTTTGAAAAAGTTGCGGCACGAGCGCAAGCGAGTGCTGCAATTCAAACGAGTGAGAAATTGCATTTCTGCTCGTGTTACACACTATACTTTTTCTACAACACCCTTTTTGCTAAAAATAATACTATACTATAAGACGGAATGAAATGTCAGTGACTCATTCTTATATTTTCCTCTTGAAGTTGAAGGTAGTATATTCAATGACAATGAATTAACTTGTTCTCTCTGTTCTGGCGGAGTATATTCAATTTCAGAACTGTCGCTATCCATTTTAGTTCAATCTCATTAAAAAATGACGAGACAAGAATATTTTACGAATATTTTATGCTTGACGTTTGTTGACATTCAAATGATTCGATAGATGTTGCTCCGTTGCCTAGCAATGGATAAGTTTGTGTGTGGGTATTTGAGACAGCAGTAGTGATGTCTATGATTTTTGTTCAGAATATTATGAATTTGTACGACAATTTCCCTCATATTATATGAACCAATAGACTTTGTCTATTCATTCTTGAAGTTGCCTGATCGAATATCCCTTCGAAATGCAGAATTTTCAAAATATACTTTCACCTTGCTGTCACGAAAACTGTATTGCTTAGAAATTAGGTACTGAAAAATTTTGGCACAGAAATGTCACTTTGTGGCACAGAAATGTCTCTTTGCGGCACACTAATGTCAAATTTCAATTATTGTGAGAAATATTCATGTTTGCGAACGTAAAACTATGCAGAAAAGCATGTTTTGGAGTGTGGTTGTAGAAAAAAAGTATTGACACAGTGAAAAACAAATTTTAAAAACAAGATCAATTGCCATTTTACTATGATTTGATTTCGATCATAAAAAGCGACCAATTCATTTTTCTCAATAAAAAAATAATTCCCCTCATATTATATAAACCAATAGACTTTGTCTATTCATTCTTGAAGTTGCCTGATCGAATATCCCTTCGAAATGCAGAATTTTCAAAATATACTTTCACCTTGCTGTCACGAAAACTGTATTGCTTAGAAATTAGGTACTGAAAAATTTTGGCACAGAAATGTCACTTTGTGGCACAGAAATGTCACTTTGCGGTACACTAACGTAAAATTTCAATTATTGTGAGAAATAATCATGTTTGCGAACGTAAAACTATGCAGAAAAGCATGTCTTGAAGTGTGGTTGTAGAAAATAGTATATTGTGCAACAAGTGCAGAAAAGTGCTAATTTCTCACGAGTTTGAAAAAGTTGCGGCACGAGCGCAAGCGAGTGCTGCAATTCAAACGAGTGAGAAATTGCATTTCTGCTCGTGTTACACACTATACTTTTTCTACAACACCCTTTTTGCTAAAAATAATACTATACTATAAGACGGAATGAAATGTCAGTGACTCATTCTTATATTTTCCTCTTGAAGTTGAAGGTAGTATATTCAATGACAATGAATTAACTTGTTCTCTCTGTTCTGGCGGAGTATATTCAATTTCAGAACTGTCGCTATCCATTTTAGTTCAATCTCATTAAAAAATGACGAGACAAGAATATTTTACGAATATTTTATGCTTGACGTTTGTTGACATTCAAATGATTCGATAGATGTTGCTCCGTTGCCTAGCAATGGATAAGTTTGTGTGTGGGTATTTGAGACAGCAGTAGTGATGTCTATGATTTTTGTTCAGAATATTATGAATTTGTACGACAATTTCCCTCATATTATATGAACCAATAGACTTTGTCTATTCATTCTTGAAGTTGCCTGATCGAATATCCCTTCGAAATGCAGAATTTTCAAAATATACTTTCACCTTGCTGTCACGAAAACTGTATTGCTTAGAAATTAGGTACTGAAAAATTTTGGCACAGAAATGTCACTTTGTGGCACAGAAATGTCTCTTTGCGGCACACTAATGTCAAATTTCAATTATTGTGAGAAATATTCATGTTTGCGAACGTAAAACTATGCAGAAAAGCATGTTTTGGAGTGTGGTTGTAGAAAAAAAGTATTGACACAGTGAAAAACAAATTTTAAAAACAAGATCAATTGCCATTTTACTATGATTTGATTTCGATCATAAAAAGCGACCAATTCATTTTTCTCAATAAAAAAATAATTGAAAAAATGGATTCAAGAGTTTTGTCGAAATCTATTACATGATATCTCTCACTTTTGCTAACTTAGGTATTTTATTTTTATCATTTTGTTCAATTTTAAAAATTTTCAAAACATAATAAGGAAAGCATTTTTTAAAAATTCAATATTTTGTCGGTATATAACTACTGACAATTTCCCTCATATTATATAAACCAACCAAATGCCATTTGAATTTAAACCAATGAGACAAGGACTTTTCGAAAACACTGTCTCTAGCCCGTGGTATTTTCGAATCGGTGTTTCGCCTATTCCTTATTTAAACGTTTCCATAGTTACAACAATCACTGTAATTATAGAAACGTCAGTGTGATGGTAGAACTCTTCAACTGACAATAATGACACAAGATGAACAGTTCCTGCAATACGCATTTAGTCCATAATAACATAATGTATTCCTGAAATTATCTGATCGAATATCACTTCAAAATGCAAAATTTTCAAAATACATTCACCTGCCAGTTGCTCGAATTGTATTGCTGTTCAAAACACCACTCGAGCAAGCTCTCGTGGTGTTTTTAAAGGTGGGAACAGACCAAGCAAACATTGTTGTGCAACAGTTGAACAACACTTAGGCAGCTGTTGTCAAACTTGTTTCCGTGGTGAGAAAATATTGTCAACAAGCTGTTCGTCAACATCGACCTACCAAGTTTCTCCGGTGTTTGTCCAGTGTTCGTTTAGTCACTGTGCTTGAAATGAAATACTTAATTTCTGCTACAATGTAAAATTATGTTGTATACGCGTCCCCACTGGTGACGCTGTGTGCGCACTGTTGGGCAACATATCCTTTGATGTACCGCCTCGGGAGCGAACACCGCGCAATAGCGGCACAACTGTTGACCAACTGTTGCCCAACACGTACACACTGTGTGAACTCGTATGTTGTTCGGCTGTTGTTCAACTGTTGCACAACAATGTTTGCTTGGACTGTTCTCACCTTAAGCAACACAGTTTTTGTGACAGCAAGGTGAAAATATTTTTTGAAAATTCAGCATTTTGTCGGGATATTACTACTGACAATATGTTATAGGTAATGACCGGCAAAAATGTCATCAATGCCGAGATGCTAGTTTTACGAAAATTAGTTTTTTTTTTTTAATAGACAGTTTCTTATGAATAAAAAATAGTACCTACTGAACCAAATAAAAAAAGCTCACCTTATTGGAAGTGTTTTCAAAGGAGGCTTTCGATGAATGAGGGGCAAGGTACTAAACTCCTAATATCTTTCACCACTGGGTTTCGTAATAAAATCCTCTTCTGTGAAATGGTCTGATAAAACAAATTTTCTGATGGAATCTACACCCTTCAATTCCTGAAAAGATAACCATTGAGTTCTATCAGATTCTGCAGGAAATCTATAACAGTGATATCAGGTTAATTACTTGCACAGATATTTAAATTTTTAAATGGAATGTAGTGGTTTCTAACACTTCACAATACGAAAGCAATATAGACAATACAATATTTCCCATTTGGAAATGATCCTGTATATTATAATTGAAGCTTAGTGCTGTGTTAAAATTCAATAAAAATCAATATTCATCAACACGTCGTTTTCTCGTCAAATCAACTTGAAACATTCATAAACCTCAAGAAAAAAAGACCAAATGTTAATGCAAGATTGTAAGTGGTATTTATAGCGTTGTCTTTTCAACGAATCAAGACTTTAGATGAAACATTTTGATGAAGGAAATTGGTTTGTCAAAATTGAAGTAAATATGAACAGCAGAACTTCGCGTTGGGATCATGAGATAATTTAATAATAATGGGCACTTGGAATATCGAAATTGTAACGAATATCAACAGCAAAACTTACCGGTGGAAAGATCTCACAGGATATTAATTTTAATTATAACCATAACCATTCATTTATAAAACACGAAAACAGTTTTTCTTACTGGACTGGGAGGAAATAAACCGGACTGAAACTGAAAAATGTAAGTTTGAAGTTCGAGTCAACACATGAAAAGTTGAAAACTCCAAAAAGTCAATGACGACCCTCACGAACGACAATGAATTATCCAAAAAATGTATGACAAGTGACATTCATTCTGATCATTTGATTGGTCGAAAAATGATTTGTAACCCGTCTGTTGACAAAACAACTAAGGGCCCGTTTTTGCATGTTCGAGTTGAACTCCAGATAACTGACTAATAGTTAAGATGGTGAATGACATTCTTTAAATGATGTTTGAAGGATCACATTCTAACCATTAGTTAATTAATCTGGAGGTTAACTAGAACTTGAAAAACTGACCCTAAAAGTTGTTTCCGATATCTGGCACATGCGATATATCTACATTGCCATGTTAGTATGAGGTCAAATCTTGTAACAGAATTCTAGACCAGTTCCCCCAAACCAATGGCGCTGAAATTTGGTACATCTTTCTGAGTCCTTTCCCCCCTCTCAAGTTTTGAACGGTTTGACACACAGACATTTTGAATGGTATCACCGACACTAATTTCTTGAATGAAAGATATTGATGGGATTGCCCGATAAAGGGGGTGGGGGCATATTAATTTAAAAATACGAAATGGCATAGAGTTCCAATTATTATACATCGTTCAAAAGATAATTCAATTCTCTTTTCAACCATCAATTCTTTTTCGATTTTCGTTTATACGTATTTTCACAATTTCGATCTCTTTCGGAATTTTCAAGTTGATGTTCCCCCAGAGCTATCTGTCGAGTAATTGCAATGTATCTTAATCGATAATTGAAATACCTTTTCAACGATGTATCACTTGACCCCCATTCTATTTAAATTTTTTAAATTGATGTGCTCCCACCCCTCTATCGAGCAATGATAGTGTTTTGTACTTCAGAAAGTATGAGTGATACCAATTAAAACGGTTTTCGTCCCATGTTTGTATGTCGAAACTTTCAAAAGTTGACAGGGGGGGAGGAACTGAAAAAGGTGCACTGTTTATATGTAAACTCGATGACAATGCAATAATATATTAGGTACCATGGAGATTAGACCCCCTTTCTTTTTGAAAAATATGCAAAAACACGCAATAATAAAATGCAAAAAAATTCGTGAAAATGGTGAAAAATATAATTTGATTGCGAAAAATGTCACCCATTGCCCTTCTAGGGGCCGTAAAAATAGTAAAAACATTGGATAGCTGCATAATTCAATTTCAAATAATTTTCCGGATGCTATAGATAAATAACGAGATGGAATTCGAACTAATTTCCGACAGTTTCGGACGTGGAAAATTACGGAAAAAAATTGCCATCGGGGATCTAAGATACCTCACATTCTGCCAAAAGAAAGTCACGAAAAGAGACTTGGAAAAACCCGGAACGATTGTGAAATACATTGGGCAGTCGATTAATTTTTGTAGTTTGACCTGTACATACAGGGTATGTGATGAGATGAGTCGATATGTATATCGGAAACTTCTGGGAGTATTTTTCTGAAAGTGGACCCCTACTTTTTTTTTATCGAAACACCCTGTTTGTTTATTGCATTTTCAGAATCTACGATGAATTTCAATATAACTCCAGTTTTCAGTTATTTGAATTTGAAATCGGTTATCCGAAAATTATGCAATTGTTTATTTCAAATAGCAACCCCATTTTTTTCTCAGCGCCAGTGGAGTCTACGCTAAAGAATAGGGGAAGTTTATACCTAACCTAACCGACCCTTATATCTAAATTGAACGGTTTTTGTGAAAACTTTGAAAAACTAAAATTACCTTGTGGTTATTAGACATATCGGAATTATCAGCAGGCATTGTTGGAAGAATCGACAAGGAACATGTCCATTTGAATTAAATACTTTGTTATAATATTACATGAAAATTAATTAGAGAAACAAAGTCAAGTGAACTTTTTTTACAAGAGTATTTGCTAGATTACCCAAGTAGCACACCTATATTGGTAAAATATTGGTACGATATTGTGAACATATTGGCGAAATATTTGAAATGCAATATTGGCGAGACAAAAAATGTGAACATTCGGCGATATTGGTCCTATATTACTTGATAATATTGGCGAAATATTCTCGAAGCAATATTGGCTTCAAAATGTTCGGCTATATTGGTACAATATCGCTGGTACAATATTCTGATAATATTGGCACAATATTCGAACGTCATATTGTCGAGAAGTAAAATGTGAACATTTTGCGATATCGGTCGAATATTGTTTAGACATTTCAAAAATAGTATGTGTGAAATATCTTGAAGCAATAATGGCCTCAAAACATTCATCGATATTGGTACAATATCACTTTGATATATTGGTGGAAGTAAATAACCTTGGTAAATTATTAAATGTCTTCTAGTTGATCAAGGCGACACCAGAGTCTGCCTTTTGATCGTCATAACCACTGAGTGCTGTCTTGAAAACAAGTTATGGGAAGTATTTAATACATTTTCGTAAGTTTTAGAAGACGTTCTTTATGTAGAGCCACCTAACGGATTTTTATCCAGGTTCAATCATGACATTGTTTTAATATGTTTCATTGAATGTTCGGCCAATATTCAAAATTAATTCTAATCAAGATGTAGGAAACAATATGGAGACAATATTGTTTTAACGATATCGGTTAATATAATTGAACCAATATCGACCCAATATTGATTTATAAGGTTTGTTGAATATTGACAAAATAATATTCAACCAATGTGTAATCACACTTGGATATACAATATAGTTTTTATTCCTAGAATCGATATGAGAGGAATATTGGGATTGCAATATTTATTCTAGATGTTGAAAACAATATGAAGACAATATTGTTTAATCGATATTTGTAAATATCATTGAACCAATATTGACCCAATATGAGTTGTTACAATTTGTTGAATAAAGTTGGAATGATATTCAACCAATGTGCTACCAAACTTGAAAACACAATATAGTTCTTCATCCCTAGAGTCGATATGACGAAATATTGTGATTGCAATATTTATTCTAGATGTGGAAAACAATACATAGACAATATTGTATTATCGATATTGGTAGAAATTATTCAACCAATATTGATCCAATATTACATGTGACAATCTACATTCAAAACAGGTTCAACCAATATTCCACCAATATTATTAATATAATATTGTTTTTAGAATATTCACCCATATTGGACCAATATTATTTTTTCATTTACAATATATCTATATTGGCCCAATATGGATCCAAGATTCAGCCGATATCATATGCTACCTGGGTATGACTCGTCGTACTCTCTACTTTCACACAACATAAATAATCTTCCTTCGTTAAGTACAAATTGTGTATACATCTTGACAAATCTATTTTTTAAATTATTGTTACATAAGCGGAACATAAACTTAACGTCTTATGAATAATGGTCAACATCATCAATATACATCCATTATACGTATTTTCTTAGGCGATAAGTCCCAATTTTCAGCGTTGTATCGACGTTATACTTCAATGATCATATTTTCATTATCAAAATGACGTATCATGCTCAATGTCCAAATAGCATATTGTAACATATGTCAAGTAACTGATTCAAAACTTATGTTTCCAATACGACGATCTTTTCTGAGGCGATAAGTCCCCACTTTCAGCGTTGTATCAAAGTCATATTTCATTGATCTCATTTTCATCATCAAAATGACGTGTTATGCACAATGTCCAAAGAACATATCATAATATATATCAAGTAAGTGATTCAAATGTCATGTTCCCAGTACTACGGTCCTTTCTGATGCGATATGTCTTAAGTTTCAGCGTTGTATCGACGTCATACTTCGTTGAACATATTTTCATTATCAAAATAACCTATTATGCACAATGTCCAAAGACTGAAAATGGTTATCATGGTATATTGTAGGTACAAGCTAAACAGACTATTAGGCCTTTTATGCAAGTTATTATGGTAACCCAAGAGGTCCACTAACTAATGGACAATTCACAAAAGCTTTTGATAGTATTCATATACTGTTACTGAGTTTGAGATTATGCTTCGTAACTTCAATAGCAGCGACAGCTATCGTTGGGAAGAATACTTCATATTGATTATATTGATCAATATCTGAACATATTTTTAAGGTATTTAACTTACGTCAGGCAAAGTATGCAAAAATACATAATTATTTGATCGTAAAATGTATCAATTTGAATAAATCATTTTCATAACTATATTATGAGAAATGAAAAATATGCACCTTTCGTCTGATACCAAGAAAACTTTGAAGGGAAAATTTTTGTAAACATATATAAATGATACGTACACATTTGATTTTCAAAGTGATCATCACCCAGGAGATATATAAACGATCTAATAGTTTATATTGATTATTTTGATCAACAAATGAACATATTTCTTTAGATATTCAACTCACGAAAGGCAAAGTATGCAAAAAAGTATCCAGAGTTACATGATTATTTGTTCATAAAATGGATCGATTCAAATATGATATTTTCAGTACTATATTACAAAATATGTAAAATATTCATATTTTGCCTGATGTCAGGAAAAATTTGGATATAATAGTTTATATCGATTATTTTGATCAATAAATGAATACTTTTTTTAGATATTCAACTTAGGTACGTCAGGCAAAGTATGCAAAAATACATAGTTATTTGGTCGTCAAATGTATCTAATCTAATATAATATTTTCATCACTATATTGGGAAATTTGTAAAATTTTCATATTTTTCCTGTCGCCAGAAAAGCTTTGGAGAGATAGTGTTTGGAAACATATATAAGTAATATGTTTATAATCGATTTTCAAAATTACCATCGCTCAAAAGATATATAAATGATATAATACTTTTTATTGATTAATTACATCAATAGGTGAACATATTTGTTCAGGTATTTAACTTACGTTGGAAAAAGTATGCAAAAAACATGGTTATATGGTCAGAAAATGTATTGATCTGAATGAAAACGAAAAGTACACATATTTGGTCTGACACCAGGATAACTTTGGACAGACAAAGTTTGGTAACATATAAATAATATGTTTACATTCGATTTTCAAAATTATCATTACCCAGGAGATGTATCCACGATGGAATAGTTTATATCGATTATTTTGATCAACAAATGAATATAATTCTTTAGTCATTCAACTTACGTCAGGTGAAGTATGCAAAAATACATAGTTATTCGGTCGTTGAATGGATCGAATACAATATAATATTTTCATTACTATATTAGGAAATATGTAGAATATTCATATTTTGTCTGATGCCAGGAAAACTATGGAGAGACGATTCTTGGAAATACACATAAATAAATGATACTTATATTTTCGGTTTTCAAAATTATCGTCACTCAAGATATGTATTAATGATATAATAATGTTTATTGATTATTTCGATCAATAATTATATATTTTTTTGGGGCACATAAATTACGTCTGGCAAAATATGCAATAATACGTTGCTCTTTGGTCTTACTATTGATTATATTGATGAAGATGTATATACGATTATATCTAAAAAAGTTAGATATTTTCATATCTATCTTGATGTCTGCAAATTATTGAAGAGATAATATTTGAAAAAGTACATAAAAAATATGTTTATATGCAATCTTCAAAGTTATCATCATTCAAATGATACATTCGTGATTATACGGTATTGATCATTTAATTTGATCAAAAATGCAACATAATTGAAATGTGTTAAAGCGAACGTTCGACGTAAAATGGCGTAATTTTGGTATATAATTTAGTCATGAGTATGACCGATTTCTGAAGTACATATCGGTTAAGTTCATTTAACATAACGCATGAGATACCTGATGAAAACCATTATATGACTTATAATTGTAAAGTTGAATGTTCACCGAGTAGCTCTGAATGTGAAATCGCCACGCCTATCGATGCGCGGAAGGTCAGAACAGTCTGAAACAAGTATGAGTTATTGTATGAGTTATTGAGCAATTAAAATTGATAATATTTTGGCATCTTTCACTTTCTTTACAGTTTTTGGCTGGATTGAATATCATATAATATCAATAAAGCAACATTCTCGGCTTGTTTAGTTTGGTCATCGTTTCCACTATTAAATCATATTATTAATATCAATCGGAAATTTTCAGTTGACTTAGGCTCATTTCTGTTGAGCAAAATTGGCCCTGAATCGTTTGTTCTTCTCGAAAAATGCTCTTGCCAACCGCATAATTCAATGGTCTCACCGACTATGAAAATGGAGGTATTTTTGAGAAACAAGAGTGATTCTGCTCAAGTAATTGTAAAATTGGGAAAATGTTATTGTTTTTTACTGGATATCCGGGAATTTAGTAAGGAGTTGGTGTTGATATGGGTGTGAATCAAAGTACTGTTTCCAGAACGGTAACTGAAGCAATTTAGTCCAAAGGGATAATTGGAAATCATTACCTAACACTATCGAATTGCTTGAGTTGCTATCAATGAGTGGTCAAATACCCAGCAAATATTCGCGGTTATAGGTGATTGTACCCACGTAATAATAATAAAATCTTTTCAGGATGGTGAATATGTGAACATAACAGATGATAGTTCAATTAACGTTCAGGTAGAACAAACTATTCCGGGCCTATTTTGCTCAGCAGCAATGAGCCGACTGTCAACTGAAAACTTCAGATCAATATTAACCATGAGACCAGATAGTTTATGGTTTAACTCCTTGTCAGGTCGAACGATTTACTGTTTCCAGTTTTTTTAGCGTCAACAGTATCATTAGCTTTTGTTTTCACAAAAATGGATTTTTTACGAATTTGTTTTGCGTCTAGGTTTCTTTCTATCATTTCATTGCAGCCAGCAGGTAATTTTTTCAAAGCATCTTCTTTTTCATTCTTGATCTTTGGTGTCATTCGAAAAACACGAAAATCGGTCACTGCAAACAATTTCCTGAAAATTTCAAATATTGATAGAGTACCTAAAAATGAAGTAGCAAAAATTAGGAAGATGATGCAGTATTATTTTTTATTTTTCCGATCATATCCCAGTCAGGCCCTGTCTTCAGAGTTTTGACACATGCGGAGGGCGCGCTGGTGTCGTTTACCCTGACAATCACCCACCACGACCATAGGGTAAGTGACTATTGAGTCCAAGAGTCATGTGCTCTGAGCAGACGAAGTAAACCGGCCTTCTGCATTTGCGCGTCTAAGATTTCTGCCATATTACGTCAAGCCGTTATGATTCTCAAATTCGAGAGCATTTTTATTATTATTATTATTTCGAATCAAAATTCTCCTGTTGGGTCCTGTCTACAAGGCACCGACACATTCGGAGGGCGCGCTGGCCCCATGATCACCCCAGTAACCACTCCACAAACTATGGGGTGAGCAGTCAATGGGTCCTGGAGTCATGTGTCCTGTGCAGATGCATGCCGATCGGTTTCCGTCTAATTTTTATTCTATGAAATAACGTTTGGTATGCTTGGCATACGCTAAGCTATCATTAAAATACGTGATTTCTTTATGCAATCAACAATAATCAACTAGTATCTGACAAATTCTATACGTGTTTATGGATGTATCTGGGAAAAAAAAGTATTACTATTATTATTAAGTTCCAAGGGATAGCGCTGATTTTGCTTGTTCATTGATCATTATATTCATAACTACCAAAACCCTAAAGGGCATACGTTATAAAATCATTACTCATTTTGGTAGCGGGCTCACGGCCAAACTCCTCAAACTATGGGGTAAGCAGTCATTGGGTCGTGGAATCGTGTGCCCTGAGCAGATGTAATGAACCAAGGATGACAGCCTTGTATTAATTTTCTCTATTCTTTCTCAAATGTTCCAATCAGGGCGTTTCTTTTAAAGCTCTGACTCATTCGGAAGGGCGGACTGGTTACAGAAATCAATGACCACTCCTCACACCCGTGAGGTGAGAGATAATTTTTTCCGAGAATTATCAGTTCTGAGGAGACGTAACGATCCAAAACTGCGGCCTTCTGCATACGACCGGCTAGGGATTCTGCCGATATACGACATGCCGGTATGATCTTCAGATTTGAGAGTAGCGTTGGCATCTTTCAACCAAGAGCCTCTACAATCAGAACCAATATCTTTAAAGAGTGGTCTGGATAGAGTCTGCATAATTCAAAGAGTAGTTGTCGATATTTCGTCAGTTTCTGCTCATATACTTGTCTCAGCTGGAGCCGAAAACTCTATTATTCTATTATTTTTTTTCTGTTAGGAATATCCCAGTCAGGCGCTGTTTCCAGAGCTCCGACACATTCGGTGTCGTTTCTCCAATAACCACTTTCCACGTCCGTATGGTAAATGACTATTGGGTCCGATAGTCATGTGCTCTGAGCAAACGAAGTGAACCAAAGATGACGGCTTTCTGAATTGGTGTGGCTAGGATTTCTGCCATATTATGGCAAGCCGGTATTATTTTCAAATTCAAGAGCAATGTGTCAAAAATTCCACCAAGAAGTCCTATGATCATTTTAACAGAATGGTTTGGGTAGAGCCTGCGGAGTTCAAAGACTAGATCTCAATATTGAGTCCGTTTTTTCTCCTCTTTTCGAATGATATTCGTTTCGCCTGGAGCGGAAACCTACATGAGGAAAATCGTACTACTTTGAAGGTCGAGTAGGACAACATCAGACTTATTGGCTTGTATTTTCCTGGGGGTGGAGAATGAGTGGTTACAATAGATTCGGCACTTCTCTTTCTTCACAACGGAGTCAATATCCCCCGGAGCGGACTATCATATATAGAAGGTAGTACAACAGTCGTTAAGCCTGTGGATATAGGCTGAGGCCGCATAAGCTGGGCATGCAGACAGCAACCTTCGCCGAAATCTCAGAAGCATTTTAACAGACCAACAATTATTATACCATGCTCAAGTTGCGTCATGGCTGAGGTATGGCATATGTATATGGGGTAACTCAACACTTGTTTCAAATATGGTTACTATACAAAAAAGAAATATTCGGATAGTTCCTAGCACATTTTCTTGTAGAGATTTATTCCTAAAATTCAGGATTTTAACCTTAACCTGTATATAGATGTTTGAATTGTCCGCTTATGTTTTTAAAAACAACAATACATTTCTCCTCAATGAAAGTATTTGCAATGTGAACAATATACAAAAACATGATTTCCATGAACCGTTTCGTAAATACAAAACAGAATCAAATTCACCATCGGTGATAGGTCTTACTATTTTTAATAAGCTCCTTAGACATTTGAATGGAATAACAATCTTTAAAAAATTCAGTTGCTTGCTGAAAAATTATTTGATTGAGAGTTGTTTTTATAATTTACAAGAATTTTTCCATTTATTACTACAATAGTTAGTTATTTACACTGTGAACTTTATGTGTACTTTGACGATTCCAATACATGTAATCTGTGTCTAATGGACTGCAACGGTCATTAGCCATGCGTTCTGGATAGGCCTTGTTACTAACTCCATACGCCACCTTAGGAACAGCACTGTTAAATGGAACACAACAGTGAATCGTACAGGACTAACCCTAGTCGAGCCACGAGATTTTGTTAATATAATCGGTTGAATTAAATTAAAAAATCCCAGCTCAGCCAGGGTTCGAACACCGGACCTTTCGACTCAGAGTCGGACGCTCTAACCACTGCGCCACGCCCCGACATAGGAAAATAAATATTATCATGATTATTATTATTATAACGGCAATATGGTCTCAGGTATCATTATTACCATTTGTATGTTCAGGCCCGCGAAAAATTGGATGAAAATAGAAAGAAAAGATCGGAACGGCACAGTGTATATTTCTCATAGCTAATTGTTAATGAGCTGCCGATCTTCTAATTTGGTTTGTGAAAAACTTTGTTTATTTTATAAAGCGAAGTTTTTAACCTTGTGCCTACTTCGAGTGAGAATCTATATTTAATTCTATTTTATTTATTTTGTGATGAATTCTAATAGTGTTAATTTTAGATCGCTGTGCGTAGATACATGGTGTCACATGAAAATATTGGAAAACAAAGTGTGTCAAATGGATAGTCACTTCACAACGAAAAAGGCATTATTTCATCTCGACCAGTTTCTCAGTGGAAAAGATTAAGTAAATTTTCGAATGTTTTTTATAGAAATGTACTATACCGGATAATTCAAATTCGAGGAGCACCATTGGGCAAATTTGTGCATTTATGTGACCAACAATATGCCGTTGGGAAAGTTGAAAATTTTCGGGTATATCTGGAGATACCGGAAAAAACCAGATTCATCATCTGACGTTGCGTCTCTTGGCCACCATTATCACACAGAAAAAAATGGTACAAGTAAAACGTTTTCCTGACTTCATTTCGATTGTGGTAAAAAAATAAAACCTTTATTTAAAAAAATTACGTTTTGTGAGTGCTCTGAACGCATGAACTTGTAGCTATAATATTGTTGGCATACAGCAGGTACTTCGAATATTAGATAATTCACTTTGTATAATAACAGGTCAACAATTTACTAGCGCTGAAAAACTGTATATTCATATTTATGAACTTTGGGTTTCTGAAAAGTATATCATAACAACAGATACTCGTGTTACAGGCATAATACAACTGTTTATTTACAGTAAAGCTTGGTGTTCCTACGATAATATAACCTGTTCACCTACTTGTTGATACTCGACCAGTTCGGGATCAATCGGTAGTAACCGCCACACATGTTCAACAACGTTTTCGCAAAACTGGCCTCATTCCAATTCCAGCATTTGAGTTAGTAGTTGTATGTGGACGTGTTACATCGTGTGCCGGAATTATACTATTATTACTGTTGTGAGTTGTGTGAATAGTGTCAGTTTGATTTATGTATTTTACTTGTTGGTATGTAGAATGTTGATTTTGACCTAACATTTCTAGATTATTGACATTTTACCTATGTATAATAGAATCAGGAAAATTTTCCAAAAAAACAACAGTTTTGTTTCAATAAAAATATTAAAAATTTACATATTTTCATTTCCTTTCTTAATTATCTTTTATTTTCAATTTTCAGAACGTTCTAATTCTACGTCATGTTATATATAACATGGATTTGTTATGATCATAATGAGAAAAGACATAAGCTTGCCTGCTTGCTCATTCATTCATACTGATGAATACATACAAACAGATTCACAAAGTTCCGAAATTATCAATTATGAAACAGGTTGTACTGGGTGATCCAGTAAGGGTGGCCAGAGGCGATTATTTCATTAAAAGAACCGTCAAAATGTTGCATACTCCTTTCCACATTAACTTATAGCTCATGAAAAAATATTGTCATAAAAACTGCAATCAGTATCTCCATGCAGGTACGTTTTCTTAGAGTGTAAACTGAATCATTGCTTCCTTGGTGCAACCGAACCTTTCATATCATTTTAAATTCAAGAATGAAATTAATGTATTGAAAATAAGGATTTATTAAAAACAAATGATCCTTCTTTGAAGAACTAATAACTCTAAACTGAGGGCAAGTGGATATTTCAATTGAGTCTGGTGTATCCTGATACCAAATATGGAATGAAAGCTATTAAATAATAATTAACTACCCAAAAGTGAGTCATTTGATAAGGCCAAGTAAACTAAAATTACTATAATGATCTAAAAATGTTGCTGCAGTAGAATACTGTATAGTAGCTACTAATCAATTTTTTAGTAGATTTAAGTATATGAGTTATTTGAGAGTAAATCATGCTTAATCAATGGTAAATTTACTTGTCACTAGTAGTTATCAAACTGAGCACCTACTGCAAATAAAACGTAGATTGATAAAATGAAAAGTTTGCTTCTAATAAAGAGTTTAGTATCGTTAGGTTACATTGTGTTCCTGAAATTACATCAATAACAGCAAGTGATCAAATTCAGGAATCTGATTTTTCTTGTGGCTACTAAAGCGTGTACTTGTCCCATATAGTATGCAAATTTTCACTTGGTGGTATGCAAATTTCACTTGCTACTATTAAATTTTTTTTTCCGTGCAACTTTATATTTTCTGATGGTCTTCATATTGAACTGTCACAAGGTAAAATATGGTTTTTGTTCTGATTCCAACGGTGTATAATATGTGATACTTTGCTATGTCACAACTTCGCATAACAACAAAAAAGTTTTAGTTGGCTCGATTCTAATTACACACGGGAAAAAAATTAATAGTAGCCAGTAAAATTTGCATACCACCAAATGAAAATTTGCATGCTATATGAGATAAGTACACGCTTTATTAGCAACAAGAAAAGTTGGATTCCTGAATTTGATCACTTGCTGTTATTGATGTAATTTCAGAAACATGATGTTACCTACCTATATTAAACTCTTTATTAGAAGCAAACTTTTCATTTTATTAGCCTTAATCTTTGTTTTATTCTGCAGTAGGTGCTCAGTTTGATAAGTACTATAATTTACCATTGATGAAGAATGATTTACTCTCAAATAACTCATATAGGTACTTGAATCTATTAAAGAATATATCAGTTGCTACTATACAATATTCTACTGCAGCATCATTTTCAGATTATTATAATGATTTTGGTTTACTTGGCCTCATCAAATGACTCATTTTTGGGTAGTTTATATTTGTCTCGCCTTTAATAGCTTTCATTCCATCTTTGGTATCAGGATACACCGGACTCATTTGAAATATCCACTTGCCCTCAGTTTAGAGTTATCAGTTTCACAAAGAAGGATCATTTGTATTTTATAAAGCCTTACTTTCAATACGTCCATTTCATTCTTCATTTTGTAATGATATGAAAGGTTCGGTTGCACCAAAGAAGCAATGATTCAGTTCATACTCTACAAAAACGTACTTGCAAGGCATACAGGCTAGCAAAATACACTACTTAAGAAAAACTGGAGATAGAGATTCCAGTTTTTATGACAATATTTTTCCGTGAACTTTCTTCTAGCCACCCTTACTAGATCACCCAGTAAAACCTTTTTCATAATTGAGCATTTCGGAACTTTGTTGAATCTGTTTGTATTCATCAGTATGAATGAATGAACAAGCAGGCAAGCTAATGTCTTTTCTCATTATAATTATAAAAGATCCAAGTTATGTATAACATTAAGTACATTTTATGAAGTCTTGATTTGCTCACAGGGTGGAGCGTCCTATCCAACTTGAAACAAACAAAATCTTGGATTGCATTCTCCTATTCCTTTGCTGAAGTGGTCTCATTTTTTGTATCTGACAGATTATAGTTCTCGTTGCTACTGTTAAACACTTTCTTCTGGTATCATATGTGTCTATATCATCGGTTTCACTTACGAATTCCTCTAAAATAGCATACAATTCGAACTCACACACACACATATACACACCCTCACTTACCCACCCACACACACATAACTACCAAGTTATTATATTGTTATAGTTATAGAACAGTGAAGTAAATTCCATGACCAACAAATTCAAACCAAAAAAATATCGCTGAACCATTTGGAATTCCTCAGAAAATGTTATTCTTCAAAAAAAAAATCCCTGGCATCTTCCCAAACTCGAAATTCACTATCCAAACTGTGCTTATTTCCATTTGTCTAAGAGGGACATGAAAAATTAGAAGTACAATACATAAAAAGTCTTTCAAGAAGTGATTTATACAATATGTAGTTGGGAGAAAGTTTTTTATATGGAATCATAGCCTTCTAAGAAGAATTAAGTTACAATTTTTGAGTCCATCACTTCTCATTTACGGATTGAAGGAATTCAATGAGAAATCTCCTGGAATTGGGAGTATGGGCTTTCTCAAAAGATTAAAAATAATACTCAACCCATTGTTAAGATTTTGAACTTGCGATGATTTACAGTTTTCCATTTGCAATAAAGAAGTTTGTGTCCACATCTGGTTTAACCGGAAGCGCAATGCCACTGAAAACATTCCAGATCGATTATTCATATTGTTATATGTGATATTCCATGTTTACAAAATTTTATTTAATTGGGAACATCGAAAACATCTGATGAAACGATTACTTGTGACAATCCCTGTGATAATTCCTGTGATAATCCAGTACCAATCAGATTGAGTCTATAATAGCTAGTGGCTTATGATTTGAACTTGGTTATGAATAGTTGATTTAGCTTACTTACTTACATACTTTTTAGTGTGCCAACACTTCAACATGTTTTTCCTAATTAATAGATAATCGTTTTTAAAGTTGACTTACATAGTAACAAAGTTCTTTTAAGGCTATTTCAATAAATATTGTATTTTTTCCTCAAAATTGGTATCAAAATGAGCAGATTCATTGAAACTCAACTCATTTAATACCACTAAAAAGGTCGATACGGAATGCCAATCAAATATGGTTCATGTCATGATTACCTTGCTGCGACGCCCATGGTTTCATTTGACAAGGCCATAAATAATTCGTAAACGGACGTAAACATACATGATCACCAAGTTAAGAGTGAACATAATACGGAATTCCAACTTGATCAACGAGTACAAACGGAAATATTCGACAATGCCCTTTTCTAACATGACTCGGGCATTGATGTTTGTAAATAACGTCGGGTATGTTGCTTTCAAGAAAGAGATAGAAAAGCCCTCTCTATATCTGTTATTGCTCGGAGATAATTACTCTTCCTCATGACTGTGCCAATTATTTCAATAAACACTTTAAAACAAACCAAATCCATATCTGTCTGATACAAATTAGTTTTTTGTTATATTTATAGTGAGAGTTTTTAGCTTGCATGAAATGTCAGAAGTAATATCAATATTATCTGTGAGGGAGTTATCATGGTGTCTAAATTTAGTTATAATGAAATGCAAGTAGCCGCTGATGCTTGCGATGACGTCGTTGAAGTCGAAAATAGCAAGACTATTAATTAAATAGACGTTTCTACGCGTTGAACCCTCCAGAAAACGTACTGAGTGGATGTATGTACGCATCGGTTTTCGGGCGAAAACTAACAACCAGCTCGTGTGACAAAAATTCTGTACAACACGGAGTAACCCTTACAATTTCATTGTGTGCATCTTATATTTACGGCATGTACTTTGAAAGTTTGCCGTTTACATTTTTTCGACAGTTGCCGACTATCTTAATTTACTGGGTGAGGCAGTACTGCCTCTACCACTGCAGCCCTTAGGGCTCTTTGCAACTCCTGTCTTAGGTAGACCCAATTTAAAAGATTTGTGGTTTGATCTCCATCGGGCTGAAGCGACACAAGCTCAAATAATACGGGATGCTATTTTGTCACTCCCGTTACATTATCTCAATATTATCATGAGTTATTGTCTAAATGTGCCCTTACTATGCAGATATTTCTTGAGATTATGAGAAATGGGTCATCTGTCAACCTAAGTATCAAAGCGTATTTTGGCGTTGTGAACCTCGAGGATTCTATCGTTTTCTTGACATTACACGAAACTAATCCATGCTTTCTGGTAATCTTCTTCTACTACTGCGATACCAAGTTTCTGAAGGTGAAGTACAGTCAGACTGGGTAAATCAATTTTGAATAATAGAAAATAAAAATAATGAAAGATCAATTAGTACTGTCACAGACGATATCAAACTCAAATGCATAATATAAAGACATTAACAAAAAACTTAAATTGATTGTGATAGGAAAAGCTGAACAGTTCAATAACTATTTTGTGAGAAACCCTTCACTGATCTTATCATTACACACACATACTAACGAAGAATCGAGATATCAACGACTAATCGACTTTAACAATTTCAATTTTTTTTCATATCCCGTCACACCAAACACCCAAACTGTTATCATGAATAATAAAAATAAAGAAAGCACTACTGGATTTGACGAAATTCCTAAGCATGTTCTAGATGTATTGAAAAAGTTAGCTAAGTTTGAAACGGGAAAATTTCTAGAATTCTTCAAATTGGCTGTTGTTGAACCAATTCATAAAAAGGGAGATACCAACATTCTGTCAAATGTTGTCCCATTTGCCTGCTGATCTGTTAATCTAGAAATTCTGATGGCAAGAAATTCAATACCGTTTTTTTGGAAAGTTTCAGTTATTTCCAGATAATCAGCATGGATATTTGAAAAGTAGAACTGAAAGTAGAATTGAAACTGCCTTATTTCACTGAAGCATACTGAAGCAGGCTTTGGCTGACGGTGATCGGTCATGTGGTCCCTTTGTGGATATCTCTGAGGCATTTGACTCCATTGACCATAACATTTTACTTGATAAATTGAACAAATACGGTGTAGGTGGTAATTCGTACAGTTGGTTTCAATCGTACCTCAAACACAGAAAACACGTTGTCGAAATACCAACTGATCAAGATCCAGTCAGGTTCAATGTCATGGAGACATCTTCAGGTGTCGCGCAGGAAGCATTCTAGGTCCAGTGCTTTTTATAATCTTTGCAATGACTCGATCAAAATTTTAACTTTCTACCGAGGGGTCCTTATTTTATGGATATCACTGAGAAAGGTATTATTGATGATAAATAAAAAAGATTTCTTTGAAAATAATAAATTACTCATCAATAATGAAGAAAATAATTTGTATGTTGCTGAAAATCAACGATACCAAAAATTAGCCACAATCCATTAGTATCGACAAATAAGACATTACGTAAATGAAAAAAAGAGCGGACAACTCAGGTACAAAATCTACGTAGTGAACTGTCTTCAATAACATACGCCAAAAGATAACTGAAATATAATGTTGATTGGTATATACTCTATTGACAGTCCACTATGCCAACTTCTATTTATATACACTCAAATGCAAAAAACTCTAACTATGGTTTTATGTGCGGAAAATTGCGCAAAAGCTGTTGCTCTTGTTGAAGATGGACGTAACTATGAATATGTTGCAAGAATACTTCATGTTTATCGCTCTACCATCAAACGAGTAGTCGAACGTTTTAGACAAACTGGCAGAAATAAGCGTAGGACAGGTAGTGGCAGAACACGGAAAACGACAGCTATTGATAACAAATTTCTTCACGTGAATAATCTGCGGGATCGTCGTGCAGTGTAGAAATCAACTTCAAGAGGTCCGAGGTACAAATGTTAGCAGGTGGACAGTTCGCCGATGATTGAAGGAGTTTGGTTTGAAATATTGCAGACCAGCAACTGGACCCAAATTACTTCGGCGTCACCGAGTAGCTAGACTGCAATTTGCTACTGAACATTTACAGTGGAATTTAGGGCAATGGAACAATGGTTTTTTCACTGACGAATCCAGATTCTGCTTACGTTCTCCAAATGGACGAAAAAGAGTATGGAGAAGGAAAGGAGAAATATTTGCAGAGTGCACGTTCAGTCCCCGTCTGAGTTATGGAGGAGGTTCAGTAATGGTTTGGGCAGGAATATCTCAGGAGGCCTGCACTGAGTTGGTGGTCATCGATGGATCCTTGACGGCCCATTGATATATTGAGGAGATACTGAGCAATTACGTTGTTCGTTCCAGTGGATTTATCGAAGATGACTTCATCCTGATGCAGGATAATGTGCGGCCACATACAGCAAGGCGTATTACACAGTACCTCGCGGAAGTAAGTATCAATCTCAACCCCATAGAGCATGTGTGGGACATGCTTGGTAGGCGAGTCGGAGAAGTAGCTCCGGCTACGATTAATGAGCTTCTTTTAGCAATTCAGGAGGAATGGCAAAATATTCCCCAAGATGCTATTCGAAACCTAATTGATAGTATGAACCGACGTATGCAGGCAGTAATAAGAGCTAGAGGTGGTAATACAAAATATTAAGCTGGATTTGTTGTAAAAAGTACGTTTTTTCAGGTTATTTAAGTTACAGTTGAATTGGTTTGTTTTGAAGTTTGATTTTTAATTTGAATTGAATAGTTTGCATAAGTAAATTTTGCAATAATTGCTTATTATTTTAACTGAATATATTGTTGCTTTCTCATTGCTAGACTCATAAACTGCGATGTGACACTGATAATGGCACAATGAGCAAAGCCCTCTCGTCAAAAAATAACATTTCTTAAAATTGGGTAAAACTGTTGTATGGAGTTCATTTCTCTCTTAAAAATGAACTAGTGCACTCAAAGACATAAACCAAATAACAAAATATTGGAAAAGAATGGTTCCTAAGAAAATTTGGTATTTTGAAAGAATTTGACCACGAAATTCTTCCACAGGCTGTTTTAAAATTAGGGTTTAACAACAAACTTCTAATTAACCCTGTATACTGACTGTAGTACTGTAGGTAAAATTAATAATTTTATCTACAGTTTGCTGAAAAAATTTTGGAAATCGTACTAAAAATAAAAAAACTGTGATACCTCAAAATTGACCAAATATTAACTTGTGCATTTTTTTTGCATTTGAGTCTAGATGATATTTGAGATAGGGACATGGGGAGGAGGTTCTGACCTAAAGATCCATATGTTTTTAACTTTCAACGTTAATATGTGAAAAACTTTGAGCCAAACTTATATTTTTGAAATGCAAGGGTCTTACAACGTAACAATACATATGAAGGGTCCAGGGGAAAAACGGCATCAGTCCATTTTCATGCAAAATTGAGCTTACAGTTGATTTTCATGGAATATTGTAGTACCTATCAGATAATGAAATCGTTAAATGGTAAAAGTAGCTTAGGTCCGCAAAACAACAGATACAAGATTGCCTATGCCGGGGAAGAGTGGCATTAGTCCGCGACCGTGGATGATAAAACGGCATCAGTCCTTGCCAATAGGATGACTACGCGCCGTCAAGTCGCGTCGCGTCGTATAGGAATGTTTATTCTTGTGTATTTTGTTGCAACGTGCATGTGTTATTGTATTATAGGAACATACATTTTGGTAATACTATAAGCTACACCAGTTGAATCATTGTTATAGTGTTATACAGCTAGTACAATGGATAGTGACTATACAGAGTCAAGTGAAAATGAGGCCGGCCCGTCAAGCAGAGAAACGAAGAAACGAAAAAAAAACAGGTAGAAGCCGAGATGTTATGAAGACTTTGCGTGCCACTACACAAGAATTGGGTCCTGACTATTGTTGTAAACGTTTTCGCTGTTTCACTGTTGTTCCAGAACCTGAACGTCATAGAATCCTTCGGGAATTCAACAAACTAGGTGACACTAACAAACAAAACTCGTCCTCGGATAAATGAAGCAGAAGCAAGACTTAATAATGTGTCATTCAGCTATCGTGTTCGACTGATTGAGGATGGAGTTAATCGTGATGTTCCAGTTTGTATTAAGGCTTTTTTGTCTCTACATGGAATTACAGGTCGTCGAGCTAGATACGTAAGGGAGTCTTTGATGTCAACTGGGAAATCACCCATCGACATGCGTGGAAAACACAATACACGACCTAACGAACTTTCAGAAGACACAAAACAAAAAGTGATCGAGTTCATTAAGAGTCTTAAAGGGCGCAAATCACATTATTCCTTGACAGACTCGAAAAAAATGTATCTGTCTGAAGAACTAAACATCGTCAAATTATACAAAATGTATTCTGATCGTAACGCTGATAATAACCTCTCCTACGAAAGTTTTCGAGTAATTTTTTAAAGCAACTTTAATAATTCATTTGGGTATCCACGCAAAGACACGTGCAGCACGTGTGATTCCTTCAAAGTCGACATACCTTCACTTACTCTAACATTGAATTCCATCTCGGATGATAACACCAAGAAAACGGAAAGCGATGATTTGGAGAAAAAAATGCGTCAAAAAGAGCTACATCTAAAAAAAAGTGAGAAATCACCGCAATCGTGCCGCGAAGTCGATCACTATGGAAAGTATCGCCATGGATTTCCAAAAAAAACTATAAACGTCAACTAAATTCCATCAGTTTCTACGTTCATATTCTGTCAAATTCAAGATCTTTATTCTACACCTATGATGAAACTGTTGCTAAGAAAGGAGCTGACGACGTTTGTTCTATGCTGTATCACTTCTTTTATAATATCCTGCTCATAGAAGTGAAAGAACTGGCAATGTTTTGTGATTCCTGCGCAGGATAAAATAAAAACTTCGCTGTAATTCGGTTTCTGCATTACTTGGTTACAGAAAAGTACCGGTTCGATACTGTGAAAGTGATATTCCCAATCAGGGGGCATTCATACCTCGAATGTGATCGAGACATGAGCCTCGTAAATCAAAAAGGATACACTGGGGTACCAAATGACTGGAGAGAAGAATTTAGAAATTGCCGGGTGAAACCTACACCATTCGAAGTGATTGACTGTGGAAAAAAATTTGTTTTTCAATATGTTTTGAGTACGTTTGTGATGACGCTGGTAAACTAAATACTGTTGGATCATGAGAGTGTTGCTTAACCAAAGGCATGGCATATATTCTCAATTTGAGATTAAATTCCTTAAATTTTTGTTTTTGTAACTACTGTCAAAATCACCCTGGTTCTCCTAAACTGATTACTATTTGATTATGGTCAATTTAAAGTGTTACCGATAAATCGTGATCTACAGAGTTTCTTTGATTTCGGCAATCAACCAAAATATCATGTGTTCCGAGTGGGGTCTTTTGCTTATCTAAAAACATTTAACTTTTAGATAGGCAAATTTAAGAATGCTACCTTTGTGACAAAATTTAATGATTTTTTCTGAATGCAGTAACTTATTGGGGCAAACTGATTCATTTTCCTTCTAAACCTGAACAGATATCCTTGAAAACCTATGTCAAGATGATTCAAGAATATGTCACCAATTTTCAAAGCTTTTTTTTGTCAATATTACGTTTGAATGTTTTGCCAATATTTTCGTAGTATTGTATCAATATTCACCCAGTGTAAGTGTGCTACTTGAGTCTCTTTTGAACATTGTCAAATACTTACACTACATAGTTCTGACACATATTTCTCTTCACTTAATCGAATTATTACGATTGTAGGTTGACTTTTCCGATGACTGGTGAATTGATGTCCATTTGAAATTAACCTCCATCACACTTCAACAACGGGCAAAAAGAATCGACTCATTTTCTTTGTGTTGTTTCTCCAAGTGTTTTATCTATCACGCAGTATTTTATCCTCAACCTCTTTTCCCAATCAACAAAATAGAAACATATTTTTGATTTTAACGTTGTCTCGCAACAATTTCGGAAACTCAAGGTCGCTTGGGTTTAATTTTCAACGTGACAAATCTCTTTGAACTGAAACGTTATTTCAGGATATCCCCTCCTCCGGAACATCCCACAAACTGTCGTCATTCATGGTATTTTCACTTGTCATTTTGTTATCGCAGTTCACCGTAAAAGCTTTTATTTATATGTACTCGAGAATCTCAAGTACCCCTTCAGAATAAAATAGCATCGAGTTGAAAATAACCAGAGAAGACTTTCACGAAAAAAAGTAATACTAAACTTGAAGGAGTTATAAAATGGGCATCTATATTTAAAACAGAATTCAGTCTTGCGATCATTTTTCAGTTCGGCTGATTCAGCCGCTCTGTGATATTCATGAAATTGTTTTAATTCCCCTCAGAAGTTACGCTCTTCTCAACAATGCACAAGTTGTGTTACTAGTTGCATTTATAATCGGAATCATGTTCAACTTCTTCAGAAAATCCAAAAAGGAATCGGAAAAGAAGAATAGAGAGCCGAAAGAGCAACCGGCCCTGCATAAAGAAGGCAAAAGTTCCGTGCAAGGTGAGGATGTGTGTAAAAATAATTTCCAGACAATTACCAACAATTCCGAGATTGCGCCTGAAAGTGAGTCGGAACCCTTGCCAAACTATTTCTCGGAATCCGAATCCGTCTCACGAAAAAATGTGCCGAATGCATCCAGTGTTGTGACACTTAGCGACAAAAACGACGCGATATTTCCCGCGAATCCCGATATCATTGCAACGATGTCCCATAATACAGCAGTTTTTTTCGAAACCTCGAAAAAACCCGAACCAGTGCACGTCAGTGTTAAGCCCTGTGGTCATGGTACTGTTGGGGTTCCTACCAGAGTACCGATCAGTGGGAATCGATCGGGCAACAGTACTCCTAGTGCCAGTCCTATTTTGGAGATCAAAAGAAACTTTAGGATAACTGGGATAGAAAATGTGAGCGATGGAGCTGAAAATACAGTTGCTGGTTCCTTGAAGCTGCATGTGAACCTTCCCAATAAATCTGAGGAGGATTCGGAAAAGTAGGTATTCAGTTCATTTGGCACACACAGTTTGAGTTGAGTTCGTTTGAGAACAATAGAATAGACGATGAATTTGGAGTTGGTCCATGGTTTATTGTGATGTAAAATATGTTGTAACTAATCCCTTCGGATTCTGAAGTTGCCTAAGAGCTTGGGAAAACAAGGAGGATCTGGGACTTACAGCTTACGTGAAAGTGGACTTCGAGTCACTCTAGTTCAGTGGCAGATGTTCTGTTTGAGAGCGAGTCTATCTGGTTGAGAATCGGTCGCTCTATCTCCACGGCAAAAAGATCTGTGATACTCCTTGTGATCTCAAAATTCTTTTTTTTTTCTTTGTTTTTTTTTTGGTTGACGTGGCCGTTACTTGATGAAAATTCATAGTATATGACACTAAGGTAAACACAATTAAATTTCCACAGATTTATTATCTACGCGACATGTTTCGATACACAGTATCTTTCTCAAGCGAATGTAATACATTAAATTATTCTACGTTGAACATTACTTAAATGCCCTTCTCATCAATAATTGAGGTAATTAGGATCTACCTTAAACAAAAATAAAAGTTGACAATACAATGTAGGTACCTGTAAATCTCAAAACATATCTACTACTTAATTTGTTGAAAAGGTTTAACAAAGGGGAACTATTAAGGTTCAATTGATCATTTAGTAAACAATTCGAATTTTTCAATTGAACGTCAAAAGAAATTAATTTCGCGTTATCTGGAACAGAAATATCCTGGATTTTATTTATCAAAAATAATAAAGAAAAAACACAGAAATCTGAAAAATCAGTAGTTTATAAATTATAATTGAATTGTGGATCTTGTTCAAAGTATGTGTAGGCCAGACTGGTAGACCATTCAAAAGTCGCGTACGTGAACACCGTATGAATTATGTAGATAATAAAACACATTCTACATATGCCAATCATATTTTGGAAGAAGACCATGACTTCGATGAAAACTTTGAAATCCTTCATGCTGAAAATAAGGGTATTAGACTTACTAATTTAGAATTCTTGGAAATTATTTAATTGAAAAATTCGAATTGTTTACTAAATGATCAATTGGACCTTAATAGTTCCCATTCGTTAAACCTTTTCAACTAATTGAGTAATAGATATGTTTTGAGATTTACAGGTACCTACATTGTATTGTCAACTTTTATTTTTGTTTAAGGTAGATCCTAATTACCTCAATTATTGATGAGAAGGGTATTTAAGTAATGTTCAACGTAGAATAATTTAATGTATTACATTCGCTTGAGAAAGATACTGTGAATCGAAACATGTCGCGTAGACAATAAATCTGTGAAAATTTAATCGTGTTTACCTTAGTGTCATATCAAAATTCTTTGTCAAGTTTGATCTTTTCAAGGACTCAGCATAGATAGTAGTTCCTTCAAATGGACTCAAACAATTCATTATTTTTCGCAGACACAAAGAGTGAACAGTAAGAATCTACATTCATTTTGAACCCTGCATCCTTTTTGGTTTCATTTGTTGGATCTGATGTGAATTTGGGCGGGTTTCTTTTCAAAAACAGTTTTTTTTAGCTTGGTCATTGTCGTTGTACCAGTCAGACGGTTCTGCTAAAACTAGGGCAAATGTTATTGAATTGATTTGGCGTATCATCAATTTCCAGTTCGTGATCTTGCCAATTCATGCTCCGTCAGCGAATTATTCATTGCATTTTTTCTCTCCGTATCTATATAATTGCGCTTACCTTGCTCTTACCACTTGTCACCCATTTCTTAGTTTGGCTGTGTTTTCTCATTGTTGTTGCCATTCTTATTGTCAGCTGCATTCAGGTGGTCGTAAATATTTTGTTTGGAGCTACCTCATGCTCCGTGCATAGCTTTTGGGATGATGGTACCCTTTATACCGCTTTCTCTTGTGAAACTAGAAAAAAACAGGGAAGGAATGTGAACTATTGGAATATGTACTCAGATAAAATTTGGTAGAATGCAATGCGAACAAAACTCAAGTATGTCTTTCCTCTAGCAAGGCCGAACTAACAGTGGCTAACGTGGTAACGTGAGGAGTATCCATACCAATGAAGTATTCCATTTCGATGGTTGATATCACCATCAGCGTTACCATTTCATGACCATAGACAAAAGTGCTTCTCAAAAACTTTTTTTGTCATTTCAAGAGGCATTTAATTTCCCGTCAATTGAGTATGATTTATAAGGCACAGATCCGACTTGTCCGGAAATTCTGTTCCGATGTATGTGGTGCAACCCATAAACACACACTGAAACTTATGATTCTGTCCAAAAAATAATCATTCGTCTCCTCGGAGATGCTGCGCTTAGAAGTACTTATACACCGCAAAAACGTTTGCGATTTGTCTCTGTCTATTAGATGTTTTCATGGACGATGCTCTTCTGGAATATCAATCGTTTCACTGTTAGAGGTTCCATCTAGACACCTGTAAACCACAGTCTCACATCCCTTTTGCATCACTTTAGATAAGTGCCGTACATCTCCTTCCTAGGGCTTGTTCTTCCAACTCACTGTCTCGAGAGGTGTTTCCTGAGCCATACTGCATGTAGAACTTCAAAAACAATATCAATTCCCCCATCTCATATTTTCCTTCGGCTCCCACAATGCGCTCTGAGCATTACAGAGCATAAAAAAATTGGAAGGATAGTTGCTTATTGCTTCTATAATAAAGAACGTTCATGACCATCCTTAGGGAGATGTTCATGAAACTCTGTATCTCAATACAGTAGGTTTCTGCACATTGTGTTCATGTTCTTGAGGCGTAGAGGATTATGGCCAATACTTCACTTTTTGTATGCAGTTTCAACTTGCATGGAATGTTGCTTCTTCGCTCTACTATTAGTTTGGGGCTATGCCTCGCTATGCATATCTGCCTTTGCATCAGATTTTCAATCGGGATTAATTCTATTTTGTCTCCATGGTGTGTGATGGTCATTCAGGATTACGTCTCATAGCAGTGGTTTGCCAAAGAACGTAAACTTCATTGCTACATTCATGATCCATTCATTGATGCTCTGGTCCAATATTGCTTGCCGTAGGAGATGCGATGCCTATTTCAGCTCCTAATTCATGGGAGCTTTTCCGATATTACCCGAAATAACTATTTATCGTTTCATTGAAGGTTTTTTATTTCTATATCTTGTTGGAATATCGTCACGGGTTGTCTTGAAAAATGGATATCTGGGTGTTCTGTTGACCTGACCACAACAAATTCAGGACTGTGGATCACCAAATTTTTCAATCTTGATTTATTGGAAAATTTCTTTGATCTTCGGAGAAACAAGTCTCGGTAGTTGGTGAGATTCGTGAACATTTGACTCAACAAGACATTGTTCATAGGCGCATCCATTTTTTAAATTCCTCCAAAAATATTTTGTTTTGAAAACGAGTCCATCTGAATATTTATGCCCTTGAAAAGAAATCTCCAAAGGACCCCGCAAACTCCTTATGGAATTTGGGTCCCGGTGGATTTTGTTTAAATTTTGGTTTGATATAGTCCATGAAATTCTCAACCAATGTTATCATTGCGCCAACCAAAAAGATGAACAGTTTTGCTGCTAGAGGGCGTTGAAATCATCCCTTGCGCAGATTAGACTATTTATTTTTGAATCCGGTAACAATATTTTCTTACCCCCCTCTTTCTTTCCCCAACTCCTATTAGGAAACACACAAAAAAATTCGAGTGCCTCTAAATGTATCGTCAAATGTTTAAATATGCCTGAATAAGGAAAATGACATTTTTTATGATTATCCCCCCTTCCACCAAAAAGCACAAAAACCAAAAATATCAATGGATTTTTCTGAATTTTTGATATGACGTAGTTCAAGTTATTTTCAATAGAAATTAGTCGGCTGACAAACCCCAAAAATTAATAGTTTTGATGCTAGGGGGCGTTGAAATCATACCTTGCTTAGAATAAACTATTCATTATTATAGGCAGAAACAATATCTTCAAGTATTTTAGTTTAGATTATGTTGAACAAGTGTGTGATTGATTATGGAAAAAATATAAAACCTCCCCCTTACCACCAACCCCTATTTTAAAACACACACCCACACACAAAATAAATATTTTAATCAGCTCAAATTAAAGAAATCATACATTTGTTTAATTTCACCATTCCCTCCATTCAAAAAAATATTGGTGGATTATGCTGACTTTTTAGTAGGGCGTAGTTCATGTTATTTGAGTATCAATTGATTGGTCGAAAATCTTGAAAATAAATTAAAATTAGACATCAACAATTTGAATTTGAGTTAGCGCCTGAATACATTTTCTTAGTGTTTTAAAATAGGTGGGGGTGAGAAGAAGGTTTTGGATTTTTTTATGATAAATAACACAATTGTTTAGCATAATCTAAACTAAACTACGTAGAGTATTGTTTCGGCCTATAATAATGAATAGGTAGTATATTCTGAGCTAGGTATGATTTCAACGTCCCCTAGCAGCAAAACTATTGATTTCTGGGGTTTGTCACCCAATAAATTTCTATTGAAAATAACTTGAACTGCATCAGATTGAAAATTCAGAAAAATCCACCTATATTTTTGGGTTTTGTGCCGTTTAGGGGGAGGGGGAATAATCATAAAAACTGCAATTTTCCTGATTCAGGTATATTTAAACATTTGACTATACATTTAAAGGCACTCGAAAAATATTTGTTATTGCGGTTCGTAATAGGAGTTGGGGGGTAGAAGGGGCGGCGTAAGAATTTTTTTTTATAAAACAATACAATATTGTGCAACATTAACAATAACAAGTGAAAATATTGTTACCGGATTCAAAATTAAATAGTCTAATCTGCGCAAGGGATGATTTCAACGCCCCCTTTTTGGGTTGGCGCAATGGTAACATTGGTTGAGAATTACATGGACAACATCATACCAAAAATTCAAAGAAATCCACCGGGACCCAAATTCTGAATTTCCTGAAGAAAACATGGAGGAAATTGCCACGAGTATTGAATCATGTGTACTTTATGTGTGCACAAAACAGGCGCAGTAGTTAGTAGTAGTAGCAGATGATTTTGGCACAATTGCAATTTGAATTTTTTTTGCACTATTCTGCAGAGGACCTGGATGCTCTAATGATATTCCGAATTCAATTTCTCAGATCATGAAGGTAGAGGTATAGTACTACAAAATGCATATTCTTATTTTGCGCTATGGGTGAAAGCCTAAACATGACTGAAAACGGCTGAGCCCAGTGCCGAGCCCGCGTTAGCTGCCGAACGGTAAAAGAGTCCGGTAGTTGAATTCTTCTAATGAACGGGTTACGTGATAATCGCTTGCCCTGATCTCCCGGTCTCTTCTTCTGACCACTTAAGCGGGTGTTTTGTAGTACTATACCTTTACTTTCATAATATGTTTAAGGAACTGAAATCGGACTATCACTAGAGCATCCAGGCACGCTGCAAGATAGTGTAAAAAAAATCAATTTGCAATTGTGCCGAAACTTATAGTTCGACAGCGCCTGTTCTGTGCGCACATAAAGTACACATGACTATACAGGTGGTCCCTCCGGGAACTGCATTGATCAATATCTAGAAAACCATAGGTGAGCCGAATTTTAAAATTTGGTAGTTCACTATTGCCGATAAGTGCTATCCGGCTAACATATTTTGAAGATTGTGGCAATTTCGGTTGTACCGGAAGTGGACCCCAACTTCGTTATTTTAAATGGGACACCCTGTATATTATCAAGGTTTTTTTATTTCACGCATGATTCTGAACATGTTTCATGTATAATGTCCTATACCCAAGTCTAACCGTTTTCGAAATATTTCAAATTTTAAGTTGAAAATTGCTTTTGCAGAACGAAAAATATTTTATTTTCGATTGTGTATTGATTTATTCGTATGAGAGGACCCAGTTCAGTAGAATTTAGATATCAATTCGTTTAGAGTTATACAGGGCGTTCACCAGAAAATGATATAGATCCGGTTGAAAAAATTATTTAAGTCCATTTTTTATCAAATGAAATCCCTCCAATTTTATATTCTCATTCGATTCGGCATCGAAAATGAAGCTAACTTTGAAAAGGGTTATCTATGCCTACACTCAACAGTTTTCGAAATATTGGAGAATTAACATGTCTCAGTTCCATAAAATCTCGTATTCTTGGGTTTACTTATTCTTAGTTGGCCATGGCGCCCGCAGTTGCGTCGGAAACAATCAACTGCCACGGAAATGGCATTGTAATTAATTATAATTAATCATGCCGGCTCGTTTGAATTATTCGAATGAAGATTACTTAAATCTATTTATTATTTATGGCGAATGTAATAGGGTTGTCTCAAGAACATGTGATATACAGTGCGGTCCAAAGGTATGGAATAAATTCATTTTTAGCGTTATTATGTATTTTATGAAAAAATCCTGAAACAGGTCAATTTTTATTGGCAATTTGACAATTTCCAGTATGAAAATATTACCCCCTTCTTGCACCCCCTCTGAATTATGAGCACCCCCTCAAAAATTTTGAATGAGAAGGGGGGTCGTGTGGCATCTTGTTCGAAAGGGATTTTCATTATCTGTTCAGCAATACTAAGTTTTTCATATTTGGTGCAACCATAACTGAGAAATTTTTTTATTAAAATTTAAAAATATTGACACTGTAAATTATGTATCCGTTGAAAAAACCTGAAACAGGTCGATTGCTATTCTCAATTTGACAATTTATACTTTCTTATCTGTCTTGCTAAAAAAGTCAGGAAAAAGTCGTTGAAGACACCAAAAAATTATTCACAAAACCCATAAATAATATAATGTCAATCTAGTAAACTACTGTTATTTTGATATTTGTGAGTTGCTGGCAGACGTCGGTGTATTGAAAAATATTTTTGTGTGTATTCGATTCATCTATGGCTCATTTATCCGAAACTCAAAGAATAGACATTTTAATTATGCTTGGATGCGGTAATAAAACACGAACTCAAACGGAAGTTTGTGAAATGTTCAATAATAAATACCCTGGTCAACACGTATCACAATCTACAGTTAGCAAAACAGAAACAAAATACCGTGAAACTGGACATGTAAAAACTCGTCAAAAACCAGGTCGAAATGCTGCATTGGATGAGGAGAAAAAGTTAGATGTACTGTTAGCGATTGAGGAAAATCCGCATATGACAAGTAGACAACTTGCCGCCGACAATGATGTAAGTAAATCATCGATATTGAGAGCTTTACATAAAGAAAAATACCATCCTTATAAAGTTCAGTTGGTTCAGGAGTTAAATGAGGATGACCCTGATAGAAGGCAACAATTCTGTGAACTGATGATGGATAGAATCGAAGCAGATTTGCAGTTCATAAACAAAATTGTGTTTTCTGATGAAGCTACTTTTTATTTAAATGGAACGGTTAATAGACAAAACTGTAGATATTGGAGCAGAGAAAATCCTCATTGGATGTGTGAGGCTCACACACAATATCCCAAAAAAGTGAACGTTTGGGCTGGTATCATTAAAAACAAAATTATTGGCCCCTATTTTTTTGAAGGCACAATTAATGGTGAGGTTTATCTAGGTTTTTTGATGAACTTTTTAGTGCCTACATTAAAAAGACTTTTTCCCGATGTTAATGATCCAAATGGAATAGATAGATCAATTTGGTATTAACAAGACGGAGCTCCACCGCATTACACACGTATTGTTCGAGATTATTTGACAGAAGTTTTTCCCAATAAGTGGATTGGCAGACGTGGAACGATTGAATGGCCGCCTAGATCCCCCGATTTGACTCCTCTCGATTACTTTTTATGGGGTTATTTAAAATCAAAAGTATATTTCAATAGACCAGACAATATTGCAGATTTAAAAACTAGGATATCGGAAGAAATTAACAACATAACCCCTGAGGTCCTACAAAATGTTCTACGAGAATTCCAAGATCGCCTTGCTTATTGTCAAGAAGTGAATAGTGGTCATTTTGAACATTTAATTTAACTGTAAAACAAATTGAAATATACTTCCTAAACATTATGTTACATTATTTCCTTCAGTCTATCAACATTTTACATATTCAGAATAAATTTTCTCAGTATTGCTGAACAGAGAATGAAAATCCCTTTTGAAAAAGGTGCAACACAACCCCCTTTCTCATTCAAATTTTTTGAGGGGGTACTCATAATTCAGAAGGGGTGCAAGAAGGGGGTGATATTTTCATACTATAAATTGTCAAATTGAGAATAGAAATCGACCTGTTTCAGGTTTTTTCAACGGATACATAATTTACAGTGTCAATATTTTTAAATTTTAATAAAAAAATTTCTCACTTATGGTTGCACCAAATATGAAAAACTTAGTATTGCTGAACAGATAATGAAAATCCCTTTCGAACAAGATGCCACACGACCCCCCCTTCTCATTTAAAATTTTTGAGGGGGTGCTCATAATTCAGAGGGGGTGCAAGAAGGGGGTAATATTTTCATACTGTAAATTGTCAAATTGCAAATAAAAATTGACCTGTTTCAGGATTTTTTCATAAAATACATAATAACGCTAAAAATGAATTTATTCCATACCTTTGGACCGCACTGTATATATTTGCTATTCGGTATCCGCAGAAGCAGAAGCCCTCACAAAACACTGTTAAACGAATTATAGAAAACTTCAAAAACTTTGGATCCGTCAATGCAAGAGTGCAGAGAAACAAGCCAATTGTTGATGATGCCATTTTGGGATATTTTGCTGCATATCCAACAATATCTTTGAGACAAGTTGCAAGAGAATCAGGATTGTCAAAAAACTCAGTACACAGAATACTGCACAAACATAAATTTCACCCATATAAATTCTCCATAGTTCAGTACCTGAAAGAAACAGATTTTCCACGAAGAGTGAGATTTTGTGAATTCGTTTTAACTTGGTCGCAAGGGAACGAATTATTTTTGGATAATATTATATGGACAGACGAAGCTACAAAGAATTATTATTGCCACCGAATTTATGATAAATTAGCTTGCAAATGAAGTATCATTTGGAATACGGAACAGTTATTTTTCCCGCAGGAGGGCGCCAAAATAAAAAGTTAGGTAGCCAAAATCGACATGGGTGAATTCCTTATGAAATCACCTTTTTAATTATGTCTCACACTTACTACTTTCCCTATTCAAATTGTTTGAGTGATAGTGACCAAGGGGTGGGGGGAGAGGTATGACAGTTGAGGTTATGATAGGAAGATGTCCCCTTTGGATTAAAAATCGACGTGTTTTTGCATTTTTTTCACAAAACATGCGTTTTGAAGATATTCGATCTGTTTTGTTTTCGGTGCCCCACCCTGTATATTTTGAACGAGTTATGTATGAAAAATATGCATATAATCAATTTTTATTGTTATTGATGTTTGTTTTTTACTGTTCTGTTTTTTCACTTTATCAATAGGAATTATTCTTCAGACAATAAAGTAATTTTGATTTGATTTGATTTTATAGAAGTCATGAAAAAGAAGGGCGGTTAATCGCAAAGGGAGGAGTACGGAAATAATCATTGAGAGATATAAGAAAAACTATTCCAAAAATTGTTCAAAGAAATTATTAGGAAATATCATTATACATGTCTTCAGGAAACATGCATCAATGATACCGGAACCCTAAAGCTCATTTATTCAATTAATATGACAAATGTGGTTGTTATAACCAAAATTCTGTTTTTTCCGAAAGAACATTTTAGGATGACGTTGTATGTCATATCATTTCGAGGAAGTTATTTAAATGGTGATCTGAATCACGTGGACCCACTTGAGGTTTAAATATAGACGTATCGTTGAAGAAACATAAACGAATCTCTGTGTTGCATCCGGCTTGCAGTGTTGAATTGGGTTACTGCTACTTACTTACGTCAAAGGACCTGCTGGAATGAATTTATTAATTGACCTGTTTTCGAATATTTGACCACCCGCTGTTAATAAATTCACTAATTTTAGAATATAGTAGAACGAACGTTAGAGTATGAACTGAGATAGTCGCTATTATTACAGTCTTTGGAAACTTGTTTATTACCGAATAATGAGAACAATTATTGAAGTTTACTCACTTGTTTGTTGGCGAATGAATTGAGAATAAATGTTCGAGGAATTCAGATTATAAAGTAAGTCATGCGTAAGTACGGCAAAAGTCAAATTTGGTATAGAATTCGGTTGAAACGGAATACATTTTCAAAGATTTGACTAGTTTGTGACGCTGAGACAATATGTACAATTTCTCGTTCATTTCCATATCAAATTACACAGGTAACTCACCTGCTACGACATATTCCGTAAACAATCTATTTTCAAAAATATCCCTGCACTCTCAGAATAATTGTTTTATCTCGTCATTGGCTTGTACAGGAAATCGATTCGTCAAAGGAACAAGATTACATTTTCTGAAATTATATATTAATTAGTTCACACTTCTTATAGGGTTAAGTCGGAAAAACCTTTTATATCTAATTTTTTGGTTGGATTACTGCCAATTTATTAATTCATAATTTTGCCTAATAATTCACCTATTCATCACTTTGACTTTGTTTTTTTGCCAGTATGTCATTTCTACCCTGCATATGCCCTCGTCAATTTTCTGCGTCCATTTTGATTTTGATCTTCCCATTATCTTTTCACTTTATTTGATTTTGCTGACTGAATCATATTTCAAATCCTGTCTGTTTCTAGGTTAGTTCTTATTGTGAATTCTTCGTCTGAAACCCTAATCGAAACCAGTATCACTCCCATAATTTTTCTTTCTATCTTCCTCATTTCTTCTTCGTCTTTTTTATCATTATCATCGCCTCTACTTATCATATTTTAACAAGGATGGATTGAGCGAGGGGCAATATATGAAAATGTAAGTAGAAAAGTTATTGGGTATAACCCTCAAAATTTTGACACGTGTTTCGAGCTTAAGCTTGATTTTACCTTACTGATGAGAGCTTAAGCTCGAAACACGTGTCTACGGTTGCACAAAATTTTGAGGGTTATACCCAATAACTTTTCTACTTATCTTATTTTATGAATATTTATTTTAGTTCATTGTTATTATTTTAATTTTCAATTTTTTATGGCGAAGTATGATCTATCTGCGTTCATTATTTTATCATGTATTTCTTTTCTTCTCATCCTCGTCAGTCCTGGATATTCAAACCATCTGACTTCTTCAAATTCTTTTGTTCCTATTTAAAAATTTTCATATATTTGTTCCCTTACTGGATCATTACAGTTTTTTTCTTGATCGATTCCGATTATTTCACCTCATTCTATAATTTTTTTCAGCGTTTTCTACATGACATTCCTAGTTTTGGAAATTAGGGCTATACCTAACATTAGCATACGCAATAATTTGCCCTCCTCGTGGTCTAAGATTTCTTTTGTTCATTTTCTCCACCGCGTATTCTAAATTTGAGTTCAATAACGTCATTTATTGTCCTCCTGTTTCACTATATGATTGTGTAATACTCTATTTTTCCTTTGTGTCTTCTTTTAGGACACACACACACACACACATAACTAGGATCACATAGTTGTTTTCATCGTCATAAATATCCTCTTTCTCAGTAGAAGTTGGAGCCAGAAAGATGAACTTCTATGATAGAAGCCAAACTTTCATTGAAAATTGTAACTAATTCAATATATTTGACAAACTATAAGTGATTTAAAAAAATCTTCTGGTTTTGAGCAACACTTGATTACTTTACATGAAAAACCTGATAATGAATTAAAAACATTTCAACACTATTGGAGTAGAAGCCAGAAATATGAACTTCTATAGCGGAAGACAAACTTTCATTGATTAAAAAACTGAATAGTTCAATATATTTGACATACTCTGAGGGCGGGTTGTACAATACAAGTTCACCAACAGTTCAACTAAACTAAGTTCAGTTGTTGAGGAACTAGATATTTTATTGGTTAATCCATAGCAACTGAAGCAAATTCACTTGAACTGTTGGTGAACTTGTTTTGTACAACCCGCCCTAACTATTTTTTTGTTAAACAACAGGCTAAATTAACTGGAAAACTTGAAAATGAAAAATGAGCATTTCAACAGGTTTTCTTTTACTGAGTCTAACTCTAAACAAAGAGCAATTCGAATTCTATATTTTGTTCGTAACATTTTTCCATAACTTGTTCAAGTGTATGAATGGCGTCTGTAATTTATTTTCATTGTGTGAATCCACTTTGATGTGACACAATTTTTTTGTAATATTTGCCAGCCTTGTTCGAATTATTGATGCCTTTTTTGTACTCTGTATTTGTATTGTCTCCCATTCTTTCGGTATTTTTGCATGGTCCATATTTTCTTTTTTAGTGTGAATATTCTTTTTCCTCCGTACTTTATGTTATCAACGGTAATTTCATCTTTCCCTGACGATTTAGAATTTTTACATTTCGCTCTGATTCTTTCCAACTCCTGTGCTGTTACTGCCTGCTAGTTTTTTTTTTATGAATTCCTCAATATTAAAAATGGTGAAATAGGTATTTTGTAAATTGTATTTCATTTCATAACTTCTGTCCGATATATGTTTACAGCGTTTACATTCTCTCCTGAAGTCCTCAATTTTGTTTACTCTTTTGGGACAAAATAGTTCTGGCACCTCAATGTACGGTATCGGTAGTTATAGTTAGGGAGGTCGTGAAGCTAAATCGGGACATATAGACAGGGGTCTAATTACGGAATGACAAAAAATAAAATGATGGGCATAGCGCTGGTACCGACGTCCCAATCGCGTGGGCGTTGATTGAACGTGTCGGGTAAATAACGAGTGTCGAACGATTTGTTCCACAAAAATGCTTGTATTTTCCGATAGTTGATAAAAACAGTAGGCGGTAGCGTAATGCCATACTTCTCCGGTGTGACTTACAGCCCGCCATACCGACAAGAATACATTAATTTAAAAAAAAAAAACAATTCAACCATTTCTACCAGGCTAATTTTTGCGCAGCTGATAATCGTCGAGTAGCCATTCACGGAAATCACCTTGCCATATGTTTCTGACGGTTTCCCAATGGCCGCCATACCACCGCAAGGAAGTAATTTTTTTTTGCTAAACGATTTGTACCAGCCTAAAACTTTTTTTAACTGCTCTCTGTATGATCATAAATAGAAGTCTGATCATGCTATACCTGTGGGAGGTGGCGAATATGTACAATATTTTTTCAAAATTCTAATATTTTATTCGTAATTCGAACGATGGCACTAATTTTTCCTGTAAGTTTGAGGTTTAACGAATATAAATATACCTAGGTCTTGTCTTATAACCAGATGTTATGTCGTATAATATTGTCTTGGCTCAACGTGTGCAAATCGTTATAAACGCAGCAGCAAACGACGAAGAAGAGAAAGATAAAGAAAAAAAAGATGGAGAAGAGAAAGATGAAGACGAAGGTAAATATTGAGGAAAATAATTTCATGTTGACGATTTGCGATTGTGTATTGCGCTTGTGTGAATGAACTAAATAATATTTAGATACTGATGCAGTAAGCAGTGACGAGAACAAAGAAAACGAATTCGAATATGACGGGGATTCCGGTTCAGAAGACGTTTAAAGTCTATTAAGTTTTGTAAAGATTTCGGAATAAACTGCATCAATATTGATATTGCAAATAATTTTTTTCACATGTACCCGTCACTATATTACAGGTGGGCTATTTCGATAAATGGTTTCAAGACTGTATTGGTTGTCGACATATCAGAGCGAGTGTGGCAGCTCCAGCCCCCTGGTAACGGTATAGGCTTAATTTTCATCACCAAAAAAATAAAAATTTCAGAAAATTATTTTTTCGAGTCCACCACTTTGGCACTTCGCCATAAGTACAGTGTAATTTTCCCAAAGTTTAGTTTTTTTCAAGTTTGGAAAATTTGAGTATGGCATCTCTCTGTAACAATTCATTATATTTTTTTTTCATATCTTGCTCGCCCCATGGTTACAGTATGGGATATTTTTTTTTGATTGAATTTTATCCAAACGAACTGAATACGATGATACTGTACCAAATGATTTTATGTCTTGTACCTTGAACACGTGTCGAAAAACCAAGTTTTTCGAAAATGGCGCCACTTTTTCCGTCTACTGGAAGTATGGCACATATAATAATGGTTACATTGTATCATATAATTCCAAAAATCCAGATGCCATACTGGTAGAAATCGTCAGTATTTTATATTTTTTAACATCTTGGCTTAAGTCCGACAGTTGTCAATGGTCACAATCTGGAATAATTTTTTTTAGGTGGAATTACATCCAAACGAACAGAATACCATGATTCCATGATGTAAAAAATTATATTACGTATTTTACATTCGTATTTTCAATACGTGTCGAATAAATAAGTTTTTCCCCCTACTCGACTTATGGGAAATATATTAACGGTCACATTTCATCAAATACTTTGCAAAAATCCAAATGCAATACTGGTACAAATCATTTTGCAGAAAACAAAATTTTACTCCCTTGCGGAGGTATGGCGGCCATTGGGAACCGTCGGAAACGTATGGCAAGGTGATTTCCGTGAATGGCTACTCGACAATGATTAGCTGCGCAAAAATTAGCCTGGTACAAATGGTTGGGCCGGGGGTCCACCATGTGCCCTCGGCGTCGGGCGAGGAGTGCCCACGGCGATTCCAAACACCGTTGGTTGCAAGCCGTGGTGGTGCAGTCAACTGAAAAGTCACGAACGGTCACCCATCTAACGTAGGCTGGAGGGATCCAGTCTGAGATGGGTATGCAGTATGGGTGAAAACGACTGCAGACGGTGACCCATCAACGTTGTCGGAAAAATCTGACTGACATGGGTACCTAGGGGAAAGGGGAGCCCCGTCTAGGCTACTTGATGCCCTTCCATAAGGTGTTGGCCTCTAGGGGGCGGGGGTTTCGCTGGATAGGACAAATGGTTGGGACAGGACTCCATCATGTGCCGGCGTCGGGCGAGGAATTCCCGCGGCGATTCCATACACCGCTGAAAATTCACGGACACCCATCTAACGAGGCTGGAGGGATCCAGTCTGACATGGGTATGCAGTATGGGTGAAAACGATTGCAGACGGCGACCCATCAACGTTGTCAGAGGAATCTGACTAACATGGGTACCTAGGGGGAAGGGGAGCCCCGTCAATGCAACTTGACGCCCTTCCATAAGGTGTTGGCCTCTAGAGGGCAGGGGTTTCGTTGGATAGAACAATGGAAAACAATACCATAATTCGGTGGAGGTAGCTAATGCCCTCACCCTTAGGGTTGGGGTGGGAGGCAACGCCCCCCTCGGCGGGTGAGCAACACTAAATTTGCTCGGGCACTGACACTGCAGAGCCAGTAGTATACTTCAGTATACGGCCTCACCATTGGTAATACGCAAATGGTAGCTCGACCTGTGTTGTCTCCGAACTGTACAGGACGAAGCGCGTTGATTTGGCGTATCCAAATCTCCACTGCGTCCGCAGCCGCGACGCGGACAGACCGAAAGGTAGGTGCCGTGGGCGGTGTCGGGGCGTAGTGGACAACGGTTGGCGATAAGGACTATCGTCATACCACCTCTCAATCGTGGTACAAATGGTTGAATATTTCTTTTGAAATTAATGTATTCGTGTCGGTATGGCGGGCTGTAAGTTACACCGGAGAAGTATGGCATTACGCTACCGCCAACTTCTTTTTTTATCGTCTATCGGAAAATTCAAGCATTTTTGTGGAACAAATCGTTCGTCACTCGTTATAGATAGAATCGCCATACTGGTACAAATGACCTAATATTTTGTGTCACCATCTTCCGGTCTAATACTCGAGCGCCTCCGAAACCTATTAAAATCGCAAGATTATGTTATTTAAAAATGAAAAGGTGGATAGTATATACCATTTTAGCGGTGGGTTCGGCGTTTAGGAGTTTTCAAAATTGTAAAAAACAGTTACCTGGGCACTCTCGAGCTCGTTAGATTTTCATACCATGTATGCCTCAAGTGCCTCTGATAACAGAGCTATACTAATCTGCCGGTTTGCGAGGCGTAAAAATTTGTCAAAAACCAAAAAAAGAAAAAATCACCACGCGTCAGATTTTTAGAGGGGGCGTTAAGAAGGATCTATAAGGAAGCTCCCATCAAAAAAACTGACAATTTTAATGCGACGCAAACGTGCAGCAAAGTTTTGAAAATTAAAAAAAAAATCGGTCTTTCGAAATACACGAGCGCTACAGATTTTCATAGGGAGGTTTATCCTGATGTCCTGAGAGTGTATTTCCTTAATCTGACGAAAATATTGGGGGGTTCTCTTGATCTGACGAAAATATTGGGGGGTTCTCTTGATCTGACGATATATTTTTTTTTACTTTTTTTTCATCGGTACATAATGGGTAGTATTAATAATAAAGAGAGTATTGAGATATTGATAATAAACAGAGCTGATAAAATAATTGTTATCTTGGACAAAATTAGGTAAAAATAAAAATAAAAGAATTTTCATAAAAAAAGTCTATTTTGCATTGCATAGAACAGAATTAATTTTCCTCATCACTTGAACTGCCATACTATGATTTTTCCTTGCACACTGTTGAAAACAGAATAAATTAAAGTTGCTGAAATTGGTGAACTCGCCTTTTCGTTCCTACTCTATCCTTTGAACTAGTCAAATACACTCAAAAATATCTCTGACACTCTTATGATATGAGCCAAATGTAGTTCTTCTTGACCACCGAAGTAGGATGATTATCATGGTAATAGTAGTGGATGACTGATGAGCTGCGACCTGGTTAGATCTATTGTGCCCCATCTTCTTCTGGTATCTCAAGGTGATCTCGTTTACAGCAGCCCCTCAAGCCTCAATTCCTTGAGGAATTCAAGGATTTTGAGGCGGTCTATTCGTGGTATTTCTCCCACAGTCAGCTGATCCCAGTATATTCAATCTCTTGTGATGTACATCATAACACTCCATCAATATATGGTAAGGTGTTTCTGGATGTTCCCCACAGAATCTGCGGGTGCTGTCCTCCTCCAAGCCTAGCTTTCTTAGGTGTTATTCGAGTCTGCAGTGCCCCGTCAGAAATCCCGTGATTGTCTTTAGACTAGTTTTGTTGAGGTTAATCAGTGCCTTCGATCTTGCTCTGTTGAAACTGTCGAGGAGATCTTTGGCGTGCCTTAGTCCTGGAAGTTTTTGCCAGTATGTTGCTCTCATCGCTTCTTAAGTTTTATTGAGTTCTTCTTGGAAGTGAGATTCTCCAAATCCGCAAGTCTGGCCCGATCAGTGGCGTTGATGCCCTTTTTCGTGCCAGGGTATCTGCTTGTTCATTGCCATCCACTCCAACGTGCCCAGGCACCCAGAGGAGGATCACCTTGTTGTTCCTGCCTAGATCACTGAGTTTGTCTAGGCATTCTCAGACCATCTTCGAGTTGATGTTATATGAGCTCAACGCTTTGATGGCTGCTTGACTATAGGAGAGAATTGCGATTTCCTTGTCCCGGTAATGAATGCAGCTTTCTATGGCGTGAATAATACTGGGGAACTGGCCTATGGGTTCGGAGTATTTGGTGCTAGGCCCAAAGACTCCTGCTCCAGTTCCGACGGGAGTTTTGGACCCGTCCATGTACCATGTTATGGTATTCTTTCCCAGTGCTCGATTTGATTTTGTGCTCCATTCTTTCTTGGTATTTAATTCCGTTCGAAAAACTTTCTCAAAACTGAATTTCCTGATTATTTCGTCAGTTGGGAGATTGGTAAGGTGTGCACTTTAAGTGGGAGTTGAGCCCCTTAGACTGTGTGCTGTCCCTTTGAGTCCGACTTCTGTCAACCTGAGGTTTGCTTCTCAAGCAGTTCTCCTCACCATTTTATGGAGAGGAGTGTGGTCAAGAATGACCTCTATGCTGTTTGAGTCGACCTCATTGCTCCTGTTATACAAAGACATGCTAGTCTATGCACTTTCTCCAGGATTTTCTTCGGTGTGGCAGTAGGACGATTATCATACTGATGGAGTGGTACTTCTGATCATAGGGCTCGATGGTGTAATGACAAGCTGCTCTCGAATCTGAACAATACACCAGCTGAAATCCTAGCATGACGAATTCCAAATGCCGTCATCATTGTTTCACTTTGGCTGTACAGGGCACATGTTTCTCAGACTCAACAACAACTTTTTACACGTACGTGGGAAGTGGTTAATTGTGTAAATTATTCCAACACGCCCTCCGGATGTATCGGATCCTCAGAAGCCTGTAATATTGAGGGTGGCCGGTGGATCCGTGGTCTAATGAGCGGCCAGTTGAAACTTCTGCTAGCGCTGGCAGATTCCACTCGGGAGTGCGACGGCGTTTTTCTCAGTTCTTGCAGAGTTGATAGGTGACAGCATGCCTTTCTGAAAAGCAAGCGTGTTGTGAGTTGCCTAGATGCCAATCTCGAAGAGTGCTAGCTTGGAGGACATCTCGACCATCCGGGGTGGTGCTGTAGTTTTCCGGGTTTTCCTACAGCTGAAATGTGAATACGCCACAAAAATCAGTGAGTTGCCTTAGGGCATCAAGGCAAATAATAATTACAGCCGTCCTTTACCCGCAAAGGCTATGCCGTTGGGTACACTCTACGAGTGTTTTGAAAGAGTATTGTTATTATTATTATCTTCGAAGGAAGGTGGGAAGTGGTTAATTGGGTAAATTATCCCCGCACACCCACCTGATTTATCAGAGACAGAGCATGACTAGAATATCTTCGAAGAGAAAAGAAACAGTAATAATGAAAGATAATAAAATAATTCACTTTCATTTGTCTATCAAAAATAAACTCTCGATAATTCGTAATTTTGAAACATCAATTATGAGGAAAAAATATAAAAATTAGTCATTGGTATCGCAAATTTATGAAAATGCGCATGAATCATGAATATTTTATGAAGGACCAGCCAGCAGCCTTATCAAAAAATTGTCACCGGTTCATTTGCCATATGAAACTGACAACTATTATAACTGTATCCAAAAACAATCAAATTTATTTAAAATTTTCTTTGGTAACTACTCGTAGCTTTCATAACTTTCATTTATTTTCCTTATTGTTAACCTCCAAATTTGTGAGAATGCAATTCTTTTTCAAAATTACTGAAAGTTATCACTTTTTGCTGATTCGTTAAGGGTGTGATTTTAAAGTTCAACAAATGGTTGATCAATAGATTATTCAAATTAAGTGACTATCAAACCAAATACATGAGTTGACTTGAGAAAGATAAACTATACATTGATATCTAGCTTGTGAGAGAATGCAGAATAAATATGCAGAAACAAATACAACTTTGTCTTCTCTTCAGAGAAATTACAATAGGCTGACGAGGGCTGAAGGCTATAAAATTGAGTAGCTAAGACTGTAAAAATTGAGTAGCTGAAGTCTATAAAAATTGAGTAGCTGAAGGCTGGAAAACTCAGAACATTCGTTTCTTTTGTCTTCGGACCGAAATATTTTCACATAGTTTGATTGGAAGGGCCCATATCTGTGGTGACATTAACGATATTGGATCAAATAGATGAACATATGTTTATAATTTCTATTAAGTGTTTTGCCAAAGATTTCCTCTTCATTTTCTCCCATGTGAAATGATATGATATGAGTAGTTTCCATCCACTTGGAACTCCACCTAACATGACAGCCAAAACATGAATAGTTATTTCTGTACCGTTTTCTAACGTTTCCCTTCCCATATTGTTGCAAGTAGCTACACAGTACTGTTCTTCAGGTTCTTTAATTAACTGTTTCACCCAAAAATAAACAACAATCTTTCTTGCAGTCTGAAAAATTTTGAATTTTGATCTTCAAATAATGAAGTATATCATATGATATGACTGGAGAAAATTGAGTATGACTTATTTTACGAGTCAATGTCTTTATACTAGGTTTACCGCATGATTTAGTTTTAATAATGTTTCTTAGCCAGAAGTACCACATGCGAATATAATAACTAATGCTTCCTCCAGTCTCAGGTAGCCATCTTTTTCCATTACGGATTCTATTTTTATTCGTTAGTTGATCTGAATTGAACCCAAATTTTCCGTAAACACTATGTTTGCAAATTTTCATTTCTAATTTGAACTCGTTCTACCATTTGTGCCAAAAAATATTTGAAAGGTTTTTTCTTGTATGAAAACTTCATATTGGTTATCAAGTTTTTTGCGACATATACCACTCAAAATCTTCTTTATTGAAGTGTACCTGTTTATGAAAAATATTATTTAAACTGTGAATAACCTTGTACACATTTAGTAGAGATTTTCTCGATCGGAGGAATCTCTTCTGTCCAAAAGTTTTACCAATTCAATAGATATTACTCTTGACCTATAATTTCAATTCACCTGACAAATTCGCGCTTTTGATGTTATATTCCACACTGTTCTCTTGAGCGCCGATTCAGAAAAATTAACCGGTGACAATTTCTCCATAAGGCTTCTGCCTGGTCCTTTATAAATTCAGGGCGAAAAAGTAATGTATTTTCTTTAATTCCAGGAAAAATCTTATAAACCAGGAAGCCAAATTCCAGAGTCAGATAAATGATCTCTCCAAACAGTTATCAGTACGAGATGCAGAAGCCAACAAACTCAAATTCCAAATGGAGGAGCTCCAGCGAGATGTGTTTGCCAAATCAGCTGGAATGGACAGTAAGTGATTTAGGAACACTCATCATTTCATCTGACCCAGATATGTGACCTTTTTTATTTTTACGCGAAAACATGTGAAGAAATGAGGCATAAGATGTCCGTAGGACTGCTCATTGCTAATATCCTATACAATAGGAAAAGTTGGGTCGAAAATCCACCAGAAAACAACTTCTTTCCTGGCTAATGCCACGACGAACATTGAATTACATCTGATGAACTTTCCGTGCACAGTTCCTACAATGTTATCTCTGCAATTGCTTGTTGCATGGGAATGTTCATCGAAACATTCGGACCACCTATATATCGAATGTTTCGATGAACATTCCCATGCAACAAGCAATTGCAGAGGAAATTTCCTCAGATGTAATTCAATGTTCGTCGTGGCATCAGCCAGGAAAGTAGTTGTTTTCTGATGGATTTTCGACCCAACTTTTCCTATTGTATAGGATATTAGCAATGAGCAGTCTTCCGGACATCTTATGCCTCATGTCATAAGCTCATTGTGACCTACAGATTTGTTTTCCTTTTTATTTAAAGAAATGTAGTGTTTTCTCATTTTTTGAAACTTATGATTATTACATGTGAGTTTTTTATTATTGAAGTAAACTTGACATTTCAATGAGAATTTTGTTGTTTGATAATTTAACTGAATAAACTCCTTCTGTAAAAGTTCCGAATGTGGTACGAATGGAATTTATTATTTTAGTATTGTGTTCTTGGTCCAACTGAAGGGATGCTTTTAATGACTACGTATTGCTATGTCTTGTAATTATCACTTACTTTTGTTCACCAATACCACTCCTGGATACTTCAGTTACGGCAGCAGCTCGATTGAAATGGTTACTGATTTTTACTAGCTTGACATCAAGTCCAATATTTTTCCCGGGGATTTGGTTCATTTAGTTAGCCAGAAACGGTATGACCTTAAAAACAATTTTCACGTCTGATATGGTTTCCAGGTTTTTCTTATAAGTTGTTTGAACAATCTTACTGGGCGTATATTTTCTTTTTTGATGTTTGCAACTACCCATTAACTGTTGGCCAATCATTGATTTTCCCCTTGCTGTTTTCATAAATACAGAATTACATTGAATTCTTCTGGAGTCTTGTCCACTTGTCTGTCTCTATTTGACTATGGAATACCTCACAGTTTGTTGCTTTTTCACCTCTCCAGGCTAATTCATATGCAGCCATGTGGTAACATTTCCCTTTTCATTAAAACATTCAATTTTCATCACTTAACCTAATATTTATTATAGAAGAAAAATTTTGAGTTTTTCAAGCTTATTGTTTATCAATTTTCTAATATTTATTGATGACCACTTCAGTACCTACTATCCATGAAAATTACTATGAACCTATGAAAAAATAGGTTATGTTTAAACGTATAAGATGGTCGAATTTCGTAATTGTAATTGTGAACTATGAGTTGATTAGCGTCAGTAAAAAGTGCCGACAAGAAGGAGGCATTTTGTGAGATTTTTGACAAAAAAAATCATGTTCGAAAATAGTGGATTTTCAAGATTCAGAAAGGCATAACTCAAAACTTATTGGAGATCCCAAGAATTTTATTCAGATTCGCTGTTCAGAAGATAAAACCACGTACTTGAATTACAAATCCAGACACTAGCGTCGTCAATCCTCAGCAATTCTGCTAGAAAGTTAGGTTTTGTTTATTGGAAAAAGTTAGGCCAAACTTTTGTCGCTGTCAACCTGACAAAAAAGCGGCGGCTCATGAGATTTTTAGGTCATGCATTAAATTGTCAACATCTAAACGAAAAAGTTCAAAGTGCGTATATTTCAATTTCATTTCATTTCATTAATTTTCATCTACAAAATTATATAATACAGAAGGTAGGGATAGGTATACAATACTCTAATGTGACAATCTCAAGAGGTAGATATTTACAGTTATGTGAAATACTTATTAATAAACTACTAAATTTGACGTGCGAACAAAGACGAGAAAACGTATAAATATAAAAACAGAGCTAGGAATTGTTTCCAACACATGATGATTAGAAATAACTGTAAAATTCTAGTTCTGTATAGCTTTAGGAAGAGTATTAACTGACCGTTTCGATATAGACTGGAGGAAAGTGAATGGGAGCAATCTGTTTCTCATGCGAGTTTCATAGGTACGCTATAATACTATTCAATATTCAAACCTTTATTCATAAAAACAAAACAAACAATATCACAGATATAAATCGATATCATTGCAAGAATTGAGAGGCTCTTAAGTAATTTCTCTTCATGATTCCAATAGTCTGATTCTTAAGACGATACGAACGGTCCTTTCCAAACCCAGCCCATCCAAAATTTAAATGATTTACAATAATCTTGCTGCAATGTTGAGATGATATACAGAGTGCAAAGCAGGTTTAAGCAAGTTTCGAGGACATTTTATGTGTTTCATATCAAATTTAGTGGAGAGTGAGATCTAAATCTTTGTGGTATCAGAACATGAAATCGCAGTGTTGTTCAGAGCTGGAGCTTTTGGAGTTTCAACCTGAGAATAGCCAGATCTGAATGTTATCAATACTGATTTTTCGTTATTGAGGCACAGACAATTTTTATCAACCCTTTCAACTCACATTATGATCCACTTAATCTGCTTCGGTTTAACATCATCGATGTAATCGGACACGAAGAGACAGCTGCGACTCAAGTAGTAGCATGCCTCATCTGTTCATCACAAATAAAAAACAGAAATGGCCCCAGTATGTATCCTTGTGGTCCACCCACATTGATTGTTTTGACTTGTTGGTATCTATTCACAAGATGAGAATCGAAACACTGAAGAGCGAGGCCCCTTCCACCATATATCTTATTTTATTTATTGATCCCAAGAAACATCTCATGAATTGTATAACGGCAATACATATGAAATACAAATTGATGAAGAAATCAAACAATTATTAGAAAAGGAATGATAAGAATAATCTGCAGTTGGTATGGAATTCATGCAATCAAAAGTCAAAAGTAGAAAGTGGTTTTATTTCTACAGGAGTTGTTTTATGGGAAAATATAATTTTAAGTGATAATAATGAGTTCGTTAACGGATCATCAAAAATGCAATTATATTTTTTCTTGAGGGTTTCAGGATCACCTCAAAATAAGTAGTTACGTTCATTATTGCTCAAATGCTTTAGGTGCCAATTGTCAATTTTCATTTCAGAAACGTTGACTTCATCAATAACACCAATGGTAACAAAAATACTAGTAGAAAACCGACTGTTCCATCACATCATTGTTTTGATAGAAGTAATAAAATAGTCAATGCCTGTGGAAAAGGTATTGGATCCAAACGCTAGTCATCTAGCGTGATTAGTTACAAACATGATTATTTGACGTCATTTTCATTTAGGTTTCTTCAAAAATCCCTGATTTTAAGGCTGTCCCATTATTTCAATCAAGTTACGACATGACTTGGGTGCCAGATTACTGAAGTTACGACATGATTTGGATGCGAGATCACTGTCGCCAACTACATGCCGCATTCATTTGAATCCAATATAAATCTCATAAGGTTGGCTAACTATCTTACTTCTATCATTGTTTATATAGAAGTAAGATAGTTAGTCAATGCCTGTGTAATTGGTGTTGGACGCAAACGCGAGTGTCATCCAGCGTGATTAGTTACAAAAATGAATATTTGCGTCATTTTAATGCAGGTTTCTTCAAAAAACCCTGATTTTAATGCTGTCCCATTGTTTCAATCAAGTTACGACATGACTTGGAGGCCATATCACTGAAGTTACGACATGTTTTGGATGCGAGCTCACTATCGCCATCTACATGTCGCATCCATTTTGATCCAATTATAATCCCATAAGGTTGACTATGTTCTATATAAACAATGCTTCTATATAAACAATGATCACATGAAAGACATACGTATGTTTTGTTTTCGACTCGCACCCTTCATTCATTAATTTTTTATATCAATCAATCAATCAATCAAAGTATACTTTATTGTCTGAAGAAAATGATTCTTATTGACAAAGCGTTACAAATTACAGTATGAACATAATGATAGGGTAAAGTCTCAAGGTGTATAAATAGGAATAAAAGACACTTAGAAGAATAATTAAAAGTATTCAAAAACTGATATCCTAATTAGAAATGAAAAGGTGATTATAATTAACTAAATGATTTTGTAAATGAATACACAAGCACATTAAAATTTAGTTAAATACTAGGTATAACAGCTATATTCGTATAGAACTAAGAGTACACAAGATTATATGTTTAAATAAAAACGTTGTCAAGTAGAGTACGTTAAAAACGAGTAAGTGAAATGTCACAGTGTCAAATCACATTGTCAAGTTACATTGTCAAATTAATTTACATAGGAAGCATATAACCATATAAACATTTAAATAACAAAAAAAGTATTTTTGTTTATTGTTTTGCTTATAAAATGAAAACTAATGAAGCAATCTGGTTGGTCCAACAGAAAGAATTTTAGATAATTGAAATTCAAACAAAATGGAATATTTTACGACCTGATTGGATTAATATTACCGGAGAAAATTCGGAAAAACCGGAATTTTTTACGATTTTTTATTGTAGTGGGTACTACAAAATTTCATATACCTACGAGTGGGAAATGTATGTCATTTCATGCTCATTGCATACTATACTTTTTCTACGACCATCTGAATCATTAACAAATCTGTAATATTTTTAATAATCCTTTTTATCATAAACTCTCCTGTCGTCATTTTTACATGGTTTAGATAATTTTTTCTTTCTTCACCCATTGAATTAAACATCTATTTTTTCTTTTTGTACACGTACCTACCTACGTCGTCAAACAAATAACACTCAAAATTTTCAAATTTTGACAACTTGGAAATAAAAAAAAAACGTTATGCAGAAAAAATCAAACACTAATCGATTTCATAAAATGAAAAAAAAAATGTGACTGCATGGATTTGAACCCTCGCTCCCACCATCCAAAGTCCATGTATCGTCTGAATCAATACTTGTCCTTACTAGAGCACATAATAATTTGTTCAAATTAACTGCTATATAGAAAGTACCTATCTGTCAACTATTCAAAAATATAGAATCCGATTGTAATCAATCTTTTTATTGAAATTATTCTGGTTTTATAAAAAGAAAATCATACCTTTGTCAGAAGATAGACATTATCAGGAGCTTCTGATATAAATTTATTAATTTGATTGTTAAATCATCCTCACTGTCGCTAATCATTTTCAATAACTTAATTTTTTCAATCGAATTTTGTAATTATATACTGATGTGAAATGTCAAATTATTAGACAGACGTAAACAAACTTGATTCGATATTATTTATGTTCATAAAATTCGTTAATACCTACCTATAATGACAGTCTAGTAGTTCATGAAAGTCGCAGGAAATGAAATATTTTGATACAGCTAGCCCGTGGGAAATGAAAATCGGTGTTACAACGTGGTAGGTTTCTTAATCGAAGACGCAATTGAAATGTTAATTTTTCTTAATGATGGTAGAGTAGTATATATTCTGTAACAAGGTTAGAATGAAAATTCGATGCGAGTGGAAAGTTCCGAGCGCGAGCCGAAGGCGAGCGTGAGGAACCACGAGCATCACGAATTTTCATTCTAACCGAGTAGCAGACTATACTTTCTTCACGATAAAAGATAGGAAACGTGACAGCAATAATTTTGACGCTTGCTCAAATTTTGCCACTACGATGACAATCAACTGCGTCAAGGCTAATGTTATTATTGCTAACCAGTGTGAGAATATTATTCTATCACAAGAGAGAGAATGTAAATAGGTACATTTAAATTGCATGGGGGCGGAGGTGTTGCAGAATATTTCTTTAATCTCAAGAGGGAGAATTCCAGCATTCTGTAATCAAATTTGATTTCAGAATTGGCAAATTCTGTGATGATCGTGGAGAAAAAGGAATATTCTCATTCAAAATGTTGCGACATGGGTGAAAATGCTTGCAAACATGACTGAAATCGTCCGAGCTGGTGGAAGCGGTCGAGTGGTAGGAAAGAGCGGGAGATTAGGGGAAGCGTATTATTGTAGCGCAAAATGAGAATATACATTTTGTAGTACAATATACTTTTACTTTCACAATCTGATGCAAGGTAGCGCAAAAAAATTTTAATTGCAATTGTGCCAAAACTAACGATCCGACAGCGCCTGTTTTGTGCACACATAAATTACACATGATTTAATACTCTCATGAGAATAGCCAATCCAACTACTTGAAAAATGGCGGAGTTATGATGTCTTCAAAAAATCGCAAATTTTTCCGGTTTTTCCAGTTTTTCTCGGTTACTAATGATCCGACCTGGTCGTAAAACATCCCAATTTGTTCGCATTACAATTATCTACAATTCTTTCATCTATAGCAACCAGATTGCTCTATGAGTTTTCATTTTATAAGCAAAACAATTAAGAGAAATACGGTTTTTGTATATAAATGTTTATATCAAATTAATAAATTACAGTTGCGAGTCGAAAACTCAAAACACAAAACTACGGACTATCTTTCATGAGACGGCATAGTCCTACTAGTATCTTTGTTTATGCTCTATTGCTTGTTGTATAATATAAAAGTTTGGTTGCTTTCTCTAGTACTTGCATATTCTTGAAAATATTAATTTCTCCACAACATTCATATTCCAGGATTGGAATCAGAGTTGAATGCAGCTGTAAAGGAATGTGAAACCATTCGACAGAGGATTCGTAATTTGGAGAACGAATTGGATAATCAAAGAAGAATAAATAGTCAAATGAACGAAAACTTATCGGAAAAATCAGGTAAATAATTAGCATAACTCTAATAAATATTTTATTGATGTTCATCATTATTCCATAGAAATATTCAACAACTTTGAGAGGGAATCAAAACTGAAAATAGCAGAACTTGAAGATACCGTACGACAGTTAAGAGAAAAAATTGTAAATTTGGAAAAACAGTTGAATACGTTGAAAGATGAAAAAGAAGCATTGGAAAGGAGACACCAAGAACTGATTGCTGAAAGAGACGATGAAAAACGAAAACTTTCCGAAGCTCTGCAGCAAGGTCTGAAACAAAAGCTGGAAATAGAAAAAAAATGGAGAGACGATTTCGAAAAACTGAGGACCATCAATATCATGAAGGAACAAGAATTATTAGACGATTTTGAGTGGAAATTGAGGGAGGTGCAGCAAACTTGCAAAAAACGACTAGAAGATAAAGATAAGGCGGTGGACGAGAGACTGCAAGAAGCATATAAAGAAGCGGAGAAAAAGATGAAGGCAGCCGAAGAAATGATGGAAAAGGTGAGGGTAGATCCATCAAAAACATTATAAGAGTAAGAGGAAATTTCATAATAATGATTAACAAAAACATGTATAAAACATCTTTGCAATCGCAAGTAATCGTTTGGAATATCTTGAATAGATCTGGGGGAAACTGATTTATCTGGTAACAACAAAAATTATTTTTGGGTCGGTTGCAGAGGAATTGCTTTGGCCTACACGATTGTCCAGTGTGTGCAAGCCCTAGTGGGCTTCATTTGAGAAATGCAATATGGTGTCAATGAGCCCCCTCTCGTATCGACAGCAGGTCCGGTTGGATCTGATGACGGAAGAGGGGCGCTCGAAACATCCGAAGACGCTGACAATCCCAAGAAACTAAACTTGAGCTGCTAAGTTCAGCTCTTTTCCTTAGTTTAGAAATCAAGTACCCAGATAACACACGGATATACAATGGACGTCCAAAGGATGTCCACAATGGACATAACGAATATCCATTGGACGTCCGTTCATGTCCGGAAGGATATCCTATGGATATCCACTGGATATGCCACAAAATTGGACGTCCATTGGATGTCCAGTGTGTACTAAGGATGGATATACATTGGACCAAAATGGACATTCATGATAAATATAGCATGGACTTCTGATGGACCTAAATTGGACTCCTGATGGACCTAAATTGGACTTGATGGACCTAAATTGGACTTCTTATGGACCTCTAATGGGTCTACATTGGACCTCTGATGGACCTGTAATGGTATGAAATGGACATGAACTGGATATGTTATGGATATAAACGGGATATTTTATGGACATTAACTGGATATATTGAATTCGATACAAATATTTCAACGGCGTATTCCTGGGGTCAAAATTTAGAAACTGAATTCAGTTTCTAAATTCCATCAGGAATTTGTACAAGATATGTTGCATTGCCTGAAAAACAATCAATAATGAGGAGCATTTGATACAAAAATATGTTTTCAGAATTTTACGAGTTGAACATCCATTTTTGTGCAATGGACAACAACAACAGGACAGTCAATCACCACTTCGAATGGATGGGGTGGCACTGAATTCCTATTTTACTCTTCTGTAATATTTCGTGAAAATTTTATTCCTCCAGTTTTATTTTGCACCTTATCTTTACTCAAACACTCTTCACCTTGGATTCAAACGACAATCAGTTTCAAAGCCTCTCAATCCCCCAGGAATTTGCAATCAGTTACTGTTACTTCAGCGAGACTTTACCTGATATGAATTATGTGAGTCAAAATGAGTATTGAATAGTCAACCAAGTGAACGTGAACACTGTAATAAATAAAGCACCTCCGAGGGCTTCGAGCACTATACGACACGAATTTAATCCCAAACAATTAAAAATTGTCTGTTTCTTCCTCTTGCAACTAGCGTCAAGCGTCATTCTCATTTGCATATTCATATTTGTCATTGTCTGCATTACCGATTTCGGTAGTTGCCAACTGAGACAGGGACATTGGTACCAACATATGCGCAGGTGGTCCGGGCGAAGGATGTACAATGGACGTCCAAAGGACATCCCTTTTTTAATCAATTTGGACAAGAAATGGATGTCCATTGGATGTCCCCAATCGGATATCCATTGTACTAGCAGAAATGAACATCCAATGGATATCCATTCAACGTCCATGTTCACAAGGACCAATTATGGACATGAAATGGATATCCATAGGATATCTTGTATTTACTGGGTAGTAACCTATTATTGCGATACCTTGGATTCAACAGAAAAACTCAAACTATTTATATAAAGTATATTAAATATAGTTAGAATCAATGAGAGTAAACAATGCATGAACGATTCTGGATATTGTGACAGAATCGGCCAAAGGCCTAACACTGTACCATTTATTTACCTCATTATTACAGATGTTGTATCACATTGTTATATTTTTACTTTGTAAAAGATAAATAATAAATGATATTATTGTTATTATTATTCTACGTTCAAATACAGGTATAGGTAAACATACAATATAATCACCATTACAATAACCTCAAGCATAGCCAACCTAATATACCTCTGTTTTACGCATTACAACCAATAAACACATAGTAAACAAATAATATCAATAACAATAGGTACACCATGAAAAACGAGTACTGACGGTACGCAATTCAAGTATTGTACAATTAAATTCATAATTCAAGGAATACAAGTGTTCGATAGCCATAGCACAAGACACCGTGACAGTACGAACCTTCATAAAAACAATCAAGCATGTTACAAGCTATACATTATATAACACAATACAATACAATCTTGTATTTCCTGAGACTATTACAAGCATAGAAATCATAAAATACAAAAGGTTAAGAAATAAAATGGCAGTCTAAAATCATTTCAAGAAATTAAATTAAATTAACATATAAGTATACAACACAATAGAAGTGGTAAAAAGGGAATTCTATGATACCTATAAGTAATACAACAATATAATTAACAAATAACAAAACAGTACACAAGCAAACATTCATAACGTAGTAGCCAAATCAGTTTGTAAAAATTCATCAAGAGAATAAAATGCATTCTTGTAGAGACTTCACACAATTTTTGAAATTATTGAGATTAGAAATTTTTTTAATGGATATAGGAAGTTTATTATAAAGTCATATAGACATGATATAAGGTCCGTTAGATACATATGTTAATTTGTGATTGGGAACAATGAAATTAAAATTTTGTCTTAGAGTGTACCCTGAGTAAAGCCTGTTGGTGTCGCTTTCCTGAAACATGTGGCAGTGTTGTTTTATATAAGTAACACAATTCAAAATATACATGGATATCACAGTTAGAATTATCAATTCAATAAATAAGTGCTTACAAGAATTGCCATATTTTTTGAAACATATAATCCTCAATATCTTTTTTTGGAAAATCAACAAATCATTCAATATACCGCAATTACCGTAACATCAGAGTAAGCAATAATTGAGACTTGAGTGTACACAGGCATAGTAATAGCTTAATAAAATGTTAATAGGGACAAAATTCCTGAGATTCCAGATAACAAATCAGTGTTTTGATAATTTTTTTGAAATAGAGTCAATATGGTCATTCCAGGACAATTGTGAGTCTATGATCAACCCTAGGAAGTTAACTGATTTTTTTCTGTACAATCAATTTTGAATTTGCTCTCACCAATATACTGCAACCCAACTCTCTAAGAGAGAAAACAATGGTATTCGTTTCATTCTTATTCAAGGCCGTTTCTGGAGCAGTAATTTAGCATATAAGCAACTGCATTTTCTGCCTGATCAGACAACCCTTTACGTAAAGCAGAACTTAATATGAAGGACGTGTCATCCGCAAACTGTACGGTACAATTTGGTTTATTAATATTAGATAGATATATTATATTTGCGATATTCAAAACCATTAATTCACAAATCAAAATAAACACTAGTAAATGCTCTGGGTTCACACTTGTTGAGTCAAAGGACATATTTTACAACATAACATTCATTCATTATTATACGAGATACTCCCTAATATTCGCATTCTGAATCAATACAAGTTTACGAGCTCGGCCACGCTTTCTTCAGGGGAACATATTGTGTTCTCAAGGGACAAGAAGGCTTTTAAGTCACCGATATATGGGTCAATGGTACAAGATTTATTCGGAGCAAGAGTTTTGTATTTGATTTCTTTGAGTAAAATTATGCTTTCGAGCCATGTTTTGAACTATTTGATTATTATTTTACCGGTTTTTGCACAATCGACTCAGTTTACAAGAGTAGGTACAACATTTTAGGCACAAACTTCAGTGATAAAACTCCGGACACTGAACTTGTTACTAGATCACTTGTAGAACATGGTGAGGCCACCATACTGGTCAGGAAACTGCCCTTGTTACTTTTTGAAACCGAGTTTAAATATCTTTTCCACTTCCAGTGGACGGGTTATTGTCTATAGGGGACTCGTCAGAAATTTCGTAACCCTCGCGAAAACAAACACTCGGCCAGATTATTGATGGGCTGACAATTTTTACAACGAAAACCACTTAGTTGTACACATTCCACATCTTTTAGAGGGCAAAGTCCTCTGGCCTTTCTAGCTTGCGTGTTCAACACGTGTTTTCTTCCTGAGTTTCAGATCGACAAATGTTAATAACTTGTTGTCTGAAGGGGAATCTATGAAGAGTTCGCTTTGTATTTGATAATTATTCATTTTCCTTTTCGGAATGTTAGTTATATCTGTTCGGGGTTATCGCCCTTACTTTCGTTACGACACTAGGATTTGAGAGTAATATTCAATAATATTAGGAGGCGCGGATTACCACAATGGATAGATACTCTTGAATCAAAAGGAGGTGCCACAGTTTCCAAGAAAAAGAATGGACAACCTGAGAGATCTCACTATCGGTGTTAACCAGGTTGATTCAGCACCATTTCATGTACAGGATAAACTCCACAGAGAACATGAACACCCGTATGCATAGACAATCGCCAGAGTTTAGCCGTTCGCTACACAAGGATTATAATGCACAGTCGAGCTCCAAAAAAGTGACAACTACGCGATAAGTCACATTTTGGCAAAACGCTGACGATGTGCCACTTTTTTGGAGCTCGACTGTGCATCATAATTCTTGTGTAGCGAGCGGCGAAACTCTGGCGACTGAGTGGCGAGTCGCTGGAATTGACTATGCACGGCTGGAAGTATCCTAGATTTTTGACAGTAAGAATTTATTCCAGACTCCGGAACGCAACAAAGTATCAACTCAAGATAGTGTATGTACAATTATGATGAAAATGAGGAGGCAATACAGGGATATTTTTGCAAGTGCCAATTGGATGTCAGGACCATCGGATCTGTGCTCACGTCCCTAGCACGTTTTATGATTCGTTAGTAAAATTCACCATAGCGAAAGAAGTCAAATATCCATATACAAGTGTATTAAGCCATATGCTCGATGCTGACAATAGAATGAACCAGACGAATCTCAATGATAAAATGATTGATTGGTAAGCTAGCATCCATCCAACCAATGATTGGGTAATTAAATAGGAGCTAACATGGCATGAGAGGTCATGATATAGGCCAACCAGATAGTAATTCTTGTTACCGGATAATTCATTTTGCCTTCAATCTAATTCATGATATTTCAAAGGACCCCGCACCAAATGCATGGGAAAATGGCTTTCAGCCAATTTTGATAATTTGGGATATTGTAGTGCAAGTCACTAGAAGTTACATACGCAAGTTTCAATTAGTTTCTATGTCTAGTTTCGAAGATATGAATTTTTGAAAATTGTAAAAATTGATGTTTTACCAAAACATGGTAAGGTTGACTTATCCAAAAGTATTACTTTTCAGATGATTAGTAACAGAATAATAGCTTAACTGGTTTGCAGGAAGTCAAATGATATGTGAGTCAGTCGTTCGTTAAAATAGAAGAAGTCACCTATTATAAAGTGTGGGTAGAAAATAGAGACAATTTGGCATACTGTTGTTTATTTAAACTCTAATTCACTTTTAAATAATTTATTTAACGAAATACAATGATTCAATAACACAATACTCTAATTTATATAACAACTACTGAACTATTCATATGTTCTACTTTCTCTTTCACTGACTGTCCGTCTGTTTGCTACGTAGTTATTTTTATATCCAACGCTCACTTCTCCGAATGCTCATGAAATCTCTCGAAGCCTCGAATCGTCCAGATTCTTCTCGGTGTATAGCGTAGTCACCCGCGGCCTGCCGCGCGAGAGTTCAGGTCCGGCATCGCCCACAGCTTCGCCACATTGCCCCCTTCTTAGAGATATTTCTTCCCGAAATGTCATCCTTGGAGTGTGTCGATATTTGCAGGATTCCCCATATCTGCATCGTGAAGTTCAATGGAAATAACACTCCACAGTCTTCATGTTGGGTCGTAGAATAGAATTACAGCAAACCAAAATCTGGATGCCGCTGGTTCGGAATATCGTCTCCAACATACTTCTTATAACTCTCCAATCCAGCCCATCAATACCACAGGATAATTTTGGGATTGCCAAGTCCACCAGATTCTGGTCCACCATCGTATCCCTCAGTTGGGTGAGGCTCCTCCAGACATCTTCATAGGACGGTTTGTCTTGGGAATGCTTCTTGGTCACCAAGTAGTAGATGTTTCTCTGGCCCTTCTTTAGCTGCAGCACACCTCCAATTTCTGGATTCTGTTTCCGTAGTGTTTGGAGTTGGCCAAATTTCTTGGAGAACACGACAGCGATGCCCCTGGACATTCGAAGATCTTCTGCGACGCAGTGTGCTAGGGCGTAATCGACTGGCACTTTGAAAAGGTACTGTGGCTCCTCTCGAGTTACCCCGTGTGACACTTTCTGTCCATTTGAGTATAAGGACATAAATTTCTGGAACGTCATCGCATCCTGTGGTGGTCTGAGGGTGCGGACTTGCTCATGGTTCCCAGCGTAAGGGGCCAACCTGTTGAAATGAATGACTCTGGGTTTACCTCTGGGTAGCTTGTGGATTCGGTAACGCAGGTCATTTATGCTCTTGACGATCTTGTACGGACCTACCCATGAATTCCGTAGTTTCGGTGACAGGCCCCGGCGCCGGATCGGGTTGTACAGCCAAACTAGATCACCAACCTGAAATCCTCCAGCATCGGCATTGATGTCACGCCGCTTTCATTCGGTCGCTGGAACTCTGGATATTTAAACGAAATCGTGCGTGGATGTCTTCCATTCGCTGACGGAGTTTGCTGATGTAGTCCTCTCCCGCGGTATCCTCTTCTGGTGGCATCCCAAACTTTAGGTCACAGGGAAGTCGAAACTCTCGGCCCATTATGATACTAGCAGGGGTTTGGCCGGTCGACTCGTGTACTGCGGAACGGTAGGTCATCAGAAACAAATGGAGGTACTGATCCCAGTCTCTTTGATGGTCAGAGACTACCTTGGACAAGTGGCGATTGATAGTCCTGTTCATCCGCTCAACCATTCCATCGGACTGTGGATGTAGAGCTGTGGTTCTCGTCTTGCGGAAGTTCAGCAGTTGGCAGATTCCTTGGAACAGGTTGGATTCAAAATTTCTGCCTTGGTCCAAGTGCAGCTCCAAGGGGACACCGAATCGATATATCTACTCTTTCACCAAGACGTCCGCGACGGTGATGGCTTCCTGGTTGGGCAGGGCATTGGCTTCGGCCCACTTGCTGAAATAGTCCATTGCCACAAGGGTGTATTTATTTCCGTGATATGATACGGGGAACGGGCCGGCGATGTCAATGGCGATTCTCTCGAATGGACTACCTACGTTATACTGACACATCGGGGCCTTGGGTCGTGTCCGAGGTCCTTTGCTGGCAGCACAAACAGCACACTTTCTGCATCAGTCATTGATATCAACTTGACAATTGACCCAGTAGAACCGTTGCCTTACTTTCTGCAGGGTCTTCGTCACACTCAGATGTCCTCCAGCAACTCCATCATGGATCTCTCGCAGTACTTCATGTCTTCTGTTCTTGGGTACCACTATCTGACGTCTGTCCTCCCCACCATCTTTGGTCTTCAATACACATTTCAGGACCCCATTTTCCAAGGTAAGGGAGTTCCATTGGGCCCAGTAGGATTTGACTGCTGGGGAATATCTTGCGATTTCCTGCCATGTCGGTCTTTGATTTCTCTTTTTCCAACCGATGACTAAACCAAGATCTGGATCTCTTTCTTGGTCTTTCTGGACTTTGTTGTCATTCCAGTTGTTGTCAACTGCCGTGGTTCTACAAATCGCTGCTTCCTTCTCTTCTGCTCGTTGGCAGTGCGAGCAGTCGTCTGGGTGTGGTCTCATTGATAGGGCATCTGCGGTCTTGTAGCCACTTCCTGCTCGATGTTCGATCTTGAAGTCGAACTCTTGGAGTTTTTCGATCCAACGTGCTACTTGGCCCTCGGGATTTTTGAACTGTAGAAGCCATTTAAGGGCTGCGTGGTCGGTCCTTAACAGGAATCTTCTCCCGTACACGTATTTGTAAAAGTGTTCTACTTCATTGACAACAGTCAACAGTTCTCGTCTGGTGACGCAGTAGTTACGATTCGATTTACCGAGAGTTTTACTGAAATATCCGATGACCTTCTCTTGCCCATCCTGGATCTGGGACAAGACAGCTCCAAGTCCCACGCTGCTGGCGTCCGTGTCCAAAATGAATCTTCCACTCAGAAGGGGATAACTCAGAATCGGTGCGTTGATCAATGCCCCCTTCCGCTTCCTGAACGAGTTTGGAGCCCAAACTACTGGAGGAAAACTCCTAGTTATTGCTTAATATGATCAGCTTCGAAAAGTTTAGATCACATTTCATACGGGGGCGTTCACAAATATTAGTTGAAATCGGTTTGGTACGTAACATACATGTTTGTGAATTATTTTTGAATGGATCTGTCAATTCGAATCATATTTTGCAGTTTTTCTTCAAAGTTAATTACCCTACACTCGGATGAGTATCATTAATTTTTCATATCTGATTTTGAAATATAAATTAAAATTGTTATTCTATAGAAGATCTTATTTCTTGATGAAAATTCGATGTTCAGATCCTATAAATCGTATACTTTACAACTCGTAATGATTCCGTCAATATCTATAAATAGTTATCATGAACTCTTTTCGCAGAAACCTATAGATTCACGGGATCGTTACGAGGTGTACTATTTATATGGATCTGAACATCGAATTTTTATCAAGAAATGAGATTGTAATATCTTCCATGGAATTTCAAATTTAATTTATATGTCAAAAACTAGACACAGGAAATCATTGAATTTTACCTTAGTATAGGGTAATTCATTCTGAAGTATAACTGGAAAATATGATTAAAATTGTCAAATAAATAAAAAAATTATTAATAAACACATATGTATATTAAGTACCAAAGTAATATTTGTGAACGATGTGTGTGTATAGAATGTGATCATAACATTTTGAATCTAATCATATTGAACAATTTCTATAAGTCTAGTCTTCCTCAAGTAGTTTTGGCACCAAAGCGGATTTATTCACTCAAAAACGCTGTTTTATGTGGCAATTGTTGAAAACATGTAGTATAAAAGACAAAACATTTGAAAAAAGTTTCTGTGTTGTAAAAAAGTCTAAACTTTTAGAAAAAAATCTTTTTGTCATAGGAAAAGGATACCAAAAGGGATTTTCCTAATGAAAAAGGCTCATTCTCACTAATGGGACCGATGATAGAGATTGGCAAAAATGCTAAATTGTCGCTCTTTTTTGCCCATCTAGTACTGTAACAAATATGGGTCCTTTAATAGTGAAAATGCTATACAAAAGATAGTTTTTATATAATAATATCTAGCATCTAAACATATTCGTACTGAATTGTCTTTCTTAAGAGATTAATATATGGAGTAGCTAATCTATGTATCACCCCCCATTCCTCCATTAAATCAAGCTGTTTTTGAATTGCTGCCCTATGTGCAATTGGCACAGGATATTGTTTCAAACAAAATTCTCGTTTATCCTTCAATACTATTGTATGAAAATACTCTGAAATACGCCTTGGTTTTTCTGAAAATATTTGAGCATGTTTTTCCAATAATTGTTTAAATGTATTTTTTTGTTCAAAATCTAAATTGCAGTTTTCAACAACTGCAGTGAAATCATGACTTTCTGCCTCACCAAAATTCTCAGCAGACACTACCGCCATTTTTTGTTTTTTCAACATTTTGATACAGAGACTTTCTGAGTTCATAACCTGATGTCCAGTATTTATCTCTGGCACTGCAATCCATTCTTGATTCAACTTTATGAAAATAGTCTCATTACCTAAATCTATTTTTACATTGAAGAATCTCAGAAAATCTTCACCAATGATCACTGGGTACGTTAGCTCTGGAATAATCAGAAACTCATGACTGAATTCTCTATTTAGGATTTTGAAAGTCAAAAGCGACTGTTGTTTAACAATTTTCTGTTTTGTCTTAAAGGCACCCAATACTTTAATTCCAGAACAGTAAAAAGTTGGAATTTCTTTGTGAAAATCGGATAACTGATACCAGATTTCTTCGTTTATAGCACAAATCTCACTACCTGTATCTATTATTGCCAATGTTTTCAAATGAAATATTTCAACTTGTATAATTGGAACTGATGATTTATAATTTTTGTGATCAAATTCACATTCATTCAACAATTCCTCTCTAGGATTATTTAAAAACAAATTCGTCCTATTGAAAATTGACCCCACTCCAGGACTAAAAAGTGAGGTTACCACTCGTTTTCCTTCTGAGGACACCCAAAATCACCCTCATCTTCAACTTCTAAAGTAGCCACTTTTCGGAAACCTTGCCTTTGATCATCAGAATTGAATTTATGTTTGGATTCCGAAAAACCATTAAAATTTGCATTCTTTTTATAATAATCATTTTGATAATAATTTTTTTGATAAAATTTTGACTGACTATTCCAACAATCTCCATTGAAACCGCTTCCACATGTAATCGGAAAGTAATATTCAGCTGTTCGCATTTTTTCGATAGCCTCCAAAAAAGTGTTTGTTCCAATAAGACAACAAGCTATATATGGAGGATAATTTCGCGCTAATTTTTTTATTATGAACGGCTCCGTATAAATAGAAGACAAATGTCTGACTAGACCAACCGAACGCATGAAATGCTGTACAAATGACAAACCTTTGCTGGCATCAAACTTTTCTTTTTCCAAACTAGATAAAATTTCTAACTGTTTGAAATTTGACCAGAAAAATTCCTGAAAGGCAGCTTTAAACTCTGAAAAAGTATTAAATTTATGAAGATGAGCCTGTGCCCACCAAAGTGCTTCACCTTGAAATTGTTTTATTATTATGTATCTGAAATACTGAAACGGTACTTTATCTAATTCAAAAACATATTCCAATTGTTCTAAGAAATCAATGGGATGAACTGAACTCTTGTTATCAAAAACTGGCAACCGTTATTTCAAACAATTACGTTCTGCATTCCCTATCACAATTTTTGTATCAGATTCAGCTAGTTTTGGAGACGAAAGATTTTTAAATTTTTTTGGTGCATTTAATTCTTTCAGCACTTGTGAAACTACTACCTGAAATCAAATCAATTGTAACCTGGTTTACATTATGAATACCCATTTCAAATTTGTCAGATTCTCTTCTGCTCCCCTGTTCTGTTGTTCCTCGCCTACCAAAATCCAAGGAATGAATTGCTCCGTTGATATCTTTTTCTACTTCACCAACCCGTTGTTCATTTCTACCACTACTTGGACAGTCTTTTACCTCAAATCCAAGAAATGGATTACTGCTTCCACTAAAATTGTCCTCTACCAGTCGACTAATATCCTGTTGACAACACCTGTCATCTTCTTTCATTGTATGATTTTCCATATTTTCAGCACTATTAAGACCGCGTTGGGCGCCAGATGTAACAAATATGGGTCCTTCAATAGTGAAAATGCTATACACAAGACAGTTTTTATATAATTTGATAGCAAACAATCTAAAAAGAATAACATTGCTCAATCTGATGTTCGTTAATTTAACAGTATTTATTTACCTAACACCAGGTCCAACTGAGCTACGCAGAAATGTTATTTATTCTGTATATCAATCACTCCCAAAAGGCTGTTAAATGTATCTGATACCAAAGAATTTAAATTCTAAAAACAACAACTAATAATAAATAACGTCTGCCATAACAACGGATTAGAGATTTGTATAATACACAGTGGGTTTTAGAGTTCTGCTACAGTACAATAGGTGGAGACTGACATGTCATTTGACTTTCATCAAACTAGCAAAGCTATTATTCTGTTACTTAACATCTGTAAAGTAATAATTTTGGATAAGTGAACCTTACATGTTTTCGTGAAACAGCAATTTTTAATATTTTCAAAAATTCATATCTCCGAAACTGGACATAGAAACTAATTTAAACTTGCATGTGTAACTTCTAGTGATTTGTACTACAATATCCCAAAACATTATGGGCTGAAATCCATATTCCCATGTATTTAGTGCGGGGTCCTTTTCTTGTTTTTTGTTTATAATGTTTTTCCATTATCATCGTTGCAAAGTTCAGTGGAAGAGCAACTAACAGTTTAGTCGTGAAATTGAACTCTGCCATCTCAGTGTCATATTCAGTCATAGTGTCATATTTTACGTACTTTTATGCCTAGTTAATGAAACAATCTATTAGTATTGTGTGGTTACTCTTAGAATTGTATTGTTTTCAATTGATATACCTATTCATCTTGCTAACGATCATTTGAATGGAAAGTATGTAGTCATAGCAATCTCTGCCATGAGTCGTCATGTGCAGATGATGATTCCTGCTTTTTGACGGAACTTTTACTGTATAGCAATCTGTTCCTTGAAAGAAACTGTCAGTGGAAACAATTATTATTATTATTATTATTATTATATGTAAACTTGGAAGCAACTTTATCAAAAAGTTTTGATTTTTCAAGAATTCTGGGGTAAATATGGAATGCTCCATTCAAAGTTTGCTTTCAATACCGGAACTTCCCTATTATATCTTAAGATCTATAAGGTTTACAAAGAGAAGACAATGAAAATGTGGCTTGCTCTACTTGTCATAATTTGGGTACATTACTATAATTATTTCCAACGACGAGGATGAAAATTATTTTAATACAATACAATATTATTTTTTGCTCGGTAAAGATTGTCAACTTTCAGAAAACACCTTTAATCTGTCATGTTATTCACAACTTGACTAATATCAAAATCATAAGCATAGCATCATACATTTAATAAGCAAAAAAACCCATGTGCAAACTGCCTAAAATATGATTACGGTTTTTCCGTTTTCTCCCTTTACGCTGTTTTGAACATTTCAAACCACAAATTCGATATTATTGGACATCAGATATACTCGGAACTAGTTATTCGGGTTTCTCTTCAAAATGCACTCAAAATTTCTCGAAAATTAATGGATGGAAAATATTGGAATGTGTATCTCATTTCATAGACAGTATATGAAAAATTATCGATGGCATAACTTAGGAAGAACATTTGTCAATCTTGGTTCCAAGAACCGAACATTTAAATTCCTTCCCGACCAGACACAGACGCAGCTCTCCGATGGATGAGCAAATACTGCAAAAAATAGAAAAAAATCCGTTTTCAAAGCTTCATATCTACAAAAGTGACTATTCATGAGCTTTGTAGCTACGAACACTTTTGATCAGCACACCAAGAACTACAACATATCCAAAATTCTGCCAAATTCACGGAAGGAATTTTCATTTTGAAATGTGCGGGGTCCTTCGAATAAGGAAAAAAATTGGTGGTATTTCATTTGAAATTCAAAAGTTGATCAAGATTCTTGTGATTTAATCAATCTTTTGAAATGTGATATTACGGTGTGTATGTTCCATATTAACATGCAGTGTATGGCTAACAAACTCAATTCTTTTGAGTCAATTTTATACTTTTGAAATAGTATGTGTTTCCGAACATTGGCAGAGAGAGCAAAATCTCAAAAGTTTAAATCTGGACGAATATCTACTGGCAAGTTTTTTTTGTAGGAAAATGTTACAACATGGTCGTACAGCCGTATTAATTCAATCAAATTGAAATCACTAGATTTACAAACGTTCAATAGTGAACAGAACTCCGAATTTTGTGGCATAGAGTTGTTCCAAAGTAAAATCAATATCATCTCGGTATATCGCTCTGGTAGAGGCAACTACGAATTATTATTCTTACAATTTTGAGGATTTATTGAACCACATAGTCAAGGAAAATACTAAGATTGTGATAAATGGGGATTTCAATGTAGATTTCAGAGGTAATTCAACTGCTTTGAGTGATTCACAATGCTTAGTGACATCCATTGGTTTGAATTTTATTATTCACGAATTCACAAGGATCACAACATCTTCTGCTAGTTGCATTTTCACCAACTTAGAGAAACAGTATTTTTATAGCGGCGTTTTCGAACCCTGTCTATCTGATCATCGTGCCTGATACCTCATCGTGAAATCTTTTTCTGAAACGTCTCATCAGAAATCAATTTGTCGGGTAATAAACAGGAGCGGATTACTGAAACTGAAGCAGACCTCATCATAGGCATACAAAGGGATACTTTGCGGAATTTCCCAAAATGTTGATTTCACTCTTGTGGATACCTATAGTAATTTAGTTAAAAAAATAGTTCCCATGAAAACCCACACTTCCGTAAGTAAAAAGTCTCTGATTGAATGGTTTAACGATTCTTTGAAAATAATGAGACAAAATCTTTCAGATTTTCAACTCGTGGCAGATATAACCAAAGATCCTGCAGACATTTCAGCTTACTATATCTCAAGAAATGATTACTGTTTTAAAATTAAAAATGCGAAAAAGACGGCCTACGACAATTTCATTATTTTTTCTGAAAACAAATCCAAATCATGTTGGAAAATTATAAATTTTGAAAGAAATAAAAACAAAACCAGTACACATACCTGCGATTTATCTCCCGATATGATTTTTTTGTTGAAATTGCTGAAGAATTCATCAAATCTCTTTCAACAACATCAAGTCTTGATTTACTCAATTTCAGAAACTTCCTGTTCCCCAGTAGTTCTTTCTTTTTAGCTCCAGTAAATGAAGTTTTGGATGTGATAATGTCACTGAAAAACTCCAAGTGCTTGAAAGCAAATGAATTTGATAGTGAAATAATTAAGGAAAATTCCGTCATCATTTTAAAACAACTAACCGATCTTATCAATCTCATATTCGATTCCGGTATATTTCTTCATACTATCCCGAGTTATACCTCTTTTGAGAAAAGGTGATATTTTACTAGCGGACAATTACCGTCCAATTTCTATAATTTCCATAATTGGTAAAATAGTTGAAAAAATCCTTAAACAACGCCCCACCGCATATTTTGAAAAATTTAAGTTTTTTTAACGATTTGTAATTTGGTTTTCGTAAGGACAGCTTTACGATGTAGGCTATTTTAAAGGTCATTAGCGATGCAGTCAAGGGTATTGAGCTAGGGCAACACAAAGTAATTACACCCTGTGACCTATCTAAGGCCTTCGACTGCGTCTCTCACGACATCTTACTGGAGAAACTATTTTACTATGGCATCAGGGGAGTGTCTTCATCTTCATTGGGGTCATATTTAGAATTTCAAACTTGTTAAGCATGGTCCCAGTTAACACAAACATCTAGGAGATGTTGCTTTCGAAATTATTATGGTAACAAAATGAGTTGCATTTAGACATCACTGTTACCAATTAGTGATGCCAAATGTTATGAATTGTTCACAATTTTCTTCTCGTTAGTGTCGTTTTGAGCACAAAATGTGACGAAAATTGCAAAGCACATTAACATGAATTTTGATTTCATTGCGATTTTGTCGGTATAGAAGGAATTAGGTTGGTAACAAAATTGAGCATGACATCACCATAACATCACGACACACAATGGCCAGAGTTGTTTGTCGAGTCGAGAGTCAAGTAGAATCTGTATTTGGTTGACGCCATCCTTTGAATATTCTATAGATATGTCTGATGGTGTGTAGTGTTGTGTTTGATTCTTTTTATTTCAATACTTGATTCAAATGTGTTTATTAACATTGCCCAATCATTATTTCTACCTAGAACTGTATTCCTTCAAGGACTGGAACGGTGAGTAGAAAGGTAAATTAAGTGATTTACAGAATTTTGCATTTTCAGGATAGGTTCTGATTTCGCCTCAAAGAAAATGCTGTCCAGAGGATTGAAGCTGAATTATAGATTTTTCTACATTTCTGTATATTGTTTTTTCATGATTTAGACGTAGTTTGATTTTTTTTGTTTGTGAAAAGTATATACTGCGGAATCAACTCACGCATTCTCTATGAACCGTAATTCATTAGTAAGAATAATAACATTGAGGTATAATTTCTATTTATGTCGAAACATGGTGAGCTTTGTTTTATTCTTGACATACAGGAGAATCAGAAAGTGAAGCGCATTTTTGAATAAGTACCAGTCCTTTCAATTTCACATTGTTACATCGAAAGGGTCTCGATGTGCATTCGATTCCGAAGTATGAATGGAATGTTACATTGGGCTAATTTCGAGTCACACTTTGCATCACATTTCGATGTCTCGACATGACCAACGGGACACCGAATAGACGTTTATGCGATAATGATGGAAGTCACTTTGCGATTCACTGGTGTGATCTGAAACATGAATGTGAATCCCACTACCATCTCTGAGACCATTCTGTGTTGACTGGGGTGTTCCTCAAGGATCAGTTTTGGGGTCGCTCTTGTTTATCATTTATGTGAATGATATCAGTCGCTTTATGAACCTACATAAATTTGTTCTGTTTGCCGACAACACAACTTTCATTCATTCCGAAAAAGATTAGAACTTGCGAGAGTATCTGAAGAGGTATAGAGTGAGCCAGAAACTTGTTTTCTTTGCAAACAAATTCAAATTGAATTTTGACAAAACTCAACAACTCAATTTTGCAGCTGAAACCAATACGTCAGACGGAACAGTATAACACTACTTGGAGTCATTGTGGACAGCAATCTCTATTGGAATGATCACATCAAACAATTAAAAAGTAGATTATGTAGCAGTATTTATCTCTTACATCAACCGAAGAATAGAACCAGCTATGATACACTGAAAACTACATATTTCACGCTTTTCCACTCTCATATCAGTTATAGGATCATTCTCTAGGGAAATTCCAGTGGAGCTATAAAGATTTTCAAACTCCAGAAAAGAGCTACCAAAATTATTACAAATTCAGGTTATAGAGATCATTGTCAACTTCTTTTTCTGAGACTTCAAATAATGCCACTACCCACCCTATATCTATATAGTGTCTTGTTAGAAATTCATAAGAAGGCAAATATATTAATCAAACAATCTGACACGTTCATGATCACAAAACCAGATCCGCAAATAATATTTGAACAAATCGCTACCGCATGAATAAATCCAAGAATTCAATCTTTACAATCGTTTGCCAGATGATTTCAAGTGTCTCTACATGTTTCATTTTAAAAAAAATCCTCAAGGAATTATCTCTTGAGATATTTCTTCTGCTCTGTCAATGAATATGTTAGTCATTTCCAAAATCAAAACAGATATTTGTGAACATACCAAAAAAAAATGTATTCTTTTTTTATCGTGTTGATCAGTGAGTTCATTTTAATTGTTCCGTAATAACTATTATGACTTTATTTTTAATAGTTGGTATTTGCTACTTCTCTATACAATTTTAGATACGTAGTTTACATATTCCTGTTTTGATTGTTTTTTACATATTTCTGTTGTATTTGTTTATATACTATTTTGTTATTGATTTTGTATCCACAAACATATAATGTAACGTTGTCATATAAAAAATATATCTATCTATCTATCTATCTATCTATCTATCTATCTATCTATATATCTATCTATCTATCTATCTATCTATCTATCTATCTATCTATCTATCTATCTATCTATCTATCTATCTATCTATCTATCTATCTATCTATCTATCTATCTATCTATCTATCTATCTATCTATCTATCTATCTATCTATCTATCTATCTATACCGGGTGTAACAAGATCATGGTACACCCCTCGTATCTTCGTTACCAGCATTCGATTTTTAAATGGAACACTCTGTATATTATTACATATCTGAAATCTGCATAATTTTCTGAATCCAATGATACCACATAAGTGACATTTCAGACGTCTAAATTTTTTATAATTCAATTTTTAGTTTTCCATTTAAGTGTGCCATGATGGTTCCGATTTATCCCGTCAAAAATACTAAATTGCGTTTTTATGAGCAAATAAAGTTCATCGTAATCGTTTTTGGGGAAAAACTCCATTTTTTCAAATGGAACCATATTGCTACCGTGGTACCTTTTATTAGTACTATTAATAGGGAATTTCTCCATAATTGGTAATAAAATGTGCGATCAATACAATCAAAATTACAGCTAAAAGAAAATAAGAAAATGCAATTATTTTGTTCTACTTTAATACTAAGAGGTTACTAAGGTGGCTTTGAAATACTAAAAATTAACACAAAACATTACAACAATTGTTCGAAATGGTGTCCATTAACGTCAATGCACTTCTGAACTCGCTTAGCTGTTTCTTGAAGAACGTTTGCTAATTGCTGGGCCGTTATACTATTAATTGCGCATCTTGTTTTTTAAATGGCCCCAAACAAAGGAATTAAAAGGTGTCAAATCAGGTGACCTTGGAGGTCATCGCACAGGACCATTCGTCGAAATTACGTTTTCTTCGAATGCCTGTTCAAGGTAATCACTAACTGTTCTTGAATTATGGGGAGGAGCTCCATCTTGTTGGAAATACATTCCCTGTTGGAAATACATTCCCTGTCGTAAATGGACAGGTAATTCAGTTAAACTGTCCTCAATTTCATTTTGCAGAAATCCTAAGTATCTAGCTCCTTTCAAGGGTCCTTCAAATATTATTGGACCAATGATTCTACGACCAAGTATTCCAAGCCAAACATTGAAACCGAACCGCACTTGAAAGTTACCCTCCCGCAATCAATTTTGATTTTCTTGTGACCAATACCTTGTATTTTGTCGGTTAAATAATCCCATATTTGTAAACCTAGACTCGTCCGAAAACAAAATCCTTCCCAAAAAAGCATTGTTTGGCTGCACATTATTCTGCAAGATCCAATTGCAATATTCCATCCTACGTTCATAATCATTTTCGTACAGGTGCTGGTGCAATTGACATTTGAAAGATTTATATTTATGTTGGTGCAAGATTTGGCTTACCGTTTGGTGAATAATTTCCAATTCAGACCCAATATGCCTTAAAGAAACAGTCTTATCAACTTTTATTATAGCTAAGACATTAATTTCCGTTCCTTCGACAATAATAACGTTTTCCTCGAGATCATGGTTAGGCTCTCTTCGGAATTGATTTTCAAGACGATAAATTAATTCCTGTATAAAATGTGTCATTTAAAGATGACTGCATTGTCATTTTGACAGCGATAAAAAAGGTGCATCGTTTTTTATCACCGATAAAAACGCCTGTTCCTCTTTAGCGTCTACATCTAGTATGCTTACGTCACTTTAATGTCTGCCCTGTCAATTATTTAAGTATTGTTGATAGTTGATACTGAAACATTACAACATGAGTCGTTTTGGGAAAGTTTCGACTCAACAAATAACAAAAAATATAGAAAAAGCAATCCCGCAATCTACAAAAAATACTAAAGCGTCAATATGGAGACAATTTATATTCGGTCGTTAATTTATCTTGCCAAAAAAACACTCGAGCTTTTCTTTCAAGGATAAATTTCTTTTAAACTCAAAATTTTTCCATCAGTAATTTTGCTCGAAAAACTGACATTTGACAAAATCGCTCGACCATCGGTCTCGCGATTTTGTCATGTCAGTTTTTATCGTAAAATTACTGATTGGCAAAATTATTTAGTTACAAAAAGAAATTTATCCAATAAAAAAAAAAGATCTTGTGTTTTTACTGTTGATTAAAATAATTTCTCGCTGGACATTGTCTATCAGGATATCGGTCGGCACAAAAATAACAACAAATGTAAAGTCTTATCCAATAGGTATACAACAAAAACACCGATTAACCAACAAATATTTATTTGACAATCTGAAGAAATAATTTCATTGTTTTCAAAGCCACCTTAGTAACTTCTTAGTATTAAAGTAGAACAAAATAACTGAATTTTCTTATTTTCTTTTAACTGTAAGTTTGATTGTATTGATCGCACATTTTATTACCAGGTATGGATTAATTCCTTATTAATAGTACTAATAAATGGTACCACGGTACCAATATGGTTCCATTTGAAAAAATAGATTTTTACCCCAAAAACGGTTACGATGAACATTATTTGCTCAAAAAAAAAACGCAATTTAGTATTTTTGACGGGATTTCGATTTTTTTAGTATTAGACGGGTCAATTGGAATAAATCGGAACCATCATGGCACACTTGAATGGAAAACTAAAACTGGAATTATAAAAAATATCGACGTATGAAATTTTCCTTATGTGGTATCATTGGATTTAGAAAATTATACAGATTTCAGAAATGTAATAAAATACAGAGTGTTCTATTTAAAAATCGAAAGTTGGTATCACTTCAGGCAAAGCCGGAAGTGAAAAAAAATCATTTATAGGTCTAAAAGTGCCGCTTATTATGTTTATGGGATATCCCAAATTTCAATCTAGTACCTTTAAAATTAACGGAGTTATGGGGAGTGTACCATGATCCTGTTACACCCGGTATATCTATCTATCTATCTATCTATCTATCTATCTATCTATCTATCTATCTATCTATCTATCTATCTATCTATCTATCTATCTATCTATCTATCTATCTATCTATCTATCTATCAATCTATCTATCTATCTATCTATCTATCTATCTATCTATCTATCTATCTATCTATCTATCTATCTATCTATCTATCTATCTATCTATCTATCTATCTATCTATCTATCTATCTATCTATCTATCTATCTATCTATCTATCTATCTATCTATGTGTCACTTCCGGTGAAACTGGAAGTCCTATTTCAGATTCGAATATCGACAATATGATGATCTGTTTCTCAATTTTTAAAAGTTTCAACGCATCATGTTTATATTGTTTTTGGGTTCATTCTGTTCGTTTTCTTGTGTATGAAAATGAATCAAACTGGAATAAAAAACGGCGTAAATTGGCATCGGCTGTTTAGTGTAAACATTAATTTTTATTATTATTTCCTCAAAGTAGTTGAGCATATTTTATTCCATTCAGTAGTTATGAATGATTATTTGTTTCAGTTGGAAAATCTGAAAATATATGAAAATGAGGTTCACCAATTACGGAATCTTACATTAAACCAAGAGAAAACAATGAAAAATCTCATGGACCAACAATTACAAATGAAACAATCTGAAGAAAGTCTGAAAAACGAAACGAAAAAGCTGAGAAACCTCATTGAAATGGAGAAAGAGAATTTACAGCACATACAACGAATACACAATCAAGAAATACAAGATAAGGAGAGAAAATTAAAGCAAACTTTGAACGAAAAAAGGACAGAAATTGCAATGTATTGGGAGGAGCGGTTGATGAACGAATGTGGAAGACTGAAATCCGAACTAGAACAGATCCATAACGAAGAAAAGTGGATGGCCATGGAAAGCGTCCGACAAACCAAGGATGAAGATTTCGACAAGGCACAAAAAGATTGGGAATTGAAGTTACGGCAGTGTTTGAAAGAGGTGAGTAGACGATAGTACTAGGTATTTAATGTTGAATCTAACTAAACGGCTATGGATTCAGATCATTTTGTAGATCTAGTAGTCCTGATTTGAGGGGTCATCTACAGATGAATGCAAAAATTTCACTGCATCCTGAATAACTCTTTAGTCAATGGGTGAGGTTCTTTGAAAAGAGTAAAGACTCGGTAGTGCAGTACCCGCTTATCATAATGTGTCACCCGGTGACTAGTATTAGTATTATGAGTACTCCGAATAAGATTCATTGTTTAACTGAAACTTGTAGAAGTAAGACGTGTGAGGTGTGGAATATATTGAACTATTGTTAAAGGGAGTGTTTATTGTGATATCCCGACCATCCTACTACATCAGAAGTGGTGAACAGTTTGTAAAGAGTGGTGTTAAAGTGCTGCACAGTGCCGAAGTCCACAAGAAAATCGAAGCGCCGATATTCAACATTCAGCAGCAGTAGCTCTGCAAATACCAGTGAGGAAAGGCAAAGTCGCCATCAAAGAGATCTCGTAGACATAAAAGTAACAGGAAGGAATCTGTAAGTCATTCTAGGAGAACCAATATTATGCCTCAAGTCAGCAATGCCCAGCCAAACTCAGGTACTGTGTTGTCTAGTATAATTCCAGAATTTGATCCAACACACATGGAAGTGTCTGATTGGTTAGAAATTGTTCAACATGACCATAATATATATGGTTAGACAGACAGTTCTATAATAATAATAATAATAATAATAATAATAATAAAGGTTTTTATTTTTATCAACCAGGTAAACATTAAATACATTTTTGAGTAATATGAGCACAGCACTCCAGGTTGATAGACAAATGCCGAAGATCAGTTGACAGCAAAATCTGTGGTTGCAAACAGCACTGTCTCTGTTTTTCATCTTAAGCGAGGTAAAAAAATAATAAAGAGAAATAACAATAATCAAGTAACAAACCGTTAGAAGTAAAAAGATAGAAAAAAAAGGTAAAAAAAAATATCAATAGGTACATGCAGATATTATTATATGATATACATATATTTATTGGCAATAGTTATCAGAGAAATTTAGATTTGGTTTTGATTAGCAAGTAATTTCAATTTTAGACCTAATTGAAGGCTTCTATTGATTTTAATCTCAATTCATTGGAAATTTCATTATGTGTTTTTGATGACTGGTACGTGAAAGATCGTTTGAACAGTTCGGTGCGATGTTGTGGTGTTGTAATTCTATGTTTGAATCGAGTATTTACCTGATGGATATCAGTTTGGTGAACAATGTTTCCAAGCAGGTATTGCGGTTGTTCGTTTTTGATGATTTTATGAAAGAGACATTCAGAGTGTAGATATCGTCTGTTCGACACATTCAGCCAGTTAAGATCTCGTAATTTGTGGGAAATTCTTTGGCGTTTCCTAATACTACAAATAAGCCGCATACAAGAGTTTTGAACGACTTGTAGCCTCCTAGAATCGTTTGCGTCGATACAGGGGCCAAGAACTACATCTCCGTTGGTGAGTTTAGATAATACCAGAGCCACGAATAGTATTTTTCTTAAAACCAACTGAGATATAATGGCGATTGTGAAAAATTGACTTTATGTTCAAATAAGCGTTCCGGATGCAAATTTTAACATGATGTTTGAATCGCAGTTGATCATCAAAAACCAGGCCAAGGTTTTTTGCCTTGTTTTACTAGCGCAATTTGCTCTCCATCAACATTCATTCGGATTACTTCGTTGATTTGCAAACGAACTTTAGTTGGGCCAAAAGCTAGAAAAGAAGTCTTTTTCCTATTTATACTTAGAGCATTTTCGGATGACCAGGTAACAATATTGTTCAGATCATAATTTATTTTGTCTACTGCGTCCTGATAATTTTTAGGTATGAAAGAATAGTATAGTGTATAGTATAGTGTATCAGGTAACAAATAAATTGAAAGGTACAGCAAAAACATGGTATGATAGCTTCATACAATGTGAATTAGGGTGGCCTTAGTATACTAGAGTAAAGTGGAAGCAATTATTGAGCACCACTTTCCAAAGTTTCAGAAATGCTTATGAGATGCGAACCGTAAACCAACAGGGGGTTGCTCGCTATATGAATTCCATTTCAACCATTTGGCGAAAATCAACTAATTTAAATTGAATTTTCCTAATAGTGATAAGGTGTCCTTAGTAATGAGTGCTATAAATGATAACAATTTGAAATCGGCAGTAGAGGCCTCAAATATAAGAGACCCTAATCTATTAGGGGTATACCTCAAAAATAAAGTGTATGCGAAAGCACTATCGCATACATGCACCAACTCATCATAACAGCCGGTGCCAAAATTAGTTGATAATAAACATATATTGTGTAGTTGTTGTGGTCAAGATGGACACAATCGTGACAACTGCAGACACAAAAGCAAAATATGTAATTTATGTTCGAGAAAAGGGCCCTGTTTGAATAAAAAAAAAATTTCATCTACAAGTATATGAAAAAAAATATAAAAAAAAAATTATCTGAAAAAAAAAATGTTGAAGGATAGTAGAGTAGAAAATGTTGAGGTGATTCGAAAAAACCAAGTAGCTTCAAGATTTTACAAAACGGTTCATACTGGCGGACATTAATGTATCGCATTTATAGATTTTGGAGAAAAAGGACGTTAAATTATACACTAGGTTTACCTCGAGGAAATGGACAGGTGGAAAAAACAAACCGCACAGTGCTGATGTCTTGGCTACGATAGGAGCAGAGATTCTTCCGACAGGTATAAGGTTAAAGAGGACCTGCATACAGAAGATCCAATGGCCCAGGAGAAGGGGTTATAGCATAGAAACACATGAAACACTTCAAGTTTCAAAATCGTTAAGGAAATACAAATGATGGCATAATGAGCCCTTTGATGGCATAATGAGCCCTTTGATGGCATAATGAGCCCTTTGATGGCATAATGAGCACTTTGATGGCACAAAAGAGCCCTTTGATGGCACAAAAGAGCCCTTTGATGGCACAAAAGAGCCCTTTGGTGGCACAAACGAGCCTTCTGATGGCTCAAATGAGTCCTTAGATGGCAAAAATGAGCCCTATCAGGACACAAATGAACCCTCTGAAGGCGCAAATGAGATATGAATAGAATTGATAATTATATTCCAGTTACTTACAGATGAGGTCTATCATGGTTGCTGTTGAGGACAACAACAGGTCAGGATGGCCGTGCAGTACCCGCTTATCATAATGTGTCACCCGGTGACTAGTATTAGTATTATGAGTACTCCGAATAAGATTCATTGTTTAACTGAAACTTGTAGAAGTAAGACGTGTGAGGTGTGGAATATATTGAACTATTGTTAAGGGGAGTGTTTATTGTGATATCCCGACCATCCTACTACAGTAGGTTTGATGACCATAATGTTATATATAGATATTTTGAGTTACTCAATGATAGACACTCAAGACTGCATTCCAAATAGAAAGAAGTGAAACGCCCTTAGTTTCATCTATAATGATATATATTATTATTCTTGCTAGGGGGAAAAAGTAGAAAATCTTAGAAGCGAAAATGCCTCCAGTACAACTTTGCGGGTGCTATGAAACAAAATGTTGACATTATTTGTTCAGACTTTGTGCGAACAAATCAATTCCAGGGTACAAAAATTTTTTAGAAGTTTCTCTCGTTACTTCCTGCTCTTTTTATCTATATAATTTTTTGTAACATTTCCCTTTAGAAATGAATACGAGGAAAAAATCCTTGAATTTTTGTCTTTGCACCTATTCCAAATATTGCTCAATTTTCCATTCAGTCGAGGGTATGCAATTCCTCATATTCTGTAGGGATGCCAAGGCCATATAAGCTTCTCAGTAATTTAATACGAGGTGAATAGATTCAATACCACCGTATGTGGCTGATAATTGAAAGTAATTGGCGGGGGAGTTTTGTTCGATATCTGTGTGAGATCCTCGAGCTATTACATTAATTCGACAAACTTTTCTTTTTCAATATTAGACAACTACCACAGCAATTTTCGTTTGTATGAAATATACAATAGACATTGAAATGAAAACACACTTACTTTGTTCCACTAATTCATTTTGACGTAAAATATAACAATGTATCTAATTTTCATGAACAAACTCTTCTCTATGTGACCCTTTGTATCAAGGATAAAGGTGAATTGTTTACTATCTTTGTTAAAATCTATGTGATCAGTGCCCTCTCTTGATCTCGTATCCACAGTCTAGAACTATGACTCATGCATTTAACTTTGTTGATCAGCTGAACAGGACCGTCTCCGTTTCGTTACTGAATATTCGTCGGCAAGTCTCAAACGGCAAACAACTACTACACCCTATGGTCGTCGATTATATTCTTGGCAAAGTTTTCTAGAAGAAATACTTTGCATTGTTATCTTCACCTTGGATGCAGAATTGTGTTTTGATTTGGATTGGATTTCATTGCCTATCATGAGTACAGTCTAGCTCACCAAAATCGAAAAATAAGTTGACTTTCAGCTTTAATCAGGGTTGGGCAATAGTGTGTCAGAGTCCCATTTCTCGAGTTCTATTAAATAGCTAGGGATATGCATAGTAATCCAAAGTATACAACACAATCTCTTACCAGAAAAACAAATTGTCTACCTGCTCAGTTTTTTGTTTTTGAACTATATTTTCACAAGTTCACCCAAGACAACGGGTTGAGTTAAAAAACAGCATTCTGCATATACTCCGCCCTTTTATATTTGCAGATTAGGTATTAAGGTAATTTCATATTATCATTTTATATGCAGGGTGTGATTTAAATGATGTCATTAATTTCAGGTGGTGATTCCTTGTCATATTTTATGGAGAAAATTTCACGATCACGATTTAAATCAATGATTTGAATCACATGATTTTTTTATTTTATTCAATGAATAAAATAAAAAATGTGAAATCAGAAATAACATTTATTTATTTTATAAAATATACTCAAATTACAAATTAAACTGATACAAACTGCAAATAAAACTATAATCTTTATATTCTTAATATTGAAAAGAAAAAAGATATTTTCAAAAAAATGCAACGTTAATTTTCATTTTCATTATAGTATTTGTACAGAAATACTAATTTTCCCGCTTTCTCCGCTCCTAATTTATTTCGTAAATTGGAGTGAACCACTCCAAATATAAAAAAAAACTCTCTCTACCGAAGCGGACGAAGAGACAGCACATAAAAATTGTTTCAGAATAGGAAGAAGTTTAGCAACTTCAGGAATATTCTTTTGTGAAACCCACCACTGTAAGGCACTAACACTGGATAATACCTCTTCTGAGAACATAACTGTTGAAAATGGTTCAGTTTTGGCTTCAAGTTTTATAATGAGAGGTAGGAATCCACTATTTCCATACATTTCTTGTATGATATATAATGCTGATTTTTTTTCTGCACTAGTCAATTTGAATTTGGTTCTGGTTGTATCCAAAATATAAGCCACAAAATGATAGGGCGTTAGTGCCTGTTTATATCGGTGTTCAAAAATTTGCATTTGAGATAACGATAATTCTAATTTGTCCTGGAATTCTTCTTGTAATTTCTTCCATACTTCTACTGCTTCAGATAGGAAAGCATTTTTTTTGTAATTTATCAAGTCCCACAGCTATAGGCTTTAATATGTTTAGGTAATCTTCAGCAGATCGTTTTGGACCAATGTTTGAAACTTTTTCGTATATTGTTGAGTCTACTTATTTTTTATTCTCCTCACATACTTTTAACAATTTCTCCCATTGACTTGTATATACCTCTAAACATTCTGACATACTATTCCATCTTACATCACTCGGAAGCACTAATGTTTTTCCACCTGCCTGCATGTATTTTTCCCTAGCCAGATAATTATTTCGGAAGTACTTAATAATTTGTGTTCTATGATATTTTTTATTTCTAAATATTTGCATAATAAGTTTAAAAGGTGAGCTGAGCATCCATAAGTTATGATCTTAGAGTCTACTTTAAGTTTATCTGATATATTCCTTCTCATAAGTGACATGTCTGTTACATTATCTGTTACGGAAGATTTTAAGTCACAGTTGTATTTAGATGTACAAGATAAAATTGCAAGCAATCACAGTTAAATAATCGCCTGAGTGTGGATTTCCTGATGTATCAATCGTTTCAAACAAAAATGATTGTCCATTTTCAGTGGTTATTGTGGCACAACCTACAGGCTCATTGTGTACATTAGACCAACCATCAATAGACATGTTTACAGTCTGACCAGAAAGACTTCCAAAACATTTTGTTTTTTCTTCCTCGTGGATTTGTTCTAGAAGAGTTGTCGAAACGGTTTTTCCTGATGGGGGCTTATAACCAGGTCTTAATATTTCGATCGCCTTTTTCACATGCGGATTGTCTAAACATCTGAAGCTAGTATTAGTTGCAAATACAGCTTTTGCGATTTGTTTGTCTATTTCTTCTTTTTTATTTGCAGATGTCCGCATAACAAAGTTCTTTAAATTAGCGGGACCGGGAACGTCCGTTTTTCGTTTTTTATAGACTGTATCATTAGTTTCATTAGAAAGTGATAATGACTATGTTGATGGCACTGACAAACCAAAAACAGACAAATTTGACGAAGCTAAACTTGGCGATCGATTTTCAAACCTGGTGGTTGAATTGGAAAACGTTGAAGCCCTTCCGCTTGCAATAGTTGCTTTATCTGAATTAAGATCTAATCCTTCATATTCTGTAAATAAGCGAGAAACTATTTAGGTTGATAAATGAAAAGATGAGCTTTTGAATTAATAATAATTATTAAAATATTTAAAAATAAAATATAATGGAAAAAAGTAAGATTTTAGCGCTCCTAATCCTTGTATTGCATTTCTATTTATATCAAATCATACCCCGTACTAAAATCTAGCACTTTTCCCTTGTACGAAGAATAGCAATTAATAATGAAATAATAATAATTTTTTAGTTTCTGTTTCTACTATATCATACCATTACCATACTAGTCATACTACTTATAAGACATAATATGTGTACATAGTACATACCTTCAGTTGTTAAATTAACTTCTTCATTACTTGGCCCAGCGTTCTTACACTTTTCATGATGGTCTTTTAATCTTTGGACAATTCCTTGCATTTCCTTTCTGCAATTTTTACATATAGCTCTACTACACGTTTATCGTTTTTCTGGTTTTTTTCTATAAAATAATTACAAATTGGATCATTCCTCCTTCCACTAATTTTATTCTACACTCACTTTGCTTGTTCAGTTAAGTTTACTACTTAGGCACAGACACCCTCACAGTCTGAATAAAATTTGTCGAATGAATCAGCTTACGAGGTCTCGTCGTTTTATTGTATTTTGTGTTGTGACGTTGTGACTGGTGCAATCAAGATTCAACAGGATTTTTGAAGGGAAATTACGGCGCCAGGCGATTTCTTGATTTCGCAAGGTCTGACAAGAATAAACCAATACAAGATATGTCAAAACAGGAAAATCCTATTTGTTATTGTTTGCGTTTGCACGTAAAGATATCAATTAATATTCAAAATTTAAAAAAAAACTGAAAATATCACGTTTTTCTTTGATTTTTTTAATAAAAATCACGATTTTTGAATTTAAAAAAAATCATGATTCTTTCCAACCCTGCCATCAACGATGAAACCAATAAAAGAGTTCAGGTAGAAATAAATTAATTAAGGTAATGATAAAGTGTTGCTATTTCAAATTCACGGAATTATAAGTTGAATTTTCAAATGTTTGATTTGATAAAAATTTGAAACTTAGAAAAAAACAGTGGCGTATAATGATTTTCACCATATACATCAATCAGGTGACCCTTCGCTGATTATAATCTGAGATCTAACCTCATGAAAACTGCCAATATACACACCAGGTTTCATTGAAATCGGCGAAAAGACTTTTGAGTAAATAATAAATAACCGATTTTTTATTAAAACTTTGACACTTTGTCACTTGAAAACAAAGCAAGTTAGGACATACGTTATATGAACTTTTTTCATAAAATATGACAAGGAATCACCACCTGAAATTAATGACATCATTTAGTATACACCCTGTATCATTTATATGTTGTTATATATATTTTCATTTGTTCCTGCATCTGATGAATAAAGACGATTGATTATTATTATTATTAACTGAGGGTTTCGCTCATAAGATTGCAGTTGGTTAACTGAATGGAAAAATTCCATATTTGTGCCGTATTCGACGGGGCTATAATCCAGGTCATAAATATGATTTCGAGTAGTACACACCTACTCTCTTAGAATCAGACAAACAATTGTCATTCAGAGAGATAAAAATGTATCTAGCTTGTCCAATAACTGATGAATCCGTATGGCTTGGTGCAAGAAGTGAGCAAGTCAGTTTTCCTCAGTTTTGAGATTTTTGGTCAAAGTGTATCATTTTGAACATAAAAATGTCATTGAAGAAAGCGACTAAGTCTCAGACCTGTGGTTATCATTTTGAAACAAAACATGAAAAACGTATGTCGTTTCTTAGAACCTTGAAACTTTCTGCTAGAAATATTTAAGCAGAAATATAGACCAAGCTATAGGTAGAGGTTTTTTGATGATTAGGGCTGGGTTGATCCACCAGTGGCGTAGGTGATTACTAAGACTTCACACTGTTCATTGAACAAAAATTGCTTAAATTTGTATTTCAATTTATTTTTATTCAGAAGCTTGAATTCTTCGGGTAGAAGATTGTAAAGATGTATTGAATTATATATGAATGATCTTCGAAACATGGAAGAGCGATGATGAGGCATGGTTAATTTTTCTAATGTTTCTGGAATGTATATTACTGCGTGGAATTAGCTTGTTTTTTAGAGAAGATGAGTATGATGAATTTATAAGATTGAAAGTAAAATTTCCAAGGTGATGCTTTTTGGAAAATCCTCATATTCTCGACCGTCAACATCTCAGCAATAACAATCGACGAACCTTTGAGTTTTTTCTGGTTAGAAAAAACAAGGTCTCGCATCCAGCGTTGAACAAATTGAATAGCAACTGGTCTCGTTTTTGCAGCCTTTTTACCCATTCGAAATATATGACTGATATGAGTTTTATTGATATCGATTCCTAATTTGGTTTCAAAAAGTTTCAACACATCATCGAAAAGGTGATTATTTTCTTCTTTGAAGCCATGTAAAACCAAGAACTGATTATTACGTTGCATATCTATGTTATTAAGTTTGCGAGATATGCTGTTCATCTCAGTTCTCATAGTTTCAATATCACTCTTGAATTGACTAAATGTCTCAACAGATTTCTAAAATAATTTCAGTTTATCTAATAATGAATCATTATCGATAATGGATGGGCTGATACTACTTGCGTTTACAATGGGCTGTATATTTTCACGTAGCTCCTTGAGACCATTATGAAATTGATCTGATAACTTATCAACACGGGCACTCAATTCCTTCACAGTCATATTACTTGGTGGCCTATACTAATTTTTATATGATAGTTCGTTAATGAAAACTGATTGATAATAATATGTGGTTCAATTGTACGCAATTTTTCTGTCTGATATATGTAGTTTTTGCCATGGACGTATAATATCGTATAAATACAGATGGACTCAGCATTGCCATACCTACGACACGGAGTGATTTGAAGTCGCTCTGTTTTTAGGCGCGCAGGCTGCAGGGAAAAGAGAAGGTAGTGATAGACTGTGACCTTCCCACAACAGACAGGAGCGCACACATTTGCTGAAAAAAGGGTCCAATCACAAGAAAAAATGCTGAATTTGAAATAATGATGAAAATATCAAGGAAAGTGTTAGAATATACATCCGATGGGACTTCGTGAAACAGAAAAACTCATTTGACATACCTGATGTCATAAAAAACTTCATTGACTGGAATAGTATTGATCCTTAGAAAATTAGGTTTACAAATTTTTCATGAAAAAATAAGACTTTTAAGACTTTCGTTTTCAATTAATGGAAAGCTGGAGATAGTCGACTGAAAAAAAAGAATAAAAATACATTTACTAAAAAATGGTAATTTATATATTCAATAAATACATGTTCTTATGGTCTCGTATGGTTGTGCAATCATATGAATTCTTTACCAATGATTGGAGCAAAAGAACAGACAACATGGGGTTCAGGAATTTCAGATTTTCAGATACATACTGTCAAATTCGTTTCATAAATGACTACCAGTTTCATATGTGCCTCCAAATTCATACAACTCCAAATCATTACCGATCCTTTACAGAGATTTACTCTATGTCTGTAGACCCGCATTCATATGTTATTGGTCATGGAAAAGAATATTGACTCATCACTGAAGAGCACTCGACATCATTCGGCTTTCCACCAATGAGGGTGTGCACGAGCAAAATCAAGCCGTGATCTGCAATGTTCTGCAGTCAATGAAGGCTGCCCTGCATGGCATCAAGTTGTGTTCCCTTAAACTTTGCTTGAAGATATCTTTACTAGATTAGATTAGCTTAGATTCTTTTTTGGCTTCCGCGCTAAAAACCTTTACACTGTGACCATTTCAGACATAATTGTGAGTGCCCTTCGAAATCGTTTAGAGCCCTTGCAGAGATAAAGTACGTGTACTGATGTAAAGCAGCATATGAAAATTCTCATCATTATTATTATTATCACACTGATATTATGGAATTCTTGTATTGTCGTCAGTTCTTGATGTGTTTGCTAAATTTAAGATTATTCAGAGAATTGGAAGTGGGTGGAAATTGAGTTTAGAATTACTCTTTATTATTATTATCAATAAAACATTAATATAATAAAATTCTTATGTTATTGTCGGTCCTTGGTAAGTAAGCCCAATTTTTAAATTTTTGGATGATTAGAAGTTGGTGGATATTGAATAAAAAATTCACGTCATTATCATTATTATCATTATCATTAAAGTTTTGTAATTAAGTCCTTGTATTGCCATCGGTTTATGTGTGCCCAATTTCAGATCATACGGACGATTGAAATCAAATTTGAAAATTCTCATCATTATTATTATTACTAGGTGCGTTATTATCATAAAATTCTTGTATTGTCGTTGTTTCTGGAAATTTTTGAAAATTTTTAGAAAATTCGGAGGATTAGTGTAACGCCCTTTTTTTCCTTAACAGGACAAAAAGGCCGGGCGTTACTATGGCGCGGCGGTTGTTGAGCTTACTCTGTTCACTCTAACGAGAAACGACTCAAAACTCAACAATTGCCTCGGGCGCCAGCTTATTAAAGTGGTATGCTCCACTTCTCCCTAATCCAATTCGGAGGGAGGCCCAGGGCAGCTTCAGATGGAGATACGGTACTCCAGGGGTCAAATAAGGTGACTAAAGACCAAGAGCGGTCAAGTGGTTGCAGGCTTTAATTGCAACACTTGAATTTCATGAAATACCGGCTGCTATGCTTACTTTCAGAATTCTAGTAGTAAGAAAAAGAATGAAATGGGTAACAATGTCAGTATTCATTGTTGATTCCTTGAAATGAACATTAAACTAAAATATACTTGAAATAATAAAATTTACTACGCAGGGAAGCAAGTTCTGCACGGTAAACGGGTGTCGGGTACTATTCGGTTTGATCGGTTCAGGAATTTAGGTTGTACGGGTGTTAAAAGCAGGTTGATTTGTATCCAGAGTGAGGTACTCAAGTTATGGAAAACGCGGTATATCTCTGGGGGTTCGGAGTATCTGTAACAGGAGCTAATGTGTTCGGACTAGACAATTTGACAAATACACAGTATATTTGTTTTCTATTCTGACTTATTTCACGGCTCCCGGCAAGCTAGCCACTTCGTATATTCCCGAATTAAATTGACAAATCCAGTTTTAATAAGAAGTATTTTCTCGAACAGAATGATTCCTTCTCCGTTTTCGTAAATTTCTGCGGTCAATGTCCGGCCAGCAGGCAATACAACACCTTAGGGACACTGAAGAAAACAGCCCTCTATAACCAACTCTTCCTGCCAGCGGGCAAAACAACACCTTAGGGAAGAGACGGAGTGGGTTTGATTTAACAAGACGGTAGAAGGAATCTACTCTGATGGTGTGCAACGGATTCGTTAGAAAAAGAAAATACACAGATACCCCAAATATACTAATAATTCAACGATCCTATCATTCCTGATTGAAACACGATAAAAATCTCAAGCGATCAAAACAATATGAAAAATTATTTCTAAATTGCTTACTGTTTTTATGGGTACGGCTTGCAGGTCGATTCACTATCTGGATTTAACGCAATATTTCTCGGATTTCTACAGGATCACAAACGCGACAAGTGTGAGAAGCGCGAAGAGAAGAGAAAAGCCTATGGAAGAGGGGCAGACGTATTTATAAGGAACCGGTGGCCTTCGGAATATGACGTAGAACATTGAATGAAAAACGAAAAAAAGTCTGTTCTGACTTTTTAAGATATCAAAAACATGAGCTACAAAAATCCGGAGTTGGAAAACTATGTAAAAGTTAAAAATTTTAACTCACCTGTCAACAATGTTTTCTAACTTACTCTTAATAATAGCAATAATAGCGATAACAATAATAATATCAATAATAATAATAACAATAATAAGAATAATATGTTAACGTGAATAAATCTAGGCAGGTTACAGGGTGATCCAACGAAGCATCTCAGCTGAAGGCCTGTTCTTCAATGCGGATAATAAATCATCCCATACAGGGTGTAAAAATATGCTTCGTTACATCCCCCTCTTACTTCCGGAAAAAAAAATGAAAACTTCGTTTGCATTTCTTCTTTTTTTTTTTAAATTTAAGTTAACTATGGTTACCCGGCGAACTCTTCGGTGATAGAATAGGTCTGCATGTCGTATTCCGGAACTACAAACGGAGATGGAGAAGTTCTGGCTGGACGGGGTGCAACTCCGGACTGGATAATTGGCTAGTGGCGGCGATTTCCGGGGGTGGCTTGATCGGCGCTTACATCTGCAGAAGGCACATTGTGTCGTCTTTTCCTCTACGGTGGGTGTCACCGTCTGGGTACGTACATTTCGGGTTCGAGAGATGGTACTGATGTGGTTTGGGTACGGGCTGAGTCCAGCCTCGTTAAATAGGCAGGGGCAGTTGCGGGACATGACCCCATCTCGGCCACATCTGGAACAAAACAACCGTCGCGGGTTGAGGCAGGCGAAGCGGGTGTGTCCTAGAAACCCACAGCGCCAACACAGGGTGTTATCGACGTGAACATTCTGGAAGCGGGAATCCTGAAGAGCATCCGGTCGCTGGCGCAGAGGTATCATCATGCGAGCCCTACTTTCAGGTTCGACTTTCACGGGGACAGGCACAGCGGAACGGAGAACTTCCTGGCTCTCATGGAATTCTCCCTCTGCAAACTGTTCTCGGAACGCCATGCAGGGCGTAGATGGTCGGGGGTTGATCTCAAAATAACTATTTTCCTCGAACGGGTCCTCGTAGGGGTGTGGAATTGTCTTCTGGCGGTTGACGGTTCCTGTGTCTGGGTGGGTCTGGGTACCCCTGTCGGTACTAAGCGAGCGTATGGATTCCTTGGCCGGAGTGGTGACGATCTCGGCGGACGAGGATGGTCGATCGTTTACTGCTTCGGTCATGGTGGGGCCCATTAATTGTCCGGAGCTAGATTGTCCCTCTCTCGGACCGTCGTCCTCCAATAAGCACCAGTCCTCTGCTAATGGGGAAGTACGGAGGTCCAACAGTTCAAACATCGCAGCTGAGTTAGACGGAACTAGTCGGTATCACGGGAAGTGGTATTTTTGGTATCCGGGTTCGTCGGATCGGGGACCAATTCCAACGGAGATGGAGACCTAGAAATGAATATGTTACTATCTTCTTTAGAAGTCAAACGATCTTGGTGCGGTCGTCATACGGTATGGTACTCGGTTCGTCCGGAGGGATGGTGACCCGTATCCATCGTCCGGATAGTGTAGGCAACCGTATTCTGAATCGCCGGTGGCGGGGAATACCGTCGGGTCGGAGATCACTCAGCACGGATCGCAACCGTGGAGACCATTCGGCAACGGACCTGCATTTAAGGTACTTCTCGGCTGCCCATGTGCGGATGGCGTCGTACATGATGGTTGGGCCATCGACATGGCCGGGAACGTCCAAGCTCCGGAGGGCCAACTCCACCGCAATCTTCCCTACCCCTCGTTTGTACGACGGAGCTTGGTCTATGAGACCATTCAACTCTTGGGTCTCGTCTAGGCCTCGATGGTGAGCCCAAGTCCAATATCTTGAAATTGAATCCTGTCTCGTGTCTCTCACTCTCGGAGACCATGGGTGGGTATGTGGCGGAGACAGAGTGGCTGTCGAGGAACAGGGCGAGGAAAAGGAAGAGAAACCTGAACTGGTACGAGGGGGTGGGGGAAAATAGTGCCTTCGGGGGGAAATGGGGTGGCGGCCATGTCGTGAGTGAAATGTCTCGACCATGGAGCGGGATTGAAGGGCAACGGTTCATCTAACCGGGGAAGGGGTTCTGGGGTTGACCGGCGCTAGGCGCGTGTCCAGAGACGGATCGTAGTATAAGAAGGCGGCTGGGCTGGCCTCCAGGTCAGAACCCGGGGGAAAGGACAATCCTTCAGGCATTGGCTGGGTGTGCACCCTAGGTGGCGTCGTAGGATGACTCCAGAGAGGGGACGAGTTCGGCGGACGGTCGGACATGATACCTACAATAAGCCGAGTTACTATTCATTTTGTGGTTAGGTAGGGTTTCAGATTCTTAATATGGACACGATTCACCCGCTTTCCATGATGTCCCTTGAGATCATATACAACGGGAGTGACTACTCTAACAACGGTAAAAGGGCCGGTATATTTCGGGGCAAGTTTGGCTGCGTAACCTTGGACTTTGGAGGACAGCGAGTGCTCTTTCTTCATCACCTGGTCGCCGACGAGACATCCCCAGTCTCTACGTCGTAAGTTGTAATAATGGCTTTGTGTGGTGAAGGCTCGAGCCAAATTTACACTCACCAACTCATGGACTTCTCGTAACTTGTCCATATATGTTGTCCACGCAGAGTGTCTCAACGGTTCGTCTTCGGTCTCGGGAAGGTCTATTGGAAAAACTGATTTTGGCGGATTGAGTTCTCTGCCAAAATTTAAAAAAGCCGGAGTAAATCCAGTGGATTCCTGGCGGGCTGTATTCAATGCAAATTGTAATTCCGACAGGTAGACATCCCATTTTCGGTGGTCATTGGCGCAGTACTGGGAAATCATAGTCTTAACGGTTTTGTTTGCCCTTTCCACGGGATTGGTTTGCGGAGTGTACGGAGGAGTGAAGCGGTGATGAATACCAAGTTCAGCGAGAAGATCGGTGAACACATGGCCGGTATATTGGGTACCATTGTCGCTAATAACGGTGTCTGGACGGCCGAAACGCAATACGATGTCTTCGTAAAAAGCTTTGGCCACGGCAGCGGAAGTAGCCTTTCGGAGAGAACGGACTTGTAACCATTTGGTAAACCTATCCTGAAATACACACAGGTAGCTGTTTCCTTTGCTGGACCGGGGCAGTGGACCTACCAGGTCAGTAGAAATAGTGCTCCAAGGTTTCCCATTTGGTGACGGATACATTTTTCCTGGCGGCTGTTGTTGAGGTACCTTATACTGCTGACATGACTGGCACGCTCGGACGTACTGGGAAATGTCACGAAACATTCCGGGCCAGTAATACCGTCGTGCGATCCGAGCGGCAGTCTTTGCTATACCCATGTGCCCTGCCGTTACCACATCGTGGTTTTCCTGCAGCACTTTCGCTCGCAGGGGTTTGGGCACACATAGCTTCCACGGATCTGTCATTTCGGGCTCAGTCATGTCACTGGCGTCCCAGAAATGGCGGAATAATTTTCTCTCCTTCACACAATAGTCCGGAAAAGCTTCTGGATTACGGCTTACTTCTTGCTTCTTATTTTCATACAGGTATGTTCCTCTTCGACGGGTTCGACGGCCAGACAGTTCGAATTAGGATCATCACTCTCGGGCAGCGGTTGGCGAGACAACGCATCTGCCACTCGGTTCAAGGCGCCCTTACGGTACTTGACTTCGTAATCAAACTGCTGCAAGAACATTGCCCAACGGGCAATACGACCGGACGGACTTTTGAGTGATCTAATCCACTTGAGGGATTGATGGACACTCAGGACGGTGAAACGGTAGCCTTCGAGATACGGCCTCATCTTCTCGATCCCCCACACAATGGCAAGACATTCTTTCTCAGTGACAGAGTAATTCCGTTCAGGTGGAGACACGGTACGGCTAGCATAAGCTATCACGTGCTCTTGGCCTTCCATTGTCTGAGTTAGGGCAGCACCCAGTCCATATTCGCAAGCATCTGTCTGAAGGATAAACGGTTTCGTGAAGTCGGGGCACGACAATACTGGGGCTTCCGTCAGACAAACTTTCAGTCTCTCGAACGCATCACTTTGGGCATTTTCCCACCTCCAGCGGTAATTCTTCCTCGAGAGTTTAGTCAGCGGGGATGCCAATTGGGAAAAATTCTGGATGAACCTGCGGTACCAGGAGATCATCCCCAGAAACTGTCGGAGTTTCTTAACAGAGGTAGGAGCGGGCCATTGGATGACAGCTTCGACTTTGTCGGGATCGGTCCGAATACCCTCAGGCGTGACTAAATGGCCAAGGTATCGGAGTGAATTCAGACAGAACTTGCATTTCTCCGGGTTCAGCTGGAGGTTAGCTTCTTGCAGTCTTCGGAAAACTTTTCGTAAGTTTACTAGGTGTTCGTCGAAGGTTCTACCTGAGACGATAATATCGTCCAGATAGGCGAAGGCAAATGGTTTCATGTCGGGCCCAATGATGGTGTCCATGAGCCTTTGAAACGTGGCGGGGGCAGAGTGCAGCCCGAACGGCATGACAGTGAACTGGAATAGTCCACGTCCTGGCACAGTGAAAGCGGTTATCGGTTTACTGTCAGCTGCTAGAGGTATCTGCCAATATCCTTGACGGAGATCCAAGCTGGATATGAATTTCGCTTCACGGAGCTTATCAAGGATCGCGTTGATAAACGGTAACGGGTACGCGTCCTCTTCGGATACCTCGTTAACCTTATGGAAATCGATGCAAAAACGGGGCTTACCATCCTTCTTCCGGACGATCACCACGGGTGAGCTCCAGGGGCTGCTGGACGGTTCAATTTGACCCTCGTTCAACATCTTGTCCACCTCTTCATTGATAACCTCCTGCATTCTCAGGTTTTGAGGACGATATCGTTGTTTCATCGGCTCAGGGTTCAACAATCGGATGTGATGTTGTATCCAAGGTGTCATTCCCTTTATTTGTTGAAATACTGGCAATTCAGTCTTCAAAAACTGGTCTAACTGGTATTGTTGAACGGCAGCTAGGTTTCCTCCTTCGATACTCTCAATACCCGGTGGAAAATTATCTATCGGTTGGACAGTATTGTGAGAAGAGATTGGTCGCGGTGGCGTCTGTGTTGTGCCTTCCAGAACGTTTGACACAGGCTGAAGGAGAAATGCTCCCTCAGGGACTGGTATATTTACGGCGGGAGACGTCTTCGTTTCGACGGACTGTGCATAGCGATAGGTCACGTCCTCCTGGTTTAGGAACACCGTTGCACTACCCAAATCCAATCGGAAATTGTGTGTTCGGAGAACGTCCATGCCTATCACTATGTCCACAGTAAGTTGTGGCACAATCAGTAGCTCGGCGGATAGCTGTCCCTGTCCAATGGTTATGTCGGGTTTGAAGCTTTGGTTCACTGGGATGAGTGAACCGTCAGCCTGACGAGACTGACGCACGGAATGGGGCAACGGTGGCCATCCGTAGCGTTCGCAGCAGGTGCCAACGGCCGGACTTGCGAAAGTCCTGGTTGCTCCGGAATCAATGAGAGCCCTGAAGGTGGTGTCACCTATGCCTACCTTCACAAACAACCTATTATCGGTAGAACGGACGGCGGAGACATGAGTCGAGGAAACTAACGGCGAAGGCTCGACGGTTCTCGACGTTGTCGAGCCTCTGGTCCGTTTCCCGTGTGGCTACAATCACAGTCACGTGAAAGTACGCCATTTCGGCCACAGCGTGAACAAAATATTTTGGGCTGGTTTCGGCAATCAACTCTCATGTGTCCATTCTGACCACACCTCCAGCAGGTAGTGTTTCCCTGGACAGCCGGTAATGGGGTTGGGGGTAGGTTTCGTGGGGGCGGTGTTACGGGATTATTTCCACTTTACCTTTCAGCATTTTTAGATTGTAAATCAGATCATCAACTAGAGAAAAACAATATTTATTGAATGGTCTTGTACATGATACCCGAGCTATCTCAACGACGTAGTGCCCCTCTGGTACTATCAGCGGTTTCCTAAAACAATAATATGTTACTATTATGCTATAACAAGCAACTTTCTTAACCTACCTTTCAGCCAGCTACGAGGACTCCTGGATCACTCGTGGATGAACAGGTTCTGCTCACCTATGAAAAGATGTCATTTCATAACCCACATAGTTTGTTTTTATCATATTTGTTTATATCAACAATTATCTCTAACCTCTTGATTCCAATTCCATGATTTTCAGAACAGACCTCTTCTTCTGGTCAATTTCAATTTGTGGCCTCTCCTATGCCATGAGAAACGCCATCTCTTCTTCTTCTTTAGTGGAGAATATTCCAACTTCCCACCAGTACTCATTTCCTGGGACTCGATGATCCGTGGTTTAGTCTTGCCAACTTAAGCCATCCAGGCAATAAATAACTGAAAACCAACCAACATAAAAAACCCAAGAACTGACGCGGTTAGATTCAGAAAAAACTTTCTTTTTTTTTTCCATGGGCTTGGAACTGAAACGTACGCATCAGCGGATTCTTCTGTTGAAATTCTCAAGAATACTTATAGAAAAGCTAAAGTCTGTAAGTGTTACAGCTATTCACATATAGTGGATTCAGTTTTCTTTGATTTTCTGAATTTCAACCTCTTCGGCTAACCGCAGCAAAATCACTCGAAGGCCACACATCATCCCAGGTATGTTTCAAAAATCTGAAAAACATTCAGAAAGTTCATTAGCAGTCTAATACTAACATTTCATACCTACGTCACATGTCTGAAATCGATACTTCTCCACAGGCCTTCTCTTATCAGATTTATCTTGTTCGTAAACCGCCCAGTGGCACCATCCATTTCAAGACACTGTGCGAAACACTTTGAGGAATCCCCTTTGGTGGAATCCTTCCTCACTAGCCAACCCCTACTGTGGGACCGTACCATCTACCGTTGAAAGGCGAAGCTGACCAGTTCATACCACGAGCGACTCCACGAAGCCCTGCTCTCAGTGGCCCTGGCCCAACACCGGCACACTACCAACAAGGATCCATCAGATAAGCTTTACTTTTATTAGTAGATTTTGATTATTTCATATACCATTACATCCTATCGCTTTCGACTTAGACGCATGTCCTGAAAAGCTTTGCATGAGTATTGCTACATGCTTATAAATAATATGGTATGAGTAAGAACAGGGGTGAAACGACGAAGTTGTTCCTCTAAACAAAACATTAAAACCTGAATAAGGGTACGAGATTCGTACTACTTGATATTATATTTAGGGTGAAATACTTACTTATATATTTTCGCTGTAAACTTTCAGCATACGTATGGTGGAGGGTATTCTCCAACAACTGTTTATCGCTTACTATTTTAAGAGTATTCACCTTGGTGCTTGAGTGCATGGTGCATCTGTTTAGCGATTTTATTATTTTATTGAGGTTAAGATAGTAATTTTAATTTAATTCATTCACAATCAGTTGTTGCCGTATTCGTGCCACACATCATTCTGGCCAACGTTGATAAATCAATAAAAATATTACATCATACTCAGTACAACCACCATTATTTTACCCACCCCATCTCCACTAGAGCTTTGGGATTGAAAATTAACACATATCCAGGTTAGTCAGTGACGAGGTTGGCCCATTCCCCTTTCATTGGAAATTGGCGGTCGGCAGACTAACAAAATAGCGCCCAACGTGTTTTTTTTACTATGAACTAATGTACTGACTGTTCCTCATATTTTGATCATTTGTATGATGTACTTTTTCAACTCCGTGAAAAATAATCAAATTTTCAACAAGTAATTTATATGAATGGTGTTATCTTTGAGGGTAGCGTTTTGAATTAGAAAGTGCTTTCAAATCTTATATTTAAATATTTAATTTGCGAGTTGAGATAGGTCGTGAACATGTACAGGGTGATTCAAAGGTGTAATTGAATTAGACTTATCAATTTTATTAGAATTTCGTGTTCTTCCTGTATTTGTGTGAATTTTCTCTGAACTTTTTTTTTGTAAACAAGATACAGGGTGATTCAAAAGTATAATTGATATATCTTACACAGTTTGAAGACATTATTTTTTTATTCTCTCAGAATTTGAGTGAAGCAAATCTGATTTTTTTTTGTCTCTCTTTAGAAACTGTATACAGGGTGTACAACGAAACTTAATCCGTTTGTACCCGCTTTTGGTAATTTTTGGGTAGAACTTGTATATTAGTTATAATTCAAATATCTATACCAATTTCTAGTTTATTATCGGTATACATATATAGGGTGATACAATCATCAAGGAACCGATTTATATATTATAGAGTATTTGGGTATTCTCTCTTCTCATACAGGGTGGACCTGCATGTTACTTTGGAATTTATTATTCGGTGTTTTTTTCTTTGCCTTCTTTCTGTTCTCCTATTGTGAGAAAGAGGAGGGGTTCATAGTACTTTATTCTTTTGTTTATGCTGCTTGTGCTAGAACCATGGAAGTAAATCGTTTGTTAGGGGATGAAATATGTTATGAACTGGCAATTAGGGGATTACCAGTGGCTCGAAAGGTTATGGATAATCGAGTTACTTTACGAGACGCATTTCGTTGCGAAAATGGTGAAACGTTGGTGGGTTCGACAACTACCTTCATGATGAATCTTGAACCGGAGGAGGAGTTAGATATTTGCTCGCAGAAACTTGAAGACTTGAGCGAGGATATCAGTAACTTCGACAAACTGAACCGACTCAACGAATTCAAACGTATCTCAACGAGGCTCACACACATCTGTGGCAGATTACAGAGATTTCAGAAAGGTAATGAAGAACAGGAGAACCTAAGAACGGAACTGCTTCGACGATATACAGAACTGGTGGATATTCTCCGCGCGCTGAACGAAAATCTACTCTCCGCAGAAAATACTAGGGGGAAAACGCACCAGAACCCGTCGAAACGTGGAAACGAACAGGTCTCACTGATTGACGAACCAATTCTACTTCTTCCTGAAATAGTTCACACATCCGCCACCAGAGTTGAACAAATTCTTCAGAATTCACGTGAAAACCATGATGCACAAGACTTGATGTTATCTCATACAAGTTCAACGCCTGACGCTCGTGAATCAGACGATGTGATAGAAATTCAACCCCCACCTTTGGAAATCAACAACCGAATCACTTCAGGTCCAACAACAGCACAAGTGTATCAACAGTCACATATTCCTAATCTCGAATACCGAAACTCGACGACCTACCAAGATCAAACAGTTCGAGGAATATTGAAAAATGATTATTTGGACAACTATCAGCCAGGTACTCGACACTCTGTTAGAATTTCAGAACCGAGATTCGAATTTCCATTGCCAGATTATCAAGACCGATATTTTGAATCAAGAAATCATTATGATGAAAGGGAAAGGTTAGCAACCATGAACTCAACGCAGGAAATGGATTCAAAACTTCGTGACCTGAAACTTTCGCCAATTCACTATGTGCCAAGGCAATATGAGTCTTATTCGTCGAATCGGGATGTTTCTAGATGGAAATTAAATTTTGATGGGGAATCCAGCGTGACAACATTCTTAGAAAGAGTTGAAGAACTACGAACTTCCCGAGGTGTTACTAGAGATCAACTTCTGCGATCTGCTTCAGAATTCTTCACTAAGGGAGCGCTACTTTGGTGGAGAACTCAACATTTCTCGTCGTGGAATCAGTTGGTGGAGAAACTTAAAGAAGATTTTCTACCATACGACTATGAATACGACTTATGGGAAGAGATCAGAAGAAGGACACAAGGAGCGCGGGAACGAGTAGTGAATTACATCGCAACCATGGAAAACATGTTCAACAAGCTTGGTGCAGGAAAACCATCAGAGGAAAGCAGGGTGAAAATGATAAGGAGAAACCTTCTGCCTACCATTCAAACGCAATTAGCCTTGTACCCACTCACAACAATATCTGAACTTTCTAAACTTAGTCGTGCTATAGAAGAGACTGCCGTAAGAGTTCAAAATTTCTGTCCCCCTCCCACAAATTTCAGGCAGTTGCTTGAACCCGAGTTGGCTTATAGGAAGTTGTCATCGGGTGCAATCAATGCAGTTTCTGCAATTCAGTCCTGCTCGACTACTAGTTCTGACTTGTCAGCTATTGAGGCGGTTGTCACACCTTCTCCGAGTGTGTGTTGGAATTGCCTAGAAGCTGGACACCGATTCCGACGTTGTCAAAAACAACGCAAGATTTTCTGTTATAAGTGTGGAAAATCTAACACAACCGTGAAGGATTGTCCATCTTGCTCAAAAAACGTCAGGAGAGGTACCCAGTAGGTCGTCTGGCCACACCTCCAATTGAAAATACGACTAAACCCGAGTCCACTATAGCTGTTCTTGATTTTGTATTAGCACATGCAAAGAATGACTGTCGTCCTTACTTGAGGGGAACATATATGGTCATGAATTCATGGGTCTGTTGGATTCTGGGTGTTCCAAGACTCTAATAGGCGGTCCCGGATGGAACCTATTGAAGAATTCTTGCCCATTATTAGAGTCACCTTCGAAGTTTTGCACGGTGGCTAATGGTGACACCTGTGATGTTCTAGGAGTCACTACCTTGCCTATTCAACTTCAGGATCGAGTTGAAATTTTTTCAATTTTGGTTGTACCTACCCTTCCCCATTACCTGATTTTGGGTATCGACTTCTGGAAGCAGATGAAAATTGTACCTGATTTGTATTCTGGACAATGGAACTTTTTTTCTGGTGACGAAGCGAACAGGATAGAAGTAAACGCTATCCACTCCATCGATAACCTGTCCCCTATAGAACAGCAACAGCTTACTGAACTTGTCAAACAAACTTTCGAGAATATGGGAGATAAGCTAGGGTGTACTTCCTTGGTCGAACATGTCATCCACACTACATCACCACCCATTAAGCAGCGACACTATCCGCTTTCACCAGCTCTCCAAAAGCACGTTAATGCTGATTTGGAGAAAATGCTTCGTGATGATATTATTGAACCGTCGAATTCCCCTTGGGCTTCCCCCATCGTCCTTGTGAAGAAGACTGATGGGACTTATACATTTTGCGTGAACTATAAGAAATTAAATGAGGTAAGCCTACCTGATGCCTATCCATTACCATTTCTCAGTGCCACTTTAGATAAGCTGCGAGACGCTAAGTATCTCACGACATTAGATATAAAGTCGGCGTACTGGCAAATCCCGGTAGCAAAAGACTCAAGACCTATGACCGCCTTTGTCGTCCCTACTAGGGGTCTGTTTCATTTTAAACGTCTTCCGTTTGGGTTACACAACGCCCCTGCTACTTTTCAGCGCTTTATAGACAGAGTTGTGGGTATTGACTTAGAGCAATACGTTTTCGTGTATTTAGACGACATAATCATCTGCACCCCTACTTTTTCGAAACATCTTGAAGTTTTGAAAGCAGTTCTTAGTCGTATCACAAGCGCTGGCCTAACTCTGAATAAAGAAAAGTGCAATTTTTGCAAGCCTGAGCTGAAATATCTAGGTTACATAGTGAATGCTTCAGGACTCATGGTAGACCCTGGAAAGGTGGAAGCTATAGTGAATATCCCTGTTCCAAAGACCGTTACGGAGGTGAGACGAATCGTTGGATTGGCTTCGTGGTACCGGCGATTTGTCAAGGGCTTTTCCACTGTTGTTGCACCTATGACTGCTTTACTTCAAAAGAGTAAGAAATTCGTTTGGGACGATCTATGTCAGAAAGCTCTTGATACCGTCAAAAATCATCTTGTCTCAGCACCCATCTTAACTTGTCCTGATTTTAGTTTACCTTTTACTGTACAATGCGACGCCTCTGACTATGGTTTGGGCGCAGTATTGTCACAACTACAGGGTGATAAGGAGGTTGTAATTTGTTATCTGAGTCGATCATTGACTAAAAATGAACGCAAATTCAGTACCACCGAGAAGGAGTGTCTCGCTGTCCTTTTTTCTATTGAGAAGTTGAGGCCATACATCGAGGGAACTCGATTTACGGTTCTAACTGACCACTATGCACTTAAATGGCTATACAGCATCAAAGATCCTGTTGGGAGGATTGCGCGATGGGCTGTGCGCTTGCAACAATATGATTTTGATATTGTTCACCGAAAGGGGAAAGATAATATTGTTGCTGATACTCTTTCTCGCTCAGTACCACTGGTTGACGAAGTCAACGTTACTCCTATTCCTTTCAAGGATAAGTGGTATAACAAGATGGTTACCAGAGTCACCAATGCTCCTGAAAATTTTCCTCTTTGGAGAATCGAAGACGACAAACTCTTCAAAGCCGGTAAGGTTAAGTACCCCGAGTTAGGGAACACCGATGGATGGCTCCTAGTGGTGCCGAAAGAGAGACGACTTGAGGTAATTCAGTCACACCATGACCCTCCTACTTGTGGCCACCTTGGTATTTTTAAAACGCTTGGTCGATTGAATGCAGAATGTTATTGGCCTAAAATGAAATATGATGTTGCTAGGTACGTTCGGCGTTGTAATGTATGTTTGCAGGTGAAAAGTGTTCAACAGAAACCTGCTGGAAACATGCTCAGTCTCACACCTACGTTGGTAAGACCATGGCAGTTGGTAAGCATCGACATCGTTGGTCCACTCCCACGTACTACCATGGGACACTCTTTCATCTTCTCGGTGTCTGACTGTTTCAGCAAGTTTACTCTTTTGTTTCCGATGCGTAAGGCGACGGGCAAAAATATTGCAACAATTTTCGAAGATCAGGTGATTCTGATATTTGGTGCTCCTACGCGGGTTATCACCGATAATGGCAAACAGTTCACCAGCGATGTTTTTAGATCCAAGATGGAGGAATATAGTATTCAAATCCGTTACACGGCAAACTATCATCCCCAAGGTAACCCAGTTGAGAGGGCGCATAGGGTAATTAAAACGATGCTCTCTGCAAATGTAGGCGATAACCACAAGTCCTGGGATCGATACCTTCCAAAGGTCGCATCGGCCATAAGATCCGCTAAACATGAAGCAACAGGCCTCACTCCGAACTTTGTAGTATTCGGTCGGGAAGTGTACTTGGATGGGCGCAAAGAATCTACTCCACACCAGCAGGAAACCAGTGTAGAAAGTAGGTCGAGGGCACTACAAAAGGTTTTCGAAGATGTTGCTGAACGATTGAATAAGTCATACGAAAAGAGCAGCAAGATTTATAATCTACGCAGACGTGATGAGAAGTTTACGAAAGGGCAGAATGTTTGGAAGCGCAATTATGTAATTTCCGATAAAGCGAAGAAATTCACGGCTAAGTTGGCTCCAAAGTATTTGGGACCTTTCATGGTCACCAAAGTTGTTTCACCGTGGACTTACCAGCTGAAGACAACAGGTGGTAAGGATGCAGGCATATGGCATGCAAAAGACCTCAAAGCGCATCCGCCAGATGATACTGACAATGACGAAGATGACATAGTGGAGTAAAGTTTTTGTGAAGAAAAACTTTTTCTGAGAAAGGGAGGTGTTGTTACGGGTTTATTTCCACTTTACCTTTCAGCATTTTTAGATTGTAAATCAGATCATCAACTAGAGAAAAACAATATTTATTGAATGGTCTTGTACATGATACCCGAGCTATCTCAACGACGTAGTGCCCCTCTAGTACTATCAGCGGTTTCCTAAAACAATAATATGTTACTATTATGCTATAACAAGCAACTTTCTTAACCTACCTTTCAGCCAGCTACGAGGACCCCTGGATCACTCGTGGATGAACAGGTTCTGCTCACCTATGAAAAGATGTCATTTCATAACCCACATAGTTTGTTTTTATCATATTTGTTTATATCAACAATTATCTCTAACCTCTTGATCTGTCACGACTCATGTTTTCTTCTTCCAATTCCATGATTTTCAGAACAGACCTCTTCTTCTGGTCAATTTCAATTTGTGGCCTCTCCTATGCCATGAGAAACGCCATCTCTTCTTCTTCTTTAGTGGAGAATATTCCAACTTCCCACCAGTACTCATTTCCTGGGACTCGATGATCCGTGGTTTAGTCTTGCCAACTTAAGCCATCCAGGCAATACATAACTGAAAACCAACCAACATAAAAAACCCAAGAACTGACGCGGTTAGATTCAGAAAAAACTTTCTTTTTTTTTTTCCATGGGCTTGGAACTGAAACGTACGCATCAGCGGATTCTTCTGTTGAAATTCTCAAGAATACTTATAGAAAAGCTAAAGTCTGTAAGTGTTACAGCTATTCACATATAGTGGATTCAGTTTTCTTTGATTTTCTGAATTTCAACCTCTTCGGCTAACCGCAGCAAAATCACTCGAAGGCCACACATCATCCCAGGTATGTTTCAAAAATCTGAAAAACATTCAGAAAGTTCATTAGCAGTCTAATACTAACATTTCATACCTACGTCACATGTCTGAAATCGATACTTCTCCACAGGCCTTCTCTTATCAGATTTATCTTGTTCGTAAACCGCCCAGTGGCACCATCCATTTCAAGACACTGTGCGAAACACTTTGAAGAATCCCCTTTGGTGGAATCCTTCCTCACTAGCCAACCCCTACTGTGGGACCGTACCATCTACCGTTGAAAGGCGAAGCTGACCAGTTCATACCACGAGCGACTCCACGAAGCCTTGCTCTCAGTGGCCCTGGCCCAACACCGGCACACTACCAACAAGGATCCATCAGATAAGCTTTACTTTTATTAGTAGATTTTGATTATTTCATATACCATTACATCCTATCGCTTTCGACTTAGACGCATGTCCTGAAAAGCTTTGCATGAGTATTGCTACATGCTTATAAATAATATGGTATGAGTAAGAACAGGGGTGAAACGACGAAGTTGTTCCTCTAAACAAAACATTAAAACCTGAATAAGGGTACGAGATTCGTACTACTTGATATTATATTTAGGGTGAAATACTTACTTATATATTTTCGCTGTAAACTTTCAGCATACGTATGGTGGAGGGTATTCTCCAACAACTGTTTATCGCTTACTATTTTAAGAGTATTCACCTTGGTGCTTGAGTGCATGGTGCATCTGTTTAGCGATTTTATTATTTTATTGAGGTTAAGATAGTAATTTTAATTTAATTCAATCACAATCAGTTGTTGCCGTATTCGTGCCACACATCATTCTGGCCAACGTTGATAAATCAATAAAAATATTACATCATACTCAGTACAACCACCATTATTTTACCCACCCCATCTCCACTAGAGCTTTGGGATTGAAAATTAACACATATCCAGGTTAGTCAGTGACGAGGTTGGCCCATTCCCCTTTCATTGGAAATTGGCGGTCGGCAGACTAACAGCGGTGGCGGTCGGTCACGATAGGAAGTACTTGGTGCATCTCGTGGCGGTGTTGCCACTACATGAGTGTGGTGGTTGTCACTCATGGTGGTATCGACCCTAGTGTATGGTCGGGAGGAGGATGGAGGGGTTACTGACGGTCCTGCACACGGACTTCGCTGGGGTACCGTTGCAGAAACGGGTAACGGTGGGGCGGATTTTTGGACGCGACAAGAGGCTGCCGTGGGAGAAAATGCTTGGTCGATTTCTGCCCGCAACAGTTCGTATTCACGGACAGCTTTGGAGAAACCAAAAATATCCACAAAGTCTGTTCTCTGAATCTGGCGTCTGTACTCTGGGTGGAGGTTTCTGTAGAGCCAGTTTAATTCCTGGTCTGGAAAAATTCCTCCATGCCGGCGGATGAGAGTCTGCAAGTCAGTAACATACTCAGAGCAGTAGTGGGACAACCTGCGTACGAGCGCACCATGCGCAGTAGCGACTTCTCAGCGTCGCTGGGTTCACCGCGTGACGTTGGGTGTTGCCGGATTTAAAATTAAGGAGTAGAGTTACGGAGGGTGGGACGTTGCCGGTTTTTAAATTTAATTATGGAAGAAAAAAGATATACAGGGTGTACCATCATAGTATTTAAGAGAAAAAAACATGGCTGCTGCCATACAGGGTGTACCAACTTGGCATTTAAGAGAAAAAAACATGGCAGCTGTCAAATTTGGTATACCGGGTGAACCAACACAACATTTAAGAGAAAAAAAACATGGCTGCCTGTCAAATTACATGAGACAGAGAAAAAAACATGACAGCTGTCAAATTTGGTATACAGGATGTCTCAAAATACATCGGAAAAATGAATCATCACATCATTGGAGCATCGCATCATTGGGGCATGCAGGGATTCAGAAGTTTTCATTTTACGTATACAGGGTGTGTCAAAATACATCATTTAAGAAAAAAAAATACAGGGTGTCTCATAAACGTGCATCGTGATGGGGTTTGTCATTTAAGAAAAAAATATATACCAGGTGTACCAACGTGCCAGTTGAGACAAAAATATATACAGGATGTCTCTACCAACGTGCCAGTTGAGACAAAAAATATATACAGGGTGTCTCATAAATGTGCATCGTGACGGGGTCCGTCATTTTTAAAGTGCGATACCAATTCGTTTTCAAGGAATACATCAGAGCCATCTGTCGTTCAATATATACATTAATGATATTTTGGATCTGTACGTATCATCAAAAAATAAACACTTCCGGTTTCAAAAAATTAAGATAGAAGAAAAGTAATAGTAAATTCGGATTACCCACATCGAGGAGAGTCCAAATCTGCAATAAAATGGCTACTTCCGGTCCAAACCGGAAATGGCACTTCCGGTCGTCCGATTCGGATGATTTTGGCATCAATAGATTCGTTTGGATGTCAAGAAACATTTTTAAGCATTTTCCGAGGTCAAAAGGGCATAGGAGGCTATCTTCGTTATTAGTAAAGTTACAGAAACGTGCGGGTACTCTAAGAAGACAACTTTCATGGGAGATCAAGAAAATAATAGAATTTGCGTACGTCAACTGCCATAAGGGCCGTAAACCGCACATATTAATGCGTTATGTACTTATTGCTTAAATCTTAGAAGCTGATTCGTAAGTTTAGTAAAATGGGTGTACCAGCTCGACATTTATGAGAAAAAAACATGGCAGCTGTCAAATTTGGTATACCGGATGTCTCAAAATACATCGATTATAGAAAAAAACATGGCGGCTGTCAAATTTGGTATACCGGGTGTCTCAAAATACATCGATTAAGAGAGAAAAAAACATGGCTGATGCCATACAGGGTGTACCATCATAGTATTTAAGAAAAAAAAACATGGCTGCTGCCATACAGGGGGTACCATCATAGTATTTAAGAGAAAAAAACATGGCTGCTACCATACAGGGTGTACCGACTTGGCATTTAAGAGAAAAAAAACATGGCAGCTATGAAAATTGGTATACCAGGTGAACCAACGCAACATTTAAGAGAAAAAAACATGGCTGATTGTCAAATGACATGAGACAGAGAAAAAAAACATGGCAGCTGTCAAATTTGGTATACAGGATGTCCCAAAATACAGCGATTAAGAGAAAAAATACATGGCTGCTGCCATACAGGGTGTACCATCATAGTATTTAAGAGAAAAAACATGGCTGCTACCATACAGGGTGTACCAACTTGGCATTTAAGAGAAAAAAACATGGCAGCTATGAAAATTGGTATACCGGGTGAACCAACGCAACATTTAAGAGAAAAAAACATGGCTGTTTGTCAAATGACATGAGACAGAGAAAAAACATGGCAGCTGTCAAATTTGGTATACAGGATGTCTCAAAATACATCGATTAAGAGAAAAAATAAATGGTGGTTGGTTGTCAACGTATATACAGGGTGTCCTACAACGTTTGAGAGAAAAAACATGATGAATCATTAAGAGAAAAAACATGGCTGCATGAGTGATGGAAGAACGCTTTAATGGACATATGGAGATTCGAAACAACTACTTGCCCATGCAGAGATTGAATTACATCCGACATCTCAATGTGTAATAAGAGGACGTTTGGACCGTTCATTTGGGAAAAAAAAAACATAGCGGAGTCTGATTGGTCAAAGCTCATTATAGTAGTGCCATTGGTTAGTTGAAGTAATCACCAATAGAATGGTATCTGAAGAGTACAGACAGAAGGTTGAGGATTCTTTCGTTCCAAAAAACAACTAAAATAACAAACGCTAAAATGTGTAAAAATTTGACGAATTCAGCGTGAATTCCAAAAAATTATTAAAATTACAAGCGTTAAAAATTTACGTTTACATATATTTCTTATGGAGATTTGACATTTCAGAATCGTTCAAAATTATCGTTTTTGCTTCCCAAAAAACAAGTAAAATTAGAAGCGTTAAAACACTTAAAAAATGCAACGAAAATAGATGTTTTTGCGTCCCAAAAAACAAGTAAAATTAGAAGCGTTAAAACACGTAAAAAATGCAACGAAAACATGTGTTTTCATGTTCGAAAAAACAAATTAGAAGCGTTAAAACACGTAAAAAATGCAACGAAAACATGTGTTTTCATGTTCGAAAAAACATATAAAATTTCGAACGCCGAATTACATAAAATATGTAACGAAAACATGCGTTTTCGTGTTCCAAAAAACAACTAAAATTACGAACGCCAAAAATTTACTTTTAAATGTAATTCTTATGGACAATAGGCATTTCAAAATTGCACAAAATGATCGTTTTCGCGTCCCAAAAAACAGCTAAAATTTGAAACGCTGAAACACGTAAAAAATGCAACGAAAATAGACGTTTTCGCGTCCCAAAAAACGAGTAAAATTATAAGCGTTAAAACAAGTAAAAAATCCCATCAAAAAGTACCAGTTATCACACTTATATAGTAAATTTTACTCAATTGCACTTAGCTTTGGGTATTTTGGTGGTTATGAGGCTTCAACTACTCGCACTCAGTTCTGGGCGCTTTGTATTTAATATTAAAAATTACCATTTAGTTATCAGTTTGTATAGTAAATTTTCATAAAGTGAAGTTAGATAGATAAATCGAAAAGGATGTTAGGTGTGGGATTTGAACCCACGCTCCCTTTCGGGAATCGCAACTTAACGCCACAACGCCTTAGACCGCTCAGCCAACCTAACTTATAAGTATACATAATGAAATGTTGATATTGTAGGATAGGGTAAAAAATTCAAACATCTTGAATACAAAATTTAGCCATTTTCATTTCGGTAATATATGACAGGCATTTGTAAAGAATATCTACGTTTCGGAGGCTGAAATTGTAGTTGGTGAGGCGATTGCGACGAATGTATGCATACAAGGTGAGATGCCATCATTGTTGCTGAATGTGGGAACTATCCATAACGTATTATCATAATCCTCCAAGTTGACAACACGTCTTGGTAGGTCCAATTGTTGGAATTTCGCAGTAAGATAGTCACGTTTTTGAAGTCCTCGCACATAAATGACATCAACATCATGTAGATTTTTCTTGAGGATGGCATCCAATTGATGATATTCCACAAAACCGGAGGAATACCGCAATCCGTGAACGTTTCGTTCCAAGAATCAATGAAAAGTCGAACATTTTTCTTCAATAGTTGATGTGTTGAGTGATCTTTGTATCAAGGTTTTTTTGTATACAAATTGATGAGAAGGTCAATATACACAAAAAAAAAATGCGAACAAAATAGACGTTCCTAACGCTCCAAAAAAATGGTAGATTTAAAAAGCGTTTGAACTCGCAAAAATGTGAACAGAATATACGTTTTACGCGTTTCAAAAAAGATAAAAAATACGAACGTCAATTCACGCAAAAATACGTACAAAAATAGCCGTTTTCGCATTCATTATTACGACGAAAATAAAGGCATACAAAATACACGTTTACATGTATTTCTTATGTAGATTTGACATTTCTAAATTGTTCAAAATGGACGTTATTACACGTTACTAATAAAATAAACGCCAATTCACTCAAATAATTTGACCAAAATATTCGTTTATTACATTCAAAATTGGAATTTTAAAAGAGCAATTCACGCAAAAATGAGTATCAACTACATGTTGAGCTTACGTCGTCGACGTAAAAAAGGTAAGAGCTTCGGTCGGTAGCGAATATTTCTATAGAACAATCCATAAAAAAGCATGAGTTTTCGTGATTTCGAGTATGGTGATAGTGGCCACAGAACGGATCTTAGAGGCACAAAACAAAACTCGATTATTACAACCGACGTACTTTCCGTTGAGTTATTATCGCATTTCCTGTGAGCGAAAACCCAGAAATGAACATGTTATTCATAGTTATTTTGTGACCAGTACCGGCATCATTTTAAGTATGTGTAGTTTGTAATTCAATATAATATGGATTATGTTTGAAAATACAGATGATTTTGAGGTAAGTGGGTTTTAGTTAATCATGTAGCAACGTAGTCTAAAGATGACAATAATTGATCATTCAGTCGAGAAAACATAATTTCAGCAAATATCGTGTTTTATTATTGGAGTTATCACCATCGTGTGGTTTAGGGCGATAGGCGTTTATATTTCATATCTTGAATTTATCCGGGAAATTATTCATTTTACTTCAGTTAGCATCTACAAAAATTTATTTCGTGTTGTCGATTTTCACAATGTTCATTTTAAATAAAGTCCTTTTTGGATACATAAGTCCATTATGATTTTTTTTTGAGATAGTCAGTTTTATTAAATATAGGGGTTTTTACAAATTATTAGAGTCTAATTTCAAAATAAGATAACATTTTCGCCATATGTGTTTAATTATCTGAAATGTGATTGAGTGGAATTTTCATAAAAGTTTTAGCTGTGAGGCATGGTGACGTCATTATTGGTTAATTGATTATATTATCTACAATAATTTTTTATATAAACATATATTCATAAATGGAAATCACTCTCAAAAGTACAGCTTTCAAATCAGATAATAAACCTTTATCGGGACATGATACAATATTCGTATAAAAAAATCAAATTCGATGATTTGGATCAAACGAAAAGAACACAAAATATCATGAAAATAGTGGTAATAATTATAAAAGAAATTAGATGACGTCATATAAAGTATGGACGACTGTACATAAATTATGTTTGCAGCAGATTTCAAGCTTGACGCGTCAGAAGAAATGGAATGAAACGGGATGAATCAACGAAATTATGAAAATAGTAATAAATATAGAGGTCAGCGCATTGAAATATACGTATGGAAGGGATCAAATTCAACGATTTGGATGAAACGATGAAACGACACAAAAAATCAAGAAAATAATGATGATAATAATAAAAAATGTAGAAGACATCATATTATACAGTATAGAAGGCTGTTAATAAATTATGCTTGCGGCAGATTTCAAGCTCAACGCGTCAGAAGTAACGAAATGAAACGGGATGAATCAAAGAAATTATGAAAATAATAATAATAATAGTAATAAATGTAGAGGTTGAAATAAATATGGAAGGTATCAAATTCGATGATTTGAATGAAACGAAACGACACAAAAAGTTATGAAAATAATGACAATGATAATAAAAATGCGGTCGACGTCATATACCGTAGGCGTCCGACGGGTATCAAGCTTGACGCGTTGGAAGAAACAAAACTATATGAAATGAAAGGAAGCGAAAATGAATTAATGAAATCATTAAAATAATTGTGATTATGAGAAATAGAGAAAGCGCATAAATTACGCGTTCGACAGGTTTAGAATGCATTGAATGAAACGTCGCGTCGTGAAAATAATAATAATACTACGAAATATAGAGAACAACAACTAATAACCTATGTGTCTGACTTGACGTGTTGAATAAAACGAATCGCAATGAAACGAAAAGGTAACGTGAAAAATAAAATGCCAACGAGGTTCAAAATGAAAAATTGAGGTGAAAAAAAAGTCATGGAACGATGGGAAAAGATGCATTCAAGGAACAGTTTCATGGACATTTCGTAATCACAGTGTTTCTCGAGAGACAATAACATATAAAAAACAAATGAGACACCAAAGTTGATATTCATTAGATTTGGTTTCAACTAAATAAGTCTCATGCAGTGTGTTAGCAAGAGAGTTTGTGAGAAATGAATCATAGAGGAGAGAAATTTCAGTAAGCAAGTTTGTTAGAAAGATACACAGCAAAAGCTGTATTTTTTCTGTCTCATGACATTTGACAGGCAGCCATGTTTTTTTCTCTTAAATGTTGCGTTCGTTCACCCGGTATACCGAATTTGACAGCCGCCAGGAGATTCTGTTGGTGTGCGTGCGCACCAACAGAAGCTCATTTCCGACTTTGATATGTACATTTCAACCATAACGCAATGTTGAATTGAAAGCGAATTGTCTTTCCGCCTGTGCTAACCCACTGATGCAATAATACTCTGCAATTCACTGAAACACCTTTATTCACGTAAACCCGTAATAACACCCAAATTAATCAATTTCCATATACATCCACTATCGGTGACCGCTAGTCACTCACTACCTTCCCGATCGCCTTGTCCCCGCTACATTCCTGATTCATCGTTTACTCATGACTCGACGAGATCGGTTCCCACACCGCCCATGAAATCTACCTACGGACAAATCTTACAATTCACTTGGAAATATTTCAAGTCATCTTGATACTTATTGAAGAAGATTCTCTCGTCGGTGATATATTTCTCACAAATTTGTCTACTAACACACATCAAATTTGGTGCATTCGTCGATGAAATCTTGCTCATGAACCAACTCACTCCACTGAAACATATACCACAATGCTTGTTGAGTTGAAACAGAATAATCTTCCCAGCCGTGAAATCTCGAGATTACTTTCAAATTTCGACACTTGAAAGAAATATTCACAATTATTCCAATATTTTTTACGTTAGTCTTCTTCACTCAAACATTCGATTTCTGTCTTTGTACGGTTGACAGACTTAAAGCCGTAACATCGGTGATAATGCAACTCTTGAATTTTGTTCCGAAGACTCATTATCGGAGTGGTGTATTTGAAAGAAAAATTTTTAGCACATTTCAACTATCCGTATTGTTTTGTCATGCATCTTTCTTCCCCCAAGGAATTTCTTGATATTGTTGTATGATGTGATCCCGCATTTCCTTCAAAGAGTTATTTCGGTTTGGCACATATTCATAACAAGTCTTTTTTTGGTTGATTTGACGATTCTGGAACTATTCTACTATCAACTTCATGTATATTTCTTCTGAACTACCTAATTTTCTTAGATATTCCGTTGTGTTAATCCTTGAATAACAAATTGTTACATGGTTCTTTTAGCTTGAATTCTCAAATCCTCATTGATATTTTGATATTTTTGATTTTGTTCTTGTAATTCACATGTTCGTTTTTGTAATGGTGGTGGGATAAGTTATCCGAGTTTTCCTACAGCTGTAAAGTGAATAAGTCGACTTGGTGCGCCCTGGCAAATAATAATAATTACAACCATTTTCCACCCGCACAGGCTATGTCTTCGAGTGTTTTTGGAGGAATATTATTAAAACTCCAATTCGCTGTATAACTCCGTTTTTCGATAGAAGGAATTACCTCTTCAGCTATTCAAGCAGTGGACTTTTTGGCAATAGATAATTTTGAAGAGAAAACCAATTCTGAACTCCTTTTCGATGATCACTATTGTTTAATTTTTTTGTCAATTCGAAGGAAAATATGTATTCACACGGGGCATGCGTAGTAGTGTTTTCAGCCAAGATATTTGTCATCAAAAATCATCTGGAACTATTTATTTGAGTGAGTTTGGTGAGTTTGTAAATGGTGCTTTGGCTATAAGCAATTTCAACAAAAATTATCTGAATATATTTTTCATTTTGGTGAAACTTTGCAACTGAATCGATACATAGTACAGTCGAAAATATTCCTCTCGATATTACCTCAAGTCTTTCAGCTCATTTCCACTGGGAAGCAATAACATACGATTCACTTGAAAATATTTAACATTTAAAGTAATTCCTTTCGTTGGTGATGTATTTCTCACATACTTTTATAGTACCAAACTGCACGAACCTTTCGTTTGATGAAAACCAATCTGATGAATCTCCTAATCTTGTGTCAAAGTTGATGTCTTTGTCAGTGAAATCTCGCCCACAAGCCAGCTTACTTAATTGAAACATAACACAACACCTGAATTGAATTGAGTTGAATTGAATACCAATCTGATGAATCCTTCCACCCGCACGTTAAATTTTGTGTCTGATTATGTAATGGTTCCTTGAGGAATACTCAAATCAGATCAAAAACGTTCAGAGGAATTCCACAAGAACTTAAATGGAATTTATAGAAAAATACCCAAGATGTCATTGCAAATAATGTGAATAAAGAATGGCAACGGAATTGATGTATTTTATAGAGGGCTGATTTTTTTGGTCCCTCTAGAGATATCATCTCATAGGCAACCAAACACCATTTTCATATAAGAACGAGGATTACATACTCTTGCAACACGTTCGAAAAAACCCCGAAGCTATCAAATTTACAAAGTGGAAAACTGGTGGATATTAAACGACTTTGATGGGTATCTTTCTAACAAACTTGCTTACTGAAATTTCTCTCCTCTATGATTCATTTCTCACAAACTCTCTTGCTAACACACTGCATGAGACTTATTTAGTTGAAACCAAATCTAATGAATATCAACTTTGGTGTCTCATTTGTTTTTTATATGTTATTGTCTCTCGAGAAACACTGTGATTACGAAATGTCCATGAAACTGTTCCTTGAATGCATCTTTTCCCATCGTTCCATGACTTTTTTTTTCACCTCAATTTTTCATTTTGAACCTCGTTGGCATTTTATTTTTCACGTTACCTTTTCGTTTCATTGCGATTCGTTTTATTCAACACGTCAAGTCAGACACATAGGTTATTAGTTGTTGTTCTCTATATTTCGTAGTATTATTATTATTTTCACGACGTTACGTTTCATTCAATGCATTGATCTCTAAACCTGTCGAACGCGTAATTTATGCGCTTTCTCTATTTCTCATAATCACAATTATATTAATAATTTCATTAATTCATTTTCGCTTCCTTTCATTTCATATCGTTTTGTTTCTTCCAACGCGTCAAGCTTGATACCCGTCGGACGCCTACGGTATATGACGTCGACCGCATTTTTATTATCATTGTCATTATTTTCATAACTTTTTGTGTCGTTTCGTTTCATTCAAATCATCGAATTTGATACCTTCCATATTTATTTCAACCTCTACATTTATTACTATTATTATTATTATTTTCATAATTTCTTTGATTCATCCCGTTTCATTTCGTTACTTCTGACGCGTTGAGCTTGAAATCTGCCGCAAGCATAATTTATTAACAGCCTTCTATACTGCATAATATGATGTCTTCTACATTTTTTATTATTATCATCATTATTTTCTTGATTTTTTGTGTCGTTTCATCGTTTCATCCAAATCGTTGAATTTGATCCCTTCCATACGTATATTTCAATGCGCTGACCTCTATATTTATTACTATTTTCATAATTTCGTTGATTCATCCCGTTTCATTCCATTTCTTCTGACGCGTCAAGCTTGAAATCTGCTGCAAACATAATTTATGTACAGTCGTCCATACTTTATATGACGTCATCTAATTTCTTTTATAATTATTACCACTATTTTCATGATATTTTGTGTTCTTTTCGTTTGATCCAAATCATCGAATTTGATTTTTTTATACGAATATTGTATCATGTCCCGATAAAGGTTTATTATCTGATTTGAAAGCTGTACTTTTGAGAGTGATTCCCATTTATGAATATATGTTTATATAAAAAATTATTGTAGATAAAATAATCAATTAACCAATAATGACGTCACCATGCCTCACAGCTAAAACTTTTATGAAAATTCCACTCAATCACATTTCAGATAATTAAACACATATGGCGAAAATGTTATCTTATTTTGAAATTAGACTCTAATAATTTGTAAAAACCCCTATATTTAATAAAACTGACTATCTCAAAAAAAAAATCATAATGGACTTATGTATCCAAAAAGGACTTTATTCAAAATGAACATTGTGAAAATCGACAACACGAAATAAATTTTTGTAGATGCTAACTGAAGTAAAATGAATAATTTCCCGGATAAATTCAAGATATGAAATATAAACGCCTATCGCCCTAAACCACACAATGGTGATAACTCCAATAATAAAACACGATATTTGCTGAAATTATGTTTTCTCGACTGAATGATCAATTATTGTCATCTCTAGACTACGTTGCTACATGATTAACTGAAACCCACTTACCTCAAAATCATCTGTACTTTCAAACATAATCCATATTATATTGAATTACAAACTACACATACTTAAAATGATGCCGGTACTGGTCACAAAATAACTATGAATAACATGTTCATTTCTGGGTTTTCGCTCACAGGAAATGCGATAATAACTCAACGGAAAGTACGTCGGTTGTAATAATCGAGTTTTGTTTTGTGCCTCTAAGATCCGTTCTGTGGCCACTATCACCATACACGAAATCACGAAAACTCATGCTTTTTTATGGATTGTTCTATAGAAATATTCGCTACCGACCGAAGCTCTTACCTTTTTTACGTCGACGACGTAAGCTCAACATGTAGTTGATACTCATTTTTGCGTGAATTGCTCTTTTAAAATTCCAATTTTGAATGTAATAAACGAATATTTTGGTCATATTATTTGAGTGAATTGGCGTTTATTTTATTTGTAACGTGTAATAACGTCCATTTTGAACAATTTAGAAATGTCAAATCTACATAAGAAATACATGTAAACGTGTATTTTGTATGCCTTTATTTTCGTCGTAATAATGAATGCGAAAACGGCTATTTTTGTACGTATTTTTGCGTGAATTGACGTTCGTATTTTTTATCTTTTTTGAAACGCGTAAAACGTATATTCTGTTCACATTTTTGCGAGTTCAAACGCTTTTTAAATCTACCATTTTTTTGGAGCGTTAGGAACGTCTATTTTGTTCGCATTTTTTTTGTGTATATTGACGTTCTCATCAATTTGTATACAAAAAAACCTTGATACAAAGATCACTCAACACATCAACTATTGAAGAAAAATGTTCGACTTTTCATTGATTCTTGGAACGAAACGTTCACGGATTGCGGTATTCCTCCGGTTTTGTGGAATATCATCAATTGGATGCCATCCTCAAGAAAAATCTACATGATGTTGATGTCATTTATGTGCGAGGACTTCAAAAACGTGACTATCTTACTGCGAAATTCCAACAATTGGACCTACCTACACGTGTTGTCAACTTGGAGGATTATGATAATACGTTATGGATGGTTCCCACATTCAGCAACAATGATGGCATCTCACCTTGTATGCATACACTCGTCGCAATCGCCGCACCAACTACAATTTCAGCCTCCGAAACGTAGATATTCTTTACAAATGCCTGTCATATATTACCGAAATGAAAATGCCTAAATTTTGTATTCAAGATGTTTGAATTTTTTACCCTATCCTACAATACCAACATTTCATTATGTATACTTATAAGTTAGGTTGGCTGAGCGGTCTAAGGCGTTGTGGCGTTAAGTTGCGATTCCCGAAAGGGAGCGTGGGTTCAAATCCCACACCTAACATCCTTTTCGATTTATCTATCTAACTTCACTTTATGAAAATTTACTATACAAACTGATAACTAAATGGTAATTTTTAATATTAAATACAAAGCGCCCAGAACTGAGTGCGAGTAGTTGAAGCCTCATAACCACCAAAATACCCAAAGCTAAGTGCAATTGAGTAAAATTTACTATATAAGTGTGATAACTGGTACTTTTTGATGGGATTTTTTACTTGTTTTAACGCTTATAATTTTACTCGTTTTTTGGGACGCGAAAACGTCTATTTTCGTTGCATTTTTTACGTGTTTCAGCGTTTCAAATTTTAGCTGTTTTTTGGGACGCGAAAACGATCATTTTGTGCAATTTTGAAATGCCTATTGTCCATAAGAATTACATTTAAAAGTAAATTTTTGGCGTTCGTAATTTTAGTTGTTTTTTGGAACACGAAAACGCATGTTTTCGTTACATATTTTATGTAATTTGGCGTTCGAAATTTTATATGTTTTTTCGAACATGAAAACACATGTTTTCGTTGCATTTTTTACGTGTTTTAACGCTTCTAATTTGTTTTTTCGAACATGAAAACACATGTTTTCGTTGCATTTTTTACGTGTTTTAACGCTTCTAATTTTACTTGTTTTTTGGGACGCGAAAACATCTATTTTCGTTGCATTTTTTAAGTGTTTTAACGCTTCTAATCTTACTTGTTTTTTGGGAAGCAAAACCGATAATTTTGAACGATTCTGAAATGTCAAATCTCCATAAGAAATACATGTAAACGTAAATTTTTAACGCTTGTAATTTTAATCATTTTTTGGAACGTGAAAACCGCTGAATTCGTCAAATTTTTTACACATTTTAGCGTTTGTTATTTTAGTTGTTTTTTGGAACGAAAGAATCCTCAACCTTCTGTCTGTACTCTTCAGATACCATTCTATTGGTGATTACTTCAACTAACCAATGGCACTACTATAATGAGCTTTGACCAATCAGACTCCGCTATGTTTTTTTTTTCCAAATGAACGGTCCAAACGTCCTCTTATTACACATTTAGATGTCGGATGTAATTCAATCTCTGCATGGGCAAGTAGTTGTTTCGAATCTCCATATGTCCATTGAAGCGTTCTTCCATCACTCATGCAGCCATGTTTTTTCTCTTAATGATTCATCATGTTTTTTCTCTCAAACGTTGTAGGACACCCTGTATATACGTTGACAACCAACCACCATTTATTTTTTCTCTTAATCGATGTATTTTGAGACATCCTGTATACCAAATTTGACAGCTGCCATGTTTTTTTTTCTGTCTCATGTCATTTGACAAACAGCCATGTTTTTTTCTCTTAAATGTTGCGTTGGTTCACCCGGTATACCAATTTTCATAGCTGCCATGTTTTTTTCTCTTAAATGCCAAATTGGTACACCCTGTATGGTAGCAGCCATGTTTTTTCTCTTAAATACTATGATGGTACACCCTGTATGGCAGCAGCCATGTATTTTTTCTCTTAATCGCTGTATTTTGAGACATCCTGTATGCTAAATTTGACAGCTGCCATGTTTTTTTTTCTCTGTCTCATGTCATTTGACAATCAGCCATGTTTTTTTCTCTTAAATGTTGCGTTGGTTCACCTGGTATACCAATTTTCATAGCTGCCATGTTTTTTTTCTCTTAAATGCCAAGTTGGTACACCCTGTATGGTAGCAGCCATGTTTTTTTCTCTTAAATACTATGATGGTACCCCCTGTATGGCAGCAGCCATGTTTTTTTCTCCTAAATACTATGATGGTACACCCTGTATGGCATCAGCCATGTTTTTTTCTTTCTTAATCGATGTATTTTGAGACACCCGGTATACCAAATTTGACAGCCGCCATGTTTTTTTCTATAATCGATGTATTTTGAGACATCCGGTATACCAAATTTGACAGCTGCCATGTTTTTTTCTCATAAATGTCGAGCTGTAATTTGGCGTTCGAAATTTTATATGTTTTTTCGAACATGAAAACACATGTTTTCGTTGCATTTTTTACGTGTTTTAACGCTTCTAATTTGTTTTTTCGAACATGAAAACACATGTTTTCATTGCATTTTTTACGTGTTTTAACGCTTCTAATTTTACTTGTTTTTTGGGACGCGAAAACATCTATTTTCGTTGCATTTTTTAAGTGTTTTAACGCTTCTAATCTTACTTGTTTTTTGGGAAGCAAAAACGATAATTTTGAACGATTCTGAAATGTCAAATCTCCATAAGAAATACATGTAAACGTAAATTTTTAACGCTTGTAATTTTAATCATTTTTTGGAACGTGAAAACCGCTGAATTCGTCAAATTTTTTACACATTTTAGCGTTTGTTATTTTAGTTGTTTTTTGGAACGAAAGAATCCTCAACCTTCTGTCTGTACTCTTCAGATACCATTCTATTGGTGATTACTTCAACTAACCAATGGCACTACTATAATGAGCTTTGACCAATCAGACTCCGCTATGTTTTTTTTTTCCCAAATGAACGGTCCAAACGTCCTCTTATTACACATTTAGATGTCGGATGTAATTCAATCTCTGCATGGGCAAGTAGTTGTTTCGAATCTCCATATGTCCATTGAAGCGTTCTTCCATCACTCATGCAGCCATGTTTTTTCTCTTAATGATTCATCATGTTTTTTCTCTCAAACGTTGTAGGACACCCTGTATATACGTTGACAACCAACCACCATTTATTTTTTCTCTTAATCGATGTATTTTGAGACATCCTGTATACCAAATTTGACAGCTGCCATGTTTTTTTCTCTGTCTCATGTCATTTGACAAACAGCCATGTTTTTTTCTCTTAAATGTTGCGTTGGTTCACCCGGTATACCAATTTTCATAGCTGCCATGTTTTTTTCTCTTAAATGCCAAATTGGTACACCCTGTATGGTAGCAGCCATGTTTTTTCTCTTAAATACTATGATGGTACACCCTGTATGGCAGCAGCCATGTATTTTTTCTCTTAATCGCTGTATTTTGAGACATCCTGTATACCAAATTTGACAGCTGCCATGTTTTTTTTTCTCTGTCTCATGTCATTTGACAATCAGCCATGTTTTTTTCTCTTAAATGTTGCGTTGGTTCACCTGGTATACCAATTTTCATAGCTGCCATGTTTTTTTTCTCTTAAATGCCAAGTTGGTACACCCTGTATGGTAGCAGCCATGTTTTTTTCTCTTAAATACTATGATGGTACCCCCTGTATGGCAGCAGCCATGTTTTTTTCTCTTAAATACTATGATGGTACACCCTGTATGGCATCAGCCATGTTTTTTTCTCTCTTAATCGATGTATTTTGAGACACCCGGTATACCAAATTTGACAGCCGCCATGTTTTTTTCTATAATCGATGTATTTTGAGACATCCGGTATACCAAATTTGACAGCTGCCATGTTTTTTTCTCATAAATGTCGAGCTGGTACACCCATTTTACTAAACTTACGAATCAGCTTCTAAGATTTAAGCAATAAGTACATAACGCATTAATATGTGCGGTTTACGGCCCTTATGGCAGTTGACGTACGCAAATTCTATTATTTTCTTGATCTCCCATGAAAGTTGTCTTAGAGTACCCGCACGTTTCTGTAACTTTACTAATAACGAAGATAGCCTCCTATGCCCTTTTGACCTCGGAAAATGCTTTAAAATGTTTCTTGACATCCAAACGAATCTATTTATGCCAAAATCATCCGAATCGGACGACCGGAAGTGCCATTTCCGGTTTGGACCGGAAGTAGCCATTTTATTGCAGATTTGGACTCTCCTCGATGTGGGTAATCCGAATTTACTATTACTTTCCTTCTATCTTAATTTTTTGAAACCGGAAGTGTTTATTTTTTGATGATACGTACAGATCCAAAATATCATTAATGTATATATTGAACGACAGATGGCTCTGATGTATTCCTTGAAAACGAATTGGTATCGCACTTTAAAAATGACGGACCCCGTCACGATGCACATTTATGAGACACCCTGTATATATTTTTTGTCTCAACGGGCACGTTGGTAGAGACATCCTGTATATATTTTTTGTCTCAACTGGCACGTTGGTACACCTGGTATATATTTTTTTCTTAAATGACAAACCCCATCACGATGCACGTTTATGAGACACCCTGTATTTTTTTTTCTTAAATGATGTATTTTGACACACCCTGTATACGTAAAATGAAAACTTCTGAATCCCTGCATGCCCCAATGATGCGATGCTCCAATGATGTGATGATTCATTTTTCCGATGTATTTTGAGACATCCTGTATACCAAATTTGACAGCTGTCATGTTTTTTTCTCTGTCTCATGTAATTTGACAGGCAGCCATGTTTTTTTTCTCTTAAATGTTGTGTTGGTTTACCCGGTATACCAAATTTGACAGCTGCCATGTTTTTTTCTCTTAAATGCCAAGTTGGTACACCCTGTATGGCAGCAGCCATGTTTTTTTCTCTTAAATACTATGATGGTACACCCTGTATATCTTTTTTCTTCCATAATTAAATTTAAAAACCGGCAACGTGCCACCCTCCGTAACTCTACTCCTTAATTTTAAATCCGGCAACACCCAACGTCACGCGGTGAACCCAGCGACGCTGAGAAGTCGCTACTGCGCATGGTGCGCTCGTACGCAGGTTGTCCCACTACTCAGAGCTACACTCGTGTAGTTGGTGTATCCTCCTACTGATATCGACCTCCAAATCGAAACGGTAATTGACCGGAAAGAAAAAGTCTTGAAAACTGATATAAAACTCATTCCAGTTACTCCAATACCTCTTGTTATTCCGTAACCATAGGGCAGGCATACTCTGTAGTAAATCCGGCATAACCTGAAGCAAACGATCAGGGTGTATGCCTTGTGAGGACCGTATCTCTTCAAGCCTTTCCAGAAAGGAGGCGGGATCATCGGTTCCATCAAAAGAAAGGAGTCTTTGACCTTCAAGGGTCTCACTACTGGGGGAGTAGATGTTCCAGGCTGAGGCATGACGGATTGTACTCCCAGAAGGGTGCCACTGAGAACACTGGATACGGTCGGAGGACCTGTACCCGTTACAGTAATCGTTGGTAACGACGGGGTGGTTGTGATCCCCACAGATGATGTTGGAAATACAAACGGCATCGTAGTTATTGGTACGGGAGTAGCTTGTCCCTCACGAATTAACTTGATGAGGCGTCGGCGTTTTTCATCTACCGTGCCGGCAGTAGCAAGTTGAAATTTTGCTAACTCGGCGTCCAGTTCGTCTTTTCGCAGAAGGTATATCCATCCGACTCGAGTGTCGGCAGGTGGGCCTCCTGTCGGTGCATTCGTAGTTAGAGAAAAGCCTGAAGCTGTGTCAGGTTTCCCCTCGGACTCCGGTTTCCCGCCGGTCATTCTCTTTCAGTCCACTGAAAGCGGTTTGATGTAAAAAAAATCACTAGCACCTCCTGTGCTTCCTAAACGACTCGTATCTCCGAAACGGTGGATGGTATCGATGAAAGGTTGACGGGAATCGCTTCTACGCCCTCGAAAACCTATTAATCGAGATGTCACAAGGATTTTATGTCAAAATTAACAACTTGTCAAAATGACAGGTTAGCGGTTATTGACGTATTTCGGCGTTAAATAACCTCTAGATGTGATTACAAGTTGTTCCGGCACTATAAAATGACGGATTACTTTATTTTCCTCAAAATCGGATTTTCTTAAACTTTCGGTTATCAGTGCCTTCGGTATACTATAAAAAAACAAGTCCTTGCTCGGGCGCCAATTTGTAACGCCCTTTTTTTCCTTAACAGGACAAAAAGGCCGGGCGTTACTATGGCGCGGCGGTTGTTGAGCTTACTCTGTTCACTCTAACGAGAAACGACTCAAAACTCAACAATTTTCTCGGGCGCCAGCTTATTAAAGTGGTATGCTCCACTTCTCCCTAATCCAATTCGGAGGGAGGCCCAGGGCAGCTTCAGATGGAGATACAGTACTCCAGGGGTCAAATAAGGTGACTAAAGACCAAGAGCGGTCAAGTGGTTGCAGGCTTTAATTGCAACACTTGAATTTCATGAAATACCGGCTGCTATGCTTACTTTCAGAATTCTAGTAGTAAGAAAAATAAGGAAATAGGTAACAATGTCAGTATTTATTGTTGATTCCTTGAAATGAACATTAAACTAAAATATACTTGAAATAATAAAATTTACTACGCAGGGAAGCAAGTTCTGCACGGTAAACGGGTGTCGGGTACTATTCGGTTTGATCGGTCTAGGAATTTAGGTTGTACGGGTGTTAAAAGCAGGTTGATTTGTATCCAGAGTGAGGTACTCAAGTTATGGAAAACGCGGTATATCTCTGGGGGTTCGGAGTATCTGTAACAGGAGCTAATGTGTTCGGACTAGACAATTTGACAAATACACAGTATATTTGTTTTCTATTCTGGCTTATTTCACGGCTCCCGGCAAGCTAGCCACTTCGTATATTCCCGAATTAAATTGACAAATCCAGTTTTAATAGGAAGTGTTTTCTCGAACAAAATGATTCCTTTTCCGTTTTCGTAAATTTCTGCGGTCAATGTCCGGCCAGCAGGCAATACAACACCTTAGGGACACTGAAGAAAACAGCCCTCTATAACCAACTCTTCCTGCCAGCGGGCAAAACAACACCTTAGGGAAGAGACGGAGTGGGTTTGATTCAACACAATTTCAGATTATGATAATTGGAAATGGGTGAAAATAGAATTCAAAAATTCACATCATTATTATTATTATTATAATAAGTGGAATCGAGTTTCTTCAGGAAAATCGCCTGTATGGAGGAACTTAAAAACTAAAACCTTATCTGAATAAAAATTTTGATCCAAATCTTTAAAGCTGTTTCCGAGATAGCCAAAATAAATATATCAATATACAAGAATTGCTTTTAAAGATAAATTAGATAGATTTGATACTACTACCAACTAACACTACCCACTTTTTCTTTCGAAAAATCACGGGATTCTGTCCTGTTTTTCAAACCAGAAAATATGAAATTGACCTAAATAATATTATCTGTCAGATCGTCAGTATTTCAAAGCCAAACAACCTGAAGTGGATGAAAACTGAGTTGCGAAATTTGAGTTAACAATTTTTATTATTCTCAATTTGTCCTCACCTCTTCGTAGGGGACTTGAGTTATCAACAATTTCTTCAGAATCTGTACCTGGGGTTGTTTCAGTGGAACCAGTTGATGATTTTTTCTTGCTGAAATCGTTCAATCTGAAAATATGTAATATATTGTTTTTTTTACAAATCTCTTTTATTATTTGAAATAACTCATAGAAAATAACAATTCTGATGGCTGATAATAATTACCATGAAGTTGAAGCAGCTGAATTTCTTGGGATATACCATTCATAACATAATAAAGGAAGAACCCTTTTCTTCAAAAATATTCTTCCACTTGGGTTAATCTCGAATGCTGCGTCTTTGAAATAAATGGAACAAATCCTAACAGACCTTGAAACACATTCAGTTGAACATTTCATCCCCAACTCTTTCAACCAAGCCGCTTTTACTGTGACATCAGCTGGAAACCTAAAGATAAATCAAAATTTTAATAGACATTTCTTGAACTTTTGGCAACCTTTTTGTTTTAATGCATCATCCAAAAAACTAATGAAGTTAAATGTTTCGTGAGGTATCTATTTCATTATCTCCATATGTAAAGGTTTGAATTCACGTATTGATTTCATTTTATTCGGCGAAAACAGATTGAAACCCACTGTAACGCCTATGGTACTTACAAATGGAATCTGATATTCGGGTTCGAACACATGGATTGTTTGCAAACCCAACGAGATTGCACTATTATGATTCTCTAACTATTGTACTGCCACTATATATCACGAATGAGTTCAAAAACCACTATTTCAGCAATAATCCCACAAAAATCAATGACAGAACTGTCAGAAGTTCACTTTGTGGAGAACATAAACATTTATATTCGACAGCGATGACAAACGTCCAGATACAATAATTCCTTCACATCCATTTGAAGACGCAAGTAATGATTTTTTTTATAGTTTGGATTTTTAAACTTGTAAGTAATACAGGTTTGAGTTGCGTGATAATGTCACCATCACCGTTCTTCATTCTTCGATTGTAATCGAATGGAATACGTATAGTGACACAATTTTGTCTATGATAAAGACATATTACCTACGCGATGTGACAACGCCCAACTCATTATCACGACTACAGATTGTGGCCATACACGACTTCAAACCAGGATGTAAACAGCTTGGTCCAGTACAATACTTTATATACAATACTTTATAGGTCCGTGGTTTTTGCACAATCGCGTTAAAAACAATTTAAGGGCACATCCGAATTAAGGGAATCGTCGTATTTAAATTCTGTGAACGGCATTTCGAAGTAGAGATCATTGTCCACAATTTGCATATTTTGGATTTTCACCTAAGAGATGGGAAATGTGTTGAAAATGTTGAAATGTTGATCAAAATGCTTCAAAGTGCGTCCGAAGTAATCCTAAGTCACCCGAAGTCGAATTGAAGTTAATACGAGCGACTTCGGGTGCACTTTTAAGCATTTAGAGTAACTTCCAGTGACATTTGAAAATCTAAAATATACAAATTGTAGATATTGATCTCTACTTCCATATGCCATTTACAGAATTTGAATAAGTTGATTTTTCTCAAATCGGCGCATTCAGAAAGATTTGCCCTTAAATTATTTATAACGCTATAGTGCAAAAACTACATATCGGACAGAAACCATCTTGCGCACAATTAAACCACATGTTATTATCTATCAGTTTCCGCAATATTGTTTGCCCACCTTCAGATATATAAAAATTATGAATTTTTGTAAAATGGTCTCTTTTTCGAGGTTCTCCCGAATTTTCTCAGTAAAAAATGCATCGATCCGGTAGTATGAAAATCCATTTTGTAGGTTTTATAAATCTCTACAAAAGTTTCATTGACTGTAAAACGATGCCTGAATAATCTTTGAGATATTTACAAAAAAGCAAAAAAGTTGTAATTTTTTTCACTAATTCTTGTTTGAAAAATTTCCCCAATCGATTTTGCTGGTGCGAAAATCGAGGTTTTCATTTACAAACTATCTTATCAAAAGTAGTATAGGCTGTTTGCGTCTTTTATTTTGTGTGAAAAGATGAGCCTCTTATTTTTATCTACAGCTTGGCCTAGTATGGTTGTGCAAGAATGTCAATAATGGACTTCTGACATACTACCTTTTATTATTTTGATGTGAAAACTTTACATGTCACCACATTTTGTCAAACATTTTGAATATATATTTTTTACATGTTGAACAGAAAGTGTACTTTCTTCGCGTTGGAATAGACCAGTCACGTCCTCAATTTTAATCGACACTATTTTCTTTATTATCCTTATTTCTGACCATACAAAACTGTCCCGAATATTACATAGAACTACTTACTGTGATACGGTTAAACCATCCCTTATTTATAACTTATTATGAGTTCAAAATGAAAAAGGCTCAAAATATAGAAATAGAAACGGAGATATGAATGGAGAAACAAAAAAAAATACAACTCAGCCCAACAGATTATTTGACTCGTTTAGTGCACCCCTTCGGGGGATAATGTCGAGACCAGCTTCCGTACCAACCATTTGTACTGACCTCGCCCTCGTCAACCGAATCCTCTATCAAGCGCGTGCTCATGGACCGATCGAAGTAATTCCAGATAATCAGCAATTATTTAAGAATCAGCAAAAGCCATATCCGTTATATTCGAGATAACTCGTGGATTTAAGCAACAAAGAAGCCATTCATTACTATCAATATTTGATAGGTATGAACTCCCTCGATAGAAGTCAGGACTCAAGCGAAATATCCGTTAAATTAAACACGAAATAAAGATATGTTAGATTAAACAAAATTCCGGAATAATCTCAAACGATGCATTCCTCGAACTCTTCATTCAGTACATTCAAAGTTAAAACCTAAAGGTGAATGAGTGTTGTCATTATTCGGTCAGTCGCACAATCCTCTTGCCTCATCGAATCTTAATAATAATAATAGTAATAATAATAATAATAATAATCGAAGACCTTGGCTTATCCAAAAGCTTGACCTTTGCCTTCCTCAGGTCGAGTGAGCTAAAGTCGGAGACCGAGGGATTCATAATGGCCTGCCAGGATGGTGTCTTCAACACCCTCGTCTACCGTAGTCGCGTGATGGGTATAGACGTCCCTGACACCCGATGCAGGGCATGTCGTGGGGCACCTGAGACCGTAATGCATTTGCTATCAGCATGCCCATCTTATGCGGTCTCAGCCTATATCCACAGGCATAACGCGGCGCTACGAGTGTTATACTACCATCTACGACACTCGTACGGTATAGACGAGACACCGGTGTTGCCTTATGTTCCGGGGGATATTGAGTCCGTGGTGGAGAATGAGAGGTGCCGGATCTATTGGAACTACTCATTCCCCACCCTCAGGCAAATACAAGCCAATAAGCCTGATGTTGTCCTCCTCGACCACCAAAGTAGAACGATATTCGTCATGGAGTTTTCCGCTCCAGGCGAAATGAATATCGTTCGAAAAGAGGAGGAAAAACGGACTAAATATCGAGATCTTCTCTTTGAACTCCGCAGGTTATATCCGGACCATTCTGTCAAAATGGTGGTTCTGATCATAGGAGTCCTTGGTGGAATGATGGACACACTGCTCTCCAACTTGAGGATAATACCTGCTTGCCGTAATATGGCAGAAATCTTAGCATCGCGAATGCAGAAGGCCGTTATCCTTGGTTCGCTCCGTCTACTCAGGGCACATGATTCTCGGACCCAATAGTCACTCACCCTACGGACGTAGGGAGTGGTTATTGGGGTTAACGACACCAGTGCGCCCTCCGGATGTATCGGAGCACCGGAGACAGGGCCTGACTGGTACATTCCTAACGGAAAAAAAAAATAATAATAATAATAATAATAATAATAATAATAATAATAATAATAATAATAATAATAATAATAATAATAATAATAATAATAATAATAATAATAATAATAATAATAATAATAATAATAATAATAATAATAATAATAATAATAATAATAATAATAATAATAATAATAATAATAATAATAATAATAATAATAATAATAATAATAATAATAATAATAATAATAAGATAGGCAGGGGAGTCAACCAACACCTAAGGCCCTGGTGAGTAGCGACACCACCTACCCGAGCAAAGGATGCAAAATCGGACCGGCAGCTCATGCGCATCCGGGAGGGAAAAAGCAACTTTCCCTCCGGTGTCGGCCGTGGGTTTACTGGGTTAACCCCCCAGTAAACTCTACCACTCGGTTCCGAACGATCGAGGAAGAGGCCCCCACAACCGACCCCCTCGGATTAGGGGTCATAGGCAAGGTGGTGGGGCCAACGATGATTTGCCAAACGATGACGACCGCGATAACAACGGACGCTTTGAGTGGACGGACGAATTAAGGGACGGACTTCTGCATTGCTACGAGAGCAGTGAGCCCGCCCGGAGAGGATACATGGCGAGAATGCATGCTCTGTGGTGTGAGAGACACCCAGAGCATGCAGCGTTTTCCGCACAAAATCTCAGGGATTATGTATCCCATCTTCGGGCTCGAGGCTACGTTAGAGCTCCTCCTCAGCCAGTTATCGAAGTGGCAGATATGCCACGTGTCGGTTTGGCTGTGGAGGAGAATCGCATTGTTCCACTGATGGAGAATATCAGAACCCGCAGGGCGCTTCACAATATAAAGCCCCTGAAGCCGCAAGAACTGGCACGGGTGGATGCGGAGATTGGCGATGTTCTTCCAGAAGAGGCTGACATCTGGCAGATCAATTCTGTCGTGTACGACGCCGCTCTTGCTCAATGCCAAACGGAGAGGAGGGACACCACCGCTCTGGTAGGGAGGCATGAACGACGTGTACACAAGATGGAAGCCAAGATCAAGTCGGCGAGACAACACGCGTCTCGTATCCAGTGTGTGGTGGACTTCGTGGCGGCCAATAGGCCTTTCACGCTCGCAGTGCGGCGAATTGCCGCAAAATTGAGACGAGCTCACCACACATTAAATCAAGGTGTGCTGTTCACCATCAAACAGCACTGCCTTGATAGGATACGAATGCTAGTGGCTGCAAAGAAGTCACTAGTGAGGCGGGCGAGAGGTATCGCGGAAAACATAAAGTTCCGCGATAAACCTTCTCGCTTATTCCAAGAGCCTCCACGTGTTGTCGATAACCCGCCGGCTGCAGATCGGGTGGAAACATTCTGGAAGAATATCTATGAGTATCCGCAACCACTCAACGTAGATACTCCAGCCCTAGCGCAGTTCGAAGCATTTTGCAGGAGGCTTCGGCAGCCTGAGCTCAATGATCTGCGCATTCCGATAACCACGGAAGAAGTACGAGGGGCCCTAAAAGGCTCTAAGAATTTCGCTGCTCCAGGCCCTGATGGGTTGAATAACTATTGGTGGAAAAAGTTTCCAACAATCCACCGCCATCTGGCCAGAGTTTTCAACTCATGGCTAGATGGGGAGCAGCAGATTCCGGAGTGGTTTGTCGAGGGGCGAACCGTGTTCATCCCCAAAAACGGAGATTTGTCTGATCCAAAGAATTACAGGCCGATAACATGCTTGAATGCGTGTTATAAGGTGTTTACGCGCATCTTATACACGCGCATTCTCTCCGCAGTTGATCCGGTGTATGAACGGATAAATGAGCAAAGAGGGTCAAAGAAAGTGGTCGCCGGGTGCAAGGAGAACCTGCTCATCGATAGATGTATCACGCAGGACTCCGTGCAGTATAAGCGTAACCTTTCGATGGCCTGGATCGATTACCGCAAGGCATTTGATACAACATCGCATGAGTTAATCATGCATTTGCTCAGATGCCTTGAGGTACCCGGTCAAATAGTGGGATGCATTGGACAACTGATGCCGCTCTGGAGGACTCGCTTCACCATAAGATCTGGTAGAGACATAGTCCAAACAGAGCAGGTCATCATTAGAAGAGGTGTGTTTCAGGGAGACTCCCTTAGCCCTCTTCTCTTCTGCATCTCACTATTGCCATTGTCCGTTGCACTCAGGAATACCCGTGGGTACAACTGCGGCACCCCCAGCAACCGGAGGCATAATGTCACCCATCTATTTTACATGGATGACCTCAAATTGTATGCCTCTGGAGAAAGGGACCTACATCAATCCCTTAGGGTGGTGGAAGAATATACGCATGCTATCGGTATGGAATTTGGGATCGACAAATGTGCCACGGTTCATCTCAAAAGAGGACGATGCGAGGAATATGGAGAGGATGTCCAGCTCGTAGACGGAAGCATCCTACATCATCTGGATGCCGGAGAGACTTATACCTACCTTGGGGTGGAACAACGCCGCTCCCAAGAGGTATTTGCAGTTAAAAACTCTCTCCGCGGCAAGTATCAGCATAAACTCCGACAGATCTGGTCATCAGAACTGTCGGGGAAGAACAAAGTTGCTGCAACTAATATGCTTGCCGTTCCGATCCTTCTTTACTCTTTCGGAGTGATAAAGTGGACTAAGGAAGAGCTGCGACAACTTGACGTTAAGACTCGCAAAATGATGCATCTCAATAGGAGCTTGCATCCTAAATCGTTCGTTCCACGGTTATACTTTCCCAGACAACGGGGAGGCCGTGGACTTTTGAGTTTGGAGTGTATGCATAACAGAATGGTTCTGGATGGGGCCTGTAAAGTCATCAGGAGTTCAGATCCCCTTCTCTGCATGGTCCGCGACCATGAAAAAGCAGGGATTGGAGCATTTCTTTTTAAGGCAGCAACCCGTGCGGCCGATGAACTCGGTCTCGTATTCGACACTGAACGGGCTAACCCAAACTCTGTCACCGAGTTGGGACCCGTTCAGCAAAAAGCTCACATCAAAGCTGCGGAGACAGAGGTCCTGCTACAGCTACATATGGATAAGCCAATGCATGGCGTCTTCTTTCACAACATCGAAGACCTTGGCTTATCCAAAAGCTTGACCTTTGCCTTCCTCAGGTCGAGTGAGCTAAAGTCGGAGACCGAGGGATTCATAATGGCCTGCCAGGATGGTGTCTTCAACACCCTCGTCTACCGTAGTCGCGTGATGGGTATAGACGTCCCTGACACCCGATGCAGGGCATGTCGTGGGGCACCTGAGACCGTAATGCATTTGCTATCAGCATGCCCATCTTATGCGGTCTCATCCTATATCCACAGGCATAACGCGGCGCTACGAGTGTTATACTACCATCTACGACACTCGTACGGTATAGACGAGACACCGGTGTTGCCTTATGTTCCGGGGGATATTGAGTCCGTGGTGGAGAATGAGAGGTACCGGATCTATTGGAACTACTCATTCCCCACCCTCAGGCAAATACAAGCCAATAAGCCTGATGTTGTCCTCCTCGACCACCAAAGTAGAACGATATTCGTCATGGAGTTTTCCGCTCCAGGCGAAATGAATATCGTTCGAAAAGAGGAGAAAAAACGGACTAAATATCGAGATCTTCTCTTTGAACTCCGCAGGTTATATCCGGACCATTCTGTCAAAATGGTGGTTCTGATCATAGGAGTCCTTGGTGGAATGATGGACACACTGCTCTCCAACTTGAGGATAATACCTGCTTGCCGTAATATGGCAGAAATCTTAGCAGCGCGAATGCAGAAGGCCGTTATCCTTGGTTCGCTCCGTCTACTCAGGGCACATGATTCTCGGACCCAATAGTCACTCACCCTACGGACGTAGGGAGTGGTTATTGGGGTTAACGACACCAGCGCGCCCTCCGGATGTATCGGAGCACCGGAGACAGGGCCTGACTGGTACATTCCTAACGGAAAAAAAAAAAAAATAATAATAATAATAATAATAATAATAATAATAATAATAATAATAATAATAATAATAATAATAATAATAATACTAATAATAATAATAATAATAATAGGCAGGGAGGTCAACCAACACCTAAGGCCCTGGTGAGTTGCGACACCACCTACCCGACCAATGGATGCAAAATCGGACCGGCAGCTCATGCGCATCCGGGAGGGAAAAGGCATCTTTCCCTCCGGTGTCGGCCGTGGGTTTACTGGGTTAACCCCCCAGTAAACCCTTTTACTCAGTTCCAAATAATCGGGAAAGAGACCCCACAACCGACCCCCTCGGATTAGGGGTCAAAGGCAAGGTGGTGGGGCCAACAACGATGATTTGCCAAATGACGACAACCGCAATAACAACGGACGCTTTGAGTGGACGGATGGATTAAGGGATGGACTTCTGTATTGCTATGAGAGCAGTGAGCCCGCCCGGAGAGGATACATGGCAAGGATGCAGGCTCTTTGGTGTGAGAGACACCCAGAGCATGCCGCCGTTTCCGTCCAAAATCTCAGGGATTATGTATCCTATCTCCGGGCTCGAGGCTATGTTAGAGCTCCTCCTCAGCCGGTTAACGAAGTGGCAGATATGCCACGTGTCGGTCTGGCTGTAGAGGAGGCTCGCATCATACCACCAATGGAGGACATCAGAACCCGCAGGGCGCTTCACAATATGAAGCCCTTGAAGCCGCAAGAACTGGCACGGGTGGATGCGGAGATTGGCAATGTTCTTCCAGAAGAGGCCAACATCTGGCAGATCAATTCTGTCGTGTATGACGCCGCTCGTGCAATATCCCAGACGGAGAGGGGGGACACCACCGCTCTTGTTGGGAGACATGAGCGACGCGTTCACAAGATGGAAGCTAAGATCAAGTCGGCGAGACAACACGCGTCTCGTATCCAGTGTGTGGTGGACTACATGTCGGCCAATAGGCCTTTCACGCCGGCAGTGCGGCGAATTGCTGCAAGGCTAAGACGAGCTCACCACACATTGAATCAAGGCGTGCTGTTTACCATAAAACAGCACTCTCTTGATAGGATATGAATGCTAGTGGCTGCAAAGAAGTCACTAGTGAGGCGGGCGAGAAGTATCGCGGAAAACGTAAAGTTCCGCGATAAACCTTCCTGCTTATTCCAAGAGCCTCCACGTGTTGTCGATAACCCGCCGGCTGCTGATCGGGTAGAAACCTTCTGGAAGAACATCTATGAGTTTCCGCAACCACTCAATGTAGACACTCCAGCCCTAGCGCAGTTCGAAGCTTACTGCAGGACGCTTCGGCAGCCTGAGCACAATGATCTGCGCAATCCGATAACCACGGAAGAAGTTCGAGGGGCCCTCAAAGGCTCAAAGAACTTTGCTGCTCCAGGCCCTGATGGGTTGAATAACTATTGGTGGAAAAAGTTTTCAACAACCCACCGCCATCTGGCTAGAGTTTTTAACTCATGGCTAGATGGGGAGCAGCAGATTCCGGAGTGGTTTGTCGATGGGGCGAACCGTGCTCATCCCCAAGAACGGAGATTTGTCTGATCCAAAGAATTACAGGCCGATAACATGCTTGAATGCGTGCTATAAGTTGTTTACGCGCATCTTATACACGCGCATTCTCTCCGCAGTTGATCCAGTGTATGAACGGATATATGAGCAAAGAGGGTCAAAGAAAGGGGTCGCCGGCTGCAAGGAGAACCTGCTCATCGATAGATGTATCACGCAGGATTCCGTGCAGTATAAGCGTAACCTTTCGATGGCCTGGATCGATTACCGCAAGGCATTTGATACAACATCGCATGAGTTAATCATGCATTTGCTCAGATGTCTTGAGGTACCCGATCAAATAGTGGGATGCATTGGACAACTGATGCCACTCTGGAGGACTCGCTTCACCATAAGATCTGGTAGAGACACAGTCCAAACAGAGCAGGTCATCATTAGAAGAGGCGTGTTTCAGGGAGACTCCCTCAGCCATCTTCTCTTCTGCATCTCACTATTGCCATTGTCCGTTGTACTCAAGAATACCCGTGGGTACAGCTGCGGCACCCCCAGCAACCGGAGGTATAAAGTCACCCATCTGTTTTACATGGATGACCTCAAATTATATGCCTCTGGAGAAAGGGACCTACATCAGTCCCTAAGGGTGGTGGAAGAGTACACGCATGCTATCGGAATGGAATTTGGGATCGACAAATGTGCCACGGTTCATCTCAAAAGAGGACGATGCGAGGAATACGGAGAGGATGTCCAGCTCGTAGACGGAAGCATCCTACATCATCTGGATACCGGAGAGACGTATACTTACCTAGGGATGGAGCAACGCCGTTCCCAAGAGGTACTCACAGTTAAGAACTCTCTCCGCGGCAAGTATCAGCATAAACTCCGACAGATCTGGTCATCAGAACTGTCGGGGAAGAACAAAGTTGCTGCAACCAATATGCTTGCCGTTCCGATCCTTCTCTACTCTTTCGGAGTAATGAAGTGGACTAAGGAAGAGCTGCGACAACTCGACGTTAAAACTCGCAAAGTGATGCATCTCAATAGGAGCTTGCATCCTAAATCGTCCGTTCCGTGGTTATACTTTCCCAGACAACGGGGAGGCCGTGGACTTTTGAGTTTGGAGTGTATGCATAACAGAATGGTTCTCGATGGGGCCTGTAAAGTCATCAGGAGTTCAGATCCCCTTCTCTGCATGGTACGCGACCATGAAAAAGCAGGGATTGGAGCATTTCTTTTTAAGGCAGCAACCCGTGCGGCCGATGAACTCGGTCTCGTATTCGACACTGAACGGGCTATCCCAAACTCTGTCACCGAGTTGGGACCCGTTCAGCAAAAAGCTCACATCAAAGCTGCGGAGACAGAGGTCCTGCTACAGCTACATATGGATAAGCCAATGCATGGTGTCTTCTTTCACAACATCGAAGAACTTGGCTTATCCAAAAGCATGACCTTTGCCTTCCTCAGGTCGAGTGAGCTAAAGTCGGAGACCGAGGGATTCATAATGGCCTTCCAGGATGGTGTCTTCAACACCCTCGTCTACCGTATTCGCGTGATGGGTATAGACGTCCCTGACACCCGATGCAGGGCATGTCGTGGGGCACCTGAGACCGTAATGCATTTGCCCATCTTATGCGGTCTCAGCCTATATCCACAGGCATAACGCGGCGCTACGAGTGTTATACTACCATCTACGACACTTGTACGGTATAGACGAGACACCGATGTTGCCTTATGTTCCGGGCGATATTGAGTCCGTGGTGGAGAATGAGAGGTGCCGGATCTATTGGAACCACTCATTCCCCACCCTCAGGCAAATACAAGCCAATAAGCCTGATGTTGTCCTCCTCGACTATCAAAGTGGAACGATATTCGTCATGGAGTTTTCCGCTCCAGGCGAAATGAATATCGTTCGAAAAGAGGAGGAAAAACGGACTAAATATCGAGATCTTCTCTTTGAACTCCGCCGGACCATTCTGTCAAAATGGTGGTTCTGATCATAGGAGTCCTTGGTGGAATGATGGACACACTGCTCTCCAACTTGAAGATAATATCTGCTTGCCGTATTATGGCAAAAATCTTAGCAGCGCGAATGCAGAAGGCCGTTATCCTTGGTTCGTTCCGTCTACTCAGGGCACATGATTCTCGGACCCATTAGTCACTCACCCTACGGACGTAGGGAGTGGTTATTGGGGTTAACGACACCAGCGCGCCCTCCGGATGTATCGGAGCACCGGAGACAGGGTCTGACTGGTACATTCCCAACGGGAAAAAAAAATAATAATAATAATAATAATAATAATAATAATAATAATAATAATAATAATAATAATAATAATAATAATAATAATAATAATAATAATAATAATAATAATAATAATAATAATAATAATAATAATAATAATAATAATAATAATAATAATAATAGGCAGGGAGGTCAACCAACACCTAAGGCCCTGGTGAGTTGCGACACCACCTACCCGAGCAAAGGATGCAAAATCGGACCGGCAGCTCATGCGCATCCGGGAGGGAAGAGGCATCTTTCCCTCTGGTGTCGGCCGTGGGTTTACTGGGTTAACCCCCCAGTAAACCCTAACACTCGGTTCCAAATAATCGGGGAAGAGGCCCCCACAACCGACCCCCTCGGATTAGGGGTCAAAGGCAAGGTGGTGGGGCCAACAACGATGATTTGCCAGCTGACGACTTACGCTATGAAAACGGACGTTTTGAGTGGACGGATGGATTAAGGGACGGTCTTATGCATTGCTACGAGAGCAGTGAGCCCGCCCGGAGAGGATACATGGCGAGAATGCATGCTCTGTGGTGTGAAAGACACCCAGAGCATGCCGCCTTTTCCGCCCAAAATCTTAGGGATTATGTATCTCATCTTCGGAGACGAGGATATGTCAGAGCACCTCCTCAGCCGGTTATCGAAGTGGCACAAGTTATGCCACGTGTCGGTCTGGCTGTGGAGAATGCTCGCATCATACCACCGATGGAGGACATCAGAACTCGCAGGGCACTTCACCATGTGAAGCCCCTGAAGCCACAAGAACTGGCACGAGTGGATGCGGAGATCGGCGATGTTCTTCCAGAAGAGGCTGACATCTGGCAGATCAATTCTGTCGTGTATGACGCCGCTCATGCTCTAACCCAAACGCAGAGGAGGGACACCACCGCTGTAGTTGGGAGGCATGAACGACGCGTACACAAGATGGAAGCTAAGATCAAGTCGGCGAGACAACACGCGTCTCGTATCCAGTGTGTGGTGGACTACGTGGCGGCCAATAGGCCTTTCACACCTGCAGTGCGGCGAATTGCCGCAAAATTAAGACGAGCTCACCACACATTGAATCAAGGGGTGCTGTTTACCATCAAACAGCACTGTCTTGATAGGATACGAATGCTAGTGGCTGCAAAGAAGTCACTAGTGAGGCGAGCGAGAGGAGTCGCGGAAAACTTGAAGTTCCGCGATAAACCTTCTCGTTTATTTCAAGAGCCTCCACGTGTTGTTGATAACCCGCCGACTGTTGATCGGGTGGAAACCTTCTGGAAGAACATCTATGAGTATCCGCAACCAATCAATGTAGATACTCCAGCCCTAGCGCAGTTCAGAGCATTCTGCAGGAGGCTTCGGCAGCCTGAGCTCAATGATCTGCGCAATCCGATAACCCCGGAAGAAGTTCAAAGAGCCCTCAAAGGCTCAAAGAACTTTGCTGCTCCAGGACCCGATGGGTTGAATAACTATTGGTGGAAAAAGTTTCCAGCAACCCACCGCCATCTGGCTAGAGTTTTCAACTCATGGCTAGATGGGGAGCAGCAGATTCCGGAGTGGTTTGTCGAGGGGCGAACCGTGCTCATCCCCAAAAACGGAGATTTGTCTGATCCAAAGAATTACAGACCGATAACGTGCTTGAATGCGTGTTATAAGGTGTTTACGCGCATCTTATACACACGCATTCTCTCCGCAGTTGATCCGGTGTATGAACGGATATATGAGCAAAGAGGGTCAAAGAAAGGGGTTGCCGGCTGCAAGGAGAACCTGCTCATCGATAGATGTATCACGCAGGACTCCGTGCAGTACAAGCGTAACCTTTCGATGGCCTGGATCGATTACCGCAAGGCATTTGATACAACATCGCATGAGTTAATCATGCATTTGCTCAGATGCCTTGAGGTACCCGATCAAATAGTGGGATGCATTGGACAACTGATGCCGCTCTGGAGGACTCGCTTCGCTATAAAATCTGGTGGAGACATAGTCCAAACAGAGCAGGTCATCATTAGAAGAGGCGTGTTTCAGGGAGACTCCCTCAGCCCTCTTCTCTTCTGCATCTCACTATTGCCATTGTCTGTTGCACTCAGGAATACCCGTGGGTACAGCTGCGGCACCCCCAGCAACCGGAGGCATACAGTCACCCACCTGTTTTACATGGATGACCTAAAATTATATGCCTCTGGAGAAAGGGACCTACATCAGTCCCTTAGGGTGGTGGAAGAATATACGCATGCTATCGGAATGGAATTTGGGATCGACAAATGTGCCACGGTTCATCTCAAAAGAGGGCGATGCGAGGAATACGGAGAGGATGTCCAGCTCGTAGACGGAAGCATCCTACATCATCTGGATGCCGGAGAGACTTATACTTACCTAGGGGTGGCGCAACGCCGCTCCCAAGAGGTAATCACAGTTAAGAACTCTCTCCGCGGCAAGTATCAGCATAAACTCCGACAGATCTGGTCATCAGAACTGTCGGGGAAGAACAAAGTTGCTGCAACTAATATGCTTGCCGTTCCGATCCTTCTCTACTCCTTCGGAGTGATGAAGTGGACTCAGGAAGAGCTGCGACAACTCGACGTAAAAACTCGCAAAATGATGCATCTCAATAGGAGCTTGCATCCTAAATCGTCTGTTCCACGGTTATACTTTCCCAGACAACGGGGAGGCCGTGGACTTTTGAGTTTGGAGTGTCTGCATAACAGAATGGTTCTGGATGGAGCCTGTAAAGTCATCAGGAGTTCAGATCCCCTTCTCTGCATGGTCCGCGACCATGAAAAAGCAGGGATTGGAGCATTTCTCTTTAAGGCAGCAACCCGTGCAGCCGATGAACTTGGTCTCGTATTCGACACTGAACGGGCTAACCCAAACTCTGTCACCGAGTTGGGACCCGTTCAGCTAAAAGCTCACATTAAAGCTGCGGAGACAGAGGTCCTCCTACAGCTGCATCTGGATAAGCCAATGCATGGTGTTTTCTTCAACAACATCGAAGACCTTGGCTTATCCAAAAGCTTGACCTTTGCCTTCCTTAGTTCGAGTGAGCTTAAGTCGGAGACCGAGGGATTCATAATGGCCTGCCAGGATGGTGTCTTCAACACCCTCGTCTACCGTAGTCGCGTGATGGGTATAGACGTCCCTGACACCCGATGCAGGGAATGTCGTGGGGCACCTGAGACCGTAATGCATTTGCTATCAGCATGTCCAGCTTATGCGGTCTCAGCCTATATCCACAGGCATAACGCGGCGCTACGAGTGTTGTACTACCATCTAAGACACTCGTACGGTATAGACGAGACACCGGTGTTGCCTTATGTTCCGGGGGATATTGAGTCCGTGGTGGAGAATGAGAGGTGCCGAATCTATTGGAACTACACATTCCCCACCCTCAGGCAAATACAAGCCAATAAGCCTGATGTTGTCCTCCTCGACCGTCAAAGTAAAACGATATTCGTCGTGGAGTTTTCCGCTCCAGGCGAGATGAATATCGTTCGGAAAGAGGAGGAAAAACGGACTAAATATCGAGATCTTCTCTTTGAACTCCGCAGGTTGTATCCGGATCATTCTGTCAAAATGGTGGTTCTGATTATAGGAGTCCTTGGTGGAATGATGGACACACTGCTCTCTAATTTGAAGTTGATACCGGCCTGCCGTAATATGGCACAAATCCTAGCCGCTCGAATGCAGAAGGCCGTCATCCTTGGTTCCCTTCGTCTGCTCAGAACACATGACTCTCGGACCCAATAATCACTCACCCTACGGACGTAGGGAGTGGTTATTGAGGTAAACGACACCAGCGCGTCCTCCGGATGGGTCGGAGCACCGGAGACAGGACCTGACTGGTACACTCTTAAAAGAATAATAATAATAATAATAATAATAATAATAATAATAATAATGTTTATTCATCAACTGTAATCTACAAACATAGACAATAAATAACAATCATCTGAATAAACAAATATAATCACTGAAGCTGTGGTAGTCAGCTTGTGCGTGTTTATACTTCAAACATAAACAATATCGGGAGAGGTATACCGGGTGATGCCTCTATCCATCGAGCACAAAAACATCTCAGAGATGTTAAGTAAGAGTTTTTGAGACATCAAACATCCTCTGCGATGTTCTGTTCTTACATGAATAGAACGTGTATGTAGGTGCAAATGTCCGCCATACGCGGCTATTTTTAAGATGTTCCCTGGACATCACAAGAGGCATTTCTTTCACGTTTTTTTCATAGCCTTTTTAGCCCTTTTGCTCAACGTGTCCCCAAATGAGAACAACCTATTCAAATATTATTTATGTTGAGCTCTGTTTATTTTCACTGCAATCTTTTATCGCACTCTGATTAGGATGGTATATTATTTCAAAAGAACATATGTGCAGCCATCTGAAGAATATAGTAAGAAAGTGGAATTCAAATAAAATAAACTTTTCTAGAACTATGCGTATATGACCGTGTAGAGCTTTGTTCTGTAATTCTTCTTGGTGACATTCGAATCGTGGCAACTGTCAAATAAGGTCTATTGTGCAGAAAATTTGTTGAATTTCGGTTAATAATGAGTGTATCACTCGTTTCTCGTTTATTTTGAACTCTAAGATGTTTATAGTGTGGTGTACTGTTTTGTGGACATTGTGAGTCAACGGTAACCTTCTTATATATCACTCTAATATATTTCAGTGCATAAAAAATGGCCAGGAGACCTTTCACTGAATGAAGTTAGACTTGATAGAATGAATCATCTCTCTTCCACTGATTTTAAAGAAAATTCGTCGAAGTGCAAATTCCCTCAGTGTACGTGAAAACAAGAATATTTCGTATCAAGTGCAATGTTTAGGTTTGACGAAAAAATCTAACCTTTTCGTTAATTATCATGGGAATTGTTAATAAAATATCATTGTAATAATGTGATATCCTCTTATTTCATATGATAGGGTTCATAGAATTTTTACGCCGTTCCTAAGGCCCAAAAGAAAATTTAACAAAATATAAATTGCAAAAAAATCATAGATACTGTAGAAAAATATTCAGATTTTTATCTTCAAAATTCATAATTCGTGAGCGAGAGGGTTAAGGTCACGATTCAACATTTTCAAAGCTGTTCGTCTACATTAAATCACTGTATATACAACATTTTTAGAGATGTTCTAGGGACATCACAAAATGCACTTTTATTTCGTTTTTTTCTCATTGCTTGTACAAATTAACAATATAAAAAATATGCAGAAGACTGGGCCGATTTAGAAAAAATCATCAGTAAACTTATCATAATTGAAACAAAGAATATACAAAACAAACCTAAAATATTTTCGGTTTATACATATTGAATCTTTTTTAAAAATATAAACATCACTAACACTGGTTAATGTCTGGTTCAACTGAATTTAAACAAACTGTGAATACTCACTTTACATAGATAAGGTACATATAATGATTAGGATGATGATTTTACAAGTCAGAATAACCGGTAAAAATGTTTTTGAGGTTATATATTTTCTGAATATCGACAATTCATTCCTTAATTTTCAGTTCGTCATCAACTTAATTACTGAATATAATATTTTGTCTTGACCAAACTTTTCACTTCACTCATAAAAAAGACTACTTTTAAAAGAAACAAAATGGGGTAAATTGAGTGAAAACTAGACACCATACTATATCAACTCTAACATCACTGAGATCACATGATCACATTTGCTATTGCGCGAAATGCAGATATATTCTCGGTGAACTTCTCAAGGGTGAATTACTATGTTAAGCCAAATGAAAACATCCACAAAATAACATTTTGTGCACATTTCCGATACATTTCCTATAGGCATTTAAAGAAACGCCACAAAAGAACAAAATCAGAACATTGAATATCCTCCAAGGACCTCTTTGGGAAGTACATATTACCTCTCAAAGAAATATCGGCGTGCATATAAGGTAGTATTGGGTAATAAGGCCCGCTTAACTTTTGCAAATTTCTGTATCCTTTATATTTTATTCAAAAAAATCCGAAACTTGATGAGGTGATTGTGCTGTTTGCCGCTATGTTAACATCAATATTCGTCTCCTTCAATACATTAGCAACCAAAATGAGACAAGTTTCAAAATCTTGCTGTTGGGCCTTATTACCCGCCTATTAGGGTAATGAAGCCCATAGTAAATTATGCAGAATATTGTTTATTTATTGTAAATATAAATATATACAGATCATTTATATCAATCAGAAATGGTAGAAACCCAATGAAACTCTAATAGAAAAAAAAAATAAACATTATTTTCTACAAAAAGTGATAAACTTAACAAAATTCAAACAAAGAAATTAAATTATTAAAAAAAAAACTGATTGACTAAATTTTAAGAACATTCCCTACAGTAAAAATCCTCAACATCTTCAGTCGTCAGTCCTATGCAAGTTTCGTGTAACCAAGTTCCACATTCTAGACACTTTCACATGTTACCCGCGGGCCTTATTACGCGACCGTTGGTAGGGCCTATTACTGGGCGAGCACTTTTTCTCAAACATGCAATTTCCAAAAAAATAACAATTCTTTCAATTTTTCTCTTAGTGCGGAAGATAGTACCAATGTTATAGTAACTGATGGATCACTATTGTTTCTTCAAGTAAAATAGGTTGAATTAAAAAAGACGTCTCACCTATTTGCGAACTTTTATAATCTGTGCAGCCTAAAACTGCACAATCACCTAGTGTTGTTAATAGCGAACTGAAGTCAACGATCTTTTAATAAAGCTTTACCACTCGGATGATGAAACTAATCATGTTGACAGATTTGAAAAAATTTGCCAGTCTTCAAGGAAAAAGACACTGGGCCTTATTTACAGCCGGGCTTTATTGCCCAACAGTACCTTATTTTTGAAACATCACAAAACATCCCAGAGATGTTTGTGCTCGCTGGGTAGTCAGGTATTCCTACGAATACGATTTTCTTCACCTAAGGGTATACAGGCTATACAGGGTATACGATAAATAGATAACACTGCCTACTGTTACACGGGGAGACCTAGGCACTCATCATTCCCCTATATTCCATGCAAACAGATTCTGAGTAGGTGTCCCAGAGACCAACCCAGCAATAAGGGCACTGCGATTTTGCAGATTTTCTTCAAAATTGGTCTGGAAAGCAAACGATACAAGACCAGCCAGTGTCAAAATATACTGATAAGTACTTTCGAAAACAATGCAAGAAAGGTTCCACTTTATCATGCGAGTGCGAGAATAATTCGAATTGTCTATTCGTTGCAATGCAAAAATGTGAAATTCGTTTTTAACACTGATAAGGTTGTTGAAAAAAACATAGTAAAAACCATATCGTTTTTTCATTTTTAAATATAGGAATCGTAATGGTGGCGCCATCTAGTCCAGCTGGTTCCAACTCATTAAAACCCGAAGGGAAGAATTCTGTAGTTGGAATTCGCCTACTGCGATCAGGGTACTATACAAATAGTAGAGGTGGCAGAGAGAGAGAGAGAGAGAATAAGAATATTTAATACACAACACAATTAATTGTTATTATGTTGCTATTTGGTTTGGTTATTATTAAACGCGTGTATACTATCGCAGCAAATAACTATTAAGGTGGGAGTCGCAATGAACAATTTTCAACCGTAATCAGCGACTCTCCTTATCATAGACAGTGAGCGAATGATTAGGAGTGGGTAAATGAATTAAAATTTGCTACAGAGGTGGATGAATGATCAATATACAGAATTTGACCCATGGCAACTCCCAAAAGTGGATGAGTATTCTGAAAAAAAATCTCAAAAGTGATCAAGTTTGAGGTTATCACTCAGATCATTACTTATTGATCTGAGGGTTATCACAAATCATATTCTTGATTTTATTTCTGGATTATGAATCAGCTAATGCTATCACTCAGATTATAAAGAATTTAGAATACCTACATCAAACCAAAAAAGTTGGGAAAAAACGAACTTATTCTCAATTGAAACTGTGTGTAGGTATGCCATTTACTGCGTTTTCGCCCATTTTTATGATCACATAGTTCAGCTATTGCCTAACAGAGAGAGATTTTACTACAATCCAAATGATTAATGAAAATTGAAAGCCTAGTAGCATTGTTTATAGAGAAAGAAGACTCTATAAACACTGCTAGTAGCATTGTTTAAATAGAACATAAACAATGCTAGTAGTAAGAAAACATTATCGTTGCGGAAAAGGAATTCGTGACGTTGCCAAATCTTTCAACTCGTTATTGGATTCAATGAAATTTCTCCAAAATATTTTTTTGATTTGGTATTTTTGTTCAAATTCTTCTAGTTCTCTGATTACATTGAAATTTAGTAGGTGAAAATGTATTATAGAATTTTTGTTAGAGAAAAAAACAACTAAATGCTCCAAGAAGTCGAATGAGATTTCGGATTTTGGTCCGTTTCTATTCAAAATTGGTATGTGGCCATGTGGGTGTTTTTGAGGTTGGATATTACGACTTTTAAAAGCTTTCATTCAACTTGCTGTGTGTGGGTGTGTGTGCTCGTTAGATGGGTACAAATCATGCAAGCTGAATTAGAACCAAAGAAGAAATTGTCCCCCCTGCCCCCCGAAAGAAGGGGCAAGTTTTATTGGTGGATTTGGACGTCAAGAATTACAGCGAGAAGAAAATTAAGTGGAGGGGGCTCGCCCCCTCCTTTTCTCGATAAGGTTGGAAAACTCGCGAAATTGAAATCGTAAAAATCCGTTAAAATATTGAAAAATATCTGACAGTCGAAAATTACGGTTTGAAAAAATTTCTCCTTCTCCCCCCTGTTCCCCCTCAAAAGCTAGATATAGAACGCGTAGGGTTTCGGAAGTTTTCTTGGCGGATTTTGACGTCAAAAATTACAGCGAGAAATAAAATTAGGTAGGGGGCTCGCCCCCCCATTTTTTCGAAAAGAGTTGAGAAACTCGCGAAATTAAAATCGGAAAAAACCGTACAAATAGTGAAAAATATCTGACAGTCGAATATTAGGGTTTAAAAAATTTCACTTCCCCTGTCCCCCCTCAAAACCTAGATAGAAAGCGCAAAAAAAATTGGGAAATGTTTCAACAGTTTCGGACATGGAAAATAATGATGAAAAAAATTCGATCAGGGGGCTCGCCCCTCTTTTCTGTCACGAAAAAAATGGGAAAACTCGCAAAATAGAAATCTAAAAAATCCGTAGAAATATTGAACATTTTCTAACCATTGAATAATACTGTTTCAAAAGAATTCACATTCTTCCCTCCTCGAGAGCTAGAGAACGCGTAATCAAAATGAACATACTAAGAAACAGGTCCAAAGAGAACTAAAAAGAAATAAATAAATAAACTTTTAGAAAACTTTTTAGAGAAAAGCTTTTATTTGAATGCACCAAAAAGACGGAAATAAATTTTGAAGTAAATTTAACCCATCGTTTTGTTAAATTATAAAATTTAAAATTATATAAAAGCTTGTCGCGAGAATAAATCTTGAGGTAATTTAAAATAATTTACATTAAGAAATACATAGACAAGTTTTTATATCATTTAAATTTTATAATGTAACAAAGCGATGGTTTCAATTCACTTTGAAATAATTTTTTTTCTTTTTAGTGGATTTAAATAAGAGCTTTTCTCTTTTTTTAAAAGTTTATTTTTTTTTTTCTTTTTTAGTTTTCTTTGGAAATGTTTCCCAATCTGTTCACTTCAATTGAACTGTCATTGTTTCATGGTCGCTTGCCTGTTAATTTCCGAATTTCCACGCATTCTCTATCTAGGTTTCGAGGGGGGAAGACGGGTAAATTTTTTTGAAACCGTATCATTTGATGGTCAGATAATTCACACTATTTTAACGAATTTTTCCAATTTCCATTTCGCGAGTATTCCTAATTTTTTCCGTGACAGGAAGATCAAGTTTTTCCAATCAATAATCTCCAGTTTTTCGAAACTGTTGAAACATTTTCCGAATTCCTTTGCGTTCTCTATCTACCTGAGAAGGGGAAACAAGGAAGTGAAATTTCTTCAAACCCTATTATTTGACGGTTAGATATTTTTCACTATTTTATTTATCCGATTTTAATTTCACAAATTTTTCGATTTTTTTCAAGAAGAGCGAGCACCCCTAGCCTAATTTTTTTTTGCTGTAATTTCTGACGTCCAAATCCGTCAAGAAAACTTCTGAAACCCTACGCAATCTCTATCTAGCTTTCGGGGGGCACTGAGGGACAATTTCTTTCTTCAACCATAATATTCGACGGTCAGATATTTTTCACTATTTTTACGGATTTTTCAGATTTCAAATTTGCGAGTTTTCCAACCTTTTTTCGAGATAAGAGGGGGGTGGCCGAGCCGCCTTCTACCTTTTTCAGTGTAATTTTTGACGTCCAAATCCGCCAAGAAAACTTCCGAAACCCTACGCGTTCTCTATCTAGCTTTCGGGGAGCACCGAGGGACAATTTCTTTTTTCAACCATAATATTAGACGGTCAGATATTTTTCACTATTTTTACGGATTTTCTCAGATTTCAAATTCGCGAGTTTTCAACTGTTTTCGAGAAAAGAGGGGGGTGGCCGAGCCACCTTCTACCTTTTTATAGTGTAATTTTTGATGTCCAAATCCGTCAATTAAACTTCCGAAACCCTACGCGTTCTCTATCTAGCTTTCGGGGGGCACTGAGGGACAATTTCTTTTTCAACCATAATATTCGACGGTCAGATATTTTTCACTATTTTTACGGATTTTTCAGATTTCAAATTCGCGAGTTTTCCAACTTTTTGCGAAAAAAGAGGGGAGTGGCCGAGCTGCCTTCTACCTTTTTTTGTGTAATTTTTGACGTCCAAATCCGTCAAGAAAACTTCAGAAACCCTACCCGTTCTCCATTTAGCTTTCGGGGGCAGGGGGGGCAATTCATTCGACATTAATGTATTGTCATCGGAACTGAACCAACGTGTAAAATTTCAATTCCATAGGATGAGAGGAAGTGGTTGTAATTCAGTTTGCAAGATTTGCAACCATCCGACACACACAAACACAGAGCAAGTTAAATAAAAGCATTTAATAATAAAATCACACTCCTTCTGCGAGCTTCGAGAACGATAAAGAGGCAACGTCGCATGTTGTTATTCCTACCAAGTACAGATGAATCTAAAATATTTCAACTCACCGAAACTAAATTAATAGAGAGGCGACAAAGAGTAATGTTTGTTTCATACAATTTTGTTTCCGTGGAGAAGTGAATTGCAGCTATAGCATTGCCATCTAGCGCTTTTAGGTTCTCAAGGATGCGGAAACTCTCATCTTAAGTTGGGAACTGGGCAAGGGTATGTTTCGACAGAAGCACTTGCTGTTGCTACGGCCTGCAACCAAATCATGCCATCAAGTTCACTCTTAGAACCGTCGTATGCAAGATTATTGTGAGATCGAATGATATAAAAATATTTCAGTTTTGATTTGGTTAATTTTCAAAAAGTATTCTTCAAATAAACAGATTTTATCATTTCAGGTAGCATCTCTAAAAATATTGCTGGCAGAAAAAGATGAATACTATCGTGAAGAAATGGTAAGGCAGCAGACAGCTACAGATCAAGACATATTAGAAATAAGACGTCTAATGGATAAGATAGATATGTCTCATCACGATAAATATGAAAAGTTAGTTTCAGAACATGATAGTGAAATAGGTAACAATTTTACTGTAGAAATTTGACTATTGTATCACAAATTATTCATCTAAACTATATCAGTTCAGTTTTCATGGCAAATTTTTCTGTGTTTGTGGAGACTTCTGTAGTAAAAAAATATTTCAAGGAGATATAGAGGTTTATCGAGAAAAAAATGTTACGCAGAGCAAGGAGCTTTGAGAGGTAGAATTTTTTCGTTGCTAAAGATCAAATTTGAAGTCATAAAGCAAGCTGTTCAATATTTGCTTTCAATTATTAACATATTATCTGACAGTTATTATTCGACACTGACAAATGCATAGTAAATAATGTCACCAATAAGATTAAGGGTGGATTAAGTCAACATATCTTTAAAGTTGTGCTTAAATATTATAGACCGGGATCCCACGCCTATTTTCACAAATGATTAATAATAGGCTGAATCTTCCTGAGTGGCTTCATTTTGCCGAGATTCCCAACTTTTTCCACTACGAAAATTCTCGATAGTGGTAGCTAATAAAATGCGCAGACGTCAGTCATGTCGAGTTGGTGAGTACAAAAAAGTAATTTTTAACAGTTAGTTTTTCAGTTGAACCTCAAGATAATTCGATAAAGTACTCGAAAAAACTTTTGTCCTACAAAATGGATGGTAGGTCTTAAGAGTCCCCCACTACCAACATGTACCAATGACGTGGTTATAAAAAATCATTAGTACCCAGCTGATTTTTTTACCGTTGCTTGCTCAATATTTGTATAGTTGAATGGTCATATTGTTCTACAAATTGAATGGTAGGTGTTCCCAGTCCTACTCTCCGAAATTGTCAATTCCATGAAAAAAAAAAATGTTTATGATAATACTTGTGCTAAAGTTGACTAAATCCACCCTAATATGGAATGAAAAATATTGGTTACAATAACATAGCTTCATTCCAATATTGCATACTTGGAATTCCAAAAATTGTTATAGTTTCATCAAAAGAAAACTTATAGTCGTAACAAGCACCTGGAATCGAAGCTCATACATAAAGTCAATTGTTTATTCCAATCCGCCATGCAACCTCCAAGTACACTACTGCAAAGTTGTAAAAATAAGATCATAAAATGTTTCTGACAAACCTTCAAAGAAATCTGCCAACCGAAAGCATTCACAGGAAATATCTGACTAACCTAGTCATCCGTGTGGAGAAAAAACCGTTCTACCTTGATGAATATTACTCGAAAAAATGAAATATGATTTTTTTTTCTGAACAAATAATGAATTCGGTAATCAATGTAGATAAGAAGCTGTTACTACATAATAATTAACTATGAGATTTTTGACTGCTAGTCTGATGAGCATACATTCGAATCAATTAAGGTAAATTTGCCGTTTACGGACATCACCTAGCTTTTTCTCATATTCAGAGGTTAACTTTCTTAGTTTGATGCCCTTTATAAGAATTCCTATATATTCGTTAAAATATCTTGTCTCAAGCTTGAACTTGATTGAAATCTTAGTATAAAAATTAGACTCCCTTTTCCAAAAGTAATTCTCAGACCACTGGACCAATGAATGACTGCCTTCCATTTTTCATTTTGAGGTCCTGCTAATTCACTGTTGACCCATGCCATTATTCAAGAAGAAAACTGAGTTTTCCACTAATCTTTATTTCTCAACAGTCTCTTCATTTTAGACCGGGATCCCACGCCTATTTTCAAAAATGATTCCTGAGTCTTCCTGAGTAGCTTCATTTTGCCAAGACGCCCAACTTTTTCCTCTACGAAAACTCTCGATAATGGTAGCTTATAAACTGCACAGGCGTCAATCATGTTGATTTGGTGAGTGCAAAAAAGTCATTAATAACAGTTAGTTTTTCACTTGAATCTCGAGATAATTCGATAAAGTACTCGAAAAAACCTTTGTCCTACAAAATGGATGGTAGGACTGAAAGAGTCCCCCACTCCCAACATGTACCAATGACGTGGTCATAAAAATTCATTAATAACCAGCGGATTTATTTACCGTTGCTTGTTTAATATTTGTATAATTGAATGGTCATGTTGTCCTACAAATTGAATGGTAGGTGTTCCCAGTCCTACACTCCGAAATTCTTGATATTAGTAGCTAATGAACTGCGTAGGCGAAAGTCATGTTGATTTGGTGAGCGCAAAAATTGTATGGCTAAACGTTAGTTTTACCCAAATCTAAAGATCATGGCTCATGGTGAAACAAACCAATTGAATCAACTTCATTTCAAGGCAGTAAAATAAATCTATGTGACCGTAAGCCACGGGCTCAACTAGCCTACAGATATTTCGACCATACCTTCTGAAATAATAAATTATCAAAATATTTTGTAAGTAGGCACATTTGTCCTCATTTTTGATATGATATATTTTTGATCCTGCCATCCTCATTACGTTGTCCAGTTCACAGATCGATCCAATGGCCATTTTTCCATTACTGCTATTTGGGAATTATGATTCGACTTGATTTTTTTGCCTTAATTCGAAATCGATCTTTTTTTAGAAATAAACACATTAAATCTAATTTGTATCTCGTTAGTCCCTCCATTCGAATAAGAAATTATATTTCACAAAGGGTGTTGCATTACATAGAATGACAAGACACTGTTCGAAGAAATAGATGAATATCAATACCATTATCATTTTTATTTTACAAATTCTTTGAAAAAGAATGGGTCTTCGTCAATTACATGAGGATTCATATTATGATTGCTAGTTCAACAGTAGGTATATGTTTTCCATGTACACAGTGACAATTTGAATGCTCAAAAAGGCTATATCTCAAAAACAGAATGAAATAATTATTACGAATTGTCCATATCTGTTCCTAGGATATGAGAATTAAAGTAAAATTATACTCATGAAATAATCCTCCCATCAACTCTCCTTATTTCCATTTAAGTCCCGTCACTCTCTGATTTACAGACACCCGCATCCAATTACATTTTTTCAGAAATCTATTCTTATGATAACTCCTTGAATAGCTGGTGAAAAATAATTTACCACTCCTTCCCCTTCCCTTCCTCATTGTTTAAAATTGTTTTTTTCGTTAACCAGATGTCGTTCCCTTACGAACGACAGCCCTCAAAAGACGAAACTTGTGAGAGCCAAGGATTAACGAATTGTTACTTTTTACGTGCTATTCCACTTTCTCGGTTCATCAGAGAAATATAAGCAGTCGCTATGCTTCGAACCCCCGACCGGCGACCAGAGTGGATAAAAGATCGGTCACTTGACCCCCGTAAAATATAATATCTCTTTCGAACTGGACTCTTTTTGAGGCCTCTGGAGATACCATACATCCTATTTTACCATAGAGCAGATTTTCACAATTCGTCTGACCTCTTTGAAAGTTTTCAATTATAAATTTCATCTCTTCGGACGGCGATGTGGTGTTGCAGGTTTTTCCTGTTTTCCCTGCATCTGTTAAAGCGAATGCGACATCATTTGAGCCGCCCCGGATGGCAGATTGATTATTTCAATGTTTTTACTTTGTTATTGTTGTTTACAATGTGTTTATAAAAATTATGAAAGCTAAAGAAAATTTCCCACTTTTTTCATAAAATTTTCACGTAAATAATGATATTTTTAAATTGAACAAACAATTATACATTGAAAATAACATAACTCTACGAAAAAAAGTATATTAAATTAGGTAAACCACAATTTCAAAATAATTCGTTATTTTGAATAATTTTTGTAGGACTAGCGATACATACCCGTTTTTTTGTAGGACACTATATTATTTAGATGAAGAATACACTAATCTTTCATGAGTTGTCATTGTCCCACAGTTATTGATAAAAAAATGTTTACCATAGAATTTACGATTCCGGAGCGTAGGACTGGGAACACCTACCATTCAATTTGTAGGACAATATGACCATCCAATTATACAAATATTAACCAAGCAACGGTAATAACATCCGCTGGTTATTAATGAATTTTTATGACCACGTCATTGGTACATGTTGGGAGTGGGGGACTCTTCAGTCCTACCATCCATTTTGTAGGAGAAAAGTATTTTCAAGTACTTCATCGAATTATCTCGAGGTTCAACTGAAAAACTAACTATCATTAATGACTTTTTTCTACAAACGTCAAAAAATGACAAGGTTCGCGCATTGACAACAGTATGCGAAGTGGCACTTTTTTTCATTTTCATTCGTTACCATGACACCGTGCGCGAAGTAATGTGCGAAATATATTTCGCACACTGCATGTAAACTATATGGGATTTTCATATTCCTATATGGTCCTCAACTCCTCAATCAAGCAAAAAACAAGAAATCGTTTATTTATTAATGTAGAACAATAATTAAGGCTTTCAAATTGTGAGAGATATTTTTTGGCTTTATTTGCTTCACACCACTCTTTAAATTGCTGATATGCATTTTCATACTGCCGCCTCGATTTCTCCGGTAAAAGGTTGGAAATTACGGAATTGGCCGCATCTATCAAGTTAGGTGGGGTACTGCTTAGTTCATCGTCGCTCGAAATTTCCATTCTTTTACAATAATAAATATCACGCACGAAATTGACGCGAATAAAAAGTCACTCCAAAATAAGTATCAAGAACTGTCACTTTGAAATAATTGTCAACAAATGCCATTTTATTTCCATAGTTCCAGTAATTACTTGATTTGGAAAAATTATTTAAGCCAGTTCAATACTATTTTTCATAGTTATTACTTATTTTAGAACAATATTTTTGACGTTTGTAGAAAAAATTTTGTTTGCATCTCATGCGCGAAATACTTTGGTAATCTCGACTATTTTTTTTAACTTGGCTGCGCCTCGTTAAAAAAAAATCAGTTCTCGATCACCAAAGTAGCATTTCGCGCACTAGATACAAAAATAACTATTTTGCACGCACCAATCGACACCAATCGCACCAAATGCCATTTCATTTCCATAGTTACAGTAATTACTTGATTTGGAAAAATTATTTAAGCCAGATCAATACTATTTTTCATAGTTATTACTTATTTTAGAACAATATTTTTGACGTTTGTAGAAATAATTTTGTTTGCATCTCATGCGCGAAATACTTTGGTAATCTCGACTATTTTTTTTAACTTGGCTGCGCCTCGTTAAAAAAAAATCAGTTCTCGATCACCAAAGTAGCATTTCGCGCACTAGATACAAAAATAACTATTTTGCACGCACCAATCGACATGATTGACGCCTTCGCATTTTATTAGCTACCACTTTCGAGAATTATCGTAAATAGGCGTGGGATCCCGGTTTATTCCATTTGTATTATATATTCAGATTAACTCATGTAAGATTTTCCCTAATAGGCGAATTGCGATGAAATAAATAATTTTTACTTTGGAACTGACGAAACTCGAGATTAGATAAATGTCGGCTATATTTTCGTAAAGAAGGCTACAAAATAAAACTCTGACAATATGGCAATTGATATCATGGTAAACAATATAATTTCATTATTGTTCTACTAATTTGATCCCGATACGACTATGACGGTAATATACAGGGTGTTCCAAACTCTATGGCCTATTAGACGTTTCTGGAAAACGGGACTTATAGACCACAAGCCCAGGCACAATTTCAGGGGGTGATTTTATACACCACGGGTTATATATAATGTTGAAGTACTGGTCGAGAAACGAACGTTAGGCACTATGCCGTCAATTTTCCGCGGTACAGGTGGGTGTACAGGCGAGTTGAAATGTCGTAAAAAAAGGGGTTACTTTTTGATTACTTTATACATGACGGCACTATTCTCGTCAAAGAGGCAATGAAAAAAGAATGCTCTAAAACCTGGTGCCGTAAAAAAATAGCGGTACAGGGAGTCGGATTTTTTTTTTGAAATCGGCGATTTTACCCCCTATCCCCAGTTAATCGAATACTTGACGGCGTTGATTCAGTTAACTTTGCCTTTTCTTAAAAAACTATAATACATCTATAACGTCAGAAAAGGGTGGTGGTACATGGGGTCAGAAATCGCGAATCAAAACCCGAATTTTACCCGTTATAGGGGTGGTCATTTAGAATTTGACGGCACCGATTTCTAGCTTTGACTTAACATTTATTGAGTATTCTAAACATGGTGCCGTCAAAAAATTATGGTTCATGCAGAAATAAATAAAAAATTACTAAAATTTTAGATCAAAAAATCAATGTATTCTTATAAGGTCATTTATTTCAGGACGGCATACGGTTTTTTTTAAGCAGAACCTACTTATAATGGCTTTATAATTATGCCGTCAATAATTCATGGTACCCAATTGAAATACAGAATAAATATAAAAATGAAAAAATATAAAAACATTTAAAATTGCCTGCACATTTATAAGAGTTTATTTTTGAAATATTATCGTGGATAGCACTTATTTAAACATTAAAAAACATAGAAAAATCGGTGCCGTCAATCTTACCTTGTTATATTTTATACTTTTGACGTGAAATCTCTTGCTACTTTTGGCTTACTATACCTACCAAATCGGTAATAATTTTGATCAAAAATTACAAGACGACATTAACGATATAATATTGACCATTTCAAATAGCAAAATTGTGGTGCCGTCAACATTAAACGGAAACTTTACGTTATATGAGAATTTCAAAATTTTAACAATAATCTTGAGAATATTCGTTTTCGGTCCAAAAATCGAATAGCGAACATTCATGCACAGATATGTGATCTATCATCAAAAAAGCAGTATAAATTTAAATGTTTATAGAAAATTTTAAAATTTATAAAATAAGTGATTAAAGATTTGAATAACAATGTATACGTCATTAAAATTTTACTCTTCTGAAAAAGGAATTGAAATACAACTAACACAAAAAAAATCTGATGTAATAAAGATTTAAATAAACCACATTGTTGTGCCAAACAATAGCCGAATCTGTGATACAGAGATAATCTCATATCACGGAGTAGATTTGGCGTAATGTAGGCACAAAGTTGGATAATTTTGCCCCTTAATTCATCAGGATTTGTTGCTCTCTGAAATGCATCTCGATACGCGGATTTTTTCAGATATTCCCAAAGAATGAAATCATTTAAATCTGGTGATCTTGGAGGCCACAATATCAAACCACATGTAGATATTAAGCGATCACGAAATGTGTTTTAAAGAAATTGTGTCACTAGTCGGGACTCGTGACATTGTGACTCGAACAACCATTCTGTTGGAACCAAATGTCCCCAAAATTAATAGAAAGTAGCTGCATTGTCGGACTAATTTGATTTCGACATGAAAAACACACTTTTCAGCGTATTGTACCATATAAAATTGACGGCATAGTAAAATATGTTATCTTTGAAGGATATAGCATTGAAACAGCTAAATTTTAGGTTGTATAAAATGACCACCCCCACAAGGGGTAAAAATCGGGTTTTGATTCGCGATTTCTAACCCCATGTACCATCCTTTTCTGACGGCATAGATGTATTATAGTTTTTTAAGGAAAGGCAAAGTTAACTGAATCAACGCCGTCAAGTATTCGATTAACTGGGGAGGGAGGGTAAAATCGCCGATTTCAAATTCCGACTCCCTGTACCGCTATTTTTTGACGGAACTGGGTTTTAGAGCATTCTTTTTTCATTGCCTCTTTGACCAGAATAGTGCCGTCATGTATAAAGTAATCAAAAAGTACCCCATCTTTTACGACAATTCAACCCGCCTGTACACTCACCTGTACGTTTGTTTCTCGACCAGTACTTCAACATTATATATGACTCGTGGTGTATAAAATCACCCACTGAAAATGTGCCTGGGCTTGTGGTCTATTAGGATTATTTTGAAAATTCAGTTTCTTGGATAATCAGTTTCGCTCTATCGATCTAAAATATTTTCAGCGCTGTGGCGTTGCCGCTTCTATCGAAAAGTAGCAACAACTTCGATATTTTGAATAGAATACCCTGTATATTATTGCATTTTTGCTTTGCTATTGCTTTTTGATTATTTTCATATGATACTTCCCTACACCTATCTCCAGTGGTTTTCGAGAAAATTAATAGTTTCCTTATTTTTTGTGCGAAATATAGCTTCAATTAAACGTTTATTACTGCAGCATTTGAATACGTAGAAAGCTGAAATTTTGGATGTAGTTTGACAATGTCCTGTGTATCAGTTACGACTGAGGAAATTCGTTCTTCATTATAATGGGTCGTTGAACATTTGTGATTTTACCGATAGATACAAAAGTGGTGAAAAGTGCATTTTTTCGAATGGAACACCCTGTATATCATCAGATACACTAAACGGACATTGAGTTTTCTTTCAATTGATGTATTATGTTCCTATACCTGAAGAGACAGGTTTCCGAAATGAAAGCAAGTTTTCTATAAACATTATTTTGCCATATTTTGTATTGGGTAGATATGAAATGTCATGGAACATGTCATTATGAAAATTCGAAAATTACTACATTGACAATAAGACGTTTGCGCGTTCATTAACGTAAACTGGATTAGAAAAGAATCGAAATGGAAGACAATAATTATTCAAATGTAAATCTGATTGATTTTTGTCGAATTTGTCCCATATTTCTAACTGTTCATTGGATATTTTTTATTTTACTCCAAAACTAATATTGCATTGACCGGAAATACAGTGACTTAAAATTTCAATTTTGATTTGAACAAAGTATGCTTGTTTCGGATTTTCATTTCCATGGTAATTTTATCTCCCATTCAGGGTATTTGAAAAACGTGTGTCCTTAAGCAGAACTTGGATGAAGGTCATTGAATTTCCGGCACGTTCTGGAAACATTCCTTTGGCACTCTCTATGAATATAAAATAAATTTGAAATATCTGCATTTGAATATGCATCAAAATCCATTCTTTATACTTCTTTCTGACAGAAACACAAATGCACTGTTTGTCAAACTTACGGTTGATTTGCTCTTTTGAGGTCACGGCATACTACAGATTATTTCCATGGACCTTTACATTTATGAAAAATAAATTGCAAAACTCTTTTATATCGATAGATTCTAGTCTGAAACGTCCATTTAAAATATGGTTCCACTACATTTTTTTCATTTTGAAAGAATAACTCATTTGAAAGTATGCCGCTGACGTCACGTTCATCGAAAACAACCCTCACCATAATCCATGTTTCCAAACATTCAATACCGTTCTCCTCAAAATTATAGATTCTAGCTTGGTATAAGCCATTGAGAATACTTGAAACTTCGTCACTTGATCAACTCAGAAAAAAAATCCACATATTAGGTACTTTTTATCGTATTTGTAATTCTCAAATTTCCTGAACGAACCATCTTTTCGATGAAGAACGAGCATTGACAACACCGCAAATCATTATGACAGTTCTCATGCAACAAAAGTGATCTCGAGATTTGAGGTAAATGTTTGTTTTTTTATAACATTCGACATTTAACTGATACATTTCATTAATACTGGAGCGAGGTGTTATTATGACCGATGTGGTGTGAATTTATTTGTGTATTAAATGGATGGTGTTGTGCACAGTCATTGGAATCGCCAAAGTGTTATTCTACAATGAGCAAAAATGATTCAACCCGCAACTGTAAGGGGCTCCATCCACTGACGGTAGTATTAAGCCACATTCCATCATTCCATGATCTGCTAAACTATTTAGATATTTTTTACGAAACTAGCTGACTGTGGCTTGACCCATTATTGCATAACATTATGGAAAGGCTTCGTGAAGGGAAGTTGAGGGTAGATCATGAGATGATTGACTCTTTCTATTTAACAAATATGAATTTATTTTTTGCAATAACTAAAATTTAAAATCGTTCCTTGAACGCTGCTTGAATACAGTAACATTCAGTTGGAAATGTTCTTTACAAAAACACAAATATATTTCCGCTTCTTACACAAGGTTTATTCATTGCTTCGAACCACATTTTACAATGCGCTTCATAGGTATTTAGGAGCATAAATTTTTTTTATTAGAATATTCACTGGTGTTCAGACAACCTAGTACGAAGCACCTTTTCAACATGTTCACAGTTATTGCAGAGATACAGATACAGGAATTAGGAAAAAAAATTAGAGCACAAACAACAAAAACATTTCCAAACTTTGAAAACTGCATGAACATCAAAAAAGAAATCAAGTAGGGCCTGTTCGTTTGCAGCATACATATTTGATGGAACTGCTCTACTTGTATTAAATATTAAAGTAGGCAAACGAATTAAACAGAGACAAACGATTCTTATTGATGCTCTGTGAAACAGACGAACGAACCCATCTGGTATACACATTATATTCAAATGAGAATTTGAGATTCCACTGTGCACAATTTTTACAACGATGCCAAGTCTAGTTTTAATGAACGTGACGTCACGAAACCACTTTTATTCTGATTATAGAGAAACTAGAGGCCAGAAAAAATAAATAAAAATTCCCGAGTGATTTTAGCGTATACACTTTCTAATTACAGTGTTCTCTCATATGTCGTGGAAAGGTCCATTGGGCCATATTACCTGTTTCGAATCTGGTAATTGAAAATGATCGTAGCGTGCCGTGACCTAAAAAGAGCAATGCAACTTGTAGTTTAACAAGCCGTTATTTTCATGGTGTTTCTGCCAGAAGAAAATATTAAAAATGAATAATAATGCATATTGAAATGCTGATATTTCGAATCTGTTTTATATTCACGGTTAGTGCAAAAACATTATTTCAAGAACATGCAGGAAATTCAATGACCACAAATGAATAGAAAAAAATTCAGAAGAATCGAACAGAATTATGCTGTGTTTGGGAATATTGAGGCGTCAAGAAGACAAGTGGTCCTTCAAAAACGTGTTGATTTCTGTAAACGGATCTGAATATGGACTTATGAAAATCCAAATTTCCTTCTGAAAATTATAATGAAAATATTTGAATAATATGAGAACAATTATAGTTAGGAACTTTTTGGCAATTTGCCGCTTCATGTAAATCGAAGTTGTTGGTAGCAATTGAACGGTCCCTCCTCACTGTATACAAGAAGTGAGCAGATAACTGTCTACACTCTCTGAAGATCGGTGGATAAGACACTTGAGACTACAGCCTTGGCCACCGCAAGCCCCAGATATAACTCTTCTAAATTTTCACATTCAATCAAATTAAACATCATTTCGAAAACATGAATTAGCGCTTGATAGGACCTTCATTTGTTCATTGATTTCTCAACAGACACACGTTTTTCAGATACCCTGAATGGGAAATAAAATTATCATGGAGATGAAAAATTTAACCAACCATACTTTGTTCAAATCTGAAATAAAATTTCAAATCACTGCATTTCTCATCAGTTCATGCAATATTATATTTGGAAAAGACTGTTGTGAAAAAAATACAAAATATAAATATCCAATGAACATTTAGAAATATGGGACAAATTCGACAAAAATTAATCATATTTCCATTTGAATAATTATTGTCTTCCATTTTGATTCTTTTCTAATCAAATTTACGTTAATGTACGAGCAAACTTTTTATTATTGATGAACTAATTTTTGAGTTTTCATAATGACATGTTCCGTGATATTTCATATCTACCCAATACAAAATATGGCAAAATAATCCAATTTTTATTAAAAACTTGTTTTTGTTTCGGAAACCTGACTCCTTAGGAATAGGAATATGAAATTCAGTCATCTTCCAGGATATTTGATTATATACCGGGTAACAACGAGATCAGTTTCGGGCTGCCATTTTTTTATTATTTCACCCTGTAAAACGAAACTTGGCAGAGTTAATATTCGAACTTAATGTCATGTTCCTGGAAATGACCCTAACTTTCGAAATTTAAATGGGACACCCTGTATATCGTTCGTTTTTAGGATTCTTAAATAATTCTACATACGAATTCATAATTTTCCAACTGATTTTGACATAAATTTAATTTATAAATCAAATATCAATTTTCAATCTAGAGTGCCATGACCATCCTAAAAGGACCCCGCACATTTCTTATGGGAAATGGCTGTCCGTGAATTTGGCTGAATTTTTGATATGTTGTAGTTCTTGATGGGCTGATCAAAAGTGTTCATAGCCACAAACCTCAAAAATGGACAGTTTTCGAGATATGGAGCTTTCAAAATGGATTTTTTAAAATTTTTTTTAGTAATTGCCCATCAATCGGGAAGCTTTCATTAGTTGTTGGGATGGATTTTAAATGTTCGGCGCCTAGAACCCGACTGAGGAATGGTATTTCTCAGTTACATTCGGCACCGCCATCAATAATTTTTCATACACTGCTCCACACTGGCCATGAAATGAGGTACTAATTCCAAGATCTTCTATCCAACTTTTCATGCTACAAGATAACGCCAGAATGATTCATATTTTCAAAAAACCACATGTGTTGGATATTCTCTGGAATAACTGATTCTAGATATATCTGATGTCCAGTAATATCAAATATACTTTCCAAAATTATCATAACGAGTCTCAGAGAGCTTTAATGGGGAAAAACGGAAAAATCATAATCATGTATCGTCAGAGATAATAATTCTGATCACTATTGATGTCATTTACATATAATATGTCATTTATTCCACACAAATCTCGATAGTCAGACAATGGTGTGCCAAGACATTTTTCTCAGGGTGGCTCTAAATGGATGATAGCATCTCACATCCAAACAAATCCTTGAAAATGTTTGCATCTTTGATACCTTGTAGTACTTTACATGTAGAATAAGGAAGTTAAGATGATGGAAGCAAACTATGAATGGAACTTCCGATATTTGCCCCAGAACTCTTGAAACTACTATAATTTTTTTATAAATGTTGCATCAAAGTTTTCATAAATAAATGAAGTCTATCTGTTTATATGATTTTTGGTAAAATGAATGAGTATATCATTCAAAAACATTATATTAGTAAAAGTAGCATTCATAATAATATTAATAATAATAATAATGATAATATATATAAAAATAAATAAACTATCTTCGCAATCTCAAGAAATCATTTAAAATATTATGAGTCAGATCATGGGTAAAGTGATTTACTGGTAACATGTAACTATAATTATATCAGCGAACCTAACACAGTCATAATTCATTTCAAGAATATAAAGGAAAAGTAAATCCGCTGCGCTCATAATATTTCAAATGATTTTTTGAGTTTGCCAAGATAGATTATTATTGTTTTTTATTTAATATCATTATTATTATGATTTTTACTCCTACTATTACATTGTTTTTGATTGATCTACCCATTCATTTTGCAATGAGTAGAAACTCAATTATAAGTGTAAACTCTAATGCAACATTTATAAAAAATAGTATTTTCAAGAATTCGGTGGTGAATATCGAAAGTTCCATTCACAGTTTGCTTCCAACACCTAAACTTTCCTATTCTACCTGGAAAGTACTACAAAGTATCAAAGATGCAGACATTTTAACGGGTTTGTTTGGCTGTGAGATGCTATCATCCATTACGAGGCACCCTGAGGAAAATGTCTTGGCACACCATTCTCAGATTATCGAGATTTGCGAGAAATAAATCACGTAATCTCATGTAAATAACATCGATAGTGATCACATTTGTTGTCTCTGTGAACACAGTATTATGATTTGTCCATTTTTTCCATCGAAGCTCGCTGATCCTCGTTATGAACATTTTGGAAAACATCGATATATTTGGACATTAGATATATTCAGTTATTATGGTCTCTTTTCAAAAAATACCCAACATATGTCGTTTTTTGACAATTAAAATTATACTGGCGCTATCTTGTAGCATAAAAAGATGTATGGAAGATCTTGGAAATAGTACCAGATTTCATAACCAGTGTGGAGCAGTGTATGAAAATTGTTTGATGGCGGAGACTAACATAAGTGAGAAAGACCATTTCTCAGTCAGATTGGGGGCGTCGAACATTCAAATGACATCCCATCAAGAAATAAGAGCTATCGGATTGATGACCAAATACTACAAAAAATGGAAAAAATCCATTTTCAAATCTCCATATCTTGAAAACTGTCCATTTTTGAGCTTTGTGGCTATAGACACTTTTGATCAGCTCATCAAGAACTACAATATACAAAAAATTCATCCAAATTCACGGAAAGCCATTTCCCATAAGAAATGTGCGGGGTCATTTCTCTACGTCGACTCTCTATTTCAAGAAAAATCTAAAAATATAATTATCTTCGTTCTTTAGCCTGGAGAAAAGCTGAAAAGTTGTATAATTTACTTTTTTTGTATTAATTCAAAAAACTCAAATGTAACCATAACACTATTAAATGCATTATTTCAAGACGAATCCAATAATAATAATAATAACACATACTACCATCTTTCATCCCAACTCACTTTTATTTAATCTCTGGAAGAAGTCCATATCATTATTAACCCTTCAGTGGTCGGGTGGGATCTGTGAGAATCGGTTCTCGTTTCCTATTCGGATTCATCTGTTTCGTGGCTGATCTGTTTGCGCATACCTGTACCTTTCAATCAACCGGTTCCAAAGGTACTGTTGAGAAAGTACCAGTCCATCTTGAAAATTACGCTTAGTAGGAGAAATAGTGGCCTCATAGACACCACCCGACCATTTCTGTAAGATTTTCTGCAAGCAACCTTTTAACATTTTATGATTTGACAAAGGCAGGTATTGATTCAGTGGATCAAAACACTGGTGCTTATAATACTGGTAGAAATACGAGAAGATGGCTTATGACCCTATTTTATAATTTTCTGAATATTGCGGGAATAAATTATTATGTTGTCCATAGAGGCCGAAACAAAGTAATTATGAAAAGATGCTTGCTTTTGAAAGAACTTAGGTTGGCCGTTGGCTTTGGCATTATTGAAGGATCATGTGACTGCTAGAGCAGATGACCCTAAGATATAGGACATCAAGGAAAAAAATTCAGCGGAATTGTTAATAACCCATTGTCAATCCAGTAAAATGACAAACAGGGAGGGGGGGGATTGCGACCATTGGCAAAATCGAATAATGCTATATTTTTGTGAAAAATATGAAAAATGTCATAAATAGCTTTGCTTGAAGCATCTTGGGTAAAGGTAAAGAATATGGGTCCAGCTGGGATTTTGATAAAATTTTCACAGACGTTTTAAAACATCGTAAAAACACTAGAGCAATCGAAATTTTTGCGCGGAGAGAGCATTTTCTATTTTTTTTCTTGATAAAACATGTGTGGGAACTTACTTTTGAGAGACACAATTACAAACCGTTGGACGGAGTTCAAACGTATTTTTCATTTCAAACCCATTGTCTTGAACTTCAAACACTTCTATCGAACCATATGGAGTAATTCATAGTACCTAATAAACTTCAAAAATTAAAAAAACACGCAAAAAGATTTTTATTCAATGTACATAAACAACCAATTTATTTGACAAATGTTAAATGACAGGACACTTTTAACACGAAGTTAATAATGCCACGTTGCCAATTCTATTACACGGAAGAGTGACGGTTAAGTCTCGTTCATACCCTCGCGAATTTCTCAATTTTTCTGCAAATAAAATGGCTGCCGACATGGTTCAGCATTAACGAATGGTCCGGCATGACTGGCAGCCACTTCATTTGCCGAAAAATTGCGAAATTTGCGAGGATACGAACAATTATTCATGGAAATTTAAGTTAAACTACAAGAAAGTGAAAAATTTATCGAATTCTCAATCGAGTTTATTAAAGGTTTCTGACATTAACATTCAAAATAACTTTTGACATACAGTTTCTCTGTTGAATGTCAAATCCGCACGATCTGCGAAATGTCGGGCGAACGCACCCGCTTTGCTTGCATGGTTCATTTTGAGTTATAGTTTTCATTTCAAATTGTAACATAGGTTTGTGGAATTGACAGAATTGTTGACTATTTAGGAAAAGCCGCGCGTTCGGCCGACATTTCGCAAATCTGCGCGCGCGGATTTGCGAAATGTCGGCCGAACGCGCGGCTTTTCCTAACTGGTCAACAATTCTGTCAATTCATCTTACACGAACCTATGACATAATTTTAAATGAGAACTATGACATAAAATAGACCATGCGAGCGAAGCGCTGGTTTTCCTAACTGGTCAAAAATTTTGTAAATTCCACAAACCAATGTTACAATTTGAAATGAGAACTATAAAACAAAATAGACCATATGCGAGCGAAGCGAGCGCGTTCGGCCGACATTTCGCAAATCCGCGCGCGCGGATTTGCGAAATGTCGGCCGAACGCGCGGCTTTTCCTAAATAGTCAACAATTCTGTCAATTCCACAAACCTATGTTACAATTTGAAATGAAAACTATAACTCAAAATGAACCATGCAAGCAAAGCGGGTGCGTTCGCCCGACATTTCGCAGATCGTGCGGATTTGACATTCAACAGAGAAACTGTATGTCAAAAGTTATTTTGAATGTTAATGTCAGAAACCTTTAATAAACTCGATTGAGAATTCGATAAATTTTTCACTTTCTTGTAGTTTAACTTAAATTTCCATGAATAATTGTTCGTATCCTCGCAAATTTCGCAATTTTTCGGCAAATGAAGTGGCTGCCAGTCATGCCGGACCATTCGTTAATGCTGAACCATGTCGGCAGCCATTTTATTTGCAGAAAAATTGAGAAATTCGCGAGGGTATGAACGAGACTTAACCGTCACTCTTCCGTGTAATAGAATTGGCAACGTGGCATTATTAACTTCGTGTTAAAAGTGTCCTGTCATTTAACATTTGTCAAATAAATTGGTTGTTTATGTACATTGAATAAAATCTTTTTGCGTGTTTTTTTAATTTTTGAAGTTTATTAGGTACTATGAATTACTCCATATGGTTCGATAGAAGTGTTTGAAGTTCAAGACAATGGGTTTGAAATGAAAAATACGTTTGAACTCCGTCCAACGGTTTGTAATTGTGTCTCTCAAAAGTAAGTTCCCACACATGTTTTATCAAGAAAAAAAATAGAAAATGCTCTTTCCGCGCAAAAATTTCGATTGCTCTAGTGTTTTTACGATGTTTTAAAACGTCTGTAAAAATTTTATCAAAATCCCAGCTGGACCCATATTCTTTACCTTTACCCAAGATGCTTCAAGCAAAGCTATTTATGACATTTTTCATATTTTTCACAAAAATATAGCATTATTCGATTTTGCCAATGGTCGCAATCCCCCCCCTCCCTGTTTGTCATTTTACTGGATTGACAATGGGTTATTAACAATTCCGCTGAATTTTTTTCCTTGATGTCCTATATCTTAGGGTCATCTGCTCTAGCAGTCACATGATCCTTCAATAATGCCAAAGCCAACGGCCAACCTAAGTTCTTTCAAAAGCAAGCATCTTTTCATAATTACTTTGTTTCGGCCTCTATGGACAACATAATAATTTATTCCCGCAATATTCAGAAAATTATAAAATAGGGTCATAAGCCATCTTCTCGTATTTCTACCAGTATTATAAGCACCAGTGTTTTGATCCACTGAATCAATACCTGCCTTTGTCAAATCATAAAATGTTAAAAGGTTGCTTGCAGAAAATCTTACAGAAATGGTCGGGTGGTGTCTATGAGGCCACTATTTCTCCTACTAAGCGTAATTTTCAAGATGGACTGGTACTTTCTCAACAGTACCTTTGGAACCGGTTGATTGAAAGGTACAGGTATGCGCAAACAGATCAGCCACGACATTTCGCAAATCCGCGCGCGCGGATTTGCGAAATGTCGGCCGAACGCGCTCGCTTCGCTCGCATATGGTCTATTTTATATAATAGCTCCTATTTCAAATCAAATTATAGATTGGGGAAGATATAAATATATGAAGTGAACCTGTAATGAAAATGTGCGCATTCTTCACCTATTCCAAACTTTTTTTTTTCATCTCAACACATTAACTTCCTATATATTTATTTATTCGCCCGTTATATGCAATTTCCTGTGAGACATTTAAAAATTCGCCACAAATAATTTGATCTAAAGAAATTTCACACCCTAAAATATTTTTCATAACAATCCAGATACCTAGCTACCAACAAAAACGCATATTTATTCCTGTTAACAAACAAAAACTAATCATTATCAATGTCTTTCTTTGAATCGACAATAAATGTTGTGCGTTTATTGAAAATAGAGAAAAGTTATAAATTTTTCCATCTCTAAGAGCAAGAGTTCCAATCGACCAGACTTCATATGGGCAATTTGCATGGGCTATTCAGAACGATAGTACACTGGATTTGTCTGATTTGGAATATTAATCCAAATTCGAATGGTTATTCTGTATACATGAGGTTAGGTTAGGTTGGGTTGAAGTTGGATAATAATTCACGCATGTTCTAATTGGTCCATGCTGATCAGTCTGGTCGATTAGAACCTTTGCGGTACTGAATCTCGTTCATACCCTCGCGAATTTCGCAATTTCTCTACGAATGAAATGGCTGACAACAATGAATGGTTCGGCATGACTGACATCCATTTTATTCCCAGAAAAATTGAGAAATTCGCGAGGGTATGAACAAGTCTTTAAACTATCAAAAATCTCTATTGGCAACGTCGCAGTTACAATTTATTCACTTGTCAACAAATTATAAATTAATTATATCTGCATAATAAAAGTAGCTTTTTTAACCTTTTCCATACTATTCGAAGCTTATTCTGCTAATGAATTGATACTTCTGTATATGTAGAAAGTGTTATCAATACAACACAGTTCATTAACATTGAAAAAATAGGTAAAATAACCCATCCAACAAATTGAATTTGTTTGTCTTGAAAGTGAGTATCCACATTTATTTTTTCAAAAATAAAATAGAAAAATGTGTTTCCGCGCCAAAATTTATTTTTTTTTATTCATTTTATCGCGTTTTAGAGCATCTGTAAAAAAAATTTCAAAATCCCAGCTGGACCCATATTCTTTACTTTTTCCGCATCTTGAAACAATGTGCGAAGATTGTTTTCAACCTGTTCTTCAAAACTGAGTTTTATGGTTTAGAACAAGATGTATAGAAACCATGGGTTAACTGATTCGATATTGTTTCACACAAAGTTCTCGATTATGTAATTTCAAAGGGCATGACAATTTCATTCGTCAATGGATGGCGCATACGTCGAAAATAGCCGTTTCCAATATTCCGAACTGAAGTGCCTACTGAGAAATTTTGGAGTATTCGAATGTTGACATTGATTTTGTTTGGTTAATTGTCATTGGCTGTGTCTATGAGAGAAAAGCGGAAAGCGCTTTGCTGGATGAAGCATAAAAGCGCTTCACAAGTCTACTAGACTGTCCATAAAATGTCAAATTACAGGCCGCTGAACCGCTTCAAATAAATCCAGCGGAAAATAAAGCGCTTTATTCATCTACAGCGGCTGCAGGAGCTGCCAGCCGTCTATCACGTGAAGCGTAAAAGCGACTACAACCGCTGCACGCTGTTAGACGCACCCATTGGCATCAACGTATTCAAATTTAAATTTCATCTTGGTATTTATCGTGTTTTTTCTGCTCTACTCATACTTTTCGTTCAGTTCGATAGTTTTGCGACTTACTCATATTGTTGGGTACCTAGTTCTTTATTGATTCTTGTTTTCCCTTACAATTTGGGTCTGATAGACACAACCCGACCATGTATGTGCTTTCACATCACCCGATTACTGGAGGGTTAAATTAAATTTTGCCGAATCCCGCATAGTTATTAAAGTCATAGTTGCCGTTGCCATGGAAAACAATTGAATTGTTTCTGGGCTAACAAACAAAAATATTCTTTTTAGATTTTAGAAATTTCAGGATGCTCATGGCACTCTAGATTGAAAATCAAAATTTGATTTAAAATATAATTTATGTCAAAACCAATTAAAAAATTATGAATTCGGATAAAGAATGATTTAAAGATTCCTAAAATAAAACAATATACAGGGTGTCCTATTTAAATTTCGAAAGTTAAGGTCATTTCCAAGAAAACCGGAAGTTGTACAAATTTGTCAATTGACATTTGGTTCGAATCATAACTCTGACAAGTTTCGTTATACCTACTAAATGAAAAAATAAAAAAATGGCAACCCGAAAGTGATATCGTTGTCACCTGGTGTATGGTGTTCTATTTGAAAAAATGCATCTTCCACCACTTTTGTTTCTATCGGTAAAATCACAAATTTTCAACGACCCTGTGTAATGAAGAACAAATTCCCCTAGTCATAACTAATACACAGGACATTGTCAAACTATACATCCAAAATTTCAGCTTTCTACGTATTGAAATATTGCAGTAATAAACGTTTAATTATAAAATAAGGAAATTATTGATTTTCTTAAAAACCACTGGAGATAGGTATAGAGAAGCATTATATGAAAATTATCAAAAAGCAAAAGCGAAGCGAAAACGCAATAATCTACAGGGTATTCCATTTAAAATATCAAAGTTGTTGCTACTTTTCGATAGAAGCGGCAACGCCGCAGCGCTAAAAATATAATCATACGTCCCTTTTTCCAGAAACGTCTAAAAGGCCATCGAGTGTGGAACACCCTTTACACTGACTATTCCACTCTTCTTAAGATATTCACGTAATCTGACCAATCACAAATCAAAGACAACTTGTATTATCGCGAAAACACCAGCTCCAGCTGTCTCTCAATTCTGATTGGTCTGTCAGCGTTGGTATTTTCATCGATGTAACCATAGATGACAAAGCAAAGTTTGACATTTTGACAGATCATAATTGTAGGCGAAAACGTCAAAATGAGTCGCATATATAATGAATTGATTGTTCATGTTCATAATACATACTTATAATGCTTCGTGAAATAGTCTAATAAAATTCCACTCGTGATTGAATTTATCTCATAGGTCTTTCTTTTATCACTCGTCCTGCGGACTCGTGGTGTTTTCTCGATACAATTCAGTTTCGTTCAGAAATGAATCGACATACTCATCGCAAAAATTCAATCACTTGTGGTATTACTACTGAAAATATTATAACAGATTTCGTTTTCTCAACTCCTCATTGGTTACTGAGTGTATACCGTTTGAATCAGTCCTACATCAATTTAGGTCCTAACTAAAGAATTAATGATACTGATTGGTTTTAATTGAAGTTTTCACGGCCACAAACTCGAGCTGATAGAGTTAGATGGAATAATTTGTATTTTGCTTCACCTGATAAATCCCTTTGTGTTATGTAAAATTCCCGATCATCACTGACAGTTGATGGCTTTAGAGTGAAATATAGATGCCGACTTTTCATATTCCGCATTGAACTTCATTCCGATCATACATTTCTGTTGAAAGTCAAATTATAAAAATTCGATAAATTAAAACTTCACATGGTTGAACATTTTTCTCCCTACTGAATAGTGAGGGTCTCACGATTGAACATTTATTTATGAACTAAGGCTTGTAGTGTATTGTACAGGTCAAGGACACAGTTAGCCGAGGTACATAAGGTTTTCGTACTACTAGCAAATACTAGGTAAAAAAAAATCGAATTGAAAATAATCACTTCAAAATTGGTAGATCAAATTTTAATCTGTTTTTGATGAATATAGCGACTGTCAATAATTTGTTTTGCTGTGGTAGAAAAGGAATATCTGACGTTTGTATCATTTTCGTTAGATTTTACATGAGGAAATATGGATTATGAGGAAAACGTTCATGTTGAGGTCACAGTTAGAAATGCGTTTGCCTCATTAGCGCACAAAAATTAACAAAAAAATTATTTTGTTGTTCGAGATGAGAGTGAGTACTTGAAGAGTCCTGCAAGTTTCTCACCAATGTGTGCGTTTCTGACGAATCTGCTGTTTATTTAAATGGACATGTGAACTGCTGAGACTGGAGTGACGTAAATCCCCATTGGTACAGGGAAACTCATTCACAAACTCCCCAGAAACTGAATGTTTGGGCTGGTATTCTGGGAGACCATATTGTAGTCCATATTTTATTGATGGTAACCACAACGGACAAACGTATCATGAACTTCTTGATACAGCTGTGAACCGCAGAATCACTCAGTTACTTGAAGACGATGATAGGTTACTTGAAGGTCAGCTCACCTTTCAACAAGATGGAGCTCCTCCACATTTTGTTGCACCTGTTCGTCAATTTTTGACTATTTCAATGGGAGATGGATTGGAAGGCGAAGACCAATAGAATGGCCGGCTAGATATCTACAAGTATAGTAGTCCCATTGAAAATTCTGATGTAGGGGGTGCTGGGACTGAGGGAGTTGACAACACAATGATGATGTATTTGATAAAAGTGATTCCCCTTGACATAAAAATCGACGGGTCTAAGCGATTTTAAATTTTTTTACGAGTTCGGAGATTAGGGGAATGACATGTTTTATCTGGAACACACTCTATTTATTCCATATCGCACAGAGTAATCAAAAGCAATTACCATTCTGCCATTCACTTGATTTTTCCCCAGGGACAGGGTAACTCCTTTGGACATAGTTAAGACCATGACTGCCAAGAAATGTATACTGACTTACACATGGTGCCATAGAAAACAGGTACCGTGTAATAATCATATATCTATTAACTACGAATATGGATAATAAAGAAAGCCTATGTGATGCCAAAAAAAAATAAGCATCGACTTCGAATTGGACGCTGCTGAATTAATGAGCTTGCGCCAGACATTCCTATTCAAAGACACGATTTTGCTTTTTCATCTCTTTCTAGCGTGCATGGTTCGGTTTTATTACTGAGAATATTACACATTTTATAAATTTCTAGGTTCATGCCTGAAAGAATTTAAGATCGTCGCGTTTTACTTCGAGTTCGTGTTCAGGAGGCAAAAAATACATCACTACTAGCATTGTTTACTAGCAAACTATTTTTCTCGGCGGTTATGAGGCCGATGTGGAATGAGATATACCTTTTCAAACAATTGTCCGTCACATACCCAATCCATATTTCTTCAAGTTTAATGAGTTTTCAACCGTTTTTGGCAGAAAATTTATTGATGAAACTCTGGTAGCAGGTAACAAACAGACATTTTATTGTTAGAGTTGCAAATGGATCAATGAATCGGTTTTTTAATGACACGAAGTTTAATTGACCATCTTGCATAATTCTCATTCTTCAATTATCCACAGTATAGAAAAATGTTAGCCTATTTTCAATATGGGACGGTTGAAAATGTCAAAAGAAGCATAACCTTAAAAATGTATGACATTTCTCGTCAAGAAGACTAAAAACAAGGAGTGTTTGATTCCCATAAGACAATGGGGACACTAGTAGAAAGAGATGAAAGAACATTTGTGACGAAATGTGACGTAGTTATACATGTCATGGCCGCCGTTCTCTATAGACAGTGACAGACTAGCTGACAGTTTTGTTGCTTGATTCGAGTTCGACTCTGTACTCATACCCAAGTACGTCACTATGACGCGTTGATGATACAAGTTTCTGATTGGCTAGAGCTTCTTAAACCCTCCTTGTTTTTAGTCTCCTTGATTTCTCGTGATTCAGAATTCAGCATGCGCAATAGTTTCCCAGCGTCAGTTTGAGAAAAGGTAAGATATATATTTTTGGCTTCAATTTGATTACATTGCGTCTTATGGAGTGTTATCAATATTTGTAGTTAATAGATATATGGTAATAATGATATATGAGGTTAGCATACCATTCAGTTATCGCTTCATATAGAGATTTAAAATTTTAATTAGAGGTATAGGATTGGAATATATCAACTTTTATTGAAACGTTCCAACATAATCCTACAGGACGAGTCAGAAGTGCCGACAACTTTTTTATAGAAAATTGCACCATGTCTATTTTCATCAACTTAACAATCTACTCAGAATACTCATCTCAAAAATGTATGGTTTGTTAAGATTCGTCCACTAGATGGAGTTGAAATCGAAAAAGTTTAATATTCAAATCGAACAATTCGAATGTGGTGAGTAGGGTGTAAGGATGGATTCATAAACATATTCCTGTCTTTTCAGTCCAAAATAATAATAATAATAATAATAATAATAAACACAAAATTATATTCATTTACTGCCAAATATGAAGCATAAAAGTTCACAAAAATAATAAAATTCAAAACATAAATGAATTGTTACCCGGTAATTCTGAACTAACTTCTAAAATAAAATGATGAATTCTGGTAAATTTTCTGGACGCATAGACCAAGCAACATAAACACTTTTGAACATATTGAAAGTTTGATTTTATGGAGGACATTCGTCTCCTGAAATGTATTTTGTGGGTTTGTAACCTCCACAGTCTGAAAATGCAAATTAAAAATATATTTCAATTTGGGTCATACATGGATGAAACCATTAAGTATTCAGGCGAAGAACTGGATCTCAGTTTCAGCATACAGAGAGGCACAGAAGTAAGTTCCTTTCGGGGACTCATGAAAATGATTGAAACTCAGTTTTTTCAAATAGAACACACTGTATACTATCTAATTTTTCAATACAACCAACCAGTTTGAATAAATTTCATTGACTACGTCCTATACCTATCTCTTACCGTTTATGAGATATTGATGATTTTTGAGGTCTGTGCAAGTATACATCAATTTCAAGTATAAATTGTGGAAAATATATCGAATAATAAATGAGACCTTCATCTTTTTTGAAAAAGGTGTGATTGAATACATGAACTTTCCTTCATACTGGGTGTACGATAAATATGGTTATGTTGACAGTTTAAAGAATGAAAAATAAAATTGATTAAATTCATTCGACACAGGAGATAATATACCACAAAATTCACTTAGCATGATTATAACACATTTGAAAAACAAAAATTCAGTAGCTTAGATGCTTGAAATGCTGACCATTCACTTGCGAATAATGATGAGAAGATATGTTCAATTTTTAAAATGAAATAACGTACGAATCTGAAGCCATTGCCGATGATGAAAATAATGAAATTTTTCAGTTTAAAAACTAAAAAAGTGAATAGCTGAATTCTGTTTGGTTACTGAGAAGAAACACCCTTGTGATTTCTTCTGTATATCAATCAAATTTCTTCGAATAACAATGGTACTTCTACTCAGTCAAGGCTTCATGAATGATCATCAAGCAATAAAAATTAAATCCAGGGATTTATCAGACTCACAGGGTTTATAAAGTGTTAAGATCATAAGCTTCATGTTACCAATTATTGGTCAACAGATATGTCCTTTCGAAACCTGTTCGCTCCACAAATCATAACAGAAAGGTAGCCGAGTGGTTAAAGCGACATTGGTTTAATCACTTTTGGCTGCCAGTCAAAGGTTTAAACCCTAGCGACTGCAGAACGTTTTCTGATGACCAGAGAAAGGAGAAAGGAATCGCACGTAAAAAGGAAAAACCGCACAAGTTTCGACTTCTAAGGGCTGCCGTTCGTAAGGGGACGACAGCTGGCTAACGGAAAAAACAATTTCAACAATTTTTTTTAAATACTTCTTGAGAGTGTGTAATTTTTCATTTTTGCTAGCACTTTCCATAAAATGAGATTCGTAACTGAAGAAACATTATATGAGGATCAATAAATCGCCACTTCCATCCAGAGGACGGTTGATTATGGAGCAATATTTCCCAGAATAGGCTATTAAGTATAGAATGAAACTATTCAACCTGTGTTGTGGAAATGAATATAACCTCCCTAATTGAAATTTGAAAATATATTTTGTGGAATATCGTGTTTCTGATACATCAGTTGCAACAATGTGTTGTTTTTGTCTGATAAACTTTTATATTCCAGAAGAAGACCCATTATTGCTGATAATTTTGAAAGTAGTGTATCACTGGCTACCAAACTTGATAGTAAAATAACTAACTATTTCATAATTTTTCAGGCACTTAGAAAAAGTACTAATGATAACGAAATCAAAAACAAAAGTTTGCTAAAAGATGACATTTGTTCAATACAGAACGATGACGTAATTTGTGTCATTTAGTGGAAGGTTAAATATGATATTTTCGGTCTCAGTACCAAATACCGTCAAACACGGTATCAATGAGTCCGAAATTCCCAACTTTATGAAAACGATATGGAAATCGAATATACTAACAAATTCAGATGTGCAATCGATGAACCAGAAGCAAAACTATGCAGCATAGTAAAGAAAAACTTCTGTAGATGTTTCTGATGTATTTGGCTATAATTAGCTACTTAGAAAATCACAGAATTTGTAAAAAAAATAGCACTAGCACTCATTTTCAATATAACGCTAGTTGACCACAATAAATTTATTCCGAAATGAAAGAGCCCATCAAACAATCACAACTCGTACGTGTGACCCAAGAACAAGATACACGTCAATCAGTTATAAAAGATCTTTCAATAAAGTCCATCGTCTGCTCTAAAAGAAGGAAATGCCGTGAGAGTCAAAAAACATTGTAACCCAATTTTTCAGTAGTGAAATGTACCTGTTTATATATTTTTCTGAAAAATCCATTCTATATTTAACATTATCTACAGACTGTAGGCCTATCTCTTATCCTAGTCTGCTTTCGGTGTGGTAAAATATTCTTGCAAGTTTTGAGGTATTAATTGTGTTGTGAAGTTCACAATCATTTATACAGTGTTCGACAGAACCCCCCCACCTTTGTAATATTTGAACCAGGAACATAGAGAATTGAAACAAAATGGAGTTGAAATGGGAACAGATTTTCACAATAAATAATTCGATGATGTTCCATTCGAAGCATATAGAAGATCGATACCGTTCTCTTTTCAACCATTTTTACAAACGATTCATGTGTTGATTTATCCTGATTCATCACTTACAAAAAAAATTACGAGTTTGGTATGACCTATATTCTATATTACCCAGTAAAATGACAGGGTTTTAAGAAGTACCAATCTGAGATCAAATCTATTCAAATAGATTACCACGACTACTTTGTAGAAAAAGCGTTCAAGGCAGCCGTAGTAGAGGTGCAAAATCGACGGTCATTATGTCCGCTATGGCACCACAGGAGAGTATAGTAGCGGTCATAATGACCGCTATGACACTCAAGGTATTAAAAGACGTGAAAGTATACATAAGAGATACTGTTTTATTATTCAAGTTGGTTAACTTTATAAAGATGTTTGAATCCATTTAATCTTGCTAATATTAAATCTGTGTTATAATGACCTGATGAGTTTTTGTAGTACAAGTCTGCAAAACAACTCAGACAAACAATTTGGTGGTAATTTTCGTCTTGTTGATTAGACTGAGTACTGGCGAAGGTCGGTCTGTAATATTCATTCATAACTTTTCATAATCACTTGGATCATTTCATTTCTGGTCTTCCATAACACTTTCAAAATTATTGTAGAACGGATAAACGCAGATCATGAAAGGAATATCGAGGAGGTAGAAACTTACTGGAAAAATCAAGTTAGCTCAATGAGGGCGGCAGTGGAAACTGTTAAGGAACAAATGGAAAGAGAATCTCAACAAAAAATAGAATCGTTGATACAACAACATCGAAATGAACTAGGTAATTTCGTTTGAGCTTTTTTGTTAGCTTGGCAACTTTGATATCGAATAAGCAAGGAAGCTACTGCATTATAATTAAAATACTTTTTTTTTCAATTGGGAGAGAGTGAAATCCATCTGATTTTCTGTTTGTGGAAAAAATACGTCATAACAGGTATATGATTGGAATATTGACATAGTATTTTATATTATATTAAATTAAATGTCGCTCATAATTCAAGTATTTATAAAAATGATCGGAAATTGAAAATATTTAATTTGATTCGAGTTCTGAGAATATTATTATTTCTGTATCTGAGCGTCTTGAATATACAGTCCAAAAACTTGTTTTGAATTGTTTATTGTTTTTGTGATTTTTGATTAGGAAAGATAAACAAAAAATGTGTTGATAATTGTTTAAAAAAAAAATTGAAATTCTGTTCGCACACGTTAAGGGCTCGCCCTTTGAAACGAATTAATAATTACGACGGTGTCTGCGAAGGAATGATCCAGTAACGTAATCCTACATTACATTTAGGTACGTTTTACTGAGAATGCTGGTGAAGAAACTGGTGTATACTCCCGGAAGAGCCTATGCGATACTGGGTACAATCTCGATATGGACTGGAACCTTGAACCTTGCACCTGCGCAGGCAGTACCAAAGTTGTTGATCAACCCTTCATACAAACAGAAGTGATCACTCTGAGATACTAATGAAGCTAAAATATTTTAATATCATTGGGAATGTACGAAATTTGACAAGATACGGGACAAACGAATTGAAGACTCAAATATCAACGGAAATATTGGCGGATATGAAGACCGAGGAGAGAAAGGGTAGCCATCATTTGAGAGAAACATAATACCATCTTACTCAGGAACTGGCAGATCAGATTCGGATTTTGGTGGCTGCCACCGACCCTTTCTCCAAAGCACTACCACTGCCGTTTGGAAGAAGGGATCTTATGGATGGCATATGCTGAAACGGAAGCTTGACTTGTGAAATCACTCGGCAATCCAGAAGGAGCAGCCATCACAAAAGTTTCTTGTTCAGACAAAGAGACTGGTTTACCAAGAGTCATCACTGATATACCCGTAACAAGTGATGATAAGGTCATCACAACTTAACAGGGCTCATCTCTAAAAACGACAGACTGGCTATCCTTCAGTGGAAATGGTTCAATTTGGAACATGGACCTTGCATGGGAGTAGTCTAGATAAACCTCCACCATAGGTAAGTAAAACTTTTGGGAGGAAGTCTTGGAATGCTGAACTGAATCTCAGATGGCTTACTTCTGAGTAACCTAATGCGAAACAACCTTTTTTTTCAAAGAATTCGTCAGCTGGTGTGGATATTCCAGAAGAGAACCAGAGGCTTCGAAATGTCTTTCCTGTGATGATTCAAGCACAAACTATGAACATAATTATATTCAGTTATCAATTCGCTTCAACTTCTCCCTGTAGGTCAAAATCAATGAGATACAAGAAACACTAACTGGAACGCCTCCGGGACGATCTAGACGGAAATGTGAACGAAATTATTCATAAGACAAAGACAGCGAAATAACAGTAAAAATCAACCCTAGAATCAGGTGAGATGAGTTTGGCAATTTTGAATAATCCTCCACTAAACACATCCTGCAGAAGGATTTGTGGGGTAATTGTAAGATTACAGAATTCTCTCTTTCGTAATGAAATGGGACGACAGGAAGAGAGTCACTGTCAAAAGTAAACTAGATATTTCGTGTTTTTTTAGTGAGCAATAATCCTGGGTTAAATGAATAGTCGCGGAAGGACCCAAATTGTGCATAGATACATTTAAGACTCTCAAATCTCTTCGCCAAATCTACAGAACCCACAACTGAGCAGACCTGCTACTTAGAGAACTTGAAATGGTATTCTGAGTTAACCTATGAATGAACCAAGAGAATTATGTTTCTATTTTCCGAATGAAAACAGAAAGAAACTGACGTATCGAAGACAAAATACTGACTTCCATAGCATGTTTATCAATATGCATATAATAGAGCTAGTGATAAATAGACCTCAAGCCCAGGAAAATTTTCAGGGAGTGATTTCACACACTACGGGTCATATATAATGTTGAAGTACTGGTCGAGAAACAAACTTTAGGTACTATGCTGTTAATTTTCTGCGGTACAGGTGAGTTGAAATGTCGTAAAAAAGGGGGAACTTTTTGATTACATTATACACGACGGCACTATTCTCGTTGAAGAGGCAATGAAAAAAGAATGCTCTAAAGCCCAGTGCCGTCAAAAAATAGCGGTACATTTTTTTTGGAAATTGGCGATTTTAGCCCCTCTCCCCTGTAAATCGAATACTTGACGGAGTTGATTCAGTTAACTTTGCCTCTACTTAAAAAACTATAATACATCTATGCCATCAGAAATCAAAACCCCACAAGGGGTAAAAATTGGTTTTTGATTCGCGATTTCTGACCCCATGTACTACCCTTTTCTGACGGCATAGATGTATTATAGTTTTTTAAGTAAAGGCAAAGTTTACTGAATCAACGCCGACAAGTATTCGATTAACTGGGGAGGGAGGGGGGGTAAAATCGCCGATTTCAAAAAAACATTCTTACTTCCGGTACCGCTATTTTTTGACGGCACTGGGTTTTAGCATTCTTTATTCATCGCCTCTTTAACGAGAATAGTGCCGTCATGTATGAAGTAATCAAAAAGTTCCCCCTTTTTTCGACGGCATAGTGCCTAAAGTAAACATTATATATGACCCGTTGTGTATAAAATCACCCCCTGAAAATTTGCCTGGGCTTGTAGTCTAGAATGTTAGGTATTCGTTGTTTTGATATAATTAATGTTATGTACGATATTGCGAATTGAATTGAATTAAAAAGGTTATTATCAAAGTCCATTATTATCCAATGGTAAGAACATCGCTTTGCTATCAGGTTAGGCCCAGCACATTGAAAACATATGAGGAGATCAGAACTGGTATTGAGAAATTTTCGAAACGACTTATTCATTCGAAAAGATCGCTGGATCAAATGAAAGAACAAACTCATTTCGGACAGAATCAGAAGCCAGGACTGTGAGCAGACTTACAGTTATCTCCATTTCAGATGGTGGGTTCCTAGAATACAAACTAGAGTATCAAACCGTTTGTGGTGTTGCATTGAGCCTAAAACAGGAGAAACAGTATCTTCTAAACTAGATCAACAAAGTCTGGCGAAAATAGACATTTCCTTGAAACCATTTGATGAATCAGACTTTGGTATTGTGAGATCAGCTGGCCTTTATTCAAGTCTTTTTGAAACCAGCTTAAGTAAATGTTCGTCCATGCAATATTACATCGTCAATCACTTCGTTCAAATATTACAGTAAACCATTCGAAGAGAACGTTGTTGGTTGAATTATTTTCGGTGGATTACCAGAAGAATACAAACATCTGATTTTAGGTACTCAAGGCTCCAAACAACTACTGAATTTGTGAAAAACCTATTACGAGAGAAAAACGTCAAAGGCGTGACCAGTAATTCCAGTCAATCTGAATCAGCTTACGCCAGTAAAGAGTTTTAAAAAAAAGTTCCACAACGTTTCAGTACGGGTGTTTTAATTATTACCAGTATAACTACCAAGCAGATGCTTGTCCCAAGTGCGAAGACCGAAGGAAAAATGACAATTTTTCCTTCACTGGTAGGGATTATTGAAACCTTCAATTCACAGAGTGTGCCATTAAGTTCAGACTCTCTCGTCAACTGGTTTATGCACACACGAAAATTCTTAGGGGTGAAGGGGGTAGGACCTTTTCACCTGGAATATGTTTGTGATTCTCACTATAACCCAAACTGCTAAATTTGATCCGGTAGTGCCTCTATATTGTACTTTTTCCAAAATTTTTTGTTGTTTGTATTAATTCTCATCGCTAACTTATGAGACTTCCAATCACTTTCTTGATTTTAGATCAACAATGGGATAACCTTATCCACCAGAAAAGTGAAGCAATTCAATTTTTAGAAGAAGAATATGTTTCCAAATACAAAACGTTAGAAGAACAATTTTATACCCAACAGAAATCACATAGCGTTAGAGAGGTGGAACTGCTCAAAACTATCGATTCATTGAAGAACGAGTTACAGAGCAAAGAATCGACAATAGAGGATTTGCAAAATAATGTGGACACTTTGGAAGGTGGTATTCAAGTGCTGAACCAAGAGATTGCGCAACAAAGTGATGAAACGACTAAAAGTAGGAAAGAATGGGACCAAAAATTGAGGTAAATGTAGAATATTCAGATGTAAGGAATCAATATTGATTATTTGGCTTTTCCAGTGGGTTACTGCAGTCTTTGACTCAATTACAAGAAAATCATGAGAAGGAGATGGAAAAATATCGACTGAAATTTATTAATTCTCAGAAGCAGGCTCAAGGAACTATTGATCATCTACAGAAAAAGTGCAATTGTTTGAATAAGCTGTGAGTATATCAAAACTATTGTTGATGACCTGAAATTCAGGAATAATATCCCAGATTTTTCTGGTTATATCATCGCTTCATTTCAAACAACTCAAATCCCCTAAAAGTACTTTATTCATTTTGGGTTTGAGGTAGCGGGAAATTGGACACAATAATAAGTCTGTTACAGAATTTCTCATGTTTAGCTGACTCATTTTTTCAAGGCTGCAAACAAATCTAATTGATTTGTTTTGTTTTGAATAAACATGATTTTCAATAGTGATATATAGTAAATATACAGTGTGACCTACTGAGGACCGCAGCACTCTTAGAAAATCTACATTTTTCATTTGGTAGACATTCAAAAAGTATACTAGGACACCAAATTTCGTGAATAAATCTCCATTTCCAGGGCCACCTAATCTGATTTTCAAGGTGAAAAATATGAAAAAATTACTAACAATTTTTTTAGAAAAAATTCTAACCACACCACTGGATTCGCGACATTTTCAAATGGGTACGGAAAAAACCACATGTTCAAAATAATTTTTCTGGGCGGCCAGGGCCAGTTTCTCTCCAGCAATATTGCTCAACTCCCTTGTTATCGACTGTGCCATTACCATAATCTGGGAAAGGTTCCAGGATAGAGTGTGGAAAAAATTATATTGCCAAAATTGTTTTTCCGGGCGTCCAGGGCCGTTTTCACTCCAGCAATATTCCTCAACTCCGTTATTATGTACTCTGCCATCATCCTAATCATGAAAGTTTTCAGGATAAGGCACGGAAAGAAACCACATGTACAAAATGATTTTTTCCGAGCGTCCAGGGCCAGTTTCACTTCAGCAATATTCCTCAACTTTGTTATTAGGGACTTTGCAATCATCATAATCTGTGAAAGTTTTCAAAATAGGGTACGGAAAAAACCACATGTTCAAAATAATTTTTCCGGGCGTCCAGGGCCCGTTTCACTCCAGCAATATTCCGCAACTCCCTTATTATGGACTCTGCAATTATCATAATCTGGAAAAGTTTTCAGGATATAATGCGGGAAAAAACCACATGGTCAAAATAATTTTTCCTGGCGTCCAGGGCCGGTTTTACTCCAGCAATAATCCTCATCTTTCTTATTATGGGTTTTGCCATAATCATATTCAAGGAAAGTTTTCAGGATATGGTACGGAAAAAAACCACATGTTCAAAATAATTTTTCTGGGCGTCCAGGGTCGGTTTCACTCTAGTAATATTCCTCAACTCTCTTGTTATCGACTGTGCCATTATCATAATCTTGGAAAGTTTTCAGGATAGAGTGTGGAAAAAACCACATTGCCAAAATTGTTTTTCCGGGCGTCCATGGCCGTTTTCACTCCAGCAATATTCCTCAGCTTCCTTATTATGTACTCTGCCATCATCCTAATCAAGGAAAGTTTTCAGGATAGGGTGCGGAAAAAAACCACATGTTCAAATTAATTTTTCCGGGCGTCCAGGGCCGGTTTCACTCCAGCAATATTTCGCCATTTCCTTATTACGGACTCTGCAATTATCATAATCTGGAAAAGTTTTCAGGATAGAATGCGGAAAAAAACCACATGGTCAAAATAAATTTTCCGGGCGTCCAGGGCCGGTTTTACTCCAACAATAATCCTCAGCTTTCTTATTATGGATTCTGCCATAATCATAATCATGGAAAGTTTTCAGGATATTTGTACGGAAAAAAACCACATGTTCAAAATAATTTTTCTGGGAGTCCAGGGTCGGTTTCACTCCAGTAATATTCCTCTACTCTCTTGTTATCGACTGTGCCATTATCATAATCTGGGAAAGTTTTCAGGATAGAGTGCGGAAAAGACCACATTGCCAAAATTATTTTTCCAGGCGTTTAGGGCCGTTTTCACTCTTGAAATATTCCTCAACTTCCTTATTATGGACTCCACCATTATCATTATCTTGGAAATTTTTCAGGATAAGGTACAGAAAGAAACCACATGTCTAGGGCCAGTTTTACTTCAGCAATATTCCTCAACTCTCTTGTTATGGACTCTGCCATTATCATATCATAATCCAGGAAAGTTTTCAGGAGACAGTGAGGGGAAAAAAACCACATGGCCAAAATGACTTTTCCGATCGTAAAGGGCCGGTTTCACTCTAGCAATATTCCTCAACTTCCTTATCATGTACTCTGAGATCATCATAATCTAGGAAAAGTGCGGAAAAAACTACATGGCCTAAATAATTTTTCCGGACGTCTAGGGCCGGTTTCACCCAGCAATATTCCCCAACTTCCTTATTATGGACTCTGTCATCATCATAATCTAGGAAAATTTCCAGGATAGACTGCGGAAAAAAAAACACATGTTCGAAATATTTTTTCTGGGCATCCAGGACCGGTTTCACTTCAGCAATATTCCTCAACTTCCTTGTTATCGACTGTGCCATTATCATAATCTGGGAAAGTTTTCAGGATAGAGTGTGGAAAAAATTACAGTGCCAAAATAATTTTTCCGGGCGTCCAGTGCCGTTTTGACTCAGCCATCATTATAATCTAGGTTAGTTTTCAGGATATGGTACGGAAAAAAACCACATGTACAAACTAATTTTTCTAGTCGTCCAGGGCCGATTTCACTCCAGCAATATTCATCAACTCTCTTGTTATCGACTGTGCCATCATCATAATCTGGGAAAGTTTTTAGGATAGAGTGCGGAAAACCACATTGCCAACGTTGTTTTTCTGGGCGTCCAGGGCCGTTTTTACTCCAGCAATAATCCTAAACTTCCTTATTATGGACTCAGCCATCATCATATTCTAGGAAAGTTTTTAGGATATGGTACGGAAAATGACCACATGTTCAAAATAATTTTTCTAGGCGTCCAGGGCCGTTTTCACTCCAGCAATATTCCTCAATTCCCTTGTTATCGGCTGTGCCATTATTATAATCTGGGAAAGTTTTCAGGATAGAGTGCGGAAAAAAACCACATTGCCAAAATTATTTTTCCGGGCTACCAGGGCCGGTTTCACTCCAGCAATATTCCTCATCTCACTTATTATGGACTCTGTCATTATCATTTTCTGGGAAAGTTTTCAGAATAGAGCACGGAAAAACCACATGGTCAAAATAATTTTTCCGGTCGTCTAGGGCCGGTTTTGCTCCAGCAATATTCCTCAACTTTCTTATCATGGACTCAGCCATCATCATATTCAAGGAAAGTTTTCAGGATAGGGTACGGAAAAACCACATTTTCAAAATAATTCTTCTAGGCGTCCAGGGCCGGTTTCACTCCAGCAATATTCCTCAACTCCCTTATTACGGACTCTGCCATCATCATGATCTAGGAAAGTTTTTGGTGTAGAGTGCAATATTCCTCAACTTTCTTATCATTAACTCAATCAATTGTGATCTAGGAAAGTTTTCAAGAATGGGCATGGAAAAAACCACATGATCAAAAGAATTTTTCCAGGCGTCCAGGGTCAGTATCACTCCAGCAATATTCCTCAACTCCCTTATTATATCCTCTGCCATCATCATAATCCAAGAAAGTTTCCAGGATAGACAGACTGCGGAAGAAAAACACATGTTCAAAATATTTTTTCTGGGCATCTAGGGCCGGTTTCACTCCAGCAATATTCCTCAACTCCCTCGTTGTAGACTATGCCATTATCATAATCTGGGAAAAATTTCAGGATATAGTGCGGAAAAAAATTCATTGTTAAAATTATTTTTCTGGGAGTCCAGGGCCGTTTGGATTCCAGAGCAATATTTCTCAACTTCCTTATAATGGACTCAGCCATCATCATAATCTGGGAAAGTTTTCAGGATGTTGTACGGAAAAAAACCACATGTTCAAAATCATTTTTCCGGCCGTCCAGGGCCGGTTTCACTCCAGCAATATTCCTCAACTCCCTTATTATGGACTTTGCCATTATCATATTCTGGGAAAGTTTTCAGAATAGAGCGCGGAAAAACTACATGATCAAAATAATTTTTCCAGGCGTCCAGGGTCAGTATCACTCCAGCAATATTCCTCAACTCCCTTATTATATCCTCTGCCATCATCATAATCCAAGAAAGTTTCCAGGATAGACAGACTGCGGAAGAAAAACACATGTTCAAAATATTTTTTCTGGGCATCTAGGGCCGGTTTCACTCCAGCAATATTCCTCAACTCCCTCGTTGTAGACTATGCCATTATCATAATCTGGGAAAAATTTCAGGATATAGTGCGGAAAAAAATTCATTGTTAAAATTATTTTTCTGGGCGTCCAGGGCCGTTTGGATTCCAGAGCAATATTTCTCAACTTCCTTATAATGGACTCAGCCATCATCATAATCTGGGAAAGTTTTCAGGATGTTGTACGGAAAAAAACCACATGTTCAAAATAATTTTTCCGGCCGTCCAGGGCCGGTTTCACTCCAGCAATATTCCTCAACTCCCTTATTATGGACTTTGCCATTATCATATTCTGGGAAAGTTTTCAGAATAGAGCGCGGAAAAACTACATGATCAAAATAATTTTTCCAGGCGTCCAGGGTCAGTATCACTCCAGCAATATTCCTCAACTCCCTTATTATATCCTCTGCCATCATCATAATCCAAGAAAGTTTCCAGGATAGACAGACTGCGGAAGAAAAACACATGTTCAAAATATTTTTTCTGGGCATCTAGGGCCGGTTTCACTCCAGCAATATTCCTCAACTCCCTCGTTGTAGACTGTGCCATTATCATAATCTGGGAAAAATTTCAGGATATAGTGCGGAAAAAAATTCATTGTTAAAATTATTTTTCTGGGCGTCCAGGGCCGTTTGGATTCCAGAGCAATATTTCTCAACTTCCTTATAATGGACTCAGCCATCATCATAATCTGGGAAAGTTTTCAGGATGTTGTACGGAAAAAAACCACATGTTCAAAATAATTTTTCCGGCCGTCCAGGGCCGGTTTCACTCCAGCAATATTCCTCAACTCCCTTATTATGGACTTTGCCATTATCATATTCTGGGAAAGTTTTCAGAATAGAGCGCGGAAAAACTACATGATCAAAATAATTTTTCCAGGAGTCCAGGGTCAGTATCACTCCAGCAATATTCCTCAACTCCCTTATTATATCCTCTGCCATCATCATAATCCAAGAAAGTTTCCAGGATAGACTGCGGAAAAAAAACACATGTTCAAAATATTTTTTCTGGGCATCCAGGGCCGGTTTCACTGCAGCAATATTCCTCAACTCCCTCGTTGTAGGCTGTGCCATTATCATAATCTGGGAAAAATTTCAGGATATGGTGCGGAAAAAAATTCATTGTTAAAATTATTTTTCCTGGCGTCCAGGGCCGTTTGGATTCCAGAGCAATATTTCTCAACTTCCTTATAATGGACTCAGCCATCATCATAATCTGGGAAAGTTTTCAGGATGTGGTACGGAAAAAAACCACATGTTCAAAATAATTTTTCCGGCCGTCCAGGGCCGGTTTCACTCCAGTAATATTCCTCAACTCCCTTATTATGGACTTTGCCATTATCATATTCTGGGAATGTTTTCAGAATAGAGCGCGGAAAAACTACATGATCAAAATAATTTTTCCAGGCGTCTAGGGCCGGTTTTACTCCAGCAATATTCCTCAACTTTCTTATTATGGACTCAGCCATCATCATAATCAAGGAAACTTTTCTGGATAGGGTACAGAAAAAAACCACATGTTCATAATGATTTTTCTATGCGTCCAGGGCCGGTTTCACTCCAACAATATTCCTCAACTCCATTGTTATCGACTTTGCCATTATCATAATCTGGGAAAGTTTTCAGGATGGAGTGCGGAAGAAACCACATTGACAAAATTATTTTTCCGGGCGTCCAGGGCCGTTTTGACTCAAGCAATATTCCTCAACTTCCTTATTATGGACTCAGCCATCATCATATTCTAGAAAAGTTTTCATGATATGGTACGGAAAAAAGCCACATGTTCAAAATAATTTCTCTATGCGTCCAGGGCCGGTTTCACTCTAGCAATATTCCTCTACCTTCTTGTTATCGACTGTGTCATTATCATAATCTGGGAAAGTTTTCAAGATAGAGTGCGGAAAAAACCACATTGCCAAAATTCTTTTTCTGGGCGTCCAGGTCCGTTTTGATTACAGCAATATTCCTCAACTTCCTTATTATAATATAGGATCAACTTCCTTATTATGGATTCTGCCATCATCATAATCTAGGAAAGTTTTCAGGATAGGTTACGGAAAGAAACCACATGGTGGAGAGTTGCGTGGTATTCGGCTTCGACTCGGTTGATCTCGTATGCCAAATAACTACAGCGTTGCCGGATTACAGATGTAATACCATTACCTCAGACTAGTAATGATAAATAACTAACCAGACAACCAGTAACCACCAATGTTTCATAACAGGCTTGCTTGCTATGAAGCTATGAAGCAAGGCTGACAATAAATCTATGTATGTGGACAAATCGGTGCATCTTTGCTTTTATAAATAATTATTTGCCATTGCACAGAATATAACATTCTATATTCTGTGGCGCCAGTAATGGCAACGCAGCGCCGACTTCCAAATTGCTTCGAAACGCACACATATGAATCCGGAATTTGACTCTGTGGTAGGTTAACAATTGGCAGAAAAATTAATGTTCTGTTTGAGATATCACATGAATACCCTCAGTATGCATGTGTTTCAAACATTATTTAGTACCTACCTAGTCAGTGATAGTAGACATCGTTAATGTGAAAAGAAAAGCGGTAGCAAGAGACTGAAAAGAGATTGGTCGAATACCAATACTTTTTATTGAGATGAAGCAAGCATGACCTAGTAGTGAATCTTTGAAAATGATATTTCAGTTTCTCACTTAATTTCATATACATATAAGTATTACCTACCTACCTAGTGAGAACCAGAACTAATATTATCACAAATTTAAGTAGGCATATCTAATATCTACACAATATTGATGATCTTGTAGTATTGTTTGTGATTTATTACACATTTCATGTTGAACCTTTAGAAAAAGGAATTTGTAAAATTTATCCACAATTATGTTCTACACATATTGTGTATAAAAGTTACAAACCTGGGGGAAATTTCACCACAAACCGAAATAAACAATCACCGGAAAAAATATATTACAACCAGGTGTACTAATTTTCAACAATTCTATACACTGTTTGCATTTTTTTTGTAAAGGAAAAAATATCTACAGGGATTTCTTTAAGTGTGGTATTAGTATTATATACTCAATAATAGAAATTATCGAGAAACAGGCCGCTATTTTTATTTGGCAAGAGAACATAATTTTTGCCATAAGAACCCAAAGGAATAAATAAAAATCAACATATACGAAAGGTTTTTCGACAGGTGTTTGTCATTTGGTAACCATGTTCATTTTCGTCGCTATGCATTACTGTACTGAGAATATGATTTCTGTATAGAGTTATATGTTATTCAATGCAAATATCCTATTGTGATAATGAGGAAGTTTAATATGGTCACTTATGAATGCATCAGTTGTGAAGTCTGATATTCACATCAATACTTTATTTTTCAATTTGTAGATTCGAAGAAGTAAGGCAAAGGTACGAAAGAAGAGAATCAAGACAAGAGGACCTTAATAAAATATCAGATCTGAAACAAGTCATAGCCGAACAGGAAAAAGACTTAGCCTGCATAAACGAAGAAAAGCGATTTTTCCAAATGAGGCTGATGGCTTTAGAAAAACACATGGAGGATAACGCTTCAGCGGATGAAGAATTCGAGGATGCGCATGCGCAACCTCTGAAACAGGATCAACTGCTGGATTATGCTGGTGGCGTTTCCATCAATTCCTTATATCCGCAACCAAATGGCCCTATCTGTATACCCCCTACGATACCCGAATGTGATGAGTGATTTTAAGTTTTTTATTTGTATTTGTACTTACCAATACTTTTTCAATGCGTTTGTAACAGAATTTCTTAAATATATTTAAAAATATATGAACTTCCAAGCTGTAGGTTGAATTGGTTTTCCTTGTGTTGATGTTTGGCTATAAAAATGAAATCGTAGAAGAGCCAAGATCCATTAAATTTTATAGTTTTGTTAATTCTGAGTAACTAAGACAACACAGAAAATAAATTTGCATCGATTGAACAAAAACAAAATCATTTAAATAAATTTGTTGTTTTATTATGGGGAAATAAAACTATTATTTCAAAGAAAACGAGAAATTATTTGAATTATAAACAAATATTAGTTTGATGTAATAATAATAATATACACTAGTATTCTCTCCGCAGTTGATCCGGTGTATGAACGGATATGTGAGCAGAAAGAGTCAGAGAGAGGGGTCGACGGGTGCAAGGAGAACCTGCTCATCGATAGATGTATCACGCAGGACTCCGTGCCGTAAAAACAAGACTTTTCGATGGTCTGGATCGATAACCGCAAAGCATTTAGACATTTAATTCAATATAGCGAGTTAATCATGCATTTGCTCAGATGCTTCGAGGTACCTGATCAAAGGACCCCGCAAACTCCTTATGGAATTTGGGTCCCATTGGATTTTTTTGAATTTTTGGTATGATGTAGGCCATGTAATTCTCAACCAATGTTACCATTGCGCCAACCCAAAAAAATGAACAGTTTTGCTGCTAGGGGGCGTTGAAATCACCCCTTGCGCAGATTAGACTATATATTTTTGAACCCGGTAACAATATTTTCACTTGTTTCATTGTTGCTAATGTTGCACAATACTGTACTGTTTTATAAAAAAAATTCTTACCCCCTCCCCTTTTCCCCCCAACTCCTATTACGGAACGCAAAAAAATATTTCTCGAGTGCCTTCAAATGTATCGTCGAATGTTTAAATATGCCTAAATAAGGGAAATAGCAGTTTTTAATGGTTCTCCCCCCACCCCCCAAATGACACAAAACGAAAAAATTTCGGTGAATTTTGCTGAATTTTTGATATGATGCAGTTCAAGTTATTTTGAATAAAAATAAATTGGGTGACAAACTTCAAAAATGAATAGTTTTGATGCTAGGGGGCGTTGAAATCATACCTTGCTCAGAATGGACTATTCATTATTATAGTCGGAAGTAATAGCTTTACGTATTTTAGTTTAGATTATGCTGATCAATTCTGTAATTTTTCATGAAATGAAAATCTAAAACCTCCCCCTTACCCCCTAACCTTAATTTAAAACACAAAAAAATGTATTCCCGACTACTTGTAAATGCTTTATCAAAATAAATGTTTTAATCAGCTCAAATTGTGGAAATCGTACAGTTGTTTAATATCACCTTTCCCTCCCTTCAGAAAAATATTGATAGAGTTTGCTGACTTCTTAGTAGGGCGTAGTTCATGATTTTTGAATATCAATCAATTGGGCGAATATCTTGAAAATAAATAAAAATTAGACATCCACAATTTGAGTTTGAGGTGGTGCCTGAATTATTATTTTTTCGTATTTTGAAATAGGGTTTGGGAGTAAGGGGGAGGTTTTAGATTTTCAGTTTATGAAAGTTTACAAAATTGTTCGGCATAAAATGAAACAAAAATACGTAGAGATATTGTTTCCGCCTATAATAATGTAGTCTATTCTGAGCAAGGTTTGATTCAACGCCCCGTAGCATCAGAACTGTTCATTTGTGGGGTTTGTTACCCGATTTATTTCTATTCAAAATAACTTGAACTGCATCATATCAAAAATTCAGAAAAATCCACCGAACTTTTTTCGTTTTGTGTCATTTGGGGGGTGGGGAGATAATCATAAAAAACTGCTATTTTCCTTATTTACGCATATTTAAACATTCGACGATACATTTGAAGGGACTCGAGAAATATTTTTTTTTCGTTCCGTAATAGGAGTTGGGGGAAAAAGGGGAAGGGGTAAGAATTTTTTTATAAAACAGCACAATATTGTGCAACATTAGCAATAATGAAACAAGTGAAAATATTGTTAACGGGCTCAAAAATAAATAGTCTAATCTGCGCAAGGGGTGATTTCAACGCCCCCTAGCTGCAAAACTGCTCATTTTTTTGGGTTGGCGCAATGGTAACATTGGTTAAGAATTACATGGACTACATCATACCAAAAATTCAAAAAAATCCACCGGGACCCAAATTCCATAAGGAGTTTGCGGGGTCCTTTGCATTGGACAACTGATGCTGCTCTGGAGGACTCGCTTCACCATAAGATCTGGTAGAGATGTAGTCCAAACAGAGCAGGTCATTATTAGAAGAGGCGTGTTTTAGGGAGACTCTCTCAGGCCCATTCTCTTGTGCATCTCACTATTGCCATTTTCCGTTGCTCTCAGGAATACCCGTGGGTACAACTACGGCACCTCCAGCAACCGGAGGCATAAAGTCACCCATCTATTTTACATGGATGACCTCAAATTAAATGCCTCTGGAGAAAGGGACCTACATCAGTCCCTTAGGGTAAGAGTACACTCATGTTATTGGAATGGAATTCGGGATCGACAAATGTGCCAAGGTTCATCTCAAAAGAGGACGATGCGAGGAATACGGAGAGGATGTCCAGCTCATAGACGAAAGCATCCTACATCATCTAGATGCCGAAGAGACTTATACTTACCTAGGGTGGAGCAACGCCGCTCCCAAGAGATAATCACATAAACTCCGACAGATCTAGTCATCAGAACTGTTGGGGAAGAACAAAGTTGCTGCAACTAATATGCTTGTCGTTCCGATCCTTCTCTACTCCTTTGGAGTGATGAAGTGAACTCAGGAAAAGCTGCGACAACTCAACGTTAAAACTCGCAAAATTATGATTCTCAATAGGAGCTTGCATTAAATCGTCCGTTCTACGGTTATACTTTCCCAGACAACGGGGAGGCCGTGTACTTTTGAGTTTGGACAGTCTGCATAACAGATTGGTGCTGTATGGGGCCTGTGAAGTCACCAGGAATTCAAATTCCCTTCTCTGCATGGTCCATGACCATGAAAATGCAGGGATTGGAGCATTCCTTTTCAAGGCAGCCGTGCAGCCGACGAACTTGGTCTCGTATTTGACACTGAACGGGCAATCCCCAGACTATGTCGCCGAGTTCAGTAAAAAGCTCACATCAAAGCTATATATGGAGACTGAGGTCCTCCTACAGCGACATACGAATAAGCCAATGCATGGTGTCTTCTTCAACAACATCGAAGACCTTGGCTTATCCAAAAGCTTGACCTTTGCCTTCCTCAGGTCGAGTGAGCCAAAGTTGGAGACCGAGGGATTCATAATGGCCTGCCAGGATGGTGTCTTCAACACCCTCATCTACCGTAGTCGCGTGATGCGTATAGACGTGACACCCTATGAAGGGAGTGTCGTGGGGCATCTGAGACCATAATGCATTTGTTATCAGCATGCCCAGGTAATGTGATCTCAGCCTATATCCACAGGCATAACGCGGCGCTACGAGTGTTGTACTACCATCTGCGACACTCGTACGGTATAGACGAAACACCGGTATTGCCTTATATTCCGGGGGATATTGAGTCCATTGTAGAGAATGAGAGGTGCTGAATCTATTGGAACTATTCATTCACCACCCTCAGGCAAAGACAAGCCGATAAGCCTGATGTCCTCCTCGACCACCAAAGTAAATCGATTTTCGTCATGAAGTTTTCCGCTCCAGGCGAAATTATTATCGTTCAAAAAGAGGAGGAAAAACGGACTAAATATCGAGATCTTCTCTTTGAACCCTGCAGACTCTACCCAAATCATTTTGTCAAAATGGTGGTTCTGATGGTTAAAGGAGTCCTTAGTGGAATGAGGGATACACTGCTCTCTGATTTGTAGATGAAACAGGCTTGCCGTAATATGGCAGAAATATTAGACGCACGAATGCAGAAGGCCGTCATCCTTGGTTTGTTTCGTCTACTCAGAGTACATGATTATCGGATCCAATAGTCACTCACTCTACGGACGTAAGGAGAGGTTACTGTGGTAACCAACACCAGCGCGCCCTCCGGATGTATCGGAGCACCGGAGACAGGGACTGACTTGTATAATCCTAACGGAGGAAAATAATAATAATAATAATATTAGTCCCACATGAACACACTTCAGAGTATTCAAATGCATAGCCTGTGCGGGTTGAATATTCCTATTATTTTCATTTACCGTCGCGCTCCAGGGCAACTCAGTCATTTTTGGGTGTTTTCAGTTTTCAGCTGTAGAAAAACACGGAAAACCTACAGCACCACCCCGGGCACTAAACTTCTGGAATGGAATCTGGGTAACTCACAACACACTTGCTTATCAACAAAGCATGCGATCACCTATCAATTCCAATAGAATTGAAAAACATTTTTTCATACTCCGGAATCGAACCGGCCGGCGCCAGCAGAAGTTTTAACGGCCTGCGCTTTAGGGCAGTTTTTATGACCCTAATTGTTCAGTCTACTCCACTAATTTAAATATAAGTTAGATAGTAAAAGCATAATATAGTTGTTTTACCCATCAGCAAAGAGGAAACTTATTTAGGCGCTAATTCTGATGTTAAAATTATATCTATTTGACGCGTATTTTGAGTTGAAGTACGCACATTTTATGGAGCATGCTGATATTGTGAAATCGCCGAATTCTGTTAACGCATAAAAACTAAGTGACAGATCGGCGACAAAATTGGAACCGAATATCAGAGTGACGTTCAGAAAACTTGTCGATCGCAAGCCGCAATAAAAACCTCAATACAAAGCGTGAAATACGTATTTCAAATAACGAATAACGTTTTTAAAAAGACAAAAAATAATTTATTTGAACAAGTTTACAATTCAATGGTTATATCAAGACTGAATAAAAAGTTCATTCGCATTCGGAATGAAAAATATGAAGTTAACATTTTACTGAAATACAATATATCTGCTTCTGCTGAGTCGACGCTTCCTGGATGGTTGAATGTACGGAGCGGACAGTGACCGGTACGTAACTCCTCCCTCCTAAGATGAAGTTTTGGTTGGGACAAACAAAACTTCTGGAGACTGCAAGGGTTGTGTGGCTTCTTTGGTCCTCCTCTTGGATTTCCTGAACTTATTCAGGCTGAATACTATGACTCCTAGGATGATGATTATGTATAATGGAATCGTCCAAGGGTGATGGCTGGAATATTTCGGGCTTTCAATTTGTAGTGGTTGAAGTCTGCTCCCTTGTAGTTGCAATTCGTGTAGTTGGTCCAATGAAATGTCATCTATCTGAAGTCGGGTTTCTTCCATAATCTGCTTTCGTATTTTGATTTCGGGAAGAAACAGTGGCTTTCCTTTGGCATTTCCCTTTTCGTTAGTGTATCCCTGTCCAGAGGTTAGGATACTGCACTGGTACGGAATTTCGATGAGAAATGATCCGTTGAGCATCACAAAGTCAGTTTCATCACATCGGGTTTGGACTTTCTCTTCATGGGGGAAAATTGCGATATAACTCGATTCGCTGACTTCCTCAATTAGGGGCTTGTTTACAACTATGATAGCCATTTTACATTCAGCTTCGTTGTATTTTACTTGTAGAATTGAGAAAATGCAATCACTTTCTAGGGTACCATCAATCAGGTAGTTGTTCTGGCATAGGTAGTTCGGATTCAGGTGACGACATGGCTCAGAGTCATATTGGAATAGATCATTACTCATTGTGAAAAAGGTATTTTTGGGAATGATTGTTGTGGAATTCTGTGTGGGTATTGAGTAGAGGTGGTAATGTGTGAAGATATCAGGGTGTACTAGTGGGATATGCAGCGCAAAAACTAGTTTGGCATTTGAAAAATATGCGTCTACTGGTGTTATATCAAATTGTTTATAGGCATCCTTTGTATCCGAGTAAACTAACTGATCTTTAGAATGATGTTCCAGAAGGGAGTTAAATATTGATTTCATGTCATCGATAGATATTATGCTATGATGTAAAGTACCAAGCTTAGCAAATGATATGGCATTTTCGATACTTGTAAGAATTGAAAGCAATGTATCCAAATTGAATTTTATTTGCGTGTATGTGTCTACAAGTGTCAGGAAATATGTACTATTGTTATTCAGTTCTTCAATACTTTCCCTGATAACATTTTGGTTATGAACCATTAGTGAAAATGTCTCATTATTATTCTGTAGAACTTTGTGGGTCAACGATATTTGTTGATTCAGAGAATTAACAATTTGTTCTTGATTGTCTTGCAATTTTTCTATTGCTGCATCATAGCGTTCGGCATCTTGTTGATCTAAGTTGCCAGAAATAGACTTAATAATGTTACCCAAACCATTGATTAGGCCTCTTTTTTTCCTATTTGTTAAGGGATAGACTGATAGAAATTTTTCTCTAACTGATTTCATCTCATAATCTATGTGTTGTTCAGTATAATCGTGTAGAGATGTTAGATATGTAGAACTGAGGTTATGACTTGCTAGAGATGATTTTAGTATTTTATAATTTTGGGCTAATGTATCGATTTCATCCGATATTGGTTTGAAATCGATATAGTGTAAAAACGTATGGGTGGCTACTTTAATTTTTGCTGTCCCCAACCGAAAGGGTAAGATTCCTGGGTTATCCTTCAAGTTAGTTATTCGTACGTTCCTGGGAATCGTCAGGTGGATTATCGTCAGGGGCAGGAGGGTCCTGTAACAAATTTGATTTTGTGACAGTCTCTCGAGGTTTCTTGAAAATGTTTTTGTGGTAAGTATTACGATTGGTTTTTAATTTTAGTCCATCATCGGTTATGACAGTTTCTTTAATGAATGGGGGGTTCAATTTTTTTCCGCGTGTTTTCACGTTGTGTCGATAAACTTCGTCATTTTCAGTGTAATTTGCTGGTTCGTCGCGAGTTAAATTTTGTTTTTCAATATTTTTTTCTTTCTGCCTTTGAGATATTTCGTGTATGTGATTGTAAATCTGAAGCGTTTTTTGTTTATGTTCTTGTATATAATTATTTAAAATTTCGTACTGTATGTCTAAATCGAAGGGGTCTTTTGTGTCGAGGTGTCCTCCCACAATATCGATTGGTTTTTGTTTGGTCACAGAGTGTATGGAGTGGTTGTAACCAAAAATAGCATAGGGCATTAGTCTCGTTACTTCTGCACGGGGGTTTTCTAGTTTTAAAACCCTCAAATGCTCGAGTAAAGTTGAATGAAGCCGTTCTACAGGGGCATTGCTAGTAGAGTTTTTTGGGGTTACAAGGTGAAGATCAATTTTGTGAAGTTTTGTGAAGTCTGTTAGTGTCGAATTTTTGAATTCTGTTCCACTATCAGCTACGATTTTGAGGGGTAGTCCATGAAATGACATGAATATGATTAGATTCTCAACGATAGAGATAGCATTTGCTGCTGTTAGAGGGAGAGCCTGAGCGTATTTTGAGAAAGTGTCTATAATAGTCAAGAATTTTTGGCTGTTGGCCTGAAAAACATCGATATGTACTACTTCAAAGGGTTTTCTAGGTGTTATTTGAAAATTTATTTTCGGTGGACTTCTATCATATTTCGATCTTTGGCAGATATCACACTTATTTATGTAGTTTCTAACATCGTTAGCACAATTTGGCCAATAATATTTTCTTTTGATTTGTTGCAAGGTTTCCTGAATACCTCTATGATTTGTCTTAGTTTCATGATTGTATACTAAAAGTTCTTTTTGTCTGTATAGGTCTGTGATGTCTTCCAATTTAGTATTGCATTTGATTAATTTGAATGTTGAATTCCTGAACGTTTGCATCATAAGGATGCTGAGACTTTCGTATAGTTTGTTCGATTCGTCGTCATTGAAAAAAAATGCGTATGTCTTTTTGGGCTGTCCAAAGTCTTTGAAAAATGTGATAATTGGGGAAAGGTCGTTTTCCACTATGTAAATGTTCCATATATTCTTCTTGTTTTGTTCCCAAAAACATTTTTTATTAGTTTTTCTTGGTAATGCCGATTTTGATAAGTAAATTTGATTTTGGAATACGTTGATGGGGGATTCACTTGAATTTATTTCCTGTACAGGGTCTTCGGCATTCGTGTGGACTGTTTCGTTATTTTCTTCGTTTGGAGTGGGGACGATTTCTTGAACAGGTTCTTCCTCGCTTGAACTTGATGTTTCAGTTTCCACTTCAATTTCATTTTCGTTTGGGGTTTCGTCGAGGTTATTAAATAATGATGAAGTATCAGGGTCCAGTGTATGAGTTTGTTCTACATTGAACTTTTTCATATATTGAAGGAACGGAGAGGTGTCTTCTATGTCTTGCGAACTGGCCTTCGAAGTGTTTGGTTGTGGTTCTACTTCATTGGCATGGATTTCAATTCTCGATAGGGCGTCTGCATTTGTGTTCTTCTTGCCCTTTTTATACTGAATCACGTAGTCGTATTCTTCCAGTTTCAGTTTCCAACGGACTAGTCTCGAGTTTGGCTCCTTCAGGGACATCAACCATTGTAATGGTTTATGATCTGTCAAAATCCTGAATTTTCTACCGAAAAGATACGGTCGAAAATATTTTGTTGCCCATACTATCGCCAAAAGTTCTTTTTCGATAGTGCTATAATTTTGTTCAGCATCGTTGAGAGTTCTTGATGCGTAGGCCACAGGGCGGTCAGAGCCAATAGGGCCTTGTGACAAAATAGATCCAAGTGCCGAATTTGAAGCGTCCGTGGTGAGGTTGAATGGTTTGTCGAAGTCTGGGTACTGTAATATCGGGTCATTTGTCAGTAAGGTTTCGCAGTGGTCAAAAGCTTTAAGAAAGGTGGCGTCGTGTTTTATTTCAGCGCCCTTTTTCAGACAGAGTGTAAATGGTCTTGTGATTTTTGCAAAGTCTTTGATAAATTTTCGGTAGTACCCTAAAAGTCCCAGAAATCCCTTTATTTGTTTTGTAGTTTTTGGAATAGGATAGTGCATTATTGCTTTAATTTTGTCCGGATTTGGTTTTACGCCCTCTGGTGTTACAATATGTCCGAGAAAAGCAACTTCCTTCTTGAGAAATTCTGATTTATCAATCTGAATTTTCAAGTTTGTATCGCGGAGCCTTTGAAACACTCTTTTCAAGTTCACGATGTGTTCCTGTAAAGATGTTGATTATACAATGATATCGTCCATGTATACCAGGCATATTTCGTTCTGCAGCCCTTTCAAGACGTCATCCATCACCCTACTTAGAGTAGCTGGGGCATTCTTCAAGCCGAAGGGAACCCTCAGGTACTCGTAGTGACCGTTTTCGACATTAAAAGCTGTCTTTTGAACGTCTTCTGGAGCCATCTCTATTTGATGGAAGCCGCTCGCCAAGTCTAGGGTGGTAAAATATTGACACCTTCCTAGCTTATCCAAAATGTCACTGATGTTAGGCAGGGGGTAGCGATCATCGATGGTTTTGTCGTTAACCTTGCGGTAATCGACCACGATCCTCCATTTTTTCTTTCCACTGGCATCTGCTTTTTTCGGCACTACCCATATTGGTGATGACCAAGGCGAGTTGCTTGGTCGGATGATATTTTGTTCAAGCATGGAATTTATTTGCTTGGCTACTTCCGCTTTATGAATGAAGGGATACCTATAGGATTTGGAATAAACGGGGATTTCGTCCTTTGTCTTAATTTTGTGTTTCACCTGATTAGTAAATGTCAATTTTTCTCCTTCATAATGAAAAATATCTGAATATTTTTGGCATAAGTTCTTTATGTGTGTCTGTTCTTCTTGATTCATATGTTCTGTACGAATAAGGTTACAAATGTCGTGTTCGTCTGTGTATAGAGTGTCAATGTCTGCATGATAAAGTTCAAAGTTTTGGGATGAAAGTAGGTGTGTACTGAGTGGCTCAAATAGTTGAATTTCGCAATTATAATCATTTCCATTTTCTAATTCGATCCATGCATATCCATTATTAGCTGTAGTAAGTGTTTCTCTTATCAGACATTCATTTATTTTTATTGGGGGAACGATGATATCGCCCGTCGATTGATTTACAGGAATTTTAATTTTGGTTCCCGTATTGGGTTCTAGTTCAACAAAAAATAACAACTTTTTCTTTGTTTCATAGTATTGAATGAAATTTTGCGAAGATGGGGTATACAAGATAGAATTCGAAAAATCAATGTGAGCATTCAATTGCTTAAGTATATCTAGTCCTATCAATCCATCGAAGTATTGATGAAATTTGAATAAATGAAATTTCATATTTTGTTGAATATTAAACTCTTCGAAAGATGGAATGCTTGCACAGTAATCACGCTGTGATTGTTGAAAAACTGATGTGACTGTAAACGGCTCTTTAAAAATATTTGTAGGGTAAAATTTTTTTGCGATGTCGGGGTTCAGGAAGGATTTAGTTGCTCCTGTATCTATTAGAAGTTTGATAGGTATATTTTCAATTTGTATGAAAGGGAGTTCTGTTTTGTCGTATATAGAATTCAGTTCAATTATGTTTCGTCCTGGTAGGAAGTCATCTCGTGAAAATTTTGTTCTGTCTCGTCATAGTAATCGTAATGTTCTGTTTCATCTGAGTAAGGTTCGTTTGGGTATTGCTCTTGTGGATGGCATCCGTTAGATGTTTCGTGATTTTGGTCATATTCAAAATTATAGAGTTCCTCGGAGACGAAGTTACGTCTCTGGTGTGGGTTAGATTGGAAAGAGTTTCGTGGTTGTTGTTGATAGGGGGGTCTGTTGGAATTATTTTGGAGATTTTGAGTTCTAGTTACGATACTCATAGGGGTAGGTTTGGAAGTGGATGGCCCATTATGGGGTTTCCACACATTTCGCGGTGCACCAAATACCTGGTTATTAGTGAAATATTTTTGAGGAGTACTATTTTGACGTGACTGTATCTGAATTGGCCCTCTAGGAAATTGAGGTTGACTTGAGAAATTTTGTCGAGTTTGGAATTGAGGTTGATTTGAGAAATTTTGTTGAGTTTGGAATTGTCGAGGAATATTTTGTTGGAATTGAGGTCTGTCAGAATGGTAGTTTTGGGTGTGTCCTTGCCCAAAATTTTCAGTCTGGGATCTTGCAACAGTTGAAAATTTTTGGAAGTTATTTACTTGAGATTTTTGTAGGTACCTTATATTATTGTCTTCAATTATATACTTTTGAGCTTCAGCCAAATTATTGGGTTTCATTGACCTTATCATAGAACTTTGAGGTTCTCTCAAACCAACAAATAAAGTGTGTAATGCATGTGAATCATAAAGAGATTTTTTGCTCACTTTAATTTGATCATTAACTTCGTGTAGATTGACGAAATTATGTAATAAATTGAGTGTAGAAACTACTCTTGAAAAAAAATTCAATGAATTTTCACTTTGACTTTGTCTCAAAGAACCTAGATCGGATAATAAACTGCTTTCATTTCTTTGATCACCAAAATGATTAATCAATAAATTTTTTATAGTATTGAAATCGGTACTACCGCTAAGCGAAAATACTTCCTCAGCTGGTCCAGTCAGTTTAGAATATATTCCGTTTAGTAAGAGTTTATTTTGTGCACAATTTACATTTGCCGGGGAAACGTCCCAATATGTATTCAATAAATCGGTTGATGTAGAAATAAATCTGTATAACCTACAAGGGTTACCATCAAATTCTGGTACAATTTGTAAAAGTTTCAAATCAAATACTGGTGTTGCCATTATTATTGATTCAACTACTTTTTCTAATTCTTTAGTTTTATTACTGTTTAAGTTGAGAGCTTCTAATGATTCAATTAAATCTATCTCAATTTTTGCGCCAATATCACTGAAGGAATTTGGAAAAATTGAGGAGTCTGACATATGAAAATGAAAAAGGAAACAATGAGTAACTCACGAAAAAATCCTTTTCATCCTCTGCTGGTGGTGATCTATGGAGCTGAAGTTCTGCATTCTGCCTTCCAACTGCGGCTAATCCAATTCACAGTTTTCTAACTTTGTTTTTCTCGTTCACGAACTTTTTCTGCCGGTTCTTCTCGATGAAGAGTTGAAACTCAAGGATATCTACGCGATAGATGCCTTCGAGATCCTACAACGACTGCGCCAAATACGTATTTCAAATAACGAATAACGTTTATAAAAAGACAAAAAATAATTTATTTGAACAAGTTTACAATTCAATGGTTATATCAAGACTGAATAAAAAGTTCATTCGCATTCGGAATGAAAAATATGAAGTTAACATTTTACTGAAATACAATATATCTGCTTCTGCTGAGTCGACGCTTCCTGGATGGTTGAATGTACGGAGCGGACAGTGACCGGTACGTAACTCGTGTTCCGTTTCATGCATTGAGGACATAATGCGCATATGACCGTTCCGTTTCCTACATTGGGAGCGCATTGACACGCCCACTTTTATATTCCCCTATTTGGCCTTGAGACATCGAAAGTGCATGAACTACTGGCCATTCGTCTAGCAGCGATGAATGCGATCCAAGTTAGATCTGTCAAACTCAAAAGTCAAAACAAAGTTTCTTGTCTGTGCTTTCACGTTGAAACAGAATCGTCAGAAACCGAATTAAAAGTTTAAATTTAATATTTGATGAAGTGTCAAGTATCGTGCATTATCACATTCACCTGATTTACCGTACAATGGAAGAAAAACTCGCCAATTCATTTAACATCATTCGTCAGTCTCATGCCAAAACAACGAATGTGCAATTTGTCATTTCGAATGAGAAGAGTTTTAAGAATATTCGTGCTTTATGCTTTGAAAGCCTAGGTAAGTTTTCACATTTGCGAATTCACTCTCGTTCACAGTAGACAACCTGATAGCATTTTCGTGAGTTTGGCATTGAAAATTTTGGTAGAAAATTAGTATTTTACCTATTGAAGTCAGAACCCTGGAATTAGCATATTCGCGGTTTTGGCGTGGGACAGACGATATTATCCTCATAATTATCACTTATATCAGAATCGGAGCTACTCTCATTTTCACAAAACTCGCTTCCTACTCTTGCCATTAACACTTTCGTTCTACCCATATTAATTTATTTACTAGATTAACAGATTTGTTTCGGTTACATGAGTATTTGGTTAACTGATAAAATGATAAATGTCAACATCTGCGGGAAACGGCATGCAAAAATCGTTCCGATTCAACCCACCAACGTCAATGTTAGTTGAAACGGAACGCTTGATTATGTCTGCAACAGTGATGCGATGAATGCACGAAACGGAACACGCTTACAGTCTACACAGGAGTTGAAGAAGTTACCTACTCAATAATTTGTCTCTGGAAGGATTTGGTGAGTGCTATTTCAACTTCAACCGATATTAATTACTTTCGCATTTCGCTTATATTCAACACTAATCAACTCATATTTCACAATTACAAGCACTAAAACCGAACGTTTTACACAAAAATTCAACCTTCTCATAAAGTATACATAACCCTTCCAACACTTCACTACATCGAACGCCAATGAAGAGTTAGGTTTGGGTGATTGAAATTGTGAAAAAAGAGTTGATTAGGAAACGATAAAAGCGTCGACAAAAAGAAGGATGGATTTTCTGCGATTTTTTACCGACAAATCGTGTTTGAAAATGGTCAATTTTCAAGATTCAAAAGGTATTAACACGGAAACTATAAGAGACCCCCACGATTTTTTTTCGGATTCGTGTTCAGGAGATAAAACTACATAAGTAACACCACTTTTATTTTTGTTTCGAGAATGAGCCCGATAAGCTTACCTTTACCAAAAAGAAAGTTTTTTTTTGTTAAAATTGTTATTTCCGTCAACCGTAATTGGCGATATTGTGGCTAGTTTTCCCGGTAGAGACAAACTTTCCACATCACCTGCCATACTCCCGCCAGCCTTTCAAATTAGACAGAAATGACAGCGCTTGCGCAATGTGCATAGTTTTTAAAACTTTGCGTTGTTCAACGTCTCGTCGTTGGTTACGTGATCATTATTGTATTTCCAATACTCAGGTAAGGTTCAGGCTAGAAGTCAACGGTGCAAACCATCTTTACCTTAAGGTGTACCCAAAGCTGATCCTCTACTTTTTTCATTAAGGAGAACCAGTGCAAATAGCTGTAACATACTCAGCTAAGTGCAGGATCAGCTTAAGGTTCACCTTAAGGTGAAGATGGTTTGTACCGCGCGTTGACTCCTGGCCTCAACCTGAGCCGAGTATAGGAGATATTTCGCAACAGCGCAAAAATGATTACGTAACCATCGACGAGACGTTATCCCTCTGTGGTCTAATTATAATTTCATAGCTTGTCTACCTGTCGGGGCTGCCGCGACAAAGGGCCGCAAAGGGTTAAACGACAACAACTTTTAAATAATGTGAACAATGCGCTGTCAGTTTTGTCTAATTTGAAAGACTGGCGGGAGTATGGCATGTTATTTGGAAAAAATTTCTCTACCGAGAAAACCTTACCTGACTTACATTAGGTAAACAGAATAGTGTCCATCCTTGGTCCACCCAAAATGTTTACAGTGTGGCGAAGCTGTGGGCGATGCCGGACCTGAACTCTCGCGTGGCCGGCCGCGGGTGACTGTCGATACGCTACGGACGATTCGAAGCTTCGAAAAATTTCACGAGCATTCGGAGAAGTGAGCGTTGGATATAAAAAGAACTACGCAGCAGATAGACGGACAGTTAGAGCGGAGTGAAAGTCGAAATAAATAGTTCCGTGATTAGAGTTTTGTGTTATTGAATCATTGTATTTCGTTAAAATAAATCATTTTAGAGTGAATCAGACTATAAATATACGACAATTGGTGTCAGAAGTGGGATCCAAGAACAGAAGACATAAAGTACTCCGAGAGATTCATGATGGAGTTGCTGGAGGACATCTGGGTGTGACGAAGACCCTGCAGAAAGTAAGGCAACGGTTCTACTGGGTCAATTGTCAAGTTGATGTCAATGACTGGTGCAGAAAGTGTGCTGTTTGTGCTGCCAGCAATGGACCTCGGGCACGACTCAAGGCCCCGATGCGTCAGTATAACGTAGGTAGTCCATTCGAGAGAATCGCCATTAACATCGCCGGCCCGTTCCCCGTACCAGATCACGGAAATAAATACGTCCTTGTGGCAATGGACTATTTCCGCAAGTGGGCCGAAGCCTATGCCCTGCCCAACCAGGAAGCCATCACCGTCGCGGACGTCTTGGTGAAAGAGTGGGTATGTCGATTCGGTGTCCTCTTGGAGCTGCACTCAGACCAAAGAAGAAATTTCGAATCTAACCTGTTCCAAGAAATCCGCCAACCGCTAAACATCCGCAAGACGAGAACCACAGCTCTACATCCACAGTCCGATGGAATAGTTGAGCGGATGAACAGGACTATCAATCGCCACTTGTCCAAGGTAGTCTCTGACCATAAAAGAGACTGATGGGATCAATATCTCCATTTGTTTATGATGGCCTACCGTTCCGCAGTACACGAGTCGACCGGCCAAACCCCTGCTAGTATCATAATGGGCCGACAGCTGCGACTTCCTTGTGACCTAAAGTTTGGGATGCCACCAGGACAGGATACCGCGGGAGAGGACTACATCAGCAAACTCCGTCAGCGAATGGAAGACATCCACGAACGAGTCCGTTTAAATATCCAGAGTGCCAGCGACCGAATGGAAGCGGCTTATGACATCAATGCCGATGCTGGAGGATTTCAGGTTGGTGATCTAGTTTGGCTGTACAACCCGATCCGTCGCCGGGGCCTGTCACCGAAACTACGGAATTCATGGGAAGGTCCATACAAGATCGTCAAGAGGATAAATGACCTGCTTTATCGAATCCACAAGCCACCCAGAGGTAAACCCAGGGTCGTTCATTTCTACAGGTTGGCCCCTTACGCTGGGAACCATGACCAAGTCCGCACCCTCAGACCACCAGAGGATGTGATGACGTTCCAGAAATTCATGACTGTATACTCAAATGGACAGAAAGTGTCACACGGGGTAACTCGAGAGGAGCCACGGGACCTTTTCAAAGTGCGCCCTAGCACACTGCGTCGCAGATCTTCGAATGTCCAGGGGCATCGCTGTGGTGTTCTCCAAGAAATTTGGCCAACTCCAAACACTACGGAAACAGAATCCAGAAATTGGAGGTGTGCTACAGCTGAAGAAGGGCCAGAGGAACATCTACTACTTGGTGACCAAGAAGCATTCACAAGACAAACCGTCCTATGAAGATGTATGGAGGAGCCCCACCCAACTGAGAGATACGATGGTGGACTAGAATCTGATGGACTTGGCAATCCCAAAATTATCCTGTGGTATTGATGGGCTGGATTGGAGAGTTATAAGACGTATTTTGGAGACGATATTCCGATCCAGCGGCATCCAGATTTTGATTTGCTGTAATCCTATTCCACGACCTAACATGAAGACTGTGGAGTGTTATTTCCGTCGAACTTCACGATGCAGATATCCAAGGATGACATTTCAGGACGAAATATCTCTAAGAAGGGGGCAATGTGACGAAGCTGTGGGCGATGCCGGACCTGAACTCTCGCGTGGCCGGCCGCGGGTGACTGTCGATACGCTATGCACCGAGAAGAATCTGGACGATTCGAGGCTTCGAGAAATTTCATGAGCATTCGGAGAAGTGAGCGTTGGATAGAAAAAGAACTACGCAGCAGACAGACGGACAGTCAGAGTTAAGTGGAAGTTGAAATAAATAGTTCTGTGATTAGAGTATTGTGTTATTGAATCATTGTATTTCGTTAAAATAAATCATTTTAGAGTAAATCAGACTATAAATATACGACAACAGCATAAAGATGTTAACAATTTTGGATGAATAAGAAAAATTGAAAAGACTCGCCATTCCATTCGTCCAGTACCAAGCATCAGAATATTTTTAAATTCGTAAATAATATAAATTAGTAATAATAGGTATATCAATAGACATTTTGTATTGAGATATAGGCAGGTACAGTGATGAATACTAAAATTATTTCAAACTTTCACATCATAGGGATATTCAATTTCAGCCTCAATCAGGTTTAGTATATAGAGAGCCCTAAATCGAGGGGAAAATGCATGTTCGTCAAACATGCACATGTCTCCTCTCGTACACTTGTCAAGGCACATCATCAAAAACTTGATTCAAATTCTGGGTCGTTGTCATCTAATATTGTACGTAAGTAACATTTTGTTTCAAACCCTGATACTATCAGATACACACAAAAATGCAATCTCATCAGCAAAATCCAGAAAAAATTGCTCGAAATAGTTTGAACATCAAGAAAATAGGATAAGAGGTTTATCTCAACTAAGGCTTATGTTGTTCTCAAATAGCGGTGCAAACCAAGATCATAATGTAAGGTCTACTTAGACGTAAGGTTACCTTAAGTTGAACTGATGCAAATAGGTCTTTACAGCTATTTGCACCGGTTTTCCTTAATAACATACTCAGCTAAGTGGTGGATCAACTTAAGGTACACCTTAAGGTAAAGATGGTTTGCACCGTTGACTCCTGGCCTGAACCTTACCTGAGCATCGGAAATGTTTGGCAACAGCGCAAAAATGATCACGTAACCAACGACGTTAAACAACGCAAAGTTTAAAAAAATATGCACATAGCGCTGTCAGTTCTGTCTAATTTGAAAGGCTGGCGGGAATATGGCAAGTAATTTGGAAAATTTGTCTCTACCGGGAAAACTAGCCACAATATCGCCAAGAGAGCTGCATGCACATTAGTTAAAATGTGTTATTTATTAGCTGCCCTAACCTGACCTGAAGTATCCATCCAAAATGTTTACGACATGGATATGTGGTTGACAATTTTGGATGTATAAGAAAAATTGAAAACTCGCCTCTAGTACAAAGCAGCAGAATATTTTTAAGTTCGTGAGAAATATAAATTAACAATATATCAATAGGCATTTTGTATCAATAAATAGGTACAGTGTTGAATCTGAAAATTATTTTTTTTTAACATAAAGAAAATAGGAAAATATTGCGTGTGGGAAAAGTGAGTTTAGTAGTTAAGTGAAACCTAAGCCTGGAGAATCTGAGGCTTATCTTGACTGAGGCTTATGTTGTCCTCAAATAGTGGTGCAAACCATAAGGTCCACTTAAGTCGTAAGGTAACCTTAAGTTGAACCGGTGCAAATAGCTGTTAATGTATCTTGATCGTCTTTTATGATAATCATCCCCAGGCTGACCATTGATGTATGGACATAGTACCAGTGACTCCGAGCAGGGCTAGAGTTTGTTGGATTTCTATTATTCCTGTGGCGGTTTTCACCTGTTTTACACTCTAAATGCTTCGTTATATTCATCGGCAATCTACATTTACTAATTTTCAACATCAAACGTGAAATAGTGACTTGTATAAAAAATCGACCTTTCTCAGTAAGATTGTTAACGAAGAATAATTAATTTTTCATCGAGTTTTGAACTACCGTTCTTTGCGGAAGATATTGGTGCACTAAAATTTCCTTCATTTATTTTTTGAGCGCACTTTTCGCAATAATGAACTATTAATAACCAAAGCGATAAACTAATCAAACAGTGATTTTTTAAACATAAATGACACTACATGAGAAGTTTACCAGTGCAAAGACGAGGAGGGTCTATAATTATTATCATTTTATTTACATTATGTTGGAAGGATTCAGCAACAAATGAAAGTAAGAGGGGGATGGCACATTTTATTACATCGGTTGACAATGTCAATAATTCATGAACCTGAACTTGTAATCATAATATTCCTAGTGGTAATGGATCCCATGATCTCAGTATTCATCGTTGAAAGGATAGTGAGGATGTCCAACAGCCCTGGAAGAGACAAAACAATATTATAATTAATATTATCAATGAATCACACGAAGTCTTCAACTTCTTATTGAGTAAACAATTTTCAATAATCCGTTTCGTAAGATTTTCAACAAGAAAAAGGTTGCAGGAAATTTTGAGTGTAAAATTTCTTCGGAAATTAGTGCATAATTCATTTTCATTTCAATAGAGAGATGATATGCTCTTTGCTGTTCTTGTGGATGTTGTATAGAACATACATAGTCAGAAATGAGCGGTGGATCCGTATGAACAGGAGAAAAATCAGACTTTTGTCTCAAGAAAGACCCGATAATTCCTATAGATCTTGATCATTCAAGACTTACAGTGAATATGTCAATAATCAGAACTGGTTATGTGATAAAAATTGTTTGGTTTAGAAAAGAATTGACGAAGTGAAGTGCTCTAATTTACTTAGGGCCTGTTCTTCATGTGCGAGTTAAACTCCAGATAACTAATATAGATATCTAATAGTCTAGATGGTGTATGTCATTCTTTGAGTGATGTTAGAAAGATCACATTCTAACCATTAGTTCATTAATCTAGAGTTAAAGTGGAACCTGGAAAACTGACCATCAGTGTACTAAACTGGTCCCAATCACTACTTCATCTTGATAGTGTTGATTCTATGTGCACAATATGTAATGACTCCTCGTACACCATTATCACCAAATGTGTTCTGCTGCTCAAATGAATAGATCACGTAGGTTCCCTTTGTGGTTTGGCGAATTTACTATTGATAAAATAAAATCTGGGAAAATGTTTGAAAAATAGCTATCTGTGTTACTACGGAGGAAAGTGCAACTTCACCTCCGGCAGGATGTAAACATCCAAGGGAGCAAAACACACTTTACTCCCGTGTAATACATAATATTTTTTCTTCTCCCCACTCAATAAACCTTTTTTTAAAAATATTTTTTTTAAAAACAGACCTATGCTTGCATGACGAAAAGTACAGAAAATCAATTTATAGCTATCTAAATTACTCTGATAGCGTAGCGGTATGCGACGCTGACAAGTAAACTCCTGCCAATGGACAAAGAAACGCAAAGTTTAATCAGGAAACGTTTAGAAAATGACTTTGAAGTACGATTAACAGGAAAGCAAACTCAAATTTTGGCAGCAACTGAAGGAGACCACATCAAAATGAAACAGATGCTTGATAAGGAGGGCACTGAATATCACACCTACACTCTGTCAAGTTCGAGAAAATATGCCATCGTTATCAGAGGAATTGATAGTGAGGTGAACAAAGATGAGCTGGTCAAAGAGGCACTAGACACATACGGAGTAGAAATCTATGACTTCTGCCGAATCTGCACCAGAGGAAGACCGCTGTATCTAGTGACCACTCCGAAGAGTGTCCTCCTTAGCATTCTGCAGAAAAATATCCGAGCCTTGCAGAATGTCCGAATTAGGTGGGAGCTGAAGAAAAACGATAGAGACATTGTCCAGTGCCACAGCTGACAAAGATGGGGACACGCAGTAACCAACTGCGCGAGGGCAAGGAGGTGTCTGAAATGCGCAGGTAGCCACCTCATGTTCGTCTGCAAAAAGTCGCCCGAAACACCAGCCACTTGCGCAAACTGCGAGGGTCCACACCCTGCAAACAGTGTGGACTGCCCAATCTATCGCGACAGACTTTGTCGAGAGCAAAAAGACCAAGACTGAACCGGCAACTTCACCAAATGCCAATGCTTGGAATCGACAGCAACAACCGAAAGGCCAGAGGCGAGGTAGCTCTCCAGCAGGAAGTCAAAGAAGAAATGGAGAAAATCCCAATTCCATACCTACTCCACATCCCCTTTACCCCAGACAGCAAGCACCTGTAATCCACCTGGTCAAGGCACTGGACTTGCGACATTGGTATCTGTCACAGGCAGAATTTATGAAATCAGCAAGCTGATCAACATCGATGGGTTATGCAGAGTCTTGGATGATTTTATCAAGGCGCTAAACAAGGCAGGGTTACCCCTGGAGAAGCTCACGGCAGCCGTGACGATTCTGGGTAATACAGAGTTGTACAACCTGTAATGCCACTGAAGGCGTGTATGTTTAATGCTAATGGGGTCAATAACAAGTTCCCACTTCTTATTGACTTCATCACTACACATAAGGTTGACTCTATGTTCATATCCGAAACCAAACTCCGTCAGGACCATATAATGAACCTAAGGGGATTTACAGAGCAGATCGACCTAATGCAGTTACAGGTGGGGGCGTAGCTATCCTTGTAGGTTCAGGAGTAGCACACACAGTGATTTTAGCCTGAAGGAGCGGCATCAAGCATATCGGTGTCGAGCTGGAGGATGGAACCTGTGTGCAGTATACAACCGCCCGAGTCGGATATTGTCCCAGCTCAATTTGAACAGTCTGTTGAACACTGGCCAGAAAGTTTTGTTACTTGCGGATTTGAACGCGACTTGAACTCTAATGGTAAAATCCGGCTAGAGTATACTCTGAACAACGACACGGTGGTGATGCACTCAGAGGAGCCAACTCATTTCCTCTGGAACGGGTCCACCCCTTCCACGATTGATCTGGTGGTAAACAAAAATGGCAGAAAGCTAAGAGACCTCAAAGTCGTCCACGAACTAACCTTGGATCACGACCTGGTTTTGTTTGAAATGAAAAGCAGGGGCCGAGCTAAAATGGCCAGGTTTCTGTTTGACTATAAGAACGTGGACTGGACCGAGTTCCAAAGGCGCGTGAATATACTTACTGAGATCAAGAGATAACTAAGTCGGGGAGACGCAACATCCAAGCATCCCGAAATGCCACCATCACGAAAATCGAGGTAAGAAGACCGAATTAACTTGCCACCCCTTGTCAAGGAGCTGATTGAACAGAAAAATGCCACCCGTAAAAGATGGCAAGAAACGAGGAACCCGGTAAATAGGAAGAATATGCTCCTCCTGGGCACGGAAATCAACTTTCTGGTCAGGCGTCACAATGACAAGGTGTGGCACGATAAACTGGAGTGGCTGGACGTTCGTGACAACTCTCTGTGGCGCACGTCGAAGCGTAATCAAAAGCGCTTAGAAGCAGTGCCTGCCATAGAGAGGGGTGACGTCCGTGCAGTGACGGACCCTCAGAAGGCAAAGTTGTTCGGAGAGTACTAGTGGTATACATAAAAAGCGCAAGATGTCCATGAGGAGCAGGTGGTGTGCTCAAGGCGCGTGGGCCGCCTACGGGAGTTACTGCCTCCTCCTCTCTGGCTCTGATCTGTTCGCCAAAGTAATGGTGAGCAGTGAGGAGGTCGTCAACACGGAAGGCGCCCGACCAGGATGGTATTGATGCAATTCTGCTCAAGAACCTTCAGCGCAAATCTCTAATACAACTGCTGAACATCGTTAACACCATACTGAAATTGCAGTATTATCCATACTGTTTGAAGCGGACTGTGATAATTCCGATTCTGAAACCTAGCAAGGACAAACACCAACTCAAAAGTTACAGTCTAATTTCACTTCTCAACGTGATTGCAAAGATAGTGGATAAAGTCATCCTCAAAAGGCTGTTGATTCTTGAGGATAGGCTGAAGCTCATCCCCGATGTACAGTTCGGATTCCGTAGAGGTCACCATACGACCTCACAGGTAGTCCGAATATTACAAATGGTGAAGCAGGCCTACTATCGTGGCCTCAACACAGTCATGGCCTTGTTGAACATGGAAAAAGGCTTTCGACACCGTATGGGTAGAAGGCTTGGTCAACAAGATGTCACGAGCAGGCATGCCTTCAAATGTAGTTAGATTGATCGACTTATACCTCACGGACAGAACTTTAGTAGTAAGAGTACACAGCAATCTTTCGAAAGGTTATTCAGTCGAAGCAGGTGTTCCACAGACCTCGTGCTTATCTCTTCACTTATATTCTCTATATACACGCGATTTCCTCCGATCCGAGAAAGTAGATGTTGCGATATACGCGGACGACACCGCGGTAGACGCATATTCATTCTCAAGCGTGGTCGCTGCCCAGAAGATCCAATTTTATTCGGATGGGGAGGTAGTGCCGAATATGGAGAATAATAATATTAGGGTCAAAGCGGACAAAATCAAGATCATTGATTTCACGAAGAGGCTTCCACCTCGTGGAATGAGGATCAAGGACAAGTACGTGAGAGAGTCGAGCGCTGTGAAGTACTTGGTGTTGCGAGTCGACAAGCGTATGACATTTAGCAGGCAGATATACCTGGCTATTCAGAGGGCTGGGGCAGCTGTCAAGCAAACCTACCCTCTGATAGCCAAAAATTCGACACTGAGTACCGACAACAAACTGCTTATTTATTAGCAGATCATAAGGCATGCGATGCTGTACGCTTGTCCGGTATTCTGCAGCCTTCCTACCAAGTCTCTCACGAGGCTGGACAGACTGCAGAACAAGATACTCCGTATCGTAACGAAATGTGATAGATACATTCGCCTGACTGACGTGCGAGAGATCAGCAGCGTTGACTCGATCCCGACATATAATAAAAATATGTCATACAAATTATATAAATACTTCTCACCCAAAAGCCCTCTGACGAGAGACTCACTAGCATTAGGGAGTACGATAATGCACCCCGTAAACACGGGGGTCTTATCTATCAAGCTCTGGATTTATTCCAAGAACGTTACGAAGAACCGGGACTGTGAAGGCAGCCAGGTGTAATATAAGACCAATTTCTAAACCCGGTGTTTGCTTTGAGATTTTTCCAGGACTCACATCAGACTAACTGCCACAATAGTCTTAAATCATCCAATCTCTGTATTGAACACATACAATCCCATGCATAAGCTTAGTAGGAAGCATGGATTCTGCTTGTAATCGACCCAAATCTATAGACGGACAAGCCCGCTTAGAACGCGGGGCCGTTCCAAGTGTCTCCCGCAAGGGGGACTAAGGGGCGGCTAAACAATGCAGTCGAGGATTGGACTGGCGACAGTGCTCGGCACACAGCCTGCTGTCCTGATCCTATCTCTTCTCCGAACAGAAGGAAGACGAGAGGTGAGACACATTTTTAAATGTCAATATAAGAATTGGGAATTTATTGTACATAGTTACTAAAATAAATCTATTGAATTGACCAGTAAACTGAAGGTACCGGGTTCGATCCCGACAGTCGGAACTTAATTTTCAAAGCAAGTTATTTTCCTTGTTTCTTTTGTTAGAGATATAAATTATTGGATATTTGGATAGCTTATCCATTTGGGATTGATATTGAGTGTTAATTTTCTCATAGGTAATATTACGTGCCTATGTTGATTGAAGTGCTAATCGTTTTTTGTCTAAGAGCAGCGTTTCTAGAAGAAATAATGTGTAAATTTCGAGTACAAAGTGTCATTGTCGCTCTCCAAAGATTATTCTCGTTGTCGAGTGACAATCAATCACTTTGCGCTCTAAATACACAAATAGCTATTAAATAACTAACGTTGAAGTAACATTCATGTTTGAGTTTTACCAGAATACAGAATATATAAGATGTTCTAGAAATTACGGAAACAATTTGAAATGATAGATTCATTGTTTCATCGTTTACAACTTACTTGAAATGAGAATTGAGAAAGGAAAGTGTGTACTTTCTATAGGGGTAGGAGGAAAAAGCATTCACCTCAAATTCGGCATAGCAAGTGAATATAGGTTACACGTTGAGACATCTGAAGAAATGTTCATAAAAAACCGTCATGGGATTTGAAACAATATCAACCCAAAGAAAAATTATTCTTGTATCCCAATTACACACTTCCTTCATCTCTCTCAATAGTTATTTGTTTTGCAGCTCATTCCAGTAGTGTTTATATTCAAGATGATGGTAAAATACAATAGACATAAGCGACAACCTATCTGATCAGTCAGTGATGCCATATCAGAATTTCTTGAACTTAACTATCACTGAGGAACATTTCAATAATGCCGCATGGGGTCCCGATGGTATCCCTGTTGAAGTTGTCAAAAAAATCACATATATTTTCTGGCTGAATCACTATTTATCATCCCCAATCTTACCTTACAAAAAATTGTAATCCTAAGTTTTGGAAACTATCCATATAGTATGCCATGTTTTTCAATCTGGCAAAACCACACATGTTCAAAACTATAGATTATTTCAATTTTCTCAAAAATATTCCAGATTATAATATCTGACATTATAGTTAGAGATCTGCCTGAATGATTCACTGACAGGTAAAGAAACCATCTGCTGGGCATGAAATAGCATTTTTGGTGTTGCCACAAGTCGCCTCTGGATGTCTCCAGGTCAAGGTCGAGGAGGGGAGGCGCTTGAAAACCAGTCAGTTTGTGACTGTTTGCTGCTTCCACAATACGTTAGATACGGTACTGAACATACTTTCTGCCAAGTTTGACCTGCGATAAAACTGCGATTTTAAAAATCACGGTTTTTTCGGCATAACTCTGGATCTTGACCTCAAACTTCTATCTACCGAAAAGTAAAACCAAAAACTGTCTGGTTTTCAAACGCCCTTCCCCCCTCCTTGACCTAGATTTGGAGAAATTCTAAAACTACATTCAGGCGACACCAACACCAAGAATGTTATTTCATGCCCAGCAGACGGTTTCTTTACCTGTCAGGTAATCATACAGCTCTATAACTATTAACCTCTATATATTTTTTCGTTTCTTATTCCCTTGACCAGAGGAATCAGGTGGATGTAATCTTTACAGACTTCAGTAGAACATTTGATCGCGTGTCTCATCATCAACTACTGAAGAATTTGTCAAATGTTGTTATGTCAAATATCCAGTTTCTATTCAATTCACACCTAATGGAACGCAATCTCTGTATTGACTGTGATAGAATAAAATATTCCTGCTCCACAGCATCGTCCAGTGTTCCTCAGAAGGCAAGTCTTGGTCCATTATTGTTCCTGGTATACACTAATGATATCACAGATCATATTCGCTACAATAAACTATTATATGCCGACGATATGGAGATATTCAGAGAAATAAAGGATAAAACAAATACTGCAGGAAGATTAGAATTCTTTTAGTAACTGGTGCTTTCAGAATAAGCTACACTTGAATTCAAAAAATGTAAAGTTGTGACTTTTACCCACATATAAATATAAACTTCGTGGAAATAGTTCATTGCGAATCACTGAATCAAAAAACTTCGGAGTAATTTTTGATCAATGACATTCTCAAATCATATTAAAAATATTGTTTCTACTTTGGGTTTTTCTATACGCAACTATAGAGACTTCAAGTCATTCGATTCTTTGAAGAGAATCTACTCATCTACAGCCATGGTCAGAAGCAAATTCGAATATTACAGATTCGTTTGGAATTAATTCCATTATAAATACATTATGGCTATTGAAAATGTTCAGAAGAAATTCTGATTTTTTCGTCACAAAATTAACTTCAAATTCTGTTTCAGAGTACCCTTGAACATCCATATCTCTGTCATTTGTTGCTGGCAATATTATTAACTATTTTTCATCAATTAATTATTTAAAAAATTTCTCCACTTTTCACACAATTCTCAAAAATATTCAATTAATGCTGTGAAAATAACCAACTCCTACTTTTCAATAGCAAACTGTGTCCTCTTGAATTGTGAAAAATTAGGAAAAAATATATTAATAATGTTTTATTAAGAGTTGATGCAGATTCCTGGTTTTGGAATGTCCCAGAACCACAGAACTCAATGCTGAATCATTGAAATATACAGGATGTCATATGTGGGCAATATCACCATCTCTTATTCATCCATGATGCTCGGGATGCCTTCTAAAATGTCTTCTGTTGTGACAAAAATACCAGAAATATTCCATTAATACTGCAGAATGTAAATAACCATCACTTTTCCATGGCTTACTATGATCAGCTAAAAAGTGAAAAATCGGGGACAATATAGTTACTGAACTAACATCAGAAATGGGTTCAAAATACTCTAAAACTCTTGGATCCTAATCCCTGAGTCATCTGCAAATACCAATATTAGAAATTGATGTAAATTTGCAGCTGCGGAAAAGGAATAAATTGATAAGTGCAATAATTTTCAAAAAAGTCAATTGAGGAGTTGAACTCATGCCATAAACAGATGACACCCTACATATTTCTCGGGAATTGAGATCTGGGGATTTCAGAGTGTTTTGATCCGGAATCTGATGTTAGTTCTGTGATAAAAGAATCTATGATATGTTTTTCTTAATTTTTCAATTTTTATTTGGTCATAGTTAGCTATGAAAAAGTGATTGTTGGTTACTTTCTACAGTGATAATGGAACATTTTTGGGGACCAAAAAAGACATTTCAAAATCATCCGAGTTTTATGGATGAATGGGAGTTATAAATGACACCCTGTATATTTCAATGATTCGGAATTGTGTTCTGGGGTTCTGCGACATTCCAAAACCAGGAATTTGTCAATAAAAGATCCTTAATATATTTTCCCCAATTTTTCACTCTCAGTTGGTCTTAGTTTACCATGGAAAAGTAATGGATATTTGGTTATTTTTCGCAGTATCAATTGAATATTTTCGTGAATTTTGTAAAAATTGAAGACATTTTGGAAATTAAGCAAACATTACTGATGAAACAGAGATAATCACATTGCCAGCTTCAAATGACACCCTGTATAATCAATTGATTCAAGTATTGGGATCTAGGGGTTCAGGAGTATTCTAAAACAGAATTCGATTTTAATTTTGTGATGAAAAAATCTTTGTTTTCCCAACTTTTTCACTTTTCAATTGGTCATAGTTAGCAGTGGAAAATGGATATACAAATGTTTCGTCAACATAAAGGTAGGTATTTCTGTTCACTATGACATGAGAGAAAAAAAATCAAAATATTTTAATCTTAAAGAACTATGAGGGTGTGGTTGCTCAAAGTGGGACACACTGTAGATGTGCATTTCTTGTCTAGCTGCTTTTTTCAACAAGTTTCTTGAATTTTTATAGTGAGTCTAGTGAAACGAGTTGCTTGAATGTTTGTATTCAGTTAATTTATTAGGGTGCCTGTTAGAAACAATGATTTCTCTTTGGCTATTCTAATCGTTTCATTCGACACGAAAAGGTAGTTGCAATATATTTTTTTCAAGTAGCAATAATAAGGAACCCTCGTGCAATATTCAGATATTACGACGTCGCAAGAAAAGCTAATACTTACTCCACGAACCAGCAAACTCTTCCGTTACAGTCGAAAGTGTCCATGACAGCCAAATCATCAGCGGTTAGCTCAAAGTCGAATATGTCGATATTTTCAGCAATTCTTTTCTTATTGACAGACTTTGGAATAGGTATCACTCCCGATTGGTTCAAATATCGCAGAATCACCTGAGCACTCGATTTCTTGTATTTGGCAGCTAACGCTTTTATCTTTGGGTCTTCCGTCAAGATTGGATCGGTAGGTTTGGCCCAGGGCCTGTCTGGGGATCCCAAAGGACTGTATGCTGTTACGGTGATACCTTTGGATTTACAGAATGCAATCAGTTTCTTCTGGTTCAAGTAGGGATGGCATTCAATCTGAAAAGATCGAAGAAGACGATTCAGTTTGGATGCATATTTCATTCACTCATTGTATCAATACTAACATTGCAGGAAAATTATATCAATCAGGGGATGAAAAGACTATCACGAAAACCACTTTACGCAGACCCACATCGACAAGACCCATTTACCGAAGAAAACACCAACGCACGTGGAGAAGTGTATATGATACTATATTTGATGACCGGAAGCATATTTTGTGGCAGCAACTTTGTTCTTTTTCGACACTTCTGATGACCAGATCTGTCGGAATTTGTGCTGATACTTGCCACGGAAAGAGTTTTTGGTCAATGATAACTCCTTGTGAGAGGCATTGTTTCACTTCCAAGTAGGTAGACGTCTCTTCGGCATCAAGATGACGTAGGATGCTTACTTCTACGACGTCTTCTTCTTGAACTGTTACACATTTGTAGATAGCCAATGACAATAGTCTGCGTGTTTTCTTCCGCCACCCTTACGTACTAATCATCCATGAAAAATAAATGGTTGACCTTGTACCTCAGATTGCGGGGGGTACTACAGTTGTATCCACGGATGTTTTTGAGTGTAACGAATAATGGCAACAGGAAGATACAGAAAAGTTGAGGAATGAGGAAGTCTCCCTAAAACACGCCCCTTCTAAATATTACCTGGTCTGTTTGTACTCTGACTTGGCCAGATTTTACGGTGGAGCGAGTAATCCAGAGAGGCATCTGATGTTCAATGCATCTCACTATTTGATCGGGTATCGCAAGTTATTCAATAAATTAAGTCCTTCGAGTGTGGGGCCCGTGGGACTTCTTCCGGAGTGATCGGGATACGCAGGTCATTGAACTCAGGTTGACGAAGCCTTCTGCAGAAAGCCTCTAACGGCGCTACGGTTGGATTATCAATTGTTTTCACCTGATCAGCGGCCGGCAAGTTATCGTTGAGGCTCTTGGTATAGGCAAGAAGGTTTATCACGGAACTTCATGTTTTCCACGATACTTCTCGCCCACCTCACTAGTGACTTCACCATCATTCGTATCCTATCATCATAGTGCTGTTTGATGATAAGAGCACACCTTGATTTGATTTGTTGTGGGTTCGTCTCAATTTTGTTGATATTCGCCGCACTGCTGGCGTGAAAGACGTTTTCCACCACACACTGGATATGAGACGCGTGTTGTCCCGGTGACTTGATCTGATTTTCTGTCTTGTGTGTGTGTGTCGTTTATGTATGTGTTGTTAGTAATATACAGAATATACAGGTAAACTGTAGCTGGTCATGAACAAGTTTATAACCTATCAGAAAACCACAACTTGACCTCAGTAAAAACCTCACGGTTTTCGAGATTCTGGAACTTTTATAAAAAAAATTATTTCTGTCTTAGATCATTCTTTTATATTCCAAGCAATTGAGGAGCGTTTCATATCAATTCTTATTGTCGATTATTATTACTGAGTTGTAGTTGTAATAATTGCGGAAACCAGAATTTCGATACCAGTCCTTTAGGGTCTACAAAAAAATATATTTTCAGATTTGGATCCTTCAAGATTTCTATTAAGAAACTTTGAACTTCTTTTGTGACAAATTAATCTCCTACGAAAATCTGGTCATTGGACTTAAAAACTTGCTCATTTTGTCCTGAGTCTGAAAAGGTATAGAAGTTGCCCTAATTCTTTCTTGAATAAAAATTATTGCTAATATACTACGAAAGGAGGGTATTTCACGGTGGATCACAAGGATTGCAATTTCGTTCGAAATGAGTATATTTTCTATTTTATCGAAGTATGAGCTGTATTCCGTTACTTGGAACAATCTATTTGAATCAGTATCAAAATGCCGTACACTCCACGTGAGTATGCCGAAATGCATTTCATTTATGGTTAATGCAGAGGCGACGCAAGGAGAGCTGCTGCACTATATTGTGAAAGATTTCCCAATAGGAATATACATCCTGATTATCGTGTGTTCTTACGAGTACATACCTCTTATTCAGAAGGCAAGATTCCTGGTGCTCAAGGTGGATCAGGCAGACCACGTCGTGATGACCTTGAAGATGAGGTCCTTGAAGAAATTGAGAATGATCCGTCCACTAGCGTACGTAGTATCGAGAGAAGAACGGCCATAAAAAAATCAACCATTCATGATATCTTTAAAAGACTGCACCCCTTCCACGTACAGCGTGTGCACTTTGTTGCCATCAGATTACCCAAAACACTAACTTTTTGTCGCCGTAGGTTAAGAAAACACCGATTTCTTCAATAAAATATTATGGACAGATGAATCGTCCATGTTTCAAATATCCACAACACAGTTGGCACTTCGAAAATACCCATATGATGAGACCAGACAGGTTCCAACATCAATTTAAAATGAATCTTTGGACCGGTATACTGAATGGCCATGTGATCGGTCCGTTCGAGTTTCCACCGACACTGAACTCCGAAAATTATTTAGAATTGTTATAAATACGATACTGGAAGATGTGCCGCTGGTAGTCAGACAGACCGTGTGGTTCCAACATGTGTGAGATTTATCTGCTCATTAGTCATTATGACAAATGAGTAGCTCACCCATCAATAAAAAAAAAACAATTTTGAACGGATCTGCAAACCTGTGATCCACTGTAAAATAGCCCCCTTTCGTACTCTATTAGCAATATCTCTTATTCAAACAAGAATGACGGCAACTTCTATACCTTTTCAGACTCAGGACAAAACGAGCATGTTTTTAAGACCAATGTCCAGGTTTTTGTAGAAGATTGATTTGTCACAAAAGAAGTTCAAAGTTTCATAACAGAAATCTGGATCCAAATCTGAGAAAGATTTTTTTGACCCTAAGACTGGTATCCAAATTCTGCCTTTTGCGATTTTTACAACTACTAATCAGTAATATTAATCGATAATGAAAATTGATATGGAACGCTCCTCAATTGCTTGGAACATAAAAGATTGATCTAAGACAGGAATTCTATTTTTTTTATAAAAGTTCCAATATCTCGAAAACCGTGAGGTTTTTAATTAGGCCAAGTTGTGGTTATATGATAGGTAATAAACTTGTTCATCACCAGCTACAGTATGATCCATAGTTCACCAGACACCCTGTATAATAAAAATTAGTCCGTAGGTCCTATTTCAGGAGTCCGGCGCATACGAAAGATGCTCTGCATCATTTATCCAAATAAACATTCCCCACGATCCTGGGATGATAAATGGGTTAGAGGATCATGTGGCCTAAGTAGACAAAGTGAACTAAGGATTACGGCTTTTTGCATTCGTCTGTAGCTTTACACAATTTTTTCCCCAATATGTCGTATTAATTTGTATAATAATTGAATTTATGATAATTTATGTTTCAACCTATTATCTATTCATTTTCGAAAATAATTTGTTGTGTTCCATGTATCTAACACTAAATGAATCACATGACGTTTTCTAGATCTGGATTGCCTAATTCCTACATTCTCACAACGGGGCCAGGTAGCCGAGTAGTTGAAGCGACATTGTTTCAATCACTTTGGCTGCAAGTCGGCGATGGTTCAAACCATGGCGGCTCCAGATATTTTTCTAATGGCCCAAGAAACTGCTAAGAACCCCCCTTAAAAAAGGAAGACCTCGTTAATCCTTCGCTCGCACAAGTTTCGACTTCTGAGGGCTGCCGTTCGTAAGGGAATGACAGCTGGTTAATGGAAAAAACAATTTTAACAATTTTTAACAAACCTGGTTTGTGACTGGTGGAATTTCTGCAATTTCAAGAATTCGCTCTAGTTGTCTTTTGCTGAAATTCGAAACGCCAATCGATTTGGTCAACCCTTTTTTCGCCACTTTTTCCATTTCCTTCCAGGTGTCCACATAATCAACATCACTGAATTCCGAAAGTACGTCATGATCAGGTCTCTTTGGTAACAATGCTCCACCCTCCTGAAATGATAAACATAGTGATCTCATCTTACTGTAACTAGGACCAAAATGTGAACTAACTTTCAATGCACAGGGCCAGTGAATCAAGTAAAGATCAAGATATTCAAGTCCCAAATTCTTCAAACTCAACTTGAGCGTTGGTTCCACTAGGTCAGGTCTCAAAAAGGTACTCCATAGTTTGCTAGTGACGAAAAGGTCTTCCCTCTTCACTACGCCACTAGCAATTTTGTCTTTGATTGCAGCTCCAACTTCAGTTTCATTGTCATAGTAGTGAGCGCAGTCGATGTGACGGTAGCCAGCATCGATAGCATCTTTGACTGCTTGTGTAACTTCGCCTGGTTTTGACTGAAAATATAAATTATTCTACAGTACGAGCGTATATTATCCTAGCCCCCCTTTTGATCAAGAAGATATCGGATTCGAGAAAAAACGGGAAGAAAAGTAAACCTCTATAGTACTTCTCAGCATACAAATCAGATCATGAAGTTATCCCAAATGTTTTTCGAGATGAACCGGGTTTATGTGATATTGAAATTGAAAGAATTTTTTTGATACTCATTTATTCGCCGTAATAAATATTATAGCGTGTTTAAAAAAGTATGCAACAAATGGAAAACTTCACAAGTTGGTTTGTGAAAAAAACATTATTCTTTTCAAAAAGTAATTCTTCATGGCATTTAAAAAAAATTCTGTCATTTGTTAATAATAGCAATAATTCAGATTTGATGAAATTATCAGGTTCCTGAATGGATTATTCGTTCAAAAGCACCATCTTCTTGATACACCCATATTTAGACACTTCTGTCAACACTATGCGTTACTTTCAATGCAGTTCGTCAATGGATATCTAGTATTTATAACACGGTAACAAAATTTTCCAAATCATTCACGTTATTATGTGTTCGATTTCCTGAACGTCGTTCTAAAGAACTCCACAAAAATAGAAATCGAGGAATGTCCTGTATAGCTCACCACAGAATGAGAAAGTTTTATCTGAGCACATGACTGTTTTGAGAAAATGGCCGTCAAAGTTGGTAACACATGTTTTTATATTAGCTGAAAATAAACCATATTGTGATATGTTTTCGTGTGTGATCCGAATTAGGAAGAATAGGACTAAATAAATAAAAGATATTCAGATAGAACCGTGTTATTCGAATTTTTCAAGAAACCGTAATGATAAAAGTGTTCTATCTGCTACTTACATCTAAGTTCATTCTACAAAGTACATACAGAAATCTTAATAATGAATAGTTCCGTCTGCAGCTAACATCAGGAACATCAGAAAACATATTCAGAAAATCCGAGTTATAACTAGATACATTTTCACAACAACCAAGTTCTAACTGATAGAAGATATAATCTTATTATACATATCTGTGTCTGAATCAATTGTTGGATATAATGTGCAGATAGAACTACAAATCTTCGAATATTGGCTTTTATTGAGTAGATTGCAGTACAATATTACTTTGAACGAGTAAGAAATCGTAGATAGAACTTAGATATGCTCAAAGTCCACATTTTGCATAATAGGCAGATAGGACCTATGGCGTAGATCTGGTGAATGAGGGGTTCACTCAATAGGAACAATGATAAAAATCTAATTGTTTCGAAAACCAGTGAAACAATGAACAGTAACAGTAAATTGTGACACTTGAGATTATTTGACTGAATGAAAGTAGTCATAACGATATTTCAAAATAACTTATTGTCCATATCAATCCTATAGGTTACATGCCGAATAAAAAAAGTTTTTTAATGTGTATATTTTGAAAATGCTTGTTTTTATGTTCAATATACACATTTACAGTTTGTTTGAAATTTATACTGAGTTTGTTAATGTTAAAATAAGCTTTATTCCTATACAGTTATTAACTGTACTCAAAACCGACAATTTTGGATATACGAGGATGTACTGATATCTAGTTAGCCTAGACCAGTTCTCTGCATAAACAAAATATTGCGTTACCATAACAACAAACAATAACTTATTAGAAGTGTCAGTGTAAAGTTTGACGTCAAAAAAGTAAAACAGAGTTACGCAATAAATTAAAAGAAAAAATATGTCCACCGAAATTGTGAAAATTGAAAAATTGGAGTATCGAGCCATCATCAAGTACCTGTATTTAAAAGGGTTAAGAATTAAGCAGATTCACGAAGATATGCTTAATACCCTTGGTGATCAATGTCCTTCGTATGCGACCGTGAAAAATTGGACTGCATGCTTCAAAAGAGGTGAATTTTCCATTGAAGATGATGACCGATCGGGAAGGCCAGTTTCTGTGTCAGTCCCCGAAAATATCGATGCAGTTCATGACATGATTTTAATAGACCGTTGAATTGGGCTAAAACGGATATCTGAAGCACTGAATATTTCATACGAACGCGTTCATCATATAGTTCACGTCAATTTGGAAATGAGGAAAATTGCTGCAAAATGGATCCCCAAATGTTTGAATGTTGACCAAAATCGTGCAAGGGTAGTAGCATCGCGTTCGATCTGTGCTCGATTTGAAAACGATGTAGACTTCTTAAACCGAATTGTTACTATGGATGAGACTTGGGTACATTACTACGATCCAGAAACAAAACAACAATCGATGGAATGGCGACACTCCGGTTCTCCAAGACCTAAGAAGTTTCGTGTCCAAAAATCTGCTGGAAAAGTTGTTGCTTCAATTTTTTGGGATTGCCATGGAGTAATCATGATTGATTTTTTGGATAGGGATAGAACAATAACTAGAGATTACTATTCGACATTACTGACCACTCAACGGGAAAAAATTAAAGAGAAAAGACACGGAAAGCTATCCAAAGGTGTTTTGTTTTTGCAGGACAACGCCCCTGCACTCAAATCTCATGTTGCCATGCAAAAAATTCGTGATTTAGGGTTTGAATTACTAGAACACCCTTCTTATTCACCAGATTTGGCTCTGTCCAACTATCATCTCTTTCCTCAACTGAAAAAAAGTTTAAAAGGTCGTCAATTTTCTTCCAACGAGGAGGTATTAAAAGCTGTGGAGGTCTGGTTTGCAGAGCGAGAAGAAACATTTTTTTTGAAAGGTCAAGAGACGTTGCAGGTTCGCTGTAATAAATGTATCCAATTAAGAGGAGAATATGTTGAGTAGTAAAATATTTTGACATTGAAATTTTGTTTGGTTCTATAGTAGGCTAAGAATTTTTCAATATATCCTCTTATTCCAAAATATTTCTCAATTATGCCAGATATTTTGATTTTTCTATTTAGCTGTGCATATCTGGGTACCGACTTGGTACCGACAAATAAATTAAAGCAGGTTACTTACTGTCATAATCATCATCTGAAAAACTGCAATAAAACTCGTGTTGGATATAATAGATGATCACCACATTCATACATTTTAAACGAATCCTGCTATCAAAATGAATGGAAAAACAATGTATAAGGATTGAACCAAATATGCATACAGGATGGTTTTGAGCGTCATCCAAAAGCTGTATTACACCACAGGGTGTCTTAAATTTAGATAGATAGAGACAAAATTTAGTTTTCCCTCGTATAATGTTTATAATTCGGACCTCATTACAAAATCTGTTTGATGTGAATTAATCTAGAACTAAGATCAATCTATTTAAAAAAAGATATCAAAATCGGTTTGAGAATAAAAAAGTTATTCAAGATCAAAATTTGTTAACATTTCAAGGTGGCCTTTTTTTGCACCTAAGTGTATTTAGTGATTCATGGCTACCGCAAAAAATAAGGTTTTCACAATAACATGATACTTTCTTTTGCTATAATACATATCCAGGAAAACCAAAACCACCTCCACACATCACTAGAAGATTACAATTCAACTTTATGAACTATATGTAGATCCTTCAATAGGCAGATTATCAAAACTGATACGGTGATGAGTAGAATTATTAGAAAATTATGATATCCTCTGGATATCCTAATTCTCATAATTTAGTTAATGGTCTGCCAAAAACTATCCACCTATGAGAGGTGGGAAAACTTTGAAGAGTATATCATTATGAAGAATTTCGAAGCTGCCCATTTTCTTAGTAACATTATATGGAGCGACGAAGCAAATTTCACCGAAACATGCTAACCGATAGGAAACTGGACCGATTCTGCTCGAGAACGAAAAGAAAATTTGAAGTCTGATGAAATTTATTTGTTCACTGTGCTGTTAGAAACATCTGTATAAGTATGATTATGTATGATCTGAATCATATGATAGGCAAATTACACCTTAAAAAACCACAAGAGAGATAGATGTATTCATGAAATGTAGAAAAACAAAGAGAATATCTACAGAGGATTGTTTTATTTCTAAGTGAACGATGCCTAGAAATCTGGATAAGTACGTCGATGCCAGCCGACTATGGAAAAATATGGTATCAACCCGATCAGAACCTCATTTTCTCCTTGAAACTGGAAATGTTAAACACATTTTTACACTTGCTCCTGATATCTGTGTAAAATGTAGTGAACGTTAGATTTTGCGAAGAAAACTCCTTTCTTGAAAGAAATACCTTACTTATTATCTCAAAACTTTCAAAAATAGAATTTCCATAACTGAGGCACCCGATTCGAAAAAGAGAAATATTTTTAGTTTCTTATTTTGACTTATTTTTTGAGACAAATAAATTTCAGAATACGCGGTAGGTACGTTGCTGACAAAATCAATTTTTTTCAAACAGCAAATTTGAGACTTTCAGACTATGGATTAAAAAAAAAACAAGCCAAGGAAAGTTTTGTATCAAATGTCAAAAGATTTAAACGTTGATTTGTGTTACAATATTTAACATATGAGGTGTAAAATATATGATTACGACTTTTTGATACACATGGTGAATCTTTCAAACTCCCACCATTTACCTATCCTACCTACACCACTGATAAACAACATTCAGTCCCCACGTGATTGAAATGTGTTTCACAAAGACTAATATAATTAATGTCATGCGTGAATAGATCAAAACTATTTCAACTACATGTAGGTATTGAAAATAAAACTCACCTTCCAAGTTCCCAAACCAAACACAGGAATACTGTGGCCACTGTTTAGTTTTACTGTTGGTACTCTGGCCATTTTTACTTATTTGTTGTTATGTAATGCGACTCCGACCTACTTTGTCAAAAGATATCTGCTAATAGGAGTGAAATCAGCTGAAAACTCAAAATGTTGGATTCTGTTTTCAAGGCTATAGTTAAAAATACTTAATCAAATCAGTTAAAACAAATCAGTGTCAGAGTTAGATAATGAAGTAAAGAGGAGATTCAGGCGTTGATGTAACAGGTTATCATTTATCATTGCGTATTTGAAGTGATTTTTGTCAGTATGCCTTTTAAAATTCGTATAGAAACAACAGACTACTTGTATTCAACCTTGATAGTTTGATGACATCTACCATAGGCGTACGCAACGTCTGTAACGCTTTGCTCCACATTATTTAGAGCTAATGACCTCATATTCGGCTCATAATAGACCAAAGTGAATTAATAATTGAAAATAATAATACAGATAGCACATTCACCCGTTTTGCAGTGTCAATCGAACATTATCCCAATGTACCTATTTATAAGAATGTGTTTTAGGTATGAATCTATTCCTAGGAAAAAAGAGAAAAACAAATTTCACATTGCGAACGAAATTTCAAGCGTTTTTGAGAATACAGGTATACACCAAGCAATAGAGCATGAAATGAGTGAGTTTTTTACAAAAATAATAGGAAGCCAACTGTACCATCACATGAAAGACAGTCCGTAGTTATATTGTGTTATGTTTTCAACTCACAACTGTCATTTATTAATTTGTTATAAACATTTGAATGATAAAAAACGTGTGTTTTAAAATTGTTTTGATTATAAAATAAAAACTAATAGAGCAATCTGATTGGTCCATCAGAAGAATTGTAGGTAATTGAAATACGATTAAAATTTCGCAACCCTGTCGGATCATTAGTAACGGAGAAAAACTGGAAAAACCAGAAAATTTTGCGATTTTTCGAAAAATTCATACTCCGCCATTTTTCAAGGAGTAGGATTGGCCTTTCTCATAAAAGTACCCACTAAACATGTAATGTTACAAAACATTGCCACAATATTATGTATGGCTTGCCATCGTAAAATGATAATATAATATTGCATAAGGCTCAATGCTATATTTAAGTTTTTAACATAACAGAAGAAACTACAGACAAGTAGTTTGTAAGTTATAAACCAAGCTATTAATTGAGTTTCAAGTGCAATAATACATGATCCATGAAAGTTCATTGTAAATGCAACAATACAGAAACTATCTACGAACAATGTGAGTGCAAGTTACATTTGGAACTATCGAACAAATTCAAATCGCAATGTTGCACTGAGTTTGAAATTCCATGATATTTACAACCATACATAAGCTAACTACAAACAATATTGACAGTGTTTAGAAAACACAATACATTTTGAATTTTCGATTGCACCATCGCAGAAATATACAAAATGATACGCTAGGACCATTTTAAATGGTAAGTATAAAGAAACTGTAATAATATTTCATCTAACAAAAAAACAACCAATTTTGAATTTCCTGGTCTTGATGAGATGCCACCTAACGGGGCGACACCCAGTCACCCACATCCCAGACAAGCACGCGCCTCGTGCCATTTTGATATTGTAAATTATAAATTGTATTGTTGTTATGTGTCGTGCCTTTGAGTTAGTTTCGTTTTGGATACTTTCATTCGTTCTTAACCTAGGTACCTAAGTAAAGTACATTTTCTTCTGCAATTTAATTTTTAGATTAAGAGTTCAATGAGTGTTGAAGCAGCACAATGGATAATGCTAATAAATTTAAGGCATCTTCATGTAAGGTAAGGCGATACATAATTTATTATTTTAGGTTAGGATGGTCTGGTATACTCATTCTGCTTTCAGCAGGAAAATGTTTTTTCTCCTTATATTGCGAATAAATCTGGTTGTAGTGTCAATTTGAAAGGTACTTTTACGTTTGTAAATGATGTGGAATACTTTTACATTTCGATTTTAGTTGCAGGTTCTTCATTATATAGGTGGCTTGATTAAAAAGTCTTCTGTTGGAAGAAGTCTTGAACGTTTTTTCACAAATCATTTTGCCATGGCAGTTGGACCAACAAAAAAGACAATTTCAGAATCAAAGAATTGAAATCCATACAAATTTTAAAACCTGAGTCGAAACAAGTTCAATTATACATTCTTTATTGAAATAAGACCATAATTGATGACTCGACTAATTATATATTTATTTATAATATTTTGGTTCCAGATGCAGTGAGAAATTAATTTCCATGCATCAGATGAGATGATGCATTGAAGTAAATGTGATGGCTTGGCTACAATTCGCAAACACACGTTACTTGTAGGGTTAGGTAGTAGATCAAGTTGTCGATATTTAAGGCACATTCAATTCTATGATTATTTTGTTTCAGGCTGATAAGGCCAAACAGAATTTTTTTAAATTTTTACATTTTAATATGAGTACTTATTTGATTTTTTGTAATATTTTAATTAAAGGTTTCGTTATCAAATTTTTGTCTTTTTGACCTCCAAGATGGACATTTAAATTCATTTCAGAAGATTTTTTGGGTTTTCACTGCTTGTTTCTGAAAACTAGAAAATGAAGAATCTGATTTCCATAGAGAACACATCAATACTGAATGATATTTTCCAAGATATCAAAACTAATTTGTCTCTCATAAAGATTGCATTAATTTTCTATCAATATTAGTAGCAAGTAGTGAAAATCCAAAAATTCTTCAGTAGCGAACAAACCTACTGGAACGTAATTTATGAAATCTTACTGTTATGTTATGAAAATGAATAGACAAGATTGGTGGTAAGTTGCTGCTATATAACAATATTGAATATGTTATTTTCTACTAATTTATATTCTATGTTGCGGTCACCTTGCTGCAATTACTGATTATAAAAGATTACATCCATCAATCCATTTCAGTAGTTGCTGCAACATTGTCATAAGACGTAATTTTTAAATTCACATTTGCAATTTTCCTGTATATTATATGCTATGTTAATAATTGATAATGGCATATACCATTTGTAATATTGCTGAACGTCTGTTTCAGTAGTTGCTGAAACTTTGCAGTAAGGTAGCAACAGAAAACTCTTATGTAACATTACACATTACCATGAAAGGTTACTGAAATATTGAATGAATGTTACTTTGCTTAGTGGGTATTGAATCATGTATACTTTATGTGTGCACAAAACAGGCGCTGTCAGATCTTTGGTTTTGGCACAATTGCAATTTGATTATTTTTTACGCCATCTTGCAGCGTGCCTGGATGCTCTAGTGATAGCCCGATTCCAATTTCTCAAACAGATTATGAAAGTGAAAGTATAGTACTACAAAACGTATTTTCTCATTTTGTGCTACAATGGTGCGAAATGGGTGAAGAATGACTGAAAACAGCCGAGTCCGCGTGAGCTGCCGAGTAGTAGAAGCGTCCGGGAGATGAGGGTTATTCTACTAATGAACGGTAACGTGATAATACGCCTCCCTTCATCTCCCGCTCACTTCTACCACTCGACCGCTTTCGCCAGCTCGGCCGTTTTCAGTCATAGAGCTAGCAACGTCGGGAAAACAAGAATTTCAGGTAGGCCAGTTTTTAGATTTGCTATCTCTCTCACTCTCCCGGACGTCATACGGGCTATCTGGCTGGCGGTAGTGGTTGCGTTCATCAGTGCGCACCGTACCTGTACAGGTAAAATATCAATTTTTCCAACAATTTTAAGAAGGTTTATTTTTATTTTATTATTTGTATTGAACTTTTAGCAACATGAATCTATGCCTGATATTTTTATTGCTGTTTAAACTGTGCTAAACTCTAATTGTGAATTAAAAAAAAAACTTCTAAATATTTTAGTATGACTGAAATTTTTATATGATGTTATTTAAGTATCTAAAAACCCAAAATTAATATGCCAAACAATAATTCAATTGTTAAACCTTCAGCCAGACCGATCTAAAAGTGAAAAGTGATGGGGTATCATTTTGTTTGGTCTAGAAATAGTTATCATACTAATTTTAGAACTAATTTTAGAACTAAATTTTAGAACTAAATTTTAGGACTAAAAACTATTGAATTAATTAATTTGTGGACTAATACGGTATCAAAATAATAATTTATTGTTGTACAAAATTAACATAATGATCAACCTCAAGTATGTAAATAAAAAAAAATTGGATCCATCATTGTATCGCAAAAAACGGAGGCGTCTTGATAATCATCATCATCATCTTCATCATCACTGCTGTCATTTTCATTGTCATCATCGTCTTCTAAATTTTCATCGTTTTGTAATAAGTTATTATCTGTAATCGAATGAAAAATTTTATAATCTTTCAGCAAAGAAATGTATTAATATTTAATCTTAATTTTTACCTTTAATAATAAATAAATTCATATTTATCGTCGTTTATGGTCCAGCCGGATGCTTAAGATGATAGAGATGTTGGGTGTTTTAAATGAGCATTTCTCCAAAATTTTGTGGCGTAACGAACTCGTAGTAAATGTTGATATAATTCAGATGGACATGGTGGTAGGCTTGATGGGTCAAAATTACGAAATTTTTTCGCAAAATTATCGTCTGATTTTTTAGACCAGTAAGTGTTTGAAAACAGATGGAACCGAATGTCATTGACGTTCCAAGAATCACGAGCTCCGTAAATATGACAAATCAATTTTTCTAGGATCCTAAATGTCTCATCCAGCAATTCTTCATCATCTGTTATAATATTTTGACAGGCTGATTTATACTGTTCTGATTGCTCTAACAGTTTAAAAGGTCGAAGTTTACCTTTCCGGAAAAAAGCTGGTGTGTAGTCGCATCCTGTGAGTGCGTGAAAGCACGTAGAGCTTTCGATAAAGAATTTCCGAGAATTTCGTATACTTGATTTACGCTTATGAATCGTTCATTATTCCCCACACCCAAATTTATCCAGAGTTTTAGTGATTCATTCAAATAATCTATGTTAGGTACCAAGAAGTATTATTCAAATATCTGTGTCTAAGCAGCGTATTACAACTTCGGCTTCGACATTTATTTGGCAAATGTGAAATATTATTCGAGAATCGGCTTCTTCGTGTTGTTCACAAGACAATGAATCTTCAACAGTTTCAATAACTTTATTATTTTCAACCCGGTATGAATAGCACTTGTTGAAGTTTACATAAAGTATTTTATTTCCAATGAAATGAGCAATTTCATCAGCAGCCCAATGGTCAATAAAAAAATTAACAAGGGCTTCTTTAAATTATATGTTTTTAAGTTCAGTTACAAAATTATGTAGACGAATTTGATTGGGACCGATTGTAACTCAGCTGATTAATTCATCCCGACGTGAACGCTCAAAATCTTTGATTGACGGTGTAAAATATTGATCGAAGATAATATCGACACGATTGGATTTGAATCGTAGTATCATACTCAGAAATTTTTTAGATACAGCATCGAAGGTTACAGGTACTTCCTTCATTAGGTGTAACATGAAAAAACCATCTGAAATTGCTACTTATATCAAAACACAAAGGTGGCTTATCGACATTATCACCGATTTTCTTCTCAATCAATTTAACTAATTGAGATTTATCTGTTTTACAAATACTGCCATCTGCGTGGCACATTGATGTTGGCACTGGTATCAGTGGAAATGTCAATACTTTCCACTTCTTGACTTCACAGTTGTAGAAGTGCGAACTCTGGCATTTGCAATGATAGTCGTGTTCATGTATTTATATGCATATCATATACTGGCATATATACATACATATTCATTAGTACATAATCCAATTGTTTTTTATATATGTATATAATCACCATGTACTTATCTATCCATTGCAATAAAATTATTTATTATTATTATTAATATCAACCTTATGAGTTAAGGATATTTCCAACATTCTCCCAAACAAATCCCTTTGCATTCTCAGCTCGACAACTTTATTTCCGAGAGTTAATTTCTTTTTTTTTTTTGGAGCCTCAGCGAAGTTAAGAGTTTTATTTTTTTTATTGGTTTGTCAAATCTACTTTCATCTACAGCACATTCAGCAATGAACTGCTTCCTTGAATCATCACCATTTTCTTCGATGTTCAGTAGGAACTCAGCTATATGTTGAGAAACTGGCTTTCCAGTAGCTATATTATAAAGATTATCTTTGTTTAAATCTGGATCGAACGGATTACAGTTTTTTTCAAAAATATCGATATAAACGGCAAGTAATTTTCAAAAATTTTAATCCGATTAGGTTGTCTGCGGTAACGTCTTACAAGTGTCTTAATCCACATACATCGAGAACATGGGAGATCAAAGCAGTCCTAATACTGTGGCTTTTTGTCCAGCGTTGACATGCAGCTATCGAATTCGTAAAATGTGCAATACCGCTGAGACGCTTAGCTGCATCTGCATTTATAGTCTGTTTCAGCGTAAGATCTATTGGTATTCTCAAAAAAGTTTTATCAGTTCTTTGAATTCCAAAACATCCAGATTTGAATTCCTCTTCAAGTCCTGGATGTGTTTCTTCAACATTCCTCAAATTCTCGTAATATTTAACACACCATCGAGCGTAGTTTGGCTGATTATCAATAAAAAATAAATTTGTGATTTTTGGAATCACATACTTGAACATTTCAAAATCACCCATGCGTATGCTCCTTGATAAAATGATGTAATAATTAACTAGCTGGATGTAGGTCATGTAAAACTGAGCAGTTTTACCATTATCACCTTGTCTTGTTTTATCCACGAATTTTTGATACGAAGAGAGCAGTCGGGACAATAACTGATTCGGTAATAATTCAGCAGTCTAGTGGGAAACCTCAAGATGTTGATATTGTGAAAGATCATCAAAGATTCGCTCTTTTGAAAAATTGTTTTCGTCTTGTTTTGTTTTCAAGTATTGATCAAAATGTAATATTTGCAAACCTACAGCCATCAACGGATACGTTTACAACGATTAAAATGTCTGCCTTCAATGATTCCGTTCACTGAGCCTGATGCTATAATCTTACTTTCAACCATCATATGTGATAATCCACACTCATTGATAAATACTCCAATCCAAAATGCCATCATTAATTAAAATGAGCCAAGATGTATGAAGAGATTATCATATTTTGGGGTTTCTGTTGCCTGAATTTTGAGAGCTATTTTAGCAATGGCCATATCATATGTTACTTGGACGTATTTTTGGTCACATTCCACACCAACTTTTTGAGCCTGTGTTATTGTCAATTTCACTACTGATGTCTCTGTTGGTGACAAATTGATTGGAGTAAGGTAGGATACTTTTTGTTTTGGAGTATTATCCTTTATAATTCTACAATTAAAACCTGTCCACATTGGAGTGTTTGGCACATGGAAAAAGAGTGAGGACAAATGTAATAAATTAATAGTTTGTACTAAAGAAAAAGTACTCGGAATAGATTGCTCTATGTTCTCAACTGGTGTTAATCGTTGTAACATTTGCAATCGGGCAGAAATCGGAACAGGTTCAGGAACAATGGCTTCAAAGGTTCGTCTTCTTTTTGCTGGTGGTGGTAACATCTCGGACTGATCACTTCTAGAATCGATATCATCATTATCAATATTCTGATATATTATTCCTACGGTGTCATGCAAAGTTTCTTTTCCATTAAGAGTATCAACGTATCTATCAAAGTTATCGAAGGCTACACCTGTGCATAACGATGATATCCGAATAATGTCAGGTGGACAATTTCAGAGCGATGTACAGATGAGTAAGTAGCTTCGGTTTTCATCTCCTCCAGTGTAGTATGGTTGCAGCAATGTCCAAGACGATTAAGAATGTTAATGATTCTTCTATTACATGTAAGACTTTTAACAGTCATACCAAGAGTTATGTGTTTCGATGGTTCAATAGTACCATTAGTCACACAAAAAATAGAATCAGAGGCCTTCAATCAATACTTTAAAAAATTCACCATTGATTAAATTACTTGGCTTGATTTTTGATGGTAATTTTAATTTATCCATTTTTAAAATGGCGTTCCGCAGGACTAATGCAACTTTATCAATAAGATCATTTTCCTCGAGTCTTGTCAAATCATTACCATCTAATAAACCACAATCTTTATGCATGATAATTTTTCTTTTTTTTTAAAGTAATTTTCATCGATTTTTCAAATTGTTTGAATATTTTCTCTTCAAGATAATGATTTATCATTAAATTTACATCTGACTGAGACTGAAGCTTTAATTCATCATTGTACGTGTCACACAGAGCAGATAACAGTAAACAATTTTATTTTTTTATAACTTCTTCTTTTAATGATACAATTTGATTGAAAATGCACTGGTGAATACTTCGATTGTCATGCCAGTGAGTCTGTGGATTATCAGCAATAACTTTATTATAATCATTTGAATACCCAAATTCACACGAATGATGATAAAAAATTATTTCACTTTTTGACTGTAAATTTTCTATTTTTTCTAGCAACTCTTTATTACTTAATTTTGTCATCCACTCTACTACTTTTAGATAAATTTTTGCATCATTTGAGGAGTGTAAAGTTTGTTGTTTACCTTTTGATTGATTGCGATCTTTTCCACAAAAAAAACAAACTCGTTTGACATCTGAATTTGTTTCTAGGTTTTCCACACTTTCAGACTCAATAATTGCATTAGAAGTGTCAATTTCTTGGATATTGATTTCTGTTTGTGAATTTGGAGACGTATTATCTGGCAGGGTTTTACTGACATGAACTGCAGTACTTGATATCGGAGTTGAACTAGATGTGCTGGGAAGATCTACTGTTGACAAGAAATTAATTTCAGATAAATTACGGTATTTTGCCATTAAAGCCGTAAAACTACTGTAACAATTTCTGTGATATCCATCAGTGTCATTAACTTGATCTGGTAACTGCACACTATCATATTTAAGTTTAAAATTTACACGTATTTGTAAAACTTCTTTACACTTTTTTAATTCATCTTCTACAAAAGTTATTAGTTTTCCATTATTGTCTTTACAAAAAACACATTTTAATTTATCACTAGCCATTATAACACAATTTTGTTAAACACATCAAAAATATCGTCTATCAGGCTTGCGCAACTAGCGCGTGACTGTCTGTACTCTTCCAACATACCCAATCACTTCTCACTTTTAGATCGGTCTGGCTGAAGGTTTAACAATTGAATTATTGTTTGGCAAATTAATTTTGGGTTTTTAGATACTTAAATAAGATCATATAAAAATTTCAGTCATACTAAAATATTTTTTTTTTATTCAAAATTAGCGTTTGGCACAGTTTAAACAGCAACAAAAATATCTGGCAATAATAGATTCATGTTGCTAAAAGTTCAATAAAAATAATAAAAAAAATAAACCTTCTTAAAATTGTTTGAAAAATTGATATTTTACCTGTACAGGCACGGTGCGCACTGATGAACGCAACCACTACTGCCAGCCAGATAGCCCGTATGACGTCCGGGAGAGTGAAAGAGATAGCATATCTAAAAACTGGCCTACCTGAAATTCTCTCCCGAAAACGTTGCTAGCTCTTATACTATCATGTTTACAATCATTTTTCGCTCATTTTGCAGCATTTTAGCGCAAAATGAGAATTTACGTTTTGTGGTACTGTACTTCTACTTTCAAAATCTGTTTTAGAAATTGAAATCATACTATCACTAGAGCATCCAGGCATGCTACAAGATAGTACAAAAAAAAATTAAAATTGCAATTCTGCTAAAACTAATAATCCGTCACAGCCTGTTTTGTGCACATACAAAGTACACATGATTCAATACTTTCATGAGGAGGGCCGACTCTATTTCTAAAAAAATGTTGGAGTTATGAATTTTTCAAAAAATCGTTAAATTTTCCGGTTTTCCTCCGTTACTAATGATTCGACAACGTCGTAAATTTTGTTCGTATTCCAATTATCTACAATTCTTTTCATTGGAGCAACCAAATTGCTTCGTGAGTTTTCATTCTATAAGCAAAACAATTTTTAAAAACACTTTTTTTTGTAATTTAAATGTTTATAACAAATTAATTAATGACAGTTGCGAGTCGAAAACATAACAGAAAATAACTACGGGCTGTCTTCCATGTGATGGTATATACAGTCGGTTTTCTTCTACTATTTTTGTAAGGAAAAAATGCTCCATTGATTGGCCTAGTATGTGAAAACCCACCGCCTGCTGAAGAGACAAAAGCAGTAGTTATAAAGGTAAAATTGCGTTAACCAGGCACAACAAGCTACAAAATTTTTTTTTTGGGACTTACGTAGTTTGACCTCCTGAACAAAATATCCCAATGAAATTTTTAGCGGTCTCAAGTAATTTCGGAGATACGGTACTTTTTTTGAATGAAAATTGGCATTTTCTGGTACACTTTTCTTCTTTCAAAAACACACTCAAATGCCTCCTTATTTTCATCAGCACAATATACACACCCTAATTCACCAGTTTTACACTTATACCAAAAATGAATATTTGTGATCCGACACGTTTATTTAGGTGATTATTTGTTCGCAAAAAATGCCTGCTACATGCTCTGTCTATTTAAAAATATCTTTTGTGCATTCAAAATATTAATTCCAAGATTTTTTTTCCAATCCAGTTATCTGACAACGAAATGGTTTCTTTCATGACAAAGTAGCCAGTATCAAAGTCTTTTACTGACTCAAAACAACAACAATCAGTCTTAATAACTTTATAATGCGACGTTGTCAGATTCCCTAAAATTTCTGCATACTGAATACTCATGAATATGAAATGTTTGTAGTGAATAGTTTTCAGAAGTATTGGCGCCCTAGAGACTGGCAATTTTTTCATCAATAATAATAATAATAATAGTTCCTAATAAACACTCGCAAGCAAAGCGAGCACGCGCATTCCTATTACTACTTTTGTAACTTATCTCTTACTTTTTGGTCATATGTCAGATATATGTGAGAAAGTCGCGAGCGAAGCGAGCGCGCGCATTCCCATCACTACTTTATCAATTTCTGACAACTCTGACTAGAAATTTTCCCCCTTTATTCGATAGTGAACAAGACCAGAAAAACGCGAGCGCGCGCATTTCCATCACTACTTTGTCGAATTCAGTCAACTTTGAGTAGAAATTTTCAACACTTATTTGTCAGTGAAAAAGACCAGAAATACGCGAGCGCGCGCATTCCATCACTACTTTGTCGATTTCAGTCAACTTTGAGTAGAAATTTTCATCCCTTATTTGTCAGTGAACAAGACAAGAAATGCGCGAGCGAAGCGAGCGCGCTCGCCCGACATTTCGCAAATCCAAATCCGCGCTCGCGGATTTGCGAAATGTCGGGCGAGCGCGCGCATTCCCATTACTACTTTGTCGATTTCCGTCAACTTTGAAGCGAATGCAAGCGCGCATTCCCATCACTACTTTGTTGATTTCTGTCAACTTTGAAGAGAATGCGCGTGCTCGCTTCGCTCGCGTATTTCTGGTCTTGCTCACTGACAAATAAGAGATGAAAATTTCTACTCAAAGTTTACATAAATCGATAAAGTAGTGATGGGAATGCGCGCGCTCGCTTCGCTTGCGTATTTCTGGTCTTGTTCACTGACATATAAGGGTTGAAAATTTCTACTCAAAGTTGACTGAAATCGACAAAGTAGTGATGGGAATGCGCCCGCTCGCTTCGCTCGCGTTTTTCTGGTCTTGTTCACTAACGAATAAGGCATGAAAATTTCTACTCAAAGTTGTCAGAAATCGATAAAGTAGTGATGGGAATGCGCGCTCACTTCGCTCGCATCTTTCTCGCAGATATCTTCACCAAGAAGTAAGAGATAAGTTACATAAGTTACAAAAGTAGTAATAGGAATGCGCGTGCTCGCTTTGCATGCGTATTTCTTGCCGAATATCTTCACTAAGAATGGTTCACTCTTCGAGTGTTTATTAGGAAGTATTATCATTATTATTATTGATAAAAAAATTGCCAATCTCTAGGGCGCCAATAGTTCCGGATTCGCATTGTACTCTTATAAAGTTATTAAGACTTATTGTTGTTGTTAAGTCAGTAAAAGACATTGATACTGGCTTTTTTGTTATGAAAGAAGCAATTTCGTTATCAGATAACTGGATTGGAAAAAAAATATTGGTATTAATATTTTGAATGCACAAAAGATATTTTCAAATAGACAGAGCATGTAGCAGGCATTTTTTGCGAACAAGTAATTACCTAAATAAACGTGTCGGATCACAAATATTCATTGCGCAAACAGAAAGAAAAGACGCAACCCATCCGTATCGTATAGTCGGTTGAGCTCGGTTAGGTTTGCATAAGATCGGGTCTGGCGGGTTGATTAATAGTCATTAAAGTAGGTTATTTTATGTGAAAAGTATTCTTAATTTTTTGGTACGCATGGATATTCATATTTGTTTGCGCACATTTCCGTGATCTGTCTCGTCCTTTGAATTTGGATAGTCATTTAGAAACAGTATGAGTACCATTGTTACAAATGTGCAGCCAGAGTGTTGATGGGGAAATGTTGTGGTTATATCAACTCATTTTTCATACTCATTCACTAAAATATTCCATGTGATACGTAAATTGAATATTTCTGGAATCACATTGGCAATGTCGCAAAATTAGCTTCGCCCTTCCGTCAATTCCATTGTTACCAACCTGACATCTGAAATGACAGATATTCACTTAACAAAACATCATGAATTTGTTGATTTTGTATTTGCTAGAAAAAGCTAAATTTTGTTGATAAAAAACTGTTTTTAATGAAAAACTAAAAATTATGGTGTGTATATTATGCTGGTGGAAATAAGAAGGCATATGAGTGTATTTTTCAAAGAAGAAACGTGTACCAGAAAATGCCAATTTTCAATCAAAAAAAGGCCCGTATCATCGAAATTACTTGAGTCCGCCAAAAATTTTATTTGGATTTTTTGTTCAGGAGATCAAACTACGTGAGTCCATCAGTATATCGTGCCCTTCCACAGAGGCACAGATTTGTGAAAATTTGTTATAATTTCGTTCAGAAAATATTCTACCCAGTCTCTTACATGTATTCCTTGGCGTTTGGATTTTTACAGGAAGTTTGCAAACAACAGCTTCATGATCTGACAAACCAGCATTTATTGATATTTGTGCATATATAGTCTAAAGTGGTAGATGAATAATAAGAGGACGACAGCTGGTTAACGGAAAAAACAAAACAATAACAATGCATGCTGCGACGCCCATGGTTTGATTTGACAAGACGACAAATAAGTCGAAAACGGACGTGAACAAACATGATGTTAAGAGTGTATATAATATGGAATTCCAACCTGAATCGAGTGCAAACGGATATATCCGACAATGCCCATTTTTAACATGATTTGGGCGGAGATATTTGTAAACAACGTCGGGTATGTTGCTTTCAAGAAAGAGACAGAAAAGCCCTCTCTATATTTTTTATCGCTCGGAGGTTAATACGAAATGACTTGGATGCGAGATCACTGTCGCCATCTACATGTCGTATCCATTTGAATCCAATATCAATCCCATAAGGTTGGCTAACTGTCTTACCTCTGTATAAACAATGTTTGAATTACAGATTTTTCTACATTTCTGTATATTGGTTTTTTTCATGATTTAGACAGTTTGATTGATTTTTTTGTTTGTGAAAACTGTGAAAAGTATATACTACGGAATCAACTCACGCATTTGTTTTTTAGCATTCCATTCTGTATGAACCATAATTCATTAGTGAGAATAATAATATTGCGGTAAAATTTCTATTTAAGCTGAAACATGGTGAGCTTTGTTTTATTCTTGAAATACAGGAGAATCAGAAAGTGAAGCGAATTTTTAAACAAGTAGTCCATTCAATTTCACATTGTTACATCGAAAGGGTCTCAATGTGTATTCGATTCCGATGTATAAATGGAATGTCACAAGGGTCTAATTTTGAGTAACATCTCGATATCTCCAACTGACCAACGGGACACCTAATAGGCGTTTATGCGATAACGATGGAAGTCACTTTGCGATTCACTGGTGTGATCTGAAACAATTATGTGAATCCCACTACCATCTCTGAGACCATTCTGTGATGACTAGGAACTTCACACTTCAACTGATTTCATGCATGAAGTAGTGAGCTTGCTCATCTTTTGCTCATAGCCGAACAATTATCAACTACAATAATATTTCTATTCCACCCATGTTCCGTTCGCTGTGAAAACTATTATACAGTCATTCACACAAAGGAAAGGACTTAAAAAAAACTGAGGAGTTCGAGAACAAAGTGTTTTTGATTTAGAAAATATAGAGGATCACATTTTTCAACATCAACTTATGTGGTTTATAAGGCGATTAGTATTCATCATTGACGAAGGGGTGGTCCTTGTGTGAGTAGGCACTGAAACAAAAAAAAAATCAGCAAGGAACAACGTGATTGTTTTCGTAGAGACAACAAGTAAGGAAGTCGTTCACAAAATTGTTTGTTATTTCATTTTAATAACTGGTACAACTTTATTATGTTAAGTTACGATAACAAAATATAGCAAAAAAATAATGAAAAAATTATTGGAGCTCCGGGGCGGCTTGAACTAATTTGGTAACGCATTCGCTTTCACAGCTGCAGGGAAACTAGGAAAACCTGCAACACCACATCATCTGAAGAGTTGGTCAAATGATAACTCCTGAAGAGTTCCGTCGAAATTTGAATATCTGCCTTCCGGTAAAACAGGATGTATGGGGTCTCCAGAGGGTCCAATTCGAAAGGAAACATTTTATTCACGCAACTATCATCAAATTTATACCAGTCTGTTCTGTCCTTGGCCAAGGTATAGTAGTGGCCAGAATCAAGTCCAGAACCACAGTGGACGACGACTGCGTAACGCTCATAACGGCAGTCTGCTCTAGCAGACTGCCGTCCCTATCTATAGGGTGTTCCTCCAGCTTGATACGTTGAAATAATTTAATACATCTACGACATGCTGAATCATAACTAAAGAGCTTCAAAGTCAGGATCAAATTAGTAAGAGTTTCAACAATATTTTTTATTTTATCTCTATCGGTTGATTTAGCGCAGAATTGGCAATACAGTTGTCTATCATCTGTTGGGTGTTCGGTTCTCAAATGATCATTGATTACATTCTGCACGGACTGGATTTCCAAGAGATTGGGGAACGCGAGCTAGAGCTAGAGAATTCAAAGAAGTTACTGGAGTTACTGCACTTCATTCCGCATCCGCTGCAACTCAAAACTGTTAGAATTTTTCCTCCAAAAGATGTTTTCAGTGAATGAACTGAATTGTCATTAATGAATATATTCGAGTTGAACCTTCGGCTACCACCTACTACTACTACCTACTATTTGTTTCAATAATTGATTTTTTCATTCGCTAAATGATCGATTAAAAATATAGATTGATTCACAATATTAGCTTTTAATGTAACGAGATCATTATGCGATTTATAATAATCGAGGATGTTGCCAGGCGACGATGCAACTTCCGAGATTTATTTAAATTGCATAATAATCTAGTGACATTCAAAGCTATATCGTATCATTGACAACAATGCTGTGAAAAGTAAATCAACAGCTTTGATGGTTCTGGTCACGTTGTTATTTTAGCGTGAGTATCTAGGGCAGGGTTTCTCAAACTTTTGGCTCCACGAACCCCTGATAAAGTTTCCAGCTGACAGCAAACCCCTCAATCCAAACTGATTACCCCCCCCCCACCCAAAGAAAATAATAAAATTGACAGTGGAACAGAATAAGGTTTTTATTTCATTTAACGGTAACAAATAAAGTGTTTAAAGAAATATCTTTTTAATATGAATGTGATGGGTGTGCTTGTTTCTTGTCGCAAATGGAATAAATTTAAGGAGTAATTTTGGACAATTTTAACCTTAATTCTCACTCGGTATCTCGTCTATTTCTGTATTCAGTTTTTATTATGACCAGGTGTAAAAACTCACTCTCACATAAGTATGTTGTAGCAAGGGGAAAAAGGAAATTCGCCACTTTGCCCGAGAGTTCGGGATAGTCTTTCTGTCTAGCTGCCCATAAATCTATCAGACATCCTGTTTAAAACAGCTTGAAGAGTTTCATCTACGGACAATTTCAACAATGCTTCTTGTTGCTTAATACTCAAACAAGAATTTATACTCTCGTTCGTGACCGCAAATGGGTTACGAATCCAGCATTATCAATATCCGGTGAATACCTTTTCAGTTCGTTGGAGAGCTGAGGAAGATGAAGAACAATTTTAGCCCTTATTTTGGAATCCACGGATAAGGCGTTCGTTGTGAAAAATTCATACAAAAGAGGAAAAAATTCAAAGATAATTGATCTCAAGCAAGTTTTCCAAAATTAATTTTTTTTATAAGTTCTTTTATTTTGCCCTGCACAATGAATACACTGTACGTGGAACCTTGCATCGAAGCATTCGTTTCATTGAGACAAGAAAAATGTCAGCTAAATAGGTTACTCCTTTCAGCCAGGTTTCATTGTTAAATCGGAATTTAAGGTTGAAGTCACTGTCTTTCAAAAATATATAGATTTCGTGACGAAGTTCAACAAACCGAGCTAATATCCTGCCTTTTGACAACCAGCGTACTTCACAGTGTAGCTGCAATGAAACATGTTCACTATGTCTCGGCATAATAATGCGAAAAGTCTTGACTTTAGCGGACGCGGTTTTATGTAATTTATTATTTTTACGACCTCTGAAAGCGCTGTTTTTAAATCATTAGATATTTTTTGCTCACCAATGCTTCTCTGTGCAGTGCACAATGGTTACTTTTGACCTCAGGAGCGAGATTTTTAATCCTGGATATTAGTCCAGATATACGAATTCAGTCACGCGCGCGCCACTACTTGTGCCGGACTTGCCTGCCAGTCATCAAGCCACCATTACGTAAATCTTGTCGCAAACCCTCTGCCGTCGAATGGCGCACCCCTAGGGGTTCGCGTACCACACTTTGAGAAACCCTGATCTAGGGTATTATAAAGTAACTAACGTATTATATTTTGTAATTAATGTTTTATGTATTTTTGTGATGTTATGATGTTAATGAATTGTAATAAAGATTTAACTTAAAGCTTAATTTTTAATGATACGATAGAATATTTTTGATAACATCACCAAGACAACGCCATTCTTTAGATACGTCACAATGGTAATTGTTTGATTTCAGTGGTTAAAAACCCGACTGACAGACTAGGGCTTTTGCTTTGTCAATTGAAACTGTCATGATGGCATAAGAAACATCAAGTTAAAGCCATAAAATTATATTGTGAGCTCGTAGAAAAAGTACGATATTTAGAAGCTTTTATAAACTCATCTAGATACTTGTTTTCCAAACACTCGCAACGCTACGTTCGTGCTTACAATACTCGTTACTGAAAAGATGTCCCTCCACGGCCAATGTGGACTTTGACAATTCCAAAATCAATTTGGTTATTAGAAAATTGACATTCTAACTTTTGTTATGATAGATGAATGGAACATGATTAAATTCAAATATCTTTCATCTCTGCTCGCTAGGTGGAGCGGCCTAGAAACCGCTTTATCGCTTGAACCAGAGTTGACCAACCGACGGAGTGTGTAATGGTTTGGACGGGGAACAGATGGCTTCAGTGCTGTCTGTGTTGACCTACCCTTTGCACTGATGAGAGGCAACAACCTCGAAACTAGTCTGAAGGTGGTCACCCTGTCCAAATCAAAACATAATTCTGCTGTTTAGTCACAGAGTGCACTTGCAATTGCGTCTTCTGATATTTTGAGGAACGTTGCACAAGTATCTGTTAGATTTAATTCAATACCTGTCGTGGTCTTAGCCAGGGGAGAAATTGTTTTCTGCCAGGTACTTGCCTTAATAAGCCTACTTAGTAGATGTATATGGGAGTAAAGGGTTCATCATCGAGCGGCAACGACTGTTCGTTATTAAACGATCTCCCAAAGAATTCTGTTTTCTTCATCTTTCATTGGGTCCATCTGACTCACTTTTTGTGTAATTTTTTTTGCTACAATTCCATGTGCATGCAGATGTACTTAAACGTTTAAACCAAGTGCTGTGGCTGGAACGACACAATATAGCACAAATGAGGGGGTCATTGGTGTGATGATGGGCATCAGTGTTTTTAATTTCATTCTCGTATAGTCGCATTCACTCATTCTCCCCTCAGCAACTTCTCTGGTGGAACTGTAGGTTTTTCCAGTTTTTCTTGCAGTTGGATTAGCAAATGCGCTACATTTTTCGTTGAGTTGTCCCAGAGCGCTTATGGTTGTAGTACTCTCTTATGGAACTCTCTCATGTTTAGATGGGGGAGACTATATACATAATATAATATATACATAATAGTTGATAAAAAATGATAATTTCAATTAACATTTTTATGTGTAGGTGAAAATCTTTGTCGATAAGTTTAAAAACTTCTGACATTAAAGTTTATTTTGACTTTGACTTTGGCTGAAATATTCCAAAACAATTACTGTCTTATGCATTTTGCATGCATTTCATTCCAACACTTGTAATAGAATAAATATTCTATAACAGTTTACAGAATATTTGGATAGGCTTCAGTTAGTCAACGAACTACGAGCAACCACTGCGCATAAAATATATAGTCTTGGATACCTAGACGGTCAGTTTGAAGACGTCCAAATTCTGAAGTTTATTGTGTGCAACTCTGATTCTCGGTCTGATTATGATAATAATCGACGTTTATTGAGTTTAATGTTTTAATTGCACAAGTGTTGAATTTTCATGATTGTACAAATAACATTAACAAACAATGAAACATTATTTTCATATTTTGATTTCATTACATGAGTGACTCGTGGAAAAAGAATAGTCCAATACTTGGTTTCGGAAGAAAAAAATAAAAAATTCGATACTCTTCCTCATGCTCGCCTTCGGGGTTAGAATTTTTTACTCGTATCAAATTTTCATTCTAACTTTGTTACAGCTTATACTACACAGAGAGAAAAAACCCTAACCATTAGTGAAACTTGAATAATCACAAGTGAAATCTTGAATACTAATATATTGGACAAATATACAAGTTAAAAACCACTAAAAAAATTTTTTTATGGAAATGAACACTTACCACTACTAACCCATTTTGATATACGTATTTCAGATTAATAATACCTTTTATTGGCATTATCATTGGTTTGATGATCAGTAACCTCAATAAACTATATAATTTTCCTGCCTCTACATATTTTGGTACAAATTATTCGAAAAAATCTGCAAGAAGACACAAAGCTGAAGAACAAGATGAACCTACCAGTATTGGGCATTATGGACCTGCTAGAATGCTGCCTGCGAAATTGCTACTTTCAAGAAAAAGACCGCTTTTTCTCCCAGGAAGACGGACTACCGATGGGATCCCCATTATCGCCCTTGGTAGCAAACATCTACATGGAATGGTTTGAAACTTTTGCTACAGAGACAGCCCATAAGAAACCTCAGATGTGGTTGAGATATGTTGACGACACGTTTGTCATATGGAACCACGGAGACGAGGAACTAGACGTCTTTTTGGAACATCTGAATAACATCAGAGAATCCATAAACTTCACTATGGAAAAGGAGACCCAAGACGGTTTTCCTTTTCTAGACGTGAAAGTTCAAAAGAACGATGATAAGTACCAAACATCAGTATACAGAAAGCCGACTCACACTGGACAATACCTGAATTTCGAATCGAACCATCATGGTGCTACAAAGAGAGAGGTTGTTTGATCGCTGGTGGACCGTGCCTACAACCTGTGTTACACAGAAAAAAGTCTTACTATCGAATTGAACAATTTCAAGAAAGATCTGCGACGAAATGGGTACCCCAAAAAACATATAGAAGAGGTTTTAGCCCGCAGGGGGGATAAGAACAAGAAACCAGAGAGCCAACACAAGCCACCCAGTGCGTTCCGTATGTTAGAGGTCTATCGGAAAGAATAGGGCGAATTGGGTCGAAATATAAAATACGGACATGTTTCAAGTCAGGTAACACTATTCGCAGCCATCTCACAAAGACGAGACCACGTAACGCTGACATTGACTCCAAAAACTGCATCTACCGCATCCCTTGTGAATGCGGTGAAGCTTATCTTGGAGAAACTAAGAGACCACTTAGCGTTAGACTTGCTGAACACAAGAGAAACACTCAACGAAAAGAAACATCAAAGTCAGGGATAGCGGATCATGTATGGACGACCCAACACAACATAAAATGGACTGAAGCCGAAGTCATCCATAAAGAAGAGGGCTGGTATAGAAGGAAGTTCAAAGAGAGTGCATATATTATGAACAACAAAGTCTTCAGTCAAGCAAGCATAGAAATCCGTAATGTGTGGAAACCTTAATTAGTGGCATGGATCAATTGAAATTGCGATAAGAATTAACAATGCTGTACCGGAGGACCCGGCACTGTAATTAACATGCTTACCTGAACACCGGCAAATTACCCCTAGGCTAATGACACAAAATTATCCATAGCATATATAAGAAGTATCCTTGAGATTGTCGCATTATACACTTGATAACGACTGCAGATTTTAACAGTTGAAACGTCGTGATTAAAAATTGCAGAGAATTAAATTTTTCTTTGTTCTTTTTTAGACAATGAAAGTCCAGAATAACCTTACTCAAAGTGAAACATTGTCAACCACTTTCAAACAAACAATAATTTGTATTATTTTCCATACCCATTATAGTACCAGTTCTCTCGTCACTGATGTAATATTTGATTGAATTATTTTCTCTGGGTAGCCATATGGTTAGTTTCGAGTGTTTGTACTGAATTAGATAAAAATTGCGTCAGAGAATAATATACTTCAAATAAATTCAAAATATAAAATATCGAATGACTAAATTATTGTCAAGTAAGTATGATTTCCTTCTATCTTTGACGAAAACTCTTGAGACAAACGATTATAAAAATTTCAGATTCTCTCTTTATTTTTGAAATAATAGTCCTAGACATACCTATTGAATTATTTCATGATTCTGAACAAATTAAAATATAATTGTCACATACTTGATGAATTTTGATATTGCAATTAATTCTGAACAGTTATGGATATCTTTTACGTTAAATAAAATGAAATATGCTGTAGGTTCGTAGTACAGATCTCCAAGTTTTTCACCACATGATTTCTTGACAGAGTTTGAGGAGGTCTTGTCGCTTTTAGGTCCCACGCATGACTACGTCTTATGTGCGGGAGACCTAAATATTGACTTTTTGAATTTCCCAACTCAACCATACATACACTTAAATGAGGTTCTAGATTCGCATGCACTGATTCAAATAATCTACTCGTCACAGTGCGACATGCAGCACACTAATTGATCTTATAATTTGTTCAGAAAATTTATCCTTCACCAACCGTACTGTAATCGACTGTTCTACCTTTTCAGATCATGGATTAGTGGCTTGTAAAATAGGTACGGGACTTCACAAGACTTCTGCTTTCATGTATACATACCAGGAGTTTAAGAATTTCAATAACGTAGCTTTTTCGAATGATCTTTTAAATTCCAATTTAGAGTCTATATATTTCTTTGACATATCGATGATAAAGTAAATCAGTTGAACTCGTTAATATTAAAAAACCTTGACCTACATGCTCCTGTGAGAACTGTACGAATCAATAAAGATAGATCTCCTTGGTTAACAGACAATTTAAAATGATGATGAAACTACGTGATAGGGCTTTAACAAAATTCAAAGAAAGTAAATCGTTACATCACTGGGATTATTACAAGCAACTACGTAACCTTACCAACCGCACAATCAATTTGGAAAAGAAGGCTTGCCTGGAATTTCGTCTTCGAAATATTAAAAATCCTTGGAAGGAATTTTCAAACTTAGATATACAAAATAAGCGCATTAAAGAGATTCCAGAACAGCTTAACAACGTTAATAATCTAAACACTTTTTTTTTGCAATATCCACGAATATTTCTACTCCGGATGCTGATATCATAGCATTTCTTTCTGAAAACGTTCAACGAAACAACATAAGCTTCACGTTTCGTTCAACAAAAGACGATGAAGTATTTAAAATTCTTCTTGCAATAAAATCAAATGCGGTTGGTGCGGACAATATTAGCATTAAAATACTTGTATTCAAGATTCTCCATATCCAACTATCTGGAAAAAATGCCATATCGTCCTCTTAGCAAAAGTGGCGAATCCACTTAATTTTAATGATCTTCGTCCTATCAGCATACTTTGTGCAATCTCCAAAGTGTTTGAAAAAATTATTAATTTACAGATGCGTGACTATCTTGACAACTTCAATATACTGCCTTCTAGCCAGTCAGGCTTTCGGTCGGATCACAGCTGCACAACCGCGCTGCTGAAAGTCATCGATAATATTCACACATCCGTAGATCTTAACAAATTATGTATCCTGGTACTGATCGATTACTCGAAGGCATTCGATACAATCAGCCACAAACTTCTCCTAGTTTTACTCAAATATCTTGGATTTTCTGTTAATGCAGTGGAACTAATGAAATATTACTTGACCGTTCACAGTGTGTAACACTTAACCAGACCAAGTCTTATTTTCTGAAAATACTGAATGGTGTTCCACAGGGCTCTATCCTTGGGCCTCTGCTTTTCGTGATATATACTTCTCAGTTTCCTAACTGCCTACAGTATACAAACATTCATAGTTATGCTGATGATACGCAAATCTATATACAATTTGATGAACACTCCGTAGCGGTGGCTTGTCAAAGAATCAATGAAGAACTTGAATCTCTTATTAACTTATCAAAAATGTATTGTCTCTCAGTTAATCCCACTAAATCTCTAGTAATGCTCTTTGGTAGATCACCAATGAGAAAGCGCTATACTTAAATTACCATTGAAGGATTGTGCAAAAATCTCGGTGTGATATTAAACCATTCTCTAAGATTTTCGTCCCATGTCTCGCTTATTCTGAAACGAGGATACTGCACTATTAAATCAATTTATCGCAATAGAAAGATAATCAATCGGAAATCAAAATTAATACTCTGCGAAGCTCTTGTCCTCTCTCATGCGAATTATGCTGATGTGGTTTATGGGTCTTACCTTCTACAAGTAGACAAACGAAGACTGCAAGTCTTACAGAACTCTTGCCTCCGACTCATTACTGGCACGCGTAGAAGGGACCATATATCTCACCATAACACTCTAGGATGGCTGAACATGGAATCCCGGCGTATCTTTCATACTCGCAGTTACTATTACAAAATAACCACGCAGACTAAACCAGCTTATCTATACAATGAAATTAAGTTCCGGACAGATATTCATAACCTGAATCTACGATTTGGGAACCAGCTGACACCTCCTCGGCATTATACTTCTCAGTACCGTGGTTCCTTTTCGTTTTTCATTACTTGGCTATACAACCGGCTTCCCAACGAGCTGCTATTATTGATATTATTGTTATTATTATTGCTGTTGTTACTGTTATTATTCTATACCCACCCCTTTAAATATTATATCCTATCATAATAATTTAATGTAATTATTTTGATATTTTTTAAAATACTTATTTTGTATTGTGTATATATGTATTTCTGTAAACATATATACACTTTTTATGGTTGGATGGAAGAGCAACGTCTGATCATGGTATTCTATGTAACATGCATGGTCATACATTGAATCCTGCCATTTAATAGAATTTTGAATTTTCTATTCTGTATTGTAATTTAAACTGTTATAGATATTCCTATCAATAAAATCTATTATTATTATTATTATTATTAATATTATTATTATTATAACTTACAATTTTTATCCAATAACTAGAAGTGTTTGAAACTGACCACATAGACTACCCTTATGGAAAACAATTTTTAAATAATACTCTAATGACGAGGATTTCATTATCATGAACATTTATCATTCAGAAATATGATGCCGGCAACAATCGCACACCCACATCCAAGGCGATACATGTGGAAGAAACGATTCAAATGACGAAATGATGCCGTGAGGCTCGCTTCGTTCAATTCGACCGTTTCCACAACCGAAGAATTTCGGAAACACCAGAAAAGTTACTAAGCCTAAGTGAATTGATTACTACCCCAATCGAATTGATCGATTGACGTTTTTAACGAGATGGCTTAGGCCAAGTGAAGTAGTTTCAGATAAACGATTCAATGGAGGTAGGTATCAGTATACCAACAATGAGTTTAGTGTGCACTTAAAAATATCGAAGATGGAAAATATTTCGATTCGCTAAGTATTCTGTTGTTCTGAGTTAGGGTAGGAACACACATTCAGGAACATTGGTTCGCTTACTATGAGTTTCTCATATTCCCACAGTAGGTGAAAATTTACTATCCACAATTGACTTTTTTTGAAGTAAATAATTCACTTTTCTCTCTGTATTATAACACTTGCTACATAATATATTATTTCTATTCTACACATTTATTGTGATGATTAAGATCGGTTTCTCTTGTTGAATGTTTTCTTGATATATATAATCTCAATTAGGTGTCCTATCGAACCATACATGTTTTTCATGTTCAATTTTTCACAGATAAGATATGATATATTTCAAAAATAGAGATGCAATAATAAATTTCGAAATATTGGTTTCAGATGAAGGCTGTTCAAAACGAGCATTGAAAACTTTTCAGCAAAATAAAAAATTCAATAATTGTGAACAGGCTCTGGTTAGTAATTCAGCTTTCTTTTTCGGGATCCAGAGTGTCTGACGAACATTGATTTTAATTTGAAGAAGCAAATAGATTTACCAGATTCCTTTCAGTACACTGAGAGAGGAAGTTCTTCCCCAGCTTATGAAATTATCTATTTCCAAACTACTCTTATATGAAGAGTTATGACCTTCTTTTCGCATATTAACATGCATTCCGTGTGTGAAAATATATTCATAAAATAGTTTGCTATGGTTTTCTAGAAAGAATGGAAACCAAATAATTTTTGTGTCTTTCAGACGCCCTTCTATCCCATTTAAACAGAACCCAATGATTGTATTACGTTAACAAATTGTGTCTCCCATTGTTTAGTCATTGGACAAAAAATTGTGGAGAACGCAAAAGTGAAAATTCAACTCAAAAAATAATGTATCACATATTTCTACGGAATAGCACAAGAATCACGGATTTTTTGTTTCTTCAATTAAAAAATAATTTCGACTTTCTTATCTAATTTCTACTATTATCTCTTGATTTCGACTTTTAACTCGAAAGTGTGACTTTTGACAAGTAATTTCAACTGATTCATTTTCCAATATCCCCATACCAAACAACTTTTATATTGGGTAATTGCTGTTGATGTATACGAGAAATTATTTTGAAAAAATTCAAAATGAGTTACTTTCGTCATCCGGCTGTACCCTTACAAGCATCTCCCAGAAGTCACCAGGAGACTTACGCTAGCTAGGAATAACAGGGAGCTTACTTTTTAACATGCGATCTCAAGCACGGTCGAGAATTTCTACTGAAAATTTCCGTCCAAGTATGCCAGTCGTCCATCCAGACTGTAACCGTGCTAACAGTTGCTAAGAGTTTATTTTGATGTAAACTACGCGACTTAAGCACTGAAGTTGTCTTTTTTATAATTGTTTCCTCAGAAGGCATATATCCTAAAGTTACTTGAAGTAGAAACAGTACAATGCTTCAAGTGATTAAATCAAATAATTCTATGGGGATATCGATAACGATAATAGACAAAGGTACTAGATACAGTTTTGGTAGAATGAAAAAAAGGGACATTCATATGAAAGTATAATTAATTTTCTTTTTTGGATTTTCTTGTTTTGGAAAATTCAAGACCTAATTCTATTATTTTTTTGGTTTATCGTCATGAACTTTTTCGTCGTGATTTCAATTTTACTGTCTCACGTTTTGTTATCGATCAACCATCATTGACTTAATTTTATTAAATACGACTTTTTAAGCATGCATTGATGAAAAATAATTTTGGAAACTGTATTTATTCAAAGGGATGTAATTGAAGAAATTAAGTTGATGACTGATCGATAACGAAACGGTGGAGAGCATGAAAAAGCTTTCGAAATGTTCTTTGGTGACGAGTTTCCTATTTGATTCCAGCTCTGAGATAAAAGTCGAAAAAAAATGGGTCCCAGTCGAATTGGCTGAAAATTCAGTATAACTTAGTTTATGATGTCCTGATCAAATGACTCTGTGGGCACATGTTCTAATGGACAGTTTTTGAGAGTTTTGGGTAATCTGAGATTACTATTATACAGGGTCATCCTAAATTTTCTTTTTTAGATGTATTTATTTAATTTTTCAGGAACATATACATACAAATTAAGCATAAAGTATGAAATTGAATATGATATGATCAATATTTGATGGCTCTTGTCTATTTTACTATACACCAAGCAATAGAGCATAAAATTAGTGAGTTTTTAACAAAAATACTAGTAGGAAACCGACTATGCCATCACATCGGTTATAACAATTTAATAACAACAACTTTTTACATGAAAGACAGTCCGTAGTTATATTGTGTTATGTTTTCGACTCGCAACTGTCATTTATTAATTTGTTATAAACATTTAAATAACAAAAAACGTGTTTTTAAAAAATTGTTTTGCTTATAAAATAAAAACTGATATAGTAATTTGGTTGCTCCAATGAGAAAAATTGTAGATCATTGAAATTCGAATGAAATGGGATGATTCACAACCTGTCGGATCATTAGTAACGGAAAAAAAAACAAGTAAAACCGGATTTTTTTTAAATTCACAACTCCGCCATTTTTCAAGAAGTAGGATTGGCCTTCATCGCAAAAGTATTGAAACATGTGTACTTTATATGTGCACAAAACAGGTGCTGTCGGATCGTTAGTTTTGGCAGAATTGCAATTTAATTTTTTTTGCAGCGTGCCTAGATGCTCTAGCGAAAGCCCGATTTCAATTTCTCAAACAGATTATGAGAGTAGAAGTATAGTACTAAAAATCGTATATTCTCATTTTGCGATACAATGGTGCGGAATGGATAAAAAATGCATACAAACAGGACAGAAAACGGCCGAGCCCGCGTTAGATGCCGAGTAGTGGGAGAGTCCAGGAGATGAGGGGTATTCTCCTAATGAACGGGTTACGTGTTAATACGCTTCCCATCATCTCCCGCTCACTCCTACCACTCGACCGCTTTAACCAACTCGGCCGTCGACTATCACTAGAGCATCCAGGCACGTTGCAAGATAGTGCAAAAAAAATCAAATTGCAATTGTGCCAAAACTAATGATCCGTTAGAGCATGTTTTGTGCACACACAAATTACATATGATTCAGTACTTTCAAGAGAAGGACCAACCATATTTCTTGAAAAATGTCGGAGGGATGAATTTTTTAAAAAATCATTAAACTTCAGGTTTTTCCGGTTTTCCTCCGTTACTAATGATCTGACGGTCGTAAAAAATACCATTTTGTTCGTATTTTACTTATCCACAATTCTTTCCTTGGAGCAACCAAATTGCTCTGTCAGTTTTCATTTTATGAGCAAAATAATTAATAAACAGGTTTTTTGTTATTTTAATGTTTAAAAAGCATACGACATTAGCGTTATTTTGAAAGTAGCGAGCATTACAAGTGGAGTAATATCTCATTTATATCTGTATTAACATTCAAATTCATTGTCACTCAAACTACCCTCGTGGTAAGTATATTCATGTCAGATTTTTTGCTATATCTTTGTAAGATGATTTCTCATCTTATGATTGGTTAATGTTGTGTTATCCAATAAAATAATTACCTAATGGATGGTTCTAAAATATATCCTTGCCTATCTAAATGTTGTGCACATGATTTGATCTTTTCGGGAATATATATAGCCCCATAGATATTAATAATAATAATACTCCCTCACTTTAACCCCTGTTCATTTCAACAGAAGATGAGCATTACTATGCCCGAAAACATGATTTTGATTTACTGATTTGCTGGCGATGCAAATGTTTTGATACGTTTTTTGCCAAAGCTGCGTTGACAAGTTGTCCCCTTTCCCATTGGGGTGAAATATATATTGTGAAGACGACTTTGAGTTTTACATAGCTACTTTATTATTTTGAACTTCAAGAGTTTGTATTGGATAATTGCCAAAATTCCAAATCAGCATAAGTGTACAGGGTGTTGTATTATGATAAATACATTCTATTTGCCTTGTAATTGTGAATCACCCTATATATGTTTTCTGTATAAATATTTAATTTAGACATTTGAGTTTGAAAGTGAATATGTCATAGTTATTTCGGTTAACTCTTTTTTGATAACTTTTATTATAGCTGATAATAAAGCCGCACTTTACATTTAATGAATCACCATGTATATTACTACGAATCAATGTATTGCCGGTGTCCAGCCTTAATTCAATACCCTTTACAAAAAATTAGAATATGAAGCGCACGGTGTTACTACATAAGATTAAATCAAATACACCATGTATAATAGTAACCTCAGATCACGCAATATCAAAATCAAATGATATTCACTTATTCTGCAAGTCTACGAGCATTTGCGTTTGACTGATTTTGTTCAAGGAATCACATACAAATTATGTATTTATCAATAACCCTATATACGGAGTCTTATAACTTTTCATTATAACACTTGTCGACAATTTAATGATTTCAATCATTATCCTTAACTTTTTGTAACAAATTATTCGCCATTTTATTGATTTTCTGAAGGTATATAACCCTGCATCTGCGTGTTTGACACCCTGCACCTCAAAAACTGTCAATTAGATCCCGTTGTGCCCATGGAGACATTTGATCAGGACATCATAAATTACATTATAACAAATTTTCAGCCAATTTGACTTTGGACCCATTTTCCATAAGAACCGTGCGGGGTCCTTTAGGGGTAAGTTAAAATTTACTGATAAAAGTCGAAATTATTGTCGACTAAAATTAAACTAAAATGATACGTGGCCCACCTGCTCTTCCATATATTTCTGCGCATTACGAAAGTTTTGATTGAAATGAGTGATACTTACTCTAAATATGGGCACATCCTGCCATTACAATCAAAGGTATCTATAAGAGCCATGTCTTCAGGACTCAAAGTGAAGTCCCAAATCTGGAAGTTCTGTTGGATTCTTGACTTGGTAACAGATTTTGGAATGGTGATGCACCCCCTTTGGACTTGGTACTTCAATACCACTTGAGCGGGAGTTTTCTTGTATTTTTCGGCAATTTTCTTGATATTAGGATCATCCAACAGTTGTGGGTCTTCGGGTTTGGCCCATGGCCTGTCTGGAGATCCCAAAGGACTGTAGGCTGTGACAACGATGTCCTTGGATTTCAGATATTCAATCAGTTTCTTCTGGTTGAGGTATGGGTGAACTTCGATCTTAAAAGAACAGATAAGTGAACTCGAATGACGAATATGATGCGGTCTATTGAAATTAACTCAAAACAGTATTGGAATAGAAGTCAAATGAAAAACCGCAAGAAATGTTTTCTCAGTACTACCGCGTCATCACAAAAAAAGACAGTTAAAATGAATGATGGTTTTTCGGGTTTTTAGGCCGACGTTTATTTAGAGAAAATCTCGACGTTTCGCCAACACGAGTGGTTGGCATTTTCAAGAGAAATGTTTACAGCTTCGATCACTGAACACTACTGAACACTACTTTCAAGTAGTGTTCAGTGATCGCAGCTGTAAACATTTCTCTTGAAAATGCCAACCACTCGTGTTGGCGAAACGTCGAGATTTTCTCTAAATAAACGTCGGCCTAAAAACCCGAAAAACCATCATTCATCCAACGATGGCCGCCAAAGGCTTTCACAAGTTAAAATGCGATTGTATGTTACCAATTCAAATCATTCGAGAACTATCGTGAGCACACACGTGTGCATATCTCTAAAACGTTTATAGCAATAAATAATAATTATGTAGAGCTGAATTGAGTGGTAGTTTCCGATCTGTTTTTGAGTTATTTGACCTTTCAGTGATGCGTAGTCGTTAGTTCGTTCAATTTCTGTAAGTAAAACGGAGACACCTGTAAGGCTGAGTTTTAGTTGTAGAGTCGCTTCAGTGAAAAATGTTAATCAGATATTTGACTCAATTGTGAACTTCGAAACGTAACAATTAATTGGTGTCAAGTGTGGAATACATGAAACTAGAAAAAAAATTAGGTATATATTGAATATTTTATGGTTAAGATTACAACGAAAGGGCACTGTTAGCAGATGAGCTCGAATTCTTGAAAGTGGTTGGAACAGAAATAGAGAATATTGCTTGAATCTTTCGAAGAGCAAGAAGTCAAAGAAAAGATAGACATCAAAGAAATGATAGACAAGGAGCCAGTAGTAGATGGTAACATGACGATCGAGAAGATAGGAGAAAATAAGAGCAAAAAGAACAAGAAAAATGGTTAGACCAGCAACTAGAACGAAACAGCCAAAGTTAAAAGAGCTCTCAGAATTAGATAACCAAAACAATCCAGTAGTTCAGCGGATGATTCCGGGAAGTCAGAAGGTATCTGGCAAGACAAGTTTAAGAAGTCAGAAAAGAAGTTCAGGATGATACAGAAACCCAAAAAATTAGAAGAGGTAAACAAGAAAAACGTGAAGAAAAATTATGAATTTTACTGAAATCTTCAAGGTTTTGACAAGTTGGAGTCCACCATATGATTTGAAATCTTCGAGGGCATAGACCCACGTCCGAGTCAAGGAAAAGAGACGACATCATCTATTCCGAATCCCAGCATATAAACATAGTCGTTTTTCAAGAGGATTCAGTAGAATACCCACTCCCGAAAAATCACTCGCACCTGAAAGTAGTCTCTTTTTTTAATCAGTCAAACCAGAATTGTTCGGTATTGAATGTTAGCATGATCACCATGATAACGGTGTAAAGAGTATCTTTATTTGAATTCCAGATTCAAAACAATATCACCTAATATGTAAAATAACAGTCTGTGTTTTAGTCGCTAGTAGAAAATTTAAACTGCTCTATTCATTCCGCCATGGAAATAATATAAAAGTTTACTTATTTTTAATACTTGTTCAATGCAAACTAATTCTTCATTTTTATAAATTTGAGGCTTTTGTTGATTTAATTAGGACCCATTATTACATCCATATAGCGACGCCGCCATCTATATAGAGAAGTGGGCTAGGCTAACCACATCTAAGGAATACTGGGCCTCCAAATTACGAAGAAATAAACAGAACCTTTTTAATATTTGATAAGGAAAGTGAATATTTAGAAATATTATGATGAAAATCTTGTAACAAAAAAGGTTAGTGGACCTTAAAAAAAAACAAAAAAAAAAATTAACAAAAATTAAAAGTGTTGTTTCTTACGTAGTTTTATTTCCTGAACACGAAGTCTCAAATACTTTTTTAGTTATATCCTTTTGAATCTTGAAAATCTATTATTTTTAATCATGAATATTTCAGTCCAAAACACAAAAATGTCTCGTTATTTTTGACGACACTTTCCAGACACTAATCAACTCATATCACACAAATACAATCACCAACACCAAACATTTTACAAAAAAAATCAACTTAGCACACGTCCGATCGCTAAATTTTCATTTTTTCAGCTCAACACTGACATAATTTTCAGTGGTTAAAATCCCAGAAAAAATAAAATCAGTCAGCAGAATCTGTGATTATCTGAAGGTCTAAATAGCTATTCATGTATCAAGTGCGTTATATAGATCCTAAAGCCCGGAGGGTATGAACGTTGCCCGATAGGCGTTAGGATCTAGTAACGCTCGTGGTGCATACAAGATTATATTTTTCACGAAAAAATTATCTCAAACGACGTTGTTTACTTCATAAATTTCTTCTCATAGTATTTACTGCGTTCTGGTCGGCAACTGAGCAATTGCCATGGAAACATTGAAGAGGTTTCTACGGGTTGTTTATTTAATAAAATGACGCTGCATTTTTGTAAGAATTGGCAAGCTTGTTAGTAGAGGAAACTGAAAATGGTTGTGTTCATAATAATTATGGAGATCCCACAGAATGTGACGCTCAAAGCTGAAAAAGCGTTGGGAAATTTAGTGCCTGTGAAATCCAAATACTTATACGAGAAGGAGTATGACCATTTTTTGAAATGGAAAGATGAAAACAGAGTGAATACCGTAAATGAAACTGTCTTAATGGCATACTTCCAGGAACTGGTGAGTTTATCTTATGAAAAATATTAATATTTTTTATGTATTTTGCATTATTTTAGTCTGAAAAATATAGTGCAAATAGTCTATGGACCAAATACTCACAGCTGAAATCAACATTGAATGTTAAAGAAAACATCAATATATCAGCATTCAGTCAACTGATGGCCTTTCTGAAAGTTAAATCAAAAGGATACATTCCTAAAAAATCGAAGGTGTTGAAAGGTGGATAAGTATTTCTTTTCATAAGAAAAGCTCTTGATGATACTTTTCTGCTACATAAAGTTGTTCTGGTAATGGGCGTATTTGGAGGCTCAAGATGTGATGAAATGGTCAAGATGACAATTCATGACATTGAAGACAGAGGAGCCGTTTTACTGATCAAGGTACCAGAAACCAACACCTGTACCTCAAAAAGTTTCACCATTGTTGAAGAAAGCGAAATAGGAGCCTTGAACTCAGTTAAAAAGTACATTGCACCACGACCAAAAGGATGTAAACAACGTAGTTTTTTTTTAACCTACAGAAATAATAAATGCATTGAGTTACCTGTAGGTGAAAATACTATAGGAAGTGTTCCTTCTATCATAGCGAAATACCTTAATTTGGAAATCCCGAAAGGTTACACCGGACATTGTCTACGCCGGATGTCGTCAACGCTTCTTGTTTAAGGTGGTGCTTCCTTTGAAACACTGAAATTACATGGAAAATGGAAGAGTAGTGCGGTAGCGGAGAGCTATATTGAAGAAAGTATCTCATCGAAGAACAAAATTGCTACAATGATAGCCCATTCCGTTTCCGAGAAAGAAAATGTTAACGTTCTGAACGAAACCGAATGCACATTGAGGAGGTCATCATCGGTCAACTCACAGAACTTCAAACTTGGTACTGATTTTTCAGAAACATTTGAAAAATGTAATTTCTATTTAAATAGAACTTTTCTGAGTAATTAATTTACTGAACTACAGAAAAAAACATTTAGCGGGCGTTATGATTAATAATGCCCTCCATAACGCCCCGGGCGTAATGGGTCTGTTAATAGCAACGTTGCCAAGGTATTATAAAGCAGTAATGGACAAGTGAAAAATAAACGTATTTTAGACCACCTGAAATTTTCTTCCGATTCATGTTAAGGAGTTCACTGAATTAACCATCACCAAAAAATTTTATAGAGTCAATTTTGGAAGATTGGAGTATTCGTCACAAAGTCAAAGATAACAATATAATATTCTGAATCTACCACATTTCTTTGTGATGACATTAGTACAGATTGAAGAAACATATCCCTTTTATGACTTACAATTTGTTATTATTAAAACGGAACTACACACTTTGGTTTCACTCGAACTAACCTGGTTAGTTACTGGTTTGATGGTACAGTTTTGGAGGATACGTTCCATTTGTTTTTTGTTGAAGTTGGATACTCCGATAGATTTAGTAAGACCTTTCTTTTGTACTGCCTCCATTCCTTTCCAAGCGTCAATATAGTCTACATCGCTGTTTGATGTAGTCCCGTCAGCATTTGTTGGGAACAATTCACCATCTTCCTGAAAGAGACACATTATTTTCAAAAACTGCTATAGCTTGAAAAATGAATATGGGATTGTACTTGAAAGAATTAAGCACTTTGGAAAAACAATTTCATCACTTATCATGAAATTGATCAGTAATGAAACTGACTCATGACTGCATGAACTCAAAGGAACACATCCAAAGAATGTTTAATAAAAAGAAATGAAACGAAAATAAAAAATCCAGGGTAACTCGACCAAGGGCAACAAATGTATAATGATGTTTCTCCACGATCATCACAGAATTTGCCAATTCTGAAATCAAATTTGATTACAGAATGCTGGAATTCTCTCTCTTGAGATTGAAGAAATATTCTGCAACACCTCTGCCCCCATGCAGTTTAATAGTATATTACATACACTATTTTTCCTACGACCACATAATAATTTATCTATGCATGTGTGCAAGAAAATCGAATGAATAGTCCGACTGAGAACCATTCTGACTTCATTTATTTTTAATAATTAATTTAAATACAAAATATTTTCTTTATGATATAATACCGACGAGATCAAAATCATAATTAGACATCTTTTATTTTTGATAATAATTACTAATCAAGATACACTCTAATACAATATATTTTCTTGTCATAATTTGTGTCCAATACCTCAGTTGGTAAGCAGCGGGACTCGACGTGACTTCTGACGAAGAGTACCCGGGTTCGATCCTCGTCCGCGGAAACTTTTTTTTTAAGAAGATGAAAAAAATTACACTTCTCAAATAGATTTTAGATAGTATATATACTGATTTTTAGATAGTATCAGTTGGTAGATTTTCGGTCTTCTGAATGAAAAAAAAAATCTTTTCAAAAAGATTTCTTCAAATGTACAAATTAAATAAGTAAATCTAAATTGAAATTATATATTTGACAACTTGACTTCGGTAAATCTTAATAGAAATTATGCGGAAAGTAACTTTCCGCACGCTTGTGGATATGAGCCACTTTCCGCGGGACTGTACGTTGCGATATACGTTACTTTCCTATGTGGTCGTAGGAAAATGTATTTACATTCTCTCTCTTGTGATAGAATAATATTCTCACACTGGTTAGCAATAATAACATTAGCCTTGACGCAGTTGATTGTCATCGTAGTGGCAAAGTTTGAGTAAGTGTCAAAATTTTTGCTGTCACGTTTCCTATGTTTGATCGTAGAGAAAATATAGTCTGCTACTCGGATAGAATAAAAATTCGTGATGCTCGTGGTTCCTCACGCTCGCCTTCGGCTCGCGCTCGGAACTTTCCACTCGCATCGAATTTTTATTCTAACCTTGTTACAGATTAGATGTGCAATAGGCACTGCTAAAATTACTTGCTCTGTTGATCTCATGATTTTCTGCTTAGTATTCCTTGTCCACTCCATGGGCTAATCAATAGAGCATTTTTTCATAACAAAAATACTAGTAGAAAACCGACTGTGTCATCACATGAAAGACAGTCCGTTGTAATATTTTGTTATGTTTTCAACACGGAACTGTCATTTATTATTTGTTTGAAAGTGGTTGACAATGTACTAGTGTTAGTAGAATTCTTCTGGATATCCATTGTCTAGGAACAAAGAAAATAAATTATTTGCATGTGTTTGAGTCACGACGTTTCAACTGTTAACATCTACTGTCGTTATAAAGTGTGTGAAATTTGACAAACTCAAACACATGCAAAGTATTTATTTTCTTTGTTTCTAGACAATGGAAGTCCAGAAGAATTTACTAATTGTCATTTTTTTATTTGTTATAAACATTTAAATAACCAAAAACGTGGCTTTTTAAATTTGTTTTGATTATAAAATGAAACCTAATAGAGCAATCTGGTTGCTTCAATAGAAAGAATTGTAGATAATTGAGATACGAACAAAATGGAATGTTTTACTACCCGATCGAATTATTACTAACGGAAGAAACGGGAAAAACTAGAAAATTTTACGATTTTTTTCAAATTCAGAACTCCGCCATATTCATAAAAATAGGGTTGGCTCTTCTTATGAAAGTATCGAATCATGTGCACTTTAAGTATGTGTGCACAAAACTGGCTCTGACAGATCTTGAGTTTTGACACAATTGCTATTTGATTTTTTTGCACTATTTTGCAGCGTGCCTGGATGCTCTAGTGATAGTCCGATTTCAATTTCTAAAGCAGATTTTGAAAAGAGAAGAACAGTACCACAAAATGTATATCCTCATTTTGCGCTAAAATGCTGCGAAATGGTTGAAAAATGCTTGCAAACATGATTGAAATCGGCAGAGCTGGTGGAATTGGTTGAGTAGAAGGAGAGAGCGGGAGATGAGGGGAAGCGTATTATCACGTAACCCGTTCATTAGAAGAATTCCCCTCATCTCCCAGACTCTCCTGCCACTCGGCAGCTAACGCGGGCTCGGCTGTTTTCAGTCATGTTTGCATGCATTTTTCACCCATTTCACATCATTGTAGCGCAAAATGAGAATAAACGTTATGTAGAACTATACTTCTACTTTCATAATCTGTATGAGGAATTGAAATCGGGCTATCACTAGAGCAACCAGGCACGCTGCAAGATAGTGCAAAAAATGTCAATTACAATTGTGCCAAAACTAACGATTTGACAGCGCCTGTTTTGTGCACCCATAAAGTGTACATGATTCGATACTATCATGAGATGGGCCAACCCTTTTTCTTGAAAATTGGCGGAGAAATTAATTGTTGAAAAAATCGTAAAATTTTCTGATTTTTCTCCGTTGCTAATGATCAATTTGAGAAAACATGTTTTTTGTCATTCAAATGTTTATAACAAATTAATAAATGACAGTTGCGAGTCGAAAACATAACAAAAAATAACTAGAGTCTGTATTTAATGTGATGGCATAGTCTGTTTCCTACTAGTATTTTTGTTCAAAATTCACTCATTTTAGGCTCTATTGCTTGGTGTATCAGTAATGTTCTCTATCATCTGTTTCAAAGTATCCGAATCTGTATATTGATTATTGTTATTGTTCAGCTGGGCTTACTTTCGCCCAAAATGCAGGTAAATCTGTATAGAGCCTTTCTGGTCCTCGTTGTCGGGTCCATCTCGTGAGTACTCTGGATATTCTTGAATTCCTAGAGATTCCCCACGAGGTATTCCCGTAGAATTATATTTTGTGCGCTGCAGTGTCTGAAGATATCCATTCGCATTCAAGCAGTGTGTGAGAGAAAATTTGTCCTCCTCGTCACAGAATCTGTTTATAGTGTGGAGTCTGCCGCCTGCCTGACAGAGAGAATGACTATATGGGTTGGTTTCTAAGACCCTACTCAGATTCTCTTTCGTGCAAATGAATAAAGCCATTAGCTTGGCTTGGAATATGGAGGTTTGAATACCGAGGCTTAGATTAATATCCTGCTTCGGTCTCCTCTCGGATCTTCAAGTTCACACCCCTTTGCTTGACTCAGATCCATCTGTATATCAACCCTCTCGACAGCATATTGGCAGGGCCCTTGATGTGACTTATCTGGGTATCTTGTACGGTTGTAAGTTTCAACAAAGGAATAGGATGCCGTCATTTTGTTCGACGGCATCTCAGATGTGTCAATTATTGTGACTTGTATCATGTTGAAGTGGCCTAGGTTGTTACGTGATATAAACTTACTAGCTATTAATGTGAAAAAGAATCGATGACTTCATTCCACCTTCAAGTTTTCCTGGAGATCAGTTCTGCTATGTTGAAATTTCCTAATTTTGCAAATACGAGACTTGTATTCTTCCCTCTTCGACAGGATTTTGAAAATATTCGGATATAGTATCCACGCCCAGATTTTATCTTTAAGAGACGAAACAAAAATTTATTGCAAAAAATTCCTTCTATTTGTTTCATGCATAATTTGGGCAATTCAATAATTCACTTCACTTAGTTGGTTAATTTGAGGGTGACGAGCGAGATACCAGGTATACCCTTGGGGTGTGCCTTAACACTGAGACCTGCTGGGGTCTATTGTCTGTCGTCAGTAGTTGAAATTTCACCAGGTTTTTAGTAGTCTATTTACTAGATGTTTCGGATTCATGCCTGTTTCTGGGTTGAAAGGTTCAAATGTTATGTTGAGCCTGTTGTGCAGTGCGTCGCATCCGAAGATGATGTGAGAAACTGTACTCCAAGGTGTCTCTATTTATTCCCATAGCCATAAGGTATTTTCTTATATCCCAGGGTCCACGTAGTAAGCCAGTAATTGTTTGTCAACCGTCAGTGTTTGACTGAGGTGCCTCGCCATAGCTGTGCAGTGTCGATGTCGAAGTTTTTTCCACTCATTTATTAGAATTTTTTTATTTGAACGAGGTGGTTGAAACCCTTTATTGGCACCTTATCCGGTCTGTTTCACAAATCCCATAAGGTAGTGTGACAGCCGTATGCATAGTCAATCGCCAGCGACTCGCCAGAGTTTCGCCGTTCGCTACACAAGGATTATAATGTACAGTCGAGTTCCAAAAAAGTGACAACTACGCGATAAGTCACATTTTGGCGAAACGCTGGCGATGTACCACTTTTTTGGAGCTCGACTGTGCATTATAGTTCTTGTGTAGCGAGCGGCGAAACTCCGGCGAGTCGCTGGAATTGACTATGCATACGGCTGTGAGAGTCCCGTGAGTCCAAATTGAATCCCGCTCAGGTATACCCACTGGACACTCCACCTCGTGCGTGGTAGGCTCGTCGAGCCACCCAGGCTGACCTGATAACACGTAGGCTCAGATACCAATTGCATCTTACCATAACATTTTCTTGGACGATCAGAAAAATTCTGCAGTCGCTAGGGTTTGCACCAGCGACCGGCAGCCAAAATGATTGAAACAAAGGTGCATTAACCACTTATTAGGTTACTTTATCGGGTTTTATTGATTGCAAAGACTAGGTCTGTGCCTTTGGATGCTTGCCTTGCAAGTTAATTTGCGTTTCTATTCTCCTATATCCAGACACTCATACAAATGTAACTTTGTAGGGTTTTGCAAATTTGTTGAGTTTCTGAATGCATTTCCAAACTTGCTTTGACTTTATCTGTACTCAATTCAGATCTTTCATTGTGCTCTGGTTGTCGGATGAAATGTAGATGTTTTTCTCTTATATTCACTGCCTAGATTTATCTGTATGCATGTGTCTCACCTTGAAATACTGTGGTTCACTTACTAATCAGGAATAAAAAATGCATTTTTGTTACATCGAAACGAATGCTTCGTCAACAAGAATTAATAGATAATTTATAGGATGAAAGGTGTGAAATTTTCTTAATTGGTTGATTGATAATGTATTACCTTTAGTGCAAATGGCCAATGTATCAAGTACAAATCGAGATATTCCAGTCCCAAGTTCTTCAGAGTCGTTTTCAGAACAGGTTCAACTAAATCGGGCCTGTGGAAAGTGTTCCACAGTTTGCTGGTAATAAATAAATCTTCTCGTTTGACGGTACCATCGTCAAGTTTTGCCTTGAGGGCCGCTCCGATTTCGGCTTCGTTGCCGTATATATAGGCGCAGTCAATATGGCGGTAGCCGATGTCGATAGCGTCCTTCACTGCTTGGGTTACTTCACCAGGTTTTGACTGGAAAAAGAAAAGTTTACGAGAGTTAATTATTCATATCATACATTGGGATCGGTTAAGGATGGTAATACTGAAAATTATCAGTAATTTGTAGTTCCTACTTTTGTATTTTGATATTCTCATTCTTATTTTAATAGTTCATGCAGAATGCTGCTTTACGAAAAGCAGAATGAGGATCATAAATGGACAATGGAAAAATATGAAAGCACAAGGAAAGAAATAAACGAGACGCTATCAAGATGGAGTCCGATAAAGTCGTCTCTGGCATGGCGATGGCTATAATGTTATCACTGAGTTTTTCTTGCATTGTTCGATGAAAAACGAGGGGGAAACCGCTAAGGAAATTGTGTACACTAATTCCCAAAAATCCCAACTAATTCCTCTAATCCCAAGTAATGCCACTAATGCCCAACTAATTCCTCCAATACTCGAGTAATACCACTAATACACCAGTAATACCTGTAATTCCTGAGTCATACCCAGTAATGCCTAACAATTCCTTACTAATTTTTATATAGTTTCACTAAATTTCTGAGGTTTTTTCCATAAATCATCAATTGATTCTGTTAGACGATCGGAATTATATTATTTCATTCCATTACAATGTATTACAAGATCCAGGGGTTTTAACCTAACACTAAATCCAATAGAAATGATTTTTGGCACACAGTCAGTTCTTGAGGAGTACTTTGAGAAAAAAAAATGTTCTGCACGCGAGCACCTATGGAAACTGGGAAAAATTCCCGGGAAAGTACGGAAAATCTAAAACTTGAAATGATTTGGAAATTTCGATATGATATAAAAAAAATTACTTTGTAGAACCATTGTTTATATAGAAGATAGTTAGTCAACCTTATGGGATTATAATTGGATCAAAATGGATGCGACATGTAGATGGCGATAGTGAGCTCGCATACAAGTCATGTCGTAACTTCAGTGATCTGGCCTCCAAGTCATGTCGTAACTTGATTGAAACAATGGGAAATAATTAAAATCGGGTTTTTTTGAAGGAACCTGCATTACAATTACATCAAATATCCATGTTTGTAACTAATCACGCTAGATGTCACTCGCGTTTGGATCCAATACATTTTCCACAGGCATTGACTATCTTCTATTTAAACAATGGTAGATCGTAGAAATCTCCATAAAAAAGGTTTTCGAAAATTGCTTCCTTTGAGAGATTATGCGAGATATAACTGATATTTTCAGATTTTCTCGCGAGCAACTCGGGATATAAGATTCACACCGACGCTCGACCAAAATCTCTCTATCTCCCTTGTTTTTGGTCGAAAATTCATAAACTAAAGGGTGTTTTGAAGAAAAATCCTTCTTGAATTATCATATATAGCTGGCGGTGTCGGTAGAAGTAGTTGTATTTGATATTCGAAGGTGAAGCAATTACCTTTGATAAATTAACAATGTATCTTGACATACATTTTTAGGAATTTTAAGCTTCCACAGTCTGAAAATGAAAAAAAGTTAATTCAAAGAAATCTGTACAAGTGTAGAGGGGCAATAATCAATTTGCTCTATCAGTTACTGCGTTTAGAAGACTGTTGTCTTGAAAACAGTTTATTAATTTCGTCAGTAACGTATCGAATACTAAATTTGCCTATATGACGAGACAAATTTAAATTGATTAAAAATACTTCTTTTTCGAAAACGTTGACGTTTCGGAGACTAAATCTGTCTCCGTTATCAAAACTCGAAGGATTAAAACTTGTTGAAAATTATATTTTTATGATCTTGGATATGAAAGGATTAGTTAAAGTTCCCAGAAAGGCATGTCAAGAAACGAATATCCTCCACAAAAACAAACTTTCATTCAATAATTAACAATGTAATTTCACCAATTTTTCTTACGTTTTCCTATCGAATTAGCCCGACAAGCTTAGTTTGCTCAAAGATTCAATGGTTCAAATTTGAACAAATCAGATGTAATATTCATTTCCAATTTATCTTGGGCCTAACTGAATGAAGTTTTTCCCTTCCCGTTGTTTTTGAGTAAGCTCACTTTTCATTTTACAATCGACGTAAAAATATCAAACGGGAGATTTCTGCAAAAGCGTACTGGTCATTTTATTGCCAAGGGCCTGTACATTCAGAATATATATCTTAAAACTTTTTATCACAAAGTTTTCATTCATTATTTTGTATTTCTCGAAATTTCACAAACCAAATAACAGCGGGTACAGAAAAACTTCATTTATTCAGGGCCAGTATAAATTGGGAATGAATGTTATATTTGATTTGCTCAAATTTGACATACTGAATCTTTGTGCAAATTCAGCTTGTCGACAGAAAAACGTAAGAAATCATTAAAATTACAATGTTTATTTATCAAAGATCATTATTTCACCTTTGAATATGAAATACAACCACATCTACCAACATCCGACATCTATATATATGATAATTTTACCTTTTTTCGTCATTTCGTCAAATTGATATACGTTAATTGCTTAAGGATTTTTCTTTGAAATACCGTTTAGTTTATGAACTATCGACCAAAATCAAAGGAGATACAGAAATTTTAGTCGAGCGTCGGGGTAAATCTTATGATATCCCGAGTTCTTCACGCTGAAATCTGAAAATATCAGTTATAGCTCATTATCTCCCAAAAGGAAACAATTTTGGGAAAAACATGCGATTACTTTTTCATGAAGATTTTTACGTTCTAGAACTTTGCTCCCATACATTATATGGAAATTTCCAAGCCCTTCCAAGTTATTGATTTTCCGATTTTTTCCGGAAATGTTTACCACTTTCCATAGGTGCAGAACAATTTTTGGCATTAAAGTACTCTTCAAAAACTGCTCGTGTACCAAAAATCTTACGAATGTTAAAAAAATAATTCTGAGAGAATGAAAAACGTTGATAATTTGAACAAAAAAAAAATGTATTTCCCAAAATACTATAAAGGGTAATTCATAATAAATGCGCAGGACTTCAGGATGTGATAGCTCGTTCAAAAATATGAAAGAAAGTTTATATTAACTTACCCTCTAAAATGCACCATTTTCGAGATACAGGGTGTTGAAATTTTAAAAAAATAATGGTTTTTTGCGTATATCTCTGGAATCGTTTATCGCATAGAAAACAGATTTTGTAGGCATTTCCCACCCATAATAATCTATGTTTTGTGCTGATTTTTATTTTTTCAAATTCATAATTAGTGAAAATTTTGAAGGGGTAGTGGGTGTTTTTTTCTCCAACTTCTACGCCACTGGAAAAATTACAGTTTTGAGCCTCCTATATGAACCGCCAATGTTTTACATACAGAAAAAAGGTATTCTTGGTCATGAGCTGTAAAGTTGACCGTTTTCAAGAAAAATCAACTTTCATGTTGTTTAAGTAATGTTTTTTCCTCGAAAAATTGCTGCGTGCATTGAAGCTAACGGCGGACTTTTCCAACAATTCAACTGAGTATGATTGTTATTGTTTTTTTATTTTTTATTTTGCAATTAAGAAGTCAACGTTTGGTTTTGTTACTTGTTCTAACGTTCAAATAAATTTTGTATAATTAGGAAAAAAATTATTTAAAAAATTTACCATGTTTTTCAACATGAAAGTTGATTTTTCTTGAAAACGGTCAATTTTAGAGCTTATGACCAAGAGTACCTTTTTTGTGTAGAAAACATTGACGGAAATTATACATTTTTCAGTTGGAGAAAAAACCACCCACTACCCCTTCAAAATCTTCACCAATTATGGATTTTAAAAAATAAAAAATCTGCACAAAACATAGCTTATTATGAGTAGAAAATGCCTACGAAATCTGTTTTCTGTGCTATAAACGGTTCCAGAGATATTCGCAAAAAACGATTATTTTTTTTTAAATTTCAACACCCTGTATCTCGAAAATGGTGCATTTTAGAGGGTGAGTTGATAGAGACTTTTTTTCATATTTTTGGGCGAGCTATCACATCCTGAAGTCCTGCGTATTTATTATGAAACACCCTGTATACACAAAGTGAAATAGATAATTTCAGCACGAACGTAACACACATATATACGAGCATATATAAAACTAGTAAATAGTGAGGCTTGCAGCAAATCAAAGAGTACTGTTTAAAGTTTGTCCAAGCTTTCGAAAATTCAATAAAACATTTCAATCATCAAGGATAATCTTTCTTGAGAATGTTAGACGCGATGTTATTCAACAATCAGTGATAGATTGTGCAAGATGAAAAATGATATAAAATAAATAAAATAGGATAGAGTCATAAAATTTTTGATAAAATACGTTACGTTTAAAATTGTTAAAATTACTTTTTCAAAAAGTAATTTTAACAATTTTCTGTGTACCGGTTGAAACCTACTTTCTCGCTTACATGTTATATGAGGTCAACCCCTCTATTTATTCCCTATTTTATGATAATATATCTATGTATTTCGAAATTATTTGTTTGAATAAATATTATTATTATAAATAGACTGACGTCTAGAATGAGTTCCCCACCAAAATATGGTCATGACTAAAGTGAGTTCCAAATGTTTGCATGTCATGGAAAATTGTTCTAAAGTGTACGGAGGGGGGGGACAAAAAATAGGAATTTTCATCAAGTGTAAACTACTTTTATTTATGACGTTATCAAAAATGTTCATTTGAAAAACTGTAGAATATTGAAACCAATATTTAAATTTGGAATGACTGCAATGGCAGTATAGACTTGATCAAAATTATATTTCTATTATCTCCCCTGTACACCGTTTGGAAATTTGAAATTTTGATAAATGAAAAAGAAGTATTTGGCAATGCACCAATTTTTATGAATCATTTAATTTTCTGACAAATCGATAATAAAAAAGTTTTTTATGTGGTGCTAACTTTTGGAACTCAATGTCTATAGTCATGAACACATTTTGACAGGAAAGCCATTTTAGGTGTATTTGTCTATTTATGAAATTTTCTAAAAAGTGTTTCATCCGGTAAGATGGGTTAAGTTTGACCTCTATTGGGTTCTTTGACTAAAATTATGCTATTGAAGAGAATATCTGCTCTTTTTGAAATATAGAGTTGTTTATAATATGCTTATTCAGATACCCTTCACATTCACATACCAACTGAATATACTTCCTATTGATGAATTACATTTGATCCAAAACTTTATATTCAGCCGATATTCCACCTGAATCATTTCTTCTCAGATCAAAGGGCCCAGAACCTATCAACACTGGTGGAGAAGGATTTTATTGGTCAAGGTATATCTATCCAGTAATTTCTCCAAATTCGAGATCAACCTAAATGAAGTTCATTGAATGATCCAAAATTAAATGATCAAGAAACACATACATTTTAATATCTCATTTTTTTTTCTTTTAATCCTGACCCAATCTTAGGTTTTCTGTCAAATACTATGTTCAAGAGGTTAAAAAAGCTCATACGTTTTTATTCTTCATCATTACGATTCCCACCAATGTTCTCTAATTCCCGAAAAATTCCTGTAATTCCCATGTAATAAACGAGTAATACCTCTAATTCCCAAGTAAATCTCTTGTAATACCCAAGTAATGCCACTAATGCCCAACTAATACCTCTAATTCCCGTGTAATGCCCACTAATACCCAAAAAAAATCAAGTAATACCACTAATTCCCAGCCAATTCTCAACTAATATCATACCCAAGGCATGTACACCAAAATTTCCCAGCGGTTTCCCCCTAGATGAAAAATCTGCCCAATGGAGCACTAAAACCTTTGAAGTACTGCAAAAAACATTCGAATACATTTGAGAATTTCAAGGAATACTTTGAATTCATTTTATCTAATAGCTCAAAAAATTAGTTTGTATACGTTTTGAATGAAATCTGATTACTCCGTTAGATTGTTAACTTGTTGTTAACTTAGGTACCTAAGTAAAGTACATATTCTTCTGCAATTTTGTTTTTTGAATAAAAGTTCAATGAATGTTGAAGCAGCACAATGGATAATGCTAATAAATTTAAGGCATCTTCATGTAAGGTAATGCGATACATCATTTATTATTTTAGGTTAGCATGGTCTGGTATGCTCATTCTGCGCTTAGTAGGAATATGTTTTTTCTCCTTGTATTGCGAATAAATCTGGTAGTAGTGTCAATTTGATAGGGACTTTTTTACATTTGTAAATTATGTGGAATAAGTACTTTTAAATTTCGATTTTAGTTGCACTAATATATTGGGGGCTTAAATGAAAAGTCTTGTGTTGGAAGAAGTCTCGAACGTTTTTTCACAAATCATTTTGCCATGTTTTGCAATTGGACCAGCAAAAAAGACAATTTCAGAATCAAAGAATTGAAATCTATACAAATTTTAAAACTTGAGTCAACTCAATTTGAATATAAAGCAAATATGTAAGCACAATAGTGTCATAATCAAGGACAAGTTCAATTGTACATTCTTTATTGAAATAAGACCGTAATTGTTGAGTAAACGAATTATATTTATTTATAATATTTTGGTTTCAGATGCAGTGAGAAATTTATTTCCATGCATCAAAGATGATGCATTTGAAATGAATGTGATGGCTTGGCTACAATTCGCAAAAACACATTACTTGTAGGGTTAGGTATTAGATCAATTTGTCGATATTTAAGCTTCACATTCAATCCAATGATTATTTTGTTTCAGAGGTACATGATAAGACCATACAGATTTTTTCTTTAATTTTGACATTTTTATAAGTATGAGTACTTATTTGTTTTTCTGTGATATTGTAATTAAAGGTTTCATTATTAATTTTTTGTCTTTATCTCCAAGATTCAAATGGGCATATGAAAAAACAATTATTCATTGTTTCAAATGAAAATACTGAATCTATATTTAATAGGTATCATTTCAGAAGATTTTTTGGGTTTTCACTGCTTGTTTCTAAAAACTAGAACATGAATGATGAATCTGATTTCCATAGAGGACACATCAATACTGAATGATATATTCCAAGATATCAAAACTGATCTGTCTCCCATGAAGATTGCATTCATTTTCTATCAATATTAGTAGCAAGTAGTGAAAATCCAAAAAATTTTCAGTAGCGAACAAACCTACTGGAAAGTAATTTATGAAATCTTACTGTTATGTTATGGAAAGGAATAGTCAAGATTGGTGGTAAGTTGTTGCTATATATAACAAAATTGAATATGTTATTTTCTACTAATTTATATTCTATGTTGCGGTAACCTTGCTGCAATTACTAATTATAAAAGATTACATCCATCAATCCATATCAGTAGGTGCTGCAACATTGTCATAAGACGTTATTTTCAATATCACATTTTGCAGTTTACCTGTACATTACATGCAATGTTGCAGTAACCTAGCTGGAATAATTGATAATGGCATATACCATTTGTAATATTGCTGAACGTCCGTTTCAGTAGTTGCTGAACCTTTTCAGTAAGGTAGCAGAAAACTCTGATGTAACATTATACATTACCAGGAAAGGTTACTGAAATATTGAAGGATATTGCTTAGTGGGGTAGTAATTGCCACTATTTATAATTGGATTTCAGAAATATTCCAAGTAAGCCTTGGAACTTTAAACTTCATTTAAAATGTTTGGCAAAATATTAGAACTATTGAATCCTTCATCAGAGCAAGAATTGTTGATATCGGATAATAAAAATTTCAGAGGTGAATTGAAAGAAGAGGTAACATTGAATGGACAGCTAGATCACCATTAGAATTCTTCACAAGGAGTTATTTTAAGAGTCAAGCGTATGTAGCGGAGTCAGGAAACATTGATGATCTCAAAAAGCTATCCACATCAGAAATCAGAAATCAGGATAAGACATTTTTCTCGTATCAACCCTAATAGACGAGATTTAGGGCCAGTTCCACAGGTTCCAGTTGAGCTTCAGATTAATTAACTGAAGGTTAGAATGTGAACATTTCAACACCATTTAAAGAATGCCATTCACCATCTAAACCATTAGTTAGTTATCTGGAGTTTAACTGGGACTGATGAAACTGGCCCTTAGGCTCTTTGCCGGTATATATGCCGATCCTTATATTTACAGGTGAGCCTAATACAGGCTCATAATATAATTTTTCACAAAACTGGGTAATTCCATCAACTTTGGCGAGCAGAGTATGTCACTCAACAATCAACTTTAATAGAATTCATAATACTATCTTAAAACGAAAGTACTATCAAAAGGAGTGAATGGCACCGTTTGAATTGAGAATTTTTATAACTTATACATTTGAGAAAATGAGGAAAATGAAACAATTAATACAAAAGAAAAATTAAAGAATGACACCGAAAAACTATACATTTCGTGATAATATGCATGGTATTTAATGGACGAATGTATAATTTTCAAAGATGGTATCATGCAATTCGATGCACAACACAAGCATTTCATTACTTAGACGTAACATCCAATTCCGAATGAGGGAATTATGTATGAACTAATAAAATTAAAGTCTCTGTACTAATTTTATGCGATGATTAAAATGACTTTGGTGGTATACATAATCCAAAGATAAATGACAAAATTTTCTTTCTTCAATTTGTATCTTCACTTCATCAAGCCCTTTCACTAAGATGTTGGAACTATGTATTTTCATGAAACCATATATGCAGCCAAATTAACTTTCATCTTTCTTTATCCATTATTTAAGAGATATTCAACTTTAATCTGTTGAGGAAGAAGAAAATACAAATATAACAAATAAAAAGCGCAAAGCACTCATTATTAAGTCTATAAATAATAACATTGAGACCTTTAAAACTGTAAATATGTATAACCACAGCATGCTAATAGATTTAGTGCATCAATATACATTATTTTATGATAGATTAGGGTCTCAAAAAACTGTCAACAAAAAGAAGTAGGCATTTCGAACGATTTTTCTCTGAGAAAATCAAGTTTGAAAATGGTCGATTTTCAAGATTCAGAAGGTCATAAGTGGAAAAGTATAAGAGACCCTATAAAATTCTTTAGGTTTCGTGTTCGAGAGATGAAACTACGTAAGTGACACTACTTTTTTTTCTGTTTCGAGGAAAACCCGATAAATTGGATAAAGCGACTGCATCAAAATTCTTAAAGTAAATTTAAGTTTAATGACAGTTGATGAAAGTTACATATTAATTATTATTATTATTCAATCAATCGTTGAAATTCCAGGGCCGTATTTTTTTCTCACGTTTTTATTGATCCTGTACAAAACAACAACCTGAAAAGCCGGTTGAACTAATTTTCTCTCTGTCACGTCATAGCGGATGGTACTGAATGAAATAAAAAAACCAAATGTAAAAGATGGAGCTAAACTCCGTTTCATTTTTAAAGTTTGCTGGTAACCATCGCCATAAGAAATGCAGGAAAATGTTTTACAGTCAACTTACACATCTGTTGTTATGAAAAATGGAACAGAGCGTAAGTGCAATTACAGACATACAAATACTAAAATCAGTTTTCTAGAAAATTTATTTCAGTTGACTCAACGATCCGAGGTGACAGGATATCGTTTTTATGAAACCAATTAAAACGTTAAAAAAAACTGAGTAAGGAACTGTAATATGATTCTTTCAATCAAGTAACTAATACTTTCCTAAAGATTTCATTTTTAATAAACGTTTTTTGCGATGTAGAAAAACATTCATTTGCACTGTTTCAAAATTAAGAGTTTTTTCTATGCGGAAATAGTTATTTACCTAACAAGTGCGGAAAGTAGTACTTTTCCGCACGCCAAGGGCGGAAAAGACGTTTTCCGCAAGAATTAGGTACAATGTTTTTCCTACGAGTGTTTTTGTTCATCTCATTTATGAAAAAAAAGGTTTTTATTAAACAAGTTTTTATAATAATGCTACAAAATGACACATAGTTACATAGATCATTCAGTTAGTCCTAAATATCCTCATTTTCAACAATATAAAAATCGCGCGGAAAAGTAACTTTTCAGCACTAGTGCGGAAAAGTAACTTTTCCGCATTTTATCTATCCGCGAGATTTATAATATGAGATCGAATCTAGTCTATTAACGACTGTTTGATAATAACTTTCCGATATTCCGTAATTTTCATAAAATTAATTTCAAAATATAAAGTAATTAAGACATTATCAAAATAAATAGTGATATTTAAAATTTGACAGGATTTGATATGGTATTATAGCAATTAAATTAATATCTGAAATAGCTCAGTTGGCAAAGTAAGAGAGCAGTCGTTCTACGCTGGTTAATGGTCAATGGGGTAGGTGGTTCGAGTTACTTTTTTTCTGTTTTTGTTTTGAAATCGATGATAGTACTTACTGTTCAATTTTTGTTATATTTTTCAATATTTGTATATTCAATGACGACATGAGTGTTTTTGATAGAATCTGTTATGAAAAAAATAATTCGCTCGTACTAAAATATTTCATATACCTACCTACTCGTGGAAATGTATATCATTTCATGCTCATTGTACAATACTAATCTTGAATTAAAATATTGTGCTTTAAAGAGAAAATCTTGCGTAAAAGTAAAAATCGTGTGGAAAAGTAAAAATCGTGCGGAAAAGTAGAAGTTTCAAAACGAAAAATCGTGCAGAAAAGTTACTTTTCCGGGATCAATAAAAACGAGAAAAAAATACGGCCCTGGAATTTCAACGGCTGATTGAATAATACTTTATCTCGAGTAATATGAACTTTCCTTATAAGTTTTGTTGAAAATAGATGATGAGATATCGATGTAGTGCCGCATCAGTCATATACAAGAAGAATGTGAATCCATTAAAATTATATTATTTTTAAAAAATAAATATTTTTCTGCAGAAAACAAAAACTTCCGCGCTGAATTTTTTTCAACTGTTGTCTGGCTTAAAATGTGTTGTTTTTAAAAAACCAATAACTATCTATAAAAAAAAACTAAGTCTGGGCCTGAATTTAAACTTTTTTAAAAACATGTTTCATTGAGGTCAGGGAGCTCAGTGTGCCAAATTTCAAATGCCTGAGTTTTTTACTTTTAGAGGTATTTAACGTTTAATAATTCACATATTTTCAAATATCGCCCTGTATATCCGTCAAAAACGTAACAAGGCATTTTTCGATACCAGATATGAAATGGCCTTGGTCCATTGTACTTGTGGTTGAACATTGTACAATTCGTCGTGAATCACCCTGTATACCCACAGTTCTAAAAATATTGCTTCAATCTAACCGTTCCTCTGAGTCTTCACTACGCCAAAAGTTATTTTCTTGTGATAACATTTTCCTATCAGTGTTTATAAGGAATACTCACTTTGAGAACGCTTATGTCATAAAATATTTCTTGGAACAAATTGCATACAGTATTTGAAAACTTTGATGAGATTATTTTGTTTTATTCATTATCAACTATGTTGCGAATCGTAAAGGTTTATTAAACCAATTCGATAACCCATCGGTACTTGCATAACATAGATAAAATAGTGTTGATAATGGCAATGAAACGGTATTCTGTCATGGATCAGTGGCATTTCGAGTGTAAATTCAATATTAGTTTTCTGTTTCTACTTTATCCATGACCAAGGTAATTAGACAATTCATTAAATTCCTGTTTGTTACCAAGCGAGAATGTTACTTTGATTCGACACATGAATCCTCTTCTGTTATAGTACATAATATTACATACTTCCATGTCTATTAAACTATGTCTCTTCAAACAATGCTATTAATAATACATGTGCAGGAAGTGGAGCAAGATTCTTTAATTTTCTCAAAGTATAGTAATAGTCTGCTTCTTGAGAGTTTCGTAGAGAATTTTTCCTGAAACCAATTGAGAAATAAATACAGTGTGTCCCACTTACTATGCTCACCATAGGTATCTGTTTAACCCTGCGTTACATACGTGGGGTGTGATGTACCCCAGCCACCGAATATCGCTTTGAAAATATGCCAAACGTAAACTTATGCGTACACCCCTCCTGATAGCTTCCAAAATATGTCCGCATCATCGAATTCAGGCATGTCCGCAGTATCTTGTAGACACTGAATGAAGTTATAGGGAACTCAAGTGCTCTGGGGTGTGATTACTTGCCAAAATTGCATGGCTCAGACAGCGATTAATTTTTTTCCTTTCTGTTTTTCAATCTGCAATTATTTTCTTTGTATTTAATCATAATCAAATTTTAGTTTCCGAATGTTCATTCCGGGGTGGGATGTTCATTTATCTCACATGATTTTTTTTGTCGCGGTGTGTTTTTTGGTACATGCAAAACTAGCCTTTTTAAGTTTATATCAGATTTCTTGAAATAAAGCCTATTTGATTATTCCTTGCGTGTTTTTATTGTTCCGAAATGATCCCCTGATACTATGGAACAACGTAATGTCAGAAAAAAAACAAGATAAAGAAAATACATGTTTTCAGGAAATGGGGTTTGTCACACCCCACGTATGTAATGATGAAACAATTATCCACGTATGTAACGCAGGGTTAATGATAAGAGATACGAGGTCGGTTAAATGACACCAAATGTGGAGTTTATCAAGGCCAACTAACACTTGAAAAAATATTTTGATAAAATCTATTCGTTTTTGTTTTATACGCAAATAACAAATTTTGATCATTTTCATGTCTCTTGCAAGTGAATTTTGACCCACTTCTGGCGGTCCAAAATAACTTGAAATTTGGCAGATGTTCATAATTCCGGTGACAATGCACTATGAAATTTTTATTGAAATAAAAAATAAAAAATGGCGGTTCCTCCAATATGGCGGACGAGATTTGTGATTATGGTCCGATTCCATTCAAAATTGGTATGAGGGGGTTTTTGAGGTCGGAGATCATGATTTTTTTGTTAAAATTTATAAATTCTAGACGGCGACTTCAAAATAGTTCTTGTTTTTGTATAAATGATAACTCCGTTGTTATCAGCAAAAAACTATTACTGTGACATATCATCTGTAAGAGAAAAAAAACTTATTTGTAACTAAGTTATAGTGAGCTATGACCAACATTTGTAAAATTAAAGTTGGTATTGATATCTCAAATTCTAGAAGAGTTGGTATGAATTTCATATTTTTTTCGATATCTCATTGAAAAACTGCTTTGAGAATGGGAAATTCCTATTCGAATATTTTCATAAATAAAGAAGTCACGGAGGAGACATGAACATGATCAAAATCAGTTTTTTGCGTATGAAACAAAAACGAATAGATTTTATCAAATTATTTTTTCACATTATAGTTGGCCTTGATAAACTCCACATTTGGTGTCTTTTAACCGACCTCGTATCTCTCACCATTAAAAAGATACCCATGGTGAGCCTGGTAAGTGGGACACACTGTATATTCCAGTTTGACCTTCATACGTTCGGAATCAAAGGCATGCCAATAAAAAAAATCACAGAGGTTTCTATGCAATTTGTAAATTATACAGTGATTCCGAGATAACAGATGATGAAACGTCTATATGGAAGTATGAAATTTTCAAAAACGATTTTGAGTTTTAAATTATTTTGGAATAACTAATTTTGTAGATTTTTCATTCAATTTTTTTGGATGTATTCCAGAGCTAGAGCAAAATGAAAATATCTCTTTACCGAAGCTGTTTATAAGCTTTCTTGTGATTATATCAGTTTTACAATTCGACGTTTCGTTATCGAACAACCATCATCAACTTCGTTTTTTGCCCTGTTTCAAAGAATGCACTATTTAGAAGTATTTTTCTTTCCATATTCAATGATGCATCAATTCTGATGATACCGATACGTTTCGAATCCGTTTCATCTATCATCCTCAATTTTATAAGAGATGTTAACCAATCATTTAGTATCTAACCCAAGCTATTCATTTTATTCAGATCTAGATAATATAATTCCACAATGTTGTCCCGAATCAGTAATCAAAAATGTTTACAAAATTTTGAGATGATCTGACAATGAAAAACTGCCATGTGTGATACATCATTGAATTTATAAAGGAAAATACTCCAACAACCTATATTTTTCCAACAAAATGAGGTGGTGGTAGTTTTTACCGAAACGTCGGACAGTAAAACTTTTTTTGTAATCCCACGAAGAGGACAATGTTGAGAGATCAACGTGAGAGCCGAGAGAAAATAGATAGGAATTGGTATTCTTCTTGAATTTCTGCAGAATATACAGGGTGTTCACTTCATTTGTTCAAACTCCAAATGGTAAATATTTGACTAATGTCAAGATAAAAAGTTCATTTGAACATGTGTCTGTAAATGTTTCGTTTTGGAGATACGTCATGAAGTTGAAATTTTATTTTCAATTATATTGAATGAATTTTGCACAAAATTATTTTTTGCACAAAATTTTGTGAATGGGTTTTTTATGAAAGGAAAATTCTAAATTTGGTATTAAATTTTTTGTAGCACTTAGAGGGCGCTGCGTAAGCTGTCATTATTTATTTTATTTAGTCCTAACTTTTACAGTGAACTTTCAGAATTTATTATATTTAAATCTTATTCCTTCATCTTTTCTAAACAGAAAAGGTAAATTTGTTCAACAACGCTAAGGACAAGCATTTTTGAGAAAGGACCACGAACACATGGGAAAAAGTCCTCCGGTGAAAATGGCTGGATTTTTAATATGTTGTAGCTGGAGCCATTCTGAGTAAAAGTCCTTCTTGGCCCAACTCGATCGTATGACTAGATTCGGTGCTAGAGGGCCCAGAAACATGAATTTTGTGATATTTGGAGAAATTCAGTTGAATAAAAAAATACCAATATCTCATTTATATTCAATATTGTTTGTGACTGAGCATTCCTAAAATTCGCGAGAAATATTTTTTCATAACAAAGAATAAAAATACGCCACTAAATTGTTACAGGATTGTCAACAATATACTCAATTCTTCAGTGAATGAATTCGCCTACGAGGTTATATAAGTTGATTGAGTTTATCATTAAGGATCGATCTATCAGAATGTTTTCTTGATCGTCCAAAATATAATACAACTATGAATACAGAGCGTTTGGAATGAGGAAGGGTCCACATTATATATACATGTAATCACTCCAAATCAAGAATCTTATTATTTTTGAATGAATTCAGATAAATGAAAAACATTTACATATTATTTGTAATTGATGAACAACTGTTGTTCAACTGATCGTTACTAAGATCGTGAATGATTTTTTCTACAAAACAAAAAAAAAAGATTATCTCGAGGGTAGTTTGTAGTTTACAATACAATCTTCAGGTGAAAGAATTCGTCTTCGAGAGTTGATCAACTTAATTTTTATTGATTATCGGTCAGAATGGAAGTTGATCTCTCAAAACAAAATGCAAAAGGAAATATAATAATTATTGTTTCACACAAGGAAGGCTCCATTTATTTTGAATAAGTAATAACCTTTCTCGAAGATTCAATCATGGCTTCGTCCTCAACAGAGTCCTGAAGTCATTTTCTATTAACCTAACTACGTCGTAATACCTACAGGTTCGGCGACAGAGTGCTCCAAATAATTAATTTTGTGTTTTTGTAGGATTTAGCATGCTATAAAATAGGAATCTATTTTGTGAGTCACTCAAAGGAATATATCTGATGTTCTGAGGATATTGAGTATATCCGTGTATTTGAACTGAGTTCACCCATCCGAATTCAAGGATAATTCAATTATAGGCACGGAGTTTTTAAACTAGCCCTTGATTTAAAAACCTAGAGGAACGGATATTGTCGTATATTGTTCATAATTGGTGCATGACACAAATATTTTTGCTTCATTTCAAGTATTTATGAAGGTATTTGTCGAGAGGGAAACCGCTGGGGAATTTTGGTGTAGAGGTATTACTTGGGAATTAGTGGGGAATTAGAGGAATTAGTTAAAAATTATGGATATTAGTCGATAATTAGGTGTATTAGTTGAAAATTATTGGGAATTATTGGGTATTAGTCGGAAATTAGTGGAATTAGTCGAAAATTAATGGGCGTTAGTCGGGAATTACAGGGTATTACTCAAGTAATACATGGGTATTACAGGAATGATTTCGTCGAAGAAGAACAAAAAAAAGTCCCCAACCCATGATCGAACATCGCGGTGTTGTTGGAATCACAATTGTTGAATAAAAAAAAAGGTCTTGAAAAAATAAAACTTGACAAATAAACCGAAGATTCGGATTTCTATTGCATTTATTCATTGGGCATTAGAGGAATTACTGGCATTTGCTCGAGGTATTACTCAGAAATTACTTGAGTATTAGTGGAATTACTTGAGATTTTTGAGAATCAGTGTACACAATTTCCTCAGCGGTTTCCCCCTCGGTATTTGTGATGGTTTGTTTTCCCGAAGATGTTCTTTCTTCTAGCAATAACTTGACAACGCAGGAAACTTTTCGAAAAAGGAAATACTTTCGTATGTAAAACGTTTTCACATTTCAATGGTGAGAAAATTTACAGGGTGGTCCATTTAAAAAATTGATGCTTTGCGTTGCCCCGCTTTAAAGAAACACTCTGTTTATTTCGGAAAATTTTCATAACAAGCAACAAGGTAAACCGTAAAACTTTGAAACATTTTTTCATACTCATGATAGGCGAGATACTGATTTGTACGAGGTATTACTCAGAAATTACTTGAGTATTAGTGGAATTACTTGAGATTTTTGAGAATCAGTGTACACAATTTCCTCAGCGGTTTCCCACTCGGTATTTGTGATGGTCTGTTTTCCCGAAGATGTTCTTTCTTCTAGCAATAACTTGACAACGCAGGAAAATTTTTGAAAAAGGAAATACCTTCGTATGTAAAACGTTTTCACATTCCAATGGTGAGAAAATTTACAGAGTGGTCCATTTAAAAAATTGATGCTTTGCGTTGCCCCACTTTAAATAAACACTCTGTTTATTTCGGAAAATTTTCATAACGAGCTACAAGGTAAACCGTATAACTTTGAAACATTTTTTCATACTCATGATAGGCGAGATATAACATGGTATATAACATGGACCCTTCCTTAATTCAAACACTCTGTATTCATAGCTTTATTATATTTTGGTTGATCAACAAACCATTCTGATTGATCCTCAATCAACTATAACCTCGTAGGAGTATTCATTCACTGAAGAGTTAAGTATGTTGTTGACTATACCCTGTAGAAAAACAGTGGCGTTTTTCTCTGTATTATGGAGAAGTATATCTCACGAATTTTAGGAATGTGTAGTCGCACACACTATTGAATATAAATGAGATATTGATATCTTTTTATTCAGTTGAATTTCTCCAAAAATCACAAAATTCATGAGCCGAATCTAGTCATACGGTCAAGTGGGCCAATAGAGATTTTTACTCAGAATGGCTCCAGCTACAAGATATCAAAAATCCAGCCATTTTCACCAAAAGACTTTTTCCCATAAGATGTGTGCGTGGTCCGCAAAATTTCTTCATCGATGCAGGTTATGGGGCCACTTGGGGTCAGATGAAGTTGCTCAGAACTTAACTAAATCTGAGTAGACCTCGACAAAATGAATAATCTTTTTTTCTATCAAGATGCATCGAAGATGATTCGTTCTTAAAACACAGGGTGTTGAAATTTTGAAAAAATATCGGGTTTTCAACATTTTGTATCTTGAGAATGATTTATTTGTTGATACATCTTCGTAGAAAAAAAGTTGTGTTTTTAGCGAGATCTATCACATACTCTGTTTAGGTAAAGTTCTAAGCAACTTCATATGGTGCCCAACCTGCATCGATGCAGAAATTTGCAAACCCTAGCGTTGTGGAGCAGGTATACCTTTTTTGTTTGAAAAAGTTTGTAAGAATAAGATTTGAAAATGAAAAATACCATAAGTTCACTGTCAAAAAAAGTTAGGGGCAAATTAAAATGAATAATTTTTTGCAGAAGTTATTCAGAAAAAAAATCAACTCCAACACCCTGAGCGTTTCTCCGAAACGAAACATTTGCTGACATATGTTCATATGAACTATTTATCTCAAAATTATTCGAAGACTTACCCTTTAAAGTGTGAACAAATACTTAATAAACACCCTGTATGCTACAGGAAACACCTCCCGAGGTAGTGAATTACAAAGCTTTGCCGTTCGATGACAGAACGAGCAATGAGAAAGAGATGTTCGGCATATCTCCAAAGTGACAACAAAGGTATGTCAAGACCAAGATCGACGAGTTAGTCTCGATGAGACCGCTAACGGTGAATCGATTGAGGATATTCAGGAAGAGCATCGCTCATGAAAATATCTATAAGACAGAGCCAAATCGCCAACCTATCAGCGGTGCTCCAGAGAAGTGAACGAGATTGTAAGCGCAGCATCACCAACGAGACGTATGGCTCTGTTTTGATCAGATTCCAAAAGTTTCAGTGTGTGTTTACAAGCTGCACTCCGTATATGGAAACAGTATCTCATATCTGGTCGGACATGTGCCTCATAATCAATTGAAGGGAAGCAAAACAGCTCTTGCCACTAATAGAAAACAAAGTTTTTGAGAGACCCAGTAGGCAATGGACCTTACATGGATTTCGCATGAAAGGGTACAAGCATCGAAATGGAGGACTTTGTTAGTATGAATACTCCTAACAATTACGTTGGCCACTGTGTTGCACTTCACTTCCAGAGAAGAGACATGTTTAAGTTTTATTCGCATAAATTCTACCCAGTTGTTGCATCCCCACTCTAGAATTTTTGCTAGTTCCATATCCAAATCGTTCACGATCCTTTCCCTTTCTCTTCAAGTTTCATGGGCTGATATAGGAACTTTGGAAGAGAAAACGGGGTGAAGGGAACTATTGTCCGCAAAGGACTTGTATGTATATGTGTATTTATTGTGATACAATTGCATCTATAGTATGCAAGATAATTAAATTAGTATCATTATTGTAATTATAGTAACTATTTCTATCTTTTCTTTCTGTATTTTGACTGTATGCATTGTTTTTACACCTGCATCTGCATTAAATTTATTTAGCTTCTATTATCTTTGTTCTACCAAAATGAATATTTATATTGATATATATTTTCTTCATATATTTTTGGTTTAAGTTTGTCAATGAGAATTGGACAATTAAATATATAAACTAAACCAAACCATGCACTGGACATGATGTAGCTGCCAACAAATCATTGATGTGAAGAGGAAACAGTGTTGGTGCTAGAACTGATCCCTGTGGAACCATAGGTGTAATGTCCGATGAAACTTCTCCAACCACCACGTGGAAAGATCTGCCTGAGAGAAAGCTTGATAGCAAAGATCCCAACTGAGGGTGCCAGCCATCAGATGGAAGCTTGGCGAGTATTGGTGCCAAATGCGATCAAACGCTTCAGAGATTTTTAATGCCATGGCCAGGGTTTCACCATAATTTTTCACTAGATAGTTGCCATGTGAATGTGTGAGGCATAAGCAAGCCGGTCATCAGTTGATCTCTTATGACGGAAACCATATTTTCACCATTCCTGAGCGTTCTGGATATTTCATTAACTTGATATTGATGGCTATTTCCATGAATTTCGAGATAATAGATAGCAGTGCGATAGTTCTGTTGCTGGTAGGGTCTTTTACTCTTTTTTGGGGATTGATTGCTATCTAGCTTCCTCTCAGGTTGATGGAGTTTCATACGACACTCTACATATTGATGCTGGTGTTGCGCAGGGATCCATTTGAGCCCCAACACTGTTTGTTCCCCATATCAATAATTTGTTGGCAGTGCACTGCTTTTGTTTCTCTCCTGAAGTTCCGTTATCAGCCTGTGAAACTGGAAGAGAATGGAAGAGGAACATTAACGATTCAAATACGGACCAAGTAAAAAATTTTGAGTGGGGATCTCACGGCAGAATTCAATGTGGATGAATGACAGGTATGTATGTATTTTCTGTGAGAAGGCCAATCTCACAGTGGCCAACGTAATTATGTCAAGAGTACCTATCCATATACCAATGAAGTCATCAATTTTAATGCTCGGTATTACCTTCCGAAGCTTCAGTGGAAGAATCCGTGGAAAACCCATTATATTTCATTTCATTTCATATCAGTGATATTTTATGGATCATGATAAAAAATCCTCATTCTCTCTCTTCAAGGTACATGATGTAAATATCTAGGCAAAAGAACATCGTGTTCCTTGAAACAGGTTGCATTCTATTTTTATTACTGAATAACTTGGAGCACAATTTCTTTTTTGATTTATCATTTGAAGGTACTATAAGGGAAATATAATTTGTTTCATTGAAATGAGATTATTTGAAAAATTCAGCTCTAGTTGGCATTTAGGACAACACGTGAAAAAATCTTTCTTTGGTACAACAGTCTCCCCTTGACTCAATTCAAGTGAAGTCGATGGATTGTTTTGATTGTTTTAAAATTGAAAAACCATTGGAACGGTGAACAAATCGTTATCGTTAGCAAATTTCCATACTTTTTAATGACATCATTTCTCTATAAACAAAACACGATAAAAAAAGAATTCACTTGAAAACTGATAAAATTTCGAACGATATATCGTGCGGATGTATTTACTTATTACTCAAGCTTGATACCGGAGTGACCTTGATAAGTACAGTACAATCAGGTAAATCATCGCTAGGTGAATTTTCACGTAAGTTATCGATATTAAAAACTATTTCACCGCCTTTTCAGATTCTCGGGAAACATTTTTTCATATCAGAATAACCCGGATATATTTCTATCAATACCTACTTACCTACTTGAAATATGTACTGCTGTACCTACTCTGCAATCACGGTAAAATTTTGTGTCTGTATTATTTCTTTACTAATACAGTAGTTATAAAAATCCTATGTATTTTTTAGCGAAACATTTTCAATTTCCCATGATTTTTCCAGTAAAATTTTATCAGAATTATTTTTACAATGATAATAATAGTAATAATAATAATAATAATAATAATAATAATAATAATAATAATAATAATAATAATAATAATAATAATAATAATAATAATAATAATAATAATAATAATAATAATAATAATAATAATAATAATAATAATAATAATAATAATAATAATAATAATAATAATAATAATAATAATAATAATAATAATAATAATAATAATAATAATAATAATAATAATAATAATAATAATAATAATAATAATAATAATAATAATAATAATAATAATAATAATAATAATAATAATAATAATAATAATAATAATAATAATAATAATAATAATAATAATAATAATACTCAGGGCACATGATTCTCGGACCCAATAGTCACTCACCCTACGGACGTAGGGAGTGGTTATTGGGGTTAACGACACCAGCGCGCCCTCCGGATGTATCTCCGCGGCAAGTATCAGCATAAACTCCGACAGATCTGGTCATCAGAACTGTCGGTGAAGAACAAAGTTGCTGCAACCAATATGCTTGCCGTTCCGATCCTTCTCTAATCTTTCGGAGTAATGAAGTGGACTAAGGAAGAACTGCGACAACTCGACGTTAAAACTCGCAAAGTGATGCATCTCAATAGGTGCTTGCATCCTAAATCGTCCGTTCCACGGTTATACTTTCCCAGACAACGGGGAGGCCGTGGACTTTTGAGTTTGGAGTGTATGCATAACAGAATGGTTCTGGATGGGGCCTGTAAAGTCATCAGGAGTTCAGATCCCCTTCTCTGCATGGTCCGCGACCATGAAAAAGCAGGGATTGGAGCATTTCTTTTTAAGGCAGCAACCCGTGCGGCCGATGAACTCGGTCTCGTATTCGACACTGAACGGGCTAACACATACTCTGTCACCGAGTTGGGACCCGTTCAGCAAAAAGCTCACATCAAAGCTGCGGAGACAGAGGTCCTGCTACAGCTACATATGGATAAGCCAATGCATGGTGTCTTCTTTCACAACATTGAAGACATTGGCTTATCCAAAAGCTTGACCTTTGCCTTCCTCAGGTCGAGTGAGCTAAAGTCGGAGACCGAGGGATTCATAATGGCCTGCCAGGATGGTGTCTTCAACACCCTCGTCTACCGTAGTCGCGTGATGGGTATAGACGTCCCTGACACCCGATGCAGGGCATGTCGTGGTGCACCTGAGACCGTAATGCATTTGCTATCAGCATGCCCATCTTATGCGGTCTCAGCCTATATCCACAGGCATAACGCGGCGCTACGAGTGTTATACTACCATCTACGACACTCGTACGGTATAGACGAGACACCGGTGTTGCCTTATGTTCCGGGGGATATTGAGTCCGTGGTGGAGAATGAGAGGTGCCGGATCTATTGGAACTACTCATTTCCCACCCTCAGGCAAATACAAGCCAATAAGCCTGATGTTGTCCTCCTCGACCACCAAAGTAGAACGATATTCGTCATGGAGTTTTCCGTTCCAGGCGAGATGAATGTCGTTTGGAAAGAGGAGGAAAAACGGACTAAATATCGAGATCTTCTCTTTGAACTCCGCAGATTGTATCCGGACCATTCTGTCAAAATGGTGGGTGGTTCTGATTATAGGAGTCCTTGGTGAAATGATGGACACACTGCTCTATAATTTGAAGTTAATATCGGCCTGTCGTGATATGGCCGCTCGAATGCAGAAAGCCGTCATCCTTGGTTCGCTTCGTCTGCTCAGAACACATGACTCTCGGACCCAATAATCACTCACCCTACGGACGTAGGGAGTGGTAATTGAGGTAAACGACACCAGCGCGTCCTCCGGATGGGTCGGAACACCGGAGACAGGGCCTGACTGGTACACTCCTAAGATAATTATAATAACAATAATAATAATTTTATTGGCTGCGTATGTAACAATAACTTAACAATTGGGTAGTTATTTATAATTATTCAAGATTGGCAGTCAAATGGCAGAGTTAACGCTTACTCGAATACCAGGGTAGTACGGGTAAGCATTCTCTTCCACTCAACCAATACTGTCACATGTTGTAACATAAGATATTATAGATTTATTCAACTAATCCTATAACTAATCATTTGAACTAATGACACATCAACTTTGAATTAAAGAAGGGAAAGAAAAGAAAATATTCGCATTTAATTAACATGCTATGCACTAATAATATATAAATTATGAATTAAATGAAGTAAGGAAACATTTGTATTCAGGATGACTGTCTGATATGATATTATATAATAATATATTTATATGTCAAAGATTACTGAGTCTGTGGAAAGTTTATTTTTGAGTTTTCTTTTAAATAGTGGTAGCTCAGTTCGTCAGTTTTCATCGGCCTGATTACCATGTAACTAAAAGATGACTGTCAGAGAGCTGTAGTATGCAGGGGAGGAGTTGAGCGTGACTTAAACCGCGCATTGAGTTGATGAACATCTGTTCTAAAGGTGATTGATTTTATTATAAAAGATATGCCGGTTTTCTAGTTTGTATTATTTTATGATACAAACTACAGGAGTGTAAAATAATTCTTTTTTTGTATGCTAAGCCAACCAATATCTCTCAGATGCTCTGTGATGTGATCTCTTCTTCTCAATCCACAAATCAATCGGACACAAGAGTTCTGTATGAGTTGGAGGCGTAGCAAGTTTATCTTTGAGATGGCATGTTCGTAAATGACGTCACTGTAGTTGAGATGAGAGAGTACTAAAGCATGGGGCAAAATTATTTTGCACTTTCTGTTCAAAATGCTCCTGTTAGAGTGAATCAATTTCAAGTTACAAAATGCCTGTTTTATAATACGGTTAATGTGTTCATTATACTTGAGTTAGGAATCCATGTTGAGACCAAGATTTTTTGTGCATTCTGTTGTTGTAATCGTTTCGTCATTAATCCTTACATCCAGTTTGTCAATATTTCTTTCCCTTGCTTGCTTTTTACCAAGAAGCATGACATATAACTTAGTAGGGTTGATACTCAGGACAAACTTGTTGGATATCGATAAAAGTGGGTACAATGACAGGCAGACCTAGCTAACATAAGTCCTTGGCAGACAAGAGGAAGCAGGTGAATAATGCACGTTATGAAACATTTATTGCTAGTCATTTAAAAGAGCCAACGGTTCTTACACATGAAGACAGGTTGGAATTTGATCGTATCCCATGATTTTTATCTCCACGTAATATTATTCATATGTAGATCACTTCTAGGAGTTCACCAAACAACATCTTCAGCTGCAAAGTTAGTACTTCTCCCTCATTTGCTCTATTATTCCAATGTTTTAGATTTACGAAACACGGACCCGCACAAAATAATAATCAACAACGTGAAAAACATAAAATACAAAACTCTTGTTACAAACCAGTTCTCTGTATAAATGTTGCAAGACACAATTTGACCATAAAAAAACAATTATTTAGGTCATTTCACACGAAATCTTTTTTTTAGATGAAACCCTTAATAATGAAATTAAGTCGAAAAACCCAGATAGAAGTCACCAAACATAATATTTCACAAGTTGCGCGTCGGTAGCTAACAGACACTCACAAGAGTTCAAAAAACGGGGTCGACGAAAATTCATTTAATGCCAACTTCCTGTTACTAATTGAACGCTAAAAATGATTAGCCCTAGTAGTTTCCGTGTCGCTAAACAGATTTTGTTCCAATCGTGGTCTGAAGTATTTCCGCGGTGATAATATGACACTTTTTGATTAATTGTATAAAATTTTTCTACTCACAATACTCACCTAACTAAAATTACATTTAGCGTACGGATATGTACCTACCTCGCTAAATAATGGATTAATCACATATTCATAACCAGTGAAAAAGGAAATTTTTATAAACATTACCATGGCAACTCCTTTCTTCATATCCGTCATGTTACTGTTTGATTCACTAGTTCAACCCACATGAGACTATCCTCTAAACATTCTTGCTTTTTGTAATATCTATTTCATGATTCTCTGTAGACTTCGCAAGTGATTATTTCGTGGTTCTAATAATTAAGACCTTCTTACACAAATGTCACAAATTGGCATTTGAATATCTAAAACCAGTTATTCACAATAATTATGGCAAAGACAAATTGCGAATTTCAAAAAAAATGTGAAGTTAGCCACATTTTTCTGGCCACAGTTTCTGACAGAATATTTCCTGGCCACAGTTTCTGACAGAATATTTCCTGACCACACTTTATGACGCGGTGTTGCCATATTAATTATTTGTAAAATTTGCTCATAATCAGTTTTCTGGGATAATTTGATGACTGAACGGGTATTGACGGTATTGTTAAACTTCTAGAAAGTATGATGATGTGCTGGACATCATCACACCATAAAATACAAACAAGGGGTTAATTGATTCTTTTTTCTACACAACGACATAAAAAAGTAATTATATTTCGACGTCTTCATTATATATACCAGAAATATTCCGAGTCGAAAAAATAAACAAAACAGTATCCGATGAAAAATCAAATGGAAGGGTCAATTAAATTTCTTTGGCCTGAAAAGTGTTGGAAAAGTGCATATTGAATTTGGATTTCGTCATTGAACAACACGAAATATTCATCACCATTCGATAGAGTGTTGAAAAAGTCACAATTTCATTTGGATTCCTTCCGTAAACTAGAAGAAATAAATTTTTACTATTGGTTCATTTGAAAAAAGCATGTCTTCAAAAATATTTGTCAATTAATTTTTGATCCATTTGTGAATGAATCCTTCGGACAATGAACATACTAGTATCTGGAACTAAAATCATCCAATTGCATTCCAGAATCTAATCAAAAACGAACCACAAAAAGTCGTTTCAAAATATCTTTGAAGAAATTTATAAGTTACCGATTCCTTATATTATTTGCTCTTTTCTTGAAAGTTATAACTGTGGAATTTAAATACTATTTCTTCCACAACTAAAAAGGCAACCAGAACTGAATCAGTCTGGAGTTGATTTGAACAATAAAACAAATTTTTCTACGACAGTGTGTAAACTACTGTGTATGTACTGTTAAATACTTTTTATGAAGTGTTATGTACTGTTTATGTACTGTTATATACCGTTATATACACTAAACGCACTAATTACAGTGCGTAAAGTGATACTTTCTAGCAGAAGTGCGCAAAGATCCACTGTGCTTAAAAAACATAAACTTCATGAAGTAATTTTTAAGCACTGAGTATTATTCATTCATTTAGGCCTTTTTGAAAAAGACAGTATTTTGCGTCAAATCACTTGATGAGTGACAAAAATTTGAAACTAATGAAACATTCAACAATTGCTACAATTATTCCATTTAATAATAATTGTACTGAAAATCATTTTCCAACAAAGTTCTTGCTCATACAAAAATGTCCTACAGTACGAACTCGCATCATGAATAACTAGTATTGAATACAATCACAAAAATGAAATGATTGTTCAGATATTTATGTATTCTTATGGCATGACCTCAATTAGTCCAAATCCGGACTGCCTGAGACATTGATTTATAAACGATTGTGTGTATAATACACGGACTAGAAGGAACATTTCAAAAAATAGATACCTGTAGAGAAGTACACTACCCAACCGCTGAATACGGCGGATTTGCAGAATAGAATGTACTAACAATCTTGTAAGTAATCAGAAATATTGATATTGGCCTGACAGGAAACGAAAGTGGGTTTGATTTAAATTAATATTACTGTGCCCAGGTATTTGCAAACCTAATCTCTTCTGACTATTTTTTGGGTAGTACAGCTAAATAGGTACGTAGATAACTGATTTTTTAAAATTTGTTAATACTAGAATTTACTTCAGTGGTCTGCAACTATTCGAAATAAGCTTTCAGACCACTGGAGAAGGGTTTTTTTTCAAAATTATTGTTATTCAGAAGTCTTCGAGAGACTTGTTTGAACCAGTGAAAACGATGCCCTCACCTTTTAACGTGTGGTGCCAAGCGCCGACGAGAATTAAACTATTCAAGTCCGTCTAAAGGCTTTTCCACATAAAGACAGTAGCAGTGGCACTAGTGGCAGTGACTCCGCCCCTTTGATGCTGTTCTCTGAATAAATCACATTGGAATAGAAATTTTCAACTAATTCTTTGTTACAAGCCGTTGAAAGGAATCATAATATCTATCTCAATTCCAAGATATTTTTAAGGTAATAAATGCGAACACTGCTAGATTTTACTGCAAAAAGTTAAAATGAATCAAACTTTCAGCAGCGTGACCTTGAATTTTCAGCTTCGTCTAAACATGTTTGCCATTGGTTATCTTATCAATAGAGGGTGGTAACGCCACTGCTACTGCCATTATGTGAAGCAGCCTTAAGAGTCACGGGTCGCGGTGGAGGGCATCAATAGACCCACTCTCTCAAAAACCTAAGTGTCAAAGTACGTCAGTCACCCCTCCAAGTGGTGGCCGCAGTCTGCGATATTTGACTTCAGCTATCGACAGTTTGAATGTCGTTGAAATTCAAGTTTTGTTTTGACCACACACTGTATAGCTGAGATCAAAATTTCATATGATAGAATTTTCTATCGACTATGAATACTTCAAACTGATTTCATTAATTATTTGCAGTGTTGGTGGAAGATATATTTTCTTCAAATATGTCTGCGCATTCATTGAAAGGCTGGTATAACTTGTAAAAGATCAAAAACCTACCGGTAAGCCTAACCTTATGGGAATGCAGGTAGGTATGTAAAAATATGTGCAGGTATCCATTTAAAAACTTTGATGTTTGATTTATATCTTTTTGCACCCCTCGTATGAAAAATTGTAATTTATAAAGATGTACAACTCTTGAAGTGCACTGAAACTCATTTTACAGATACCCATGAGTGATAATCAATATTCTGTTACACAAATGATTAAAGTCAAATGACTTAGAAAATAGCTGACAACAAAATAATGATACCCTCTTGAATTCTAATAATTTTTTATACAATAGCTGACAACAAATGACACCAGCTCTTGGATTCTAATGATTTTCTGTACTTTTAAAATAAAGCAAATCCACTTGGAAAATTAAACTATTGTAAATAGGTATACCGTTATATCGTTCACAGTATGGCCACTCCACCCTGTAGATAGCCAATTTCGCAAATCAATAAAGTTCCAATACCTAATACAAACAGTTTTAATATCAGCCACTTTAAATCAAGCACGGCCAAATATTATAACCTCAACAAAGGTATCAATAAAGAAATAGGACTCACCTTCCATGTTCCCAAACCGAATATGGGAAATGTCTGGCCATTGTTGAACTTCACTGTGGGGACCTTACTAGCCATGATCTAAACATAAACTGAAGAGAACCAGACGTAAATTATTCTATGATTTCTATGCAAGGCCGGCGACTACGAATATGCTGTGATCCTACTGTTTCCACCTCTATTTAATTCGACATTCCATTCAGACAGTGTTGTCACATACTCAGATTAGATGTGCAAATAGAGATAAATCATTAGATTCCACGTCGACTCATGTGTATAGGTACAATAATATTAGAGTAATGGTTCCTTTTTAATCAAAACTAAGATGTATAAAACATATCTGCCACTTTTTTGACGGATACATCTTTGACTGTCAAAAATCTTATTCCTCAACCACTGTTTCTATAGGATAAACATAACAATAATAAAAATTAAGTAATAGGGATAGGTCTCTTTATAAAAAATATAACCTGTCAACATTCTCTCCACCGTGAATGCTCATTTCATAAATTGTCATCAACTCCCTCGTTTATATTATAAATTCCTGTGAAACGGCGAAAAACGTTGGTGCTCGACCACTCTGATGAATTTGTGGAACACTGTGATCTGTGATCACTTCAAATTTTTTTTGAATATGAACAGGATGTTCATAGAGTCGGATGTGGCAACATCTGCGACTGAAAATCAATATTTGTCGCTAATTTCCATCGTCCACAATATATTTACCAAACACATAAAAATTAATTCTCAACTTGACAATTTCAAAAGTATTGTAAAATAACTTTTCTGCAGGCTGAGAAAATTGGAATATTCTTTGGAGTACCTAATAATAGACTTCTTCAGTCTGGTTGTAATAAAGATTTCGATAATTTCCAATTAATGACTCCAAGTCACTGGAACATATTATTGACCAGAACGGCATTTGTCATTTCGAAATGTAGAAATGAATTTGCGGTGGTAATTACCTATCAAAAATATTATGACAAAAACTAATCATAATATAATCATCATGCCTTACAGCACGTGTACAAAAAAAGGTTTTCATTCAGATTTGAATCTGTTTTCAGTAGTAATATCCCGACAAAATGCTGAATTTTCAAAAAATACTTTCACCCTGCTGTCACGAAAACTGTGTTGCTTAGAAACACCACGAGAGCTTGCTCGAGTGGTGTTTTGTACAGCAACACAGTTTGAGCGACTGGCAAGGTGAAAGTATTTTGAAAATTCTGCATTTTGGAGGGATATTCGATCAAACATTTTTTCGAATACATCAAATTAGTATGGACTAAATGCGTATTGCAGGAACGGTTCATCATGTGGCATTAATGTCAGTTGAAGAGTTGAACCGTCAAACTGACGTTTCTGTATTCACAGAAATTGTTTTAACTATGGAAATGTATAAATAAGGAAGAAGCGAAACACCGATTTGAAAATACCACGGACTGGAGACTGTTTTCGAAAAGTCCTTTTCTTATTGGTTTGAATTCAAAAAATGATGGCATTTGGTTGGTTTAAATAATATGAGGGAAATTGTCGAAGTAATGCAGATTTGTTGATTTTATTGAAAATATGAACAGGATGTTCATAAAGTCAGTTGTGGAATCATCTGCGACTGAAAGTTGGAATTGAGTCGCTATTTTCCATCGTAAAAGATAACCTCTCTTGGAAGGGATTCATTTGAGAATGTTTCTCATAACAACATGAATTCCTTCCAAAAGAGGTTATTTTGTACGATGGAAAATAACGACTGAATTCCAACTTTCAGTCGCAGATGATTCTACAACTGACTTTATGAACATCCTGTTCATATTTTCAATGAAATCAACATGTTCGAGATTATTTAACAACACTACAGAAATTTGCGACTACTTGCAAATTTGGGGACTACTTGAAGACAGCTCTTCGTAATCAGTTCGTTTTTGGTTTGAGATCCGAATAAATTCAGTCTAGATTATTGGAATGCCAAAATCCAACGATCGACAGAGCAGTGAAGAAACGCTAGACCAGTTTTCATCAAAGCACGTAAAGTACTATTTGCATTAGTGCAAAGACTTGAAGAGGAGTATGCTATTTTAGAAAAAGAAGGCTTTTTACAGAAAGTCAACAATTCATAATAGGCTACTCCAGTTGTACCCATAGTAACAGCTACTAACTACCCAAGTATTTCATGTGTACCATAAAGGAATCATTTGTTGTAGTCTATTTGCCGCGTCCATTATTTAGTTAAGTAGGGCATGTTGAATTATCTTTTATTGCTCGCAGGTTGTCACATGAAAGTAATTTTGTCAAATATAGATATGTCGTTATATTTTATGCAATAAAAGTTCAGTTTTTACCAACAAGGCGTTTAAAAAATAACAGTGGACCTTCGAGCATAAAAGAATACGCCGTGGAGCAATGGAACAGTCGAAAATAAGAGTCAATGAAGACCTTCCAGTTCATCGTAGCAGTAGGACGAATAAGGTTGTTCCTCCTAGAAAATTTCAAGATATGGACAGAATTAGTCTCGGTTTGAATGTAGCTTCAGCAAGGAAAGATGTGTACAGAAACTGCAAGAGTAATACAGGAAAACTCTCTCGTTTATGGCATTTCAACACAATAACATATATAACAGTCTATCTTAGCCTATAATAGATTGGGTAGGCATATATAAACAAATTTCAAAACCACTTACTTCAATTCAAAAGTATACCTTGAATATTATTGGAAAAAAATTCTCTGATTATTCTTCTGAAATTCTCTTTGAACAATATTTTATCTGTCAAATAATTCATTTATGAAGGATCGACAGCTTAAATAAGAAAAAATATACAAATTGATAATAACATTCAACATAAATATGAAACAAAGAATGAAATGGATGGTTGGATATCAACTGAAAAGTTCTCTATAACTTTGATGCAACAACATGCCCTTTATATAGGTAAACAGATTTATAATTTGCCAGTTTCTTTAGAAAAAAAAATTGGGGATTCGAAAATAAAATCAAATTCTGGTTGATTGTGAATTCTTAAAAATTAGGAAATTATTTGTAATTAAATTGTAGTTTTTTGTGATTGTTTCCATTGATACAATATGTGACCGATGTTATTTAGGCATACATTTTGCTATTTTATTCTTTCTTTGTATGTATATATTATGGATATTCATCATGTGTATTTTGATATAAGGATATTTCATAATTAATTTCACATTATCTTGGACAAGTTTATTTATTTGATCATGTTTTCATGAGAAATTTGTTACTATATATTATACAGAGTGTTTCTTAAGTACGTGTATAAACTTCAGGAGCGTGTTGCTGACATCAAAATAAGAAGAAAAGTTTTCATAAACATATTTCCGCAAGTTATTCGTTTCTGAGATACAGAGTGTCAAAGTTGAATTCTCATTTTCATTTTTTGTGGATAAATTCAAAATAATTTTGATATTTGGGTAAAGTTTGGTATCTGGGAAAATTTAATATATAGATTGTGTAAAAAATATATTCATGGTAGAGGTCACTTCGAGCAACTGTTTTCGAGTTATTGAGATTTGAAATGATCGATGCAAGTAATTTGGAATTACAATATTTTTAAATTTGAAATAAATTCAATTAGAAATTACTTTTTTCACAGTTAACATAAAATTTGATTTTGTCACTGAAAACTTGCAAGCGTAAAATCAAATGATACGAAGAAATATGATCTTTCAAAGAGTTCAAATATGTCCAAAATGGAGGTGGAGCTAGAGTACCTCAGACAAAAAAAACTACTCGATGAAGAAGAAGCTGAAGAACGATTAAGAGACATAGAAAGAAGGCGACAAAATATCATGGAAGAAATGAAAATCCGACAAAGGATGATGGAAAGAAGTGAAACTTCAAGAGAGGCATAGATACAGAATATAAACAAGAAGAAAGTTTATATAAAGAACGAGACGCAGTAGGCAAATGGGTTGAAAATGCAAGATATCACACATTTACCTGCGATGAACACAATGTTGTTGAAAGTCATTCTAGTAACCGACAAGAGTTTTTGACCAATTTTAATGATGAAAAAAGAATTGATTTGCTTCATGACTTAGTGGAAACAAATAAATTATTGGCACGGCATAAAGTGAGAGATCTTCCTTTTTTCACTGGAGAATTGACGGAATGGCCAATCTTCATCAACCTGTTCAGGATATCAACAGATCTTCATAGTTTCACAGATGAAGATAACTTGATGAGACTTGATAAAGCTCTTGGAGGAAAAGCACGGGAGGCTGTCAAAGCTTTGATGATATCTCCCGACAACGTTGCAAAAATCATCAAGATGCTAGAAATGAATTTTGGACAGACTGAGTGGATTGTATTATCACTCATAGATAAGGAAAAAGGAAAATAAATTTGGAATGGTAAATGAAGATAAGTTAGAATCATGTATTTCCTTCTCCAATGCTGTCAATAACATGGTTACTACTATGAAAAATGTTAATTCGACATTATATTCATATAACCCCGAGTTAATAGCTAGTCTTGTAGAAAAACTGTCGCCCATTCAGAGAGGTAGTTGGGGTAAAATCATGTATCACCGTCAAAATCAAGGTTCACCGATTTCCTTAGAAGATTTCTCCACATGGTTTGAAGAAGAAATCAATATTATTGCTGCTACAAACAATTCTTTTCAAAGAAATAGAAGAAGAGAATCGGTGATGGTGTCCAGAAAAACCTATACTGACAGCGAAAAGGAGTCCAAAGAATGTATATTTTGCCGAAATCCAAATCATAGAATTCGAGTTTATAGAAAAATCGGTTCCTGAAAGGAGACAAGCCGCCATGAATCTGAAATTGTGCTTTCTTTGGTTAAAAGTTGGACATTTTGCTAGTAGATGTCGTTCGAAAACTAGATGTGGCTCCGATTATTGTAAAGGAAAACACGATGATCTATTACATTTATCCAGAGTCACAACAGAGTCGAACAGAACAGGAAATGACATGGTTCCACCAATCAGTAATGAATATTGTACCAATGTGACAAGTGATACCGAAAGTGTCATGTTGCGAATTGCGCCAGTCATAGTCCGTGGGCCAAGTAAAGTAATCAAAACATTCGCTCTTTTCGATGAAGGTTCTACATGTACAATGATAGAGAATGATCTTGCTACTGAACTTGGGTTGTCCGGAAATGTTTTACCACTATGTTTTCAATGGACAAATGGTATTACACATTTTGAAGACGCATCTAGAGTTATTTCAATAGATATTTCAAGTGATAATAGGCAGCAAATATATTATACCCTAAGAAACGTGAGAACCGTTTCAAATCTACGGCTTCCCGAACAACAAGTCAATGTCGAAAGTCTGAGCCAAAAATTTCCATATTTAGATCGCGATTTACTAGGAAGGATTGAGAACGCTAGGCCAATGAAATTGATAGGCCAAGACAACTGTGGTCTTATAGTTCCTCGACATGTTATTCAGCCAAGGTTAAACCAACCAATATTATCAAAATCAAGAATAGGCTAGACCATCCATGGGCCAATTGTTGGGAACGCCTCAATTGAGGAGGTTGCCCATGTTAATTTGTGTCGTCATAGCATACTTGATGACGAGCTTCATCTATTGGTGAAAGACAATTTCAAACTGGAGAATTTTGGAGTCAAGATATCTGACAAAATAATCAAGTCTACAGAAGACAGGAAAGCAATGGATATTTTGGAGAAAACATTGAAAAAAGTTAATGATCGTTATGAAGTTGGCCATCTTTGGAGAAATGTTGAAGATTTTTTGCCAGATAGTAGTAATGCCATGAAACGTCTTATCTGCATGGAAAGAAAGATGGACAGAAATTTAGATTTTGCCGAAAAATACTGCCATAAAATTGATGAATATCTGAAAAAAGGGTATGCGAAGAAGTTGGAGATCGCTGAACATGTTCAAAATTCGAAGGATTGGTACCTACCACACTTTGCGGTATGAAATATCAATAAACCAGATAAAATAAGGCTTGTGTTCGATGCCGCTGCCAAGTCTTCTGGATCACGCTTAAATGATTTTTTACTCCAAGGTCCGGATTATGTGCCTTCACTGGTATCTATTTTATGGAGATTCAGACAAGAAAAGGTAGCTGTCAGCGGAGTCATCAGGGAGATGTTCCATCAGGTATCCATTAGAGAAGTTGATAGGTGTGCACAGCGTTTTCTTTGGCGTGCTATGGAAAGAAACAGAGAACCAGATGTATACCAGATGAATGTTATGATATTTGGAGCAGTCTCTTCACCATCCGTCGCTCAATTCGTGAAAAATAGAAACGCTGAGAATTTTGAGATAAAATACCCAGGAATCACTAGAGCAATGAAGCAGCAGCACTACGTTGATGACTATTTGGATTCATTCACCTCAGAAGAACATGATATTCGATGTGTCCATGATGTCATAGAGGTTCACAAGAAAGCTGGGTTCGAAATGGTGAAATGGATAAGCAACTCTCAAAATGTGATGAATTCCATTCCACCAGATTTACGCGCAGAATCCAAAAATAGTATGAAAATCGATTCTGAGAAGATATAAAGAGTTTTGGGACTCACATGGTCTCCGGAAAAAGACAATTTCATATTTTCACTGAATTTCAAAAAAAATTCCGGGAGAACTTTCAAGCGGGTACAAAACTCCTACGAAACGAGAAGTCCTTCGAACCATAATGTCAGTTTTCGATCCACTAGGTTTTCTAGCCCCATTGATGGTGAAAGCCAGAATTCTGATGCAAAACGTATGGAGAAGCAAAGTTGAATGGGACACCGAAATTCCTGAAGATCTTTTCCAAATGTGGCGAAAGTGAAGACTGGAGTTGGAATGCATTTATTTTCCGATGTAATTGAAAGAGCATATTCTTCAGTTGCTTTTTTGAGAGTTGTGTTGGATTAAAAAGTATACACAAGCTTCGTTAGTTCCAAATTTGAAGTTGCTCCCCTGAATCAACAAAGCAATCCAAAATTAAAATTGCAAGGAGCTGTACTTGCAAGCAGACTAGCTAAAGCAATACGTTCGGAAATAGAATACAAAATTGAGAATGTTCATTTTTGGACAGATTCTCTAGTTGTTCTAAAACAGATTCGTTCTGAGTCCAGACGCTTCCTTATGTTTGTCGCATGCAGAGTGGGGGACATACTAGAAGACACTGAGATTTCTTCGTGGCACTGGGTACCTTCTGATCTAAATATGGCAGATTTGGCTACCAAAGAATTCAAATACGTGAATTTTCAAGAAGGCAATGAATGGCTGCAAGGACCATCGTTCCTCAAAAAATCGAATGAATTCTGGCCATGTGAACCAACCTGCTTGGACGACTAGGAGGCGATAATGCTGAACACGATGGATGAGCACAAACAATTTGCGGCATTACCTGATATCAGCCAGTTCTCGATATGGTCCAGGATTGTCCGAGCCTCTGCGTGGATTTTACATTTCAGAAACGTAATGAGGAAACATAAAAAAGATAGACCAAGTATACCACACCTTGACATTAATGAAATTAACAAAGCCTCCATATTGTGGATAAAGAAAAGTCAATACGAGTCTTTTGGAGAAGAGATACGTTTGATGAAGACAGAGAAAAAATTACCCAAACACAATCGTCTCTTTAAACTCAGTCCGTTTCTGCACAGTGATGGTACACTTTGTTTGAAAGGGAGATTTCCTGAAAAAGAATCAATGGAAAATTTTTAAATATCCACTGAGCTATCTACGAAAGGAATTTCATGGAAGTTTAACCCTCCCAGTGCTCCACATATAGGGGGAATTTGGGAAAGCATGATAAGAACAATAAAAACTGCGCTGAAAATTTCCCTTAAATCAGTACATCCCAAAGAAAAAGTACTATCAACTCTGCTTGCTGAAATAACGAAGCCTCCATATTGTGGATACGAGTTTTTTGGAGAAGAGATACGTTCGATGAAGACAGAAAAAATTACCCAAACACAATCGACTCTTTGAACTCAGTCCGTTTCTGCACAGTGATGGTACACTTCGTTTGAAAAAGAATCACTGAATATGGATTATGATTATAGGTGTCCGATGATTTTAGATCCAAAGCACACATACAGTGACCGCCAAAAAGTATGTACCATATGGGAAAAAATTTTATTATTGGAGTATTGGAAAAATATTCTGGGGAAAAGTTTGTGCATGTCCGATAACCTAATAATCGATTTTGACACATGTCACGTGATCGCTAGAATGGCGGCAAAATGAAAAAAAATGCAATGCAAAGGCAAAAAAACGGGTAAGATGGCAAGATATCAAAAAAAGTTATTTGAAAAAGTCACTTAGAATTTAATTTTATACACATGAACGAAGTTTCAAGAGATAATTCAGAAAAATTGAAAATAGCAATTTTTAAAAAATATTTTCCCATGTATTTAAAAATATTTTTTTTTCCTTATGAATTGCTTGACTATACTGAAACATTTGCATTTTAATGATAATGACAAAACTTTCTCTTTTTCTCCACACCAGAGGGCACTAAATAAAAAAAATTGGTTTTTGCCAGAACCCTCGCTGTTACATTGGTTCTTATCTAACAGTTATATCAGAATTCCAAGACTATTGTGTTGATATGGCAATCTAGAAACACCATGTTTCCTGATTTTATTCAAGTTTCAATAATAATGCTGTATTAGCGTTTTACTTTGCACATAAACTCTAAGAATCTTTAATTTGACACACTATTTGCAAGTTTATGTGCGAAGTGAAACGCTCATGCATGATTATCATCGGAACTTGATTATAATCTGGAAATTACATTGTTTTTGGAGCGTCATGTCATCACAATGGTCGTGGAATTCGGATATAACTGTTAGGTACGAACCGATGTAACAGCAAGGGTTCTGACAAATTCCCATTTTTTCAATTTAGTGCCCTCTGGTGTGGAGAAAATGAGAAAGTTTTGTCATTGTCATTAAAATGCAAATGTTTCAGTATAGTCAAGCTATTCATAAAAAAAAATTATATTTTTAAATAGATGGGAAAATATTTTTAAAAAATAGCTATTTTCAATTTTTTTGAATTATCTCTTGAAACTTCGTTTATGTGTATAAAATTGAATTCTAAGTGACTTTTTTGAATAACTTTTTTTGATATCTTGCCATCTTACCCCTTTTTTGCCTTTGCATAACAATTTTTTTCATTTTGCCGCCATTCTAGCGATCACGTGACATGTAACAAAATCTATTTTTAGGTTATCGGACATGCACAAACTTTTCCCCAGAATATTTTTTCCAATACTCCAATAATAAAAATTTTTCCCATATGGTACATACTTTTTGGCGGTCACTGTATACCAAACTGATAATTCATCATCACCATGTGATTGCTGGTCATATAGGAATTGAGACGGTCGTGAACAATTTGAGATTTAAATATTGTATCTTGAAAATTCGAGCTAATGTGAAGAAAAGTTTCAATAAATGTCAAATCTGTAAAATCTGGAGATGCAAACCTAGAGTTCCTGAGATGGGAATGTTACCAGAACACCGCTTGGAACCTTTTGTTTTTCCTTTCACATACGTTGGGGTTGATTTTTTTGGACCAATGACAGTTTCAATCGGAAGAAGATTGGAGAAAAGATATGGCATGTTGATCACTTGCCTCACAATGCGAGCAGTTCACATTAAAATAGCTTCCAGTCTCAAAACGAGTTCTGCAATAATGGCAATCCGTCGTTTTATGTCTAGAAGAGAACAGCAGAAAGAATATTTTTCGGATAATGGTATCAACTTTGTTGGGGCTGATCGCGAGCTAAGAGAATCTATCAGATCAACAGAAAATTTTGAAATATCCACTGAGCTATCTACGAAAGGAATTTCATGGAAGTTTAACCCTCCCAGTGCTCCACATATAGGGGGCATTTGGGAAAGCATGATAAGAACAATAAAAACTGCGCTGAAAATTTCCCTTAAATCAGTACATCCCAAAGAAAAAGTACTATCAACTCTGCTTGCTGAAATAGAATCATTTTCTTCTGATGAGACATGGATCTGTACAAAATATTTGCTAAATTGAAAATGAAATGTTGAGCCAAAAACAGTGGAGAATCGCCAAAAGTCTTGCTAACGCATATTGGCGACGGTGGATTAGAGAATACCGCCCACTAATATGCAGGAACAAGTGGTTCTCTGAAACTGATCCCATCAAACTAGGCGACATTTGCATTATAGTCGATGAAAAATTCCCAAGAAACGAGTGGTTGATTGGACGAATAATATAAGTATATCCTGGAAAGGATGGGGTCATCAAAGTTGCCGATGTCAAAACGAAAAAAGGAGATTGTTGGGTCATGTCGAGCGTGACCAAGATACCACAAAACACTGGCAACATGCGCACATGTTCCTAAAGTCCTGGCATCGGTTTAACAAGTACAAAAATATCCTAATATGCGCTCGTTTGGTTCATCAGGTTCTTCTTCATTATCATATTTAATCCTCAGTTGATATTTTGTGGTATTTCTGAACCTCGAAAAAACCCTGACTCTCATGAATCCAGGTTTCTCTTCGAAAATGTCGACCTGAAACTCCTCTGTAATTTATCTTGTATATACGAAGGTGAAAGTTCAGCCTGGTATATACCTACGGTCAAATCTTTTAGATAATCTATCGTAAGAAGAGGAAAGTTTGTAATCAGGTTCACATTCATACGGACCCATTCTGGTTTTCGTCACTAATCGAGATTTGTTTGCTTCCTGAGTGGAAAGCTGTTGTTGCCATCCTGGAAAAATCTCGGGTATTTAATATTGTATGCCAAGATTATTCAGTGAGGGTTTTTGTAAATTTCTAGATAATATTTATAGTGAAAGGAACCAGAAGAACTTATATTGGTGACACATTTATTCCTTAAAATATATGAAATAAATGATTAAATACATACAGAGTAATATGAATAATTAGCACTGCATATTAATATTCAACACACTCCCTCAGGGTGTGTATTATTCATGAATTTAGAACAAAGGTAACCCAATTGAATTCTTCCCAGAAGTTTAGTCAGTAAGTCAGCAAAATTCTCTTTAGAAGCAACATATATAACTGATACATCATTATCCTCTCTCTAACGATAATGAATACCGATATGTTTACTTCTTTGGTGTTGTACAGGATTCTGTGATAAATGAATGGATGCTTGATTACCACAGTATAAAGTGAGAGAAAGAGTCACTCGTGAATCTTTGGTGATGTAGGACTTCCATATAGTTTGTCGACAGGCTGCAGAAAGAAGTCATATACTCGACTTCAGTTGTAGATACAGCAACACTTTGCTGTTTTTTTGATGACCAACGTACAACTGCTTTTCCATTTAGACCAACATATCCTCTACGAGGATGTATTGATATCTAGTTAGCCTAGACCAGTTCTCTGCATAAACAGAATATTGCGTTACCATAGCAACGAACAACAACTTATTAGAAGTCTCGCTGTAAAGTTTGACGTCAAAAAAGTAAACCAGAGTTACGCAATAAATTAAAAGAAAAAATATGTCCACCGAAATTGTGAAAATCGAGTCATCATCAAGTACCTGTATTTAAAAGGGTTAAGAGGTAAACAGATTTACGAAGATATGCTCAATACCCTTGGTGATCAATGTTCTTCGTATGCAACCGTGAAAAATTGGACTGGGAGCTTCAAAAGAGGTAAATTTTCCATTGAAGATGATGACCGATCGGGAAGGCCAGTTTCTGTGTCAGTCCCCGAAAATATCGATGCAGTTTATGATATGATTTTAACAGACCGTCGAATTGGGCTAAAGCGGATATCTGAAGCACTGAATATTTCATACGAACACGTTCATCATATAGTTCACGTCAATTTGGACATGAGAAAAATTGCTGCAAAATGGATCCCCAAATGTTTGAATGTTGACCAAAAGCGTGCAAGGGTATAGTAGCATCGCGTCCGATCTGTGCTCGATTTGAAAACGATGTAGACTTCTCAAACCGAATTGTTACTATAGATGAGACTTGGGTACATTTCTACGATCCAGAAACAAAGCAACAATCGATGGAATGGCGACACTCCGGTTCTCCAAGACCTAAGAACTTTCGTGTCCAAAAATCTGCTGGAAATGTTCTTGCTTCAGTTTTTTGGGATTGCCATGGAGTAAACATGATTGATTTTTTGGATAAGGGTAGAACAATAACTGGAGATTACTATTCGACATTACCGACCACTCTATGGAAAAAAATTAAAGAGAAAAGACGCGTAAAGCTATCCAATGGTGTTTTGTTTTTGCTGGACAACGCTCCTGCACACACATCTCATGTTGCCATGCAAAAAATTCGTTATTTAGGGTTTGAATTACTAGAACACCCCCCTTATTCACCAGATTTGGCTCCGTCCGACTATCATCTCTTTCCTCAACTGAAAAAAAGTTTAAAAGGTAGTAAATTTTCTCCCAACGAGGAGGTAATAAAAGCTGTGGAGGTCTGGTTTGCAGAGCAACAAGAAACATTTTTTTTGAAAGGTCTAGAGGCGTTGCAGGTTCGCTGTATTAAATGTATCCAATTAAGAGGAGAATATGTTGAGTACCAAAATATTTTGACATCAAAAGTTTGTTTGGTTCTATAGTAGGCTAACATTTTTTCAATATATCCTCGTAATTTCCTATCGATGGCTGCAAACCGATATTCGATGGAACTGATCTTTGACTGTCTCACTTTAGAAATTGCTAGGCTGGTGGCTTGCCTAGGGGGATAATGGAATATTACCTTCAAGCGATCATTTGACAGACCCTGACGCAATTTACAGAGGCATAAGGTCTATTTTCGTTATATAGGGTGGGGCACCGAAAACGAAACAGATCGAATATCTTCAAAACGCATGTGTTGTGAAAAAAATGCAAAAACACATCGATTCTTAATCCAAGAGGGACATCTTCCTATCATAACCTCAACTGTCATACCTCTACCCCCACCCCTTGGGCACTGTCACCCAAACAATTTTAATAGGGAAAGTAGTAAGTATGACACATCATTAACAAGGTAATTTCATAAGAAATTCATCCAAGTCAATTTTTGCTTCGTAACTTTTTATTATGGTGCCCTCTTGCGGGAAAAACAACTGTTCCGTAGTCCAAATTATGATATTTCATTTGCAAGCCAATTTTACATTAATTTGGTTATAATGTATTATGGAATATTTCTAAGGGAAAAAATAGAATGGCGGCTCCAAAATGACGGACATGATTTGCAGTTTTGGTCCGATTCGATTCAAAATTGATATGTGGTGGTTTTCCGTGCCATGAATTATAATTTGTTTGCCAATGCGAAAAAACAAGATGGCGGACGAAATTAAGTTATTATGGTGCGATTCGAATGAAAATTTGTATGTGGGAATTTTCAGGGTTGGTAAATAATGATTTTTTTGTCGATGCAAAAAACAAGATGGTGGGCCACAAAAAGAAGCAAGTGAATGGATACTTAAGGTCTATTTACAAACTGGATTCCTGGTAATAGAAATGGCAAAATGAAACCGTTATCATCAAGATGATGTCTGCACGCCTTAGCGTTATCCGGGATGGATATATTCCTATGAACGAAAACATTGGCCCTGCATTTATTGGATAGAGTTTGCTGATCAGCGGCGGCATTGCAGATGAAGCATGTATGGCTCGATGTTTGGGCCAGTTTCACGGTTTTCAGTTAAGCTCCAGATAACTAACTAATAGTTTAGATGGTGAATGATATTCTTAAAATGGTGTCGAAAGGTTCACATTCTATCTATCAGTTGATTAATCTGATGCTTAACCTGTGAAACTGGCCTTCAGTCTCATATGAGTTGAAAAAATCGTCTAGTCTCTTATTTCTTCAGCTATAATCTTGTACTTCTTCAAAACATAAGGTTTTCCGCATAAAATCGCTACAGGGTATTATCTGAAACTGTACAAAATTTCTGAATTTTCAAAAGGATCCCAAATGAAGAAATTTTTTTTTTAAATTTTACAACAGTGGCATGAAGATGAACTCATTACCTCAAGATATTTTTCGAACTGTCTTATTATCTCTTTTGTTTACAGGGTGATCTCAAAAAAATTACTTTTTGGTTTTGCAGTCATAACTTTTTTCCTCGTTAACCGATTTTCAAAATCTCCAGCTCATTTTGAAGCTGAAACTTTAGATAAAGAGATAAAGAGATATCAGAATAGACTCAAGATGAAGATTGAAGATCAAGGGATTCCTCAAAGGTGACCTAAATCTGAAACACCCTCAAAATCCGGTTGGGAGGAAAATTAAATGAAAATCAACTTGTTTTCGGAATGATCATCCATTCTGATTACGTCCAGATCTTTCTTGCTGTCAGTAGTCAAGAATTGTGCATGAAAAAACCCATTTCTAACGACAGGATTAAAAAAAAAAAATCAACCCATTGTTCGCCTGAAATACATGGCCCGTAACCAAGGTAACAAGAATAACAATCTATGACTGACAAGCTAGGCTAGACGTCAATTTTGATTCGTTTGCAAAAAAAAATATCACATCGATATTGCATCTAATGCCCGACCAGCTGGAACTGATTCCACGAATGACGGAACAAGGATTATCTACCCTCCAAATTGCCAATCTGCTTGGAACAACAGTTAGATCCGTCCAAAGGGCCCACGTCCGAGCTAACGCTGGGGATATTCAGTATCGACCTAGGGGGCCAAGAAGGGGTACAAGAAGAAGAACAACTCCCGCCCAAGACCGCCTTATTGGAAGATTGGTACGGCGGACTCGGACTTCAACCGCCCCCAAAATTCGTCGTGAATTTATCGATGCTACGGGAATTCAGGTTTCAAGTCAGACAATCCGACGCTGGATCCACGATCTTGGATTACACGCAAAGAGACTAGCTGCCTGCCCCCTACTGAAACCTGTACAAAGAGCAGCAAGACGATTATGGGGGAAGAACATCAAAACTTGGGAATAGCTGAGTGGAATAGGTGTATGTTTACGGATGAGAGTAGGTTCAACCTGTTTCGAAAGGATGTTGATTTTGAAAGAGAGGAATAAAAGGTTTTTGGAAGGAAATATGGAGGCGAGGGTGGCTTTTTGAGGTGGAGGAATGACTGTGTGGGGTGGAATATCGATGAATGGGAGGAGTGAATTGGTGATTCTGAGAGGAGAGAGTATGAAAGGTTAGAGGTATAGAGATTTATGTATGAGAGAAATCGTGATCCCTTACGCCGCAAATATCGGCAACAACTTTCTTCTCGTTGATGACAATGCGAGACCGTGTAGGGCTCACATTGTCAACGAGTTTTTGAGAGATCACGGTATTGAGCGAATGAACTGGCCGCCTTTCTCTCCGGATATGAATCCGATGGAACATGTCTGGAGTCGTATGAAATTGAAATTGAAAGAAAGGGAAGGGCGAATGGAAAATTGGAATGACTTGGTGAATGCGGTACAGCAAGAATGGACAGCTGTACCACAGGAGTTCATTGATAGTCTGATTGACTGCATGCCGGAAAGGGTCAATGAAGTAATTGCCAAAAGGGGAGGGCCCACTAAATACTGAATATCATAAATATTTTTCAATTCTAATGTTATCCAAGTTATTTTCTCTTTGTTGTTGTTCAATAAAAACTCAATAAAACTTGTTTTCTTGTTCTTGCTTACTAACACGATTATTGCTTCACGATTAGGAAAACTGCCATTGTGAAATGAGCCTCAGCTGGTCAGGCTTGTCAGTCACTGAATGTGATTCTTGTTACCTTGGTTACGGGCCATGCATTTCAGGCGAACAATGGGTTGATTTTTTTTTTTTTTTTCAAAATCCTGCTGTTACAATTGGATTTTTTGATGCACAATTCTTGACTACTGACAGCAAGAAAGATCTGGACGAATTCAGAATGGATGATCATTCCGAAAACAAGTTGATTTTCATTTAATTCTCCCCCAACCGGATTTTGAGGGTGTTTCAGATTTAGGTCACCTTTGAGGAAACCCTTGATCTTCAATTTTCATCTTGAGTCTATTCTGATCTTCTTATCTCTTCATCCAAAGTTTCAGCTTCAAAATGAGCGGGAGATTTTGAAAATCAGTTGACGAGGAAAAAAGTTATGACTGCAAAACCAAAAAGTTAATTTTTTGAGATCACCCTGTAAACAAAAGAGATAATAAGACAGTTCGAAAATTATCTTGAGACAATGAGTTCATCTTCATGCCACTGCTGTCAAATTTGAAAAAAAAAATTTTTTCTTCATTTGGGATCCTTTTGAAAATTCAGAAATTTTGCAGTTTCAGATAATACCCTGTAGCGATTTTATGCGGAAAACCTTATGTTTTGAAGAAGTACGAGATTATAGCTGAAGGACTGGGCTAGTAAACAGTATTTACAGAATTCAAATTGTTCAATGCAGAAAAAAATTATTCAGATTTTAATAGGGTCAAAATTTTGTGGTGCGACGAAATTAGTGTTGAGTAGTTTAGATCGAGTACATATTCTTGTTTCTTCTCCTATGATGAGAGGAAGGCAACCTCGTGCATCTCGCCTAGAGATAGCTATTTGACACTCAAGTGTTTTTCTTCATGAAAAAGATATGACATTCGAGCTGGTATTGACCGGGTATCGCATACAAAGCAATCTACTTGATTTTGATAAGTCATGATGACCTGGGAATATTCCGATATGAGATACAACTGAAGATAGTGATTATCTCACCTTATCTAACCTCGAAGAGCAGAAAATAAAATGAAACAGGTAACTGATTATATTTTCATACACTGTATGTAACATGAATCGTATTCGTATGCTCATACATATGCCCGAAAATATATGTAAAGAATGAGACTGAGTTGCACCCTTTGTATATTCATGAATTCCCATTTCAGATATTTTGTCATTGAAATGTTACGAAGTTGGTCTAGGAAACAATATTAGTTTCCGTTACAAAGTAATTATTGACTATTCGAGATATCTATGAAATACTATGGTTCAAACCCCTGTACAATTCAAATCGTGGCATTCGCGAGGTAGGGAGGTACCAATTGAAAAGATTCACTGATGATTTTAGAAATAATTTCAAAATTATTCCAAAACATCCCTTCTCCATATTTTTTGGACCATCGCCGCAACTTTGTTCGGATCCAGATTAATGTGCACAGACGTTGACACCTTTGTATATATATTAGCTACATAGTTTCAAAAAATCAGATAAATATATTAGCGGAAGCTGACTATATAAAGGTATACATTTTTCCGAAATTGAAAATATATTTTTGATCGCCCCGTATCTTCCAAAGACTTTAAGTTAGATGGTTGGTTCAAATACAAAATATGATTGCCCTCTCATGTACTGTGAGTAACATCAATTGCATATAGATCTGGAATATTTTCTAGAAAAGAGTTCGATAAAAATTACCAAAAACAAAGTTTAACCCTGTGTATACCCGCCAATTTTGATTCTAGAAATTAGAAATATGAAAATTCAGAACGATCGATACGATGAAAACTAAATTCCGAATGTTTTGAAAAATCGTCAAAATATCAAACTTTGATCCCCTGTAGAATCCAAACGCCGGCATTTTTAGAGTTGGCGCAATGATAACTTCTGTTCAGGATGGCATGGGCTACGTCATATTGAAATTTCAGCGATATTCACCAAAACCGGTTTTCCATAAGATTAGTGCGGGGTCCTTTCTGATGGATCTTCGGATTGGACTGAAACGTTTTCTGAAAGTGCTTCTCCTTCTTGCCGCCTAAACTCTCGGTTAGGGAATAAAAAACTGAACTCGCACTCAGAGCTGTCCCAATGCATTGTGCTTAATGCTCGTAATATATTACGTATCAAGAGTTGTAATGAAATTTATGCACTCGTGCATAATGTGCTTACAACTCGTGTAACGTACTATACTTTTTCCACGCCCATTCATTTTAACGTTATGCTTGTGTCGCCAATCCATAAATTATTGATAGGTAATTCCGTACCTTGCTTTGGATTTTAGAGGTAACAAATTATGTGTGGCAGCTTGAGCATTTTCTAAAACAGACACTAAAAAATCCAACTGCGGTTTGAACTAAAATGCAAAAAACAAGTAATATAATAATCTTTTCTTGAAGAAAAATTGGAAGAAGCCAAGACACATTTCATTTCTATAGATTCTTTTAAGCAAATAGGTCCCGGCTGCTTGCAGTTTTTATTTGATTTGAAAAGATTTTAATTCTTTTTTTATTTTCTATTTCAAACAACAGTCGGGTTTTTTTAGTTTATTCATTTACTTTTTTCATTTCCAGCTTTTTAGTACACAATTATTATGTTGTATCAAGACGGCCAATTTGGTGCAAAAAATCCGCTATTTTGATTTCTCATAAGTGTCACTTGCGGTATCAAGACCATTCTAACGACCGAAAATTCATCAAAATCGGTTCAACTGTTTAGTAGTTACAAGGAAAAAGTGACTGTTTTGCTCTGTTTTACTATATACCGGGTGGCTACGGAAGTATTGCCTACGGAGTTATTGTATGAAGTAGGTTTGTGAAATTTGGAGCGTCGATATAATGACATAAGAGCTAGAATTTGAGCATATTGACATGTCGAAGTTAACTTCCGGTCTGACCGGAAGTAACATCAACTTTCTTATTTCAAATGGAAACCCTATTTTTTTCTTTTCGCTTTATTCAGCATTCAATTCCCTTTCTAATGACATATCTCAAGTTGGTATCTAACCAGAAACTAGATCAGAAAAAAATTATTATTGAAATTCACCGAGTAGGCCGTGGAAGCAAAATGAAAGCCAAAAATTGAAAAGTTGGCTATGGAAACCATACGTCACTTGATAACAGTTGCTACTACTGTGATATTTTATTCTCATTCGTCGGCGTTATAAAAAGCCGCCAAAAAAAATATTGGAAAAATTGGAAAAAAAAACAATACTCTGTAGGTCCATAACTTAAATAGGAACATACAACTTTTTCTTGTCTGTACTATTCAGCATAACCATTCCTTTCTAATGATATAATAGAAAGTAATTTTTTGAAATGAAATACCAAAAAATATAATTATTATTCTTCAAATAAAGAAAAAACAGATTTATCGAAAAAAAAAATTCAAATTGATAGGATTAAAGATAAAATAAATTCAAAACAAATGTTCGAAATGCATTCCATCAGCGTCAATACATTTATTGACTCTGGAGATATTTTCATGTAAAACGTTTCTCAACATTTGGGGCGTGATATCTTGGAAAGCTCTACGAATTTTTACTTCTAGCTCATGTAGAGTTGTAGGCTGTATGGAATACACCCTATTTTTAAGATGCCCCTATAGAAAAAAGTTGCACGGAGTAAGATCAGGTGACCTTGGTGGCCACCTGACTGGACCATGGGTTGTTATAAGTCTCTCTTGAAAGCGATTTTGAAGATAATTTCTCGCTATTTTTGAATTATGCGGAGGGGCGCCATCTTGCTGGAAGTACATTCTCTCAGTTATTTCCGCTGGTAGGTTGTTAATGAATTCCGAAATTTCATTCGTTAAAAAATTAAAGTATCTCTCTCGGGTTAGTTGGCCTTGAAAAAGAATGGGGCCAACAATATGAGTTCCAACTATTCCTGCCCAAACATTCACACCAAATCTCTCCTGGAAGCCGCCTTGTCGAAACCGGTGCTCGTTTGCTATCGCCCAGTACCTGGAACAAAAGACCGTTCACACTTTTAGCACTGTACACTTCGACTATCGTCAATAATCCAAATAAAGTACAGTACCTACCTTGTGTTATTCCTGTTAAATAATCCATTGTTGGTAAATCTTGACTCGTCCGTAAACACGATAAAATAGTTAAATAGGTGATTCTCAGCATTTTGTCGAAGAAACCAATTACAATATTCCAGGCGCCTTTCACCGTCATTTTCATACAAATGTTGATGCAACTGATACTTGAAGGATTTCAATCGATGTTTTTTCAAAATTTTCCTAGCAGAGTCCTTACTTATAGCTAATTCAGCGCCAATCTGCCTTGAGGAAATTGTGCTATCATATTGTACTAAAGCTAATACATTAATTTCAGTTTCCTCGTTAATAACAAATGCTTCTTGGTCTTCGTGAACATCAGGCTCAGTTCTTAATTTTTCTTCAAGCCACTGGAAATACCTTCTTGACGGTTGCTGCCTCCCTGGATATCGCTCTAAATACAATCGTTCAGCGGCATAAGAATTTTTTAAACATTCACCATAAATGAGAAGCATGTCAATTTGTTCGGTTCGTGAATAACGGGGCATTTATTGAATATTCCACTAACTGATTTCGATTTCCAAACCCTTTTAAAATGGCAGAATCAAAAACATTACTTCGAACGTCAAAATAATATGGATAGCAGCGTTCGTGACAGCTCTCATTTCTTTTTTGTTTCATTCCAAAATACATCTTAATCAGCCTACTTGTTAATATTTTGGTTCGAATGATTATTGCAATGGAATGATTATTCTGAATAGCACAAACATCGTCCATAGGTAGATATTAGAATATCTATGGACGATGGCACAGACCAAGTACGTTTATGTTCCTATTTAACCTAGAACCTACAGGATATAATTTATCATTCCACATTATTTTTAATTTTATTTTTGCGTATGGCGATAATCTGTTTTGTTATTTGAAGAATAATAATTGGATTTTTTGGTATCTCAGTTCAAAAAATTATTTTCTATTATATCATTAGAAAGGAATGGTTATGCTGAATAGTACAGGCAAGAAAAAGTTGTATGTTCCTATTTAAGTTATGGACCTACAGAGTATTGTTTTTTTCCCAATTTTTCCAATATTTTTTTGGCGGCTTTTTATAACGCCGACGAATGAAAATAAAATATCACAGTAGTAGCAACTGTTATCAAGTGACGTATGGTTTCCATAGCCAACTTTTCAATTTTTGGCTTTCATTTTGCTTCCACGGCCTACTCGGTGAATTTCAATAATAATTTTTTTCTGATCTAGTTTCTGGTTAGATACCAACTTGTGATATGTCATTAGAAAGAGAATTGAATGTTGAATAAAGCAAAAAGAAAAAAAATAGGGTTTCCATTCAAAATAAGAAAGTTGATGTTACTTCCGGTCTGACCGGAAGTTAACTTCGACATGTCAATATGCTCAAATTCTAGCTCTTATGTCATTATATCGACGCTCCAAATTTCACAAACCTACTTCATACAATAACTGAGATATTCCGTAGGCAATACTTCCGTAGCCACCCGGTTTATATATATAATTTGATTTTATATTTGATTTGATACCTTAAACAAAGTCTACCGAATAAATATATATGTTGCCTCACTCCATTGAACGTGACAATCCGCCTACCCCCTGCCTCTTACCCTGATTGGGGGGCCGCGGTCCACAAAAGACTCTCAAGTTATAGTCTGTCTGAAAGAAGGGTCCGAACAGAGAATTTATATCTGTTCGGATAGTCAGGCAGCGCTCAGAGTCATCTGCCATCCTTAACCAAGCTCAGCGCTTATACAGGAATGCAGAGATGCGCTCGAGAAGCTAGCTGAAACGAAGGAAGTTCAGCTGGTATGGGTCCCGGGTCACAGTGGGGTGCGCGGAAACGAGGTGGCAGACGGATTTGCCAGATCCGGATCCGTAGCGTCGTTCTGTGGGCCGGAGCATGCACTAGGCATCGCAAGAAGCCAAACCTCTTCAGCCCTCGACGAGTGGGCAGAAGAAGAGCTGAATAAACTTTGGAGGGATAACACCGGCTGCAGGCAGTCGAAAGACTTTGTGGCCGGCTCCAATAAGTCAAGGACGACATGGCTCTTAGGTAGAAACTGCCAAGCACTACGCCTCCTTATAGGAATACTAATAGGACATAACAAGTTAGGCAGACACCTATCACTTATAGGTATAGAAGACAACCCGACTTGCCACAAATGCGAAGAAGACGAAGAAACTTCATCTCACTTCATCGGCGAGTGTATAAGGCATACGGAAGGCTAAGATTTGGAACCTTCGGAGTTGAGAAACACCAACAGGAGGAACTAATCGATATGGAGTGGTCGGACATACTGACCTTTATTGGGAGGTCACAGAGGTTAGAAAAGGAAAACTAAGAGGATGAATGTAGATAATTGGAGACCAGGAGATGGCAAAAAGGGCCCATGAGGGCCTACTTGCCTGGCCGCGATTGCGGCCTCCCTAAAGAATTACTACTACTACTACTATAGTCTTGTCATATAGTGACAGATTTTGCTGACTCATTTTCTCTTTTCTGGGATTTTAATCACTGAGAATTATGTCAGTGTTGAGCAGAAATTTAAATTTAAAAAATCTAACGTTTATGAATATGAACATTTCATTTTCTCGTTGTGACTAGTACTGCCCGGCTAGCGTCTACCGATGGTTACCAAAATCATATTCCTATATCATTCTTATGGCAGCACGTTCTGACAATCAGACATAAATGAAATTTAATATACAATGGTGCTTTCTGTCCGAAAACTGCCGAACTAAGAAATCAGTGAGAATGTTGGTAAGGTAGAAATTATTTTGCACCGCTCTATATTTCAGTTTGGCTATTCGCCGCCCATTTCGGAAATCAAATCATTCTCCCAAAAACGACATTGTCTGAATATTCCCTCAGTTGAAAGATGCATTATTTTTATGGGTCTTTCTATTGAAATAAAACAATAGCAAGTATTGACTCATTTCCTTCAATTGCCTACTGAAAAAATCTCAATTTTCGATGTCAAATCAATGTCAATATATTCAATAAGTACTCCAATCCCTTCTGAATTCACCTACCAAATTTGAGTTTTCCAAGTGAAACCATTTCCAAATGCAATATGAACTTGGAGTACCTACACGAAATTGAACGTCAACCTTAACGGTATCGCCCTTTTGAAAAGTGTTTAGTGCTTAGTTCCTCAAACCAACGCGGGAATGCGGGAGCGGGAACGAGGTGAATGCGACACTAAACTCTGTAGTGGGACATACAGATGTGATTATTCATATTACAAAATGCACACAAGCAACGAAAAATATATGATTTGCTACGTGTACTGTTTTTCTAGCAAGTTGCACGGTTCTAAAGTACCGTTCCGTTCCCGCTCTCGCGTTCCCGCTTTGGTTTGACGGAACCTTCACTCTTTGAAAGTGCTTAGTAATCGCGAGCACTTCATGAAAGAAAGTGCTTAGTGCTCGAGACTCCCGAGTACTTTTTAAGAGTGCTTAGTGCTTAGTACTCGAAGCACTTTTTGTCAGTGCTCGGCACAGCTCTGCTCGCATATTCGCATATAGGATACCAAAATCTGCCAGAATGAACGCTTTGAGCAAAGTAATTGATTCTTGTACCGAAAATAACTCTTGGAAAAAGTATGGAATATGGGTAAAACACCGATTTTAACGAAATTTTCAAAAATCACTTAAAACATGATAAAAAGGAAATATCCGTTAAAATTGTTCCGCGGAAAGACCGTTTTCACTAATATTTAAATAAAATGTATGCCGGTACCATCATTCAAAACACAAACACAATCCGCTGGAAGGAGTATTCAAAATGTATCTTTTCGGTTGAAACGCACTGTGTTGATTCAAAAATACATATCTACATAGTTTTAATAATTAATGAATGAAAATAATACTCAAGAATTAAAAATAAAGTAAAAACTTGGTCATTATTAACTGAAATTTAAAGCAATCATTTTGAATGGCAAATTAATGGCAAATTATTGGCAATTAATGACGTAACGGCGCAACAAATTTTGCGCAGTTGCCAATGTAAATTCAGAAATTCAATTTTCGTATTAAGTCTCGTTCGTTTCCCCGCGAATTTCGCAATTTTGGTCCGGCATGACTGGCAGCCATCTTATTCCCAGAAAAATTGCGAAATTCGCGAGGGTATGAACACGTTTTTACATGGAATATAGAGAATGAGACATAAAAAATGAGCAGATATAACAATTACCATTTTGCAACAACACAATATTATAACTGCACATTCGAAACGTTGGTACTTGAAATATTTCAAAATTAATGCAGAATGGCAGAATTAAAATATCGTTATAGATCACAGAAATTACTTTCTGTTTGTGCGCAAACGTATTCATCTACACATATTCACATACGTGTGCGTTAAAATGTGCAATTAAAGCAAACGCTGGGAGAAATTCAGTGTTTGGTTCCACAAAAATAAAGATCACCAGAGTAATTTTTTTCAATGCAAGAATTGTATATTTATATTTCAATATAGTCATCTTTTACAACGAAATGGCATTTTTATAACAAAAAGTAGTCATTATCAATGTATGTCATTGAATCGACAATGAATTCAGTTCGATTAAATCGGATTTGAGAAAATGTAGAAGATATGCTTGTTAACTTGAGAACATGGGGTCTGATACCCAAAGAAGGGGAGTATATGTGCCCAAAATGCGGTGGTGCTTTCACACTACGAGAAGATACTTCCAGGTAATTTCATTTGATCGTTTTCGTGCCAGAAATATTGTTTTAATCTCGTATGATGAATTTCATGCCATGTTATGAATTGACATACAAATATACATAGAAAAATGATAAATTATTGTTCAAACATTGAAAATTCTGTGACACCATAAAAAAGGGAACTATGAAAAATTCAAAAGGGATCAATGCGACGTTGTCAGTTTTCCTAAAATGTTGGCAAACCGAGTGAATAAGAGATTTTTTAGTGAATAGTTTTCACAAGTATCCGTGCACTTGGAATTGGTAAATTTTCTGTCATAATTATTGAAAAAAGTTGACAATTCGCTTATTTCTAGCACTACCACGTCCATTCTTTTCAGCCATATGCATAGACATTCTGATCTATCTCTTATTGCTTGGAGAATATCAACAAACCAAAATGAGCGATCGCGCGCCTTTCAACTCCTCCTACTTTGTCCGTTTTTACAACTTTATATGAAAAGGTTCATCCCTTATGTTTTGGTAATGATCTATAGAGAAAAATATGGGAGCGTAGGCCTTTCTATTCCTATTATGTCAATATTTTCAACTTTATATAAAAAGGTTTATCCCTTATGTTTTGGTGATGATCTATAGTGAATAATACGCGAGCGAGGCGAGAGCTCTCTGCCGACATTTCGCAATTCTGCGCGGTTGCGCGGGATTGCGAAATGTCGGCAGAGCGCGCACCTTTCTACTCCTATTGTGTCACTTTTTCTCAACTTTATTTAAAAAGGTTTATCCCTTATGTTTTGGTGATGATCTATAAATGAATAAGTTTGCGCATGATATGCACACAAACAATAAATAATTTCTGTGACAAATCACAATATTTTAATTCTGCTATTCTGCATTCATTTGGAAATATTTTAAGTACCAACGTTTCAAATGTGCTGTTATAATATGTGCTGATGCAAAATGGTAATTGTCATATCTGCTAATTTTTTATGACTCAGTCTATATATTCCATGTAAAAACTTGTTCATAACCTCTCGAATTTCGCAATTTTTCTGGGAATATATGGCTGCCAGTCATGCCGGACCAATCGTTGATACAGAATCATGTCGGCAGCCATTTTATTCGCAGAAAAATTGCGAAATTCGCGGGGGTATGAACGAGACCTGCAGTGGGACTCTGTGTCATATGGAATTCCACTTATCGACTGAATTCCACATGACTGATACTCTGTGCATGAGGATTGTCGCCTAAACTCGACTATCGCGGTAGCTATAAAGCAAGACTTCGAGACATGTCATTTTTTGTGGTTAACCCTACTTTTCTCTTTCGATTCATTCTGTCAATGTATTTATGTAACAATTTCAAAAGCAAGTAGTGTAAATATTTAATACATGCACATAATACTCGATATAAGCGAAAAAAAACCGAATTGATGAAAAATTGATTTAATGGAATAGAGGGCAGAGCATAAGGTCAAGCTATGTGGCAAAATGTGAGCTACAAGCTAACAGCTTAGGTTTTGGAGAAAAATCTGTTGAAGAATGGAGAATTTGTATTCAGAAAAATACAGTAATAGTGCGCAGAGCCATAATCCATTAGCCAGTGTATATTTATAATTACTTCTGTTTCATTTAAATTTAGGCAGTGGTGGACTGGAAGTCAAAAATGAAGACAAAAGCTGCAAAATTGCAGAAAGATCAGCTGAAGACCGGTAAAGTATTTACAATTGCAATAATGGAGGAGATAATCTTCTCCACTTGAAGAAGCTAATATACAGTGAAATGATCGTCGTGGTTTTGTGAACCTTTTGTAGTGAAAATCATTAATTTAGTTTCATTATAGATATTAACATGGATGTTCATCAAGTACAGGGCTACATAAATTTAAAAAAGTTAACTCTTCAATTGACCTAGATATATATTGCTGAGCTATAGAAAGACCGTGACTCCTACCTTTTACTCTTTGGTATGTTCCTGTTGCATAAAAACAAGACACTAAGACACTAAGAAATCATCTAATTATTGGTGGTAAAGCCACAGGTTTATTCAAATGATTCATCTGAGGCAGAAAACTGTTAAAATATAATTATTTACTCCAAAGAGTTCTTTCTTCTATTGAAAATGGATCTGACTCTTCTCTCATGAGTCTTCTCTCAATATTTTCTAAACGTATGTCTTCTAGACTTTGTTCTTCCTCTAGAGTTAATACATGTAATCCTTTTATATGCAATAATGCAATAATATCATAATTTATTTGAAATGAATTAAAAAGCACATGAAACTGCCAGCAGTTGAAAATAAAATTGCGTGACAAATGTGACAATCACAGTAATTTTGGACACAAGAATATGAAATGTTACTTGAATATCACCAAATTTTGGCAAATGGTTTTAAATCAGATAGTATGTTGCCGAACAGACCCGATGTGTAGGCGACTGTAGCACAGAGTGCCAAATAATCCACATTGGCAACTGCGCAAAATTTGTTTCACCGTAACGTCATTGAAATACTGTCAATGACTGTTTTTACTTTACTTTTAATTCTTGAGTATTATTTTCATTCATAAATTGCTTAAACTATGTGGATAGAAGTATTTTTGAATCAACACAGTGCATTTCAAAAGATACATTGTGAATACTCCTTCCAACGGATTGTGTTTGTGTTTTGAATGATGGTACCGGCATACATTTTATTAAAAATAAATTGTGAAAATGGTCTTTCCGCGGAAAGCTTTCAACAGATGTTTCATGTTTCAAGTGATTTGTGAAAATTTCGTCATAATCGGAGTTTTACCAATATTCTATACCTCTACCCAACTCCTCAGAAGCATGGGAAGATCTTTCATTTTTTGCTTATGAATCTTTCTACCATTCACCATCTCATCAAATTCGAAAGGAGTCCCTAACGTAGATCATTAAAAGGAATATCGGAAATGCCAGTGCTTCACGATGTACAGTTCTGTTCAATGAAGTGTTGTACATCAATTGTGCTGTGTAAACTTACCTTCCATTTTCCAAAATTCAAAAAAGTGTTGTACAAGGTTTTGACTACAAAATAACTCCTGTGGTCCTTCATTGAAATGGCAAATTTTAAATATATTCGTATATTTTACTGAGTTGATGAAACTACATCTTATTATTTGACTCGTGATCACATTTGAAATTAAAAAAGTATTTAAAAATGAAAATATCTCAATATTTTGTCATAGCCCCATCCAATTGTATAACTTCATTGAGTCAACGAGGTATCGACGAAAACAGATTTCTGGTTAATTCCGGATCTTCGCTTCCCAGGTAGCACATCATATCGGCTGAATCTTGGTTCCATATTGGGCCAATATAGATATATTGTAAATGAAAAATCAATATTGCGCCAATATGGGTGAATAATCCAAAATCAATATTATATTAATAATATTGGTGGGATATTGGTTGAAATAGTTTTGAATGTAGATCATCACACGAAAAATTGAGTCAATATTGGTTGAATAATTTGTACCAACATCGAAAATACAATATTGGTTATATATTGTTTTCCACATCTAGAATAAATATTGCAATCCAAATATTCCAGCCACATCGATTATAGGGGGAAAAAAACTATAGTGTGTTTCCAAGTTTGTTAGAATATTGGTTGAATAGCATTTCCACTTTATTTGACAAATTGTAATAACTCATATTTAGTCAATATTGGTTGAATGATATTTACCAATATCGATAAAACAATATTGTCTTCGCATCGTTTTTAACATCTAGAATAAATATCGCCATCCCAATATTCCCCTAATATCGATTCTAGGAATAAAAACTATATTGTTTCTCCAAGAGTGATTACACATTGGTTGAATATCATTTCGCCAATATTCAACAAATCTTATTAATTAATATTGGGTCAATATTGGTTCAATAATATTTATCGATATCGTTAAAACAATATTGTCTTCATATTGTTTCCTACATCTATATTGAGATGAAATTTGAATATTGGCCGAAAATTCATTGAAACATATTGAAATTATATCATGATCAAACCTGGATAAAAATCCGCTAGGTGGCTCTACATATAGAACGTATTCTAAAACCTACGAAAGTATACTAAATACTTCCCATAACTTGTTTTCAAGACAGCTCACTCAGTGGTTATGGCGATCAAAAGGAAGACTCTGGTTTCACCTTCATCAACTAAAAGACATTTAATAATTTACCAAGGTATATTGACATCCACCAATACCTATATCCAAATGATATTGTACCAATATTGATAAATATTGTACCAATATCGATAAATATTTTAAGGCCATTATTGCTTCATGAATATTTCACCGAAACTATTTCTGATATATTCAAACAATATTCGACCAATACCGCAAAATGTTCACATTTTACTTCTCGACAATATAACTTTAGAATATTGTGCCAATATTGTCAGAATATTGTATCAGCGATATTGTACCAATATCGTCGAACATTTTGAGGCCAATATAGTTCAAGAATATTTCGCCAATATTATTCAAGTAATATTGGACCAATGTCGCCGAATGTTCACATTTTTTTCTAGCCAATATTGCATTTCAAATATTTCGCCAATATGTTCACAATATTGTACCAATATTTTACCAATATAGTTGTGCTACTTGGGTTAGTTCATCCCAGATCTCTTCTATCGCATTACTGAGTTGATCTTCACTTTCCAGGCGGAAGTTGATATCATACAGTTTTTTTGTCGTCGGATCCTACACATTTTCTACAATATTGAGGTCTCTACATTATTATTTTTTAGCCACTCTCTGACAATGCCAGCAGTATGCACTGGACAATTGTCATGTTGGAAAATAAAATCGCCATCAGGAAAATGTTCTGAGACACTTGGTAACATTAAATTTTCTAAAATATTCTTATAGTTCACTGCATTGAACCGATTGTCAATCGTCCAACAAACTCCAAATCCGTGAATACTCATCCATGCCCAAACATTCACTGAAAATCGTCCAGATCTGTCGTAGTTATTCACAAACTGTTCATCAAATCTAGTGATTCGGGGTCGATATACTCTAATATGACCATTAAATGTAGAATGAAAAACCTTTTCGTCTGTAAATACCTCTCTATTTCAATCTTCCCGCAGAAGATTATTTAAGGAAAAAAGTATTCTTGCCTGTTTATGCTCATCGGTAAGTTGAATTTTTTTGCTGCTACGCATTATTTCGAAACCGAATTCTTAATTCTTCGACATGCAGTTACTCTCGATCCTGGGAAATTGATTTGCTCTACAGCAACACGTGCTATTTCAAACGGGTTCCTTTGCAAATATTGTATGAGAGCATTATCTTCGTCTCCAGTTGAAATTCGTGATCTTCCCGCCACTTTTTTCATTTCTTACATCCTATTTCTTTCCCATCTTTGTTTTATTTTTAGAATTGTATTTCTGCTTGTATTCATCATACGAGCAACTGCCCTTATAGGTACCCCGTCTCGTGAATAAGCAATAATTTGTGCCCTTTGAACTAAATTCATAACAGGCATAATGACAACTATCTATCATAACTTTGACTGAAAGGTATTGTCAATGACAGCTTCAGTGACACATTTCAATAAGCCTGATTTAAAACACTCACAGCCGTATGCACAGTCAATTCCAGCGACTCGCCGGAGTCTCGCCGCTAGCTACACAAGAACTATAATGCACAGTCGAGCTCCAAAAAAGTGGTACATCGCCAGCGTTTCGCCAAAATATGACTTATCGCGTAGTTATCACTTTTTTCAAGCTCGACTGTGCCTTATAGTTCTTGTGTAGCGATCGGCGAAACTCTGGCGAGTCGCTGGCGATTGACTATGCATACGGCTGTCAGAAATTGCTGTACAACACTTCATTGAACACAACTGTACATCAAACTGCATTCCTTCATCATCTCCACCGAAACCAAACCTGAATAGTACGGGACCCACTATTGAAAAATTTGAGGTAGAGGGACCTGTCTGCTGTACAAATTCTGACTTTTGATCTATGTAGGGGACATATATGAGAGTATGAAAAGCGCTGTTGGCAAGAAAAATACTCTTGCGCAACATAAATAACAGATCGCCATCTTGGAAAATGACAGTGTATGAAATCACATGGGTTTTTGGGCGACTGTATTTACATGAAATATACGTGAGTGCTGAATAGAACAGTAGACAATTAGGTACAATTTCAATAGAAATTATTTTTATACCTGTGACCATTTCGTGTAGAATATGTTATGCTTTCAGATAACTTTCTATTAGACAATTCAATTCTGCGTCGATTGAGAGTCAAAAGTTAGAGTCACAGTCGCCTACAAACCCATGCATGTCATTTCATACACTGTCATTGTCCAAGATGATGGCGACCTGTTATTTATGTTGCGTAAGAGTATTTTTCTTGCCAACTTCACTTCTCAAACTCTCATATATTCCCCTACATGGATCAAAAGTCAGAATTTGTACAGCGGACCGGTCCCAGTACTTTGCTATTTTTGTATCGTAGGAATTTGGGGTCCCGTACTAAAACAAATATTTCGTCGATAAAGTCTCTGATGGTGATCTCATTTCTGCTGTTATAATTTTGACGTCCGCTGACACCCTTGCAACATTTGACAATCAAACTTTATCAGAGCTTCAGAGATCAAAACATCCAAGTGATAAGTACCGAGTTTGTTTACACTGGAAATGAAAACTTCGATCCACTACAAGTAATGATGATGTTTTGAAAGCAATCAAATCTTTCCGTACTGGTTCTTCTGGTGGTCTAGATTCCTTCCGTCCATCACATCTAAAAGATTTGCTATCTAAAAGCTCTGGAATCATGGGCGAGAAACTTTTACGTTCTTTGACCTCTTTTTGCAATTTTTTACTCAGTGGTAGAGTCAATCACGATGTGATTCCAATACTTTATATCATTAGTTGAAAAAAAGATGGTGGCATCCGAACAATTGCTGTCGGTACAGTTTTTAGACATCTTGTGGCAAAAATACACAGCAGCACTAGGAAATTCATTCCGCCCTATTCAGTTTGTGTTTGGAACTGCAGGAGGATGCGAAGCCGTTGCCCACGCGGCTCGTCGATTTCTAAAGCAACATCCAAATCCTAATTCTATCGTATTCCTGAAAATAGATTTCCAGAATACTTTCAATATGATTCGTAGAAAAATTTTTTGGAAAAAGTCAAATATGCAATACCGCATCTCTTTCTTCTCGTTAGACAATGTTACTAGTAACCTTGTTTTTTGAATTATGGAAATAACTCCATTTTATCAGAAAGAGGCGTCCAACAAGGAGATCAGCACTTTTTTGTTTATGCATTGAGAACATTTGCTGGTATCTTGATGGCTCCATAGAAAGTGAAGCTGATGTAATTTGAGAACAGTTCAAAAAAATTATTTCATTATTTGAAGAAATTGGACTTAAACTCAATATTGAAAAAAGCTAACTTCTTATTTTAAACGAACATTTAGATAGTATACCAGAAAAATTCTATAGTTTTGCACCTGATATAAAAATTATGAAGAGAAATTGGACCCTTCTTGGTGCACCCATTTCAGAAGAATCTTTAGCAGAATTCCCTAACATATCTGTTATTTTCTCTTGAAGAACTGTCTTGCAATACCCTAATAGACTCAAACATTGAGATGTTGTCCCACGTGGCACTGCCGAAAGGAACTTGATCTCTTTGATTCGTGTGATTTTAAAACAGCTCACCAACAATAACTTCAGCTCAACCACAAGGCTTCAAGCAACACTTTCTGTGAGAGAAGGTGGTCTGGGAATCCATCAAGCATCTTCTGTCGCTTCACCAGCATTTTTTTCTCCCTATAACAGAATTCAACATTTGATTGATCACATTTTTACCTGAATTTTACTATATGGAATGTAAATTCATTTGGTGATCTATAACTGGTACCTCTATACCCGAAAAAACATTTTCGCAGAGATCCTGGGACATTCCTCTCATTGAATTGTCATCTCAACAACTCCTTGACTTGGCTGTAGCCTCTACATGTGAAATGGCACGTCTCAAGGGAGTGAGTACGAAGGAAAATGGAGCTTGGCTCAATGCTCTTCCTGTGGCTTTTCTTGAAACTTTGATGGATGATGAATCTTTCAGGATTTCTGAAGGTTTACGTTTGGGATGCTCGATTTCTGTGACACATAAATGTAGATGTAATTCCATCGTCAACGAAAAAGGAATTTTTGGATTAACTTGTAGAATCACTTCCGGTCGTTTTTTGCGACACTCATCTGATAATGATTTAATCAATCGAACATTATCAACAGCTGATATTCTTCTATCTTAGAACCTTTGGAAATTATTCGTGATGATAGTAAGAGGCCGGACGGGATGTCTCTGATTCCTTGAATCCACGGAAAACCTTTAGTCAGGGAATACCTGCGTAGACACAGTTGCATCTTCAAATATCGATTCAACTTCGAGAAAATCTGGTCTGGCTACAGTTTCAGCTGAAATTAAAAAAATCCTCCAGTTTGAGCAACCAATTCATCTTCTACCCTGTTGCCAACGAAACATACGGTACTTTTGGTAGATATGCTTCTGAATTGATAGATACTGGTCAAAAACTCATCAATTGAACAGAAGATTGAATAGCAACGACTCTATTGATACAACGTATAAGTATTGCCATACGAAGAGGAAAGCTGCATCTATTTTAGGTTCTATTCCTGGGAATAAATGTGTGAATGAAATTTTCAGTTGTCCGTAAGAAATGTTTGAATATGATAAATCCCAAAAAGTAACAAGTTCTTCCATTCCTCCATCTAATTTCATATCAAGCAGCCCCCACTTGAGTTCGTTATCACGCTGTTCCATTGATAATAGACCGTCAGATAACGACAGATTTTGCTGTTTCTGGGATTTTAACCACTGGAAATTATGCCAGTGTTGAGCCCAAAAAATGAAAATTTAGCTATCGGACGTGTGCTAGGCATATAAAAAAATTCATTAATTTTTTATGTTCTCGTTAATGGCATTTCAACACATGAATAATAGGTATAACAATCTGATAGTGAAACACCAAAGCCATAATAATGATAATATTTATTCATCATTTCGATTCACGATATACAGGTGAAGTAATATAATTAAAGCATAACCTTGAATATAAATACGAAAATACAGTAAACTATAGATGAATAAATTGGTATCCCACTGAGGGCAAGCCCTGTGTGTGGGTGAATATTTGGGTAAACATATAACAAGCAGTATAAAAAATTAATACAAACAAGTAGTATAAAACACTATATAAAATATAAATACTGTCTACGTACAAAAAACGGATAATAAAATATTTTAGTTAGTCTAAATGCAACTCATTTTGTTACCATAATAATCAAGAAAGCAACATCTCCTAGATGTTTGTGTTAACTGGGTAGAGAGTCACTTGGGTATCTGTAGTCTTGATTCAATATCATTCTTAGAAACCTTTTTTGAGATATTTCAAGCATATTCAAGTAGGTTCGTGAAACTCCTTCCCATCCTATAATACCATAATTCAACTGAGACTCAACTAAGCTTTGTTAAACAATTTTTTTTGATTCAAATCAAGATATGCTTTTACCTGCTTAAATCTATACAGAATACTGCGTAGTTTTTCAGTGAGGTATATAATATGTTGATCCCATCTCAGGTGAGGGTCCAAGAAAATACCTAGATATTTAATGTTTTTGACTTGTCTAATATGCAAATTTTGTTGAACGGTTAAGTCAAAATCTGGAAGAGACGTTTCTGTACTACTGAATGGCAGGTAGTGAGTTTTGCTGAAATTAACTGAGAGAAGTCTGCTATCAAACCAATCTTTCAAATTATTCAGAACATTTTCAGTTTTTGTCTTTAAATCACACCAATTATTTTCTTTATAAACAATGACTGTGTCATCAGCAAAGCTTAAGATTTTTCCAGAATTTTGTTGCAAAAATAAGTTGTTTAAGTATATTGTGAACAACATCGGTCCCAACACGAGTGGGTCGTGGTGGTCGGCTGGTAGTGCGTTCGCCTCGCATGCGTGGGGTCGTTGGTTCGATCCACCGATTCACCGGTCTCGTGCATGGCATCACACGTTAAAAGGTAAGGGCTGCGTCTTCCCTAGCTCACACAAGTCTCTCGAAGGCTTCTGAGGGTTGCGCGTAGGGGTGCAATCGGTTGACGGAATTAACAATTTTCTGAAGGAAAATACAAAATGGCGGTTCCAAAATGGCGGACAAGATTAGCAATTATGGTCCGATTCGATTCGAAATTGATATGTGGTGGTTTTCAGGTTCGGAAATTATGATTTGTTTGTCGATTCAAAGAAACAAAATGGTGGCTCCAAGATGGCGTCTGAAATTTGTAATTATGGTCCTATTTGAATCAAAATTAGTATGTGGGGATTTTCAGGGTCGGAAATTATGATTTTTTTGTTGATGCAAAATACCAAGATGGCGGACGAAAATTGTAATTGTGGTTCTAATCGATTCAAATTTGGCATATGGGGGTTTCAAAAGTTTCGAGTATGACTAAAATGAATGAATTAAATTGATAAGAAAAAGTTTTTACACAGATGCGCTAAAAAGGAAAAAGTGTTTTTTTTTTATGTGTGGCGTAGGTTATTCTGTGCGTAACAGAATTAGAATGTTACCTTGCACCTATTTTGTACTAGCGGCAAGCTTTTGAATGTGTTACCCACAGAATAACCTACCTAGGTCCCATATCTAAAAAAATTTTTTTTTTTCTTTTCATTGAATTTGTATAAAAGCTTTTTTATCAATTTTCCTCAATTATTTTCAGTCATGCTGAAATTCTGTACCTAATCCAATTTTGAACGAATCGGACCATAACTTCAAATATCATCTGCCATACTGGAGTTGCCATTCTGTTGTTTGTTTTTTTTTTTTAAATTCCATAATACATTTTCATCGCAATTATGAACACCTACCAAATTTCAAGTTGATCGGACAACTAAAAGTGAGTCAAAATTCAGCTGCAAGATTTGTCCCACACATACATACATACTTATTAACAGAGCAATTTGAATACAATCTTTTGAAGAAAAATTGGACATTGCATAAATTAAAAAAATTGGAAAACCTTGCATAAATTCAAATCCAATTATTCCAAACTACATTAATTCACAGTAGATGCTCAAAGTGTTCGCCATGAACTGCCATATATGAGTATAAGTTAGTCTCGAAACGCTGTCTGTATTTTGAGCAATTTGTGCAAAATTTTACAATTTGTAAGTTCGTACAATGTTAATTTTTTTCAATTTTTGTTATGTTTTCGTGAATTGTTCGAATTAAATTTCATAAGTTGGAATATGAAACAGTTGTTTTTCCCGCAATTGGGCGTTAATATGAAAAGTTAGGTAGCGAACACTCACATGTCTGAATTCCTTATGGAATTACCTTTTCAATGCTGTGTCACACTTAGTATTTTCCCTATTCAAATTGTTTGAGTGGCCAAGCGGTGGGGAGAATGGTATGGCAGTTGAGATTATGATACGAAGATGCCCCCTTGGATTTAAAATCAACGTGTTTTTGCATTTTTCCCACAACACATGTATTATGAAGAATTCGATTTCGGTGCCGGGACGAATCAAACCATAACTACAAATTTTGCCCGTCATCTTGTTTTTTGCATCGACAAAAAAATCATAATTTCCGAACTTGAAAATCCCCACATACAAATTTTGATTCCAATCCGGCTATAATTACAAATTTCATCCGCCATCTTGGAGCCACCATATTGTTTTCTTGCATTGATAAACAAATCATAATTTTCGACCTCGAAAACCACCACATTTCAATTTTCTCCCCTCATTTGGTCATAAATGGAATCTTGACGTTTATCTTCCACTATACTTGAGAGAGTTGCGAGAGTCGACTACCAATACATTCATACTCGAATGAAAATTATAATAAAATACACTCATAGTAAAACACAGCGCTATCCCTAATAGCACACATTGTTCCCGGAACGTTCAATTCATGTTTCATTTAAGTCGCAAGGTCTCGGCCTTCTATGGTATATGCACGGAACGTTTCACTGAGAATGTTCCCGGAACACTCGCAAAATCATTCCAAGAACATATTATTTAGACAAAGTCTCTTTTAAAAAACCATATCGCACCATCGGTGGAACAAGGGCACAACTAACAAAAAATCTGAAAATGAGTTAAGTATGCCATTGTGCTTTAAATACATCCCTTTATCTGGAGGAACAAAGTCGCTCATTTAGTTCAGTCACATTTATTAGAGTGCTACTGTGCCTTTGTCGTATTGGTGCGCTTTGTGTAAAATATTGGAACTACAAAATCTCATTGGTCAGTTGCGTCGTCGCCCGCGCGTTGTGTAGTTGAGTGCTGGAACGTCAACGCCGTTAAGGTAAATATGCCTTTTTTTGCTTGAGATTCTGGAAAGACAAAGTCACATTTGGTGTACTTTTGCCTATTATACGGGCACTTGTTTGGAAGAACAAAGTCGTTTAAGCAGTTGTGCCTTTGTATGTCCAATATGTAAACATTTCGTTGTCTTTAATACAAATCTGCCTTTGTCATTCCAATTGTTGTAATAATTAGGTAGATATATTTTTTTTATTCACATTTATGACTTTGTCATTCCAAATTGCTTATCTATTATTTTACTTTTCTGCTTTTCTTTTATTTTTGTAATGATATTGTTATTATGTTTATATTTTTGTATTATTTTTGAACTTTTCGTTGAGAAATCAAACTTAATAAGTTTCATTCCAATATTTACAAAATGTATTATTATATTTTTTTTGAACAAAATGGAATCACGAGGCAGAAAAATTGTAAGTATGGTTCTTGATGATCAAGCCAATAGGCAGACCGAGGCAATTGATGAGCCTCCGATTGCTGAGTATTTAGAAAACACCTGTGGCAATGAAAATGATCACAATACGGCAATAACTACTCCAAACACATTTACGGGTATGAAAATTTCATTATTTTTGCTGACCATCGATTATTTAATACTAACTAGATTATTTATATTAACTTTTATTTAACATTTATATTCAGAATAGATTAATATTGATATTTATTTTAAGATTCGTCGAAGAGAACAATCGTTGAAAAATGGATAGCTTGTAACGACTTTGAAAATCATTGCTACAATTTCACGGTAAGAGTTGTCATTTTTTTAATATTAACTTAATTTATAAATCAAAAATCATTCTAGCACTGATTTAATTATTTATTTTTGTTTAAGGTTTCAAATGTCAACGATGATACATTGTGCTTTTTCTGGCATGAAGGTCTCGCAAAACGTGGGGCTAATGAGATAGGAACGTGCGTCTACAAGTTTTTGGAAGAACTTAGTTATATACAACCTGATAAAGACATCATATTTTATTCTGATAATTGCTGCGGGCAGCAAAAGAATAAGTAAGTATCTTGCATCACGAGTTTATCTCTAATTACTTGTTTGTAATTTGTTGCTTTGATCGTCACAATTCCAATATTTTTTTCACAAAAATGACAACTTTTATTTCAAATTCGTTTTCGGAATGTATTATTATGCTGTTAATACACTACCCATCAAATCAATTACTCACAAATTCCTCATTAGAGGACATACTCAGAATAAAGCTAACAGAGTCAGCTTCATTCTGAGATTGAGAACAACATTCCGTCATTGAGAAGAACATCAAACGGGCTAAGAAAGCAGTACCTATATACTCTCCAGCCGAATATATAAGTCTAATCAGAAACGCAAAAAAACGCGGCAACAAATTTATAGTCAAAGAAATGAACTTCAATTCATTCTTTGATTTAAAGCTGTTAGCTGATGAAGTAAACTTGAATCTTAACAAAGATATTGACAGAAATAATGTCAAATTATCTGAAATGAAAACCATAAAGTTAACAAAAAGTTCAGAGACATATCAATTAAGAAACAGCTATAAATCAGTCATCTGGACAGAAGCTAATGTCAAAATAGGCCGGACTGCTAATAGAACACAGCTGAAAGACATTACATTAAATGTGTTGTACACTGAAAAGAAGACATTCGTCAACTGATTACTTCAAACATTGTTCCAAAATTCTATGAACAATTTTATAAAGGTTTATTTTGAAGACATTCAAAGAAAAACTTCATTGTTAGTTTCGTAAAATTAGGTACTCTATGTAAGGATTAAGAAAATAAACGATTTTGCAAAATAGAGTATTGATTTTATTACATAAATCATATAAAAATAATGTTTTTCTGAGGTCATAATTACAAAATTATTTAAATTTTGGTGCAAAAAGGGCAAAAGTGCACCTCATAAATATTATTTCTTTAAATTATAGTAAAAATAATAAATACTTTACTCCTGTAAAGTACATACCTAAATTCGCAAAGTGTAAGGCTCATCTCATCCAAAAAATAGATATTACCCAAGATCAATTTAAGCATACAAACTCGATATTATTCTACACAAATCATAAAAATGTCTCTAGTGAAAAATAACAAAATGTGCATTTGTGCCCTTGTTCCACCGATGGTGCGATATCATTTAATATATCCCAGCAAATATTTACTGCCAGAAACGATCGGCCTTTATATGAAAAAAACGGCATGCCTTCGTTGGACCGATTGAAATTTGGTAACGGCATTCTCGATACGAAATGTTGCGGATGTTAATTTGCAAAAGATCACGACAGTATTACTTTAACTTACCGTCCCCGGATTAACAAATCAGCGCTCCTCCAGATTCAATCGCAAGGATACGTTCTATACTAGATTTCAAATTACCCGCATTTTTGTAGCGGCTAGTTCGGTATGGTTCGGTAGGGTAAAGCGTGTGTCGTGTGTTTACCGAATACATATCAAAATGGAGGTAGTTGATAAACATCACGATTACAGAAACGAGTTTGAGAATATTGTGTTATCCATCTTCTTGCTTGAACATGGTGTTGTGAAATTAGTTGTTGATTCCCAGGAAAAAAAGTTAGCTTTCAATTAAATTAACATGCCATATTTTGAATCTCTTTTATGTCTAGCTTATCGAATTCATCATCTCTGTGCTTCAAAAGTCTACAACCGATGGAAGAAATTAAACTATAGTAACTATATGCGCAGCAGTCGTAGCAGTGGCGGCGACAAGGATTCGCCCCCCCCCGCCAAATTTTGTTAGGAAGTTCATACATTAAGAGACATTAAGATTTGGTATGGCGATAGGCCTATCGCCACCCGTGATCCACTACTCCCCGACACCGCTCACGGCACCTACCTTTAGGTTTATCCGCGTCGCGGCTGCGGACGCAGTGGAGATTTGGATACGCCAAATCAGCGCGCTGGGTCCTGTGCAGTCCGGAGACAATACAGGTCGAGCTACCATTTGCGTATTACCAATGGTGAGGCCGTATACTGAAGTATATATACTACTGGCTCTGCAGTGTCAGAGACCGAGCAAAATTTCGCCGCCACTGAGTCGTAGTCAAAGTATGAGATTAAGAAGAAAAATACAAAGGATAGTTGACGTTCAAAATCAGGGAATGCAGGGAATGTAGAGAAAAATAAGGCAACTTTTTTTTGTAATGATATGAGGAACGAAACGAATTACTAGGCAGTGTGGACATTTCATTTGAACAACCATATAGATGACATTTCATTGTGCTACAAATGAAACTTCGTTTTATTCTGAAACCCACTTTTTTTTCTAGAACTTCAGAATGTGTTACTCAGGCATATGGAGAGAACGAGGAAAGATACTTGATGAAATTAGCAACTAAAAATGAAAATGACATATTTTTTTTTTAAAGTTTCTTCAATTTGCAGAAGTTGGTTTATACAAAGTAAATGAGGAATTATCAGAGAATTTTTGTGAATGCTGTAAGGATTTTTATTTGGAATATTTAGAATCTTTATTTCCGCATTTTCATTTTCAGTACATGAAATTTCAAATTGGAGGAAAACATCTTCATGAGACTATCAGGAAAATACTACAGCACTATTGATTAGTCTCAAACTAGCCATTGATGAACTGGAGTTGATGGAATGAAAAAGTTGGATTTGAAACAATGAAAAACAATTAAAATCATCCAGGTAATAACATCAATACATTTTGAAACACAGTTTGTTTCACTCATTATGAAGACTGCTATATCGATACAATATGGGAAGATAACATTAATAAAAGATAGCGTTGAGATATACTGTGCAATACAAGAAGTTGAAGGGTTTTTTAAATTTTATTGATAGCCTAGTTGGTCCATGTCTCTCAACCAACAAAGAACCATTGGTTAAAATTACAATATGTCCTAAGTATACAGATATTTATATCAAATTTCAGATTTCCCTTATTTTCAAAATAAGAGTACATTACAACTGAAAGTAGATGAGATTATCAACGGAAATTTGATATTTTCATATATTTTCTAGTGTAAAAAATCTAAAATTTTACGAATTTATGTAGTAAAACTACTGCTTTCTTATTTTGTTAACTCTTTTAAAAAAACATTCCTAGTAGTATCAAAAAGAATCCGTTGGAGGTTATTGCTACTCTTAAGTCATTAAAGTTTGGATGCGCAATGCTCCAAACAGAGAGGGAGGACCCACCAAGAGGGATGAAAGTGAAACTAACATTCTAACGGAACGTGTGTGCCTAACATTTAAATATATTTTAATGTGGAATATATGTTTCAATGTATTCATTGTTTTCTCTTAAAATTATGCCTGTCCGTTAAAAATAATTTTTGGTATACTTAAACAAAGTGGTAGGAACTGAAAATGTTTAACAACGAGCTGCAGATTTAATTAATGGGTGGTGGGGAACGGGGTAAGTACCCCCCTAAATGTGGGAAAATTTTTGTTACAAAAAAAGTGGTGTGGAAAAGAAATGTGATAATGACTACCAGATTGTTGAAAACAGTACATATTGCGTAAAGAGTCTGTAAAGTTAAGGTTTATGCACTTGTTTGGTTTGAAACACTCGATGTTTTTAACATTTTGGTAGTCACTATCACAGTTGTTTTCTACTCCATTTTTTTTAAACAAAAATATTCCAACATTTGGGGGTACTTACCCCGTTCCCCACACACTCCGTAAATCTGCCCTGGAAGCTGGAAATATCACCAGGCTATTCCAGAAATGTTCATTGGTGGCTAACGAGTGTTCCCTCAAGTTATTTCCCAAGCATATTTGGAATGCTCCTATGCACTGCCACGGAGATGCACCTGTACTACTACAAAATCTTTGCTGGGAATGTCCACGGGATGTTCTGCGACTTTTTGCGACAGTCTCGGAACATATCTGTTGTCGCACGTGGGCATCCTTGGAACGTTTTTGGAATACACTTCTGCTATTAGGGAGACTATGTATTCTCCGAATTCGAATGTTAACGTCTCGATGCGATGTGAACGCCTCCTGACACGGAGACAGATCAATTAGGCTGTTCTGCGAACGCTGAAGGCCAGCCCACATTTCTCGAGAAATTTACCTCGTCTCCCACTGCTGCGCGTCTCTTAAACTCGAAAACCATGGAAGATTCTCTTAACTGCTGGCAGGTACGTGTGCTTTTCAATTCATTCAAATGAATTATTATATTATTATTATATTGCATATAAAAGGATTACATGTAATTGCTCTTGAGGAAGAAGAAAGGGTAGAATACATTCGTTCAGGAAATAATGAGAGAAGACTCGTAAAAGAAGAGTCCATTTTAAATCGAAGAAACAACTCTTTGGAGTAAATAATTATTTTAAACAGTATTCTGCCTCAGATGAATTATTTGAATGAACCTGTGGGTATTCCACCAATATTTAGATGATTTTACAGTGACCTAGATTTTTATTCAACAAAACATACCAAAGAGTAAGAGCGTTTTCACACACACCGGCAAAACCGGTGCCGGTGCTGGTACCGGTTCCGGTACCGGACAACAGAGTATTTCACACAGCCCGGCTTATCGGTGCCGTTATTTGTTTTAGTATACAGTGAGCATGTAAAGGTTGAAACAAATTCGTTAAACGTTTGATATGGCCATTAGGGAAAATATGCTCAGACACTTTTTTTTTCAGTCGCGCATTTTCTGGTCTACTCATATTTTCGATGACGTCATCACTGTTCGAGTTCTGAAGTCATTAAAATATTTTTTGAATGGCATTACCCTATTTTGATAATACTTTCAAAAAGTACGCATTTTTCTGTGTATGGGTGTCATATTTTTTCTTCTGTTGGATAACCGTATGATCAAGACATAAAAGATAATTCGTTTATAATAATGTATAATAGGGCCTGGTTACGTAAACTTTTGACTTGAGGTATCCCCACAAAAAAAATCTAGTGTGGTCAGATCAGGAGATCTAGCTGGCCACTCTGAAAATTCTCGTTTTCAGTAAAATCATTTTCACTAAGTTCATGAATTACTTTCACTTTATATGGGTGCCACTTTTTCTTTTTATAGTGATTTCAAAACAGACGTTCGATACATTGATTGCTCCAATGCAACTTGAAGAGTAAGTTTATGAGAATTTTCTTGCAATGATAATAATAATAATACTCCCTCATGAACACTCGAAGAGTGTACGCAAAGGCATATCCTGTGCGGGTAGAAAACTGTATGTACTGGAGAAAAGTTTCCTCATACTACGGAATCGAACCGGGTCAGATGCAAGCTGAAGATTCAACGGCCAACACATCGAATATTTGTCCAATGCATTGAACCGCTGAGCTACCGGCCACCACATAATAATACATAATACGTCCAATTGTTGTCTTCCGTAATGCCTGGACGATCAGCGACATTGTCAAAATTTTGCTACGATGTCGATAACTTATCTATACCACAATTATCTGATAGCTAAGTATGATTGTTTGGTCGAATTTGACAAACATATTAACAGTCAGGGTCAAGTTGCAGTAGCTAAGTTCGGTCAATGAAATTCCTAGCCGAGCGTGCAGATCTCGATGTTAACCACGTGATCACAGAGGTAATCGAGCCAATTTGAGATCTGTCACGTGTCACATCCAATTTTATTTTTTGCGGCAACTTTCTTCATTTTTCTGGTATGCAGTAACATAAAAATATGCAGCATATTAATTACAAGTTCAGAAGTTTGTAAATTAGGAACATTACAATAAAAACTATAAACAATCACAGAACCATAAAGTGACACGGATCAAATTCGTTCGCAAACAGATCACCCTCTGCTCGCCCTCGGTGAACGCGGAGCAGATTCAACAGAGCTGTCAGAGGAAAACGAGTAAACAGATACGTAAAAACCGAACGCGTCTATTGGAGCAATCAATGTGTCAAATATCTTTTTTTAAATGACTTAAAAAGAGTGAGTGGCACCAATATAAAGTGATAGTAATTCATGAACCTAATGGAGTTGATTTCGATAGCGGACGAGGATTTTAGAGTGGCCAGCTAAATCTCCTGATCTAATCCCACTAGATTTATTTTTTGGGGATTCCTCGAGTCGAAAGCTTTCGTTAACAGACCTAATGTTACATTGTTATAAACGAAAAATCTTTTATTTCTCGAACATACGGTTATGTAACATAAGAAAAAATATGACGTCCATATACAGAAAAATGCGTTATTTTTGAAGTAATTGTCAATCAGAGTATTTTCATTTGAAAAAAATCATGATAACGCCATAACTCGAACAGTAATGACGTCATCAAAAATATAGGTAGATAAAAAAATGCGCAACTGAAAAATAATATCGAAGTATCTAAACTTTTTTTCCCAATGGCCGTACCAAGCTTTTAACGAATTTGTTCCAACCTTTACGTGCTCACTGTATATTGAACAGTGCAGGAAGAACGATGTGTGCTGTTACGGATTTTAAAATGTACAATCAAATACAAAATACTATGATCGCTATGTATCAAAATACTCTCCGTCACCGACACGTCAGAACCAGTGTGTGTGGACAAATGTACATGAGAAATCACTGAAACCGACAAATCGGAGACCGGTCCGTCTTCCGATTGTCGAGATCCCCGCCGGCTGCATAAATCGGAATCGGCGGCCGTACCGGCAAATAGGTCGGACCGGTCTATGTGTGAAAATTATAATTTGAATACATTGCATTCGGTGTCGGCACCGTCACCGGCACCGGTTTTGCCGGTGTATGTGAAAACGCTCTAATACTATAATAATATAATAATTATAAATATCTATACACTGGCTAATGGATTATGGCTCTGCATTATTAGGTACTGTACTTTTCTGAATACAAATTCTAAGTTGTTGAGCTTGTCTCACATTTTTCCACATAGATTGACCTTTTGCTTTGACCTCTATCTCATTAAATTTATTTGCTTTCCGGTTTTTCTTTACTCATTTCAGATATTATTTGCAAGTTTTCACTCCATACCCACATTATTTAATATTTTATACCATTTGCTTTTGAAATTGTTATATAAATATATTTGACATATACAACATTGACAGAATAAATCGAATAGCTTTCTGGCTACTGGGATAGTCGAGTTTAGGCAATAATTTTCATGCACAGAGTACCAGTCATGTGTAATCCTGTCGATGAGTGAAATTCAATATGACGCAAAGTCCCGCTGCAGTACCCAAATACAGTCACATAGTGTATTACTCTGTTAAGAATCTTCTTTCCCTACTCATATGATATCGCTACCATAATTGCATAAGGCCGTAAAAATATATCTACAGTATCATCCTGCCATTTCAATAAAATAAATGCCAGTGATTTTGGTAACAGTTTATCAGAACATGATGACAACGACGATTCTGATTTTCTAATCGAAAATGAGACCCAGAATAGTGATACAGATGAAAGTGTTAAAAACTCACCTGTTGAAGAGATGGACATCGAGAATCTTATCGAAAAAGGTACTCGCAAGAGAAAGAGTCAGCCAGAAAACGAAAATTATTAAGGAACAGTGGAAAAGAATATGTCAACTCCAAAGGAAATTTAACACCAAACCGGTTGGTAAAGCATATTGACTGTTCCTCTTGTGAAATAAAATGTACAGAAAAGAAAAGAAGAAAGAAATGTTTTGCACAATAATTATTGGTCACTTGGCAGCTACACAAGACAAAAGGACTTAATGGTCATAACGGACATATGTCAGATGGTAAAATGCATACCAGTTACAAGAAGAAAAAAATCATCATCTGAAAATAGTAGACGTCAGTTTACTTACGTTTACCATTTTTTGAAAGAAGGAACAATTGAACATGTAAAAGTTTGCAAGAAGTTCTTTTTGAAGACCCTAGATGTCGGTGAAAGAACAATTTTTATTACCAAAAATAAACAGCTTGATGAAGAATCTCTATTTATTGCAGACGATTTGCGTAGAAAACATCCCCCAAAGCATAAACTCTCAGACGTTGTTCTTCAGAGAGTAAAAGCACACATTGAATCCTTCGCACGAGTTCAGAGTCACTATTGTAGGAAAAGAACTAGAAGACAATTTCTAAATCCTGAATTATCAATCAGCAAAATGTTCCAACTATACAAAAAACATTGCGAGAAAAACCAGCAACCTGATGAAGTGAAATTTGGCACTTACAGTAAAATATTCAACACCCAGTATAATTTAGGCTTTTTCAAGCCAAAAAAAGATACCTGTCGGATTTGTGAAAAGCAAAAGAATGTGTCAGGGGAGGAAAAAGTCACAGAAGTACAAAATTTTCAGTTACACATAAAAAACAAAGACCTTGCCAGAGCGGAAAAAGAATTAGATAAACTCAAAGCTTTGGATGACCCTAACTACAAGTCATTTACTTTTGATTTACAAGCTGTCCTGTACAGTCCTTGCTCAAATGTTTCTTCATTCTACTACACACACACACACAAAATGTGCACTTATAACTTAACAGTAAATGACCAGTCCAAAAAAAGGCAAATGTTTCACTTGGAATGAAACTGATGGCAAGAGAGGATCTGATGAAATCGGTACTGCAATTTTCACCTTACTGAAATCCAAGATGCATATAACTCCTGGTGGAATTACTTATAGCTGTGAAATTGTCATCCAAAACTGTTGATGTACGGCCTGCTTGATTCATGACATTTTTATTGCGTCAAGAGAGTTTACTCAATTTTAACATAGATTGCAGGCAAATCATTACCGATCATGATAACTTGACATGTCGTTTTGACAAACGCATGCTGCGTCATCGACATAACCTCAAATTGAACCATGTCATGATTGTCATGTCGAAGTCGAGACTCGCAAAAAAATTATATACACTACCCTAACTTTTACGAATGACAGAAAAACACAAGAACAAATAAATAACAATAACCAAACAACTAAAAACGTCGCAAAACTACCGAACTGAGCGAAAAGTATTAAAAGAACAGAAAAATCACACGATAAATACCAATTAGGCTATCCACAACACGTGACCACGGCTCTTTAAAAATGGCCGGCTGTAGGCACACATGAATGGTGTTTGTGTTTGGCACTAGCTTCTACTGCTAATAGTTTTGTTTAGTTGTGATTTGAAATGTTATTATGGCTGTTTTAACTAAAAGTGATTTATTTATTATCATTAGAACGAGTAAACAAAGACACTGCATCGATCTATAGAGACAAAAGGAGAGTGATAAAGTGCATGGATCCTTTTACTTTCACTCCTTGTGAAATGGACATATCTCTAGATCTTTTCACAACAGTAACGGCATTCGACATTATTACATATCTGCTGTTGACTCATAAACAAGAAAGCCAATGAAGGCCTACAAAAGTTTAACAGGCTATAAATATCTTGAAGCTGGATTTGCCCATGATTGTGAAGCAAGAAAAATGGATGAACATATACTGTTGTTGTTGCCAAGGTAGGTACTGATTTTTCGTAATTTATGAACTGTTCATTAATGTTTCCAATTAATTTTCAGATGAGGCATTCACAGCGAATGGATATTCCTTTGTTGAAAGTATAGATTATTTAATAAATGGATAGTTCTCCTGATGCGACGATGTCTTGTGACTGCTATGGAAGTGAAGTGTCCATATTCATTAAGGAATATTGATATGGGACAGTATTCAAATTTAAAAACCTCAAATATAATAAGCGGTGGAATTGCAATTACCCTAAAACGTGACCATGCTTATTATTACCAAACTCATTTACAAATGAAACTAACTGAATGAAAATACTGCGATTTTGTGATTTGGTCACCCAAAGGATATATGTTCATGAGTAAATTTTCCCAGATGAATAATTCTGGATAGTTGATTTCCCAAAAGCGTACAATTTTCGTAAAGTAGTTGTGCTACCTAAGTTTCATAAAAGGAAGACTTTTTTAGAGTAAAGATGGTGTCTTTGTGAAAAGGTGAGGATGGCCGAGTTGTGCTGCAGTGTGAAAATATCTGTGAAATTCTATTGGACCCTATAGGACTGTCCGATGTACCAAAAAACCCCTGGATTGGTTCTCAGTGCATGAAGTTATGACTGTTTCCTCAACACTATTATTTGTAATATATGATTGCCTACACATTTATCTATTTTTATTTTCAAATCTTCATTGGATTGGTCGTTATTTTACACACCGAGTGTCAGATATCGCAAAGTAATTTATTTTCACTTGTTACATATTTTTACCTACTAATTTGTTATTTTGTAACATGGAACTATGTATATTAGGGTATCCTACTTAATAAACATCTATCTATCTAGTCTTTGATTTAATATACCACATTATCAAAATGTAGCTAGCTAGGAATTTTTAAAAACTTCACTAAGTCGCGATCTCCACGGCTTCCACAATTTACAACATAACACTTTGTAGGCATGTTTTTTATTCGGCAAAGTTTCATACAAAAATTAACAATAATCAGTCTCGTTCAAACAATAACAAATACAATGTGTGCCTTCAGGCGGCCATCTTAATTTTAGTTTGACAGCATCTTGGATAGCCTAATATGCAATGTAATTGACATATAACCTCAAAATAATGTTAACGTTCAAAAACTCAAAAAATGTATCTAGTAGGCACTTTGGATTGTTGGAAACTCCACTATATTCGACTTGAGCGTCATCCATTGACGAATGGAACAAACTCTATTGACGCAATTACAGGATCAAGAACTTTAGTTGAAACAAAAGCGAATCAGTAAACGCACCAGGAGTTATATGCATCTTGCTGAAATTCCTTCCACTAAACACAACATGCGTAACTCATACATCAGATTCATGTGGTGGTCAAAACCGCAACAGATTCCTGGCTTCTTCATAATTGTATGCGGTTAACACATTGCCAATAAAAGAAATTCACCTAAATTTTTTGGAAACTGGGCATACGCAAATGGAAGTGGACTGTATCCACAGCTTGATAGAAAGAGCAAAGAAAGGGATCACAATCCATTCACCACTTGAATGGCCAACAGTAATTAAATCGGCCATTAAAAAATATCCTCCAACAGTGGTTAGGTGGTGTGGGGTAAGTGTGATTTGGGGTTATTGTGGCAACAGTCTAAACTTTTCTAAAAAGTTCGAATTTGTGGAATATTCCTAGTCCACGGTGTAGTTATATCATTTACTAACTCCCTATTCAAATGTGAATAGAAACCATCAAAGTATATACATATTTTAGTAATTCAAAAAGCAGCACTATAAGTCTTTAGCGATGTCCAATTCCGCACGGAGACATGCAATTTACAATATAAAGTCATCCGGTATTTCTGTCAGTCGATTGTGCTTTGCCGTGATTAACAGGTATGCGCCATCTATCAGCGAGAGGTGTCAATAAATATTCACAAAATGTAAATAATTAGGTCCACTACCACAATAACCCCAGTAAATTCAATAGATGGGGCTAGTGTGGAATCCCGCCTAGGGGCAAATGTGGCATGGCTTTTTCGACAATTGAGGTTAGCTGAGTTTCAGTGGTGTATTGTTTTGGTGAGAAAAAGTATGGTCCGCAATTATAAAAGGAAATGTAACCGTGGCGTAGGCCAAAAATATTCTTTGGAAAATTTGAATGGTGCAATTGATGCAGTGAAAAATGGCCAAATGACATGTTCTAGGGCTGCAGAATTGTTTCTTTTGCCACGTTCTACTATCCAACTTCGAGTCAGAGGTTGGACAAACAGACAACCTGGAGGTAAAAGTCCTTCTGGTAAACCACGAGTTTTTCCAATAGACGTTGAGATCAAGTTAGCAGAAAATATTAAAACAATGAATAGATGGGGTTTTGGGCTGACAAGAAAAGAACTGTTGGATACAGTGCAACAGTTTGTACAATCAAACCAACTAAAAACACCCTTCAAAGATGGTAGACCGGGTGAGGATTGGTATCTAAGTTTCTCCAAGCGGCACTGGCTGTCATTGAAGAAAGCTGAATTGTTAGAAGCTTCTCGTGCTGAACAACATCAAGATCCATTCATAATCTATGAATTTTTTGATAAGCTGGAAAGTATTCAAATCGAAAATCATGTGATGACCAAGCCCAATTGCATCTGGATCGCAGATGAAACTGGATTCAGTCATGATCCAAAATGAATAAGGGTTGTTGCTGGAGTTGGAGAGGTGGCACAAAGGCAAAGTGCGGGGTCGGGTCGCTACATGACCACTGTACTAGCTTGTGTAAATGCGGCTGGAGCAAAAATGCCTGCCTTAGTCCTGCACAAGGGTAAGAGGTTATGGGACAATATGTTAGGAGATCAGGCCTACCCAGGAACATCATATTATGTTAGCGATAACGGATGGATGACGGAAGAGGTATTTTTCAAGTGGTTTTTTAGCCCATTGTAAAGACCGCCCGGCTATCTTAATATATGATGGACATTTATAGCATGTATCTCAAGCCATGTCAGAAAATATAATAATTCTAAAACTTCCTTCTCACACCTCTGCACTTTTACAACCACTTGATGTATCAGTATTCAAAGGGGTGAAATCTACTTGGAATCTACGTTTGGCTGATTGGCAAAGACGACACATTGGTGAAAAGATTTCTAAATCTGTATTTGCCAATATTTTTGGAGAAGTATGGTATTCTATAAAAGACACTGCCATCATAAATGGATTCCGAAAAACTGGTGTTTATCCTTGTGACAGATCTGTTATTCCTAAAACAATTTTTGATGAGGAGAAACTTGCGCGATATGAGAAACAGAATATTGTAAATCAAGAAAAATCAGATAATGGTGTTCAGAATAAGGAAAATACAACTCCCCAAACTGAAGAAGCAAGTAAAGGTATGATTTATATATTTTTCAAATTGGCCTTTGTGCAATTTTTTTAATTTTTTAGATTCGACTGATAATAAGCCCAGTACTTCTGCAACACCAACTTTCGAAGAACTTCTATCAAAAATTGTAAGAACACAAAAGTCAGGACAAAAACAAAAACGAAAACGGGTTGATACAGCTGAAATAATAACAAAAGAAGATTATTTAGAAAAGGTCATAAAGCAGAAGGAGGAAACACTCAAAATGAAAAAGAATACAAAAACAAAAAAACTAAACAACAAACACAAAAACAGCCGAAACAGAAATCCCCCTTAATATCTGATTCATCTGCAGAGAACGACACAGAAATACATTATGCAGAGTCTGATGATTCGTCCTGTGATCTGGGGGATCTAGAAAGGCAAGAATAAGAAGAGAGCTATGAAATTTATGAAAATGATAGAGCTCAAGGAAATGAAGGAAATGAATTTTATCCAGATGTTGGGAATCATGTAATTGTACGATTGTCAGGCAAAAAAACCAGCAAACATTTCGTAGCAATTGTTGATCACTCTTATGAAGAAATCAGAGTTAAATTCTTAAAAAGAGTGGAAATGTCATATGATTTCATATATTCACCAAAAGATGATATATCTTTCATTGATTTAGAACAAATTGAAAGGATTATACCTAGTCCTTGTACCATCAAAAGAGGAAAGCATTCCTTCGAATTCGATTTTTCAAAATTTGAGAACCTAGAGTAATAGAATTACTTATTGTCAATTAATCTGGATTAACTGTTTTTTATATTTTAGGAATAAAGTATATTTTGACTTTGAATTACATTTTTTCTTATAATTATGTTTTTTAGACTGTTCCTCATGTTTGACATTCTATGCATTTCATTATTATATGGAAATAATTTTTTTTATGCACAGAAAATCATAAAATGAATATTTTTGTTCTCCACAATAACCCCGTTAAGCTACAATAAGTTCAACACAGAGAATATTCTGTATGCCACATTTCCCCCGTACGAAAACACACTTGCCCCAATTTGTGGGGTAACTGTGGCACCAACATGGGATTGAAAAAAAATTCAATTCATGACGACCGAATTCCAATATGTATCATACAATATATGAATCATTCTTATCATCACTAATGGATACGTGTACGAAATTAAAACGGAATTGATCAATAAATTTAATTACTACTACTGAGTAAAGTTAATTAACAATTTTTTTGCCACAGTTACCCCCCTTCACCCTAATACTGAGTTACAGAGATATGCTGAACTTGAAAGACCTGAAGAAAAAATTATTACCTTACTGAAATCTACAAACGGACATCGATAATAAAAAAGTCTCCTGGATGCAAATCAAAACTCTGAAGTTTGTACCTAATAAAATCTACTACAAAGTTGTATACCAGGAAGATTATAAAAAGTTCAGCTTATCTGGAAAGCAAACCAGAAAAAAACAGTAAAAGCATGAGACAACCCATACCCAATACAGTGATATTAAAAAATAAATTTAATAAACCGTTAGCGGTGGATGAGAAAAAAAAGATGTGATCAGCGTGTCATTCCAGACATGTACCACGATTACTAAAGATCGTTGTTTACGACTAAAAGTGGTGATAACGATTTAGCAGATGACTGCATCATTCATGAAGAAGAGGATGAGGACGATGAGCAAGAAGTTTAGGTATTATGTTCAAAAGAATTGTTCAAATTTAATTTTTTTTTGTACAAATAAAAATGTCTTAATGTAGCCCCTATTATTGTTATCACTACTACAACTGCTACTACCACTACTACTGCCGCTGCTACTATTACTACTGCTCCAGCAAAGTAAGTAATGATATCAAAAAGCTACCTTCCATTTTCTGCTTTATTGAATAAAAAAAAAACATCTTTGTGATAAACCATTGTTTAACATAAAGTCGTAAATAACAACAAAATTTTACTTTTCTTTATGAAAGGTCATATGTGCGCTAGTTTTTCGAATAATTCTGAGCAAATCTTGTTTTTTGACGACCATAGTGTTGCATAATATAACTGTTGAAATGAAGCCAGAGTAAGAATAGTAATACTTCAATTGAAACAAAAAATATTACATAGTTGAATTTTCCAATATTTCAAACACATTCATCTCAAAACTACATGTGTGAACATACGACCTTATGCAATTATGGTAGCGATATAATAATTGAATATTCAAACAGATGTACCAAATTCGTGTTTAAATATGATTCCATGAAGCTTCATGCACCAAAAGAAGAACACCTTCCAATTTTCCTTTTCTTCCATATTATTATATGCGGCCCACCCAGTTAACAAACCGTTCAACACTATGTACACTTTTTCCGTACAATAAATTTTACTATAATTGTAATTGATATATTTCAAGAAGGATTAGCGCAATGAGGAACATTTGACTGTTATCATATAGAAATTTTAATGAATTTAATCAAAACTTTAGTGCTGGGACCTTTCCAGTGAATCATAAAGTTCCATTATCGAATAAACTAGTGTTTCAACTGATCAATCAAAAGAAATCCTTTTGTTGATGACCACCTTGTAGGAGTTAGAGAAACATGATTATTGATATATATGTCACGAGTTCGACTTTTCTGAAGTGGTTTAAGATAAAAATGAAGATTTCGATACAATATTTCAGTCATAAGTGTTTGCTACCTTCAACAAGATGAATAACATATTATTTGCATTTTTATCTTTAGCGTTTGGTAAGTACTCGCACTTTGAAATCAAATAATATATTTGATATATTTGAAATTTGACATAATTGCCTCCCTATAACTAGGTTTTGTATTTCGTACCAAGATCGATTTCACTAGCCGACACACCGAGACAAACGGTCCAAATGCACTAGTGCAATTGACACTATTTTGATAATAGCAATAAGTTTTTCACTTAAGAACGCTAAAGTGCAACATTAGCTGGAAATAAAAAAGAATACTGACAATGCAGTAATTACCATTATCAAAGTTTCCATACTTCTGTCAACGGCAGCACTGAGTACAAATAACTTGTTCCTTGTCGAATATATATAATTGGAGTGTCATTGATAGTCACAAGCACATACAGAGTGTTCGTTCCAAAGACTCTTCGTTTTGTAGGTAGTCTACTTTGGTATTTTCGAAAATATCAGTCATTAAAAAGATCACGGGCATGCGCAAATTCAGCATCAATGACCCCTAGCAACGCTTCCCGAGCTAGTCTAGCATTTTGCTATGTCAGAACAGTTACGATCATCAGTGTTCCATCAGAGAGTGAAATGTATGATTGCGTCGTATAGGTCAGACCGAACGGTGCGTCTGTTCTCGAATATATCATTTGTGAATATCGTGAAATATGAAGGAATTCCTAAAAAACTGGAAGTATGGAGATTATCAATATTTTTCGAAATATTATTTTATCAGGAAAATTTTTATCGGCGTTTGGGCTTACCTACTGTCATATATACACAAACAATATTTCTTGGAGTATAATGGTTATTAATACGGTGTGTTTTTCGTATGGAAAATCTTATTTCAGGTACAATTTGCTGTTATTATAAGAAAAAGTGAAAATTTGAATTTTCTTGAACTTATATATACAGGGAGGGGCACCGAAAACGAAACAGATCGAATATCTTCAAGACGCATGTGTTGTGAAAAAAATGCAAAAATAGGTCGATTTTTAATCCAAGGAGGACATCTTCCTATCATAACCTCAACTGTCATACTCCTTCCCCCACTCCTTGATCACTATCACCCAAACAATTTGAATAGGGAAAGCAGTGAGTGTGAGACAACATTTACAAGATAATTTCATAGGGAATTCAGCAATGTCAATTTTTGCTACCTAACTTCTTATTTTGGCGCCTTCTTGCGGGAAAAAAACTGTTCCAGATTCCAAATCATTATAGTTGATTTGCAAGATAATTTGATATAAATTCGGTGATGATGCATTATGGAATTTTTCTAAGGGAAAAAACAAAATGGTGGCTCCAAAATGGAGGACAAGATTTGCAATTATCGTCCGATTCGATTCAAAATTGAAATGTGGTTTTCAGGGTCGAAAATTATGATTTGTTTATCAATGCAAAAAAACAATTTGGTGGCTCTAAGATGGCGGATGAAATTTGTAATTATGGCCGGATTTGAAACAAAATTTGTATGTGGGGATTTTCAGGTTCGGAAATTATGATTTTTTTGTCGATGCAAAAAACAAGATGACGGCGAAATTTGTAGATATGGTTTGATTCGACCCGGCACCGAAATCGAATTCTTCATAATACATGTGTTGTGGGAAAAATGCAAAAACACGTTGATTTTAAATCCAAGGGGGGCATTTTCGTATCATAACCTCAACTGCCATACCATTCTCCCCACCGCTTGATCACTCAAATAATTTGAATAGAGAAAATACTAAGTGTTACACAGCATTGAAAAGGTAATTCGATAAGGAATTCAGACATGTGAGAGTTCGCTACATAACTTTTCATTTTGACGCCCAATTGCGGGAAAAACAACTGTTTCATATTCCAACTTATGAAATTTGATTCGAGAGCTAATGTGAACAATTCACGAAAACATAACAAAAATTGAAAAAAATTAACATTGTACGAACTTACAAATTCTAAAATTTTGCATAAATTGCTCAAAATACAGACAGCGTTTCGAGACTAACTTATACTCATATATGGCAGTTCATGGCGAACACTTTGAGCATCTACTGTGAAATAATGTAGTTTGGAATAATTAGATTTGATTATGCAAGGTTTTCCAATTTTTTAAATTTATGCAATGTCCAATTTTTCTTCAAAAGATTGTATTCAAATTGCTCTGTTAATAAGTATGAATGTATGGAACAAATCTTGCAGCTATATTTTGACCCACTTTTAGTTGTCCGATCAAGCTGAAATTTGGTAGGTGTTCATAATAATTGCGATGAAAATGTATTATGTAATTTTTGTTAAAAAAAAAACAACAGAATGGCAACTCCAGTATGGCAGATGATATTTGTAGTTATGGTCGGATTCGTTCAAAATTGGATTGTAGGGGTTTTAGGTACAGATTTTCAGCATGACTAAAAATAATTGAGGAAAATTGATAAAAAAGCTTTAATACAAATTCAATGAAAAGAAAAAAAATTATTTTTTTTTGATATGGGACCTAGGTTATTCTGTGAGTAACAGATTCAAAAGCTTGCCTCTAGTACAAAATAGGTACTTGTGCAAGGTAACATTCTGATTCTGTTACGCACAGAATAACCTACGCCACACATAAATAAAATACCTTTTCCTTTTTAGCGCATCTGTGTAAAAACTTTTTCTTATCAATTTAATTCATTCATTTTAGTCGAAACTTTTGAAACCCCCATATGCCAAATTTGAATCGATTAGATCAACAATTACATATTTCGTCCGCCATCTTGGTTTTTTGCATTTACAAAAGAATCATAATTTCCGACCCTGAAAATCCCCACATACTAATTTGGATTCGAATCGGACCATAATTACAAATTTCATACGCCATCTTGGAGCCACCATCTTGTTTTTTTGAATCAACAAACAAATCATAATTTCCGAACCTGAAAACCACCACATATCAATTGTGAATCGAATCGGACCATACTTGCTAATATTGTCCGCCATTTTGGAACCGCCATTTTGTTTTTTCCTTCAGAAAAATTCAATAATGCATTGTCACCGAATTTATATCAAATTATCTTGCAAATGAACTATCATAATTTGGAATCCGGAACAGTTTTTTTTCCCGCAAGAAGGCGCCAAAATGAAAAGTTAGGTGGCAAAAATTGACATGGCTGAATTCCTTATTAAATTACCTTTTCAATGATGTGTCACACTTACTACTTTCCCTATTCAAATTGTTTGGGTGATGGTGACCAAGGGGTGGGGGGATAGGTATGACAGTTGAGGTTATAATAGGAAGATGTCCTCCTTGGATTAGAAATCGACATGTTTTTGCATTTTTTCCAAAACACATGCGTTTTGAAGATATTCGATCTGTTTCGTTTTCGGTGCCCCACCCTGTATAATATTAATATTTTATACTGGAAATGAGATATTTCAAATGTAAAAACATATTATATTGTTGACTTTTATACTATAAGAAATATTTTATGTGCATAAATGATAGTAAGCCTAAACTTTGATGAAAACTTCCTTGATAAAAGCTTCCAGTAATTTCGGGAATTCCATCATATAGTTTGTACTTACTTTTCTACCAGCAAGTCTTAATCAGGTGGATTGAACATATAATTAATTGAATATAAGAATAGAATGACTCCTAATGTCCCCTTCCTTTGTTTATTCAAACATACAGTGCAATTCAAATTCGACCCCCACCATTGGGATCTCCTAAACTACAGGAGATACGTCGAAGCTTAAATTGGGGCAAAGTTGCGTATTCTGGTGCTTATTAACAAAATACTGTTTTGAAACTTGGAAAATTCCGAGTATTTCCGGAAATATCGGGAAAAAAACTGAAAATCTGAATTTTCGTTTTTATTTTTTCCTATCGTTATTTGACAACATAGCTCAAAACCAAAAGTACAGTTTCATCGATACTTTTTTTCAGCTACACGTTTTCATGTTCAGATTTACTATCCGACGTTTCGTCTTCTGGCATTCATGATCAACTTTTTTTTCTGTTGTGGGCACCATGTTGTTTTTTATACAGAAAAATAGTGATTCTCATTCTGATTTCATTGATGTAAAATTTGTTATGATTTGCACTTCTGAAACCACAGATATTAAAAAAAAACAACTTCATCTGATATGGTCAGGACTCCATCGAAAAATTTTGTTTAATAAACACTAGTTGTCAGAACTCATTAAACATCATAAGTTTGCACAAATACTTCAGTCGAAATGTCCTCATTCTCAAATGAAGAAAAACAAGATATGTTAAAACTTTATTATAAAGGACCCCGCACGATTCTTATGGAAAATGGGTCCCAGTCGAATTGGCTGAAAATTTATTATAATGTCGTTTATGATGTGCTGATCAAATGTCTCCATTGGCACAACGAGATATAATGGACAGGTTTTGAGATACAGAGTGTCAAACATGAACAGGCAGCGTTGTTACTTGCCATTAGAAAATCAATAATGTGGCGATTATTTTGTTACAAACAGTTGAGGATAATGATTGCAATCTTAATATTGTCGACACGAGTTATAATCATAGAAATATATATTATATACTTACTCTAGAATGCTAATCCCCATGTCAAAAGTGTTGTAAAAGGTTCAGGCTAGTCCGCAATGCGCATGCGCTTCATCAGTGATTTTTGTAACAGGCTCGGTTTTAGTAAAATATTATGTTACTTTGAAGATTAACAATCGTTAATTCTGAATCTCGGAGAGTAAGGTTGAAAACCTCATTGTTATTATACCAGTTATTTGTATTTAGCCATTTTGAATAGGTACATATTTTCACATATTTATGATCCCAAAAAAAGGCCATCAGAAAGTAGAGTATACTGTTATTATTATTATTTATCGCTCTGAAGCGACTGATTTTTGGTATAATTCACTTTTTAACTGTAGTTAACCAACAAAAACCCACGGAACCACCCCAAATCCCGGTGTGAATTTCAAGGAAGCACTGGATTGGAAAATAAATTGAAAGTACAAAAAACTATGAAAATTTATTTCAGCTAATATCATGAATAATTTCAACTCAAATTGGATTTATAAAATTGGATGCTTGGAAGCTCAAGGGTTTTTTTCACGATTCATGTCAAAATATGCAACTGCATTTAATTTAAATCATTTGGAGAGATTAACATGCTAATTCTACAAGTATTTCTGGTTGTATTACCTTAGTGCAATTTCCACATAAAAAAGTGAGACCAGAAGCATTTTCCTTACCATCAAAGAAAAGTACTTCCATACTGACAATAATTTCCTGAGGCGATTCTGTGTATGTTTAGTACTTTTTGTAGGAATCTAGAACTCCTAATATAAGCGGTGTGGTAGAAAGTTGTATCACTCGCCATGCATGCTTACGTGCAGACACAGTATTGGTACTGCACTAGGTGTCATATTACTCTATTGTCGTTTTCACATGAATCTTCATGATGAAAATGTATGCCATAAATTACAGTTTTCTCACTCAAATGTTCTGCCGGGGTCTCTCCTTAAGAACAATAACCAAAAATCATGCCTTTTTTGTCAAGCTAAAATAATATTAAAGCTAGTTTGAGCAAAGCATATAGGTACATAAAAAATTTCATTATCTATCAAAAATGATTTATTTCAGGTTTTTTTTCTTTACACAACACTAAACAGTTCATTGTTTGTAGGAAGAAACGGCTTTATTAGAAATTGACTTTAAAGGAACAAGATTAATGCAAATTCACGAATGATGAAAGAATAACCAACGACAACAAACACCACACAAAACGACAAGAGAAAATCTGAAATTCTAAAAACCGTCTCTGATCTCTGACAAGAGTGACAGATCTTAGTGACTAGTCTTCCTAATTATGAAAAAGCACTGTTGCACGGTCATTATAATAACAGTAGCATAGGGTATATTATTGTTTTAAATAAGTTTGTTTCGCGTCTAAAATTCGGAGTAATCTATCTCTAAAAGGTTCTTTTCGGTTTTGAAAAATCCTAAATGCGCTGTAAAATTTCTCTCTTTCAAATGACATGTGTTTTATTGCCTCATAACAAAAAACTCTGAATTGGAACACCAAATGATTTTCAAACTTGGCAACATTCTACTGAAACTACACTGATGACGCGCATGCGCACATCGTAAACGGGTCGCAAAAGCGGCATGCTTTTCGCCGTGATAATTGGCGGGATTAGCATTCTAGAGTAAGTATATAATATATATTTCTATGGTTATAATGAAACGTTCTAAGACTCCGTATACAGTGTTATTGATGATTACATAATTTTTATATAATTCTTTGAACAAAATCAGTCAAACGTAAAAGCTCGTAGACCTACAAAATAGGTAAATATAATTTGATTCTGATACTGGGTGATCTGAGATATGAGATATAGGGTCACCAAGAATTTTAATTTCTAGTTGTATATTTTTTAATTTTGTAGGAAAATTTGTATACAAATTAATCATAAAGTGGAAAATTAAATAATTCGTGGCTCATTTCTATTTGTTGCATCTAATACGGATCCTGGTCAACGGCATGATGCTGCAGCTATCATATGGGAGACTACTGCATTCAAAATATTGACATACCACAAAAAGCGTACGAAATTAATGTTATGTGGAAGGTATCGACCCCTCCGAGCACCAGATTTACAAGTGGAGTAATATCGATCTAGGGCATTTTGCTATTCATCAAGCATTTATAATATGTGTATAAACATTCAAATTAATCGTAACTCAAACTACTCTCGTGGTATGTTCTCGTCAGATTTTTTACTGTATCTTTGTAAGAATGACAAGATTTCCAATCCTATGATCGGTTAATTTCATGTTATCCAATATGGACGGTTCTAAAATATATCATTGCCTATCTAAATGATGTGCACATGATTTAATCATTCCGGAAATATAGAAAATATAGGAAATATAGAGAGATAATGAAGATCTTCATCGCCGGTACATATGGTGTCAGTCACTAATTATTAGTCATTTGCATTTGTTTCATCTTGTACAGCATTCACTCTTGTAGCAATACTCGACCCAATTCTGTTATCTCGAGCCTTTTAGCTGATGTAACAGTTTCAATGTTATTATTTCAAACTTCAAGAGTTTGTTGCAGATAATTGCCAAAATTCCAAATCAGCATTAGTGTACAGGGAGTTGTAGTATAATAAATAAATTCTATTTGTCTTGTAATTGCGAATTTACCTGTATGTGTAATCTGTATAAATATTTAAATTAAATCAGGATGGATTTATCAAGGGGCAATATGTAAAAATAAAAATAGAAAAATTATTGGGTATAGCCCTCAAATTGTTGTGCAACCTTAGAAAAGTGATTCGAACTTAAGCTCTCATCAGTACGGTAAAATCAAGTGCGAAGATGTACAATACTTGGATGTAAAAATTGAAACAAAGGAAGTCAACAACAGGAAGCCAACCACACATTTGTGGCATCGGTTAGAAGACCTTGTACTCACAAGGCAACAACTAACGTCGCCACGGAGGAAGCTATAGCTGCCAGCGTGACAATCCTACCCAGGAAGATACAAATAAGGATGGATTTAGCGAGGGGCAATATATGAAAATATAAGTAAAAAAGTTATTGAGTATAACCCTCAAAAAGTTGTGCAACCGTAGAATAAGTTATAATTATTTGATTTAACTCTTTTTTGATAACTTTTATTATAGCTGATAATAAAGCCAGTCAACACATGTAACGAATCAATGTATCGCTGGTGTCCAGCCTTAATTCAAACCATGTTCAATAAATAAAAAATATGAACCGCGGTATTATTACATTTGATTAAACCAAAGTAACCTCAGATCACCCAATATCAAAATCTAATGATATAAACATATTCTGCGTTTGACTGATTTTGTTCGAAGAATTACATAAAAATTACGTCATTATTAATAACCCTGTATACGGAGTCTTATAACTTTTCATTATAATTCGTGTCGACAATATTAAGATTGCAATCATTATCCTTAAATGTTTGTAACAAAATAATCGCCACATTACTGATTTTCTAAAAGAAAGTAACAACGCTGCCTCTCCATGTTTGACACCCTGTATCTCAAAAACTTTGTATTAGATCTAGTTGTGCCCATCAAGACATTTGATCCAGACATCATAAACTACACTTTACTAAATTTTCAGCTAATTCTACTGGGACCCATTTTCCATAAGAACCGTGCGGGGTCCTTTGATAGGAATAGTACGAAAACAGCACAAATTTATTTTGAATCATATCCGGAAAGACAACAGCCGGATAGAACATTTTTCGGAATTTTGGACAAACACTTGGCTGAGTACGGTGCGTTTCAAAATCCAAGAATGAAATATGGAAGCAGAATGGAACAAAATATTAAACGTAACTTATTAGCAGAGGTAAAATAATTGTTCATTCCATATTCGAAGAAGTATAATTCATTTTGGTACTTTTTTAGATAAATGCAGATCCTTCCAAATCAACACATCAAGTCTCTGCAGATATGGATGTGCCACAGACGAGCGTTTGGAAGGAATTAAAAAAAAGTGGTTTGAAATGTTATAAGATACAGATTTCACAAAAATTACATCCAGGTGATCCTGAGAGAAGGGTGGAATTTTGTAGATGGCTCTCGAATAGGGTAGACCCTACAAACTTCTTGAAAAACATTATTTGGACCGACGAAAGTACTTTTTCGAACTGTGGTGTTTTAATAGAAATGATGAGCACATTTGGAGTGAAAATAATCCACGACACTTCAGAGAAGTCAGATCACAAGTTCGATTTCGTTTGAATGTGTGGGCTGGAATTTATGACGACCCAATATTTGGATCTCATTTCTTCTCTAATACTTTGAACGGGGAAACCTATCTTCGGTTATTAAGAAATGAATTCGAAGAATATATGAATACGTTTCCCCTTGTTAATTATGACGGGGCTCCTCCACAAAATAAAAGAGCAGTTTGCGAATATTTACACCAAAGATGTCCTAATATGTGGTTAGGAAATTCTGGACCAGTGCGGTTGCCGGCAAGGTCACCTGACCTTATAGTTTTGGATACTTTCTTGTGGGGCACTTTAAAGAACAGAATCTATGGAGAGCAAGAATGTGACACAGTAGATAAACTTAAAGACAATATCATCACGCAATTCAGGTCTATCAGAAGAAGGGATATTGTTAGGGCTGTTCTTAATTTGAGACGAAGAGCTCGGTTATGTTTTCAAGAGGAAGGCCATCATTTCGAACACTTGTTGTAATACTTTTGTGCATTCGTGTTTTTTGAAACGTACTCAGCCAAGTGGTTGCCCAAAATTCCGAATAATGTTCTATCCGGCTGTTGTCTTTCCGGATATAATTCTAAATAAATTTTTGTTGTTTTCGTACTATTCCTATCAAATTTATGATAAAGTTTCAACATATCTCGTTTTTCTTCATTTGAGAATGAGGACATTTCGACTGAAGTATTTGTGCAAACTTATGATGTTTAATGAGTTCTGACAACTAGTGTTTTCGATGGAGTCATGACCATGTCAGATGAAGTTGTTTTTTTAATATATGTGGTTTCAGAAGTGCAAATCATAACAAATTATACATCAATGAAATCAGAATCACTATTTTTCTGTATAAAAAAACAATATGGCGCCCATAACAGTAAAAAAAGTTGATGATGAATGCCAGAAGACGAAACATCGGATAGTAAATCTGAACATGAAAACGTGTAGCTGAAAAAAAGTATCAATGAAAATGTACTTTTGGTTTTGAGCTATGGTGTCAAATAACGATAGAAAAAAATAAATACGAAAATTCCGATTTTCATTTTTTTCCCGATATTTCCGGAAATACTCGGAATTTTGCAAGTTTCAAAACAGTATTTTGTTAAGCACCAGAATACGCAACTTTGCCCCAATTTAAGCTTCGACGTATCTCCTGTAGTTTAGGAGATCTCAATGGTGGGGGTCGAATTTGAATTGCCCTGTATAATTCAGAGCGCTGGTTGGACGTTCGCGTGTGAATTCTTTAAGCTAGTGAAACAATATGTTTGGTTCTATTCTGTCCAAAATACTCTCGTTTAACAAACAACTTCACAGAATAACAGATTTTTTGACGAATTTCTCTTGGCCATACTAACAAGGAAAATATTTTCAAACAAGTGAACACTTGCTTCATGAGTTGGTTAAGGCAAGAATATTTTAGCTTCAATAATGGGCACTTTTTTTGTTGAATGATGGGAGTAGGTTGAGACAAGAATATTGCAATTTCAATAATGAATAGTATTCTTCTATCAACTTGAAGGTTGAGTTCCAATCTCCACTCTGCAGTTGGTTATAAAATATAGAATGGAAGCCATTTTCATTTCGGCAACATCGAATAGATTAAAAAAAGCATAGATTCAAAACTACGAACAATTTAGGTATAAATAATAGTTTTATATGAGAATAGTTTTAAGTTTAATAACTGCATTCTCAATAAAACCAGTTAGTAGTGACGCATATTACAGTTTGATTGAATACATAAACAACGCCTCTCGCTTTTAGACGCAAAACTGTAGGAGACCAAAATATATTTCACTCATTTTCACAACTGGCCCATAATTAGCCAAATTCAATTTTCGATACTGCATTTTTATTTTATAGAAACAGTTTCCACTAGGCACAAAACTAACATTCACATAGGTACGCATAGCCACATAACCTCCAACCCATATGGTCAAACTGGATGAAAAATGATCGAAATGAAAGTCGTATTCACAGGTCGCGGTGCCGCCACCTGCTTTGATTGCTCATTGGTTGAATGTGTCACGTGGCACGGGTAGTGATATCTACCAAGGAATTATATTCTTGTGTCAAGAGGACTATGTTTCACAATGAGTTAATGTGTGTGTTTTCTAGGATGAAGATGTTTTCACTGCAAGCAAATTCATTGCAAGAGAAATTATGTGAAGTAGCAAACATCCCAATCAGTTTGAAATAAATTAATCAATTAGAAATAATTATTCTTTTCAGAAAATTATTCTATTCAAGAGTATGTATATTTTTGATTGAAGAAATCTTTTTTATCTGTGTAACTCTAGTAACAAAATTATATTTACAAATGACATATCGATTGGATTCCGTTTTTCGATCGATTACGTATTCCCGCATTTTAAGTTCGGAGAAACTGTATCAATCTATGCTATTTTCACTCCTTTGTCCGCGGTTTTGAAAAGGAGCATAAAAGAAGACATCTCTCTTTAGAGAAAGAATGAGTTTGTCTACAAAATAACCCAAAATATGGTTCCCAACACTGTTTTCTATTGTGATGGGCTTTGACTCGCAATAAACAATTCGTCACTCTTATAAAATTGAGTTGTATTTTGGGTATGCGAAGCACCTATCTGAAATTGGTTTCTTTCGATGAAAAAAAATGTGTTGAGCAGATGGGCGAGCTCCTCAATGTGATCTTATTGAACGACATACATTAGCAGTGGCGTACTGAAAGAGTTCAACTGCTATAAGTTCAAGATATTCACAATTCACAAGCAATTAATTCGAGTAGAGGAAAGTCGGGTAACTGTGCGCAGTTTTACCCTTTTGTGTAAAACTTGGTATAAAACAGCTTCAAATATAAATTCCTATAGATCAATGTGAACTTTGATATTTTCTCCACGATTTGATTCGTTCAAATTTATTGAATACGAATATTTAGGCTATTTTGAATATTTTAGAAAAATCGGTTGCACTGCACACATTTACCCCACACCTATGGGGTGAAAATGCGCAGTGAAAATATTATACATTTTACAGTACCTATATAAAAAAACTGTTATAAAAAGTGAAGTTTAATTTCTTCGAACACAAACATTGACCAATAATTTAAAATAAAAAGTTAAAAAATACATTAAAAGTCACAGTTGTCACACATATAATTTTCGGGAGAGTCCAATCCAGTGCAGAGAGCATGAGCCCAGTTTGAACAACCACTGCAGCGATACCATGTTTCAGTTTTGATTGGTGGCTCTCCACAGACAAGACATTGGTTTTCATCAACACCCGGAATGTCATCACACTCATTGTCATCACAAATTGAACCCCAAACTATTTGGTCCTCTTCGCTATCGCTGTCTTCAATAATCTTTTTTTTCGGGATTTTCCTCTTGCAGGATGACTTTTGGATATTTTTTTTAGCGTTGTTTCGACGTTCCAGTTCATTTTGTCGCATTTTTCTTTTATTTTCGGCTTCTGTCAACTCATCCTTATTGGGTGTAGCTGTAAGTATAACGCTTTTTAGTTTATTTTTTCTTTTCTGATTTCTAGCAGGAGGTTTGGCTATTGCAACTAGCGATAAGTATTCTGCAGTTATATGATTTTTCGTTTCAGTCACTGCTTATGAATTTTTAATTAGCAAAGGTTTTTTTTACGATATTTTCAATTTCCATCAAATCAGCCATTTTACTACTTGTAGACTTATCGTGATCTGGATTTGTTCGAGATAGATCATCAGGTAGTGGAACTGGAATTTCGTTTTCCTTTCCAGCTGCTGCTTCTTTACTCTCCAAAATAGGCATAAATTGAAAAGCGGGTTCGAAATCATCATCGGTAAATTTTTCTGGCTGATATGGATAAATCCCCGAGAAATTGAAACCAGATATGGCCTTGTCCATAGTCGCAACTTTCACGAATGCTTTTCCAAAAATTTCAGCTAAATCGTACATTCTAATTCGCTCCGCATTCCTCAAGAACAAGTCACACTCCTTATTATAAGCGTTTTTCAACGGTCCGAAGAAGCTGACATCCAGTGGTTGCAGACGATGGGATGTAAGTGGTGGCAGAGTTAAAAGGACAATATCATGTTTTTTACATAGTTCGTAAATGGGTAGTGATATATGACTTGAGTGGTTGTCGTGAATAACGAGAACTGGCGCTTCTGGAGTTGGCTTAACTGATTTAGCAAATTGCTTTATCATTTCCAGAAATAATTCTTCGTTACTCCAACCTGATATCGAACAGTGATATGAGGCTCCTGTTAAACCATTCTTGGTCAGTGAATCTGTTATCCTCTTTCGAGGAAAAATGAACATTGGAGATATATATCTACCACTCGCATTGAAACAACATATTACCGTTACATTTTTTCCTCTCTCTCCTGATGTCTTGAAACCTTTTGGAGCCAAACACTTTGCTGGTTTATGAACTATTGTTAGACCAATTTCGTCAACATTATAGATGTTTTCTGCTGTGAACTTATGTTTATCATAGAGTTCTCCCAAATTTGAATAGAAAAGTTTAACATCTTCTTTGTTGAATGCCTTAATGCGGTTTACACTTGTTGGTTATGGTTTTCTCAAATAATTTCCGTGAAGTTATAATACCAGTCTTTACCAGCAATTTTTCGGTCTTTATTGAATTTGTGTTTCACTTCATTCGCTTCCGCAAAGTCATATGCTAATTTTCGTAGTTGCATTGTCTCACAACATGTTGAACCAATTCCTGTTCGTGTTGATCAGAAAAAGTAATAGAGCCACCCAAACGAAGATCCTTGAATCGTTCACCCTCCTCGAGTTTAATTTTTTTTTCTAATTGTGAACTGCTGAATCCCATGTTCCCTGGGTGCAGCCCGTATAGAACATCCACTACTGATTTCATGAATCGCATTTTATAATTCTTCCTTAGTACATTTTCCTTTTTCTGTTTTTCTTTTATATTGCCTCGGCATCTACGGTAAAATAATTGCATTTAATATTATGTTCGTATGGGGTAACTGTGCGCGCGTACATTTACCCCCCTTCAATCGCGCACAGTTACCCGATTTAGTTTCTTGGGAAATGGCTTTGCCCAAATCTTTCATTATCAGTTTGCCAAATTCAATTCAAATAGTAAGATATTCTATAAAAAATGCCCTTTCTACTGATTCAAAAATTATACAATAATAGTCAAAACTATCTTACTTACCGCATAAAATGTTTGGATCAAATTTGATATCACGCCACCATCGAAACAATGTCAACATACTGAGCGCACCCTATGTGAGATTTTCGTGAAACGTGAGCGAAATTTGCAGTTGGGCGCTTAAATGATAGATGTCACAAGTTCGAAGATGTATTCAAAGCCTGACTACAACATGGGTGCGCACAGTTGCCCGCTGCGCTATTCACCCGACTTTCCCCTATAGACGCGTTCGGTTTATTTATCTATTTATTTATGTATACTTCAATAATAACAAATGTTTCTTTTTTCAAATCAAATGATACCTACAATATCAATAGTTAAAAATATATTGAGGGCAAGAACTTCATGTCATTACTTGAATTTCAGTTTGATAATGGCAAGAAAACACTGTCTGGGTATTTTTTTTTCCTAGAGGCAATTGAAGTGAGACCCAGTCCCAAATACAGGTGATGTTTTGATTGCCAATACTAAAGTTTTAATAATGGTTATTAAAGTTTCTTCTCGGTGCAAATGATTTTGAGTAGCCCCTGAACACACACTGAAAATTTTAGATGCTTTCAAAAAAGTGACATTCATCTCGTCGGTGATAATTCGCTCACAAACTCGCTCACTTCTATAAAGCACTGCAGGAAGATTGGATATTTGTCTCTGTTTTAAAGGTTTTTCCGTGGACGATAATGTTCAGAAATATTATTAATCATTCCACCTTTAGCGGTCCCATCAAGACTGACCGTCGAGCTGAGTCTATACATTCCTGCGTCGTCACTTTGGAGATATCACGAATCTTTTCTCCTGCCCATTTTTCCAACGAAGAGTAAAGCTTTGCAACTCACTGCTTCGGGAAGTGTTCCGTAAGGCATACAGCCCGCAGGAATTCAAGTATTTCTCACCAAATTTTCCTCAGCTCGTACGATTCTCTCTGTACGTTACAGTATTTTTCTCTTCGTCGGAACCAGACCATAAAAAAATCATTCACTTTCAACTGACTCATTCTGATATTCTTCAGGTTCATCCACAAACTTGGTAGTTCCATCGCTTCTGGCGTGCAGTGTATATCTCTTCGAATGACTTCTTCTGGACCATTTTGGTTATTTTTCATTTTTGAAAATTGTTCCGATTTTTGAGGTTCTCCATGACTAATTTTCTCACTACCAAAGTAGCACACTCATATTGGTATATTATTGGTTCAATATTAGTATTCTATTGATATGATATCGGTGTAATACTTTAAAGATATTAGCATAATTTTCAAACGTACTATTGTCAGAAATATTAGAATTTGTTTGATATGGGTTGAATATTACGTGAGTAATTTTAAAATAATATTGGTGAAATATTTTCGAAGCAGCGATATTGTACTAATAATTTAAATTGAGATAATATTGGCTGGACTGGGGTGAGTCCTGCACGATTCACTGTTGCGTTCCAATTAACAGTGCTGCTCCTAAGGTGGCACATAGAGTTAGTAGCATTGCCTATCCAGAACACGTGGCTAATGACCATAGCAGTCGATGCCAAGACACCAAAGAAAAAAAAATATTGGTACAATATTATGAAAATATTGGCAAAACATTGAAATGAAATATTGGCAGGGAAAAACTGTTAACATTAAGCAATTTTGGTTCAATAGTATTTGGACATTTTTAAAATAATGATACTGGTGAAATATTCTCGAAGCAATAATGACCTCAAAACATTCAGTGATATTTCTACAATATCATTCGGATGTATTTGTTAAACATTCAAAGTGAATATGTTGTCCTGAAAACATTGGTGGAATATTGAAAAAAAGTTCAGAACTTCTTCACAGTTTTCCTTCAACTGAAGAGTCACCAGAGTCTCCATTTTGGTCGTCATAATACTAAGTACTGTTTTGGAAACAAGTTCTGAGAAGCTATACCAAGCATGTAATGCTCATATTTTATCAGGTTCTAGCTGACGTTCTACATAATATGTAGAGCCACCTAATATTTCTTACCCTCTGGTTTGATAATGATATGTTTCAATAGCGTTTATTGAATATTCGGCCAATATTCAAATCTCAAATGGTGATAGGTTTTCTGTGTAATATTGCATTAAATTTCTCATTTCAATATTAGCGTGAGTATTCGCGAAATTTCGGCCGAGCGCAAGCACATTCTCTTTTTCAGATTGTCCTTGTTCTTCATATAGGAAGCCTAAGTCTGTTGCGATTTCATATTTAAATAGCAAGGGCGCATGCGCATTTCCATGGTGTCCATTCTCCTGATCTTGCACTCCGTGGACAGTTGGTAATTCAGCGCATGATCTGTTACGATTCCGCAAAAAATGTCCTTTGCTGTGATGTTTTCATCGGGTCAATAATCATGTGTGAGTTATTCACACTCACTTATATTTTCAAAAGTAACGTTTGATAGATTCTGGATCATCTCTGATCATATGACAATGCTGTATAAGTACTCAAGCACGGATAACTCAACCACCTACGAAAGTTTGACGTTTTTGTATATAGAAAAAGTCATAAATAATATATTTGTGTTTTTTTTAATTTTTCAATGTCATTTGAAAGACAATTTAACTCATGTATAAAAAAATCGCATATGCCACATTGCAATTGTCACTTTGACAGCGGCCAAAGTTAGCTTCAACTTTTAAGGCGTTGACACACCGAAAGCGAACTCTCCGCGCGAACTGGTTCGCTCAGTAGAGCGAACTTTGTACCCTGTACCATGTACACAACTGGTACGCCGCGGTGGTTCACCTTCTGATGTTTTGCTGGGATGATGCAATATCACACTATACCAGTTGTGTACCAGGGTACAGGGTACAAAGTTCGCTCTACCGAGCGAACCAGTTCGCGCGGAGAGTTCGCTTTCTGTGTGCCAAGGCCTTTAAAGCGACAAATGCACTAGTGGTTTTTCCACTTCTTCATTTGTTGCCAAAATAAATAGTTTGACATGTCTGTCAACAACATATTAAATTTCTAAGCACTAAAAATGAGTCAATTCGGAGTCTACAAACACCGAAATTAGTCAAATTGTTAATCCAAGTGTGGCTACTATTACACACTGAAATGAAATTATATTATAATTTCATTTCAGTGCTATTAGAGTTGCACCGCAATCATCAATCTGGCAATAACTTTCTACGGTTTGCGATGTGGAAAGATATGAATTTGAGACAGATACTTCCATCGAGAAATTGAATGTGATATTGCAAGATTGGGCAATTAATATGCGAAAAGGTAACGGAGAAGACTAAAAAGAAGTGTCAGTTAAAACAATTTGGAACATCACCGATGAAATGCTACAAATTATTAAATATTATAACGAATTCAATATTGTACTTAACCCTTTTCTTGACATTCAGTTCAATTCATCACGAGCTGCACGTAATGCTAAACGTAAAATCCTACAAGCACAACCCGAAAAGAGAAAATCTAGTGCATCAGCTCTTAATAAATCTGAAGTATTTGCAATGGCTAGATTACATGACGAAAATGAACAGAAAGGACTTTAAAAATAATTATATCCCATTTTGGCGGTTGAATAATTTTAATGTTTCATAAATGCATTCAGGTATTTTTTGTTCAAGAGTAATTCTACTGAAAATCAGAAAAAGAATTGGATAAGTCTTATCACGTTCAATAGATCGCATCAAGACACGATCAGGACCTGGTGATGTGTAGATTGCAATACACTAAACAGCTTCTTTTATTCCGTCGAAGGTTATGTGACCATCATATTCTTCATCGAATGCAAGTCGGTTTGAATAAGGTATAACTGGATAGACGTTTTCTCGACATGAATTTGGAACTGAAAATCTATAAGAAACATGTTTCTATAACAATCATAGTTCAATTTGGCATCCTTTTTGATTCTCATTCTATAACTTTTTCACTGTATATTGTATTACCTGGTACTAATATTTTTCCCTACTTCTCTTTCTATCTTCCTTAATGTGCCGTTCTGGATTACTAGATTCCTATCACTTCCTATTTGGGGTAACCAGAGTTTCAGCTTTCCTTGCTTGATGGAACTTTTTTCCTGGATATTTGGGACCAGGTAGGTAAATATGGAATAGAATTCTGTAGAAAACACAAAAACTGGACCACATTTTGTTGGAATTTATCAAATATTTTTTTCTGGGAGAATACGTTTTCCCGATTGTTTACATGCTCTTCGTATTCTTTATTATTTTCTCTTGGGAGCGGTGTTACATTGGGGGTCTTCATTCAAGGAAGAATCACAATAATTGTATTTTTCTGTAACTGTGTTTTCTGATGACATTACTACGTTCTGTGAAAACGTTTGGAAGGGTTACTTCAACACAGGAATTTCAGCTGTTTCCCGTTTGACTTCTTAAAAAATATCTAGTTTCTCTAGTCCTTTAGATATCGATTTGACTTTCTTGTTTTCTACAAAAATTTTGGGGTTTAAGGTTAGTCAGCCCCGCTTCTTTTCCATTCTGGGATAATATAACAAAATGTTTAAAACCGACATATTGATTGTCTCTTGGGTACTTTTTCAAAAAATAGCCATTTTCCCGTACTCACAATCGCTGTCACTTGACATTGACACTGTCAGACTACTTATTTGTGAATGAAAGTTCATCCAGAACCGTTTATGTACCTTTCCCATCACTATTTTCAACTACTTTTAATATATTTAAATTGTCTTGTTTTTCTATTCATTCCATGCGGTCTCACGAAATAGAATTCAGAATTATTCGCTCAAGTCTAACTCCTCAAGATTGTGTGACGTAGAACGTTCCGAGTACTTCTCACCCGTTATCAGATCTGATCGGACCTGATGATACAAGGGGGGGGGGTCTTCACAGAGTGGAAGTTATGAAGCGGTCAAAAATGAGAAGTAAAATTTCCCATATTTTTAACACACTTCTATTTATAACTAATGTTGCTGAGTGAATGAACCGCGTTTCAATGCACTGTAGGTTCTCAAATTGTCTCAAGTGAACAGGGTACAGGTACAAAAGGTCAATAATGACCATTAGACAATAATAATAGGCATTGCATACATTTATGGGTATTTAATTGTTCATTCATTCAGTGTATAGTATTAGTTCGATAATGTCCATATAGGACACTGCAGTAACGATGGTTACAAATAAAAGTAGTACAAAACATAGGAAGGTTTATATATTAATTTTTATGACGATCTCTTAACACATGGTAACGGCTACATCCCTCAATGTATGAAACGATAGTTGTTTATTATAGCTCCTTATGTTGGTACCAACTGCCCTCTGCCAATAGCGTCCAGATTGTACATTCTGACGATATTTAATTGATTGCGGTCACTCTTCTTCTTCAGTTACTTCAGGTACCAGCGAGCCTTCGCCGAACATTGTGCCCGTGGAAGGAGGCTTGAGTGGATCCGGCGTAACCACCTGCTACTGGGACTGCTGCAAACCATCATGTTCATGGGCGGGAAATCTAAAAAACACAACGAATATTCCTGTAACTTCCTGCGCGATCGATGGTGAAACTCCCCTGGATCCCGAGGAGATGTCCAGCTGCGGCGACGGTCCAGCTTATATGTGCACCAATCAACAACCCTTCGTAGTGAATTCCACACTAGCTTATGGATACACTGCTGCTTCTTTCATAGGCAGTACCGACTACCAGTTATGCTGCGGTTGCGTTCTTCTTTCGTTCCAAGGACAGCTTGAAGGCAAGAAGATGCTGGTACAAGTCACCAATACTGGTGGCGACTTGGTTGTCAATCAGTTCGATCTTGCTGTTCCTGGTGGAGGTGTGGGAATAAATAATGCATGTACTCCGCAATGGAATGCTCCTGCTGACGGGTGGGGAAAGCGATATGGTGGGGTATCTACCGAGGCTGAATGTGACGAGCTTCCTGAGCAGCTGCGAGAAGGTTGCAAATTTCGATTTGGTTTCATGGAAGGAGCTCAAATTCCTAATGTCACGTTCGTGCAAGTTCATTGCCCCAAAGAATTGGTAGCCATCACGGGTTGTGAACTGTAATGATATTTGAATAAAGTTGAGAATATATTGTCGTAAATTTTGATTTCGTGTTCCGGTTGGACGATGAATCCAGTATTGAATTTTGATTTTGTTTTCCAGTTGGATGATATCTAGTAGTATGTCGCCTTGAAAGTGAGACGTGCGTAAAATAGCTCTGGTATATTTTATGTTTATAGCGGTAAAAGTGGGTGAATTTTTTTTTTCAAATGAGATCAATCAAGGGACAATCTCTTTATTCAATTTAGATAAATATTATCATATAAGATGATTGTGGATTACCTTAAATAACGACTACAGTGAATGTAAAAAATAAAATAACAATAGATTAGTGGTTGTGTTAATTTCTTGGAAAACGCCTAATCAGAGCTTGTGTTGCGTGTTTTCCTAGATCTGGACATAACCGTGAATGGAAGTGATAATTAACTCTTCATTCCGTTCAGTAAATAATAAAATCAAAAGTCAATGATCAACTTACAAGAGAATGGACAATCCGGCGAAATGGATACAGGTTTAAATCAAATTATAAATTATTCAGGCATGTTTCAGTATATTGTATCAAATGTTTCTTTCAAACTATCAAAATTGTGATCAACAAAGTATCTAATTTGTTTATTGCGTTTTTTAGTATTTTTCATATTTTTCAGTTCTGTGGGAACTTGATTGAGAAGTTTTGGTAATAAACCTTTGGGTATATACATTTTTGCAAAAAGGGACACATTGTTTTCTTAGACTTGGCTCGGGAGTCGTATGAGTGTGTCAAATATTTGAGAGGTGAATTAATGATCCATAGTATATCAATCAATATATTTTATTATCATGAAGAACATTTTAATTATTATAGACAAAGCACTTCCCAGTGAGCACAGAAACATCTCAGAGATGTTAAAAGTTAGAGTTTTTGAGATATCAAACCTCCACTGCGAAGTCCTGTTCATACATGAATAGAACGTGTATGTACGTGCAAATGTCCGCCGCACGCGGCTATTTTTAAGATGTTCCTAGGACTTCACAACAGGCATTTCTTTCACGTTTTTTTCAAAGCCTTTTTAAGGACACAACATAATATTTTCAAAGCTTTTCGCCTACATTAAATCGCTGTATATAAAACATTTTTAGAGATGTTCTAGGGACATCACAAAATGCACTTTTATTTCGTTTTTTTTCTCATTAATTGTACAAATTAACAAAAGTCAAAACATGCAGAGGACTCTGAGGCGATTTAAAAAAAATCATTGGTATACTTATTTTAATTGGAACAAAGAACACACATACAAATATTTTCTGTCGATATAAATTGAATATTTAAAATAAAACGTAAATATCACTTACACTGGGTAATGTCTGGTACAACTGAAATTGAACAAATTGTGGATACTCACTTTACATAGAGTAGGTACACAATGATTAGGATGATGATTTTACAAGTCAGAACCGGTAAATGTTTTTGAGGTTATATATTTTCTGAGTATCGACACAATTCATTCCTTAGTTTGCAGTTCGTCATCAACTTGGTTACTAAATATAATATTTTGTCTTGACCAAACATTTCACTTCACTCTAAAAAAGACTACTTTTACGAGAAACAAAATGGGGTCAATTGAGTTAAAACTAGACACCATACTCCTCGTCAACTCTAACATCACTGAGATCACATGATCACATTTTGCGATTGCGCGTACGCTAGATATATTCTCGGTGAACGTCTCAAGGGTGAACTATGTTATACCAAATGAAAACATCCACAAGATAACATTTTGTGCACATATCCGATACATTCCTATGGGCATTGAAAAAACGCAACAAAAGAACAAAAACAGAATATTGAATATCCTTTAGGGACCTCTTTGGGAAGTGCATATTACCTCTCAAAGAAACATCGGCGTGTACACATTTTTGAAACATCTCAAAACCTCCCAGATATGTTTGTGCTCGCTGGGTTATGTTAATAAACTAAAATTAAAAAGTACTACTGCAACTAGTCAGTTTACAAACACATATGAAATAACAATAACAATATAATAGTAGGGATTATTAGTGTACACGAAAAATTAAGATTAGGAATAAAATAGCATAAAATACTTATTTGAATTAAAAGGCATCAGCATAATACTCTTCCAATGTATAATAAGGTCGGCTACACAGCAAGAGGTAAACAGACTTTTTGAAATTATCAACAGTGTTAATCTTTCTTATATAGTCTGGCAAGTGATTGAACATCTTGCAACCATTGGAAATAATAGAGTCCTTCACTAACGTAGAGTTTGGTATGGGTAAGTTAAGACTGTTTTTTGCGTGTAGGATAGCGGCTCCCATTTTGAATTCATTTAAGTGTTTTTTAATCAAGCTAACCGTTTCTGCTATGAATATGACCACAACAATATGAAATTTATGTAAGCCAAAGAGTGGTTTGCATGGATCGCGTTCCTTTGCTTTCGATATATACCTTCCCAGATAGCACAGGACGTCCCCGGGATGTCCAATAGTAGTACATTTCAGGTCTTAATGTCCGGGAGCTACTGAGGACGTTTTTAGGATGTCCATTTTGGGACGTTCCCGAAACGTACATAAATGGACGTCCCCAAGAGGAACATTTCAGGTCTGAACGAAATATTCACAATTTTGGGAATTTACCCTTATATGAATTGATTCAAAAATGAGAGAAAATGTCAATAATAATCAAAAGCAAAAAGTCATTTCGAATTTCTTCATTATAATGATTCTTAGGTTTGGTACCTACGTAATCACGTTAAACTCATTGAATGAAATATCAATATATGCATGTTCTTGGTAATACATATACCCATACCCACATCCGAAAATCGATCTTATTAGTAGAATTCGACAATAGTAGGTATACGAATAAACGTCACGTGTCATGTGTTGCTAATTGGTTGAAGTACTGTCTTCATTTTATCTCAGGAAGTTTTGAAAATACAATTATTGTTCAAATTAGACACAAACCTATCGAGTTCTTTTCGCAATTGACTGAAGTTCTACGAATGCACAGAAATAATTTTACTGAGAATTGTAACGACTAGTTCGTTTAGTAGACAGAATTATTCCCTTTCTGATCTCATCTCATCTCATCTCATGGCTACATGCGTAAGCTGTCATGGCCACAACTAACCACTACTACCCACTGAAATGAAATTATAATATGATGACTGAAATGCTCGTCAGGCTGCGCGACTGGATTTCTCATGGAGGGCCATGTTTGTTTTGTGGTTCCTGGCAGTATCGGAGGAATCAAGATTGATTGTAACATACCGGGTGACACAGCAGGCATGTAGCAGCCTGTAGTTTTTTTATTTGAAGAGACGAAGATTTGAAATTTGCAGAAGTTACGTAATCAATGATAGCGCTTCATTTGAATCTAACGACAACTTTTTTAAACTACCTGTTTGATCGGCAGTAACTCCAACTTCTTTTTTTGAATGACACCCTGTATATTTTCCCAGCCTATCTTATTTGTCTTGAAATTCTCTATTCAACCGTGTATCACAAAGTGGCATTCGTTTCTCAATTCGCAGATGAATTGCATTTTATTAAAAAACATCAAGTTGGCTGTTATCCGAATTCGATAATCTTTCGATGCTTGGTAGGCTTGAAAATCCAAAGAGTATCAGTTAAACGATATCATTTCAGATTTTTCCATACCTGATCACTTCCTACAGATTGCCAATAATTTCTTTAATAAAAAGAAAAAACAGGGCGGGGATTAGCGCAGTGGTTAAGCGCTCGCCTGGTAATCGAGAGATTGCAGGTTCGATTCCCAGACGGTGCGATCTTTTTTCATTTTCAGATGTGAAAGTCTGAATGACTGAGGCTCGTGTCGGCTGGGAATAATCCTCCACGATTCACTGTTGCGTTAAAAATTAACAGTGCTGCTCCTAAAGTGGCGTATGGAGTTAGTAACAAGGCCTATCCAGAACACATGGCTAATGACCATAGCAGTCGATGCCAAAACACCAAGGAAAAAAAAAAAAAAAAAAAAAAAGAAAAAACATCTGAAAATAACTGACGATATTGCGAAAACTGAGATAGGAACGTGTTTTTTTCAATTAGGCTACTTGTGAAGGAACTATCTGTCTTTCTCTTTGGCCATGTAGTCATATCATGATCTTGCCATTTGGAAACATAATATTAAAATTGTTTCCCTGATCCACCAATTCACAAGTCTATTAGTCTAGATATTTGCAATAATATTTTGCCTAGTAGGCGGTGTACACAGAATATTTTGTGTTTGACAGGTAAACATCATTTGATTGTACTGATTATCTCCGTCAGTTTTATGATGATTAAAATTGCATCGTCTAATTAGATACTGAATATGTATTCAAAGAATGAAAAGGTCGATATGTTGTTGATATTCGGAGAGTGCAAGAGAAATTGTAGACAGGCTGAACAATTGTATGTCGAAAGATTTCCGGAAAGACGCCATCCGCCTAATAATTATTTCGCTAGAGTAATAGAGCAGTTCAGAAGAGAACCGAAAAATCAAAACAATCTCCAATACATTGCCGACGAGGAAACGGAAGTTTTGGCCATAGTGCATGCATATCCGACGATATCACTGAGACAAATTGAGGACGAAATCGGCGTGAATCGAGAGACCGCTAGAAGAGTTTTGAAAAGAACTGCTCTGAACTGCTCTTTTATTCTAGCGAAATAATTATCAGGTGGGTGGCATCTTTCCGGAAATCTTTCGACATTCAATTGTTCAGCCTGTCTACAATGTCTCTTGCACTCTCCGAATATCAACAACATATCGACCATTTCGATCTTTGAATACATATTTAGTATCTAATTAAACGATGCAATTTCAATAAGCATAACACTGACGGAGATAATCATTGCAACGAAATGATGTTTACACAAAACATTTTGTGTACACCGCCTACTAGGCAAAATATTATTGCAAATATCTAGACTAATAGACTTGTAAATTGGTGGATCAGGGGAACAATTTTAATTTTGTTTCCAAATGGAAAGATCATGATATGGCTACATGGCCAAAGAGATAGACAGATAGTTCCTTCACAAGTAGCCAAATTGAAAAAAATATGTTCCTATCTCAGTTTTCGCAATATCGTGAGTTATTTTCAGATGTTTTTTCTTTTTATTAAAGAAATTATTGACAATCTGTAGGAAGTGATCAGGTATGGAAAAAACTGAAATTATATCGTTTAACTGATACTCTTTGGATTTCAAAGCCTACCAAGCATCGAAAGATTATCGAATTCGGATAACAGCCAACTTGATGTTTTTTAATAAAATGCAATTCATCTGCAAATTGAGAAACGAATGCCACTTTGTGATACACGGTTGAATAGAGAATTTCAAGACAAATAAGATAGGCTAGATAAATGTACAGGGTGTCATTAAAAAAAAGAGGTTGGAGTTACTGCCGATCAAACAGGTAGTTGAAAAATGTTGTCGTTAGATTCAAATGAAGCGCCATCATTGATTACATAACTTCTGCCAATTCAGATGTTTTTTCTTTTTATTAAAGAAATTATTGACAATCTGTAGGAAGTGATCAGGTATGGAAAAAACTGAAATTATATCGTTTAACTGATACTCTTTGGATTTCAAAGCCTACCAAGCATCGAAAGATTATCGAATTCGGATAACAGCCAACTTGATGTTTTTTAATAAAATGCAATTCATCTGCGAATTGAGAAACGAATGCCACTTTGTGATACACGGTTGAATAGAGAATTTCAAGACAAATAAGATAGGCTAGATAAATGTACAGGGTGTCATTAAAAAAAAGAGGTTGGAGTTACTGCCGATCAAACAGGTAGTTGAAAAATGTTGTCGTTAGATTCAAATGAAGCGCCATCATTGATTACATAACTTCTGCCAATTTCAAATTTGTATCTATTCAAACAAAAAAACTACAGGCTGCTACATGTCTGCTGTGTCACCCGGTATAAAACTGATACAAATACCCGCTGCACTGCACTGGCGTGTTTACAAACCATAAATTGGGAAACTGATAACACGTACGTGCAGATGAATGTTTCTCTCGCACCCATAAAGTATTTCTCTGCTAGATTGCATGTGCCTCCTTTCTTCATCTTCTAGAGTTATCACTTTATACGGGTGCGCAGAGGAACTAAGAGCATTTCAGTCATCATATTATTATTTCAATTTCAGTGCTAGTACCTCACCCGCCACCGCCCGTCATTTCATAATCGAAAATTGTAACATATTTTCCAATCTTTCGAGACGATTATGCGATTCTTGATCTCACGGGCTCACGGCCCTGATTGTATACAGCCCCAGTTTACTACTGATAAACTTGGAAAAGAATTTGTAACATAATTTTTAGGAAAAATCGATCATTCTGGCAACACTGTACCATAATTCCTTCATTGACAGGTGGAGTCGCTTCACTCGCTTCTCAAGCCATTAGCCGTTAGTTATATGGTTCGGGCTGTTATTTTGTTTTGGTGTTTACGTTGAATGTGCGTTAAGAAAACAAAACGCTGATGAATAGTAGCAGTTATAATCAAAGGTGAGAGTATAGTTCTTTTGAAGTATTCGAATAGTGTGAACATATCTTTTTTGTCAGCTAACGTCGAGAAGGGGAAGAAAAACGCAAGTCATGCCTAACCTTCAAAAACATTATGTGCGCGCCAAAAGACGATGTATTTTTCTGAGTATTTGGAACAAACTAGTATATTTCGCGATAAGTACATCATTCTTTGGTTTAAACACCAAAATTCAGTGGGAAAATACAACCAATTTTCATGTGTTTTTTATAGACCCCAGCCGGTCTCAGTGTTAAGGGAAACCTCAAGGTAAACCCGGTATCTCGCTCGACAGCCTTTAACCAACCAACCAACCAACCAACCAACCATGTGTTTTTTAAAGGTGCTGTGCAAAAATCTGACGAATCAAAGGATCACAGATCCACCGAAGCCTCCATACAGAGCTGGTTGAAAAGATCTTCTGAGAGGATGGGTGCTGTATCGAATAAAAATTGAAGTCCGAAAAATTGATGTCAAATTGTATTAATATATACATATAACCTCTAATTCTGGAAATATTTGTTTTTTACCACTTCCTAGGTTCAGACCTGTGATCGACCTGAATCTTACGTCCTAGAGACGTCCCAGAGACGTCCTAATGACGTTCGTCGTACCGAATGGTCCTAAACAGACCCGAAACGGACCTAAATCGTACGTACCAGGGACCTCCGATTTTGTATAATTGTACGTCCCCCAAACGTCCTAAAGAGATTTGCCGTACATAAAACGATCGTACTATTTACATCCTCAAAACGTCCCCAAATGGTCCAGAACAAACCTAAAAAAAATCGTATGTACTAAGGACCTAAGATTTTGTAACATCGTACGTCCCCAAAGCGTCCTAGAGACGTCCGCCGTACTTCAAATAAACGTCTTCTGGACGTTCGAAATGTCCGACGCGAACGGCTTCAGGACGTCTTTGGGACGTACTTGTGCTGCCTTGGTTATAGCTCTCCTTTGTAGAATCAAGATGCTTTGCATGTTATTATTATTGCATACTCCCCAAGAAGGGGTGCCGTATTTCTGATGGGATTCTATTAATGCGTGGTAAACTGTTTTTGCTGCAGAGGACCCGAGTTCATACGACACCATTTTTACAGCGAAACAGCCAGAAGACAGTTTTTTTTTTTAATTTATGGTATGCTCTTCAAATTTGAGATTATTGCCAATGAATACCCCTTGGAACTTGGTGTTGTTATGGCTCTCTATGTAACTGTTATCTAGTTGGATATTACCGAGATCGCACTTAAAATAAAATATATTGGTTTTATTAACGTTTAAGGCAAGACGATTTGAGTCACACCAACATTTTACTTCCATCAGGTCGCTGTTGATTTTCCTTTCCACGTCGATTGTATTCTTTTCGTGCCATAGGATCGTGGTGTCATCTGCGATCCCGAGATATCTATTTTCATCATATCATTGATAAACAATAGAGAGTGGGGCCAAGTATGGAACCTTGTGGAACTCCACATTCAACTAGTGCTTTATCAGATAGAGTCGATGTTTTTACCATTTAGGTGCGGTTAGTTAGGTAAGACTCCATCTATTTGTTTACTACTCCTCTGAAGCCATTGTGGTGAAGCTTAGCCAGTAATATTTGATGATCAACACAATCGAAGGCCTTGGAGAAGTCGCAGAACACTGCAGCCGCAGCTTCCCCGTCGTTGATACTTTGTGTAATGGAACTACAATGACTGATTTGAAGAACTTAGGAAATATGCCTTCCTGAAATGAATTGTTTATTAATATGGCCAGAACTCTGATAGAAATTTCGTCAATTGCACAAGTTTTCTTATTTGTTATTGATAACATTACTTCTTTTAATTCCCTAGCATCCGTATCACACAGTGAAAAGGACTGAGCAATGATAAAGTTGCCTAAGTGATCCAAGGGGTTAGTATTATTTATTAAATTTTTTGTTATTATGCTAGCAGCAGTGCAACAGTAATTATTGAGTTAATTTGGTGTTAAAGTAGTTTATGATTTTTTTGCGTAGTTTTTTCCTCTCAGATCATTTACAATATTCCGGCTGGTTTTGGATTTATTATCCGATTCATCAATTTTATTCCTATACTAGCTTTCCTTAGCGGCTTTGATAAGTGTCCTATAGATCCTTCGATAGTTAGTAAAATATGTTTGGAAAAAAATCGCGTTGGTATATTTTCTCATGTTATGCAAGAATCTTAAGTTTTTTGATGACTTTTCAATACCTATAGTTAACCACTGTTTTGTTTTTCGTTTACCTTTGAGTTTTTGTAATGGGAAGGAATCATTGAAAAGTGTTACAAGATGTCCATGAAAAGTTTCAAATGGTTTCTCTGAGCCTAGAATGTTATTCCACTTAGAGAGACATGCTGATTCTCTAAATTTATCAAAGTTTGCTTTGCTATAAAGTCGACCATATTCATGTACCTACTTTTGTTTGTGAAAGACATATATCAAATGTGCTTAAAACCGCTTCATGGTCCGATAAACCTGCACTGATAACAAGGCAGGAACTGCATTTCTCATTTATATTGCTACAAATATAGTCAATTTTAGTAGCAGAGTGAATAGAATGGCGAGTTGCATTTTCATATGCATGACCAAGTCAAAGGATAATAAAAGGTTTTTTAGCAGCAGAGTATTCACTGAAATCGCGTCCTAATTCATATTAAAATCTCCAGTAATGATGATAGAAGCTTTTATGGGTAATTCATTCAAAAGCAGTTCTAGCCTGGTTAGAAATTCATTTACATCACTAGATGGTGATCTATTAATACATAGAATACACATGTTTATTTCTTTACTAAATATAAGAGAGAATTCAAATTCCTTCCCTTCCAGAAGATTATTAAATTTGTACATATTCACAAAGTGGGGGCTTACAGACGAACAGTTCTTAATAAGTATCTGGGTCCCGCCATGAGCTGAGACTTTTCTGTATGGGTGGACAATGGAGTATAGTTTGCAATAAAGTTAAGTAATGATAGGTTCATAATTTTCTGATATTGAATAAACTAGCCTCTTTATATAAGCTTTCAGTTGGATGTCTTCTTTCTTTTCTTAGTGCTATTTTCAGCAACGTGTTCTGTATGACTTGTGGAAAATTATGAGAATGTGATTCATTGAATCCACCCCAAGCAATAATACCTAATAACTGATTCGGCTCATGCATCGTATGTCGTTAGTAGTAAATGTTTATTTAGTTTGTTTCAGAGTTGATAAAATTTGAAAATGGGTTTTCTGAGTCTTTTTACGACGAAATCAATATGTTTGTCCCAGCGTACATGTTGGTCAAGCATCACACCCAGATATTTCACTGATACATTTTTTTTTGTGGACAAGAACATATTATGGGATTTTGGCAATTGGGGTAAATATGGAAATGTTTTCCTGTGTTGGTTGGTCTCTGATTGTTAATGAGACGGTCAAAAAATTTGTTTTATCGATGTTTAGACTCAGGAGACTAGAATTCAGCCAGGAGAATATAATGTTCAGTCCGTTTAGTGTTTTGGCCTAAGTAGTGTTCCAAGTATCACCACAGAAAATCAATGCCGTGTCGTCAACGATATCACCTGTCAACAGTATCACCTTCAATGTATTTCAAATTGTAATTGTTGTTGATATATATATATATATATATATATATATATATATATATATATATATATATATATATATATATATTATTTTAACCCTCTGGGTTCGGCCTTGTAGATAGTCAGCTAGTAGTTCCAATGATTTGCATATCAACCCCACATTTTCTATCCTCTGTAACAGAATATCGTGATTGGCATTGTCGAAGGCTTTTTCCAAGTCTAAAAACACTGCTACCAGGTGAAAAACGGCGTTTTCCGTTGACATATTTTCTCTAAATCTATATTGGCATGGTGATGAAAAATTATGTTTTTCCAGAAAATTCACAAGTCCATTTTTCATGCACTTTTCAAAAAGTTTCGCAAAATTATTTATTACAGAAATAGGCCTATAGATCACTTTCATGGATGACTCATTGAAAATTGCCTGTTGCATTGTTTCCTATTTTCTTTTGAAGTTTACCGCTCAATATGGAAACCTGTGACATGTGGAAACAGTCAACATTTGTTGCCGAAACATAAAGAAATTTTAAAAAACAAGAAAGTTTCTCAATGTTCCTCTGGTGGAAACGTAGCTTAACACGATGACCAAACGGAAATAAACAACATTGATACGAGACCTATAATGCGAATTGTCTCGGAACATAATATACTGCATTCGGATGCTTGAATATTCATCAGGTTTGTCCTAACACTCCTGTGTTCGTGTTGAAGTGATGAACTTTAATTAATTTTTCTGTACTACGAATTAATTCTTTCATTGACTGTAGGGATAGTTTTCTTACTGTTGCAACTGTTATTTCATGATCTGGAAAATCAAAATACCTCCAAATTGCGTATACTTGATATAGAATATTGAATTGAAGTCATAATATTTTGCCTACCAGCAAATGATCAGTCTTATTTTTTTAGAATATGCATAGAAAGGAGTCAAAGACAGGCATACCCGACCTGATTCAGTCTGATATCAATGTAATTTAAGATCATTATTGATAAAAATTGGTGCAGATCCTGTTTCAACAGGACGCCATATTTTTTTACAGTTACAGAGTTGTTATCATCACTGTTTTGGTTGATTAAATATACTCACAGTTGAATACTGGATTCAAGTCTTCCAATTTCTATTGTCGTAGAAGATCCTCCATTGTTAAACACACAATTGATGGTAAATAGAAGATGCAAACAAATTTTTGCAGATTTTCATCTAAACACTGTCTGTCGCCAAGACAATCGGACAACCTCGATCGATGCGACGATCACCCCCACTACGTCGAGTATTTTTCTATCAACTCCATCTGAGTACAAAATATTGCAATTTAGAATATGCTATTCCTGGGTGAAGCTGGGCGTATTACCCATATAAATTTTCATTGATTGCAACCATAATATAACAATTCTTAATAAAATTATTGAAAACATTCTATCAAGAGTAAGTTTCTACAATGGAAAAAAAATATTCTGGTTCATAAAATTCATTTCTTTTGATCCAATGTTAAAATTGAAACTACGATTAACTATAACACATTTTGACGCAAGATTTTAATTTTCTCAAAAGGATACAAGTCAATACTCGAATAAACTGTATATCCTGTCTTTTATTTAGACAAGTAATCTCATAGAATGGACCGTAATCTTATCAATCAAGAATATCCCTCTTTTCAAAATGAAAGAAGGATTTTCTTCCTTCGAAACAAATTCTTTCAATTCAAATATAATAAAATTTAGTTTGAGAATATTTTTTCAAGACTATCGTTATGCTTCAGTGCAAACCAGAATTTTTTTCTGTGTATAAAGATCCATATTGTATGAAAGACTGTTTCAGGAATATTGCCGACCAGCCACCAGTACTGTATCCAGATATTGTCCATATTTTAGTTTAGTGTCTTACAAATCTGTTATTATCTTGGCTAGATCATTTTGTTTTTTATGATTGTCATACCCTGTCGGAATCCTATAAAATCCTGCTTTATCTCTCAGTCCATTACTGCCACAATTCACTTCCATACAGAGAAAAAATGCATTGTATAACGAAATCGAAAGCTTTAACTACTTTAACTAGAGCCAAACACATTTTTATTCTCTCAGCAACTGACTTTGAAGATTGTGACGTCAGCCGCACATGTTCTATATAATGGCACTCCCCCCAAAGAAAACTTCTGGCTACGCCACTGGGTTCAATTTTAAGTAGTATCAGTTCGATATCCTATGTTCTGAAACTCACTGATTTTTTTCAAGTTCTTGAAGTATCCATGTTGTATTTTTATTTTTCACTACAAAATAATTCGTTTTTGTTAATCTCCTTTTTGTGTTATTAATCTAATACATTATACAAATTGATCTGTTGCGTTAATGGGATTATTATTGAGCTAGTAGTGCATGCCTTCCCATCCGCACTAACAAAACAGGTAATTGATTCATACTGAAATAGTCTCCTCTCGAAGAGTCATGATTATTATCTGACTATAACTTACACCCATGATGTTAGAGAATGTTTTGCATAATTTTTTCTTGAATTTGAATTGTATTACTCTTATGTCAACTTAAGTTGTTCATTTCGTTGATTCCATAAAAAATATTATAGGAAAGTTTATACTTGAACAGTCTTGATACTAGTGTCGCTTAATTTCACGACTGTTGATTAAATTTGGTACTTCATGATTCACTTAATTGATGTTCGATAACTTAACGATGAAAAAAAATACTGAAAGGATTTTCATCTATAATTACGCAAAATTGGATCTAAACATTAACTTATCAATTCCCATCGAATCTCAACTACAGAGATTCAGCTGATTCAACGAGTAATCCTCTCCATATTCAACCACATTCCTCCCTTGGTGGATGTGACTAATGAGTCGACAGCAATTTTTACGGGTAGTTCGGTCTTGCTACTCATCTTCACTCGGAAGTTCTTCAAAATACTCACTAACCCCACTTTGGTCTGCGCCACACCAAACCTCATACCTAAAACACGAAAAAAGTCAGAAAAATCCATGAGGCCGAACAAGAAAATTTGTATTTATGTTTGTTGAAATTTTAGTTTCTTATTACGTGGATGCCCTACTTGTACTTATACAATGAATATGAGCAGATAATTGCCGCGAAACAAGCGGAAATGAAAATTGTGCTCATAATGTGACTCTGTAGTGACCGCAGCTAGAAATGTGAATAACGGAGTCTAACGTTGATATGCCATTGGGAACAATAGGGATGTCCACAAAAAAATAAAAACACTTTTGAATGCAATAAAATCATCAAATATGACCTTAAAATTAGATTGGTGAAGTTATATGAAATTCTGAAAAAGCTTAGTCTCCACGTGAAGTAGCCTCATTCGTTCGAATGCAATAAACGCTTTCTAATTGGCCTGATGTCACTGATGCGATCGTGAGTCCAGCGCCAAAATGAAAATTGCATAGATGGGCCAAATATTTTTGACATAAGAAAATAATCCCAACAGGGATTTTCCTAATGAAAAATGCTAAGTCTCACTAATGAGACCAATGATAAAGATTGGTGAAAGTAGTGATAGAGAGCGGGTGCATCCTCAGTGATAGAGAGCGGGTGCATCCTCAGTGATATAGGGCGGGTGCATCCTCAGTGATATAGGGCGGGTGCATCCTCAGTGATATAGGGCGGGTGCATCCTCAGTGATATATAGCGGGGGTATCCTCTGTAATGAGAATAAAGGATTTTATTAAATACAAGATTTACGATTTTTTGTGTTGCAAAACCTACTCACCAATCACTTTTAAGTATATTGAAACATGAACGGATAATTAATATTCTAGTTCAGATTCTTGGCTACAACGCCTCTGGATTATCTTGAGTTGTATCAAAGTTTTCTTTAGATTCCCAATACTTGAAAAAACTACTCAATTGAATTGCATCAACAAAATATCGATATAATAGAAATAAAACACCTTGATAGTATTAATATATATTTATTTATAAAAGACGAAAAAAAATAACATCTTAAATCTATTTAGACCACGTCCTGAACATTGATTTCTTTCAATACATTTTCATCTAAAATGAAACAAAAATTCATAGTACTTTGTAGTATTTATTTAGGAGAAAAAAATTGAGGTAGACACACATAAATAGCTATATTCAACACTTGTAAATTCTGAATGATAATTTCCGCATAATTAACCTATAATGAAACAATCATGGTACTGTGTAAGGTATATTTATGGAAACATATTAAAGAAACGAAAGAATTATTTGAAAAAAATAGAAATTGTCATCATAATTTTACTTTAATAAAAAACATCATATTGTTGTTGTTGTTGTTAAAATTGTTATTTCCGTCAACCGATTGCACCCCTACGCGCAACCCTCGGAAGCCTTCGAGAGACTTGTGTGAGCTAGGGAAGACGCAGCCCTTACCTTTTAACGTGTGATGCCATGCACGAGACCGATGACCATGCGAGGCTTTGAACCTTCAACCTTTCGCTCCAAAGTCGAACGCTCTACCCACATGGCCACCACGGCCCATATAGATAAGGTAATCAAATAATAGTTGAAGTCTCCAGTTTATTTTTGTATTCATATCGCAGAAACGAATAGATACAGTTTAACTTAGTATTAAAACAATAAAATTGAACATAGGAATGTCTATAATTCACTTCAAAACGGTATCCATTTCTTCCCGCCATTGTTTGAACACTTTTTTAACCTCAGCCAAGGACATCTCACCTGCATGCAACTTCTGTTGCGCTTGCTTTCGTAGACCCATGTTCATCATATTGTCTTTATTTATCACAATTTTAGCGGATTTAGCTTTTTTTCTCAATTTGGATATTTTCGCCTTCATCAAGGCGATTTCTGATATTGATAAAAGTAATGGTTTAGTTACCTCAACATCGTTGGTTTTATTCTTTTTGGATGCTAGTGGAACGCCAATACTTGTGCGTCTTTTGCAAATCTTCTTGCCTTTGAAATCTGCAGAGGTGGGTATTTCATCAATTCTGTAAAGCGGTATTTCACAGTCCATGATTGTACTACTACTATTATTTGTTAACGTCTCTGGTGCTGCCAACTCGATCGTGCCTACGTCTTGAAAGTATGGATTGTTGAGAGAAGTGTTCTCACACATACTAGCAGAACCTCCAATAACTAGAGTTAACTGGTCCTTGAGCTCATTGATAGTACTACTACCGTTTCTTAACGTCTCTGGTTCTGTCCAAAAATCCTCGAAATTGATCGTGTCTAGTTTTTGAAAAGTTGTACTGTTGAGACGAATGTTCTTACACATACTTGCAGAATCTCCACTAACTAGAGTTGACTGGTCCTAGAGCTCATTGATAGTACTGCTACCGTTTGTTAACGTCTCTGGTGCTGTCCAAAAATCCTCGAAATTGATCGTGTCTAGGTTTTGAAGAGTTGTACTGTTGAGATGAATGTTCTTACAACTCGAAACATGTTATTACTGGTAATTGGAGGGTAATTGGGGTAACTGAATATTTTCATTACCTGGTTTACTTGAAATTAGATGTAACCAGTTGCACTTACTATTGTTGTGTAATATTGGTGTAATTACAGTGTAATATGTGTAATTGGGGTAATTGATTGTTTTCATGACCTGGTTTACTTGTAATTAGATGTAACTAGTTGTACCTAGTTTCTTTGCCTCTCAAGGATTCTTCATATACTTGAAATTGCTCATTTCCATACACTATTGCAATTGCTTATATGTACTTGCTAGTGGTTACTTTTTTTTTCAATACGCAATTGCTTCTTGGCTTTGTGTGCCTCTCAAGTACTTCACTAATTGCTCATTACACATACCAATTGCTTATAACATGCAGTGTCGGTATTTTGGTTATGACCTTGTGTACTTTGCCTCTCAAGTATTCTTCATATGCTTGAAATTGCTTATTTCAATTACACTCTAAAAGTAAAAATTACACTCAAAAGGTTAGGATATCTTCAAATAGACTGTTCACACATAGTGGTATTTAGATTTTTCCATAAACTATTGCAATTGCTTATATGTACTTGCAAGTGGTTACTTTTTTTTTCAATACTCCATTGTTTAATCTAAGGAATCAAGTTTAAACAAAATTATACAGTGTACCTAAATGAAGCGTGCCACCATGAAAATCTACTGGAAAAGTATTTAGCAAACATAAGAATACTTCAAATGAAGATTCAACAGTATGAAGACAAAATTGAAATGATGAAGAAATTCGACAATATAACCATGGAGACATGAGAGCGTGCCACGATGTTTTCACAGAACCACGAAATTGTGTAAAAATGTATCTACCCTAATAAGAAAAATTTGACAAATGTGTTTTTTTCTATATAAACCCAAAGCAATTTCAAGTATATAAAGAATACTTGAGAGGCAAGGTAAACAAGGTCATAACCACAATACCGACACTGCATGTAATAAGCAGCTGGTATGTGTAATGAGCAATTAGTGAAGTACTTGAGAGGCACAAAAGGACAATAAGCAATTGCGTATTGAAAAAAAAGTAACCACTAGCAAGTACATATAAGCAATTGCAATAGTGTATGGAAATGAGCAATTTCAAGTATATGAAGAATACTTGAGAGGCAAAGTACACAAGGTCATAACCGCAATACCGACACTGCATGTAATAAGCAACTGGTATGTGTAATGAGCAATTAGTGAAGTACTTGAGAGGCATACAAGGCCAATAAGCAATTGCGTATTGAAAAAAAGGTAACCACTAGCAAGTACATATAAGCAATTTCAATAGTGTATGGAAATAAGCAATTTCAAGTATATGAAGAATACTTGAGAGGCAAAGTATACAAGGTCATAACCGCAATACCGACACTGCATGTAATAATAGACTGGTATGTGTAATGAGCAATTAGTGAAGTACTTGAGAGGCACACAAGGCCAATAAGCAATTGCGTATTGAAAAAAAGTAACCACTAGCAAGTACATATAAGAAATTGCAATAGTGTATGGAAATGAGCAATTTCAAGTATATGAAGAATACTTGAGAGGCAAAGTACACAAGGTCATAACCGCATTACCAACACTGCATGTAATAAGCAACTGGTATGTGTAATGAGCAATTAGTGAAGCAATTGCGTATTCTAAAAAAAGTAACCACTAGCAAGTACATATAAGCAATAATTGCAATAGTGTATGGAAAAATCTAAATACCACTATGTGTGAACAGTCTATTAGAAGATAGCCAAATCTTTTGAGTGTAATTTTCACTTTTAGAGAGTAATTGAAATAAGCAATTCCAAGTATATGAAGAATACTTGAAAGGCAAAGTACACAAGGTCATATCCGCAATACCGACACTGCATGTAATAAGCAACTGATATGTGTATTGAGCAATTGGTGAAGCAATTGTGTATTCTAAAAAAAGTAACCATTAGCAAGTACATATGAGCAATTGCAATATTGTATGGAAAAATCTAAATACCACTATGTGTGAACAGTCTATTTGAAGATATCCAAACCTTTTGAGTGTAATTTTTACTTTTAGAGTGTAATTGAAATGAGCAATTTCAAGTATATGAAGGGTACTTGAGGTCATAACCGCAATACCGACACTGCATGTAATAAGCAATTGGTATGTGTAATGAGCAATTAGTGAAGTACTTGAGAGGCACACAAGGCCAATAAGCAATGGAGTATTGAAAAAAAAGTAACCACTAGCAAGTACATATAAGCAATGGCAATATTGTATGGAAAAATCTAAATGCCACTATGTGTGAACAGTCTATTTGAAGATAGCCAAACCTTTTGAGTGTAATTTTTAATTTTAGAGATTAATTGAAATAAGCAATTCCAAGTATATGAAGAGTACTTGAGAGGCAAAGTACACAAGGTCATAACCGCAATACCGACACTGCATGTAATAAGCAATTGGTATGTGTAATGAGCAATTAGTGAAGTACTTGAGAGGCACACAAGGCCAATAAGCAATGGCGTATTGAAAAAAAAGTAACCACTAGCAAGTTCATATAAGCAATTGCAATAGTTTATGGAAAAATCTAAATACCACTATGTGTGAACAGTCTATTTGAAGATATCCAAACCTTTTGAGTGTAATTTTTAATTTTAGAGTGTAATTGAAATAAGCAATTTCAAGCATATGAAGAGTACTTGAGAGGCAAAGTACACAAGGTCATAAACGAAAAACCGACACTGCATGTTATAAGCAATTGGTATGTGTAATGAGCAATTAGTGAAGTACTTGAGAGGCACACAAAGCCAAGAAGCAATTGCGTATTGAAAAAAAAAGTAACCACTAGCAAGTACATATAAGCAATTGCAATAGTGTTTGGAAATGAGCAATTTCAAGTATATGAAGAATACTTGAGAGGCAAAGAAACTAGGTACAACTAGTTACATCTAATTACAAGTAAACCAGGTCATGAAAACAATCAATTACCCCAATTACACACATTACACTGTAATTACACCAATATTACACAACAATAGTAATCTAATTTCAAGTAAACCAGGTAATGAAAATATTCAATTACCCCAATTACCCTCCAATTACCAGTAATAACATGTTTCGAGTTGTAAGAACATTCGTCTCAACAGTACAACTTTTCAAAACCTAGACACGATCAATTTCGAGGATTTTTGGACAGCACCAGAGACGTTAACAAACGTTAGCAGTACTATCAATGAGCTCAAGGACCAGTCAACTCTAGTTAGTGGAGATTCTGCAAGTATGTGTGAGAACATTCGTCTCAACAGTACAACTTTTCAAAACCTAGACACGATCAATTTCGAGGATTTTTGGACAGCACCAGATACGTTAAGAAACGGTAGTAGTACTATCAATGAGCTCAAGGACCAGTCAACCCTAGTTATTGGAGGTTCTGCTAGTATGTGTGAGAACACTTCTCTCAACAATCCATATTTTCAAGACGTAGGCACGATCGATTTGGCAGCACCAGAGACGTTAACAAATAATAGTAGTAGTACAATCATGGACTGTGAAATACCGCTTTACAGAATTGATGAAATACACACCTCTGCAGATTTCAAAGGCAAGAAGATTTGCAAAAGACGCACAAGTATTGGCGTTCCACTAGCATCCAAAAAGAATAAAACCAACGATGTTGAGGTAACTAAACCATTACTTTTATCAATATCACACAAAATGGGTGAATATACAGTGAAATCGAGAACAGCGATATCATCTTTCATATTATTCCAAGAGATGACTGAAAAAGCAAGAATCGCCAAACAGGCTATGGTTCAAGCCAAAAAAACCATCATACAGTGTATGGAAATGAGTGATAAAATTAAAAAAATTGGAACAATCCAACCAAACAGTTTACGAAGAAATCGCCTTGATGAAGGCGAAAATATCCAAATTGAGAAAAAAAGCTGAATCCGCTAAAATTGTGATAAATAAAGACAATATGATGAACATGGGTCTACGAAAGCAAGCGCAACTGAAGTTGCATGAAGGTGAGATGTCCTTGGCTGAGGTTAAAAAAGTGTTCAAACAATGGCGGGAAGAAATGGATACCATTTTGAAGTGAATTATAGACATTCCTATGTTCGATTTTATTGTTTTAATACTAAGTTAAACTGTATCTATTCGTTTCTGCGATATGAATACAAAAATAAACTGGAGACTTCAACCATTATGTGATTACCTTATCTATATGATGTTTTTTATTAATAGTTATTTAAGTAACAAGGAATGTAAAGACGTGTTAACATTCGAGGTGAGCGAGTACGAGCCGAGGCAAAGCCGAGGCTTGTCGCTTGCCGAGGATGATAACAGTCGATACATTCCGTGTTACTTATTACGTTTTTCCAGCTGCTTGTTGACATTTCTCAAAATTTGCCTGAATTGAAGTTTGTTTTCTTACCCTTCCTTCATGATTATTCGTTCGCTATTTCATTCTAAGTTGCTTGTGCGTGTAACTAAGTTACCGAATAAGCAGACAACAATAATATTCAAAAGGTCTCATAACCTAAAAATTGATATGAATGAAGCTGAAGGTATTACTTGTCAAAGTCAAAGTCATTATTACCCTAGGCATGTAAATGACACTATTAAGTTCCGTTAACAAGATGAATTAGTAAACGAATGATATAGGCCATTTACCTGTTTTGTTGCTAAGCATTTACTATTTACAGTGTCGGCAGCGGGAAAAGTAAAATTATGATGACAATTTCAATTTTTTTCAAATAATTCTTTCATTTCTTTAATATTTTTCCATAAATATACCTTACACAGTACCATGATTGTTTTATTATAGGTTAATTATGCGGAAATTATCATTCAGAATTTACAAGTGTTGAATATAGCTATTTATGTGTGTCTACCTCAATTTTTTTCTTCTAAATAAATACTACAAAGTACTATGAATTTTTTATATCACTGAGTATGCACCCGCCCTATATCACTGAGGATGCACCCGCTCTCTATCACTGAGGATGCACCCGCTCTCTATCACTACTGGTAAAATATGGTAAATTGTGGCTATTTTTGACCTACACTATAATGGGTGGCTTTTTCTATCTCAACGACCGACTAACTGACATGTCATTTAATAATAATAATAATAATGTTTATGCCCTATCTTTCCATATACAAATACATGAAATACTATTTACAGCAATGGACCTTTCCAAGAGATATGAGGTAACACTGAAATTAGAAAGTAAATACGCTAATATCACTCGGGATTTTTTATTTTATTTTCTGACCGCTAGTTTATCTATAATCAGAAGAAAAGTGGTTTCGTGACATCACGTTCATCAAAACTAAACTTGGCAACGTTGTTGAAGTGGTGCACCAAATTCTCATTCAAATATAATGTGTCGTATGACAGTTGTCATTTGATACCAGATGGGTTCTTTCGTCTGTTTCACGGTGCGATCAATAAGAATAGTTTGTCTCTGTCTAACTCATTTGCCTACCCATTTGACACAAGTGAAGCAGTTTCATCAGATCTAAACTTCAACGAACACTAACTTGATTTATTTTTTGAGGTTAATGCAGTATTGAAAGTTTTGAGAGCTTTTGTTGTTTGTGTTCTTAAAATTTGTTGTTAATTCCTGTATCTCCTGCAATAACTGAACATGTCGAAATGGTGCTTTGTACCCGGTTGTCTGAACACCAGTGCAAATTCCAATAAAATTTGTTTTATGCACCTAATGATGAAGCGCGTCGGAAAATGTGGTTCGAAACAGTAAATAAACCTTTTGTGAAAAGCGGAAATATATGTTTTTGTGAAGAACATTTCCAAGTGAGTACTTTACGTTATGTTATTATTGTATTCAAAGCAGAGATCAAGGAATGATTTTAAATTTTAGTCATTGCAAGAAAGACCGCGATCAATTACACAAATAAATTCACACCAAATCGTTTATGATAACACCTCACTACACTATTATCGAATTTATCAGTTGAATGTTGATTGTTGAATGTAAATAAAAAAAAATATTAACCTCACATCTCCATATAACTTTTGAGAATTGAGAACTGTCATTACGATTTGCTGTGTTGTCAATGCTCGTTCTTCATCAAAATGATGATCCGTTCAGAAAATTTGAAAGTTACAAATACAATAAAAAATAGCTAATATGTGGATTTTTATATATGAGTTGATCAAGTGACAATGTATTGATTATTTCTCAACGGCTTATATCATGCTAGAAGTAATATTTTTAAGGAGAACGGTATTGCCTGTTTCGGAACGTGGATTATGGTGGAGATATTTCCGATAAACGTGACGTCAGCGGCACACTTTCAAATGTGACATTTTTTTAAAATGGAAGAAAAATAATGGAACTTTTTGTTAAATGGACTTTTCAGACTAACAACTATAGATTTAAACGAGTTTTGTAATTTATTTTCCGTAAATGTAAAGGTCCATTAATGATGCTAACATTATATATACACGTATACATTAAACTTGTGAATAAACAGTAGTAGATCACATAAGTAGGATCAACTACTTGAGTATGTGGTTTAGACAATAAAATTAATTGTAGTAATAATCGGTGGGGTTCGACACATGAATGAGGTAGAATAAAAGTCTTATAATTGGAAAGTCACATAAATTTGAAGGGAGAGTTTCTACAGTCGTGATATGTTGTTATTTGTGGAGGGTTCGACAAATCTAGAATTAAGGATGAATATAATATTCGTATCAAATAATGTTACATAAATTATTAATAAAATATTACAGAAATTAAGGGGTAGGTTACAGTCAGGATAATTTTATTCAAAACCTATACAGGGTGATTCAAAAGTACTTTGACAAACTTCAGGAGGTGATTCCTCACAATATTATAATATGAATTGCCCAAATAAATATATGTCCGGAAACGCTTCGTTTCCAAGATACGGAGTGTTGAAGTTTTATTTTTATTTTGGTTTTTTTCAAAAAACTCTTGAAATACTGCACTTAATTGAACGAAACTTGGTAATAAGAGGTTTTTGAGGTGTCGAATTCGAACCTGATGTTATTATTTCTCTTACTTGTAGGGGGCGCCACCTACACGTCTTTTTCTTTTTTGAAGATTCATAACTTTTTTGAGCGTACTTCTAGCACATTTTTCAGTGAAAAAATTGATTCCTCTATCATATCTACGTAAAAAAGCCACCCCTGCTAAAAGTCGCTGTAAGTAACCGTTTTCTAAATATTTGGACCTGCCTGCATTGGAAAAAACCAGAAAATACTGCTTTTTATTTTGCTTCCTGCCATTTCCTGTTTCCTGGTGAAGAAAGTGATGAAGGTGAGCTAAGCAGAGACTGGAAAAGTTCCAAGACGAAAGAGGACAAGTGTAAGAACAATTTCTATTACACACAATTTTATCCTCCTGCGTACTCTTTACTCGCCTTCGAGCAGGTACTTGCACAGCCACACAAATAATCCAATAAATAAGAAAGAATTCGTTTGGCGTAAAACCGTAAAAGCGTCCTGTGGTGCAAGGCCTGTCTTTTCCTCATACAGTGCGGCTTTTTTTAGCCCCCCATCCTGTCAACATTTGAACGGTTCGACGTACAAACATTAAAAAAACCGTTTGGAGGGTTTCACTAATACTACTTTTTGAAACAAAGAATATGGTTATTGCTCCACAGGGGTCACGGGAGGACACATCAACTCAAAATTTTTAAATTGCATGGGGGGTCGTTGAAAAGAGAATTCAATTCTCTTTACAACCATCTAAATATTTTTGAATTTAGTTGAGTAATTTTTTCTCAATTGCGATTTTTATGCCTATCGAAATTTTCTAGTTGGTGTGCCTCCAGCGCCATCTGTAGTGTAATTGCAATATTTCTTCTCTCAAAAAGTAGTATCGATAATACCCTTCGCAATGTTTTTGGTTTCATTATTCCACAACAAACCGTTCAAATTTATCAAGGTATGACTAGTTTTCAGATCCGCATTTATATTTGATATTTCGAATTTGAATTGCAAAAAAAATATTAACTAAATTCAAAAAAAATTAGATGGTTGTAAAGAGAATTGAATTCTCTTTTTAACGATGTGACACTCGACCCCCCATGCCATTTAAAAATTTTGAATTGATGTGCCCCCCCGCGACCCCTGTCAAGCAATCACCATATTTTTTTATTCAAAAAGAAGTATCGGTGAAACCCTTTGAACGGTTTCAATTGATGTTTGTACGTCAAACCGTTCAAAAGTTAACAGGGGGGGGGGGACTAAAAAAAGCTGCACTGTATATTGATATTGACAATTTATAGTTTTATAGTGTTGATAAGTGGACAATTTTAGGCATAGTTTGTTTTTAATATTAGTTTTGGTTTTTCCACAATTTTTCGATTGCTCGGAAAAACTCAGACTCCACTCATTGTGACCTCTGCCGACCAGTGGCGGTCGCTTTTGAATGAGAAAATGTGTTCAAATTTATTTCTTTATTCCACTCTTCGTTCTTCTTCTGGTCCAGATCTCGTTGTAAGAAACCTGATATCGACCAACGAAAGCTGCGTCTTGCTGTCTTCGGTGTCGAACTTTTTTTAACACCGAAGTCCAGCCAAGACGACATATTGAGATGGTTTAGACCAAGTGAAGTTGTTTCAGAAAAACGATTCAGTAGTAGAAGGTATCATTATACCTACAATTAGTTTATTGTGCACCTATAGATACCGAACTTGGAGAATATTTCGAATCGCTAAGTATTCTGATGAGTTACGATACGAACACACTTTCAGAAACAATGTTTCGCTTACTATGAGTACCTCATATTCTCACCGTAGATGAAAATTTAGTACTCACAATTGCCTTTTTTCAAGTAAACAATTTACTTGGCCAAGTTTTCTCCGTGTAAGCTATGTTTTGGTAATACAGCAATTTTTATTAGTTTCAAAAATTCATATCTCCGAAACTGGACAAAGAAACTAATTCAAACTTGCATGTAGAACTTCTACTGATTCGTACTGCAATATTCAATAAATTCATCAAACTTGTTTGCACCGAGAAAAAACTTCAATAACCACTATTAAAACTTTAGTATTGGCAATCATAAAAGCACCTGTATATGGGACTGGGTCTCACTTCAATTGCCACTAGGAAAAAAAGTCCCAGACATTGTTTATTTGCCATTATCAAACTGAAATTCAAATATAACGTAGTGCTACCTACTATCAAAATAAATGAATTACAGTAATGACATAAAGTTTTTGCCACTAATATACATTTTAATTGTTGTTATTGTCAGTTTTATTATTTTGATATAAGACAAAAGATATTTGTCGTTATTAAAGTATAAATTTGATATTGGTCGTATAGATAGATAGACCGAACATGTCTATACTCGAATTTATTGCTTGTGAATTGTGAATATCGTGAACTATATGATGGAATTACCGAAATTACTGAAAGCTTTCATGAAGAAAGTTTTTATCAAAGTTTAGGCTTACTATCATTCATACACATAAAATATTTCTTAAAGTATAAAAGTCAACAATATATTATGTTTCTCTATATGAAATTTCTTATTTCCAGTATAAAATATAATCAGCATTTTGTACTTGAAATGAGATATTCCATATAAAAAACATACTGTTTCATTAACTATTATATTGAAAGAAATATTTTATATGCATAAATGATAGGAAGCCCAAACGTCGATAAAAACTTTCCTGATATAATAATGTATATGTACTCACCTTGGAAACTATCGAAAAATGTTGATAGTCCCCAAACTTTCAGTAATTTCGGGAATTCCATGATTTAGTTCATGATATTCACAAGTGATATATCATATCATATTATAAGACGCACCGTTTGGTCTATTTATCTATACGACGCAATCATAAATTTCACACTATGTTCAAACACTGACGATCATAACTGCCAGACTAGCTAGGGAAGCGTTGCTATTTGCCGTTGATGATGAACTGCGCATGCTCGTGATGTTTTCAATGACTCTGATATTTATGAAAATATCAAAGTAGACTACCTACAAAACAGAGAGTCTTTGAAACTTAAACTCTGTGTGCTTGTGACTATCAATGACACTCCTATCATATAGCTTTAATTCTGACAAAGTGTTATTCTCACTTAGTGTTGCCGTTGACTGAAGTATGGAAACTTTGATAACGGTAATTACTTCATTGTCAGTGTTCTTTTTCTATTTCCAGCAAATGCTGTACTTTAGCGCTCGTAAATGAAAAACTTATTGCTATTATCAAAATAGTGTCAAGTACCCATGTATTTGGTGCTTTTCTTTGACGAAGTTACCGAAATCTGTGGTGGTGACAAATTTAATATGTTTTTTTGGGAAATTACTACCCTACCCTACGTTCCGAACTAATTAAAAAAACGTTTGCATTATTTCCATAAGCAACTGTAAACAAAATGTTTTAGTGTCAAATAAACAGAAAAAAAATGATTGATTGGTAGGAACTAATGATACTACTATAGAGTTACAATAAATAGGTAAAATATACTTATATCAATACCAAAGTGATGATTTTTGAAAGACATTTAGGCTTTCATATGAAATTTTTTACAAGAATCTGATTTTATTTTTTGCCTGAAAACCACCGGTCGTTGGCTCAGATGTCGAGCAGATGTCTTATAGCTGTAGGTAAGCCATTTCTTTTCCTACAAAAGATTCCGCGGTATTATTATAAATATTGTAATATTTCTTAGGCCGGACCTGTCGCCTTCACACATAAACAAGCTTGATATCCAAGGAATGTTTGAGACTCTTTGACTCATGGCATCTGGATCGTGCGACATCTAAATGCGAATAGATGGACAACGGTATCTGTCGTTCAAAAGTAACACACCAATAATTACAAATAGTAATTACAAATATATCCAAAATAAATTTGGAATCCTAAGCTTGACTGGTCGCAGAAAAATGAGCGACATAAATCTAGTATTCAAAGTTACTAAAAATTATATCGATTCACCAAAGCTGTTATCCGGTATACATTTTTCCGTTCCATCACGCCCACTTCGACAACATCAAGTATTCAATATTCCTTTTAGAAGAACTGCAATGGGGTATAACTCTCCTCTTATAAGAGCTCAGAGAGATTTTAACCAATATACAGGGTGCCCGGTAAACCTTGTACAATATTGAAACTGGTGATAGACCAGATCATGACTGTTCAGAATATCGGAATTTTACCTTAGTAAAAATCTCACTGTTTACGAGATAATGAGCATTTTTTCAATTTCTGGAAAATCACTACCTCACCTTGGATTTTTTAATGCCATGTATACAAATTGGGACGAATTTAAATATCTTTGCTGCTGAATATTACTGATGAGTGATGCTTTCAGACGTACGAAACAGTTTTTTAGAAAACTATAAAAATTTTCAAGAAATGAGGGCAAAATGACAGATTTGAGTTACACCAATTTTTTTAACAACAGATTGACATTATTGTTTGAAAAAACATAACCAAGTGGAACTCGATATTCATTACAAAAGAATGCCCATTTTGTATAGGTTTTACTATGGTATAAAACATACGATCATTATTTTTGGAAGGAGTAGAATTTCGATAATGTTAGAGTGTGATGTTATCTGAGCTAAAATCAACTCCATTAGACTTTGTCATTAATGTCTTTTATTTTTATCCTATCAGGATGAAATGATTACAATAATTATGAGTGATAACGAATCAACTGCTTAGAAGCATTCAATGAGATGTAATGAAGTAAATACTAATTCAACGTTTTTTTTTAATCAACATACACTATAAACCACAATAACGATTATGCAACATCGCACTGAATAATATTACAAACATGTTACTTTCCATCCACTCGTACGCAGAGACGACATATTTTCAAGAAGAACCTTTTCAAATGCGTTATAGGTTATAGCCCCCAAATCAGCGATTCTATGAGCGGCATTGTGCAGTCGGATATAGTACTGCATAAAGCGCTGATGCAGCAGTAGCACTACCTCCACATTCACCATAAATGTTATGCATATGTGCATATTCTCGGGGAGTATAACGTATGTACGGCATGACAAAGAAATAAATACTACTGAATGAAACAAGCGGAATAATTTCAAAAAACTACGATAGAAGTCACAAGTTGTTCAAACAAAAGTTTTCAATTTTCGACCAGGATTCATCTCTTAAAAAAGTTTGCACTTATTTGGTTACACCCTGTATATCTGTCGGTCTCTGAAACTTCGTTGGAATCTGGACGTTGGACATTTGCGACATTTATCACAAGAATTCGTATTAATCGGATAATCGACATTTCATTTCGATAATTTTATTTACATCACGTTACATTATTTAGATGAAAAGTTAATTTTATTGACATACTATTCAATGCTACCAAGCAGTCTATTCTATATTATTAATAATTATTTCCATATTTCATCTTGATAAAAACTAAATAAAACAATTTTTGGGCTTAACTATAAAAGTTGATCATATAAATGAATATTTTGGAACCTTTGGTGTAAATACAATTCAAGAAAAAAATAAAATACCCAAACACCAAAACTACGTCACAATCTTAAAATTTCAAAAACTTACTTTTAGCTCCTGAAGATGCTTACTTTGTTGGCAAAACGCGCGTCGAGTGTGATTGTGACGTAGTTTTGGTGTTGGGTAGTTTCCTTTTTTTCTTGAATAACAGTTGATAGAAGCCTAGATTAAAACCACGCCTAATTTAATGGAAACCACTTCTTCCAAAAATAATTATAGTTTGTTTTATACCGTGGTAGTTTGGACAAAATGAGCATTCTTTTGAAATGAATGTCCACTTCCAATTGGATATGTTTCTGATAATAATGTCAAACTTTTTTTTAAAAAAATTGATGAAACTCAAATCTATCATTTTATCCTCATTTCTTGAAAAATGTTTACACTTTCTGAAAAACTGTCCTGTACGTCTAGAAGCATCACCCATCAGTAATCTTCAGCAGCAAAGATATTTGGATTCGTCTCAATTTGTATACATGCACTCAAAAATCCAAGGTTAGGTAGCGATTTTCCAGAAATTCTTAAAATGCCCATTATCTCGAAAACGGTGATATTTTTACTGAGGTGAAATTCTGATATTCTGAACAGTCATGACCTGGTCTATCACCAGTTTCGAAATTGTACAAGGTTTACCAGACACCCTGTATAGACACAGATACAGAAAATATGAGCCTAGTTTCTTTCAAAAAATATTTGAAAACCAAGTTCTTAGTACTGGTCAATTAGGATTATGCCCATAATTTACATTGTAATTTTTTCTATTATCAATATTATCGAGAGCTTACAAATTCAGATAGTACTTGTTAGTATAGTAATTATATTAATTTCTGGAAATATCAAAAACATTGATATTGTATACTTATCATCATAGTAGGTTATTAATTCTTTTCATTTCTATAATTTATTATAGTTATTAACATAGGTGACATCATTTATTTATTCATTTATTTATTGACGTAATACAGGCAATACTGCCTAGCTTTATAATTACATCATAGTATTAACTAAATTTACAGAAATATGAATGATGAGCGAGCATAATTAAATTAAATATAATATTTATATATGTAATAATTATATAAGATACAAACGAAAATGTATTACTGTCCTTTGTATGAGTTCAAGCAGGCTTGTTGTTTGTGGTATTCTAGTTCGAGTGGATGTTCTTAAATTTTAATTTAGTTTTTCATCTGGTCACACATTTGAAGCAATTGACGTTAAGTTTGTTAAGCGACACTTCAAATAGGTTCAGGTCCGAACCCGAACAGACAGAGTTCACACAGTTGCACATTTTTATAATGGGTGAGCACTTTCTCAGGTTGGTTCTGTAGTTCACATGGAAAATAATCTGTTTTGGCCTACTACCCCTGTATGGAATACAAAAATTTAATTCAAGTAAGAATTTAGGTGCACAGGTAAAGCCGTTAATAATCTTGGAGACAAACAGTATTATTATACAAATCTATACAAAGGTATAGTGAGTTCCTAAAGGATTGTTTTCGACTGTTTTACAGTCACTGGAACATTTATTGCTTCTTGAAACAAGTATTCAGCATATACCATTTCGCATCCGAAATGTCCTTCTGGAGCGCTCTCTAATCTGTTGCCGTGGTGGATCCTGTAAGCGATTGCAGTGTTCATCCCGGCGAACAATGACGGGCACCGGGCCTCCGCGTGTATACAACCGTGATAACCAGGACTGCACTGATGAGGGACTTCATCCCGAAACCGGTCTGCAGTTGGTTCCTTGTTTGGATCAGGCGGTGTCCTGCTGTCTGTCTCTGAGAGCTCTTGCAAAGTTGTTCCTTCAAAGTAAGGATCTTTGCACATATGTCTGACAGATATAATTCAATATCTGTCGAGGTATTAGCCAGAGAAGTAGTTGTTTCCTGTCGGACATATCCCATACAATCTATACAAAGGTATAGTGAGTTCCTAAAGGATTGTTTTCGACTGTTTTACAGTCACTGGAACATTTATTGCTCCTTGAAACAAGTATTCAACATATACCATTTCGCATCCGAAATGTCCTTCTGGAGCGCTCTCTAATCTGTTGCCGTGGTGGATCCTGTAAGCGATTGCAGTGTTCATCCCGGCGAACGATGACGGGCACCGGGCCTCCGCGTGTATACAACCGTGATAACCAGGACTGCACTGATGAGGGACTTCATCCCGAAACCGGTCTGCAGTTGGTTCCTTGTTTGGATCAGGCGGTGTCCTGCTGTCTGTCTCTGAGAGCTCTTGCAAAGTTGTTCCTTCAAAGTAAGGATCTTTGCACATATGTCTGACAGATATAATTCAATATCTGTCGAGGTATTAGCCAGAGAAGTAGTTGTTTTCTGTCGGACATATGCCATACAATCTATACAAAGGTATAGTGAGTTCCTAAAGGATTGTTTTCGACTGTTTTACAGTCACTGGAACATTTATTGCTCCTTGAAACAAGTATTCAGCATATACCATTTCGCATCCGAAATATCCTTCTGGAGCGCTCTCTAATCTGTTGCCGTGGTGGATCCTGTAAGCGATTGCAGTGTTCATCCCGGCGAACGATGACGGGCACCGGGCCTCCGCGTGTATACAACCGTGATAACCAGGACTGCACTGATGAGGGACTTCATCCCGAAACCGGTCTGCAGTTGGTTCCTTGTTTGGATCAGGCGGTGTCCTGCTGTCTGTCTCTGAGAGCTCTTGCAAAGTTGTTCCTTCAAAGTAAGGATCTTTGCACATATGTCTGACAGATATAATTCAATATCTGTCGAGGTATTAGCCAGAGAAGTAGTTGTTTTCTGTCGGACATATGCCATACAATCTATACAAAGGTATAGTGAGTTCCTAAAGGATTGTTTTCGACTGTTTTACAGTCACTGGAACATATATATATATATATATATATATATATATATATATATATATATATATATATATATATATATATATATATATATATATATATATATAAATAAGGATGGATTTAGCGAGGGGCAATATATGAAAATATAAGTAGAAAAGTTATTGGGTATAACCCTCAAAATGTTCTGCAACCGTAGACACGTGTTTCGAGCTTAAGCTCTCATCAGTACGGTAAAATCAAGTGCGAAGATGTACAACACTTGGATGTAAAAGTAAAAGTAGAAACAAAGGATGTCAACAACAGGAAGCCAACCACACATTTGTGACTTCGGTTAGAAGACCTTGTGCTTACAAGGCAACAACTAACGTCGCCACATCTTCGCACTTGATTTTACCGTACTGATGAGAGCTCAAGCTCGAAACACGTGTCTACGGTTGCAGAACATTTTGAGGGTTATACCCAATAACTTTTATATATATATATATTTATATATATATATATATATATATATATATATATATATATATATATATATATATATATATGTATATATATAATATATATATAATATAATATAATAAATCATGATCCACCCTGTCAAATGCCTTGGCAAAATCGGTATATATCACGTCAACTTGCTTATGTTCATCTATAGCCAAACTAATTGCATCCGTGAATATCGTGAGATTGGTTACCAGGGATCTCCGAGGAATAAACCCATGCTGGCAATCAGTAATTTTATTTTTTATTTGATTGAAAATTTTGTTATATATTATTTGTTCGAAATCTTTAACCAGTGCCGAAAGTACCGATATTGGTCGGTAGTTTGTAACATTTTCGTAGGAACCTGACTTGTGTATAGGGGTTACTAGTAATTTTTTCCATAACGTGGGAAATTGCTTGTTTCGAATTGATTTATTAAATATAATCAGGAAGGGGTATTCAAATACCTCGCTACATCCCTTAATTATTTACTGAGGTATCTGATCGTGACCTGCGGAGGAAGAACACTCCGAATCTAGAGATTTAAATCTCTCAACCCGGAGATTCGGAGTGTTCTTCCTCTGCTCGTGGAGCGGCCTAGAAACTGCTTTCATCTCGTGAACCAGAATTGACTAATCAGCGGAATGTGTATTGGTTTGGACGGGGAACAGATGGCTTTAGTGCTGTCTGTGTTGACCTGCCCTTGCACTGATGAGAGGCAACAACCTCGAAACTAGTCTGCAGGTGGTCACCCTGTCCAAATCAAAACCTAATTCTGCTGGTTGCAATTGCGTCCTCTGATGCTTTGAGGAACGTTGCACAAGTAGCTGTTAGATTTAATTCAATACCTGTTGTGGTCTTAGCTAAGGAAGTAGTTGTTTTCTGACAGGTACTTGCCATAATAAGCCTACGTAGTAGGTGTTTAAGGGAGTAAATGGTTCATCTTCGGTCGGTAACGACTGTTCGTTAGCAAACGATCTCCCATAGATTTCTGTCTTCTTCGATAGTCAAAATTGTTTCACTATACGTATTCAATTCGATACCAATGGAAGAATGAAGGAGGGTGAACGTGACATTATCATGCAACTTAAACCTGTATTACTGACAAGTATCAAAATCCAAACTATAGAAAAAGAATCATTACTTGCGTCTTCCAATGGTTTTGTAGAGTTTATTGTGTCTGATCGTTTGTCAACGTTGTTGAATATCAATGTTTATGTTTTCCACATAGTGAACTTCTGACAGTTCTGACATATTCTGTCATTGCTTTTTTGTGAAATTATTGTTGAAATAGTGTTTTTCAAACTTACTTGTGTTATATAGTGGCATTATAAAAGGCAGAGACTCATATACTTAGTGTAATCTTGTTGAGTTAACAAACAATCCATGTGTTCGAACCCGAATATCAGATTCCATTCGTAAGTACCATAGGCGTTACAGTTGGTATCAATCTGTTTCCGTCGAACAAAATGAAATTAATACGTGTATTCAAACCTTTATAGGTATGTGGAGATAATGAAAAAGACACTTCACGAAACATTTACTACTTCATTAGGTCTTTGGATGATGCAATAAAAAAAAAATTGCCAAAAAGTCCAAGAAATGACTATCAAAATTTGGATTTATTTTTAGACTTCCAGCTTATGTCAAAGAAAAAGTAGCTATGTTGGAAAAGTTGGGGATGAAATGTTCAACTGAATGTGTTCCAAAGTCTGTGAAAATTTGGTTTACTGGGAATCTGCTGTGAAAAAAAATTGAACGTCGCGACTGTGGGCCCTCTGCTAATTGTATTGGTACCATTTATGTTTTGCGGAAATGCTCTGTTGCCAAGTTGACCTCTTCGGATAACTGAAAATCTGATACGTAAAAACAGTTGAACTACTCGATTATAGACCCTCAACCTATTCTGATGGTACTATTTTTGTTTTGCGGAAATGTGCCGTTGTCAAGTTTTGGTCTATCGGGATTACTGGAAATCTGATATGAAAAAAATAATTGATTGCCACCATTTTGTGCTATCAGGCGATTCTAATAGTACCATTTTTGTATTGTGGAAATGCTCTGTTGCCAAGTTGATCACTTCGGATTACTGAAAATCTGATATGGAGATGATCGAAGTGGGTATTATTCTATTCAATCAGGTGGTTGCTGCTATGACATTTTGACTTCGTGGAAATGTGCTGTTGCCAAGTTATAGTCGCGGGAAATCATTCAGAGAAGATTTATAGAAATTTTCAATGCAGAGTATTAATAAAGATTTTCAGCCAATTCTATTAGTACCATTTTCGTTTTGATGAAATGAGCCTTCATAAATAACCAGAAGAAAGAGACACGCCTTCGGCGTGTCATTCATGAACCGAATTTCTAAAAAAGGGATACAACCTAACCTAACCGAAATAACCTAGCTATCAAAGTTGCTGGTAATTCGATCACTGATTAGTATCGAAAAGGTGAAATCACAGCAGATGCTCGCTGCGCTAGCATTTCATAAACTACCAGCAGAAAGAGACACGCTGTAAGTTTTGTTGCCGTGGAAATGAAGTTGATATCAAACTACTGAACATTTATGGCCCAGAGCTGTGAATGGTATGATAATTTGTGACTGAGAATCGAGAACTTGAGAATTTCAACGTTGTTTCGCATCATTTAGTTACTTCATGAATTTCTAACGTATATCATTTGAAGTTGAAGTGAGATAACCTAAATGAAATAAAAATGGTTTTTTGGGCCATGCGTCATCAGATATCCAAAAGTATTTTCATGAAAATTTATAATGATATTCTTTGCCTCAAATCTTTTAATGATTTCCAGCGCACACGAATTCGCAACATTGGCGCATTTCTGCAAGGTTCAAATTTCTTAGCGCAATTCATAATAGTATGGTATTCACTCAGAATTATCCTCATATCAGATTTCCAGTTATTTAAAGAGACCAAAACTTGGCGACGGCGCATTTCCGCGAAACAAAAATGGTATGATTAGAATAGGTGATAATCAATCAAGACGTTCAATTGTTTTTTCCAGATCAGATTTCCATCAACTCCAATTGACCAAAACTTGGCAACGGCGCATTTCTGCAAAACAAAAATAGTACCATTAAAATAGGTTGAGGGTCTATAATCGAGACGTTAAACTGATTTTTTCACATCAGATTTCCAGTAATCCGAAGAGGTCAACTTGGCAACAGGGCATTTCCGCAAAACAAAAATGGTACCATTACAATTGGCTGAATGTCCACAATCGTTACGTTGGATTGTTTTTTCCATATCAGATTTCAAGTTAACCTAAGTTCAGCCCATGTATTCATTGAATATATAAATTACAATTTTTTAGTAAATACTTTTCAATTTTTTTTAGTCGACTGTCTTCAGTTTTCCATCCATTGAAAACGAAAGTCTTAGAAGTCTATTTTTTTTCATTTTGCAAACTTTTTGAACATAATTTTCTAAGGATCGATACTATCTCAGTCAATGAAGTATTGCATGACATCAGGTATGTCACACGAGATTTTCTATCTCACGAAGTCCCATCGGATTGTATATTATATCACTTTCGTCGATATTTTCATCATTATTTCAAATTCAACATTTTTTTCTTATGACTGAAAACTATTTTCATCAAATGCGTGCGCTCCTGTCGGTTGTGGGGAAATCATAGTCTATCGCTACCTTCTCCCTTCCCCGCAACCCGCGCGCCAACAAACAGAGAGACTTCAAAACAATCCGTTTTGTAGGTGTTAGAGATCCAAATTGGTCTGTATATTTACTTATTTTTTGGTAATTAAATTTACTGAGGGCGCTCCATTTGCACTAAACGGCGCCTGCGCTGCCAGAGTAGGATGCTGATAACTGTGAACACCCGCTATATCCGCATATATATAAACTCTGTAGTGTTTGTGTTTGTTCGAATTTGATGTTTGTGTCGGTTCGCCACAACGTGCCATTTGCAGCATCCTCGTCAGCACCAGGGGGCTCCTTGTCGCAGGAAAGAAAACTCCATTTTGAGGTAAGCCGTTTAGTGCTGTAGATTCTTTTAATTTCTCAGAATTCCATTTTCTCGTTCAACTAATATACAGTCCATTTTCTAAACCAAAATTCAAAAGCTACCGGAGCCTTAACAGTAGGTATGGCAATGCTGAGTCCATCTGTATTTATACGATATTACAGGTCCATGTATTTCGTCAAATAAGTAAATTATTTTAGAGTAAATTTATGCAAATTTACTACACTGTTGTCAAAAGTGGATTTTAAAAAACAAAATACAGAGTGTACTTGTAAGTAGACAGTTTGTGTATTTCGGACAATTGTTTTCGCGAAAAATTGACAGTGACTGATGACATTTTTTCGTGAAGTGGACAGTTGTGTGCATTAACGGGAGCATAAACTGATATACTACTCGCGTGTAAAAATGATATTGATAATAGATTGGTGGCCCGCGAAATAGACTGTGTGAAATAGACTAAGACAAAATATTATTATTATTATTATTAACATAGCAATAATGGCAGAGGAAATCCTGTTATGCCCAAAACTAACAAAAAAAAAAAACTTTAAGAAACTTAAGTATAGGTTTATAGAGACACTTCACAAAATCTGTCTTATCTGTTCTTGAACGTGTTGACGCTGGGAGCACTCACACCTTCTTCAGGTAGAGAGTTCCAACCGTAAAATACTCTGTTGGGTAGAAAGTGTTGACGTCCACTTGTGTGGAAGTGTTCACGTTTTAGTTTGAGACTGCGGCCGCGGAGACGGTGGTCGTTGTTGAGACAGAATAGGTTCACCATGTTCACGCTGAAGGAGTGAAGGAGCATGCGGTAGGTTTGTATGAGATCCCCTTTTCGACGTCGTTGAGTTAGTTCAGGTAGATTAAGGAGTCCAAGGCGATCTGTGTATGGGCGGTCTTTCATGTCCTCGATCATTCTGGTTGCGGATCTTTGGACTCTTTCGATCAACGAGATGTCCTTTTGTAGAAAAGGGTTCCAGATTGAGACACCGTATTCTAGCAGCGGGCGAATATAAGACTTGTAGAGGCGTAGAAACAGGGGTGGGCTGGGGTTTGGGAAACATCTCCTTATTAGGTAGAGTTGTTGGTTGGCCTTTTTAGTGATTGACGTGATGTGCTCGGACCAGCTTAGTTTATTGTTGATTACTATTCCAAGATCAACTTGCTTGGTTACTGATGCCACCGGACCTTTTGTCGGGTTGTTATTACCAAGATGGAGAACAGCAAATTTACCTTCATTAAGTGGGATTGACCAATCCTGACTCCATTTTTATATTGCCTCTAGGTCACTTTGTAAAGCTGCATGATCCGTTCTGGGGTTGTTGAATATTTTGCTGTCGTCCGCGTACATGGCATGGGGGGATTTTAGAACTGTTGGTAGATCGGCTGTGTAGGCTATGAATAAAAGAGGCCCAAGGACGGAACCTTGCGGGACACTGGATAGGACATCATGCCAGTTGGAGAAGGAGGAGCCAACTTTAACCTTGTATTTCCTTTCTGATAAGAATGCTTCGATCCATTTTAGTAAAGTACCGCGGATCCCGATACGTTCGAGTTTGTATAGTAGTTTGTTTTTAGGTACTTTATCGAATGCCTTCGAGAAGTCTAAGTAGATGATATCGACTGGCTGCTGGTTGTCTAGTAGTTGAGTTCAGATGTTCCGTGACTGGAGCATGTTGGTTGTTGTTGATCTCCCGGGTAGGAAGCCGTGCTGGGAAGAGGGGATTATGTTGTGATCGGAGAGGAAGCGGAGAAGGTATTTGACGATAATTCTTTCCAGGATTTTCACACATGTGCTCACCAGACTAATGGGTCTGTAGTTTTCAGGGTCTGTTTTATCTCCATTTTTGAAGATTGGCGTTACGGAAGCCCTTAACCAGTCAGGTGGGAGGTGAGATTGGAAAAATGATGTTTGCATTATTATGGTGAGCGGTTTTACGAGGTGTACTGCGCATGATTTCAGTATTTGGGCAGAAAGCCCATCCAAACCAGGAGACGAATCAACTTTGAGGTTTTTCAACTATTCTAGAACCTCCACTTCAGTTATATCTATCGAAGAAATTTGGTGTGCGTTATAGACTATGTGGCAGACAGAAAGATGTGTCATAGTAGTAGTGGGTGTAAATGATTTTTGAAAGTTGCCAGCTAGAATTTCCGCTGCATCAGCTTCGCTTTCGCAGAGAACTCCTTGGGTGTCCTTTATTATTGGTGTCGAAACTCTGGAGATCAGTTGATCGAGAAAAGTTCGCCTTGACGATTTGAGGGTTGCTGAATTGAAGCAAGAAATGGAGGAAAGGGAACTTGACACAAGTGGTAAAAAGGCCGCGCATCAGACAAGACCTGCTGAGGCATTATTCCAGGAGAGCGAACATCTGAAAACGTTTTTATTCAAAGTTTCTGGAATTGATTTGAGTACGATAATGAATAAACTCGACGAAAATTCCAAATCAATGAAAGAAGAGCTGCAACAAAATTCAAGAAGCATTGAAGAACTCCAAGAAAAACTTCTAAAAAATTCGAATTCTTTGAAGGAAGAACATCAAGAAAAACTTCTAGAAAGTTCGAATAATCTGGAAGAAAAACTTCAAGAAATTCTTCTGAAGAATTAGAATAGTCTGAAAGAAGAATTTCAAGAAAGTTCGAGGAAATTGAAAGATGAGATTCTAGAAAATTTGAAAGGTTTGAGAAAAGAGCTTCTAGAAAACTCGAAGAACATGAAAGAAGAACTTTGTGGGGTGGCGAACCGATTAGAAGAAAGAATGGGGTGTGTCGAGACAGAGATGGAGAAAATCAAAGATGAAATTGAAGAACGGATAGGAAAATTGTAGGAAACAATTAGTGACGAAAACAAAGGCGGACTCGAGGCAGAAATCAACAAAATGAAGGAAAAGATCAGTAAGATGGAAAACCAGATTGACACTATCTACCTATACCACAGAATCTGTCGATTAATATTCAATGCTGGAAATGAGTTTGAACTCGGATGATGTTCAAAAGAGTCTGAAAGCAGATGTAAAGATCAGTTCGGAAACAGGAAAGCTTTCCATGAAACCACCTCAGTTTGATGGAAAAACACCATGTGCAAATTACCGCCGACGATTTGAAGCTGCAGCAAAGGCGAATGGATGGAATGTAGGAGAAAGAGCTGTAGCATCAACACTGGCGTGGCGTGGAGAAGCAAAAAATATCTTATAAACCTTCACGGCCCAAGAACAAGAGGACTACGAGCAACTGATTAAACATATCGAATTACGGTATAGACAAACCCATCTAGAACATGGATGCACTGGCACGCGTTTAGGAATCTGAGGTAGCGAAATAATCCTGCAGAAGCTAAAGTGAAGTCTAAATTATTGAGGACGACCCAAAGGAGCCAGTTTACTTGGAAGCTGCCATAAGAAAAGTGGTTAAGGAAATGCCGCCTCAGAGAAGACATATAAGATGCTGGAATTGTGGAAAAATTGGGTATGTTCGAAGCAAATGTCCAACATTCCAAGAATCGGTGCCGATGCAGAAAAACTGAAGAAGGTCGATGAGGGGTGGCAATCGTAGGCCTGTTTCCAGCAAGTCCCCATTAACAATGCATATGCTGCTATCCTTCCGCGTCAAAACAATGGTGTCTTTGTAGACGGTCTCTTCAACAACGAGCCTTGCACCATGCTGCTAGGTACAGGTGTGACTAGGACAAGCCTTGAACCTGCCTTTACTTAAACACCAGAGAGAATTGAACCATCATCCTGGAAGCTACGCACAGCAAAAGGAGAACCAGCCACTATGTATGGTGAGCTACCGATTGAACTGATTCTAGGCAGCACAAAAGTGAAACTTCGGGCATTAGTAGCGGACATTGAGGACGATGCAATTATTGAAATGGAAATTATGAATTCCAAAGGGTTCGAATTGAATTTCGAAGATGGCGTCCTACGTGTGAACGGAGAATAGCAGGTGATGTATGGAAGGAGTGAAAAGATGATTCATGTTCTGCTGGCTGAAGATGTAAGTGTACTTCAGAAGGCTGAGACCATACTGGAGGCTCGCTTGGACGGAGGTGCGAGCAATGGAAGCGTGGTGATGTTCGAGGCCAAGCTTCATGATGAGAAAATTGGACGATGGATTGCACTAGGCAATATTTTGTTGCGTGCTGATAAATTTGTGTTAATAAGTACTAAAATTCCGAGTATATCCTGAGATATCCGGAAAAACAGAAATTTCGGAAAATGGTTTTTATTTTTTTCTGGCTTAATTTTTCGAAGGATTTGAAAATAAATTGCACTTTCACGTTTCCACTTTTTTCCTGCTATATATATAATGATGTTTTTAGATTTGCTATCCGACGTTTCGTCTTCCGGCCACCATCATCAACTTTTTTTTCTTATGGGCGCTACATTGGATTCTTTCTGTTTTGAATAGAACCAGATTTTATCTCTTCAATGATATATCATAAGTTATCATTCTTTTTCTAAAATTTGGAGATATTGAAAAAACATCGGAAATCTATCAAAAGACGACAACCACATCGGACTATGTTCAAGTTATTGAATATAAATATGACCGAGTATGGTTCATTTGAAAAGCCGAGAAAAAAATACGGAGACAGAATGGACCAGGAATCTATAGAAAATTTGATAAATGAGGTACGTATAAAGTAAATTAGACATTGTGTCCTTGTCAATAAAAATTAATAATTTGCAGATAAACATGAACCCGTAGAAATATACACTTCAAATTTCCTCCGATATGCGTATTTGTCATACAAATGCTGGGAAACATCTCCAATAAAACGATGGTAAATGTTACAAAATACACATATCTCAATAATTGCATCCAGGTGATCCCGAAAAGTGATTAGAATTTTGTAATTGGCTACTAAGAACTGATTGCACTTTTACGAATTGTTGGATATCCAACCGAAATAACAAACACTTTTGGAGTATAAACAACCCCACGCAGTTCCGAAAAATTCGACCTCAAGTGCGATTTAGTATTAACGTGTGGGCAGGAATTTACAAAGATAGAATTTTGGGTCCTCATTTATTTGACGGAATTTTGAATGGAGAAACCTATCACCAGTTTTTGATGTCGATTTTCGAAGGCTATTTGAATGATCTACCTTTGGCTAACTATAACAACATCTGGTTTCAACATCATAGGGGGGCCCCACCGCACACCACCAGACAGTATATATTTACCTGACTGAAAGATTTGGTGATAAATGGAAATTTGACGTGTAGATTTCCCCGGGTTCATGTTTATCTGCAAATTATTAATTTTTATTGAAAAGGACACAATGTTTAATTTACCCCATACATACCTCATTTATCAAATTTTCTTCAGTTTTCTGGTCCATTCTGTCTCCGTATTTTTCATTGGCTTTTCAAATGAACCAAATTCGGTGAGATTTTGATATAATAACTTAAACATAGTTCAATGTGATTATCGTCTTTCGGAATAAAAGTTTGAAAACATTTCCGATGCCCTAACACTGTTTCTATGGTATTATTAATAAATTTGTATCATATCTCTTTTTCCTTCATTCGTGAAAGCCAGTTTTTGCCAAAAATACAATGACAATGTACAATAACAAAATGCCATTGAGTGTAACAAATTGAAAGTGATATTTACAAACATCAAAGTTAAAGCCTATTATGATAAGAATCAAATTTTATCAATATCTCCACTTTTTCGAAAAAGAATGATTACTTATGATACACCTCTGAAAAGGTAAAATCTGATTCTATTCAAAACAGAAAGAATCCAATGTAGCGCCCATAAGAGAAAATTAATTTGATGATGGTTGCCGGAAGACGAATCGTCGGATAGCAAATCTGAAAACACCATAATGTAGAAGGGAAAAAGTGGCCAGGTGGAAATGAAATTTATTTTCGAAACCATTTTCCGAAACTTCCCCTGGTTTGCGTTTTCTAGAAAAGAGAACCAGTTCCGTTTTTACAGGGTTTACACTGAGTCCCACCGAACGGCACTATTCATCCACCCCATTGAGATCCCTTTGTATCGTGTCCCTCACGAGGCCAGGCTCCTGGTCATCGACCAGAATGACAATATCGTCAGCGTAGGCCTGAGTGTAGTAACCCAGATTTTTTATATTTACTAGGAGGTCATCCACCACGAGGCACCAAAGCAAAGGGGACAAAACTTCTCCCTGCGGACAGCCCCTCATGGGTATGGCATCGCTGGAGCTACTTCTAAGAGTTGCTCTGGCTAGTCTTTGGGACATCATGGCATATTACATATTAAATAAGATATTTTATATATTCGGTATCAATTTTCTATTTCAGAGATAATCAGGTGAAGAGTAGCATAATCTCATCTCATGTTTGAAATCATTTGCAACAAAACAGCCCTGCCAGAAATATCACATATAAGCTCATAAAAATATAGACGAATTATGAGAATTCATAAGGATCTACGTGGAATGTCTTTAACCTACACGTACGTTATCCCTGGCGCATACACGTTAAGGAAGTATGTATGAGGATTTATAAGTAGGTGTAATTTATAAGCATACCCGAATACATGTCATACGAGTTTGTATCAGGCAATGGTTGTTTGAGGGAACTATGAGATTCGATGAGGTATTCCACTTTCAATCACAACGATATTATATGCTCATTCACAAGCTTGTCAACTTATGAGAAATGTGTGGAAATTCAAAATTACTAATCTTGTGGAAAAATTGGGATCACGATGTAATGGTTTGGATCAGGAAATCCTTATCTAAGTATATGCGATTCCTATAAGTTTTCATACAACTCAAATTCACTGAGAATTCACAAGTGTCGATAAGAAAACAAGGATACAGAGTATAAGAGTTTGTTTTAGTCAATGGTGGTGCAAAGAGACTATATACACGATTTGATGAGGTATTCCAATTTCAAACAAAATAATGTTTTATCCTCATTCAAAGTCTTGAGAACTCATGTGTAGAGAAACACAATTTATAATCTCATTCGATATCTTATAAAAAAGTGTGTTCAGGACTTGATGGTCCAATCTGTATTTGGAATTCCGTATCCAATTTTATGCGAATCCTTTGAGATTTCATGAGATCTAACAGTAGGAACATTACGAAACCAAGTGGAAAATTCTAAACGATTTATTCTTGAGAATATTCGAATAGATTATTATCATCATATCATGCCAGAATATTTCAAAAATATTTCAGAAAGATCAACACAAGATCAACGACATGCAACATTCCAGGAAAATATTTCTAAAATATTGCTGAAATATTCGAAAAGATTATTATTATTATTATTTCACTCCAGATTTTCAAAACATATGAGAAGAATCATAATGTACCCCAGGTTACTTTATCTACGCCTACAAATATTGACATATATTTCAAAATGTCTTCAATTGCAAATGATCAATTTTTTTTATCATAATCGGATAATCGAGAATGAATTTATTTACTTATTATATCCCTCGTACGTCAAATGTATTCGCTGATAAACAGTTTTCGTTTCTTTTTCAATGAACTGCATAGTTCTTTTACGAGTCGTGAGCCCTGAATGTCTGAATCGTTGTATAAGGGGTAATCCTCATATATCGGAGAGCTTCTTCCTCTACTGGTAAGATGGTGCGGCGTAGACCACGTTTTATAGAGCGGGATCAGACTAAGGGAATAACAACCACGGTAAGATGATGGTTGTGAAAATACAGACGAGGAACAGATGGTGTTAACTGGCTGCACAGATCTACCCGATCTACCTCCTTTTCGTTTCTGTTAGAAATGAACGTGTAATTTACATATTTTTCTAATTTGAAAATTACTTTATTCTTTATGTGCATAAGTGCATATATAATTATAAAATCCATTGGATTATTTATTCAATCTTCATATGGAACGTGCCAGGAACAATCTGGCAGACCTCGCAGAATATCAATGATTTTTTTTTAATTAATCAAGTTACTGCGATGAAATCTCATACGTTTTAATTTATTTCCAAACTGCAGGACCTCATACAGACATGTAGCTACCATCCCAGTAATCGGCGATAGAAACGCATAACAGTTATGTCTAAGAAGACATTAGAAATTAAAGGAAAATGTATCTGTAATGTCTTTTAATTACTGATGAATATCGAATATGGCTCTATACGGATTTGCGGTTTCACTATCCAACTTGGATCTCATAAATTCTCTTAAATATTTTTATATCATTCTCTATGAGACATTTTTGGCAGGGAGATAATTGATACATCAACAGTTCACCACAATTTTATTGCGAATGATAGGAAATGTTCTGTGAATTTTTTTGACAACACCTAGTCCTAACACTCCTAAGGGTCTCAGTTTCTTTTCCTTTCAAATCTTACAAGTATGTTCATTGCTATTGAAAATTAACAACCACAGATTTTCACAACAATTTAATTATTTATTCTTTCCAGCCCGATTAAAATACGTAGCACATTAAAGAACATATTAGTTTTTTTATTTTATCTATGTCTACAAATAATCCGCATAATGGAATCTAACTGAAGAATTTTCAGCACTCAGCATTGTCACTGCGTATATTCATATCGAAGCAGGCTGATAGCAGGGGTGAGAACTATAGGTTCTTCATTCATTTTGTGATAATCAATTGAATATTGAGGATGGATTAAAAATTGTAATATGAGGGTTCAGTCTAAAGTGTGTGAAATGAAAATTGCATCACAATACCTTGAACATACTGACATTCTTACCTATACAGACTCTGGGCCCTTCACCAAAAGGAATATGGGCGTAAGGATGCCTTCCTTTATTATTTTCTTCAGAGAATCTCTCAGGATCAAAAACTTCGGGGTTCTCGTAATTTTCTGGATCATAATGGATAGCTCTGATAGAAACTATAACAGTCGTACCTTTTTCTATGACAACATCTGAATCTGGAACTTTATATTCCTCAACGCATTGCCTTGAAATGAATGGAAGAGGTGGGTACATTCTCAAAGTTTCTGAAATTGAAATGATGTACATAATAGGATATGTCTGGGTCCATGTAGGTCTGTTTTTGTTATTAATTCAAAAATTAATGCTGTATTCAATAAAAATTTTCAAATTTAGAAGTGAAATTTTGTTTGGCAGTCCTTGCTATGGGTACTGACCACAAAATTAAATTTCGCGGAATGTCTTGAGGACGCGACATACTCACTTCGCGTTGCAATCATAGAAATATATATTATATACTTACTCTAGAATGCTAATCCCCATGTCAAAAGTGTTGCAAAAAGTTCAGGCTAGACCGCAATGCGCATGCGCGTCATCAGTGATTTTTGTAACAGGCCCGGTTTTAGTAAAATATTATGGTAGGTACTTGTGAAGATTAACAAATGTCAATTCTGAATCTCGGAGAATAAGGTTGGAAACCTCATTGTATTTATACCTGTTATTTGTATTTAGCCGATTTGAATACATATTTTCACATATTTATGATCCCAAATATTCAGCCAAGGCCATCAGAAAGTGAAGTACGGTTATTATTATTATTTATCGCTCTGAAGCGACTGATTTTTGGTATTACATTCACTTTTCAGCTGTACAGTAGTTAACCAACAAAAACCTAGGGAACCACCCCAAATCATCGGGGCGAATTTCAAAGAAGCACTGGATTGCAAAGTGAATTGAAAGTACAAACAACTATGAATATTTAGTTCAGCTAATATCATGAATAATTTCAACCCAAATTGGATTTATAAAATTGGATGCTTGGAAGCTCGAAGGTTTTTTTCACGATTCATGTGAAAATATGCAACTGCACTTAATTTAAATCATTTGAAGAGATTAACATGCTATTTCTACGAGTATTTCTGGTTGTATTACCTTAGTGCAATTTTCACAATGGGGGTGCATGATAAAGTGAGGCCAGAAGCAATTTCCTTACCATCAAAGAAAAGTACTTCCATATTGACATTAATTTTCTGAAGCGATTCTATGTATGTTTAGTACTTTTTGTAGAAATCTTGAACTCATAATATAATAAGTGGTATGGCAGGAAGTTGTATCACTCGCAATGCATGCTTACGCAGACACAGTATTGGTACCGCACTGGGTTTCAAATTATTCTATTGTCGTTTTCACATGAATGTTCATGAGGAAAATGTATGCCACAAATTATAATTTTCTCACTCATTTTTCTGCTGGGGTCTCTTGTCTTTAAAGGAACAAGATTAATGCAAATCCACGAATGATGAAAGAATAACCTACGACAACAAACACCACACAAAACGACAAGAGAAAATCTGAGATTCTAAAAACCGTCTCTGATTTCTGAAAAGAGTGACAGATCTTAGTGACAGGTCTTCCAGTCTTACAGTAGCATAGGGTACATTATTGTTTCAAATAAGTTTCTTTCGCGCCTAAAATTTGGAGTAATCTATCTCTAAAAGGTTCTTTTCAGTTTTAAAAAGTCCTAAATGCACTAAATGTGTTTTATTACCTCATAACAAAAAGCTCTGAATTGGAACACCAAATTATTTTCAAACTTGGTAACGATCTACCCAAACTAAACTGATGACGCGCGTGCGCACATCGTAAACGGGTCGCATACGCGGCATGCTTTTCTCCGTGAAAATTGGCGGTATTAGCATTCTAGCGTATATAAGTATATAATATATATTTCTATGGCAATTGTACAAAAAATATTGTTATCAAATCAAGTAGGTATATCACTGACGGATGGCAAAATGACACACCACTTGACATATACAGGTTGATAATGAGACTAGGGCCATGACTTTACTTAATAACCGATTTGGATGAAATTTGGTACACGGATATGAGAAAAAATTTCGGATTGACACACAAATGAAAACAAAATGGCAGACTTCCGATTTCGCTAGAATAGCCACCATCTTCGATTTTTCAAATAGAACACCCTGTATTTTTGATGTTGTTCAGAATTTACGACTCAAAGTACATACGACAGTGTTGCCAAATATTTATTTTACAAATGAAATAAAATTAAAATATTTTTTTTTGTGCACAGGAGTCCTGGATCAGGTAAAATCTATTTTAATGGATATCATTAACTCATAGCAATAGTCATTTTATCAATAAGATCAATAAGAAATCCTACAACAGGAATTGAGATTTTTTTAGAGCATTTTCAAAAAAAGTCAAAAAAGCCTTTACACACGAATTACATACAATATTTTTTCTACTACCGTACATAATTTTTCACTGAGATTAGAAATACAAAATTTACTCAACACACTATGGTAATGAATGTACATTTTACGAACATAAATTTATTTGACGATTAAAAATATATTTCACTCTTACATAACAAAATAACATTAACAAACAAAACAATGGTCAATAAATTAGATTTTTAGTTGTTAGTTGTTGGAAATATTAATATTGAAGGTGCAACAATTACAGCTTAAAAAATTTATGAATTTTGCCTTTTTCATTACAGAGTTTAAAACATTTTGTGACCTAATTACTGTAATATTGGTATCGAGCGGTTCTCCAAATTCTCTATTATCGTCTTCAACAGTAAAACTGTATTTTCTAGAAAAGCTCTGTATGGAAGTAGATGGCATACTGTCATCCATCAACAGTTTATTAGAAATTTTATTCTTTTGGGCTATCCACTTAGCCTTCTGCAACAGCAGATGACTGCCAAGCTCCGAGTTTTTTTACAGTTAGAAGGTCACCTCAATAATTTGCTAGCATAGTAGCTGAAGACCTCCTAAAGCAGTGTCCTGTGAAAGCTGTTGGATTGGGCAAGTTCAGATAGGTTGCTATAACATATGGCATTTTACCAAATGTATTTATCCCCACAGGCTGTTTAGAACATTTACCATTTGCGTATTTCAAAAACAACCTAGTACAATTTATATTTAATGGTCTCAGTGAGGTATATTTTTTTATGAAAGATATATAATCAACTGAAGAATTATTAGGATTTAAAATAGTAAAAATGCGTTCCATTCCATTTTTTGTTTCTGGTATTTCAATAGTATACACTGCTTCTTTATCTTCTATATCGTTAATTGTCATTCTACATAATTCTTCTCGACGACAAGCGCCCGAAATTCCAATTATGAAACCAACCTATAAAATAACATATTGCAGTGGTACAAATAGCTTAATTGAAGAGGAAAACATGAGAAAATATCCTGACGTTTGGAATGTAAAATTGTAATTAAAAGGGAATGGTTTTGTATCATTTTGCGTATGATGTGTTGCCTAACTAAGCCGGTGGCCTTTGAGGATCGACGTAGTTATACGCAACACTCCATATGAACACCATACATTGCAATAGCGTTACTCACAACATAAAAAATATTTAGATTTTATACATACTCAAGCGTTTATTTACTTACTTGATCATCAAAAACAGGGAATCTGGAGCATTCAAGAGAAAATTAAATGTTCTCTTTAAAAAATTTTAGATTTTCTTGCTTTATATCCTTTATTTTTTTGTTTGATAAATGCTATTAACTTGTTGAAGTTCGAAATATCAACGTTGTTTTAATATTTTAAGGTGCTTTTCAACATAGAATATATCGACCATAGTGTAGAAGGTTTGCAAGACTTTTATTCCTCAGCGAAATAGGCCAAAATGACGTTTTCTGAGCATTTTGTCACTTTATTCTTCCTGCACCATTCTATAAATATATTATATTTCTGTTCATAAATAATGTGTGCAGATTTTTCTGGTAATAGGTTTTCAGTGGCTTTTTGAGTACTGTTGAGTATATTTGGAGGAGTATTGTCAAATTCGCCTGATGAATTTGAATCCTTATCGGTTATCATATAGGTACAAACAGATAAACTGCAATAAAATTTGAATGAAGAATTATCAGGTATACAAACATTATTGACAAAAACTTGTTACCTTGTGTGATTGGATTAGATTTTAGATAATGTGTTAAATAAACTTCATTAATCGATCTATAACAAATACTTTTGCTGTGTTCTGTGATAATAACACAATTTCAGATATTGATTGTCAGTTCTTCCAATTCTCGTAACCACACAGCCTACTTACTTTTTGAGTATAATCGACATCCACGATCTGTTTACATTTAATTAAAGCAATGACATTTGCAGAAAATTATGATCAAAATAAAATACATGATAATTTGTTGCATGAGCAAAAATTATTTTTAATCGTAGAAGAAGATACCATAAGTGTCAATTTGAATTAAAATCTTTTATTTGGTTGCTATACACAATTTTTGACATATTTTACTTTACGCACTACTGAAACAAAATTATACTTTACGCGCTCCAAAGCGTGCGTAAAGTACGTGTAAAGTACGTACTACGGTAGTAGAAAAAATCCCTTTTATCAGTGTGCCGTCTTCGTTAATGAACAGCGTATACTATACTAGCATTGATAACGTTCTTCTGACATTCTCCGTATATCAATATTATATCGATTTGTTCGTTTCGAGAATATCGATTATTATTTTACATTTCGATAGCACTTTTCACAATCAACAAGATGACAAGTAAAATTGTTATTTCACTTTTGACATGACATTAAACACCTATTGTTTCAATGATTCTATGGCTACCCTTCATTTCATCACACCTAATGAATCCCATTGGAATTCGGAAGCATCGTAGTAAGAATTTGTACATTACCAAATTTAATGAATGATTGTTTTCAGTTTTGAAAAAAAATGGAAGTTGAACATATTGTATGCCGTTAAATATAGACCGTCAGATAGTGACAGATTTAGGTGCCCCATTTTCACATACAAGCCTCGAATAGGGTTGAGAAGTACATCGATGTTGAGTAAAATGGAGTGAAATTTACGAGTGGCTCCTGGGGATAACATATGGAAAATTCGATTTTCCATGGAAAATTCGATTTTCCATATTTTAACGCGAGCCGTGTTCACCTAATCATTAATTGATAGAACTTGGCTTCAGAAGATCAAAGGCTTGAGTGTTGAAGGTGGCTAAAGGGTTCAAATGAGGCTGTAATCTTGTAAAGAAAAATCGAGATTTTAAAAGGTTTTCCCACGCAAGCCCATCGAAACTATAAAAACCTACATCGTCACTACACCGAAAAACATAATGGCTTGAGTGACGTGAATGGAAAAGTAGATTTTGTCGTCGAAAAATTTAATGGAAATTCTTTTTGATTTTTCCATATATTTTCCCCATGAGCCACTCGTAAATTTCCCTTAATTTTACTCAACATTGACTTACTTTTCAACCCTATTCGAGGCTTGTATGTGAAAATAGGGCACCTAAATTTGTCACTATCTGACGGTCTAATAGGTATCGGCTGGCAGAATGGCAACCGGTAGGTACCAATTGAAAAAAATGATTTTTTCGTTGAAAATGAGATCAAAAATTACAATTTCTGTTGTATGATTTCTTATCGATCTTCTCGATGAATTAACTATCACTATGAGTTAATGATATGAAAATTTTCAGAAGAAGGAGCACCCACTAGGGACAACATAATCTCTTCATTCGATAATGACGTAAATCGTACTTTGACAATCAAAAAATGTTTGTATCCCTCAAACCCTCCTGATTGTAAACATGGGGTGAGTATGTTCCACATAAATTCACAAGGACTATCCAACAAAATAGAAAAATTTAACGCACTCTTTCACGAACAAGACTTTGATATAGTATGTATCTCTGAACACTGGTTACGAGAAGATGAAATATCCTACATAAATATTGAAAGATTCATTATTGCTACTTCTTATTGCAGAAAACAACTTAGACACGGTGGTACGGCTATATTTATAAAGCCAAGCCTTCAATTCAAAATTCTTGACTTTAAAAATTACTGTACTGAACAAATTTCTGAGTTCTGTGGTATTGAATTACTACACCACAACGTCATGATTATAAGTTTTTACAGATCTGGGCTCGGCAATCCTGACCAGTTTCTTGTGAATCTGGAGAACCTCCTCCAGAACATTTTAACACGTAAATGTAACATTGTGATAATGGGGGACGTGAATATTGATTTCATGAAAAAATCTTCTGATCTAGATGGCTTAGTCACACTACTCACTTCATATGGTTTAACGTTCACTATAAAGGAATACACAAGAATCACAGCAACTTCAGCCAGTTGCATCGATAATATTTTTACCAACTTAGATTCAGAATCTCTCATAACTGGGGTATTTGAACCTGGTATAGCTGACCACCGAGCTCAGTATATAAAATTTAAAAAAATAACTAGTAACGAAAATCATAAGTCATTTTACAGAACCATTACAAAACATGGAATGGATAAGTTGCAACAATCCCTGAAAGGAGAAAACTGGGATACTTTTTTCAGCAGCAATAACGTAAACTACCTGGCATCTCATCTAGTGGAAATCTTTAATAAGCCGGTCCAAAATTACTTCCCAATCAGGGCACATTCTAACAAAGCGTTTTCTCCTACTTGTTGGTTCGGGAGTAACCTAAAGGCAATGAGAAACAGTTTATGTAGTATCAAGTTGATTGCAGATAGTACTAGAGATCCTGTATGTTTGGCGGCATATAAGACTTATAATAAAAAATACTCTGAGCAATTGAAGAAGTCCAAACGAACAGCATATGATAATTTCATCACTTCAGCAGATGATAAAGCTAAAGCTTGCTGGAAGTTGATAAATTTCGAAAGAAATAGCAAAAGAACAAATCTGTCATGTAGTATACCACCGCAAGTTTTCAACGATTTCTTTGTTTCTGTAGCAGAAAACGTAATAAGATCGCTCCCTCAAATACCTGATACCGACATACTGGATTTTAGGAATTTTCCAGCCCCAGCTCAATCCTTTTTTCTAGAACCGGTAACGCATCATGACATCTTCGAGGCTGTCGAATCGTTAAAAAATAAAAAATGTCTTGACGCTCACGAACTAAACAGCCAGATCATAAAGAGCACAATAGACATCATTTCTCAGCCTCTGGTGTACCTGGTAAATTTAATATTTACTACTGGTACATTTCCAGAAGCTTTTAAACTTTCTAGGGTTATCCCGATATTCAAAAAAGGAGACAGTTCTCTTCCAGACAACTATCGCCCAATATCCATAATATCAATTTTCTGCAAAATAATCGAAATAATTCTGAAAAAAAGGCTCTATTTGTATTTCGAAAAAAATAAATTCCTAAATGAATCGCAGTTCGGTTTCCGTCAGGGTTTGTCTACAATAAATGCCCTCTATAGTGTAGTGAGCAACATAGTCGAGAGCCTCGAAGACGGACGTCAAGTTGCAATAACTCTGTGCGACCTCACAAAGGCTTTCGATTGTGTTTCTCACGACATTTTATTACAAAAGTTACACCACTACGGCATACGAGGTATCCCGTTAAGCTCAATACAGTCATACTTAGTAAACCGTTCTCAGTTCGTCTCTATTAATAACACCAAATCTGATGTGAAATTAGTCAAACATGGAGTGCCCCAAGGATCAGTCCTCGGCCCCCTATTGTTCATTGTATATATCAACGATCTCAATAAACATTTATATCCTCACACACCTGTATTGTTCGCAGATGATACAACATTGATTTGTTCTGGAGCAAATAATAATGAGATCTTACAAATATCGGGAGAGGTACTAAGCCAAGCCGAAAACTGGTTTACCCAAAATAAACTCAAACTCAATCACAGCAAAACCCAAAAATTATCGTTTTCCTCACGTAACACAACGTCCAATGAAGGGACTGCTAAACTGCTTGGAGTTACTCTGGACAGTACTCTGACTTGGTGCAACCACATTAATACTCTCAAAAGTAGGTTGGCTAGCACTCTTTTCGTACTACGCCAATTGCGGCCGATTTGCTCTAAGGACGTGTTAATAACAGCTAACTTTTCCTTATTCCATTCTCATGTATCTTATGGCACGTATCTATGGGGTAATAGCTCAGAGTCTATTACAATATTTCGATTACAAAAAAAAGCCATCCGTATCATAAGTAACGCAGGTTTCCATGAGCACTGTAAACCGCTATTCATTCTTTTGAAAATAATGCCCCTACCGACAATTTTTTATATACCAGACGGTTCTCGAGATTCACAAGAGGTCAACTTCGTTGACAAAACAGAGCGACATACATTCATACGACACTAGGTATGCTGACAATGTACGCCCAAATCGATACAGACTGAATAAATCAAAAAACAATTCGTTAAACATCCACCTTTACAATATATTACCGAAGCCCATGAAGAACTTGTCATTTACCAAATTTAAATACGAATTCAAAGAACTACTATTGAGAAACTGTTTTTATTCGATTGAGGAGTACACCCAAACTACTCTAGTCACAACAAATGAATAATGTGGTAGCATACGCACCCCTCTCCTTCTTTTAACTCAGCTTTTATGTAGTTAGTGAAGCTATTTTTTGTAGTTTTATCTATATGTGTTATATTTAAATATTCACTTATGTTATTTGTGAGTGATATTATTCATTGTCGTACTTGTTTGTTATTTTTAATGCACTTTGATATCATGTTCATTTTAAATTGTTTATGACTTGCTACAAATATTACAATCATAATGTAACGTAGTCAATAAAAAATATCTATCTATCTATCAATTAGAATAGAGTTTAACCTGATAAAGGCCACCTGTGCACGAAAAAAAATGTTAAATTGATTTTTTTGATTTGTGAAATGGAAATTTGGCAACACTTCCATATGTAATTTGAGCAGTTGAATCCGAATAACATCAAACATACAGGGTGATCCATTCGAAAAATCAAAGTTGGTGCCTATTCTGGCGAAACCGGAAGTAGGCCATTTTGTTTTCATATGTGAGTCAATCTGCAATTCTGTCTCATATCTATGTACCGAATTTGATCCGAATCAGTTGATAAGTAAAGGAGCTATAGGCATAGCCCCAGTCCCATTGTTACCCGGTATACTTCATTTGTATCAACTATGACAGTAAAAATCAATTAAACTAACAAAGTATCATTTAAATCATTTCATAAAATATACTAAATTTTAATTTCTAGAGCTATTGCAGAAGTATAGTCCACATTAAAAAATTATGAAAATGTAACCAATGAAATTCGATTCTTGAACTTTTGAGTCTGTCCAGACATTCTTGTAAATTTTTCGGTTGTTAACATAATATCCAACTCACCATCTATAACCTGTCCCATGTATTTCAGTTCGGTCAATGCATCATAAGTAATCTTATTATTGTGTTTTTCCAAAACCGATTCAATTTCGCTTCTAACTTTTTCTTGGATTTCGGGATGGGTTGCTAATTTGTACAAAACAAAAGTCATGGTAGTTGAACTTGTTTCGAATCCAGCTGCGAAGAACACGAAACTTTGGGCAATGATTTCGTTCATTGTAATGGTTGGTCCATCACCTACAATAAAATGTTATCAAAATCATGGTAATAAATGGAGTCAAACACATTTTCAAAGCTAAAGCATGTTAACGTATATTTCAGTTGAGGTTGCCGCCTGATCTGGCTCAGCAAACTAATCCGACAGAGGAGCCAGTTATTTTAATGGATATTCGGGGGTAATACCACGAGTGCTCGCAATACTATCGATAGTAATTCTGTTAGAAATCAACGAGATCAGATTGCTTGGTAACACCACGAGTCCTTTAGGATGAGTGGTGTCACCTTAAAGCAATTTGATCGAGTTTAAGTTTTCTGGCAGAATTATTGATAGTATGGTGAGCACGAGTAGTATTTATTGAGATAATCTCACTAACCAACAAAGTAAAAACAGTTCCATTGTCGATAATTCTTCAATAGGTATTGTTATATATCAATAGGCATTTTCTGTAATACCCAGTATTAGCGATATAAGTCAGTGTCAAAATAGAAATACAACATTTCAAAAACCGCATCAAACTTATTACAATTTATCGATAAATATACAATAATTTGGCGACGAGGAAAAAAGTAACGTATATTCAAGAATCCTCAAACTCGAAATATCGTATGCAGAGAAAAATCTCAGATTAGTAAAATGGCTCAGGACCTAGCACCTCTTATAGCTGCTCTTAGTGGATTGGTAAACAATTTACAGCAACAGCCACGTTCCAACACAGTGAAAGACATTCTACAAACGCAGGTATTGAATTTCGAACCTTTTGATGAACATTCAAAAAATTTTGACAGTTATTGTCAGAGGCTAGACAATTTTTTCAAACTGAAAGGCTTATATAACGATGACGATGAAACGAATGAAGCAAGAGTTATGGTTATGATAAATTGTCTTGGAAGCAAACATTATAAATTGCTGTCCAGCCTCACATCACCCGAGTTACCTGCCTCGAAATCTTATGCAGAATTGATAATTCTCCTCAAGAATCATCTGACACCCAAAAGGAATGTTCTATCGGAGCAGCATACATTTTTCTCCAGAACGCAGTGTCCAGCAGAGTCGATATCAACATTCGTTGCAGCTTTGAAGGATTTGGTGAAAACTTGCGATTTTCAATCAGAATGTGGCGATAACAGCTGTTCAAACTCAGTAGTGAATCTTTTGCTGAGAGCACAATTCATTCGAGGACTACGTGATTCGGAAATTCGTGAAAAGATTCTACAGCAAGCAAAAATCACATTTGAAAAACGTTAGAAATTGCATTGGCTATCGAAGCTTCAAAAATTCAGAATAAGGAAGTTTACAAGAGCAATCCAACATCTGCTGTCCTGAAAGTGGATGAACATTCAACAATTCCAGGAAGAAGCCGTAGTTAAAGCAGATCAAGTGGATACCGGCAATCAAGGAATAAATCGACAAAATCCTACCGCAATATTGACATGGAAAAATTAGGTTTATCTGGTAAATGTTTACGATGTGGCAGAAAAAACCACAAAACTCAAAATTGTACCATGATGAACAAGCTTACCTGCAATATCTGTAAAAGAAAGGGTCATCTATCAACAGTATGTATTTCAAGCTTATTGAAGAAGAAACAGGGTATTCATAACATAGGGTACGAATGTGAATCTGATTCGACCGAAGAATTTTCAATAAATCAAATCATAGACATATTCAAAGAATCTTCGACTAACCTGTATGAACCTAAGATGTTGATTCAGCTCAATATAAATGGCAAACCATGGAAATTTGAATATGATACAGGCAGACCCGTTACAATTATAACATCAAAGTCAAAGTCAATGTCGAAGTCAATGTCAAAGTCAATGTCAAAGTCAATGTCAAAGTCAATGTCAAAGTCAATGTCAAAGTCAATGTCGAAGTCAATGTCGAAGTCAATGTCGAAGTCAATGTCGAAGTCAATGTCGAAGTCAATGTCGAAGTCAATGTCGAAGTCAATGTCGAAGTCAATGTCGAAGTCAATGTCGAAGTCAATGTCGAAGTCAATGTCGAAGTCAATGTCGAAGTCAATGTCGAAGTCAATGTCGAAGTCAATGTCAAAGTCAATGTCGAAGTCAATGTCGAAGTCAATGTCGAAGTCAATGTCGAAGTCAATGTCGAAGTCAATGTCGAAGTCAATGTCAAAGTCAATGTCGAAGTCAATGTCGAAGTCAAAGTCAAAGTCAAAGTCAAAGTCAAAGTCAAAGTCAAAGTCAAAGTCAAAGTCAAAGTCAAAGTCAAAGTCAATGTCGAAGTCAATGTCGAAGTCAATGTCGAAGTCAATGTCAAAGTCAATGTCAAAGTCAATGTCAAAGTCAATGTCAAAGTCAAAGTCAATGTCAAAGTCAATGTCAAAGTCAATGTCAAAGTCAATGTCAAAGTCAATGTCAAAGTCAATGTCAAAGTCAATGTCAAAGTCAATGTCAAAGTCAATGTCAAAGTCAATGTCAAAGTCAATGTCAAAGTCAATGTCAAAGTCAATGTCAAAGTCAAAGTCAATGTCAAAGTCAATGTCAAAGTCAATGTCAAAGTCAATGTCAAAGTCAATGTCAAAGTCAATGTCAAAGTCAATGTCAAAGTCAATGTCAAAGTCAATGTCAAAGTCAATGTCAAAGTCAATGTCAAAGTCAATGTCAAAGTCAATGTCAAAGTCAATGTCAATGTCAAAGTCAATGTCAAAGTCAATGTCAAAGTCAATGTCAAAGTCAATGTCAAAGTCAATGTCAAAGTCAATGTCAAAGTCAATGTCAAAGTCAATGTCAAAGTCAATGTCAAAGTCAATGTAAAGTCAATGTCAAAGTCAATGTCAAAGTCAAAGTCAAAGTCAATGTCAATGTCAAAGTCAAAGTCAAAGTCAAAGTCAAAGTCAAAGTCAAAGTCAAAGTCAAAGTCAAAGTCAAAGTCAAAGTCAAAGTCAAAGTCAAAGTCAAAGTCAAAGTCAAAGTCAAAGTCAAAGTCAAAGTCAAAGTCAAAGTCAAAGTCAAAGTCAAAGTCAAAGTCAAAGTCAAAGTCAAAGTCAAAGTCAATGTCAAAGTCAATGTCAAAGTCAAAGTCAATGTCAAAGTCAATGTCAAAGTCAATGTCAAAGTCAATGTCAAAGTCAATGTCAAAGTCAATGTCAAAGTCAATGTCAAAGTCAATGTCAAAGTCAATGTCAAAGTCAATGTCAAAGTCAATGTCAAAGTCAATGTCAAAGTCAAAGTCAATGTCAAAGTCAATGTCAAAGTCAATGTCAAAGTCAATGTCAAAGTCAATGTCAAAGTCAATGTCAAAGTCAATGTCAAAGTCAATGTCAAAGTCAATGTCAATGTCAATGTCAATGTCAATGTCAAAGTCAATGTCAAAGTCAATGTCAAAGTCAATGTCAATGTCAATGTCAATGTCAATGTCAAAGTCAATGTCAAAGTCAATGTCAAAGTCAATGTCAAAGTCAATGTCAAAGTCAATGTCGAAGTCAATGTCGAAGTCAATGTCGAAGTCAATGTCGAAGTCAATGTCGAAGTCAATGTCGAAGTCAATGTCGAAGTCAATGTCGAAGTCAATGTCGAAGTCAATGTCGAAGTCAATGTCGAAGTCAATGTCAAAGTCAATGTCAAAGTCAATGTCAAAGTCAATGTCAAAGTCAATGTCAAAGTCAATGAATGTCAATGTCAATGTCAATGTCAATGTCAATGTCAATGTCAATGTCAATGTCAATGTCAATGTCAATGTCAATGTCAATGTCAATGTCAATGTCAATGTCAATGTCAATGTCAATGTCAATGTCAATGTCAATGTCAATGTCAATGTCAATGTCAATGTCAATGTCAATGTCAATGTCAATGTCAATGTCAATGTCAATGTCAATGTCAATGTCAATGTCAATGTCAATGTCAATGTCAATGTCAATGTCAATGTCAATGTCAATGTCAATGTCAATGTCAATGTCAATGTCAATGTCAATGTCAATGTCAATGTCAATGTCAATGTCAATGTCAATGTCAATGTCAATGTCAATGTCAATGTCAATGTCAATGTCAATGTCAATGTCAATGTCAATGTCAATGTCAATGTCAATGTCAATGTCAATGTCAATGTCAATGTCAATGTCAATGTCAATGTCAATGTCAATGTCAATGTCAATGTCAATGTCAGAATCGAAGAAAAAATCAATATCAAATTCAACATCAACGTCGATACCAAAGTCAGGGTGAATGTCAAAGTCAATCGGAAATCGAAAGTCAATGCCTTACTCAACTTCAAGGTCAATGTCAATCATCAATAGAAGAGATCTTGAACAGATATCAAGACGTTTTCCAACCTAAAGTGGGCAAAATACCTGATTATAAATGTTTTCTCCAGATGAAATTCAATGTGAATCCAATTTTTATCAAACCTCGACGTGTACCTTATGCGCTGCAGTAGAAAGTGGACACGGAATTGGACTCGCTAGAACGACAGGGAATTATTGAAAAGTTGGATCATTCGGAATGGGGCACACCACTGGTACCAAAAAGTGATGGAAAAATCAGAATCTGTGCTGACTATAAAGTAACTATAAACAGTCAACTCCATAATAATAGATATCCCATTCCAAAGATTGAAGAAATTTTCAATAAAATGAAGAACGGAAAATATTTTTGCACACTTGACATTTATAAAGCTTATCTTCACCTTCCAGTTGACGATGAAAGTGCAAGAATACAAGCTATTTCTACACATCGTGGGACTTATCTCGCAAAAAGATTATTTTTTGGGATAAAAACAGCTCCAAATGAATTTCATAAAGTAATCGATCAAATTGTCTAAGATTTAGAAGGAACCACTATTTATTTTGACGACATTTTGGTTCAAGGATCTACCATAAATGAATGCAAATCCAGACTCATTGAAGTTTTAGAAAGATTACGCAAATATAATCTACATTTGAACAGGAACAAATGTAAATTATTCGAGACCAAAATAAAATACCTAGGACACGTTATATCAGAACAAGGACTTGAAAAATCTGATGATAAAGTGAAGGCTGTCCTAGATGCTCCAAGACCAAAAACTGTCGATGAGGTCAAACAATTTTTAGGATTAGTCATGTACTACTCAAAATTTATTCCAAAGGCTTCAGAGATATTTTATCCTTTAAATAGACTACTTCGAAAAGACATCAAATTCAAATGGACCAATGAATGTGAAGAGGCATTTATCAGAGCAAAAACTGAAATAGCCAGTGATCAAGTTCTCATGCCTTACACACCAGAATTGCCCATCGTTCTCGCCACAGATGCCAGTCCATTTGGATTTTCTGGAATTTTATCTCACCGTCTACCTGATGGTACAGAACGTCCTGTGGTTTTTATCTCCAGATCCCTCACAAAATCTGAAACAAATTATAGTCAACTTGATAGGGAAGCTACAGTCATATACTGGTCTTTCAAGAAATTGTTTTAGTATATATACGGCAGGAACTTCACTCTTGTGGTAGATAATAAACCACTGACCACAATTTTCAATCCATCAAAACAATTACCTACTTTAACAGAAACTCACATGCTCCGTTACGCACAATTCTTGTCAGGATTTGATTATTCGATAGAGTACAGAAGATCGACTGAACATACGAATGCAGACTATTTTTTTAGAAATCCTTTGAAAATTAGCCAGAAGGAAGAAAATACCGCTGATGATGTTTTCATGGTAAACGTCAGTAAAATAAATGAGATTTCGACAGAGACCGTAACGGCGTTTCAAATTGCTAAAGAAACTGATACTGATCCAGAACTCTCCGAGCTTAAAAAATCTATCAGTGACGGAAGAAATCAAAATTCAGAATTATCCCTTCAAGACGGAATTTTGTTTCGAGGACATAAAGTTATTGTTCCGAAAACACTCCAACTGGCTATACTGGTAGAATTGCATGCAACTCATATTGGTATGGTCAAAATGAAAGCCATGGCTCGAAATTATTGTTACTGGAAAGGTATAGATTCTGATATAGAGCATATGGTCAGAAGCTGTCAACCTTGCTGTGATATAAAAAAAGACCCAGTCAAGGCACCCATTCATAAGTGGGAAACTCCAACAAAAATCTGGCAACGTGTTCACATGGACTATGCTGGTCCATTTCTAAACCATTATTTTTTCATTGTTGTTGATGCCAAGTCTAAATGGCCAGAAATTTTGATGTCATCTCGAGCTCCAACAACGGATAGTACAATTCACAAATTGCGAGAAATTTTTAGTCTTCATGGGTTGCCGGAAGTTTTGGTGAGCGACAACGCCTCAATTTTCAAATCTAGTGAATTCCGAGAATTTTGTCTACGCCATGGAATTGCACAACGTTTGATAGCACCAGGACATCCAGCAACGAACGGACAGGCCGAACGCTACTGCCAAACGTTGAAGGCAAAACTGAAATGCATGTTACAAGAATCTGGAACCTTACACGAGAAATTACATTCTTTCTTATTCAGATATAGGGTGACACCCTTATCTTGTGGAAAATCTCCTTCGGAAATTCTGATGAACAGAAACCTAAGGACAAAATTAGACTTGATTCGACCAAACAGATCGAAAAAGAATGAATTGGCTCAGCAGCCACAATTTGATAAATTCTACAATTCCGGAGACAGACTTCAATCTCGGAACTATACAGGATTCAATTTATGGAAATATGGAACTGTAGTTGAACGATTAGGAAAGCTTCACTACTTAATCGAGTTAGATGATGGGTATATAATCAAGAGACACTACAATCAGCTGAGATTATGCCAGGTTCCAAAACAAAATCAGTAAGGAAATTCCTTTAGTACCCAAAAACACCGAGGTTAAACTCAAACCGCTCCCGTCAAGATACCGAAAAGTGTGGCGTTTGCTGAACTGCCAGAGGCAAACATCTGTAGCCGTTTACATAAATCAACTTCTCCAATGGAAATTGATAATCCACCTACTGTGTCATTATCTGATAATAATAGGGAAATCGCAGAAGAACAACCAAGTACTAGTGCAGCGGCTGACCGAACGACAACAGAACCAAATTCAGTGAATGATTATTCGTCTATTTCTGGATTGCGACGTTCTACTAGAGTAAGAAAACCAGTCGAACGTTTGAATTTGTGAAATGTAGTGAGAATCACTCGATTTTGTTTGTTTTGCGAATTTTTTATCTATCATTGTTTTCTTTATATTGCCAATGTTAAGCGGCGGAAAATTGTTATATATCAATAGGCATTTTCAGTAATACCCAGTATTAGCGATATAAGTCAGTGTCAAAATAGAAATACAACATTTCAAAAACCTCATCAAACTTATTACAATTTATCGATAAATATACAATAGGTATGTAGGGGTTTTACCAACAATAAAACTCCGACATAATTTTTATTTGCAAAGAAAATAATCTTTATCTAAATATTTGTTTTTTATTTCTTTTTCTTTCTTAGATTCAAAGATAATAGAAATTGGTCCTTTGTCCGACTATTAATGTTTATTATATGGAAATAACTGGGAATGGCATAGTTAAATTTCTGGTAATCGGATTACCTACGATACGAAACTGCCAGCAAGCAAATAGTTTTATGACTACGCTTTCGTAAGCCGGACAATTTGGAATTACATAGTTGAGTTTTTCATTATTGCTGGCCGGCAATGAAAGGATGGAGTTTGAAAGATGAGAGAAAATATTCCATTGTTCTGGAGTTCTCAATCCGGTACGTTCTCCGTTTTCCGAGCACCTCGACTAGCATTTATCTGGTCGAGCTCGATAGTCATAATTTAGCGATGGTACATACTTCAATTGTTAAGTGTTTATGTAACAAGTGTAAATATATCGTTATCGTTACTTATTAGCTGCTGTGTCCGTCATTTCGTTACAAAAACTCGCCCGTTACCCCTAACCTTCGACAGGTATATAGATAATACCTAATAGACATGAAGTCTGTCAGACTGACATTTATATTAGTAGTAAGATGATATTAAATCATCCGTTGTTGTATGGATACGTGGTTGCCATGACAAAGTGGTATTACCGGGGGTAATACCACAAGTGCATTGAAAATTACCGATAATTCTGAAAAAACGTGTTTTTTTTAAAACTGCACGAGTTTATTTTTTTCGTTGTTTCAAAGCATAAAGGAGGGTAATATTTTGAAACAACGAAAAAAATAAGCGAGTGCGGTTTTTTATAAAAAAACACGTTTTTTTCAGAATTATCTGGTTAATTTTCAATGCACGAGTGGTATTCGGTAGGAAATTTCACACCTCACTCTTTAAGCCAATCAAAAAATTCGTTCTTGTTTAGTGAAAATTTCAAGAATGCACAATGAATTTTCATTATTTAATGTTATAATAAACAGTACAATTATTATAAGTAACATTATATCCCAAGCTTCCCATACCATATTTCTGGAAGTATTCTTCCATAATCATTTTGGCGGTGACATTCCAAATAGTTTTCACGGTGCTTTCTTTGTACTCCTCACCATTATTTTTCTTCATGTTATGAGCCCAGTCCTTCAAGATTTTCGCAATTTCGCATACTGGCGTGTCTTTTTCTAATTTATACCCTCTTGCTTTACAAAAATCCATGAACTGATTCCAAATAAACTTCTTACTTTTCTTAGTATTCGCTGGAGTCGTTTTCGCGATATTCTTATCGATTTCGGCTTCATTAAAAGTTCCGAAACGGTTCATTTTAGACGAGAAATATGAAAACAATATTTGTTTATTTCAGATTAGCGTTGCTATGTCCGTAAGCTTCTCAGTTACTTCCGCAGCAATCGCGATATGAACACTTGTAGGTAGATGACACATTTGAAGTCTCACTTCTGACATTAAAATCGCGCGACTTCACTTGAATTGACATCTAATGCGATAATTGAACTGCCGTGACGCGAAACGCGTCACTACAGTGCAATTATCGCTGTGAGCCATACGACCGACGAGTGAAATTATCATGCAAGTACCCAACCGTAGAATTGAAAAATTGCAATGAAAATGAATTTCTACTAGGTTCCTATCGTAATATTCTGGACGATTCATAAAACATCGCGGTGCTGGGCAGTGTTGTGGGAACAGTTATTCTCATTTGGACTTTAGAGCCACATTCAATTATCAATCCATATTCTATTTGAATACTTTGATGTCTAGAATTTCCCAGTATTCATTCATAATTACGATTGACTTTTTCAATTTGGTATAAAATTTGTTCATGGTGGAAGTTATCGCCTTCTCATTCTGATCAATTATTGTGATTGTTCTATTGACATTTCCGATAATAACGGTGGTAAGAGATTTTATTTATTCAATTTTTCAAACCATGTATGAATCTTCTCGTTAATGAGAGAGTTCACTAATGGTTGCCAACTTCGAATTTTGATATTTTTGTATGAAAAACTAGGAAACTCTTTATGGATTCTTTATACTTTCTTTGGTGAGCAATGGAATTGTATAAGCCACATATTCAATATAAATTTCCCTGGATAAGGAATTAATGAGATATTCCAATCTAAAATAATTATCCTTAATATCTCATTTATTCCATATCCAGGGAAATTTTCATTGAATATCTGGCTTATACAATTCTATTGCTTACTTATAAAGGTATGATGAATCCAATCAGAGTTTCCTAGTTTTCATACAAAAATCGAAGTTGGAAACCATTAGAGAACTCTCTCATTGTCCATTTGGACTCAATGGCATTTATTGATGAATAAAAGTTTACAAGTTTGGCCCTATCAGAGACATTTGGTTTTTTTCTTGTGAATTTATACTGTTACATTCTTGTATACATTTTTTATTGATTGAATTTGTTGTTCGATAGATTTTGTGAATGAAACATTTTTTTCTGGTCGTTCCTAACTTAAACGGCATAGAATCCCTAGATTACCGTTCAGGTCGGTTATTGTTACCTCCTGTAGTACTAATGGTACCAATAGGTGGCAACTTTTACAATTTTCTGATTAGCTTTATCTTAATATTTTTATTTCTGACAACCTTTCTTTTCGTAAATTTTGGTGACAGTTTATTTTTTGGATTCGATTTTATTTTTGTATTCTAAGGGTTCTTCTTGATTTTGATAATCTCTCAATCGATTTCTCCTTGCGTTTTATTATTTGTTCGTCTAGGTTTATGTATATTTCTTTTGTCATTTCGCGATGTTCATAATAGCTATTATGATACAAGTTCGTGAACTAGGACTTTTTTGTATGAGCGTGAAGTTTGTTGAATGAGGCGCAGCCGAGTTCAACAAACACGCGAGTACAAAAAAGCCCTTAAAGAAAGTGTTTTATGCAAAGTTTTTTCTTCGACAGTTATTATTTTGCAAATTGTAGCAATTATATCATTAATTTGAATGTTTAATGATATGAATTGCTGTCGTATTATCAAATAAAGATCTCCGAGTTATATTTGACGCAAAATACTGTATTTTTCAAAAATGCATACATGTATGAACAGTGTAAAAAATTAATTTACGCTCAGTTGATGATTTTACTCACAGGTGATTTTTTTTACGCACTTGTGCAAAAAAGTATTACCTTTCGCACTGCCAGCAGTGCGTAAAAGCTTAGTTTACGCACCGTCGTAGAAAAATGTAATTTTTCATAAGTTCTCTGTTAATGTCAATGTCAAATGGGTCTTCGAACATGAAGTCTGTTTTTGGACCCTTCTTGTTTTTAATCTATACAGGCTGATTCACGGTGGATGGCACATTAGACGTTTCTGGTGAACCAGAAAACGGATCACTTTGAAAATTTAATGGATGGCATATTCGGACATTCTCTAGCCAACTAAAAAAATTTCGACAATGCGGTGTTGCCGCTTCTATTAGAAAGCAGTAGCAACTTTGATTTTTCAAATGGAACACTCTGTATATAATATTATTTTTGGAATCTCCAATAATTGCCCGACAACTTTTCTTGATATTTCCCTATACCTATCTGTTACCGTTTTCGAAATAAAAATTAATTTCAATTTTTTTCTTCGAAAATCATGACTTCTAAAAATGCCGATATCTTTTACTTAAGAAGAACTATGATATCGAAATTTGGTTTGGAGTTAGGTGATACTTGGACACTTTCCACACGTCAGCCTAATCTCCGTTACTTCAATACAAGGTGGTAAAAAAATACAGTTTTTTCGTTTGCTTGAAAAAGTTGCTGAAATTTGATTATTTTGAATGGAACACCCTGTATATTATTAAAAATTCGGAAAGCTGCTGAAATTTGCTTTCTTTCTATGTATATCATACCTATACCTAACTAGTCAAGTTTCGGACTTATGAGCATTTATTTGTGAAAATGTCCCTTCAGAATGGTATTTCTATTCGGTATTTGGTAAGCAGGCCATGATTACTATTTGACAGTAGTGTGGTAACCCACGTCTACTATAATATTAGGTGTGGCTCGTGGACCCTAAAGTTCTGTGTCATTGAACTTGACATCCGAAAAGCAAATACGATAACATTCCAAAACCAAGTATAAAAATGAAACTATAAGCGCGACACGCGCCTGAAGGGAGGTCAATGATACTTGCCCTATGGAATCTCCAGGAGAAACAGTAATTAAGTCACGAAGATGATGTGGAATGTGTACAACTAAGTGGTTTTCGTTGTAAAAATTGTCAGCCCATCAATAATCTGGCTGAATGCTTGTTTTCGAGAGGGTCACGAAATTCATGACGTGTCCCCTATGGACAATAACCCGTCCACTGGAAGTGGAAAAGATATAAAAGCTCGATTTCAAAACGTAACCAGAACAGTTTTCCTGACAAGTATGGTGCTCTAACAAGTGATCTAAGTAACAAGTACAGTGTCCGGAGTTTTATTACCGAAGTTTGTGCCTGAACCGGAATAATGTTGTACTCTTGTAAGTTGAGTCGATTGTGCAAACACTGGTAAAATAATAAACCAATAGTTTTAAAACACTGCTCGAAATGATAATTTGACTCGAAGAAAATAAAAGATAAAACTCTTTCGTCATTAGTGGTCCAGTGAAAATCCTCACGTCACAAAAGGAGCCGGATTTCAAGAAAAATTTAGTTTTAATGTCTTCTGCATGTTGATGGACAACAAATTGAGGTACGTGATATACGAGGAGTCATTACCATCCAGAAGCTACCTGAATATTTTGGAGAATACTGTAGAGAGTTTCGTGGATAATCTGCCACTCGAAGAATATCGAAACTGTTGGTACCAACTAGACCGAGCTCCTGCACATTGCACAAGAGAAGTGAGCGCAGAACTGAAAAGACTTTTTGACGATCGGTGGATAAGGCGCTTGGGACCATGGAATTGGCCAGCGAGATCACCCGATCTTAATCCATTAGATTTTTATTTGTGGGGAATGTTTAAAGAAAAAGTTTACAAAATACCCGTGCGTTCGAGAGATGAATTGTTAGAAAGGATTGCCCAAACATTTGAAGATTTGGATCCCAATGAAATCAGATCTGCCACCACGAAAGCAGTCAACACCCTCATTTTAAAGTGCTTGGAAGTGAACGGCCAGCGATTCGAACATATTTTGAAATATTCCACATGATTGTTTTACTTTTTTATAATTATTCATATCAATATTTCCAATTTCAAGTTTCTTGGTGCTTTTTTAAAGTTTATCCAAACATATTGAAATTGTTCTGAATTCGTATAAATTTCTTGAGGTTCATTGGAGGTAGATTCGGATACATTTCATTGAATCTACATGTTCTGCTGATAATTTTGTCACACTGTCCAAAAATAATAAACAAATTCATAAGAACTTCATTTGAATAGTTTTGTTCCATCGTTTTGAAGGTATTTGCAACTTCTGAAGTGACGAAAATGTCGATATTATTAGGAGAATGTCACAACGCTACTGTCAAATAGTAATCATGGCCTGCTTACCAAATACCGAATGGAAATACCATTCTGAAGGGACATTTTCACAAATAAATGCCCATAAGTCCGAAACTTGACTAGTTAGGTATAGGTATGATATACATAGAAAGAAAGCAAATTTTAGCAGCTTTCCGAATTTCCAATAATATACAGGGTGTTCTATTCAAAATAATCAAATTTCAGCAACTTTTTCAAGCAAACGAAAAAACTGTATTTTTTACCACCCTGTATTGAAGTAACGGAGATTAGGCTGACGTGTGGGAAGTGTCCAAGTATCACCTACCTTCAAACCAAATTTCGATATCATAGTACTTCTTAACTAGAAGATATCGGCATTTTTAGAAGTCATGATTTTCGAAGAAAAAAATTGAAATTAATTTTTATTTCGAAAACGGTAACAGATAGGTATAGGAAAATATCAAGAAAAGTTGTCGGGCAATTGTTGGAGATTCCAAAAATAATATTATATACAGAGTGTTCCATTTGAAAAATCAAAGTTGCTACTGCTTTCTAATAGAAGCGGCAACACCGCATTGTCGAAAATATTTTAGTAGGCTAGAGAATGTCCGAATATGCCCTCCATTAAATTTTCAAAGTGATCCGTTGTCTGGTTCACCAGAAACGTCTAATGTGCCATCCACCGTGAATCAGCCTGTATAAATGACCTAATAACCATCAACATCGCAGGACGATTTACTATATTTGCTGTCGAAACTTTCATTACATGGAGTAATAAAGACATTTATCAGCTGTCAAATATGATGAAAACTACTGTTCAAAATATTCAAAACTGGTGTAACGCTAACTGTTTATGTTTCAACCTGAACAAAACAAAACCAGTCACATTCAAACGCACACTAGACGATTTAGAATTGGACCATCACTAAACAAACAGCATATACGAGGATGTATTGATATCTAGTTAGCCTGGACCAGTTCCCTGCATAAACAAAATATTGCGTTACCAAAGCAACGAACAATAACTTATTAGAAGTGTCAGTGTAAAGTTTGACGTCAAAAAAGTAAACCAGAGTTACGCAATAACTTAAAGAAAAAATATGTCCACCGAAATTGTGAAAATCAAAAAATTGGAGTATCGAGTCATCATCAAGTACCTGTATTTAAAAGAGTTAAGAGGTTAGCAGATTTACGAAGATATGCTTAATACCCTTGGTGATCAATGTCCTTCGTATGCGACCGTGAAAAATTGGACTGCAAGCTTCAAAAGAGGTAAATTTTCCATTGAAGATGATGACCGATCGGGAAGGCCAGTTTCTGTGTCAGTCCCCGAAAATACCGATACAGTTCATGACATGATTTTAACAGACCGTCGAATTGGGCTAAAACGGATATCTGAAGCACTGGATATTTAATACGAACGCGTTCATCATATAGTTCATGTCGATTTGGACATGAGAAAAATTGCCCCAAATGTTTGAATGTTGACCAAAAGCGTGCAAGGGTAGTAGCATCGCGTTCGACCTGTGCTCGATTTGAAAACGATGTAGACTTCTTAAACCGAATTGTTACTATGGATGAGACTTGGGTACATTTTTACGATCCAGAAACAAAGCAACAATCGATGGAATGGCGCCACTCTGGTTCTCCAAGACCTAAGAAGTTTTGTGTCAAAAAATCTGCTGGAGAAGTTATTGCTTCAGTTTTTTGGTTTACCATAGAGTAATCATGATTGATTTTTTGGATATTACTATTCGACATTACTGACAACTCTACGGGAAAAAAATTGAAGAGAAAAGACGCGGGAAGCTATCCAAAGGTGTTTTGTTTTTGCAGGACAACGCCCCTGCACACAAATCTCATGTTGCCATGCAAAAAAATTCGTGATTTAGGGTTTAAGTTACTAGAACATCCCCCTTATTCATCAGATTTGACTCCTTCCGACTATCATCTCTTTCCTCGACTGAAAAAAAGTTCAATGGGTCGTAAATTTTCTTCCAACGAGGAGGTAATAAAAGCTGTGGAGGTCTGGTTTGCAGAGCAAGAAGATACATTTTTTTAAAGGTCTAGAGACGTTGCAGGTTCGCTGTAATAAATGTATCCAATTAAGAGGAGAATATTTTGAGTAATAAAATATTTTGACATTGAAATTTTGTTTGGTTCCATAGTAGGGTAAGAATTTTTCAATATATCCTAGTAATTCCTAGGTATTTACAAAGGCAATAAATTCAATTTTAACGTGGATATTAAGCAGTAAGAGTGATAATTATCAAGTTAGCTGCGGAAGACAAAGCTAGAATTGCTTACTTTGCATTAATCGAATCATATATTCGCTATGGAATAGCTTTTTGGGGCCATCGTAACTTTCAATTACATAATACAATATTTGCTCTCCGGAAGCGGTCATTGAGATATATCACAAAGTCTAAACGGAGAGATCACTATATTCATCTGCTACAAAATATTAACTGTCTCCTGTTTATACATGATAGAAACAGTTTGCCTAATTCACAAAATTTAAAGTTGCATTTACATTCCCAGAAATAAATGTCATAGTACCATTCCAAAATTCGCTCTGACTAAGCATTCTGAGATGTATGGAAGTATTATAGTATACAACCATCTTCCTACTATTCTAAAAAATATTACAGATATCAAAAAGTTCAGAAGTTCAGGTAAAAGTAGAAAAGGCCTATTATTCTATCAGCGTATTCTACTGTGGTAACCTTTAAATTCTAAATGATAGTAATTTAAATGTAACGTAATGTTCGTGAAATTTGTTTTTTTGTCATGTACCTATTTTATTATAAAAAATAACATGTGACATCTACACTACAATGTCAAAAGTGTAAGCAAACCCGAAGGATACAATGGAAAAAGGTTTTTTCTTCTGTATATACTGGTTTTGCATAAGAGTTTGTAGATAATCATGCACAAAACGTGGTTTTGAATGAATCATTTTCACATATTATCGTTCTATACTATTTATCCTATAGGGCAATGCTGGTTCATTGTTATCAACCCTCCATACCTTTTCATCCATCAGTGTCGAATTTCGTTTGTAATGAATGAATTTCACTGAGGCAGAATCTATTTGCAAATTGATGAACTGACATCAATAAACACGGTCTTTGGTACGGGGTTTCATTCACTATAAATCACCTACCCCTTATCATCGTTATTATATCATTATAGAAAAAAAAAAGTTGTGTGATCCAAATCGTCCAACAACGTCAGAAAATACTTTCGAGGATAATACCACGAGTGCTCGCAATACTATCGATAGTAATTCTGCCAGAAATCAACGAGATCAAATTGCTTGGTAACACCACGAGTCCTTAAGGACGAGTGGTGTTTACCTCAGAGCAATTTAATCGAGTTTGAGATTTCATATAGTTCATGTCGATTTGGACATGAGAAAAATTGCCCCAAATGTTTGAATGTTGACCAAAAGCGTGCAAGGGTAGTAGCATCGCGTTCGACCTGTGCTCGATTTGAAAACGATGTAGACTTCTTAAACCGAATTGTTACTATGGATGAGACTTGGGTACATTTTTACGATCCAGAAACAAAGCAACAATCGATGGAATGGCGCCACTCTGGTTCTCCAAGACCTAAGAAGTTTTGTGTCAAAAAATCTGCTGGAGAAGTTATTGCTTCAGTTTTTTGGTTTACCATAGAGTAATCATGATTGATTTTTTGGATATTACTATTCGACATTACTGACAACTCTACGGGAAAAAAATTGAAGAGAAAAGACGCGGGAAGCTATCCAAAGGTGTTTTGTTTTTGCAGGACAACGCCCCTGCACACAAATCTCATGTTGCCATGCAAAAAAATTCGTGATTTAGGGTTTAAGTTACTAGAACATCCCCCTTATTCATCAGATTTGACTCCTTCCGACTATCATCTCTTTCCTCGACTGAAAAAAAGTTCAATGGGTCGTAAATTTTCTTCCAACGAGGAGGTAATAAAAGCTGTGGAGGTCTGGTTTGCAGAGCAAGAAGATACATTTTTTTAAAGGTCTAGAGACGTTGCAGGTTCGCTGTAATAAATGTATCCAATTAAGAGGAGAATATTTTGAGTAATAAAATATTTTGACATTGAAATTTTGTTTGGTTCCATAGTAGGGTAAGAATTTTTCAATATATCCTAGTAATTCCTAGGTATTTACAAAGGCAATAAATTCAATTTTAACTTGGATATTAAGCAGTAAGAGTGATAATTATCAAGTTAGCTGCGGAAGACAAAGCTAGAATTGCTTACTTTGCATTAATCGAATCATATATTCGCTATGGAATAGCTTTTTGGGGCCATCGTAACTTTCAATTACATAATACAATATTTGCTCTCCGGAAGCGGTCATTGAGATATATCACAAAGTCTAAACGGAGAGATCACTATATTCATCTGCTACAAAATATTAACTGTCTCCTGTTTATACATGATAGAAACAGTTTGCCTAATTCACAAAATTTAAAGTTGCATTTACATTCCCAGAAATAAATGTCATAGTACCATTCCAAAATTCGCTCTGACTAAGCATTCTGAGATGTATGGAAGTATTATAGTATACAACCATCTTCCTACTATTCTAAAAAATATTACAGATATCAAAAAGTTCAGAAGTTCAGGTAAAAGTAGAAAAGGCCTATTATTCTATCAGCGTATTCTACTGTGGTAACCTTTAAATTCTAAATGATAGTAATTTAAATGTAACGTAATGTTTGTGAAATTTGTTTTTTTGTCATGTACCTATTTTATTATAAAAAATAACATGTGACATCTACACTACAATGTCAAAAGTGTAAGCAAACTCGAAGGATACAATGGAAAAAGGTTTTTTCTTCTGTATATACTGGTTTTGCATAAGAGTTTGTAGATAATCATGCACAAAACGTGGTTTTGAATGAATCATTTTCACATATTATCGTTCTATACTATTTATCCTATAGGGCAATGCTGGTTCATTGTTATCAACCCTCCATACCTTTTCATCCATCAGTGTCGAATTTCGTTTGTAATGAATGAATTTCACTGAGGCAGAATCTATTTGCAAATTGATGAACTGACATCAATAAACACGGTCTTTGGTACGGGGTTTCATTCACTATAAATCACCTACCCCTTATCATCGTTATTATATCATTATAGAAAAAAAAAAGTTGTGTGATCCAAATCGTCCAACAACGTCAGAAAATACTTTCGAGGATAATACCACGAGTGCTCGCAATACTATCGATAGTAATTCTGCCAGAAATCAACGAGATCAAATTGCTTGGTAACACCACGAGTCCTTAAGGACGAGTGGTGTTTACCTCAGAGCAATTTAATCGAGTTTGAGATTTCTGACAGAATTATCGATAGTATTGTATTTATTGAGATAATTTCACGAACCATCAAAGTAGAAAGAGTTGCATCGTTGTGAATTCTTCAATAGTTATAGATAATTCCTGATGGACATGAAGGCTGTCATATTAGTAGCAAGATGATATTAAGTTCTCCGTTGTTGTTTGGATACGTGGTTGCCATGAAAAAGTGGTATTACCGGCTCGAAAGCTAGAAACTGCGTATTATCGAGGCATGAGTCCCTCATTGGACCTTATATTGCAGGAAATAAGGAGGGTTTCGTACGGCGCGGCGAGTGAAATTATCGAAAATACTCACCAAAACGTGAGTCATACCTTCAGATTTTCTAAAAAAAAGTTCATATCAAACAGCGAATAGATATTTTTTTAATGTATAGCCGACCAATCGAGTAAAAGTTGTTCCAAAATTCCAACGCACGTTGAAAAAGCACAACAACAAACTATACAGGGCAATTCAAATTCGACCCCCACCATTGGGATCTCCTAAACTACAGGAGATACGTCGAAGCTTAAATTGGGGAAAATTTGCGTATTCTGGTGCTTAACAAAATACTGTTTTGAAACTTGGAAAATTCCGAGTATTTCCGGAAATATCGGGAAAAAACTGAAAATCGGAATTTTCGTTTTTATATTTTTATATCGTTATTTGACAACATAGCTCAAAACCAAAAGTACATTTTCATTGATACTTTTCTTCAGCTACACGTTTACATGTTCAGATTTACTATCCGACGTTTCGTCTTCTGACATTCATCATCAATATTTTTTTTCTATTAAAAGCGCCATATTGTTTTTTTATACAGAAAAATAGTAATTCTCATTCTGATTTCATTGATGTATAATTTGTTATGATTTGCACTTCTAAAACCACAGATATTAAAAAAAATCAACTTCATCTGAGATGGTCATGACTCCATCGAAAAATTTTGTTTAATAAACATTAGTTGTCAGAACTCATTAAACATCATAAGTTTGCACAACTACTTCAGTCGAAATGTCCTCATTCTCAAATGAAGAAAAACGAGATTTGTTGAAACTTTATTATAAATTTGATAGGAATAGTACGAAAACAGCAAAAATTTATTTTGAATTATATCCGGAAAAACAACAGCCGGATAGAACATTATTCGGAATTTTGGACAAACACTTAGCTAAGTACGGTGCGTTTCAAAAACCAAGAATAAAATATGGAAGCAGAATGGAACAAAATATTAGACGTAACTTATTAGCCGAGGTAAAATAATTGTTCATTCCATATTCGAAGAAGTATAATTATTTTTGGTACTTTTTTAGATAAATGCAGATCCTTCCAAATCAACACATCAAGTCTCGGCAGAAATGAATGTGCCACAGACGAGCGTTTGGAGGGAACTCAAAAAAAGGGTTTGAAATGTTATAATATACATATTTTACAAAAATTACATCCAGGTGATCCTGCGAGAAGGATGGAATTTTGTAGCTGGCTCTCGAATAGGGTAGACCCTACAAACTTCTTTAACCCGGGAGCGGTCGCTACCCTTCCCATTCCGCGATCGGTCGCGTGTTAGATTTGATATAACATTACGAAAAACCTACTACTATTATGTGAAATTCATTTTATTAAGGTTTTTATTTCAAATAACACATCATAATTTAACATATACATGTACTTCATCAAAATGTGAGTTACAAAGATTCTTCACTGGAGTTTTCACACTGAATACAAATGTATGTGGTTTTTGAAGTGTGTTCCTTACAAATTGGCGAAACACAAGTTCCACACTGATGTTGGGTAAATCGGTTCTTCCTTATTGGGCAGTATTTACACCTCAGTTTGTGTGGAGGCTGTTGGTTTTGCAATAGTGCGACAGCCGGAGTAGTTGGTTTGCCAATAATGTTGATTATTTTTTGTCGAAGAGGAATGGATAAGTTCGAAATAGAAGAACGCTTCTGTAGATGGTGTAGTGTAAGCTGTTTTGACAGCTCGGTAATAAATGTTCTCCTTGGTCTCAACTGAGCGGTGTTATGCTTCTGAATTATCTGTGCATTTATTGTAGCAATATTCAATAACGAATAAAATACAGTTAGCGGCCAACGATTACTAATTCTTGCTACCGAGTATTCAGATTTCAAGCGATCTACCACGTCCACTCCTCCTTTTTTAGAATTATAGAATGTTATGATCTCGGGTTTTTTAGCTTCTTTGGAAGATGCATCTATTTCATCACCATCATGTAGAGTCGATAACATTAGGACATTTTTATTTTTCTTGGGTACATAGGAAGCGAGAACACAGCTATTGCTATCTTTTCCAAAACCGAAAATACTACTGCACACAGGTCGATTTTTTACTTGAAGGAATTTTGGTGGTATTTCCCGTTTATTTTTTCGAAGCGTGCCAACCATCGTGAGTTTGTGATTTACAAGCAAATCATTAGCAAGTGGTATGGAGGAAAAGTAATTGTCCATTGTCACGTTTCGTCCAGACTTATCAATGGTGGATATAAGACGTTTTACGACACTGGAAGCATCATTTGGTAAACAATATGGACCTTCTGGTTGCTGGCCAGCATATATTTCCATGTTGTGGGTTTTATGCCATATTTGGCAAGCTTATTCGCGATGTACTGTCTGAAGCGACACCTTCGACGAAAAGCATCCAACATTTCATCTATTGTAACATATTCTGAAACAGTAAAATTTGAAGAGCACGCTTTCACGAAATTGTCAAAAATGAACCGAATTGGAGCTAAATTATCATATTTGATCCTATTCTCTCTGGTGTTCATATCGTCAAATCGTAAAGCCCGTAGAGTGACATGAAATCTTCGTTCTGACATCACAGCTACGAAGTATTCTGGTGCCGTACCGTCGGTACTCCACAATTCGGACGTATTCAAATGCTGTCCCTTTTTGACACCCGCCATGTATAGAAGCCCCAAGAATGCATACATTTCGTCGAAATCGATAGGTGGACAATCTCTAGAACGCGAATATGATTCCCTCAGTATTTCTAATTTTTGATTCGTAAAAGTAACAATTTGTTCAATGACTGCATCAGGAAGAAATAATTTCCAGCAATCTAAAGTGGTTTTAGCACCCTTGGCAATGGTCTTCACGCCGGGTAGTTGTGTTATAAGGTTATGAGCACGTGTCTTACTCCTAGGCTTGTTCGGTTTGTGCTTTAGCCACTCTGTAAGATTTTTACCCTGAAAAATAGGTTCCTTTCGTGTTCGCGGTTGTGCAACAGGTTGAGTAACAGGAACATCGTCAGTCTCACTCTCATTTGACTGTTCAGTGTCCGTATTATGCAAACTATGTTCAGAGGGGGAGTCATTCAGATCCTGATCGGAACCCTTGGGTTCTTTTGTGTCAGTTGGGATTTCTTCAAACCATTTCAATAGGGTTTCTTCCTCCTTGTCCATTTTCGAAAATTGAACCCTAAAAATCAAAACAAGATAAGATATCACTAACACCTAATTGTACATGCAGGAATAACTTACCAAAACTTTAAAACACCATAAATGAAAACACAGAAAACAAAATAAATTCTGTAGACGTGATGGGTCGCGTCGTTAGATTTTTTTCTAACAAATCCGTGTACGTTATCCGTCGCGTGTTAGAATAAAACTGAAATCTCCTTCCTACGCTCAACATATATATCGAGTCGAATGCCGAACTGTCATACGCTATCGTAGTACCTCCCCCCAGGCATTCCTAATTGGAGAAGAAATTATAACCAATATGTCAAGTTTTATGAGCGGAAAACGAAAATTGTTAGATTTTTTCTAACATTAGCGACCACTCCCGGGTTAAAAATATTATTTGGACCGACGAAAGTACTTTTTCGAACTGTGGTGTTTTGATAGAAATAATGAGCACATTTGGAGTGAAAATAATCCACGACAGTTCAGAGAAGTCAGACCACAAGTTCGGTTTCGTTTGAATGTGTGGGCTGGAATTTATGACGACCGAATACTTGGACCTCATTTCTTCTCTAATACTTTGAACGAGAAAACCTATCTTCGGTTCTTAAGAAACGAATTCGAAGAATATATGGATACATTTCCCCTTGTTAATTATAACAGCTGCTGGTTTCAGCATGACGGGGCTCCTCCACACAATAAAAGAGCAGTTTGCGAATATTTACACCAAACATTTCCTAATAGGTGGTTAGGAAATTCTGGACCAGTGAGGTGGCCGGCAAGGTCACCTGACCTTACAGTTTTGGATACTTTCTTGTGGCACTTTGAAGAACAGAATCTATGGGGAGCAAGAATATGACACAGTAGATGAACTTAGAGACAATATCATCACGCAATTCAGGTCTATCATTTGAGACGACGAGCTCGGTTATGTATTCAAGAGGAAGGCCATCATTTCGAACACTTGTTGTAATACATTTTGTGCATTTTTTACAAGCTCATGAATTCATTCTTGTTTTTTGAAACGCACCATACTCAGCCAAGTGTTTGCCCAAAATTCCGAATAATGTTCTATCCGGCTGTTGTCTGTCCGGATATAACTCAAAATGAATTTGTGTTGTTTTCGTACTATTCCTATCAAAGGACCACGCACAAACCTTATGGGAAATGGCTTTCGGTGAATTCTCCTGATTTTTTGGTATGATGAACTTTTCAATGTCCTGATCAAAAGTCTCCACGGGCAGAACGAAAAAAAATGGACAGTTTTTGAGAAAAAATTTGCTCAATGTCGGCAAAATGGGGAATTTGGCATAGTAAAACGGGGGAAATATACCGTGTTATTTTGTAACTTTATGCCTCTTGGAAATTGTAGCATGAGCTTTAGCAATTCTTTCATAGGTCTTGTGTCTTTACAGCACCGTTTGCCAATAATTGCAGACTATACAGGGTGATGCATAAAGCCATATTCCGAGGAATGATAAAATAATGATTATAACATTACGAACACAACAGATTGTGAGAAAATTAGTCAATGGATATGGATTAGTTTATAAAGAAAATGATTCAATTGATATATAGGGTCTGATACAGGAAACAATAATGAAAGTAAAAAAAAATGGGCATATTGATAAGTTTACTTATTACAACACTATAAATATGTACGAAAAAACGTGTCGCAAGATTTATTGAAGCATAACCTTGTTGAAACTACTTTTCACCGTCCTGATCGAATGTCTCGTTAGGCACAACGGAAAATAATGAACAGTCTTTGAGAAAAAACGGCCCAAAGTCGGCAAAATAGCGTTTGAGGAAATGAAACCTTGAACCTGTTGAAAGTAAACAATGTTTCATTATTCTCTTTCTTTCAATCATCCTATCATTCCTTTACGTAATAATGTATTTGACATAATCCTACATTGATTTTTATTCATCATATAATTGAACCAATCATTCCATAATTGCATTCTTATATTGTCACATAGTTTTATCTACTTCATCCGCTACTGAACTAATATTTTAACTGGTATCATGGTTTTTTGATCAAGTTACCAGTTGTCTATTGGTTGTCATGATGACATATCATTAGTAATATCTATCTCATGTAACGTTTACATGGTAAATGAAAGATTTTTCTAAAGTTTGAATCGTTTGCCTGTTTATCTGATATTTCATACCTCTCTGATGGCTTTTATAGAAAATCAAAGACATTGTTTCATATGCAACAATATTTTCCATATACAACAAATGGCAAAATTAGATGGGGTGAACAATGAAGAAAAGCGGGAGATTGCTATTCAACAAAGGGAAGAATCAGGACTACCAGATATTCCCATTGACAACTTTGCAAGACTGTGCCTCGATTGTAATAGGGCAGTAATAGAAGAGGTAACTGCTTTGCAAGACGACTGGACGTTTCTGAAGCTGAATGTTTTGAAACTAACTTCGAGCGAATCGTGCGTAGTAGGTTATGCTAGACTCAATCTGAATCGGTTAACTCTGAAGTGCCCTGTCAATGTTTTTGTTTTGCAAAACATTTATATCAGAGATAATGCTGGCATACATCACTTGGATGATAACGGTTTTTTCTTGAGACAAATTCTTCCTGGGATGCAGTTCAATTTTCGATCATGTAGAATGAAAAAAAGGAATTTGGTGGCTTTCTTGCAAGAACTCAGGAATGTACAGAACATGCCACAATGGGATTACCAGGATGAAGAGAGTTTCACAGATGAAGAATTCAAATCGATGATTCCAATGAATAAGGATCAGTTCCGCAATATCTATACTTTCTACGATTCTGTACCAGTAGAAGGTGGAGACAGATATATTTATAAAAAAGATCTCCTGGCTTTTTTGTGCAAACTTAAACAAGGGCTATCCGACGACTTTTTGAAAGTAATTTTCAAATATCCTTCACGGCAATGCACAAGTATGGCAATTTCGAATGTGAGAAGATCACTTGCACAAAGATTCGTCCCAGAAATTATTGGTTTCGGTTCAATCACTCGGGAACAATACATTCAACGCCATGTAAATGAGTTCACAAATATATTATATAATCCAAGTCCTGAACAACGTAAAGCCATTGCATACGTAGATGGGACGTATTGTGAAGTGGAGAAAAGCAAGAATTTCAAAGTTCTCCGTCAGTCTTACTGTAGACACATAAATTACCATTCATTGAAGCCAACGTTAGTTGTTGCTCCCAACGGTTACATTTTGTCAATTCAAGGACCTTACTTCTCCGACCCCAAAAACAACGACGCGTCAACTTTGCGAAATGATTTTCAGCGAGATATTAATGGTATAAGAAACTGGTTTGTTGATGATGACATTTTTGTTGTCGATCGTGGTTATAGAGACGCCATTCCTCTTCTACAAGAATTAGGTATTGTACATAAAATGCCCTACAGTGGACAGCATGGACAACAACCTACTACTGAAGAGGCTAATGTCTCTCGCCTCGTGACCAAAACCCGGTGGAATTGAAGCGCGCAATGGACACATGAAATCAATCTTCAAGTTTTTTTCGACCACAATATCAACACATCATATTTATCATTTAAGAGACTTTCTTCTTATTGGTGGAGCAATTATTAACAAATACCACCCAGTAATTGAAATGAGAGGAGCAGATGCAGAATTAGCTTAACTGATTCTGGAAAGATCTCGCCAGATAAATAGGGTACAGAACATAATTGAGGAAGAAAATCTCATGAGGAGACGTGGAAGATGGATACCATTGGACCATCATCATTTTCCTTATTTTCTTATTTTCTGGACTATTTACGGGATTTGACTGTCGGTACATATCAATTGAGACTTGCTCCATCTTATATACAAGATTCAAATCAGCGGGAAGCTCCAAATGAACATCATTTCGATACCTCACTTCGATATCCCGGATTACTGTGTTTCAGAGTTTTTTCCCGTCACAAAATATAAAATGTGGATACAACAGGTAATAACAGGTTATTATTGTACTTGTAAGGCAGGTGCCAGAACACTGGGCACATGTGCTAATATATCAAGTGTTCTTTGGTTCATTGGTTACGCCAGACATGAACCAAATGTCAAGTATCCATTAACAAACTTGTTGGACCACATTATCGATACAGGAAATCGAAATGGAAATGAGGTGGAACCTCATGTCATTGGCTGAATGCGCTTCAGTTCGTTCAACAAAGTATTTGTTTTGTGTTTTGTTGAATAATTATAGTTTCAATGTATATTATTTGTTGTATTAAAATTCTAAAATATATTATTCTTCATTAAATCTTCCGACACATTTTTTCGTATATATTTTGTAATACAATTGACTTCCATTATTGTCCCCTGTATTACCCCCTATATATCAACTGAGTCATCTTCTATAGAACCATATCCATATCCATTGACTAATTTTCTCACAATCTGCTGTTTTCGTAATGTTATAAACATAATTTTATCATTCCTCGGAATATGGCTTTATGCATCACCCTGTATAGTCTGCAATTATTGGAAAACGGTGCTGTAAAGACACAAGACCTATGAAAGAATTGCTAAAGCTGATGCTACAATTTCCAAGAGGCATAAAGTTGCTAAATATCACGGTCTATTTCTCCCGTTTTAGTATACCAAATTCCCGATTTTGCCGACTTTGAGCAATTTTTTTCTCAAAAACTGTCCATTATTTTTCGTTGTGCCCATGGACTTCTGATCAGGACATTGAAAAGTTCATCATACCAAAAAATCAGAAGAATTCACCGAAAGCCATTTCACATAAGGTTTGTGCGTGGTCCTTTATAATGAAGTTTCAACATATCTCGTTTTCCTTCATTTGAGAATGAGGACATTTCGACTGAAGTATTTGTGCAAACTTATGATGTTTAATGAGTTCTGACAACTAGTGTTTATTAAACAAAAATTTTCGTTGGAGTCATGACCATCTCAGATGAAGTTTTTTTTTTAATATCTGTGGTTTCAGAAGTGCAAATCATAACAAATTATACAACAAGGAAATCAAAATCAGAATCACAATTTTTCTGTATAAAAAACAATATGGCGCCCATAACAGAATAAAAAGTTGAAGTTGAATGCCAGAAGACGAAACGTCTGATAGTAAATCTGAAGATGAAAACGTGTAGCTGAAAAAAAGTATTAATGGAAATGTACTTTTGGTTTTGAGCTATGTTGTCAAATAACGATAGAAAAAAATAAAAACGAAAATTCCGATTTTCAGTTTTTTCCCGATATTTCCGGAAAAACTCGGAATTTTCCAAGTTTCAAAACAGTATTTTGTTAAGCACCAGAATACGCAACTTTGCCCCAATTTAAGCTTCGACGTAGATCCCAATGGTGAGGGTCGAATTTGAATTGCCCTGTATGAAATTCCACCGATACAAGTTTCAACAGAGACTTATAAGAGAAAAATGCTGGAATTTTACCAATAGATGATTGATAATTTCAATGCAGATACCGATTATTTATCTAAATCATTATGGACTGGTGGGTCATCCTGTTATACGGCAGGAGTTAGAAAAAAAGGTCCAATTCACCTCGATAAGTAACTTCATTTACAAAACTGTTGTCTCTATTCCTTTAGTAGAAACTAATTGGAAATGAGCATATCATACTGCGAGGGTAGAAAATTGTGTTACCTGTCTTTCCATTTTTTTTATTCTTAAGGTCTATCAACATCTGCAGAAAATCAGGTCGTGTGATATCTTTCTCCTCCCTGTATTCGACGGTGTCTTCCACAATTTTGGTGAAAAATTCCTCCGCTTCCTTTTCGACCGCTAGCATACCAAGTGTCCTCGATAAGGCAGGAAACATATCCATGAACATCATTTTGAAACTACGAATTCTACCAATGATGAAAAGTTTTTCGCCAATTAGTTTGAACGGGCTGTTTGGTTCTTTGAAACTGTTACATTCCAGACCAAACGCACAGGATCCAATTATGTCAATAGAATATCGTGCTAAAAAAGTGTGATAGGTTAATGGACGAGTTTTAATTTTTTTATTATGGAATAATAATTCTTAAACTTAAAGTAAAATGAAACAAAAATGTGGAAGAATCATTGAAATATCTCCAGAAATGACAAAGTTATGGGACTTTGAAGTTGCACTTGGATGGATAATTCCATAGTACGCAGCGCTCTAGTGTGTGACAGCACGCCACATGAACGAGGCGACTGGTAAGCCGGAAACAGACTGACCTCACGTCACGTGAGCTCACGGGACCTCACGTTCTATCACGTTACAGACAAAATGTGTGGAACGCCGTTAAACATGGTATTTTAATGCATCAGAAGCACACTGAGGTCACCGCATGCGTATAACGTTACATCCCCAACAGCACGCGTGAGAGCACGTTTTAAGCCGGAAACAGACTGAGCTCACGTCACGTGAGCTCACGGAACCTCACGTGCTATCACGTTGTCACGATGTAACCGTGATAGCATGCTTAGAAACACACTACTAGCACGTTTTATGATGCAATACCCAAATGGATAGGTGTGATTTCGGTCGTGTGCTGTTTGGTGTGCAGTTGCAATTATGGAAAGCGCCAGCTCCAGCAGTTCTTCGGACTGGGAAGATGAAATAGAAACTGTGGCTGCTGTTATTGTTCTGGAGGAGGAAAATAAAAAAGATAGGAAAGCATGGGTCCATGACATAAATATGAAAAGACATGAATTGGTCGAATTTCATTGTTTGGTTCAGGAATTGAAAAATGATCCACAACGATTTCACATGTATTTTCGAATGAATTACTTTTTCTATCAATATCTCATCCATTTTCCTATATCAACAACCACAGTTCAACAATAATTGATTTAAATACGATCAAAATAACCCCACACCGATGTATACCGTGAGCTCACGCCGATGCAAATGTGTGGATTTGCAGAAAATTAAAACGTGCTCTCACGCGTGCTGTTGGGGATGTAATGTTATACGCATGCGGTGACCTCAGTGTGCTTCTGATGCATTGAAATACCATGTTTAACGGCGTTCCACACATTTTGTCTGTAACGTGATAGCACGTGAGGTCCCGTGAGCTCACGTGACGTGAGCTCAGTCTGTTTCCGGCTTTAATTTTCTGCAAATCCACACATTTGCATCGGCGTGAGCTCACGGTATACATCGGTGTGGGGTTATTTTGATCGTATTTAAATTAAATATTGTTGAACTGTGGTTGTTGATATCGGAAAATGGATGAGATATTGATAGAAAAAGTAATTCATTCGAAAATACATGTGAAAGCGTGAGGTTCCGTGAGCTCACGTGACGTGAGATCAGTCTGTTTCCGGCTGTATTCGCAGAGTGGTTACAAAGGACCCCGCACTTCTTATAGGTAGAATGGTTCTCGGTGAAATTGTCTGTGAATTTTTAGTATATTGTAGTATACGATGTACTTATTGAACGTGCAGAATCGCAAAGTTCGTTGATGGATAGATTGGATAGAAGTTGAAAATCAGTAATATTTATTTAAATATTGTCTCGGTATTTGAAAGTGCCAACTGCATTTTTTTTCGCTCTTATCATCAACGTACCTTCATATTACTGAATACCATTCAGATGCTGCAGATTAAATCATTATGTACAGAGTGAAAAATAAAAACATTTTAGTAATGTCTGAAAATTCGATGTAATAATCAAATATTATTAAAATTATTTTGGCATGCAATATACTATTCATATTCCAACATTGATCACAATTCACACATTTCGTACAGGGTGATTTGAAAAATTGGTGAAATATATGGCAGGTTCTTTCGTACATTTCCTGTATATTCAAGTGAATTATCATCCTCCGAAGATAGCTGATACCGTATAAACATGATTTCGTTGGGATATATAGGGCGATCATGAAAATTTTCGATGATAAAAATAACAAAATATCAACGTTTCAGAAATCACCCTGTAATTCACGATTAACTAGATGAAATTCCTTTATTACTATTTAATATATTCGTCATTCTCTCCTCAACACCGTCCCAAAGTTTTATACTTATTAATAGTTTATAGTTATTGATTGAGATACTTATTACCATTTGCATGACGAGTTGAAAGAACTTGCTCACTCGTACGTTTTACTAATTGCTAAGATTTTTCACAAATAGTGAAACGTGAGAATGTGGATATCAAAATGAATGTAAAAGAGGGTGAAGTTTAGAGATAACAATCACATCAGATATATGAATTTAATAATGTTAGGTTGTCGGAATAAAAAACGAACTAACTGGGGAAAGTGAAAATGATTGATATATAGAACGCTTTTATTTCTGATAGAAGAATTTGAATCTGGGCAGCTACGGTTTTTTTCCAATTCGTGTTCCCCTCGGATAGAGGTTTCCATGATTTCTATATTTGCTGGCTATCGATAGAAACATATAGACATCTATTATATTTCGTCAATATAGATAATTCAATGCCTAGATAATAATAATTATCACTGATGGAAATAATAGATTTTTCTATTTTATTCACTTTCCGTCAAAGACAGAATCAAAATGTACCCGAAAACCGATAGGGTTTACTTATTGCATGGGGACCGTAGCGCTGCTTTGGGGGAGGTGGATTCGGTTAAGACTGTTCCTTGTCACATTCAGTGATGAGTGATGTCCCGTACCTGGGCCTCATACACGATTGGGCTAGTCAAACTATCCAAGCATTGAGAATTTTATCTGGCTCATGCCTGAGTTGTAAGTTGTAACTGATGTGTCGTATAGTCAGTTCCTAAATGGTGGATGGAATTGGATGGACCGTCATTGGTCATCACCCTGCATCTAATGTTACATTTAATTTGATCTTCATGTTCCCACGTTTCACTATTTGTGAAAAATCTTTGCCACTAGTAGAATGTACGCGTGAACAAGTTCATTAAACTCGTCATGCAACTAATAAGTTTCTCAATTAATAACTATGAAACCAGTCATAGTAATAAACTGAATTTTTGGGACAGTAATGAAGAGAAAATGAAGAATATATCAAATAATAATAAAGAAATATCACAGAATTAATCGTAAATTACAGTGTTATTTCTGAAACATTGATATTTTGTCATTTTCGTCACCGAAAATTTTCATGACCACCCTATATATCTCAACGAAATCATGTTTATACGGTATTAGCTATCTTCGGAGGATGATTCTTCACTTGAATATACAGGATATGTATGAAAGAACCCGCCAAATAATTCACCAATTTTTCAATTCACCCTGTACGAAATGTATGAATTGTGATCAAATATGAAATAAGAATAGCATATTGCATGCCAAAATAATTTTATCAATGTCATTATTACATCGAATTTTCAGACATTACTAAAATGTTTTTATTTTTCACTCTGTACCTAATGATATAATCTGCACCATCTGAATGATATTTAGTAATTTGAAGGTACGATGATGATAAGAACGAAAAAAATGCAGTTGGCACTTTCAAATCCCGAGAAAATCATTAAATAAAAATTACTGATTTTTAACTTGATCGCCCTGTATTTCAAAATATATCCGTCAACGAACTTTGCGATTCTGCACGTTCAATCAGTACATCAAATTTTACAATATACTGAAAATTCAGACAATTTCACCGAGAACCATTTTACCTATAAAAAGTGCGGGGTCCTTTATCGGTGTACAATCACTTGAGCCGTTCGTGTCGTGTATTGTTCAGTACACGATGGCTGAAATTAAAAAAATATCCTACAAATATTGTATTGTGCCTATGTGTGAAGCCGGGTTCAAACGAGTCGTGTACTTGGCAAATACACAATTATTTGCGTACTTGGTAAGTATACGAGCTTTGCGAACTTCGATGGCAAGCAGGGCGCTCACACTACGTGTACAATGTACAAGTACGCGAGCGCGAACATTTGGCCTAAAAATTACCTCTGTGTTTTGGGTTTTTCTGGGTTCACATATGCCGCACATATAACTTCTACGGCGCCGGATCCAGTTCCAGATGTAGCCTTAACTTTTTTATTGAGAGGCCGAAATGTGGCCACTAGCGGATCTTTTTTTTTCATCAGTTCATTTATTCATGTATTCTTTTCCATGCATCATCAACTGCATTACGATTTTTATGATTTTTATGTTTCGCCATCCGAATGACCGGCTCATTTTCATAAAAATCAATAAACTCCATCACAATGTCATTTGTCCACTCCATTTCAATTAAAAAAAAAAAAACACGAACAAAACGTCTGTACGCTTCTGCTAGGTCTTTGAAAACTAATGAATAGTCGCAGTAGGAGACAATTATTTGTGCATTTCGTTTGAGCGCCTCTAGAAGTATAGACAAGTATGTACTTGGCAAGTGTACGAATAATCGTGATCCCTTTGACTCGGGCCATTTTTACCGACCACAAATGGAAAACCAACGAGTGACAAAATAATTGTACAAGTAACACAGTCACACGACATGACAAGAATACGCAAGTAACGATTATTTGCCAAGTACACGAGACGATACTTGTGTATTTTTGCCATGTCGTGTGACTGGGTTACTTGTTCAATTATTTGTCACTCGTTGGTTTTCCATTTGTGGTCAGTAAAAATGGCCCGAGTCAAAGGGATCACGATAATTCGTACACTTGCCAAGTACATACTTGTCTATACTTGTAGAGGCGCTCAAACGAAATGCACAAATACTGATCAACAAGCCTAAGGATGCCTCCGAGAATTGGTTGCGCAGTAGACACAACCCAGGAGTGGAGCAAAAGCTCAATCGCTCTGCATTATTCAAGCAGTTAACGTCGTGAGTGTACAGTCAGTGGAATAAAAATATTGTGGCGTTATTCTGATTGTATGTTGAATTTGAAATCCTTGTGTTGTGGTTGTGTTGTGTATAGTTTTGAAATATTATTAGATAGGTTATAGTGTAGTTTGTTGTGTTTGAAAATGCCTTCAAAGAGTAAAGTGAGAAATAAGATTCTGAGTGGACAAAGTAGGGAAATTGTCAGTAATGTCATCAAATTTATGCAGGCAGAAGCAATGATAGGTGAAACCAGTATTCCTCTTGTGAAGGTTCAAGAACGAGTTGCTGCCGCAACGGGAGTTTGCGATAGAAGCATTAGGAAAATTAATTCAGAAATGAATAAAATTGAAAAAGGTGAAATGGAACAATTCTCAACTCCAAATAAAAAGAGAAACAAAAAATCAAAAGTTACCATGGACAATGCTGATTTGGCAGTGGTCAGAGGTCATGTGATATTGTTAGTCAACTTCTGTAATGGTGGATTCATGATGAAGCTTTAAGTCCCAAGTAATAAGTCGGAAGTTTTAAGTAATAAGTAATGAAAAGTTCAATCATGGGCTTTCAATAGGAGAGTTCATGCACGAGTCCTAAGTTTCAAGTCGTAAGGAAAGTTGGCCAACATTCATCTTTTATGACTAAAACTTACGACTAATTCTTAGTACGCATGCGTTGAGAGGGATTTACTTTCTGTTAATGCTGTCATCAATCCAGAAGAGTGATATATGTGTTGTTGTTGAATAAATGTGACTTATTATTGTTTTGATGTTTATTAATTCAATTAAAAAATGTTTTCTCTGCAAGAAAGTGACAAATGACAGAATAATTTCCTTATGACATGTCAGTCTTAAGACTTCTGCATGAATGGTAATTTTTTTCCTTACGACTTCTGACTATTACTTAAGAGGCCATGAGCGCGAACATATTTGGGACGCTTTTTAGAGTAAAGAAGTCAACTAATAACTCAAAAACGGTTCATCGTATCGATTTCAAACAAAGACAGGCTCCTAGAGGACGTTTGAATCTACGTACGTGCTGTAATGGAAATTGAAATTTCATTCCGCTTTTTCATAAAAAAAATCCCAAATATGCACTAATATTCGGTTACTTTGACGCAATATTTTAGGTAGATGAACAAAGTATTTCAAAAAAACATTACAGCACGTACATAGATTAACGTTTTATCTTTAATTTGATACCAAATTCATTTCGATTGGATAAAGATTGCTTCAAATTTTAAGGGAAGAGAAAAACCTCTGCATACGCCTCTATTGTCTATGACCGGCATCGTGAGGTGCTGCCGCATACGATATACTCAAGAACTATTGCCCCACGACGTTTAAAATCATACACACAGGGTCGAACTCGGCTTCAGATGTACAGGGATATGAATTTAGTAATCGTTTCAGACATTATTTGGGCGCTATCTATATATTGGTTGGTCTATTCTATATTTGCATTCTATGACAATAGTTATGTCAGTTAGGCGACTATAACTTTACTTCTAATATCAGAATACATAAGGACACAAAATTGGTTTTATTTTTGTCTATGATCTCTGAAATCATCTAATGACCGTAGTCAGTAATAATAATAATAATAATAAAGTTCATTCAAAATTCAATTGAAAAGCATTACATCAATTTGTATAAAAAGGTGAATAAACGGTTCAATTATACCCGCGAAGTTAAAAACTTGTTGCGAGAAATTTTAGGTAAGAATTACATGTAGGTATATGTTTTGTAAACTTTTAAAATTCAACAAAATGATAATAAAAATAAAGTACCTGAGTTAATTGAAGTGAAAGATATCATGAAATGATTTTATTTTCTTCGTAGACGTTAGCCATCAGGACAGCGGCAGGGACAATTCTCACGTCTCAGTTCTGGCGTCGGCCTGTTTGTACATGTTGTAGTTGTGCATCAGAACGTCTACTGAGGGAGCACGCGCGCTTATACTGAATTAATTTATAAGTTGGTACTTATTGTCGGTGGGTTATTTACGTGAACTATTCTTTGGAGATAATAGTATTTTGTGATTTGAACAGTGATAAGTAGTTATGGAAAGCGATAAAAAAAGAGGAAAAAAATCGCATTATCGATTATCTGCCTACCGAATGAAACAAAGGAATATATTAAAATATATGGAAGTATGGAAAAATGTATCTATCTTAGGTAAACGGTTTAAAATGCTTTTTCCCGCTGCCGACACTGTAAATAGTCCATACATGCTTAGCAACAAAACAGGTAAATGGCCTATAATATTCGTTTACTGATTCATCTTGTCAACGGAATGTAAATAGTGTAATTTACATGCCTAGGGTAATAATTACTTTGACTTTGACAAGTAATACCTTCAGCTTCATTTATATCAATTTTTAGGTTATGAGACTTTTTGAATATTATTGTTGTCTGTTTATTCGGTAACTTAGTTACGCGCACAAGCAATTTGAAATGAAATAGCGGAACGAAAAATCATGAAGGAAGGGTCAGTTTCCGTGTGTACAAAAATATTCACAATAAGGTTTGTAAAGCTTGGGAAGAAACAGCATGGCAATCTATGCAAGAAGCAGCAGCAGAAGAAAGTAAATTAGCCATTGAATGTGGAAGCGTTGATAAAAATGGGACACCGATGATTACTGTAGTTTGTGATGGTAGCTGGGCAAAACGTTCCTATCGTGGTGGAGGAAATTACAACTCCCTGTCTGGCGTTGCTGCTATTGTTGGTTTGAAAACTCGCAAAATATTATACCTGGGTGTCAGAAATAAATATTGCTGCATATGCCAGAGGAGTAAAAATAAAGGTGAAGAAGTGAGTGATCATACCTGCTACAAAAATTGGGATGGGTCATCTACAAGCATGGAAACCTCCATAATTTCTGAAGGTTTTTCTAGAAGTCTGGGAATGTATAATTTGATATACAGCAAAATGATTGCTGATGGCGACAGTAGCTGTTATAAACAACTTCTTGATAATAGACCCTATAGCACTTGTACAGTTCAGAAAATTGAGTGCAGAAATCATTTATTACGAAATTACTGTAATAAATTGAAAGAACAATCCAAAAGTAAAGGTGTTCCTGGATCCATCAAGGATGTAATTTCCAACAACATTTTGAGAGCTAGAACTGCCATTATGAAAGCCATTACATACAGAAACAATGAGGATGGTAAAACAGAACAGGAAAAGATAATTGCCCTCCGGAAAGACATATTAAATAGCATAAGCCACATTTTTGGTGAATAAGTTATTTTTGCAAAAAAACCGAACCAGACTCAAATAATTATATGCCAGAATTGAAGATATTCGGCGTTGAAGAAAAGATTATGGAAGCTGTGAGATATTCAGCTGGGAATGCGAGAAGTCTTTTAGAAAATATTGACACAAATTTGGTTGAACAATTCAATTCTATTATTGCTGAAAAAACGGGGGGTTAAAGAGTGAATTATACTTTGAGAGGTTCCTACCAAGGAAGATGTTTCGCGGCAGTTGTGTCAAAAAACACTAACAGCCGTATGCATAGTCAATCGCCAGCGACTCGCCAGAGTTTTGCCGTTCCCTACACAAGGATTATAATGCACAGTCGAGCTCCAAAAAAGTGACAACTACACGATAAGTCACATTTTGGCGAAACGCTGGCGATGTACCACTTTTTTGGAGCTCGACTGTGCATTATAGTTCTTGTGTAGCGAGCGGCGAAACTCCGGCGAGTCGCTGGAATTGACTATGCATACGGCTGTAAGAGACCTCTTTATACAACTTCTAAGCACTTGACCGGAGGTCACAGTCCTGGAAAATATTTGAAAAAATATGAAGAGACAACCATAAAGGGTACAGAAAGGAAGAAATGTAGACGCAAATTAATATTTTCAGTAAAAAAAATGTGAACAGGATAAAAACTACGGAGAACACTGTGAAAAACCAGATATGGATGCAATGACCTATGAGCATTTCAAATTGATTCATTTGGAGGAGTTGGAAAAAACTGAAGAGGAATATAGGGATTTAGAAGAGAGAACTCGACTTCAAACAGACAGCGCAGAATGGCAACAAACCAGGAAACATCTCCTAACAGCTTCAAACTTTGGCAAGATTTGCAAAATGCGTCAATCAACAAGTTGTATCTCTACTGTAGAGAGTTTATTATATAAACATATATTTTCCAAAGCAACAACTTGGAGTAGAAATAAAGAAGATCGTGCCAAACATGCACTGGAAGGTCAATGCAATATAACCATATCCACTTGTGGCCTTTTTGTAAATAAAAAATGGCCATATCTAGGAGCTACCCCTGATGGAGTTACGGATAATAATAATTTGGTAGAAATCAAATGTCCATATTCAGCTAGGAATTTGAGCATAAAATAAGCTGTAGCGCAACGCAAAATCAATTATTTGATAGACCTGGGCAACAACGAATATAAATCGAAAAATAATCACAATTATTATTACCAAGTTCAAGGACAGTTGAATATATGGTCTAAAAATATTTGCTATTTTGCAGTATGGACATTGAAAGAGTTGGTGGTTATCAAAATAGACATCGACAAATTTTTTTTTGAAACTAACATGCTACCAAAATTGAAACAGTTTTATTTCGATTGTATGTTGCCTGAAATAATAGATCCTCGACATACCCGTGGACTCAAAATAAGAGGTCCGTCGTGGGAACTGAAAAATGAAGAGGTTGACGAAAATGAGAATGAATGACTGTTGTTTATCTCGTCATTATTTGAATATGATTAAATTTTTTGAAAATTACCTAGTCGCGAAGCCTGCTGCCTGAAATAATAGATCCTCTACATACCCGTGGACTCAAAATAATAATAATAATAATTATTATTATTTTAAATAATTTATTGATCACAAATACACCTTGGTGTCTGGATAAGTCTAAACTATAAATAAAAGTATTAAAATACAAAAATTGTAACAAATATATAGATATACATATACACCTACAAATAATTAAAATTATACATTACAACTATACCTATGAGACAAAAATAATAATAAAATTTGAAGATGATCTAATCAACAAGGGTTAAAATCATTGACGTCATAATGGGCGTCTTGCAGTAATTTAATTTTCAATTGTTTCTAAGAGAAACGTCGAGGGGACTGAAAAATGAAGAAGTTGAAGAAAATGAGAATGAATGAAAATCTGTTGTTTTTCTCGTCATTATTTGAATATGATTAAATTTTCACTTATTATCTCCTTAGTGCTTGAATTATTGCCGGAAATTTTTCGGGTACATGAATTTTTTGAAAATTACCCTAGTCGCGAAGCGACGAGACTAATTTTCTTCAAAAATTCATGTAAGAGATACATTTCCGGCAATTAATTCAAGCACGCCGGAGATTTGGTAAGAAAATTTCACACCAAACAATTAAAATCATCCAACAATTCATAAGAAATAACTAACGATGGGTTCACCTGAACTATTTATATACTTCTACTGAACTATTGTTATGTAAAACACTTAACAAAATTTCCATCAATAAATGTGTTTCGTTTAATTTGAACACAAAAATAAAAAGACAATTTGCTCTCAGCGTGGTTTGAACCGGCGACCTAGCGACTGGTGGTCGAGTACATTACCACTGAGCTACGGGAGTTACAATTCGTCGTGACAACTCCTGTTTTGAACTTTTTCTTAAATTTGATTTCAGAATTGACAATTGCTGCATTGATCGTGGAGAAAATATTTTCAGACACATTCAAAATATCTAGTAAATACATAATTATGAAATACCTATTATCTCCTTTCATATGAAAAATACAATTCCACTTATTACATGTCAAATATTTCACAGAAAATTTTCCACTTATTAATTTCGCTCAGGATACCCAGGAGGATAAAAATTTCCGGAAATGTCTTGGGTTGCCATGGCATGTAAACAAGAACGAAATTTTTGATTGGCTAAAAAAGTGAGAAGTGAAATTTTCGCCGGAATAAAATATTTCTGTTCATAAATGAAAAGCGTTTGATTTCCGAACACATCCGTTTTTATTATGATCATTGTAGTATGTATGCATGAAGAAAAAACAGTGTATTGTTTCAGTTATTGAAAATTAGAATACCTATCACCCCAATCCTGTCTAAAATTACCAGATACTACAATATCAAAATATAATTACATAACATTTGGAGATCACCATTCATAAATGCAAAACTAAACTCATATTATGAACTTCATCGTCGTAGATATAAATTCAATTGAGATTCAACTGTGAGAATAAGCGAGGAATGCGAACTGCGATACTGCGAACACTACCAACAGTGCCAACTAGCCAAAATCTCCTGAGTACAGGCTTTGGATTTCGTTGTAGAAGGGATGTGTAAGTCTCCGCCCAAAGCTGACGTCACGTTCGTCAATTATCTCCAGAATACGCGAACTGAATCATGCTCATGGCCTCTTAAAACTTCTGACATTACTTACGACCTAAAACATCGTGTTCTTTATAATATTTATTTACTTATTTCTGATATTGTGTGGCGATGATTTCTTTTTCTAGTCGTACTTTATTTACACTTATGGCTTCGGGAAAATTATGCAAATTTCATAAACGGTCCAGTGATCACAGACAATTATATTATTCGAACAGTACATTAGGAATTAGTGAAAATTCAGATAAGAACCTACGTTCCTACGTGTTGCAGAAAAATTTCTCCACCGTTTGTACATTCCGATGATAACCAACAGTAAACAGTAGTCGATCTTTGTCGCACATCTACTCACGCTTTCTATCGTTTGCGCATCTTAGGATGCCTCTGAGATGCGCAAACGATAGTCGACCTGTAATTGTCTTGTACTGCGACTATTCAAAGACCTAGCAGAAGCGTACAGACGTTTTGTTTGTGTTTTTTTTTTTTAATTGAAATGGAGTGGACAAATAACATTATGATTGAGTTTATTTATTTTTATGAAAATGAGGCGGTCATTTGGATGGCTAAACATAAAAACCATAAAAATCGTAATGCAGTTAATGATACATGATAACATATCTGTCTAGTGTACTATAAATGAACTGATGAAAAAGAAAAAGATCCGCAATAGTGGCCACATTTCGGCCACTCATTGAAAAGTTAAGGCTACATCTGGAACTGGATCCGGCGCCGTATAATTTATATGTGCGGCATATGTGCACCCAGAAATACCCAAAAAACAGAGGTAATTTTCAAGCCAAATGTTCGCGCTCGAGTACTTGTACATTGTACACGTCGTGTAAGCGCCCAGCTTGCCATCGCAATTCGCAAAGCTCGTATACTTGCTAAGTACGCAAATAATTGTGTATTTGCCAAGTACACGAGTCGTTTGAGCGCGGCTTAAAAACAACTTAATTAAAAACCCCAATAAATTGTTTTTTTCATGTACCAAATTACATTTATAAAAGGAGGATAGGTGCAAACTAATGAGGCGTGACTTAATTGGACCTAAAATTACTACATATGTGTGCCTTGGCGCGGCTAAGGATCTATTACGTGATTATTTGTGGTGTGGCGATCTCAGACATGTGGCGTGACGTCACAGACGAGTCGGAGACCAAAGACCTTCCGCGCTAAAATTCATGAATTTAAATGATCAGTATCTGTCATTTAATGAAGGATTTAAAACAACACTGATTTACTAGTTATGATCTATATTTTAATTCCATCACGTGAAATAATTTTCAACATCACTAAATTAGTCCATTGATACTATTGCTTGAAACTATAGTTCGTTAATTGACAGAATTCATTCAAAAATTAGTTGGTAGTAGATAGTTCACCCCTAAAAACTGCTGTACCAGATAATATTGTTACGAAACTGGTTTCCAATGGAAATTACGTCAATTAATCTAGAAAGGCCATAGAACATTGAAAAAACTCCAGAAATCTCCAGAAAAACACCAGGTTGAAAGGACTCCGTACTTTTTATAAACAGTGTGACACACTTAAGATGAAGACACCCCTGTATTTTAGTCATTTTGAAAGCAGAGATTTGATTTTCAGTACAGACGTATACCTTCATGGGCCACACTTTTCGCAATACTCAGCCCGAGTGACAGCCTTAAACCCAGCCTAGTGCGATCCCGCGAAATAGGCAAATTCTCGATATTTTGCGTCACGTTGGAGATACCGAAAAAAGTTATTCGAAAAAGTTGCTTAGAACTCGATTTTGACCCTACATACCAAATTTCAACTCAAAATTCGAATTTTGAATTTTTTTGTAATTTTCATGTTAAAGTCTGATTTTCAAATAATGATTCTGAATAAGAAGCTACAGAAATGATAAAATAGTCAAAATCAATTAAATTAACGTATTGAAATAAATAAAATTGAAAATTATTATTTTATCAAATGTAAGTTAATCGAATTTAGTCTTCTAGACTTTAATATGAAAATTACAAAAAAATTCAAAAATCTAATTTTGAGTTGAAATTCGGTATGTAGGGTCAAAATCGAGTTCTAAGCAACTTTTTCGAATAACTTTTTTCGGTATCACCAACGCGACGCAAAATATCGAGAATCTGTCCTTTTCGCGGGATCGCAGTAGGCTGGGTTTAAGGCTGTCACTCGGGCTGAGTATTGCGAAAAGTGCGGCTCATGAAGGTCTACGTCTGTACCGAAAATCAAATCTCTACTTTCAAAAATGACTAAAATACAGGGGTGTCTTCATCTTAAGTGTGTCACACTGTATAAACTGGTTCTCGGTGAAATTGTCTGAATTTTCAGTATATTGTAGTATTCGATGTACTGATTTAACTTGCAGAATCGCAAAGTTCGTTGATGGATAGATTTCGAAATACAGGGCGTTCAATTTGAAAATCAGTAATTTTTATTTAATTATTTTCTTGGAATTTAAAAGTGCCAAATGCATTTATTTTTCGTTCTTATCATCAATGTAACTTCATATTAATAAATACCTTTAAGATGGTGTAGATTATTTCATAAAAACACTTTAGTAATATATGAAAATTCCATGTAATAATGAAATATTGATAAAATTATTTTGGCATGGAATATACTATTCTTATTCCATCATTAATCACAATTTATACATTTCGTACAGGGTGATTTGAAAAATTGGTGAAATATATGGCCGGTTCTTTCGTACATATCCTGTATATTCAAGTAAATTATCATCATCCGAAGATAGCTGATACAGTATAAACATGATTTCGTTGGGATATATAGGGTGATCACGAAAATTTTTGATGACATAAATGACAAAATATCAACGTTTCAGATATCACCCTGTAAATTCACGATTAACTCGGTGAAATTCCTTTATCATCATTTAATATATTCATTATTCTCTCCTCAACACTGTCCCAAAAATTCAGTTTCCCACTATCACTAGTTTCATAGTTATTGATTGAGAAACTTATTACCATTTGCATGATGAGTTGAAGGAACTTGTTCACGCGTACATTCTACTAGTGGCCAAGATTTTTCACAAATAGAAAAACGTGAGAATGTAAAGATCAAAATATATGTGAAATAGGGTGAAGATTAGACATAACAATCACATCAGATATATGAATTTAATAATGTAAGGTACGTATAGTTAAATGAATTTTGTTGGTTTAAGCTTTGTCGGAGTAAAAAAAACGAACTATCTGGGAAAAGTGAAAATGATTGATAGAACGCTTTTATTTCTAATAGGAGAATTTGAATCTGGCCAGAGACGTTTTTTTTCCATCATTTGTGAAAAATCTGGGCCCCTAGTAGAATGTATGCGTGAACAAGTTCCTCCAACTCGTCATGCAAATGGTAATAAGTTTTTCGAATAATAACTATGAAACTATTCATAGTAGGAAACTGAATTTTTGGGACAGTATTGAGGAGAAAATGATGAATATATTAAATAATAATTAAGATATTTCACCAAGTTAATCGTGTTATTACGATATCAGCTATCTTCGGAGGATGATTATCCACTTGAATATACAGGATATGTACGAAAGAACCGGTCATATATTTCACCAATCTTTCAAATCACCCCTTACGAAATGTATAAATTGTGATTAATGATGAAATAAGAATAGTATTTTGCATGCCGAAATAATTTTATCAATATTTCATTACCTATTACATCGAATTTTCAGACATTACTAAAATGTTTTTATTTTTCACTCTGTACATAATGATAAAATCTGCACCATCTGAATTATATTTGGTAATATGAAGGTACGTTGATAATAAGAACAAAAAAAAATGCAGTTGGCGCTTTTAAATCCCGACTAAATAATAATATAAAAATTACTGATTTTTAACTTGAACGCTCTGTATATCAAAATCTATGCATCAACGAAGTTTGCAATTCTGCAAGTTCAATCAGTACATCGAATACTAGAATATACTGAAAATTCAGACATTTCCACCCATAACCATTTTACCTTTAAAAAGTGCGGTGTCCTTTGTTAAAATATTATTTCCTTCAACCAATTGCACCCCTACGCGCAACCCTCAGAAGTCTTCGAGATGTAGTAACACTCATTCTTGTTTTATTTCTTAACCTTGAATACTCATATTATAGTCTAGAATGTGCCAGCTGTTCTAGGAGTTATATTTTCCTAAAAACCGCACCCATTTTTAAGTTCCACCATGGGGATCTCAGTTATTATACGAGGTTGGTTAAATGAGGAATGAAGTTGCGCATTTTCATGCTGAAGAACTACAAGGAAAAAAATATGGTGTTTCATTTTTAGTTTTTGAATTATTGGATAAAAAATAATTGTAATTTTCGTTTCCTTATTTTCAAGATAAAACCAAAAGAATCATACGATATTGATTAGGGCAGTTCTTCGAAAGAAATCTAAATCTGTCATCACATTTTCCAAGGCGGTCTTGATGCCAAAGTTACAACACTTAACTTTAGTTTTCCTTGCGTCATAGACCAGGCTACAGAGCTTTTTTCCCCCATAAAATAAAAGACGCAAATGGCATATATTAATTTTTATAAGGGTTTTTTTATCGATTCTATTACAGATTCCTCTGCTATTACTAGGAGGACAATTTTATCGCATATTTCTCAAATATTCGATCCTTTGGGTTTGTTAGCTCCATGCACAATAATTGCAAAAATAAAAATACAAAAACTTTGGCTAGAAAAACTAACTTGGGAGGAATTCTTACCAGCTAGTGTTCACTCATCATGGCTTGCATTTAAACGAAAACTCCCGTGTCTCAATACGCTACAAATTCCTGGTTTAGTCATTTGCAAAGAGTCGATTCGGTTGGAAATGCACGGGTTTGCGGATTCTTCGGAAGTTGCCTATGGGGGTTGCGTTTACATAAGAAGCGTGAATGCAAAGGGTGAAGTTTTTGTACAATTACTTTGCGCTAAGTCTAAAGTTGCTCCGATAAAGACATTAAGTCTACCACGCAAGGATAGCCAGCAAGGTGAAGTCGTCTCTGAACCTTAAGTTCACGCGGTGTACCTTCTGGACAGACTCCACGATAGTTCTCGGTTGGATAAAACAAGTCCTTATATGCTCAAAACTTTTGTAAGCAATCGTGTGGCTGAATTGCAAAATTTAGTCGAAGATTCAGAATGGCGTCATGTACCTTCTAAGGAAAACCCAGCTGACCTGTTATCCAGGGGTGTTTTCGCAGATCAAATAGGTAATCCACGTTTGTGGTAGTTCAGTCCTAAATGGCTAAAGGAAGATTAATCTGAATGGCCAAGAATAGAATCCATCAGAAAAGTTGTACCCGAAATGCGTGAAAAGAAACCCATTGCCTTACTAATAAATACACAAGATATTTTTCCTTTCAATAAATATTCGAATCCTAAAAAATTTAAGCGAGTTGCGGCAATCACATTTCGTTTCAAGAATAATTGGTTGAAAAAATCTGCTGATCGACTTACGGGTCCTTTGTCACCAACAGAAATCGAAGAGGCTATTCTTAGCCTACTACGATTGTCTCAAATGGAGTGTGTTTCACTCAGGATTACAATAGTTTAAACCAAGGTAAGACTATCAGTCGAAAAAGTAAGATTTCAAGTCTTAATCCACTGATAGATAAAGAAGAAATTCAAATTTCGAATTCAATAAAAAATATCCCATTTTGCTTTCTCCACATCATCGATTAACTCGAATGATTTTCAATAATGAACATTTACGCCTTCTGCATCCCGGTCCTCAATTATTACTGACCTCAGAGACAAATTTTGGACTATCTCCGGGAGAAATATGGCTAAGAAAACTGTTCGAGATTGCATCAAATGTTTTCGTTTCTTTGCAAAACCTATAAGTCACATTATGGGAGATTTGCCAAGTAGTCGATTTGTTCCGGATGATCCATTTCAGAAAACTGGGCTTAACTAAGGGTCCTTTCTATATCAAAGACCGCAAAGGTCGCAGCGCGAGAATTTCTATATGTTATGTTTGCCTATTTGTGTGCTTTGTGACCAAGGCATTGCATCTGGAGCTTGTTTCCGATTTAACACCAGAGTGTTTCATTTTGGCTTTAAGGCGATTCGCAGCTCTACGTGGTAAACCATCTCGGCTCTACTATGATAATGCCTCAAATTTCATTGGAGCAAATAGAGGGTTAAAAGATTTAAGTAAATATTCGACAGAAAACAGGAATGATCTTGGAGACTCATTTGCTAGAGAAGGCATAGATTAGCGATTCATGCCACTTCATTCACCGCATTTTGGCGGTATATGGGAATCAGGGGTGAAAATCACAAAATATCACCATGAAAGGGTCATGGGTAATGCAAGTCTCATATTCGAAGAATTTTATACTTTGTTGGTGCAAATTGAGGGTATCCTAAACTCCAGACCCCTTTTTTCCTCATCCTCGGAACCAAATGATTCCGCACCTTTAACCACGGCTCATTTTCTGGTGGGAAAAGTTTTAACCGCCTTACCAGATCCAGATGTTAAACATATACCTGAAAACAGGTTATCACGATACCAAAGGATCCAGGCTCTCCGGCAACATTATTGGAGTCGCTGGAGCAAAGATTACGTCTCCGAGTTGCAGCAGAGGTTAGGATGGAATGTGAATCAGCATCATCAAGGTTGACAATCTACCCCCAGTCCAGTGGAAGTTAGGTCGCATCATTCAATTCCATCCAGGAAAGGATAACGTAGCCAGTGATTGTGTTTTTATTGAAACCTACTATTTCAAGTTCGGGGGCATGAACAGAATTGACTCGGTATATGATTAATGTTGCTATGAAACATTTTATGTTGACATTGATAAATAAGTTTGACTTTGTATTTTTCTTCTTGCCAAAAAGAAATTTTATTCAAAAGCCTTTCAGAAGAAGAATTCGTTTCATTTAGGCACGCTAAAAGTAAACTACAGTCCACCAATTCTATACATTCCTAACACCAATTTCGTTACTAAAATATAAAAAACTGGAACCAGGTATTCAGGAATTGTAACATAAACTTGTTTGAATGAGGCTGAAGTAAGCTGATGGTAAAAACTGACAGTGATAAATGAATATTGCTCAAAACCGGGGACTAGATCAGGTATAAAAAATTCAAAAAATAGTCGAGAGAATCGTAGCTTTTGTCCTGATATCAAAATAAATCAATGATTATATAGTTTCTGGAATTGAAAAAATATTATTGAACAATTCTTTGATATTTTCATCCACTGAATCTGGTGTAGTCAACAACTAAAAACCAACGGTTATTCTTTGGGGCAATTGGTCTAAAAAGATTGAAAAAGAGACTGAATGAAAATTATTGAAATCTGAAAACGTGATATCAAATATTTAATGAATAATTCATAAAAAAAATCAAGCCACATTCAATTCCCATTTTTGATTCCTATATCAATAATCACATTTGGAATCTAAACTGAAAAACTAGTTAATCAGTCATTCACTGGTTTAATCACCCGAGTCTTCATATATTTTTCTAGTTCATGGTATCCCACAGGAAGAAAGCTTACCCAAAATACTTTTTATATCCACAGGTTTTTGCTGATCTATTTCATGCTTCATATAATTTTCGAGGACGAGTCCGCAATCAGCCATTGTTTCGAACATGTGTCTCATTTTTCCTGACGTGAAGGTAGGAGTGAGTTTTGTTCTCAATTCCCTCCATTTTTTACCTCCTACCGCGAACAGATGCGCACCTAGGTGAACAATTATCTTATTAATGATCATGTACAAAATGATATAGACAAACAATGAAAACTACTGGGACAAACTGAAGGAAGTAGGGTTAGTCTGGGAGCTCGCTAGCATAAGATATTATTTACTAGTATCCGTCTATAACTTCTTGTCCAGCTTATTATTATTATTTCATTACTTTTAATTTTTTCAAAAATTCACGTTACTGCGGTTTTCTCTTTCCCATTTTTCAGAAAAACGTGTATTTGGTGATATACAGAATGTATGGATATCATTTGGTTTTTAAATTGAAAAATACTCGCGAATAAAAATATGTCCTACCAAAATGTTGACACGTTAAGGGTTTTTCCTAACACCATAATCATATCAAAATAACGATTTTTAAATATTCTTTAAATATAAAAATATAAAAATATAAAACAACAACAAAAATTAATTGGCACTCAGGGGCGACTTGATTGGTTCCAGTGGCGCATTTGCTTTTTCTGCTGCAGGAAAACCCGGAAAAACCTGCAGCACCACATTATCTGAAGATCTTGATTTGCCAATGTCCTCTCTCTCATAAAATAAAATGTAGGGTGTCTCCAGAGGCCCCAATAAACCCAAGATATCGTCAGAGCATTTAGAAACAAAACTATCGTCAAACTTAAACCAGTCCGTTCCATCTTTCGCCATTGCGTAATAATGGCCACATTCAACGCCGGAACCACAGTGAACAATGACTGCATGAAGATTATAATTTTGGTCTGCTAGATTGAGGTGTTCATCTATTTTCAATTTTCGTATAAGTTTGGTGCCTCCGCCAGAGGTTTAGTCAAGTTTGAAGAGCATCAGTGTTATTATCAGATTGACTGGTGCCTCAGTTATACTCGTTGTCTTTCTTATCAGGAAATGCTAGTTGAAGCTCCAGAAAGTCACATACGTTTTCACTCAAACATGTACCACAACATAAACTAGTGAGCATTTTTTCAGCGAAAGACGAGATAAGCTGTACGGAACCATTTGATCCAGAACGGTAAATACTACTGATTTTGTCATTTTCCTGCTCACGAAGAGTATTCAATAAGAATCCCAAGAATTCGGAACAATCCTCTTGTTGTCCTAACGAGTATCTAGTAGACTTCAAAGACTCCAGGATATCGATTGGTGGGAAAGATGATAAATTCTCACGAAACTGCAATTGCATAAACAGGAATTTGAGATTGGTGAATAAGTAGGAAACCTTCTCGTTCATTGTTAACATCTCGTTCTTGAAATTCTTGATTACTTTTCTGATTAAATCTCTTTGAATCATCGCAAATATTCTTTGAATTTCCCAGAATTGAATAATAAAAATATTTGAAATATAGATTATGGTGGCTGATAGTCTTCAAATGAAAATATATGGAACTGATATTTAATAATGAATAAATCTGACCATAATGAAATAACGGTAACATTTCATTGGATAATTAAATACAGCGTAGAAACCCATGATGGAATGAAATTTGTCACTACATGAAAGGAATGTACAGGGTGACCTGGGGTTAAACCGCCAAACGCTTATGATCGGTTTTTCAGGCAAAAATAAGATTTTTATTTCCTTTAATCATGTATCCTAACTTGCTTCGTTTTCGAGATACAGGGTGTAAAAGTTCCAAGTCCTGCGAGCTCTCCTGACTTAACCCCAATGGATTTTTCTATTGGGTGCAATGAAAACCTAAATTTTTTTTTCTGTAGGTGTCACATACTTATGTATTATTATAAGCGATAAATGGTTGTCATGTTACTACGAACTCATCATATTTTCATGATTCAACTATAGCGGATTTATGTAAAAAAAAATTCCATGAATTTAGAAACTCTCTGTATATGTAAAACAGTGAATCGAAGTAGGAGTTCAATGAATGAAGAATAATCATAATCTTTACTGTCCCATTTTGTTTTAAGTAATGAATAAACATACATTTAAGAGAAACTTACTGATTGGTTGGTCCTTCTCATTCACGTACATTCCTCTATCTACAAAGTTTTGGAAATTTTTTGTCATAATACTTTTGACAAGCTCCAGTTCCACCGGCATGAAAATAGGTACTGTCATAGAATATATACCGATGTATTCCCAACCTGAAAAAAATACAACTTTAGAATTTATCCTATGAACGTGACTAAAAGTCAGATATTGATACAAGACTCAAATCTGATTTGAAAGGACAAATCTCTTGAAAAAATTTGTTGCGGCTATAAACAATAGATCTCAAATGGTTTTGTTGAAGAACTGTGCAGCGCAGAATTTATCAAAAGATGTATCACAGTGTTCAATGTATTACCTAAATTTTTTTTTATTTTAGTTTTTCGTCGAATGTTGCTCGTAAGGGTTCAGCTGGTTGAGGAAAGGACAAATTTCGAATAAATTTGAAAAAATCCTTAAAAGTATCAGGAAACTTGCACTATTGGAAAGACGAGTGTCTTATATTTCAACGTATGACCTAAACACAGTAGAGAATTCCTACAGTGAATGTCGGTCTTAATATGCTAGTCTCCAATCCAAACTATAACCTTTTCAACGGTTGCTCGTGTATTTAATTGACACCGCTCGACTCATCCCTTACAGTTGTCTTCTCAACGTAATGATAAAAATGATAATAATAATAATAAAGCTCACATCAAAACTGCAGAGACTGAGGTTCTCCTACAGTTGCATGGGGATAAGCTGATACACGGGTCATGATTATTGAGACTATAATAATTTATCCATAAACCTGACTTTTTCATTTCTTAATCCCTACAGGTCAGCCCATACATCCAAAGCTGACACATATCAGACGAACCATCCCAATCAGATCATCAACACCTAAGCTTCCGTATCTCCGGAAGAAGTAAGGGTTTGACCGTCTTCAGGGAAAACCGACTAGAAGACACACAGAAGCTTTCAAACGTCGAACCTTGAGCCTGTGAAATTCTACAATGTATGGGCTGGGGTAATTGAGAAAGAGGAAATATGTCTTCAGGATGCGATGAAATCCTCATTTCAAAGCAGCTGCCCTCCAAAAGGAGGCAGAACATCATTGTCCAATTCTGGTAATTATTCCTCAGAGAGCTGCAACCATGAGAAAAAGGACCAGATCTCATTTAAATAAGGCATACAGAAAAAAGAAGTGGAGCGAATACAATGAAACTGTTTTTCAGTACAAAAAGACCATACGAAAAAGTCGAGAGCACGGCCGAATGCTTACGACTGAACAAGATCTTTTGAAACGGTCTGGTGAACTCTGTCATGACGCTGACGCGAGCCAACGGACCATTCACCTAATCAGGGAAATAATCTCTAGAGATATTCCTTGGTACTCACTTTTCTGAATCCAGGAGAAAAAATTACCCAATTGAGGCTAGGCCCACAAGGAAAAGGTTATCATCTACAGGAGGATAGAATAGCCTTCACTCCATTAAAATCTGCAGGTGCAGACGAAATCCACCCTGTGCTACTACAGCGAAGAGCAGACCTACTAAATTCCACACCTCGTCAGAGCTGTTTTGGGTGACCCTGTCCTACAGATACTTACCCAACACCTGGCGTGATCCGAACTCTGTTACCGAGTTGGAACCCGTTCAGCAAAAAGCCCATTTGAAGGCCTTGGAAAATATATCTCCGCAGGGATAAGCCTAGGCATGGGGTCTGTTTCAGGAACATCGAAGACCTCGGCTTATCCAAGAACTTCCGTTGGTCAAGTGGGCTGAAGTCGGAGACCGAGGGATTCATAATGGCCTGCCAAGATTGTGCCTTCAATACCTACGTCTACCAAGGCCACGTGATGGGTGTAGAGGTATTAGATGCATTAGGGCCTGCCGCCAGGCGCCTGAGACCATTATGCATTTTCTGCCAGCATGTCCAGCATATGCGGTCTCAGCATATATCCACAGACATAACGCGGCTCTACGAGTGTTAAATTACCATCTACGACACTCGTACGGTATAGACGAGACACCAGTGTCCGGGGATATTGACTCCGTGGTGGAAAATGGGAAGTGCCAGATCTACTGGAACTACTCATTTCCCACTCTCAGGCAAATAGAGGTCAATACACCTGATGTAGTATCCCTCGACCGTGGAAGTAAGACGATATTCGTCATTGAGTTTTCGTCTCCTGTCAAAACGAATATCGTCTGAAAATAGGAGGAGAAACGGAAAAGCATAGCACTTGCTGGTTGAGGACGGCTATAATTATTATTTGCCGTGGCGCTCCGGGGCGACATACTGATTTTTGGTGGAGTAATCACTTGTCAGCTGCAGGAAAACCTACAGCACCACCCCGGATGGTCGGTGCACACGTCAAGCAAACACTAGAAGTCGAGATTGGCATCTTGACAACTCACATCGCACTTGTTTCACAACAGGAAACGTAATCGCCTATATCGATACCGATGTACTCGAGAAAAATTTCCCCATACTCCGGATTCGAACCAGGTCAGATGCTAGCGGAAGCTTCAACGGCCGACACATCGATCAAAAGTCCATGCAATAGCTTACCCACCGTCCACCACATGATGTATACTTTATACAATCTAAGTTGAATGAGCTATAAAACCGGATTAACAAATCAATGACTTCGCCTCTTTGAACGTACTTGCCGACCATAGGCGGAGATATTTTCTCTGACTTGGGTATAAATTTGCGTATTGCTTGCTGTACAGAAATTTGCGAATATGATGTGTCTTGTTCTTATAATGAATAGAATTGAAGGATTGCGCGTGTATGGGTACGGGACGTGGCTCGTAACTTATTGACAAGTTATCTGACACACCGAAAACAAGTCGATCAACAAAATAGAATGACAAAACATCAGGAAACATTGATAATTCATTTTACGGTTATCTTATACAGTGCGGCTTTTTTTAGTCCACCCCTGTTAACTTTTGAACGGTTCGACGTACAAACATGAAAAAAAACTGTTTGGAGGGTTATGCTAATACTACTTTTTGAAATAAAAAATTTGGTGATTGTTCCACAGGGGGCGCGGGGGGACACATCAACTCAAAATTTTTAAATGGCATGTGGGGTCGAGTGTTACAATCATCTGAATATTTTTGAATTTAGTTGAAGAATTATTTCCCAATTTCGATTTTTATGCCTATCGAAATTTTCTAGTTGATGTGCCCCCAGCGCCATCTTTATTGTAATTGCAATATTTCTTCTCTCAAAAAGTAGTATCGATAATACCCTTCGCAATGTTTTTGGTTTCATTATTCCACAACGAACCATTCAAATTTATCAAGCTATGACTAGTTTTCAGATCCGCATATATTTGATATTTCGAATTTGAATAGCAAAAAAAATATTAACGAAATTAAAAAAAAAATAGATGGTTGTAAAGAGAATTGAATTTTCTTTTCAACGATGTGACACTCGACCAACCATGTCATTTGAAAATTTTGAATAGATGTGTCCCCCCGCGCCCCCTGTCTAGCAATCACCATATTTTTTATTTATGTTTGTACGTCGAACCGTTCAAAAGTTAACAGGGGGGGGGGGCTAAAAAAAGCCGCACTGTATACATATCAAAGTCGTAGTCGTAGTCAAAGTCACCCATGTTTATGATTACTAGTTGAATGGATGGCAAAAGGAATTATTCATGTTCTTTCGAAATCACATGTAAATTGCATTCTGTCCAAAGATCTTTATATTCCTCTCCTAAGATTCTACTAACATTCACTACTACTTCTTCGCTTAGATTTGGACATTGATTGGATTTTCTCAATTTGTCTTTTTTTTAAGTGCCCAAACCAATTCAATGGGGTTGAAAACACAATAATACGGAGGTAAACTCAGAAGCGTATGACCAGAATGTTTACAAAGTTCATGAACTTTAAAAAAAAAAATCATTTTTAATTATACGTAGTAATACATCCTTCGTGGCATTTTGGGGAATATTCAATTTTTTATAAGCCATAAATTCCAAAATGTCCTCTTTTTTTGTGGCTTTCGTCGGTATTTTCATCTTTTGACGCGAGTGGTATGACGCATTATCCATTACAATAAGAGAAGATGGTAGTATGTACAGTGTGTACCACTTTGAGTAGCCACACCCTCATATTTCGTTGTAGTACTCGGAAATACCTACCTTTATGTTTACGGAACCTTTGTATATCCATTTTCCACGGTTAACTACGACCAAATGAAATGTGAAAAATTGTGAAAAACATACTAGGCATTTTTTTATCGCAAAAATAACACCAGATTCTGTTTGAGAACACCTTAAAACCCCCAAATCTCAATGCTTGAATCATTTGAATATACAGGGTATCATCTGTAGCTGGTAGCATTATCAACTCTAATCCATAAATAATGCTTGGAAAATTTCCAAAATGTCTTCTCTTGTCACAGAATTCCCAAAAATATTTAATTAATACTTTGAAAAATAGCCAAATATCACTTTTCCAAGGCTTACTCTGATCAGAATGAATGATACCCTGTATATTCAAATGATAGGCCTACAGGTGCTACAATCCTCTACATGCCCGAACTTGAGATTCAAGAAATCCTGCCACCGAACTTGAACTGGATTTTAATATTTATCGAATGTGAACTTATTCATTTCATGATTTACACGTATTAGGCACGAAAGAACTTGAGAACAAATAGTATTTTCTTCTTCATCACACAAGTATTTTCTCTCCTAGATGCGCATTTCGATATCCAAGTTACCTTCATCAGTAGAAATACTGAACCGTTGAGTTTGTTTATTATTATTCTGATGAAGGTAACTTGGTGAACGAAATGCGCATCTAGAAGAGAAAATACTTGTGTGATAAAGGGGGAAATACTATTTGTTCTCTTTGAATGGCACCAAAGGCGTCTTGCATCCCATTTTCGACAAATGAACTTGCTAGAAACAATGGTTCATCATCTACGCCTGGCCCAGATAGATGAAACGTCGTTGGTTAACACCAACGACATTGAGAAAGAATTCGTACTGTTCCTGACTAATCCTGAAAGAAGAGTTCCGGAGTTGCTGGATAATGGCGACGATGCTGCACTTGGAGATGCTTGAGCTAGCCGGATGAGGCAATTGTTCTACGATTTCCGTATCCAAGTGCACGCATTTGTTGAGAAACGACTCAAGTGAACAGCCATTCAGTGTTGCCAACTGAACTAAGACGAACGAAACACAAGCAAGGTCAAATATTCGAAAGTCGAGTAGGTACCTCAATGACACAAAATAGAGATAGAGTAGGAATGTTACGGTTTTGTGTTCTAAGCACAAAATAATAGACTAACCAAAATTATGTTTACCAAACAACGCTGTCATACCGCAAAATAGAACTACTGATAAGTGTCGTTAGCTTAAGGCTGGTTCATGTTTGCTTAAACTAGTACGGCAAAGGTAAGTACTAACATTCGGAACAAGCTATATATATTAACGATCAAGTTGTTATTTTGAAACAGTGGCGTACAGAGTGGAAAGTTCATATCAATGACAGATAATTTCTGATGTTATTGTATTGAAACAGAAAGGGTTTTCTAGTGCGAAATAAACCCGTAACACACATCATCAAAGCCTAATAAACATCTACATGTATTCCTGAATGTCTATTCCAATCGATGAACAAACCATTATATGATTTTGAAAGGATTTTTTTTTCAGTGCGCAGAGATAGATATAGTTCAAAGCAAGACTCTTAACGTTTCGAGGCTGAAATTCAGCATGTCAGCATGTCAGCATGCCAGAACGGAAATGGAACGTGACAGGCTGACAGATGGCACTGCACTCAAAGTATTTCTATGACACTCACTCGTCTCATTTGTTTTTTGAAGAAGCTCTGTTTATGCCATTTAGACACTTGGTATGCTACTCGCAATGCGCTAGCTTGTGCGACATTTGCCCAATTCGTAGAACACTTATTACAACTTCTCAAAATATATTTATCTCAGTACCTACTATATTCTGTTATTTTTTTCTTAAGAAGTACGTTCTGAGAGTATAGGATCTGAACTTTTTGAAGGTGAAAATAATACTCTTTTTTAATCAAATAAGTCCAAAAATTTGACATGGTGTTGGTACCTGAGCACAGTAACTGAGTTGTTATTGGTGTTGTAGTTAATTCACAAACATGCATACAATAGAATAATACAAAACAACACATTGATTAAATGTGGGGATAAAAATATCATGTGAATGAAGAGCTCTTGATAAGTGATTGAACACTTGTTTCAAGTACAAACAAGACACTGACAACTGTAAAAATAAAAACACTAATAATAATAAAATGGGTAATAAACAGAATGAAATGAACTTTAAATATAGGTATAACACTATTATTAATGGTATAATGAGTAAGATGATCGTTAGATCTGGGTGGGCGGGGGAGAGGGGCTTATTCATTTTCGAGAAAGTTAGTAAGAAATTTGCGCGGGTTTGCATTGATATACAATTTTAGATTTTTTCTGAAAAAATAGATGTTGGTGATCTCTTTCAGTTCCTTTGGTATGAAGTTGTACAATTACAGCCGTATGTATAGTCAATCGCCAGCGACTCGCCAGAGATTCGCCGCTTTTTACACAAGGATTATAATGTACAGTCGAGCTCCAAAAAAGTTACAACTACGCGATAAGTCACATTTTGGCGAAACGCTGGCGATGTACCACTTTTTTGGAGCTCGACTGTGCATTATAGTTCTTGTGTAGCAAGCGACGAAACTCTGGCGAGTCGCTGGAATTGACTATGCATACGGCTGTTAGACTTCTGTCCTAGTGCATTTTTTATTAATGGAACTACATGCTGCCTTTTTGTCTTGTTTCGTACTTGTGAGAAACACTCTGGTTTTTTGTTTTCTTTTGATGGTAGTGACAAATGACATTTGTGCAAACAGTTGTCTTACATCTAGGACACCTGATTCTTTGTAAAGACTATCTGAACGATAAGTCCGTTTTTTTGAAAAGATTATTTTCAAAAATCTTTTTTGTTGCACTTCGAGAGAGTTTATATAGAGCCTTTGATGAACATCCCCAGGCAGAAATTCCGTATCGGATATGGCCTTCTACTAGCGAATGGTATAATATTTTCAGTTGTCTAGGGAGTAAGATTCTCTTCAGTATTCTGAATCTGAATGATATACAGTTGAGCTTCTTTATGATGAAATTTATGTGTGAATACCACTTCAGGTGACGATCAATCAACACACGTAGGTATTTCACTTCGTGTTCAGCTGAGATTGAAAAGGCTTCGTATGGTGTTATGAAGTCTAGGCTTTAAAATATTGGTGTTGTTGCATTATTAATGCTAAATGGGAGATATGAGGTTTTATCAAGGTTCAGAGTGAGTACCTTGTGGTCAAACCAGTTCTTTATATGAACGAGAACATCCTCAACTTTTGATTTCAAATTATCCCATGAGTTACTTGAATATATCAATACAGTGTCGTCTGCAAATGCTAAAATATCGCTCGAACTTTGAATTAAAAATAAGTCATTAACATATATGTTGAATAGAACCGGTCCTAGAACTGCGCCTTGCGGAACTCCGTACTCAATATTTGATATATCACTCCGACCCTTATTGTCTGCTGTCTATTTGATATATACCTTTGGAATAGTGTCAATTCGTTTCCTCTTATACCGATATCCTCCAGTAAGTGCAGAAGTAAGTTGTGAATGACGTTGTCGAATGCCTTCTTTGAAGCCAAATTGGTTATCAGAAATAAGATGATACCTTTCTATGTAGGAGTCTAGGCGTTTTCTAATGATTTTTTCAAATAACTTCGCTATGTGCGAAATGAGTGAAATAGGTCTGTAGTTATTGGTATCGGTTTTGTCTCCTTTTTTGTGAATTTCTACTGCTACCGAGTTTTTCAGTATCGTATGCCACACTCCTTCGCGTATGCCTCTATTGAATGTGTATACCAGGGGGCCAATAACTTCTTGCAGTGTAGCGTTTAGAATTTCTGTCGTAATTCCATCTAGTCCTGGTGATTTTTCAGGTTTGAGAGTTCTAATAAGAGATTTTAATTCGTTGCGATCAGTTGGAATAATAAAAATGCTCAGGAATTCGACGTCTATTGTGCTGGTAATTCGGGTCGGGTAATATTTTTTCTGCTTAATTTTTCCCAAAGCTGGAAAAAGTGTTATTGAATTCATTTGCGATGTCTTTCGTATTTATCAATAACTCTCCTTTTTTATTCTTAATAGAATCAATGCATTTTTGGGATTCGTTAGTTTTACTAATTTCTTTTACGATTTTCCATAGATTTTTCGTATCATTAGAGTTCTGTTCTATCAGGGATCTATAGTAATTATATTTTGTGATGTCCCAAAGCCTTCACCTACTAAAGAGTTAGAGGAGCTGGTGACTGAATGTAGAGCGAACGGATCTCACCTAGTCATCGGCTGCGACTCTAATACACACCATGAGGCAGCGTGGGGAAGCACGAACACCAACGCCAGAGGTGAGTCTTTACTACAATTTATTATGACTTAGATATACTGAATGTAGGCAATAAACTGACTTTCGTAACATCTAGTAGGCAAGAGGTAATCGACATAACAATGGGAACGAGATATATTAGCACCATCATCAAAAATTTGCACGTGTCTGATGAGGTAAGTTGCTCAGACCACAGACATATCCGATTCGAACTAAAGGGAAATGAGACCGAAACAGAAACATATCGCAATCCCCGCAGAACAAACTGGGATGGCTATAAAGCAGACCTAGATAATGAGTTGAAAAGGATTAAAACAAATATACACAACACGAATGAATTTGAGCTGGTGGCCGGACAACTACAAGACGCAATCACCTCAGCATTTAACGATAATTGTCCACTTATTAGCAAGGTAAATACCAGGAACGTGCCCTGGTGAAACAACGAACTCGCTAAGGAAAGGAAATTGTTCAGGAAACTTTTCAACAAAGCAAAACTCTCAGGCGAGTGGAGGCAATACAAGAACTCTCTCACCGAGTACAACAAAGCATTGAGGCTAGCCAAAAAAATAATCGTGGAGGAAACACGCTGTGAGGAAGTGGAAGGCACTCACGTTGGAGCAAATCTCTGCAAGATTCTCTCCAAAGGGATCTAGGACATTTGGGCGCTGCCAACTGGGCGCGGCCAACTGGGCGCTGGAATAACTTGGCGCAAGGACAACTGGGCGCAGGGATAACTGAGCGCTAGGACTACCGGGCGCTAGGACTAATTATTAAAATAAATTAATTTTGAGTGTAGTATTTTATTAGTCTGATCTAACCTGACCGAACTAACCTGGCTCGCAGGTTGGGAGCTTGGAAGTTGAATAAAAATTCATTTTGAGTGTAGTATTTTATTAGTCTGATCTAACATGACCGAACTAACTTAGCTCGCAAGTTGGGAGCTTGGAACTTGAAGAAAAATTCATTTTGTGAACTCCGCAGGGGTACTTTGGTCGAGTCATCCTATCATATGATTAGTAGATGTTTATTTTGTGTTTTTGGCGCCCAGTCGTCCCTGCTCCCGGTAGTCCTTGCGTTCAGTTGTCCCTGCGCCGAGTTGGCCGCGCCCAAATGTAATAATACCCTCCAAAGAATTCCAACAAATGATTCGAACCCTGGAAGAACTGTACAGGGTACACTTTCCAGGATCAATTAACACAACTGAGGCCTGGAGACACTCAGAACTGGAACCTTCCTAGTGGGCCTCCAGGGAAGGATGGCAAGTCTCAAAGAAAGTGATAGATGTGGAAAAAACGAAATGTGCAATCAACTCATTTGAACCTCATAAGAACCTACTAGCACACAAACTAGGCACGGTACTGAGGGCCAGTATTACACTGGGATACATATCAAAAGCATGGAGAGCAATCACAGTTGTTTTCATCCCTAAACCTAGAAGAACGGCACAGGAAGGAGCAAAGGCACTGAGGCCAATAAGTCTTATGTTATTTATACTTGAGACTCAGGAAAAACTGATAGACAGGCACATCAGGGATGCGGTATTGGTAAACAAACCTCTACACAAGGACCTATATACCTATACAACATGCGAATCTACAGAGACAGCACTACACCAACTCTTAGAGAAGGTGGAAACTGCACTGAGAAACAAAGAAGTCTTGCTGGGTGCATTCCTTGACATCGAGGGAGCATTCAACAACACATCTCTAAACTCAATCTCAAGGGCGTCGAGACGAAAGGGCATCAATGAGACCTGCTGCAACTGGATAGACTGCATGCTAAGGGAAAGAATCATCTCCTCTTAAGTGGGAGGAACACTGGCGGCCAAGGTCACCAGAGGCTATCCGCAAGGGAGAGTCCTGTTTTCACTGCTGTGGAACCTGGTGGTGGAGGACCTGCTAATTACACTCGAGAGGAGTGGATACAAAACACTTGGGTACGCAAATGATACAGTCATTACGGTTCAAGGCAAATTTAATAACACGGTTAAGGAAATAATCTTGTCAGTACATTGATAGATAAGGAGGGCCTAACCATTAGTCCCTCCAAATCAACCATTGTAGCGTTAACCCAAAGAAGGAAATTAAAGAGGTTAGGACCTCTGACCCTCCAAGGTACCCTCATACAGCTGTCGGAGGAAGCCAAATATCTCGGGGTGATTTTGGACTCGAAGCTCACATGGAACCAACAGCTGGCAAAAGTAAAAAAGAAAGCCGAGGTGACGTTGCTGATAGTCAGACGGGCACACGGGAAAACATGGGGGCTAAATCCCGAAATGATGTATTGGATATACAACATTGTGGTAAAACCCATGATCACATATGCACATTTGGTATGGTGGACAAAGACAACACAAAAAATAGCCGCGGCTGAGTTGAGCAAGGTACAAAGACTTGCATGCCTTAGCAAAACGGAAGCTATGAAAACAACACCAACATTAGCAATGGAACCACTGTTGGACCTCCCACCGATTGATATAACAATTATGAAAGAGGCAAGAATGGACTTCTAAGGCAACAAAAATCGAGCAGTAGATCGGATCACAACAAGATAAAGGATATAGTGGGTGGCAAAATTCTTGAAATGGAACCAACGGACCACAAGACTCCTAGATACCTCTTCAACATTAACTTCGAGGTTATCATACAATATCGAAGAGATTGGTCAGATGATAACATCAGGAGCAAACCTGCGCAAAACCAGCAAAGGAACTTGTGCTGGAATATACAGTGAGTGGAGAAACTCCCAAATAAGCGTCTCACTGAAAGCAAAAACCTCCGTATTCCAGGCAGAGAAGTACGCTATATTGCATTGCGCAGGAGAAATCAATATGAGGGAAATGCGTAACGCAAGGATCAGAATATGCTCAGACAGCCAAGCGTCACTGAATGCTCTTATGATCCCGAAGGTTACTGGTATGGGAATGCCGAGAAGAACTCAGTGGCCTCTCAGAACACAACAAATCAACTTTGATATGGGTTCCAGGACACTGTGGCATCGAACGCAATGACAAAGCTGATGAACTAGTCAGAAACAGTTCTTCAACTCCATATATTGGCCCAGAACCCGCACTTGGGATTACTAAATCCGACATTGGAGGATGCATTCGATGCTGGATCAAACGAAAATTAAGGGAGAGGTGGAATGAAGCTCCTCTCTGTACCACGGGAAGACATACATTGAAGAACCGTAAAATCATAAAACTGAAGAACTACTCAAGCTGAGCAGGAATCAAATTAGAACGATAACGGGCCTTCTCACTGGTCACAGCCCAATGAGAAAACACCTGCACAAAATGGGGCTGTACAACGGAGAACTTTCCTGCAGACAATGTGGTAAAGGGACAGAAACATCCAAACACGTACTGTCAGAATGCGAGGCATTAGACCGCAAGAGACAGGCAATATTCGGGAAACCCAGGCTATCTCTCGTAGAATACAACATTCAGCCGGTGAAGAACCTGTACAGACTGGTACAGGAGACTAGAGTTACGGAGTGGGTGCTTTAAAACCAATTGGAATGCACAAAAAGCCCAAGAGGCTGAGGTGCAGCTGGTGACAGGACCAGCATCCGAAAGAAAAAAATTATATTTTGTTATTTGTATCAGAGAAGTGAGTTTGTTTCTATAATTTTTAAATTGATTTATAGTAATTCGTTGTTTCGATCTTTCTGTAATTTGTTGAATGGTTTTTGCTTGGTATTAATTGACTTTATTAGTGAGGCAGTAATCCAAGGTTTTATATTTTTGTTTTTTCTAGTTGAAAATCTATCTATAGTGGATTAATTTATCGAGTATGTCATTATTTTTACAAATTCTTTTGTTGCAGATTCAACATATTGTGCTTGGTAAACTGAGTTCCATGATATACTTTGAAGGATATTCGCGGGTTAAGGGACCAAAATAACTCCTATTCAGGATCACTTAACTCTAACTTAGCTTTGAATTCCCATTCTTTTCATTTATGGGAGGAATTGAAAATTCCGTCCACCCAGCAATCACTCAGTCTAAAAGCAAGATTCTTATAAAGTTGGAACTTTCAAGGTAACATGTTTCTAGCATAAACTTAATATTGTTATATAAAATGTGCCATTTGATATAACAGATTCAACTTCTGATTTTAACATATATTTAATCACAATTTCGAAATGATGTTGACTAAATGCACCTAGAAAGTAGGACTTTTTTGTATGAGCGTGAAGTACAAAAAATCCCTTTACGAAAGTGTTTCATACAAAGTTTTTTCTTCGACAGTTATCATATTGCCAAATTGTAGCAATTATATCATTAATTTGAATGTTCAATGATATGAATTGTCGTCGTATTATAAAATAAAGACTCCCGAGTTATATTTGACGCGAAATACGGTATTTTTCAAAAATGCATTGTAACGGTCATTTTGCCAGTTGACATTATTTAATAATTCTTAGTGAATACACTCACATAATTCGAACAATTTATTAGGACAGAAATTGAAGTTCTTTCAACCATGAGGGTCTACATTTCCCTTACCCATCCTGTATCTAGACAGAAGTACTCGTTTACTTTGAATTCGACAAAATGCGCCGTGAAAGAATCAATGAGAATCGTTGACGGTTTTTTGGGGTTCCGATACCGGTATTCGAATGAGGGCATATGAAATTTAAAGGACTTCTATGTTGATTGTTGACCAAGTCAGATGTTTTCGTGAATCCATGTTTATTGTAGAAAATGAGAAGGCCATTCTGCTACTTAAGTATATTATATTTCGTAATAGTTATTTCCGTTGAGTCATCAAGTATTAACCTATTAGTGGGTCTAATGAAAAATACATTTCCAATTTTAGATTTGACGGCCTTTCGATCGTTCTTGTAACGATTACATTCAAAAAAAAAAAAAAAAACGATTCATGGACGTACTAATCAAATACCCACCGGCTCTTATGCATCGATCTGAATCGTTCAACTTGTAAATGGAAAACCAATCCCAATTCACATGTAATTTTGGTTGATAAGCGAGCCAGAACCTATCTGTTGAGTGAGACCGCTTCACACCGAGGAGTAGAGACAAAAAAGGCTGTCTTAAGGTCAGGTTTTTCCATTTTTTTATGATTTCGGCGTGATGACGCACCGCACTTCATAAGATCTAACAACATCGTCCACCAGTCAAATTGTCAAGTCAAACAACAGTATTTTATAACTATTTTTTTAAAGATTGCGAATACTTCTGAGTATAATAATTTTTCAATAAATTGAGTTAGCTTTAGTCCTGTGTGTATTCAAAAGTGTAAACCAGATATAGCTATATATGGGTCTCTGAGATATGACTTCTTATAGAAATCGTTACGTAACTGAACTAAGTATTTCTTTCACCTCCGTTTATATACTCATAGTTTAAAAGAAGTAAATTATTAATTCTGCCTAAATTTTATTTTTTTCTTAGCTTTGATTTTTTCCAACTGAGATGGCGCCCAGTATTACGTAGGTCCACTCAGATGTTCATTATTCAATCATTAATTATTTTCCGAAATTAATTTCCTAAAACCACGACCGCTCCCGAACACGAATGAGCTGCCGGAGCACAAGGGCCCTTATTATCAAACCAACGAATGTATGAACAGTGTGTAAAAAATTACTTTACGCACAGTTGATGATTTTGCGCACAGGTGATTTTCTCACGCACTTGTGCGAAAAAGTATTACTTTACGCACTTTCAGCAGTGCGTGAAAGCCATGGACAAATGAATAAATAATACGTCCATGGTAAAAGCTTAGTTGACGCACTGTCGTAGAAAATAGTATATTGTGTATCTAGTAGTAAAAGCAATACATTCCCGGATGACAATGTAAATTGTTGGCCGAGGCGTTAAGCCGAGGCCAACAAGCACTGAAGTCTGGGAATTTACTTTTACTACGAGGTACACATACTATTTTTTCTGAAATCGCAATCAGCATTATCAAAAACTAAGGAATTCTACATATTGTTTGCGTGAATTCAATAACTGTCTAAAATGTAAACAAGCCTGCAAAAATTTTCCCTTATAGTTTTTGATACGGGAAAGTACTGTAACGTTATTTTTTTCAATTATTAACTAATCAGAGTATATCGAAAATTTTAATCACATTTTACATGCATTTTACCACTATTCTGCCCAAAAAAGGCAGTAAGTGACAATTTTAAAAAAATTACTTTTTCCCTGAATACGAAAGAGCAGTATGTGACACACCTTGTTAAATAAACCCTCGAAAATTCTACGTGGAGACGAGTAATTCAAGATGGCAAACCTTATTAAGTAAACCCATTCAATTTCAAAAATATTGATTTATCTTCTTTCAATGTTTCATCACTTACTGCCTTTTGCCTTTTTTGGGCAGTATTTGCCTTCTGCATTTATTGCATAATGTTCAAACACTAATAATACCTATATGCTATCACAATGTTGCTTCTTCGAGAGTGTATTCACTTGTAATCCATCCAACTATTTCTCATTTGCGTCCCCATTGCATAATACTACCAGGTATATCCATTTTACATTTAAGTCATCATGTTTTGGAAACGTCATATTTCAAGTTATCCCAAGGTTATTAATTGTCATTCGTGATTTAGTAGTTTACTTTTGGAACTCTGTCAACACTTTTCATTCCACGCCATATACTTGTGATTGTTGTTTCTTCTGTATTCAGTTGGAGTAGCACGGAGTAACTTTTGTTGGTTTCATAACTGAAGATGCGAAATGGGTTATGCCATGCAGTATTACTTAGGCGTGTTTCATTTGAAAGGGCTCCATAATATCTCTTTAGCTAATGGATATAGATAATAAGTTGAAGTGTACTCGGCAGCAATTCACATGGATTTGACATTTTGATCTAAAGTTTGAGAAGAGGAAGATTAATTCGTTTTGACTGTCGTCTGTCACCAGTGTGCTGGGCTTTCCACTTTTGACATGATTGGTGAATAAGTTGTAAGAATTTTATTTCTATTTGAATCGTCCGTAAAGGGATTATATCTTGCAACTACCAAAAGGTTTCAGTTTTCGTTTAGTCGATTGAATTGCTGTGTATGCATATTTTTGAACCTTACCTCACGGGGGATTATATAAAACAATTATTTCTGGTAAGTCTCTCATATGGTATTCTTCTATCATTTGGCAATTCTTCATGTATTTTAGGATCTGATTTGCTAGGCCTTTTGGGTACTTGACCCCTTTGTGCCGCTGTTAACCCTTTGACCAGGATATTTTCATCTGACATCTGAAAGAGCCTACCGAAAGCATCTTCCACTGTGGGAGCACCTAGGCCTGTTCTGGACAGAGGTAGTTATTAGGTCATCCAAGTTGTTGAACAAAATGTCAAGTTCTTGTTGCATTTCAGGGTTTATGTATAGGGCACTATAGTTCTGTCCCTACCGCTGTATTTCTTTCCTTTCTGGAGGAAGTTTAATGACTCCGTAGATGTATGGTATGTCTTCCTTGTGACCATCTTCCACCTACTATAGCCATTGAGTAGGACATTCAGGTACTGGTAGCGTGACTGTCGAAAATGCAGCATGGTAGCTAACATCAGCTCGGTGGTACCAGTCTAGTTGACCTGACGTTGCACTCCAAGTACCAGAGAATAGCACTAAGTATCCTACTGATATCCTATTATAACTCAAAGTCTAATGCTAATGTGTAAACGCTAAAAGGTGAGGTGCACCATACTATTGCGGATTGGTTAAGACATATTATTTTCTCCTACCCTACAGCGGTAGATATATTTTGTGTTTAATATTGGATACGTTTAACATTGGCTACGTACTAGTGCTTGTATAATTTCAGCTGAGAGGGTGGTTAATGTTTGAACACATATTTGGTCATTGAACTGCACCTGTAGACCAATTGTGAGGTCAATTTTGATAATCAGTTATTTATATAGCTATTTAGTTTTTGTGTAAGAACGTATCCGTACAACCAGTTCACTATAATTTTGATGTTTAATTAAGAATTATACTTCTTCAAACAGTAAGCTGTTTATCATTTAGAGTGTGTAACGTTAATTTTTAATACTATTCGTGTTATATGGGAATCAGTATAAATAATCTATAGAGTGTGCCTGCATCATATTTCTGGCGCCCACATTCGTACAACTCATCACAATTTATTTTGTATGACCCACACCCGTCTCCACTTGAGTTAGTCGCGAGCCACCTTGTCACTCCCAGGTAGCACATCATATCGGCTGAATCTTGGTTCCATATTGGGCCAATATAGATATATTGTGAATGAAAATTCAAGATTGGTCCAATATGGGTGAATATTCAAAAAACAATATTATATTAATAACATTGGTGGAATATTGGTTGAACTAGTTTTGAATGTAGATTATCACACGGAGTATTGGGTCAATATTGGTTGAATAATTTCTACCAATATCGATACTACAATATTGGTTATATATTGTTTTCCACATCTAGAATAAATATTGCAATCCAAATATTCCAGTCATATCGATTATAGGGGAAAAAACTATTGTATTTCCAAGTATGTTAGAATATTGGTTCAATATCATTTCCACTTTATTTGACAAATTGTAATAACTTATATTGAGTCAATATTGGTTGAATGATATTTACCAATATCGATAAAACAATATTGTCTTCACATCGTTTTTAACATCTAGAATAAATATCGCAATCTCAATATTCCCCTGATATCGATTCTAGGAATAAAAAGTATATTGTATCTCCAAGTGTGATCACACATTGGTTGAATATCATTTCGCCAATATTCAATAAATCTTATTAATTAATATTGGGTCACTATTGGTTCAATAATATTGATCGATATCGTTAAACAATATTGTCTTCAAATTGTTTCCTACATCTAGATTGAGATGAAATTTGAATATTGGCCGAATATTCAATGAAACATATTGAAATTATATCATGATCAAACTTAGATAAAAGTCCGCTAGATGGCTCTACATATACAACGTCTTCTTAAACCTACGAAAGTATATTAAATACTTTCTTTATCTTGTTTTCAGACAGCTCACTCAGTGGTTATGGCGATCAAAAGACAGACTCTGATGTCACCTTCATCAACTAAAGGACATTTAATAATTTAGCAAGGTATATTGACATCCACCAATATATCCAAATGATATTGTACCAATATCGATAAATATTGTACCAATATCGATAAATATTGTAACAATATCAATAAATATTTTGAGGCCATTATTGCTTCAAGAATATTCCACCAAAACTATTTCTAAAATATTAAAACAATATTCGACCAATATCGCAAAATGTTCACATACTGCTTCTCGACAATATAACTTTAAAATATTGTGCCAATATTGTCAGAATATTGTATCAGCGATATTGTACGAATATCGCCGAACATTTTGAGGCCAATATTAGTTCAAGAATATTTTGCCAATATTATTCAAGTAATATTGGACCAATATCGCCGAATGTTCACATTTTTTTTTTTCGCCAATATTGCATTTCCAATATTTCGCCAATATGTTCACAATATTGTACCAATATTTTACCAATATAGGTGTGCTACTTGGGCTCTGACAGCTTCGTTGCCATTATAAAAGCCGAAAGCTAAGTTAAACCTGTGGCAGTACTTTTTCGGCAACCATCCGGGAAGTGTTAACTTCCCGGACACTTCTTCTTTGGGAAAGTAGCACTTCCCGGCCTAGGCCGGGAAGTACGTACTTCCCGGACTAGGCCGAGAAGTGCTCAAATTTTAATACAAATGATAATATAAATAAGAATTAGAATGTTTCTGTTGGTACCTATCTTCTGTTCGAATTTCAATATATAGTACAAAAAAGAACTGAAATTTTCGAAATATTCAAATTTGGATTCGTTTCATCCGGTTAACAGATAGGTGAAAGTCGACCTCTCGTCGTCTCTTAGACTAAATGCGTCTCATTGATTTGTTATTCCGCATGATTGACGAAAAAATAGTGTATGCAACACGTCCGAAAAAGTTTTTTTGGACTCGTAGACTTTCAGGACTCGCTGGCGCACGTCCTAGAATTTGGTCTACTCGTCCAAAAAAACAGTATTTTACGGACTTGTTACGTAAATTACTATTTTCGGCCACCATCCGGGAAATGTTCACTTCCCGGACACTTTTTCTTCGGAAAAGTAGCACTTTCCGGCCTAGTCCGGGAAGTACGTACTTCCCGGACTAGGCCGGGAAGTGCTCGAATTTTAAGACAAATATTAACATAAATAATAATCAGAATGTTTCTGTTGGTACCTATCTTCTGTTCGAATTTCAATATATAATACAAATAAGAACTGAAATGTTCGAAATATTCAAATTTGTAATCGTTTCATCCGGTTAACAGATGGGTGAAAGTCGACCTCTCTTCGTCTCTTAGACTAAATGCGTCTCATTGATTTGTTATTCCGCATGATTGCCAAAAAAATAGTGTACGCAACACGTCCGAAAATAGTTTTTTTGGACTCGTAGACTTCCAGGACTCGCTAACGCTCGTCCTTGAATTTGGTCTACTCGTCCAAAAAAACAGTATTTTCCGGACTTGTTACGTAAATTACTATTCCCGTACCGTTTAGGTACGAAAACGGTCCGGGAAAGTTTGTTGCATAGCAACGGACTAAAATACTAGATTAGCCTATTTTGAGGCCTGAAGTTGCTCCGAGAAAGTGGGCATTCTCTAACGATTTCAGAAAAAATACATTTTTCACGTCTTTCAACGACGTACTGAACCGCCTTCGAATAATTTTCCACTTCTCATGCCAATTGATGACAGAAGTCAAATCAAAAATATAAGTTCCCGCAACATTATTCGAAAATTCCCACTATACGAATATTGTGATAAGTCAAAATGTACATGGATGATCTCTATTGGACTTTTGTTAAGTCAAAAAATAATTAGATTTGATTTAGTTTCCTTACCTTTAGCTTTGGCTTGTTTATAAATATTTGACAACTCGTCTCCGAACGAAATAACTCTTTTGAATGGAGCCTGTAAACTTCCCCATGGTATGTGTGGTGGTAGATATGGAACTTTCCTTTTGTCCCAGTACTGGAAGCTTCTCTTGAAATGAACGAAGAATACAGCTAATAGAGCTATGAATATTCCGAATAAATCAAGACGTATATCGTTAGTAACGAGAACCATATCTGCTCTGAAACAAAAAAATCAATACCTCATTTATTATTTCATTATCAGCTTTATCGAAGGAAAATTTTCGGGGCGAAATATCAAAAAAGACGGAATACATAAGAATTATGCATATTTTGGAATGATTATCAACATTGTTTTACTCCACTGCACGTTTTCCTTCTGGTTCACATGAACAAAAAAAGCCTGAAATGTTCAAAGAACATTATGAAAATCAAGGAAAGTAGATAAGAATTGGTCGTTATCTTTTATTTTAGTTTCACAAACAGGAATACAAATGGGACGAACCCAGAAACAGTTATCACTAAATGTTTTATGATATTATTCAATTATATCTCAGAAAAATTACTTTCGAAAGGTTTGACGTAGAAACATGAAACAAAAACCATTTCGATTGGGATCGCCGGCGCCGATACCAGTTTCCGAAACGAAAGACATTGTAATTACCCGATAGAGGAAGCAAGAGGACAAATCAATTCAAAAATTTCAAATGGTGGGGGCTCAAGTGACACATAGTTCAGAAAATATTTTAATACACAGCAATTCAAAATTAAAAAAGAAATGGCAACGCGTAATATATCATTTAAAGACGCGGAAAAAATTATAAACAATCCATCTTATGCAAAAATCGCAACACAATCAGTTTTCCCTTTTAGGGAAGGATACAAATTTCCCGCCTCTGCCTAATCCTATAATATCGCAAAACATTTCTAGGCCATTTATCCATAAGCCCGTACAAACTCCGCTGGATAGAAAACGTAAATGCAGTTCTCCCTCCCTCATCTCCACCAGCCACAAGTAAGAAAGTACCGATTTTCAAAGAAAAAAAAAAGTATTCTACCTAATCCTTACATTGATGAATTTATGTCATATAAAGAAAAACTTATAAGTGGTATTTCAAATCTTATTCAACATGATTTCTCAAACAAAACCAACATAAACAACTCTACAAACTCAGATAACCAACAAAATATTAGGGAAATCGTTATAGTCCAGGAGCCCGGTAAAAATTTGGTCAGTCATTTTCTCTCAAGCGATATTTAGTGGAATGCATCAGAGAGTCGTATTATAAAGATTCGTGAAAGTCAGCTGCGATTCCGTTGGTGGAAAGGGGGGATGATCAGCACAGTAGCTTCCTACGCACGAAGAAAAAAAATATATTCAATTATCTCCTCCTTCCCGGAAACATGTTAAATTGACGCAATCCGAGTATAAGGTAAAATTTTATTTGAGAGGATAATTTAACATGTTTTCAGGTAGGAAAACAAAATTGAATACATTTCTTTTTCTTTGTGCGTGGGAGGCTACCACCGCTCATCCCCCTTCCCCCACGGAACCACAGCTGACGTTCACGAAGCTTTATAATATAACTCTCTGATGCATTCCACTAATTTTCGCTTGAGAGCAACTTGGTCATGGAAATCGGTCACTGGCTCCCGGACTATTACCTCTATAATAGAAATGGAACTTGATCGAAATTCTGAAACTATAAGTATAAGTGACGATGTATCCACCTGATAGACCACTTAAAATTCTTCAATGGAATGTTTTATCATTTAATAAACGCAAACCTAACTTAATACATTTTCTTTCCCAACATCAATTCGATATTTTAATACTATATGAAACCTGGCAAAAAACGTCAACAATAAATGTTCGTGGCTTCTCGACCATCCAGGACAACAGAGCCGATGGGAAAGGAGGAGTCGCTATTCTTGTGGCTAATAATATTTATTTTAGAAAAATCAAAATTACAAAAAATTTTATCGAAAATATTGAAGTATGTGCAGTTCACCTAGAACAATACAAGCTGTCAATCGTTTCGATATATAAATCTACCAAGAAAGACGTACATACCGAGGACTGGGAAACATTATTCACACAATTTCCAACTGATACCTTTTTCTGTGGTGACTTCAACTGTCATCCTACAGTAAGGGGTTTCTCCGAGGAATTCAACCAATGGTAATCGGCCTATAAATGCGCTTGGCAATGACTTAACCATTTTGAATGACGGCACACCTACTAGAATCAGTAGACCAAATGAAGGGCCATCTGCAGTTGATCTGTCTATCGTTTCTCCCCAATTAGTTAGTAGAATTGAGTGGTCCGTTCTTCAAGACCGTATGGGATCAGATCACTTTCCAATAATAATTGATTTTAACTCTGATTTTAACCCTGAGAAAATTTTCCCAACTACAAAATGGAATGAAAATACTGCTGATTGGCCTTTATTCCCAAACCTTTCAGATTATTTCATTTCTGAACATGAAAACCTTTCTTTTTTCGACTTTATGAATGCAATTGATGACATAGCATCCACAACGATGAAAATTAAACAGCCGTTCGTTCCTTCTACACCTCACATCCATTTGGAATGTTCGAATGTGGTAGTGAAAATATAAACAAACATCAAATTGGGAAAATTACATTTACACCAAAGATATAGAAGCTCAAACCAAACTGCTCTTCAAAACAAAAGCAAGTTGGAAGTTGGAAGCAAGTTGGAAAATTTTCTTAGGTAATCTGAATGAAAATACTCCACCATGCAAAATAAGGAACTATATCAAAAAAATATCTAACAAAAAATATCGTGGTAACAAAACTTTTATAAACTTAGAAATGATTGACAAGTTACTGAAATATCTTGCTATGGATACTGTCTCTAAAAGTTTGCAAGACCTTCCGTCAGATAGCAGTCACTCATTTGATAAGCCTTTCTCATACACAGAGTTAGAATCTGCTCTGAACATAAATCGTGAGAGTGCACCTGGCAAAGATATGATCAGCTACAACATATTGAAAAATCTAACCAAAAATGCAAAAGTAAAACTTTTGGATTTTTACAATGATTGGTGGATGAAAGGTGGAATATTAGAACAACTCAAAGAAATTATCATCACCCTCATTCAAAAACCTAATTCCGATCCCAATCAACCTTCATCATATCGGCCTATATCGTTAATGTCTTGTTTTACAAAAACATATGAACGTATGATAAAGGCGAGGCTAGACTGGTATCTAGAGTATTTTTAAAAATTACCAACGACTCAGTATGGATTTCGGAGAGGAATGGGTACGATTGAAGCAGTTTCTCATTTGGTTACCGATATACAATGTTCTTTTACAAATAACACTTATTTAGCATGCTTGTTTGTTGATATAAAAGGTGCTTACGATTCAGTTGATTTGGACATTTTAGCGGAAAAGATGGTATCCCTGAAAATCGGCTTCCGAGCATCTGCCAATATTACCGAAATTTATAGAAAACGAAAAATCCACATACGAGACCAAAACAGTAACTTGCATGGACCTAGATGGATGAATCAAGGTGTTCCACAAGGAGCGGTTCTGAGTCCCGTCCTTTTCAATATATATACCCAAGATATTCACAGCATGTTAGATGATAGAGTTAAATGTATTCAGTATGCGGATGATTTTTGTTTCTACACCTAACAGGGCTCCTATTCTCTATGTATAAGAGAACTAAAGTACACTGTATATTGCCTAAAACACTGGTTTAGTGAACACAGCCTTGTTATGTCTCCTGAAAAGTCTGCGATGGTAGTATTCACAAAACACAGGCTTCGCACTGCTACTAGAGTTAACCTCTGTGGACTTGATATTCCCATAAAAAAGAATATAAATACCTAGGTATAGTCCTTGATAATAGGCTCTTATGGAATAAACACATCGAACACCTGAAAAACAAATGTGATAAAGGCATCAACATGTTGAAATGTGTCACAAAAACCGAATGGGGTTCTGATCCCATTATCGCACTTCAGTTCTATAGGGCATATACACGATCTTTACTGGACTACGAGAGTACCCTTTACGGCTCTGCAGCAGAATGTCATCTGAGCACTATAGATAAGATTCAGTATAATGCGATTGAAATCAGCTTAGGTGTTATGAAGTCATCACCAGTCCAAGCAATGCTAGTAGAAACTCAAGAACCGCCCCTTTACATCAGACGTACTCATCTAGCTTCAAAAGAAATAATCAAGCTCAAATGTTTTTTCACTGGTAGCCCCCTACTTCAAAGTATCTACCGATTATCGATAGATGATCTTACCACCAACTATTGAGAAAAGAAAAAAGTTTGCTATTGGCAGATTTTTTCACAAATGAGAAAATGAACCCAATTATCTCAATCAATAAATGTCCCCTAACTACAATGAAGTTCCCAGTTACAATAATGTACTCGTACAATCTGTTCTGAGACGTTATCCTCACCACCTTCGTATTTATACTGATGGTTCAAAATCTATATAAGGAACGGGTTTTGCATTTTATGTATCAAGCAGTAACTATAGCTATCTTTGTAAGATTCCCAATGTTTGTTCGGTGTACTCAGCGGAAATGCTGGCTATTGAACATGTCCTGAAGTGGCTTGTAGAAAATAAAGACTCAAAACATGCCATTATTATGTCCGATTCTAAATCTGTTCTCAAAGCACTAAGTAACTTGAATTTTTTTAAACTGTATAACTCTGAACACCTATGTAACATCGAAAAATACCTCCATATATTGCTCAGTTTGGAAGTGAAAATTATATTTCTTTGGGTGAAAGGTTATTGTGGCATAAAAAATTTCTCACCTTATGATGACATATTTAATATAGCAAAGAACGAAATTCGCACTAGTTGGGGAAGACAATGGAAACATTTCACTTCCAAATCAAACAATCATTATACTCTTATTCATCCTACATTACCAACCCACATCACCCATTTTTCTGAATTTCACCTACCAAGAAAATACGCAGTCTATTTTACACGCCTAAAACTTAATCACGGAAAATTTCCAACCCATTTGAACAAAATTGGAATCTCACCAACGCCTTGCTATACATGTGACAATCTGTTACATGGTGATATCAATCATATTTTCTTTTCATGCAGCAATCATAAGTCACACACTACCAAACTATTAGAAACCGTAACATCCAGCCATATTTCCCTGCCAATAAATATTACATCCCTTTAGAGCACACATACCAAAATCATTTTAGATGCTTTAATTCAATTTCTTAAAAACGCCAAAATAGATATTTAAAACTATGTATATAATTTTGTACCTTCAGAATCTAAAAAAGGTCTGTGGCAAACGGTTTATTTCGATGCCAAACACACACACACACACTTGGATATAGAATTCTTGCCAAATACTTGATTTATACATTTGCCTGCTTTAAAGCATAGGAACAGTCGTTTATGTTCAGTTTTAGGACGTAGACAGATATACTTTTTAACGATTTGAACAAAATTTGGGCCGTTACCTGTAGTAGTATTGATTACGAAAGTTCGTTGTTTATAAGTTTTTGAAGTGGGGATATTTATTACTAAAAGATTGTCTTTATCTTCAATATCCTCCATAGTTATTTAATAAGCTCATCATATCGACATGCTCCAGAAATTCCAATAACAAGGACTACCTATGAATATTTTATATCAAAAATTTTATTATTTGCATTGGATTTCATTTCTTACCTTCACAAATAAAAAAAACATCATTGGGGGCTTCCATTAAGAATGTATTTATTTCTTCTCTTGTAAAAGTTTTAGCTTTATTTTGACGTTTTAGAAATGCAATCAACTTTGGATATTTAATATCGATATTGTCCTTAAAAATATAAAACAACAACAAAAATTAATTGGCGCTCCGGGGCGACTTGATTGATTCCAGTGGCGCATTTGTTTTTATTTGTATCATTGTGCGTAGCATTGAATATTTAGACCAAAGTGTTGAAGCTTTTAATGATTTTCCTTGAAGTGAAAAATATGCCAGTAAAACATTCTATGAATATTTATGTATCTTGTTGTCTTCAGCCCATTGCTTATATTGTGTATATTATTTTTCATGTCTATCTTTAGATTTTTGTGGTAGTAAGGATAATGACGCTACTTTGGCTTGTTCCTTATATTAATATTAGGTGGTGTATTTGGAAATTCAAAATCACTGAATCGCTCTCCATTTTTCAAAAATTCAATTAAGTTTAATGAGTTTAATGAACTTTGCACCTTATAAGTCAATCGCCGTGTTTAATGTCATCTACGCTTATATTACCAAAATATCCTTTTTCTACAACCGCTTACCAAAGTAGCTTTTGACGCTTTCAGATCTCAACGCAAACTTAACGTTTCCCGTGAAATGTCATTTTGTGACTTTGTTTGCAAATAGACCTATTCTTACTTGATGGAAAGTATAGACAGTACAGTCTTGTGTATCTGAGAATCTGCGGTGGTGCGTCTTGGGCTTGTAATCCGAAGGTCTCGGGTTCATCTACAGGCAATTACAACTTTTTTTTTTCAATAACGTTATTTAAATTTTTTCTTGTTAGTGATTTGAACTATTGGACATTTAGATAGCTTATACATTTCGGATTGCTATTGAGTGATTTTCTCATAAGTAATGTTATGTGCCTATTTGAATGAAGTGTCGATCATTTTTTTTCTAAGAGCTGGGCTTGTAGAAAAAATGATGTGTGTATTTCGAGCACAAAGTGTCATTGTCGTTCTCCAAAGATTAATCTCTTTGTCGAGCAACAATCAATCACTTTGCGCTCTAAATACACAAATAGCTATTAAAGAACTAGAGTAGAAGAAACATTCATGTTTGATTTTTACCAGAATACAGGATATATAGGATGTTCTAGAAATTACGGAAACAATTTGATTATAATAGATTCACAAGTTTCATCGTTTACAACTTACTTGAAATGCGTGGGAGGAAAAGTATGAGTTTCCTCCCTGGTTTGAGGGAGGAAAGTGTGTACCTTCTATAGGGGTAGGAGGAAAACACATTTTTTGTCATGTCTCACTGTTCCACATAAAACCGTTCAAATTTATCAAGTTTACGGTACCATGCAGATCTTCAATCAGACTTGGATATTTTAAGTGCATGTTGTTAAAAATTCTGAAAAATTTCAGATGGTTCAAAACAGAATTGAATTATCTTTCCTATGCAATTTGAAATTGTGCTTCCCGCGCCCCCTAGCAATAGATCACAATTTCTTTTATTTCAAAAAGAAGTATTGTTGATACCATTCAAAATGGTTTGTGTCCCATGTTTGTACTTCGAATCTTTCAAAAGTTGAAAGTAGGAAAGAAACTAAAAAAACCCGCACAGTATGTGAAATATGGGACACATTAATAATCAGAAGATGGAAGAAAGTGTTTTTCAAATGTATCAATAAAGGCAGTTAAAGAGTTAGAAAAATAATTATGTTTGAGATAGAGTCATAACTTTTCAATCATCGATGTGAAGGGCAAATAGTAATTTGTGTTTGTACCGATGTATAAAAAATTATAGTGGCGAGTGGAATAATAATAATAATATTTTATTAATCCATTCAGACATTGACAAAAAATGTATTGGACAAGTCAATTTGTATAGGACATACACATAAAATAAATAATCACTGTACAAAATAATAATATATAACACTAAGGGTATAAAGACATACTATTTACTACTAATGACTCACTCAAGACATCAAACAAATTGATCCAAGTAACAATCTGACATAAATTCCTTAATGCTATAGTATCCTATGGAGGATAGTATTGACTTCACTCTGCCTGAATATTTTTTTATTGAGATTTTTCATCATCTCCGGCAAGTGGTTATAAAATATTATGCCCTGGTAAGTGGGGGATCGTTCAAATTTTGTTGTGTTATGTTTAGGGATATACAGAAGATTTCCATTCCTAGTGGGATAATTGTGGTAATGTCAATTTGTTTTGAGTTTGGAGTAATTTTCCTTCATGTGCATTAGGCATTCCAATATATACAGGCATGGAAAGGTTAGAATATTGTAAAATATAAAGTGTGGCCTACACGACTCTTGTGGAGGTAATTTGAACATAGTGCGAATTATTCTTTTTTGTGATGTGAAAATTCTTCCACTGTTTACTGCATTTCCCCATAGAACGACATTATAGGACATGTGACTGTAGACAAGACTATAATACACCGTCAACAAAGACTCAGTTGGCATTGACGACTGTATGCGTGATATTGCAAATCTAGACTTATTCAACTTTTTACTGACTATGTAGATGTGATTGGTAAAACGTTAGTTTTGATCAAATTGTATACCCAAAAATTTTGTGCTCCGAGTAGACACCATATTTGTTCCATATAGATCAAATTGTATTAAGTTCGTGGTATTCTGGAAAGAAAAATATATACACTCTGTCTTGGAGACATTCGAAATCAAGCTATTTTGCTGACACCATCTATCGAAACATTATATAATCTGTTTAGTGGATAATACTAATTCTTCAGGATTACGACCTGTAACCACTAATGAAGTATCGTCTGCAAATAAAGCCAAGTTCGTTATCGATGTGTTGGGAAATATCGTTGACGAATAATAAAAATATTAATGGCCCTAACACTGAACCCTGCGGAACACCTATGCTCAAGAAATGCTTGTTTGAAAAATTGTTCTCCACTTTAACGAGCATTTGTCTGTGATGAAGATAATCACACACCCAATCTAGAAATACTCCTCTGAATCCCAAGTTATACATTTTACTTTTAATAAAGTCCAAATTAATGGAGTCGAAATAAGCGCGGGACAAATCAAAAAAGAGCCCTGCAACGTGTCTACCTTTATCCAAATTGATATAAATACTCTCAATTAGGCTACATGCTGCCGATTGGGTAGATTTGCCTGTTCGAAAGCCGTGCTGGCATTTGGTGAGTATTTGAAATCTAGACAGGAAATTGCATACTCTATTGTAGACTACTTTCTCAATATGTTTTGAAAATACACTCAAGATTGAAATCGGTCTATAGTTGGCTATGTTCTCAGGGTCAATTTTCTTATGAACAGGAATGATAGTTGCTAATTTCAAAATAGAGGGAAAGGACCCCGCAAACTCCTTATGGAATTTGGGTCCCGGTGGATTTTTTTGAATTTTTGGTATGATGTGGTCCACGTGATTCTCAACCATTGTTACCATTGCGCCTACCCAAAAAAATGAACAGTTTTGCTGCAAGGGGGCTTTGAAATCACACCTTGCGCAGATTATACTATTTATTTTTGAACCCGGTAACAATATTTCCACTTGTTTCATTGTTGCTAATGTTGCACAATATTGTGCTGTTTTGTAAAAAAAATTCGTACCCCCTCCCCTTTTTCCCCCAACTCCTATTATGAAACGCAAAAAAATATTTCTCGAGTGCATTCAAATGTATCGTCGAATGTTTAAATATGCCTACATAAGGGAATTAGCAATTTTTTATGATTATCCCCCCACCCCCCAAATGACACAAAACGAAAAAATTTTGGTGGATTTTTCAGAATTTTTGATATGATGCAGTTCAAGTTATTTTGAATAGAAATAAATCGGGTGATGAACCCCAAAAATGTATAGTTTTGATGCTAGGGGGCGTCGAAATCATACCTGCTCAGAATAGATTATTCATTATTATAGGCGGAAACATTATCTCTTCGTATTTTTGTTTTATTTTATGCCGAACAATTGTGTAAATTTTTATAAATTGAAAATCTGAAATCTCCCCTCACCTCCAACCCCTATTTCAAAACACGAAAAAAATATAATTCAGGCACCACCCAAAATTCAAATTGTGGATATCTGATTTTTATTTATTTTCAAGATATTCGTACAATTAATTGATATTCAAAAATCACGAACTACGCCCTACTAAGAAGTCAGCGAACTACACCAATATTTTTGTGAAGGGAGGGAAAGGTAAAACAACTGTACGATTTCTTCAATTTGATCTGATTAATACATTTATTTTGATAAAGCATTTACAAGTAGTCGGGAATTAATTTTTTTCGTGTTTAATAGGGGTAGGTTTAGGTTTTCAATTTATAAAAATTCACACAATTGTTCAGCATAAAATAAAGCAAAAATACGAAGAGATAATGTTTCCGCCTGTAATAATTAATAATATATTCTGAGCAGAGTATGATTTCGACGCCCCTTAGCATCAAAACTATTCATTTTTGGGGTTTGTCACCCGATTTATTTCTATGCAAAATAACTTGAACTGCATCATATCAAAAATTCAGAAAAATCCACCGAATTTTTTTCGTTTTGTGTCATTTGGGGGATGGGGGATAATCATAAAAAAATTGCTATTTCCCTTATTTAGGCATATTTAAACATTCGACGATACATTTGAAGGCACTCGAGAAATATTTTTTTTGCGTTTCGTAATAGGGGTTGGGGGAAAAAGGGGAGGGGGTAAGAATTTTTTTTATAAATCAGCACAATATTGTGCAACATTAGCAACAATGGAGCAAGTGAAGATATTGTTACCGGGTTCAAAAATAAATAGTCTAATCTGCGCAAGGGGTGATTTCAACGTCCCCTAGCAGCAAAACTGTACATTTTTTTGGATTGGCGCAATGGTAACATTTGTTTAGAATTACATGGACTACATCATACCAAAAATTCAAAAAAATCCACCTGGACCCAAATTCCATAAGGAGTTTGCGGGGTCCTTTACCTGAAGTTTTTGAAAAGTTGATCAAATATGCCAGATGTTCAGCTACAGCAGTGCTAACAGATTTTGGGAGTTTTGTTAAAATGTTGTCAACTCCTGTGCTATTTACATTTTCCAAATCTTTGATAACTGTTATGAGTTCCTCAGGAGTTACGGTGTTGAAGAAAAATGTATTTTCAACCATTGTAGAGACAGTACAAGTTTTTCACATTGAATCACCAAAGTGACTTTGTAGGCTCTCAGCTGTGATGTTTGCGAATTAATCCCCAAATATAGTTGCAACATGCCGCAGTTGTATATAACTTACTGTCCACATTCAAGTCTATATTTTTGTGTTTTCTAGTCCTACCAATTTCTGGATTTACTAAGTTCCATACCGTTTTTTGTTTGTTACTAGATTCTCTTATTAGTTTTTCATTATGTTTAAGTTTGGCTTCGGTGAGCATTTTATTATAGGATTGTTTAGCATGTTTATAATTTTCTCTAAAGCCTTCGTTTCCAACATTTACTCAGCCAAAATAAGTCTTTTAATTGCTGACTAGCTTTCCTGATAGTGGGTGTTTTGTTGCTGCGTTTTAGTGGGCAGCATTCATCTAGAGTATGAACAAATATATTGACAAAAGATTCAAAAGCAGAGTCAATGTCATCCTCAAGAAGTCAGTGTCGTACATTGAGGATGCGAATTTTTCTATATCATATTCGGATAAGCATCTGTAAAGATTATTGGATTTAATGTTACTGGTCTTATTGAGAGAGTGCTGATAGATCAAAGATAAAACTTGGTCGTCACTAAAATTACCCTCAAAAGCTTTTGCCTTCAAATTTGCAGAATCAATATTAGTTAAAATATAATCATCTTTTGTAGACGATTTGACGTTGTTTTTGTTCGTAAATACTCTCGTATGTGACTTTCAAGTTATATCCCGAGAGTAGATCGAATAATAATTGATTATGGGCATAATCAATGAGAGTCGACGTTCAGATCGCCACTAAAAAAATATAAGATCACGTGCACTTACATATTCAAGAAATGGATATAATTTCGTAAGGAATGAATGAAAATTGTTGTCATTTGGTGGCCGATAGACACTCAAGACACAAACACTTTTGCCATTCAATTTGAACTTTATTCCAGTACATTAACAAGTCATCTCTTCATGAACGTTCCAGATGTTTTTAACATATATTACACTACCTCCATGGATGTGGTTTGTGCGACAAATATATGTTACTGCTGTGTATCCGGGAGTTGACATGAACTGTATGTTATCCTTGTTGCACCAGTGCTCAACTACACTGACTATGTCGGGTTTTTCTTCGTCGAGAAGAACGTCAAATTTATTAATCTTATTTGTTAGGCTTTGGGCATTAAGATGGAGAATTTTTAGTTTAATTTCTTCTAGGTTCTTATCTTCTTGCGTGATCGACTTAAAGTCTCTAGGTTTTTGTCTGCTTTCGTTGTAAAAAATACCGAACATATGCGTTTTTGGGCCAATTAGTTGGATCCTTTATAAGATCTATTTGGTTTCTGGCAACTGATATTTTGAATGAAGAGTATCTATCGGGATATCTTGATCTTCTTCTTCTTCAATCCAGGAAAATTTGGTAGTAGGAAATTTTTTTATTCATCTTCAGTAGTATTGGGTTTGAGGTTATAAACATGGAGTTCCACACTTTTTTCAATGCCTTCAACTGTTGCTTGACCAGAAAAGTTACCAACTAATAGATTTCCTCTTGGCTTTTTATTATGTTTCTTATGCTCGACTTTAGTCCATTTGCTATGGGAATATTTTTCGTCAGAGCTTGTAGATGCTCCGCTAATAATATTTGTATATTTACTGCATGCAATTTGTGATTCAGTTTCAGAAATCGCCTTCTTTACTTCTTGAGGCGAGATTTTATTAACGGGAGCATTTGTCAGAAATTCTCCAGAGTTTGTCGGCGCCACTGGTAAGGAACTCTTGATAGGGACTTTTTCTTTGCTTCGCTGGTTTTGTTTCACAGCTAAATCTGGCGTTTTTGTTGTGCTCATGTTTTTTGTGACGTTAGGTAAGTGTTCCTTCAATATTTCTAATTTATCATTCAATTCCCCTATAATTATATCTTTTTGTTTGACAATATACTTGAATATTTCAATGTCAATTTTCTTATCGGAACTTATATTATCTACTGCATCGAAAAACGCGCTATCCGTATCATTTTCCATACTAGAGATTTCGATAGGTTTTTCACAGCACTTAACTAGGTTTTTATCGACGACTTGACATTTTATGTTTTTCGCACAGCTTGCATGAAAACACGAATTACAATTAACACATTTGACACAATTCACAACTCTTTGTTTACACTGTTTACATTGCATTTCGCAAGTGGTATCGGACTGGTTTTCGGGACGTGTTTTCCACCTGCCATGGTTCAACGCTGAATATTGTTGGAACATTGTATTGAATGAAGTTATTCATATATGAGGAATGAATTATATCATTCATACAATGAATTTGTTCTGGATACTCTATTTTTCACATGTATTTTATGTAGGTGGGTTCAAATCGCTTAGGCAAAGCTTAACAGACTGTTTACGTATGATATGAAGAGAGTATGCAACGTATTATTATCTCTGAAAGGAAAGGTTGTTCTTGAAATAAAACCTAACATTTTGTTCGCTTTCTTAGAGATATAAGAATTGTTGAAAGTAATCGAAAATAATTCCCAAGTCTTTCATTTTACTATAGGTGTGGAGATGATCATTCAGGGTACAATTATTTATTGGTTGTCAAGTTGGAATTTCCGATGAAATCCATCTAATAGCTTTTGTTGAGGTTCGTAGAGACGTGAAAAATGTGTTGAAAATGTCACTGAAAGTAGATCAAAACGATTCAAAGTGCGTCTACCCGAAGACGCACTGATGTTAACTCTAGTTGAGTTCGGGCAATTTGAAGCATTTAGAGTAACTTTCAGTGACATTTTCAACACATTTCTTACCTCTCAGGTGAAAATCCAAAATATACAAATTGTAGATCTCTACTTCCAAATGCCGTTTGCAGAATTTGAATAAGATAATTTCCCTTAGATTGGCGCATTTGGTAAGATTTGCCATCAAATTGTTTATAACGCGATTGTGCAAAAACTACACATCGAATAGAAACCATCTTGCATGCGCACGGTTGAGAGACTTGTTATTATCTATCAGTTTTTGTGCGTATGTTCGTGTTTTTGTCTGAGATCTTCAGAGTTGTGATTGCTTCGTGTATACCTGCGAGGTATGTGTTATGTCTTTTCCGTTTGTTGTTCGTTTCCAGTTAGTGTCCATGTTGTGTGATATCTTGTTTAAGCGATTGCGAATGCCCGGTGTTCGTGTTCGTCAATTGTTTCGTCTGTATATATGTGTGTTTTGCAATCTTCTGGTGTGTGTAGTTATCTATGTGTTTTGGTTAGGTATAGTGTGTGTGAGTATTTGACCTAGTTTGCTCGGATATCATGTTGTGCGTGTGTGTATTCTGTTCTGTGTGTAGAGCTTCAGTCGATGCCATTCTGTAAGCCTTCGTAATGGAAAGGAGAAATGGCGTGAAGGTGACTAGTTATTCTTGTTTCATGCGTTCTCTGCCCCCAGAATTTCGCTGCACACATGATTAGTGGTTTCACTGCAATCTCAAAAACTGTTTTGGGCACCTCTTTTTCTGCGCCCCATTTTCTCCCGGCCACCACGAAGAGCTTGTTGGCAATGTTTTGTGTCTTTTTTCATGTTTTTCATGTGTTCAACCCAGAGCATTTTTCTGTCTATTGTCAGATATACATATTCAATTGTATCTAGATTATTTATACGACCATATGTATAGTTTATGGTGTTGTCAATAATGTCCCTTTTATGTGCATTGTTTCCATTTTTTCTTCATTTTGGTTCAGTTTGAGCGTTTGTTCTTCCTGCGATTCTGATGAATTTATCGTCTGCAAACTCCTGGATGGATATAATGTCGTCTTTGTCGGTCTTGCTCAATTCGACGGTCTGTTAAAATCATGTCATGAACTGTATCGATATTTTCGGGGACTGACACAGAAACTGGCCTTTCCGATCGTTTATCATCTTCAATGGAAAATTTACCTCTTTTGAAGCTTGCAGTCCAATTTTTCACGGTCGCATACAAAGGACATTGATCACCAAGGGTATTAAGCATATATTCGTAAATCTGCTTACCTCTTAACCCTTTTAAGTACAGGTACTTGATGATGACTCGATACTCCAATTTTTCGATTTTCACAATTTTGGTGGACATATTTTTTCTTTTAATTTATTGCGTAACTCTGGTTTACTTTTTGACGTCAAACTTCACACTGACACTTCTAATAAGTTATTGTTTGTTGCTATGGTAACGCAATATTTTGTTTATGAAGGGCTAACCGGATATCAATACATCCTCGTACCTACTGTTGACAGTTTTTATTGGTTTACTGAAAATCCATTAGAAGGGACATGGCAAGTTTTGTGAGTATACCTCTATCATTGACCATATAACCATAAAACTGGCATTGCTGTAAAAAATAAAGTTGAAATGTAATCTATGGTAATAAATACTCACCTGACCGATCACCATTCCATAGGAGCCACGATAACATTCAAGAAAGAACTCGTAAATAAATCTACTAACAAGGAAAATGTCATCAAATCAATTAACTACATCAAACTAAACAAACTTCTCGAAAGAGAAAAATGGAATGACGTTCAACAATGTTACAACATACAATATGCATATGATACTTTTCTTGACAAGTTCACTAACTACCTTGAACAAGCAACAAAAATCCGAACCAATAATTACATTACAAAAAAACTAAAACCGTGGATAACAACAGGACTGATAACATCCATAAAACATCGTGATAAATTGAAAAACAAACTTAAGAAAAACTTCTCAATTCAACTAAAAGAAGACTACAAAAATTATAGAAATAGGCTCTGCAAACTAATAAAAGACACAAAAAATTCGTACTACAAACAGAAACCGCTGGATAATAGGAATAATTACAAAAAAACATGGCAATTATTGAATGAAGCAACAAATACAACTCCAAAAAATACAATCTCAAGTGTAAGCCCAATTAAAGATCACAATGGAAGGGAAATAATTGAAAACCAGCACAAAGCCGACTTTTTCAATAACCATTTCGCAAAAATATGGCTAAAGATATAGAAGACAATTTCCTATCAGGCGAAGATATCAATAATCATCCACAAATCACGTCCTTATATTTATCATCAGTCACAAAAAACGATATCACTCTGGCCATTTCAAACTTGAAGAACACTTGTTCTCCCGGACCTGACGGCATCAGCTCGAAGACAATTAAATATGCACACCTTAACCTATTAGAGCCATTGACCTATCTTGTTAACTTAGCCTTCAACAAAAGCAAACTACCAAAACAGTGGAAAGAATCGATCATAACCCCCATTTACATATCAGGCAAACATAATCTAGTAACCAATTTCAGACCAATATCGGTGATAAATAACTTTGCAAAGGTCTTCGAATACTGTCTAAAACAAAGAGTACTCAATTATTCCGGCAAAAATGGCACAATAACGGAGAATCAATTTGGATTTCAAAAAAAACTGTCTACCGAAAATGCAGTAATCGAGCTATCTAAGCAAATTATAAATACGTTAGATACCAAGAGGAAATGTTTAGCAGTATTCTTGGACGACTTGGCCAAAGCATTCGATACAGTATCACACACCATCTTATTAGATAAACTTTATGAAAATGGAGTAAGAGGACCAGCTCTCGACTGATTTCGGAATTACATCAAGGGCAGAACCCAAAGGGTAAAGACCGAAGGCACTTTGAGTAACTCATTAACAGTAACAGTAGGAGTTCCACAAGGTACCATTCTGGGTCCACTACTATTCCTGATATATATTAATGATATATGCAACATCAAAAATTTCAATGGTAAAATAATCTCGTATGCTGACGACACCGGTATTGTTTTTACACATGATAACTGGCCGGAACTGTACCATCTCACAGAGCTAAACCTTATGATGTTGAAGAAATGGTTAAATACAAATCTATTAAGTCTAAATATAACTAAAACTAAATTCATGGCTTTCACACTCACTCAAACCGACCAACCCAAAATCGAAAATATACATATCCATAAAAAAAATTGCCCAACGGGAAATAACTGCGGCTGTCCCAATATAGAGAAAGTCCACAAAATCAAGTACTTAGGAGTCATAATAGATCAACACATGAGATGGTATGAACACGTAACTTATCTGGTCAATAGATCCAGGAAACTTTTACATATATTTTATTTGCTTAGAGACATCCTGAGAAAAGAACTTTTACTTATAGTCTACAACTCACTAATAGAATCGGTCATTAGATATTGCATTACAGCGTGGGGTGGGGTATACAAAAACGCAATTAACAAACTCCAAACAACACAAAATTCTATTTTGAAAATTATCTTTAGGAAAAACAGGTTATTCTCCACACAACAACTTTACTCGGAAACCCGAAGCTTGAATGTGAGGAGTCTTTATATTCGACAAACACTAACCTGGATTTATAAACAAAAAACAAAACTACATTCCCAAAAATCTAGGGCTACGAGATTTTCTACCGATCTTACAATAGACATACCTAGATTCAGTAAATCTCATACACAAAGAACCATATTTTATTTAGGCCCCAAAATATATAATTCCCTGCCAATGGAAATAAAGGAATGTAAGAGTCTCAACAAATTCAAGCTTGCAAGTAAATTATATGTCTCTCAAAATCAGCACATTCTGAAAATATTCGAATGAAAACAAAAATATATTGAATTTGAAAAAAATTAACGTTTGTTCTGTATAATACCATCGGTAAAATCCCCTTCTCCATCCAACAATTCCAAATTTGAAAGCTAAACAAATCAGATGAAGAAACATAGTATAATCATTGAGTTGGTATGGATAATATGTAATGAAATTAGTGATAGTCAATATGAAAATACTAGTTAAATTGAGAGAGGTTGGCTAAAATGGTAGAAATGCAACACAAGCCTTCTAGGCTTAGGCATTTGCACCAAATTAACCAACCATATAATTTAATTTTAGATAATTAATATGATCACAACATGCAATATACCTCATTACTGAATAATAAACTGAAACTGAAACCTCTCAATTTCAGTTTCCTCATTAATAACAATTGCATCTTGGTCTTTTCGAACAGCAGGCTAAGTTCCTAATTCTTTTTCAAGCCACTGAAAATACCTACTTGACGGTTGTTGCCTACCTGGATATCACTCTAAATACAATTGTTCAGCGGCATAAGAATTTTTATACCATTCACCATAAATGAGAAGCATGTCAATATGTTCGGTTCGTGAATAACGGGGCATTTTTTGAATATTCCACTAAGGGCCAGTCTTTTCAATTCCAGGTGAACTCCAGATAGCTAAGTTCAGATGGTGAATGACTTTCTTTAAATTACGTTGAAGGATCACATTCTAACCATTACTTAATTAATCTGGAGTTTAAGTGGAACTGAAAAGACTGGCCCTAAGTAATGGCAAAAAGTCTTTCGGTGAAAATGGATGGATTTTTGATATATTGTAGCTGAAGCCATTCTGAGTAAAAGTCTCCTTTGGCCCAACTCGATCGTATTACTAGATTCGGCGCTAGAGGGCGCCAAATCATGAATTTTGTGATTTTTGGAAAAATTCAGCTCAATAAAAATATATCAATACCTCATTTATATTCAATATTGTGTGCGACTGAGTCCGCAAAAGATATTTTTCTATAATACACAATAAAAAAAGCCACTCTCTTTCTACAGGGTTGTCAAAAGTATACTCATTTCTTCAGTAAATGAATTCGCCTACGAGGTTATAAGTTCATTGAGTTTATCATTGACGATCAATCAAAATGGTTTGTTGATCGACCAAAATATAACGAAGCTATGAATACATAGTGTTTGGAACAATTAATTACTCCAAATCACGAATTTTATTATTTTTGAGTGAATTCAGATAAATGTAAGACATTTACATATTATTTGTGATCTTTGTTCAACTGTTGTTCAACTAAACGTTTATAAAATCGTGAATGATTCTTCTATAAACCGGAAAAAAAAATCTACAGGGTAGTTTCCAATATAATCAATTTCTAGGTGAAATAATTCGCCTTCGAGACTATATGAGTTGATTAAGATAAATATTATTGATGGTAGATCAGAATGGAATTTGTTCTATTAAAACAAAATGCAAATGAAAATACATAGTGTTTCATACAAGGAAGACTCTATTCAATTTGAATAAGTAATTACTCTTCTCGAGGATTCAATCATGACTTTGATAATAGTCACGGAGTTATTAAACTTAGCCCTTGATTTAGAAAACTAGAGGAACGTTCATAATTTGGACATGACACAAATGTTTCTGCATAAATTCTATTTATGGAGTATTTATAATGGTATTTTTTGTAACAGTCTGTTTTTCCGAAGATTTTATTTCTTTAAGCAATAACTTTTAAACGCCGCAAATTAAAAAAAATATATATCTTTGTATGTAAAATATTTTGCTCAGTTCAATAGTGAGGAAATTGACAGGTTGGTTACTTTAAAAAAGTGATGCTTTTAGTTGCCCTGTTTCAAATAAACACTCTGTATATTTTGAAATATTTTTATTATACGCAACGAAGTGAACCGTATAACTTTTATCTGAAACATTATTCACACTCCTCTTGATGGGCGAAATAATGTACCTCCTCATACTTATGGGCCACCCTGTATATAATATGAGCCCTTACTTATTTCAAATACTCCATTCATATCTTCATTGAATTTTAGTCATTCAACAAACCATTCTGATTGATCCTCAATGATAAACTCAATAACTTCGAAGGCGAATTCATTCACTCAAGAAAAGAGTATTTGGTAATGTCGGTTCGTGGAAACCGTATCACGTATTTGTTATTTTTTGTGGGTGACTTATTTCTATTGCAAAGGCGAACACTGAAGATAACTTTGATAAATAACTTTTCCCGCTGCCGACACTGTAAATAGTCCATACATGCTTAGCAACAAAACAGGTAAATGGCCTATATCATTCGTTTACTAATTCATCTTGACAACGAAACTTAATAGTGTCATTTACATGCCTAGGGTAATAATGACTTTGACTTTGACAAGTCAGCTTCATTTTTATCGATTTTCAGGTTATGAGACTCTTTGAATATTAATTGTAAGAAAATAATGACAGTAAATCGGAAATTTGACATTTTATTAACGTATAACTGGAACAAACAGCTCAATATTGATTAGATTTTTTTGTCGAAATTGAAAACTAAACTACACTGTGAAAATGTTGAATTTTGAATAACAATGCCTGCATGTTCTAATACTTCAATCTTTTCGTTCTCAAATGACGCTATGACTTTGAATGTCACCTATGGTTTTATTTGTAGTCTGTTTATTCGGTAACCTAGTTACGAACGATAACATAGTCACACGCACAAGCAACTCAAAATGAAATAGCGGAACGAGTAATCATGAAGGAAGGGTGAGAAAAAAACTTCAATCCATGCAAATTTTGAAAAATGCCAATAAGCAGCGGGAAAACGTAATAAGTAACACGGAATGTATCGACTGTTAACATCCTCGGTAAGCGACAAGCCTCGGCTTTGCCTCGGCTCGTACTCGCTCACCTCGAATGTTAACACGTCTTTACATTCCTTGTTACTTCAATAACTATTATCAATTAGCTTGTAGTATGTGTATACATAACTTAATGGAGTTTTTGGATCGCGAGTAAATAGTAAAAAATGTAAGCTGATGTTGAACGGGTGAAGTCTTCGAACGAACTGTCCTTTTCAAAGGGCGAAAAGTGAAATTAAAATGGTCACACAGATGACCCTCAACTTTCCTAGAAGAACAACCACGCAATTGCCTGTTTTGTGTCCTCGGAAGAAAGTTTTAGTGGAGACTATTAAATAAGTTTTTTTTATCCTCTCATTCTGTTTGAATAGTTTACAGAGAATTAGTTGAGGTATCTGATTTTGTTCTCATACATCGAACGTGACCTGAAGTAAAAGTTACGGATTAGATCGGTTAGAAATAGTAGATAGGTTGTAAATGAAATGTCTTTATAACTGAATTCACTAGATAAAGAAAAGTTTGCTTTCCAACAATAAACATCTCTGAATTGAATACGAAATATTACTTATGTACAGGGTGTGTAAATATTGTAACATGAGAAATTTACATGAAAAAATATTATATAAAATATACAGAATATATGTTGAATAGTTCCCCACAACACCCCCCTGCCAGTGAAGAAGCTTCAGGTGAAACCGACTTATAGCCGATCAAGAAACCTTACTCTTCTTTCAGATCTTGTTGTCCTGGGACTGTAGTTGGGTCCAGAATGCGCCGCGGCGGGGCCTGGCGTCTGTTCGATGGGTGTTGGCAACATCGGGGCGGCAAGATTATTTTGAATAATGAAGAATTCTTGCTCCGGAGGTGGTGATGTGTCAGCGTCGTCTTCGAGTTCCTTTGATAGTATATAGGCTGGTTTAAGACGCTCTATTGAGACAGTTACATCGCGGCCACGCATATGTATGACAAAGGTCTTGTCAGACCTTTTTATGACTTCGAATGGACCATAGTAGGTCTGCTGCAGCGGAGCTTTAAGGGCATCATGTCTTAAAAACACGAATTCTGCTGTTGCAAGGTCTTTGAAAACGAATGTTTTCTTGGATCCATGCTGCGTACCAGGTGTTGGCCAAATTTGTTGCATGTGTTCTCGCAGCTGATGCATGAATTCTGGAACGCTCTTAATTGAATGAGGTGCTCTGGCTGAGAGAAATTCTCCTGGAATCCGAATGGTCTGTCCATAAAGCATTTCTGCTGCCGTGGACTGTGGGTCTTCTTTCCAGGCAGATCGGATACCAAGAAGGGTTGTAGGTAGGGTCTTGGTCCATTGCTGGTTGTTGTGACATCTGATTGCTGCCTTTAGCTGACGGTGAAATCTCTCAATCATTCCATTTGCTGCTGGATGGTATGCCGTGGTTCGTAGATGAGTCGTACCTATCAAACGGTTCAAGTGCTTGAACAGGTGTGATTCGAATTGGCGGCCTTGATCAGTGGTATCTCTGAGTGGCATGCCGAACCGACAAATCCAGTAGTTGTAGAATGCTGCAGCTACAGTAGCTGCTTCCTGGTCACGAAGAGGTATGGCTTCTGGCCATCGAGTGAATTTGTCGATCATAGTGAGACAGTAGCGATCCATCGAGCCATGGCATGATCACTATGTCCATGTGCATATGCTCGAACCTGGCTGAAGGTGGCATGAATACGCCAACAGGTGTCGTAACGAGCCGGCTCACTTTTGATCGTTGACAGTTCAAACAACTTTTCGCCCATGCTCTGTAGTCCTTGTTGAAAGATGGCCACACGAAACGTTGTCTTACCATCTTCACAGTGGCGTTGGCAACAGGATGAGAGAGGCGGTGTACAGTGTCAAATGCTGCTCTTCGGAATGGACGAACTGTTGGTGACGAAACGTCGCATACAATCGTAGCATTGGTGCCGGGAGAATGTATGCGTTTGAGCTGCAAGGATGGGTCTGCTTGTTGAAGTTTATTAAGCTCGGCGTCGTTTTCCTGGGAGGCAGCGAGGGCTTCTTAGTCTAAGGCAACTTCCAGTTCTTCGATGCGCGACAATGCATCCGCAACTACATTGTTTTCACCGGAAACGTGTCGAATGTCAGTAGAAAATTGTCCAATAAAATCCAGGTAACGAAACTGACGCGGCGAGCACTGTTTATCTTTTTGACGGAAAGCAAAAGTTAGTGGCTTATGATCAGAGTAAATCGCGAACTGTCTTGCTTCCACCATGTGTCGGAAGTGTCGTACGGCAGGTATATAGCCAAGAGTTCGCGTTCAAAAGCACTGTATTTCTGCTCGGAGGGGCTGAGTTTTTTGGAAAAGAAACTAAGTGGCTCCCAAGCACCGTTACACCACTGCTGTAAGGCGGCACCGACCGAAAAGTCCGAAGCGTCACTAAAAATCGCGAGGTTGGAGTCCAACTTTGGATGAACCAGCAAAGTCGCCTGAGCTAAGCTCAAAAGCTGTATTTGCTGCCGGAGTCCAATTCACTGGTGTTTTTCCTTTAACATTGTCTATTAGAATGTCGTTCAGCGGGGCTTGAATAGTGGCAGCTTTAGGTAAGAACCGACGATAAAAGTTTATCATACCCAAAAATTGTCTGAGTTGCTTAACGGTGTCCGGTCGCGGAAAGGCACGAATCGCGGCAACTTTTTCAGGCAAGGGGCGTGTACCTGTCTCTGACACTAGGTAGCCAAGAAACACTACTTCTGCTTGACCGAATATGCAATTCACGGGGTTAATGACGACACCGTACTTCACTAATCGTTCCAACAGTATCCGCAAATCGACGAGATGCTCTTCAGGGGAAGCTGAAGCAACTAGAATGTTCTCGATGTAGGCGAAGCAAAAGGCTAACCCGCGTAGGACTTCGTCGACAATGCGTTGAAAAGTCTGTGCGGCATTCCGGAGACCGAAAGTCATAAATCGGTACTCGAACATTCAGAATGGGGTTGTTATCGCGGTTTTTGGAATGTCTTCTTCAGCAACCGGAATTTGATTGAACGCGCGCACTAGGTCCACTATGGAAAAAATGGATTTGCCTTGGAGACACTGCGAAAAGTCTTCGATGTGTCGAACTGGATAGCAGTCTGGAATTGTCCTGGCGTTGAGTCCACGGTAGTCTCCACAGGGTCTCCACTCGTCACATTGGGGACCAAATGTAATGGCGCTGCCCAAGGGCTTTGTGACGGTCGAGCGATTCCTAACTTGAGCATAGCGTCAAATTCCTTTTTGGCGGCACGGAGTTTGTCTGGAGCGATGCGTCGTGGTTTCTGAGCAACTGGCGGTCCTGGAGTGGTCACTATATGATGCTTGGTGTTGTGTTGGATTTCCTTAGGAATGCCTTCTGGACGAGTTATGTCAGGAAACTCGTTCAACAAGCCGTGGTATGGAGTAGAAGCAGTAACAGTCTTGATTGAGGGTGTGTTACACTGCGTTACCTCTTCCGCAGAGGTAATCGTAGTGAACGAATCGACCAGGCGGCCTTTGAGTAGGTCTGGCAGTAGTCCGAAGTGCGCCAAAAAATCAGCTCCTATAATGGGCTTGGAGATATCAGCAACAACGAACCTCCAAGTGAACTCCCTCTGTAGGCCAAGGTCCAGGGTACAAGTGTACGTACCATATGTCATGATTTGCGTCCCATTGACCGCGGAGAGTACGTAAGGTGTCTTTTCGCGCGGCTCTGAGAGTAGACGACGAGGATAAACGCATAGATCTGCGCCTGTCTCCACTAGAAATTGAGTGTTGGAGGACCTGTCACGAACGAACAAACGGCGGGATTGTGTTGGGCTGAAATCGCTAACCGATATGAGCAACTGCCCAGCTAGTTTTCCGCTGACCACTGACATGGTGTAGTACAAATTTTAGCTGCGTTGCCATACTTGGCATGGTACCAACACAAACCCGACTGAGAACGGGCTGAGCTCCTGGGACGCGGCTGTCGCGAGTTGGATCGTGGTCTGCTCCGTTCTATGTTGCTCATCCGTGCCTCTATTGCATCTAGCCGTGCCATGACTCGTTCCATATTTAATGCAAGGGTTTGGAGCTCGCTGATAACATTTGTAGGGGTCGTTGTTGCAGCAGCGATGGAGGTTCGAGACGATAAAATATCGTAAACGCGATCCGCGGTTTCTGCCGATTCGTCGAGCGTGTTACTCGTTGAGATCGCGACAGTGGTTTGTATTTCCGTAGGCATGCGACTCTGCCATAAGGTTCGTAACAGCGAGTCAGGAACACTGGTTCCTGCCAAATTTTGGAGACGTCGCAGGAAGTGAGATGGTATGTCGCCCCCCATTTGTTCTTGTTGAAGAAGCTGTTTGGTTTTTTTTCCTGGGAGGTGCTGAGTCGTTTTATGCACTATAATGTCTCTTATCTCGCTGCTATACCGTCGCGGTAGTGCCTTGAGTACACTGAGGTACCGCTTTGCGTGGTCGTTAACAGATTCCGAACTGAACTGTAACTCAACTATGGTAAACCAGTTTTCAGGGTCGAAGGGGTTGAACTCGGGAAGTGAACTAGCAACAGAGATAGCTACTGAGTTGGTCTGGTTGGTCGGCATGTTTGCTGAACGTTACTCAGGGAACCAAAAAAAAAATTGTACTCACGAAAAAAGAAACTCACGTCACTTAGCGGAAGACTGTACCTCGCGAAAAGGCTAACGTTACTTTGTAGAAGCTTGTAACTCGCGGTAATGTTCACGTTGTTCAGCAGATGAATGTCAATCGCGAAAAAGTTCACGTAGGTTTGCAGAAGGTCACTCACGCAAAAGATCACGTCGGAGTCACCACTTTAGTAATATCGGTTCGTGGAAACCGTATCACCTATTGTTATTTTTCGTGGGTGACTTATTTCTATTGCAAAGGCGAACACTGTAGGTAACTTTGATAAATAACTTTATCAATTAGCTTGTAGTATGTGTATATATAACTTATTGGAGTTTTTGGATCGCGAGTTAAAAGTAAAAAATGTAAGCTGGTATTAAACGGGTGAAGTCTTCGAACGAACTGTCCGTTTCGAAGGGCGAAAAGTGAAATTGAAATGGTCACGCAGATGACCCTCAACTTTCCTAGAAGAACAACCACGCAATTGCCTGTTTTGTGTCCTCGGAAGAAAGTTTTAGTGGAGACTATTAAATTAAGTTTTTTTTATCCTCTCATTCTGTTTGAATAGCTCACAGATAATTAGTTTATGATGTACTATCGTATCTGATTTTGTTCTCATACATTGAACGTGACCTGTAGTAAAAGTTACGGATTAGATCGGTTAGAAATAGTAGATAGGTTGTAAATGAAATGTCTTTACAACTGAATTCACTAGATAAAGAAAAGTTTGCTTTCCAACAATAAACGTCTCTGAATTGAATACGAAATAGTACTTATGTACAGGGTGTCTAAATATTATAACATGAGAAATTTACATGAAAAAATATTATATAAAATATACAGAATATATGTGGAGTGAACTATTCCACAAGTATATTGTTGAAAACCCAGTAGAAAAACAATGGCGTTTTTTTATTCTGTATTATGGAGAAATATCTCTAGAGAATTTTAGGAATGCTCAATCGCACACCATATTGAATATAAATGAGATACTGATATTGTTCTATTCAGCTGAATTTAAAAAAAAATCACAAAATTCATGATTTGGCGCCCTCTAGCGCCGAATCTAGTCTTACGATCGGGTTGGGCCAAGGGAGACTTGTACTCGGAATGTCTCCAGCTACAACATATCAAAAATCCAGCCATTTTCACCGAAAGACTTTTTTCCAGAAGATGTGTGCGTAGTCCTTTTCAATTTTAAGCAAAGTTTTGCAATTATTGATTCACCCTGTACAATTATTATTCCTACCATTGAATAGCTTCTTTTATAGGCTTTTCAATGATGTAGGAGTATGCTATTTGAACTTTTTCATTTGGGGCAGCTGGGTTTGATGGGGATGAGTTATCTTTTATGTCATTTCAGTAACCTTCTTCTATCCTAACAGATTCAATCATTTTTGGATATCATCTTTCGTTTGTGAGGTATAGCCCATTGTGAGTTTTTAAATTGTCACACATTATTGATACACCCTGTTTATAGGCTTTTTAATTATGCATCACAAGTAGGGGTCTGCCATTTGAACTTTTTTAGTTGGGGTAGGTGGGGCCTAGGGGGTTTATGAGGGTGAGTTCTCTTTTCGTTCATTTTAGTTCTTCCTTCTTACCCTAGAAACAATTTTGAACATTTTTTGATATCATCTTTCGTTTGTAAGATATAGCCCATTGTATGTTTTTAAATTGTCACATTGTATACGGAGTAACTCTCTGCGAGAAATGATGAATAAAACTTTCTCTCCAGCATAATTTCAATCGCAACTATAAATTTCAATGACAAATTTTCTCTGTCCATTCAAAATAAACAATTCCTAAAATCATAACGCCAACATCACTACGTTTGTTCGGGGTCATTTTATAAAGTATATTCTGGCTGTAGAATATCCATAAAGGTGCGCACAAATAGATGAATACTCTTCTGACACTGTGTTAATATTGTGAATTATAATACTCACTGCTATCAAATATGACCAAGTGACAAGTGACTTGCAAAAACTATGGAGCACTGATCACTGCGACCAAACTACCTGGTCTTCAACTGCTATGATTATATTATATAGTCACAAATCAGCCACGATACATGTTTGCCGTCCTTATCTTATTCCAAAGTTATCTGAAGAGGCGTGATGCCTCCCGTAATAAATTGAACGTTGCTCCCATATCTATTGTGTCTTTTTCAAACAACTAGTAAACTATATTAAATAGTAAAACTCGAGTAGCAGCTCATATTGGATTAATCTTGATTTTGTATTGAACCAAGTTATATTGTGAATGTAAAAATAATGTTTATCCAATATAGGTGAATATTTGAACAACATTATTATATAAATAATATTATATAACGTTAATAAACCATATATGAGGAATATTGCCTCAACCAATTCTCAATAAAGATTGTCACACATAATATTTGGTCAACATTGGTTAAATAATTTTGATCAATATCTCAATAACAAAAAACAAATAGTCGGGATCTCTTGTTGTTGTTGTTGTCTTCGGTATACTATTCTGATGAAGTAGAAATTGGCGAAGGGGTGCCTCAGTGCTCTATACTCGGTATTTGATATTTATTGATGACGTTTGTTCCCAATTTGACATCAGTTCAGTATTTATGTTTGCAGGTGACATAGTTGTATCAAAAAGGGATATTTGTACTCTGAATGAAACTTCTAATGTAACAGTGTTCCAGGTTGTGGACTGATTTGATAATAACTCCCTTTTGCTGAATTAAAATAAAACCATTAAAACATTTTTCACCAACGGTATGGAAGACCAAATTAATATGAGTACACAACATTGGATTGATCAGGTAAAAGTAATTATAAGTAAATTATCAGTCAGCTTTTTGTCTTATTAGATACCTCAGGGAACAAGTAAGTTTTCAAAATAATGAAAAGTTTTGTTTTGCTAATATACATTCTTATTGACTACAGCGTATTCTTCTGGTATCAGTCACCAACATCTGAGGACATATTCATCTAACAGAAAAAAAATATGAGAAATATGATTAACCTTAGAAATTACACCTCGTGCAGACAGTTGGTCATCAACTAAGGAATTATGTATCACTCCTATTGAAACTGCTTCCCCAATATCTTCCAAATGAAAATTTTCTTTCACTCCATCATTCAGATATCGAAAAAAAATATGAATCTTTCTATCGAAGCAATAATATTCAAATTATCCTGGAATTTCGAGAAATATCTATACAAGATAATCCTTTGCAGTGTTGATACATGCTACTCTTCTCCTTTCCTTCTCAACAATCTCCTTCTTATCCAGTTCATAAATCTGCTGGCCACTCCAGTCATTTCCATTAATTAACCAAGTTGGTAGTTCCCACCTCCCACCATCTGGATATTAACAGCTTCTGCGTCAGACAGCATCTAGATAGAATGTGAGCTGGGTTCATATGACCAGGTACAAGAAATCAACATTTCTGTATTGGAGTTATTCTCATATCGGAAGCCATCCTGAGTTTTTGAAGTCTAAAACGGGAAAACATTTATTTATTTATTTTTTTATACGGGATAATCCCCATGTAAAAATATAACAAAATATAACAATATAAGTTCTTAATTAAAAAATAACTGATTAAAAAAATAAATACAGAATGTTTTAGCAGCAAACAACAAAACATAATAGTATATTAAAATATAAGATATAAAAGTAGGTACTGTTACAATACGACATTCATAAACAATCACCAACTTATACTATTCAATGATTTTTTAAAAGTATCATAGGATATTCCAAATAAACTGATATCTTTGTCATTCAATAACTTTAGGGATCTTTCTAAGGGTGTATGTTTGCCATAATTTGTATGATGGAAGGGTATATAAGATGAATTACTATGTCTGAGATTTCTATTTGGAACGTGGAAGTTGATAGATACAAGTAATTCCGGACAGGCCATCAGTCCATTGAGCAGCTTGGATACATAACAAAGGTCTGTGTGAATTCTTCTTGTTTGCAACAGTTTCAGTTCTAATTCTCGCAACAATACTGAATAGTCGTGGTTCAGTACTTGGACACCCATTTTAAATGAACAAAATCTCAGAAACTCATTTTGCACTCTATCAAGAGTTACACTGTGAACATGATAAAATGGAGACCAAATCATACACGCGTAGGGTCAACAAGCCAGAGAATGAACGCCATCCAGTAAATGAACAATTTACCTATTTTTATCCATATTAAGGTTATTTCAACTATCAGAAGTGGAAGAAACCGTTAATATATATGACAACACTGTGGACCATTTCGTTCATACATTGGCAAAATTCTAACCTCAATCAGTGAGTGCTAATAACATCGTCACTGTCAGATCGCAGCAAATGTGCGGAGTGTGCTCCATTTTCGTTAAGGTAAGTGCAAAACATAGCATTAAAAAGTTGTATTTAATAATCACAATCATTACAAATTATTAAATCTAACATTTGGACAGTAAAACAAACAATCGAATGATTATATTACTGTATAGAGAGATTATTTTTTTCATGTGCTCACCGTTAAATTTTCGTGTTCATTGACTAGTTTCAAAATAACGAATTCATCCAGTAAATGAACAGCCGTTCATTTACTCGTGATTTACGCAGTTATATGAAAATAAGCGAAAATATACCTAATGATAGGTGAAATGAAGTGCTCTAATAATTCTTCAAAGATTTGTATCAAATAATCCTGAAACCAGTAAGTGAACGGGACTTTTTGTAATGTTCATTTACAGGGTGAGAGTGCCAGCAAATGAACAGCAACTTTTCCTTCATTCTTTAGCAGACACTGTGTTTTTTGTATTGCTCAAGAAATCATAAGAACTTTTCATTTCAGATGGACAAAAAAAACTACCAGCGATTCCGATATTTGGAGGAAACACTGAACAACAGACGTTAAAAGCGGAAACATTTCTTTGAATAAGGCTTCTGAGCAGTATGGAATACCCAAATCTACTCTCCACAACAAACTAACGAATGAAGTTCCAAATATAAGAAAAATGGACCATTCTCCCATTCTAACTTCAACCGAGGAAAAACGGGTAGAAGACTGGATTTTATCCAAGGCAAAATTGGGTTTTTCAATGCATCCAGACGAAGTCAAAGATGCCGTGAAAAAAATATTGCAGGATATTGGTCAGGCTAACCCGTTCACAGATAGCAGACCGGGCGACAAGTGGCTGAAATAATTTTTTGGAAGACATCCTCAAATTGCAAGAAAAAATACTGAAATTATTTCTAAATCCCGGGCCTCTGTGACAGAAGAATCCATTCGAGCATGGTTTTCTGATCTTCGGGCTTTTCTGCAGAATGAAAACATCTTGGATATGATGGAAGATCCTTCGAGAGTGTTTAATGCAGATGAAACGGGCGTGAGAACGTGCATGAAATCAGGTCTAGTCTTGGCACCTAAGGGTTACAAAAACTTGTACGAAGTTTCTTCTGGCAGCGAGAAAGAATCAATCACGGTTCTATGCAATTATTCAGCAGCAGGGATAGTAGCACCGCCAATGGTTATGTTTCCTTATAAAAGAATTCCGAAAGAACTTGCTTTGTCAGTACCAGAAGGCTGGGCAATTGGAAGATCTGACTCAGGATGGATGACAGCAGCAACATTTTACGAGTACATGGCTAATGTTTTTTATCCATGGCTTTCGAACAATAATGTAACATTTCCGGACACAAGTCGCACTACAATATGGAGCTGTACGAATTTTGCACAGAGAAACAAATAAAATTGTATTGTTTACTACCAAATTCAACACACATTCTTCAGCGGTGTGATGTCAGCATTTTCCGTCCTCTAAAAACTGAATGGAGTCTGTCGTCAGAAGACACAAGCAAAACACAGGATGCACCATCACAAGGCACAATTTTTGCTCTTTGTTTAAAGAGGCGTTTGATAGATCTGCAAAACCAGAAACTATTGTAATTGGATTTGGTGTTTGTGGACTTCTGCCTCTAAATCCAGATGCAGTAGATTACACAAAATGTATATCTTGGAGCCGCAAAGACATTTTTTCAAGCGAATCAACTGATCTTCAAGTGACGACTGATGATTTCAGAACAAGCCTTAGAGTTCTAGAAAAGTTTGTGGGAACCTCGAAAATTAGAGACTACCAAGTAAAATCCGTAAATAACGATGGCACTAACGATGAGTTGTATTTGTTTTGGAAGTTTTGCGACTCCAACGGTCTAACTGAAACACAAAACCAATTGGAAAACTTGATGCTTTCTACCAAAGAAGATTTAAATAACATACCTTTTGAAATAAATGGCGTGTTATATGAAGACCTCACTGTTGCCGATGAAGAAACTGGACCAATCCAAATTGAGTATATCGTCTCGAACGATCCTGATATAAAGATAGAATGTCAAGGAATGATTGAGAGTAGTATAGAAACTGTGTTTGAAATTGTTGATGAAGCCAAAGAAACGACAAAAATTAACATACTTTCCAATATGTTAATTAGTCCTGATTGTAAACTGGAGTCATCTGGCACTGGAGAGCTCAAGATGCAGTAATGCCCTATGCAATAACATAAAAAAAATTGGGCAGAATTTCAAAATGAACAGGAAAGGAAAAAGGAAGGTAAAGAGAAACTAATTCTAAGGCGAAAAGCAGAGACAGAACAGAAAAAGAAAGAAAAATTGGAAAATATATTTCACAAAAATGAGAAGAAGGCGAAAAAACGAAAAATCGTAGTTAACGAAGATCGTCTGACTAAGAAAATGAAACAAGAGGATAGAGCCGAAAAAGAAAACGCCGAAGAGCAGCAGGCAATGCAAGAAGACAGGAAGCTCGAAAAAGATAAATACGAAGGAGAGCAGCAGACTAAAAGACATCGAAACAAGACAACAAAGCCGTAAAAAAGGAAAGCAGCGAAGAGCAGCAGACAATGGAAGAAGGCAGGAAGCTCGAAAAAGAAAATTACGGTAGAGAGCAGCAGATTAAGAAATTGAAACAAGAAAACAAAGCCGTAAAAAAAGAAAACAGCGAAAGCAGCAGACTATAAAAGAAGACAAGAAAGTCGAGAAAGAAAAATACGATGAAGAGCAGCAGACTAAGAAATCGAAACAAGGCGAAAGGTCGAAAAAGACAACGGAGAAAGGCAGGTTGAGAATGAAGAACAAGACAACATACCTGAATCCCGAGCTGATACCTTTAATGTTGGGGACTACGTGGTAGCAGAATACGATTCGAGACAATATCCTGGCCTAATAAAGAATTGCCATGATGGTTTATACGAAATATGCGTAATGCAAGAAACCACACAAGGGCGATGGAAATGACCTAAGCCAAAGGACCAAATCTAGTACAAAAAAACAGATATTAGGAAGAAAATTCCTGCCCCAGTTCCTCAAAACACCCGAGGGATTTTAAATGTTGAAATGAATTGATATTATTACTAAGTATTATGTTTTCAAACTTACTATTGAATTAAAATTATGTTTTAAGATTAAATAAAGTTGTTTTAAACAAACTAATTCTTGTTTTTGAAGAAATAAAGCATTTGTTCATTTACTGGGCATTACCCGTACATTTACTAGGTTATGGTGTTCATTCATTCGGTTTTTGTACTTTTTGATCTTTGAAGGTTTTTAATACAGAAAAAATATAACAAATTACATATTTTTATGACGTAAATCGATAATAGACATAGTAAAGTTATCAAAAAACTAATTACACAAAAATAACGATACAGAGAAAACTAACTTATGGTCGTAGAAAGTGACAACTGTCGCTATTCGTTCATTTACTGGTCTGGTGACCCTATTCTAACTGGGATACCACTAGTGCCAAGTAAACCCTTTTTAATGCTTCCATTGAAAAATCTGTACAATTGCGTAGAATAAGTCGTAATGTTTTAGATGATTTCACACTGATTTTGTTTATGTGGTTAATGAATCTGAGCTGTTCATCAAAAATCACTCCCAAATCTTTTATAGTTGATGTATAATCTAACTGTTCATCATTTATAACGTATGATGTATCAAATTTCCTACCAACTCTTGAAAAACTAATAAAATGGCATTTATTCACATTAAGAAACAAGTTGTTCCTAACACACCATTCATACAATCTATCTATATCAGCCTGGAGAAAAATTTGGTCATTGGATGACTTTATCGGCCTGAACAGTTTGAAGTCATCTGCAAACATTAGAAATTCGCAGTTATCAAAACAGCTCCCGATGTCATTCACAAAAATGTTGAATAACAGGGGTGAGCAATGCGATCCCTGCGGCACTCCTGATGTTACTGATATATTACTGGATTTGCATCCCCCGATTTTCACTTGTTGTGTGCGACCTGTCAAAAAACTTCCGAACCAATTCACCAGGTGTTCCGAGAATCCGAAATTTTCGATCTTCTTCAATAAAATATGGTGATTAACTCTATCAATTGCCTTGGCAAAGTCAGTGTAAATGGCATCCATTTGACCTCTACCTTCCAAGACATTCAATATTTTTTGCTCATTGATAAGTAGATTGGAAACACTTGACTTATTTCGAGAAAAACCATGTTGATTATTAATCAAACTTTCTCTGCACGAGAAGTTGAGTTGATTTGAAATTAAACTGTCAAGTATTTTTTGAATAGATGACTGATTACATCATGGACGTATAATATGGAATAAATACAGATGGACTCAGCATTGCCATACCTACGACACGGAGTGATTTGAAGTCGCTCTGTTTTCAGGCGCGCGGGTTGCGGGGAAGAGAGAAGGTAGCGATAGACTGTGACCTTCCCACAATAGACAGGGGCGCACGCATTTTCTGAAAATAGGGTTCAATCACAAGAAAAAAATGCTGAATTTGAAATGATGATGAAAATATCAAGGAAAGTGTTAGAATATACATCCGATGGGACTTCGTGAGATAGAAAAACTCATTTGATAGTATCGATCCTTAGAAAAGTAGGTTCACAAATTTTCCAAAGAAAAAAAAGATTTTTAAGACTTTCGTTTTCAATTAATGGAAAGCTGGAGACAGCCAACTGAAAAAAAATAATAAAAATGCATTTACTAAAAAATGGTAATTTATATATTCAATAAATACATGTTCTTATACATATTAAAATAAAGGAATATTGTGAAGAATAAATATTCCAAAAAAATTTTTAGCGTATATTATTCAAATTCAGACAATATGCAAACAAAATTTACAATACAGATAATCAAACTAACAATTTTTTTAGAAGATATCAAAAATCAAGTACGTACAGAGTTTCACAAAAACAACAATAAAATAAAAAAAATTGTTTTCTATTCTGAAATGATTTGCTAATTTCTTGAGATCCCTCCTCGAGCAATCATAACCACCCGATATACTCAATATCAGAGTCCTTATTCAATTATGTCTCCCAAATTCACTATACTGTCCCTCAACTCATTCAAAGTAACTTTGGGCTACTGCAGGGCTCTAATACATCTCCCAAGAATATCATATATACGTTCGATGGGGTTCTTATCAGGACTTCGCGCGGGCAAGATCGCTCGGAAATACTGGCGGGCCGTGTGGTCTCGTATGGTCGTGCAATCATATGAATTCTTCACCAATGAATGGAGCAAAAGAACAGACAACATGGGGCTCAAGAATTTCGAATACATACTGTTGTAAAATTCGCTTCATAAATGACTACCAGTTTCATACGTGCCTCCAAATCATTACCGATCCTCCGCCAAAAGCAATGATTTACAGAGTGTTACATTGATTGTAGCGTTCTCCTAAACGTCTGTATGTTATTGGTCATGGAACAGAATATTGACTCATCAGCGGAGAGCACTCGACATCATTCAGATTCCCGCCAATGAGGGTGTGCACGAGCAAAATGAGCAAAATCAAGCCGTGATCTGCAATGTTCTGCAGTCAATGAAGGCATTGTTGCTGCCCTGCATGGCATCAAGTTTTGTTCCCTTAAACTTTGCTTGAAGATATATTTACCAGATTAGATTAGCTTAAATTCATTTTGGGCTTCCGCGCCAAAAGCCTTTACACTGCGACCATGCCCTTACAGTGACAAAGTACGTGTACTGATGTAAAGCAGCATTTGAAAATTCTCATGATTATTATTATTATTAAATTGATATTATGGAATCCTTGTATTGTCGTTAGTTCTTGATGTATGTGCTAAATTTAAGATTATTCAGAGGATTGGAAGTGGGTGGAAATTGAGTTTAGAATTTATTATTATTATTATTATCAATAAAACATTAATATAATAAAATTCTTATATTATCGTCGGTCCTTGGTAAGTATGCCAAATTTTAGAATTTTCGGATTATTAGAAGTAGGTGGATTTTGAATAAAAAATTCACGTCATTATCATTATTATTATTATCATCATCATTAAACTTTTATAATTAAGTCCTTGTATTGCCATCGGTTTATGTGTGCCCAACTTCAGATCATACGGACGATTGAAATCAAATTCGAAAATTCTCATCATTATTATTATTATTAGGTGCGTTATTATCATAAAATTCTTGTATTGTCGTTGGTTCTGGAAATTTTTGAAAAATTTTAGATAATTCGGAGGATTAATAAAGGGTGAAAGTTGAATTTGAAATTCCAATCATTATTATTATCATTATTTTTATTACATTGATAGTAAGAATTTCTTGTATAATCGTTGGTCCTTGATATGTGGCCAAATTTCAGCTTATGATAATTGGAAGAGGGTGAAAATAGAATTGGAATATTCACATCATAATTATTATTATTAGTGTAATCGAGGTTATTCAGTAAAATCGCCTGAATGGAGGAACTTAAAAACTAAAACCTTACCTGAATAAATTTTTTTTTTCCAAATCTTTAAAGCTGTTTCCGAGATAGCCAAAATAAATATATCAATTTACAAGAATTGCTTTTAAAGATATCAGATAGATTAGATAGATTTGATACTGCTACCAACTAACTTTTCTAACTAACTTTTTCTTTCGTAAAATCACGGCATTCTGACCTGTTTTTTAAACCAGAAAATATGAAATTGATCTAAATAATATTATCTGTCAGATCGTCAGTATTTCAAAGCCAAACAACCTGAAGTGTATGAAAACTCAGTTGCGAAATTTGAGTTAACAATTTTTACTATCCTCAATTTGTCCTCACCTCTTCAGAGGGGGACTGGAGTTATCAACAATTTCTTCAGAATCTGTACCTGGGGCTATTTCAGTGGAACCAGTTGACGATTTTTTCTTGCTGAGATCGTTCAATCTGAAAATATGTAATATAGTGTTTTTTTTTTTTATACATATGTTATTATTTGAAATAAATCATAGAAAATAACAATTCTGACGGCTGATAATAATTACCCTGAAGTTGAAGCAGCTGAATTTCTTGGGATACATCATTCATCATATTATACAGGAAGAACCATTTTCTTCAAAAATATTCTTCTACTTGGGTTAATCTCGAATGCTGCGTCTTTGAAATAAATGGAACAAATCCTAACAGACTTTGGAACACATTCAGTTGAACATTTCATCCCCAACTCTTTCAACCAAGCCGCTTTTACTGTGACATCAGCTGGAAACCTAAAGATAAATCAAATTTTAATAGACATTTCTTAGACTTTTTGGCAACCTTTTTGTTTTAATGCATTATCCAAAAATCTAATGAAGTTAAATGTTTCGTGAGGTATCTATTTCATTATCTCCACATGTAAAGGTTTGAATTCACGTATTAATTTCATTTCATTCGGCGAAAACAGATTGATACCCACTGTAACGTCTATGGTACTTACGAATGGAATCTGATATTCGGGTTCGAATACATGGATTGTTTGCAAACCCAACAAGATTGCACCATTATGATTCTCTTACTATTGTACAGCCACTAAATATCACGAATGAGTTCAAAAACCACTATTTCAGCAATAATCCCACAAAAAATCAATGACAGAACATGACAGAACTGTCAGAAGTTTACTTTGTGGAAAACAAACATTGATATTCGACAGCGTTGACAAACGTCCAGATACAATAATTTATTCACAATCATTTGAAGAAGCAAGTAATGATTTTTTTCGATAGTTTGGATTTTTAAACTTGTAAGTAATACAGGTTTGAGTTGCGCGACAATGTCACCATCACCATTCTTCATTCTTCGATTGTAATCGAATGAAATACGTTATAGTGACACAATTTTGTCTATGATAAAGACTTATTACCTACGCGATGTGGCAAAGCCCAACTCAATATCACGACTACAGATTGTGGAAAACACGACTTCAAACCAGGATGTAAACAGCTTGGTCCAGTACAATACTTTATAGGTCCGTGGATTACATACACTCCGATAGTTTTGTATATTTTCCTGGTCGCCAGATTTGAAAATTGGAATGATGAAACTGTGTTTCCAATAATTTGGAAAAACTGCCTGGTCCAATGAACTATTGAAAAGGAGAAACGGAGGACGAGTCAGGGAGTAAATACAATTTTTTAGGAAAATATTTGGAATTCCGTCTGGACCTGAACTGAGTTTGGGTGGAATTTCTAAAATTTTCTGGAATGTCATCATAACTGATATACTGGGATTGGATTTATACGAATTTATATTGACACAAGAATGATTGTCTGACTCACCAAGGGAATTGTCATATACTGTGGAGAAGTATTCAACAAAAGACTCTGCAATTTGTTCATTATTCCTTGCAATAAACTCTTCGTAATGCATTGCAGACGGCAAACAATTGAATGATTTCTTGCCTTTAATGAACTGCCAAAAATATTTTTGGTTTGTATTGAGCGTGGCATCAACAACCTGAATATAGTTTTCATAACAAATTTTCGATTGATTTTTACAAGCTCGTCTTAAATCGGAAAAGTGTTGAAAGTCTTCATCGCTCCTGCTGAGCAAAAAATTTTTGTGAGCTAGCTTTTTCTGCTTGACCAGAAACCTTAGATCCGCATTCAACCATTTGGGGTAAGTTGATGTTTTGAATCTTTTTACAGGTACAAACAAAGCTATTGCCAAATTCAAAATGTGGTGAAATTCACAGGTTGCTTCATTTATATTGGCTAAATTAAGATTTTCATTCCAATTTATGGCATTCAAATAGTTATTGAGACCTTGATAATCAGCATTCTTGAAGTCATAATAGAATTCGGTGTAATCCATGTTATGAGAAGTCCTTCATCATTAATTATATTAACCCATTAAGGACCGAATTCAAATATTTTTATATTTTGTTGTTATTTTCATTAGTTTTCAATACCTGGGTAATAAAATGACCCAAAATACCATTTTTTTCAAATTCACTATACAGGGTTGGACAAAAAACACTGATACCACATGGTATCCGTGGTCCTTGAAGGCTGCTTTTCAGTAACTTCGAAAAAATGTCTCAATTATGCGGTTAGCATTATAACGAGTTATTTGGTATGATAAGAAAAAAAAACAATCAACACAAAGTACAACACTGCATTTTTGCATATGGTCCTACCAAATGACTCACATCCTTGTCCGGCATAATGCCGCCCTTGAAAGAAAACAACAATATGAAAACAATTTATCAATGTATCTTTTCCTTGGTATAAATCAAAATTGATGTAACCGTCATTTCTGTTGAGACAGATTTTGTCACTGAAGCGAAGGAGCCTGCTATGAATGTAGCAAATCATACGAGGTGATTGTGGATTCATTCCCTGTGGCGTGACGCAAAACTGGTTTCTTCCTCTGGTGTCGGAGTCACACTTGTCTGTGGTAGAGTATAGCTAAGGTTGTACCATGCAACACCTATAAGAATTTCACCGTTAAAAATCCTTAAAATGGAATGAATTGTATTATATCTGTAAGATTATAAACCATCGCCCCGTCATCACCATCTATAGAATCTTCATCTGAATCGGCTTCGAATTCTTCCGTGTGATGAAAATTTGATCGACACGTTCTTGCATTTCTCCATCGTCCTATAACATATTCAATGCTTGAGAAAGCGGAAACCTGACCCAAGATTATATATTTAGATAGTATTTCAACAATTTACTAGGCTTAATAATTTTGTGCCCAAAAGACCACGGATACTATTTGGTATCACCTGACTTTTGGGCATTATAATGTGAACTATTGAAAATGAATAATAATCACAATTATAAAAAAAAATTGAATAGGCATATAAGAATATATTAGTGAATAAAACTTAGCATAAAATATTACCAATACGACAAAAATATACTTACGACCATCGAATATCCATTGTTTCAGACGAGTACAACTTAGTCCTCCAAAATAACACCATTATGACACTAAAAATCGTATAAACTACATCGATCGCAATTTAATATCCAATAACGAATGAAATGCCCAGACTATGTGGCTGTTGAATTCATAGGGTGTCGACAGAAAAGGAATATTGCTCCATATGTTTTCCGATACCATATGGTATCCGTGGTCCCTAATGGGTTAAAGGTGTAGCTTATATGGTGCATACTATTTCAAAAAGAGGGTCTGTAGGAGTGACTACCTCTAAGTTGTGTACATTAGTGAAAAATAAGTCTAAAAATACGTTTCTTGAGTTTGGAATGAGGTTCCTTTGATAGCAATTCAGAAATCCATAACATTGTGCTAGGGGCAACGCTCTAGAACCTTGCGGGCAATTAACTAGAACTCCTGTATCTTCGTTAGTCCAAATAGCCTCGGGCACGTTAAAATCACCAAAAATGAAGGACTTACAATGTTTGTGTTTCTGTATCACTTCCCCAACAGCCAGGCAGTGTTGAAGATAGATTGCCTCCTCTACTTGGGGTGGGATATAAACTCCTCCAACAATGAAACGTTCCTTTCCTCTTGAGCAATGTAAGAACAGCTGTTCAACTGACCTTATTGCCAACTTCACCTTACTTGTCATTATCGTGCTTTTGATGAAAATGAGAATACCACCTCCTCTGGTTTTAGAGCTTGTTTCACAGCTTCGATCACATCTGAAGACATTGTACGAGGTAACATTCAACATATTGAGAGAATGATTTCCATTAAGTTTACACCCTTTAAAAGATAATGGTTCAAATGAAGATACCTACTTCTCTTCTTTTTCTTAAACATCAAACATAATTTTGATAACATGACGATTAGAATTAACCATTAGACTCATACTTCTCATTGGAACTCATTAAAAAATTCATCATAGTATTCATAATTCCCATTGAACTTCCCATCTTCTTATGAGACCATCAAGTCCTTCCTTAGTAGAATGAAAATTATTCGGTAATGAAGGGTGTCTCTACCCATATCAAACCTACTTCATACCTACCCTCACTATTAAAATTGACAGACACTAAAATATTTTCATGACAGCTGCCTCATGCTCCTTGTTGATCTGTTTCTCTTTAGGATCTGAAATACCTAAAATATCTAGATTTCAGTTAGTAGCTTTATTATCTTAACAAAACATTGAAGTAACCATCGACGACGATGCTCTGGAGGTGTCTTGATTTCTACAGGTAGTTCTACCCATCGAAACACAGCCCAAGTATGAGTCCATAACAACTTTCCAAGGTATAATATTTATTACCAGTGAAAAACTTTCTAGCAAGATCAGGACATATTAAAATTCCAAATGGACCATTTTTGCATCAGTTGAAGGTATTCCTATCTCAGCAAGTTCCGACTCTCAGGGACCATTACGATTGGAAATAATTTGACTACATACAATAAGCAATTGCTTGATTGGGGTCATTGAAAGTATACTTATATTTCTCATTAATATTTTCCAAGGAAATATATAGCAGTCATGATCAACAAGATCGGAATAGATACCATCGAATAAAGCATGAACTATTTGTTACTTTTTGAATGAAACATATTCTATTTCTCCTTGCTGAAAGCAAACTATTTTGATATACAGGGTGGCCCATCGAAAACGTACCGCAAGGCATTACAGGCTGGGAAAGAACTCTTTAATAAAATCCGAAAACAGGTCAAGTTTGTTTGTCAGGGGGACACATTTTGACGTAACAAGCATAGTAAAACCTTCAACACCTAAGTATGGGTGACACCCCAACATTTTTTTCAAATGGAAAGGAGGGTCAAGCGATACCTCTGTAGAAGGGGCTTGTCATGCCCTATACAGTGCTGCTTAGATTTTTCAAATCGATCTACTCTTTCAGAAAATATGGAGCGTTTAAACTCCAACCATCATGTGGGACGAAACATACAAAAATCGGTTCAATTGTAATTTATTGCAATAAGTTCCTTCAAATGAATTCGCTGTTTTTTCCGATTCCCTGTTTTTGCCGATGCACATATTTTTTTAGGCTCATTTTATAAAGTAAAAAATGAATAGGATTCATTTCTTCACGTTTGAATTAGGTCAAGTAGTTACTAGATACCTGTCGTGGTTGAAGTGTTTACGAATTGTTGACTTTAAAATTTATTATTATGGTGTATTCAATTGCAGACAGAGTGGAAATCATTGAGCTTTTTTTCAAATACGATGAATGTAAAAATCGGGTCGCGGAGTTGTTTAACCAACGGAATCCTGACAAATATGCCTCTAGAAAAATTGTTCGCGACTTGGTGAAAAAATTTCGTGAAACAGGTTCAGTTCATAACAAAAAGAGAGAGCTTGAAAATCCAGTACGCAATGAACCTACGGAGATAGCAGTATTGGGGCAAGTGGCAGTTGATAGTACGTTAAGTACAAGACAATTGGCCATTGCGACGGGTGTGTCTCGTAACAGTGTCCAACGGGTATTGAAAAAATACAAATTCCATCCTTACAAAATTCGCTTAGTGTACGAACTGAATGAAGACGACTTTGATCGTCGCGTTACACAATGGTAATTTTTTTTTTTTATATATATACATATATATATATATATATATATATATAAATATATATATATATATATATATATATATATATATATATATATATATATATATATATAAATATATATATATAAACTTTATTCACACAATCATACATATATACATACAACTATATAAAATAATTAAAGCTAAAATAATATAACTCAACCTTACTATATTTCCACCAAGGAACTCATCTTAATTAATATAAATATATATCCATCAAGAAAAAACAATTTTTAACAACAAGAAAATAAACATATATATTCACGTACATCCTTACAAACCTGCATAAATATAATAATTAATATCAATGTGTGATTTTCGGACGAGTGTTCCTTCTTCCTCCATGGTTTAGTGAATCGCCACAATTACTGGTACTGGGTTAACACCAATCCAAGGATTTTCCACGAGATACACACGCAACACCCCCAGAAGTTAAATGTGAGGGCTGGTATTTTTGGAAATTCCATTGTAGGACCTTTTTCCTTCCTGGAAATTTAACAGGCGATATGTACTTGGATTTACTACGAATGCCATCGATCCAGCTCTAACAAATATCATTGAGAACGATCCCGCATACCATGAACAGGAACTGATTTTCCAACAAGACGGAGCTCCTCCTCATAATTTCCTAAATGTGAGCAATTATTTACATGACACATTTCCAGGACGATGGATAGGACGACGGGGCCCAATAGAATGGCCACCTCGGTCACCCGCCTTAAGTCCTTTTTTTTTTTGGAGACACATCAAGAGCCTGGTTTACAAAACACCACCAGACATATTAGAACAGTTGCGACGAAGAATCATTAACGTATGTCGCGAAGTGACACCCCAAATGCTCTAGAATGTACGACAACGGTTTGAAAATAACTTATACCACTGTATGCAGGTTGAAGGAAAGCAATTCGAACATTTACTTGACTAATAAATGAGTTTTGAAGTAAAATTGAATCAATTTTCGCATTTGTCATCACACATTTTCGTTGGAGTTTCAACGCTCCATATTTTCTGAAAGAGTTGATCGATTTTAAAAATGTAAGCAGCACTGTGTAGGGAATGACAAGCCCCTTCTGAAGAGGTATCGCTTGACCTCCCTTCCCATTTGAAAAAATGTTGGGGTGACACCCCTACTTAGGGTGTTGAAAGTTTTACTATGCTTGTTACGACAAAATGTGTCTCCCTGACAAACAAATTTGACATCTTTTTGGATTTTATCGAAAAGTTCTTTCCCAGCCTGTAATGCCTTGCGGTACGTTTTCGATGGGCCACCCTGTATGAGAACGCTATGAACCTGTATATTTGATGACTCTAACTTGAATGAATCTGCGATGACTACTAATTTTTACAAATAAAGTTCGCAAAAAAGTTCATTCAAAACATGAGTTGCATAAAATTTCAACAGTTATCCCACCATGTGAATTTGAGATATAATTTAGAGTTTGGTAAATAATCTTACATTTTTAATTGTACATTGAAGTACGCACGAAGAATATCCGATTTTGCTGGCACACTTTTCAGAAAAATTTTCAAATTTCAGGCATGAATAACATGTGCCCTTGCTTATTCAAATTATGTTTTTCATCAAACGATATCTCTTTTGTTCTACTGTCGTCACAGTTCACATAAAAAAATAACTCGTTTTATTGGAAATAACACATTGGGGTGTTATATTACTCTTTTATAAACCTGAAGCAGTAGGCCTTGGCATGCTGATATACTGATTGCTGCGCCAAATTCGTATTTATTCCTTTGATGGATATCAAAACAAGTTTTAACAAGACAATTCTCTGTTCTTTTCCGACTTCCCTGCCTAAAAATTACATTAATTTATCTAATTGTGAATTATAATTTCCGAGCATTTATCAGATGTTACACCTCAAGTTTCCAAAAGTATCAGTTGTGATTCGATTTGATCATATAAAAAAACAAGGTTTTCTTTGGACTTCAAATTTGTCAATGTTATACAGTGCGTTCATAAAGTGTGGAAACGCTTTATTATCTTACGAGTTGATTATTTTCGGAGGAAAAGCTCGGACTGGTCGATTTTGTATTTTAGTTTTTCACGTTTCTTCAGATAAAAATTATTATTTTCCCTACCACCTCTCAAGATATGAAGTAATCGATATTTTTTTTAAATTGAAAAGGTATATTTTTGAATGCCCTTATTTTTCTGAGTTCAACCATACCACATACGTCATATCTTACAGTTCGAATCACAGTATACTGAGTATAAAGAAAACCAGTCTGACATATGCAATGGTAACTAAGAACTTATTATCTGGTTGCTAAGGGCTTTCATATGTTTGCTTAGCCTACTATTCAAGTGTAGCAATATACTCGTACTAACAACTGAGTAGTTCTTAGGTTTACGTTGCAAAATGAATAATGAAATGAATGTTGAGAAATATGAACACTGGTTTCTTTTATAGTCAGAATACTGTACGAAGTGTAAGATATGACGTATGTGGTATGGTTGAACTCAGAAAAATATAGGCATTCAATTTTTGACATAAATATATACCCTTTCAATTTAAAAAAAAAATATCGATGACGTCATATCTTGAAAGGTGGCAGGGGAAAAAATTATTTTTTTCTAAAAAAAGGTGGAAAACTAAAATACAAAATCGACCTGTCCGAGCTTTTCCTCCGAAAATAATAAACTCGTAAGATAATAGGGCGTTTCCACACTATATGAACGCACTGTATAAACTTCGACTAATTGGTCTTTATCTCCAGAACGAAAATATTTATGACCTTCGGGTAATTATCAGTCGAAGGTGGATAGCTCTCCAAGGACTGACGGGCACGGGAGTTGACAGTGGTGGCTTGGCGTGAATATTGAAATTCTTCTTTCATATTAATTGAATCATCTGTGAGAATTCTATCAAATTGTGCACAAAAAGGTAACCAATTTTGCAAAAAAAATGTACATGTTCAATTTGGGGCAACTTTATATTTTGCCTGACTCGACTTGAACTGGAAGATGAGCGTTCAAAGCCTTCATTTGAATGACTATCAAATTTTGCCTTGAGCCTATTTTCCACCAATTCATCAAAGCTTCTGAAATCGATTGAATTCTGTACAACTGCAAATTATCAAATTCATTCCAAAATGATGAAGAGTAAACTAATACGAACAAAAATTATTTTTTGAACATTATATTTGATTAAAGACAAAAAAGTATTTCTTCACGAGGAATTCAAAGCAATGTTGACCAATTATCAATTTCAGCTATACAAAACGATAAAAAGTAAGCTAACAGAAACTCATTCTTCAGTTTTAGGGTAATTTTAAGCAACTAAAGTATGTGGAAATGTATTATTGTTCAAATATTTCAATCAAAAAAATGTACACCTTTATTGCTTGACATCATTAAGAGCCACCATCAGCGAGTCACATCGAAAAGACGAATTTCTTCCTCACCCCTTCCAGCTGAGGTTTCTAGGCATACTTATCAAGAACGGGAGTGAAGATAATGAACTCGATGAACATTGGCAACACAGCACCAGTCCAATCTCGATTACAGCGCCAATCAGATAATAATTTCCCGATCGCGTAGAATCCGTTTTTTGCAAAAACTATAAAAAAAAATTGTTATTTCCGTCAACCGATTGCACCCCTACACGCAACCCTCGGAAGTCTTCGAGAGACTTGTGTGAGCTGGGAAAGACGCAGCCCTTACCTTTTACGTGTGATGCCATGCACGAGACCGATGACCATGCGAGGCTTTGATCGACCCTTCGCTTCAAAGGCGAACGCTCTACCAACACGGCCACCACAGATATCATGAAAGAGATATTTCTTTGGGCGGGCTCGGTGGTGTCATAAGAATTCCAGAATCTCATTTTTTTTCACTTCATCATGTCATTTCAATTTTTTTTTTCTTGAAATTTATCATAACCAAAAATCACAGAAATACCGGAATTTACACAAAAACATTGAGTTATTTGTAGAAATAATTTGACTGGTATCCAATTTTGCGAAAAAGTTCAGGGCCGCCATGATATTATGGTAGTTACTACGAAATGAAACATCACATAACTAGCAACAGTAATCAAGTAGGGTGGCGTAGCGCTGTGGCTTGGCGTCCAAGCTCTGAGATTGTGGTCTCGCATACAAATTCCAGTCTGGGCAAGAATTTTTCTTTTGAAATATCATATTTCATATTGTAACTGTCGACTGGGATAAGTTAATATTGAAACTGCTGCACCTAAAGTGGCGTGGAGTCAGTAACAGAGTGTCGTCTAGGCTGAAGACTGTGATTTAAAAAAAAATTCGAAACTTCTGTTTCGGATACTCGGCTAGCTCTGGGTTCATTTGTCTCAGCCCGACGCGCGTTTTGCCGATCCATATTTGCAATAGGAATCAAGGCAGAAATTGAGATCCGTGAGAAAAATTACTAGTTAAATTTTATTTGAAATAATAATTTTTGGGATTTACTTCCTTGGAATGAATCGAAGGAAAAATCCGGAAAATGAAAGAAAAGTTAATATTTAACTCGAATGGGCTTTGCTAGCTACGCCAGATAAAGACCCAGTGAGAATTTCTAATTTCAGAATGGAAATTAAATAACCCCGCATTTATAGGTATGAGTTATTTCAATATAAATTTTGATTTGTTCTATAAAAATACAGTGTTTCTAATCGTTGTAATGTTTTATATCTGTCTTGGCCCGCCCGAACGAATTCAATTTAACTAGGCCTGAAAAGGTCAGTTTGGTAATATTTGCTGGAGCAGGGCTTGCCAAGACCGATAGCTCTAATAAAGGTATATGCCGGTTAATTGGCCGGCGCGAGGGGTTAGTAAATATGCACAATAAATATAAAGAAAATGTTCCAAAAATTCTTATTGGCAAAAGGCCTTCGAAAAGTTCTAAGTTTTTTTTTTTTTATGATTATTTCACCACACTAATATCGAAAATATGTCAGTATTTCGATTTCTCTGAACAGTTTGTTCAAGTCCAAGTTTGAAATGAAAGTTTATTTCACCAAAAAGTTATCGAAGAAATATTCACTACCAAATAATCGACTGTTTATATTTGAAGTAGTTTTCACTACAATATTCTTGTGATTTCTATATCACTGACTTTGAGAGCACTTGTACTCTTACCATAAGCTGCTTTCTGCACTGCTGTGGAGAGGAAGGTTTTCGGAAGAAAACAGGTGAATACCCAGACACAACCAATGACCAGTGGCTGTGAAGACTTGTTTGCTGGCTGTAGATTAGTTTTTCCCAGAATTAATAGAAAACTCTCTCCATTCAGGAATCCGATACCAGGAAAAGTTGGTTATTTATTCAGTTTCCAACGTGAATAAATATCAGGAACGTTGACGAAGCTCTTCGTCAAACAAAGTGGTACAAATTAGCAGTATAATCGCCAATTGCCCAAAAACACTGAGTTTATTTGTAAAAAGTTTCAAAAGTTCAAAGTCAAAACTAAATTCTCATTAACAGAGATACGCACTCCTCGATTGCCAGGAGAGAACTGCTTGAAACGGCAAAATCGACCCATATTTATAGTCGCTTGCCGCACGCCAACAGTGGCGCAAAACCCGATCCCAACTCGCTGATTGGAGTGGGTGGGGCCTATTGGAAATTCCGACTTGGACCTGGTCCAAATTCGAAATTTTGTCAAATTCATTTTTATATGGAAATATTGATCGGAAACCATGATATTACGAATGGAGAGATTGTTTATTGCATTAATAACAACATTTAGTTGGCAATTAATGACATGCCCCCCCCCCCAAGAAATCGCTAGCAAAAAGAAGTCAGCAACAACCACATAGTACAAAGGCCAACTAGTGTTGCTTTATTCAATGTTATACAAAATTTGGTTCATGTTGGACATTTGGTCCCTGGCCAATCGGCGAACAAAAATTTCCCTATCCTGCTGGGTACAATTCTAACTTATATTCTAAGACAAACATAATTTCCAGAACATAAACATAACAACACAGTGAAATACACCCATAATTTTTTCTTACATGCTAGTACATAATCACAACATTATCAATGGTGAAGTTATATACAGGTTTGTTTTTATTCCTTAAACTAAGTAATCGCTGTCTTGACAAAGAATTTACATATTTATTTACACAGGGTTATATAACCAAGGGGTTGTCAAAGACAGGAAGAAAAAGGTTCCTATACCTCAAGGGAATATATTTCGTTATCTTTAATTAGAAATTCTCAAAGTTTATTCATGGATATCTTCCACGTCTGAAGACGAGGAAGGAGAACGGGGATCTAAATTTCGCTGACCTCGCCGAGGAGCCGGAGCTTTACGGAGGTCATCAACATGGATGATGAACTCACC